>OZ010791.1:424794878-427688372 GCA_963932465.1 Maratus speciosus
TTCAGAAAACTGAGGTATATTATCATAAAACTTTTAATAGACATTTTCACCTATGTTGTAAATGTGATAATATCGCAAAAATTGGTAGAAGTTTCCACATGCGCGTCAGCAGTATGCACTTGACTCTCCACATTTTGGACTCCCGTTGCCATTTCATAAGGTATCATGGATTACTTGAGCACATTCTTTGTACAGAAATATTCGTGATATTATAACATTTCACAAACATAAGGCATATATCGTTGCATTTCCATTGTATGTTTTGATTTTTCTCAAAATTATTACCATCAACGCAAGTTCAATTGAAATGAAACACCCTGTATTTGGGATTAATCAAGGGGTATGCGATCCTTTTCATCCTTATGATGCCTTCTAACACCCCCTCCCCCCTCAATTTGTCAGTCGACTTTTTGAACACTCTGCATATGTTTACAATATAAAAAGTGTCTCTGAATATCAATATAATGTGTGATATTCGATTATAGTAAACAAAATCTAAAATACAGTATAGAGTTGATTCAGACGACACTTTCCTTCCGATTTTCCTGCAAAGCTTATTTAATCCTTAAATGCCGTGTGTTGCCTTTCGGCAACATACCCAATTTAGTCTTCTAAAATAATATTGAATAATATTGAAGCTGTAATGCCAAATTTTACCAATAAAATACAACTGAAATATTATTAAATCGATTTTCAACATGTAGATGGCCCCACTAGTGCTGTTTAAAAATAAAGCGAGATTTTTTTTTTTTTTTCAATTGTTGCTACATGTGCATTTTGTTTAGTTTGGAAGCTTGCGAAATACCCTATTTTGTTCTGTTGTGAACAAGTAAAATTTATTTCTTATTATAGTTCTTAAAATGCATGCGTCTTTAACATTATAAAATATTATCAAGGGAAATTATTTTTTCAATTAAAGCCCAGTGTTGCCGATTTATCCCAGTGGTTAGGGTGATGAATTCGGAAATAATTAGGGGAAAGGTGGAAACTGTTTTAACCCTTTCAGTTTAGGTCTAGATAGAATGTGCTACGTTTGCCCCTTAATACTAGGTGAGCGTTAGGAATTATACGTTGATTTATAGTAAAAAAAACACGTTTTTTTTAAAATACCATAACACTATCTCGAAATCACTATTTTTTTCAAAAACATTGTCAATACAAATGTTGTAGAGCTTAAAATTCTTAATAAAATGAGTACCTACACTTAATAATTTTGTTGAATATTGAGGTCACAATTTTACTTTAAAGTTTTAGCCCCGTGGTCAAAGGGTTGAACTCAGAATTAATTAGGGGAAAACTGGAAATGGCTTTAATCCCTTCAGATTAGGTCTAAAATGAATATGCTATGTTTTCCCCCTCGTACCAAGTGAGCATTAGGAAATATGTACGTATTTACATTCGAAAAAACATGTTTTTCCTTAATAGTTTTCATATTATCTCAAAATAGTTCATTCTATCAAAAACATTGTCAATGCAAATGTTGCAGAACTTAAAATTCTGAATAAAATAAGCACCCACATTAGTACTTTTGTTCAAAATTAAGATTGCAATTCTAATTTCAAAATTTTACCTTAATCACTAATCAAGAGCTTGAATTCCGTAGAGACCAAGTTACCTAAAAATATCTCAAAACAGCTAAGTCTATCAAAACCATTGTCAGTACAAATGTTGTAGAGCATACAATTCTGAACAAAATGAGCACCTACATTAATATATTTGTTCAAAATTAAGGTCGCAATTTCATTTCCAAAATTTTGCCTTAATCAGTAATAAAGAGCTTCAAGATAGGAGAGACTAGATTACCTTAACAATACCTCAAAAAAGCTAACTATATCAAATAATTGCCAATACAGATGCTGTAGGGCTTAAAATTCTGAATAAAATGAATACTCATATTAATATTTTTGTTCAAAATTAAGGTCGCAATTTCAGATATTGTAAAAAATATTAAAGAAAAACGTGTTTTTTCGAATGTAAATGTGTACATATTTCCTAACGCTCACTTAGTACGAAGGGAAAAACATAGAATATTCATTTTAGACCTAATGTGGAGGCATTAAAACGATTTCCAGTTTTCCCCTAATTAATTCTGAGTTCAATCCTCTAACCACGGGGCTAAAATTTTAAAGCAGAATTGTGACCTTAATATTCAACAAAAGTATTAAGTGTAGGTACTCATTTTATTCAAAATTTTAAGCTCTAAACATTTGTAATAACAATGTTTTTGAAAAAGTAAGTGATTTCGAGATAAAGTTATGGTGTTTAAAAAAAACGTTTTTTTTTACTATAATCAATGTGTAATTCCTAACGCTCACCTAGTACGAGGAGGGAAACGTAGCATATTCATTGTAGCATAAACTAAAGGGATTAAAACAATTTTCAGCTTTCCCCTAATTATTTCCGAATTGGACCTTTTTTTGCTCCCCTACCACTGGGCTAATTGCTAACAACCTGTTTTTTATCTGTAATCTATACTTAAAACAAAATATTATTTTAAAAAGTATTTTTCCCATGATTCATTTAAGAAATGAAAGCCGAAAAATATTTTTAAATTGATTTTTAAAAAAATCAGGTATTTAAGAGTTAAGTGAACAAACGGCAGATTTTAATGAGTGCTATGTTGGGATAGGATAAAATAGTATTAAATTTTTGTATCTTCAGAGCAATTCTTTCTATGAAATGCGACTATGAATAGTTTTAAATGTTCTGGTTTGAAGTTAAAAGGATACCTGATATTTCTGGAGCAACTAAAAAGGCTCATCCTGAAGTCTACTGAACATATATATTTTTTAATATAAACCATTTCATGTATTTTGCGTCGAAAAAGTCTTATAGGGGAGAGTAGCCGAATTTGGACCACTTCTCTTATTTTCAGGTGTAACTCACTTAGTTTTTGGAATATCTGCAAAAGATCACTACACAGGGTCAATCTATTCATCTACTAACTAAATAAATATTTAGATCAATTTCTCTTTGAAAATCTTAAATTTTATTTTAATTTGAAAAATTTGTCAAAAGTGGTCCAAATTCAGCAACTGGTCGCGTAAGTTGGACTCCCAGTCTCCTAAATTAGACCAAATAATATCAGGTTGTTTTAATGACTAGGGAATATAACTAATTTTATTTAAAGCAAAGTTTGAGATGAATTAAACAATCAAACAAAATAACAGCAATGAAATATAATGAAATCAAATATCTGAAATTAAGTGTAATTGTTTTAAATCAAAATGCATTAAAAATATAAATCAAAGTTATTAGTAATTAAGAATAGAAATTATGGAACTAATTGTCAGCTACTTGAATACCATGTAAGGGGTGATGCAAAGCTTATACATGAATTTTGTTTATTGTTTTTGTTTTCCAGCGCACACAACATGGAACCGTATATGGCAATCTGAATACTGAATCATTACTGCTATTTTATTTTTCTTACAAATTAGGCAAAACCAATCATCACTGTCTAGATTTTTCTTTTTAGATTCTGAATTATAAGACTTTTTTTTTTCAACAGAAGTTTTCTTTACATTATGTTTGTAGTTCTTCTCTTCTATCCTTTTCATGCTAATTGCATTACGCCTATTTTTTTAAAACTTGATGTTCCAATTGCTTTTGTGCTGTGAAAGCTTCTTTTTTGTCTTTTTTTTTTACTTTCAAGGTTTAGTTTATATGGTGATGATATTAACACAACTGTTTTTTGTCTCCCTCTGTACTTTGATTTAACTGAATTTAGCAAGGGAAATAACATTTCTAATGATTTTTTTTGCTTTTGGGGAGGATTTGTAGCTGAAGCCTTGTTGCAGGTCAATTTCTTCACAACTTAATGTCTGCTTTTTGTTTCCTATATCTTTAACAGCTTTTGCTGTCACGAGTGCCTTTCTTCCAGACATTTTGTCTATGTCTTTTTCAACATTTTCATCAAGGTTTGAGATTTTATGCCTTTTAATGGCGAAAAAGTATAATTCCAACCTCCAGAACTGTAAAAAGTCTTCCATCACAAATATCCTGCAGGATGAAAATATTTGCATTCAACTCTGTAAATCAAATATGCCGTAGGAATAAAGAATTCAAAGAAAATAAATACAATGACATACAAAATAAAAGACATTGCAAACAAAATTTATTGCATAGACATGTAAAAAATATTTTTATGTTTATATAGGCCTAAACTGTATAAAAAAATTAATCCAGATATGAAAAAAAAAACTTGCATGGAGATAGTAATCCATTATAAAATATTAAAAAAAATAGTGTACAAAGCGTACCGTCCTCGAAATTCATTACTTACTTTTCAGATTTATGATCGCATATCTGGTCCAATTTAAACAACTTAAATTGGCACAATTACGGAAACTGCGCAATTTTTTAAAACAGCTAATTTCAAGACTAAGAACGAAAACGAAATCAAACAAATCCGCGTGAAAAATACGCGCAATAAACAGATGAATTCATATATGTATATGAAAACATAACAACTTGCCTTAGTTTTAAAATATTCACTTACGTTTATTAGGAAAAAATTAGATCAAAACAGCTAACTTTAGTTTTTTTTTTTTTTTTTAATTGTCTGAAAACAGCACGTGGTAGGCGGCTGCCTCTTCTAATCATGAGTGACGTCATTCTGATGAGTAGGATTTAAGCGGTATATGGAGGCTCTTCCTGTAATTAACGGCAGAATGGTCACGGTCCAATTAAAGCGGCGGTCCAAACATGGCTACTCTCCCCTACATCACACCCAGTCCCCAGAAAAATGAGAAACCTAAAACGCGTTTCAAAGACCTTTGACATTTTCATGTCAGAAAGTACGTGTACTATTACGTTAATATTAGGAGCAGGACTGAAATTAAATGGAAGAGTCGGGAATAGGTTGTCAAAAATAGCCAATAGGAAAGTAAAAACGTCCGCTGATCAGAATCAGACGCACCAAAAAGAACGAGAAATACGAAGCAAATTGAATAAAAAGGCAAAATGATAAGAAAAAAGATTTAATAAATCATAAATTAGGATCGCTTATTCAGACAAAAATGTTGGACTTCAGGTCACCACGGTCTTAAGAAAAAATCTCAAAACTATCTCGATCATAAACAACCTTCATAAAACAGTAGATAGGCAATATCCTGCATGGAAATTACCGAATACACTGCGCACTTAATCGATTTTAATAAAAGTACAAAAATATTGCTCCAAGAAATGTGTGTTTCATATTTGCTTTTAGTATTTCATTTTTATATTAAACAATGTCTGCTAAAAAAATCCCTGCCGGCTCGGGCCTACAGGCGGAGGTAGATTTCGATGTTAAGTACTAAATTCTCCAACAAAACTTAAATCAAGATTAGAGATAAAACCCAGTTTCTTCACAAAGAGCGAGCTGTAGGAAGCTAAACTTTTTGTGAAAATTGTAATATACACGAATACACACACACATATATATGGAATAGGTTTAAAAAATGGCTACAAAAAATTCAGAGAATCTTAAAGTGTTAAAATATGTTAATATTTCCATAGTCGGGTTTTTATCAGGTTTTAATACGTTTCTTCAAACTTACATGGCGTTACATATTCACCTGCTGAGGTCCATTATATTTCCAATATGACGCAATATACATATTTTTTTAATTCGTCAAACTATTTATTTTGAGTTTTCATTCTGAAATCTTGCTCTAGGAAACTTATGACGTAATATTCAATTTGTTTTCAATTTGTTAAACTATTTAATTTTACACGTGAAAATTTTGCAAAAGAAAAGTAATTGTTGTGGTGAGAATTTTATTATTTGTTTTTTTTTTAATTGTTGGCAACTGCTATAACGAAAAACTTTTATTTTTTTCCTGCCATTGTTGTGTAAGAGCTGGTTTTATCAGAATCATGTTAAGACAGTATTCAAAATTTTGAACCCTCCTCATTTCCACCCTCTTGGGCCGATTTCGCCCATTTTCAATCCCCGCCGAGATATTAGCTATCTCAAAGTTGTTGGCGAGTTTGAAGATGATTCGTGCATAATTGCGACTTTTATCGTGCGGACAAAATTTAGTACATACATACATACATATATATATATATATATATATATATATATATATATATATATAAACTTTTTAGGTGGGGGGAGGTTTTGGGTTCCTGGAGTCCTATAATGAAAAGTTATGAAGGAATTTTTCAAAAGTCGCACCATGGTAACGACTGCAATAGGTAGTATTTCTTACGAAATCTACCTAATGAGTCCGTACGCGACTCACGAAAATTGGAACACATTAAAAAACACGCCAATATTCGTCAGATTCATTGAGTGGGAATAACTGTCAGATATTGAAACGTAGTCTGTTACAAAACATTCAAAATGCAATTTGCTGTAATTTCTGTCGCATGATAACCTAGAAAGCGACAAAAAAGTAGCTTTGCGACCATTACAGTGCTGCGACAAACGCAGCTATTATGCATTAATATATTTGATATTAAAATTTTGTATTTTAAGTATGCGTGAAAATTTCAAAAGAAAGTTATCGTTCAAAATCCCAATTATATACATTTAATTTACTATTCACAGAATACATATTATTTATGTAATAAAATTATAAAAGCGTGTTTAAGTGTTCAAAAAATTAAAAATAATAAATACTTTTGGTTTAAAAAATCCCTGTATAATTACGGCAATAGAGATCCCAGTCATACCCCGTAATAAAAGATCCATGCCCATCATTTTGCGTCAAAGTGTACACCCTAGTGGAGAAAAAATTATGGGGTCATACCGTATTTTTGCTAACAGCTGGGCTAGAAATGCAAGAATATGTGGATTGCCATTAATTTTCTAAGTATCTAAAAATATCCCTGTAAAATTACGGGCAGAGGCTGGTAGCAGAGATTCCAGTCATACCCCGTAAAAAATAAAAATAATAATAAATAAATAAAACAAAATCCATGTCCATCATTTTGTGCATCCCGTAATTTTACAGGGCAAAGATATAATACACTTCAAAACATAATAACACTTTATTTACTGTTCCGTAGCATGTTAGATAATCATCACAAAATTGCTTTTTTGGCGAGTAAAAAAAAATATGCTACTGTCGCGGTTAAATTACATTATTTTTTTTTAAACCCGACTGAAATGAAGGGTTAAACCTTAGCGGAGGAAAATGTCGTACCGTATTTTCTTTAGTGGATCAGACCGTTTTTCATCAAATAAGGCTGTTGCCCGTGAAAATTGAACAGCAAACGCTTATAAATTTACAGTTTTTTCTGATGGTGCACGTACAAGAAATTTGTGTTTAAATAAGTCTTCTTTCTTCCACCTACTTTATATTTCTTTCCCTCTTAAAGCCAAACTATTAACTCGTGAGAACACACTCATGTCATTGAGCGTATGCCGGATCTTTCAAACCTGAGACATATATTCTTTTCTACGAATATAGAAAATTATAAATTTTTGCAAATATATTGCATGTATTACAACTTGATTTAATTTTGGAAACTTTTTGTCCCATTTAATAATTAATTCTTGCTAAAATAATAGTAATAAATTTCCCAGATCTCCATTTGGTTATTAGAATCTAAATCTCTTTCAGATTTTCCCATCAATTTTTTTTCTTAATTACTCATTCAGTGATTCTTCAGAAGTTTACGCTCAGTAAATAAGTTCAACAGGCAATTTAATTCATCTTTATAATTCAAGTTACAACTGTTTTTCAAAAATTTTAGTCTATTCTAAATATAAACAAGAACATGCTCAGTGTGTTTCATGAGCCCTAAATTTTATTTTTTTTCTGGTAATAACAGAAATAAAATTCCGAATTACATATGACTGTCAATGAGATTATCATCAATGCAGCTAAAGAGCAAATGGGAGGTTTTTAAACAAAAGGACAGCTGTGGAAAATTTTCGTAAAGTCGCAGCCTGAAAAACCCAATGCGCGTGCTCGTGAGTAAAAAAAATCATCTTAATAATATATGCTACCTTTTAACTTATGATGCACGCAAGCATTACTGAAGTTAATAGTTATAAGGATCATCGTTTATGTATTGATGTAGATGTAATGACTGGATTGATACAACTCGCTTTGATTTCGGGGATGGGATCCATACATCACTGCGACTATTTTTTTTTCTTAGTGTAGGGTGCTATTTTTCGAAAAAGTAATTTCTACCATACATTTATGCTAGTATATTTTCAACAGAAATCTGCCACAAAACATTTTTTTTTTATTTGTTGTACTATTGGATATAAAATTAGTCCCAGCCTTGGACCTTAATCAGAAGGTTAATAAAGTTTATTTATTTGGAAAAATATATATATATTTGCGTGTCGGAGTGATTCCGAAATATTTCTTTAATCTGATTAAACTGAAATGTTACAATGCAACAATGTTACAATGTCTACAATGCAATATTTTTTTTCTAAAGGCTTATTAAACAACAACGCGTGAATTGTTAAACAACGATATATCACATATAATTAAGCAACCTTTTAAATTTATTCCCACGTTTAAATTATTAAACAAATTTCATAAATAAAATCATCCTTTGAGACACTCATAAATCAACCGTCATAACATGACTTTTATATTTATTAATTGCTTTTCATTTTTTTAATACAAATTATATATTTATGAATATTGCACAAAACTGGATCAATGAATTTAATTATTCACCCAAATCTTGCATATAAAATAAGATTGATATTGATTAATTTTGGAAGAAATGAAATCCTTTTACTTTTCTTACAAATTTAATAACATCATTTCATCAGGAAAAAATCGATCGGAATGAATATGTATAGTACATGAAAAAAAATGTACGGTGTAATATGCGCGAACATAGTACGTATGAAGAGAACATAGAAAAGAAAAATTGTTATTAATGTTTCAGAAAGGAATTAGTTTAATAATTTCATGTTTGATATTAAATTTTCAGCAACATCTGCAAAATGTAATTATAATCTTATTCGATTCCATAATGCAATAATATGCACCGCATTCAAAATAAAATGACTTAATTTCAGTCCGATGGAGAATTGTTTCGCTTGTGATATCTTGTTATAACAAAAAAGCAATATCTTAAATGAATAATTCAATCACTTATTTTGAGCTTTATAAGGAAAAGTTCCATTAAAATTTTTTGTATGATGAACTCAGATTAAAACTTGTTTTTATCCACTTTTTTAGTATTCTACTCGTGTGTCAAAAAGAAATTTAATCTTTGTTCTTTATAAAATATCTAATAATATATTTAGTTGAATGTAAACGGTAATTTTAGTTGCCTACGAAATTTAATCCCCGGTTTCTTGATCCTTAAATTTCTCGCATCCGATTCTCATAGTCTTTTACGGCATGAAATGTAAGACTATTTTTAAGCAGTTTTCCCCAATAAATTTATTTTTCTTTTACGTATATACTAATAAATGAAAGGTTTTCACTATGTGTCTGTACTTGTGTGTATGTGTGTGTGTGCAATAGTAGGAAAATCTACCTCTAGTAGGAAAATAACACATCGGCTGATAAGTTCTCGGTCTGACGCACAGATGGCGCAAAAAATACAGAATGAATATTCTGTTTAGTGAGTACTAACCTTACAAAGGCAGCTGTAAACATTTTATGATGATCTGACGATTGTTTCAAATGTTACAGTGGTTTTAGTGGAACAACTTTTTGTATTTTCAAAGCAATGAAAAAAAAAAAAAAAGAATTTCGTGTATTGATAAAATATTGCTATTTGATGAGAAAAAAATATCATGGAAACAAAAGCTTGGCTTGATAAATGTTATTCGGACTCTGCACCAGGATTGCGACCATTATTGATTGCGTTGCTGAATTTAAACGCAGGCGTACAAACATCGATCCTGCGCAAAGCTCTGGCCGCTCAAAAGAGGTGGTTATACCGTAAAACATAAAAAAGTCACAAATCATTTTAGAAAACCGTAAAAGGGAAGTTTCAGGAGATAGCTGACACTCTAAACATATCAAAGGAACGTGTGGGCTTTATTTTGCGTAATCATTTGTCCATGAGAAAGCTGGTTTCGAAGTGGGTGCCCCCCCTCCCTGCACCCTGTCACAGGTCTTTAGCTACGATGGCAAAATTGCACTAATTACACTTCAAATTGCTTCCGCCCCCACTTTATTCTCCAGATTTAGTTCCTAGCGACTTTTTCCTGATCGCAAACCTGAAAAAATGCTTGCCGGCAATAGATTTGGTTCGAATGAGGCGGTGATCGCCGATAAAAATGCCTATTTTGAGGTCAAATGTAATTCGTTCTTCAAGAAAGTTACTGGAATGTTAGAGAGGTGCTGGAATGATTGTATCGCTCTTAAAGATGACTATGTTGATGAATAAAATCGAATTTGTCCAAAAAAGTCACGTTTTCTTCATTAGACCGAGAATTTATCAGCTAATGTGATACAAAGCTGAAAATTTGGCTAAAAGTAATGTAATGCCTATCCCGGTGCACATGAGATTCAGATTTTTTTTTGTTAATTAATAGAGTTATTAATTAAAAAAACGATGAACTGACATCAAAAACTCATTTGTTTCATTTCAAGATAACAAAAACGCGTTCAAAAGCCTAGAACCCGATTTACGCATAGGCAGGAAGAGAAGAACGAGCCGCTCGACTGCCTTTGTGTTTTTTCATAGTTTTGTTTTAATCTAAATCGACCATACTGCTCGATAAATTTAAAATTCAAAGACATATTCCAAAAGATTGTACTCACGTTACGCTTACAATTCTGAAAAATATTGCAGTAATCCCTTTGATATATTTTTTTTTTCATAAAGGGTCGTTCCCCCCCGTTATAGTAATGCACGTGATCCAAGGTCTTTTCGCGCCACACGGGAATAAATTTTCTCTACGATATAAGTAACTACACGTCCGTATTTTATCACAATATTTCTCTATATCTGAGTAGATCAGATTTACACCTACAAAGATGTTGAAACATTTGGACGGGTAGAAGTATTTTTTACAAAATAAAATGTATGAAAATTACGACGAAATCAGTAAAAACCTGATTGTATTTCTTCTTTTTTTGCTTACTTTTGAGTACTAAATATACCGGGTGTCCTAAAAAGCACTGGCTGATTTGAAAATTCAATAACTTGCAAACGGTGACAGATATTTAAAAAATTCTTGCAGGAGGGTTATGCATAAGGTCAAAAGTTTTTTTACATTGATTTTTGATTTTAGTTCGAATTACAAACAATAAATGGCACTGTAAGCAATAGGCGCTAAATACAGGCTCGATTTTTTTGGCCTTTCTCTTCTTCCATGGGGAAAAAGGAGGTTAAAATGTATTGAGTGTGTCCCAAAATAGGAAAATTAGAGCCTGAATTTAGCTTCTATTGATCGCAGCGCCATCTATTTTTTGTAATTCGAACTAAAATCGAAAATCACTGTAAAAAAACTTTTGACCTTATGTACAACCATCCTGCAAGACTATTTTAAATATCTGTCACTGTTTGCAAGTTATTGAATTTTAAAATCAGTCAGTCCTTTTCAGGACACCCGGTATATATATGTTTTTTTTTTTTTTTTTTTTTTTTTTTTTTTTTTTTTTTACAATTTTAAAGAGCACTCTGATATAGTTATATTTATAAACTATTAAAAATTCAGATTATTTGGATGGTAAGAACTATTTATTTTATTATGCTAATGTAATAGGAAAATAAGAAAAATACGAGATAAAAAACACAATTCTTTTTCAACTAGATATCATTATTTTTGCAAATATTTTTATGATTACGTGCACAACAGTCATATTTACAACTGCTGAAAATCTCAAAAAACAAGAAAACTTATTTTAAATACTGAAATAGACCAAGTGAAAAAGAAAAAGATATTCTTAAGAGACCATTTACCACTAAATACCAATATATTTTCAAGATTTTTTCACAGAGGCTACGAAAACATTATGTTTTTAACTCCTACAAATTTTAAAGAGTTTGGATGATAACGACTATTTTTAAGCATTTAAAATATCGGAAGACAGATGTTTACTTACTGAGTCCTAGAATTAAATTTTGCAGAAAAGAAACTGCCAAAATTTTCAATTCTCTTTGTAATACTACAAACCATTTAAAAAAATACGATAAATAACGCTTAAAAAAATGTTCTTCGAAGTCACTTTTCGTTTTTTAGGCGCATTTTGCAGTAGGATTAACCCATGTATTCCCAGCGTCCCATTTTTTGGACGTTTCGAATTTTAATAAATTTGTATAATTTTCTTCTTCTTTATAACATAAAAAAATTTACTAACAAATTGTCTATAAATGCCTTTATATGTTATCGAAAGATGACAGCATAAGACGGATATTTATTTGCTTAAATGAAGGCTTTTTTGGGAGTTTATTGATTTTTCATTTTTCAAGATGGCGTATTGTAAAAATAAGTTTATTTGTGTTTTTTCGACCAAGGATACAAATAAATAAGTCGTAATCTTTGCTTGTAGACTTCTTTGAAACATGTATTTTTTCAAATTGTGAAATTATTAGTTCAAGCCTATTTTTTATGCATTTTTGCAACGTACATAATATAAGGCGTTAGGCACGAATAAAAACATATTTTTATTAGCCATTTATGGGACAGTTATTTATGTAAAGGCCTTTTCAAGATGATTATGAAAAAAATTGTTTTCTAGCCTGAAATACGATTACTCTTAAATTATTCTTACGAATTCATATAATGTTATTAATCACTCTAAAGAAATAAATATATATATTTTTGGCAGCTTATAAAAATACTAATTATAGTATATAATATAAAATTTTAAAGCTTATTTTATATAAATTTAGACAAAACATATAATTATGCCTATTATATTAGGAGCGTTCAAAAAGTAACGAGCCGGAGGCCTAGGAACAGAAACTAGAACATGTATTTCCGAAGTATTGGCCCTGGCTGTTGAGCCACTTGTCCCACTGAGATACAAGGCGGTGAATGGCTGTCTCGTAAAATTCCTGGGGCTGCGATGTGAACCAGTTCCGCATGTGTTGCTTGACGTCGCACAGTGGATCAATCCTTAAGAAAATGCGAACATAGAGCCAAAAAATAATCATTAAATAACTATTTTTTTGCAATGAAATATTTTAAAAGAATATCTTTCAAAATACGAATATATGTTTATTTTTTAAATTATACAAAATTATATCGTATTTGTATAGCTCGGAATATACATCTTTCAGCAGAGGAATTTTTTTTGGAAATTTTACTGACTTTTTGCTGTGCTTAGAAATAAAACCTAAGTAACTACTACTAATAACTCATTTAAAATATCATTATTAATTTCTTAAAACACATTTAAAACCACTATTGACTATATTATGATTGATTTTTGTGTCTCATTCTACATTATGAACAACACATATAGAATTAACGGATTCATAATCTTCAAAATTGCGCAACTTAAATTGTTTAAAGTTGTTTGAAATTTCAAACACATGCTGGTATTCCTGAAAGCCTATATTTTAGTGTGGTATAAAGGATTTTTTGCACAAACCTGCGCGTTTTTGAAACAAATGGCCTTAAAGCGGCTATTACGTAATTTTCTGTTTTCAGAAAACATGTTAAATTGGCTGTACACAAAAATATTTTTTAAAGAAGATTATACTGTAAGAAATATCTAGGATGAAATGATGTAAAAAACTAATTTAACATTAAACTGCGAAATTAAATTTAATAACTCGTATCTCGTGTTATATAAACCTTTACATGAAAATGCTGAAAGACGCAAAGGCTCTCAGAGGGTTAAATGTACTCTAATAAATGGATGCGCTGCTATATCAGTGATGAAGTGTTATATTTTAAAGTGAAAGTCCCAATGCTTCTAGAAATTTTCTGTTCCTTTGAATGTTTTTTATTTTGTTTCTAATTCTGGAAATCAAACGGTCAGATGTTTTTAGCAAATGGTGCAATAAATCTTCATTGCATGCTCTTCAACTTATTTTTCTTTTATGAGACTCCCGGTACCTTCGAAACTATTTATTTCGAGCTTCACTAGCTTCTTCCGATAATTATCCAATTGGAACAGCAAAATTTGTAATCATATCCATTTCATGAGTTAATAATTATGTACAGAAGCTGGCATATAATACCAACCGTATTTTGAGGCACGTTGTTTAGCTGTTCCCTGTGCGAAATTGCCAAATTTTTCGGCATTTATTACTTCGTCACAGGCGACCACATACATTACAATTGCATACATTACAATTGCATACATTACAATTTTAATAAGTTCTTTATCCAATCCAGTGATCTCAGCTGTCTTTTCAAACTCAGCAAAAAAATGTCCTTGCAGTGTTTCCATTGTGTGTCAAAGCACTTCCCTGTTTAACAACATCTATTTGCACGCCTAATTCTTTTCTGAATTCGCATTTAATTTTACTCTTTGATTCTTCTTAATTTAGCTTCTCCAGAAGTATCCTCTCTGAAACTTTGAGTTAGTCTTCTTTCATGAGTTTTGGTTACGTCTGAAAAACCTTTTCGTGATGTTGATTTCTGCAAAATTTTTAACTGCAAATGGTTTAAGCTCGTTACCAACTTTAAAGAAACACTAAAGCGAAGAATAGTTTTTATTATTGAGACGATCTAATTTTCGTTCAGATTTCAGCCAGCTATCGTATATTTACACAAAATATACGTAAACGCTCCTTTAAAATTTCTCCATCAATTTTTGAGGCAATTGGTCCACACTGTTCACTTACAAAACTAAGCATTGATTTTTCATAACTAAAACTATTATTTAAATTTTTCAAAACAAAAACAAATCTCTGTTTGTTATCATGTTTCAAAACATTATAAAAAAAAAAGACAAAATGAAATAATCTTGTTTCAAATAAAAAAGAAACATGCTAAAATTAATATTACTGCAAAATAATTTTAAAAAACTGAAACCCAATAATAACAAATATGCACTGAAATGCGTTCTAAAATGTTGCAGTAGAATGTTGCAGTTTCGTAGTTCAATTTTAAAGAGTTATGTATATGTTGCCAATTAAAAATTAAACAAATGCTTTAAATATTCCACAAATGTCATTTGGATATAAATAAAAACTGCATGCTTTATTTTTTCCGTTTATTTTAGTTATTCATCATTTCCCTAAACTTACTGTTTGTGACAAAAAAAGCACGAAAATGTTCGTAAAACCATGCAGATACTTTCAGTATCATTTATCTTACTCATTTAAACCTAAATATAACGAAAACCATCATATATGTAGGTTTATACTATCGTGATAATCCTATGTTCGACATCGCCTATACTTTGATCCACTGTGCGTCGTCGTCCGTGGTGAATCGTTTGCTCCTCAAAGCCTTTTTCAGGGACCCAAAAATAGCACAATCGCAGGGTGAGAGGTGTGGACTGTATGGAGGGTGACCGAAACCCTCCCACTTGAATTTCTGCACGAGTGCCGTAATCGCATTGGCCGTATGAGGCTTTGTATTCTCGTGGAGCAGAAGGACCCCACGGATGAGCTTGCCTGGTCGTTTTGATTTTATCGCTTGGCGAAGGGTCGTCAAGGTTTGCGAGTAATGCTGGGCATTCACTGTTATCCGGTGCTGCAGGAAGTCTATCAGAAGTGGACCATCGTGGTCAAAGAAGAACGTCAGCATAACCTTTCCTGCACTTGTGTGGATGGTCTTGGACTTTCTTGGTGGTGGTGACCCTCGATGTTTCCACTGGAGACTTTGTCGTTTCGATTCTGGTTCGAAGCGAGGACACGAAGACTCATCTCCAGTCGCTTACAATTCGAATAAGCGTTGACCGACTGATGCATGCTTCTGCTAGCTTTGCAGTCACGTGACTTGCACTCGTGACCTCTAGCAGCGGGCATGTGGACTTCCGTGCTCTTGTCGTAAACCCTCTTTGTTACTGACGCAACAATATTACCATTCTGTCACCTATTTGCAGATTCGAGACTTCGGATCGTTTATTTTTGAACGTCCCTTATATTATTATAAAGATTTTGCATATTCCCATGTTTAGTAAGTTTACATTTTATCAAATAAATACAAAAATATTCTATCGTAATTTTTTTTTAGTATTTTTCCAGTCATTTAGCGACATTTTAAAGCGATTTTACCAAAAAATTTTAGAAAACAAAAATTTGGGCAAAAATGAGTTAGCATTATGTACATTTTGATTAAAAACAAGTAATATAAAAATTTTGTTTTTAAAGTCAATTCCTACTTAGGTCATAAAAGACAAATTTTATATAATTCCTTTAAGCTAATATTAGTATTTGATGCATTAAAATATCTCAATTTGTTGATTTTCTATAACTAAGTATGTTTACAATGGACGTCTGTGGAAATTTGGCGAAATATTAGAGATATCGCCAAGTTGGCGCAACTTTTGGCGACTCATTTTGGTCACCAAATTGGCTATATATCGTCAGGTTGGCGAGAAACTTGGCGGTATTTGGCGTCAGAACAGGGTCTCCCCTATGGTAACCCCCTTATATACAGGATGTCCAGTAAATGACTGACCGATTTTGAACGTAAATAATAAAAAAAGTCCTTCCGGCCAGTGCCGGGAGGAAGAGGTAGCTTTCATAATCCTTATTTAAAAAAAGCCAAATTATATCATTCAAACACACGAAACTCAATTTAGTGGAAACCGAATATAGGAGATTCAATACTAATTTTTATCAATATAATGAATGAGAATTTCGCGAAATTAGTCAGCTTTATCCAAGCTGCTTTTCTTTAAAGTAACATATATTTGGCTGCCAAATTCGGCAATTTCTTAAAGTGCCTGTCATTTTAAGTCAACATGGTGGATGAGGCCAAGCAGTGAACTTGGTCGAGACCTTAGTAATTGCTGTGCACATGCTCACTCACATCGGAATCGGTTAATATATAGGAGTGCTGTCGCATGCAAAAAATCAGATTTTTCAAAATGTCACCCACAATAGAAATTGAAACTGCTATATCTGAGCCATTTTTTAAGGTAAAGACAATAACAAAAAATGCTCCTGAATCCTTATATCAAGGTCAAATACTTAAGAAAGAAACCTTTTTCAATTTCTAATTTTTTTGCACCTCACTTTAAATATATATATATTTTAATTTAATGGTCGCCATTTTGAAACAAGATGGCTGATGAATCTGGCCAGCGAACTTGGTCGAGGTGTTGATGTATACTATCCACATGCCTTCTTACATCGAAATAGGCGAATACGTGTGTTATCGCGTGACAAATACAAGATCGTTTCAAAATGTTACTCATGCTAGAAATTCAAAGTGCTATAAATCAACCATTTTTTAAGATATAAACAAAAGAGCAAATTTTCAGAAACAAAAACTGCTCCGGAATCTTTCTATCAAGGCCAAACACATAAAAAAATCTTTTTCATTTTCCATTTGATTAATACCTCATTTTGAATTTTAAATTTAATTTTTTTTAAATGGCAACCCTTTTGAAACAAGATGGCGAATGAAGCTTGCCAACGAACTCGGTCGAGACATTGGTATGTACTATGTACAGACCAAGTTACATCCAAATAGGTTCATAATTACGCCTGTTATCGCGTGACAAAAATCAGGTCGTTTTAAAATGTCAGCCAGAAGAGAAATTCAAAATGCTATTACTCAGCCATTTTTTTTAGATATATACGAAAGAAAAACTGTTCCGGAATCTTTTTATTAAGGTCAAACACATACAAAAAAAATCTTTTTCACTTTCCAATTTTTTGGTATCTCATTTAAATTTTTTTATTTTTTAATTTTTTTAAATGGCCGCCATTTTGAAACAAGATGGCGGATGAAGCCGGCCAACGAACTCGGTCGAGAAATTTGTATGTACTATGTACACACCAAGGTACATCCAAGTCGGTTCATAAATACGCCTGTTATTACGTGAGAAAAATCAGGACGTTTCAAAATGTCAGCCACGCTAGAAATTCAAAATGCTATAACTCAGCCATTTCTTAAGATATAGACGAAACAAAAACTGCTCCCGAATCTTTTTATCAAGGTCAAACACATAAGAAAAAATATTTTTCCATTTTCAATTTTTTGGTACCACATTTCAAATTTTAAATTTTTAAAAAAATTTTAAATGGCCGCCATTTTGAAACAAAACGCCGGATGAAGCTGGCAAACGAACTCGGTCGAGAGATTGGTATGTACTATGTACACACTGAATTACATCCAAATCGGTTCGTAAATACGCCTTTTATTGCGTGACAAAATTCAGGACGTTTCAAAATGTCAGCCACGCTAGAAATTCAAAATGCTATAACTCAGCCATTTTTTAAGATATAGACGAAACAAAAACTGCTCCGGAATCTTTGTATAAAGGTCAAATACATAAGAAAAAAATATTTTTCCATTTTTAATTTTTTGGTACCACATTTCAAGTTTTAAAATTTTTTAAAATTTTTAAATGGCCGCCATTTTGAAACAAAACGGCGGATGAAGCTGGCCAACGAACTCGGTCGAGACATTTGTATGTACTATGTACACACCGAATTACATCGAAATCGGTTCATAATTACGGGAGTTACAGTATGACATAGATCATATATATATATATATATATATATCAATTTTGAACGGAGGGTGGTTTCGGGGTCTGGGGGTCATGATCGATGAAAATATACCAAAATTTTTTGAAATCGCTTTCCTCCGAACGGCTGCAATAGGTAGCTTTTTTGTAAAGAAAGCTATCTAAAACGGGTTGAGAAAAAAATGCGCCGTTTGTTGCATTGTTATTAGAAAATCATTAAATTTTTTAAAAGAGCTTCGTTGAAATAGTTCGATTTTTTGCCAAAAGATGACGCTGGCAGCAGCAAGCTGTGAGAAACACAGACATTACTCTAGTTTTCATAGGAATGGGCTTTTCGACTCATTTTGCGGAGTCAACTCTGAGTCGGCTTACCTAAGTGACGATTCAACATGTTGAGTCGATTCTCGATCACCTGCAGAAATAGGACTGGTTGGTTAAAAAGATATTTAAAATAATATTTATGATTAAAACAGAAGCGTAGCTAAGGTATGGCAGCTGCCCCGGTCGCCGCTGTTAAGGAGCTCCAAATTTAGAGAGGTTTTAACCGAAATTGACTCACATATTCTGACAGTAAATAAAAATTGTTAATTTTTTTGTGTGCGCGTGTGTGTGTAAATATTTCCTTTAGTAAAATATTTTGGGTATATCGAAATGAGCATTAAAAAAATTCTGTAAATGTTTCTAGATATAACAGACGACACTTTGCGCAATTACGTGCAAATTATGTACCGAGAATTACGCGCCTGAATTGAGGTGTAAAATGATTAAATTAGGGGCACCAAATTCAGCGAATGTTTAAATTAAAACTGCCTCACCTATTTTGACCATAAATAAGATTTGCTGAACTTTTTTTGTGTGTGAGTGTGAAATAATTTCAAGGAGGGGGGGGGGGAGGAGGGGCGCGAGTCGAAAATTTTAGAGCATTTCGTTATATCTCACCATATCTCTGTAGCCGTTTTAGGCAGGATTCTGAATTTCCAGAGAAAACGACTAGCAGCGGTCAAGGGCTGCTAAAAAAATAGTTTAAAATGTTTCTTAGAGAGTTTACTATTTCTCCCTTAAGAGGGTTAAAGGGAGAGTCAAATCTTTTAGATCATTTCGCTATATTTCAGCAGCAGTTTTAGATAGCTGTATGAAATGGGATACTCGAAAGTTTTAAGATATTTCATCATATCATAGCAAAAGGTTTAAGTGGAAAATTCTGGATAACAAACCTATTAAAAAATAACTAAACACATGTTTCGGTGATTTTAGAAATTCTACCGCTAAGGATTTAAAGAAAAGGGCGAAAATGTTAGGATATTTCGCTAGGTCTCAGCAACAAATTTAGCTAGAGGCATGAAATGCAAGGCAACAAACATATTAAAAAATAATTAAACACATGTATTTCAGAAATTTTAGAGCAATTTTAGCCGTTTCTACTCCAACGTCGACTTTCAACTCAATAGTATAAGATCATATGAATAAGACAACTATTACTGATTTACGATTAGATATTTTGAAAAGAAATATTTAAATAAGTTTTCATTTCGCTTAATTCAAGATTCTTTTGGAGAAACCGACCAGTATAGCGGGCAAGGACAGCTAGTATCAAATAAAAATAGCCTTTTACGAACCAAATTAGCCAATTTACTATTAAATATTTTTTTTTTCTGGACCGTCTCACATAGACTAGGAATTTATGAAATTTTTAATTCTAAAAATTTGTAAGATTTTGGACGATAACGACTCTTTTTTAAAAAACATTTAAAATACCGGGCGACCTCCTCACTCCCCCCCCCCCTTTTCCAGCATATTTTAAATTCACTCATTAACATCGAAAAGCAAAATACGCAAAAAAGAAAATACAAAACATCATATACCTCCATTTCCCTTTGCAACACTGCAATCCACTTAAAAAAAATGCAAATATAATCCTTTGAAAAAATTTGAGTCGTCGAAGTCACTTTTAGTTTCATATATTTAATATTCTACAATAGCTTTGAAATTTTAATAACCTGTTAATTATATAGTTACCTTTAAGCTAATGATCAAGTATCGATTTAGTTGTAATATTTAAGGGTGAAATAATCAGTTTGAAAAACAAAAATTTCACAGAGGAAAATTACGATACCAACGAAAACATACGCCCCCCCCCCCCCCCCCTCGTTGTGATTATTTCACACACACACACACAAAAGTTCAGCAATTCTTATTTATGGTCAAAATAGGTGAGGCAGTTTTAATTTAAAACTTCTCTGAATTTGGTGCCCCTAATTCAGTTATTTTACACCTCAATTCAGGCGCGTAATTATCGGTACATAATTTGCACGTAATTGCACAAAGTGTCGTCTGTTATCTCTAGAAACATTTACAGATTTTTTTTTAATGCTCATTTCGATATACCCAAAATATTTTACTAAAGAAAATATTTAAACACACACGCTCACAAAAAAATCAACAATTTTTATTTACTGTCAGAATATGTGAGTCAATTTAGGTTAAACCTCTCTAAATTTGGAGCTCCTTAACAGCGGCGTCCGGGGCAGCTGCCACATCTTAGATACGCCTCTGTTTTAATCATAAATATTATTTTAAATCTCTTTTTAACCAACAAGTCCTATTTCTGCAGGTGATCGAGAATCAACTCAACATGTTGAATCGTCATTTAGGTAAGCCGACTCAGAGTCGACTCTGCAAAATGAGTCGAAAAGCCCATTCCTATGAAAACTAGAGTAATGTCTGTGTTTCTTACAGCTTGCCGCCTCCAGCGCCATCTTTTGGCAAAATATCGAACTATTTGAACGAAGCACTTTTTAAAAATTTATTGATTTTCTAATAACAATGCAGCAAACGGCGCATTTTTTTCTCAACCCGTTTTGTATTATTTTCGTTCAAAATCGGTCAGTCATTTACTGGACACCCTATATATGAAGATGCATTAAATGCTTCAATAAACAATGGCCGCCATTTTGTCTCCCATGTAAAACTAAAATTAATTAATTAAAATTTAATTAATTAATTAATGTTTGAAAAAACAGTATTAACATCAATTATCATCCAGTACAAGTTTAAAAAAAAAATTTCAACTTCCTAGGATGAATAATAAGTATTTTATTAACGATTGAAAATTTGAACAAGATATAAATATAAATAAATAAATAAATAAATAAATATAGGGAGAGTGTGAACTAATAGTAGGAATTGAAAAATACAATTAATTTTATAAAATAGTTCTGAAATTTTAATACCATATATCATTTTAGCTAATGAACGAGTATCGATTAGATTTATGTATAATCGTATTTAACCCATTTATGCCAGATTTTTTGTTTCCTAAATTTGTTGGGAAAATCGCTCTAAAATGTTTCAAAATGAATTGGAAAAATACTAAAAAAAAATTACTCTAAAATATTTTTGTATAAATATAAAACAAATTTGTATAAATATTTGTATAAATATAAATCAAATATAAAAATATTTTTGTATTTGATAAAATGTAAACGTCCTAAATATGGGAATATCCATATGTGGAAAAATGCATAATTATATGTTTTGTCTAAATTTATATAAATTAAGCTTTTAAATTACATATTATATACTATGATTAGTATTTTTATGAACTTTTAAAAATATATTTATTTCTTTACAGAGACTAATAACATTATAAGTATAATTAATAATAAATTAAGAATAATTTTATTTGAAGCTAAAAACAATTTATTTCAAAATCATCTTGAAAAGGACTTTACACCAATGACTATCCATAAATGGCTAATAGAAGTATATAAACATTTGCGCTTAGCGCCCTATGTTTTGTATGTTATAAGCACGCATAAAAATAGGCTTGAACGTATAATTTCGCAATTAAAAAAAATACGTATTTCACAAAAATCTACAAGCTAAGATTATGACTTATTTAATCGGATCCTTGATACAAAAAAAAACAAATAAACCTACTTTTTACATTTCATTATCTTGAAAAATAAACAATCTATAAACACCAGGAAAAGGCCTTTATATAAACAAATAAATATCAATCTTATACTGTAATCTCTCGGTGATAAATAAATACTTTTATAGACAATTACTTCATACAATTTTCATGCTGTAAAGAAGAAGAATATTATAAAATATTATTAAAATTCGAAACGTCCCAAAAATGGGACGCTAGGCATAAATCAGTTAAGGTTGAAAAAAATTAGTTTGAAAATAAAAAATTTCAATCAGGTTTTCCAAGTGAAATAAAATTATAATAAAAATAAGTAGTTATGCATAAAACAGTCATATAAGTAAATATCCACATTTTAGAGCAAAAATATTTACACACAGTCGCCGGAAACATATTTAAAACTCAGAAATGTGGTTAAGAAAATATAACAGATAGGAGGGAAATAATGAGTTCCAATTTAAAATATTTTGCCATATATGCTATCCATAAAAAGAAAAAAAAATGAAAAATGAAAGCAAGAGAAGAAAACACTGCTTTTTAAAACTTAATGATATTTTACCATGAAAATTATACACAAGCTTTGGGCGACTAAAAATGTATATTTTAACGTAGAATCGACCTCCCCCTCCACACACACACTCCAATCACGCTGCAGCAAAAAATTCCGCTGCTGCTATTTTGACAGCTTTTACCGAAAAATATGGGGTTCTTTTGTGTGTACAGATTTTTCATACAATCAGCGGACACGAATTTTTTATATAATTTCTAAACCTTTAAGCATTTGAACAGTTAAAAGTTGTGAAATTTATTTATTTTATTTATTTATTTATTTATTTATTTATTTTATTTATTTATTTATTTATTTATTTTTTGTAAAAAAAATCATTTTGTAACGAAATGTAATACTGTAACTCAAATTCGAATCAAGGATTTATTAAGGATAACTTCTTACATCATTTTGCTAAAGTTTTCAAGATTTTTTTCACGAAATTTTTATAACGGCTGGAGAAATGTTATATTTTCAACCTTTAAAAATTTTAAAGTTTTCGGACAAGAACTATTTTTTTTTATTATGAAAAGGCCTAACGTACAAAAACGAGAAAATGTCGTAGTTGTTTTACCGCTGAAAATAAAAAATTTTTCGCTATTTATATAAATTATATGTATAAATGTTTTTTACAATCTCTAAGAGATATTGTTTTTTCAGGTTTTAAAATAAAGAATGATTTTCTGTATCGTGGGTAACTCAGAAGAAGATTTTGTATATTTCCGTTCGTAGTTATGTGATATATTCGTTATTAAGAGACATTTGTCTGTTATTAAATTTCAGTGCATTACTTATTCATGCAAGAAAATGTACGGTCATAAATTTTGTCTAGAGAAATCGAAATTTAATCTAACATTTTTAAAACATGCAATTTTTTTTTGTTTTTCTGATTAATTCTAAAAGAAAATAAATAATTATAATATATTATATTAATTATTTATCCTTCTTTCAGTTATAAAATAAATATTTTCAATGTATACACAAATGAGTTTCTTTTAAATAATTGCCACGCTCTATTGATTAAGTTACACAACTTAGAGTAAGATTTTCTTTAAGCCATTAATTGGATTAGTCGAAATTTATTAATTAATCATCAGGTTCATTTTCTATTTATTTTTAGCACTAGGATTTTCAAAAATAATGTTCTATACTCGGCAAATGTTCGAAACAATTTAATGATGTATAAATTATTCTGATTATTTCCGTTTCGTTAGATGTTTAATTTAGTTTTCCTAGTTACGAAGTGTGAAGTTAAAAACAATAGAAATGTAATAAATCCTTAATTTACAATTTCGTGTTCTGTTATTCTCATAAAACAAGTTTATATAAACTATATTTAACTTACCTGCATTTATTAAGGGAATTATCTCAAATTTAATTAATTGATAATCAGATTAATTTTTTTATTTGTAATTAGCAGAAGCATTTTCAAAAATAACGTATCCGGTCTAACAAATGATCTAATTACTTTAATGATGTAAAAATTATTCTGATTAATTCCGTTTCTTTTGATGTTTAATTTAGTTTTATTTGTAAGCAGTGGAAAGATAAAGGATGTGAAATGGAATAAATCCGAATTTTTACAATTGAATGTTATGTTATCGATAAATACTTATTTTTTTTCTTTATAACTTACCTGCTATTAAAATGATTTATTTTAGATTTATTACAGATTTTTCCACTTTAAGAATCATTATCAATCATAATTAGTAAAATTATTTATACAGTACAAAGTCTAATTTCGGACACCCAAAGTTCGGAATTCTACAAAGTTCGGACTTTCCAGCGGCAGTATTCAAGAAAGAAGTGAAAAGATAAATTGCTCAAACAAAAAAAGGTCTATAGCAAAGAAGCGTTATTACTGAATCTTAACTCATGTCAACGTACAGAATAAAATAAGAACTTCTTCATGATATATCTAAGTTAATAAAGCAGCCCACATTAACTAAAATGTCCAACAGTTCAGAAAGTTGCAATTTCTTTTTAAATTGTTTGTTCCCTTAAGGCTGTTCTGAGCTGCTCTGCTCAACAAGCGCAAAACGTTTTGACACATTTACAGATTTTTTTTTTTTTTTTTTTTTTTTTTTTTTACAGAAAATCATAAAATTGGAAAGCATGGCTATGGAAGCGATTGGAAATCGATCTGCATTTTCCATTTTTTTTCAATAAATAAATTACCTATTGAGTTATAAGCGATTTTGATTACGTGAAAAAGACGTTTTTCACCATTCCCTGTATGGTTATTCTTCTTTCGTGCGAGAATTCTGTTCAAAACTCCCACTTTGACACTATTTTCTGAAAGATCTATTGCGTTTGCAAAAAAGCGGAAAACACAGTTCGATTACATAGTTTCTGAACAACAACACTTGCTAGGTTCATGCATCTCTGAACAAAAATTAATTAAAACTTATGTCATAAAGTTGCCCTTTTGGATTTGAGAACAGCCTTAAATAAATGTTTTTGTTTTACTTTTTATTTTGTTATGACATATTTAACTAAAATGATTTTTTTAATTTAGTATTAATAGTTGTGATATGCAATTTTTAATACATGAACGTCATATTTTACCTCTTCATGTAGTGAATTTTCTTTTCCTTTTTATTGGAAAAGCAATATTTTTGATGACCCAAAGTTCGGAAAAATCCTAAGTTCGGACTTGATGAAGTCCCGAAGATTCCGGACTTTAGACTTTGTACTGTAATAAATAAAAGACTGAATTTCATGATTAAACATTTATTGCAAAATATTGCTAAATAATATTCAGTGATTATTCAGCAAAAAATTCCGTTTTATATATTTTTTCAGTTTTAACAGATAAAATAGTTTTGCACTAGATTAATTTTAACGCAATTATTCTAATTGGTAAATAAATCATATTAGATGTAAATTTCCAACTGGGCGAAAGATGTCCGGACCAGGAAACGAACCAGGGATCTCCTGGCTGACGCCGCCAGTCCTCTACCATCTGAGCTATCCCAGACGAATATGGTGGAACTTTTTCACCCAGCTAAACTTAATGATTATAGCATCTGGTCTGAAACCTGATTCAGCTCAACAGAATAAATCACAGGTAATGGAACTCTAGACATCGTTGGATGCGTAATTACACTAGATGAATTTTAACGCAACTATTCTAATTGGTAAATAAATGATATTAGATAGTTTCACCAGAGTCGCCCGGGCTAGCTCAGATGGTACACTGTAAAAAAAAATCTGTAGTTCTACAGATGTAAAGTTACATGCTTACTAAACTTTCACCTGTAACTGTACGAAAAAAGCTGCAAATCTACAAAACTAGTTTTTGTAAAGCTACAAAAATCTGTAACTTTACAAATGAATTTGCTAAAATTTCAGTAATCTTACTAAACTTTTATTTGTAACCCTGGCTGCAGTTACATGAAAAGTTCTCGGAATCCCAGTTTCCAAAAAAATTCTTAGTAACCTTACAGATTTTTTGATTTTCGGCGCAAAAGTGTGTCTGTTACATGAAATTTTGTTGTTGCCGTTACATGAAAAGTTCTAGGAATCCCAGTTTCCTAGAAAAACTTTAGTAACTTCACAGATTTTTTTTTACAGTGTAGAGCACTGGCGACTTCAGCCAGGAGATCCCTGGTTCCCATCCTGTTCCTGACATTTTTTGTCCAGTTGGAAATTTACATCTAATATGATTTATTTACCAATTAGAATAATTGTGTTAAAATTAATCTAGTGTAATTACGCATCCAGCGATTTCTGGAGTTCCATTACCTGTGATTTATTCTGTTGAGCTGAACCAGGTTTCAGACCAGTTGCCATTAAGGTTAGCTGGGTGAAACAGTTCCATCAGATTAGTCCGGGATAGCTCAGATGGTAGAGCACTGGCGGCTTCAGCAAGGAGATCCCTGGTTCGAATCCTGGTCCGGACATTTTTCTCCCAGTTGAAAATTTACATCTAATAAAATAGTTTTGCTTTAATTCGTGGAAACGGACCTTTAACTATATACATTCAAGTCAAAATTAAGTTTTAACAGGTTTTACAGTATATATTAATGTATTTATTTATTCTTGTACGTAGATTTCCGCTACAAGAGGTTCCATTGTAACTATATTCTGCTATGCGTCTAAGTAACAGTAATGAGTTTATCAGCGACTTCATCTGCCATATATAATTATATTTTCTGCAATTTTGTGAACTTTATATATGTACACTGTAAAAAAAATCTGTAAAGTTACTAAAATTTTTCTAGGAAACTGGGATTCCTAGAACTTTTTATGTAACGGCAACAACAAAAACTTATGTAACAGACCGACGTTTGCGCCGAAAATCAAAAAATCTGTATGGTTACTAAGAATGTTTAAGGAAACTGGGATGCCTAGAACTTTTCATGTAACTACAACCAGAGTTACAGATAAAATTTTAGTAAGATTACTGTAATTTTAGCAGATTCATTTGTAAAGTTACAGATTTCTGTAGCTTTACAAAAAATAATTTTGTAGATTTGCAGTTTTTTTTTTACAGTTGCAGATTAAAGTTTAGTGAGCATGTAACTTTACATCTGTAGAACTACAGATTTTTTTTTTACAGTGTATTACTTTAAATGCTCAGTTTTACATTTTCTGAAGTGGTAAATCAGACCGGGTATCTAGACAGGTTTTATATTTTATTTTAGTGAATATTTAATAATAAGCGAAACAGGACTCTAAAATTTAAAAAAAAGTACCCAATAAATATGCTGTGCAGTACGGACGAGTACTGCCAATACCCGTTTTCTAAATAGTAACGAAAGTAACGAGTAAGGAGTACTTTCTAACATTTATCGAGTTTGAAAGAAACTAATACATAGTGTGCTCATTTAGTTGTTACTTTTACAACATTACTGGATATGAGTTGGAATTACAGATATGGATTTTATGTCCTTCCCATTTATAAAGTTTTTATAAGTTTTAACATCACATTTTGCAACGGTATGTTATTTACAGTAACACACGTTTGCATCAGGAAAATATTCTTCTTGAACTTTAAAATCTGGTATGACTTTTACGTTAAGAATTAGCTGATGAGGGATTCAGAATGAATCCGAAACGTCCTTTTATATTATTTTTACTATTTTTATCTTGTAATGTAATGTAATGTATGTTATTTTAAAAAGTTTTTATAAAAATGGATGCATAGTCTGATACATTATTGCTATAGAATATTTATTTTATGTTATAGAATAGTTAAAATATTGATTTATTTATACATATTTTTTTGTTTATCTTATGAATAAATTAATAAATATAAGTGTGTACATCAAAAATAATTAAATGCATTTTATATTATAGTTTTCCGAAAACATAAAATTTTGATTTTATAAAGGACACACGAAAATGAAACGTTTTATGTTGTAAAATACCTTGATTTTCTTTTTCAAGTAAAGTGTATCAATGTGTAAAGTTATAATGTGATAGCGCGCTGCTTGAAATTAAATAAACACGAACTCGTCAATAACTCAAAAACACATTAAATAAACAAAAAGTGAACTGTATCACGCTTTTAATTTTAAACCCTGTTGCTTTCTCAACTCTCACAGAATTGAATAAATTACATGTCAACAAAACAGAACGTTGCCATTTTTTAGAAATTAAACTTACACAAAAGTGCTCGCACTGAGCCTTGGCAGACGATAAATAAATTTCTAACAAACCACAATTGTAATTTCAAAGTATTTGGGGATTTTTCCTTTTGTTTTCCACTAGTCGCCGCATCATTTTTCAATGTTCCACATGTCGTATGTGAAAACGATATAGAAAGCATATCAAAATCCATTTGAAAAACAATTCTATCCTCGAATTATTGTTAATTAGAAGTGACTGAAAACTGCAATTTTGCGTTTAAACTTCAAAAGCTCTTAAAAGCTTTTGCATTTACTCTATCAAGTAAATTCACAAACCTAAAATAATTCTAAGATATCGGCTATAGTGATATTTTTAAAAGAAAATATAACTTTTAAAATGAATTTTATAGTTTTAAGTGTCTCATTTATTATTACTTTGAAATTTGTTATTCAAAAATAAATTTGGTTTTCCTTTCATTAGCGTGATGAATCACAATAATTAAATTTTTTTAAGTTTACAAAATCACCCAATCCGATAGCGTGTAGTTAAAAACTGAGTTCTGGTATTCATATGAGATTTTTCAGGAAAGCACATTTCCATCTAAAACTAAAAGTCCATAATTTGAAAGTTTTCTTCTCTTTTTGAAATTGGAATACAAGACAAAAAATTTTGGAAATTGGATAAATTGAACACGTCACAATGTAACTGAACATTAAAAAAATAATAATAAACTACGTGGACGTTTATTAAGAATATTTTGACTTATTTGGTAATGATTTCTTGAAATATTTCTCTTTAAAGCCTCTTTACATTTTTTCTTACATATTTTCTTTAATTATTTATGTGCCATTAAAGTGTTTAGTAAGGGATATTTCAAAAAGTCCTTTCGTCATGTGACGGGGGGAAGAGGTAGCTTTCACATGTCTTTGTTTTAAAATTTTGCAAGTTTTACTCGAAACTAATTTTACTCAAATTTTAAGAAGTTATAAAATGCGACGAACCGGATAAGAGAATATTCGTCATTACTGAATTTGAATGAGAATTGCACGAACTAATAAGCTATAGACAAGTTGGCATCATTTTTGGATACTTATTTTTGGTCACCAAATTTGGCGATACTTCGCCAAGTGTCGCCAAGCTGGGCGAGAATTTGGAGCTAACGGATATCAATAATAAGCATTGCGCGGCAGCGCACAGGTAATGCACAGTTCAAATGGCCGCCATTTTGAAATAAGATGGCGGATGAACCTGGCCAATTAACTCTGCCGAGACATTGGTATGTACACTATGACGCAAAAGTTTAGACAATGACGTCATTCAGCTTTAAAATGTAGAATTATGACGTCAGAATTACAAAAACCTGTAAATTATATTCAAAAACTGATTTAAAATGCTATGTACAAAAGACAGTCGTTTTATTTGCTATAATACTAATTTTTTTTCATAAAAATTCAAATGTGCTTGTCGCAAAAGTTTAGACACTATTCTAAATTTCTTTGAATATTCGCTGGCATATGCAAATTTAGAATCGATGATGTCACAAATTTTGAGTACTTAAGTTCTGCAAACGATTGCGCTTCATAGTCGGCATGCCGAGAGCTAAAGAAATTCAAGTGAATGAGGTTTCAAGGATTTGGCAGTTGAAAGGTGAAGGGAAGAGCGTTTCTGAAATTTCTGCTATTATTAATAGGTCAAAAAAATCTATTTATCGAGTTTTATCGAGTGGTTCCGAATATAAAGCAAAATGTCGGTCTGGGAGGCCACGTGTGACAAATGTACGAGAGGATCGCCTGATACAAAGACTAGCGAGTACTCAACAAATGAGCGTACGTGGAGTTCAAAGCTCATCGGGACTCTCTGTATCAAAGGATACGATTCGTAGACGAATTTTGGAAAAAGGAACAATCGTTTATAGCAAAATGCAGAAGAAACCAGCTCTGAAACCACATCATAAGTTACAAAGACTTATGTGGACTCGAAAGCATATGTCATAAGGAGAGAAATGGCAGTCAGTCATATTTAGCGATGAAAAAAAGTGGAATCTGGATGGTCCAGATGGTTGTTTATCGTATTGGCATGACTTGCGGAAGGAGTCTCGACGTTTTTTTAGTCGCAGACAAGGAGGGGGCTCGGTGATGGTTTGGGCAGCCTTTTGCTATAATGGACAAGTATCTCTGACCTTCACCAGTGGTCGTCAAACTTCACAGCATTATACACAGACATTAGAAGAAAACCTACTGCCATTTGCTGAGCTTCTAGGGGGTCCTCAGTGGGAATTTCAGCAAGACAATGCTTCAATTCACACTGCAAAACATTCAAAATCTTGGTTTAATTCCCATAATATAAGAGTTCTCGACTGGCCAGCATGTAGCCCAGATCTTAACCCTATAGAAAACCTTTGGAGCATCATGTGTCGCAAAGTTTATAGCAACGCTAGACAATACTCTTCTGAAAAGGAACTTAAGACATCTATTGAGAATGCATGGTACGATATCGATCCACAAACTATGCAAGATTTAGTTTCTTCCATGCAATCTCGTGTATATGACGTAATACATAAGCATGGATGCGCAACCAGGTTTTAAAAATTGTTTATTTCGATTTTATTTAATTTGTGTCTAAACTTTTGAGACAGCAGTTTATTTTTGTTACCATTTAATTTATTGCAATATGCACAATTCCACTTTTCTTTGTTATAAATATTGTTTATATGTACAGCACATTAATTTCAAGCAGTGATTTGAAAATTGAATAAATATTTTTCAAAGTATGTAAGAATTTCTTCATTGTCTAAACTTTTGCGTCATAGTGTACAATACACTGCCCTCCAAAAGTTAAGATACAAGGACTGGGTGCTTTCGATTGCACACGTTTTGTCGAATATCTACCAACATTATTGGCGAATTGTTCTTGAACTTATAGGATGTAAAGAACGTGTTTGATTTTGTATTTCTCGGTGAAGATTTATCGATGGGTACAATTAGGGGGCTAATAATAAATTTTATAATAAAATAATATTTGCGATCTCCTATGTAACAGAAAAGGCTGGAAATGGTTTGTCACTGTTCTAAATGACTATTTGGGTCCTGTTCAACGCTTGTATTCTTTTTTGTAAGCATAGCGCTCAAATTTGTGAAGATGTTAACGTTTTTGTGAAAAATTCAAAGGTTTTTTCGTTATAGTAGGCAGAGTTTTCAACCAAATTTAACAGAACTTTCCGAAAACTTGCCAAAGAATAGTAGCAACAGTATACTACAATTTAAACATGGATATACTGAATATTTGATGAGATATGGGCATTTTTATTAGATAATTTTTAACTGCATTTGGACAATTTTACTGCAAATTTACTGCTATTATTTTCGGTATGGTTGGATGAGGCAGGAAATTAAGTATATGTTTAAACATTTAAGAGTGATTGTTAATTTCTAAAAAATTCTTGGAAAATGGTGAAGAGTATTAAGCATTTTTGTTGGGTGGGGTGGGGGGGAGAATCAAATTTTTTATCAGACTTCTGATTATTCGTATTATTCCGGATTAACCAAATGATATGTAGTACATTACAAACATTATTAAAAGAAATTCTTCAAGTGTTATATACTTTTTTATCCAATTTATTTTCAATACATAGTAAAAAATTCTCCGGTTTAAAAAAATCTTTAGACCGAAATTTTTAAGCGTAAAAGGAGAATATGCATAACTTTGTAATGGTTTGTCATGCATTTTCTGAAAAATTACTATATTTTTTATTCGAAAAAATACAAACATTAAGCTCTTTAGTATTTTACATACTGTTTAAAAAATACATTCCTAATTTTCCGTATCTAGCTAATTAAAGGATAACATTTTCACTGATTTTTTTTTTTTAATTTATTCATGAGTATATGAAATAACATTTATTAACTCAACGGATCAAAGAACTACAATATTGGCTGTACTATATTTTGAATAGAAAATTTAGTTATAGAAAAAAATAGAAGCTTACTGCTGGTATAAAATATAATAGAGGAACAATAGTTATTAGCTTGCAATATTATAACAAGATGAATCCATCCAAATAAATTTAGATTTAAGTAAGGTAATTATTTCCCTAAAATTTAATATGCAACGATGCAGTATCATTTAACTTATAGAAATTCTGGATTAACCCTATCGTTTCAAATATGGAAATAAACATCCAAATAAAAATAAAATAAAAATATGTACATCATTTGGGAGTGTACGGGAAGAAATTAATGATATATTTCCAAATAAGAACATTATTGATAGCGCAAGTATAGGCTATTCTTATCTGTTTTGATAACGGATATGACAGAGCCGAAATATTAAAACAGTACATTAAAATCACATCCTGCTTAAGACAAAACGGTAATCATGTTTTCTTATCGATATGCCATATCGGAAAAATGCTGAAAAACTCCAATTTCAGTAGTAAATTTGCTTATTCCGGATCAGGAATCATAAGGTATGTGCAACTGATGCTACGTTCATGGATTCAGCAACGTATTTATGTCAGTGCATTCTCAGCATGGACCCTAGCTAAATTTATGTTGAAATATGAAAAGAAAAACAACAGGAAAATAAATTCTTTTTAAAATAGAGAATATTCCTGAAATTCGCTTCGAAATATTGTGACTTGTAAAACAAAACAAATGTATTTGCACGTGAATTAAACTTTTTTTCACACACTAACCATATGCAAAAAATTCCTATAAATTTCACTTAAAAAATTTGTTCTTAATTATCGTCGAAATAAAGACTTTGTATGTATGGCCATTTCATATTTCTGTTTTTGGATTGAATATTTACAGTAAGCTAACTTTTTTTAAAAATATTAATCTGCAATACATATTAGAAGATGTTTCTCAAAGTGATTTTTTTAGTTAGCTATATTGTAAACAGTCTCCGCATTCAAATCGACTCTATTTATTTCTTACGTTTTAACGTTTTGCGTTAGAAAGCAAACTAAAATTGTATGTTCCATCTAAAATGTAATAAAAAGTAATAATTTAAATACATATTTTCCAAGAAGTATTACACAGAAGTTTTTACTCAAATATTTTATTTTTGAAATACCTTTAAATAATTGACAGTAATAAAAGGCGAACATTTTATGCTTATATAAAAAAAAAAAATAATAATACCTTATTACGTCACACTAGAAGGATATTTTTCTGTTAAAAAACAATTTACTATGGGGTGTTTGAAGTCAATATTATATAACGGTTGGCCGAATGCCAGGAGAGAATAAAAGTAAATAACGTTTATTTATATTTCATAGAGATTTTTTGACAATTTATAAGGATTTATTCTATAATAAAGATAATTTCAAACATTATATCACATAGCTTCCCATACTACAGAAATGTATTTTTTCATAGAAATGATGAAACTATATTTGGAAAAATTCACAAGCAATGTTTTGAACGAAAAAGTAAACTCTTGCACAATCTTACATAACTTAAAAAGAAATTGAGATTTGTTCACTATGTGATATTATAAAACTTTAAATAAATTTCTTATTATTATCTTTAAATAAAATCCACTTAAAAATATGATTTTTTTTCATTTTTCCTTTCCTATATTATTTTAAAGGTAGCTTTAGAAAAAAAAAAAAAACTGGCCCTTTTTTTTATATAAATATTAGTGTTTTCCACAAGAATTTTCACAAGAAGTTCTATAAGATCATATCATCAGTGTATAAATGCATTTAAAATTCTATCACATTGAATTTAACTTAGTATATTAAATTTTAAAAGCATTAATTAATTGAAGTTAACTTATTGTTTTTCTATTTTGAATTATGTATTAACGTTAGTTTAGATAATTAAGTCCTTAATCGTATCCTCCAGTTTGGACAATGTACTTTCCAAGAAATTGCTGTTAAGAAACCTTGATACCGCCTAGATACCATAAATGTTTACATAAAGCATTAATATAAACCTAAACTACGAAACACGTAACCGTATAGTACTTCCGGAACACGTAATAGTGCCTAGACTGAAGACCAACCCTGCTATCAAGAACATGCCATAAAGATTGACTTATTTTTAAGTCTATCTGCATTATCGTGTTTCTTCTAAAATAAATTTTAGATGTTATATTTATTTTTCATCCAAAAGGCGCACTATGTCATATTTTCGGATGCTGTTTTATTTTTACCCGACTGCCAAGAAGGGTTATCTGTTTCACACGTATCTTTGTAAGTGGATTTCTTTATACCCTCGAAACATCCCAACGGCTGTATGGATTTCAATGAATGATGTTTCTATCGATTCGCCTTAAGTGTCCGATGGTTATAGGTTAGGTTTTGTTTTTATAAATTCAAAATGGCGGCCGTAAAATACATAATGGCGGTCGAGACGGAAAAAAAATTACGCACCATATTGAGTGGCATGTCATTGGATAGTTCTTTCAAATTGAAGACTATGCCTAATTGACTATTTTTCAGTCAGAAGCTCCTTTTAAATATTACACAACCTGAAATTTGTATAGGTAGGATATCTAGCTTTACTGAAACTCTAACCATCGTAGACATCTATAAGTCTCATCAAAAGAGTGTTTATAGATAGGAATTAACAATTAAATACAACTTTAAATTAAATTCGCAATTGAAGCCTTTGTGCAGGAATATTAAAAAGCAGTAAACCAACGTTCAAAATGCACATTTTAAACTTTCTATGATTTTATGCTGCTTTTCACGCATTATTTGTGCATTTTAAACGTTGGTTTACTGCTTTTTAATACAACTTTAAAGTCATCAATACAAGTAAATAAAAAATAGATAAGTAATATAAAAAAATAGTTTCACACTGATAAGAAATAATTAATTAGTTCGCTTTTTACGCAGTCGGGTTTTTTGATTTTTTAAATTTAAGTTTTACTTGTTACATTTTTTTTTGGAATGTATTCATTTACAGCATCTATATTTCTTCTTATATTCATTTGAAGCAATCTATTTTTATTCGTATAACTGCTGCTATCCAAGTAGAATCATGCCATCGTCTTCTAAAATACCCCTATAGAGCTCCAAATCCTATGACACAATCTAAGCAGAATCTTATTACACGGATAACGTGAAAGCGAAGTAGCGTTTTTGAGAGATAAAAAGGGAATTAGAACAATAGTGTCTGTTTCCCCAGAAGAAGTGTAACAACTCAACGTCGAGAGGGAAAAAGAGTTTGGTCAATACTCCGTACGGGGGAAATGTGCGGATCAGAGACTTTTTGGGACAGCTAGGAGGAGGTCGTCCTCTTAGGAACTCTTTACGAGCAGAGTTAGTTTTTGCTATAAGCACGTAGCAAATGCGAATTATATGAAAAAGCCAGGATTTTGGGTTGTAAATTCTACTGTGGAGAATTGGTGTGATTACTTTCATTGTACATGAAATACTTTTTGTTTTTTCATTATATCTGTAATGTTTTTATATTGAATTGAGTGTTAATTCGATTGTTTAATAGCTGTTGTGAATTTTTTCGTGTGGCGATATGATAACACAATCCAATTACCATTTGCTTTAATCTTCCATGTCCATTAATATAGCTCTTCTTAAATGAGAATTTGGGAGGTCGGTTTTAACAAAAATTCGCACTACGTTTCTCATATGTCTTTGAACACTATAATCACGTGTTCCTATTTTCATGCACCTCCGTCAAGAAAAGAGCATCACGTGACTCAAACGGTCTAAAAGGATACAAGCATATAACAAGTGCGGCAGCTTGCCTTTTTCGTTAGTTTCGTTGTGAGGATGATGAGGAAATTTTGAGAGATTTTGGCCAGAAATTCGAAGGCGAAATGATTTCATGATTAAAGAAACCGTAAATTTATAAAAGTGAATACGAAAAAACACATTAGGAGAGGGGGGGAGGTTGCGTTTAATTTATGCTTGCTGTCAAATACAGCTACAGTTCTTGTATTTAAGAAGTGATTTCTTCCGCAATTGCTTATTTTTTTCTGAAAATAAAATAATTTTTTAATGCTTGTTCTAAATTAAACATACTATATATTTTCTTCTTACATTATGATCGGGTGCAAATGTCAATCAGATAACTGATTTAGAAAAAAAAACTGCCTTAAGAAACTAAGACTGGCTTCTTTTCGGTTTCTTATATTTCGACAATACAAAAAAAATATATGCTACTGTTATTTTCCAAATAGGTCTCTGTTTTAGGGGGGGGGGGGAACGAAAGTACTATTTAGTTTAAGGTATCTGCTTATATTAGAAGAATTTTCTTTTTTGGAAAAACTCTTCAAACAAACATTGTACTAACATTTTTTAACTTGAGTTAATATATATTAATATTATACCTTTAAAATTATACATCTACGCCTAGGAATTTACAAAAATGTTAAATATGTACGGAAATTTGAACATATTTTTCAAAAACTTGGAAAATGCTATATAAAAAACAAATAATCTTATTAGAAAAATGTCACTAAAGCAAACTATAACATTTTATCTTTTGCACCAACTGCAAGATAAATTATATCTTAGTAAATAAAAATTTTAAAGATGATCGCAGAGTCAATTACAGCATTGTCAAAAGTTTTACCATGTTTTGTTGAAATAACGAGCCATAATTTTCAAAATATTCATGCAAATTAAATTCTTTTAACATTCGAGAACAATATATAGCCAAAACTCATGAAGTTTTGTGGATAAATGGTATATTTTAAATTATCATTTTTGAAGAGAGTTTTTTTTAGTAAAAATCAATTTTGAGAAAAATGCATTTAAACGTTTAATTAGCATATTTTTACAATAAATAATGGACTGACTTCTGTTCTAAACATGGTAGGAACAAAAACAAAGCAGTTTTAGAATCATCGTAAATAGTTACTTCTTCAAATGAAGTAATAAAAACAAAGTTGCTTATTTTCTCAAAAAGGATCATTTCAGCATAGGCCTTAATGATTTCAGTTGGTACAGTAGATAAATTTCTTAAAAAGGTGGTATCTTTGAAATTATTGAGTTTGCATATGTTAGTTAGATTTTTTAAACGTTATGTCAAAATACATGAGCAAGAAAACTCATTTAAACGTTAAATTAAAATATTTTTGTTATAAATAAGAGGTTCTTAACCTTTATTAATACGTGATTCATCTTCAAGTAAAAAAGAATAAAACTTTCGTGATCCACCTAATATGAGGGTGCATCTAATATCAGTATAGAAATTGTTGCTGTATGAGCTCTATATGATCTCGGCTGTCATATCCTGCGAAAAAGGCACTACCAACAAAAACAAGAATTGGTAATACCAATGTGTGTAAGTAGAATAATAACTAAATTTGAAAATTTGTTTTTAGGCTAATTGAAGTGTGTAGAATTTATTTATGGTGTCAAACTTGGATATTGCTATTGAAAAAAAAAAGATCGGGCTCGTTTTTATATATAGAGGCTACCCTAAGCAAATTGTATATACATTAATTAAAATTAAATGGTATTTCCAATCTTTTAGCACCATTAACTTTATTCTACAACAATTTGTTGCAGAGTTGATAGGGCGTGTTTACTTTTTTCCCCACGACTCTATATTTGCTAGAATGTGATGATGTATAAAAAATATTATATAGTTTATCTAGAAATGTTGATGGCCAGTTTCTTGAACATGTAGGAATGTCTATTAATCATGCCCTGGGAGCAGTCAACGCTTTATTGGGAAAACACGGATAGATTGAACCAATATTATAATTTGTATACAGAAATTGTACAATTCCATTTCAAATTATTAAAAACATCGGTATAAGCATTTTATTATGTGTTTGTAATTCTTATCAATTGTTAAAAAAATTACACGAAAAAAAATAATAATTACCATTCTGTTAGTAACTCCTGGATATGAAGCTATACTTTAAAATTGAATAGTTTTTAAGTAAGCTAGCTCTATCAGTTTCAGATTGCAATAAAGTAGTTAGGATTGAGTCGTATAATCCATCATATACTGTCTAATAGAAAGGCACAAAGTATCATGTGTTACACAGCAAAACAGTAAATGTTTTTAAGAATAAGCTTAGTGTCAAAGTAATATTTAATCAGATAATTCTCATAGTGTAAATGCAATTATTTTCCTTTAAATGCTGTCATTCCGATTGGTTTCTTAAGATATTTCTAATCATATTTTCTAAGATATTGAAACAAATGTCTCTACTTCTAAAGCACAAAATAAAATAAATAGCTGATACTCATCACATTTAGCACATGTAACCTATTCAATTCTATTACAATTCAGTATTTATTTTAAAGATATGAGAAATGTTATATGATGTTATTTTAAATTAATTATTTTTATACATGCAATTTTGAAATTAAATATTTGAAAGTTATTCTCCTATTCCATAAGATGTATATCTGTTTTAATATAATTCCAAATGCTGTCGTACACATTAGCAGCAAATATGGCAAATTATAGAGCCATTACGAGTTAATTTCAAATGTAACTGAGAGGTGGTTTATTAACATTGTAACAGCTTGTTGATACTGCTTACAGATTTTGCTCTTTCCGCTGAATCTAACATAACGCAAATGTGGTTTAATAATAACATTTTATGCAACCAGGATAATAGTAAACATATGTTTGAACTTAATTTATTTAATATCGAAGGTAGATTTCGCCATGTTAAGAAATTTAAAGAAATAGAAAAGTATCACTTTGGTATTTATATACAAGTCTTCATATATTTATATCATAAAAGGTTTCAAAACATTATATTAATAGAATGTGATATAAAATTATAGCATATGTTATTTGTTTTGAGGAATTACTTGAAGGGGGCACAAAACGTTTGATTTTGTGAAAACGCTAAAAAACATTACGATTTTCAAAATACCAAAAACACGAATTATATATATATATATATATATATATATATATATATATCTGTGTATATATTATTTCCTGTTTTAATAAAAGATGTTCTTAGGTATACTACACAGAAATGTAAATGTCGTGCTTAAGAAAATGTTAAATACTATGTATACTCAAAAACATCAGGATTTTCAAAATATCAAATGTCAAATTATATATATATATATATATAGCACACACACACACACACGCACACACACACACACACACATATATATATATATAGCACAATTTTGTGTATCAAATGCATTCGGCAGGCCCAGAATCTCCTACCATATTTAAACTGCGAATAAACAGCAAACATCACAGAAATTTAATCAAATATAACCTGAACAAGAAAGAACAAAACCAAAAGGCAGTGACCTCGTCAGCAGTGGACATTTTATAAAAGAAAAGCAATGTTTCAGAATAATTACCATACACAACACACTATCATTCAGTAGTGGCGATGGGTTTCGGCCAGAGTGTCGCAAAGCATAAATCAATTGCATAAAAACAGTTGAAAGTATATCACGGACACTCCCATTCCGAACCCGACACCTCAATAAACAGCACATCTCCCAACCTGAAGATACAGCTGATTTAAAACATCTGTGTAATATACACTGAAACAGCAATAAATTATTTTAACCAAACCAGAGCCACACAACCACAAAAAATAATTTTAAAGCATTAGTTAATTTTTCAATTACCAGTATTTTCCATTGATTCAAATATTCAATTTGTTTATTGTATGAGATTGAAATTTTATAAATAAAAATATCTATATCATATGTAAACTGTTTTAAAATAGAGTTTAAGTTAAATTTAGATGGAAGACTATATTTTGTACCACACTGTTAAAAATGTGCAGCATTCTGGCAGGTCATTTGACTGTTTTTTTCCGAAAACGGTTACACAACCGTTAATTTAACTCCATTCTGACCATATTATTGGCCATTTTATGGTCAGAATATAGTTAAATTACGGTTATGAAACCGTTTTTTCAAAAAAAGCTCGAATGACCTGCCAGAATGCTGCAAAATTTTTAACAGTGCATAATCCATTAGCTTTTTCAATTTAAAACCATTCGCAATATTATGATTTCCAGTGATTTTATGTCCATGATCATTATTAACGTATTTTTTTAGCGAGGGGATTTACACGGTAAAGTACTTTCTTCAGATGTATTTTTTGAAAATGAATTATAGCTAAAAATCTTTCTTCCGATAGTAATTGGATATTTAAAAGTTTTTGATATTTGAAGATTATTAATATGAACATAACATTTTTTGTCATTAGTTATAGAATTAATATTAATTTTATTAAACATTTGATTTGAAAAAGTTATTAACATTTGAACATTTGTGTTTGATTTTTTTTTTGTAAATTAATGTTGAAAAGATCAGTTCTTGTCATAATAAGAAAAAAATAAATCAGAGAAATATTTAGACTAAGAGTTACTGAGAAAAACTTTTAAATGTTGTACAATCTGTTTCTTTTTAATAACAAATATGTATTTCCGAAATAATAACCAGTTATAATTATTTATATAATTAATTTGAAGATTATTTATTTATTTAGTAATATAATTTTTTGGAAACTACAATTGCAGAAGAACACCTACCACGCTTGTTTCGCGTAGTTTTACGATGAAACAATTTTTACCAAAATAGAATCATAACTCACTTACGTCTAACGTAAAAGCAAAATTACGTACAAAAAGTAAAGTTTTAAATTTAATTTGATGCATGTACAAAAAAATTCATCAATTTTATTTATTTTTATTTATTTATTTATTTATTTTTACAGAAATTAAAGCAAAGTTAATATAATTTCTTAATTAACACGTGACACAGCGCTTGATCAAAATTAAAATAACATGCACTGTTAAAAATTTCTATAAAAACACAGAGAAAAACATGCGATATTTTATAAATTTAAAATAGTCCTTGGTTAAATGTATTCCATTGAGATTCTTGGACAGCAATTTTACAGACATTTCCCTTTTCTTATAACGAATTCACTGATAGGAAATATATATCTTTATTAAAATGTAGCTTTACCTTTGTTATAACTTGTAATTTAAAATACACACTTTTAAAGATTTTTACAATTTTCTTAGAAAGATTAAACAAGAAAATTTGTTTTAAAAATTGTTTTATTAAAAATTTGAATATTTCAGAAACGGAAAATTCGTCTCTCCAAATTTAACCACAAATTTTATCGACATTCACATTGAAGTTGCCTCATTCACTATGTGCACGAAGTTTTGGAATAGTAATAATAAATTAAAAGTATTTCCCGGCAGAATCATAAAAAGCATCCTTTGCACATTCCTACCGCACATTCAGTAAGGTATTTGTATCCAACCTAGATGGATTGAGTTCAAATGCCGAGCCGGGTAGCAATAAGTACTGCAAAAAATAAATGACGCAGCAGTTCAAATTCACTCGAATAATTCTAATTTCGAGGTATGGAAATAAATTTAAATTATTATTATAAAAAATAAATACATTTACAGAGTCTTATGTATTCTTATCGATCTAAATTTACAGAACCTTCTGTAAATTTGCCAAATAATATGTCAATATCATTTAACAGAATCTCTGTTTTTCCAATATCTGTAATTTTACATACCATTTAAGATACTGAATTAGATATTGATTCTATGTAATTTCGAAAAAATATTTTAACAATGTGGGAACCTGTTTGTTTATCTATATACATATATATACATATATATATATATATATATATATATATATATATATATATAAGATAGTCCGGGTTTCCTTACCTTATAACATTTTGTTTAAGAACATGACGAAAAATATAATAATACTAATTCGTAAAGTACAGATGAAATTTCTTTTTATTTACATATAGAATGTTAGATATGCGTAAAGCTTCAATTTAAAACATGATAACGAATATGAAATAATAATGAATATAAATGTTTATGAAATTTATCAATTTGTTATCAATGAAGCATCTAATATCTATTTATCGAACATTGTGCTCATTATTCATTAACGATATTTTGATAAATTACATTAAATTCTAATATTATTTATTATTTTATTACAGTTGTTATTAGATTAATAACGTTTTGAGTTGAAAGTTTAAGCATATGAAACTTTGTTTGTGGTATTATAATTTTTTTAAGATGTACTCTATGAAAATGCGCTTTGATTTTTCGTAATATTCCCAAACAAAAAATTACGAGCTAAGATACCCCGAAACAGCGTATGGACAGCCTCTCTTTGTATACACAAGCTGTGGCTATTAAATAATGAGAATAATGCTGCAAAATATTTTATTTTAAATCTATGCACCCTACCTTTATCACTACTACGATCCCTGCGAATTTTCCATTTCTTGAAAAGTGCTTGAAGTCTTCTCCCGTGAGCTCTTTCATGACGCGTGCCGCTTTCTCTTTCACAGTTTCAACGATTTTTATCTGGTTCCTTTTAATGCAGATTCGACCTTGAAAATCAGATAAGCGTCACATAGTGTCACATCAGGCAAATAAGGCGGATGATCCAACACTGGGATGTTAACATTTGATCTACTGACGGTACTTATAAGTAGCATTAAAATAACTTTTTATACAATTCATTTAATACATCGATTAGTTCTAATATAATTTAGAATTAGGTATAGATACATAACTTTATCTTGTTCCAAAAGCATTATGGGTTACACAAAACAGAAATATTTTAAAAAGGGTGATTTCTTTTGCCTTTGCATCTTTTCAGCTTTCTTGTCGTTCGGAGGGGCGTGGGTGGTATTTTTCAGTTCGGAAATATTTCTATATTTCTATTGTAAGAACATTATATTTGTACATTTCCAAATTCTACAAAATACTAAGAAAGATATTTAAAATAAAAGATTTGAGTGGGGTTATAAATATTGCACAAAACACCTATAAATTCAAATTTAATTAATCCTACATATAAACGTGAAAATAAACATCACAATTTATTATTCATTAATCCTTCTAAATCCTCAATCCTTCTAAAATCCTTCTAAAATTTATTAAATGATTATATAAATCTTCTAATGCAGTTTAAACAATTCACGAGAAATGCTTTAGAAGATAAAATGTTCACGAATTCATAATTCAGTTCATAAAGGGTTATACTTGGCTAGAAACGTGTTTAGAGATAATGCAGTATGATCCTGATGAAGCACAAGACTTGGTCTTCCATAATTTGTGTATTTTTTTTCTATATTTTTTTACGGAGTGTAGCAACGATATCGAGGTACTAATGTTGGTTAATAGTATGACATTCAGGAAAACAGTGAAGGTACAAATGAATATCGATTTTTTTTTCTTTTGATATGGAAGTGCGACACGGCCAAACACAATCTGCAATGTCTTCTCGGCCATCTTGGAAACGCTAAAAACACTCAGAAACCGCGTACGTGATAAACATTTATTGCCGTATACTTCTCTTAACAAATGATGAGTCTCGGTAGAGTATTTTCCAAGTTAAAAATTACATTCAACGTTTGTCCTTTGCTCTTTTAAAACACCAGCATTTATTCGGCAAAACACTAAAACAAGGTTCATAAAAAATGACTTATAGAATATAAAAAATGCTTTATAGAATACAACCATTTTAGAGGTGGTAATCGACACAGGAGGCTTTGCGCTACACAACTGTTGGTCATACGAATTTGGCGGCAGATCTATAGAAGCATTATTCTCTATATTAAAGGCCACACCTCGTATTTACATGTGCGTTTGTGCGTGCGAGGGTACGGATGCGGACGCATGATGCTCAATAAACAATATTATTTAATATAACATATTCGCATCAGTAATTACATTCGGAAACAATGGTTAGATATAATGTAGCTTATTTGAAATACTAATTATAATTAAAACAGAAAAAAATGTAGAAAAAGAGATATAAAAGAATCATTAAAAAATAACACTGAAAACCATGAGACAGCAAACTAATCAAGTAAAAAAGTAATAGTAAATCACTCAATTATGCAAAGTTTTTAGCGTTTAAAGTTCCGCAGAAAAAATTATCACTAACATATTAAATGTCAATAAATAGTAATTAGATTATGAAAAATTGCTTTTATAAACAGTACAACATACAGTAAAGCTTTAATGCATATAAGAATTTTTCTTAAATGCGTTGCTTAAAAAATCTTAACTGACAAAACTCCTGCGTAGCTCTATCCTCTTGGGACCCAAGCTCGCATTTTTCGAACAAATTTCACCATATTTAGGATTAAACACCTCTTTGGGGCTGGAAAACTTTATATATATTCAATTATTTTTAAAACTAAAAAATATATAGAGTTTTGGCTTGTCCAATATAATGGACATTGGGCCTTAGTCCTGTAAAAATCATATTTTTGAAATACATTATTCTGAATGGAAAATTCTTAATTGAAAAATATTCTTTCCCTATAAATGTGTTTTTATCGTTCATACATACCTTTAAATATTACGCAATTTTAATTTTTTCATTATCAAAGAGAAAAAGCATTTTTGGATGAAATTTATTTGAAAAATATAAATCAATGTAGTGACTTTTTAAATAGTTTTTTTTTTTTTTTTATAAAGAATTTAAAAAAGTCTATCACATCAATAAAAGTTTTTTCTAAAAGAATACATAAATAGTTAGTGGCATGGTTATCACAATTGACATTTGGATGCCAAAAGGAAATTAAAAAGAAACAAAGTGCAGTTTACTTATAATCTTAAATTCTTATCGTCTGTTATATTTTCTTTGAATTTTTATTTATGTTTAAAAATTTTGTTTCATTATAAATGTGCTTTTATCGTTCATACATCACCTTTAAGTATTGTACAATTTTAATTTTTTTATTATCAAAGAGAAAAAGTATTTTTGGATGAAATTTATTTGAAAAGTATAAATCAATTTAGTGACCTTTTAAATAGTTTTTTAAAAAGGAATTTAAAAAAAATCTATCATATAAATAAAGTTTTATCTTTAAAAAAATATAAATAGTTAGTGGCACGGTTATCACAATTGACATTTGGATGGCAAAAGGAAATTAAAAGAAATATGCTGTTTATTTATAATCTTAAAATATGATCTTCAGTTATATTTTCTGTAAATATTTATTTGTGTTTAAATTCGATTAAATTAATTAATTTAATTATAAACAACATACGAACAGCAAAATAATATAAAAAGTTTGCAACTATTTTTTATAGTTAAACGAATATACAAATACAAGTTGCATTTCATGTACACAACCTTATTATATTTCATACTTATCAAGTAAGATAAGATCGATACATATGCTTCAAAAACCAGATTTTTAGTGTCAAGTTCCTATTTTTTTACTACAAATTTTGCTGACATCAGAAGCGTGTTTTTATCGTTTATACGTCACTTCCAAATATCACATAAATTCAAATTTTGCATCATCATATAGAAAAAGTGTACTTTAAATAAGAAACGTGTTGATCAACATAGTAATTTTGAAAAAAAAATAATAATAACATTTTGTTTTGTTTTCTATCTCTTCTGAACACCAGTCATTTGTTTGTTAAAATAATGATAATAATTAGTGGCGCAGCTAATACAATTGGCAAGTAAATACAAAGCGTAAATTTATAAGAAATCAAAATGAGTTTGTTTATAATCTTGTACTGTTATCTTTAGTTATTTTTCTTAAAATGTTTGCTGCTAATTAAATATGATTAAATTTATGCAATTATAAATAGCATACTAACAGAAAAATAATACCAAAAATAGTTAATTGTAGCTATTTTAATATCAATGAGTAAAAACAAAACATAATAAAAGCTTAATTATAAATATATATATTTACCAAATGCGGAATATATGTATATATATATATATATGACGAAGACCCAACGTCCAATAGAATGGACATTACCAAAAATTTTGTTTATTCTCTAAAATACAGATTAGATTACTTAAACTGAGATGTCATTTCATTGACACATTTAAAATTAGATGTATGTAGCATTAATATAAAAATACTATTAAAAAATATATAAAATGAGCGTTAACACTGTCTGCTTACCTTCAAGAGTCTTTCTCTTGTTCTCTGCACTTTTAAATGATTAAAATACATATTTAGCTGCAATTTTTTTTTATTATTTCGGCATACAGATAGTAGCACTGGATTATTTGGTACAGTGGACAGCAAGTATTTACAAGTTCCAATTGAAATTAAGTATTTTATAAAAAAAATAAAAATGTCCAATAGAATGGACGCGGGGTCTCAGGAGGCTATTCTTTGGAAAGAAACAATCATACAACATACAAAAAACTAAAACAGTAATAGTAAACCACTCAATATGTAAATTTAATAGAGAGTGAAATTCGACAGAAGAAATTGTCAGTCACACCTAAAAGGGAAAGAAATATTAATTAGAATATTAAAAATTGTCGTTGTAAACTGTGCAACTAATTATAAAGTTTTAATGCTTATAATGATACTTTATTAAATGTATTGTTTAAACATTTTTAAATGGTATAATCATACTTAGATTTATACTTTAGGAAGAAACCATTAAACAAACAAACAAAACAGTAGCAGTAAACCACTCAATATGTAAATTTATTAGAGTGTGCAATTTCGTAGAATAAATTATCACTAACATATTAAATGACAAAAAATATTAATTAGAATGTGAAAAATTATTGTTATAAACTGTACAACTAGCAATAAATTTCTAATACTTATAAGGATTTTCTTTAAATGTATTATTTAAAAAATCTTAAATGACCAAACTCATACATAGCTTTATACTTTACTAAAAAAATAGATGTGAGAAAAAATGAAACACATAAAAAATTTCCAAAAAAAGAAATGCTAGTATTTGAGGTATTTCCTACCTTAACGGATATAACTTTCCCATCCTCTCAGAATTTTATTTTTGTTATTGTAAAAGGAAAAGTTTCTTCTTTCTTTTTAGTATGACACCCACTCATAAGTCGTTATCCCAGTTTCTTGTAAGGGCTTAACTTTAATGGCAGGATGCGTGAGAAATTCTTTTTACTTTTATCTTTTTAAGTAATGTTAAAGATAAATTAAGGCAACTAGGATTTTTTTTCTTTTTTTTTTTATCTCTTTTTCATTTTTTAAGGTACAGATTTTTTACAGAAAGGATTAACCAACTTATTTTCTTTTTTTTTCGTTAATGTTAATGCTGTGATACTGAATTTTCTTGTCAGTAAAATACTCATAACGATCATATTTAACTAAATGTTTTTTTTTTTTGTTTTTTTTTTTCATTTTAATAAAAGCACTTTAAAGAGAGTCTGAAGCAATAAAAATTATAAAACAAAGAGTATAATTCTAATTTACAATAAGTAATAAGTTCATTAAAAAAAATAAATGCTGAAAATTTAAATTGTTCAACATAAATATGTATATACTAGGGGGCTCTGCCCCCTGCAAGCTACGCTCGCCAACACCCGTTCAGACACTGTAGAATCTAAAAGCACGCTAATCTGATCGGTTTTAAAAAGAAGATTGAATTATGCTGAAAAAATATGTAGCGATCTCCCTGTAAACGGGTTTCCATTCAATTCCCTTTGATTGCAAAAATTTAAGGTAGAATCAGTTGCTGTTAAGACATCCAATGGTTGTTTTCGTGTTTGGTTAAAGAAGATCAGTTAAACATTTGAAAAGAAGCTAAAATAAAATGAATTAAGTAAACAGAGTCTTTGTCTCTCAGTATTTTTTAACAGCGTTATAAAACGATTGACATAATACAATTACTAAAATTTGCTGCTTTAACCCCTTCAAGGGCGGTGGTTCATTTTGGGACCACTTAATTTTAATTCTTAAATGCCACATTAGCATCGGAATATTGGGATGAAAATTTCCCTTTTATTAAGTAAGTGAACAAAAGCATTTTTGTATTTCGAAATTTGTTTGTAAATTCTGGTGCCATTCACTGATTTCAATATTTTACGAATAGAAGTGCCTTGTCCGTGAAAGGGTTAAACGCATATTAATATATTTATTATTTTAAAGTTTCCTTTCCCTTTTATTATTCACGTGTAAATACAATTTTCAGGACATAATTTTCAATATTTTCCTGCTTTTAACACGTACTCATTTAATAGTAATTTTAAAGTTTTTCTTTCTGTTTTTAATAGTCACGTGAAATTTTTATAAAATCGTTAGGAAATATTATTCTTTGCGCTTTTTTTAAAATTGAAAACAATCTCTATAATAATAGCCTAAGTTGGGGCTCTGCGGCTGAGTGGTCAAAGCACCAGTCAGCTAATCGCTTGTGCGTAAGAGTTTGTGGGTTCGATTCCCGCTGCTTTCATTGCACACACACTTTGTGTGGAACTCCCAGGGTGTATTCTTCTTGCGTTGTAATATTTCCCTGTGCTATCTTGTCTCCGACTTATAAGTGGGCTCTCATGTCAAGCACACAAGTCGTATGTTTGTTATTCAATAAATGAATAGCGTAAGTCATGTGACTATCATCAACAGCTCCAGGCGGATCCCTTCGCTTTTTATATTCCAGGCGGCCATTTTGGTACTTTAATGTTAGCCAGCCACAGGTGGGATAAGTCGCCGAATCTTATTCTATCCACATTATTTCATTTATATTATAATAGTTCAAGTCATGTAGTTGCCATAAACAACGGACTGATTCATTCGCTTTTCATATGAAAGGTTTCCATTTTGATTAAAGAATCAAAATTATTTTTTCGAATAAAACTACATAAAAGTTTCCATGATCACAAAGAATTCCTGGTACTTTTATGTTAGCCGGGTGAAAATCTCGCTAATAGCTTTTTTTTAACTCGCTAGTTAGCATTTTTTTATTTTTCGAGTGGAAAATTAAAACGGTGTTACTTGGTTATCCCATCGACCAAAAATCTGTCGCCAAACTATAAGATTAAATACCAATAATGATTGATCGTAAATGTCACATTCACTTGACTTTAAGGAAGTTACACATGTTCACGCCATCAAGTGATTTTTATTTCGACGTTTTATTTGTCTTTTTATTAATGTTCTTTTGTTCTTTTGTTATTTAAAAAAATGTTAATTTGTATAATTTGGCTATATATATAATTTGGCGAAATTGGTTGACGGGAGAGTAATAACATTAAAACGTTGCTTTGAAGTGGAAATTAAATCTCATGATTTGTTGCATTGTCACATATGCACCGCGTTTGGCGTGATTATTTTTTACGACAATTTGGCGAAAACCTCGTTTTCAAATACCTGTTACATATGTATTTTTAAAATATTTTCTGTTATTTTTAAAATGAAATAACAATAAATAAAAAATAATTAATAACTATAGAACAAAACAATTTATAACATTTTTTTGTAAATAAAAAGAAAATAAATTCAAATAAACATTTATTAATAAATAAGCAACAATAGCCGGGTTACCATGCCAGGCAAAATAACGCCATTTTGGCGCCAATTAGGTACCCCGTTGCGTATATGACATCTGTGTCTAATATTTTTCTTTTCGTTCCGTTTAAAAAAAAGAATGAAGTAAAAGCCATTTATTTTAAAGGTTTCAATTTTAAATGAAAATTTTGTATTAAATAAAATGATAATGAAATACAAATCGAATTCTGAATAAAAGTAACGTGATGCATTTCTTAGCATACATTTAAGGGAGGCCAAACTCGTCGCCAAATTAATTTAAAGTAACCTTTTTTAAAATATGAAAAAAAATATCTGTTATGATTAAAATTTGAGTTGCCATCATTAAAAAAAAGGATTTAAAATTAGAATAAAATTAATATTTCGAAAACTAATTCTAATTTTAAAATTCTAATACCAGTTTTGAGATCTGTGGATCAATACGGATTTTTGGTGTTAATTTCATCGCAAATTATTCCATATTTTAGGAGAAATTGTCGTGAAACGTAATCAGTTGTTTAATCAGTCGTTTCATAGAATCGTTACATAAATTCTTTTCAATTCGATTCATTAGGATTTTATATATATAGGGTAGATTTTTTCCCAAATTAATAATACTGACATTCCCATAATCTAACATTTATTTATATGTCTAAGGAAATGTACTTTCAATGACAAAATTAAACAGTGTACATTAAATAATATTTTGTAATTCAATAATATCAATATAATTTCCATCCCAATACAACGTATAAAGATGCAAGTCAAAGTTACCTAAGTTATTAAATTTACTATTTCACGATCAGGCACATAAACATATGTTCATTGTTATGCAATTTTAGAAATTTTTTAACACCTCTATTTTTTTTTATTATTCAGTTTTGAATTAATTTTTAATTCATTAAAGTATAAGCTACATTTTAAGATATTAATGTATAAGAGTTTATCATTCATATGTTGCCTGTCAATACTGAAATGAAAATTAAAAATTGTCTCTCTGACTAGAGTGATATTTGAATTATAGATAGGATACTTGAACTTCAATAAAATGACTTATGGAATCTTAAACAAATGTTATGAGAATATATAAAATTACTTATGTTAATGCTCAATACACAAAATTCCGAATATCTTTATTTATAAAATATTTTGGTGCGTATTTCTTTACCAAATATACTTTAAGTTTCGTAAAATCTAAATAATTATTGCAGAAAATGACAGTTTAATTGTCTGAGCAAAGCGAAGGCTAATACACAGCGCAATATTCATTTCCGGGCATATACAGCTACGATGGATATTGAAATCTTTCGTCTATCATGACTCAAAAGATGTTTTTCTGATTTCATTTCTAATTGTCGCAGAAGATACCTATGAGGATAACCTATTCAATACGCCTATTATAAAGAATAAGTTCCAAATCGTTTAAAAAGTGTATTAAAAAAGAGATAAAAATGCACCCTTAAAATGCATACGTCACAGAAATTTCGTGTACGTCATTTTTACCGGCAGAATGTTTTCGTGGACAACCGAACTAATATTAAAGCACAATAAAACATTTAAATTTAGTCAAAATGGAAAAACAAATTGGATTTTTTTTTCTCTATTTAAAAGGAAAGGCAATGAACTTTTATGCATAATTCCTAGCAATCTATTCATTGTTTCATATACTCAAAGAATTTTTTTAAACATGTATATAGTTTTTTTAGAGTAAACCAGACATTTATCTATTTTATATACAAGCCGAAGTAAATCTATATATATAAAAGCCGTTCTCTGTGTGTATGTCCTTTATACAAATCTTGAATTTTTGACCGATTTGCACGAAACTTCATTTACATAGGCTTTAGAACGTGGAAAAGTGCACTGTAGACTTAAAAAAAAATCATCAGAACACTATTTATCCCTTTTTTCTGCCATGTGCCGTAATTTACACTCATTGCCATAAAAATTTGCGCACCAGGAAATAATTGTGGGATCGTAACGAAGCTTGGCATGAAAGTACATATCAGGCAGATATGCAAATGATTAGAAATGCAGCGTGATTGAGCATTGCGTAATGCCACTAGAGGGCGTTGAACTTCGTCCGCCTTGGAGTATAAATATGGTAAGCAGAACTTCTCTGAGTGTACCTTTCTTTTGCAAAGGAAACGGTGAGGTAGACCTGCCGTTACGCAGCCATCGAAGACAATTTGAGCAGCTGTCAGAGTTCAAGAGGGGAAGAAACATCGGGATGATGGAAACTGGGTGGTCAGCTCGGCGAGTAGTTCGTCAAGTAGGCCGTTCTGATTTTACTGTGAGGAGGTGTCGGGACCAGTGGACTGAAGAGACGTCATTTACACGGCGACCAGGTTCGGGACGCCCTCGACAGACCAGTTGTCGAGAAGACCGTAACATCATACGAAACGCACGCGTAGAGCCAACTGCCTCATTGGCCGCTATCCAGACACAGGCAGCACCTTCACTATGGACCCCTGTGTCTTCCCGAACCATCGCAAGGCGCCTGGATGAAGGACATCTGATATCGCGGCGCCCATTACGTGTGCTGCCAATGACACACACCTTCCGACGTCTCCGTTTGGAGTGGTGTCGCGCACGACGGGATTGGACTGCAACGGAATGGTACCAGTTCGCCTTCAGCGACGAGTCTAGATTCAATTTGAGCAGCGATGACAGTCGTGTTCGTGTGTGGAGGTCCCGTGGTGAACGCCTCAATCATGCTTTCGATTTACAGCGACACACCGCTCCTACAGCTGGTGTGATGGCATGGGGTGCCATTGCTTACGATACACGGTCACCCCTAATATTCATCCGTGGCACAATGACAACCCAGCAATATGTCCAGGATATCCTTCAGCCACATATGTTGCCACTCGTGGCAGGGCTCCCAGGAGCCATTTTTCAGCAAGATAATGCTCGGCCACACACAGCAAGGATATCACAAGCCTGCTTCCGCCACATTACTACCATTCCCTGGCCTGTTCGATCCCCAGATTTGTTACAATCGAGCAAATCTGGGATCATTTGGGACGGCAAGTTGGACACCCTACAAGTTTGGTTGAACTCGAGGCGCGTTTACAGCAACTGCGAAACGAGATGTCTCAGGACATCATAAGGAGCTTGTATGCCTCAATGCCCGCTCGTATCGCATCGTGTATTCGTGCTAGAAGGGGTCCAACAGAGTACTAAAATTTCCGTTCATTTGTATTTTTTCTGCAATAAATGATCCTTTTTCTTTGGTTTTCTACTCACTTACTTATATCACAGTAGTACTTACGCGTGTAAAATTTCGTTTCATTTGGATGTCGTTTTCTGAGTGCGCAAATTTTTATGGCAATGAGTGTAACATTATAGAAATATATATTTTTAATTTTCTAATTAAATCGTTTCTTTCCCGTTGCCACACCCTAAAAAATGACACATTAATGCGAAAAAAGTAACGATAACGCGTTGCTATATTTTTGCATTTTTGAAATTGACGTCATTCTAAACAGAAAACGCACATTATTTAGATCTAAAATAAAAACTTCAACTATAAGAGCGGTAAAATGACGTAGTACCTTAATTGTTTTTTAAAATTAAAATATCTACTTTAATACAAGCTGTCAAATTTCATGAAAACAATTTAGGAACAAGAAAAAAAGGCTAGATATGACCTCACATTCCATCAAATCTTTTCAACGTGTAGTCAACTCACCGTAAATAAATGGCTCCTATATTTTGTTTACTTCTTCGATTGTATACAACAGTCATAATCTGTTAAATTCGTGTTTTATTTTATGTTATTTTTGGCGTTTTAATTTCGTTTGCCAATTTAGTTATTGAATATTACACAAAAACAAACAAATTCTAAATTAGTTACAATGTTTTTGAATAATTGAGTTAATATTTTGTAACTGGATTGCAAGCATATTTAAAAAATATGCATGCTTAAAAATTATTTTAAAATTCATAAAAAAATCTGTTAATTGAGATAAACATTACAAACAAATCTTACTGAAAGTACTTTTGTTTTCTATAAGACGTTGAAACAATCGAATGTGCGAGGTTTAGAGGTTAAATTGCAGTAAAAGGGAAATTAATTATTGTGTTAGGTTGTTGCCACAGAAAATATGATACCACGTTACTCATAGACATGTCTTTTCTTTATACTATTGCATTAAGAGTAAACTGGCTCATTTTTCGTAATTGGGTTGCACGTACCTTTAAAAATATCCATGCTTGAAAGTTACTTTAAAATCCATTAAAATCATAAAAGTGAGATATAATTTTAAAACAAATTTCATTTGAAAGAACTTTTTTCTATTAGATATTGTATAAAATGAAATTGTGTGATGTTTAGAAGTTAGAAAAATTGCAGTAAAGGCGCAATTTATGGGTTACAATTTATGGGGCACAATTTATGGGCACTGCCATAGTGTTTGTACTTTATATATATACCATGCAAACGAGAATTTCACTAAATGCTGCGCGAATTGGTGGATTTTTTTTTTTTTTTTCGTATAGTGAGGAAAATCACACATTTTTCTCTTACATCCGGCAAAGATAACACGCATCCTGTTATTAAAGCTCAGGGATTTTACTATGGTTGCGAGACAATAACGTTATGTTTTCTGATTGCCTTTTTAACATATTGTGGATGGGAATGAATGCACAAGTTTCAGTTATTGTGATTGCCGCATTATTTCGTTTTAATTTATTTTATCTGGAAGGCTCCTTATAATTGACACGGGCAAAGCCGGGTATTTCTGCTAGTTGTATATAAAAACAGTAATATCATTGGTACTTACGTATTAACCGGGCCATATCAGATACAATTGCGCCAACAACGGTGCCAATTATACTAATTACAGTAACCCTTATTTTTTAACAACGTTATAACATATTACACGTAATAACAGCTATAATATAATAATAATGATGCGTAATATAGTTTATTTATTTATTATAGTTTATAGGGTATTTATTTATTATGGTTCATAGTTTTTAGCTCACAGGCTATCAAAGACTGAGAGCTTATGTGCCCGCCGGTTCTGTATGTACATACGTAACGCGATAACTCTTGACAGAAATATCCTATTTGCTTAAAATATTTTTTCTAGTTTCGTTCTGATAAAGCACTTCCGTGATTAGTTTTGGGGGTTCATTGGTTAAGGATAAAGGGGGAAAAGGGGAGTTAGTCCACCCTCCCCCCCTTAATTCAGATAAATGGGTTTTTCATCCAGAATTATTCGATTTGCTCCGAAGTGGGTATACCGGTTTATTATGTTAAGGAACTTCCCTGATTAGTTTTAGGGGTTCATTGATTAAGGACAAAGGGGGGAAAGGGGGGTTAGTCCACCCCCCCATAATTCAGATAAATAGTTTTTTCATGCAGAATTATTCGATTTGCTCCGAAGTTGGTATACCGGTTTATTATGTTAAGGAACTTCCCTGATTAGTTTTGGGGGTTCATTGATTAAGGACAAAGGGGGAAAAGGGGGGGGGTTAGTCCACCCCCCTTAATTCAGATAAATGGGTTTTTCATGCAGAACTATTCGATTTGCTCCGAAGTTAGTATACCGGTTTATTATGTTAAGGAACTTCCCTGATTAATTTTGGGGGTTCATTGATTAAGGATAAAGGGGGAAAAGGGTGGCTAGTCCACCCTCCTTAATTTAGATAAATGGGTTTTTCATGCAGAATTATTCGATTTGCTCCAAATTTGGTATACCTTTTTTATGTTAAGGAGCCTCCTTGATTAGTTTTGAGGGTTCATTGGTTAAGGATAAAGGGGGAAAAGGGGTCCCAGCTAACACACGATTTCTGGCCGCAAGGCGGTTTCGTCGCGGCCAACGTCAGTTAAGGCCATTTGTAGCCAAACTATACTGTACCGTAAGTGACGCGCCGCTAATTACGGCAGCTACCGCGGAAAAGATTACGGATCGGTGGCGAGGAAACTGTTGCGTTTATTTTGCCCGCAAATCAATGAGGGCCAGTTTCTGGCAAAAATGTAATGGTCCATCATCGTTTAGAAAGTAGAGGGCTAATATTACCTAACTCGCATATTTATTTAAACAGAGGAAATGTATTTTTTTCTTCATTTTTTAAGTAAACTTAATTATTTTAAATGTGGCTTTCATTAAAAAATATAGATACGTTATGAGATTTATATTTAAAGCAGTAAAATAGATTAGTTAGTTTTGCTTAGTTTTAAAATATTTAAGGAATATATATTGATAAATATGTAACAAACATTTACTTTTACAAAATGTAAAATAATATTTCCAAACTATGCTTCGATATCTTTGCATGGATATATTTTTTATAGTCACACTGAAAACAATGAATGCATCATTTTTTTCTATTTGATTATTTTTTTTATTGATTAATTTTATTGATTATTTATTATAGCCGAACTAAACAGATAAAAAATTCATAGGGAATACATTTGAATCGGAACAACACAAAATAATTAATTATAGTAAGACGCATTTATTGGGAATGTATATTATACTAAATATCTACTAGAGATTTAATGATAAATGTGATTTTTTTTCAAGTTCCATGAAAAATATTTTTCTTAAAAAAAAGTCACTTTGATTGTTCAAACAAAAACTTATTGTTGAACATGTGTTGAGCATGACAGAGAAAACGGAAAGAGAAAAAAAAAAAAAGGGGGGGGGGATTAAGCTGCTTCTAAGGCATGAATTTTTAATACTATTTGAAATATATTTTCATGTAAAATAAATTATTATAAGATTTAAAGTTCTGAATTTAGTGTAAAGCAAAAAATAAATAAACATGCTTTTATTAAATTCCTAACAATTTACATATATTTATTTGTTTTATTTTTATTATTATTTTACTAATAAAAAATACATATAAAGTCATATACCTGGCATTAGCAAAGCAAAAACCTGGATTTGTTTGAAAACACTAGTACGTTGCACGATTTATATTTTATATTTTTATATATATAAATTCCCTAAATAAAAGATTTTATATGGAAAAAGCCATAAACACGCTTAATGTTCTTGCTTTTAAAATATGCATTAATATTTAAAATAAATATATTTTTGTGAGCACATTGGAATAAAAATGAATATATTTAATGGTTATTTTATATAATTTTTAATTGCCAGAATTTAATTTATCAAATAGAAAGAAAAGGGCAAATGTAATTTATTTGATACATTGGTTGTAAGTTATAAATATGATGAAGCATGTTTTATAAATAAATAGAAAATGAACTTGAAAACTCTACTGCACCTTTCCCCTTGTTGAAATTTTATCGATTTTTTCTCCCTCTTGCAGAAATATATATATATATATAAACATTAAAAGAAAAAAACTTATGATTGAGGAAAAAAGACCGTTTTTTAGTTATTAGAGTTATGCATTTCTTCATAAAACCAAAAAATTATAATTATAATTCTTTGGTTTTATGAAGAAATGCATACATAATTCTTTGGTTTTTATGAAGAAATGCATAATTTCTTTGTATATCTGTTATAAGTAAATATTATAACATTTGCTTACATTTGTGACTGTTAAAAGCAGACCTTTTAGAATCTATAATATTCTTTTCCCTTCCTCCCTCGAAAGAAAAACCGTGCTTGCATTTCAAGGACATTTGGGGTTACAGGAAGGAGAAGGGGATAAATTCTGAGAATGAAATCAGCTTCCTTTCAATTCTCCCGCGTTCTTGTCATTTTCATTTTACAAGACCGAGAGATAGGGGATGGTCATAGAAAAAGTGCTGCTGTGGATGTTTAGTTGACAGTAATTATTTGTTAAAATATTGGTAAGCTTAGTTCATGTTTATTTATTAAAGAAATTAATTTATTAAATTATAATCTTTTTTGCATCATTTTATATTTTTACGTTTGTTTGACAGAAAACAGTAAAAATGTGTTAGTTTTTTGAAGTCACAAGTATTTTTAAAACATATTGTAATTTTAGAAAACGTAGTATAATATCTAATATATATTGCCTTTATCATATAAAAATTTTGCGTAAATTACGAAATAGTGAGGGTGTTTTTTAATTTTTTTCCCTCAAAGTTTAGAATTATATGGTTTTTTGAAGTAATGATTGCCATTTCCCGATCATGTGATAAAAAATATTACGAAAGCTTGATAGTTTAATTTAAATTTATTCTTATTGTTAAAAATAAAATAAACAGTTTTTTCGTATATTTGTTAAATACCTGTGAAATTTCGACTAGTTTACATAATTTAATAACTAAACAACAGAATAAAGTTAAAAAAAATAATAAAATTTAGATAAAATCGTTAAAATAATAATACATTTAAAATTACTGCAAGTACTTTTCTGGTATTTTGAAAAGGTTAAAGTATGTTTGTAATGTAATGCATATTGTTGTACAGTTGGACTACTGTTGCTACTTTACTCAAGCGAAAACACCAGCTCGCTAATGATAATCCCATGGAATTTTTTTTTTTAAATATCTCTTTCGCATTTCAATAATTTTAAATATATATATTGCATTGGATAGCTGAGGTCGATCGCTACAAAGAACCTGTTTATTTTTTTCGATTTTGTTTACAGGTTTTTTTTTTTACTAGGATACTTTGATTTTCGGAAACAAAGTATGTTAAAAAAGAAAACTGTAAACAAAATCGAAAAAAGCATTTCTAGAGATCGACCTCAGCTATCCAAAGCAAAAAATTATTCAAAAATATTGAAATTCTTACGAGATATAAAAAACAAGTCCCCCCTTATACTTAACATTAGCAAGCGGGTGTTTTCACATGAGTGAAGTAGCTTTTTAAGCTGTGAGAGAAAAATTTAATGTAAAATTAAAAAATATTTAAATGATGCAAAAATAGTTATTGTTTCTCAGATTATGATTTAATAAGGTTTTAATAAATAAGCATATACTAGTACAGGCTTCCCAATGTGTAAAAATCAGATAAAATGAAAGAAACATGTTAAATAAAACATGTATAAAAGTCATGCTGATGTTACAAGCACTTATTAAAAAAAAAAAAAAAAAAAAAAAAAAAAATCCTAGACCTCTTTTTAATTTTACATAGTATATTTAAAGTGTTTTTAGATAAACATTCAAAACCAGTAAATTTAGATTTTAATTTTTATCAAAATATTTTTTTTAAAGAAAATTTTTTGGTTCTGACAAAAACAGAAAAAGGTCTCATTTACTGAATTTTTCTGGTGTGGGGGAAAGGGCTTAAACAGTATAATTCTGGCCACATTCAGGCTATTTTTTATTCATGATAAGCAATAGTGGCATGAATGTGTCTAGCTTCCGGCTTGCATTCATTAATGGTGCCCATTGATGGCATAAATGTGGCTCGCTTCCGGCTTGCCTACATTAATGATGCCCATTGATGGCATAAATGTGGTTACCTTCTGGCTTGCATTCATTAATGATGCCCATTGATGGCATAGCTGCGGCAAGCTTTTATTCATAAATGCCATTAAATGTATAATTGTGGCCAGTTTGCGGCTAAATATCAGTTTTAGATGACCGTTAATGGCGCATTTGTGGGCAACTTCTTGTATTTACGGCCAATTGTCTTCCGGCCTTATTATGTCCGGCGTGACACATTTTTTTACGATGCCGTCACGGCCAACGATAGCGGGCCGATATCGAACACTTCGGGCCAAGGCTAACGTTCACTTCAGTGGCCCACAAGTTATGTGTTTGTTGGGGTGTTAGTCCACCCCAATTCACGTAAATGGGTTTTTCATGCAGAATTATTCGATTTCCGAATTTGCTATACTGATTTATTGTGTTAAGAAACTTTTCTGATTAGTTTTGGGGGTTCATTGGTTAAGATTAAAGGGGGGAAAGGGGGCTAGTCCACCCCCCTTAATTTAGATAAATGGGTTTTTCATGCAGGATTATTCGATTTGCTCCAAATTTGGTTTACCGGTTTATTATGTTAAGGAGCTTCGCTGATTAGATTTGGAGGTTCATTGGTTAAGTATACAGGAGGAAACGGGGGCTAATCCCCCTTCACTTATTTTTTTGAGGGGCATTATTCTTCAAAATATGAGTATAATATGTAATTAGTGCGAATAGCCTGTGAGCTCAATGCCATCAGTTTAGCTGGGCACTTTTCTTTTTTATTCTAATTTATTTATTACTAGCCGCCGCTGATGACCAGTTTGGTCTCCCTTAAATGTATGGGATCATCATCACCATGTATCTTTTATTCTGAATTTAATTTACTTGCTTAATTTCTCGCCAAATCTGAAGATTCTGATATAGAAATCATCCACACTTTGCGATCATGGTAGCATTTTTGTTGTTATTTATTTCGTCCTTTTTTGCAAATATCGCTTAATTCAATTAGGCATTTATGCTTTATTTAAATCTGCTTATCAGTTGTAATACACTAGCGAAGGTGGAGATGTTTAAACCTATTAACTAATTTTTCATTACTGGGAGCACTACCTATTTTCATATTGTAGCTAATACAATTTGGTACAATGAAATGTTTTTGTTAAAAGATATGAATGATATCCTCATTTACATTTAAAATTATTGTTTCTGATATCTGTTTGTTTCCTCATAACCTTGGCAGTAGACTCGATTACGAAAGATGAGAAAATCTATCATTATCATCATTTAATCGTATCTTGGATATTGGGACATAATCGGGTTATATACTACAATTTTTATAACTGCGTAGGTCATTAACTTAAGGGTACAGGGTAAGCAAAATCCAACCCAAAAATCGATATTTACTTTTTTATATCATTAAATAGTTTAAACTTTTATCTTTCCAACGATGTATCACACATTTTTATAGATAAAAAAATAAGTGTTGAAATTATTCATTCTTTGTAAGAGTACTTCACAGCTTAATGGCCTTTTAAATCTTTAATTTACTTTCTCTCAAAACTTGGATTTTTCATGTTTATGTTCCTTTTTTACAATATCTATTCAATTTAAGAACTTTTAGATAGGCAAGAAGATTAAGAAGATTTTTTAATGCTTATATTATGTTATATTGTATACTTTAAAACAGGGATTTAATGATTTGTTGAGAATTATTTATTTTAGGCAGTGAAATCTTACCAAAAATGCTAATTTAAAAATGACTTTCAATAAATAATTAATAATTAATTTTGAGTTTCACTTAGAAAAAAAATGGTCGGTTAAAATACGTAAAGTATGTTTTTCTAACTACTCTAAAAATCTAGACCTCCATCTTTCACCATTTCTGAGAAAAGGGTACATAAAGTTGGGGAATTTAACGTGGCGGAGATAGCGCTTTCCCGGTCCCCTTAAGTATTTATGCTTAATTTCTACAGATTTTTAAGACGTAACCGTTAAGACGTTAAGACGTTGTTAAGACATACCACGTAAATACACTGCGCCAATAATAGCGCTTATAATAATAATTGCAGTAATCCTTTTTGTCTTTCGATATTATAAGTCTATAGTTATTATTACGTAGAGTAAATTACAAAATCATTTTATTTCAGTACCAAAACATTGCATTGTGAAATTATAAGTGTTTAAATTGAAATTTGTTCATAAATTATCTAAATTAAACTTATTTAACTTAAACATGCTGTTACTCCAATGTTATTTTTTAGTATTAACCCCTGGGATACGAGCGACCGGGTATACGTGCCACGTAAGGTGCTCAGAATCAGTTGTTATTCTCACCATTAAATGTTTATTGTAAATCTTGTCTCATTTAATCCGAACATTTTCCCGATTCAATTAGGCAAAAATTTCTGTTTTTGAAAACCGGTGATAAAACATTAAAAATTCTGTAAAAGATGCTCGTCCCGAAGGGGTTAAGAGAAAAAAAAATATTATTTAATTTTTTCAAAACATGCATTTATAATTTTTTTTCATTATTTAATAATTAAATAATGAAAAAATATGCTGATGTTTTCATTAGTTTGATTTCTGAGCTCATAAAGATGGCAATAAATTAATGTAACTAAGAGAAATTGCAAAATAAAACCTTTGTGAATGGAAACCGTAAACAAGCGATAGCGTCACCATTTTACCTACAATGACGTCATAAGAATATTGTCTATTGATTGTTGGAGAACTTGCTGTGTGAATGATTACCTCAATTGTTTAATATTTTTTAATCGCTGACGATGAATGAATCTATTGTCTTTATTTAGGTTTATGGAATGAGATATTAAGCTGCCAACCTAGTTTCAAAGGAAGTTATCCTAGGATATATATATGTCGTAGGCTAATTGAGAAATCCGGCTCTTTCCAAACAGCCTAGGCTCTTTGCAAAGAGCCGGGCTAATTGGAGAATACATCTCCCTTTTTCCAATTAGCCTGATATTTTTCAGCCTTATTGCAAAGAGCCTAGAAAGCGTTAGGCTAATTGAAAAATGACCACTTATTATCCGATCAGGGTGATATTTTTAGCTCACAGGCTATCAAAGCCTGATAGCTTATGTGCCCGCCGATTCTGTATGTACGTGTGTACGTACGTACGTACGTATGTGCGTAACACGATAACTCTTGATAGAAATATCCGATTTGCTTCATTTTTTTTTCTAGGTTCATTCTGATAAGGTGCTTCCCTGATTAGTTTTTGGGGTTCATCGGTTAAGGATAAAGGGGGAAAAGGGGGCTAGTGCTCCCCCCTTAATTTATATAAATGGGTTTTTCATGCAGAAATATGCGATTTGCTATAAGTTTGGTATAACGGTTAATTATGTTAAGCAGCTTCCCTGATTACATTTGGAAGATCATTATTATGTATAAAGGGGGGAAAGAGGGGCAATTGCCTCTCCCTTAATTTAGATAAATGCGTTTTTCATGTAGAATTATTCGATTAGGTCTAATTTGGTATACTAGTTTATTATGTTAAGGAGATGGCTTGATTAGATTTGGAGGTTCATTAGTTAAGTATAAAGGGAGGAAAGGGGGGAGGGGGTTAGCCCCCTCCTTAATTCAGGAAGATGGGTTTTTAATGCAAAATTATTCGATTTGCTCCAAATGTGGTATACCGGTTTATTATGTTAAGGAGCTTCCCTTATTAGATTTGGAGGTTCATTAGTTAAGTATAAAGGGAGGAAACGGGGGCTAGACCCCCCCCCCCCGTTAATTTACATAAATTGTTTTTTCATGCAGAGTTATTCGATTTGCTCCAAATTTCGTATATCGGTTTATTATGTTAAGGAGCTTTCCTGATTAGATTTGGAGGTTCATTAGTTAAGTATAAAGGAAGTAAAGGGGGGCTAGACCACCCCCCTTAATTTAGAAAAATGTGTTTTTCATGTAGAGTTATTCGATTTGCTGCAAATTTCGTATACCGGTTTATTATGTTAAGGGGCTGCCTTGATTAGATTTGGAGATTTATTGGTAAGTATAAAGAAGGGACAGGGGCTAGTGTCCCCTTAATTTAGATAAATGGGTTTTTCATACAGAATTATTCGATTTGCTTCAAATTTGATATACCAGTTTATTACGATATGGCTTCCTTCATTTGACTTGGAGGTTCATTGGTTAAGTATAAAAGGGGGGAAAGGGGGGCAATTGCCCCTCCCCTTAATTTAGATAAATGTGTTTCAATGCAGAATTATCTAATTTAGTTTAATTTTTTTTCTAGGTTCATTCTAATAAGGAGCTTTTCGAATTAGATTTGAAAGTTCATTGGTTCAGCATAAAGGGAGAAATGGGGGAGCTAATACACCCCGCCCCCCTTAATTTAGTGAAATGGTTTTTTCATGCAGAATTATCTGATTTGCTTCAAATTTGGTATACCAGTTTATTATGTTAAGTAGCTTCCCTAATTAGATTTGGAGGTTCTTTGGTTAAGTAGAAAGAGGGCCAACGGGGATTAATACCTTCATTTACTTTTCGAGGGGCATTATTCTTTGAAATAAGAGTATAATATACAATTAGTGTGAATAGCCTGTGAGCTCAATGCCATCAGTTTAACTGGGCAATTTTATTTTTATTAGGTTTATTAACGCATAACCCTACCCAAACCCGAAAAATAAATTACAACAGACCGTACCCCAATCCGAGCAAGACAAAATATATTCAGACTACATGCAACCCGACCCGAACCTGAGAGTTCCATTTGAAAAAACCCGAAATCCCGAACCAAATCTGATAACCGACAAAATTATTCCAAAGATCCTTAACCGGATCCGAACAAGACAAATTAGTTTCCGTGGACACGCAACGCTACCAGAACCTAAAAATTCCATTCGAAGTCAACCTGAAACCCGTCCCAAAACAAATCTTAACCGACAAAAATATTCCAAAGAACTATAACCCAATGCAAGCCAGACAAAATAATCTCCGTCCACCGGCGACCCGATCCGAACCTGAAAGTTCTAATTGAACTCAAACCGAAACCTGGTTGTGGTCGGTTTTCGGGTTGACTTAACCTTCAAGTTCGGATCCGGTTGAAAAAAAAAATTAATCTAAATCAGATAATTCTGCTTGAAAACCCATTTATCTAAATTAAGGGGAGGGGCAATTGCCCCCCTTTCCCCCATTTATACTCAACCAATGAGCCTTCAAATCAAATGAAATAAGCCATATCGTAATAAACTGGTATATCAAATTTGAAACAAATCGAATAATTCTGTATGAAAAACCCATTTATCAAATTAAGGGGACACTAGCCCCTGTCTCTCCTTTATACTTAACCAATGAATCTCCAAATCTAATCAAGGAAGCTCCTTAACAAAATAAACCGGTATACGAAATTTGGAGCAAATCGAATAACTCTGCATGAAAAACCCATTTATCTAAATTAAGGAGGGGGGAGTCTAGCCTCCCCCCCTTTCCTCCCTTTATACTTAACTAATGAACCTCCAAATCTAATCAGGGAAGCTCCTTAATATAAGGAACCCTTATACGAAATTTGGAGCAAATCGAATAACTCTGCATGAAAAACCCATTTATCTAAATTAAGGGGGGGGGGGGGTCTAGCCCCCTTTCCTCTCTTTATACTTAACTACTGAACTTCCAAATCTAATCAGAGAAGCTTCTTAACATAATAAACCGGTAAACCAAATTTGGAGCAAATCGAATAATTTTGCATTAAAAAACCATTTACCTAAATTAAGGGGATGGGCTAGTCCTCCCCCTTTCCTCCCTTTATTCTTAACTAATGAACCTCCAAATCTAATCAAGCCATCTCCTTAACATAATAAACCAGTATACCAAATTTGAACTAATCGAATATTTCTACATGAAAAACGCATTTATCTAAATTAAGGGGAGAGGCAATTACCCCCCCTTTCCCCCCTTTATACATAATAATGATCTTCCAAATGAAATCAGGGAAGCTGCTTAACATAATTAACCGGTATACCAAATTTATTGCAAATCGCGTATTTCTGTATGAAAAACCCATTTATATAAATTAAGGGGGGGGGGGTAGCCCTCCTTTTCCCCCTTTATCCTTAACCAATGAACCCCCAAAACTAATCAGGGAAACACCTTATCAGAATAAACCTAGAAAAAAAAAATTGAAGCAAATCGGATATTTCTATCAAGAGTTATCGTGTTACGTACATACGTACGTACGTACGTACACACGTACATACAGAATCGGCGGGTACATAAGCTCTCAGGCTTTGATAGCCTGCGAGCTAAAAATATCACCCTGATCGGATAATAAGTGGTCATTTTTCAATTAGCCTAACGCTCTCTAGGCTCTTTGCAATAAGCCTGAAAAATATCAGACTAATTGGAAAAAGGAAGATGGATTCTCCAATTAGCCCGGCTCTTTGCAAAGAGCCTAGGCTTTTTGCAAAGAGCCGGATTTCTCAATTAGCCTACGACATATATAACATTAACATAAGAGTTCATGAGATTTGTTTTCATAGCTGTTTATATCTTTTTGCAACATATCTCACTCTCTGAAGCACAAAACGCACCAATCTTCGAAAAAAATCGCAAAGGCAAAATAATATTGGAAAAGTACCATGAAATTTGTTAAAATCATGTATTTTGAATCAAGTGGATCAAAAGTTTCTGTTTTAAGTGAAATGGAATGCAATATGGATATGATATGGGATCAATTGTTGGCAATGTATCACCTGCAGACTTAATATTGCAATTAGTACAAAGTACGCGAAATGAAACAATTATGTTATAACCACTCTTTTTGCAAGAAAAATGGCAAATAATCCACATTCAGATACACAGGCAAGGTTGGCGTCAAAGAAGAGTAATACTAAGAACAACATTGTTATAACTGTATGAGGGTTATATTAGAGATATAAAATTGGTGGTGAGAGAAAAAAAACAAGGAATATTTTACAAATGTTTCGAGTGTACCTCGATTACCAACGAGCTAATTATTTATGCAAGAAACAGTTATATACACATAAGTTTAAATTCAAATGTAAATTTTTGCAACCTCCCCTGTAAAAGAGTTATAGCAATGGAATTAAATCGGCGTTCAGAGACTCTTTTTAAAATACAGTATTGCTTGCAAACTAGATTGCGGACCATTTCTGTAATTTTTGAATTAATCACGGCACTTTTTTCTAAACGGATTAAAATTTAACCAAGGCCTTCTTTTCCCCCCAAAATCAACCTTTTTTCTATGTGTAGCTTAGAAACAATTCTTTGATGTTAAAATGAAATGTTTTTATTTATGTTATTATATCGTCTTATTAATTGTATTTATTTATTTATTTGTATTCTAAATTAAATGTGTCATGTTTTTAAATGTATTTAATATATGTGCTTTAAATGAAAATAATGCATTACAAAATATGGCGATAGGAACAATATTTGCGGTTCATTACCTGCTAATACCTCATAATCACGGCTAATACCCTTCATGGTACTTCGCTGTTATATGGGCCTTGACGCTTTTTAAAAAGTTTGACGCTATTTGGGTTTGAGAAAGTGAAATGTTTTTTTCAAATGATATAAACGAGTATGGCAATTTAATAGACCAGAATTACTTGATTTTATATTAAATTCTAAAATTTCCTAGGGACTTTTAGCACACCCTGTATTAGCGCATACATCTTTCCACCGAAAAAATACTGTTCTTGAACGAGTTTTCGTAGTTTTGTTGTACAACGTCTGCTCGTTCAGCAACGGGCACTTCGCATCCAGCTAACCCAGCGATCCGCAAGCAGCTAACATACATTAGAAATAATAAAAATATCGATTTTATTTGATTTTTGTTGATTTTTCAAAAAAAATTTGAATCAATGGTGATCAAATTTAAATGGGATCAATTCGAGAGTATCCTCTTTCAAGTAAAAGAAAAATCACATGAATATGTAGCGTAGTTTCGCAGTAATCGGTGTGAACATACATAAAAAAAGGGGAAAAAAATACACACGTGTCAAATAGATAACCTCCTCTTTTTTTTAAGTCGGTTAGTAAAAATAAAACTGAAGAAGTATTATACTGAATTACGTAGGTACTATTTTAAAAAAATACATCTGCCAACACATATTAGATAAATTATTTCGGATTTTATATAACAATAGATAAACGGCTTCTATACCTATACTTCTGTGCTAATTCTATAAAACTGTAAAGTTTGTGGTTTGCGGATGTAATCTCTGAACTACCTCTAGCCGATTTAAAAAATAAAGATGGTAAAAAAAATAAATAAATAAAGGTGAATGAACATCTCTCTTCCAAAAAATGACTGTATTTTGTATAAGTACAACAACCTCTATGGGTGCAGGAGCAAAAAAAAACATAAAATTGCCATTTTTGTGATATCGTTTGGGATAGAAATTTTAAATTTGTCTGGTAATTACATTTAAGGTATAAATAGCCGTTATGAAAACTTTCTAAAATGTTCGAAATTTTAAAGTGACAGATAAATGTAAAACTTTTACAAAACGATTCTAAATCACGATTTATTTGGAACTGTAAAGCATAGAAATTTCACATATTATTACTTTTAAGAAGTAAATGCCGATCAGTTTTAAAAACACCAGGAAATTTAAAGAGTGCACGACACACACACACAAAATCCCAACTGCAATTTTAGTCCAGGGGAAATGCACAAAAGAAAAAGGTCTTATCAAAGATCGGGTAGAAGAGTGGGGCCAGCATGGAAAAGCAAAGATTTCGAACAAAATTTCTTAAAGAGAGAATTTTCTGCGGCCAAAAAACAACAAAATGTTGGAACTTTTTAATTTTTTTAAAAATATCTCGTGGCTTGTTGCCGTAATTTGTCAATCACAATCACAAACAGAACAAAAAGCAGTACAACTTTCATGTTTACAATTTTTTTATACCTTCTAAAGCAAGCGCAGTATGCCATTTAAAAAATGACATTTAAAAAAAAAATTCTTAAAAACCGTGAAAAATGTAGTTCTGCCCCGATTATTCAAATGTTTCCTACGGATTTAATCCTGTATGTCAACTTCTATATATTGTCAGCAGTACATTATGTGCTACAGGGCCTAAACTAGCTTTTTTTGCACCCTGGGCAAACATGAATTTGTGCGACCCCCCCCCCTCCCCCCTTATAAAGATAATTTAACCACGAGAATTTTACAAAGTTTAATTTCCGGATTTTGAAAATTTTAGGTATGTAACCATTAAATCAAGCAGGGCGGTCGTTCTGCCAAGCCAAGCTGAAAAAAAAATGCTAACCTCGCCAAACAAACAAACGCCAAGAATAAAACGCAAGACACCGTAACTGCTTATTATACTGATGACAACTTCTCCATGTAAAATCAACCAAACATGCCAGCGTAAAATTTCCCATATCAAAAGAACCAATCATCGCAGAAAAATAAAATCAAAACCAGAAGGACCTAATGGAAAATATCTTCAATTTGAGACCAAATGCATCCTCATAAATTAATTATAAACAGAGATATAGATTTTTTAAAATAACGTCGAGATACTGAAAATGATCGATTTATTTTCTTCGTCACAATTTATGGTTCAATCAAGGTAGAGACTTAAATAATGGACATAAAAAAGTAAGGATTGCATTTTTGGACAGATATTTACTCAATCTACGTGCTTTTGTAAAATTCAGCTTTAAAAACACAAATTTTCTATTCTTAATTAGCGAAAAACTGTTAATTAATTTTAAAGTTTATAAATTATGCCAAACAGCGATAAATCCGCCAAATCATTTTAGAAGTCTTTTAAAAATTTTTATATTATCCTTTTGCATTGATTTCATCGAAGAAAACTATGGCCGAGATCCAGATAGATTTTTCGCTGTTAGCGAAATGAGTTTGACCAATCAGAAGCCAGAATGTTTGAGAATTTTTGCTGCTTCTGGATCCCGGCCTATGTCATAAAAGTTTTGAGTCATTTTCTTAGTGCCATGGATGAAGTGCAATGTTTACAGAAATTTAGGCTGGGATCCAGATGGATTTTTCGCTGTTAGCGAAACGAGATTCACCAATCAATAGCCTGCATTGCTGCAAACAGCGAAAAGTTCGCAAAAGTGCAAGCTTCTGATTAATGAATCTCGTTTCGCTAACAGCGAAAAATCTATCTAGATTGCGGCCAATTATGTTGAACACAATTTTGCATTTCCACATCCAGGAAGGGTATTGATGTCATAACAACAGTGCGTATTCGAAACTATTTAAGGCATTGATTCTGAACTCCTTTGCTATACATTTCAATATTAAAGAAGTTGTTGTTTCAATAGTTTTAGTACTTTTCTCTATTGCTCACTCTAAAACACGAATATCGAAATTTAACCAACAGCGCTCAGAAACTATAGCGCCTAGAATGTATAGTGTTGAAATAGGCTAACCCTGTAATACTTAAAAAAGCGCTAAAATATTGTATCCCTTAAATGTGCAATGATACTGCTGTAATATGCAGATCGCAGCGGCATCTGCAGGATATTTTCTACAACTGCAAGAAATTGCTAGTCTATACAATGTAATAATAGTAATACGAAAATCCCACAGATGTCGCTGCGATCGACACTTGAAATTTTAGCAGTATCGTCGCACATTTAAGGGATACAAATTTTTAGAACTGTTTGGATAGCATATTTCCACAATAGGTATTCTAGGCGCTGTATCAGAAACAACACCATAACAGAGAGCCTTTATACATAAGAGTGGTGATATATGCACAGAAGGCATGCTCATTTCAAGCTTTTGTCGAAAGTACGGCAATCCGCTTTCTTGAATAGAGGATATTCAATCTACGTTATGATCACATGGTCAAGGCAAGAACGTCTAGCGTAAAGAAGGGAAGGCTCCGTCTACGTAATGTAAATCCCCGCTAGCCAAGGAAACAGTTCATGGGAGAAAGCAGTAGTACCCTGTTAAAAATATCGTGAAAAATTACCTCTGTTTTTAAAGGCTATCTGTATTCTGACCAATGAGAACGCTTCATAGGCGTTTATGTAGCGTTCTCATTGGTCAGAAAATAGAGAACCTGTAAGAACCGAGGTAATTTTTCACGATATTTTTAACAGTGTAGTTTCCTGTTTCCCTTCTATCAGTTATAAATTCTTTGGGTAAATTACCGGTACCACGTGACTTTTTCAGCCTCGAACCCATATTTGGAATATCCTCCATTAGAAGATACGCGCATGGACGATCTCTATTAGACTAGGGAAATAATTCAGCATGCATTAACCTGGCGATAATGGCATGCTCGTAAAGAACTTTAACGATTTGTTTTTATCACTTTTACCAATAAACATTTATTGGCCGTATGTCGCTACTTCGTTATAGAGACACACTTGTTCCTAATTAGATCCCGGCCTTAATGTATCAAAATACAGAGTTTGCTTTCTGTACTATTCCTGAGCTCAGTTGTAGCGTCTAGAAATATAGGCCGGTATTCAGGTACAATTTTGCAAACAGTGAAAAGTTAGCAAAAATTTTGGCTTCTGATTGGTCAATCTCGTTACGATAACACAGAAAAATCTACCTAGATCACGGTCACTGTGTGGAAACCGGCTATTCCAGTAATTCGTTAAAAAGTGCTAAAAATTGAATCCCATAAATATTGACAAATACTGAATGACAAATGTCGATAGGAGCAACATTTTCTAGATCTTCTCTGAGCGAAACATTTTCTTTTGAAATAGTTATGTTGGAATTACCATATGTCGCTGTAATCGACATTCGTCGTTCAGCCTCGTTCAACATTTATGGGATACAATTTTTAGCACTTTTTTAATAAACGGATTTTTAAACTATATCTTCTAGAAACTATAGCTCCGTTATAGCGTCTAGATTATATGTTGTAGAAATCGACTATCCCAGCAATACTTAAAAAAGCGCGAAAGTATTGAATCCCTTAAATGTACAACGATGTCGAATTCCAAACAGTCATTTGCATCGCATCTGCAGGATATTTTTTAAAGAAGAAAGAGACATGTGTAATGCACCGCTACAGCGTCTAGAATACATAATGTGGAAATTTGCTATCCAAGAACCGCTAAAAAGGTGTATCCCTTAAATGTGCACTGACGCTGAAATCCAGGGAGATTATCGCAGCGACATCTGCTATATATTTTCAAGTAAACATCGTATTATTACAGCGGGTTTGACGCCAAGCACACAGGTCAAATGTAAGTTAATAAAACGTTTAAAAAAAATGTTACAGCGTCTAGACTAAATTGTCTTGGAGTTTTGGGAAATATCCTGCAGATATCGCTGTGATCGACTGATTGGATTTCCACACTATATATTCTAGACGCTGTAGCGCCGCGGTAGCCTGTCCTTTTTCGTTTGCCTCGAAGTAGATGACGTCATTTGAAGCTGTTCCTAAGTGTGGAGTTGATTATCTGTACACGGCAATGGACACAAAAAAAATCGGCGCACCGCTTTGTACTAATCATCGTGTAAAGATGATCCAACTCCGTGTGACTTTTAAACGTCATAAACTGGCCTATTATGTCATTGATCACGCTAACACCCTCCCCCTTGCGTCCGCCATATATAGCTGCATCTTGCTATGGAGACTGCTAAATGGGCTGCTATCGGTCAAAATCAAGAGAGAAAAGGGCAGAAGAGGGGGGAAAGAACTCGTTTTCTTTATGTAGTTTTTCACACGGGAAGATTGACATGTCTGCTCCTCTCCTTTCATAGCTTCATGGTGGTGAAATAAACAAACGCCCCTTAAATATTTGAGAAAGTCTTGACACGCGTCACAAAAACATCACACAAAGCAGGCAAAGCAAAGGAACAAAATCATTCATTGGCTCGTGGATATGAACGAGCCAATGAATGATTTTTCTTCTTTGTTTTGCCTGCTTTGTGTGATATTTTCCTGACTTGTCAAGGCTTTCTCGAATATTTAAAGGACGTTGAATAGACCGGGATCAAGATAGATTTCACGCTATTAGCGCGATGAGATTGATCAATCAGAAGCCTGCATTTTTGAAAACTTTTTTTATGTTTGCAGTAAACACTCTGGATCCCGGACATTAACTTTGGTTGGTTAAGACGATTTTGAATAAAATCAAATCAGAAAGCCAATGTTTTTAAACTTTTTTGGTTAGTTTAATCGAAATCTTCCACGTCTATTAATGAAAACGGAGTTACTGTACTTTGGACAAAAACTTGAATATGAGTACACGACTTGTGCATATGTGTCACCACTCTTACATATAAATGTACTCTGTTATGAGCATGATTCTAAGCGCAGCTGGTTAAATTTGAGTATCTGGGTATTAGATAAAGCAATAGTGGCCCACCGTGGCTGAGTGGATAAGACACCACGCCGCTAATCGCTTGAGAACGTAGGTGGGGGCGGGTTCAAATCCCGCCGTGATCCTCACGTGATCTGATATATATATGTGTTCAATAAAACAAACAAGCAATAGTGAAAGGTACAGTTGCCATGGAAACAACGACTTCTTTAATTCGTATAGAAAATTAATGGATAGTTGTAAATAATTTAAGTTTAAAATGTAGGCAAATGCTCTGAAAATATCAATGGCTCCCATTTAGTATTTTACAAAAGTAATTTAATATATTCACATGATGTATAAGTTGATGCAACTCTTACCTAATGAAAATTCTGCAACAAGACTTACGTAGGCAGATCTTTTCAATGATTAATTCAGAATTCTAAGAACAAAACGAAGTTCTTAAGCGCCCTTCCTCACCCCTCCACCCACTCAAAAAAAGAAATACGATAGAAAGGTATAAGTATTTGGATAATTTCAGTATTTCTGTGATCTTTGGTCAGAGTTTAGAAAAGGTGTCTGGGTATTAAAAAAAACATATAACAAATTTGACGAACGATAAGACTATAGATTTCAGGCAATTTTTAACTGCAAAAAAATTTTATTCTAATGATTATGCGGCTTTAATAATAGACTATTAAATATAATCAATTTACGGGAATTTTTATACGAAATTATATTCTCACATTTATGCAAATAGGTATGGATAAACAGACTTGAGTAAAATTACATATTTATTCTTTCTTCTCTATAACACGATCTAAATGAAGATGAAGTTATATGTACAGTTTATATCTTTAAATTTTTAGATTTTTTTTATCAAAAATGTTTCATCATCATGTCTAGAATTGCTAGATTTACTTCTTTAGACAGATCTTCGATTCTTTAGATGCCTGCGGGGCTTCATTTTCGGATTTTCCGTAGGTATTTGTAAAGATAAATTTATTTTGCAAAACCGTCAGCAAAAAAAGTTAGAACAAACAATTAACTGACAGACTAACTGTAAATATATATTTTATTTTGACTCTATTTGATTTTTACTAAATTTTCATCCTTCATAGAAAATTTTAAGGCGATATAAATTGAGAAAGACTGATACTTTGAAAGAAGAAATTGACTTTCCTTACTTTTAAATTATTAATTACTCTAAAAAATTAATGATAGGTAAACAAAGTGTATACTATTGTGTTTGTTCCCTACTTATAAAGGCTATACAAGGACTAATTTTAGCGAGTAGAATTATTTCAATTATATATAATCTGTTTAAAAAAAAGAACTGATATCTACTAAAAAACAACTTTTCAAAAGTAAAAAAAAAAGCCAAGCAAAAAAAAAAAGAAAAGAAAAAAGGGGAAAGTTGCGGCTAAAAAATAGTGTGATATCAAATTTCCAAGCTAATATTATGGTACTTATTTAACATTTTTTATTAAAAATTTACCATATGTAAGTCGAGTACCTAAGTATGCGTTGATAGAAAGCCTTTTCTCCTTTACTAAATACATCATAACGTGTTTCTGAAAATTAATTTTTTTTAATTATGCATGATGGGCTTGGCGGCCATCTTTCCATATTTTACACAAATTTCTAAGCATACAAGCTCGTAATATGTTTGCATTATTAAGAATTTTGAACTTCTAGTTTTGGCTACAGACAGATAAATTAAGAAAGTCTTTTATTTTGAAGAAAAAAAAAATTGATTTTTACTGCTTTAACTAATTAATTAACCCCCTCCGAAAAAAGAGAATCATAAGATAAAACCTGAAGTTACTTCAACTTTATTTTAAGACACAAATTTCTAGGCACTCATTTCCATAAATTAAAAGCATAAAATGTTTGCTTTAGCAACAATTTCGAATTTCCGATCTTAACAATGTACTTGTGTGCTTAGAAAATTGTGTAAAATATGGAAAGATGGTCGCCAAGCCCATCATGCATAATTAAAAAAAATTAATTTTCAGAAACACGTTATGATGTATTTAGTAAAGGAGAAAAGGCTCTCTATCAACGCATACTTAGGTACTCGACTTACATATGGTAAATTTTTAATAAAAAATGTTAAATAAGTACCATAATATTAGCTTGGAAATTTGATATCACACTATTTTTTAGCCACAACTTTCCCCTTTTTTCTTTTCTTTTTTTTTTGCTTGGCTTTTTTTTTTACTTTTGAAAAGTTGTTTTTTAGTAGATACTTAATACTGAACTACGTAATCAGTTTTGTCAAATATTTATTCATTAAAACCTTGAAAAAGAAACCGAAAGGAACCGAAATATATTCCCGCTTTAAACAGGTTTCAATCTTTGTATGTATAATTGTTGATATTATTTCCCTTGAAAATATATAATTTTTCTTAAAAACAGGATTCCGTATAGACAGATTTCATTTTCAAAGATTTTACGATAGTTGTAGTATTAAAATTGAGACTTTCAAAGTCACAGTGATATGAGTTATGAGACTAAATTAGTCACACGAAGACATTCGCAAGGTAATATTAAACCCATGTGAGCGTTCTTGACAAATATCTCCGATTTCTTTTATTTAATGTGTGCTAAAGCGAAATAGAGCACAAGTTGTGGCGAATACGTTTGAAAACAAAACAGTATAGCGCATGTAGTGGCCGCATATACTCCTCATTTAAATCCGCATAACATATCATATTAGCATTAGCATATCTGTAACGCACTCGAAAGACGCAATGCATGCCTCTGTGCGCCGTGTTCGGAACTTTGATATATCACTTTTTGATGAGAGTATTCCCTATACTTTTATCGGCAACCTTATCGCATCTGTGGAAAGCATACATTCAACAGTATTAAATAATTGAGCGGATCACACACCACATATAAAATTCTACATTCTCTTCTAGCATCATATTTTATTTAATTTATAAGTATGTTCTTGACGCCATTTAAGTTGAGTTAAAATTGTGATGTAAGATATTTTAGTGTTTTATTTTCTATAATTCTTTTAATGGGTTGCGTACTTCCAAATTTATACCCATGCATATCTGTCTCGCATCGTTCGCTTTCCAATTTTTTAACAATGTATATGAGTTTATATATAGTATTTTGTGATTCTACAATTTAATTATATATTTTCATCATTTGAACTTGTGGCAGTGCATGGTAAATTTAATATATCATCTCATGTTCTTTACTTGCGACAAATTATTATTGCCGAAACGTCAGTGAAGGCTTACTGTGGAGACACGAAAAGTTTTGGTTTCTGTTAGTCTGTCTGTCTGTTCCGCGATAACTGCCGCAAAAAGCATCCGATCGGCTTGAAATTCACTGGGCATTTTGATGAAGTACCCGGACTTAGCTGTATAGTTTTTGGTTAAATTTGGTTCATTCGTTCGGGAAATATGGAACATTTTATTTTGCTCTATAATGCTTTTCAATGGCAAGTCAGACGATTTTCAGATTTTCATTTGTTGAAAGAAATAGCTCGCATGAAAAATGGATTTAAATGGTAAATTTTTGATGCTGAAATTTTTAAATAACATTATTAAATTATTCCAATAAATTATGTCAATATATTTGCGAGATTTTTTTAATTAGGTTTATAATATTGGGGGGAATTTTATGCATGGTTTTCCAATAATATAAAGGATTTTGTTTTATCAAATTGACATAATGCATATTTCATTTTTTTTCCTTTTCTTTCTCTGTTGCCTAGCAACGTATTTGGTCCTAATAATATTAGTATAATTGCGTGTATAATGCTTGAGTAAAGCCAACGTCAAAACAGATGAATTAATGTATTTGTATCTTTGCATATAGAAGAATTTTAGCCCAGAAATAAAAATAGGCAATATTTCATTTATTTTATTTATTTTATTGAAATATTTTGCTTAAAAATACAAAAGTTCATTATTTTCATTGAAAATAACGTAACATTTTCCCATAACATTTACCAATATTTCTTTAATTGTTGCCAAGAAAATCAAAACCCGGAATAATATTTTCTTTTAAACAATTTTCAATTGAAATGTTTTGTCGTGAAACAGGAAAATGAAAAATAAAATTAAGAATAGAAAAATTAATACGGCGGCATATTAAAAATAAAAAGAAAACTCTCGAGTATTTCTTAATATAACAAGATGAAAAGTTTTGAGTAAGTACGCATAGCAGGTGAATTAGACATCATTTATCGAAAACAAAGATGCTGGAATAAAAAGATCTTGGGTAAAATAAAATTAACAATTATTCACGGAGGAAAGAGATAGATGGAGATGCAGTATGCCATAAAAAACAGTTTGCAATACGATGTACGTTATCGCTCAGATTTAAATGCCCTCATTCGGCCCAAACAAAACAAGCACGTGGAACAGGGACCAAATTCTTTAACTTCTTCCGTTTTTTTTTTTTTTTTTTTTTTTTTTTTTTTTTTTTTTTTTTTTTTAAGCACGTTGTTGTGTTGTGCCGAATGTAGCGGATTTTAGGGTTACATTTTTGGCGTCACTTCAAGATTTATTGTCTGTGTACGGTTAACATGAATATTTTATTTTAAATTTAAATTTTATTAATTCATAAAAAAAAAAAAAAAAAAAAAAACTTGTGCTTATCCTTATAAATCACAGCGTAAGAAAAATCTAAGATATACTATAACCATCCGCACAATCAATAAAAAATTACGAATGTAAATTTAAATAGACTACGGGTGGTTCATGGGGGGCAGAGCCCCCCTGAAGAAATGCAATTTTTTATTTAAAAAGTTACCAGAATAAGTAGCTCATCAGAATTTCAGAACATCAATGTACAACCACTTGTTTAACACTTTTAATTTCTGAAACTTTACGAAGTATCTTGTATGCTCATAAATATTTATGTAATTTGAAAACTTTAAAAAGCGATTTGTAGGAAGTTGAATATTATGCAATGAGTGTTAAAAAACAATGACTTGCAAAGATGACGTTGAGGCTCCTGATCTGCAGATTTACTAGTTAAATTTATGTTCTCAGCAACATCGCTCAGAATAGTTCCTCTGAGGTAAGCCCTAGTAATGTAAATAATATGTCTTTTTAAGAGCAGACATTTTCGAAGTGTATGCATTAGTAACAGCTAAACATTCAACGATATATCATAGTAAACACATTGTTCTTATTGGAGCTTTTTCATTATCATATAAATTTATCTATATGACCCTTTAAATATTTTGCGTTTTCAAATTTATTTCGCGGAAGTACTAGTGTACACATTAATTTTGTAAATTTTAATGATTAATATAGAACTTCTTTCTCAAGTTTTTTTTTTTTTTTTTTTTTTTTTTTTTTACGAAGGATTATTTTTTTAATCGTATTTTTTTCCCTCAATGTGAATAGTTCCTTCTAAAGATGATGAAACGGTCATTATAAGTTTACTAGAAAGATAGCCCGTCAAAAATGACGGAAAATGAGATAGAAAGATATATAAACCTTTAAGACCTGAAGGGTTTTGGTAGAAATTAAAAATCTTGGCTTTTAACCCAAATTGATAAGATCATATTTAATTGAAAAAAGATATTTAAAATTTTTTTCGATCTCAGGTGACGTCAAGGGAGGATCCTCACAATTGTTTGGTGCAGGCTTTGCTTTAATGCCAGAAACAGTGGAAATTGTTTTTCCTTTTGCCTTAGGATCACCTACACAGTTGTGTAGGTCAGGTCTTAAAGGGATAAAAGACATGTGCAAGAATATGAGTTCTCCTCTCTGGTTCCGCAGTAATAGATGAAAATAACACAATTTAAAAACAAAACGAATTTATGAAAAACTATGTAATAATGAATACAGAAAAAATGAAATTAAAATTTGTTCACAAAACTTTAGGATATACGATGTTTTTTGTAAAAACTCTTTCATTATTTAAAAGCCGACCTTGCTCTTCAGTATCTTCTACATAAATTTTTAACTGCTCTTCCTCTTTACATCTTGAAATACTTACATATAGTTGTCCATGAGAAAAAACCGGTTCTTTTAAATACAGGCCAACTGTAGAAAATGTTTGTCCTTGTGACTTATTTATCGTCATTGCAAATGACAGTATAACTGGAAATTGGCGGCGTTTAAGAATGAAAGGTAGAGAAGTTTCACTTGGTGTCAAATCAATTCTCGGTATGTGAACTCTATCATTTTGATTTGTTCCGGTTAAAATGAAAGCATCAATAAAATGGTTGTGGAGAGAGTGCACAATTAATCTGGTTCCACTGCATAATCCTTTTCTTGGATTCATGTTTCTGAGAAGCATGATGATACTTCCTTTTTTCAGAGTAAGCGTATGAGGAGGCATCCCAGATGGAGTTTGTTCATGCAAGAACTCAGGTGAATAATTATTAACATTTTCTTGGTTGTCAGACACGACTGAATCTGCACTATAGTAAGTTCTTCCATCTTCAGGCAGCAAATTCAAAATTTTGTTATTTAATGATAATGTATGTTTGTTTTTTGTTGTCAAAATTACTTTTTGTTCAAGTTGTTCAAAATCAGTATAGTTTATATGATCTCCATATACACTTGCAATAATTGAATCTTTGCAAACCATTGATGGTGGAATTTCTATTGTACCTGCAGGTAAATTTGATATATCGGGTGTTTTTCCTTCACTAATTTTAAGCTGCCACTCATTAAAGGAATTTGGCCCTTCAGATCTCATATTTTCAGATAGTTTAAGTTGTATAAATTCTTGCCAAAGTGGGCTTGATTTCAAGCATGTTTCAATAATTTCTGTTCTGTTTCCTCTTATAACAACTGGCAATGTCTGGCGGAAGTCTCCACCTAATAGCATAGCCTTGCCTCCATGGCATGTCATTCGACATTATTTCCCGCAGTAAGACCTCTATACAACGAAGAGCGTGGCATGACATCATTGTCACTTCATCAATTATAATTAATTTTGTTTCACGTAATATTTGAGCTTCACTTGAAGACGTTCGAATTTCAGATGTGGAAGTTTCTAAAATCGGCACTGGTAATTTGAAGCCAGAATGAACAGTTTTGCCACCCTCTAATAAAATTGATGCAATTCCTGTTGTTGCATGTGAAGTACTACTTGGCATTTACCTCTAACAAAATGCATGAGTGCGTTGTACAAATATGTTTTACCAGATCCTCCAGGACCATCTAAGTAAAAGCAACGTCTCGTAATAGATTTACCTTCAAGAGCTGATTTTATTTGGTTGAAAGCTTCTAGTTGTAAGAAATTTAAAGTTGCTATTTGTTCAACAGCTACTTCAGCTTCATTAAAATAATCGAATTCTTCATTTTGAATTTCCTGCAGTATATCGGGTGTAGGAAGATTAAATGATGTACAGTTTAATCCATGAGATTCCAACATGCAATTAATATCTTGCAAAGCTCGGTTCTGAGCAGCTGATTCATTATAAGATCTTGAATAATCTTCGCTCATTGAATTTTTATATTTTCCCCACAAATTAGCTGCATTTGTTGGATTATAAAATATACAAATAAATGCAAAACTTTGACGCATTTGTAATGGCATTGCAGTTAAAGTAGCCTCTTCTAAGCACTGATCCCATTCATTATCTTCAGCAAGAAGACAAAGTGCACGTGCAGCTTCTTGAAATGTGTTGTACAGATCTCCATCAAATGTTCGTAAATCTTCAAAGCATGTAGCACCAGGAACATAAAGGAGAAGTAACCGAAGGCAGAAACGTTCAATATCTTTTGGATTAACATAATATAATCTTGTAAAAATTTTATCGCCTCCTCTTTGTCGTTTTTCCCAAGCATTTTTCTCGTATACATAATGATATGGTATATCAACAAAAAGATATTGTTTTGCTTCATTATCTGTTCTATTCAACTTGAACCAAGCAGTCAGCATCGTTTCGCGGTTGGCAGCTTGTTCCAGAGCAGCATTTTCACCACCAGCATGAAAATAAACCTGTTGTCTTAAAGGCAAATGAATGGAAAGACGAATTATTGCATGAGAACGATCATGCATTGCATTTTCCAGTAACTGCCACATTGCCTCTGGTGCACTCACATATCGAGAATCAACATGTGACGACAGTTCATCATACACAAACTCGTTACTTTCATTATTTCCAGCATGAACTACTACATTTACTGCATCATAACCTTTGTATATGTACTTGTAAATGTATTTAATAGATTTGATGGACATGCAGGCTTCAATATTGATGTGCGCGCCATATTTTAGCAGTAAATGTGCATTATATGGTACGATGAAGCTATTATCTATCTGTTTGCCGCGAACTATAGCAGTTGGGCCTGGTCGTCTTTGATAAAGTGGATAACCATTCGGATTGACTTTAGTTGTTTCTTGAAACTCTTTTGGAAAATCTTTTGGAAATTTATTACCATCCCTGCATGAAGAATTCGGATTCAAAGTTCCGCATGGCCCGTGGACCATAGTACGAAGAACAATTTCTGATAATCGTGGATAAGTGTCAGGATCTGGTAACTCCGAAGAAATACAACGGTCAACTTGAGCAGCATTACGAAATTTATAGGGCTCTGCTAGAATTAAAAGAATATGAGCATGTGGAAAACCTCTTTTTTGAAATTCAATAGTATATACAAAGACCACAGCTTTACCAAATAGTTCAGCATTTGTTATATCATTCATTAATGCTGATAGTTTGATTTTAAACATTCTCGATACTAAATCAGGTCTGTCTGATGACGTTTGTCCGGGCAGTAGATTTTTGACTATTTCTGGCCATTGTGGATTGCACGTGAATGTACAAAACACATCTGGTTTTCCAAACTTTGTAACAATGGAGATAGCATCATTGTATCTCTCTCTCATATTTCTAGGAGACCATGAAAATGAAGAAGGTAGAATTATGTTTTTTCCAGCAGTAACACCTGCATCAGCGGCTCCTTGGGCTACAAAGTCCCTGAGGCCAGAATAATCTTCTGTATGAAGTTTGTTTTTCTTCTGTCTTATGAAATTGAGATTATTAGCTTCCACTTGTAAGTGAGAGTCTATTATCTACTGTTGAGCAAGTTTTCCACCATGCAATATTGGATTAAACTCATTATCACGAATCGCTGTTTGAGCAACTTTGAACTGAAGCATTGATATATTACTTCGAACACCAGGTGAAATTACTGGATAAGGTGATAGTGATAAATTTGTTGTCCAGCCAGGCTCTCCGTTTGGGTAAAATATAGGATAAGTCATTGGATCTAAATTAGGACTTAAAATATTCAAGTTTAAAAAGGTTGGTCATTATTTCTTGGATAAATTCTGATATCGCGTTGAAAGGGTGGTTCACCATCGTCATTTAGAAAAACCATTGCTACTTCGTTTGATGTCGGCAAATTATATCGTCTATTGTCTGAATGGCGATCTCGACGCAATACCATATTAACTCATGGCATTTGTAAATTGTATCTCTGTGCATGTTGTTGCTGCTCAGTCTCCATCTCACTCAATTTTTTGAAAACTTGAGCATAAGGATTTTGCCGCATAAGCAAATCAAGTTCGCGCAAAACATTTGATAAACAGATGTCATTTTCGGGAATGTTAAGACGCTCTTCGACAGCTTGTGTTGTATCCAAAACATACAGTTGAGCAAATTTTCTTTGTTGGTCATTAGGAGGATGCAAGTGGGAAGTTCGGTGATAAATTTGGCCTTGAACTTTAAAACAATTAGGGCCGTGTCACGGAGCATTTCCAGCAAGTTTAGCACCCACAGAAGCAAATGAAATGGCACTATTGTATAAGCGAATATTTTCTTTGAAATTACGATAATTAAGTGCATTTGAATTGCTCATCAAATCTTGGTAGTGTGGTGGAAACCGATGACGTTGTGGAAGCCTAACTTTACCTTTATGGCAATAACTGTTAAAATTTCCATCTCTGGGTTTCTCATCTTGAAAATGGCGCTCTTTGCAAAATTGGCAGAGAATGCTTAATTGCCCACACATATGAGGCTCAATAACTTGAGACTGAGAGGCTTCAGAAATTAATTGTTGCTGATTTTCGTAGTAGTTTTGTCGTTGAGTCAAAAATCGCTGAGAATGACGTTCAGCATCATGACTACGTCTGATTAACTTTTGTTCTTCATTTTCACTTGAACGCTGTGTAGAAGTACGCAAAGAGTTATGAGATAATCTCACAGATCGATCACTATGGCTTTCGTTAGCTCTTTGATTTGAATGAATTTGACTATTTTCTTCTCGGATAGAATTTAATGTTTCTTGCGACTGCCGAGCTAGCCATCGGGCTCTACGTTCTCTGTTTGAATGACGTTTACGTTCGGATGCAGTTTCATTCATTTCAAATGAAAAATACAATAAATTGTTGAACAAAATATTCTATATTACATTTTTAAATTTCTACTTCATTATTCTTTTTTCACCCAAAAAACAAAATAAACGTAAAAAAAAAAAAAAAAAAAAAAAAAAAAAAAAAAAAAAACAGTTGCCGCTTTGAGTTGCTATTATCGTACACATTATTTTAATTTAACACGCACATTTAATTTTATTATAAAACACCAAGTTTTCATTCAAAGCAAAAATTTGCAGGTTACCACGCCAGGCAAAAAATCGCCCTTTTGGTGCTAAAAAGAAACCCCTGTGTGTCTGTGACATCTGTAGCTATTTGTATTTAATACACTTTTAATGCAACGCTAACATCAGTTCACTTTTTCTCATGCAGGCTATTTTGTGGCGCTGGGATAGATATTCAATGCGTGATTTTTTGCCAAACTATTCCCCCAAGTTATACAAATCGACATAATTTTTATTTTAAATAACGAAAGAACAAATAAATTAGAAAAACATTAATAAAAATACAAATAAAAAGCTGAAGCAAAAATTACTTGATCACGTAACAAACACGTGCATCGCGTTTAATGTCAAGTGAATGTGACATTTACGATCATCCATTATTGGCATCCATCTTATAATTTGGCGATAGTTTTTTGGTCAACATGATAATCAAGTAGTACCGCAAAATTAAACACAGTTTCTGAAATGGTTTTAACGATAGCGCAAAACATTAAACTTTTCCAATTTGAATATTATAGACGGGATTTCAGATAGAAGAAATTATATATTGGATTTTTGGGTACTACTTAGTTATCCCGTCGACCAATTTCGCCAAATTATATAAATCGCCAAGCCACTCACCAAGTTATACAAATTGACATAATTTTTATTTTAAATAACGAAAGAACAAATAAAGGTACTTCTTAGTTATCCTGTCGACCAAGTTACTGTCGCCAAATTGTAAGATTAAATGCCAATAATGGTTGCCATTAATTAATTAATTGTATGATTAAATGCTAATAATGGCCAATAAAACCATTAATTCGACGTTTTATTCGTATTTTTATTAATGTTTTGCTAATTTATTTGTTCTATCGTTATTTAAAATAAAAATTGTCATGTGTATAATTTGGCGAGTGGTTTTGGCGATTTATGTAATTTGGCGAAATCGGTCGACGGGATAACTAAGAAGTACCTAAATAAATTAGTATAACATTAATAAAAATGTAAATAAAACGTCGAAATAAAAATCACTTGATGACGTAAACACGCGTAACTTGCTTAAAGTCAAGTGAATGTGACATTTACGATCAACCAGTATTGGTATTTAATCTTATAGTTTGGCGATAGATTTTTGGTCGACGGGATAACTAAGTAGTACCGATTTTTATAAGTTGAACGAAGCCTAACATTGCCGCGATCAATGAGGCAGTCCAATCGGAATTGTGAGGGACACACAGACACTTGGATCTTATATAAATAGATTTAAAATTTAATATTTAAACTTTTCGCTCTCACCGCCTTGCATATATTACAAACTATGGTGCAGATAGTGCAAAATAAGAGAGAATTTGGTACTTTTCCACTATAGGGGCCTTGGCGGTTTTTTAAAAAACTTGATGGAATTCAGGCATCAGAAAGTAAGATTTGTTGCCAAATGTTAAAAGCAGCTATAAAACAAACTTGATGAATTTTTTTGTTTATTTCTATAAATTGGTTTATATTTTAATTAAATGTATATATTATTGCTGTTTTTTATACACAAATAACTTCTGTTTCTGAATAAAATTAGACATATGGCTTCTTTAAGTCAAATACATTGCATAAATATTGGAAAAAAAAATCCGTGTGTATATGAAATAAAATAGTGAATAGGTTGCCAGAAAATATGTTGCCAAATTTCCTTCCTCCTCAAGGCAGATTTCGCTATTTCGCCAAGGCCCCTATGCCGGAAAACTACCGACAATTTAATTTCTTTATCCTTCTATGTAAAGCCCATTAAAATCGGGCAGTTAGGAGATCAGATAGTACAGCGCGTCATATTTTATTTGTAGCATAGGAATGATGATGTAAAGACGTATATTTTCATATTTACTTTTATTATGATATTTTATGATAATTTATGATTAAATTTATCACTTTAAATTATCACCCATACATTAAAAAAAAACCCTTAGAAGCAGGAGTTTAAATTAAATTGAGGTGACCTCGTATGGAATATTAATGGTTTTAAATGGGAATTTCGCGAAATTAGCTAGCTATCGCCAAGTTGGTTTCATATATGACAAATTATTTTTGACGCCAAATTTGGCGATATTTCATAAAATGTAGCGATAATCCGCCAAGTTGTTCAACATTTGGCGCAACTGTGGTAACCCTACATTACTATTTTTCAACAATTATTCCTTACAATGAGGCGGTCCTACCGGAATCGTGAGGGACACACAGAGACTTGGATTTTATATAAATAGATGTCTTTGCAACATTACACAAATCTAATAAACCTTTATAGGATAAAATAGATCAATGGTAAAGGGCAATGTAATTGTTGGAAAAAAGAGAAAGATAATAAACCAAAATAATATGTTTTATTTACTAGTATACCGAAATACTTAATAATTATTTACTAGTATACCAGTTGCAGGTTCATTTATGTATATTTTTTACACCAACAAATTTACCCTGAAAATATTATCTAGACTAATCGATATCTCTAATTTAATAACATATATTTTTGATCATCATGAATTAAATAAAATAGAAATATATTCTGCATAAACAGAAAAAAATATTATTACAATTGTATGGACAAGAACATGTTCTTTTAAATATTTATTATGCTCTTTGATTAAGTTACCTAGTATAAAATAAGATTTTTCTTACACAATTAATTGGATTATCGGAAAATTAATTAATTAATTATGTGTTTGTTTTATTTTTAATTAGCAGAGGAATTTGGAAAAATAATGTACCTTGTCTAACAAATGATCAAATTACTTTAATGATGTAGAAATTCTTGAGATTAATCAAAAAAATTATGCTAAATGTCTTACATTTGTTTAGATGTTTCAAGAAAAAGACTGCGAAAATGAAATAATATCTTGTTTGAATTATCTTGTTTGGTTCTATTTGTTAAAATTGTATTGTTTCGCTTTTTACTGGTATGTTATATTAATCTAAGATAAAGTTTATTTAATCTTTTTATACTCTGTCTGCATTTTGAACAATTTCTCCTAGTTTTATCTTATTACTTTTCTATAAACTTAATGTCGCACAGTTATCTTAAGCTTTAATGACACGGTCGGTTTGCAATAAGATAATTACACGGACAGCGCTCTCTATGCCCATCGGTTTTAAATTCCTATATAACAAATTTTAACCCTCCTAGCGTCTTGCAAAAGGGTAAAATTGTAATGTTGTTTTCTTTGCATTTTGTTTTAAATGATAAGAAAATATTATTTTTTCAACATTATATATATATATATATGCATATATATATATATATATAAATCAATTACAAATATGAATGTAATCCTTGAGAGTATTAATCATCCTTCAATGTATTTAAACTTCATTAAATCTATAGAATTATATTATCTTAAATATTGCTTCCATTGCTGTGAAACCTGGAGCTTAGTGAACGGAATATTACGCCCCAAACGCTTAGAGGGTTAAAGATATCCTTCCTTAATGCACTGTTTCTCTCTCTCTCTATTCTAAAAAAAAGTAACTACCGCTGTCACCGCCGCCGCCGCCGCCGCCGCCGGTTTTGAATTTTTTGTGACCGGAGGTCTTTCTTCGTTAATATTGAGAAAAATAATGCATACAAAAATATGAAAATCGGTGGTTTTATACAGAAATGTTTGATAAACACGCTGATGCAGACAGTTTTCAGATCGAAGAATCATTTTAAGAGATATTTAATGCTAAAGTTGGACAAAATCGTTCCACTAAAAAAGTTTTATAGCACCAAAAACTATTCATGGCAGTGTAATCATTTTTAGATCATTTTATGCGTTAGAATTTGCCGGAGTGCAGATTGCATTAATTTTTTTATTTTGACTCATTTTTTCAGGTTTTATTTCTATTTTAAATTGAAATTTTCAGCATTTCTAGAGATATTTTTTACAGATTTCAGAAAATTGTACTAATTTAAACTGTTGCCAACTGTATAAAAAGCGCAAGCAATAATGTTTGCTTCAAATTAAAAATTTATTTACACGTGACTATTATAAACAGGAAAAAAACTTTCAAATTAGAATTAAATAATTATGTATAAAAAGCAGGAACTTATTACAAATTACGTCATAAAAAGTACACACGTGAATTTTAAAAGAGAAAGGATATTGTAAAATAATAAATTCATTGACATGCGTTAGAAGTCTTAGGAGAAATTACGTCATATTTACGTCACATTATAGTTATTACATAAAATGAACACAAAATAATATTGCAAAAAAGTTTAAATTTAGAAGTTGCGCTAGACATTTATTTAATATTTTGAGAGGATATTTTCAACTATTTTTGTTAGGAAACCGCAAATAATATTTCATTGCTAACAAAAGTACTTTCACGCGATTATTTAAAAGAGAAAGAATAGCTTGGTAAAAATTACGTCAGATTAAAAACGATTAATTTAAAATGTCTCATTTAAAAGAACTTTCTTTTCGCTTTGTTAAAAAATACCAGGAGACAAAGACTCTGTTTACTTAATTCCTTTTATATTAGCTTATTTTGAAATGTTGTTACACGTGTCTACGTCATCAAGTTATTTTTAGTTCGACGTTTTATTTGTATTTTTATTAATGTTGTACGAATTTATTTGTTCTTTCGTTATTTAAAATAAAAATTATGTCAATTTGTATAATTTGGCGAAATTCATCGACGGGATAATCAAGTAGTACCGCAGTGGATTTGGCGTTAAAATTCCCCAATCAAAGAGAAATGAATAGAAATTCGTTTATAGGGAGATCGTCACTGTTTTTTAAATTATAATTCAATCTTTCGAAATCTTTTTAAAGCCGATCAAATTAGCGTGCATTTAGAGCCTGCGGTGTCTGGACGGGGGTTGGCGAGCGTAGCTCGTAGGGGGCCGAGCCCCCTAGTGTATTAAAATAAAACACTTGCGACGTTCTCCATGAACCAACGCCTTTTAAAGCTCAAGAATCAACTTTCAATGGTAAAGAAGATCACTGCCATATGTACAGTAATAGTATAAGTGTAACCGTCAACATATTTATGGATAATAAAAGTTTAATTAAGAAAAATATAATAAAGTACACAAATCCACAGGTATTGTTATCCGTGCACCTTGGTAACTTTTCAATAAAAATAATGATAGAGAGTAGAAAAAATTGCAAACTTCGACGGTAAACATTAGTTGAGCATTACCGGGTCTTTAGTAAAAGGTTAAAATTTAATTCGAAATTTAAATTTGCTTTATGTGAATGAGTAGCGATTTGTTTGAAACAGGATTTGCGTACCTTGCATTAGCACATCCATGGTATATCAGAATATGTCAATTAACTAAACGAAAATTACTTGCTGATTTGTTTATTCCAAGGCTTTATTGAGCAATAAATCGTGTTTTGGCGCTTCTATTATTATTATTGATGTTGTTGCATTTTTGAATAAAAAAAACTATATAGCACAAAATGTCCAGACACTTTCGACGTTTTGGCAAATATCTAGAGAAATACTTGGAAAATTCTTCTTGAGCTTCGGGAATATAAAAAAACATATTTGATCTCATATTTTCAGTGGGCGTTTCGTCACAGGGAAATTAGGGGACCAACAAGAAATTGGAGAAAATATAATATTTAGTAACACTCTGCAAATTAAATATTCGAAATCATGTGTACCTACATCACGTGGCTATGCGAATGAGTTACAACATCTTTATTCATTTGTATATAAATAAAAATATAGTGTATATTTATTTGTATAGTTATGGAAATATAGAGAATTTTTTTCTAAGAAATAAAAAAAAAATTCTCTCCTTTATTTGTTTTTAACATTCAGAATATTCAATGAAATATAACGGCACATTTAGAATACTTTAGAAATTACAGCAGAAACTACATAGTATAATTAGAATAGAAATATATTAGGTACTAAACTTATTTTTAAAGTTTTGACAAGAGATGACGTAATTAGCAGCGGGATGTTTCGGGGGGTTACGACACCCAACGACATACGAAAGTCCTATCATTAAACTTTAAGCATCAAAATATTTAATTTAGTGGATGTGTAAACAAGAGATGAATTGTGTGCATTCAAGATGTCAATTTTTGTGTTAACGAAACACAATGTGCGGTAAGTGTTGGATTTTTTTTCCTTTTGAAGAAATTGGCAAACTAAAAGTTGTAGATTGCTTACAAAAGCTAATAGGGATTATGCTCCATCGATTTGAACGTATAAGAAATGGTTTGGATGACTCAAAGATGACGATGGTGATTTGGACGTAGACGGAGTTCTTGGTTAATAGAAAAATTTCTTCAGATCAGAATTGGAAGCATTGCTTGACACAGGTCAATTTCAAACATTTAATGACCTTATCGGGACGTTTGAAGTCGATGGGAGTTTTTCAAAAGCAAGGAAAATATATGCCACACTAACTGAGACCAGGAGACATTGAAAGGCCTTATTGCACATGTGACTTGTTGCTTGAACGGTAAAGAAGGAAAGATATTCTGCATCGTATTGTCATTGGGGGATGAAAATTCGATACAATGCGATAATCCAAAGTTCTAAAAATCATAGTTCAACATTGGGAGCCATAACATCCACAGCAAAGGCGAATATATATAATTAGAAGGTCGAATGTGATATCATGTATTCGTTGTGCTCAGAAGGCGGTTCTCTATTAGTTACTGCTCAAACCCCGGCCAAACCACTACAAGGATCGCTACCGACAATAGTAACTGAAACGAATTTTGAAAGCGAAACAACTGGAATACCACAGAGGACAAGACACAGTGACTTCCTAGACTTTCAGCGATTGGCCGCTCTCTCAAGAACTGTGAAAGTAACGCTAAAGATGCTCGGATGGGATATGCTACACAAACCGTTTTATTATCAGACTTTGATCTCTGAGAATACAACTGGCTTCGAACCATGCAGAATACTCTTTCTGAACAGCATTGTAGCTCCTTTGAAGATAGCTAAAAATCGTTTAATTGATAGATAGCCCCAAAAGACGATTCGTTATTTTTCCGAATCATAAATATCTTTTTAACGAAAAGATGAGGTAATGGTGCAGCTGACAATTGATGATACTTTGAATAACAATTACGTCTCGTTTTGTTTAGTAATAAACGTTTATTGTCTTAAAAACCCCTTTAAAATTAAGTTTATCCCCCACCAATGTTAAATATTAGACGAAATAAAAGCATTTGTATAAAATAACTTTTATCTGCAGGAATATACTCCCCATTCCTACACAAATTTGTGGAATTTTAGTACAATATCCTCAAAGTCATGCGTTGCAGCAAGAGATTATTTATTGCAGTTTATTGAACGGAGTGATCGTTTTTTATTTGCTGTTTCTGCTAATTGGTCTTGTGATCAGATCCCCATTGACAAATATGAGGTCCGATTGGCTTTTTCATTCATTATCATGACGTCACAAATGGTGGCTGTCACTATCAACGACATACAGCGATTGTTACAAATTCGTGGGCACGCCGCTTTGTACCAATCGCTGTATGTCGTTAATAAAGATCAACCTTCATTTGTGACATCATGTTAATAATTCAGCAGGGCCGACATCTAGTGATTCCTAGTCAAACACGTCTTTATATTCCCCAGGTTCTTAACGATTTCGTTGAGTATTTATCCAGATATAAAAAAAAACAAAAAAAAAACATCTAAATTCGAAAAGTTCGATTCCGAAACCAGGAATCGAAAAGTTCTCAATCGAAAGTTCTTGAACTTTTCCCAATAAATATTGGCTATATATGAAGTATTATATCTATCAAAAGATGCAATTTGAATGTTTTGTGCTGTTTCTTATTTTATTTATGAAGCAAAATATAGGCATCTTGAAAACAGATTTCTTAATTTTACTAAAATTATGAATCAATGGGATTTTATCGTGTTTCTATCTTACTGAGGAGTAATGAGTTATAATAAAAATTTAATAAAATCAGCAAGTTGATTGTTCAGAATTTTACGGGTAGCAACTACACTGCTAAAACTCTGTAGCCTTTGCTGCATAGTCACTCCACCTCTTTTATAGAAAACGATTACTTTACTATAATATGGAGCATTCTCATTGGTTAGAAGGGAGATATTTTATAAAAGCGATGGAGCGACTATGCAGTTAAAGCTGCAGATTTTTAACAGTGTAGTAATTTTATTAAAAGCTAATCATATATTGTGGTATTAGTAAACAAAAATATCTTTATAGTCACGTTATCTGATTTAATATTATTCATCTAAAGATATTTAGATACAGTATTGCCGTGCGATACCTATATGTTTGTATTGGAAAATATGAAATATATATATGCATTATTTATTTAATTGTTTTTTAACTTAGTTGAACACACATGTAAATAAAGAAACGCCTGTAGTGATTTTATTTAAATTAAGTTCTATAAATATTTTTGGAATTTTATTCTTGTTATTTTAAGCATAATTTTGATCTTTTAAAGTTCATGAAATAATACAACATCCTTTGTTTTGTTTCGAAACTGTAAGATTTGGATTTTCACTAACGTATACCATTTTATAAATGTAAACAGAAGGAAGCAATTTCAGTATAAAATTTTACGTCTCCCGTTAGTATTTTATTTTTAAATTGTATAAGCATATTATAGTTCCTTTATATTTTCACAGGCCCACAAAACGATGTAAAATTAATTTCAATTCCAATTTCTCCAAATTTCGTATTTTAGTAGTTTTTGTTTTAGTTTTTTAATGTTCTTTTTATTAATAAAACCAGGGCTTTAGATATAAAGAAATAAAATTATTTTGTGTATAATAATTAAACATAACATTTAATGTCTCTCTATTCTAAAAAAAAGTAACTACCGCTGTCACCGCCGCCGCCGCCGCCGCCGCCGCCGGTTTTGTTTTTTTTGTGACCGGAGGCCTTTCTTCGTTAATATTAACAAAAATAATGCATACAAAAATATGAAAATCGGTGGTTTTATACAAAAATGTTTGATAAACACGCTGATGCAGACAGTTTTCAAATCGAAGAATTATTTTAAGAGTTATTTAATGCTAAAGTTGGACAAAATCGTTCCACTAAAAAAGTTTTATAGCAGCAAAAACTATGCATGGCAGTGTAATCATTTTTAGATCATTTTATGCGTTAGAATTTGCCGGAGTGCAGATTGAATTAATTTTTTTATTTTGACTCATTTTTTCAGGTTTTATTTCTATTTTAAATTCAAATTTTCAGCATTTCTAGAGATATTTTTTACAGATTTCAGAAAATTGTACTAATTTAAACTGTTGCCAACTGTATAAAAAGCGTAAGCAATAATGTTTGCTTCAAATTAAAAATTTATTTACACGTGACTATTATAAACAGGAAAAATCTTTCAAATTAGAATTAAATAATTACGTATAAAAAGCAGGAACTTATTAAAAATTACGTCATAAAAAGTATGCACGTGAATTTAAAAAGAGAAATGATATTGTAAAATAATAAATTCATTAACATGCGTTAGAAGTCTTAGGAGAAATTACGTCATATTTACGTCACATTATAGTTATTACATAAAATGAACACAAAATAATATTGCAAAAAAGTTTAAATTTAGAAATTGCGCTAGACATTTTTTTGATATTTTGAGAATTAATGTAAAATGTCTCATTTAAAAGAACTTTCTTTTCGCTTTGTTAAAAAATACCAGAAGACAAAGACTCTCTTTACTTAATTCCTTCTATATTAGCTTATTTTGAAATGTTGTTACACGTGTATACGTCATCAAGTTATTTTTATTTCGATGTTTTATTTGTGTTTTTATTAATGTTGTACGAATTTATTTGTTCTTTCGTTATTTAAAATAAAAATTATACCAGTTTGTATAATTTGGCGAGTGGTTTGGCGATTTATATAATTTGACGAAATTGGTCGACAGGATAATCAAGTAGTACCGCAGCGGATTTGGCGTTAAAATGCCCCAATCAAAGAGAAATGAATAGAAATTCGTTTATGGGGCGATAGCCACTGTTTTTTAAATTATAATTCAATCTTTCGAAATATTTTTAAAGCCGATCAAATTAGCGTGCATTTAGAGTCTGTGGTGTCTGGACGGGGGTTGGCGAGCGTAGCTCGTAGGGGGCCGAGCCCCCCAGTATTAGTAAATAAAAACAGTTTCGAGCAAATACTAGAAAAATTGTAATTCAATTTCGATATTTTAAAATAATTATTTGCACTTTACTTACGCTATTTTTATTAAATTTAATAGAAAAATCTATTTATAAATCTATCTTCATAATTCATGAATACTGAAATATTAGGATAATAACCACTGCTCTGAGCACTGATAAAATGTATTATTTAACAAGATTTAAAAAAATATATATAACATTACATTTCTGCAGTATGTATGTATAACTTATAAGAAAACCATCTCAATTTCTATACATGTCAACAATTTATTTTTTCTTGTGGAATGTTCTTGCCAATTTATTAATGTTTCTTTAAATTCGTAGATATTAAATGCATTTCTGATGATACAAGCATAGAGCGTATTCGAATAATAAATGATAGAAATTGGTTGGTTTAAAATTAACGTAATTTATTCACCGATAATGAACAATATATTTATGAATTGTAAAATAAACGTTTATCATACATTGGACTTCACTTATAAAAGTATTAGGTCCACCGGAAAGTTCGGTACGGCAATGTTATTTAATGCCAACTTTTTTAAAAATTCAGATTTCTTTATTGGCACCACTTTTTTGATATGGTAAAATTCCCATTGTTTTCGCCTTGCTGTGAAATGTGAAAACAATGGGAATTTTATCATTTCAAAAAAGTGGTGCCAATGAAGAAATCTGAATAAAAAAAAAAAAAAAAAAAAAAAAGTAGACGTGAAAGAATATTAACGGACAGAACTTTCCGGTAGGCATAATTGCCGAAACGTCAGTGAAGGATTACTGTGGAGACACGAAAAGTTTTGATTTCCGTTTGTCTGTCTGTCTGTCTGTCTGTCTGTTCCGCGATAACTGCCGCAAAAAGCACCCGATCAGCTTGAAATTAATTGGGCATATTCTCGAGATACCCGGACGTAGCTGTATAGTTTTTGGTTAAATTTGGTTCATTCGTTCGGAAAATATGGAAGATTTTATTTTTCTTTATAATGCTTTTCTACGGCAAGTCAGACGATTTTCAAATTTCCATTTGTTGAAAGAAAATGGCACGTTTGATTAATGGATTTAAATGTCAAATTATGGATGCTAAAATTCCAAATAAGGGTTTTAAATTATTCCTATTATATTGAAGTTTTATCAATATATCTATCAGATTTTTTTATTTACGTGTATAATGTTTTGAGGACATTTATACATGTATTCCAATAATATAAAGAATTTTTAAATTAATTTTCTTGTTTTATATGATACATATTTCTTTTTTTTTCCTTTTCTTCGTTGCCTAGCGACTGTTATTCGTAGCCTATCATTGCGTCAAATATGAATGAAGTTAGTAAATTACGTTAATTTTGTTGCAGGTACTATTAAAAGGCTATCACAAAAAATATTTTATCGCGCCAAATCGATGCAATTTATGCAATTAACAGTGGGCACGATAATGAATTATTTTCCAGTAGATTTATGGATCTCCAGATATGCATATTTTGGGGGGCTTTTAATATGTTATTGCTATCGCATGGATTAAGATGTTTAAACTAATGTTAAACCATGCTATAATTGAAAATAAAGTACAGTTAAAGGCATGTAAATCCTTTTTAACACTTTCCAACATGGATGAAAAGTATTTATGACTTCAGTTTTTCTATCTGTCGATTGCCGTGTTTCTCTACGTGCTCTAACTCGCGTAAATATAGTCGGGATTACATGTAATTGATATACGTTATTGAGGTTTGCCAGAGTATGTTTGGTATTAAAAATGAAGAGTGTAGCATTCATAGCTTAACTACAGGGGCACTCAAAACTATTCCGTTACATTATAGTCTTTGGGGAAAATCGTCTGCGGTGTATTTTAATAATGTTACACAATTTTAAACGTAATGAAATTTATATACTTTATTAAGGTGCACTAGAACCTGGTTACTATAAAATATGTTATGTGTAGCACTTACAGCATGCGTGCAGGGAACTCAAAAGTATTCATAATATTACAATCTTTGAAGAAAATCCTTTTGTGGCGTTTTTTAATAATGTTACTCTGTTACAAAATAATAAAATTGATATGTATTTTTGAAACATTTTTGTAGTATATGGGGTGCAAAGCATATGTTTTTTTCAGGGTCACACAAAAGTGGTCGATTAAAATGTGGTCTACGGGGGAAAAAAACTAACTCCTCGCAGCTTATTTTAACACATTAGCGACGGGAAACAAGAATTCTCGTTTTTATTCAAAATACATCATTGGCTAAGGGAGTGACTTCTACCTTACAGAAAAGACATTTATATTGTGTTGTCCATATTTTTTATAGATTGTAAGACATTATATATTACATCCGTACATTGAAAGATATTTACTGCTGCATAAACATGAAAAACATATCTCAGAAATCAATTTCCGAGACACTTTCAGAAGAGGGAGGAGCTTCTACTGTTTTTAAACCCAGATTTAATTAAATTGACTGTCGTCAGTGTGTTAATTGTGTTGCACTAATTCAAACATTATGAAATTAAATTACATTACTGTGGTTGACTACAAGAAGCTTGAATATGATTTGTATCGTATTTATCGTTCATTTATAGGGTCACATAAAAAATTTCGGATGCAGTTCTCGTCTATTAGGGATGATTGCTGAAGAGCATTTTCGATTATGGTGTGCGTTTTAACGTTAAGTAAATTTGTGCTTAATAAGTAGTGCTTAAATATTGTATAGACCATGTACAGGGATACATAAATGAATTCGTAAGTATAAATGAAAATGAGCGCAAATTGCTTCAGTGTTTTTTTTTTTTTTTTTTTTTTTTATTTGAGTTATGTATTTCCCAGCCCAATTACATTTAGTATACTAACAAATGTTTGCAGAATTTAAATAGAACCATATACAGGACTCCGCAGAAACTGGATATATGGTGCACACTATGCATACTAATCCCCGGAAATGTGATATGAGCAGTTTTAAGAGGGTTTTTTGTCTGCATTAAATTTAAATGTTATAGACGACGCGTAAAAATCTTCACGTAATATACAGGGCTGTAGAAAAGAATTCATGTACGTTTCCGCCTATTGGTAGAATTTACTAAACGACATTAACACAATTAATTGATAATTACAAATGTAAATTAAATTACACTACGAAGGGGTTCAGGGGGGCTCTGCCCCCCTGAAGAAATCTACTTTATTATCTAAAAATTACCAGAATAAGTAGCTCATGAGATTTTCAGAATACCATTACATAACAAGGGGTTTAATTTAACGCTTCTAATGTCAGAAACCTTCGAAATATTTTTTCGTTTTATAAATGTTTATGTAATTTCAAAACTTTAAATTTCGTTTTTTGTAGAAAGATTAATATTACTCAAAGGGTGCTAAACACAATGAATTGTAGAGCTGACGTTGAGGCTCCTGATCTGCAGATTTACTAGTATAATGTAATTTATTTGTTATATTTTATTTTAAATGCGTTATCATAGATATCATCAATGTTTTGTCATTAAATATTTTTAAATATCTTTTTTATTATTTTTCTAATTCAAAAGCTTCCACTAGAGAACATAATGTTTACTTACTTCAAGGTACCATCAGACGATATCGTATTAAATAGCAATTAATTTAAAAATTATGAAACAATCACGAATCAATTTCTAACGATAATTGTTCACAATAGAACAGATTGTCACTGAAGTTTAACATTTTCTTCGTTTCCTCTCAAACATATATAATTTGAATGCGATTTTATAACATTTTATTTAGCAAATTTATGTTTAACAGTTACAAACAGTTTATTTATTTAATATTGAAGGCATGCGTTCGGCATGTTACAAAATTTGGTTTGATAAAAGTTTCCCCACACTGAATGTTTAAGTTTTCATTTTTTAAAGCGTTTACGTTTTAAATGGGTATCTACTAGCTCTAATTTTTGCAATTACAATACGGATTAACATTTTTTTTTTATTTTTTGATCAGAAGTATCGCTTTCTTAAACAAAGATATATGGTAATTCAACCCTCCTCCCTCCCACAAAAGAGATGTAGAAGGAACACATGCATTTTAATCATCAGAATATCTTAAAAAGACACCAAAATAGCTATTCATTTGAGAATAATTATTTTTTGTTAAAATGAACTGTAAGAAATCTGATGGCGTACTAAATGCGACACGAAGCGAAAAAGGAATTGTGAACTTTTGTGAACTGAAAAGTTATACACTTCATTAACAACTTTTTCCAAAAATCCTTTCAATGTTCAACTATGCTTAAATATGAAATGCCCATTTGTTTTTGCAACCTTTCAACTTCTTTATCATAATTTCTTCCCTTTTTATAAGTTTTTAAAATTTTACCGAACTTTTGGCTCACCCGGGATAACTGATATGTATTATATATGTTATCTGTAGAGCATCTTGTGCATTGCATTTAACATTCGTTTACAGAGAGACACAACTGTTTTTGATTCCAGTTTAACAGCGATCATTACTGGAAGTGCGTATTTAGTTGTGATAAAATTTTAGTTCAACAAAATAGTTTTTTGAATATTACTCGATATATATAAATTCCATAGACCCTGTACAGTAGTGCATATAAGAATTGATGACGTGAGTTTCAAAACTCGCCTTATCCAGAAAATCAAATTTTGGGAAATCACGAAAACAATCTTGCTTCATCCATCGGTTGTCATTGTAAACGAAGATTTTACAATGCCAGAAAAACTCGATAAAACAAGTTTTTTGCAGATTGTAGTAGTTTTGTTTTTAATTGGAGATTTACTATTAGAATAGATTGATGGAGAAAAGTACGAATTTTTGGATTTTGGATAAGGCGAGTTTTGAAACTCACATCCTCATTCGAGTATAGTAAAGTGAGGACAGACGCAGCGGTGGGAGACATGCCGCAGAGATTGTATTGGCGACACTAGCGTTCCCCAGGCCAAATTAAGAAGTTCGTAGTGTTCCTCTGTGCTGTGTGCTGTGCGCTGTGTTGCATGAGTTTCCTCCGGTTAATTATCACCATTTATATATTTATGCCAGTTTTTATGGTTGAATCCTCCGTGGTAAGTTGCTAAAATTATTCTAATATAGTCCAAATAATTAAGCCAAATAAACAGAGATTTCATCCCAAAACCGATTGAAACTGTAAACTAGATCCTCGTTGAATACAGACATGTGCTTGCCTTTCTCTCGCGTCGTTCACATGACACAAAATGGTGGCGAGTCATCTTACCAGCTATTATGGGACAGATGCCGCACCGAGGTTGAGGGACAGATGCCGCAAAATATATTTTTATTTTTCGGTTCAATAAATTCATCACTGCAATTTAAGTAGAACTTACATTTAAAAGAGCGTATATAAGCGCATTCTGCTACTTATCAAAATATTCTCCGCAAGAATGTTGGTTCACTATGTGTGAATAAGAAAAACGTGGGCCGTTTACAATTATCATCATCTAAACTGTTAAACAAAATATCTCCTACTCCAATGGTCAAAAGACATATACAGAAGATAAGAGAAAGCAAAAGGATGCAAATATTACAAGCAAAGATTTTATAAAGAAGAAAAAAGAAGGAAATAAAAAGCAAAAGAAACTAGAAAGCGTCAAAAAAGTATAATGTGTAAAGAAGGGAAGGGCAAAACCAACATGAAAACGCCTTACTTGAGGAAGAAACTAAAATATGAGTCACCTTCCGACAATGAGTAAATTGTTCCTCTTATAGAGTCTGATAGCAGTATTGGATTGGAATTTAAGGACTAAATGTGCCGAGTGTCTGGAGTCTTATCATGAAACAGAGTGTAAAGCGGAGAAGATTCAGTGCATCAAATTCAATCGATAGCTGCATGAAAAAGGCTCACTTTACTTTTGCAACGGGAAGTGTGGTGTGATTATGGGCGAATGGAAATACAAAATCAAAGAATGAGGAGAAAGGCCAAAAATAAATAGACTAGGCCCCAAACAGTAGAATAGAACTAATACTTACATTAAGAGCAAACTGCAATGGTCGCCTGGATGCAAACCAGTGATTTATATCTTTTTTGTAATTAAGCTGTCTGTTGTTTCCAGTAATTGTGCTATCCATTCATGTAAATTCAAATGTTTTTCTATTCATTTACATTTTTTTGTCTTAATTTTATTTATAGAGGTCACACCTTTGCATGTTTGTTAAGCCTTTTCACAATTTAGTGATATGTGTAATTTTTTAAAGTTGACTGTTTTTTATTTTCATTTTAAGCACTTTTAGAAAATAAAAATTTGATTCGTTTGAAAAAAAATAATCAGCCTAGCTGTTTTCTTCATGCGGCATCTGTCCCACACCCCATGCGGCCTCTTAGCACATGAAAAATACTGTTAAAAAAGGACGTTTGGGAAAATAATTATGCTTACTTTATTAAGAAGGTTTAAACTTGTTTAACACAGAAATTATATTATAAAGGGTTTGATTAATGATTTCTGGTACGTAGGGTTTTTTTTTTTTTTTTTTTTTTTTTTTTTTTTTTTTTTTTTTTGTACATTTTAAAAGAAGAAAAGTAAAACTGCAGCATCTGTCCCCACTTTATTAAATATTTCCGTTTATTTATGTAATCACAAAAAGAGAATTTCAATGTGTTCTATATGTTTCTTAACTGAACAAAAAGTTAGCATATTATGTTACATATAGTATATATAAATCTTTAGATCATATACATAGGGATGCACAACCTGTGTCCCGCGGGCCAAAAGTGGCCCGCGAGGGGTTAACGTGTGGCCCGCGAACTTCGTCAATTTATAACTGGAAAAATTGTAATTTTTGTCGATAAGGTCGCAGGAAAAAATCGTGAATTTCATCAATTTGTCGCGGGAAAATTTGAATATTTCGTTAGTCAGTTAAAAATCGCGAATTTTGTTCATCGGGCGCGGAAAAAAAATCATAGATTTCATTGATAGAACACAGAAAATTCGTGAATTTTGTCGATAAGGCGCGGAAAAAAATCGCAAATTTCGCTGATCGGGCACGGAAAAATCGCCAGTTTTGTCGATCGGTTTCGGAAAACTCGCGAGTTTCGTTGATCGGACACGGAAAAATCGCGAATTTTGTCAATAAAGCCCGGAAAAATCACAAATTTCGTTGATCGGGCGCGGAAAAATAGCGAGTTTTGTGGATAAGTGCGAAAAAATCGCAAAATTCTCCGATCGGACACGGAAACATCACAAGTTTTGTTAATTGGGCTCGGAAAAGTCGCGAGTTTTGACGATCGGCCTCGGAGAATGGCGAATTTCGTTAGTAAGGCACGGAAAAATCACGAATTTCGTTGGTTGGGCATCGAAAAATCACTTTTTTTTGTCTATCAGGTGCGAAAAAATTCCAAATTTCGTTGATCGGACACGGAAAAAGTGTCAATTTTTTAGATAATGCGCACAAAAATTGCAAATTTTGTTAATAGGTTGCGAGAAAATCGTGAGTTCGTCAGTCGGGAGAAAAAATTTTCGAATTTCTTCAATTTGCGAAGGGAGAAAATTCCAAATTTTCGACAGTCAGTTAAGAATCGGGAGTTTCGTTGATCGGGCGAGAAAAATCGCGAATTTTGTCAATTAGGAGAGGGAAAATGTCGAATTTTGATGATTTTCTTCGAAACAATCACGTGTTATATCTTATTATCACGATTTTTTGATCGGTCGCGGAAAAATTGCAAATTTCGACAATGAGGATTGAAAAAATCGTGAATCTCGTTATCGCGCACGAGAAAATTGCGAATTTTGTCAATGATGCGCGGAAAAATTGAAAATTTCTTTAATCGGTTGCAGAAAAATCACGAGTTTCGTCCGTTTATCGCAAGAAAAAGTCGCGAATTTCGCCAATTTGCAATTTGCTGCAGGAAAGAATTACAAACTTCGTAACAGTCAGTTAAAAATCGCGAATTTCGTTGATCGGGTACGGAAAATTCGCGAATTTTATCGATCAGGTGCGGAAAAATCGCAAATTCCGTCGATCAGGTACAGAAAGATCATGAGTTTTGTCGATCGGGCTAGGAAAAATCGCGAATTTCGTTGGTTGAGAACTAAAAAAGCGCGAATTTTGTCAGTCAGGCGAGAAAAAATCGCAAATTTTGACGGTCATGAGCGAAAAAATCGCAAATTTTGTTGTTGGGGTGCGGAAAAATAGAAAATTTTGACGATCAGACGTGGGAAAATAGAGAATTTCGTTGATCGGGGTGTGGGGAAATTGCGAATTTTGTCGATCAAGCGCGGAAAAATCTCAAATTTCGTTGATGGGCTTCCCTTCCCCTTCGTTCATATTCGCATTTTTTTTCGGCACTAGACGCTTTCATGCCTATGTTTGTTTTTTAGCACTTTTAATAAAGCAAAATTTACTCCCCCGAATAAAGTCAATGAATTTATCACTCCTTTAATATAATCCTTGCTATATCTCTGTTTGTTAAATATACAAATGTAAATTTTCGATATATTCTTGCGAACTGAATTGGGTATGCTGACTGGGTAGGAGAAACTAGAGGGGTAACACCTCCCCTTCTGAAACCATATTTTTTATCTAATTATAGGACACAGATCATTTCCCGGAATAGAATTCTCTTTGTGTTACTGGTGCGGCCCTCGAAAACCCAGACATTTTTGTAAATGGTCCTTCTCTTAAAAAGGTTGTGCACCCCTAATATACAAAATACCTTGACATTTTCTAAAAAAATGCCATTTTTTTATGGTAGTTGTTGAAATTGAATTTCAAATGTGTTATGCATTTTCCCAATTGTTTACTTATATTTAATCTTTCACCGAGGAATCTTAAAAGGATAAGTTTTGTTACTGGATTTTTTGTTACTGGTTACTGTTTTGAATTTGCTGGAATTTTTTTCATATTCTATGCTTGACGCACGATTTTTTTATCTTGTTAGGCTTTGTTTGTTTCTTTATTGATTGAGATACGGACTGTAAATAATATTATACTCGATATTTCTTAAATACTCGTCAAATTAATTACATTTGGCGATTTTGTGTCTGCTTTTATTTAGAAGTCTACGTTCACCGCTCAGAAAACGGATGCTTTTAATAATTTAGCGAAATTTTTATGCTGAATAATATATTAATAATAATGTTTTAATTAAACAAATTTAGGAGGAGAATCTTTAGTTCTGATCAATTTAAAATATTACATTTTGTCTATTTATTTCCTTGAATATTTTTTATTTAAAGTAGAATAATACGCATCAAAACTTATTTATACTCGTCTTAGATAACAAATAGTTAAATAAATTAAATTGAATCGGACAGCTTTGTATTTTCTCTTGGATGAGGCATCGCCAGACTTTGTGAAAGCTATGAGAGTGGCAGAATAGGCTGCCATCGCACCCATCTCTTGAATTCCTTTATTTGAATATTTTAATAACATGTAGAATACAGGTTTCGATTTTAATTTTAACAACTTACAATTTTAATTCAGTTAGAAAATGCATAAGAAAAATAGTTAAATGATGGCAATGAAATTTTGTTTTCTGTTTTGAGTTACATTTGTAAGCATCGGAACGCCCTTCTTCGACTTTATCGGAAAGTATTTAATACAGCTAATATATTTTTAAATTGTTTTAGTAAAATCTATGAGTTTTTGTATTATGCAACATAAATTTTGTTTACGCACAAAGAAAAGGTGAAAACTTACTTACGAACGATGTTTTTGCAGAATATATTATCGGGACATGAAAATTAAAAGTTTTCTCACTTAGTAAATGTTTTTTTTTTTTTTTTTTTTTTTTTTTTTTTTTTTTTTTTTTTCACGTTTGTCCCATCTTTCGGTTATTTCCTAAAACACCTATTTTGACAACGGATACGACTTAATCTGAAATGAAATGATTTGTTTTTGATATGGAAATTATTTGATGGGTTGCGTCGTTTAAAGGCGCCAATATGCTTTACATTATGTTTATTCAATAAAATGAAAGTTTATGCTGTTATAAATATTTATTATTTGTAGATACATACATTAAATCATTTACATTGATTCTGTGCTAGATTTCTGCATAAATTTTAGATTATGTTGAAGGTAGAATATAATAGAACAACGTAAGCCTTATATGTACAAGCGGAAATTGAATCATGTTTCGACTCTTGATATTAATTATGCAGTATTATTTACAAGACTTTCAGCTCATTGTGGGGGTACGGTGCCTTGCATGTTCATTTTTCTGTCATTACAGTATAGCTATGATGTAATTTAGTTTGATATTGCTATATATTTTGGAGTATTATATACATATCTCAGAAACTATTTGCTTTTTACTAGATGTAAATTTCCAACTGGGCGGAAAATGTTCGGACCAGGATTCGAACCAGGGATCTCCTGGCTGAAGGCGCCAGTGCTCTACCATCTGAGCTATCCCAGACGAATCTGGTAGAACTTGGCTGGGTGAAAAAGTTCCACCAGGTTCGTCCGGGATAGCTCAGATAGTAGAGCACTGGAGGCTTCAGCAAGGCGATCTCTGGTTCGAATCCTAGTCCGGACATTTTCGGCCAGTTGGGAATTTACATCTAGTATGATTTATTTACCAATTAGAATAATTGTGGTAAAATTAATCTACTGTATTTGTTGTTTGTTTTTAAGTTTTTTTACATATCATGCAGTTACACAATTAGGAAATTAATTGTGTGTTTCAATTATATTGGATTATATTTTGTCTGAATTGGTGTTTATCGGTCTTATTTTCAATATTTAATGCTTGTTGTAAATTTTGGTTTCTTAAATTTGCATCTACTTTTGCTTAAATTTCATATTTTTCATCTTGGCTTAAATAGTAGATTTTTGTGTGCTCCAAAGTGCTGCGAAGTGCAATAAATGCGCACATAAATGCATATTTCTTTTTTATGCTTTATATATATGTATAATTTTTAAATAATTATTCGATTTATGTTTAATACAATTCATTAATCAAGAGGGGAATGAGAAGGAATGAGACAAATTTCCTTGATATAAAGAAAATTTCATTTTCTGAATATTTCTAATAGCATGACATTTTTTTTAAATTTTTGCATTACATAAATGCTACAGATTTAATTACATTGTTTGATAACCGAAACTGTAATTGAATATATATGTATATATACATATATATACATTCCATTACGTCTGGATTTTCAAAAGATAATTAAAAACAGGAAATAAATTAAAGCTTCTGAATTTAATAAGATTAATATTGCCATATTTGACATTTGGTTATCAATAACATTTCCGAAATGTAATCACAAATGTATTTGTTTCCATAATGCAATAATAAATACTGAAATCAAAGTGAAATGATATCTATTCCATCATGTTATAGAATCATAGCTTTAGAAAGTAGATAACTTTATTATTAAACCAATAAAATAATTTAAGTAGTTATTTGCATCGTTGCTTGGTAAAATTTAATTTATTTTAATAATATAAAAATGATTTGTGAATATCGTAAATATTATTTTGAGTACATATTAATTGAATAAGTAGATGATATTTAAAATTTACGATCATATATTCATAAAATTGAAATTACAGTATTGATACATTTGCCTGTAATTGTTAAATCTAAACTTTAAGTTTTTCTATGTTTCTAGATTTCAAAACAGAGAATTCATCAACTTAAAATATTTTATATGTATATGTATAAATGATTGTAAATGTTCTTTAAAAAATATCTCTCTAGTTTGAATGATTTGAATCTATTTTTTAATAAAAAGGGAACTTTTTATTATTTAAAAGACAAATTTATTACCATAAAAATTTTAAATTATTAAATGTAAAAATCTTGCATTGCTATTTTTCGGTAAAATTTTAATGTATTAAATATACAGTATGATTGCAATTAAACTGAAACTATTTAGGGAATATTTTGCGATGTCGAAACCAAAATGGGTATTTACGGTACAGGCCAAATTATTATGGTAATAGGAAAAAGTACACATAAGTTAGTTGTTACCCCAGAAGTTAGTTTATTGTATTACATTTAATATTGGTTGCATACATATGTATTACTAGCAACGAACATATTTTTAGATATCCAGTCATGGCTTTCCGTAGTTTGTATATCCATCTTTAGCCGCTATCAGTGCCTTTATATGTCTTGGTATCAATTGGATTTACTTCTGGACCAGTCGTTTCATTTCATTACTATGATGTCACGCGCGAATTAATCGCGCAATTTGTTCTCGCTTTATTTGTTGTTGCAATTTTGTTGAGTCTGGTCTTCGAGTCAATAAAATTGCAGCAACAAACAAGGTTTAACTAATTGAGCAATTAATTCGTGTATGGCATCATAGTGATGAAATGGAACGACTTGTTCCGAAGAAGGGATGCCAAGACATATAAAGGCAGTCATATACTGCTAAAGGCGAACTTACGAAGCAGTAAAACCCATGATTGGACATCTATAACTATGTTCATTGTAAATAATGCATATACACTAACCCAATATTAAATTTAATATAATAAATAAAATTCTAGGCTGTTTTATGCAAAAAAAAAATTATGTTACCTTATTAGTTTGGCCAGAACTGTAGACTATCCAAATGATGTTATTCAGTGACCTGAAATAAGTGCTTTTTTTCGGCTCATAACGCTACTTCATAAATGTGGAACGAAAAATATATGTAAAAACAGAATACATAAAAAAATATTTTCTATAATTATAGATTGCTCTTATGTTTCAAGAAATACATTTTAAACGATACTATAATTACTGTTCAATGTGATGGCCATTGTGCAATTCCATTTTTTTAATGTAAGTCCCATATTTAGTTGTGGTTCATAATGAATTAATCGTCATTTTTCACAATTATACAGAGATGTAATATTTCAAAACGTGATAATTGTTTTATAATAATAAAAAAAAAGAAAAGTAAATTCAAGTGTCTCACAGTCACATTAACATTCATTTGTTAATGGCTCAAGATTACTCCTGGGCAAGACATGCGTTGCATTTCGCTGTCAATTGTCTGCGAATACGAAAACCTGTTGTTACTTTAACAACGTTTAATAATCAGCCGGTATATATGATATGATTTTCAAGGATTTCATTCTTTTTTATTATAATATTCGCTTTTAATTACTGGAAATATGGCGGCGTTTTATTGCTTTCAAGATTATATACTTTCTTTCTTGCCAAATATTTTTAAAAAGAACTTATATCTTAGCTTTTGGATTTTTTGTTTCTTTGCAAATTTCTGTAATAAATTGTTTGAATAGTCAATATTACACACATTAGTGTTAATCTGTTTAAAGTGTTAGGCAGCTAAATACTGGAATTTAACATGAAACTAAGAAAAAGAGCAGCAAAATTAGTATGTAAATAAAAAAAAATGAAAAATAATATCTAGTAATTAAGTCTTTTAAAACAGAAACCTGTATCTATCAAAAAATATCTATACTAATAAAAGAAAGCTTCGCTCATTGTTAATCTGTCTGTCTTTCTGTTCACGATAGATAGCGAAGCCTGCACAGAAGTCTGAAATTTTAAGTGAGGACAGTCTAAGACAGGTCCTAATGCACCTGAGGGTCAGAGTTTGAAATATTTAAGCGCCGGGGTTCTTAATCCTATCTTCATTTTTATAAAGCTATTTCATGTAGTTATTATTCCGTTTGTAAATCCCAGTTAAAATCCTGCAGTACCCTAGGATCACATCGGGTCCGATCCGGGGCCCCTTGAACTTTTTGTATGGCATGTATTTTTCTCTTTCTAATTTTATCGCATCCTCAATGCAAAATTTTTAATTTGACTCTTGGACTCCTCTCCCCGGACCAACACCCTCCTATTTTTACTGTGCTGCATTTCCCCTCGTTTTTTGTGCAATTCTTCAAATATTTCTGTTAATGATTAACTCATACCCATGCTTAATTTTGACTAATTGCACATTTAAAGTGCTAAGAACTAAGACCATTTAAAAGGTTTTCACATTAGAGTCCTGCTCTTAACTATCAGTTGGCCTCCTTTGAACCTTTTGTATAGCTCCCTTATAAATTGTCCCATTCATTAGCTTTTTTTCTAAAAACTTCTTAGATCCACCAGCTACTACATGGAAGACAAAAGAAAAAAAAAAAAACTAACATTTCAGCTACCACTAATTTTGAATATTAATCTCCTTCTTGGGGGCCTTTGTTGCAGCTTCTTTAAAAACGATCCGATTTTATTACAATTTTCTGTAACATAGTTTTAGCGTCCTCCAGCTGCTTTAAACTACCAAATAATTTTCTTATATTTAACTACATTTAAGTTAAGATCCTAGTCTCCAGGTACGGTCACTCTTTTTACTTCAGGTAGGAACTTTTTCGAACATTAGTCTCCTTTTTTGGCAAAAACTTACGTTTACTCACTAAAGACGGTTAAAGCAGTAAATTGTAGAAAATTGTATTATGGCAATCGTTTAATAAGACTGTTAAGAAATACCGGGAGGCAAAGACTCTGTTAATTCATTTTATTTTAGCTTCTTTTCAAATGTTTAACTGATCACCTTTAATAAAACACGAAAACAACCATTGGATGTCTTAACAGAAACAGATTCGGCCTTAAATTTTCAAAAACAAAGGCAATTGAATGGGAACCCGTTTACATGGAGATCGCTACATGATTTTTTCATTATAATTCAATCTTCTCTAATCTTTTAAATCCCGATCACATTAGCGTGCTTTTAGAATCTACGGTGTTTGAACGGGGACTGGCGAGCGTAGCTTGCATACTATAAGATCTTAAAAAGCAAATTTAGAATTCTCCGAGACTCTTAGACACCAGGTAAAATAGTTTGAAGCACTTTAACTAGACAAAAACCTGAGCTCCAAATTCACGGCATCTGGTTTTTGTTAGCACTCGCGTATGGTGACAGATCTGGACATAGTACGGAAATGAACCATTCGGTGAAAAGTTCACTTCCGTAAATGGCTAGCTAAACTAATGGCGCGAGAGAGGGGGTGACTTAAGAGAATGAATCCCATACCTGGTAACGTAGGGATTTCGATGTTGTAAAGAGTTTATCGTCTTAAAAGCGCAGGAAACCTAGATTCTAGGAATTAAAATTATAAATAAAAATAACAAAATGGCTTTTATAAACATTCGAAAATAAAAACTAGCTTCACTCAGAATAATATAGGTTGGGTGCTGATAAAAATTTATGAAGGGATTAAAAAGTTTTAGATTGTGTTAACATACACGTTTTAAGTTTAAAGGAAATTAGATATGAATAAATGATAATTATTAAGAACTAGATAAATAATGAATATGCCGGAAACTTAGAATAATTTCAATGAATGTTGAAAAGTAAAAATTTTATGTAACATATATGTATATATATATATATACAGAGAGAGAGAGAGAGAAAGTCCTTGTTGCTTTTGTTGTTAATTTGCGCATAACAATGCAACTTTAACACATTTCCCAGAACTTTTTGCTTAACCTAGTAATAGACTATTCAGGATGTGTTGGAAAAATCTGACAATTAGATAATCTGTGAGACCCAGGTCTGGTGAATTGACTGGATGGCATGTAACATCACACGCAAGTTCCAAAATGACACTTTTTGGGCCCTCTGAATCTTTCGTCAGTACCGTTCCAGCGGTGCGAGGCAAGAGTTAATTCCTGCTGGTATATTGTGATCGCAGACTTGATGCGCAAGATAATAACCAATTATCTGGATCACACTCATGAATCGTAATCATCGTTGCAACTGTGGTCATTGAGATGTTTTGTAAGGTGTAGCGTGAAAAGGGTGTCTCCCTCATCCAACAGCACTTACAGCTGAACATATTCAATTACCTTTGGTCTACCGCTATGCATCTTCAAACACGAATGGAGCTTTGCGGAATTTTCAAAACCATTTTCCACTGTTCACGCTATACTGGTATCTTTTTCACATTATTCCCAAATTGGTGCTTTCGCCCTCGGTCAGGGTTTGACAAATTTAAACCTGAATAACATGCGATGTCTGTGATGCGATTGAATGGCATTCATTCTTCCAGCAGGTTAAACAGAAAGTTATTGCAATAAATTCTAACACCTGATAAAATTTAGATATCTTTGGTCATAAACTTAAGCAACATCGTAACAATGGATTACTACGGAGGTATGTCATATATTTAAAGTACGACGAACTAATGCGCATTAACGTAAACGATGAAGGCTAAAATGAGGTTTAAAGTTGTTCTTGGTAATACTAAAATAAAGAACAATCAGTCAAAGACACTCTGTTAAAAAACACATTTTTGTTAAAATACGTCAACGAAGATTAAATAAGGGAATAAAAAATGTATAATTACATAAAGTCCTTTTTTTTCTTTGCCTGTTACTTTCAAAATGTAGTTTTATCCTGTAATCTTTAGAATTTTCGAATCACAAAACGCATTATTAGCTTGATGCTATTTAGTAAACAGAATTTTATGTTTACATTCTTTTAAAACGAAATTTGAAATATTTTCTTCTATAGATATAATGGATATAAGGTAAAGCGAGGAGAGTCTGCGCACATTTCAAAAGAATAATAATAAAAAATCTAAATATTAATATTTTGCTAAACTATGCATGAATAATTTTGACTTCCTTTGTTTTTTATGCATTTCCATTGTTATTTTGTTGTTATACTGTAATTTAATAGAACAGCAGTAATAAAACCAAGAAAACTATTTTGCGCAATCTCTCCTTACAGGATAGGCGAGAATGCGCACATGGGTAGAAGAGATTGCGCTCATAGGTAGAAGAGATTGTTATTAATAATAACTACAATTAAATTGTTAACAATAATAATCACACTTAATCGACATTGTTAAAAGTTTTTTGTGAGTAAATATTATTGTATTAGGAGTAAATATTTCAACCAAATGTTTAAATAATAAATAAAAGAAAGAATTTTAACAACATTTAAAATTTTTAATTTAAGAAGATTAAAATATCAGAAAAAGCAAGCCCTACTAAGATTACCAAATAACATTAATCTAGTTGATAACATGCTTAACTTGAACATTACTTCATTTCCATATCCGCAGTTTCATAGTATTTTGTTTGCTAAACGAAGTTGTCGTCGTTCACAATCGATACACTTATTGTGGGAAATCGTGCATCTTTCGTGCAATCACCTGCAACAATCAACACCTGCAACATTCAATCCAGTCAGTTGTCGAAGTTGTGTCCTGGTACAGTTCCAGACATTCAGTGCACTCATCCCCACTGACCTTCGAGTTTTTTCCCTTTAGGCTTTTTTTCTCACTATTTGTAGAAACACCTTATCTTCAGCAGTTTTTTTTTCTTTTTTTTACTTTTTCGTAGCGGCATCCTTCTTAAGTCTTTTTTCATGTATATTTTGCGCATCAGTAACATTAGTTGAACTATGTTTCCTTTTGATTTTGATGGCATGACACTACTTGGGATGGGTGAAAACTTTTCCAGAACACTGTATTAGAAAATTTATTTTAATTAACAAAATTAATTTATTAGCAAATTAATTGTCCATAAATTAATATATATATATAAATATTTAATTAAATTATTAACAAGTATATTATTAATTTATCAACAAAAATAATGACATAAAATTAATTTAATAACAACTGTATTATTAATTTATTAATAAAATTTTTATCTGCAAAAGTATATTTTTGCAAATTAATTTGTTGCCAAATTTAGTTTTGATAATTATGTGTTTTTCCGAAATTATTTCAAAATTGATTCATTCATACGTTTTACACGTAATTTGCAATTCATACAAATTTATCAATAAGCTGTGTAATCTCTCCTAGCACTTAAACTTATGCGGAAAAACTTATGCGCCATCTCTCCTAAGTAGCAGATGCGTAAACTCTCCTATTTTGGTAGGAGAGATTGCTCAGCCTTTTATTTAAATATGACCACTTCTAAAATGAATTGTTGGTGTTCGCATACTTAGTCCAGGTTAGTAGTTTATAAGAAATCGTTTAAGTTAAAAATTTTTGTATTACTGACGTTCTATAAAAATTCTAACGAACAGTTATGAAAATTCAAGCACTTACTTTGAAAAAACAAAACAAAATAGCACTGCTTTATGCAAGACGCTTGGAACAATCAATATGCACATTCATGTAGACACTGCACTAATGCTGCTGTACAACTACCTGGAGTCGCTGCGGGCGCACTCTAGCCCTTCCCGTCGAATCTCTTTGTGCGCAATCTCTCCTACCGCGCGAACTCTCCTCGCTTTACTATAGATTTTAACTAAATTGATAAAAACATAATAATTTAATCTAAGATTGATAATTTATTTAATAAGCGCACATTTCATTTGACACAACATTTATTTACGAGCACCTCTTTTACGTATAGATGCTCAAGCATAATAATCAGACGGTACTATTATAAATGACTTCATAAAACATAGGAAAAAAGATTTATATTCTTTTCCAAAAAGGAAAATGCTATTATGTATCTCTAAGAGAACAATCTGCTATAGCAATTTTCAAGTCATAATATTGTACAACATTTGGTTTATTGCCAGATAAGACCGAAAGTAAATAAACTTTTCTTTATTTTTCATTAAGATATTTTAGACCAATATAGATGAAGAACATCATTTGTTTCATTACGATATTAAACTACAGAATTTTATTGCATAGCTTTTAGCTAAACATAATAAAGTTGAATAGAGCATTTATTTTCTGACTTAGCTAAGAAATCACATGTGCATTTTATTTTTTATATATATATAAAATAGAATATAAATCGTTAAGATGAAAATAAATTTCGATTTGACAGTATAAAATATTACAAATTATTTTTTCGTTAAAGACTGTCAAATGAAATTTGAAAAAGAAACTAAAATGCAGTACCAAAAATATATATGTATATATTTCAGCAGAAACAAATTATATATAGAGAGATGTCGTAAAATGTTTGAAATGTGCTTTATTGTTTCAACTGTTGGAGATAGACATGTAACGTAAAGCGATGAGAAGCTGTGCACATTTCAAATGAATAATAATAAAAAATCTAAATATTAATATTTTGCTAAACTATGCATGAATAATTTTGACTTCATTTGTTTTTTATGCATTTCCATTGTTATTTTGTTGTTATGCTGTAATTTAATAGAACAGGAGTAATAAAACCAAGAAAACTATTTTGCGCATTCTCTTCTTACAGGATAGGGGAGAATGAGCACATGGGTAGGAAAGATTGCGCACATAGGTAGAAAAGATTGTTATTAATAATAACTACAATTAAATTATTAAGAAAAATAATTACACTCAATCGACATTGATGAAAGGTTTTTATGAGTAAATATTATTGTATTAGGAGTGAATATTTCAACCAAATGTTTAAATAATAAATAAAAGAAAGAATTTTAACATCAGTTAAAAATTTTATTTTAAATAGATTAAAATATTAGAAAGGCAAGCCCTACTAAGATTACAAAATAACATTAATCTAGTTGATAACATGTTTAACTTGAAAATTACTTCCTTTCCATTTCCACAGTTTCATTGTATTTTGTTTGTTAACCGAAGTTGTCGTCCTCCACAATCGATGCACTTATTGTTGTAAATCGAGAATCTTTCATGCAATCACCTGCAACAAGCAATACAGTGAATCCAGTCACTTGTCGAAGTTGTCTCCTGGTACAGTTCCAGACATTCAGTGCATTCATCCTCATTGACTTTCGGTTTTTTTCCTTGAATTTTGTTATCCCACTTTTTGTGGAAGCAGCTTATCTAAAACTTTTTTTTAAGTCTTTTTTCATGTATATTTTGTGGATCAGTAACATTAGTTGCACTCTGTTTCCTTTTGATTTCTATGGCATTACACTACTTGGAATGGGTGAAAGCTTTTCCAAAATATTGTATCAGTAAATTTATTTTAGTTAACAAAATAAATGTATTAGCAAATGAATTGTTCATAAATTAATATATATATATATATATATATATATTTAATTAAATTATTAACAAATACATTATTAATTTATTAAAAAAAATAATTACATAAAATTAATTTAATAACAACTGTATTATTAATTTATTAATAAAATTTTTATCTGAAAAAGTATTTTTTTGAAAATTAATTTCTTGGCAAATTTAGTTTTGATAATTATGTGTTTTTCCGAAATTATTTCAAAATAGATTCATTCATATGTTTTACACGTAATTTGCAATTCATACAAATTTATCAATAAGCTGCGTAATTTCTCCTAGCACTTAAAATTATGGGGAAATGCGCCATTTCTCCTAAGTAGTAGATGCGCAAACTCTCCTCTTTTGGTAGGAGAGATTGCGCGGCCGTTCATTTAAATATGGCCACTTCTAAAATGAATTGTTGGTGTTCACATACTTAGTCCAGGTTAGTAGTTTATAAGAAATTGTTTAAGTTCAAAATATTTTGTATTACTGACGTTCTATAAAAATTCTGACGGACAGTTATGGAAATTCAAGCACTTACTTTGAGAAAACAAAACAAAATAGCACTGCTTTATCCAAGACACTTGGAACAATCAATATGAACATTCATGTAGACACTGCACTAATGCTGCTGTACAACAACCTGGAGTTGCTGCGCGTGCACTCTATTACTTCCCGTCGAATCTCTTTGTGCGCAATCTCTCCTACCGCGCGAACTCTCCTCGCTTTACGTTAGTGCAAATTACCAAAGTGTTCAAAATCAGTATACCCTAAATGCTAAAAAGTTACAATTTTTAGGAGAACCCTGAGCACTATAAATTATATTTATATATGTTTTCTGTCATATCTCAATAATAGTTGAGATCTGTATTACTAGATGGCAGCACCATACACGGACAATCTGGAATTGTAAGGCTTTGCACGTAGCCGAGGATATTTCTGCGCAGTTATAAGATGTGTTTTGTTCTGAGAGCTGCGCTTAGCAGCTGCTGTAAATAATGTATATAATAAACTATAAGTAATATTATAGTTATGCATTCTTCCTTAGTTAAGAGTAATTAGTTTATTATAAGTATGCGGCGTTATAAAAGTGGCGACGAAAATGGGATTTAAACCAAACTAAAAAGCAGTGAAAATTTTTTCGTGTGAAAAAAAAAAAAAAAATCTTTTTCGAAAGAGAAAAATTAAAAGTGGCACGAAAAATGGCCAAGAAAGAAGTAATTACTCTGGGACGCTTGGAAGAATATAATGCAAATGTTCCTTGGACTATTTACGTCGAGAAAATTGATTTTTATTTCTCAGCGAACGGCATCAAGAATGATGAAATGAAAAAAAAACTATTTTATTAAGTTCTGTGGGAACAACAACATTTGCTATTTTACGAGATATTGTTGTTCCGAATACGCTGAAAGAAATCAGTTACGAGGATCTTTTAAGTAAAGCTAAGGATCATTTTTCACCACGCCCTGTGAAATTGTTGAACGATTTAAGTTCCAGAAACGACTAAGGAAGCAAGGAGAGAATATAGCCGATTTCGTAAGAGATTTACGTCGTTTATCCGGATATTGTAACTTCGGGAATACGCTTAATGACCGCCTGCGTGATCAGTTGGTGTTTGGCATCCAGGATGAGAAAATACAGCAACAATTACTGGATTCTAGAGACTTAACGTTCCAAACAGCGATTGAAATAGCTGAGTCATTTGAGATAGCTGAGGATGGAGTGAAATCCCTACACATCGGAGATAGCACAACTGTCAATCAAGTGCGTGTTCCGAAAGGAGAGAAATCGAAAGTAGAGAAGTATACTCATGCACCTAAGCCTAAAGAAGATAAATTCGCGCCTGAGAAACCGTGTTATAGATGTTCTAAAAATCATAACCCCAAGTTATGCCCTTTTAAATCTGCAGAATGCCCTTTCTGCCATCGATTGGGGCATTTAAAAATTTGTTGTGGTAACAGAAACTTTGGAATGAAAAGTGAGACACCTTTTAAGAACAGAAAAATTAAAACTGTTCAGGAAGAATATTGTTTAAATATTATGGACGACAACTCCAATAAGGTGTCAAGGTTAAAATAAATAAGGTTAAAAAATAAGGTTAAAAAAATAAAATAAGGTTAAAATAAATGGTGTAAATATACAATTTGAAATCGACAGTGGTGCGGCTCATACTATCGTAAGTAAAAGTGTTGCTCATAAATTGTTCTCAGGTATGCTGCCTTTAATTAAATCTAATACATATTAAGCTACAAACTTATACTAAAGACTCTTTAACTGTTTTGGGGGAATGAAAAGTAAATGCTGTTGTTAATGAATATTGTATACCTGATTTAAGAATATTAGTAATTAAAAAGGAGGGTCCGAGTCTAATCGGAAAAAGTTGGTTAAAAGCATCAAAATTATTTTGGCCTAATATAAATATGTTTAAAAGCATTTCGAAAGATGATTTAATTAGAAATTTTCCTAATGTTTTTCCTGACGGGATCGGAACAATCAAGGGTCCTCCCGCGTCAATAAAATTGAAAAAAGATGCAAAACTAGTTTTTCTTAAGTCTCGACCTGTTCCTTTTGCTTTAAGAAAAGCTACTGATGTTGAATTGGAACGATTAACTATTGAGGGTATTTTAAAACCTGTTGATCATTCAGAGTGGGCTAGTCCTATAGTAATTGTTCCTAAGCCTAATGGTTCTGATAGAATATGTGGTGATTATAGAGTAACAGTTAATACTAAGACTGAAAATGATAATTATCCTCTTCCTAGAATGGAAGAATTATTTTCTAAATTATCAGGTGGTAAATTTTTTACTGTTTTTGATTTAAAAGATGCTTATTTACAACAAGCTGTAGATAAAGAAATAAGCAAAATTTTGACTATAAATACTCATAAAGGTTTGTTTAATGTGTTACGCTTAGCATTTGGGGTAAAATGTGCTCCTGGTATATTCCAAAGAAAAATTGAACATATTTAAAAAAAAATTTGAATATGTTGGTGTATTTTTTGATGATATTATTATTAGTGCTAGTCATGAATCAAAACATTCTGAAAGAGTTGAAAATGTTCTGAAATGCTTTTCTGAGCATGGTATAAGATTAAATAAGAAAAAATTAAAATTTATGGTTTCGGAAGTTTCGTATTTAGGTCATAAAATATCTCAGGAAGGAATTAGACCTATTCCAGAAAAAGTTGATGCTATTTTGAATGCTCCTATTCCAAATAATGTGTCACAATTGCGTTCATTTTTAGGCTTAATTTCGTATTATAGAAACTTCCTGCCTAATATTTCAGATGTTTTAGAACCTTTACATAGATTATTAGATAATAATGTAAACTGGGCATGGTCAGAAAAGCATGAAAAAGCGTTTCAAAAAGTGAAACAATTATTATGTACATCTCCTGTTTTAGTATTATATGATGTAAACAAAGATATAGTTTTAAACTGTGATGCTTCTGAATATGGCATAGGAGCAGTTTTAAGCCACATTGTTGAGGGTAAAGAAAAACCTATTGCTTATGCTTCGAGAAATTTAAATAAAACTGAAAGAAATTATGCAATGATTGATAAGGAAGCTGTATCTGTATCTAAGGAAGCTTTTATCTGTAATGTTTGGTGTCACTAAATTTCATCAATATTTAGCTGGAAAACATTTTAAAATTATAACAGATCATAAACCTTTAATTAGATTATTTGATCCTGTTAAAAAGGTACCTGATACATTATTATCACCTAGAATGCTGAGATGGTCGTTAATGTTAGCTGGGTATGATTATACAATTGAGTATCGCGAGGGTAAAAATAATAAAAATGCTGACGCATTAAGTAGATTACCTCTCCCAGAAACTGTAAATATAGTGAGTAATCCTGCGGAAATAATGTTTTGTTTCAAATAATGATAAATGTCCTATTACTTCTAAAACTATTGCAAAGTGGACAACTGAAAACCCTGTAACTGAATAAATTTTAGAATGGGTGTTACATGGGCGGCCGCGAAAGATCAAACAAGAATAATATCAACCATATTTTCGTAGAAGGGAGGAAATTTCCTGTTTAGAAAATTGTCTATTGTGGGGACATAGAGTGATCATTCCAGAGGAAGGCCGTGAATATATATTGGAATTACTGCATTCTGTTCATCAAGGTATATCGAGTATGAAAGAGAAAGCTAGGGGGTAGTTTGGTAGCCAAATATGGATAAAGAATTTGAACAAATGGTAAATTCTTGTAATAGATGTCAGATGTTTGCGAGGGATTGTCCCAAAATGGAACCCTTGAAATGGAAATCTGAACTGCCCTGGGAAAGGATCCATATAGATCATGCCGGTCCTTTTGAAGGTAAAATGTTTTTAATAGTAGTCGATTCTTATACTAAATGGTTGGAGGTAGAAGTAGTACCCAGGTCTGATAGTAAAACTACAATTAAGGTATTAAGAAGAATTTTTGCTACATTTGGATTACTAGTTGAATTGGTCAGTGATAATGGTCCCGCGTTCACAAGTGATGAATTTGAGGAATTTCTTAAAAATAATGGAATTAAGCATACGCCTGTTCCAACTTATCATCCGTCTTTGAACGGACAAGTGGAAAGATATGTGCAAACTGTGAAAAATTGCCTTAAAAAGCTAGATAAAAGTGACATAACATTGTCAATTTCACGATTTTTGTTAGAAAATCATTCCACTCCTCATTCGGTGACTGGTAAAACTCCTGCTGAATTTAATGTTTGGAAGGCCAGTTCCAACAGCCCTTCACTTGGTATTACCATCAAAACCTAAAATACAGCAACCCCTGCACAAATATAAACTTCATGATTTAGTTTTAGTTAAACATTTTGGAAAAGGGGAGAAATGGGTAAAAGGAAAAATTATGAATTATTAGGGAGTAGATGGGTTTTAGTAAATAGATGTGATGGAGTAATGTGTAAACGTCACGTTGATCAGTTGAGACGAAATAAAGAGATAAGTGATGAAATACCAGAGAGAGTTATAGAGATGAATCGAAATGTGTTAGACCAGTGTCAGACAAAGTTGAAAATATGGGACATAGTGGTAAAAATTACAGTAATTATGATAGGTATGAAAGGGTTAACCAAAACCGTTTTTCAGGAATTAATGGGAAAATAAAAGAACAGCTTAATAATGATAATACGATAGAACCAAGCCAATCTCAGCCTTCGCATGATATTGTGGCAGGTACAGTTGTGAGTAATAAAAATGATGTTACGATAGATAAAACTGTAAAAGACAATTTGAGTGAAACTTATGACGAGGACTGTAAGAAAAGTGCTCCAGTTCGAAGAAGTCATAGAACAAGATTGCCTGTAGTTCGTTTAAACTATGAGGGGAGGGGTGTGATATCTCAATAATAGTTGAGATCTGTATTAATAGATGGCATCACCATACACGGACAATCTGGAATTGTAATGCTTTGCACGTAGCCGAGGATATTTCTGCGCAGTTATAAGATGTGTTTTGTTCTGAGAGCTGCGCTTAGCAGCTGCTGTAAATAATGTATATAATAAACTGTAAGTAATATTATAGTTATGCATTCTTCCTTAGTTAAGAGTAATTAGTTTATTATAAGAATGCGGCGTTATAAAATTTTCCTTAAGTCGTGTCAAGTACAGTAGAAAACAAAATCTTTTTTCACTACCAAAAACTCAACCAGTTATAATACTTTGAATTTTATGAAATTTCGGAAATAAGCTTCTCTTGAAACAGATGAACGCGATTTTAGTGTGGAAAAGCCCGGAAATTTCATAAAATCAAAGTATAATGGCTAGATGAATTTCAGTCATATATGAATGGAACTTTTATTTTCATACTTGTAGGAACAAATGAAAGTTCTTCTAAATAAAATTTTTATGATCCAAGGAGTATATAAAAATTAAAAAAGAGTAGATCTTTGAACATTAATCAAGGGACGATTTCAGAGAATTTCCTATTTTTTTTAATACTTATTTCATTTAAATCATCTACATATCTGTAATATATATATAAAAAAAAACCGCATCCTATTATATATACAAGGATACTTCAATAATTATTCTGAGTATAAAATATTTGTACTGCGGTGGTTGATGGGGAATATTAAAGCATAATGTCTTAGATGCCTATATGCTCAATTTCAGAACTGTAGCTGCTATATTAACATATTTGTTTTCATTTTAGATGTGAGAGGTGGCAAAGCTGGAGGTTCAAAGGGGAGCGTTGGGGGAAAGGCTGGTTTGCGGCTTATGGGGCCAGACCTGAAACAGTTTTGTGATAGACTAGATGAGACGTGGCTACATCACTTTGATCACAAGTCCAAACGACAGTAGTCACGGTCACCCTCTCCGCTAACCCCGTCTGTCAAGCTAGGTGCGGCCTCTCACACAAAAAACGAAAAAACAAATGGTAATATAGCCGAACATAAATTGAGCATACAGGCATCTAAGACGCTAAGTGCTTCAGTAATCAATATTCCCCATCGACCATCGCAGTACAAATATTTTATATGTACTCGGAACAATAATTTTTGAACCGCCCTCGTATATAAAGCAAACAAACACCTTTCGGCACACGACCGGACCGCTGCCGGCAGTGTTGGTTTAGTGTCGGCAGGGACACAGCAGTTTCGGTGAAGTGTCGGCAGCATGTCGGTAACTGAAACTAAAGAATCTGCTCTTTCGACTGCCGGTTACCGTAATCGGTCCCCTTATAGTTATATATCGGCAAGCGACTTACACCGGCAAGTGACGCAGGACCGATCTGTGATTTCTGATAGTGGCTCGATTAGATTTGCCAACATCGGTCCGAATTCGGAATTTTTAGTCTTAGCGGACATTTTTTCCCCTTTTTCTTAATTTTGTTTGAGTTTGAGTTTTGATAAGATATATTTGATAAGATATAATATATATATTTCATGTAGGGGAGCTAGGGGATGTATGGGACAAGGGATGGATGGGACATTCTCAATATTTCAGGCAATAAACATTTATTTTAAATTGCTTCCTAACCCCATATACCTCTACCACAGTGTGCTTCAGAACTAAAAGTAGGACCACATTGCTGTTTTCATTTTCCTTCAAAGTTGCATTTTCTGAAATCTCTGCTTAAAAGTAATTTTTTTTTTTTTTTTTTACATTTGAAGATGTGAAATATCTTATACAATGTAAAAAAATTAAGCTAAGTTGAAGTTATTTATTTTAAGGTTCAATATCAATAATTAAAATGAATGAATAGTAACCATTGTGACAAAATAATTTTTGTGGTAAAATGGCTGAGAAGGGATATTATGCATCATGGGGATGATTGGGACATTTCAAATGGGGATGAATGGGACATTCTCACTCCTCCCTAGAGATATTGAAAATTTTATTTATTAATTAAATAGTATTATATAGGATGATAAATCAATAATTTACGTCAATTAATAGTATTAAATTGTATTATATGAGTTGTTATTGTTTAAAATTTCTGAGTGTTACTTATTGTATTGTAATAATTATTAATGGATTATCAAAAAATTGGTACTAAAACTTAATCAAAATAGATAAAATTGATAAAAATAGTATATGTGTATTGATCAAATGGAGGAAATTATATTGAATTTTGAAATGTTGCACAAATAAATCTCCACCCCTAACATATTGGGTCAATCGGAAAGTCGGGTCGTGTTGGGAAAATCAATTCGTACCAAAAAATTCAATCATTTAATTATTAGACATTGATTCCGATATCAAATGTCTAATAATTATCGGGCAGAATTTTCCGGTACGAATTGATTTTCCCAACACGACATGACTTTCCGATCGACACAATAATTTTCGTTCTGCATGTTTCTACGATACATTTAATTAATATTAACTAATAAGTTATGATTGAAAATTATTAGCTATGTTATATTTAAAAGACATTTTGCACTTTCATTTCAAATCTAAAATGCCTCATAAGTGGAAAAAAAAGAACAGGTTGATAGCCGAAGTCCGCATTAAAAGTTAAAACTGCAATAAAAGAAGTTATTGAAAAAAAAAAACATATCGATTAGTGCTGTAAAATCATATATTACAAATATAATTTTCATATAAGGTTATAATTATAAATTTTAATTTGGTAAAATTGAATACAGGGAGGAAAATCTTTGTGTCCCATCCATCCCTATTAGTGTCCCATTCATCCCTGCTGTGGGGATGTTTGGGATAGGGAGGAACGTTTTTTTGATTTCATAATATTTTTATGAATAAATCATATTCTAGAATAAATATTGCTCATATATGTTGGCAAAGACCTAACGTATGAAATGTGATGTATAATATTGATAGTAACTTAAAAAATATATATATATAAAAAAATATTTTTGTGAAAATGTCCCATTCATCCCCCACCTCCCCTATTTCATATGCAATTCTAACAGCGATAAACAAATTTTATTTTTCAAAAATAGCTTATATTCATCTATTAAAAAAAAAAGCTGTTATTGAATTCACTATAAAAAGGGCTTACAATTATATGAATCATCAAAAGTATTATTTAAATTGTTTCTTAAAATTTTTATTCACTATAAACCTAATCGTAGAAAAATAACTTCATAAATTAATTATTTTTTAACTATATATTCATTTTAAAAGCAATAGCTATGTCTCTTATTTTATTTAAAAATCAAATTATTAAAAAAGTGTTTAAAAATATTTTACACGCTATAAAAATATAAAACAAAGTACCCAACTTTAGCATTAAAATTTAAAAGAAAGATTCAGAAATCTCTCACTTCTAAAAAACAATGTACAATAAATAAATAAATAAATAAATATCCGACGTATCAAAAAGATACGGAACCGGTACCGTGCTAATACCGCCGGTAGTGGCAAGCGGCTATCGGTCGATTGCTTACCCATAACTCTGTGTTTGCTGGATATATATATATATATATATATTTAATATATTACATGTATTACTACAAAAAATCTACATTGCAAAAAAATAGTTATGAATCATGTACACTTAATATTTACTCTCTTTATATTAGATGCCTATAGTTTATGTATAGTAAATAATATTAACCCTATGCCTTTAGAACAACTCTGCAGTTATAAAAAAATAGTTATTATATGTGATCATATGAGCTAACAAAAAATATATCATCATTATTGTAATTCCACTTAAATGATACCTTAGTAAAGTTTCTTTATTCGTATAAGTTAAAATTAGTATTTTTTCTTTTATTCGGAACACGTAATTCTTCAATTATGTGTCTATATAAGATTTTTACTTCAATTCGAATTGCAATAATAAATTAATCACGAAAATTTAAAGTGTTATGTATTTTGGAAGTCACTGACTAATATTTCTTTGAAATGTTATTCCAATTCTTTATATTATGATATCTGAACAAGCCTGTTTACGATATCATAATATATCGTGTATACTAATAAAATAAATGCAAGATTAAATTTTGCTAAAAGGCATAATTTTGTAAACTTTATAAAAATTTAATGATATTTTAATTGATTCTAAATGTCGAGAAATAAACCTTACATTTATATTTATATTTTCTATTTAGATATCAACACTCAATATTTTTATTTTTTTTATTTTCTGATTCATAGCATCGCAGATTGTCTTTATTTCTTATAAAAATATAAAGACAATCAAACAATTATCAATCAAAAACCAAAAACCAAAAAATATATTAAAAATCTTAACATAAAACTAGCTGAAAAAGTAAAAATAGCTGACTATATATATATATTTTACAAAACAAAACTTTAAACCTTTGCCGTTGAATTAAATATTTCCTTATTTCTCAGTTGTCTTCATCTATTTATCAGAAATAGTTTACTAGATCTTGAGATATATAGTTATGTCCAACTGATCTCAAGCATTATCAAGTCTATTAGTGGTCATCCTAACTAACTATGAACCCATTACTGGTTAATTACAAATGTAACTAAGCCGATTATTATTAACATTGTACAAGCTCGTCTATACCCATATTTCTCAAAATGTCCCGCGAAATACTGTAAACGCATCCACTTCGAACGTTACTTATTAATGTCAGTTTACCTAGTCTAATTTAAATAAATATTTTAATTGCGTTTAATTTATCTTTGAAATATATTACAAACATTGTAATATTTATCTTCTAGATTCTAGAGGGAAATGAAATTGCTTTCTTTATTATTTACAAATATATGTCTCACGAGCGTGGATATTTTAAGTCAGCGAATTGTATTTCATCTGAGGTGCAACTTAGAACATATTTAAAATTTTCACTGGAATTTTATCTTTTAAAATGCTTTTCAAAAACACAAAAATATGAAGTTTTTTGCAAACTGTTTACGTAAATTAAACAGCTGCTGAATATTGTTTAATATGGAAAAAGATTAAATTTTACACCAGTTATGGGTTTTTGATCAAACGCATAGCATTAACGTATATAAACAAACCTATTAAAAAATATAACACACGGTAAAACATATATACGAATAATTATGCAAATGTTTTTAAAGTATATAAACATAAATAAATGCAGATAATATAAGAAATATACAAGGAAATGAAGTAAAATTTGAAAATCCGTGTTTCATATAGTTTTAATATTTAAAAAATACTGTTCCAATTTGCTTCTAACAATTATTAAATGCAAGAAACATAACAATGTATTATCAAATTTCATAAATTAAAACACATCATACGCTCTAAAACCTAGCATAGTGTTTTACTTGTTTTATTATGTAAATAAAATCAAGGAGATGGAAGCAGAAAAAGGCGAAGTAAGTTATTTTATTCCCCGCAAAAACTTGAACTAAATTAAAAAAGTATGTTTTCACAAAATGTCAAATTTTAAGCATTATTTCATCCTTTGTGTTGTTTTAACATAAAATGTTAAAGTGGGAAAATAAAAAATAAATTAATGATTTGTAAGAAATTAATTTCTAATAATAACAAAAAAACGTAAAAATTAACCAACTTGTAAGTTGTTTTCGTCCTTTCATACACACCTTCTGTGTTAGAAAATATTTTATGCAAACAAAGCGATTACAAAGTTCATACTAATAAATATATATTATCATGAACAAGAAGATTATAAATTTTATCTGTGAAACTTGGAAGAAAGCGTTATAAATTTATTTTGAAATTTTGCAAAAGGAATCATGAAACATGTAAGATTTGAATTTTACTAAAGGAGATGTAAAATGCAGATGGATAAATTCGCAATCAAGCGTTTGCGTTTTCTGTAGCTTGTATTAACTTAATTTCATTGAAAGTGTCAAGGATATAAAAAGTTATATAATGTAAGTATAAATTGTAAGTATAATTTGATAAACAGCATAAAAAGAAAAAATATGAAAGTTATTTTAAAACCCAATCATTGCATCTAAACTTTTAAAGCGTAATTTCTTTATTATTTTCTATTAGGATAAATAGAAGAAAGATGAATTTATTTCTATGAGGAGTATGAACACTCCTCAAAACAATTAGGGGAGCACATGGTTTTAACGAAATTACGCAAATATTTACACCGATAAGTAACATAAAATAAAACATCCATAATTTAAAGTGTTGTAGAAAACAGATAAAGAAAATTTCACATGTAAATTAAAGTTTATGACGTCAAAAACTAGAAAAAGGAGATAAGTGCAGAAATCGGGATTTTTCAGAAACGTCTGTTTCACTGCCTCAGTTGTAAAATTCAATTGTTCAGCTTGTGTTTTGAGAAAAGGTGGCTTGAAAATGTCACAACAACATGATTTACCGCAATCCATGACTTGGCGTATTGAATTTGGGGAAACACAACGAAGTGTAGTGGACGCTGTTGCAGTCGCAAGAAGGGTCCATGAAAGGCTGTGGAATCGATTCCAAGACGCATAGAATGGTAGTCATCGACAAGTGCAAGGGGGAAAATGTGCTAACACAGAAACTGATGACCGATACATCCTGTTAAGAGCTCGTGGAGACGGAACGGACAATGCTACTCAGCTGCAAATTCAGTTATTCTTGGACACAGAACGAAGGGTGTCCAGCCAAACAGTCCGAAATAGGCTTCATCAGGGTGGTCTCTATGCACGTAAGCCATTGGTCTGTATTCCGTTGTCCTCAAGCCACCGTGCGGCCCAAAGAAGTGGGGAACTGAACATTGTGTGTGGAGGCAACGTTGTAAGAGTCAAATTCTGTTTACAGACGAGTCCTGATTCAGTATGGATGTGACATCTGATGTGTTTTGAAATGGAGAGAAAGAGGCATTCGTTCGTGAAAGATCACATTACAGACGAGGTGGGTTGATGCTGTTGGCTGAAATCAGCATAGGTGGACGTACGGGCCTGCATATCATTCGGAATGGCACTTTGACGACCCGAAGTTATATAGACGAGATACTGAGACCCCATGTCGTATTTTATGTTGCAGAAATTATTGATTTCATTTTTTCCATGCATGATAATGCCAGACTTCATACAGTTCGCCTTGTGGAAAACATGCTTGAAGCTAAAACAATACAGCATATGGAATGACCAGCATGCTCTCCTGACCTAAATCCGATCGAGCATGTTTGGGACATAGACGACGCATTGCTGCGAGACCGAGGCCTCGTTTTACTGTCCGGGACTCGGAGATTGCAACTCTTGAGCAGTGGAACAGTATTCCCCAAAGTCTTATCGATAACCTCATCGCATCCATGAAAAACAGGTGTGCAGCAGTCTTAGCTATTCGAGGAGACCACACGCCATATTAATAATCTTGCATCATTTCTAAACAATACTTTTTTATCATTTACATGCAAACAAATTGTTGCACTAAACCATCTTTTCACGCTCTTTTCATCTTTTGAAAGAATAAACGCTCCATTACAATTTTTTTGCGTCTTTTTTTCTGTATTGCGCATTGATACACGTGAACTATCAATTTTATGCCCATACATGGCTGTCATGCACTGTTCTCTTCAATTTTTTGCTTGACCCCCTAATTTTTTTGAGCAGTGTATTTTGTACGTACATTTCTTTTAATATCGAGCAAGTATTAAAATGGCCATATATTTTTTTTTATTTAATATATATATCATGCAAAAAAACAATTCTACAGATATTTTTATTTTAATATATGCATATCTTAGAGTAAAGCAATTAATAAATATAATTTGTAAAAATGTATATTCCATATAAATTTAAAACAGTTATGTAAAAATGACACATGATACTAAGTGAAAGATTATAGCAAATTAGCGATTCATAAAAGGCGTAATATTGGTAAAAAAATCATCAGTATTTATGGAAATAATTGTAAAATAAGTTCAGTCAATCATTATTTTTTATTGCGCCAGAGACTCATCAAAATAATATAAAATTTCATAAATTAAAACTCATCAAACACTATAAATTTAGTATTTTACATGCATATTGGTTAAAGTAAACCAAACAGTTTCAAGAGTGTTAAGGCAATCAAATAAATTATCCATCGAAAGACTTCAAAGAAATTTGAAAAAAAAAAGATATTTTCATAGAAAGTTAATCATTATCATATTTTCATCCTTTATGTTACATTACTGCTTATTGTTTAAATTTGTAAATACAAAATAAAATAATGAATTTTATGAGATATAAAAAAAAATTCCACTAGATTTGTGATATTAATATATTAAAATTTTACATATTGTAAAACACAAAATATTTGAAGAACTCAATATTTAAGCAAGTATTTGTTAAATAAATTGAATCAAGCATTAAAATTTTTGACATGTTAGAGACGCATCAAAATATTATTTAGTTTTATGAATTAAAACAAATCAAACACTATAAAAGCATTGAACACAATGCAAGTAATTAGAGGCATCCTCCGACTTACGTAAGTAATGCGCTCAGTAATTTTTTGCTTAACTTGAATTTTACGTAAGTCGAATTTGTAAATTGCTTAGGTAAAATTTCGCAAGAAACTGCAATATTTATTATATATATATAATGTATACATTATTTACACAGTATTATTTTATAAATAAAGCAGCATGCAGCAGTATTTACTTGGACATAAACTATAAAAGCAAGATAAAAAATAAAACCTACTTGAAAGAACACTTTTCAAATAAAACATATCTTATAGAATACGGAATTTTTAAATTTAACATTGATGAATTTATATCAATTTTGAATCTAGATCAAACGACTAGGTGAAGAAGCTACATCAAACGAACAGCTAAAGCTAGAAGAAAAAATACACTCGTCTCTCTTCATCGAAACATTACAATTAGGTTTCGTTATCAGAGTTCGTACGGGTGCTTGAATTTCTTGACTAAGAAATTCATCGGTACCAGTATTTTTTTATGGAAAATCTCTCCTGAAATAAGGAGAAATTTCGTCCGTTTAAACTATAATTATTTTTCTATTAAAAAATTCTGATATTTGGCCTTGAAAATAACGATACCCGTACGAACCCTGGTTATGGTTTGAATTCCGCTAACAAAATTGTAACGGTAAAACCGGAGTTTTTGTTTTTTTGTTTTTTCCTCATTTTAATCAGATTTGTGATTGTTATGTTAAAGATTTGATTGTATATCCCAATAAAAATATAACTCTATCTAATATATATCAAACTACATTATAATAGTAGTTTTTATCTGAATATTTTATTTATAAAACAACTATCAAATGTATGCAAATACGTATCAAACGCGCTAGTATGCTCACAAGTGTAATTTTCGTGATTTATTACGTAAGTACGAATTTACGTAAATCGCGTATTATGTAAGTCGAGTGATGCCTGTATAAAGCTAAATGAATTTACATATACGTCGTAGTCTGAAAAGGGGAGGTTTCGAGGTCGGTCACACAGAATGTGGTGAAAGTTTGTGTATCGATAGAGTATAGTTAGTATATAAATTTATGAAATCCATAAATTACAATTCTCGGAGGTTCTTAATATGTCTCAAAGTTTGCCTTGCAATTTGTAATGGGATACATTTATCCATTTGGATACATTTATCCAAATATATATATATATATATATTAAGAATTTAAAAGAATATTTTTTTAATCATCAAATACTCTAATTCATTTCATAATGAAACAAAATTCAAATAATGTATTTATTTACGTATTTATGTGACGGATTTTAAATTATTTCTGCGTGAAAAATAGTCTGTTATTCAAAAGAGTCAAAACACTGTATTAAAAAACAAGTGTCGTGAAAGAATTTTCATCTTGTTATTAATATAAACTTTGAAACATACTTATAATTACTTAAAAGGTGACACACGCATATAAATATATTATTTAATATAAACCTGAGATCTTTCAAACATATGCGCGTTTATAATCAAAGGGGAAAGAGAACAGAAAACATTCTTAAAAACAAAACAAACTACTACGCATGCGTAAGTGAAGTTCAGTCCATTCATTGAAATAATGAAATCCATGTATTTAATTTTAAATAACAGCAAAATTTTCTGGTCTGTATAAATATAAATTACATGGGCATAGTTGCCAACCTCAAACTAATCTTCCGTAATACTTGTGTTACTTTGAACCTGGTTTAATACGTTTCAAACCAGAATTTTTTTTAAGAAATGGAAATAAATATGTTCCACGTAGAAGCACCTGAATTTAAATAAATAAGCATTCATGAAATAAATTTTCTGGTTCGAAATGTGGTTAACCTGGGTTAAATTAATCCTGACATTACGGAAGATTAGTGGAAGGTTGGCAGCTATGCATGTTTTTTTTTTTTTTTTTTTAATATTTAAACTTGTCAAATTTCCTAGTTGAAATCGCAATTATATGCTACAAAACATATATATAATTTATATTTTTCCTAAGTTTTAATTATTATACATATTTTTTCAATTACGGTAAAAAAATAATTTAAAAAAATGTTCGTTGTGAAAAGTAAGTCTGACTGGGATTCGGACACAGAAACAAAAAATTATTCAAATTTAGCACGCCGCCAACTACGCCAATCCTTTTTGCTAAAGGATTAAATTTATCCCTTTATAAACTTTAGCGTAAACTTTAAGACTTATTTTCTCAAGATCTCATGGGTATTGCACTTTATGTCTTTCATATATTTATTTACCAACTATACTCTATCGGTACACAAACGTTCACCGCATTCTGCATTACAGACCTCAAAACCCCCCCCTTGTGAATGATAAAAAGCATTTAAAAAAAACTTTGCATAAAAAATGGATAGTATTAGGAATGTTAAAAAATTATAAATCCAAGATTCTAGATTTATTTTAGCTGTATAATATTGACTTTCAAGTTATTATCACAACTGAAAATCTTCTGCACAATAAAGTTTTTTGAATGTTTTTGGTTTGATTTCAGAGTCATTTCCAAACCATCTTCTTCACGTCATCTGATTTATCATAAATTCGTTATCATTGTACACACATGTAAAACTATGCTACGTTCTGTTTTATTGAAAACGATAATGTATCACGATTGAGTTTAATCAAAACAATATAACTAACTGCCTTGAATCATAAATCCACTTATTAAAACTGTTGCACTATTATTCGTCAAAATAGGCTTTTGAATAGTATAATAGTAAATGATTGAGTCTTTTTATAATGTCAAGGACAATTACATCATGTACAGTCAAAGAAATTGAATACACACGCTTAACTTAAACACACTTAACTTAAAATGCCTTGCTAAAGTATGTATTAACATTAAAATATTAAAATGAAATTATAAATACAAAAACAAAAAATACACAGACCAAGAATTTCTAAAAATACTTAAAAATAATTGTTTTTTTACTTTTAGATCCTAAATATGGCTCCTGAAGATGGTCGAATTTCATTAATTTCATTAATTTATTTATTTAATTAATTTTATTTAAAATATAATATTTTCATTCCTTTTATTTAAAATAAAAAACGCACCGGGGTACCTAATTGGGGCCAAAATGGCATTATTTTAATTGACATGGTAACCCGGCCATTGTTGTTTATTTAATAATAAATGTTTATTTACTTTTTTTTTTTTTTTAATATATAAATTATTTTGTTCTATAGTTATCAATTTTTTTGGTTACTTCCTTTTGAAAATAATAGAAAATAATTAAAAAGTTTTATTTAATTAGTACTCCCATGTATAATAATTTTGTACTACTTAGTTATCCCGTCGACCAATTTCGCCAAATTATATAAATCGCCAAACCACTCGCCAAATTATACAAATTGACATAATTTTTATTTTAAATAACGAAAGAACAAATAAATTAGTATAATTAATAAATATACAAATAAAACATAGAAATAAAAATCACTTGATGGCGTAAAACGTGTAACTTGTTTAAAGTCAAGTGAATGTGACATTCACGACCAACCATTATTGGTATTTAATCTTATAGTTTGGCGAAAGATTTTTGGTCGACGGGATAACTAAGTAGTACGAAAAATACATATGTAACTGGTATTCGAAAACGAGGTTTTCGCCAAATTTTCGTAAAAAAGAAAAATCACACCAAACCTGCGGTGCGTATATGACATGTGGCTAAATATTAAATAATTCAACAAACTATAACATTTAATTTCAACTTCAAATCAATGTTTTAATTTACTACTCGAAAAAAAAAATACTAACTGGCGAGTTGAAAAAAAGCTATTGGCGAGATTTGCACCTGGCTAGGGTAACAATACCAAGAGTTCTTTGAGACCATGGCAACTGTTATGTACTTTTATTCGAAAAAAAAAAATTGGTTTTTTAATCAAAATGGAAAACTTTCGGCACAGATGTCATATACGTCTCCATATTGGCGCGCCAATATCATATAAGCAACGGGTACTTAACTAGCGCCAGAGTATCATTATTTTGCTTGATATGTTAAACCGGATGTTGTTACTTATGCTGTTGATGCTTTCCTCAGATTGGCGTATATGACATCTCTGACAAACTTTCATATGAAAGGCGAAGGGATCAGGCTATATTTGTTTATGACAGTTGGTGACTTGAACTATTATAATATAGATGAAACGATGGCGATAGAATAATATTTGGTGACTTATCACTTGTGCCTGGCTAACAATAAAGTACCAAAATGGCACTTAGATTACAAAAAGCGAATTGGTCCGCCGGAACTGTTGATGATAGCCACATGACTTAGGCTATTGTTATAGAGATTGTTTTAAAATACCGGGAGACAAAGACTCTGTGTACTTAATTCATTTTATTTTAGCTTCTTTTCAAATGTTTAACTGATACTCTTTAATCAAAAACGAAAACAACCATTGGATGTCTTTACTTCAACTAATTCGGCCTTAAATTTTTGCAATCAAAGGGAATTGAATGGAAACCCGTTTACAGGGAGATCTGCACATATTTTTTCAGTATATTTCAACCTTCTCTAATATTTTAAAAACCCATCAGGTTAGCGTGTTTTTAGATTCTGCGGTGTCGGAACGGGGTTTGCCGAGCGTAGCTTGCAGGGAGCAGAGCCCCTAGTATATATATATGTACTTGTAAATTCATAAATAAATATTGAAATGACAAGTTAAAAAATATCTGATAATAAGAGAAAAAAATCTTGCGCGCATGATAAAATCTGAGAATATGCATTTGAAGAGGAAATGTTGGTAAAAATAAATACATAATAGTGTTATCTTTATACTAAAACCAGAATATTTGAAAAAAGTATTGACTAAATTAAAAAAATTAACAGAAAATTAAAAATTTTCACTTAAAAAAAATATTTTCATAGTAAAAAAACGGAAAAAAAGTAAAATATTACCTTTTTCTGGTTTTAAGTTGTAGATAATACAAAAATGAATATATTTTGAAAATTTATTTTGACAGCCATGCATAGTTTTTTAGTAACACTGCGCGCAGTATCAAAAATCATTATTTTGAATAAACGCAACGCAAAGTTTAATTATCCTATGGAGACTTAATATATAGTCTTAATAAAAATGCCATAATTAGTAAACTAAAGGGAAATTTTTTAATGTGGTTTATTGCATATTGTTCAGAAATGATTACCAAATCAAAATATGCATTAATTTTTTTTCGAAACTTTTGTAGGTTTAAAGGTATCCTACCCCTTTATGGTGATTAAAAAAAGAAAACCTACAGGTTTTAAGTTATATTCCACTTTCGTTATGATGTGGATGATGCAATATAATTTTTTAAACAACTCCATGTTGCATTTTTATATTAAAAAAAAAAAAAAGGATACCGAGTATTGCTTTATTTTAACTGTTATGTCGTTAATTGTCTTATAAATTCCTATATTTACTTTACAAAAATAGTATTGTCTCTCTGGCAAATAATTTTTTAAATATATTAGCTAATGTAAAATTCTTTAATTTTTTTATAATAATTAATTTCAATACATTTTATTTGCGCTTTGTTAATAACTCTAATTATTTTAACCGGTACAGCATAATTCATTAGATTGTTTAATTATAGAGAAAAAAAGATTTTCGCTCTGAATCATTTGTGATTTGTTGAAAATTAATCTATTTAGTTCTTCGAAGTAATTTTTATTAAAAGTCAAATATTTCTATTCTGGAAAGCTGAAATTTAATTAAATAAATTAAAAGTATTCGTGTATGTTTGCATTTCCTCTTGGGATTAAAATGTTCCGAACAACTCGTATCACTGACATATAATGGTCAGAGCATCCGAGATGTGCATTCAGTGATTTTAATTAACTTATCGATTCAAAGATTCACAGTCCAGTTTTGTTTGAATATGGATTAGCTGATTTATTATCACAATGTTTACATAGCTGCATTAAAATTTATTCCAGAATATTAAAACAATTCTTAGTTCCATTTTTATTTTTAAAGTATGTGATAAATTTAGGTTTATATTAAAATGTACAAATTTTAAGTTTTCGTAGCTATATTAGATATTTTGTTTTATTATTGGGTAAATAGTTATTCTGAATATTAAAATATAATTTTTGATTCTCTAAAATTATTATAAGAATTATTTAATATATTGTATGTTTGGGATAGTTGTACCCTTTAAGAAATAACTAATTTTTCTTTTTTAAATTGGTTATTATTTTAAAGCATATGTAACCCATTTAATGCCATGCTTATGTAGAATTCTATAAAAAAAATATTGGTTTAATATAAGTACCAGATAAAATGGATTTTTTTTATAAAAAAACATAATCAATGATTTTCGCAATCTATCCCAGACCTAAGGATTGTACACTAGGGTGGAGCGAAAAAAAAATATATACATATATATATTAAATCAAAAAGGGGTAGGTGCCAAAAGTTGCTTTTATACAAGTACATCAACTACGTGCAATTTTACCGCTGAAAATAAAATGGCTTGAGTCTGTGCTTTTGGTTCAAAAGTCGAAATTTTGGGTAAAATTTGACAATTACATTTGATTAAAAAAATTTTAAAAATTCCTGTAGATGATTCCACAGATGATTATTATTTAAATGTGTTATTTAAACCTTTATTATTAATGACATAACATATTTAAACGATAAAACGATATCATTATTCTGTACAACTGGAGCAAAACTGACAACTTTTGGTAAAAAGGGCCTTTGTTGTGTCATAGAACTAATTGCTTTCAAAACTACCCAGGAGGTATAATGTGGAGGTGGCTGAATTTCATGTCACAACAGTGCATACTTCGACCACCCTACCATCTGACCACAGTGTTTTATTTATACATTGAAAAGTGAATTTTTATCAAAGACACATAGGGGAGACCGGGGCAAGATTAAGAGCGGGGCAAGATGACGAATGTCTTAATTTTTCCGTTTTCCACTAGGTGGCAGCATCAACCGGACACCACTGGCTCTCCTATTGGCCGTTTGTTAGACGGTAGTATAGAAACACTGAAATCGCCATTTTTTGTTAGTTGTGAAGCTTTGACTGTTTACGTTTGCCACATTATTACTTTTATGCATGTGTAAATAAGCTCTGCTATAGAAATTGGTATATATCGTTTCTCTTTAATATTTATGAGTAGCTTAGTTAAAATACTACTTATTACCATGAATAAATGTCAATTAATTGATTTCCTTCATGGCAATGAAAACGAATATCATTAAACAGGCAATCCGGGGCAAGATGACGACCCTCCTGTAGAACCAGAACGTATGGAAAATGCTGATTCCAACGCACCAAAGAAGCCTGTTAGTGTTTCTGATTTCAAAACTTTGTTTAAAGTAACACAATGTGAGAAAAAAAGAAAAAGAAAAACAATGAGCCCAAGTATTCTTACAAACACACCATTAAAGAAATGTTAGAACAAAGGGAAAAGCAGAAGGAAGTACAGGAACGTTTAAAATGACATAGAAGCTCGTGAAGCTGAAAAGGGAGTAAAAAACTGAAAGTTCCTGTAGGCCTAAATCTATTAAATCCAGGCCAAACAGTCCAGCTGCATCAACATCAAAGGATTATGTTTTCAGATGTCCTGCTTGTGACGAGGAATATTGTGATTCACCAACAGAAGAAAGGATCCAAAACTGTAAATGCCAAGAGTGATGGCATGAGGATATTCCATTTATGAAAATGGCATTTTTATTTGTGACTATTGTTAGCCGCACAACTAAACACTTCAACATGACGTTACAATGCGTTATACTTAGTTTGATACTTTGTAAGATGTAAAAAAAAGTTATCATTTGTTAAACCATGTATCATATTCAAAAGATAAAATATGTCCAACGTTTTTCAGCGTTGTCATCTTGCCCCAAAGCCAAAGTCATCTTACCCTGGTACTGGGGCAAGATGGCGATTTGTTAATGTTATGAAAAAATAAAATTATCCTTTATTTTTTTATTTGAAAAATTAAATGGTAATATATTTAATACTACAAAGGAATACTATAACAGTTCATGTACAATCAATTTTACTATACTTAAAAATAAATTAATAAACAACAAAAATTGTTAACCTAGTCATCTTGCCCCGGTCTCTCCTATAAGTTTTCTATGTATCAACCTAGTCCATCTCTTCTTTATATCCACAGCCGTTGGATGCTGCTGCTGTAACACGCCTTCACATATATTTCTACTGCTTGTGTATGATAAGGCAAGCAGAGTAATGCATCCAGTTAAGGCATAGTGATTGAGAGTTCTGTTACTACAACATTCTGCAACATTTAGGTATTTCATTTTTGAGTATGCCATCATTTACTCTACCTCTTGCATTTGTTATATACTGCGAAGCTTGCTCTTTAATGTGATGGTCGTTGTCACAGAGCACTGCAGTAAGAATTTGCTCTCGATGTGCAAAAGCAACTATTGTCCAAAATATTTTTTTTTAGTATTCCTTTAATGCCATTTCCAGTGATGTTTAGCAGCCGAGTAATTTCCAATAAGTTTTTAGATCCATATTTTAGATATGGATTACATTTGGTGTAAAACATCCTGCGGCATAAACTTGGATTACATACTTTGTGAGTGAACCTACAGACTCTGGCGGTCAGTCACTGCTTATACAAAAGCAAAAAAATTTATTCGCCTTTATGAACCATCTTGCGTAGGACAAGTTTCTTGGGTTCCTATTCGCTAGTTCTTCTGAGCAATATCTTGATGAAATAACTTTGCAAATGTCTAGCAGGTATTTCTGGTCTGTGCTGAGTACCTTTTCTTCATTTCAGGAAATATAGTTTCAAAATTACGCTCTAGGGCTTCAAAAATTGAAATAAGAAGGGAATGTTACGGGAACAAAGATTTTCCTATTGGTCCGGTGAATCTCTGTGTGTTAGAATCTAATTTTTGCCAACGATCTTATCTAGTAAATGATGCAGAGGAAATTCACTGGACTTGGAGGTGGCATATGAATGTGATACATTATAATGGTCCATTCTAAACATGTCCCACTCAGAATGGATGGTGACGACAAACAGAATTATCCGCGTTTGAAAAAGCATACATTACACATCAGAGTTTTTACGTTCACTCAAATAGGGAGATCGGGACAAGATGACTATGTTAACAATTTTTGTTGTTTATTAATTTATTTTTAAGTACAGTAAAATTAATTTTACATGAACTGTTAGAGTATTCCTTTGTAGTATTAAATATATTACCATTTAATTTTTCAAATAAAAAAATAAAGGGTAATTTTATTTTTTCATAACATTAGCAAATCGTCATCTTGCCCCGGTACCGTGACAAGATGACTTTGGCCTTGGGGCAAGATGACAACACTATAAAAGGATGAATATATTTTACCTTTTTAATATATGTTACATGGTTTAACAAATGATAACTGTGTTTTTACATCTTACAAAGTATAAAACTAAGCATAATGCATTGCAACGTAATGTTGAATTGTTTAGTTGTGTATCTAACAACAGTCACAAATAAACATGCCATTTTTATAATTGGAGCATTACTCATGCCACCAATCTTAGCATTTACAGCACTGGATCCATTCTTCTACTGGTGGGTTACAATATTCCTCGTCACAAGAAGGACATCTGAAAACACCATCCTTTGAAGTTGATGCAACTGGACTGTTTGGTCTGGATTTAATAGATTTAGGCCTACAGGAACTTAGTTTGATTTTTTTACACCCTTTCTAGCATCACGAGGTTCTTTTCTCTGTTTTTTTATACGTTCATGTCCTTCCTTCTGAATTTTCCCTTTGTTCTAACATTTCTTTGATAAGTGTGTTTGTAAGAATGCTTAAAGTTAGTGTTTTGCTTTTGCTTTTTTTCTCACATTGTATTGCTTTAGGCAATGGTTTGAAATCAAAAACACTAACAGCCTTCTTTGGCTCAATGGAATCAACATTTGCCACAAATTCTGGTTCTTCTGGAGGGTTTATAGGTTGGTTTTCTACTACCAGGATTTGAGGATTAGCATTATTATTTTCAGTTTCATCCCCAACAGCATCATGCTCAGTAGTTTTTGCAGCCCCCTCGTACCAATCGGACGCTTGGAAGCGGAGATACGGAGCCCGATAGGTTGTTTCTTTCGGGGGGGCGGGGCTATGGGGATTAGCGGATGGCAAAAATGTCGTCCTCTGGTCGCCCTCTTTCGAACGATACCTCCCCAGATCCGATGCGCCCCTTAGCCCCAGAGGAGATAGAAGCGCAAGGTCGCGCGGACAAACACACAGACAAACAAGCGGTTACAGGATTTAAATAGAATGGACAGCATAGTCAGTTAATAAATTCTGAGACACGCAGCTGTCTGCCCGGGCTGCCTGTTTAAAAATATTCGTTTTCATTGTCATGAAGGAAGGCGATTAATTGACATTTATTCATGATAATAGGTAGTATTTAAACTAAGTTACTCATAAATATTAAAGAGAAACGCTATATCTTGCATGTATCTGTAGCAGAGATTATTTGCACGTGTATAAAAGTTATAACGTGGCAGCGATAAACAATCAAAGCTTCACAACTAACACAGAAATGGCAATTTCAGCGTCTCTATACTATTTTTTAATGAACGGCCGATAGGAGAGCCAGTGGTGTCCGGTTGATGCTGCTACCTAGTGGAAAATGGAAAAATTAAGACATTCGTCATCTTGCCCCGATCGCTCCTAGTACTATCTAATCCAAGTTTGGACCCAGGATGATTTATCATGAAATGTATTCCACATCTAAAGAAATGATCTAAAAACTCATGTTAAATTACTCGGCTACAAAACAACACACAAAACGGAATAATAAAATAATAAAAATTATTATTTAGGACAATGATTCTTTGCATACGCAGAAAAAATTCTGATTTCAATGCTTTCACTGCTCTGACGATATCCATCACATTAAATAGCTAGCTGTTCAGCACATAATAGCTGAAAGATGAGAGAAAATGATGGCATATGCAAATCTGAAGTATCGACAATCAACTTTGAAGCGTATAATTATAGAAATCTAACTGCTTGAAAAATTGTTATGGTAATAGAAACCTAATCAATATGCATTTATCGGGTACAATATTGGTGGAGATAATATAGGCCTGAATAGATTACATGAATATCATTCCCTCTGCATTGCATTGTTTCCCTTCTCTTACACAAGCACTAGAAAAATACATGAGGAGATCACAGCAGCAACATCCAAAGTCTGTCCATACAAAGAAGAGATGGACTAGGTTGATACATAGACAACTTATCCCAGTCTTTGATAAAAAATAACAATTCAGCGTATAAATAAAACAGTATGTTCAGATGATACCGTAGTCCCGCAACATGTCCTGGGTAATTTTGAAAGCAACTAGGTAAGAGCTGTCTACACAACATTTCGTTGAATGGCACAACAAAGTGGCAACGGCTTTTTTTTTACCGAAAGTTGTCAGTTTTGTCCAGTTATACAGAATAAAGATATCTTTTTATCGTTTAAATATGTTAAGTCATTAATAATAAATGTTTAAATAACACTTTGAAATAATAACCATCACTGTAGGAATTTCTTTATTTTTATGAAAAAATGTCAAATTTTACCCAAAATTTAGACTTTTGGACAAAAATCGCAGACTTTAGCCATTTTTTTTCAGCGGTAAAATTGCACGCAGTTGATGTACTAATATAAAGGCAATTTTTGGCACCTACCCGTTTTTGATAATAATAAAAAAAAAATTCTCCCTCCACGCTATTGTACACCACCACTTGATCCGGATTGATGCCCCATTCGTAAAAGAATAAGAAGCATGGGTAATTATCATTTATGATTCAAAAGCTAGATTTGTAAATGACTCACTATTCTTTCTACATCAAATTTGTGATTTTCTTCAATTTCTGAAAAAAAATGAATTATAAAATGTTCAATAGAAAACTTTTATTCTTTTCTTTCCACCTTTCAATTTATTCTTTTCACTTTTTTCCGGAAACTTTTTTACAGCGGCATTTTACACATCCCGTATAGCCATTCCAAGGATCAATATTCTGTATCAGCTCCACACGAAGTTTCATTTCGTAATAATTTCCATGCCAGATGTATACACAGATTCGGTTCAACACTATTTTCTTCGCATTTTATCTTCGCTTGAATATTTTCGGTAGCCCGTGTGCTCTTTTTTTTTGGTGCTCTTGGTTTCTGGATGATTTATTTTTAGAGTTGTGCTGTTTTTTTTTCATAACGTACTCTTTGTAAAGCACTGGCACTACTTTCAAACATTTGTTTTCATTCATTGCAAAAGCAGGAACAGGGCTGATTTTATGTAAAATTTTAGAAGGGAACTGACAGTGGCGTACCCAGGATTTTATTTCGGGGGGGGGGGGCCGCTGACTTAAATTTTCATAATGTTCTAAATCTTGCGAAACACACTGAATTGTTTTATAAACAGAAATCATTTTTTCAATAAGGCCGTAGCCAGAGAGGAGAAAGAGGAGGAGCAGGGGTGACTTTGTTCCGAATTTTCCGAAAATTTGAAAAATTCAGTCTTCAGTCCGAAAATTCGAACTAAAAAAAATATCGCGATTTTTGACAAATGGTCGCCGAAAAAAGTCAATTTCGTCAATTGTTCGCAAAATAAAATCTCCAATTTCTTTAAAGGATCAAGGAAAAAACAGGAATTTTGTCATAGGGCGCGGATAAAATGCGAAGTTTGTCAAAGGATCGCGAAAAAAAGTAAAATTTCGTCAAATGATCGCGGAGAAAACACGAATTACGTCAAATGCTCGATTAAGAAATGCGAATTTCGTCAAATTATCCCAGAGGAAACGCTAATTTCGTCAAATGAGCACAGAAAAAAACCGAATGTCGTCAGAAAGCCGCAGAAAAAAAGCGAATTTCAATAAAAGGTCGCTGAAAAACGCGAATTTCGGAAAAAAGATCGCTATAAACAAGCAAATTTGGAAAAAAAGATCGCTAAAACACGCATTCCGTTAAAGGGCTGCGAAAAAGAAGCTAATTTCGTAAAGGATCGCAAAAAATGCAAAATTCATCAAAGGGACACGGAAAAACGTGAATTTCCTCAAAAGGCCGCAGAAAAACGCAAATTTTATCAAAAAGACGAGAAAAAGTGCGAATTTTGTCAAAAAGTCGCAGAAAAACTCAAATTTCGAGGAAGGATTGCGAAAAAAACGCGAATTTCGTCAAATTACCACAGAAAAAATGCGAATTTCGTCAAAGGGCCACAGAAAAAACGCAAATTTCGACAAAGGATCGGTAAAAAAACACGCATTCCGCAAAGGGAAGCGGAAAAAAGCGAATTTCGTCAAAAGGACAGGAAAACACGAATTTCGTCAAAAGGCCACAAAAAACGCAAATTTCATTAAAAAATACGAGAAAAGAACGCAAATTCCATCAAAAAGCAGCGGAAAAAACGCAAATTTCGACGAAGGATTGCATAAAAAACGCGAATTTCGGCAAATGACCACAGAAAAAACGCGAAATTCGACAAAGGATAGCTAAAAAAACACGCATTCTGTCAAAGGGAAACGGAAAAAATGCGACTTTCGTTAAAGGATCGCAAAAAAAGAAAAGCAGAGTCACAAAGATGGTCCACAGAAAAACGTGAATTTCGTCAAAAGGCTGCGGAAAAAAGCGCATTTCGTCAAAAAGCCGCAAAAAACCCCACTAATTTCGTCAAAAACCCGAGGAATAAAGAAAAATTTCGATAAAGGATCTCAAAAAAAACGCGAATTTCTTCAAAGGGCTGCAGAAAAAACGCGAATTTCACCAAAAGGCCGCGAAAAAACGCGCATTTCGGAAAAAGATCGCTAAAAGCACACATTCCATCAAAGGGCTACGAAAAAAAGGCTAATTTCGAAAAGGATCGCAAAAAAACGCGAATTTCGTCAAAGGGACGCAGAAAAACGTGAATTTTGTCAAAAGGCCGCAGAAAAACGCAAATTTCATAAAAAAAACGAGAAAAAAAACACGAATTTCGGCAAACGACTTTAAAAAAAAACGCAAATTTCCTCAAAGGGCCGCAGAAAAAACGCAAATTTTGAGAAAGGATCGCTAAAAAACCCGCATTCCGTCAAAAGGAAACGGAAAAAACGCGAATTTCGTTAAAAGACCGCAAAAAAAGAAAAAGCAAGGTCACAAAGTAGGGACATAGAAAACGTGAATTTCGGCATACAGCAGAGAAAAAAACAAAAAAAAGCGACCATTTTCATCAAAAAGAACGCGAATTTCATCAAAAAGACGAGAAAAAAGGTGAATTTCGTCAAAAAGCCGCGGAAAAAACGGAAATTTCGACGACGGATTTCGTAAAAAAAACGCGAATTTCGGAAAAAATCCGGAAAAAAAACTCGAATTTTATCAAAAACTGGCGAAAAAACGCAAATTTCGTCAAAAAGCGGTGGAAACAAACACAAATTTCGACAAAGGATCACGAAAAAATGCGAATTTCGTCAAAGAGTCGCGGAAAAAAGCTAATTCTGTCAAAAGATCGCGGGAAAATGCAAATTTCATCAAAGTGTCGTGATAAAAACCTGAATTTCATAAAAGGGTCCGTTAAAAACACATACAAATATCTGTGTTTATTGTTATATGTATAGTTTTTAAACTGGAATAATATACTGAACTAACTTTTCAAGAATCTGGTTAACCCGAACCCAGCTTGCAGAAATCTACACTCAGCCTGAAATTGACCTGAAATGAAAACAGAGTTAACCCAAATACAACAAAAATAATTAGCGGTAGGAAGGGATTTCCTCTCCTTCCCCCTCTGCTGTAACCTTTCAGAAAATTTGCTGTGAATTTCAGAATTTTTTTTTTACTCAGAATCAAATCTGGGGGGAAGGGGGGAGGGCACGGGTCCAATCCTGAGACCGTCCCACATCGAAATATGTTGAAAAGTGTTACTGGTTTTTTATATATATACTTTCATTTAAAAGAAAGTCGTTATAACTTAAAATCTATAAAATTGTTTTTCTAACCCCCAAAACTAAATTCCGGCTACGGTTCTTGTTTAACAATAAATTAATATTGTATCAAACGCAAAATATTTTTTGTGTACACAAAATATTTTTATACACATATATAAAATAAAGACTATGTTTATTATTTGTGCATTGCACAAATAATAGTAAGGAATTTAAACCGTTCCAGATGAAAAATACTAGCTGAAAAGTTAAGACAGAATAGGAAATAAGTGTGTGTGTGTGTGGGGGGGGTGACGTTACCGAACTCCAAAGATGTTTTTTCCAGTCAAACAAGAAGTCACTGTGTATCTTACAGATACGAGGAAGTAATCGAGTGTTAAAAAGAAAAGTTAATGAATATCATTCACACTCAGCTCTTTTGCGCATATATAGTGCCTGACTTCCGATTTAGCCAAAATTCTGAAGAGATTAGCTAAGGTGATTAGCTGAAATAAGAGATCAGCTCCTTAACTAAGGTAGCTAAGGAGATTAGATATGCACAAGTATGAGACTAACAAGAAAGACAAGTGCGATGCATGATAAATATATATATATAATTGAATTGATATAAAAAGTAAGGAGTAATTTTTTTTTACCATTTAACTCCGACCATTTTGCAGATAAAAGAGGTTTGGCCCCTTCAACCCTCCGCACCCCCATATTTCGGTGTGGCATGGAAATGTGACTGAAAAATGAAAGTTAATAAGCTACTTTTACAGTCAACTCTTCCGCACTGGATTTCCGATTTAGCCGAAATCGACTTGAGATTAGCTGTGGTGTTACTGTGCATTAACATACTTCCGCATTGACAATCTTGGCGCCCGCCGACTATGAGAGAAATTAAAAAAATCCTTAAATTAAACTACTTTTAGATTTGTCGAATTTACGTTATTTGTCGTTTTGAACTGAGCATATATATTTTCATTTATCGCGTGAAACAGGGATAAATGGGAAATTATTTTTCAGTCATTTGAAAATGGATTTTGTGGTCTCAAGTAAATTTGGTCGCAGGACTGAGGAGGATATTGGATTAGAGAGAAAAACAAATTCATGGCATGCCAGAAACTAAAACAAATTTATCTGAAAAAGAAGGAATATCAGACCTTTTTTTCATTTCACTGCGATCTCTTCAAAGGTGGAATGGAGCTGTAACCTCATAACCCCCGTCCCCATGGACTCCTTTGGTGTAAGCTGGGGCATCACTGTTCACTAATATATTGGACTAACCAGAGTAGCTGCGTCGCAGAAAAAAAATATATAAATTAACCTAAAAAGAAAGAAAAAACAGGAGTTTTTTTTTTCATTTCATTTTTGATTATTTCGAAAAGGGGCCTGTAACACCATCATCCCTCTCATTGGGTATACTGTGGTATAATTGTGCGCTGATATGAGACTAGCCAGAACGTCTAGTTCGTTATATTGCAGAAAACAATTACATTACAAATTTATCTCAAATAAACAGAAAAATATCAGCACTTTTTTCATTTCATTTTCGACTATTTCGGGAGGGGGCTGTAACCCCATCACGCCCTTTCTTCTTCTTTGGGTATAATGTGCTGTTACCGTGCACTAATATGGAACTAAAGAAGAGAGAGCGGCGAGTCTGTTGAATGACAGAAAAAAAAATACAAATTTATCTCAAACAAAAAGGAAAAAAGCAATATTTTTTAAATTTCATTTTCGACTATTTCGGGAGGAGGGGGCTGGATTTCCATCAGCCCCCTCCCCATCATTGGGTATGCTGAGATGTCAATGTGGACTAATATGGTGTTAACGAGAATGGCTATTTTGCTGTATGACAGAAGAAAAATTACAAACTTATCTCAAACAAGAAGAAAAAAAATCAGACTTTTTATCATTTCATTTTCGACTATTTAGGAAGGGGGCACCCCATTAGCACCTTTCACCTCTTTAGGTATAATGTGGTGTCACGGTGCACTAGTATGGAACTAAAGAGAAGTGAGCGGCTTGTCTGTTGAATGATAGGGGAAAAATACAAATTTATCTCAAACAAAGAGGAAAATATCGGCACTTTTTCATTTCATGTTCGATTTTTTGAGAGACAGCTGTAACTCCATTAGCACCCTTCTACCCATTTGGGTATAATGTGGTGTCACTGTACACTAATATGGAACTACAGCGAAGGAAGAGGCTAGTCTGTTACATGATAAGGGAGAAAATGCAAATTTATCTCTAATAGACAGAAAAAAATCAGCACTATTTTTTCATTTCATTTTCGACTATTTCGAGAGGAGGGGGTTGTACTATCAGTCCCCTCCCCATCTTTGGATATGCTGTGATTTCAATGTGGACTAATATGGTGTTAACGAGAATGGCTATTTTGCTGTATGACAGAAGAAAAAATTACAGATTTATCTTAAAAAAGTAAGGAAAAAACAATTTTTCATTTAATTTTTCGACTTTTTGTGATTGGGGGAGTAAGTCTGTAACCCCATCAATCCCCTTTCTCTTCTTTGGTGCCAATATGGACTAATATGGAACTAAAGCGAAGGAAGCGCATATTCTGTTGAACGATAGGGGGGGAAATGCAATTTTATCTTAAACAGACAGAAAAAATTCAGCACTATTTTTTCATTTCATTTCCGACCATTTCGAGAGGAGGGGGCTGAAATTCCATCAGCCCCCTAACTAATATAACCTGGACTAATATGGTGTTAACGAGAATGGCTATTTTGCTGTATGGCAGAAGAAAAAATTACAGATTTATCTTAAAAAGTAAGGAAAAAACATTTCTTTCATTTATTTTTTCGACTATTTCGGGAGGAGGAGGAGAGGGGGGGGGGGGGCTATAACCCCGTCAGCCCCCGTTCTCTTCTTTGTTGCCAATGTGAACTAATATGGGACTAATGAGAGTGGCTAGCCCGCTGTGTGATTGAAAAAAATACAAAAAATTCCAAAACAGAAAGACGAAAAATCAGCACTTTTTCATATCACTTTCGAAAATTTTGGGGGGTGGGCTGTATCCCTATCAGCCCCCCCCCCCCCCTTGGGTACGCCCATGGGAACTGACATGAACAAGAATGACGTTTTTCTAGATCGTTTTCAATCAACAGAGGAGAGTTTTGACTTCGGGAAAAGAGAATGTCCATCAAATCTGTATTACTTCGGCAGTCATGTAGTAGATCTTCTGTGCAAGAATTCGAAATCGAGGAAGGCAAAACTCTCATAGAGGAATACTCATTTTATCATTATCTGCGTTAATTATAACAGCTGAGAATTTTTTTGTTTCTCCTCTATCTTAAATACAGCAGTTTGAACATTTAGGATGGCTGACAATTTGAAACAAGACTCGAATTTATGAACCGAATTAGATGTGATTGAGCATGTATATATGACATACCAAAGTCTCCACCGAGCTCTTCTTCCACTATATTGTATCAAAATGGCGGTACATTAAACATTTCAGAACACTCAGAAGTGCATACTCAGTTTTCAGGTAATGTTCTTTTTCACGAAAGCGTTTCTGAAAAGAAGCTCCGGTGGTGCCATCTATTGGGAAACTTTGAAGCATCTGTATTTATTGATGGGGATAATTATGTTGTTTATCTTTTTTCTTCAAGGGAGGATCGTTCTCACTATCTCTTGTGTGGGAGTCGATAGCGTTTCCGATCTTGCCATTGGACTCTTGCATGGACGTGAATTTAAATGCAGGTAATGGATTTTGCTGTGTTTTTGTATTTTTATTGTAATTTAATCGGTTCTGTTATACTTCCTGCAAGTTTAAATTAATAAGGTTAATTTATTATTATGGGTTTTCTATGGTTAACGAATAATAAGAATAAGGGTTGAATAATATAATTTATTAGAGAATTTTTTTTTTTGAACAATGAATGGTTAGAATATGGTCTAGTTAATTTGTTGCTCAGAAATTAAAAAACTGAAGTGAATATTGTGGAACAATTTATAAACTGATATGGTAATTAAGAATTTAACACATTACTGTTTAAGTAGGGGGGGGGATGAATTATGCATATTTTCAATTAGATTGTTAAGAGAATATATTTCAAGAAAAAGCTCTTCTGGAATTTCGAAATTTAATTGAATAAATTTTCTTTTTGAACAATTTTGTAAAATACAGTACAAAATATTGTTTTCGAATTAAATATTTATAAACAGTAATAACAACAAAGAATATAATAAATGTTCCTGAAAACTTTATCAGTTATAAAAATAACTAATGTAGAAACAATAGCTACCTATATTTCAGTATTCCCTGATAAACGCTAAAAAGTGCTGTTTTTCATTTTAAAAACATTGTGACAAGAATAACACAAACAAAAGTATATTTGCTTACTAAAATTGCGGGACTCGAAGAGGTTCAGTAGCCCGCCCCTCGACAAACAGCTACCGTAAATGTTTCCTTAAAATGCATTGAGTCTGGCCGTGTGAGTGAGAAACAGTTTCATCAAATATTTGAGAGCTTCCGTTTCATTAAAAAGCACGTAATTTTGAGAAGAAATGATTGTTAAAAATAACCCATTGAATCTCAGGGATAACTGAAACGTCAAATCTGAGATATTTATTTCTGAGAATGTAAGTGTTCAGCTTTGTTACATATTTCAGAGAATTTTTTTTTTTTGAACATATCTTGAAAAATGACTGAGATATGGCAGTTTGAAATTTTAAATTATATCCGCATAAATGAAGCCAACTTTGCTGACTGATTTGGCGAGATTATCATTCAAGTTCAGTATTGATGAAAACTGGCGTTGGATCTTCAATAATCGTATTCCAAGCCTTTTAGGTTTCTGTGTTTGAATAAATCTAGCATAATTTTTAAAAATAGGGAATATGGAAGTGACCTTTTCCTCTCCGTACAAGCCAGAAAGACTTTTTTAACTTCTCTACATTAAATGCATAGTGTTGCACTCATACTACTTCTAATAGGTGACAATTCTGATATGAGGTTTTATTATGTTATTGAAGATATCATGCATCATAATAGAGCTATCGATCTTTCTGCAGTTGAACGAACATGTTGAGTTATGCAAAACGCATTTCACGACATTGAGTCATTTATAATTCTTGATTCCAGTTGAATTAATCATAGTGTATGAAAGTTTAGAAGTACGAGAAAGCAGAACTGATACATTCATACAATTTGAGAAGCCGTATAGAAAAAAATATATATAAAGAAAATAATTTTCAGGGGAAGAATATATCACCACTAGAAAAAAAAGTTTAAAAAAATGTCTAGGAAATATTTCTGTACTGTCATTTCTTATAAAGAATCAAAAAACGTTTTCTGAAATATACACGAATAGAACAGCAGATACATTCCTTTCATTTTTAATGCATTAATAAAATACCAAAAGAACTATTTCAAAAATGCTGAAACATAAATATTATTTTAATCGGTACCAACCCCCTTAATTAAAATTTAGAGATAGATTGTTACATTTTTATGTATTGAATGTTTTATAAATACAATTGAAGGTTCTTTTAACCTTTTTGTTTTGTTATAATGGAGTAGTCAAAGATAATTCCTAACATAAAATACTTTATAATAAATAAAATACTCAAAAAATATTTCATTATAGAAATGAATGACTTCGCGATTTATGTAAACTGATATAAAGTATTTTAAAATGAAAAAAAAAAAGCTTAATAAAAAACAAAAACATGGTTCGTACGGGTCCTTGAATTTCCCGACTAAGAAATTTTTTGGTACCAGTATTTTAGTATGGAAAAATCTCTCCTTAAGTAAGTCGAAATTTCACTCGTTTATTCACACCGTACAACTAGATTTATTTTTCTCTTAAAAAATACTAATATTTGGCCTTGAAAATAAACGGTACCCGTACGAACCCTAAAAAATTATTTTAAGTGAATAGCTTTTAAAGAAGTTAGGCGGTGTCTTTTCGTTGGTCTTCTACGGCTAAGTTCATACATTTTGTTGTTACTTACCTTCAGTGTATCTTAGGTTCGCCATTTTGCATTAGGCCGTAAGCTGTATTACCTGCTCCCTGCATCATATACTTATATATATACTTCATTTGTGATGTTTATCACGTCGTCTATTTGCATTTATTATTGGTACAATGTTCCGTATATTTATTTAAAAGATGAATCATTAAAAAATCAGTTTAATTGAGTTTGATTTAAACAATCATGATTTATTTTATTGAAAAATATTTGGACCGTACCAAATGTCGTTACATATTTAATTCTGTAATTAATTTTAATAGACGTATATTTTATCCATTTAAATAAATAAATCAGATCATTATGTTATGTAATTATTAATAAGAAGAACAATACTATATTTATCAATGCAGAATGTAGTCAGTCATCCATTCGGTCTTCATCAAACTAAGTTAAATACTATGAAAATAAACAAATATACATCTACATAAAAATAGCCATAATTAAACTGAAAGTACTTAGAGTGTAATGTAGTGCACCCTAATTCAGAAGATGGAGTCACATTTTGTAGGATTATTAAACATGCCAACGACGAAGGATTCCGCGAAAAACAAATACTTCGAAAAGGATCCGCTATGGGATATGTGGCTCTGTTTTCTATGCGGAATATTTTGTTTGCTGTTTTCTTTGATAATACTGCAAAATTTGGCTCCAGACTCGATATTAAGTCGCATTCCATGACCTCAGCAATTGGGTTTCATTTTGACCTAAATATAACCATTAATTCCTGTATGTATATATATTTATATATACAGTTGCGCATTGAAGAGGGGGTTGGGCGTTAAATTAGTTTTCATGAAACACAAATGACCTTCTGTAAAGCTTGTTTCAGGTCCTTGAACAGATAGACGTACTCGGGGTCAACATTCGTGTTTTACAACACCTATTATGGGTAATTGCGAAGAAGGCTAAATACTCGCAGTGTAAAACCCAAATAATATGAGGAATGTCCTCCATACCATACAGAAAAGGACTTTTCTTGGATTTAAAAGAAACTGTACAGTCTTTTTCAAATGGGCATAAAAACTGACAGTCAATACTTCATATTAATAAATATACCTCTTAATTTTTCTAATAACATATATTTTTTGAAGAATATAAACTTAGAATTTAGAAAGAATTGCAGTATAGTATGATTTTTTTAATTTCTCATTATTTTACTTCTCATATACATAGATCAGAAAATAACTGCAAGTTTCTTTATTTGAGTATACAATTAATATATATATATAAATTTATATATATATATATATATATATATATATATATATATATATATTTTATATATATATATATATATATATATATATATATATATATATATATATATATATATATATATATATATATATATATCTTATGAAAATATAATCTAACAGCTTAAAAATGATTGCACCATAGTATTTTTTATAAGAAAACATTTAAAAAGAATAATTTTCAAATGTTTTACATCTGATCTATTATAAATGTATGAATCTTAAGCCCGGCTAAAAAAATTTTCATGTCTTTCCTTATTTAGCAGTTAATGTCTAGAAGGGGGACTAGTCATACTTGAGCCAATTTTTGTTTTTTATTTTTGACATTATTAATAATCTATTATTGCAATAATTGCTGTCTAATTATACTTCATTAAGGGCATTGAACTGTTTTTATTAACATCTTTCTGGAGTATTAATTGTAAAGGAAGTAAAATATGAAATATAAAAATCCTTCTAATACGGTAAAGTATCGCTGCACATAGAGATACTTTACTAAAAAAAAAAAAAAAACCATTAAAATATCTCTTAGGGATGGTTGATCGAAGTAATAGATTTTGGACCACACGATTTAAAATGATAAACATAACTCTTTTAACTCTTTTACATAATAATACTGTAACAACAAAACTCCCTTTATATAGCCTGAGATTTATTTTAGTTTGTTCAATGAGATAAGTAGGGGAGGTAGAGGAGGTATGATACACTTTTATTTACTAATTTTTTACAACCCTTAGAAACCTATTTTTAAACAAATTTTTAGTGTTTTCTTATAAAGTGACCTTTTAGTCATTTATTAAAAATATTGTGAATTAAAAAAATAATCATTCAAAAATATATCCCAATTATTGTGAATGGTTACTACTGTATCAAATCTCCCCATTGCAGGGTGGATTGATACAATAGCAAGGGAGATTTGATAGATTGCTATGTAAATTGAAAAAAAAAATGCAGACAATTCAATTTATGTGTCATACAATTTTTAAAGATAAATCTTGAAATATTTAAGTAAAATTTAAAAAGAAATGACATTGACATATTTTTGCTTCAGAAATATTTAAACAATTGCTATTATTTAAACAATTCTATTAACACACTTTTTAGAAAATGAATATTGAAAAAAAAAGAACCATAGAGATCTTGCTACAAGGAAAAATGAAGTGAACATTGCTGATTTGCAAACAATTTAGCCTAAATTTAGCACATTTAAGATTTCTTTAACCCTTTTAGGGCAAAGCATTTTCAATGCTAAAGTGTTGAATAAATGAATGACATCGGAATTTACCAACAAATTTAATTGGAAATAAGAAAGGGGCTATATTTCACTTTCATATTAAATGGAAAATATTTTACCAAAATACTGTACCAATGTGGCGTTTTGGAATTAAAATTAAGTGATTTCATAAACATACCACCATCCCTGAAGTGGTTAAAAGAAACATTAATAACGCTATCAATTTGGTAAATGATATTGGGTGGATTTAATGTTTTTTTTTTTTTTCCTTCGTCAATTATAGAAACATCTTCCCTTTAAGGCCATTTAAACTTTTTTTTCCTACTACATGACGAGCAAATCGAACTAACCATCTATCATCGCACTGCTTTTCTATGTAACCTACATAATGTTTATGAATAGTCTCTTTGTTCTTCCTTATCAATTTCACTACCTCTTGGCGTAAAACAATAATGAATATTACGGTCCTATATTAGTTTACAACTTAAAAATCTAATAAATTTCAAATATACAAATGTATCATTTCTCCCCAGCACTAATGTATCATTTCTCCCTACGATGCCTTATTGGATTTTCAATGACTTTGTATAAATGCAGTTGCAAAATGCCAATCTGCTTTCTGGTAAATCTCACCCTAACAATGTGCTTTACAAATACAAACAAAAAAAAATACAAAAAAAAAATACAAGATATTATATTCACAATAATAAGAGTTATGAAAGAAAATCAGTATTTAAAAAAATTACATTGACATTCTAAAAGTTTTCGAAATTAAAAGGAAAAAAAAAACGTTGTCAGTTCTTCACTGCTAAGTCCAGCTAATGATGGCCTCTGCTAATAAAAGAAGACTTTACATCTGTTACACTGGCTGTTAATGCCATTTGTTGAGCAAAATTGCCAATGTATCAAACCTCCCCTACCTCCCCTACTTAAAATTTTTATTAGTACGAGTATATAACGTCAATATGTCCACTTAAGAAAAAAATAATGTGCAAAATTTTAAAGAATCGTAACGTTGAAAAATAAGTGCAAAATGAAGATGTTTCTGTCCTCAAACAAGTTTAAGAATAAGAAAATAACCATTTATACGAACACAAATGTTAAAACGTTTTTAAGCGCATAACTTGAAATTTTCTCCTCTCCTATGAAGAAATGTCTGAATTTGATCAGTGTCAATTTCAGATATATCATTAGTTTCAGATCATTTAAATTCTTTGTCACCATATAATTTTCATCACAACTGAACAATAAGCACAACAGAAGCAATTTCAGGAGCCTTTCGAAAAAATCGTTTTACATTCCATTTTCCGAAATATTTTACAATAACCCTGTTATTTACTTATTATTAGCCATATATTCAAAATAACTTGTACCATCGGAAATGTATATGGTGTACGCACGCCCAAAATACACTATAAATGGAAATTTTGCTAATATAACACAAAACGGAATGTATTTCATTCTAGTAGTTAAATATTAATTAAACTATCTTCATATATTTTGAATTCTATTAAATAATTATAAAGTTGTTTTAATTAATTGCCCATAAACATTTTCTATAACAATGTGAAATTTCTAATATTAGTTCATTACATTAAAATTGATCACATTTTGTAAAACATATCTAATGGAATTTTAGGGAAATGAAAATGAAATATACTGTCTTTAATACATTCAAGCATAATTGTAATGTTCACAGGTCTCCAATACATTAACAGTTGCAAATAAAGAGCATGTGATACAAGTTACGCAACTTTCCCGAATAGTTATGAAATTTAACTACGAAAAGAGAAACAAATTTCATTGTTAAATTAATTGGGTTAATTTTAGTGCATAGTGTCCAATCACATTTTACTGCAGATCTTATGATATGAATTTAATGCTTGGAATTATGCTTTTCGAAAATATTTAATTTTTATAATTTCTTATATCATACGATAGAGATAAAAGTTATTTTGAATGTGTTCATGAGAAAAATATTCTTACTTAAATGTTTTGTTTCTACTTAGTGATATCTCTCGTTTTCCAATGCGCATTCTAAAACGACTGTGCGACATTTTTATACTGCGGTTAATGTCATCTTTCAGTATTGAAAAGAGAACTCATTCAGCATGTTTTTAAGTGTCTTTATCCCCAAATCGTTTTCCTTTTATAGTCGCTTAAAAGAAGTTAGTTGGTTGCATCAGGTTTTAAGGCACAAAATCCCTTAAAGGACATGCTACGCCAGAACAAATTTGACTAAAAAAACACAAAGAAGTGGCGAGCAATGAGAAAAGCAGCAGTCAGACAAGTGTAGATGAATAAAAAAAAATTAAAACCTAAAACATCAGACGTAAATGTTTTTAAAATGAAAAGTAGAGTATGGATGGTGTTCCCATCCAAATGACAGAAAGGTGTAAAATAAAATGCTAAGTTTTTGTTAAACCAAAGAAAGTTATAAAAATTATATTTCAAAATAAAATCCTGAATGTTTTTAATAGGTAAAGAATGAGGTGTTTCCCCAGCAAGGATCTTTTAAAAGAGGAGGAATAGGAAGATGTCTATTGGATCAACATAAGGTGTGCATGGTGGATTAATGAGGGCTACGTCCTCTCTGCTCTCTCATAAACTGTTTCACAGCTACAGCCAAATGTATTGGGACAGACTAAAGCCATTTAAGCGAAATAAGAATTTGACGATATTTTTATCAACTGTACAGGCATTGTCAAAAGTGCGTGTCATACCCCAGACAATATTTTGAAGGTAATAAAGAGTTTTATTCTGATATAAGTGAGAATCTTTTGCTGATAAACACATTCATCGAATTTTATTGCCTTATTTAGTAAAATAAAACCAACAAGTAAAGAATTAAAACAAATACAAAAGTAAAGACAATTGAATTAAAAGTTCAATATCACATAAAAATCGTTAAAAAATAAAGTTAAGCGTTCAAACATCTTTAATATCCCTCTTCAGTAATGTAAATTAACAAAAATTCGCAAGCGATAACATAATTCAACTTGCAGTTAAGGAATGTGTCACTAACAATTAAAATGGTATACCCAGCTGGAAGTGATCTAGTTTCATTGAGTTCAAATTTGGCCATTCTGGTAAACCATGACAGAAAAATTATGTTTTTGTATACATTGCAATTTGATTTAAGTAACTTGGCCATTTCAAAATCTAGAAAATAATCGATTTCTATGGCTGGGCTACAATTTTAGAGTTTAAGTATAATATTCCGATACCTGTCTTTAATAACTGACTCAAACACCCATCTCCATGTTTATTGTTTGGGGCACATGCTCTGAATTGCAAGTTGAATATGTTATCTGTCTTGAATTTGTGTTTATTTCGATAACTGATAGAGAACTTTAAACAAGTTCGAAATGTTTAATATTATTTTTAATGAATTTTATGTCATTTTAACACTTAAATGCCTGATTTTTTAAAAATCATTGTAATAATGTTTTTCGGCTTTCATTTTTTAAATAAATCATGGGAAAAATACTTTAAAAAATCATATTTTGTTTTAAGTATAGTTTACGGCTAAAAACAGTTTGTTACTAATCGGCAATACTGGTGTTTAATTGAAAAAATAATTTCTCTTCATAAAATTCTATAATATTAAACACACAAGAATGTTAGGAGATATAATAAGAAATAAATTTTACTTGCTCACTGCAGGTCAAAATAGGCTGTTTCGCAAGCTTCCAAACAAAACAAAAACAACAAGTAGCAACAATTGAAAAAATAAATTTATCTTTATTCTTAATCAGTACAAGTGTTGCCTTCTACATGTTGAAAATCGATTTAATAATATCTTCAGAATGTATTTTATTGGCAACATTAGGCATTATAGCTTCAATATTATTCTAATGGTATTTTAGAGCCTAAATTGGGTATGTTTCCGAAAAGCAACACCAGGCATTTCAGGGTTAAACTGATTAATTAAATGTCTTCTTTTTAATTTATTTTTTAATTAATTATGAACAGACGAACAGACGAATGAACATTATGAACAGACGAATTATGAACATAATGAACAGAATTATGAACAGACGAATATCTTTTTCACTTTAAACAAATAAAGACGTATAACAGAATATGCTTACTTCTTTCTTCCTGAAATGTTGATCAGATTAATAGAAACATATATAAAAAAGAGGTACTATACAATATGTTATGATGTATATTAAAATATCGATATAATATTAGAAGTGTTGCATACATACGGTTAAATAGAAAAAAATTCTATTCATTGTGAAATATTTTAAGGAAACACTTTAAATTTATCTTAGAATCAAATTAACGAATACTCAGAGAAATTAAAGTTCTAATTTCTATAATTCAGAATATTAATGAACTACATTATAAGGAACGGACTCAGTTAGAATGGAACTGTAAAGGGATTTTGCTCATTGACAAATCTTACACAGTACGTAAATTTAAATTAGCGGATAAAAGGGAATGGAATACGCCATACTGAATAAGTCATTAAATAAAGGAACTACGGTCTCTTCTCACGCGGGAACTTCCAATTTTATATATTAAAGTGATTACTTTGATTTGGATTCCATTTTGTATATCATTTAATTTTGAAAGTGTTATTCATTTAGTGATTATTACTTGCGTATTAGTATAGATGTTTAAAAAATCGTGTTTTCTCAGTAAGTGTTATTACTTAAAAGTGAAATTTTAAGCAGTTTACATGAAGAAATGTTTTTCATTCGAGAAGAGTGGAACGAAAAATATTAATTAATCAGGTTAGTGTTTAGCACAATTATTCAATTGGTAAATAAATCATATTAGTACAGAGCTACTGGTGAACTATTGGGAGCTTCAGCCAAGACATCCCTGGTTCGAATCGTGGCCCGGACTTTTTTTAAACGATTTGGAAATTTACTACTGATATGATTTATTTACTAATTGAATAATTGTGTTAAAAATTAATCGAATATTAACAGACATGCAGCGTTTATTGCAGTTCCATAAAAAGAACCTACGGTTTATTCTGTTGAGCTGATTCAGATATCAGACCAGATGCTGTGATCTTTCAAGGTTTCGTGGGTGAATTATGCCTCCAGATTCGTCTGGGATGGCTCAGTTGGTAGAGTATTGGCGGCTTCAGAAAAGACCTGGTTCGAATCCTGGTCCTGGCTTTTTTTGCCTATTTGGAAATTTACAACTGGTATTAATTAAATATGTTTAAATAACAAAGAACAATTCGACGCAATTTCTGGTTTGAACCCTGGCCCTGGCTTTTTTTGCTCATTTGGAAATTTACAACTGATATTAATTAATTATTTTTAATTAACAAAGAACAATTCAACGCAATTCATGGTTTGTATCCTGGTCCTGGCTTTTTTTGCTCATTTGGAAATTTACAACTGATATTAATAAATTATTATTAAATAACAAAGAACAGTTCTACGCAAATCCTGGTTGGAATCCTGGCTCTGACTTTTTTTTGCCCATTTGGAAATTTACAAATGATATTAATTAAGTATTTTTAAATAACAAAGAACAATTCTACACAATTCTAACTTGATATTTTATTGTTTGAATATGTCGTGCACAAATGAAAATTATTTCTTTAAATCTCTATTAACGAATTCCCAATGAAATTATACATACACCTCTAGGAATTCAGGAAATTTGTTTACTACATAATATAGAAATAAATGAGTTTGTTATGAACTCGCTTGGGATTTTATGACTTAAGAATCTTAGAAATGACATAAATTTAAAGTAGTGGTCAATGTAAAGTAATTGCAATTTGAGTAATTTAATAATGAAAATAAGACTGCTTCGATAATAGATGCTTTAGTAATAAGAATTTACATTTGGATTTCATTTTGAATCACTTAATTGTATCATTAATAATGGAAGTTTCGTTGAGTTTATAATTTTTAGTTATAGTTTAGTGTCGGTAAATTATTAAAATTATATTTTTTTCTATAATATAATTTTAATAATTTTAATAATTAATAATATAATTTAATAATATTGGACATTTTTAATATACCATTAATGGGATTATTTCCAATCCTCAATTATGTATGAAGGGGTATCTTTTGATTTAATAAAGTGAATTAATTGTGTTATCTGTTTCTCTAGAATATTTTATTTTAAAAAATTGAAACCACTTTTGGAGTCCATTTGAATTGGAAACCATGTCTAATCAAAAGTAAATTAATATACCATTAATATTTAAAAAAAAATACTTATATATATATTTTTTTATAATATCTGTTCTTATTAGTTATTACATAACAAGTAACACACTGGAGAAATTCCATCTAGGATTCCAAATATATAGTGAATACGATATATTAATTTATAGAATTAAGAAAAAGATAACAATAAATGTAACTAAACTATATTATTTTATATCTGCCTATCTGTTATGATAATTGAACAGTGGATGTCTACAAAAGTAAATTTTATTATATTTATGGTTTTCCAGTTATCGTATGCTTTGTGAAATAATATAGAATTCAGAACTTTGTACGTTTTCATGGTGCAGAATATCACAAAATTACACATAAGCTTAATTTTTTATCTGAGTTGCCATAAAAAGCAAGTTCGGTGTTAATAAATTTCATACAACTTCAAAATTAAATATTTCTAAAATTTAGGGAAATATTTTTTTTCTTAAAAATTCCAATTGTAAAAGTCAGTGGTATAATTTACACCAATTACATTTTCTTTTTATTAAATATATATATATATATATATATTCAAATTCATAGAAATTCCAGTTTAAAAATCTTCATTTGCTTTATAGGCATATATCTAGCAGAAGTCCATTATAGATATAGAAATTGAAATCAAAATATTTTACACATTAGAAATGTTATATTCGATCAGTGTACAAAAATGTATTTTTTTTCTTTTGAAAAAGCGATACATGGCAGAGTTCCTCAACATCGTTCTCGTGTGTACTGTCAATGGCGAGTTATCGGAGGTTGCATTTTTCGGGTTAAGGTTCGCACTCATAATAGATTAATGAATGTTAATCTAATAAAAGATTTAGTATAATGCAAGACAGTAAAAATTTTAACATTCGGTAAAATATTTTAAACGTGAAAAAACTTTTATATATATATATATAACTCATGAGTACTATCATGGAAACATTCTTTTTAGATATTAAATAATTATGGTGAATAAATTACTCATTTTGAAATAATAAAAATGCCTTATTTTGACCAATGCTTAAGAACTGTGCACAATATTACGAATATATTTTATAGATACAATTTCATGCTCGACTTCTACAACATACTCATATATCAAAGTACATTAGATATATTTACTGTGAATATCGTGAATAAAGTTTATGAACTTTAGTGGTGACGCCACAGAATTGTCTATACGGCATTAAAATCCTTTTCTTAAGAAATAAATCTACCTTGAATATTATATATATATATAAACGTCCTGATTTTAAAGATACCACCATCTACTCTTTTAGATAATGATCTGCTTTACCAGGCAAACTGATTAAGGTATCTTCCTACGTTGAAATGAGCACTTTCGCGAAAATTATCGATTTTGTTTTTATTATTTTATTTGAAAATACAGCTTTTTATTATTCTAAACTGCTTTGTTTTTCTTCCTACCATATTTCATGTTTAGAACAGAAGTCAATGAATTATCTATATTAAAAATATACTAATTTGTCTTTTAAATGCATTTTTCTCAAAATCGAATTTTATACAAAAAACTCACTTCAAAAATGACAACTTAATCATTATAATTCGTCCATAAAACTTTCTGAGTGTTGTCTATATATTTTTGTTTCTAGTGCATCTACTAAAAGAATTTTGATTCCATGAATATTTTCAAAACTATGGCCCATTATTTGAAAAAAAAATCATGGTAAAACAGTTGCCAGTCTCATAATTAACTCTTCGATCATCTCTAAAATTTTTATTCACAAAAATATCATTTAACTTGTAATAGGTGCATTAGATAAAAGCATATAGTTTACTTTAGTAGCCTTTTTTTAGTATAATTATTTGTCTTTCATGTAGCATTTGTCAAGTTTTAGAAACATTCTTAAAATTTCCATACATATTTAATATTTTTAAAATTAACTGATGTATATACATGTAATTTTTAATATAAATTGTTATATTTTATTAAAACTCCTAATGTAAAAAAAATCTGAATACAATGCTTCTTTGCAAAATTTTTCAAACAAAGTGCTCCGTACTTAGGCAGATGACTAAACAGTAAAAGAGCTTGATCGTAGAGATAATAAGTGTTGTCAAGATATCGGAAGTCAATTTAGGACTCTACTGTATTGTTTTTTAATGTCCGTAACACAGTAAATGTTTACAATAATCTGATGAAAAATTTCAGAAATACATTTCATACAAATATTTTACAGCAAATAATATTCTCTGTCCTGAAATCTGATTCTATTTCTGTAATAAAAGACGGGAAAGTTAAAAGCATTCATAGAATTCAAGGACAGCATGCATGGAATTCAGGGACAGTGTTTATGGAATGCACAGATTCTGCATGCTGGAGAATCTGTTGTCTTCGTAAACAAAATGTACGTGCGTAGATGGAACCTATTACAGCTTTTACTAGATGATAATATCTGGTGACGTACACTGTTGTTGTTTTAACACCTTTATTGTGTTTTTAATGCATGTGAAAAAACTACAGAGGGGGTTTCAAAATACATGGCACAAATTTTATTTGGAGATCTAACATATCTAAACAAGTGCGTAATACCTTACATGCACAGTCAAACTGAAGCTAAAATTCAGTAGAGCGCGCTGACATATTATGACAAATCAAAAGCTTACACAATAACTTTTCCAAAATAATTGCTATAATTTGCTTTATGAAATATTTTTAACAAAGAAAAGTGTTAAAAATCAAAATTAAACGTCAGAAAACAGAAATGATAACGAAAAATGACTTTTCTAGGATGAATTTAAAAAGTTCATTTAAAGATTGGGTAATAAAGTCCATTTTATTAAAAATCTCACATACAATTGAAAATTCTTATATTTTTCTTTTAAATTTTTTTTATGAAGCTCTAAGATACTTTTTTGGGAAATTTCTCTTTAAAAATTTTTATAACTGTTTAATACCCGCTCCCCCCTCGCATGAGAGCACTTTTTTTCTCAAATAATGAATGAAGTACTTAGCAATTTTTTCGGGTGATCCATATAACCATCCTGCTTGGAAGCATGTTACACATAAATAAAATGAATAATTATTTTCGAGATATGGTGAGTAAAAATATAGCTCTCCACAGTCATAAAGCGTCTTTGAAGGCTTTACCACGTGAGTTACAGTCATAAAATATATGGTTTTTTGTGCTTGTCTATGTGTGTTTATCTCCCCCTCAGGATTGTTCCACGACCTTTGAAACCCCTCATGTGTATTGATAATAAAATATATTCACTTTCGAAACCAAAGTTTTAATTTAATGAATAGGAATTATTCGAGTATGTTTACGTTTTCCCTGAGGTGTGTTGTCATCAGGGGAAATCACTTGAATGGCGCAAATAATAATCAAACTATTCGAGATGTGCAGTCGGAGATTTTAATTACTTTTATGAGTTTGAATATAAAGCTCCAACTTTAAAAATTAAATAAGTTAGATAATGCATCAAAAATAAATATTTCGCTGGAAGAAAACGACACATTATTTTTTGTATTCTCCCTTATTACTAATATCTGTTTTGAGCTATTAGTTCAAGCCGAATTTTTATAACATATGATAAAAAGCGGAAAAATAGTATTATAAAGTTAATTACAGTTAATAAAAGTAATTAATCATACTTAACAGTCAATAACAGCATAAATGGAGATGTTAAATACGGAAAGAATGCTCTAACATAGACAGGGTGCAAAGAAAAGTGACTTTATCCTGAAAATGTATGTGTAAATGTACAGATAGATTTATGCAAGTGCGAAAATGGTATAGTAAAGAGACTTCACCAGTCTTAACGAAACAGATAGAAGCGCCCCCTAGTATTGAAATGTTGATGTTATCGATTTGATTTCGTAAAATATACGAACTCTACAGTGAAAAACGTTAAACTCCAAAAGTGTAGAGCAGCCTCAATTTACTTCGAAACGTCCTCTTGCATGATAATATAATTTTATTAGAATGTCTGAAACACATGTTTCTGAAAACTGGTGGCAGCAAAAAAAAACTTTGTGTTTATAAATGCTTCTTTGAATCTTCAAAATATATTAGCTTCTAAGGTTTCGACAGATAAAGAACGCTTTTCGAAATAGTGTGTGACTCACAAGTGGTTATTGTATTTTTTATAGTTGTAATATATATCTGAAGATTGAGAAATATTTATCTATATCTAGAAGTGCACCTTATTCCACATAAAAGTGAACTTTTCTTTTGTAAAATTTAATGATGTTGAATACACTGTTATCAAATGCCAATACCAATTTTAATTTCCGTACTTTAAAAAATATCAACATACATTGTAAAATCCTCGCAAGATATGAAGTGTGAACCGTAGGTGAGAATGAAAAAGAATCTGCCCTTACCGAAATGACGTGAAATCATGCGTCGAGAAGACGGACTTAACTGGACGAAAATAAACTGTAATTGACATAATGTTATACATTTTCAGGTGAGAAAAGATTTAACACGAGAGTAGTCGCGTCCTTTTTCAGAACGTTATTAGTCTCGCTCGGTCGTTTTGCCGCCGGCCCCTCACAAACAGAAAATGTGAAATAAAAACCTATTTTCACGTAATACTCGAATTTTACATATCAGTGAAGTTATACAATTGCCGTTTATTTAAATTATACATTTTACTAATGAGATTTCGAATAATGTGTAAAAGTAAAAATGAACTCATATTAGTGATCGTTCGGCCGGCTTTTCTGCCAATTTCAACTTTGCTTGTAAAAATATAACTGAAAGAAAATCAGAAAAGTATTGTTACTCCACTATAGTGGTGAAGAAACCTTTAAAATCAACAACTTGGAAGTTCTCCATTGTATTTGTAAGGGGATATGAGTTAGGAGATTATAATTTATATGGACGGCAAAAAACCCACACGCGACTACTGCCGGGTATTTGTACCTAACCCATTAAACAGCTATTGACAACATCTACGGAACGACACAGATGTCATGTGAAGGTGATTCTATAAATGTGGTTCAATGATGTTTTTGGACAAGTTTTAGACAGTCGAAAATATTATCCATTCATCTTCTCAAATAACACGAATCACCCTTGTCTTAGGTGAACAGCATATTTTTGGCCTTCAAGCAGAAACAATTTCATCTTTCAGGTAGATGAAAAGCAAAAGTACAATTCAACAAAAATGTGGTTTGACGAACGGAAAATAACTCCATTGAAATGGCCAGCAAACTCAACAGACTTAAAAATAAATAAAAATGTTTGGTTGATTTTAAAGAAGGTTTATGTACATAGGTGGCAGTATCATCTTTGACAGAACTTACAGAGTCTCAGGGCCTGAACAATGGCAATGTTCTTAAGGCCTGAACAATATTAACCCGAAAATTTGAGAAAAATTTATTCAATGTACCACAGAAAGAATTCTAGAATGTCTTGCAAAATATGGTGGCTCAAAGAATTATCAATTCTGTGAATAACTTAATTTTTTGTTAAAATCTCAAGATGCCGTTACAGTTATGAATCTTTTTAAAAAATACTATTTATATTTTATTTAAATTTACTGCATTGTCGAGGGATATAAATATTTATTATACTGTTGAAACTATTCAGTCGGTTCAAATAAATTTTATGACTACGTTTCTTTTATTGATTGATTGCAATGAAATTTTTTGTGTCCTTTTGTTATGTGAAATCTTGTTATTTGCTACAGCGATAGACCATTTTGAGCGTCTTCTGTTACATGGGTGATTGAAAACTTTATTTTATTATTAAATATTTTGTTGGACCTCTAATTGTCTGCGCGACTAAATCTTCACTAAAAATATGAAGTTAAACATGTGTTTTGCATACTCGAAGTTCAAGGGCAATTCGTCAAGAATTTGGCTAGATATTCTACAAATGGTGTACAGTCAAAAGTATCCGGTCACTGCTCCTTAATTTTTGGAGGCCAGTTTAGTATGCTTATGTAACGAAATTTCACCGTTAAAGAAGGTGAAAGAAAATATGTAAGTGAAATGATTAGAAAAAATTAAAGAAAATCAAGTATACCGTTTTAACAATTACCTTCCACACTCAAAAAAGTAGTCTAATTATCTTTTGCAGGCCTGCTTATGATAGATAGATTTGCATATATACTACACACCGTCCTGAAATTTAGCCCAGTTAAAAAATTCAATTTTAGCTGCTTACATGATGCCTAATACAATGGAGTTATGAATAAAGAGGAGGAGACATGTAGTGTGCTGACTACCAGTTGCGAGTGAAGTAACTGATGAGGTTGTCACAAGATGGCGGCGGCTTTTTTAAAATAGGATCTCCAGTCCCTGATTACCACTAGAGCGAACATCCCACCAGTAAAATTGAATAGAAAATTTCGCCATATTTCTACGTCTTCTTCATGGAAATTTTTCTCAAAAATGTCGTAAAAAGTTTTATTTGTTTTCACTGGTATCAGTATGCCTTGTAAAACTGTCAGTTTGTTTCCCTGGTTGTCACAATATGGCGGAAACGCAGTACCTAACTATTGCCAAAGTAAACTCCTACCAGTAAAAATGAAAATCTGTTTCTACCGTTATTTATGACTGAAATTTTGTAATATTAAGACGTTTAAATAAGTCGAAAATTTCTATAGCAATCTAGTGGTGGAAGATTCCATCGACAGTAAACAACGCCTGCGATAGCGGTTACAGTTGATGCTTCACTATTTTAAGGATATGTCAGTTCCACTTTATTAATAGTTCCATGCCTAATACTAATATAATAGAAAACCTCATCCAAAATTTGGATTGCCGAATAATGAACTTCAAATTTTGTCATATACGGAATATTCTTTATCTAAGTCAAATTTTTATCCTTTAGTTAATATTATTTTATATTATGCGCCTATTCTATTTCTAGAATAGGTATTTATTCCCAACTTTTATTAAACAGTTGCAATTGAAAATTGAAAAAAATAAAAGTTTTATTTAATTAGCACTTCATTTTACACTATTTGTTCAAGCATTAAATAAAGTAACCCACACGATTAATTTGTGTTTGAGTTATCCTCGCCCTAGCGTATGAAGTATCTGTCTATATGAAACATATGGAATATCTGTGTATCTTAAATTTAATAAAAATAAAACATTAAATTTCTCAAAAACAAAACTGCAATGGTTAGGAGATTTATATATTCTTTGAACAAGTAATTCTAAACAAGTAATTCTATTAGTACAAGTAATTCTAAACTCCGCGGGTCTACAATCAGTAAAGGAACATGATTTTTGGTAAACAACTCCGCTTTATTAGCCATATATATTATATGTGTCCTTCTATATATTGCATATGGCACCGAAAGGACTTCAGTTTGAGGCAGAACAAGCAGTGTTTAGGTTTCATGGACGCTTGATTTTCATATTATCTATTCTGAAGGGTTGAGAGAGTCCAAGGTTGAGTGAGTCCAAGTTCGGGAGCTAACTTCGACCATAGTGTGGCCGCGCAATGCGCTGACTCCTGAGCTACTGGGTGGTCTCAAGTGCGTCTAAGTGTGTTAAGACAACAAGTTTTTTTTTTTTTTTTTTTTTTTTTTTATTTTTTTTATTTAAAGATATTCAATTTTTTTAGAGAAGGATGAGTTAAATAAAATAGAACCGTCTGTAAAATTTATACAAATTACCATTATTATTATTATTATTATTATTATTATTATTACAAAATTGTTTTAAAAAATGTTATCAAAACAGATATAAAATTATTCTTTATTTTGAGCTGTATTTCAAAACTGAATTACAAGTGACTTTTTTTGTAAATATGTTACAAAAAAAAAAAAAAAAAAAATCTCTGAAATTATGCAGTTTACTTATACCAGGTGTCCCAAAAATGCCTAATGGATTTTAAAATTCAATAACTTGCAAACGGTGACAGATATTTAAAAAATTCTTGCAGGAATGTTATGTAAGATGTCAGGAGTTTTTACGCTGCGATTCTTAGTTTTAGTTACAAGTACCATCGACAGAGGGCGTTGCAAGCAATAACCGCTAAATCCAGGCTCGATTTTTCGGCCTCTCTCTTCTCCCATGCGAAAAAAGGAGTTTAAATGAAATTGAATGGATCTGGAATAACAACAAAAATCGGGTCTGGACATAGCACCTACTGCTCTCAGCACCATCTATTGCTTGAAGTTCGAACTAAAATAAAGAATCACAAGAACAAATATTCCTGACATCATACATAACATTCCTGCAAGAATTCTTTTAATATCTGTCACCGTTTGCAAGGTACTGAATTTTAAAATCCGTCAGTCACTTTGGGACAGCCGGTAAGTGCAACAGCACAGTTATTTATTAAAGAAAATTACGATGTTCTTCTAGAAATCATTAAGTATATCGCTTCCTTGATAGTATTTACCAATGATGAAGTGGCAAGAAATTAATTTAAACTTCAACTTAAATTATACATTAAAACTACTAAATTTACATACTAAAATTGCTTATATTTTACATTAAATAAAATAAATTAATGTTACAATATGTCTAAATAAAATGTATCAAAATATATGTATGTATAATATTGCAATATTTATATTTTTGTTATGTTATATCCTAGTCCCTAGTGATTAGAAAGTAATGAAAATGTACGCTTCTTTGTCTTATTTTATTTTATTTTATTATTTCCTTCCTGAATTTAAATATACATTAAAATTATGGTTATACTATTGTACTTAAATGAATTTATATGAGTTTTAAAATGTAGATACCTTGTCATAGTTTTAATATGTAGATGACTTATCCTAGTTTTAATATGTAGGCAACTTTTCATGACAGAATAAACCACATAGAATTATAAATGTGATTCTATAATGTCTCCTTTTGTTATTTTATGAGTTGAAACTGTAGTACATTTCTCGTGTAGATTGTTTATTTCTTTATACAGTGCTATTAATTATCGCAATGCAGCAAATTTTAAACCTAAAGGGAAACGCCAGACTAATCGTGTATTCATCATCAGAAGAGAAAAACAAATTATATATAATTTTCATTTCTTTTATTTCTTCCTGTTTTATTATTTTTATTTTATTTATATTTTGTTTTTATTTGTTTGTTTTGTTTTGGGTGTTACTTTGTTAATAAAAGTACTTGTTGAATTTGATTTAAGTAATAAATTAAAAATAAAAGTGCGCAGTTAAACTGATGGCATTGAGCTCGCAGGCTATTCACACTAATTGTATATTATACTCTTATTTAAAAGAATAATGCCCCTCGAAAAATAAATTAAAGGGGAATTACCCCCCCCCCCCCCAATTGCCCTTCTTTATACTTAACCACTGAACTCTAAATCTCAGCATGGAAGTGCCTTATCGAAATAAGCCGGTGTACCAAATTTCAAGAAAATCGGACAGATAAAAACCATGTATCTAAATTAAGGGGTATTAGGCCCCCGTTCCCCCCTTTAGACTTAAACAATGAACCTTCAAATATAATCAGTGAAGCTCCTCATCAGAATCGACCGGTATACTAAATTTAAGGAAAATCTGATAATTCTGCATGAAAAACCCATTTATATAAGTTAAGGGGAGATTAGCTCCCCCCGTTCCCCCTTTAGACTTAAACAATGAAACTTCAAATATAATCAGGGAAGCGTCTTATCAGAATCGACCGGTATACTAAATTTAAGGGAAATCTGATAATTCTGCATGAAAAACCCATTTATCTAAGTTAAGGGGAGATTACCTTCTCCCATTTCCCCCTTTATACCTTACCAATGAACCCCTAAACCTAATCAGGGAAGCGCCTTATCAGAATGAACCTGGAAATGAAATTTCAAGCAAATCGGGTATTTTTATCAAGAGTTATCGCGTTACGTAAATACATACGTGCATACATACAGAACCGACGGGCACATTAGCTCTCAGGCTTTGATAGCGTGTGAGCTAAAAATATATCGGTAAATAAACTTTCCTCAAGTTCTCTGCATGATAAAATAATGTAAATAGTTTAATTAATTCTGTGATATTACCATTACCAAAATGGGATAGCATATGCGAGCATTACATCGAAACCAGTATTTAAAAATACAGGATGTATTATGCAAAGTAATATATATATATATATATATATTACTTGAATTAAAACAAATACGTAAGAAACATTTCTGTTCTAATGTATTCAGAGATAGAATCCCACATATTTAATTAACAATAGAGTAAATTAGGGAATTAAAAGGTTGTATATATAGTTTTGTGCCTAAGAATAAGAAAATGGTAATTTGCTGAAAATGTTAATGTTAAATTTTTAAGACAGTAAATAAAATGTTAATTTGAGATGCAAAAATTATCGTGTACGGTATGCAGGGTTCAAGCTAGTCGTCAGTAGCAATTTTCTGATCACAGATGGTGATCTGGCGACAGAAATATTGCTCACTTAGATATCGCTTATTTCGACTGAAAACAACAAAAAGAGAATACATTAAGTGAGTAAAATGAATTTTCCCAATTAGCATAATATAATTTACAAGGGATATACCCGCGTTTCCCATGTTACAGAATATAGGTGAAAACAATTTTTAAAAATGATCTCTAACCTAGTACCACACAATGTGATAAAAAAGTTTTACAAACAATATTAAAACGAAATATCTAGATATTCAACCTTTCTTAAATGTGGTGTGCTACCGGGGTAATAGATTTTTATATTAAATATATTATTTTAGAATGCGCACTAACAATATCAAAAATCATATTTTTTAGAAAACTAGTATATAACCCCAATCAAAAATGACGGAATATTGATCTGCGTTTCTTTTACATAAGATTTCATACAAACAAACAGAATGAAGGTTTTATTATTAAAGGGTGTGTATTGTAGAAAATGAAAAATCAAAATTATTATTATTATTTCTTTCGTAAAATTTTAATTTATGTTTATCAATTTATCAATGTTTAAGAGCTTAGCTTATATCTATTTGAAATTTGAATGCATTAAAAATAAAATTTATATTTCTTATTAAATGTAATTAATATGTAAGTAATATGCAATGTATTATATTAATTATATCAATACAGATAAAATTTTGATTTTAAACATTATAAATCTTGAACATAACTTTGGAGTGAAAGCAAAATTGTAATTTAATAAGAGAATTTGAAAAAATAATTTTCTCATACTAATGCAATCATTATAACATCTTATAATTTATAGCACCTGAGGGAAAAAACTCATTTTATTTATAATGTAAATAAAATTCTTAAAAAGCGGATAAATGTAAACATTTTAAAAAATTTATAAAACAAAATTTAAATTCTATAAAATGTATCATAACAAAAAAATTTTCATTTTATTTATATTCATCGAAATTATAAAATTACATAACGAAAACATTTAAAAAATGATCTTGAATTACATCATAACGTCCTGTATTTTTTTAAATAAAAAAATTTAATCTCAGTCAAACGTTTCATAATTTATATTGATTGCCGGGGGATGGCACTGAAACAACGTTGAAATAAAGCATTGTTCATGCATGGAACCGTTATGTTATTTATGTATAATAACTAACTCCGTTTTTTCACCAAACATAAGTCGGTAAGTAAAAGTGGAAAACGCATTTCAAAATTTTTAAAGGCTTTAATATAATTTTACAAATATTTTAAGAGCAGAATCGGATGTAAAATGGTATTGTTTAATGAAACGATCAAAGAGTCGTTCATTGTTTCTAGATTTGGAATTTATGCTTATGAATGGCAACGGTATCCGTTTGTTTATAACGATAATGTGTTGTTGGTATGTGGGTATTTTTAAATTAGAACTTAAATCACTATAATTGTATAGTTTTTTAAGCTTTTAGAGAAAATGAAGAAGAATAGATGTGATACAACGTGGATTACTATAAGTCGAACAATTGCCTTATTCACGGAATCGGAATGCTTAATCCTAACGTGGCAACGATATATTTTTTTTCTAGAGGATGAGTGCGATTATCGGGGTCCGGAGGAGTTCACTGCGCAACTGTTATACACTTAGCGCTATTATATTAATAGCAATTATGCGTTTAAATAAAGTTTTGAAATTTATTAAAAGCGATTCTGTGGTACTGGTTTCGAGCCAGGAGTTAACAGACGAAGAAATCAGCAAATATCACTAATTACAAATAGCCTTTTTTTGCTCAATATAATTAAAACCCGAAGGTTTTATTTTGGTTAATACCTGTACTGTACTATACTTTTATTTATTACCAATTTTTCTCAGGTATTATTTCAAACAATGGAGTCCATTACACATGTCTGTGTTATATGCTTATCTCTAAAAAATAGTCATTAAAAGTTTTTTACTCATCATTTGTAAATATGTTTACTGTTGTTTTTCAACAAAAAAATTCTTTCTACAATTTATCTATAAAAACAGTATTCTGCATTGGTATAATAAAATAGCAAAGTTTTACTTTTTTTCTAAAAATACATTCTTTTAAAATCGTTCACGTTCCAATAAAAATTACTAATTGGTAAGTTCTGTAGAAAGCTAAAGGTTCATTTAAGAACACAAGTCTTTATAAGTACATAAAATTCCATTAAAATACATATTTACTCTGGTCTATCAAACTTCATCAGACAGTATTCTCTCCCCCTTTCTTTTTGAATAACGTTTTCACCTTCATCTAAGACATCCTCAGTTCAAATGAAAAAAGATTTTATGGTTCTGGCCGAGATTTTCTTTTGTCCCTCGTTTTTCCCTGTTGCTCATATATGATCTGGCGCCATCTATTGTCGAAAGTTGCGTGGGTTATTTCGTTGACTATTTTCTCTCCATTCTCGTCTTTTAACGCTGTAATCTCTATGGCCTCTCTGATTAAGGCATTGTGTAAACCGTCGTTGTTAGCTATTTTCTCAATGGATATTGTGTTAATTTTAATCGGGTTTTCTGTGTTGGCTCTTGCTAATGCTGTTGTTTGATTATATTTCTTTAAATCCCGGATGTGCTCTTTCAGTCTTTCTTCAATCTTTCTTTTTGTCATTCCTACGTAAAAAATTTCTTCGTTTTTGTTATTTTTACAAGAGATTTTGCATATTCCGGCTGTTTGTAGATTATCACATTTGTCTGTATCGTTCCATATTAGATTAAACAGGGATGGATTTGGCGTTATCGGTACATGTTTCCCTAGTTTATTTATTTTTCTTTTTATTTTAAGCGAGATTCCGTTTAAGAAAGGAATAGGGGGTGTAAACTCTTGTTTTTTCTTCTGTGCTGACTGGATCAATTTAATCTTTTCTGTAGCTTTCTGTATTAATTTCTGGATAATTTTTTTTCGAATGTCCTGCTTTGGTTCCTATTTCTTTAATTATTTTTAACTCTTGCTTTAATAATTTTTCGTTCGAACATACGTGAAGTGCTCTGTTTATGTACGTATTCAGTGCTGCAAGTTTATATGTGAGGGGGGGGGGGGTGTTAGCTGTATTATTTATTATGTTGAGACTAGTTGTAGTATTACGGTAGATTGTCGTCTGATTTTTATTTTCTTTGTACATTAGTTTCACATCTAGGTATGGTAGGGACCGATTTTCTTCCTCTTCTATTGTAAATTGGATGTTTTTGTCGTATATATATTTATTTCTTTTAGTAAGGTTGTTAAGTTTACTTTATTGGTTGTTATTATAAAGACGTCATCGACGTACCTGATCCAAGTTCGTATTTCATTTTTGTGATCTTTTATTATATTTTCCTCAATTCTTCTCGTTTTCCATACTATAGCAGAAATTTGTTATGGAATATAAGCTGGACTTAAATGCTGTGCTAATTATATTAATTTAAATGAAAACGTATTTATTTTACACAATCGCCTGCACTCGATAGATATAAATTAAAATATATATATATGCTTGAAATTTATTTTAAAAATAATAAAAATTGAGTAAATGGTGATACCTTTTTCAAACAAATTGGAATACGGTTTTTTTTTTTATTTCTTTTGAAAGCACATTTTACCTCTAATCGACGTTGAAAAAATTTAAAATGCACGAGGTTTTGAAGTTAAAAAAAATTACAGTAAAATTTAATTTTAATCGTCTGGTTTTGCCACCGTCTAAGTGACGTCAGCATTACTCACGGAGACATTTGTTCTTTATAATATAGATAACTTATTATAATGTTTATTGATGATAGTATCGAAGTGTTATCGCAATTATTTTATTCACCTTGCTTAATAAGAACATCGGAAACATTTTTACCCCTGTTCCAAGTATACATTTACTTATTCATAATCATTTTGGGCTTCTTTGAATGATAAACATATAATAAAAAGTATTATAAAAAAGATTGGTTTATTAAAAGCAGTGGCTGTCAATTTATTTCATCCATATCCCATAAAAGAACGCACTTCATTATGTATATCAGATCTCAAAATCAAATTCTTTTGTTCTATAAATTAAGCAGCAAATAAAAAAAAATTCTATCTGACAATAGGATTAATTTAATGGGAATAATTAATTAGAAATAAATGAGGGCAATTCAAATTTTCATTTTATTTTAATTAATAGGAGCAAATTTCTAGCATTTAAATTTTTATTCATTGAGATGAAAATGGAAAAAAAAATACATCTATCCAAGTTCTTTTATTGATAGTAGTAAATTGAGTAGTTCTCTGAATGTTTAAACAAGTAAAAAAAAAAGAGTTCAATTATGAAGTTTTAACAAAATAGTACATTTTTTGGCTTGCTTCTTTTTTTTCTTCTTTTAACTAAGACATTCAGCTGAAAATATTTAGCATTGAACATATTTTATAAGTTTACTATCTTAGTAAGTGCATTTTCCATTAAACATTAAAACGTTTTTAAAGTTTAGTATCATTTCCAATTTCGTAATTCATACGGGTACCTATACGAATATTATTAATATTAAAATTGTAAAGTTTATTAGTATTATATATTTATTAATTCATATCTGTACATACAGGGTGGTTATAATTAAACTTCCCCTAACAACAGCATCCTATAGCGCAAACGGGTGAACTGAATGCAATGAAATTTGGTATACAGACTATACGCGAAATGCGCTCACGGAATTTCGAAAAAAAAAAAAAAAAATCCAAAATGCCCACCAGAAGGCGCCTTTTCCGGAAAAGCATTAAATTTAACGCAGTAAACGGCCAAAACAGCCGGTTTTACATTTTGTTACTCATAATTTTTGTTCTGGATTGTTAATATTGTTTCTGTACTACGTTTTGGTCGTTTATTGTGTTAAATTTAATGTTTTTTTTTCTGGAAAAGGCGCCCCCTGGTGGACCTTTTGGAACTTTTTTTTTCTGAAATTCCGTGAGCGCATCTCGTGTGTAGTCTCGGGTTTCGTTGCATTCCGTTCATCCGTTTGAGCTGTAGGATGCCGTCTATAGGGGAAGTTTAATTATAACCAGCCTGTATATAAAACAGCAATTGTTAATAGCTACGCAGCAATAGCTACGCAGTAACAGCTACGCAGAAATAGCTACGCAGTAACAGCTCTTTACTAATACATAGCTACTCACTAATAGATTCACACTAATAGTTATACAATTATAATGTATGATAATAATTACACATCCTATGCAATGGTTTTTTACTTCATTATGAAAGATTTTTTTATACATTTCTTTATAATCTTTTAAAGAAAAATTGTAAACAATATGGAACTCTAAATATCTATTTTGATATTGAAAAACACAAGGCATAATAGCATGATGCAGAGAAAAGAATTATTTTGCAGGCTTTTGTTATCTTTCTAATTTTACTGAAAAAATATTACTGATGGAAGAGCGTGCTGATTTTAAGTTGAAAGGAGGCGTTTGTCTGAATCGAGAACAAAATTTGTGTCAGAGGAAGTTTTAAAAGAATCATCAAAGGTGACTATTATTAAGAATTACTCATTTTTTTTAAAAAAATGCAAAAGCTCTTTTATTAAAAGTGACAATTAGTGACATTTCTTCGGGATTCTCCAGTATTCAGCTTTATTTGAATGCAATAATTTTTGCGTTTGTATATTATAATTCATATCAAAAGGCAAAATACTTTATTTATTCCTGCAGACAAACAGTATTTTTAATAAGTTAAATTATATAGCTTACATTTATTTATATATTTTTATACAGAGTGCACCAAAATTTAAAAATCTTCAAAAGTATTTTATTTTTTAGAGAAATATTGCCAATGTACATGTAAAAAAATTCTCAATATAAGGTAGGAAATTAAACTTCGTCAATGACATATTCCACACACTAGTTTTCAAAACGCTCTTAAAATTTTATAAGACTTTCCTAGACAAAATTGGACAATTTAAGTATTTTTATTCTTTATCAACCAAGCTCATTACAAAAGGTACTTACCATCTTTGAAACGATCTGAATCCTCGTTATAAAGCAAAAACAAGTCCGTGAGTAACGTTGAGGTCATATTGAATTTGGTAACAACCTGGGCAATAAATTTTACTGTTACTGCAGTTTGTATTGTAATTTCTGTTTTTACCGTATCGAAAATGTTCTTTCAAATGCAATTACTTTAAAAATTGTATCTTAATTTCCTGATATTTTAATGTTTTAAAATAATTTACAATTAACATTTGTTTTAATCCTACTCTTGGGCATTCAAATGTGCAGCCTTATTGCAAAACATAAGCACGCTTAGACCTAAATAAATATAAATATTGTTGTATTTGTTTCTGGCTAATTTTCCATAAAGAAAAGAGTATGTACAGTCGTGGAAAAAAAAGTAAACACCCCCTACTAACTCCTCAACAAATTATCGTTTACGAAAGTTACCGGTACCGAACGATCGGAAATAAAGTCTACTTTTAAATGATGTATATAAAATTTTCTTACTGGGCCATATACATATTAAAACGAATCCAAACTTCATTTTTTTTTTCAATAGCAATACCCAATTTTAACGACATATTTCAAATCTTCGGTTCAAACACTAGGTCCTAGACACCAAATTTCAAGTCATTTGAATGATAAGTTTTTGAATTATAAACATTCAAATTTTAGTGCTTGTAATTTTAAATTGCATTTTCATATTTTAATTTATATCTCCTGGAATTATGCTCCTAATGTGTCCTTTTGTAGCAATAATACTAATATACCCAAAGAAAAATACGCTGAATTTGCAATTTTTAAAATTTTATGATATGGATTATGAATTATGAAATTAATATTCGAAAAAAATATGAATTGCACCTAAAATTTTTTGATGGATTTAGATTTATTAATTCCTGCTTTATAGAAATCCAAAATTTCACATTTTTCTTTCAAGTAGTTTTCAAATTATTCTTAAAAAATGGCAAAATGATGGTTTAAGGGGCCGTCTATGATAGAAGTGAGTAGCTATTTTGAAATTTATTCTGCTATCCTGTAATCTTATAGACTTCATTGACTCCTTGAGTGTCGCTTTAGGTGCCTTGATCAAGAAGGGGGCTCTGTCGGTTAACAATCAAATACGGTATTTCAATTTGGATACAGCCCTTAAAATACGCTCGTTTTAAAATAAATAATTTCTTGGAAACGTGTAGTACGAATTGCATAAAAATTTGTTTTTAGGCTAAGTGAAGGGTGTAGAGTTCATTTATGCTGTCAGAAGTGTGTACTTCTATTGAAAAAAACAAAGTTATGGTTCGTTTTAATATGTAGATGGGCCCCTAAGCAAATTTTATATACATAATATAAAAGTAGACTTTATTTCCAATCGTTCGGTACAAGTAACTTTCTTCTACGATAATTTGTTGAGGGGTTAGTAGGGTTTGTTTACTTTTATTTTCCACGACTGTACCTACACCTTATATTTATAAAGTTTTCAATTGAAAAAAAAAATTAAAATTTCAAGCCCACTTCAAGATGCTAAAAAAGTAATTTTATGATAATAAATGAAATTTCAAACCTAATAATATTTCTTCCACACATTATACGTAATCACCGTTCTTTCAATTACTTTACGGATTATTTATCTAGAATAAGAACTGATTAATAGAAATTCAAAAGATTTTTTAATAATAACGTAAACAATAATGCAGCAATGCAATAAAGAAATACGCCTTAGGAAACAGTCCCATAATCGACACGCAAACTATTAAGCATTTTTATAATCGTTTTCAAAATTTATGTACTATTATTCATATTTCTCTTTTAGAAAAAATGTTCATGTCTATACAGAAGTGTAAACAACGACGATTAATGGTAGAAATAATGTGGGAAAATACACTAAACATGATTATTGATGAATTTTGTGTGTTTCGCTCTCAATATTTACCTCGTAAATCATACTTGTTCAATCTAACTTTACAAATATTTCATACAACTTAACACTGTACAAAATCGATGTTACGATTTTTTTTTGTAGTAGTAGTAGTAGTAGTACTTTGAATTATAGAAAAGGGCACCGTCTAAGTAAGAAAATGATCGTATGTTCGAAAGAACATTTTTTTTTCACTTTTAAAATTTTATTTGCGAGGTAAGATGTTTAAAAATTAAATAATTATTTCCAGTTTCAAAATACGTAACTGCAGAATTAAAAGTATTTCACATACATATTCTGTAATATTTAAAATATTTGCAGTATTATAATATTATTATCAACACTACCATAAGATAAATATTACTTTTACTCCGTTTGAAGCAAGATATTAAAAAAAAAATTCTTAAATACTAATAATTGTAAATTATACGTTTCAATGCCCTTTTAAAATAAAATAAAATATTATGTTTGATGAAATCATTTATATTATTTGAAAAATAATAAAAAATGATTACAATGACAATGTAATTAAAAAAAAAAAATATTTCTAAGCAATTCTTTCTAACAGAAAAGAAAAATAAGTTTGCGCAACAATTTGCATATAAGATATATATAGTTTTATTGTGTAAAAAATGAAATAATATATCTTTAATGCTTTTAAACACACTTATAATTTCCACTTCATATATAATAGCATTGAACAAAGAGATAAAAGTAAAAGGAATCTGAAACTATTTAAATCATTTCTATGGACACTTAGGCAGAATAATTATTAAAAATGAAAAATGAATAAGTATTTCCTTTACAATTTAAATACTTTATAAACGAATTTTATATAATATACTACACTATCTCATTTTATTTAAACTTTACAACTTCTGAAATTTCATTGAATTTATGCCTTAAATTTTTAATGATATTTACTAATTCATAAAGCGATAAAATATTTTGTTGAAATCTTAATGAAAGCGCATTATAATTGGATATTATACAATATTTATGGATATTAAACTATATTATATTAAAAGTGTTCGATATATAGGAATAAAGTTTAATTCAGTTATTTTCATTTGTTGTGTACGATTTAGAAATAAATTCATTACTTTTTACCTCATTCTAATTAAACAATTATGTATGAAATTAAAGTGTTCTTTTATAAAAAAAAAAAAAAAACAGAATATTATTTAATAACATTATAAGAAACAGAGTGTGTTCGTAAGGAACTTTTCATGATTCTGTTCTTTATAAAATCTTCCAAACTAAGTATATTTGAAGCAGTGGTCAAAGCAGGAGAAATGCGAGTTTCGTAATTAAATAATGTAACTAAGGCCACTTCCTAAAACAGAACTTTCCATTTTATGTATCAAATTAATTACTTTGCTTTGATTCCATTTCGAGTAATGCACTGATGTCATTTAATTTGGGAATTTTATTCACTTAGTTATTATTTCTCATGTCTTAATACAGAATTAAAATCAATATTAGGTTTTTTCTGAATGTCTTTATTTCAAAATTTTATTAATAATGAATACTTTTCGTGAATGGATCCACTGATTTATTAAAATGTACAAAAAAAGTTGACTTTATTGCTAGAATATTTTTCATAATGAACTAAAATGTAATCTACTTTTCTTGGATATATATAAGTTATAAACACGTATAAAACAAAAATTAAATAATTTGTTAAAGCTTTTTCCAAATATAATTAACATTTCCTATTACATCTGTTCTCGTTTTATTTAAAGTGAGAAAATTTAGAATTAGTGGTGAAATTCTATCCAATTTTAATGAGATGTATTATACATAGAATTAAAAAAAAGTATTAATACATTTTAGTGTCGCCTTCTGCTCGAAGTCATATTTTACAATAAATTAATCGAAAATGATTTTATAATGGAAACTATTTCGTATTTATACGTACGGTTGCGCATAAAGATGCTTAGACAAAAGAAGTTTATGAAATAACCCGAGACCTACATCCCATTTGATTTCAGTGAATAACAACTCTAAGGAAACCCATTTAATGTATTTTCGCGAACATATTATAGCGATGGGCGAACTGGCAAAACATTATTTATTTTCGAAACATAAAAGCATTTAAAAACTTGGGAAGCGTTATTACTATTTTAGATGCATATATTGATATGTTGCAATGATGCTTTGATAAAGCAGTAAACAAGACTTACCAATCGAAATATCACAAATCGAATTACAATTTATGTTAAATTCTTATAACGTCAAAAGCAATAAATGATTATTATAGTATGCAAGGAATGATTTCATCAGCTCGATATTTTAAATTCGTTATGTTTTCTGCTGCATTAAAACACTTGTCGGGAATTTATAGAGTATTGCTGCTAATAGTATATCATATTCAAATAAAATCAAATTATAATATTCATGATGTAAAGGTAAAAATAAAATAGAATATAATTGATGTTGAGCAATTTGTTTTGTTTTTGCCTAATGGCATTTATAGTAAGCTTTTTAATTGTTAATGTAGCTTCGTAAACGAATACATTGCATTATGAATACTAGTCAAAATAAACGAGTAAATTTAAACTGAACATTTTCGGTATGTGTTTAAAATCAAAATGTTCACTACACATATTTTTCTTTCTTTCTAACCAATGACCAAGCCCCTACCTGCCGGGATGCCCCAGCTTAACGGGTTTAGTACCTGGCATCGGGACGAAAGACCGCCTAACCGCCGCGAAGCGGCAATAAACCTGGCATCATTGCCTCGATCGTCATCCTATCTGCAGTGCCTACTGCTCGTTTGTGTATACTATGTTTTGCCGGTTACTTAACGTTATATCCTGTTGTTTGGCACCTGCACATTGCTACTCATGTTGGTCTCGTAATTTAGAACCTTGATCAGATGACGAGACCTTCACCTGGCAAGGCACTTCCAGAGGTATAATTCACAGGTAACTTGGAGGACTTTGCACCCACGACGGATTTATCCGTCGTGGGGCCATGTACGCCATTAGCGTACATGGCGTTCACTACAAATATTATATTATAATGTAAATATTATATTACATTACGGCCATAAAAAAAAGCAAAACAAATTCTTTATTGACAATTATCCATAATAATTATTATTTTTTCATTTACTTTAGACGATTTTTTCTTAAACAGAATGTAATTCTTCGGAAATTATTTTAATATACTACACATATCAGAAGGCGACGACAAAAGAATCAGTAATGACAGAAATTGTACTATGTGACGAAAGCAATCAAAGTCAATGAAATACTACATTATTTCTCTCCATTTCAAACTGCCCCTATAGAAAGATATTGTTAAGACCTAGTGAATCATCGGAAATGCAGGTAGATGAAACAGTTAGTTTAGATTTTCTTAATCATTAATTTAATGAAAATTAATACAAAAGTTACAAAATGTTATTCACAATTTCATACTATAGTATGAAATTGTGAATAACATTTTGTAACTTTTGTATTAATTTTCATTACGATTCAAACTCTTTGTTGTGTTATGTATAGATACATAACACAACAAAGAGTTTGAATCGTATAATTTTTGAAAAAATTGCTGATAAACATTATACGTAATATACAGTGTATCAAATATACTTGCACACTGGTAAATATTATATTACATTACGGCCGTAAAAAAAGCAAAACAAATTCTTTATTGACCATTATCCATAATAATTATTATTTTTTCATTTACTTTAGACGATTTTTTCTTAAACAGAATGTAATTCTTCGGAAATTATTTTAAATAAGAATTTGTAAGTAATAACACTGTAGAAATAACACTGTTCTTGAAAAAGTATTTTTGATTTTATTAAATTCCTTATAATAAAACTGAAATCATGAGTCCATTTGCAGAGTAAATTAAAAAAAGAATAAATTGAAAATTAATCAATTTTTATGCAATCCTTAAATGAAAATATAGTGTATATCAACGCTATTTAACGATTTCAGTAAAATTTTCAAAAATATTTTTCTTAAATACCCCATTTCATTTCTGAACTTGCAGAATGAAAATATCACATATAGAAAATATTTCTAATAAATTTGTATGCAGTGCCTAATCACCGCATAAATAAACTGTAACGAATTAAAATAATATTAATCCTAATATTCTGCAATTAAATAAGATCAAAAAGGGTCTTTAAAAAGTATTGAAAGTTAGCCAAGGCTATAATCAAGCTCTGTATTATGTGCTTTCTTTTGTATTTTTTAATGCTATTAATATATGTGACTTCTTTTCTAGTTGGTGTTGATTTCGTATGCTGGAGAATTCCACATTTAGAGCTATAAGAAATGTTTTAAACGCTATTTATTTAATGAAATTAACAACATATATATTTTTTAATTTGAATAAAAATTGCATCATCACACATCTAAAAATACATTTTCTGTCATTTACTTTTAGCTCGGTAGAATTGGTCGCTCTGAAATTTTTGAGATACAATTAGGTTTTTAAAGTTATACTTACAAAATTTTAGGTGTGTTCAAAGTAGTCTCCTCCAGCATCAATGCACTTTTGTAGACGAATTTTCCACAGATTAAATGCCTCAAGCCATCAATTTCTTGAAATAGATGAAAAAATGCATTTATAGCCACATCAATCTCTTCTTTTGAATGAAAACGACGTCCACGTAAGTTCTTTTTTAGATTAAAGAATAACCAAAAGTCACATATAGCGAGATCAGGTGAATACTGCGGATGTTCTATCACTTTAATTCGTTTTTGTTTAAGAAACTCAACTGTTAATCCGGCTGTATGTGAAGATGCATTGTCATGGTGAATCATTAGTCCTCTAACATTCATTTCTTGTAGAATTTCTGGAAGACATTTAGTAATATATCAGTTTGCTGTTACTGTCTTCTGTCCTTTCAACTTGATGGCTTTAACCAATCCCGTACTTCTGAAGAAAACGGCATACATCACTTTTTTCAGTGCGCATTGTCTTTTCACCATTGTCGGCGTGGGATCATCTTCAAAGACCCATACTTTGCTTTCTTGACGTGTTGGAACGTCAAAAAACGGTATGTACGTTTCATCACCCTTTACACTTTTAGAAATGATGCGGTGGCCACCATCATTTAGTAATTTAAGAGTTTCTTTATTGATTCTGACACGCTCCTCTTTTTGGTGCTCAGTTAGATTATGGGGAACCCAACGGCAAACTACTTTTTTCATATGCAATTCTTCATGAATAATTATGTGTATGGCTGCGGATCCAATGTTAAGTTCCTTCTGTATCATTTGATAGGTACAGCGATTATCATCCATTAACATTTTTCGTATGGCAGACACATTATACGGGATTACTGCCGACGGTGGCCTTCCTGTGTGTTCTTCATCCTGAAGAAAATTGCGACCTCTGCTAAATTCTTTAAACCATCTGAATACAGTAGCACGAGCAGGAGATTTATCACCAAATGCTAATTTCAACCGTTGAACGCATTCTTCTTGATTTAATCCTGCTTTAAAATCGTAGAAAATCATAGCGCGAAAATTTTCTCGCGTCAACTCCATTTTCTCTTCTGTTTAAAATTTATTCTAAGCTAAACAAGTTGAAGTAAGTCAGTAAAAAATCGTCCGCTGTGTTAAAATGCTTTGTATTTTAAAATTAAACCGTTATTTTTATTTTGTAAATTCTCGTCTGCGCGTATCTCAATAATTTCAGAGTAACCTTACGTTACAACGATTACTTATATTCCGTAAAAAATTAAAAAATATGTATTTTTTGCAGAGTACTTTATACTTTGTAATTTTGAAAGTTATCCTGCCGTGCTTGAAGGAAAAAAATTGCACCTTCCAACCCGTAATTTATTATATTCTAGAAAAGATAGATATGAAATAAAAGCTGACAGTCGTAGGTAAATATAATAGTTCAAAGGTTTATTAAATCGGTTATTTTGAAGTTGTATTACTTCGATTATTATAAAAAGTCTAAAAATATAAAATCTAAATATTAACAATATTAATATAGCACAACTTGTGTTACTATAGTAGAGAAGGGTGGTGGGATTACAACCATTATTTGATATGCTCAATATTGTAATTGAAATAAGATAATGATGTGATCTTTTTCATGATTGTCTCACAAACTTAATGTCGTTTCTAACGTCAGATGATTTTTTTTTTCATTCTCAATATCAACATTATATGAATTATTATCAACTTCATATACAACAACAACAAAAAAAAGAGGATGAATAGCACTACCCTACAATTTGGGTAATCACTGCCACCAATAAATGACAACCTTGTTTTTAAGTGCCATCCTGCTGACTTCACAGTAGGTTTTCATACATTTTCAGCGTAAATAAATGAAGGAAATGAGCACTGAAATCACAATTATATAAAATAATACAAAAACAAATAACAAAATAATATATTTAAGTCAAACAAAATCTGGCAAAAAATAAATAACATGAGTTCATATAATATGTTAAATCCAACACATCGTTTATCTTAAAGATACAGTAAGGAGTAAGTTGTGCTTGGACATCACAGTTTCAGGGATGTCAAAAAAGTTTGGCTGCCGCTGGTTTGAAGTCTGATATTCTATAACTTGGTGTTGCATCAAATGTCATTATGCTTTAGGTTAGTTTCTCTTTTTAAGTCCGTAATACAATGTATTTATTGAATGGACCTTTAATAGTAGTATCGTCGGCATATTTGTATACACTTATGATGAGATATGTTTGTGTGAGAACTTAGGATTGATCTGAAATATGTAGAATGTGCTGGTCAAAACACTGTTCTGCTTTTCAGTGATTATGGCCGCATTCCCCATCCTATGTCTTACCCTTTTTAATTTCGCTTATTGAAAGGTCTCTAGGGTCTGTTGAATTTTATCCAAGCTGAACGCAAACTGCTTCCTTCGGCATTCACGTACCCAATGGCCAATTACAAGCCCACTTCTAACCAAGAGGATTTACCTGTTGTTATTTGCCTTTTTATCTCGTAATCTATAAATAATGAAATGGACCTTTGATAGTAGTATCGTCGGCATATATGTATACACGCTTGATTAGATATGTTTCTGTGAGAACTTAGGATTGATCTGAACGATGTAGAATGCGCTGGTCAAAACACTGTTCTGCTTTTCAGTGAGTATGGCCGCATTTCCTATCCTAGGTCTTACCCTTTCTAATTTCGCTCATTGGAAATGCTCTAGGGGCTGTTGAACTTTATCCTAGCTGAACGCAAACTGCTTCCCTCAGCTTTCACGTATCCAATGGCCAAGTGCAAGCCCACTTTTAATCAAGAGACTTTACTTGTTGTTATTCGCCTTTTTTCTTGTAACCTATAAATAATAAAATTCTTATATCAAAAATAATTTTAGATTACGTAGGATAATTAAACTGATAACCAGATTATTTTTCAGAACATTTGAGCAAAAAATACTCAATTTTTTCCAGCCTAAATAGCTTTATTTTCATTGGGAATTTGCTATGAATATATAAATATATACATACACTGTAAAAAAAAAAATGTAGATTTGCGAGCACAAACTGCTGACATCCAAATTGTCAGCACATTCTGCTGTTAATTTTACGCAACTACTGTATTTTTCATGTTTATATAGTCAAGAAACCAAAGAAAGCTGCTACAACACATTCGACTGGGATCGAGTTTGAGCGCAAGATGACCGGTACTTTGTACTGTACAAATGTCAGTTTGTTTCAGCGTAAACAATTATTGTTAGTTATAAAAGCTTAATAGAAGATACAAAAGAGAATACACAGCACCTATGTAACGAAATACGCTTGAAATCCAGGAACACGATGTTAAAAAATCGCAATCATTCACAGTCATGGTTGTGATTTTCACAAAGGCGTGGCTATCAACACCTGAATTACTTCGTTGGTTTTTTTTTTTCAGAAAAGGTCACCATGCCGTACCAACAAAGCGATATTAACTTTACGAGACAACTATTTATTATTAATTAATTAGTGTATAAAGTAAAGTTTAATGGAAATCAAATTGTAATGGGAAACTTAAACAGCCAAATAATCTATCAAAATGCTGGTAAATTGTTTAGTTAGAAAAATACGTGTAAGCATATACTTACAGCATTAAAACAGTACACACTTGTTTGCTGGGCTATCAAAAAGACCGGCTTCCCTCAAAGTTGGGCTTAAGTTTTAAAACATTGATGGTCGTCATATCCCCATGGCTGTGAGTTACCCTTTCTCCTCTATATACATAATGCTGTCTCTGTTTCCACCATTTCTCGCAAAATCAGAAAGGGTCTTGGCTATTTTGTATTATTTCACGCAAAAGGCTGTTAACCCCTTGGGGACGAGTAACCGATATTCGTACCGCTTAAGGTGCTCAGAATCAGTGACTATTCTCACCAGTACATTTTTATTGTAAATTTTGCCTTACTTAACGGAGCATTTTCCCGATTCAATAAGACAAAAATTTCTGTTATATAAAACTAAAATTATAAAAAAATTAGAGGTAGTAGACGTTAACGTAAACCTTGCAGGAAAATTATAGCTATTACCCTAGGTCGCATAATTTTTAAGAAAAGCACATTTTTCCCTTACACACAAATTTCGATTTACGGACATTCAACAAAGGTGCTGAGGAGCGTTGGAGGTACTTATCTCATCAGAAGTATAAATGCATTGTTGATAATGATTTTGAAAAAAAATCGTCGGTAATTAGCCAAGATATTAACCCTTAAAGATACGGACGGTTTGGACATACATAATGACATTACTCTACCCACCATCGACTTTTAAAACCCGCATAACAACTTTTAATGATATATTTGTAATGCAATGCTCAGTAGCAGTATAAAAGCAATAAACGTTAAACTGTTAAAAACAGACTAATTTAAGGGGTCTTGTACCTTTTAAACGCATCGAACATTAACGAAAAACTTCAAGTTTGAATTAGCCTGTCTACAAAAACTTTTTTTTTATGTATAAACAGGAAATTTTGGATATTGATTAAACAGATTTTTCTTTGTAATAAACTACCACTAGAAATTTATCAGCCTTTTACAGAATTTGTATACTGTTGAAACTCAAATAGCCCGTTTTTTACTCCACGAGTCATTGCCTGTATATCTTGTATGTATGGGCTGTCATGAAATTTGGTAAATGTACTAAACAAATGTGTGTGTTTAAAATGATCTACTTTTAAGTATTTACAATGGTAATATTTTTAGTTACGTCTATTTTTATTCTTTAAAAATGCATTTTTTTAAATTTATTTTTTTTTTACTATTTTTTTATATATAGTTAATGAAATAATGTTGCCTAAGAGTATATCATTTTAAACACACATATTTCTTTAATATCTTTTCCAAATTTTATGACAATCCATATATACTTTCTTAAGACATCATCTGCGCAATGACAGCTGGAGTAAAAAAAAGAGCTATTTTGAATTCAACAATACACAAATTCGGTAAAAGTCTAATAGATTTCTAATGGTAGCATATTACAAAACACAACATGTTTAATCAATAGTCAAAATTTCCTGTTTATATGAGGACCTACAAATAGATTTATTTGAAAATAAAATGCGACTTTTTTATTAGCGGCACTATAAAAACAAAATATTATACTAAAAATTCCGGTGTAAATCAATAGCTTTCAATAAAAATTGAATGGCAAGTATATTACCATTTCCCAATAAAGGGTTAAGTAAAAACCTATCTGGAAGTACGCGGCACGGACCAAGGAGGTCTTGAAATTTTGCGACCTTCTTTCGAAGGGCGCCTAGAAGAAAGCTAAATTTAAACTTTGAACAAGCGTTTTGTTTTAGCTATACTGTAAAAGAAAAGATTATTACTACGCTGAATTTAGTTTTATGAAATGCGAAATGAAGCGCTAATGATACGCACTACTTTTATTGCCAGTACCGAATTAAGTTCGTCATAAACAGATTCGGTTAAGATTACAAAAAGAGTTATACAGAATGGCAATATTTGGTATTATTTAGTCTTCATATCTCATTTTATGGTATAACCACTTGCACTTTTCTATTATATACAGCAATACCCAACCCCACGTTGTACAGTTTTTTACAAAGCCTTATTATTTTTTTTTGGCAACTATCTTTTTAATAATACGGTTAATAATTCATACATTTATTGTACGGAACCCTCTGAGTGCAAATGATACTCGCACTTGACCGTTTTTGTTTTTTTTAATAAGACAACTACATTAAAACTCCCAATGCTGATAAATATTACATTAAGAATAATTATATTCTTCCAGAATGTTAAAAATTGTGATATTTACTACCCATTCTTCCAAGATTTTACCTTTGGAAAACAGAATTTGAAAATTATTTATATTAAAATATAATATTTATGTATTGGAAAAATCGTATAGCAAATAATAATAATAATAATACTAATAATATTAATTATAATTGTCTTCCGTACATTAAAGTATAGTTATAATTTTCAACATTGTCTAATATTGGTATATTCCAAATAATTATTGCAAAAATCGGGTATGAATTAACGAAATTCTGTATTGGACAGTTAAATTAATGAAAAGAATTTGAAATTAATTTTGAAAAAAAAAATGTGTAATTACATCTTTATAGAATATTTTTCTACTACCACAATTTCTCGTGAATCATGAGAAAATTATTTCTTTCCGTAATGTATTTTTTACTTAATAGATACAGGGTGATTCAAAATGAAAGGGCAAAGCAGGCATACAAAAATAATACAAAATCCGAAAGGAACTTGGGATCGCAAACGCCATCCGGGGCCGCTAAAGGTCGTTTCCACGAAAACACGATCTAAGCAAACTGTGCGGCTTGACGTGTATAATTTCAGACCGACGGAGCTATAGCACATTTCAGCAGACAAATCAGAACACATCTGCAGGTCACCTTTCCCAAGCGTTGCATTGGTCGAAGTCGACGAATCGCATGGGAACCGCGATCACAAGATTTGTCTCCAGTAGATCTTTCTTAAGTTTTTTTACAGGACTTAGTTACGAAACACCTGTTTCATTGCAGGAAGACCTAATAGGAGTAATTATTGCGGCAGCTGTACGTGTTCGAGATACCCCTGATATGTTTGAGAAGGTCAGCCTGTCCGTCCATACAGCGTCGATGTAATGAGGTAACCGACACTGGTTACCGGATCACTTTCCAAAATAGCGCTGTTGGACACTACAAAATTGCCTGTAATAAATGTGAAGAGAAAGAAAAAAAATGATGGAGTAAACCAGGCGGAAGACGCAGAAATTTTATTTTAACCCTCTCACTGCGCAACCCGAGATTTCCTTGGGCAACGTAAAAGTAGCAAAATTTTCGCAACCCGAGATTTCCTCGGGGATGCATTTTTCCGTATAATTAATCCTCCTTGATTATTCTCACCAGTTACTTTTTTATTGTAATTTATGCCTTATTTAACTGGAGCATTTTCCCGGTTAAATTAGACAAAAAAATTGTTTTGAAAAACCGGTGACAAAAGAATAAAAATTCTTAAAAGACGCTCGTCGCGAAGGGGTTAAATACGCAATTTTTGAAGCTATTTTGATAAAACAATTACGCAGGGAGAGGATTAAAAAAGTGAAAAAAGGAAACTATCCAACAGAGGGAGATGATAAATTTGTGTCTTCTGCATGGGTGCTTTCTCTGTGGACAAGAATGGGGGAGGGGATTCTGGGTTCAATGTTAAGAATGCGATATGTGGGCTGATAGGGAGTATACCGACGCAGAGAGTGATATTATGTTTTCCATTTTTTCAGATAAAATAATTCTCATTTCAACTAGCAAGCTTTTTTTTGTGTTACACGTTAAAAAAACAAAATTAGAAACAAAATGGGAAGAAGACTGTGAGAGATAGTCGTAAAGAATTTTAGAAATTTGACAAAAATAATTATTTATTAAAAATTGCGTATTTTTTCTGTGCATAAGAAATGTTGTTACTCAATATAATTTATTACAATAATATTCTTATTGCTTAATAGTTGTCATTAGCTCTATTTGTATGAACTTTTGGAAAAAAAATTAGGTAGCCGGTATTTAGACCCCATTTTAAAAACTCAAAATTTGAAGACTTTCGGAATTTTGCTTCTTATAAACAGAAAATGCCTTTTAAACTGATTTTTTTTTCTCTAAACATGTGTAAGACGTGTCAAGGTACCCTGCTGTCACTTTTTATTTTATTAATTTTGAAAATTGTATGATCTAGATTGAAAACAAAAGTGGTAGCCGGTATTTGGACCTTTTCCTCTACATCTATACTAATATTATAAAGAACAAAACTTTGTTTGTTTGTTAGAGGTAATCTCTGGAGCTATCGAACCGATTTCAAAAGTAATGGTATCAAAATGATGGTGTTAGTCCAACTTAGAACATAGGCTATATTTTATGTCGGTGCCACTACCCCAAACGGGGTGCAGGAGCAAACAATTTTCTAGAAATGCGATTTTTGCGTTACTGAAGGGCCTAGAAATATGAAATTTGGAATATTAGTTACTTATAAGATATAAATGATTTCTAAGAACAGTTCTTAAACAATTCGAAATTTAAAAGGGGTGAAAATGCACAAAAAGCGTTCTATAAAACGTTCTAAATGGTGGTTTCTACATAATCTCAGGAAATACCAAACCGATTTAAAAAATATTGGTGTCAAAATGATGGTGACGACGCTTGCCCAAGATAGGCTATATTTAATGTCAGTGCCACTACCGCAAAGGGGGTGTAGGAGCTAAAAACGTTCTAAAAATGCGATTTATGTGTTACTGAAGGGCCAAGAAATATGAAATTTGGAATATTAGTTACTTATTAGATATAAAGGATTTCTAAGAACAGTTCTTAAACGATTCGAAATTTAAAAGAGGTGAAAATGCGCGAAAAGCGTTCTAAAAAACGTTCTAAATGGTAGTTTCTACATAATCTCAGGAAATACCAAACCGATCAAAAAATATTGGTGTCAAAATGATGGTGACAACGCTTGCTCCAAGATAGGCTATTTTTTATGTCGGTGCCACTAACCAAAAGGGGGTGCTGGAGCAAGAAACGTTCTAAAAATGTGATTTTTGCGTTACTGAAGGACCTAGAAATATTAAATTTGGAATATTAGTTATTTATTAGATATAAAGAACTTCTAAGTACAGTTCTTAAACAATTCGAAATTTAAAAGGGGTGAAAATGCGCGAAAAGCGTTCTAAAAAACGTTCTAAATGGTGGTTTCTACAGAATCTCAGGAAATACCAAACCGATTTAAAAAATAATGGTGCCAAAATGACGATGACAACTCTTGATCCAATATAGACTATGTTTTATGTGGGTGTCACTACCCGAAAGGGGGTGCAGGAGCAAAAAACTTTCTAAAATTGCGATTTGTGCGTTACTGAAGGGCCTAGAAATATGAAATTAAAAAACATTAGCTACTTATTAGATATAAAGGATTTCTAATAACAGTTCTTAAGCAATTCGAAATTTAAAAGGGGTGAAAATGCACAAAAAGCGTTCTAAAAAACGTTCTAAATGGTGGTCTCTATGCAATCTCAGCAAGTCCTGAATCTATTTCAAATATAATGGTGTAAAAATGATGGTGAGAGCTATTGCTCGAAGATAGGCTATGTTTTATATCTGTTTCCACTACCCCCGAGGAGATGCAGGTGCAAACACAAAACGTTCTAAACATGCAATTTTTGAATTATGGAAGAACCTAGACTCATGAAATTTCGCATGGTACATATTTATTAGATATAATTGATCTCTAAGATCATTTCTTTAAAAATTTGAAATTTAAAAGGGGTGAAAATGCGCGAAAAGCGTTCTAAAAATGTTCTAAATGCCGATTTTTCAGCAATATCTCAGGAAGCATCAAACTGATTTCAAACTAGCAACTTGAAATTAGCCAAGGTACATATTTATTAGATATAAATGACCTTTAAGAACAGTTTCGAAAAAGTTGGAAATTTAAAAGGGGTGAAAATGCGCAAAAAGCGTTCTAAAAACGTTCTAAATGCCGATTTTTCCGCAATATCTCAGGAAGAATCAAACTGATTTCAAACTAGCAACTTGGAATTAGCCAAGGTACATATTTATTATATATAAATGATATTTAAGAACAGTTTCGAAAAAATTGGAAATTTAAAAAGGGGTGAAAATGCGTGAAAAGCGTTCTAAAAACGTTATAAATTGCGATTTCTACTTAATCTCAGGAAATACGAAAGCTATTTTAAAAGTAATGGTTGCAAAACAAGTGTGACAGTCCCTGCTCCAACATAAGCAATATTTTATGTTGCTGTCACTACCATCTGGAGGTTGCAAGAGCAAAACAGGTTCTGATTTGCGTTTTTTGCACAACTGAGGGGTCTAACACTTTGAAATATGGCATGATATTTACATAGAAGATGTAACGTCTTTCTAAGGACACTCGAAAGAAAATTCCAAATTTAAAAATATTAAGTGAGCGAAAAGTGTTCTAAATTACAATTTTTATACAATCTTAACAAATACCAAACCGATTTTTTTTTAAAAATGGTGACAAATTGTTGGCGATAGAACCTGCTCGAACATAAGCTATATTTTATGTCTGTGCCACTACCACCAGAGGGTTGCAGGAGCAAAAAACTTTCTAAATTGCGGTTTCTGTGATACCGAAAAGGCTAGAAACTTTAAATATGGCATAATAGTTACTTATAAAATATAAATGCCCTCGAAGGACTGTCGAAAATAAATTCGAATTAAAAAGGGGTGAAGCGAAGGGGAGGTATGAAAAGCATTCTAAGAAAGTCCTAAATTACGATTTCTATGCAATTTCAGGGAATATAAACCGATTATAAAAGTAATAGTTGCGAATCAATGGTAACAGACTCTGATCCTACACAGGCTATATTTTATGCCGATGATTCTACCTCCTGGTGTTCACAGTATCAACAAACGTTCTAAAAAAAGCCTTTAAAAGCTTTCTAAATTACGTTTCTGTGAAATATTAGGAAATAACAAACCGATTTCAAAATTAATGTTGGCAAATTAATGGTGAGAGTTCCTATTTCAACATAGCCCTTTATTGTTGAGAGAGGTGGTAGGACTTGGAAACTGACATGATGGTTAATTTTAAGATGTAAGAAGATGGTTTCTAAAAAATTCAAAACTTCAAATGAATACTGAAAGGAGCGTATTAATTGAGCATAAAAGTTACAAAATATTTTCTAAATTATCATCTATTTAGTTTTATTTCGTTTTATTAATTGAAGTCTCATTTCTGCCTAATGCAGTGTAATAATGATGTTTAATCAAAGTGTGTTTTAAATAGTCATTTTTGAATTATTCCTAAAAGCATAATTTCTTTTAATAAAAATTAGGCATATAAATATCACTTGGCATATTTCAAATATTACGCGAGCAAAGTCGCTGGTTTGCTAGCATATTCATATACATATAATCTATACATATATATATATAATTTATATATATATATATATATATATATATATATATATATATATATATATATATATTATATAATGCAAATTTCCATTTTTTATTTATTGATGAAATACATTTTGTTGCATTTAATATGAGCTGCTTTTGCGCCAGTTATGCAATAATTTTCATTAATTATATTTGAAATGAGTGTATATATATATATATTTATGTATCACATATGATTCAATTTTCATCAAAATATTCAACATTTATATTTGTAAAACCCTTCAGTAATTTATTTAAATTTGTATTATGTTAATATTAATGAATTCTCCATGGATCTAAAATTCTCATTTGTTGAGTTCAGAGTTTTAATTGATTTAATTAAATGAAATTGAATAGTTTGTTTGGAAATCCCTCGTGATTACGTTTCTTGAGAAATCTTACAAATGGTGCAGATTTAAAATAGTGGTCAAAGCAAAGAGGATTACATTAAAGTAATTTAATTAATGAAAATAATGAAACTATGACAGACAATTCCCATTGCATGGCTCAAAGTAGTTACTTATCTTCAGTTCGTCTTTCACGTAATGCAACAGTAAAAGTTCCTTTGGAATTGTACTTTGCACTTGGTTAATTATCGATGCTAGATTAAGATCAAATTAAAATTAATATTATTTTTGATTTCTATTGAATAATTATGACGATTTAAAATCAATTCTCGATAAAAGTTTATTATAACAATTACATTTGTTTGTGGGATACATTTTTTTTCTTTTTTTGTTGTGCATTTTAGTTTAATATTAATATAAGAATACTCATATGAGATAAATTAATTGTAAAATATGTATGAGCTAAAATAAAGTACATTTTGATTCCACTTTTAACAAAATTTTAATTTCTCATAATTTCTAATCTCATGAAATTGAAAGTTATGAATAAAGAAACTTTAAAATTAGCTACCAACTTGTGCCTGATATTTTAATCTGTTAAATTGATAGATATATAATTAGAAAAAAATATTTTTAATTTTTCTCTTAATGATAACTTCATACGAAATTTTATGCAATTTTATTAATGTTATAAATATTATGCAAATTATATGGCATTGTGAGTCTAAAGAAAATGATTTCATGCCATAAACTATTACAAATTTAGTTCTTTGTAAATTATTTAATTATTTGTAAACTATTTTCACATTTGATTTGCACTATTTTTATATCACTTATTTAGACTTACACTGCTAGAAAATTGATGAATTCCCCGCAGAAAAAAATATACTTTGTTAAATTCAGAATTTTAATTTATTATATTAAATGGAATTAAATGTATTTTTTAAAATCTCTAACGATAAATTTCTTTGAGATATGTTTCAATAGATGCTAATTTAGTACATTGGTCAGAGCAAAGGGGATCTACATATAGTAATTAATGAAATATATATGTATAATTAAACTATTGCCAACTAGCTCCAAGTTATGCATAAAACTAATTTCTTTGTTTTGTAATTAAAAAAATACACATTCAAAAGATTAATGAAAATATTGTGTAATTTTTAATTGCGATTTATCGAATAAAACAGAAGTTTGATTCTAAATCTTTACTCGACATGTATTCATAAAAAAAAAAAAAAAACCTATAGATAAATTTTAATCTGACAGCAGTCTTATACTTACTAAACAAATTAAAATTATGAAAAGAGTCATTTTTAACCGGAAAAAATGTATAACGCTTATAAACGTGATCTTTTTATGATGCAATGGCATTATTTTTTTCCAAAGTTTTTTCCTCTGCTTTTTGTGCATTTCTTTAGCACTAATGCGAATGAAAATTACAATTTTCAGTAGCTGTAATCATTATTATTCCACAAAAGCGATATAACGAAGAATCCAGAAGAAAGACAAAAAGTAAAATTGAATTTTTTGAAAAATATAAAAAAACGCATGATGAGCTTTTTGCAGAAATGCACAAAAAGCTTTACATTAAGGCAAAGTTTTATATTAAGGAACATTTAACTGCACGAATATACGCATTTACCATCAACAAATGCCACTTTAATTTTATTAGTAGTTTGTATAGTAACATGCATTGCATGGCCATAAGTTACCAGACACATTCCATTTTAGACGATTATCAGATATCTATAGAAGTAATTTTCGAAATTATGGGATATAAAGGGCATATTGCCCATAACGGCAAATAGGAGATCAACAAACAATTGAATAAAAAATTTATTTGTGACTTTCTTGCAAAATAAAATGTTGGAAATAATCTGAAATTATAGTAAAGGACTATGTTAGTGCATATTATGTTAGTGCATTCTATGTTAATGCATATATAACCAGACATATTCTATTTTAGACGATTATCGAATAACTAGAAAAAATTTTTACAAAATTCTGGGATGTAAAGAATATATTGGTACAAAGGCAAATATGATACCAACAAGTAATATAATAAACAATTTTCTGTGACTGCTAAAATAAAATATTGGAAATATTCTGTAGTAGCAAGGTACTATGTAGGTCCTTTTGAACGTTTGTGTTCATTTGTGTAAATATAGAACATACAGGCATAGGGATATAAAAGTATCTTAAAAACGAACTCTTTTTAGCATAATTTAGTAGTAAACTCTATAGAGCAACATATGTAAAGAAGCCATTTCCAAACAACAAATTTTCTTTCAAATTCTTTACAAATTACTCTTTTCGTCCGTAGCCCTTTATTCTTCCACTTATTCCGACTCTTTTGCGGAAGCAAGATTCGTAGTCCCAAATGAAAGACACTCTAGCGAAAGCGAGGTTGAAAAAAAATCAATAAATTGAAACCAGACAAATTTAAAAGGGAAATTGCACAAATTAAAGACACCGAAAAGCTCGAAGGTAGAACATGGGGCGATGAATCAACCGAACGCTTCCCGCTGCTTCTAGCTTATTATTAGTGTGTATGTGTATTTTAATATATATTGTAGTATGAGTGTGTATGTGTGTGTTTGATATATATTGTAGTATGAGTGTTTTATTATAATTATCGTAGATCGATGTAATAGTAAAATCTATTCGTTGTTGTCCTGTCATCCTAGGCTGTCGTATAGATGGCTGGTGACTTCCCCAACATAGTTTATTAGTGAGAAATTGCAGACACAGGCATCGGCCGGAGTAGCTCAGTGGTCAGAGCAGCAGTCTTGTATACAGTGGTCCCGGGTTCTATTCCTCGCTCTGGCTAATTTTTCACTCCAGTTGGGTTTATTGTATTTATTGTACGTATGTCTGTATAATATTTATATGTACCTTTAACTGTTGAATGCAGGCGTTATTTATGTGTGTATATGTTTTAATATATACACTGTAAAAAAAAAAACCTCGGAAACGTTACTCTATCTGGTGGGGCAGCAATGTGACCCACCAGTTCTGTTACGTTTCCGCATATTTCGTTCAAATGTTCACAAACGTTTCCGCATATTTCGGTCAGATATTCACAAATATTTCTGTGTATTTTGGAAACATTTACGTGCATTTCGGAAACGTTTCTTTATATTTAAGTCAGATATTCAGTAACGTTTCTGCATACATCGGAAACCTTTCTGTATATTTCTTAAATGCTGCTGCATAATTCGGAAACCTTTCTGTATTTTCCGTAAATGTTGCTGCACATTTCGGAATCCTTCCCGTATTTTTCTGAAATGTTTCTGCATAATTCCGAAACTTTCCTGTATTTTTCGTAAATATTTCAGTGTATTTTGAAAATCATACTATATATTTCAGAAATATTACCGTGTATTTCGGAAAGCTTCCTGTATTTTTCGGAAATGTCTCTACATAATTTGGAAACATTTCTGAAAGATTCAGCGTACTTTGGAACCGTTTCTGCATTTTTCAGAAATGTCCCTGTATATTTCGGAAGCCTTTCTGCTTATGTTAATAAGGTTACTGAATTTATATTTAAGGCTTGTTATCAGTCAGGACGCAACTTTCCCTTTCTGATGCTAAGCCTATGGGCTTGGAATGCATCCATATTTTTCAAATTCTCCTAAAAAAATTTAAAATGTTTACCTTCTGCTTTCGGTATGCTCTTCTTGAAGAATGCTTCTTTCTTTTTTATTTGCCAAAATGTTTCTAAAATTTATATTTAATTTTATATTTTAAGTATTAAAATCTAAGTGAAGCAGGCAAGTTGTAAGATTTTAGCATTTTAAATAAAACTAACAATGTATTTTAAAAATATATTGTCAAATAAGAAAGAAAGAAACATCCTTCAAGAAGAGCATACAGGGAATCGAAGGCAAAATTTTTAATTTTCCGTGGAGATTGAAAAACATGGATGCATTCCAAGCCCATAGGTTTAGCATTGAGAGGGAAATTTGCAGCATGACTGATAAAGAGCCTTAACGTTTCCAAATATGATTTAGCTGCGTGGCTTCTCCGAGAATGGAACATTTCTAGATAAAATACTAAGCTTTCTGAACACATTTTGAGAATATTACGATTTTCATATCCAAGTATAACGATTTCAGAAATTAATAACATTTCCAAGTACTAATATTTTCCGAAGAAGATACTATTATTTCTTAAAACCCTCCGACTGTCTTGGAAAAGGGCAAAATTGTAATGTTGTTTTCTCTGCATTTTGTTTTAAATACTAAAAAAAAAATGATTCTTTGAACGTTTTATAAAAAAACTTAATAACGAATATGAATGCAATCCTTGGAAGTATTAATCATTGTTCAATGTATTAAAAATACATTAAATCAATAGAATTATATTACTTTAAATATTGCTTGTATTGCAGTGAAACCTGAAGCTTAGTGAACGTATTAACACGGGCTTGTCAGTGAGGGGGTTAATTTATGCTATTAGTGTTCCTGATACCAGAAACACAATACCTTGACTATATTCTAGGTGATGTACATATGTAACATTTTTTCTGGAGCTATCAAAAGATATTGGATCATCCTTGGTCTGAATCATCAATGTTTTATTTCTTAAATTTTTCTTGCAAAACAGACGATGTGTCTGATCTGGTAATGTTTCTATGATTCTCTTTCCTAAGCAAAACAATTGCTAAATTTAATCTACTGACAACCAATTCAACTTTTCCAAATACTGTAGATCAAAATTTAGTCCTATATTAAGGACCAGATTAATCCCTGAATTTAGTAGACACACAAGTGCAGTGGTGGAAAATTTGCGCAGAGGAGGAGCCTATTGACACCACTAATATTTTATGGTATTCTTCATCTTAATAAAAACTGTCATTAGATAAGACGAAAAATTCTGCTAATATTTAGTGGTGTCAATAGGCTCCTCCTCTGCGCCAATTTTCTACCACTGCAAGTGTTATTTTGAAGCCCACCTATCATTTGACAATTTTTTTTTTCCTTTTACATACATGGAAAATCACCAATGCTTCTAATATTATTTCCCAGAGGGCTTAGCAGAGTTCATTTATGCTTCACTAAATAGCTTTTTTATATTCAGATACTTTTAGTAGTATCTATTTTGGAATATGTGACATTAACAGATTGTGCCCAACCGATACCTTTGCAAATTGTCTTGAATTATTCACTTCAAACAATTCTTGATCAAATTTTATGGTATGCAAATAGCAATTCATAGACTGGAGTCATCGAGAATCAATAAAAACATCCCGTCTGTGCTACATATACTAATTTATAAAAGAGACTGAAATGTTCAAAATGTAAAATATTTCTTATACTTACCTGATAAACTTTCAGCATTCATGCTTTAAAGAAAATAATGTAAGCTGTATGGAAAAAAAATCAGCGATGCTTTCTAAAAACTAAATAAAATGCCTAATTTTATATTTAAAATATTTACTTTGAAAATAATGCAACTGTAAATATTAAAATAAATGTTCTGTTTTGCTTATTAATCACCGATGCTGTATTATTAGAAAAATAAACAAAAGAAGATGAGCATTTAAAAATTAAGACTTCATTTTTAACTTAAGAATAATCAATTACTTTGTAAATTGCTTTTAACTATAATTTTAAGATCTCGTCCATGTTTTGACACAATGGCAACAGACTAGTTGTGTTTAGCTTATTTTAAACTCTTTTCTTATAAGGTTTATAAGTTGAACTTAGAATAAACTTAACAATTTTTTTGCTCTATACCACTTGTTAAGATATATTCTTAAAATGAAGATGGCAGGAAAGCTTTTCAAATTTCTTTCTATTTCAGTCGATATATGTAACTGATTTTTTTGCTTCTTAACACATTACTGCCTGGAAACATAAAAATATCTTTTTATAGATTGATGGTAGGAATTGTAATTTATAACTGAATAATTTGTAGAGAGAGAAGGACAAAGTGTAATCTAAGGATACTTGTTCCTGATTAGTTGTGAGCAGGTAAAAAATTATAGCAAACACTTAAGTAACAATTTGATAGGAAATTTCTTCATTTACAGCAGATTTTACAATTAATTCTTTCAGACTTGTGCATCCTAATGCCATAATATGTACTTTTTAATTATAAGTTAATTACAAGTTTTATCACTTATTTCATTATTCTGCATCACAATAACAAAAAGTGTATTCCAATTGCCCCTATCAATAAATATATATATCTACATTGATGAATATTCAATGAAATTTACATACAACAGAAATTATGCTATTCATTTGTTCCGTATGTGCCTTTTTATTATTTCACACACCTCAAAGGATTGAAAAGAGAATCAAATACTATAATAAATTCACAGAAACACTGATATGTGATATGTTTCTTTCAATGCTAAAAACACAAAAAGCTTCCATCATACGGGAATTTATTATTATCAAACATTTGAACGTGAATTTAACATACCACGCTGCCAAAGTCTGCCTTCTACTTTAAAAACCAGGCTTGCATTGATTTTAATCATCCTAGTCAAAATATGTTTTTACCATCAGTTGTGAAAACTCGTTGACTAGGGAAAGAAATTATTTTTTTTTAAATGATAAACTTAGAACGTATTTGGAAGTGTTTGCAAATATTTTACTTAACAATATACTTTAATTTTCATTACCTTTTAATTTAACAGCACATTTTATTTCTTAAGGCAAGCAAGTTTTGTAAATACTGAAATATTTTAATTAAATGTTTAGTTTAATATAAAAAACGAAGGAAATCAAATCCCATTGAATGAAACAAACATTTTAAAAATTGCATTAAGAGATCAAAGAATTATTACAAGTATCATTGTATTAAGACAAGACCATTTCATAATTTATTCTGGACAAGATCAAACATGGAAAATAATCTTACTGTTGATAATGAGTTAGCACAACCTATCAGGGGCATTGTGAAATTAACAAATCCAAAATCAATATTTTCTTATTTTTATTACTGTCCAGCAAATATTGTAATGTATTTGTTACACTTAAAGAATTTTTATAAAATGCATACTTTTATATTATTACATAAGACAAAAATATTTTATCTATATTTTTAATAATTATTAAAATATTAATTATTATATGTACATGTTATATAATATGATAATAATAGCAATTTATATAAGTTAAAGTTATTTACTTAGAGTTTTGACCATTTTTGGGTGGTTAAAGCCAGTTTTGACCACTATTATACAGTTTAAAAAATGATTGACAACTACTCAGGTTAAAATTAGTTTACTATATTTAATAATTATTAAATATAGATGGCATATTTTTGCATTATGTAATAATATTTCATAGAAAAATATACATTTCACATTTAAGTGTAACAAAAAATGAGAAAATATTGATTTTGAGTTTGTAAATTTCACAAAGCTCCTGATGAATGTTCGTGCTTTATTCTTCATCAATAGAAACATTATTACAACCCTGCTTAAATCAGAACTGCGTAATTCAGAAGCAAAAAGATTTATAGCTTCTAAATCTTCTTTAAAAAATTCACATTTATTCTTTGAAATTAAACGCAAGAAAACAGATCTCTGTATTGACAGATTTGTATTAAAATTCCGCTTTTTAGTAGTTCTTCTAAAAATAATATTTTTACAAAATAATAATGATAATTTAATTACAATAAAACTTATAAAGTGCAGATTTTTAACTGTATGAGAATCTGTACTTTAATTTTTGGATTAAGTTGTATTTTGTGTATGATTAATGTAATCATACATTTTAAAATTAAATTACACTCCCAATGAAGACAATGTTCAAGAGTACCACTGATTGCAATAAATAAGTGCAATAAAATGATAACTGTTTTCATTGATAAAGATTGCATGTTAATTCTAAAAGCTACAGTAATTTGGTAATTACAATATGAAATCTTTCAGTTTAGAACAATGGAATTTTCTACAATACTTTTGATATTCACTTTTAAACAAGGAAAAATAATAAAAATATGCTTCTTTCAAAATCTCATTTGATTCTTTTGAATGTTAAGGTTAAACCTTAAAACAATATTCACTTTTTATAACTCATGTCATGTTTAAAGTACTTCACTAGAAGAAAAGTATGTAAAATTAAAAAATATTATGAAAGTCTTAAATACTACATAGATTTAAGTTTAAGAATTAAGCATAGTTTAAGACCATAGTTGTCACATAGTTTAAGAATGAAAAAGAACATATTACGTATCAAAAACAGAACATTACATTAATTTTTAAATGGATTTTTCTTTCTAGAAAAATTTTCAATAAAATAAAAAGGAAAATTATACCAAATCATTACAATACTTTCCTGTAAAACATTTTACATTAATTATTTTTAACACAATCAACTGATTGGTAAAGAAATCACATAACTAATAATTATTAATTGTGTGATTTACAATAATTTTCAATTGAAAACCCAGCCAAAAAGTCGTTTATAAAAATCTACGAATACAAGACTTTTTTTTTTATAATTATTATTTGTAATGAAGATTTGTAAAGTAAAAAAGTACAACAATCCATGATATTTATAAGGATTTTGACTAAAATAAATATATTTTTAAACTAAGCAGTTAATCTTTAATTTGCAACCAGTAAGAGGAAAATTACACATTTAGATTTCTTGGAGGGAATGAAAATAATAAGTAATTCTCACCGAAGTTTCAGTTAACCATTTATTATTTTTCATTTTTTATTAAAAATTTAAAAATAAATAAATAAAAATGCACTATTAATTAGCAATGAAATATCGGTATTTTTATCACTTTTTTTTTTTTAATTGCATTTAAAAGTTAAAAACCTACCTGAATATAGGTATAAAATCTGAGATATTAACTAACGAAAATTTAACACCCCCACCCTTATAAATTGAGGTTTCAATTGAAGAAAATGTTTATGAATGGAAAATCGAGAAATGGCAAAAGCAATATCAATATATAACAACAACAAGAAAAATCTGTTTACTTAAATAAAATGTTTATTAAATCGAAGATTGTACAATATGAATTAGTCATATAAATATGTATTACTATTTTAAAAATATACAAACAAATGTGATGCATTCCAAATTCAAATTTTAAGAGAAGGTTCCTTGTTTGTCTTCATAAATTTTGCCACCGCTAGCTAAAATGAAAAATATTAAATAACAGTTAATTTACATATTACTCTACAGAACAGGGAATTATTAAATTACAGATAAAACATTGAATCAAATTAATCAAATAAAAATAAAATAATAAATTTTCAATAAAATAAAACCTCAATAATCAATTCTTTAGTTTCCAAATCAAAGACAATCTCTTCTTACATATTCAATATGTAAATTTTATCCATGTATGGGCAGTTTTATTTTTTCACCGATCTCAAAACTTAAAATTACCAATTTATTAATTATACAAAATTTTTCGAACATTATGTAATAATGTCACATCTAAGGTGTAGGGCAGAGCTATCCAACATGGTGCCCTTCTGAAGGTTTCTATTATTAGACTATTTAGAAGTAAAATTACATTATAAAGAATGCTTTTTTTAAATCCTTAATATTTGCATCAGAGATATTTTGAAAACCAGTGAAAACACATTAAAAACCAGAAACATTACTTTGAAAATTTATCATGCATATTTTCATGATTTGCAGTTATTGTTTATAAAGTGTAATTATTATGGTTCAATTTGGCAATATTGGAAATAGCTCTTTTTAATACTTAAAGAAGTAACAGGAAGATAAACGTTTTACACCTTCTCCCACCCTTTTGAAGACACATGTGCATGAAAGTTTAGTTTTTTAGGTGTGTTTGTAATTACATAAATACGTAGTACCAATAGTCAATGTTCGGTCCATCCGTCTGCATATAACAATGCAAAAACTACCCAACCGAATGGTCTTAAATTTTAAATATATAATTTATGCAAAATTTTGTCAGGTCATTTCAAATTTTATGAAAATCGGATGTATAGTTTAATTACAGGGACAGTCAAAAGTTTTCCGTTACATTACGGCCAATGGGAAAAAATTATCTCAAATGCATTTTAATGATGTGACAGCCTTTCGAACAGAATGAAATGGATAGGCATTTCTGAAGTGCACTAAAATATACATTTGGTACAATGTGCGGTGTAAAAAATATTTATAAAACTAGTTATTAGTACGAACGCACCTCATTTGCTAAATTTGATGTGCAATTTTCAACTTGTTTCTTTTTTGCTGCTGTCACACTGGCACATTGGCTGTTTTAAAGGAGGGATAAAGGGGCATAATTTTTCCTTCTTGACTTTTGAAATTTTACGAAGTTTTTTTCTGTTTTTCTTTTTTTCAATTTGTTTAGAAAAATTAATAAAAGAGTGCAGAATTATTTCCATCTATGTAAGCACTTCCAGACTGTCTCTCTTGAACCACCCATATGGATTGGTCACTATCATGTGTTTGTTTTTGTACTTTTTATAAAACTAAATTTGCGCCTTCAAAATAAGTCAAAGCGTATTTTCACATCCTAAAAGAAACCTAGCAATATCTCTGATTTCCACGTTTATTTTAATTATTTGTTATTGTCATTATTATAGGTGTTATTAAAGTTTCTGGCACCTTATCCTAGAGATCTGCACAAGCCGGCCCGTGGGCCGGCCCTATTTTCATTCACGGCACTCGGGCCGGGCCTAGTCACTACTCTTTACGGGCCGGGCCTAACTTATTTTTTCTGCACAGACCCGGGTACTGGTTTCATTCCTAATTTTCACGGCCCAAAATTTTCATTCCTATTTTTGACCCAGCCCGTATAAAAATCATATTCTCGGCGTGTGGCCTGGTCCGTTCAAAGGTTAGTAAGCTTAGGCTTGGTACAATTTTCTTTTTCAAATAATGCATACATTTTTAAATTGCCATTATTATACAATTAAACATTCAAATTCATTCTTTTTAAAGAATAGTAGATTTCTACACTTATTAAAATATAGTAAAATGTGTGAAAAAGAACCTGTCTATGACGGAATCTTGTTTTAAACTGAAAAACGTGTTGATCATGCAAAATTAATATACTACTACGTAAGAAAAGAATATATAATACATTTACACTTGCTAAGAAGGGAACTTGTCTATACCACATTTTTTTTTTCTTTTCTATGCAATTTAGTCTTAGATTTTACTGTATAGCATTTTTCAGATTTTTAAAACTTTAATACATGGAATATGGATTAACAATATTAAAGATAACTGAAACATTTACATACAAGAAATAGAGATTCATTAAAAAAATAAACATCGTACACTGCGGCACTTCTATAAAAATGAAGATTATAAACATGAAAAGATAAGTATTTTTCGCTTGAACTCCTCGTACGAAACAAACTTTTAACCAAATCGACGTAAAAATCACTGTTTTGAAGAAATTCACTTAGGCTGAACTTTTAACTCTTTTACCGAGCCGGGCCAATATTTTCTTTGCACGGACCGGGCCCGGAAATGTCAGCCTGTGCAGACCTCTACCTTGCCCTTCAAACATATACCTCTCATAGAAAAATGTATAATTTGAAATTTAGTACATGTAACTAAGAACTGTAGAGGCCTTTTGTCTACCGCTGTAAGATTCATTTACATTATGTTAAGACGTGCGTGTAACAAATACTGTGCGATAATATTGCCGCATGTTTTCAGTCATATGAATAATGCTGCCCTCCATTGAGTGCCAAGAGCTGAGGTGTGCCCTGCCCCTACTTACTGAAGGATTGGATAGGCCTCGTGTAGGTTACTTTTTAAAAAATCAGATATTTACGTATTTTTATTCAAAATTTATAATTTCTCCCCCAACTGTCATATTTTTATCCATATTTAGTTGTTTCTTTTACAATTCATGGATGTTAATTTCTCTGCCCAACCGTAGATAAACTTTAAAGAAGTTACGACTGGCAATCTTGAAGACCTAAACAAATTTCCAATACAGTAGCTTTTTCTTTTTACAGCTTTATACGTTTTATCACCATATAATTTCATCATCAGTAACAAAGTATATCATGATCATTTTTGCATAGTTGCGAGTTGCATAAAAGATCTTCCTAATTAACCTCATATTGCATCCACCGCAATATAAGATAAATCAGACTGTTTCCATATTTATAAAAATAAATGCAGGCAATTTAAGAAAAACAATAATTATATATAGGGGAGACCGGGGTACAGTGGACTACTTTTGCAGTTAACATTTTTTTCTCTCTTTAACGGAGAGACCAATCTACCTGAAAATATTTTTCAATATTCTTTAAATCTTTCTACATGCCTCATAATTTTCGCAGAACATAATTCCCAATATATTTTTCATTTTTTATTATATATATATATATACACCCGTAAAGTGGACCAGTGTGCCCCAGAAGCGGGGTACACTGGTTCACCCACTGGGGCACAGTGGTCCACTATTAGTTATTGTCTAAAATACAATATAAATCTATTTATAATTAATCTAATTCTTTTTTATTTCCTCTTTACTTCCAAAATAATATAATAATACAAATTTGCAAGTAGCATTTGAAACAAAAAACATAACTAAAAAATTATCAAAAACTTTATTATATTTTTAAAATACCAATATAAGATATATATAGGAGTGATTGCAAATAAGTTATTAAGTACAAAAAAATCAGCAAACATTAAGACAAATATGATGATGAAAAATTTATCAGAAGCTCAAAATAGTCAGGATAAAATAGTTCATTATGAGCTAACCGTGTGCTCTGAAGCTATAAATAACCAATCGAGCACAGGTAATCTATTACTTATTAAGTTACAGTTATATTTTTCAAACGCAGTAAATACAAAACAAAATATTTCTTACTATGTTAACTCTACACAATGCATGATTTTCATTTCTCTCCTTCCCCCCCCCCCCCCCTCAAAAAAAGGTACTATATTGAACAAGAAAACTTTTTTTTAAAATCACATGTGAAGTGTTATCCATAATTTAGGGGAAAACTAAAGTGTCAGATGGCTACTACATTATAATCTGAACAACATATAACATGAAATTTAAAGTGTGCCAAATGGCTACTCTATGCATTGTAGGGTTAAATAAATTATAATTTTTCTTTGTTTACTTTATTTTATAGTTAAATAACTATTTTAAAACAATATTTCTTTATAGAGACTAAGCAATTATTAAATATTTTGAAAATTCTTCATTACAGGAGCAGTATTCATTGCAGACCTCTGTACCCCATGTTGAAGTTCAATACATACTCATAAAAATATTATTTAAAGTTTTCTTTTAAGCATATAAACTTTTAAATTAAATAAAGACTAGTGTCTTATCTTTTCAAATAAGTTGTTTTATCTTATTTATCCGTAACCTGTAATTACTCAAGGCTATTTCCATGGGCACTTGTAGTGTAAGTCACATGCTAAATTTTTTGGCTATCAGTATTTTAGAAGAGAAAAATGTGACTTATTTTATGGGAGATATGTCATTAATTGAATAAGGCCAAGCAGACTTTTCCAAAATAACGGTGGCTAGCAAGCATTGCAATTATCAGCTATGTGACTTACACTACAAAAACCCATGGAATTAGCCTCAATAAAGAAATGTATGATGATGAAAAATTTTACTTTTAGGAGCTCACAAAACAACCAGTCAGGGTAACAGGGTTCATTCTGAGCTAACGATGTGTGCTGAAGGCTATAAGTAATCAATCCAGTGTTATCAATTGTTAATCCAGTGGTATCAAGCTGTTATAAATTAGCCTAAAAGAAAACTTTTAAAAATTTAAAAATAAGTAAAATATAAGGGGTGGTCTACTGTATACTTAGGTCAACTGTACCCTGCTCTCCCCTATATAATAATAATGTATGCAATTATATATAAAATATGAAATTATGTTCTTGAACATCAACGAAAATCCAATAGGACAATAACGAACACATGCTGTTAAAATTGCAAATAATTTGACAAGACTTTACAGCATATCTTGGTGACATATCTTTCGCTATAAAAAAGAAGAACCAAAAATATTACGCCACTGGGAATTATAATACAATTTTTAATTAAATGCTTTCTATGCCTGATAAAAACTTACTACAGTAAAACCTCTAAATAACGGACACCTCGGGAGCGCGGAAACTGTCCGCTATTCAGAGGTGTCCGCTATTGGGAAAAACCTCAGAGATTCAAAACCTGCTAAGAAATGCTTAATGTTTCATTAATTTATTTATATGGCCGAAAATCTCTATTACTTATATGATTAATCAGAAATTAAAATTATTTTTTAAGCATAAAACTGATATAAAATTGTGCATAATTGTGCGTTTTCTTTCTCGGACGTACTGTTGAATTCTGAATTCAACACTGGACGTGGGAAGGGCGATTTTCCCAAGACCACCTTCTACATTTATCTGTGATCACAAAATTTGTGACACATTGCCCTGATAAATTTAGAGGCCTTTTTGCTTTTTTTTTCTCGTTAAAAAATAATTTTTGATCATTTATCGATCGCCAAAATTACTGTCCGCTATTAGGAGTGCCCGTTATTCAGAGGTTAAACAAATAAAAATATAGGTTTTGGGAGTGGGGATTGGAAAACTGTCCGTTAAATAGAGGTGTCAGCTATTCGGAAGTGTCCGTTATAGAGGTTTTACTGTAATTACAAAATTAGTGTATTTTATTGTTCTCAAGATTGGGAATGGATCTAGTAAAACAACTATTTAAAGCTTCTTTCATTATTTAATTAGGTAAAACATTTTTAGAAACAAGAGTATCATCTTGGATTTAGTAAATTTTCATATTTTAAAAATGTAAGAAAATTTATGATTATAAAAACAGATTTTAATCAAGCAATTAAGAATCTTGACACTGACAGAATTTCTATGAAAAGATTGAAATGCACTTTAATTTTTTACCTGTTGGAGATATTTAGACAACATAAATTACAGAAGTTTTTTAAATAAGGGAAGAATTTTCAAAAACTTACACTACATAATTTTTTATTTTGTACATCAATCCTATTAAGTTATATTTAGAAAAAAAAATTTCCATTCTCTGACAAATCAAACAGTAAAAAATTCATTCTTCGACAACCAAAACTCACCAAGTAATGATACTTCGAATTTTATAAATTTCAGATCTTGGGCAATTCCATCGTAACAGACTAACTAATCATAGAGGAAAAAATGACGTTATCTTATTTAAAAGATAATAATCAGGTAACTAAAAGATGGCTACAATTAGTACATGATATTATAAGATAAATTAATATAGTTATGAATAAATTATATAATGTGAATAATTATGATTAAAAAAGTGGTAAACAGACAAACAGGAATTACCATGCTTTCCGGACACCTTAATGGTTTTCTATATTATTTATAAAATAACATACAATTTATTATAACAAATGTATTTTCATTCAAAGGCAGTTCAGAAACATTGGACTTCCACAAAATTTGACAGCTGCCACAATATAGTTATGAAAAAGCATGCTATCTTACCTGTAACAGACCAACATCCAATATATAATAGATAAACACACAAGCACTTAAAAAGAAGCTATACTGATTACAATAGATTTTATTGATTTTGACTATTCAACCATTTATAAAATACATTGCAAATATAAAAAATATAGGTTTAATACTATCAGAAAATATGTGTATAGTACCTACTTGATGTAAACAATAAAATACTAAAAATTGTTACATTTACTTGGAATTGCCCTTATGGGAATACAGTAGACTCCATCAAATCCGCACATCATCAAAAATGTAAACAATGAAACTTTCAGTTTAGATGTAGGGACAAAATTAGACTTTTTTAGTTTTATACCGTTATTTTGCATGTATTTTAATATGTAATGCTTGATAATATGACTCAACTTGCGGTTTTTCCTGAAGGAAGTATAAATTTATTCCCGAAAAAAATTCGAGATATTGCTAATATCTAATATCATTGGTAATCAAAATCTTTATCAAATATATTTGTATTAATCAAGCTTTTTTGGTTATTAAAATTGGCTAAACCTCACAAAAAACTTCCTTACTTTATGATTTTGATGTGAACTAATAGAGTACCTATTTTTATGAAGGAAGATATAATTTAAGGAAAATGTATTTCAACTTTATTATGCATATTTAATTATACATTATTATTAATTATTTAATTGACCTTACTGTTTATGATTTTAGTTTATTACTTTACTTGGTACTTCTTAGTTATCCCGTCGACCAATTTCGCAAAATTATATAAATCACCAAACCACTCGCTAAATTATACACATTGACATACTTTTTATTTTAAATAACGAAAGAACCAATAAATTAGTAAAACATTAATAAAAATACAAATAAAACGTCAAATTAATGGTTTTACTGGCCATTATTGGCATTTAATCTTACAATTAATTAATTAATGGCAACAATTATTGGCATTTAATCGTACAATTTGGCGACAGTAATTTGGTAGACGAGATAACTAAGAAGTACCCTTTACTTAATTATTTTAATATTTTACTGTATTGCAAGCATTCATTTTAATTTTTATTGTATTATCACATTCAAATTACTGTTTAAAAAATGTAAACACAGCAATGACCAGAAATCTGCAAAAATTCTAGAATCCGCATAACTTCTGGTTCCAAGCTGTGCAAGATTTCAAAAATTCGTCAAAATGTCAAAAATCTGATAACAAAAGACTCAAAATAAACCATTTCAAAGTATGTTTAACAAAAGTTTAAAATAAAACCACATTTTATAAGACCATAACCCCAAAAGAAAAAAAAAATGTTGGCTCAAGCTTTCAGTTCTACCTTCTGCATGTTGTCCATTAATTTCAGATTCCAATGAAAAGTGGCATTAATAAAAAATTAATACATAATCATATGTTTGATAAAAGTTTGAAAAATCATTTTCATTTCAATTTTAAATATATATCAAATTGAGACTATCCCCCACACCACTCCAAGAATAAATCTCATAAAATACCGAGTAGAGAAAAATAAAAAAAAAACTTTTAAAACTCAATACGGAGGCAAAAAACAATAAAACATTCTGATAATTTTTAACACGTTCACGCCGGTGCCTATATTCATGTTTTTCGCTGCGAGGCGGCCCTCGAATTCATGTGTTGCTTCATCTGGCAGCGCGGTGCTTTCGTTTATTCAGACACTGTATGTAATGACACGCCCCTCTCATATTTATTAAATTGAACACGAATAAAACAAGCAGTGTTGATTGTGAGTGTCTGAAAGTTTGTGAGGAGTAAGCAAATTACTTAGAAACATGATTTTATTGACTGCATATGTATGAATTCAATATAAATGTCTCAAAATCTAAAGAAATATGGACAACATGATATAAATGCATTTTCTGTAATATAGAAGCCACGCCCTTTGTTAATGATATTTTTTGAATGAAAACGAGAATTCTCGTTTCCCGTCATGAATGTATAAGTTTTATAATATTAAATTGTTTTTACTACTGAATTTTCGAATGTTCAAGTGTGACCCAGCTGGTAGTGCAGCCGTCTATGGCATAATCGAGTGTGACCCACCGGTGATGCACGCCGCCCGATGCGATAGTCAAGTGTGACCCACCGGTGAGGCACATCACCCGATGCGGCAGCCAAGCGTGACCCACTGGTGATGCACGCCGGCGTGAACGTGTTAAACAATTTTAAAATACTATAGCTAAACTTCATTAACGCGGACACTCAAGGGGAAACTTTTTCGTTTGTGTTATACGAACTTCAATACAATACCTACAACTGGATGGGCAATCGGAAATAGTTTGTGCTAAAAGTATTCATGTTAAGCGTATTTGTGTTTAACGAGGTTTGACTATATTATCTTATTAACTATAGTTTTATCACTACCACAAATTTATAAAATTGGAAAAAAAAATCATAAATTTCTACAAACCAGCTAACATTTTTCAAAATTAAAAAAAAAATTGCCTGCATAGTAAAAACTAGGGATGCACCGAATAGTGATTTTGGCCGAATATCGAATACCGAATATTCGGCCAACAGCCGAAACGAATACCGAATATTCGGCTAGCCGAATAGTAACTGCTAGACATAATACTGTATATTCGGCCGAATACTGAATATTCGGCTTGTCAAATACTTTTATATTTCATAGTTTAAAGGCATTAAAATCTTAAATTTTAAAGCAATTTTACGTAATATTTAAAACAGAAACTTTTATTCTAATAAAGAAGATCTTTTATTCAAGTAAACTTTATGCTGAAAAAAAAATCTGCTTTGAGTTATTTAAAAAGAGGATAATTATAATTTTTTTTTAATTAATAAAATTTTAAATTTCATGGCTTCTTCTGAGAATTAAAACAAATGAATAAAATCTTAAATTCTAAAACAAACATTTTAAAATCAAAGAGAAATTGTGAAAAAATTGCACAGGACCATACATTTGTTTGTCAGGAAGAGACTAAAGTAAAAGTAAATAAATAATACAATCTATTAAATTTTATATGGTGGCAACTTAGCAAGAATAACTGTTCTACTCCCTTTGATTAAGCAAGGAAGTTTTTAAATGCATCCTAGATCACTGTCTGGAGTGGGCAATCATTTTCATTGATTGTAAACATTCTTAAAATCTTAGCAAGAAACATATTAGGACAATGTTCAGGAACTTGCTTTTGTACATAATTAATTGCTATGAAAATTCTCGTGATTGGTTAATTTTCTTAAATAATAGGTAGTACTTAACAAACAGCAAATAAATAATGTAACAACTTTCTCTTTTACTTAAATATGATTCTGTTTCTAGTTATTCTGAATATCTTTATAAGTTGACTGTGAAACTTAGAAGTTGTTTAAGGTTTTTAAAAATATGTTTTAAAAGTTTTCTTAAGTATTCGGTTCAGCTGAATAGCTGAATATTCGGCCAAGCCGAATAGTGCCAGAAGAATCTGAAAAGTGCCCTTAAGAATCCCAAACATGCGCTTTAAAATTAAAAAGTGCCTTTTCTCACCAGCAGCACCGTGCTCTTTTTTAAACCTAGGGTAAACTCTGATTGAAATTTTGAAATTATTAAAAGTAAAGGTCAAATAAATAATAATGTATAATTAAATATGCATAATAAAGGTGGGATGCGAGATGCATTTACCTTGAATTAGGGTCAGGTGGGGGAAAGTGGTGGTAATCTAAAAAAATGTACTTTTTTCACAATAAATGTACATATTTTTACTTTTTTTTTCAATTAATACATAATTGGAGTTTGTGACAAATATTTCTATTAAGATTTGTAAATCTGGCAACAAGTTTACTGTTGTTTATCTTCTTGTTTACATATAGGGGAAGACGGGGTACAATGAAACATTACTTGCAAAATCAATCAAATTTGTCATACAGAGTTGCAGTTTATATATATATGTTATACAACTATATGTTCCAATTACTGATGTGATTTGGATACATTCACACTTCTACAACAGTAGCAATAGAAGATTATTGCTTTTGCACCATTGAAAGTAACTTTCTTTACTAAAAGTAATTTTGTTTCTTTTTCCTTGTTTTTATATGTAATAATTATTTTTTCTATACATTGTTATCTTTGGGTTGTTGTCTTCATACCTCCAAAACCAAACTAAAAAAAATAAATATTAGAAGTTTGAAAATAAATTTTTATTTAGTAACCTCAGTGCGGGGTACAATGAAACACTTGCAGACGGGGTACAATGAAACATGTTTTATTACAGCAATAAAAATAGTAAATAGAACATATTAGAAGTAAGAGTAGGAAAACAGAAAAAAAAAAGTTTTGTTCTAACCAGGTCAGTAAAAAATGCTCTTGTTAAGCAATTAAAAAATAGAAAGAGAAAAAAAGCTAAGAAGGGATTGTTTTGAAAACAAACTCTGCCTGCTACAGACTCTCATGATGATCCAGATTTTTTTTCCTGTTCCAGCTGGTCATCGAGGTACTAAGAATGAGATATCCCCACACGACATGTATGGTACAAGCAGTATCCGTATAAATGGAAACATAAGGAAATATATACCGTTGGAGAAATCATACATAAATGAAGTCAAATGTGAAGTACTTGATATAAAAAAACTCCAACCAAGTTTTATTTTTTTTTTCTTTAAAAACTTACATTAAAAAAAAAAAGTCAACTGTGTTGAAACTACCATCCCATATTCCTTCAGGAGCAACTGAAATATAAGCAGAAATGCTAATTTTTGAAACTGACTTGAGCCAATTTAATATAAAATGAAAGGTATTTCTTAAACTAATAGAATTTTCTTATTTTTCATCTTAGACTATAATATTTTTATCAAGTTTCTTATTAATCAAGTTTTGTTTCTGTATTTATCTCATTTTTCATAAAATAAACTATACTGGGTGAAAATTGCTTCCATCATTTAGATTTCATTGTACCCCAGTATGTGTTTCATTGTACCCCGGCATACGGGGTACAATGAAACACTGTAAGACATTAATTTTTTGTTATTTTTCAAGCATAAAGATATTGTTTAGAACCTAATAAAAATTTATTTAGATGGGGAAAATACAAGGTTAAAAATATGCATTAATTATATTTTTGTGCATGCAAAATTGTGGATAGGAAAAAATAATTAGTAAATTTTGTTTCATTGTACCCCGTCTTCCCCTATGTGCAGATTCTTCTTAACACATGGCATTGATAAACTTTGTTCTTGATCCTTTCTCACTTGAAAAAATTAGTATATTTTGATACATTTCAGTATCGAAGAACTTCTTAAAAACAGATTCATGCATCAAGGTAAGAATTATTTTATTATTTCAATTTTTTATGATTTTTTTTCTGAGGTGGGGGAAAGTGGTGGTATAGTTAGGCTTAGCTCAATGTTGTATGATGATTCAATTTTAGACTGTAGATGTGATTAATTTTTAAAAATCCCTTCCGGCCCGGCCTACAGGCAGAGGTAGATTTCGAAGTTAAGTATACTAATTTCACCAACAAAAACTAAATCATGATTAGATATAAATCCACTTTAACAGTTTTATCTGTCTGCTTTTGACGAGTTTTTATTTCCTTTTTATAAAATAGCTGGTTTTATGAGAATCATGTTAAGGCGATATTAAAAAAAAAATTTCCATACTCAACAACTCGAAATTTTCTGGCACATTTTCAGATTAATTTTTAATAAAAAAAAAAAAATATGAAACATGCTGACGTGATTTTTTAAAAGATTTATAAGCGAACTGTGTTTTTATTTTTTTTTCAATTAATTAAAACTTGATTAATAAACAATTACTTTCTCAGTAGGGCAATATTTTTCGTTTCTAACACAATCGCTACGGTAAATTCTGTTCAAAATGCCCACTTTGACATCATTTTTTGAAATATATTCTGCCTCTATCAAAAAATCGATCATTACTGTACATTATATAGTTTCTGAATAAGAGAATCTAGCAATTGGATGCGTTTGAGAGCAAAAATGAATTTAAAAATGAGTAAGAAAATAGACAGTTTGGATTTGAATGCACCCTTAATAAGATGATTTTTTTCTTCAACCGCTATGTATTTTTAATTTGTTTTTGCTTTAAGAATTGGCCCTATCAAAAACTTGTCTATATAAATGTTGAAGACAATATTAAGAAGATATATGATAAATTCATGGAGATTTTATATCTTGTGAATTGACGGAGTTATGAAAATTTTTCTTCTTCAACCCCCCTTTTTTGTTTTCGTTTTTTTTTTCTTGCAGTACGAATTGGTCCTATCAAAAACTTGTGAATATAAAAATTGTAGATATTATTAAGGAGATGTATAATAAAATTAATTGGATTTGATATATTGAGAACTGACGAAGTTAGGAATTTTTTTCTCAACAAAAACCCTATTTTTTGCGCCCCTTGAGTCCACTTTTAATTTCATCAAAAATCTGTGATACATAAATTTTTGGTCCTATTTTTAGAAGTAATAAAAACTTTAAACTGATTTGATATGTACAAAAATTAAGAAGTTATGGGGTTTTTTTCGGTTTTCACAAAACCCCTCCCTATTTCCATCCCCTTTGTCCGCCTTTGCCCATTAACGAACTTGACCGAGATTTTATGTCCCTTGATTTTATGTATCAGTTTGGAAGAGATTTGTGCAGAATTGCGGAAGTTATCGTGTCCAGAAGGAAGTGATAACACAATTGCTTCGGGAAATTCCGTTTAAAATGCCCACTTTGACATAATTTTTTGAAATATATTCTGCCTCTATCAAAAAATCGATCATTGCGGTACATTATATAGTTTCTGAATAAGCGAATATATCAATTAAATGCGTTTGAGAGCAAAAATGAATTTAAAAATGAGTCAGAAAATAAGCAGTTTGGATTTGAGTGCATCCTTAATGCAATGATTTTTCCAACACAATCCGATTCGGGAAATTCGGTTCAAAATGCCCACTTTAACAGCATTTTTTAAAGTATATTCTGCCTCTATCAAAAAATCGACCATTACGGTACATTATATAGTTTCTGATTAAGAAAACGTACCAATTGGAAGCCTTTGAGAGCAAAAATGAATTGTAAAATGAGTCAGAAAATACGCAGTTTGGATTTGAATACTTAGACGATTTTTTTCTTCAACCGCTATGTATTTTTAATTTGATTTTGCTGTAAGAATTGGTCCTATCCAAAACTTGTCTATATAGATGTTGTAGACAATATTAAGAAGATATATGATAAATTCATGGGGATTTTATATCTTTTGAATTGACGGAGTTATGGATTTTTTACTTCTTCAAACCCCCTTTTTGTTTTCGTTTTTAATTTTTTTTTTTGCGGTACGAATTTGTCCTATCAAAAACTTGTGAATATGAAAGTTGTAGATAATATTAAGGAGATTTATAATAAAATTAATTGGAATTGATATCTTGAGAACTGACGAAGTTATAAATTTTTTTCTCCCCAAAACCCTATTTTTTGTGCCACTTGAGCCCATTTTTAACTTTATCAAAAATCTGTGATACATAAAATTTTGTCTCTATTTTTAGAATTAATAAAATCTTTAAACTGATTTGATATGTACAAAAATTAAGAAGTTATGGTGGGTTTTCGGTTTTCACAAAACCCCTCCCTATTTCCATCCCCTTGGTCCGATTTTGCCCATTAACGAACTTGGCCGAGATTTTATGCCCTTTGATTTTATGTATCAGTTTGGAAGAGATTGGTGCAGAATTACGAAAGTTATCGTGTCCAGAAGAAAGTGATATGATAGATAGATAGATAGATAGATAGATAGATAGATAAAGTTTTTTTACTGAGGGTGGTTTTGGGTTCTAGGAGTCATGATCGGTGTAGATCTGCAAAAATTTTTCAGAAATTCCAACATAGGAACGATCCCAATAGGTAGTATTTCATACGAAATCTACCTAAAAATGGGCTGTAATAAAAGTATTAATCTAAAAAAATAGGCTTTATTTATAAATTTTAATCTTAATATGATAATACAATTAAATTAAAAGTTATTTTTTACATAGGGTCAGGTGGGGGAAAGTGGGCCCATGTGGTAAAGTGGGGGTATATTGAAAAAAAACCTATTTTCTCTTTTAAATTAAGATATTTTGTTAATTCTTTTTTAGAGACATATATTGAGATTATGGCAACTATTATTATTTTAGTTTTAGAAACTGGAAACAAATTTAATGTTTACAAACTATCTTGTTTATGCTCATTGGATACTGTCAAAAAGTCGATCAGCTAAAATAATCGCCCAAGTGATAAAAATTAATACATTATATCACATAAAGCATTTGAATAAGTCACCATTGGGGAACTATTAGACTTTTCTTGGTATTTGGTGGTGAAGATTATATAGAGTTCAGCAATATATGCTACATACTAAGTGAACCTAATTTTGATAGTCATGGACATTATTTCTTTAATTAAATGATATCCGAAAAATATTTTTTTGTGCATTTGTACCTTTAAAAATAATTAAGATACATTTATTTCAGTGTATATTTTTATTTAAAAAACAATATTTACACATTTTTATTTAAATATACACTAATTTTGGAACTACCCCCACTTTCCCCCACCATGGGGTAAAGTGGTGGTATCAAAACATGCTCTTTTAAATGTATCACTGTCAGAAAACAATCGAATAAAATTGAGTGGTTATGCTTCATGTTTAATCTATATGAATCAAATGTATAGAAAATGCATCAAAAGTTTCATTAAAATAAATTTAATAGTTTGATTTTAGGGACTTTTCTAAAAAAAGCTTGATTTTACCACCACTTTCCCCCACCTGACCCTACTCATTCAAACTTGCCTCATAAAATTACTCTACAAATTCACATCAAAATAAAAAATAAGGAAATTTTATTTTAGATTTAGCCAGACTTAATATAGTAATAACGAATTTGGTAAAAGATTGTGAGTAGTACCAGTGATATCAGCAATATCTTGATTTTTAGCAGAATTTAATTTATACTTCTTCCTTCAAAGGAAAAAAAAAAAAGAGTTCAGTCATATTAACAAGAATTATATATTAAAATAACTACAGAATCATATGAAAAAAAAAAAAAAAAAAAAAGGAAAAAAAAAAGCCTGTAAACTTGTTCAGCTACATCTAAGGAGTCTACAGTACATATGGGGGGGACAGTGGGGAGGAATGGGACTCTTCTCTTTTTACAAAAATAAGAAAATCAACTTTGTTTGACACAAAACAAAAATTTCGATATATAGAATTACAAGATGAAACACTTTCTAATGTTCTTGAACAATATAGAAACAAAATTTGAAGAAACAAGATGGGGTCTCCGGGCCAATCCGCTAATAGTACCAATGATATATAATCACAAATAAGTTGTGTAAATATTGAAAAAATTGCTTGTGTACATGAGACAGTGAATAGGTTACCAGAAAATATGCACGAAAAAGGCCCCGATAGGTACCTAGTTTGCAATAAAAAGCATTTCATTTAAAAATGATATATGCTAATTTGCAGTTTTTATAATTTACGTAATTATTAACTAATAATTATAATTTTATTAATTAAAGTATAAAAATACAGATTATGCTACAATTAAAGATTTAATTGTTTTGGAAATATAAAATTTTTGTAGCTATTCCGTATGTAACACAGCGAAAAAAATCATAAAAGTTCAATTTAAATTTTTAAAAAGTCTAATTTTAACAAACAAAAATTAATTTTGAATTTTTAAATATATTCATTTTTTTAACACCTTAACTTATACGTGCTTTAACAGAAATTATAATTGAATATAGTACGTGTAAGGGGGGGGGAGGCAAATAAGTCATTTATTGGCAGCTAAATATGCTCATAGCTCCTCATAGCAACCAGATTTTCGCCTATTTGTAGAGACTTTATAATCCAAATCACGTTTGTATGTACATCGAACAAACGTTAAATTGCGCTAATGAATATCCAACACCTAAAAAGTTAGTTAAATTTATTGTCACCGATATACTGCTATGATTTTTTAAATACAATAAATTACAATTTAATGTAAACAGATTTATTTTGATTTTTTTCTTTTTTAATCTAATGTAATTTTCGATGTCATAATCAATGACTGCCAAAAATGGAATGTTTCTATTAAACAATTAAACCTGCTATTAGACAATAGTAAGGAAGAAATACTTAGTAATTTGAGAAAGTATAAAGACAGCAAACGACACCAAATAGAAAAAGAACCTAGTTACTAAAGGTGCCATTCTAATCAACTTCAGTTTGTAAACAGCAGCTGAATTCACTTGAATCAAATATCTGAAATACCTACGTTTGAAAACTATAATATAAAAATCAATGGTCATAAATAGAAAATAAACTTACATACTGATAAATAAACAGAAAATGACTTACCGTACAGCATTTTTGGGGTGTCTGTCGTCAACTTCCCTCAAATAAAATTTCGTTAAATCTTGTTTCTCAGTTTGTAAATCCCACGGTCGCCATGCATTGCATAATGGCGTCTGTTTATTTTTCAACCCGGTGTTCTGAATTTTTCACTGCGCACGCGCGTAAACTTTAGAGCTCGCGCGATGGCCTCGGTGCGCGATTGTTGATTTGGATCAAAGAAGTTGGAACTAAACTATTCCTACTTCCATGATTTGGATATTGTAGTACTTATGCCGTATTATTTTTTATGCAACAACACATTTTGTCGCCCGTAAAAACTTAGCAATTTACGTACTTTTGGGGTGAAAATAAATTAAAAGAATATAGTATGCTCTCTACCAAGGATAAGATATTGGAAAATATCTAATTTCTCAAAGTAATAATCGAAATACAGTTTACTTTCTTTTAATTTAAATAAAAGCACGCCCCTCCCACCGTCGTTTCAGATAACGTTTTAGAAATGAACATAATAGAAAAACAGAATTAAAAATAAACTTTTACGGTGAGGTTAAGAATGCAGGGGGGGAGGGGGGGGGGGTTCTGCCGACGACTTAATTTATTTTGGTCTTCATGTTTAATCACCTGAAAAAAAATATTTTATTGTCCTTTTTTTTCAAAATCTATAGAGATAAACAATTTTTCTGTTAATTAACTGTAAAAATCCAGCAAGGGACAAGGGGGGGTCTAGGCTTGCTGTGCAGAGTCACCCCCCCCTCTCATTTCCACAAACCACATACTCCACCGCGGAGAGATACCTAAAAGAAATTTCCATCCGGAAGTTTTCAAATTTTTTATTAATTAATTTTCAGAAAGCTCAATTTTCCCCGTAGCTGTAAAAAGTTCTCCTCTCGCGCAAGAATATTTGAATTTAACATGGAACATTGCGTTCTGTTAGCATATGTTTCGCTTTCCATTCAGTCTTTATCAAAGTTGATGCGCAAACGCATTTTGTCACACATTCTCAAACACTTGGGACCGCATTGAACAGATTGGAAACACTTCTTGACATCTCAGGCGTTTATGAATGTGTTTTATCGTGAGTAAAATGTGTTTCGGGGATTTCAGGGCCGAAACTAGCCTTTTTTGCTCGTGGGGCAAACATGGATCCCCCCCCCCTTCCGCAAAGTATATTTACAAAGAGAATTTTACTAATTTTTTAATAGCCGACTTGTTTTAAAATTTAAAACATGTAATCAAAAAATATGTAATACTGAACTACGTAATCTACAATGGTGGATCCAAGGGGGAGGTCACGGTGGTCATGACTCCCCTCTGAACACCAACAAAAATAGTCTAACGATAATTTTTAAAATGAAATATACAGTAGAGTCCCGATTATCCGAGTCCCGCTTAACCGAGTTTCCACTTTAACCGAGTTATTTTCTTCTGATGGTCTGATGGCTTCCATTATTATGAAACCGCCATTATAAATAAAGTGTTATGTGAAGATGAGCTGAATGAAGTGTTAGGTGAAGAAAGAGCAGCCTTAAAAAGTTAGAACTCTGATTTTCTGGTCAGAATGGGGGAAAAAATGGCCATATTTTTTTTCTTTTTTTTTTTTTTTTAATTATGGCCATTTTTTTCCCCATTCTGACCAGAAAATCAGAGTTCCAACTTTTTACGACTGCTCTTTCATCTTCATCTAACACTTCATTTATAATGGCTGTTTCATAATAATAGAAGCCATCAGTTCATCAGAAGAAAATGATCCATTCCAAAGGTATAATCTTTCATTTCGCGCCCCTTCGTTCTGGCGCCCGCGGCACATCCCCCCTCTCCCCCCCCCCTTAGTTTCGGCCCTGAGGGATTTGCAGTGTAACACTGACGATATTCAAATTCTGGATTCAGGTCCAAATATCTATCATGAAACAACGTTATATTTTGAACGCATTATCTAACTTAGTATATTTTAAACATAAGATAAACAGCAACTTTAATGTAAATACGCAATTAAATTAAATTAGACGGTATTAATCAGACGGAGATATCGATGTTCATGCACAACCAACAATTTACACGTATTTAGTAGGAAACCTTTCCGTTATGCAATGTAACTTTTCTGACTTCCATAAGTCTTTCGATGCTTTGAATATTTTTCCGAAAATACATGTAACGATTCCGAAATAACAAGTAATTGGGGAAAACGCAAAGTTTACTATAAAATTTCGGAAACCTTTCCGCTATGTGTCGAAACGCTTCTGATTTTTTTTTACAGTGTATAGTAGTATGAGTGTTTTATTATAAAAAAATTTCTGTTTGGTATTGGAAATACAGTGAGTTAAATTTCAGTTGTCTTTCTTAAATAGCTATGTGATAAGAGATATTCCACAAATCGTCACTTTTTATTTACCGACTTTCAACAAAGGAGTGTTTATTTAACAATCGAACAAGAACGTGACGTAGAAGAAATTATACTTGTGTTCATCCTTTAAATTAAAAAGTTGGAAACGATCGTTAGCTGTAGCAAAGGACTGTGTGCTACTCAACATTTGTGCGCATTTGAGTAAAAATTGCACCTGGAGTCATGAAGATATCAAGCTTTTTTAAAGAAACCGTTTCTGTTTTACATAATTTTGTAGTAAACTACATAGTGCAACTCCACCTACTATAAAAGGGCCTGTTGGAAGAGTGCGACATTTCTGATAGATATTGGTCATTTAGTGAGGTAAATTTCAGTCGCTTTCTTGAAGTAGCTAGATGAAGCGTCACTTTGTATTTATCGACTTTTAACAAAGTAATTGCATGAGTCAACAAGAACTTGAACAACAAGAAATGCAGTAAAAAACTGATAAATTTTTGATCATCCAGCAAAATAAAATGGTGAAGGTGATATTTAACTATAAAAAGGACAATTGGGTTTTGTTAAACATTTCTCTTCATTTGTGTTAAAATAGCACATATAATCCTGAAGATATAAAGTTTTTCTAAGACATTTATATGAAGAAAAATATACATAATTTATTAGTAAACTATATACGACAAATAATATAAAAATACCAGTTGAATACTGTTAAAATCCTAAAAATATTCGCCATATCGTGAGCTAAATTTTAGTAGTTTTCTAAAAGTAGCTATATGATAAAAGATTTTTAACAAATCGACCCTTTTTATTTACCGACTTCCGACAAAGGAATATGTATTTAACGTATCTGACAATACAGCTTTTGAACGGATGCTTCGAGTTTGATCACTCTTATGTTGTTGTTCTTGTTGTTGTTGGAATATGCTCATTCTTATGGTTCTCAAAATGCAAACCAAAACAACAATAAAATATGACAATAACGAAAAGATCTAGTTAAAAATGATAATTTGTGAAAAAACCCATATCATCCAGTTACTTTTAGACAACAACAGAAATTCAGATCACCACAACATCGTTATCTTTCTGAATTGTTTTTATGGTTCTTAAAATGCAAACCAAAACATTAATACAATATGACATTAACGAAAAAATTTAGTTAAAAATGATAATTTGTGAAACAACCCATATCATCCAGCTACTTTTAGACAGCAACACAAATTCGGCTCACCACAACATCGATATCTTTCTTAACTGTTTTTATGGTTCTCAAAATGCAACCCAAAACATCAATAAAAAATGATAAAAACGAAAAGATCTAGTTAAAAATGATAATTTTTGAAACAACCCATATCATCCAGCTACTTTTAGACAGCATCACAAATTCGGATCACCACACCATCGATATCTTTCTGAATTGTTCTTATGGTTTTCAAAATGCAAACCAAAACATCAATAAAATATGACAAAAACGAAAAGATCTAGTTAGAAATGATAAATTGTGAAACAGTCCATATCATCCAGCTACTTTTAGACAGCAACATAAATTCAGATCACCACAACATCGATATATTTCTGAATTTTCACGATATCTATCTTGCCTAGTTATATTAGAAATACTATATAATTAAATACTAAATTGTATAAAAATGTATTTTAATACGTTTGTCCACGCGCAGTAAAGGATTACTGCATACAGACACACAAATTTCGTAATTAAAATAAAACAAAATATTTATATTCCTATCATAAATATTTTTCTTCTTTCCTAGTTTTCTAAAAGTGCCGTTAAAATTGGTTGAAAATCCTGCATGGTAAAAACAAAAATTGGACCTTTTTAATTTTATAAAACATTTGACAATTAACACTATGTATGGTTAAGAATAGAGGTTGGATAATATAGGAGGTAAATACGATTCAACATTTTCTACTGTGGTTTATTATTATGTCAAATTCAGTATAACAAAATATATATATATATATATACCTTTCCTTATAAAATAACTAAATCTACACTATATATATAAAATCCTAATGAAACGAATTTATGAAACGGATATTATGAAACGAATGATATGTGACGAATGTTTGAACTGATTCTATGAAACGACTGATTAAACCACTGATTACGTTTCACGGCGATTTCTCCTAAAATATGGAATACTTTGCGATGAAATTAACACCAAAAATCCGTGTTGATCCGCAGATCTCAAAACTGGTATTAGAATTTTTAAATTCGAATTAGTTTTTGAAATATTAATTTTTTTTAATACTTTTCTCTAATGATGGCATCTCAAATTTTAATCATAACAGATTTTTTTTTCATACTTTAGAAAAGGTTACTACTTTAAACTAATTTGGCGACCAGTTTGGCATCCCTTAAATGTATGCTAAGAAATGCATCATGTTACTTGTATTCATAATTCAATTTGTATTTCCTTATCATTTTATTTAATACAAAACATTTATTTAAAACTGAAAAATTTAAAATAAATGGCTTTCACCTCTTTCTTTTTTTTAAACGAAACGAAAAGGAAAATATTAGGCACAGATGTCATATACGCAACGGGGTACCTAATCGGTGCTAAAATGGCGTTATTTTGCCTGACATGGTAACCCGGCTATTATTGCTTATTTATTAATAAAGGTTTATTTAAATTTAATTTCTTTTTATTTACAAAAAAGTTATAAATTGTTTTGTTCTATAGTTATTAATTAAACATTTTTTTTATTTATTGTTATTTCCTTTTAAAAATAACAGAAAATAATTTAAAAATACATATGTAACTGGTATTCGAAAACGAGTTTTTCGCCAAATTGTCGTAAAAAAAATCACGACAAACCCGGTGCGTATATGACAATGCAACAAATCATGACATTTAATTTCCACTACAAAGCAATGTTTTAATGGTACTACTTCTCCCGTCGAGCAATTTCACCAAATTACATAAATAGCAAAATTATACAAATTGCATCATTTTTTTAAATAACAAAAGAACAAATAAATCAGTATAATATTAATAAAACTACAAATAAAACGTCGAAATAAAAATCACTTGATGGCGTAAACACGTGTAACATCCTTAAAGTCACGACAAACATTTGTGACATTTACGATGAACCATTATTGGCATTTAATCTTATAGTTTTGCGACAGATTTTTGGCCGATGGGATAACCAAGTAGCATCGTTTTAATTACCATTCGAAAAATAAAAAAATTCTAACTGGCGAGGTAAAAAAAAAAAAAAAAAAAAAAAAAAAAACTATTGGCGAGATTTGCACCCGGCTAACATAAAAGTACCAGGTATTCTTTGCGATCATGGCAACTTTTATGTAGTTTTATTGAAAAAAATAATTTTGATTCTTTAATCAAAATGGAAACCTTTCTTATCAAAAGCGAAGGTATCAGCCCGTTGTTCATGGCAGTTACATGACTTGGACCATTATAATATAAATGAAATAAGGGCGATACAATAATATTTGGCGACTTATCACAGCTGTGGCTCGCTAAAATTAAAGTACCAAAATGGCCGCTTGGAATATAAAAAGCGAAGGGATCCGCCTGGAACTGTTGATTTAGGCTATTATTATAGAGGTTGTTTTCAATTCTAAAAACAGCGCAAAGAATAACATTTTCTAACGATTAAAAGTTTATTTACGCGTGACTATTAAAAGAGTAACTTTAAAATTACTCTTAAATAAGTACGTGTTAAAAGCAGGAAAATATTGAAAATTATGTCTTGAAAATTGTATTTACAGGTGAATATTAAAAGAGAAAAGAAACCTTAGAATAATAAATGCATCAATATGCGTTTAATCCTTTCAGAGGCAAGGTACTTCGTAAAATTTTGAAATCAGTGAATGGCACCGGAATTTACAAACAAATTTCGAAATACAAAAATACTTTTGTTCACTTTCCGGGTGTCCTAAAAAGGACTGACTGATTTTAAAATTCAATAACTCGCAAATGATGACAGATATTTAAAAAATTCTTGCAGGATAGTTATGCATGTGTCAAAAATGTTTCAGTTATTTTCGATTTTACTTCGTATTACAAACAATAGATGGCGCTGCGATTAATAGACGCTAAATTCAGGCTCGATTTTCAGTACTTCCGGACCCACTCAATACATTTTAATCTCCTTTTTCGCATGGAAGCAGAGAAAGGCCAAAAATTCCAGCCTGTATTTCAAGCTTATTGCTTACAGCGCCATCTATTGTTTGTAATTCGAACCAAAATCGAAAATCACTGTAAAAAAAACTTTTACCTCATGCATAACCATCCTGCAAGAATTTTTTTAAATATCTGTCATCTTTTGCAAGTTATGGAATTTTAAAATCAGTGAGTCCTTTTTAGGACACCCGGTACTTAATAAAAGGAAAATTTTCATCCCAATATTCTGGTGCCAGTGTGGCATTTAAGAATTCAAATTAAGTGGTCCAAAAATGATGCACTGCCTTTTAATGGGGTTAAAGCAGCAAATTTTAGTAATCGCAGTAAATTGTATTATGTCAATCGTTTTAAACGCTGTAATTGGGAGACAAAGACTCTGTTTACTTAATTCATATTTTTAGCTTCTTTTCAAATGTTTAACTGATCTTCTTTAACCAAACATGAAAACAACCATTAGAATTCTTAACAGCAACTGATTCTGCCTAAAATTTTTGCAATCAAAGGGAATTGAATGGAAACCCGCTTACAGGGAGATCGCTGCAGGTTTTTTCAGTATTATTCAATATTCTCTAATCTTTTTAAAACCGATCAGATTAACGTGCTTTTAGATTCTGCAGTATCTGAACGGGGGTTGGCGAGCGTAGCTTGTAGGGGGCAGAGCCCCCTCGTAGATAACGAAAAAATTAAAAAATATATTTCTCTACAAATTTATTTAATAAATTACATTTTATAACGAAACTCTGACGGATTAATATTTCTAATTAAAAGACTAGAAGATATATTCTATTGATTAATTTTTTGATGAAAATGTAATTTTGTTTATTAGTTGCAATATTTTTTAACAGAATTTTAAAAGTAATATCAAATAATGTGAGGAACTCCCATGTGAGAGATATTATTTCTACTGTGACATCAAAATAATCGATAGTTAGCTGCATTTCTATTCATTAGAAATATTTTTTAATATCATTCGGAATTTATTCGCTTTTGATGATGATGTGCCCCATTCATGGAATCCATTATCTTTCCAGAGAACATTTATCCCAGCATATCTCACCCTTCTTCATAATTTAACTCCTATCTCATTATCCTGCTATTTTCCTTTTTTTTTTATGTGCTTTTAATGTATCATCCTTTTTTTCTATTGTTTTCATGATTCTGTTTTCGAAATCAAAAAGCGGTAGGAAAAGTATAATTAGATGAGAAACTTATTTAAAAAATACTCTAAAAATAATTATTTTTTGTTGTAAAAAAATACATACCAATTCAACTTTTTAAATAATATGGCTTGTTAAAAGTAAAATCCTATATAATATTTAATATTGTAGTGTTTGTAGTTAAATATAGAAACTACCAAAATTTATGTAATATAGCTAGATATGTGTAATATAACCTATTTAATTATGATGCTTTTTTTAATTTTCTTAATATCTGTGTAATATAATATACTTTGTTTCCTTTTGAATGTGTTTCGAAGTCAAACAACTGTAGGAAAAGGATAATTTGATGAAATTCGATGAAAAACCGTTCTAAAGGACATTGTAAAAATAATTATTTTTTATTATTAAAACGATATATAATAATTAATCCTGTTCGATAATTTGGTTTGTTAAAATTAACATCCTGGAGAATATATTATTTTGTAGTTTTTGCAGTTAACTATCGAAAGTAATAACTTTATCCAATATAACTAAAGGAATTATGTTCTCAAAAATTGTTTGACCAAAGGTAATTGCTATAGTTTTCCTGCAAGGTTTAAATTAACTTCTACTAACCCTATTTTTTCATAATTTCAGTTTCAGTAGATTCGGAAATAGAGGGGAAATACATTTTTTTGCATAACATTTTCGACGATATCTCTGAAACCATAATTACCATAAATTAAAATAAATATATTTTTTTAATTCAACATTACGAAAGCTTTCAAACAATGTACAAAGAAAATATTTTTTTTTTCAAGTAACTTAATTAGCATCTCTACATTTTTCGTAAATATATTTGTGAATGGTTAATAATCTATAAATATGTCGGTCAATATCCTTTATTACTTCAGCCAATTTGAACTTTCCACGTTCCAGCGTTTACGAGTAAAACGGCTGTGACAGACGCAGGAGCGATCTTATAATGGTTCCGTTTTTATTTTTTACGTAAGGAACCCTAATAAAAGAAGTCATCTAATATATATATCTGTACCTTAGAACAAAAAGGGCCAATGTCCAAAATTGAGAAATTTGAGTTAAATGCATGAATGAATTCAGGATGCGATATAAAGTAATTGTTAAAAGGGCCACCCCCCCCCCCCCCCAATATTAGATCATTGAAAACAATATATTTTGTCGAGGCCAATGTTACTTACTGTTAATGTAAAAATGGCCAATTTAAAATGTAAAATAAATAAATAAATAAATAAACTAAACTAAATCAATGTAACATTAGATTGTAGTGAGAAAAACATTACTCAATTGAAAGGTACAACTTTGAAAAATAATAGTACAGAAACCGTAGCAAGATTCTTAAAATTCCTTAAACTTAAATTGGGTTTCCTGCCATTTGAGAAAAATCGATATTGGCCCATTTTGTTCCAAGGTACAGATATATATATCTAACGCATAACACTGTTGAAAACGAAACTTTAGCTATTAGCATCGATAACCGGTAAGCTATTGTAAATACTTTAAGCACCATTTAAAAATCTACTCTCAGCTAAAGATGAAAATAAGCACTCGCCAGTCTCCAATCGGCTATTAAACTTGAAAAAAAACTGTCAAACTGTCGATTAAAAATATGGAAAGAACCGGCCAAATGCAGAAATTTCCGATTTGATCTTTCCCTATTATTTTACCCCTACTCCTCAGACGGTTCTGATTTCACATTGCACCGGCAATTTCACGATTTTTTAATTCTCACACTTGCTAGTGACGGATAAATGAAACTATTTTGATAATATCAGATTTTAATACGTGACAAATTATTTAAACAAGTAAGAAAAATCATGCATACAGCATAGATTATCAAGCACTTTCCAACACTCCCTGAAATCTTTAACGAAACTTCGTTACTTCGGGAAATAAGGTAAATAAGATAACTAAGTAAACATCTAAAAATCTGATTTCAGTAGTTACCGCCCATAGCCAAATATGTATTCCAATTCTTTTGAACAGTCCTGTATTCGATCTGTATGTTGATATATATACTATATAATGGGAAAATTTAATTTAGTAAGAAAATGCATAACAGGTTGAAATTAAACTTTCAGCAATTTATACTAATAGATGGAAACATACTTGAATACGTTTGTACAGTCCTGCAGTTTACCTAGTACCTTTATTACATGCCACTATTTAGCTAAAATTCAATTCAAACTAAAACACGCTTAAAACTACTGAAATTACATTTCCAGAAATTATCACCCATAGACGGCCATGTATCCAACTCTTTGCGCGGACCTGTATATCATTTTATCTATATTCTACAAATATTTCTTAGTACACTAAATTCAGTTCAGCATAAAACTTAAAACTTCTTTAAAACCCACCTTTAAGTAATTTATGCTCACACCCAGTAACTTTTAAGAATTCAATTCTGTAGCTATGTATGCGAACTATAGCATTTATACGCACTTTATAGTATGTATAAATGTATTGAACAAGTAGGTTAAGTGTAATCACAGATCGCACAGAAGGTTTCGTTTAATATTCCTTTCAAAACACTCTATCCTTTTGAAAAATCTGTTAGTTCCACATTTCGCAACCATGGGCGCACTCTATTCTAAACAAAGCTCTATCCGAAAGAAACTCCGTTTTATATACTATCCATAGATATATTAGACGACGGGATTGGTCCGATAACACCCGAGACAAGTAGTCGCCTCCTGGCGGTAAAAGGTGAACTAAAATATGTAAGGCTGTGGTGCATAATATAAAAGAATGGCCAAAGGGGTGTCGGCAAAAGTTGGAAAAGTGCTCCCCAGTTGAAAAGGGCGGAGGTTAGAAAAATTGCTTAAAATACACAAGTTGGAGCCCGGAGGAGTAAATAATATAAGACTTTTTGAAAATTTTATGATTTGCCGTGTGGTCTGAGGTATTCAGCTATACGTATGCAAAAATTCATGTCTCCAACTTAATTAGGGTCTCTCTTAGAAAGAATTGCTTAAAATTCATATGTGGTAGCTCAAAGGGTTAAATGTAAGACTTTTCCAAGATTTTATGATTTGTCGCCTGGCCTCAAGTGTTCTGCTATAAGTATGCAAAATTTCAAATCTCCAATTTAATAAGGGGCTCAGTTAGAAAGAATTGCTTAAAATACGCATGTGAGAGCCCAAAGGGTTAAAGGTACGATTTTTTTTTTATAATTTGTTGTATGATATGTGGTATTCAGCTATAAGTATGCAAAATTTCAAGTCTCCAAAGTGTATAGTTTCTGAAAACGGGCTCTGAGATAGACGGACAGACAGACAGACAGACAGAGGAGCGAGAAGAATAGGGTTTCGTCAGATGAACGAAACCCTAAAAAAGCGCATATCATAATTAAAAATGCACTTCGAGCAATCATTACTAATATACAGTAATTCGGATACAATATAGTATCTGAAATCTTTTCAAATACGTCGCAAACAATTTCCCCTATACCATTATGAACGGAATTATTTTGTGTGGCCCTGTAAATGAACAATAACTATCCTTTGCATCGTATATTCTACAGAATGTATATTTTGGTGCACTTGATAAATGCATATGAATTTTATTATGTTTGAAAGCATCTAATTTCATTTAAAACCATTTTAAACAATTTTTCCCATAGGCCGTAATGTAACGTAAAACTTTTGACTGTCGCTGCAAATGAACTAAACATGCTAGAAACTTTATTTGAATAAGGAATCGTGCTATATTAGAGGTTACTAACATCCAAAAATTTCAGAACGATCCGACTATATTTACGAGAGTTAGAGAGCGGACAGACGGCCAGACAAACCGAAACACTTTTCAACTTTGTTGAAAAGTGTTAAAAAATGTACTTATGTAGTTAGCTACACGAGTACCTAAGCTTAGTGGGACTCATGTAGTTTGCTACATAAGCAAGTTGTGTATAAGTTTGCTGTTAAATTATTTTGAAATTTAAAAAAAGATTGGAAAGTAGTATCTCAAGTTTATTCAAAACAATGTAAATTGAAATATTTTTTGTACTTAAAATACTTGTTTACTGTCAACTCATTATGTATTTTCTTAAAATTAAATATTCAGTGACATAAATGTATTTACTGGCTACAAAAGCAGTTATTCTCAATAACCAGTAATTGTCTTCTAAATAAAATCATCAAACCGGCGAGTGGCTACTAAGCGAAATTCCTTGTTTTCAAAGTTACTTTCAGAAACTACCCCCTATAGAATGTAAATTGATTTACTTTTTGTTACTGTGTGTTTTCAGACCCCAGTATGATCCTCATTATGATTGGATTTTTTTATATACACGCCATCTTAAGCTAAAATTTAATTCACATACGATACGTATAACACAAGTAAAACAAAATTCCAACAATTCCCATCCATAGACGCCAATACACTAGTTTTCCGCGCATCCCAGTACTCGAATTTATTTATATATTCTATAAACACAGTATATTACAATAAATAATATTTAATTTGAGAAATACCAAACACAATTAAAACTAGTATGTTGTGGCCATCACAAAACTTTCTTCTATATAAATCACATCAATTAAATCATTTAAATAGTACAAGAAATAACAACGATTTAGCACCAATTCATATCAAAGTATATCTGAATTTGAAGTTGGATGAAAATTCGTGCATTAGTTCTTGAGATAGAGCTATAGCGGAAATTCTGAAAAAAAATGTAGCATAGCAGCGCCACCTGTTGAGCGATTTACAACAAAAGTAAACAGCACTAAACGATATCAAGGTATACCTGAATCTGAAGTTTGTTGAAAATCCAAGCATTAGTTCTTGAGATAAAGCTATTGCGGAAATCGCAAAAATACAGCATAGCAGCGCCACCTGTTGAGCGATTTACACCAAAAATTAAACAGCACTAATTTATACATCAATTCATGTCAAGGACTAACTAAATCTGAAGTTTCATGAAAATCCGTGCAATAGTTCTTGAGATACACCTCTTGTGGAAATCGTGAAAAATGCAGCACAGCAGCGTCACCTGTTGAGCGATTTACACCAAAAATTAAACAGCACTAATTTATACATCAATTCATGTCAAGGACTAACTAAATCTGAAGTTTGATGAAAATCCGTGCAATAGTTCTTGAGATACACCTCTTGTGGAAATCGTGAAAAATGCAGCACAGCAGCGCCACCTGATAGGCGATTTGCACCAAAAATTAAGCAGCAATAATTTATATCAGGGACTAACTGAATCTGAAGTTTGATGAAAATTCGTGCATTTTTTCTTGAGTTAGAGCTATTGCGATAATCATGAACAATGCAGCATACCAGCGCCACCTGTTGGGCGATTTTCACAAAAAAGTAATCATCACCAAACTATAACCTGGACTAACTGAATCTGAAGTTTTATGAAAATCCGTGCAGTAGTTCTTGAGATACAGCTATTGCAGAAATCGTTAAAAATGCCGCATAGCAGCGCCACCTGTTGGGCGATTTTCACCAAAACCTAATCAGTTCCAGTTTATATCAAGGTCTAACTAAATATGAAGTTTTGTGAAATTTCGTGCATTAGTTCTTGAGATAGGGCGCCCACAAAATTTGTGTCACATACAGACAGACAGACGGACAGACAGACAGACAGACAGACAGACTCACAGACAGACATTTTGTAGAAACATGTTTTTTGGAATCTCTGACTCATAAAACGTGTAAATCCGTCGAAAACTAGAATTCGAAAATTTTCATGAAACCAATACTTTCTTCTTGTAAAGATAGAAGAAAGTAAAAATACCAGAAGTAATGGACGCCCCACAAACAGTAAGGCTGTAGAATTCTTTTGTGCTGATACATTTCATCCAGTACTGACACAGTAATGTCGCATTCCTGGAATAAGAGCAAGAATATATTTAATTTCTTATCCATTGCGATTAACTGAATAATCGTGATGAGCATCAAATAGATACTACAACTAAGCTAATATTCAATTTAATTAATTTTTCAACTACTTTTCAGCAGTGAAATTACACTTGAAATTATTGTGTGTATAGTGATAATTCACGCCTCTAATATTCAGTTAAGCTAATGTTTTTTTTTTTTTTTTTTTTTTTTTTTTTTTTTTTTTTTTAATAGTGTGCACGGTTTTTTAAACCGGGTATAACTTATCTACTTCTGGTTGCCTGTTTCGTTTTTTGTGAGCATAAACGATGCCATAATTCCTCACTTTTTAAAGGGATATTTATCCAAAAAAGAGTGTTGATGAAGATGAAAAATACTTTTGATAAAAGTGAAATTTGAGAAACTTAGATGGCGACATTTAAAGACATACGAACTCGTATTATATTAATATCATTGGTATATATAGTGATGCCGGGTATCTCGTGTAAATCACGGTGCATAACAATCTGGAACAGGCCCGTAGCTAGGTGGGGGCGAAGTCGGGCAAAGCCCGACCTGGAAAAATATTTGCCCGACCTAGCACAATCGACTGGACATCCTGATCCCTGATCAATACATTAAATTTCCAAAGTTTTTTTTTTTTTTTTGTCTCATTTCAAAGAAAAACTTTTTTTTTAGAATAGATCATAACCTAACAGACACCCATCTCTAAAAATTTCTCAATTCAAACAACACAATTTAAACAAAAAATTCAATGGTAAAGACATTTTTTTCTTTCATTCCAAGATCTGCAGGAAATTTTTCTTTTTGTTCCTTTGTATAGAAATTTACATTACCGCCTCCCCAAAGAGTCAAACTACAAGAATATTAGGGTTTAGAAATTATCCTCTTAACTCTTTTGCTCAAACTGGTTCCGATGTCCGCAAAAATCGTTTTCTTTATACAACTGTCATACGTGCAATTTATTGAAATCATGTAAGATTGAAACCAAATGCTTGGATTTTCAGCTCCACGAAACAGGCAACTATCATGTGTTACAATCATGTGGTTTTGTCATTCTTAACTTCACTATATTGCTTTTGGGGGCTTTTCAACAAAAGTGGGAAATGTTTTTGAGACACCTTTCGTGACACTGCTGTAACTCATAAAAGTTTGTAAAATCATTATCACACAGAATTGCAATATCTAGGAAGGGTTTTTCAGACTAAAGGGGCTAAATAATCATTGTAAATGTCATGTATGACTATTTGAATATACTGTCTAACTTATTTATTAATTATTAATTAAATGATTTAAATGTAATTTAACAATGCGAATATTACGGAATTAAGTTATTATTTTTAGGAGTACAAAAAGTGTTTTCTATGGTGCTTCCCCCAACCTTTAATTTTTAACAAAGATATCACCTTATTTATTGTACTTTTTTGTTGTTTTCTTCCTTTCTTCCTATATATGTGATATAAATATCCAAATATTACATAGTTTCTGCATGAAAAAGGGGAAATAAATGAAAGATTGCGAAGCGGTAAGATAAACTGAAAAATGAAAAAAATACTAAACGAGCATTAATATTTTTAAGTTATGAAATACTCATTTTTATTTTGTTATTTCCCTAATTTATAGCTACTGTTTGCAAACAATAATCACGTACGGCTGTTTGTAAAAAATATTTTTGTTCACTCGATTTTGTGAAACTTTATAATGCGTACGCGGTTTTATGCGAACGATGATTAAGGCATTTTATGATTCAGGCCTGACATTCGCATGCAAGATTATTGAAGTAGTTTAGAATGGTACAGCATTTTTCATTTTTTGACAAATGCATCGAATCTTGAGCTTTAAGCGATAGTGTCTCAAATGACCTTTCCTAGCCTCAAAAATTGGCTTATAACACCATTTTGCATTTTTTTTTCTGAAATATACTTTGTGTTTATAGAAAACAGAAAACGCTATTTGCAATCGTGGGGTCAGAATCAAAATAATTGTAACTTTATGGAATTTAAGCATAAAAATGTTTTCGTGATTGTGTTAGAGAATAGAGAGTTCGAATGGAAAGCCACAATAGTGAATTATATTGACATACATTATCATGATAGTTTTTATTTGTGTGATACTTGCTGACCAGCCCATTGTCGTCCGTGATGTGACAATATTGACCTTAAATTTGCATTAGTTTATATCTTTAATCCGATATTTTAAAAATTTATTCTGAAAAAAAAATCAAAACGAACCTCATATCGTTGACTCCGCAATATTTATACCGAATGAGACATTTTAAAGTAAAATATGCGCTCTTTAAAGGATGTTATATATATTTCCGTATTTCAACAAAAAATAGCGGGTTCGGAATTTTAAAATGCGCGGATTTTTTTTTTCTCATCAGACATTTAGTAATAATAATAATAATAAAATAGTTCTTATTGTCTTAACTCTTTGAAATTTTTATGAGTCATAAACATAATGGTTTCAAAGATTATGCACAAGATTCGTGGAAAACTATTGATATTTAGCGGAAAGACACTTGTAAGAAGACTTTCAGGTTAGGGATTCACAGCCTGTGATCCGCGATCCAAAAGTGGCCTTCGGTCGGTTAACTTGTGGCTCGCGAATTTCGTCTAATTAGAAAAAATAGTTATCTTTGTCCATAGGTAGCAGGGAAAAAAAACGTGAATTTCGTCAATTTGTCGCGGGAAAAAATTGCAAATTTCGTCAATCAATTAAATTGCGAATTTCGTTAAGCGGCCAGCCGATACATATCAGCATAGGAAATTCCCAAGTTGCATATTCCATCAGTCGCTAAATGAAAAACAACTCGAATTTCGCCAATCGGGCATGAAAAAAGGGTTTATTTCGTGGATCAGGCATGGAAAAATCGAGTTTCGTTGATCAGGCACGGAAAAAATGCGAGTTTTGTTGATCGAGACCGGAAAATAACGCTTTTCGCCGATTGGAAACCGAAAAATCGCGAGTCTTGCCGATCGGGACTTGAAAAATCGCGAGTCTCGTCGATCGGGGACCGAAAAATCTCGAATTTTGTCGATCGGGAGCGAAAAATCGCAAATTTCGTTGACTGTGCACGGAAAAATCATGAATTTTGTCGATGAGGCGCAGAAAAATTGTAAATTTCGTTGATCGGCCAGGGAAAAATCCGGAGTTTCGTCAGTTTACCGCAAGAAAAAATCGCAAATTTCGTTAATTTGCCGCGAGAAAAAAATGCAAATTTCGTCAGACAGTTAAGAATCGCGAATTTCGTTGATCGGGCGCGGAAAAATCTCAAATTTTGGTGATCAGCTGCGTAAAATCGCGAATTTCGTCAGTTTATTGCCAGAACAAAATCGGGAATTTTATCAGTTTACAGCGCAAAAAATTCTATATTTCATCAGATTCAGTTAAGAATCTCGAATTTCGTCCAATTGTGGTGGTGGTGGGGGGGGGGGGGATGACAAACTCCTCAATTTTGGTAATCAGGTGTGAACAAATCGCGAATTTCATTGATCGGGCGCGGAAAAATTGTCAACTGAATTGGGTATGTTGACTGGGTAGGAGAACCTAGAGGGGAAAACTCCTCCTCCCTCTGAAATCCTCATTTTTATCTGATTATAGGCCACAGATTCCCTCCCACCTCATTAAAATAAAATTCTCTCTGTGTTACTGATGTGGCCCTCGACAACCCAGAAATTTTTATTCCTTCTCTAAAAAAGATTGTGCACCCCTATTTTAGGTAGATTTCGTAAGAAACACTACCTATTACATTCTCCCCTATGTTGGAATTTCTGAAAACTTTTTGCAGATCTATGCCGATCATGACCCCTAGAATTCAAAACCACGACCAAGTTGAAAACTTTATCTATCAATCTAATGTACCTATATATATACATATATATATATATATAATATCACCTTTTTTATAGACACGATAACTTACATAATTCAGCACAAATCTCTTCTAAACTGATACATGAAATCAAGGGGCAGAAAACGGAAATGGAAAGGATATTTGTGAAAGCTGAAAAAAACCACAATTACTTAATTATGATACATATCGAATCCGTTTAAACTTATTATTACTTCTAGGAAAAGGGCCAAAAATTTTTGTATGACAGATTTTTGATATCATTAAAAATGGCCTCAAGGAGAGAAAAAATAGGGTTTTAAGAAGAAAAAAATCCTAACTTCGTTAATTCACAAGATATGAAATCCACTTAAATTTATTATAAATCTTCTTAATATTGTCTACAACTTTTATATTGACAAGTTTTTGATAAGACCAACTCTTACAGAGGAAAAAAAAGAGGAGGGGGGAGGGTTGTGAAGAAGAAAAAATTCACAACTTCGTCAGTTCTCAAGGTATCAAAACCACTTAAATTTATGATAAATCTTCTTAATGTTGTCTGCACCTTTTGTAATGACAAGTGACCAACTCTTACACACACACACACACACAACAAATAATAATAATAGAAAAATATAATAAAATAAATTAAAATAAAAAAGTAAGGTGTTGTAGAAGAAAAAAATTCACATCTCCGGTAATCTACCACTAGGGCAACAAAAAAAGTATCATTGGCGTGATGAAAATTTTTGACAACCCTCAGAGGTGCTGTATACAGGATTGTATTATTAAACGTGCGCGTGCATCAATAAAAAGAACGCCAGAATTTAAAATCCAGTGTATGGTTCATTTAATGAAACAATCACCACACGGTTTAAGTTTATTATATAAATCTTCTTAATATTATCTATAACTTTTGTAGTAACAAGTTTCTGATAAGATGAAATCTACTAATGGGTGATGTTACTAAAAATATTCTCAAGGGGTGAAAAAAATCGGGGTTGAAGAAAAAATTATCGTATTAAAATGATTCTGATAAAACCAACTCTTACAGAATAATGAAATTAAAAACTCGTCAAAAGCGATCAGATAAAATTGTTAAACTGGGTTTATCTCTCATCTTGATTTAGTTTTTGTTGGTGAAATTAGTACTTAGCTTCGAAATCTATCTGTGCTTGCAGGCCTAGCCGGCAGTGATTTTTTTTTTCTATTGTGCAAACTGTTTGAAAATGTTATCAGTTATAAACATATTATGTTTTTAAAACATGTGTAAAACATTCGTGAAAATATGTTAATGTTTAGTTGTGAGAGGTTTACCTGCTTTGTAAATAAGTGACGAATCTATCAACGTAATTACCAAGGCGTTCTTTATATTAAATTTTAAATCATATAAAATTCCATAAATACTGTAAAATCTTTGTAAATAGAGCCTGTCTATAACAAAATGCTGTCTTACATGAGAGCATTTCATGCTCCCGTTGAAAGGAATACGATAAAATAAATAAGCAATTCAGTGACCCGGGAGGAGGGTTCTCCCCTGAGCATCGAAATGTCACTCCCGGAAGCTTTCTAATTTTGTGCTTATTAAAGTCGTAAAAGAGCAATTCCCACCCTAAAAGCTCCATTCTGTCTACCACTCCGGAAGCATCAGTAATCTCTCCCCGAAAAAAAGTGCCTAAATTCAACACTGCAATTATACCTCATAAGATGGAAACTTTCTAAAACGGAATATTTTTTCGATCCTTTGCGAATCAATTTTTACAGATTTTACTGTAAATGAATTTCTTGGAATATTGTATTATTAGTTTATTATTAATAAAGCATAAAAATGCAAGTATCCACATTTTTCTACGGACAACTTTGGGGGAGGGGTGGTGTCCACAGACAACTGGCTGGTGACGCTGTTGCAGTAATCCTCAACAACATCCAATATTTTAGTGGAAATCCACATTATCTTAACCATATTTACAAAAATTAGTTTATGGATTGACAGCAAGATGAGAGAATATCATTTTTCAACTACTTTGGGAAGAGTTATAAACTTATACTGAATCTGAATACGTAATATATATTTTTAAAGGATCGTAAAAGTCTAAAAAATGAAGAAGTAATTTTGCCCCTCCTGGAAAAACATTAGCCCGACCTGGAAGCATCGTCTAGCTACAGGCCTGATCTGGAAACCAGTATTTTAAAGTAATTTTCTTCGCCTTATCTAAAGACAGAATAATCTGCGTTCAAAGATGGAGAAATAAACTGTAAGAAGTCAATGGTGTCCAGAGTATTTGAAGCCATGCATTAAGCGGAACACCGTACAACACTAGCCTGTATAACATATAATATTTTAAACGTAAAGTTCTCAGATTTATTCAACATAATTGAAAAATGATTATGACTTCGGACTGCTTATGACGTTGGCCGTTATTTCTGTAAATATTATTGTAATTGATACATTTAAATCATATGTTATTGAGTTTCACTATAGCCTATTCTGTATTTGAAATTAAATGTCTATAATTTACCGATCGTTTACTTTAATACTCAAAAGAATTTCATTCTATTACGATCAGTGGTAAAAAATCGTTTGAAATGATTTTTAAATAATGTTACACTATATAAAACATAAATAAATTTTTCGATATTTCTCAGGTGCGTTAATTTTATATATATATATATAAGGCTAGTTGGTTACAGGGGTAAGTAGTCGTTCCTCATAAATCGCCTGTTTGTGGATAGATTGCGCAACCAGTCACAGAGTACCTTTCTTCTTGCTTTTTACAATCCCCATTGTAGTTTTGCATGCGTTACCTACGTGCAGTGGACATTTATTACGATTTTTCTCTTTATTGCACTCATAATCAATTTTTTGTTGCTTCATTCTTTTTCTAATTTTTAACACTTATCTTGATAATTGTAATTTAACTTATGCAGTTTTTCGTAGTGTATGATTCACTGTACGTACCCCGTATGTGATTTACTTAAATTATTTATGTTTCGAATGTTACGCCTCCCTTTTGTGAAGAAATTTATTATGGAGCTAGCAGGCGCATTGCATACGGTGTAAGTTGGCTCTGCGTCTGGTGTGTGCTGGTAGGTTGAAATACAACAATCACAGTGAAAATTGGTTGTAATGCAAGATTTTGGGGACATGGGGCTTGCCCAAACGGTGACACTCGATTTTTTATTTGTGACAACTGTAACTCTGATGATGATATCGAGTAAGATAGAAGTTACTCAGTGTTAATGTTTTATTCATTATTTTTATATCTGTAATAATTTAGAATTTTACGTGCCTTATATGAGTTTCATTTAAATTTTTATAAAGCGTGTGCCAACTTACCCCATAGGTATGAGCAACTTGCCCCGTGACGGGGTAGGTTGGCGCACAATTTTCCTTTTACTTTAGGCTTCCGCTAAACATAAACTACAAGAGCTACAAACTCAAAACACCGGGTATTTATAGCCAAATGTCTGTTCTTTGAAAGTGCAGTTAAAGTTTGTTAAAAAACTTAAACAAAATTTTTTTAAAAATCATTAACTAAAAACTGCGCCTACTAGCCCCGGTCTCACCTACAGTACTGCTTAAGAGGGATAATAGATGGAAGCGGGCTTTCAACATAAGATGTCATTTTAAAGTGTGACTTTTTTTTTAAATAATGAGTACTTCTGTGTATGTATTTTATTGATGATAGATAAGATCACTTAAAATGATTCGTAAGCATTATTCTTCTATGAATGTGAAGTGCATAAGGTTAGTTTTTAATTGCGTTTTACATTTTTCGGGTGATATGAATTTAGTGTGCAGCGAGGTATTTCCAGAATATAAATAAAATCATATGCAGAGAGAAATGGATACATTGTAAGGTGAAATTACAAGTGCCTCATGCGTTTTCAACTAACTAAAAAATTAGAATACTATGTAATATAAACAAATCTATAGATGATAAAAAGCACTGCACAAAATAGTTCGAATATTATTCCGACTATGGACGGTATATACTCAACTAATTCTTTAGATTATAACATTCGTTTTGTAAATTATTTATTTAAGAAATGCCATTTTACCTGATTCAACAATGACGTTACATTATAGCAATACTAGATCTGTTAAAAGAGTTTCATAGCTAATGCTTCAGGCATGTTTATTTCCTTGTTATTCTTATAACAATTTGCTGCGTTAGCAAAAAATAATAATAATTTTAGATTATAGATTTTTATTTTTATCCTGTTTAAATTTCGTTTACAAACATCCCCTCCCCCCTCCGCGCGCGCACACAAACTTTGTATCTTTTTTTATTATTTGTCAACAATGTCTCAGATTATAAGCAAGTATATTCAGCACAAGGAATTAATATATATATATATATCGTTAAACTGTGCTTTTCGCTATATTATCTCCCCATGAATACAATTTATTTTTGATTTATTAAAAATGATGGCGTATTACGAAATTAACACTGGGTACACATATTGCTTTTCTAATATTAAATAATATTTAGATAAAATTTATTTCGACAAAAAACAACATTTTTCTGGAGCAAATCTGATTAATGAATAATTTAAAGAAAGACTAGTAAATAATTTATAATAATTAATTCCCATAAGAAATTATAACTGAATATATTAAATGCAGTATTTTTTAACTGAATCTTGAAAATAATATCGGATAATATGAATTACTCCCATGTGAGAGACATTATTTTTACCCTGACACCAAAATAATCGATAGTTAGCTGCATTTCTGTTCTTTTGAAATATTCTCCAATATCATTCAAAATTTATTCGCTTTTGATGATGTGTTTTGTTCATAAATGCCATTATATTTTTTGAGAATATTCATTCCCGGCCTATCGATTACCGATTAATAATTAGTCTCTCATTCCATTATTCTGCCATTGTTTCTTTTCGTTTCATATTTATAAATTTGTAATATATCTTTCCTCTTTTTGTGTTCAAAGCCAAATAATGATAGAAAAGGGATAATTAGATGAACAACTGTTTTAAATTGTACACTAAAGGTAATTCAATTGCATTTTACAAATAATCAATAAGTAATATAGAAATAAATAATAAATAAAACAATAAATGTAAATCGCTAGCCTTTGTCAATGGATATAATTTTGAAAATCAATGTTTTATAGTGTTCATAAATATTATTTTGGTTTGTTATACGTATTTCTAACCAAACAAATCAAATAGTTTGACATTGACTTTAGTTTTATTGTTAAAAGACAAGATAAATGGATCGCACACCTTTTCATTTAATAACATTTTAAACTTTTATATTTTGCAAACATGATTATTTGAAATCATATGCTTCCAACCAATTTTACTTTAAGAGCGGGAGGCGCAATTGAATGAGATTCGTTGTAAAGTCCACACAGGAAAATAATTTCTTCTTGATTAAAGTAATTCAGATCATTGCAATTTTCTTAATAATGATATCTTGTAACAAACATTAATTTAATAGTACTTTCAGACGCTAGGGTAACTTGAGGTGAGATGACGTGATGTAGAAGTTGCCGAATCACGTAGTTTTCATATGCGCAGGCGCTGTACGGAAACCCTGCAAAGTTGTAAGGAAGAGGGTTCCCTGGTGATACTTTAATTTCCGTTTGCGGTCTCTTTAAAAAAATTTAAGTGGTATTTTTTGTTGCTATTTCGTCTTAACACTTATGGTAAATGTCAAAAATCTTTTACGTGACTTCTTTATTTGCCTATATAAATCTAATTCACTTAGTTTAATCACCAGAAAAATAAAACTGCTGTTTTTAGAGTTTTGGTACCTGGTCTTTTTACAAATCATAAATTGCGGTCAGTTCACGGTTCTTCACGTCAGTGGGATTACCGGCGACTTCTCCAATACTTTGGATTGAATCGAGGAAAATATTTGGAGGTACGATGCCGATTATTTTCTCTTGGAGTAAGATGCCGGTTATTTTCCCTTGGGGTAAGATTGTGGTTATTTTCCGTGGCGGTCAAATGCCTGGTTGTTTCTTCATTGTTTAAATTACTCTTGGCTATTAACTAACTTGTCAGGGATTTTAATCAGATAATTTAAATCAGTGATTAAATCGTGATTTTAATCAACTAATTAAAAAAAAATTATTGATAAAAATCATGAATTTTCTAAATGTTAAAATGACGTAAGGAAATATTAAAATCGAAGATGAACATAATTTGAAAGGTTTCTATATGAATTCTGCCTTAACTTATTACTTACTACTTACTTATTACGTATTTATTACTTTAACTTACTACTTGCCTTAACTTATAAACATTATTGGCCTTATAAATAATTGGTTAATAAATATTAATTTTAATCATTGTTAAAGATTTGATGTTTAATGCAGTTATAAATAATTTTAATAGATGTAAATATCGGTAGTATATAATATAGTTTTAGATAACTAGGGTCTTCTGCCACCTGCCAGCTACACTCTCCAACCACCATCAGGACACTTTTCACCATCAAGACCACCATCAAGACTGATCTGCTTTGAAAAGATAACGGATTAAATTTCCTACCAAGATTCAGAAGATGAGGATTTTTCTTAAGTGAGTGAGAATCAGTGATCAGAGTGTCTAGCATCAGAGTGCAATAAAATCTCTAATCTCTGAAAAGTGTGATTGGATCAAATGAATTCAGTGAAACTGTTGGTTATATAAAAGTTGCTCAAAGTTCCTAAAAAATGTGCAATCTGTGGCAGATCTAAGTTATAGCTGAAAAGAACAAAGGCGCATATGAAAAACACCAACAAAAAATCTGCACGCTAAAGTACTTTATCACAGTGGCTTAATCGTATGTTAACGTATTATAGTATTTAAAAGTGGTGTACTTTAGAGCCACAATTCTTTAAGTGTTAAGTACAACATTTTTTTTTTCAAATATTAGTTAGTCCTTTTATTTAAGTGACAACGGTTGTTACATTCATATTTTTGTAATTTCCTAATATTAAGTAAGTTAACAACTTTATTATGTCTAAAACATTAAAGTTACTTTTATTCGTCCCATTATGTTTTAAACTGCTTCACAAAAATTATTGTTTACATTGAAACTCCACAAGGCATCTTACCCCTAGAAAGTTGGCGATCTTAGCCATAGGTATGGGTAAGATGCCGAAATGCAAGTGTTTACAAAAACAAAAGTTTTGATGCTTTATTTAATATCTGTAAAGTTAAATAAGGTTTTAAATTATACATAAGGGTGCAAACTTTAACAACAAACAACAATGAATAACAAATAAAAACAACAGGCGATTTTGAAAATAATAAAGTAAAAAACTACGGCATCTTCATCCAATTTACCCTATTTTGTCAAGTCTGCTTTTTCATGCGCGTAACGATCAATACCTGGGTTTTTCTGTTTAACTAAAATAAAAATAATTCTAGAACAAATATTTAACAAGATGCTTCTTGTTTTTAATTAGGTATTTTCCCCTTACATTGACACATCTACTAGCAAGATTCGTACCATGAGCAAGATTCCGACAAGGCGTAAACTTGTCGTCAACGGGGAAGCCCCTGTAAGCTGTTTACACTGATGAGCATTGAGCGTTATATCCTATACTTATTTTTTAAAAAAATTATGTTATTTGATTAAAAAAATAACTGAAAAATTTGCAGATATGTGGAACGTTATATATTTTCTTAATGTTATAATTTTAGAATTATATAATTTAGCCACATTAAATCAGGTTAAAATATATACAAAAAAACCTTATAATAGATATTATTACAGCAAAATTAACGATGGTAATTGGCAGTCTTTTTCTTCATTTTAAATAATCTCAGATATCATTCACAGTCTATTCCATTCTGATGATATGCTAAATTTATGATTGTCATTTTTTTTGTCAGATAATATTTATATCCCCGGTACATAAATTTTGGTTTATACACGGAAAAGAAAAGGTACAAATTCCTTGATATAGTGAGAGTATTTATAAATATATAGTTTACCCTTCTACACCTTAAGAGTTACACGCGAATCCTGGTAGTGGCCCTTCATCTTCAGACACCTTAGAAACAGAGATACTTCCGATATTAAAAAAAATATTCTAGAGGTTTCTTTTTATCCCAGTGATTTCCGGAAGCAGTAAAAAATATTTTTATAATGTATTAATTAAGCGTTTTTGTTAAACAATATATTGTTTACCTGAGAATTCATATTATAACACAAAATGACATACATGTTGATATCTGGTATAGAAAACTGTTTTATAATTTTTCCAAAAAATTATAGCAGTAGAGAATACTACAGGATTGCTGATTAATTTTCAGGATAATTGTTTTGATTTCAGAGATATCTAAAAATATAGGAACACTTTTGCTGATCTTGAGTGATTCGGGTGAGACCGTATTATGTTTTTGTAAAACTTCTTGCTTTATAAAGACACATTTTGTTTCTTTTCCGTCCAGGGAAATTACGCCCACCCCCAGTGCCTACATTTTTATCTTTTATATACTTAAATGTAATTTATTTCTAATAGCATTTTTTTTCATGTGATTATGCTTTCATTGCCAAATACATATATAGAATAATTAGGTATAAAACAGTTCTAAAATACATGTTTGCGATAATTCATCTATAAAACATAAATAAAAATATAGTTTTATTACTGTCCGCAAATTATTCTTGTGTTTATTTTCTTTGCATATCTAGTATACTTCTAAAATATTATTCAATACAGTATGCATACATTGAAAAAAAAATAGTTTTATTAGTTTTCGCAAATTATTCTTGTGTTTATTTTCTGTACATATCTAGTATACTTCTAAAATACTAATATACTAATATAAAAATAGGATAGCTTGGTATTGAAAACACGCTGACAATTACTAGACAAGATATACCCCCCCCCCCCAAAAAAAAAAAAACAACAACAACATTTTATTGATTAAATTTTCATACTCAATTTATATAAAAAATAATTAGTTCAGCTCCTTTGCTTTAAATAAAACTTTTTTCAACAGCTTAAATAATAGTTAAATATAAAAACCGTTTATTTATACCTTCTTTAAAAATTACGTCTAAATTTATTATTCTCAATAAAAAGATTTTTCGAAAAAAAACATTATTTTAATATTTCTCTGAGTCATTAAGTATCATATTTTTGTTTCCTTTCGATACTTATAATTCTTTCCTAATATTTAATATAGAATGAATTTGCTTCTTCATTTCTAGTTACGATATATAAAAAGAAGCAAATAATATATACAGCAAAACAATCGATGGTCGCATTCCTGTTTCTTTTACATATTCTCCATTATCATTTAGAAATTATTCGCATCATATGATGTGCTCTGTTTATGAATGGCATTTTATCTGCTGCGTATCTAGGGTCACTTCAAAATTATAATTTCAGCCACCTTTCCTGCTACTTTTCATTCATTTATTTTTTTACACTTATATGTTTTTCATATATCATTACCTTTCTCCTTAAAAGTTTTCGTTAAAACTAATGCAGGAAGAAAGTATTCCTGAAGTTCAAAAAATGCTTTAAATATAAGAAGAGTATCCCTAAAGAGTCGAATCTTCTTCAGTTAAATCCTATGTTGCCAGATGAAGGTTTGATGTTGGTACGAGGACGGTTGCAAAAGTCTGATTCCTCATTGTTCATAAACACATCCTGTCGTGATTCTTGAAAAACATACACTTACTGAATAATGACGTGAAAGATGCATATAAAAATGTTTTTCATTCAGGAGTATTCAGTGCATTAGTGCAAACTCATGAAAAGTTTTGGATTTTAAGATCCAGACAGTGCATAAAATCAGTCGTGAACAAATTTACAATCTGCAAGAAATTTAATGCATGCCATGGTCAGCTAGTTATAGCAACTGTAAAACATATCTTAAGTTTAACAGCAAACGAAGAATCCTTAGTGAAACGCTTCCGTGTACGCGAGACTCTTCTAAATCATTTTTGGAAGCGCTTGAAAAAAAGAGTATCTTCTCAACTTACAATCTGCTCATTACACGGACCAAGATGAAACTTTTGACTTTAAAATAGATGATGTGGTTCTTATGCATATGAACTAGTATCAAGAATTTTGTGGAAGTTGGGTATTTGTGAGCAGAGATAAAAAATAAAAAGGTCTTTTGAACTGAAGACAAATAATTCCATCATTAAAAGACCTATTAATATTTTGCATAATTTAGAACTAAAAAAACTGAAAAGAAAAACATTTATTGACTCTAAATTGTTGTTCTTTTGACTTTAAGATATATATATATATATATATATATTGCTTGTTAATATTTCTAATTTTAGTTTAATTTTTGTGTTCAATTATTTTACAATAACTATTGAAAAGATATAAATTGTTCTTTCTATTTTTAGTAACAGAAACTTGTCAACATAGTTTTAAATTGTTTTATTTTAGTTTTTTTGAAGTCTAGTATGTAAGTATATATTTTGATTTGTATTGTATTTATGTATAGTGCAATTGATGTTAGAATAATAATTTTCTTTCTGCTTTAATTATTTTGAATCCCCTTTTTGATGAACCCTTGTTCATCGGGGGGCGGGGGGGGGGGGGGTTATGGAATATTTCACAAATCCCTTGAGTGGGCCTCTTTTGTCCAGACTGAAACGGCGCCAGTAGTCACATGATTTGACTAGATAATTGAAATAAAAAACTTTTTTCCTCTTTTTCCTTAGTTGTAGTAGTAGATTGTGAAATTCGATAGCAGCTTGCATGCAGTAGTTTTATTTCTTGATCCTCCAAAAGTGGAGGAAAATAAAATGTTCTTGATTTCATAAAATATTATCTTGGATTCCCAGTGAGGTATTTATATATATTTAAACAAGTATTAACCAAATGTTTCGCGGTAAATAAACTGTATATATTTAAATGTGTAAAAATAGAATTAGAAAAGTTTTTAATTACTGTGCTAATTTACATTGAACAACACCAGGATAAAACTCTCAGTCGTGAAATATGATGACTTTAATATGATTTAAAATGAATCGTGAATTTTACAAATAATGCTCTCCCCATCAGAATATCATGAATTGTGATACAACATGAAATTTGTGGATTTACTTCAAAATATCTTCATTATAGGATGAGGTTTTGCGTTAACGATTTCATTTTTCCTTTAACACGGCCCTTTTTCTCTTTTAAAGTTAAAATATCATAAATATCTTTTTTGAAATGCAATAATCAAAATATTTAAACAGATTTATAGTTTCCTGATATGAATATTTCTCCTACAAAAGCGCAGTATGTAACCTTCGAGCCATCTATGGATTTTATGAGCCATTTTCAATATATATATATATATATATATATATATATATTTACATTCCAATCAAAAGATAACCGTAGCCGTAGCAGAAGATTATTTTTAATTTCCCAAATGTTTATCTCAAAATGGAAACCAGAAAAATAAATTATAAAATCTCTTTCCATAAAGTACAAACGACCGTCTGAATTTTTTCTTGATATACACTATATGTCCAAAGGTCACCGGCCCCTTCTGATTTTGGACGTTTTGTTAAATACCTAGAAAAATGCACGAGGAATTAACCTGAAACTGCAGGTGTGTAAACAGTATAGTATATGTCATATATATCCGCGAAGATTTTTTTCCCGAAACCCCATAGAAGACTGTCAACAAATTGAAAAAGAACGAATATCTTTTGGATAACCCTGTAAAAACTAATATAGCAAAAGCTTTCAAACTCGAGATTATTAGTAAGTGGTTTATTGTAACATACTGTGTTCATTTTTATGAGGACAGCATGTATACTCGCACAGAAATTATGGTTTTTATAAAAACAGCCCCAAATTTCGCCGAGTTTTATGCTTATAATTTGCAGAGTTCTTAATATAAAAGGAAGTTCTTTTCAGAAACTATGGCAAGCAACATTGTACATAATACTCTGCAATCAGAATTAAAAAATAATAAAAATTAGATGAAAAATGAGCAGGTTTACTAAAAAATGCTTCATTGCACTAGCGCTAATGCAATCAAAAATATAATGTGCATAATGTATTAGCTAAGTATATGGAGCAACTTTTGTGAAAGTTTCAAAATCATAGCCTGAAAATTCTGAAAATTATCGTCGATAGAATAAGCTTGAAACCCTTTGTTCCCAAGAGGAAGCAAAAACATGAGGGGTTGTATCCAAATATAGCAGTACGTGCAATATTGTGTACGATATCTTAGCACTAATCAACAGATATTTGATACAACCCCTCACCTTTTTGCTTCTTTTTGGGAACAAAGGATTTAGAGCTATTCTATCGACGATAATTTTCAGAATTTTCAAACTATGATATTGAGACTTTCACAAAAGTTGCTCTATATACTTAGCTAATACATTATGCACATTATATTTTGATTGCGTTCGCGCATGAGCAGTGAAACATTTTTTAGTAAACCTGCTCATTTTTAATCCAATTTTTACTATTTTTTAATTCCGATTAAAGAGTGTTGTGTACAATGTTGTTTGTCATAGTTTCTCAAAGGAACTTCCTTTTATATTAAGAACTCTGCAAATTATAAGCATAAAACTCGACGAAATTTGGGACTTTTTTTATAAAAACCTTAATTTCTCTACAAGTATAAATGCTATCCTCATAAAAATTAACACTGTGTATTAAAATAAGCCAGTTAGTAATAATCTCGAATTTGAACGCTTTTGCTTCATTAGTTTTTACAGGGTTATCCAAAAGATATTCGTTCTTTTTCATTTTGTTGACTATCCCCTATGGGGTTTTGGGAAAAAAACGCCGCGGAAATATATGACCTATACCATATTGTTTACACTCCTGAAGTTACAAGTTAATTCTTCAGATATTTTTCTAGATATTTGACAAAACGTATAAAATCGCAAGTGACCAGTCACCTTTTCCATATAGTGTATGTTTCACCATTCGCATGTTGACGATTCCTAATTTTTTAACACCCCTCTTTTTTGCACATACAAAATGACCAAGAATGTGTGAATTATTATAGGAAACACTTTTTTCGCTGGCTTTTGATAAAGAACACTTCCATTTCATTAAAATATGTTGCTTAATTTAAAATGTTAGTGAATTTAAAATTAATTTAAAAAGCGTATTAGTTTATAGTCTCAAAGATTGCAGTGCGAATGCTCAATTGTGTTTTTCTAATAGTGCACTTAAATATTATTTTCTTATTGTCGTTACGCCAATTGTTTCAATAATAATGACATACAGATATGTCAGACTTTGACAATATTTTAGAACATTTAGAGAATATATACGAAACGACATCTTTTTTTATAAATTAATTTTCATCTTTAAATTCTGGAAAAAAATAACACATTCGCTTATGCGTATAAAATGGTATATATTGTTAACAGCTTAAACGATAATATAATAAAAACTATTCAACATTATACATAGGATATAATTATCCTGTATTATAAATGTGATAAAAACAAATTTCGTTTAATCTGTAAATATATTTCTAATATTGTTCAGGTCTATTAGTTTATTGAGTTTTGTATCATGTCATATAGAAAGTATTATGAAATGTATTTTTTTCGTATCGAGTAATTACACTGACTTTATTTCGGATATGATATTTAGAAATAAACACATTTCTTTATAAAAGGGCGGAAAAAAGTTTCGTTAATTGAATTCCTGTTCTTTGAAAATATTCTCCACTATCATTCCGAATGTATTCCGATTTTATGAGGCGTTTCATTTATGAATGTCATTATTTTTCGAGCGAACATTTTCTCCCCTCAATATCTGAGACCGCTTCATAATTAGAGTCTCATCACACTTGCTGTTTTTTTTTCTTTTTTAGATATTTATATTTGGCATTCCCTTTTTTTTTCTTGATTATGTTTTCAAAAGCTAAATAACAATACAATACATATAATTAGATGGAAAACTGTTATAAAATATCCTTTGAAAGTCCTATAATGAAGACAGTTCAATAAGAATATTACTGAATACTAATATTTTAACAATGTTCTGAGAGAAATATTTCAAGCCAAATAACAATACAATACATATAATTAGATGGAAAACTGTTATAAAATATCCTTTGAAAGTCCTATAATGAAGACAGTTCAATAAGAATATTATTGAATACTAATATTTTAACAATGTTCTGAGAGAAATATTTCTAATCTGGAAGTACACAACTTACACAGGGGAGGTTAGGGAGATGTGATACACTTTTTTTTTTTTTTTTTTTTACTATTCTTTACAACCCTTAGAAAGCTATCTTTAAAAACAAAAATTCGTGTTTTCTTATAAGTGACCTTTTATTTATTATTGAAAATATAGTGAATTTAAAAAATAATCATTATTAAATCATTAAAAAAATCATGGTTACTATTGTGTCAAATCTCCCCATTACTGGGGAGGATTGATACTATTGCAAGGAAGATTTGATATATTGTCATGTAAATCGAAAAAAAATCCAAACGATTCAATTTTTGTATCATACACATTTTTATAATAAATCTTGAAATATTTTTAAAAAATTTAAAAAGAAATAACATTTGTTTAACAATAATTTGTTTCCGAAATGTTTATTAGTACAAAACAATTTAAACAATCCTATTAACACACATTTTCGAAAATAAATATCTTTCCATAAATAACTTTAAATTATTAATCAAGCTTTTTTTTTTTTTTTTTTAAACAATCATATCAATCAATATTAAAGATTTTGTTTTGCGTTTTCTACACTTTGTGGTTGAAGCTGATTTCTTAGGATAAGGTCTAATATCCACGGCCCTGTATTTTCATCTAAAGATTTTTTAGTTGTCGTCTCAGTAGATAACTGATTCATATTTAATTCACTGATTTCGTGAAAATGATCACAAGAAGATGTTGAGGGTAAAAAAAAAAAAAAAAAAAAATGTTACTGTCGAAACAAATTAAATCCTTTCCAATTTGAAGTCTTTTTTAAATCCAGATAAAATTAAATATTTGTTAGAGTAAATGATTTCGGAAAGATTTACCAATTAATCCTCCTTGCCAGTTTCAGTAGCTCTTGCTGTAAAACAATAATGAATATTACAGTCCTACATTATTTTGCGACTTAAAAAAAAATATTTCAATTATATGCATCATTTCTCCCCAGTACTAATGTATTAAATCTCCCTATTATGTCTTATTGGATTTTCAGTCAATTTGTATAAAGGTAGTTGCAAAATGGCAACCTATTTTTGAGTAAAACTAATTCTAACAATGTGCTTTATAAATAAAAAAATTCAAGCTATTATCTTCGCAATAATAAGAACTATAAAAGGAAATCAATATTTGAAAATATTTACACTGACATTCCAAAAATCTTCAAATTTAAAAGAAAAGAAAAAAAGGACTTCCGGCCAGTGCCGGGAGGAAGGGGTAGCTTTCATATTCCTTATTTTTTTTAAAAAAGCTAGCTTATGTTATTCAAACACACGATGCTCAATTTAGTGGAAACCGATTATAGGAGATTTAATACTAATTTTCATCAATACTAAATCATTATGAAAGAGAATTTCGCGAAATTAGTCAGCCTTATCCCAGCTGCTTTTATTTAAAGTAACTTATATTTGGTTGTCAAATTCGGCGATGTCTTGAAGTGCCTGCCATTTTAAGACAACATGGTGGATGAGGCTAATCAGTGAACTTAGTCGAGACCTTAGTAATTCCTGTGCACATGCTCACTCACATCGGAATCGGTTGATATATACGAGTGCTGTCGCAGGCAAAAAATCAGATTGTTCAAAATGTCATCCACATAAATAAATTCAAACTGCTATAACAGAGCCATTTTTTAATATAAAGACGAAATAAAAAATGCACCGGAATCCTCATATCAAGGTCAATTACTTAAGAGAAAACCTTTTTCAATTTCTAATTTTTTTGCACCACACTTTAAATATATATTTTTTAATTTAATGGCCGCCATTTTGAAACAAGATGGCGGATGAGGCTGGGCAGCGAACTTGGTCGAGACATTGCTATATACTATCCACATGCCTTCTTACATCCAAATAGGTTAATAAATACGTGTGTTATAGCGTGACAAATATCAGATCGTTTTAAAATGTCAGCCATGGTAGAAATTCTAAGTGCTATAATTGAAACATTTTTTAAGATATAGATGAAACAAAAACTGCTCCTGAATCTTTGTATCAAGGTCAAACACATAAAAAAATCTTTTTCATTTTCCAATTTTTTAATACCTCATTTTAAATTTTAAATAAAAAAATTTAAATGTTCCCTTTTGAGACAAGATGGCGAATGAAGTTGGCCAACGAACTCGGTCGAGACATTGGTATGTACTATGTACACACCAAGTTACATCAAAATCGGTTCATAAATACGCCTGTTATTGTATGACAAATCAGGTCGTTTCAAAATGTCAGCCACAATAGAAATTCAAAACGCTATAACTCAACCATTTTTTAGATATAGACGAAAAAAAAACTGTTCCGGAATCGTTGTATTAAGGTGAAACACATAAGAAAAAAATCTTTTTCATTTTCCAATTTTTTGGTGCCTTATTTTAAATTTTAAATTAAAATTTTTTTTAAATGGCCGCCATTTTGAAACAAGATGGCGGATGAAGCTGGCCAACGAATTCGGTCGAGACATTGGTATTTACTATGTACACACGAAGGTACATCCATATAGGTTCATAAATAAGCCTGTTATCGCGTGACAAAAATCAGGACGTTTCAAAATGTCAGCTACGCCAGAAATTCAAAGTACTATAACTCAGCCATTTTTTAAGATATATACGAAACAAAAACTGCTCCAGAATCTTTGTATCAAGGTCAAACACAGAAGAAAAAAAATATTTTTCCATTCTCAAATTTTTGGTACCACATTTCAAATTTTAATTAAAAAAAAATTTAAATGGCCGCCGTTTTTAAACAAGATGGCGGATGAAGCTGGCCATCGAACTCGGTCGAGACATTGGAATGTACTATGTACACACCAAGTTACATCCAAATCGGTTCATAAATACGAGAGTTACTGTGTGACAAAGATTATATATATATATATATATACTATATATACTATATATATATATATATATATATATATATATATGTGTGTGTGTGTGTGTGTGTGTGGATATATCTATACTAATAAAAGAATAAATTTGTCTGTGTGTGTGCGAAATGGCTAGCTAAAACTACCGCAAGAATCTGAAATCTGAAAATTCAGGAAGAATGTAGAAGTGTGAAAATTCAGGTGTGATTAGTCCAAGTCAGGTCCTGATGCACCTGAGGCTCGGATTATTAATTTTTTAAGGGCCGGTGCCCTTGGTACCCTTTAAGTTTTTATGCACTAAAATGTTAATAACATACCTCTTTTCTATCCGATCTTCTTCGTTTTTGGTGTGAATTCTCCTTTCAGTTCCTGCCCCATTTCTGCATTTCAGTGAAGGCAATAGCACCCTTGCAAGGGGACTAGTGAAGGGCCCCTTGAAGTTTTAGAGCTCTAAATTGTTAATAACATGCCTATTTTCTATATTATCGTCTTCGTTTTTGGTGTGAATTCTTTAAGTTTCTGCCCCATTTATACATTTCAGTTAAGACCCTGGCACCCTTAAAATGGATGCAGTACAGGGCCCCTTGAAGTTTTAGTGCACTAAATTGTTAATAACATGCCACCTTTCTATCCTATCTTCTTCGTTTTTGGGATGAATTCTCCTTTCAGTTTCTACCCCATTTCTACATTTCAGTTAAGACTTGGCACCCTTGCAAGGGGTCCGGTACAGGGCCCCTTGAAGTTTTATTGCACTAAATTGTTAATAAATTGCTTAATTTTTATCCGATCTTCATTTTTGGGATATTTTCTCCATTCAGCTATTCTCCCGTTTCTACATACCAGTTAAGACTATCTTACCTAATCTAGGACTTATGTCTAGGGTTCCATAAGGCCTGGTCCAGGGCCCCTTGAATATTTTGCGTGCCATGCGTTTTTCCACCTTAATTTTCTCACCTTCGCAGTGCGTAATTTTATAGTTGAGTCTTGAACCTTTCTCCGTAGACCAACACTCACATATTTTTGTTGGGTCCCTAGTACCCTTTTTTAAGCATTTCCCCAATTTTTTGCGCATTTCCCCAATTTTTTGCGCATTTCTTTCAAATTATATTCTAATGATTAATTAATATCCTATGCTTAATTTTGACTAATTGAAGATCTAAATTGCTAGAACTTGCACTTTTTAACAAGTTTTCCTCTTCGGGTCCTGCTCTTTACTACCAGTCGGCCCTCTTCGGGCCCTTTGTTATAGGTTTCTTTAAAACGGTCCGATTCACTAGCTTTTTTTTTAACAGCTTCTTAAATCCTCCTGATACTACATGAATGACAAAAAAAAAAAAAAAAAAAAAATTCTAAAAATTCAGCTACCACCAATTTTGAATATTAATCTCCTTCTTGGGTTTTTGTTTCAGCTTCTTTAAAAACTATGAGATTCTATTACATTTTTCTTTAACATAGTTTCAGCGTCCTCTAGCAAATTTAAAACTTCTAAAAATTTTTCTTATACCCAACTACATTCAAATTAAGACCCTGGCACCCAGGGCCCGGTCTTTCTTTATACCTGATCTACCATTTCTTCGAACATTAATCTCCTTTTTCAGCCTCAACTTACGTTTATTCACTACAGCCGTAAATTAAAAAATCGCGTTAATTTAAAAGTAACTTTAATGCTTAATAATAATGGATTTCATCAATTTATTAAATATCGTGTTAATGTTAAAAGTAATTTATGAAATTTACAAAGGGAAAGGTCATCTTTCCTCCGATTCTAAGAACCTAATTTCAACGACATTTGGTTCATTCAATTTACACTACGATTCAGCTCCTTTCTGTATTATGAAATTTTATCTTAGTCTTCAGTTACCAACATTTTCTAACATTCATGATGCATTATTTTTTTGGATTTTATGTGCTTGATTACTACGAGGTTTGGCTCACTCAATTTCGTTTTCAATTGTCTCCGGCACGTGCGGAGCACTGCCGGTACATGCTGTCTTAGATAGCGTGGACCAAGATTACAGGTTCGTTCGGAAAGAAGTTTGTTGGGAACACGCTTGACGCTGCGGAGGGCAATGGATGCCTCCGAAATTTGATTAATTTAAAAGAATTTCAAAAGATATAAAATCATACAAACTTCAGTTTTGTTTAAGGTTATTATTTACGGACCCCGGGCAACGCCGTTCGAGTTTGTTAGTATATATATATGTATATATATATATATATATATATCAACTTTTGAACGGACGATGGTTTCGGGGCCTGGGGGTCATGATCGATGACCATATACCAAAATTTTTTTTAAATCGCTTTCCTCCGAACGTCTGCAATAGGTAGCTTTTTGTAATGAAAGCTACCTAATTGTCAGTACTGATTAGTCCAGCTAATGATGTCTTCTGAAAATAAAAGAAGACTTTACATGTGTTAGAATAGCTCTTAATGCCATTTGTTGAGAAAAATTGTCAATGTATCAACCCTCTCTATGTATCAAACCTTCCCTACCTTCCCTACCTCACCTAATCTCAAAATGTATGTATTGATAATATACGTTAGACGGAACGTTTGATATATAATAAACTATCGCTATTTTCTTTTTATAAATAATAGAAATTTTTTTAATCTTATGTTTGAACTGAAACATATTGGTTAATGCCATGAGTAACATATTTATATATTACAATATTTTAAAGTACCAACAAAGCGGAACATCTATGTATTGTACCCTTCAATATAATTTGTTCTATATGTGTAACCTTCAATATTTACACTCTGATATAAATTTTGGAAGCCTTAATTTATAGGTCTGATAGGTATGCAAAGTTGTAAATTTTGAATTATATAATATGTATTAAATGTTTGGCATTTTTTTCCCTTTGGTAACATTTTGACAAAACAGCATTTTTATAAAACAATTTTCCAAATTCGAATTTTTGGGAACAAATTAATTTAATGTGAATACTTATAAACAATTTGTTGTTTTAAAGTGCAATACAAACAATTTTTTGATGCATCGAACTTCTGTATACAAGATTTATTCTGGCACTTGGTTTTGTCACTTACGTCAAATTTTCTAATTAAATTATTATTTAATCAAATGTAACAGTGAATTTAACAATCGTTATCTGTACTCTTTTATTTTTTTACTGCAGTTGGAATTCCCTAATGTTGGCAACGTTAAATTCTTGCAACGTTTCCCATAAACTACCAACCACATACACCTGAAATTTTTATATGTATCAAATACATAATAATTTGGTAAAGTGAATTCAATTTTATACACCGGTATTTTTCAGTTATTCTATTGAAAAATATATAAAGGATACCACTATTAAATGCTCAAAAAAATGGATTATTAAAGCTTTTTTATAAATATTAACATATTATCTACAACATTTTTTACAGATTAAACGGACTGTGGAATAATTAACTAAAATTGCAAAGGCAAATTTATAACGATTTCCATAAATTTGTACATTGGAGTTTTAAAAATAACAGTTTGAGAAAAGTGACTTTGAAGTAACTTATTTTCAGTTCAGAACTCGGGATTTCAAATAGCTCGTGCGCTGACTAAGTAGATGTTTTGCAACTTAGCCGGAACACAAAATTTAAATGAGTTAAAAATTCCCAAAATAATTTTGTTTCCGGTTTCGCCTTCCAGATGAATTTAAGTAATTTCCAATATCATTCAGCTCTTTTTCGCTTTGATGATGAATGTCATTATATATTTATGAATGTCATTATATTTCTAGCGAGAGGTTTTACCAGTGTATCAAATTCACTTACCGATCTCCATAATAAGACTCTTATTCCCTTCTCGTGCTATTTTTTCTAGTTTTTTTTTTTTTTTATGTGATTTTCTGTTATTTTATTTGTTACTTCTTTTGTTCTCCAGTTATGGTTTTAGAAGTCAAGTAGCAATTGCAAAATTGATAATTCGATGAAAAGTGTTTAAAGTACATTCCTATCGGGACTCTGTACAAATCATTTTGCAAAAGATTCTGAAAATATCCATTTTACAAATTATTGTTCGATATAAATTTAGGCATAGCTAAAATATATGAACCTAAAAAAATATGCAAAAGAAGCTTTTAATTTCATTCCGTTTTCTTTAAATGTTTGAATTTGAAATCTTTATTTATTTATTTATTCATGCATTTATTTGATCGGTTTGTGTTTTTTCAATACATCAGTGACAAAACTTGAACAAGCATTTGTCAATTCGCTTGCTTTTTATTTTTGAGGTGGAGGCGGGATTTATACAGGGCATTTAAAAAGTATGTATCAGATTTTTATTAATGCATATAGTTTTTTTTTTAATAAAAATGTGACGTAAATAGTCATTTTTGATGTATTTTTTACATATGTCGTGATACTTTAGTTATATATATATATATATTAATCTAATCCTTACATTTTTATGAGGACAAATAAAGGAATATGATGCAATGAAATGTATTTCAATATTCAAAATTATAGAAAAAGTGTAGTTTTATATTCTTATTTCTTCTTCTTCTTTTTATTTTTTATTATTATTATTTTTTTTTTGTATTAAAATCATTTTTTTTTTCATTTTACTACAAAAATAGCATTTTTTTTTCTGGATTGAATCATTTTCTTTTTATACTATTTAATAATATGTCAATAAGAGCATACGACTTCAATACTCAATCAAAAAGTTACTTCAAATAACCCCCCCCCCCCACCCCCGAGATAGAAACATTTTGAATTATGGACATAGTACACTTTAATTTACCGAGTTCGGTACACGTTTGAAAACTAATATTTTTATAGTATTTCGACACGATATATATATAAATCTGTAAGAAGGTTATACCTAAAATGTTAATTTATTGATTACTTGAATAACTAGACGTTTTAATAACAACACATAAACTTGAATACAATTCTATAATAATAATTTTACACCACTTCGTTGATAGCTTCTTCAAATACATTACATTTCTCACATAAAACCTATAATATACTTTCTTTCGAATAATCCGATTAGGCCTAACAATGCCTTCATTGGCATTTCATATGCCGATGCTTCATGAACAGCATAATTTAATAGACTGACTCTTTTCTAATTTTGAATATTTCCGAACCTTGATCTCGTGATCGTGAATTCTCATAACTCATGCTTTCAAAGCATGGATAATAAAAATACGAGAGCCTCAAATAATTGTTGATCATGCACGCCATAAAGAAAATAAACAATGTTTAAATTCAAATCTCCTATATATATATATATATATATATATATATATATCAATGCAAAAACCCTTGACGGGTTAAAAGTTTCTGACGCAGCACTTTATCTTATGCTCTAAGAATTTTAAATATGGAACTTAAAAATACTGATATCAAATTTTGAGTGACGTTATGCTATTTCTTAAAAAATATATTTGTATTTATTTCATCATTTTATTTTTGTTTTATTTATAATCGCATGTGCAAAAGTTATGTTCAACATGAAAAGCTGTATAAAATTTTATTCGCTGTTGCTTTATCATTTACATCTCTCATAAATTCAAAATATGAGTTTTAAAAGATATGATATAAAATTTAAGTGACGCCTTGATGTGACTTTAAAAGGTTTGTTTTAAAATTCAATTTAAATTATTTTTGACTTGGTTAAAATATTTTTTTACATCTACACAATACTTTTAATTTTCCAATTCACTGTTAAATATATCACTCTCATTGAATCTATACTTTGCATTGAAATGTATTTATTTCAATAAATTGATTTATCTTTTGTGTCACGCTATTCAAAATTGTGAGTAAGATTTATGTAAATGGTTTCTTTGTGTCATTGTGTCCAAACTACATGAAATGTATGAAAAAGGATAGTTTGACGCAAATAAACCATTTACATAAATCTTACTCACAATTTTGAATAGCATGACACAAAAGATAAATCAATTTATTGAAATAAATACATTTCAATACATAGTATAGATTCAATGAAAGTGATATATTTAACAGTGAATTGGAAAATTAAAAGTATTGTGTAGATGTAAAATAATATTTTAACCGAGTCAAAAATAATTTTAATTGAATTTTAAAACAAACCTTTTAAAGTCACATCAAGGCGTCACTTAAATTTTATATCATATCTTTTAAAACTCATATTTTGAATTTATGAGAGATGTAAATGATAAAGCAACAGCGAATAAAATTTTATGCAGCTTTTCATGTTGAAAATAACTTTTGCACATGCGATTATAAATAAAACAAAAATAAAATGATGAAATAAATACAAATATATTTTTTAAGAAATAGCATAACGTCACTCAAAATTTGATATCAGTATTTTTAAGTTCCATATTTAAAACTCTTAGAGCATAAGATAAAGTGCTGCGTCAGAAACTTTTAACCCGTCAAGGGTTTTTGCATTGATATCATTACTTTTTTGAGGTTAGTGATAAAATGATTAAAAAAAAGATACTTATGGGATTTAATGCAGATTTAATTTTTACTATTTTATTACAATTTTCCTTATAGCAGTTTGTATATAAAAACAAGTGGGTAAGTATAATCGCAGATCGCACAGAGGGTTTCATTTGATATTCCTTTAAAAACACTTTATCCTTAAATTAATAAATCCAAAATGTTAATTTATAATTATTAAATCCTTACATAGATGGTGCACCAATAGTTCCAATTTTCATGGGGCAGGGAACGCACTCTTTTAAACAAATCACCATCCAATTGAAGTCATCAAAAACCAAGTTGAATAAGCCAGACCCCGTTGTGTTGTTTGACAAACAGCAGTCTCATGTCCCCTCCTTCCCCCCTTTTTCAAAATTTTTCAGACCAGTACCTAAGAATGGAACCGAAATAATTTTTTCTCTTCAGAAATTACGATAAAAAAATAGTATGCAGTACTCATAAATTTACTTTAATGCTATATAGTGTGATTATTAAGTTAATTATAACGTTTGGAATCTATTGCATTGATGTCCGAAAGGTATTTTCTGAGTTATGGAAGCTGGACCCATAAGGCGCCATAGAGGGGCGAAGCTAGTGTCTATCATAATTATATCTGCCATGTGGACTAATTGCGATATTTAATCAAAATAGTCCCTCCTCATCCCCGGAAATATAACAAATACAAAATCTGTCTTTATAAACCTATCGTCAAATAGGTTTTTATTTCTTTTTCCCTAAAAAAAAAAAAAACATGATTTTTATATCCGTAACGTAAATAGCGGACGAAGCAAGCTAGTTCCTATCATAATATATATTTTTAATAATTTTATATAGTCTATAATAAAAATCAAACTTAAAATAGTCTAGTTCCATGAGTACTGGTAGTGTCAGTTACATGCTACGATTTTTGGATACCAGTATTTTAGAACGGGAAAATGTGACTTATTTTATCGGAGATATCTCATTAATTGAATAAGGCGAAGCAAACTTTTTGAAAAAAAGGTGACCAACAAGCATGGCAGTTATCAGCTATGTGAATTTGTGCTAAAGTCCATTAATTTGATCTGCTTTAAAAAGATTACGGAAGATTGAATTATAGTAGAACCTGGATTAACCGAGCTTCGATTAATCGAGGTTTCTGTTAACCGAGCCGATAACAAAGTCTGATTTTATTTTCCCTTTTGAATGAGCCTTAAAAATAACCAATCTTTAGCTCACTGTCCGTGCTATACAGGCCCTTCTGCCCCCAAAAAGCACTCAACTCCAAAGAAACATTGGACCCTGAGAAGTCAATAGCGAACAATGCTTTGTTTCCAGTGGCTGTGTGAACTTTCGTAAATTTTTCAATTTGCATTTTAAAATTTACTACTGGTAGTTGATTTTCTTTTTAAATTTGTTAAGCTGTGAAACAGAACTTTACATATATTTATTTTTATGATTTAAAAAACGTTCTATATATTTTTTTAAAAGAGATGTTAAATTCGCAACCACGGCGAGTTTTTACACACAGTTTCTATTAACCGAGATTTCCGATTCCGATTTACTAGCAGTCCCAATTAGCTCGGATAATCGAGGCTGCTCTGTATAATTAAAAAATCAATGGCCATCTTACTGTAAACGGGTTTCCCTTTTACTGAGGGATTTCAAGACGGAATCAGCTGATGTTAATGCTGTTTCCGTGCTTGATTAAATAAGATTAGTTAAACATTTGAAAATTACCAAATATAAAAGGAACTAAGTCAACAGAGTCTTTGCTTTATGGTATTTTTTAAGAACGCTATAAAAAAATGATTTTAAATAAGAGATTTTAAATGTAACGTTTTAAATCTGACATAATTTTCACCAAACTTTCCTTTTTCTTTGTAACATTCAACTGAAAATATTTTTATTATTAGAAAGATAATATTATTATTTGCGCTACCTTAAAATTGGCAACTATAGTTAAAAATAACATTTCGAAATTTGAAATAAATCTCTCATATAAATATATTTTTTAATTTAAACTGATTTGCAATATTATTATTTGGCCACTTTGGCCAATATGACGTAATTTCCTCCATTTACGACTTTTAACACATATCAATGAATTTATTATTTAATTTTTTTTCTTTTAATATTCACGTGTAAATATAATTTTTATGACGTAATTTTCAATGTTTTCCTGCTTTTAATGCGTAATCATTTAATTCTAATTTGAAAATAATTGATTATTTTATAATTTTCTTTCATTTTAAGTAAGCATGTGTAAAAACAATTTTTATGACGTAATGTTTAATATTTTCCTGTTTTTAACACGTTATCATTTAATTCTAATTTAAAAGGTTTTTTTCTGTTTATAATAGTCATGTGTGAATAAATTTTTAATTTAAAGGATATATTATTCTTTGCGCTGTTTTAACAATAGGCAACAATTTAAAATAACCTTTTCTAAAATATGTAAAAAAATATCTCTGGAAATTCTGAAAATTTTAATTTAAAATTGAAATAAACCGTCAAAAAATTAGGCAAGTTAAAAATAATAAAGGCTCTCATGTCCCCTCCTTCCCCCCTTTTTCAAAATTTTTCAGACCAGTACCTAAGAATGGAACCGAAATTTTTTTTTCTCTTCAGAAATTACCATAAAAAAATAGTATGCAGTACTCATAAATTTACTTTAATGCTATATAGTGATTATTAAGTTAATTATAACGTTTGGAATCTGTTGCATTGATGTCCGAAAGGTAGTGTCTGAGTTATGGAAGATGGACCCATAAGGCGCCATAGAGGGGCGAAGCCCGCTAGTGTCTATCATAATTATATCTGCCATGTGGACTAATTGCGATATTTAATCAAAATAGTCCCCCCCCCCCCTCCTCATCTCCGGAAATATAACAAATACAAAATGTGTCTTTATAAACCTATCGTCAAATAGGTTTTTATTTCTTTTATAGAAAAATAGCGGACGAAGCCCGCTAGTTCCTATCATAATATATATTTTTAATAATTTTATATAGTCTATAATAAAAATCAGACTTAAAATAGTCTAGTTCCATGAGTACTTGTAGTGTCAGTTACATGCTACGATTTTTGGATACCAGTATTTTAGAACGGGAAAATGTGACTTATTTTATCGGAGATATCTCATTAATTGAATAAGGCAAAGCAAACTTTTTGAAAAAAAGGTGGCCAACAAGCATGGCAGTTATCAGCTATGTGACTTTGTGCTAAAGTCCATTAATTTGATCTGCTTTAAAAAGATTACGGAAGATTGAATTATAGTAGAACCTGGATTAACAGAGCTTCGATTAATCGAGGTTTCTGTTAACCGAGCCGATAACAAAGTCTGATTTTTTTCCCTTTTGAATGAGCCTTAAAAATAACCACACTCTTTAGCTCACTGTCCGTGCTATACAGGCCCTTCTGCCCCCAAAAGCACTCAACTCCGAAGAAACATTGGACCCTTAGAAGTCAATAGCGAACAATGCTTTGTTTCCAGTGGCTGTGTGAACTTTCGTAATTTTTTCAATTTGCATTTTAAAATTTACTACTGGTAGTTGATTTTCTTTTTAAATTTGTTAAACTGTGAAACAGAACTTTACATATTTTTATTTTTATTATTTAAAAAAACGTTCTATGTATTTTTTAAAAGAAATGTTAAATTCGCAAGCACGGCGAGTTTTTACACACAGTTTCTATTAACCGAGATTTCCGATTCCGATTTACTAACAGTCCCAATTAGCTCGGATAATCGAGGCTGCTCTGTATAATTAAAAAATCAATGGCGATCTTACTGTAAACGGGTTTCCCTTTTACTGAGGGATTTCAAGACGAATCAGCTGATGTTAGTTGCTGTTTCCGTGCTTGATTAAATAAGATTAGTTAAACATTTGAAAATTACCAAATATAAAAGGAACTAAGTCAACAGAGTCTTTGCTTTATGGTATTTTTAACAACGCTATAAGAAAATGATTTTAAATAAGAGATTTTAAATGTAACGTTTTAAATCTGACATAATTTTCACCAAACTTTCCTTTCTCTTTGTAACATTCAACTGAAAATATTTTTATTATTAGAAAGATAATATTATTATTTGCACTACCTTAAAATTGGCAACTATAGTTAAAAATACCATCTCGAAATTTGAAATAAATCTCTCATATAAATATATTTTTTAATTTAAACTGTTTTGCAATATTATTATTTGGCCACTTTGGCCAATATGACGTAATTTCCTCCATTTACGACTTTTAACACATACCAATGAATTTATTATTTAAAAATTTTCTTTTTCTTTTAATATTCACGTGTAAATATAATTTTTATGACGTAATTTTCAATGTTTTCCTGCTTTTAATGCGTAATCATTTAATTCTAATTTGAAAATAATTGATTATTTTATAATTTTCTTTCATTTTAAGTAAGCATGTGTAAAAACAATTTTTATGACATAATGTTTAATATTTTCCTGTTTTTAACATGTTATCATTTAATTCTAATTTAAAAGGATTTTTTTCTGTTTATAATAGTCACGTGTGAATAAATTTTTAATTTAAAGGATATATTATTCTTTGCGCTGTTTTAACAATTGGCAACAATTTAAAATAACCTTTTCTAAAATATGTAAAAAATATCTCTGGAAATACTGAAAATTTTAATTTAAAATTGAAATAAACCGTCAAAAAATTAGGCAAGTTAAAAATAATAAATGCACTCTGCAAACTTCGAGTTTCTATTGAATGATTAAATTGAATGAAAATGATTAAATTTCCATGTATATTTTTTTTTCCTATGAAACTTTTTTAATGAGACAATTTTATCCAGATTTAACATTAAATATCTCTTAAAATAATTCTTCGATTTAAAAACTGTCTACTTCAACGTTTTTATCAAACATTTCTCTATAATACTACCCATTTTAATACTTTTGTATGCAGTAATTTTCTTAATATTTGCGAAATAGACCTCTAGTCACAAGAAATTCTTTCAAAGCGGCGAAGAGCGTTAGTTTTTTTTTCCGAATAAGAGACAAAATGTAGTACGCAATTGCGTCAAAAGATGGCGACACCAGAATTCTGATATGCTTATTATGTAAACTGTAAATATTGCAAAGTTAAATAAAAACAATTGTCTCGGGGTTATCAAACTTCATTGTTGTTTATAAATAAAACATTTCAAATAAATTATTTATTATAAAAGAATTATTACATCACAATAGTTTTTATGCAAGGAAAATAATAATTATAATAATAATAATATTATCGATGTCAGTGATTATATATTGATTGACCGTCATAATAATAAAAATGATATTATAAAAAGAAGAGCTGAAATGAATTATTTTTTTACGTTTCTGATCGTGTGATTTATATTCAAATAAAAATTATTAATGTATATTTTTTGTAAAGTGATTGAAATTAAATATATTTATAAAATTTGCCAAGAAATAATCATCATCAAATTGGCGTCATTATAATTGTAATTTTATTTAACTTAATAGCAATTAAAAAATTACAAAGGAACTGAGAATAATGGTCAACTAACAGACGTTAAAAGAAAAAAAACACATTCACATGCGAAAACAAGTATCAGAGAGTATCGAACTGCCTATCTTAAGATCAGTAGACGATGGCCCTTAACCACTCAGCCACTGGGAAGACAAAATTTTTCTCCCCAAAAGTGGTTAAAAAGAAAGCATGTGTATGAATACAGTGTCATGCATTTTCGGTGAAATTTCCATAGAATGGCGAAGAAATATAGTCCGATTTTTCATGCGCATTATAAAACGAACAAGAGTCTTGCTGGAAACAAGTAAATTGTTATTTGGTTCATCTGAAACATATTTATTTGATTTTTAAAAAGTCGCCCGTGTCATTTTCGAGAGAAAAAAAATCGAATTATTTAACGAACGAGAGTTTTCCCAGAAAAAAGAAAAGTGTTATTCACCTCGCCTTAATCACATTTATATTATGTATCAATTTAAACATAATCGTTAGAACCGTTTTCGAGATTTTCAAATTAGGAACTTCCTCGATATCATACCAACGTTTTCACTTTAAAAATGGCTATTTAGATCTCAAAATATACTGCACGTAGAAATGTAAAAATTTCAGTATACGATTAGACTGCAGATAAATCTGCAGACTGTTCTAGAAAATTCAGAACAATAAGACCTATATCTGCTGAGTTATTAAAAGGCGGCTTTTCGAGTTTTCTTTGATGACGAGTTAGCTGTATACATGAGTTCCGCCATCTACGAATTCTATGATACGATACGATACGATTTTAACGATACGATACGATACGATTTTAGGCTTGAGGCTGCGTCACTCGGAATACTACCGTCTTTCATGATATATATGTATTTTACATGTGTAAAATGTTAATATTTTTACATAATAGTGTTAAAATCGAATTATTCGACCATTTTATTTTTGGATCAGGTATATAATAATAAATATATTTTGATGGAAGTTTTTCGAACTTATCTTTTATATACAAACAAATTAATTATTTTTCCTTAAACATAAGAACCAAAATATATTTTAGTTAATTAAGCGTAGGATAATCAAATAAAATGTTTTGAATGTACACTTTATTATTTATTTATTTATGTATAATAAAGAAAATAAAACTCAATTAACTTGTTAAAAAAATATATTTTCTATTCTCAGTATTTTATTATAGTAATTAAATGACATTATTTTCTTTCATTCTCTTTTATTTGTTTAAGTGTAAAATATTACAAAATTGTGTAATTTACAGTATTTCAAATCGAACAATTTAACCACTTTAATTATGTGCAAGATAAGTCATAAAGTATTTTTAATGACAAATTAAGAAAAAATTATAATAAAAATAGTTATTAATGTTATTAAAAATATTCCTTTATGTGCTTCTTTTAATCTTTAAGATGTTCTCTAAATTTTGGTGCCAATGTATTTTTATAGTTTAAATGTTAAAAATACTAACAATTGTGAATAGTATGAAAGAACAGTTTTCATTACAGGGCTGCATGGATAATCTGTTTTGTTACGACACGCGTATGATAAAATACATTCTAAAAATAAATGTTCTGCATTCAGTAAACAATACAAATCAATTCATGTCTATGAGTCAAGAGATTTTTCTGAAACTAATATTATTTCAAGAATCCTTGAAAGTTTATTATTGCCATTTTGTTGATGTTAATGTTTTATTATTATTATTATTACTATTATTATTATTATTATTATTATTATTATTATCATTATCATTATAAACATCACTAGAATTCTAAACAATAACCAACTAATTTCTGTATAAGATATATGGAACGAATTTATTAGAGTAACAAAAAGCAAATTACTTTGAACTTTATTTCAAAAAGAATGTCTAATTAATAAATATAGTTGGATTCTCTTAATAAAATTTAACTCAATATATTTGATGCAGAAATCTTTATCAACAAGTTTATAAAATAACAAATTTTCAGAATTTATTTCCATGTGAGATAAATATTATCTGCTGTAACAGAAAAAACATCCTTTGTTAGTCGATTTCATGTTCCTTTCAAATATTCTCTAATATCATTCAGAATTTTGTCGCTTTTAATGAGCTCCCTTTATGTATCACATAATTTTTAAAAGAATAACATTTTCCAGAATATCGACTAGAAGTTTATAATTGTGCTCTCTTCTCCTTTTCTGTGTTTTTCACCTTATTCTTTTATATGATTTCCATTTATTTTTGCCTTTCTTCTTTTATTTTACGAATTATGCTTTCAATACTCATAAAAGAGTTTGGAAAATTTAATTAGCTAAAAAACTGCACCGAAGGAAGCTCTAAATTGAATTTTATGAATAACGAAGTTCAATTTACCTTGTTCTGTAGATTCGATTTCTCAAAGCTTATATTAATTCAATATTTTTGTGGTTAATGGGCCAAATGGTTGATATCACTTGGAATGGTAAATATAGTAATTAAAATATTTTATCAATTGTTTATACCAATTCTTATTTTATAAAATATTTACAGCTTTTTTTTTTAATGTTAATTCTAATATCAATAGTAAGAAAGAACAATACTGATTACAGGGCTGCATGGATAATCTGTTTTGTTACAATAAGTCTCTGATAATATAAGTACAGTATAAAAATAAATTTTCTGCATTCCGTAAATAATACAGATCAATTAATAGCTATCAATGAAGAGATATTTCAAAACTGATATTATTTCATGAATCTTTTAAAGTATCATTTTAGACATTTTATTGATATTAAGTATTTATTTTTAGTAATATTTTATTATTATTATTATTACTATTATTAAATTGCTCTTCTTACGCATGTAAATTTGCAAAATAAATCAGTAACCAACATCTAATTTAAGGATAAGATATATGGAACGAATTACTAGAGTAACAAAAAGCAAATTACGTTAACCATTATTTAAAAAGAACATCTAATAAATAAATACATTTTAATTCCCTAAATAATATTTAACTAAATACATTTGATGCATAAATCTTTAACAGCAATTTAATATAATAACAAATATTCAGAATTTATTCCCATGTGAGATATATTTTATTTACTGTAACTAAAAAATAATTCTATTTGATTTCATATCCTTTACAATCATTCTCTAATGTCATTCAGAATTTTGTCATATTTAATGAACTCCGTTTATGTATGTCATAATTTTTACAGAGAATGTTTTTGTCCTGAATATCGACTAGCAGTTTATAATTATACGTTCTCCTCCCCTTCTGCATTATTTCCTTATCTCTTTATACTTTTTATTTATTTTTGTATTTCTTCTTTTGTCAGCCGGATTATGTTTTCACAGTCATAAGAGAGTTGGGATTTAATTAGATGAATAACTCTACTTAAGTAAGCTCAGCTCTAAGCAGAAATCATTTGTGTTTTATGAATAAGGAAATTGAATTTACATTGTTTCCTAGATACATTTTTCAAAACTAACAGAATCTCAATAATTGTCTGCTTAGAACGCCATTTGTTTCATATCACTTGAAACTGTGGTAAGTATAAAAGTGTGGTATGAATCTTTTATAGAAGCGGTTCCGAACATATGGGTCGTGACCCACTGGTGGGTAGCGGCGGTTGTTTTAGTAGGACGCGGAACAATCGAAGGTTGCTACAGGAATATATCTTTTATTTCACTGTTTAAAAAATATATAACATATACGATATTTTACAACTACAATAATCATGATATCTATTATCTTAAACTAAAACTTCCGTGTTTTCTTAAACAGTAAGTTGCTATTAGGTTATGATTTCGTTGTGAGATATGTCAGTATACGCACAGTCGTTACGGCAAGCATGGAACAATCCTTAATTTACTTCTGGATGAACATAGGAGCAGAATATCCAGAAATATATAAATAAGCTTTGAGGTCTTGTCCTTGATGAGGTTCAATACGACATACTTGTGTGAAAGTGCTTTTTCTACTTTCCTGTTTTTGAAAACAAGCATAGAAACAAACTGCATCTAGAAATTGATTTAAGTATTGATTTTGTATTCTTAAACTGTAAGTTGCTATTACGTTATGATTTCGTTGTGACATATGTCAGTATACGCACAGTCGTTATGGCAAGCATGGAACAATCCTTAATTTACTTCTGGATGAACATAGGAGCAGAATATCCAGAAATATCTAAATACGCTTTGAGGCCTTGTCCTTGATGAGGTTCAATACTACATACTTGTGTGAAAGTGCTTTTTCTACTTTCCTGTTTTTGGAAACAAGCATACTAACAAACTGCATCTAGAAATTGATTTAAGGATTGATTTTGTATTCTTAAACAGTAAGTTGCTATTACGTTATGATTTCGTTGTGAGATGTGTCAGTATACACACAGTCGTTATGGCAAGCATGGAACAATCCTTAATTTACTTCTGGATGAACATAGGAGCAGAATATCCAGAAATATCTAAATAAGTTTTGATGCTTTGTCCTTGATGAGCTTCAATACGACACACTTGTGTGAAAGTGCTTTTTCTACTTTCCTGTTTTTTGAAAACAAGCACAGAAACAAACTGCATCTAGAAATTGATTTAAAGTTAAAGTTAACCAGTTTTATCTCTGATATAGATTTCTCATCTGTTAATACCAGTTCTAGATATCTCACTGATTGTAAAGTTGAGGATTTATAATAATTAAACTCATTTTACGTCATATTTGTTTTTTTAATTATTATTCCAATTACAGACATTGGGATTACCAATTCTTGCTTCTGTTGATAACACATCCTTAGTACGGAAAATTTGTCTTTTTTGAAGGATAACCGATAGCTTATAGAGAGCATAGAGAGCATGCAAAATTCCCATACTGATATTAGATACACTCTCATATTAGGCCGGTTTCGAAATTATTTTTGACTTAAACGTGGGTCGTGTACCAATAAAGGTTCTGTTTATAACAATAGCTGCCTTATAGCAATACCTACACTGTACACACACAAAAAAAAAAAAAAAAAAAAAAAAAAATCCGCTAAAATACGGAAATTGTATTGGAAATCAAGACGCCAGTACTATTTCCGTATTTTAACGGAAAAAAATTCTGTAAATTCCACAGAATTTACCCTTTTTTCACAAAACATTTCCGTTTTTTTTTCATATTTCCGTATTTAAAAATTTCCGTTAGAAAGACAACAACTATTTTTTCAAGGACAAACTTACATCTTTATGCTTTTCATTCTTCGCTTTTCAAGAACACATTAACATCAAGGTCAGAACACCTATATTTAATTCAAACAGCAGTGAAGAAGTAATACTTACCCGCCACGGTGATCGATCTAGGAAACTGTCATTTTCCAGCTTGCTGCGTTTTACCGTAACGCCAAGATTACAGAAGCTACGTTTTTAAATATCTTTACTTATTTCAGATGCATTTTATAAAGCAAAGGAATGATGTTAAACAAGGGACTTTTTTTTGTAGAGATAATATTTTTCTATTGAGTATACAATTCTGAATGTTTTGCGCATTTTTTCCCATAATCTCGAGTATTTAACTTTTTAATTTCATGCTTTATAAAAGATAAATTTTAGCCTTTAAAATATTACATGCATGAAAGAATGTATTAAGACTAATATTTCCTTCTTTTTTGCAACTTGTAATATTATTAATATTTATTTATTTATTTTTGAAAGGATACTGACATATTTTTTTCAAACGCGTACTTTAACAAATTATTTGTGTGACGATCTATTGTAAACTCAATAAAGGTTATTAGTACAGGGTATTAAAATAAATTTCCTTTATTGCTTATTATAACTTAGATAAACGTCTATTTTATAATAATTCCGTTATTATATTTCCGATATGTTTTAAGTTTTATGTGAAAATAAATTAAAGTGAATAGTTTAAAAAAATATTGCAATTAAAAATAGATTTTCTTCATTGTAAAATATTCTATAGACTTTTAAAAGGTATGCCATAAATAAGTCAAACATTTTTAAAATTATAATAAAAATAAACTGTAACATTCCTCTTCAACTGTCTCAATCTTAAAATGAATTAATAAGATTTTTTTAAATCTCATAAAAATGTTAGCTTTTTATTATTAAAAAAGAAAGAAACAAACAAAAATATTTTAGCGAGTTGTTTCAAAATACATACTGCGGATGACGCTATAACGTTTATCGTTTTAAAAACCAAGGTTACACCTAAACTTTTTAGTATCATTCAGAAATTATAGGATATATTTTCAACATAGAATGCCATTTAGCTAATACAGGAGTTTCATTGAAAATAATATCACTGTAAGGCAAGTATAGGGAAGACTAGGGACGGTTGACCATACGGAAGTTCAACTGCTTTTATGACCCACCCCTCAATTTTCATATTTAAAAGAATTTTTATCAAGGTGTCAACCAAAACTACAGGAATGTTCAAACAACAGTCTTGGTTTCATAGAGGTAATCGAAATAGGTGTGAAAAAAGCAATTTTGAGAGTTTTCAACCTAAAAGTTGTGTTATTTTTTAGAATATTTTGTAAGCTGTTTTCAGATAAATTATATCATAGAAATTTAAGTCAGTAGGTTTTAAGTAATGCAAAAACATCGAGCTTTCATTCCAGGCATAAAGATTGTACAATAAGTTAGGCTTAACACAACATTGTGCTATTCTTTAGAAAAGGTCTATGCAGGGAGGTTTGACGAGGTCAATGGGAGGGGGTGTTGACCAGATGCTCAAGGCTCCCTTAATTAAGTGGTTTTGGAAATATTTTTATTATACTACGTGCATAATGAAAAGTTAATTGTTATATATATATAAAATAATGTAAATTTATTCTGTAAAGCTACAGTAAAATGGTGTGATGGAAAAGAAAATGATTAAAACAGACTAAAGAAATATGTGAAAAATTTCTAGAAATCTGGAAAGTTGATAGAAACTTTTTTCATTTAAATATTACTTACAATAGATAAATAGAAACAGTGGGAAAGACTATAAAGGATCAAAGCAACAGTCTTAACCCTTTTAGGGGCAAAGATATGTTCATAAAAGCACTAAATTTTAAATCCAAAAAGTCACAATGATACCAGAATTTTGCTAAAATCTTTTCCATTTAATATGTATGTGAAATATAGCCTTTTTCTTATTTCAAAATAAATTTGTTCGTAAATTCCGGTGCGAGCCATTTATTTTAACATTTTATACTGAAAGTACTTTGCTCCTTAAAGCTTTAAACCATGTTAATGATAAGTTAAGTGCTCATGTGGCTGTAAAAGAGCATACGTATATCGAAAAACTTTAGGAAGGTATGTAGACAAATTTCACCAGGGTGAATACAGTGAGATGAAGCCAAAGTATGTAACAACTAGAGTTGTCAGATCGAGTTAAAAAAAAATAGGACAAGGAGACAAAAAAATACGGGACAGTGACTTCTAAATCCCGAAATAATAACACGAAATACATTGAAAACGGAACCTATCTTTAACAGAATACAGCCTTAAATGTTAAAATTTCATTTTCCCTGCTGTACAGTTATACCTGCTCAAACAAAATCCTGTTTAGAACAAAATTTATCTCCTGCGATTTGCGATTGCGTCTCAACAGGTTTAAGAATCATATATTAAAAAATATTTTTTATGATAATTAAAGCATGTCGCATAAAGATATTTTGCTTTTTTTAAACAGATTTTATTTATCTTCACAAATATTGCAATACAAAACAAAGTGGGTCAAGCCTCCCATATAGTGGGTCAACCCTCCCATATGTGGGGAGCCTTGACAAATTATTCTTTCATGATTAAAATTAATATTTTTTCAAATTTTTTATATGTTATACTTATGTTGCAATTTTATATTGATAACTGATTGTATATCGAATAAAATGATACATAAAACTTTATTCTACGTTCAATATTTAAAAAAAAAAATAAAAAAATCATTTTGTAAAAAGTGGTCTCCCTAGTCTACCCTAAACGGCAATTAATTACTTCGCTTTCCAAACAGAAAAACTATTTCTAAACATCAATTACGGAACTTGGAATGTTTTGAAAGTAATACACAAATATTCTGCAAAATTGGTGGAAAACTTACTGGATTTATATTCTCTCTGATCTGTATTCTCAAAATGTTAATTACGGGAATTGTATTTTTTTTTTTTTTTTTTTTTTTTTGAAAAATGAATGTATTCCGTAAAATTTTAAGGAAAAATTTTTGTATATTGACGGATTTTTTTACGGTGTATAAAAAATATTTGCAGCAATTAAAAAAAAAAAAATTTAAATTTTCCTATCAATGTATTTTTTATAATTAGGAAAGATAGAAAAACTAACCAATATGAATAGTAATAAGGAACAATCTTCATCACAGAGCTGCTCGGATAAACGATTTTGTTACAAGAAGTCTCTGATAAAGTAGACTCTAAAAAGAAATTTTCTCTTTTCAATAAACAATATGGGATAATTCATAACTGTCAATAAAGATATTTTTCAAAAGTAATATTATTTTCAAAAAAATTAAACATTATTTTTGTCATTTTATTGATACTAAAGTTTTATTTTTAGTAAAAATTTATTATTATTATTATTATTATTGTTATGAATATATTGTTGAAAGTTTCTTATCATGAATAGAAAGTTGAAATAAAAAACAGTAATATAACAGTACTCAAAATCTAAAAAAAATAATTTGATATTCTCTACAAATTCGTCAATTGTATTATCGTATGTTCAGAAGAATATTCAACTTATTATTTTATAAATTTTATAAGGAGAAACAGAAGTATGTGTGCTGCTTGTTGCTATATTCCATATTAGTAATAATAAAATTGATATAAAAACTAAAAAACAATTAATATTCAGAAAATTTACTTATATACATTTAAACACATATTAAAATAGCAAACTTTCGGGTTATTACACACCCTGTCTGTACACTTAAAGTGATGATGGTAAAAGATGTCACGAATAATAACACCATTTACAATATACGTTCCGAAAGTCAAAAATATCATAACAATGCTACGTATTCAGGTGACGTAGGGCTTGCTTCTTTCAGTGGAGAATTGTCTAATTATAAATGATGCAATTGGACCTGATGACTCTGGCTTTCGCAAAATCAGAACAACGGAGGACGTTGCGATGTAATTTTATGGAATAATATGTGTACGTTTAAAAAAAGAATTATAATATTATTTTAACACGCATCTGGCTCCAATTTAGATGACCGCAACGGTTAGGAAATGTCTTGGGCGGAGACAGCATTAAAAAGCAAGTAAGCCAAAAGATGCCACGCGAACGCTCACGACGCATTCTTGGTGAGGGAGTATCTCAGTCAAAAATATTGCGATGTTTCCCCAATAATCGCACCGCTCTCAATAGTCGAGATTTAACGACCACCATTTTGGCAGCATAGAAAATACTTTTGAACACGTGAAAAAAATATATGCACAGCCTACCAGAAAAGTATGTGGCGAATGTTCTAAACAGTGAAAGGAACACCGAATTTACCGTATCTAAACCAAACAGTTCTACTTCGGGAAATATTAGAGAGGGTTGTAATTTCTTTGTTATATTTTTTTTAAGAATTGCTCTCTTAATTTTGAAACGGATCTTGTGTAATAGTGACTGGTGATTAAATTTGGCAATACAATAGGTGATAATAGTAATTATGATATTTTCACAACATTGTTTCTTTTTTATATTTTGTATAAAAATCAGAATTAAATTATTTAAAGTTACATATTTTCGATATTTTTTAAGTTATAAAGATAGGAATACATGCTGAATTTAAGGTCACTATATGTTATGTAAAAATTAGCTTTTGTTTTGATTCACTATTTCTTAGTACCCATAAAAGATTAGAGTGGAGCATTACAAAGATTTTAATTTTTATTTAAAATTTTCCTTTGAGTATAATAATAAAATAAACAGAAACTCTGAAGATTTAAACCTGCATAGAATAAAAAAATAAAATTGATCGTGTTTCTAAAATCGAAGAAAATAATCTTATTTGCGTTTCAACAATAATGCCTCTTTTATTTCTATGATTATTTTAAATATTTTTTTTTCTTCTAATGACATATTTATAGCACTAATTTTATTTTTAATTGATGGCAGGAATTTACGATGCACAGTTAATATTAAATAAAAAAATTAACAGTACTTATATTCTATTGGGGGAACATTTTGGAAATGGACTCGCTGATAAGCGAATTAAAGAAATGGTGTTATTGTTTAATCTAAATAAAAAAATATTGAAGATATATTAGGTAAAGAGGTGAAGATTCTGATACGGCATTTTCGCTTTAAGAATTTCGATAAAGTGTACTTGTTAGGAAAATAAAACTTATATTGCTAGTCGTTTATTTTGTGTATTAGAAAGGTATATGGTGCGGCAGGTATTTGATGACACACATTACAGATAAAATACCACCCTGCACATCATGGTTACAAATCCTTTTCTGTTACATGTAAACATGCCAGAACCTAGACTAACTGAAGAAATGAAGAAACATGCTGTCATTGTCTCATTGGATGAAGAACATTCCTATTTAGAGACTGGTGCATTATTGAAACTCGACCAGTCATTCGTTTTTAATGTAAGGAGCGAACTAAAGGTTGTCAGGTCTGATGAGGCAACCGATTCATACAGAGAATAACATTGTTGGTGACATGACATTTATAACGTTACTGGAATTCGTTATTCTTGTCGATCAAAACCATATTAATTCAATGAGGGCACGCGTTATGAAGCTGCAAGTTGATGAGGCCACCATCCGATGTGCGTTTCGTGAGGACCTACGTTAGGTCGTATGTGATGAGAAGAGGACAGTTCTTGTCCGAGAGAGGCAGGTCTAACCCTCTGACCAAAGTCAAACACATCATTAACAATCTGAAAACTGAAGAGGATACATGAATTATCTTGTTTTCCTGAGCTGAGACGAAATTTGTCCAGGTCCAGGAAGTGAACCGCAAAAACATGAGTGGCTGTATAAAATCCCCAGAGAGCTTCCGACACCTCATGCACAGAACATTTCCAGCTTCACTGGTGATTCAGTGTGGTCGTGAGCAGTGAAGACGACCTGATTTCTCCATATGTCTTTCTTCAATGTGCCAGAGTCAACACCGTTGTTTATACCGAAGTTCTAAAACTCTGGATTACTTCTATTAAATAATTGAGGTAGTATGTATTTCAACAAGACTCTGCACCATCAAATACAGTCCATCAAACTCCCTATTGGATGGTCAAAACCTTTCATGAACATATTTTTATCAACATGTTGCCCTCCCATTTCGGTAGGTATTATCCCGACGGGCTATTACGTATGTAGCGCGGATAAGAGGAACTCCAATAGGCATCCACATAATACTGTTGCGGAGCTAAAGGTAGCCGTTTGTATATTCAATGGCAAATGTTTCCAAGACACAACAAATTATTGCCTGAGGCCAGTTTCCGCATTATGTTTAGGCTCCACATCACGTTAAAGGTGTTACTGCGGTTGACGATGGTTTGAGTGCATGATCCAACCATTATGTATGAAGGCACCTGTACAGAACTTTATAAAAGTAAAACAGTGCTCGATCTCTAGTGCCTATTTAGGTTTGAAAGAAGGCGGTGGTTTGTTCTCAAATACCTGCCGCACTCTATAAATGTTAAGATCTATGAATATGAATGAGTAAAAAAATACACTAAATAAACGAGGTGTATTTAAAATCTATGCAAGTGTTGCTACGTATAAAATAGAATTTGAATTGCATTTATTTTTTATTAGAATCGTTATATTAAACATTCTATTGCCGAAAAGCGTTTAAGATGAAAGAAATTGTATATTTTGCCATTATTTATATTTTTAAACACGCATAAAATAAATTTGATGAAATATTTCCCAGGCTGTATTTATTTGCTATAGATATTGCTCAGAAGAAAAACAATAAGTTTAGTTACATATGCATAAATCACTTCTTAAACTATAAAAGAGTATTGTCTGTTTGTGATATCTTAAAAACAATCAATTTGTTCGGCAAAAATATCTTACATATTTAAATTAAATACTTATAGCGTGTCAGAAAAATAAACCTAGAAAATTAATTAGTATTGCAAAATGAAGTATATTAAATAAAAGTAATCTGAGCATTAATCAAAAGATTTTTTACATTTTCTTTATTCTCATAAACATAATTCATTACAGGAAGCATTGAATTCATAATGTAATACTTTTTCAATTAGTCAAAGTGTATTTTCTGTAAGAGGTAATGATTAACAGATAAATGACTATTCTTTGTCTGTGTCAATGTGTGCGTACATAAGTGCTGCTGTGAGTGCATGTGCTGTGAGTGTGTGAGCGTGCTATTATGTAGATTATGAAATCTATCTCCTTGCGTTTATATTTATGCAAGAGGGTAATACATGGATAGTCTAAATTATGTTAACATTACAATTGGTGAAGTTTTAATCAAAATATTTATTCAGAACAGCTGAAAGAGAGACCTAAAGGACAAATGTTATTAAAGTCTGCATGTCCATAAATAGTTAAAATTAAAATAGAAAATTAGTCCATAATCTTGAACATATTGAAATGAAGTATATAACGTTCATTCCTTAAAACTCGCCGACAATAATTGAACAGTTTGAAAATAAGCAAAAAATTAATTCATCCGAAGAGACAAATATTTCTGTTTCTCTTTCATTTTCTCTCGAAAAAACATTATATTTAAAAGATTGAAATTCAAAATATGACTGAGCTAAATATAAATATAAAAATAAATGAAGTACTTTTGCAGTATCGCTTAGACTTATTTTGCAACATTCATTCTTTGTGCAATTTTAAATTTATATTTATTATGAATAAGCAACATTGAGAACGTTCTAATATATATTTCAATTTTCCTATCTTACTGCAACTACAAACATAACAACATTACAAAACACCGGTATATTAGAAGATTATCGTGATTTAGTATCTAAAACACTATTGCCTTTATATTTCAATATGGGTGACTATCCCTCTCCTTCCCCCCAATCCCACAGAAAATAAAATGTTAAATATCTTAAGGGAAATTCTCTTATTTTGCTAAAGGTTTATGAAAATTTGCAATTTTTATATTGCCAGAGCACCCATCACTAAAGTCAAAGCCTTTCTTTACATCAGTAAATATCTCTTTTACAAATGATATTACTTCCTTCTGTGTTAAACACACAAGAGTGACAGCATGTTGCATATCATAAGATGAAATGTGTATATTGCTTGCTGATAATCTAATACTGAGCGATTGAGTTTACATAACAGTTGGATCAAGAGTGCAGCCTCTTTGGTCCAATGGTAAGTTTAAATCTCATCTTGAATAAGAAAAGTAAAATTTTTGCTGAAGTCAACAAAACGATGGCTTTTTGAGGACCAAAGTTTGCTTTAGCTTCTTTTAGAAAATTAGATTTAGCTTTCGTTATAAAAGAGTGGAATAACATTTTCCAAATATTTTACTTAGCTTGTCACAAATTCATTTAAAGGAACAGTGCTGCCAATATTGGATTGAACACCTAGAGTTATAATTCTCAAGTTTTTTGGAAATTTCTGTGTAAAAAGAGAAAAAAACTCATGTAGATACGCGTAATATCAATCGCTTTTGTGCATAGTAAATTCTTAACAATGCTAACGCCTTTTTTTCCAGTCATGATTCTTCAATATTCATCACAATTATAAAACTCTTCAATTAGTTCAATTGTTTCTGAACCTGTGACTGTGACTTTACCTTTTCTTATTTCTGGCATAAACAAGATTCTCTTTTCTCTAAGAAGCTGTCAGGACGGTCTGGCAGTATAATTAGTTACTTAAAATTCATCTATTATTTTCTTTTGTAGTACAAGGAAAAATAGCTCACCCTTCTGTTATGAGAAACAGCAGATTAAAAATAATTTGATTAACTGATAGGAAAACGCCTGCCTTTACTAAAAAAATTTATCCCGTCTTTGTCAGAATTTGTTTATACAAGGCAGGTGCTGAAATATGTTTCATCCTGTGGACATGAACTAGGCTTTGTTAAATATAAGGTATTTAAACAGTAAAAAACATATTTAAAATGATCCAAGATAGTAAGATGAAAAGTTTAAAAAAATCTTAAATACAAATAAAGTATTTTAATTCAAACACACATACACACACAGAAAAAAACAAATGGAAAATGTGATTGGTAAAAAGTCATTATTGCAATTTGTTATTTTATACCAACAATTTTTTGTTTACAGTTACATTGTAAAAACAAAATTAAGGGATTGTTTGAATTTAAAAAATGCTCATAATAAAAGAAAATATATGAATGAATAAATAAAGGAAACACATGATATGCACAAAATTTAATGAAGAGAGTATAGACTGCAGTCTTATACTCCCCCCCCCCCTTTTACTCAGAAGAAGAAAAAAAAACAGCAAAATATTTACTTTGCAAAAGAAAGGAAGAAAGAAATATTGAATAATCTGTTCAACAAGTCATACGAACCACAGTAGTTATTTAGGTACCACAGCTAAAATTAGGCAGAATTTTTTTTTTTTCTTGATTGGTGCAGTTTCCCAAAACAGGGCAAAGTTTTGCATAAGTAATGAGAAATACATCATTTTTATTTCATAACTAGAAAGCTCAATGTGTAAACTGTTATTTAAAACAAAAAGAAATTGGAAATTTTATTTGCCTTTTTGTGTGGAACCTTTTTCATAAAGTCACAAAAATTTGGAAAAATAACCACAACTTTCAACTTTGGTTTAATTTTTTGGCCCTAAATATTTAAAAGTAATTTCTATTATTTTTTTTATCTGCATTTTTTTATGTACTTAAGCTGATATTTTTAAGATGATTCACATTTTAGATTAAGGGAAACAATTTTTTGAAAATGGAACTGCAGTCTAAAAATACAGACTCAGAAATGTGCGATTTGAGAAAAATCCAAAAAATGGACCCACCATATCTCACAAACTATAAGGTCTTGGAAGGAAAAATTTCTTATGTATTCATATCCTGATAGAATTAGTTTATACACCAAGTTTCATCCAAATCCCTGTCGGCCGGGTTACAAACCATAAAAAAAATTGGTCAGACATGGAATGACCCCGTAATCTTATATCTACCATTCGTGATGCGTAACTATGTTTCTAAGATGGTTTAAAATGTCAATAAAAAGTGAAGAAGTTGACAAAGTGATATAATTTCCATTGTCGCTATTAATCAATATAAATATACTAGTAAAAAATAAAAATGTTCAGATAAGGAGTGTCAACGCCAACTTTGCAAGTCATCGTTTTTTAACAAACATTGAATAATATTGATCTTTCTACAAATCGCTTTTAAAAATTTAAAAATTAGATAAATATTTATATAAATAAAAAAATACTTCACAATGATTCAGAAATTAAAAGCTCTAAACAAGTGGTTATGGTTAACTTATTCTGGTAACTTTTTAAATCAAAAATTGTATTTATTCAGGGGGGAAAGCGCAACTGAACCGGCCTTAGTCTATTTAAATATACATTCGTAATTTTCTATTGATTATGCGAATGGTTATAGCATAAGTTTGATTTCTTTTTACGCTGTGATTTATAAGGATAAGCAACAGTTTGTACAAGTATTTTATATTAGATTTCTTGTTAAACTGTGATCTATAAGGATAAGCAACAGTTTGGTCAAGCATTTTATGTTATTCTGTATTTACTTACGTGTCAACTACAAACATCTGAATCTAATGGATAAGGAGCTTTTGGAAATGTAAACTGAATCACGATTTAGAGCAACAAATTTAGAACTCTAACGTTTTCACAATTTTCGTTACAATTTTCGTTCGCATGTGTGAAGGATATTTCCTTCCCATATTCTATTAATACATTTTTTTTCCTTTACCACCCCCCCCCCCTTTTTTTTAAATAAGGTTATTTTACTAAGTTCCTATATTTTAAATCTGTCTTAAAATCACAAATTAAATTTATTTTCATCGCTCTTTTCCTTTAGAAATACATTCTCGTTTCACACTCTTAATTCTCAAAAACCGCAAAGAGCAGTCGTATATTAAATGAGGCATGCTACTTTTATCTCGCATAGAAACTGCTTACCCAGGTCACTTACATGTTTAATTTGGTTGCTATGCGGGATCTTTCTCATGCCTCCTTTCTTTATTTATTTGATTGGGTCACTACATCTGCATCTTTCCTTTCCAACGTATAAATTCTTATCATAAATTTTGTCTGCAATATCTTATTTTTATTTACACATGCCTTCAAACGGCTCGCCGCGCCTATTCCCATGAGTTGGCAAACCCCCTGTAAAATGCGACTTTGTAGTTTTCGGTTGCCCACATTTTCTCGGTTATCCGTTGGCGTTAAATTTTCATATGTTGCCCTTTTACCCTCCTCATTGACAATACATTAACGGTTTTGAACACATGTCTCATTTCAATGGAATTCTCGCCAGATTTCTACTGGCTTACTAGTTTTGTAAATTACTTCTCGCCAATAATTCAATGCTCTAAAATGTGATTATGAAATTACGTATAATTATGTATAATACTCTCTTCCTGATCGTGTATCTGTAAGGATAAAATGTAGATCGTCCCCTCTCCAGCACCGGCTATGTTGCCGTTGCCGCCGGAAAACCTCAATTTCTGCGGACCTGGATAATAAAGAACCTACTGTTTACACCTGGGATTCCTATTTACTGATTGTGCGTCGTTGTTTTAACTCAAAACTGGTCACATATCTTTCAGCATACTAAAATGTGAATGTTATGATACTCCAAGAATCATCGATGCAAGGTAAAATCCTATTAACCTGTTTCAAACATACCAGCAAAGACGAAAAAGTCTTTATAGCATGTAAAATTATTATTTTTCCACTTTTCCTTTTCCATTTTATTTTTTTCGAGAATTAAAGTAATAAAAAAAGTAACCCCAAGTGATGAAGATTGCAAAAAGCAGACTGAAACATTTATCGCCAAAAGAAAAAAAACAGGGTATAGAATTCTTACCCAGACTGTACAAATATTCGTTGTAACAAAAAAATATTTTTAAAAGCTATTTTGAAAAAATATAATATTTTTACAACTTTAAAGCTAAACGATATGTGGAATTAAAATCCTGTTCCCAAACTATGATTTACAAACGATTCTCCAATGTACTTCGCAATCCCGAGCCTTAATTTCGATACTCGCAAAAGGAAAATATTTTTACTTTCATTCTATCATATTAAATATTTAAGTTTTTTTTAAAATAAAGTAGTTTAAATTCATATTTTCTGAAATGTGGCGGCTTTAAGACTTAAGACTACCAATTAATTTTTATTCAGGCAGTCTAGTTAATTTTTTTTAGTTTTTAAGAATGTAAATAATTATTTTCTGGTAACAATGACGCTATTTTCGACATTGGATATTTTGCGATATTAATGACATTTGCAATACATTAGCTTTTTTAAAGTTTTTAAAAAATTAATAAATTTTAAATTAAAAATAAAATCTGTAAGTTAACCGTGCGCAGACGATAAATCTTGAAGTATTGATTGCAATTTTCTTTAAATAATAATAATTAATTTTATTTTATGCAGGACCATTTTATTTTAACATCTTTGTTTGCGATAAATGACGTCGTATACACCTGCTTTCCGTACTTACGATAATACTTGAGATTTTCCTTTTTATTTCCAGTATGACACCATATTCCTTTTTGTCTTGTGCTTAATATTTTTATTTCACTTTCCTTTTTCACGCGACTTTTTTTTTTTAATTGAAAATTAATTGTTTAAGAGAAAATATTATTCTGGGATTTGATTTTTTTTTTTGGCAGCGATAAAAAAGATATTTTTAAATTATTTTATAGGAAAATGTTAACTTATTCTTAATGAAAATAATGAAATTTTGAATTTTTATGCAAAATAATTGAATAAAATAAATAAAATATTGCAAATTTTCATTTCTGGGTTAAAATCCATCTATCTGCAAAGATACAAATGCATTAATTCTGCCGTTTTGACAGTGGCTTTACACAAACATTATGCACCCACATATTCACATGTATAATAATATTATTAAGATCAAATACCTTGCTAGGTAACTGATGAAAGAAAAGGAAAAAATGAAATATGTACATTTCAAATAAGTAGATTTATAAAACAAATTATTTTACATTATTGGAACACATGCACAAAATTTTACCAGAAGATATACAACTAATTTTAAAAATCTTACAAATGTACTGATAAAATTTCGAAATAATAGGATTAATATGAGACAATTATTGGTAAATTTCCGCATCTGTAATTTACCATATAAATACTTTAATCAAATGAACCATTTTCTTTGGAGAAATGAATATTTGAAAATCTTCTGAAAATGATACAAAAGCATAATGGTGCAAAATAAAATGTTCCATATTTTTGTAACACATAGGCCAAATGTAACCAAAAACTATCGAGCTAATTCCGGGTACCTCACCAACATGCTTATTTGATTTCAAGCTCATCGGATGTTTTTGCGGTAGTTATCGCGGAACAGGCTGTCAGACAAACAGACAGACAAAAACCAAAACTTTGCTTGTCTCCACAGTAAGCGTTCACTGATGTTTCGGCAATAAAAGGTAAGTGTGTACGTAAAGAAAAACTTTTCTCCACGACCATCTACCCGCGGTTGTAGTACTAGATATACCTTGGTTTCCTGCTTTTAGTAAGGGAGTTTGGACGCGGTGGGTGTACAGAAGATCTTGGATAATCTGTACAGGTGTTTTGAGTTGTCCGGATAGGTGTTGCTGTTGAAAATTATGTGAAACAACATTAAAAGAACGAATTAGTCTATATTCCAGAGAGAGACCAGCCGAATACTGCAACTATTCTTTATTGACCAATTGGACACCAGGATCGGAGTTTTATTCGCAAGGCGAGCCCTCGGCAGGAGCCGAATGTTGGAGAGAGAGTTTAGTTGTTACATTTTTCTTTATGTTACCAGACTGACAGTCAATAAGGAAGTGATCAAAATTACATTTTCTCTAAATGATCGAGTATGGGCAAGATATTTTTTCGCGAATTACATATGCTATAGGGCGAGAATAAAATGAGTGAGGGCATGCGGTCAAAGTACGTAAATTTAAATTGAATGGGGGAAGTAAAAGAATAATATGAATTATTTACTACCAATTGATTGCATAGGAATTGTGGTTCAGAAACCACGAAGGAACATTCTATAAGGGGTTGCCAAAAATCTCACGGGATTGAATCGCCAGAAAGCGAACGTTAATAAAATAAAACAAATTAAAGACAGAGCTCCAATAATGAAATGATTAATATATTGCATCTGTACTAAAGGACACCAATTGTAGAAGTAATATGTCTGACTAATTTCTGCATATCATCAAAAGTAAGGCACAAGGAAAAATTAGAAAGCGGTTGCCAGGCGGAAAAGGATATTATTTCTTTTATCTAAAATGCAATACTCTGCGGATAAAATATTAAAGAGATTGAGAATTGACTATTTATTTTAGGAAGGAAAAAGAGCGATATAAAATAAATTGAATCCTAATGCAGACAGATAATTAAGGTTAAGAATTTAAAACGCATAATTTTAAAGGGGGGAAAGGGGAAACTATGAACATTAATATGTGAAGATAGACGCCTTTACAGTGGGTGGAACTGGGTGGGAAAATTTTGTAATGAGATATATGTATCTTTTCCTCACACATTGTGTTTATGAATAGAATTCGATAATAATCTAAAATATTCTAAAAGAAGCTATAAGGATTTATATTGTTCCTGAATAATCTAAAACGCCTTACATTAATCAAGATTAATCTAATATGTTCCAGAATATTCGAAAGTGTTTTTAATTAAACTAGAAGGTTCTAGGATGTTTGATAATAGTCTAAAATATTGTAAAACTATCTACAATGATTCATAATGTTCCAGGATAATCTAAAACGCTCTACAGTAAACAAGAATAATCTATGATGATCGAAAATTATCTGAAATTTTCTAAAATGTACTAGAATAATATAGAAGGTTTGATAATATGCATAATTTCGATCGTCAATGGTATATAAGTCGAAGCTCAGAGTGTTTTCGTCTGTCACATTTTAGCAACGATCGAGAGAGGATAAAGGGAAAAATACCCAAAAGTCAAAAGTGAATATTGAAACGACAAATTCGTGTGATTTTGAAAAAAAATATTTTGTTCCTTTTTTCTTCTTCTTTTCTTTGTATTCAATTGTATTCTTAAAAATTTTATTTAAGTGTGTGTAAAACTTTTATTTATTTTATTATATACTGTTCATGATTTACTTTTATTTATTGCTTTATTTTTTCAAAGTTTTTGTTACAGATAACATGCCAAAGCGTAAGAACTTTCACAATCTTATGTGAATCGCAAAGGAGAAAAGCAGCACGTAGAAACGAAGCAGATGAAAAAAAGAGAAAGATGACTTGCAAAAATTCGAGAAGGAGTGCAACAAATAAGATAAAGTCAAATAGAATAACAAAGAACAAACATTAGTGAAGATAAGCGAATTAGAGTAAATTCAATTAGAAACCGTGGATAAGCTTATCAACGTCAAATGCAAAACAGAGAAAGAATGGCCCCTCTACGTGAAGATCAACGAGTTCGTAACCAAATTGTGCGTAGTGACTATAATTTAGAATTTTGGGCTTTCAATTATGATTACATGAAAAAATACAATGAACATAGAGTTATCGTCATCGGAAAAACGGACTAGACATGGAAGTACTGTGGTGCAAAACAATTAATGACGAAACTGTAGGTATGTGTTGTATGAGTGGAAAAATCCGATTACCAGTATTACTGGCACTACTACCAAAACTATTCGCTTATATGATCGGAACAGCACCAGAATAAAAGCATTTTTTACAAAATATAAGTCGATATAATTCTTCCTTTCAAATGACTTCGTTCGGGGCTACATCAATATGAAACGTGGAAAATTTCAGCTCTGTTTTTAAAATCCAACGGCAAATTTATCGCCGAGTTGGCTCGCTAATGCCCATATCAAATGAAACACCTAAATTCTTAGAAACATAATTTGTTGAGGATGAAAAACTCGAAAAAGATCAGCGTTGCACTCACATTCATTGGCTACAACGAGAAATTGTTCAGGAGTTGCAACGTCTACTCCATAACCATAATCGACTGACCAATCTTTTCAAGGCTTCTCTAGAATGAAGGCTTGCAGACAAATATAAGATAGTCATTCGATACGACAAAAGATCAGCAGTTGAGCATGAACAAAGGTTCAATGCACCTCAGATCAATAAAGTTGCAGTAGTAATTGCGATAACGAATATCGCCATCGCAATATCATTATTCAACGCCAAAGCAATGAACTTCAACGAATTGCAGAAGCACATCGCATAGGGAGACTGGTCCTCATGCCATTAAGTGTGCGATATATTTTGACCCGGACAACATCCGGTATTGCAGCTAGTACATACATTGTTTTCAAAAGCTTACAATCGTTTTATAGAGAAAAAATAACATAACTGAAACTAAGGGTTCAGAACACGAATTTTCCGATTGTGCTTCTTTATAAAACGTTAAAGAATATGTTAAAGAAATATTTTCGGATAAACCAACTCCTCTCTTCTACTATATCTAAATGTAACGACAGCATTCAGAATCAGCACCTAAGGAAATTTCAGCTGAGTATTTGCGTTTTAAGAGTCATATCTGGGCGTGTGAATGACCTTTCAATCATTGTTTACTAACAAAACCTTACTCATTTTTAGCCATAGATAGAGTAATTTTAAAATGCTTCAGAAATTATTACATTCTTTTTTATTTGTTTATTCAAGAATCGAAAATTTTTAAACACTTATTAGAAGTACGGTCTTTAGTATATTTACATCTATTTATCATAAGATGTCAACTTGTTTTCCATTGATTTCAACATACACGTATTTGTATATACTTAATATACAAGGGAAAAAGTTTCACGTTTGATGCGCTAACATATACTTGGTTAATGTCTTTCCTCTCAGTGTTACCGTAATTTTGACCAATGCTCATCAATTGGGCATTAAAATCGTTTTCCCAGACACTGTATATTCGGATCCTTCTGTACAGATCACTATACATAAATCTGCATTAATTATAAAGAAACATTTTCATAATAAGCTGTATATTAATAATGAAATATTCAAAATGAAAAAACAGTTTGAAGTATCTCGTATAAAAACAATGAAGAGTTTCTTTTGTTAACTTTCCTCTTCAAATGACTTATATATTGACAAAGTTAAGCTGTCTTATTTCCTCAATTTTCACTTTTCTTTTTGTATTTTATAAAAAGCTCCAACAAAGAAAATTATTTCCCAAACAATACGGAACCGGAAAATATTAGAGAAAGTGCTTTCAAAATTTTATTGTTTTCACATTTTAAGCATTTTTTTCATTCTCGAGTGTTTTGTATCTTTTTATATTTGGGAAGTACTTAAAATCTGAAAACTTTTTTCTTTTCTAAATATTTTATAAGACACATCATCAAACATAAAAATAAAAGTTTGTTTATATTATATATCAGCATTTAAATTGCTAATAGTTTCTAACAAAATCCATTTTATATTGATTTTTTTTAAATAATTTACTTATATTGAAAAGTAGAAAATAGGATATCCTTAACGAAAAAAATGTGTACATGTTTTCTAAAAGAATTAGAAAGGTAATAAATGCATAGTGATCGTTTAAAAGTTTAAAAAAAAACTAGAAAACAGGAATTCTGCTTTTTCAGAATTTAGTGTCGCCCCCGATGAAAAAAAATATGTGTATATATAAATAGTACAAAACATATATCAATATTAAGACTTAAAGCACAAACTTTTATTTTATGTAAAATGACGTCATTCGCATCCGCTTAAGAATTACACATTTACGATCCACTCTTAAACATCTAGAGTAAAGCATGCATAGGGTTTCACTATCTGAAAATAATACACAAATAGAGAAAAAAGATGCCGTCATTAAAGAAACTGGACAAAAAAACCGGCTATCTAATGATTCATAGGAATTTATTTCTTTGTAACATTAATATAGACCATTTCAGTTGTGACGTCAGTCATGACGTTTTCGTTGGATCCTGACTCCAAACAAACGGTTGCTATGTTGTATTCTCTATTTTGTTTGTGTGTTGCAGCTATATTTTATATCTATATCTCACATCTAAGTGTTTTAATACTTGATATGTACTGGTAGCATTTTCCACGATTTATATTTAAAAAGAAATGACGCATAGCAACCGTTTGTTTGGAGTCAGTTTCCAACCAAAACGTCATGACTGACGTCACAGTGAAAGGGTCTACTGATACTTAAAATTAAATATAGTTTATAATAGCTCCATGTTTTATTATTCGTAGAAATTATTCGTTTATATTTTTTTATCAAAATAGCACATATTTTAATTACATTTTCTTTCGGTTGTTATGAGAAAATGCATTAAAAAGATATAATTGCTATTTTTCAACTATTTTCCCTTTACTTTCTATATAAATGGAGTACTTTAGTTGCCAAAATTAAACAAACGGTGCTAAAAACTACAAAAAAATTAATATTTCAAAAATAAATGGAGATACACTTTTCAAACAAATTGCATTTAAAAGTACTTTTTCTCCCCAATACGACGGTATAAACTTCTCAGGTATTAAATATAAAAAGCGACGCTTCCAGATATAATTCTAGAACTTCGTTTATTTATCCAAAATATGTTTTACCAGAATGCAAAACAGACTTTTTTAAGAAAGAATTTTCTAAGAAATACAGAAAATGTAGCTACTGCTCTGTTAAATGTAAATGATAACAAAGTGAATTCAGATGTTGTAAAAAAAAGTTGATCCATATTCCATATATATATATATATATATATTTATTTATTTATTTACAACTTCTGCATTCCTTTACTGTTGATGACTGTGGGCATCCTAACAAATATCAGTTAATAAAGTTAAAATATTTAAATAAATTTTAACCCTCCAAACGCAGCGCTACTTTTTGGGGTTATTTTTTAAAGAGTAAGCTTTTTGATTCCCACCACTTTTATCAAATAGAAATAGTCAATTTATTTAATTACAGAATAAATACTACGAGAATAAGGCGAACTATACGCTCTTAATAACTGGTGGGAATCAAGCAAGCTGAATATTTAAAAAAGTAGCCCACTGTAACGCAAAAATGGCGTTTCCCGCGGCTGGAGGGTTAATTAGATTATTAAAAATAAAGAATAAAAAGAAACCTTTTACATTGAAAATTACATTAATGTATATACAGGGTGTCCCGAAATTGACTGACGGATTTTAAAATCCAATAACTTGCAAACGGTGACAGATATTTAAAAAAAAAAAAATCTTGCATGAGGGTTGTGTATGACGTCAGGAATTTTTTAACCGTGATTCTTGATTTTAGTTCGAATTTCAAGCAATAAATTACGCTGAGAGCAATAGCTGCTCAGACCCGATTTTTGGTACTTCGGGATATATTCAATACAATTTAATTTCTTTTTTTCGCATGGAAGAAGAGAGAGTCCAAAAAATTGAGCCTGGATTTAGCGGTTATTGCTTGCAACGCCATCTATCGATGCTATTTGTAACTAAAACTGAGAATTGCAGCATAAAAACTCCTGACATCTTTCATAACACTCCTGCAAGGATTTTTTTAATATCTGTCACCGTTTGCAAGTTATTGAATTTTAAAATCCATCAGTCATTTTTGGCACACCCGGTAAATCCTTGTTTAATAAAATAAAATAGATAAACTTTTTTTTTGCATTATATATTTAAAAAAAATATTTTAATTTGGCAATAACTACTCCTTATGAATAATTTTAACTTTCTAATAGATCCGAATGCTGAAATAATTCAAGTCAACATGAGATTTCTGATTAACTATATATGTGTATTGTTCGAAAATGGTGGAAAAAATCTGATTCCGAAAATTGATAGAATTATCTCACTCACGAAGTATTAAAAAATAAAACAAAAATATCCTCTGATACATTATGATTAAATTACATTTTTATACCTTAAATGGTACGTAGGCTTTTATAAAATTTAGAAATTTTATAGAAATATTTTTTTATATAATTTTATCAAACTGTGTAAAATTGCTCAAGAGAGTAGTCGATCCACAATTTGTTTAATTGAATAACTAACACTATACCACCTGAACCGCGTTAACGATACTATGACCAATACAATTAATCAAGACAACATTTAGTTTGCCATTTCAAAAATTATCCAAATTTTCAAATTTTTCTATAATTCGATCTAAAGGACCTTCAATATTTAAGTGTTGTGCTGATTTTTTGTAAAATAATAATAAAATTTTAAGCCACACTGGGAATTTGATAGTTTAAAATATTTGACATAATAAAAAAAAAACTAATATTTCTTATTAATTTTCCAATCTTTCAGGAATATATGATCTCACGAAAAACAGGTTGAACATACCTCCCACAGTTGTTTTTTTCAATAAGTATTAATCAATAAATATTAAAAAGCCACAAAGCTTATATGAGGAAGGGGGGGGGGGATATTTTACATCATTATTGTAATATTTTTCTTCGCTTGGGATTTCTAACAAAATTGCAATTTCAAGATAAAATTTCGTAGCATTCTAATCCAATTAATCTGTTGATATATTTTTTAAAACTTCAAGTCTTATGAAATATTACAATTTAATTAGATGAGGATTCGGTGAGTTCATGATTAGTTATTTTTAGCCGGATTTTCCATGAAGATAAATATAAAGTAAGCGCTAAATATTTAGTCAAACTTAATTCCGGAGAAAATATATCTCACGAAAAAAACCACTCGATGGTCTCGTTAAGTCATAAGTTAAGACGAAAATATATCATTATTCATAAGAGTTGCAAAAGCTTGCACACATATGTAGCATATGTGAGTTCATGTGACTCAAAGTCTAGCTCGTAATACCTGTATATTTCGATTTTTTACTTCCCATTCTATTCCCTTTAAGATATAGAATGGGACACAATTGTGCAGGTGATCCTAAAAAAAAAAATAAATAAATAAATAAATAAATAAATTTCCTCCTTTTGTACGATATAAATCTTGGCTTGTACCTAAACAATTGTATATGTCTCAATCGGCTAAACTTCACATTGGTAATTTTTTTAATGTTTTAGGTCGATTTGGTAAGAAATACTAACCATTACATTCTCCCCTGAGTTGGAATTTCTGAAATTTTTTTCCCAAAACCACCGCCAATTCAAAACTTTATATATATATATATATATATATATATATATATATGTGTAATAATAAAAATTATTGGACTGGACAAATGGACTCGAAATCCATTGGGGTTTCCCCGCACAGGTTCGAATCCTGTCGACTTTCTATGATATAATTTACTGTCACTTTTAGTGACATTCCGACGACTCTCGATGTATCGAAGATAATGCAGTTTAGCAGTTAATACCAGTAGCTTTGCCAACCCTCCGTTATCATATGACAACCGGAGTGCAGTCGTGGTGGCCTAATTGAAGACACGTTCAAGAAAACATTGGAGAAATTTCCCCTTCAAGAATAATAGAGGCATCATGAGTTGAACGTTGTTTATTTGATAGGAATATATCGTAAACAATTCCAGTAACATATTCACCAGCTCTCGACGACATCGTTGATCCACTTCATAATAAATTTAAGATGTTAAAATAGTAGTTTCTCCACATTACAAGTTTAACCACCAAGTGACGAGGATAATTTAGACAAACGAAAAAGCGTACAAATTATGAGTTCCTAGTCTTTGCAACGCTATAAATACCCAGTAAAACAGGACGCGAATGAATACATTAACAGTGGAGAACCTCTCCAGTAGAGAGGTGAGGATGAATGGGATAGGAGACAAGCCACGATTCGATGGAAAGTGGTGACGAACGAGTGACGTCGAATGATCTCTTTCGAACCGGCGTCAGAAAAACTGCGTAAACATACTGCTGGCGGGAAACTGATGGAACAAATAGAATAATAGTGAAAACGATATTTTAAAACACTTGAAGAAAAAGAATTTAGTATCAGAAATAAACTGAAAAAGTATTTTAATGAATTTTGACGAATAGATTTAAGGTTTTTAGAATAATAAAAGAATACGCATTTAAAGCATGGGAAAAAATAAGAGATATTTAACTAAGAGATATTTAAATAAGAGATATTTAAGCAAGTGAAAAAGGTAGCTATTAAGAATTTGGAATAATTTTACTAAGAATAAAGGGTGTAAATTTTTATTATTACACACACACACACATATATATTTATATATATATATATATATCACTTTTTATGCACAGGATATCCTCCATAATTCTGCACAAATCTTTTCCAAACTGACACATAAAATAAAGGGGCAGAAAATCTCGTTAAAGTTCGTTTATATGCAAAATCATACCAAGGGGGTGGAAATAGGGAGGGTTTTTGTGAAAATCGAAACCCCCCCCCATAATTCTTTAATTATAATACATGTCAAATCAGTTTAAAGTCATTATTACTTCTAGGAAATTGGCCAAAAATTTATGTATCACACAGTGTTTATAAAATTAAAAATGAGCTTTTTTAGGTTCGTTTTAGGAAGTTTTAGAAAAAGATTTAGGGGAAAAAAATCATTCATAACTTCGTCAATTCTCAAGATGTCGAATTCACTTAAACGTATTATAGATATTTTTAATACTATCTAGAACTTTTATATTGACAAATTTTCGATAGGACCAACTCTTACTGTAAAATGAATTAAAATAAAACAAGTAATATAAAAATTTTGTTTTTAAAGTCAGTTCCTACTTAGGTCATCAAAGCAAAATTTAATATAATCCCTTAAGCTAATATTAGCTTTTGTTGCATTAAAATATCTCAATTTGTTTATTTCCTATAAGCAAGTATGTTTACAATAGAACTCTATGGGAATTTGGCGAAATATTAGAGATATCGCCAAGTTGGCGTCACTTTTGGCGACTCATTTTGGCCGCCAAATTTGGCGATACATCTCCAAGTTGGCGACAAACTTGGAGGTATTTGGCGACAAAATAGGGCCTCCCCTATGGTAACCCCTTATTGAAAATACTTTAATTGATCTTCAACAACCAATGGCCGCTATTTTGTTTCCCATGCAAGACTAAAATTAATTAATTAAAATTTAATTAATTAATATTTGAAAAAACTGTATTAACATCAATTGTCATCCAGTACAAGTTTAAAGAAAATTTATTTCAACTTGATAGGATGAATAATAAGTATTTTATTAACAATTGAAAATTTGAACAAGATAAATATATAAATAAATAAATATAGGGAGTGTGAGCTAATAGTAGGAATTGAAAAATGGGGGGAGGGAGAAAGAAATTCAGAACTTCTTCAATTCACATGATATCCAATCAGCTTAAAATTATCATACATCTTCTTAATATTATCTATAACTTTTATATTGACAAAATTTTGATAGGCCAACACTTACAGCACAAACAGATTAAAAAAATAGGTGTTCACGGAAAAATTTTCGTATTTAGGGCGTACTCAAGTTCAAACTGCTTATTTTCTGACTCATTTTTAAATTCATGTTTGTTCTCAAACGCATCCAATTGGCAGATTCACTTATTCAGAAACTATATAATGTGACGCAATGGTCGTTGTTTTCTATAAAGGCAGAATATAATTCAAAAATTGCTGTCAAAATGGGCATTTTGAACAGAATTTCCCGAAGCGATAAAAATATGGTCGTACTGAGAAAATAATTGTTTCTGAATCAAGTTCAAATTAATTGAACTAAAATTTAAAACACGAGTCTCTTATAAATCTCCTGAAAAAAGTAAACTCAGCAAGTTTCATGCTTCTACTTTTAAAGATGTGTTATAAAATGTGTTTGAATAAAAATATAAAAATATAAAATGTGTTGCTGAGGGTGAAAAAATATTTTTTCCCAATATATGATTCTGATAAAACCAACATTTACAGAAAAATTAATTTAAAAGTTCAGAAAAAGTGGCCAGATAAAATTGTTAAACTGGGTTTATCTGTAACCTTGATTTAGTTTTTTTGGTGAAATTAGTACTTAACTTCGAAATCAACCTCCGCCTGTAGGCCGAGACGGCAGGGATTTTTTTTTTCAATCAAATATCATCCTATTAATTAGGGGAAACCAATAAACTTTTTATTTCTATGGAAACTCTTCAAGTCTTAAAGTGTTATTATCTACCTGAACAATAGATGTTAGTTATTTATTTAGTTATTATGTTATATAGTTTAGTTATATAGTTAGTTATTATGTTATTTCGGCGATTATATGAAAGAGAGATGTGAAAGTATACAGAGAATTTTTTTGGTATGCCTCTTTATGGTTTTAAAAATGAAAACAAAGCAATTAAAAATAACCTGTAGTTTAATGACGATGCTCCATACAATATACATTTATGCTGTAACTAATTACATAGTGATGAAATAGTACGTTTACATATTACAGACGTCTATTCTTATAAATAAATAAAAATGAGATTTCTACAATAAATACTTACCACCGTAATATCCAATTTTGCGCATCAGCTTACCACGTTTTATACAATTTTTTACTGATTTTGCTCGTCCAAATAATAATAACTCATTTAGTTCATTTTTAAAAAAATTTTGGTAGGAAATTAATCTTAAACATAGATTTAAATAATAAAAGTATTAACCATCACAAAACTTAAAGTTTGCTGAAATTTTACGAATAGGTAATTAGTGGAATCTAAATAAGATAGTTCTTTTTTACTATTTATATAACATTAGGCTACGGAATAATTTTTGAAGACGTTTTGAAAATGCCGTATTGCAACAGCATTAATCTATACTAATAAAAGAACGTTTCGCTCTGTATGTCTTAAAATAGCCGAAGGCCTGTCCTGGTGCTCCTGAGATTCAGGATTTTAAATTTCTAGTAATTAGTTAAGAAATTAGTTAAAAACTCCAAATTAAAAGAATGGAAAAGTATTAATAATTCAACCAAAGCATAGATTTTTATCAAACCACAAAATATTTCTTAGAAAACTAGAAGAGAAAGTGATGGGTTAATAATATTATATCGCTCCTACGGCGATAAATGTACCAGGCTTTTTAAAAGAGAGCTGTATCTTAAATTCTACCATGCCTAAAAACTGGAAAATTACACAGACAGACGCAAAAAAAAATCCCTTTCAGAAATTCTAAAAATTATTTCGCTGCGGTTACAGGAAGGAAAAAATCAATGAAAATAGATTTATAAAAAAATCGTTTTATTTCCTTCGAAAGAAAGGTTCGAAATATCTTCTATGGACAAAAGGTGTTCATTGCAGACAACCGACGACATTCATTAGTGAACATTTTCCAATGAATTTGAAAATTTTTAAATATTGAATTTATATTTTTAATTTTTATGCCTCCTGATGTAGAATTTTTAACTGATTTCAGCTATGTAAATTATCACGGTCTCTCAATTACAACCTCAGATCTTAATTATTATTTCATTAATTAGATTATTACTTTCAAATTATCATTTTAAAAGCCAGTCACCCGAACTGTAAATTATTTTTGTACTAGGATGCATTGGAACTCCGTCATTTTTTTAATTACACTATTTAGTTGTTTTAAAGCTAATCATCTAGCCCCTTTAAACGTTGTTTAATAATACCTAAATTTTACAAAATTCGATACGCAACTTTTTGTTTAGTAAAAAATTCGATTTTTAAAAAGGAAATGAAATTCTTTGCCGAAACATGAAAATTTCAAAATTAAGAAAACTTAGAAGCCGATCGATTTGGAAATTTCAGATAGTTTATAGCATATAATAAAAATTTTTAAAAGTAGGGGAATAAAATTTTGGGGAGAGATGAAGGGGTGGAACAATGAAAATATTTTAGGGGAGGGATCAAATATGTAAAACCGGGCCGTTTTCTACCGTTTTAGATGCGGATTTTTGACAGAGCTCTGGGTTAAATGTTACTTATTTAATATAAAATCTCAAAAGTGTACTTACCACTATTTTCGAATAGTAATTTCAATAAATATCTTAAATTATTGCTTAAGTCCGCCACCCCTTTGACTAATATACCTACGGGTAAGTTTTTTAACGGAATTTCGTTCAGATACAGTTTTGTTAATAATAGAGTTAGCCCCCTAGTGGTGGAATGTGGAGTTAAAAGTTTGGTGGAGTTTTTTTGCAAGATTTTGCACTGCTAAACGGTGCTGTAGGCAGCAAGAACACGATTCGAAGGCCATTCAGTTCGAGATTGTTTTTATTTATCACGCAGCACGCCCGCTATAGGGTGCTGTAGGCAGCGGGTACCCGGTTTGAAGCTCGTTCGGTTCGAGATTGTGTCTTTTTATGAGACTTTGCAGTAAAATTTTCAGGTCCATTTAAGAATATTATTACGGAACTGGACAACGCCTTTCGGCTCAGCTAGTTCGAAAAAATAATCGTTCTCTATTTTTTTTTTTTTTAAATCACCCTTTTGGAAGCATAGCCCCTATTTTAACTTTAAAGATTTAAACATCAGTGTGAAATAAAAGATACAGCATCTGTGTACAGATATTTAATGTAACCTTTTTATTGTTTTTTATTGCTAAATGATGAAATACAAATTAAGTCATAATATGAAATGTATGGACATATATTATCATAATTGTATGCAGATAATAAAAAAAAAAATATGTTGTTAAGACCGGATGATACACAATGTCTCATAAATAGAACGCCAAATTCGAACGTACAAAACAGCTATTCTGGTACATTAAAACACGTGACCATGCCAATATTTCTAAATCATTAACTAACACTTTTACACTTAAGACATGCCCGCAGATTGCCAAGCAGTTTTTATTTAGAGTACGACAGTTAGAGACATTCACAGCAATTATGAATAGTGATTAATTTTCACACGCAGACAATGGAATATTTGACTCAAAAACCTGGCCAAAAATGCAAAAATTAAAATTGTATCAACAATTGTAAAAATCCTATTTTTTAATAGCTGACAAACTGGCGCGTCGATCAGTGTTTATATCAGGAACCTGAGATGTATGCGGTGGCTCCAGGCTTCAGTTGAAGAGAAAACTTCTTTGAAAGAAGACGTTTTTTGTTGATTTTTGGCATTGTTGTTTATTTTTAAATGTAATTTTTTTTTTTTTTTGGCTGAATGAATTGCTGAACTGAAATTGAATAACACTTACGTGTTTAAGAAAGGTCAGAGCTTAGTATTAAACTATGTGTTAAATTAAACAGTTTAGATTTTAATATAATAACAAAATATTATGTTTGTAAAAGGGGATATTTTTAAAGCGTTTTTGGCTCCAGTTTAAACATATCGGAAGTTTTTTAAAAGTGTGCCGGGATTTTCCGGGCCATTTGTGAACTATAATCGCATTGGTTTATAGTTTTGAAAGCCAATTTCATAAAAAAGGGGTCTGCATGTTGTTGCCATTTTTTATATAATGTTTTATCGGGGGGACTACTTAAATCCCATTTTTGCGACAACCGAATTGAAGAGATAAAAACTATATTTTTACTCTCGTATTGCAGGTTTTTAGTTTACAGGATATTGCCTAAGAGCTTTTGCCCCTACAGTTCTGTATGTATGCATGTACGTACGTATCTAGGTACGTACATAGGTACGCAACTCGATACATCTTGATAGAAATATCAGATCGGCATCACATTATAAATACTTATTTACTGCAAAAAATTTCTTCAATTAGATTCGGGGGCTCTTAGGTAGAAAATAAGAGGTGAAAGGAGGGAAATAAAGAATTCTGGAGTAGATGCAGAAAAGATTAAATAGTTGTAAGTAATATTGGAAGTCATAAAAAACAGGCATCGTATTGAAGGAAAAAGTTCCAAACATCTGCTGATGAAACAGCAAGACTGAATGTGAACCTTTACAACTGATACCCCATGGTTCCAACAATGCACAAGGTTTTGATTCATGGTGGCACTGTAATTAAGATTACAGTCGTACTCATTGGCCAACGGTCATAAAAAGCTGTCGAGGCTAGAAACAAACACTTTAAACAGTACCGTATAAAGTACTCGAAAAAGCGAAATAGAGAAGTTCGCAATACAGAAAATTCCAATAAAGATGTTCCAAATTGGCTTCTTTTAAGCAGTGATCCTTTTATAAACTACACTAGACAATGACCAGTGCGAAAGAGCAAGCCATTCAGTAACGAGACCCTACAACTTCTTCTACCAGCTAGGTCTGATGGTAGCCCTGTTAAAAGCCAAGAAGAGTGTAATGAAGAAGATGAAAAACAGAATTCTGAAGAGTCAGATTGAAACTGGTAATCTGTTAAATACACTGAAAAACCGGTATCTCTATTGCATGTATGCTAGTATGCTTAAAAATCAACTTTAACACTCCGCGCACAAAATACTCTAATAAAGAAAAATTATAAAATTTCAATTAAAAAAATCAATTTTTAACTATGTTTGTGGCGCTTGGGGCACAGAAGATATGAATAGTTTTCAATAAAATAAAATATATAAACTAATATACATAAAATATAACTTTTGCACCTCTCGCCAAAAGCAGTTAAAAAATTAAACATGATAGAAAAATCATGCGTTAAGCATAGATTATGAAACACTTTCCAATACTTCCTGAATGCTTTAAGAAAACTTCGTTATTTAGGGAAATAAGGCATGTCAGAGGACTAAGTAAACATTTTAGAAAATGCATAAAACATTTGAAAAACTGATTACAGCAGTTACCGTCCATAGCAAATATGTATTCCAATTCTTTTGAACAACCCTGTATTGGATCTTTACGTTGATATATATACTATATAATGGGGAAATTTAGTTTAGCAAGAAAACACATAAAAGGTTGAAATTTCTCTTTCAGCAATTTATACTAATAGATGGAAACATACTAGTCTACTTTTGTACAATCCTGTAGTTTACCAAGTAACTATATTACAATTATTATACATTTATTATTATACATTTATTACCTATATCTTCTATTATTATACATTTATAACAATAATTATTTAGCTAAAGTTTAATTCAGAGTAAAACACTCTTAAAACTACTCGAATCATATTTCCAGAAATTATCATTTATAGACGGCCATGTATCCAACTCTTTGCGTGACCATGTATATCATTTTATCTATGTTCTAGAAACATTTCTTAGTAAAGTAAATGCAGTCCAGCGTAAAAATGCATAACCCATTTAAAAACCACCTTTAAGCAATTTGCAATCATACCCAGTAAGCATTTTGAATTCCTTTGTGTAGCCTTGTATATAAATTACAGCATTTATACACACCATATACAATGAACAAACATAGTGAAACATAAAAGCACATAACACAATTAAAAATGCATTTCCAGCAATCATCACTACTGTACAGTACTTCGGATACAATGTAGTATCTGAAATCTTTTGTGTGTCTCTGCAAATGCTATGCAAATAAGTTATAGTAAACCTCATTGACGTATATCAATTTGATTATACATGAAATAATTTAACATAATTAAAATACGCCGGAAAAAATTGCCTCCACCCTATATCATTATGTAACGGAATTCTCTTGTGTGGCCTTATAAATGAATAATAGCTATTCTTTCCACCGCATATACTATAGAATGCATATTTTAGTGCACTTGATAAATGCATATCAATGTTTTTATGTTTGAAAGCATGTAACATCATTAAAAATCATTTTAAACGATTTTTTCCCATAAGCCATAATGTAACGGAAAACTTTTGACTGTCTCTGTAATTGAACTAAGCATAGTACAAACTTCATTTGAAATAGGGTTCGTGCTATGATAGAAGTAACTAACATCCAAAAATTTCAGAATGATCATAGTATATTTACGGGAGTTAGAGCGCGGACAGACGAACAGACGACCAGACGGACAAATAAACCGAAATCATAAACACTTTCCAACTTTCTTGGAAAGTGTTAAAAACAGAAAAAAATTATACATTTTGATAAAAATTTCAATCTTTATCTAATTTTTGGGGCGCTTGGGGCACCAGAAGATATGAATCGATTTTAATTAAAAAAAACATGTAAACTAGTATGCATAAAAGACAGCTTTTGCACCCCGCGCCTATTCTATTATCCACAATTCGATTTTTCAATCCACTACATATATAAATACTTACAAGAATAACATAAAAACATTTTTAATATTTTGAAATTTAACATTTTACATGTCATCATAATGATTTTCGGAAATACAAAAATTTATTGCATTTGAAACAAAATTTCTCTTTATATAGAGAACGCAGCAATTGTTTAAACTTTGAACTGTTCATATTTTTTCAAATTGTTTGAAAATTAATGTAATATTTTTCATTTAAAAGTAAATTAGATGTTTTTTAATTTATTGTTAATTTTTGTCTAGCTAAATGTCGCTTTTTGTTTCAAATTGACCGGTTGTAGAATTTTGTAAAAACATGATTTTTAGTTACAACAAACCTGTATGTATAAATGTATTTCTTTGTTGTCTTTTGGGAATTCAGCAAGGTTATCATTATGTGCTTTCAGCAAATCACTATGGTATTCATTTACATAATCAAAGGTAGAGGAAAAGTTAAGTTTATTAATCATCTTAGTAGTATTAAAGCAAGATATAAATTTAATCTCTGTTATATATAGTAACATCACATATTACTCTAATTGTTTATCTGAATAATGTCATTTTCGCGTTAGTTATGTCTCTGAGGTTTAGAAAGTTGTGCAAATGGAGTTAATGTAAATATTAATATCAAACAACAGTTTTAACTGTTGTTATATTGATATGACTGTAATTATACTGATATATTGATGACTGTAATTATATTGATATATTAAAAATATTTCTATGTACATTTTATTTAGAAATTTGCATGGTGTATTAATAATACTTCTTTATACTTTGTTTCCTAAAAAACCAGTGTTGTTAATTTAATCTTCGAATAATAATATTAAGTACTACTTAAAGTAAAATACTAAATACTACTAAAAGCAAACTATATTAATCATCTGATTGGTATTAAGACACGATATAAATTTAATCTCCATTATATATTATATATAACTCTATATATAACTCTAATATAACTCTAATTATTTTTTTCAATAATGTCATTTTCGCGTTAGTTATGTCTCTCAAGTTTAGGAAGTCAATAAATCCAGTTAATGTAAATAAAAATATCAAATAGTATTTACATGAATATTGATATATTAAGAACATTTTTATAGACATTTCATTCAGAAATTCGCACGGTCTCTTAATAAAAATATTTCTGTTTATAATTTATTGACTAAAAAAGCCAGTGTTGTTGATTTAATCTTCCATTAACACTATTTAGCTATAACAAACTTGTATATATAAATATATTTTCGTGTTTTCTTTAACCCTTTCAGGGGAAAAGCTCATCTATTAGTAAAATACTGAAATGAATGAATGACACCGGAATTTACAAACAAATTTATTTGAAAGTAAGCAAAAGCCTTTCTTCACGTGCTTAATAAAACGAAAATTCTGGTGTCAATGTCCTATTTAGTGATTAAAATTAGGTGGTCCAAAAATGAACCACCGTCCTTGATGGGATTAAGAAATTCTGCAAGAAGCTCATTATCTGCTTTAAACAAATCACTACGGTATCCAGTCATTTAATCAAAGGCATACGAATAGGAAAATCTATTAATCATCTTAGGGCATTAAGTTATTCTCCATTGTATGATAACAATGCGTATTACTTATGGTATTTATCCGATTAATATCATTTGTGCAGTAGTTACGTCTGTAAGGTTGAGGTAGTAGTGCAAAGGGAGATGGTATAAATGAAATTATAAAACATTCTTACCTTACACGAATAAACATTTTTATGCATATTTCGTTATATAAATTCGCGTGATCTATTAATAAAAAAAATGGTGTTGATATTTTCTTTATCAACAAAATTCGTGGTGTTAATTTAATCTTTGAATAATGCTATTTATTTATAACAAACTTGTGCATATAAATACATTTTCATGTTTTATTTGGGGAATTCTGCAAGAAGCTCATTATCTGCTTTGAACAAATCACTACGGTATCCAGTCATTTAATCAAAGGCATACGAATAGGAAAATCTATTAATCATCTTAGGGCATTAATTTATTCTCCACTGTATGATAACAATGCGTATTACTTATGGTATTTATACGATTAATATCATTTGCGCAGTAGTTACGTCTGTAAGGTTGAGGTAGTAGTGTAAAGGGAGATGGTATAAATGAAATTATAAAACATTCTTACCTTACATGGATAAACATTTTTATGCATATTTCATTATATAAATTCGCGTGATCTATTAATAAAAAAAGTGGTGTTGATATTTTCTTTATCAACAAAATTCGTTGTGTTAATTTAATCTTTGAATAATGCTATTTATTTATAACAAACTTGTGCATATATATACCTTTTCATGTTTTCTTTGGGGAATTCTGCAAGAAGCTCATTATCTGCTTTGAACGAATCACTACGGTATCCAGTCATTTAATCAAAGGCATACGAATAGGAAAATCTATTAATCATCTTAGGGCATTAATTTATTCTCCATTGTATGATAACAATACGTATTACTTATGGTATTTATCCGATTAATATCATTTGTGCAGTAGTTACGTCTGTAAGGTTGAGGTAGTGTAAAGGGAGATGGTATAAATGAAATTATAAAACATTCTTACCTTACACGGATAAACATTTTTATGCATATTTCATTATATAAATTCGCGTGATCTACTAATAAAAAAATGGTGTTGATATTTTCTTTATCAACAAAATTCGTGGTGTTAATTTAATCTTTGAATAATGCTATTTATTTATAACAAACTTGTGCATATAAATACATTTTCATGTTTTCTTTGGGGAGTTCTGCAAGAAGCTCATTATCTGCTTTGAACAAATCACTACGGTATCCAGTCATTTAATCAAAGGCATACGAATAGGAAAATCTATTAATCATCTTAGGGCATTAAGTTATTCTCCATTGTATGATAACAATGCGTATTACTTATGGTATTTATCCGATTAATATCATTTGTGCAGTAGTTACGTCTGTAAGGTTGAGGTAGTAGTGTAAAGGCAGATGGTATAAATGAAATTATAAAACATTCTTACCTTACACGGATAAACATTTTTATGCATATTTCATTATATAAATTCGCGTGATCTATTAATAAAAAAATGATTTTGATATTTTCTTTATCAACAAAATTCGTGGTGTTAATTTAATCTTTGAATAATGCTATTTATTTATAACAAACTTGTGCATATAAATACCTTTTCATGTTTTCTTTGGGGAATTCTGCAAGAAGCTCTGTATTTGCTTTGAACAAATCACTACGGTATCAGGTCATTTAGTCAAAGACATGAGAATAGGAAAAGCTATTAATCATGTTAGAGGCATTAAGTAATTCTCCATTCTAACGATAACAATACGCATTACTAATGTTATGTATCCGAATAATGACTTTTGTGCCGTAGTTACGTCTCTGAGGTTAAGGTAGCAGTGTAAATGCAGAGGATATAGATGAAAATATCAACCATTAGTATTTAACACAAAAATTTATGTATAAAGAACAATTTTATGCATGTTTCATTTAATAAAATCGCATGGTCTATGAATAAAAAAATGCTATTGGTACTTTGTTTATCAACAAAACCGGTGGCGTTAATTTAATCTTCGAATGATGCTATTTATCTATAACAAAATTGTATATTTAAATAGATTTACATGTTTTTGGGGGTGATTTTGCAAGAAGCTCAGTACCTGCATTGAACAAATCACTACGGTATTCGTGATTTAACAAAAGAATACAAATACGAGATGTTATCAATCGTCATTGAAGTATTAAGTTATTCTCCATTGTGCGATAATAACACGCATTGCTAAAGTTTTTTATTCGAATAATTTCACTTGTGCAGTTAGATCTGCGAGGTTGAGGCAATAGTGTAAATGCAGAGCTTATAAATGAAAATGTGAAACATGATTATTTAACATGATCCCTGGTACATTAAGTATTTTTTATGGAAATTTATTTTTTTAATTAGCGTGCGGTGTAAAAAAACAACAACATTTTAACAGCACAAAGTACTGTTCATCTCGCACTCAAACTGGATAACAGTCGAATGTGCTGTGCTTTCTTTCGATTCTTGACTATAATTGACTATAATCCTGACATAAAAAATAACAGCAGTTGCGTAAAATTAACAGCACAATGTGCTGGCAATTCGGACGCCAACAGTTTGTGCTGGCAAATCTACAGTGTGTTTTTTTACAGTGTGGTCTGTTATCTGTAAAATTGAAACTGATGTTTTGTTTTTTAATGAAAACCCGTACTTTAAATTAATCTTCAAATAGTCCTCTTTAGGTGTAACAACTTTGACTGTATTAATACATTTTCGAGTTTTCTTTATGAAATTTTGAAAGGAGCTAAGCTTTGAACAAATCAAAACTGTATTCAATCACTTAATCAGACGTATACATATAGGAAATGTTATTAGCCATCTTAGAGGCATTATGAAGGAATAAAATCAATCTTCATTGTATGATGACATACGTATTATTCACAGCATTTATAAAAATAATATCCTTTATGCAACAGTTATATCTGTGAGGATGGGTAAGTACTCTATATACAGATGACGTAAGTGAAGCTATAAGCAGGATTATTTAAACCCCAAAAAATGAGATAATAATTTCATTCTCATTTTGTTTTATAAATCCGTATTCCCTAATGACCAAACAAATTTTTATTGATACTGTGCACCTTAAAAAAAACTAAAAAAGTAATTCAAACGTTGAGTAATCATAATTTAGTTTGAAGGGTTGGGTTGGGTTGATTTTTGACGGCCAATTATCTACACGAGGGATATAGGCCCGGGGGGAGTGCCCTCCGTGGGGGTCTTTCTAAGGGAACCTAATCCGTATTAACGCATGGAAGATCCACGGCTCGAAGAAAACCACGAAAACTCCGAACGATTAGGCCGACGGGCGCGATTGGGATCGAACCCAGGACTTCCCGTCTACCAGCTTCGAGAGCAGAACCTCTCGGCCACTGGTGGGGCTTAGTTTGAAGGAATTTTACACTATTATATCCATTTATTGAAAAAATATCCATGCCAAAATTAATTTTTAACAAAACTAATTTGTTATTATAACGAGAGTAAGTTTTATATTTTTACATTTATTTTAGTAATTCCTGTACAGTCGTGGAAAAAAAAAGTAAACACCCCCTACTAACTCCTCAACAAATTATCGTAGACGAAAGTTACTGGTACCGAACGATTGGAAATAAAGTCTACTTTTAAACGATGAATATAAAAAATTGCTTAGGGGGCCATCTACATATTAAAACGAATCCAAACTTCATATTTTTCAATGACAATGCCCAATTTTAACCAGATATTTCAAATCTTCGGTTAAAACTATGCCTAGACACCAAATTTCAAATCATTTGAATAATAAGTTTTTGAATTATAAACATTCAAAATTTAGTGCTTTTAATGTTAAATTACATTTTCATATTTTTATTTATATCTCCTGAAATTATGCTCCTAATGTGCTAATTTTTTTTGTGCAGCAATAATACTAATATACCCAAACATAAATACGTTGAATTTGTAATTTTTACAATTTTATGATAGGAATTATGAATTATGTAATTAATATTCGAAAACATTATGAATTGCAACCTACAGGTTTTTATGGATTTAGTTGCATTAAGTCATGCTTTATGGAAATCCAAAATTTCACAATTTTCTTCCAAGTAGTTTTCAAGTTATGCTTAAAAAACGGCAAAAGGATGTTTTAAGTTGCCGTCTGTGATAGAAGTGACTAGATATTTAGAAGAAGACTAGAAGTGAAATAATTTATTCTGCTGTCGTATAATCTAGAAGGCTTCATTGACTGCTTGAGTGGTGCTTAAGATGCCTTGATCAAGAAGGGGGCTCTCGGTTAACAAATCGAGTACGGAACTTCAATTTGGATACAGCCTTTTAAATACGCTCGTTTTAAAATAATTAATTTCTCGGAAACTTATTTTACGAATTGCATAAAAATTTGTTTTTAAGCTAATTGAAGGGTGGAGAATTCATTTATGCTGTCAGAATTGTGTACTGCTATTGAAAAAAACGAAGTTATGGTTCGTTTTAATAAATAGATGGCCCTCTAAGTAAATTTTATATACATCGTTTAAAAGTAGACTTTATTTCCAATCGTTCGGTATCAGTAACTTTCTTCAACGGTAATTTGTTGAGGAGTTAGAAGGGGTGTTTACTTTTTTTCCCCATGACTGTACATGAAGGCCTTTCTATTTTTCTTTATCATATATGGCTCATTCTACGAAAAAAAATATAGGTGGTCGTATATAGTTTGTCCTATTTTCCATAACTGGTGATCGATTTACTTCATAAGAACTTAGAGGAACATTTCCTTCATGATATTGGGACGGCAGATATAACTACTGAGGAAACAAATATACAATATTTCACCTCTTAATTCGAAGTATATACAGGGTGACAAAAATAACTTGGACGAAGTTTCAAACCAAAAATCTGTAACTACAGGTAAAGTTATAAAGCTATTGTCATAGGGAATTGATTCTAGAAAGCTACTAAACGGGTGTAAGTAAGTTAGTTGTGATAACCATTATGGTTAACAAACGATCTGCCATACTTGAATTACATGAGCAAGGAATTAAACAATGTGAAATTGTTCAACGATTGAAAGTGCCTAAGTAGATGGTTTCATACACAATCAGATGGTTTAAAGAACTCGGACATGATGGTGATAAGCCAGAAAGAGGAGGAAAGCGCACAGTTAACACATAAAAAAACCGGACAGTTATCAAAAAGCGAGTTCAACGAAATCCTAGGATTTGAATGAGAAAGGTTGCTAGAGAGATGAAGATCAACAAAGAAACCGCACTTTTGATGGCAAGAGTAGAGCTTGGTCTTCACCCTTACGAAATGAAAAAGGCTCAAAAGCTAACAGCAGAGAACAAACGCACAAGACTTCAAAGATGCAAAAAACTGTTAAAGCGGGCAGCAGGTGATCGTTGGCAAAAATTTGTCTTCCCAGATGAGAAACTATTTTTGATTGAACAAGCTCACAATAGCCATAATGATAGAGTTTGGTCAGCAGAAGCACCTGGACCTTCTTGCATTGTTGAATGGCGTCACCGACCACAATCTGTAATGGTTTGGGATGGGATATGTGCTAGTGAGAAAACACCACATGTTTTTTTGATCAAGGGATACAGATTAATCAACAAACATATCGCAAACTCATTTTGGAAGATGTTGTCTTACCTTGGTCACAAAAGTTCTTTGGAAACAAAAGATGGACCTTCCAACAGGTTTCCGCACCTACACACAGAGATAAAGGCACTCACTTTTGGTGCAAGATACATTTTTCTGACTTCATTGGAGCTCAAGAATGGCCACCGCATTCCCCAGATTCGAACCCTGTGGATTATTCTGTCTGGTCAATCTTGGAGACAAGGGTATCTTCTAAATATCATAAAACTTTGGCATACCTAAAGAAATCCTTTTGCAAGGAATAGGATAAAATATCAGTAAGTGAGTTGCGGCCCATAGCCGAAAATTTGTGGAACGTTTAAAGCTCTGTATTAAAGCTAAAGGCAGCCATTTTGAAAATTTGTAAATATATTAGACGATATAATGTATTCATATTTATTTTGAAGTTTGGTCGTAATATTTTGATTAGCATTAAAGTTATAACGTATCATGCGTGTCCAAGTTATTTCTAGTCACCCCGTATAGAGTTCAATTTGAAACATGACGTAAATATCACATTATATGCTTGTATGTATGATTTAAAATTTTATTATTATTAGATAATGAATTCATTTTAGATAAAGAACGACAGACTTAAATAAAATTTCTGATTTTGTCCACTTCACTAAGAATATCACGAAATTACTTACAAACAACAATGTGCACATTTTCGACGAACAACTAATATAAAGAAATGCTTCTGAATATTTTCTATTTTCACAAGTCAACGAAGAATACTACATTTTGCAATTATTGCACATAATTTTATTGAAAACGAGTATACAAAAACGGTTTGTAACATTTCAACACAATTATAGTATATATAATATTTATATATTTAATATAATTAATACTTATAGGGAAAAAGATTCGTTATTGAAAGAATAATACTAAAATAACTTTAAAAAAGGAAGTGAAAATGGAAATGAACTTAACACCAAACGGAAGTACGCATACATTCAGCTGTTCCTTAAAAAATATAAAGATATAAAAATATTCATAAATCATCTGTTTTCAACTAAAATACGTTTAAATTTGTTCATTATGTAAAATATTTCGGTCAATTAATGTAACATTAATCTCAGAAATTGTCAAAATACTTTACTACGTACATAAAAAGTATCCTATTAAGTAGAACAAGCCACATTCTTCACAGACTGTTGACATTTTTTTTACAGTTCGCCATTGTACCGAAATGTTTTACGATTAAAAAAATCAATTATATCGATTTCACTTTTATATTTGTTGTTTTTTAATTCTCTTATTATTTTGCTCTCTAATTTGTTCCATAATTGCAGTCGCTTGCCTCCTTTTTTTCCTTAAAAATATTTTCACCTTTAATTCCTTAGGAATATTAGACAACTTATGAGATTGTTTTATTCGCTTCTCTGTATATGTTGACTCATTACTTTTTGACCGATGCACTGATTTTCAAATTTGAGTTTAATAAAACTAAATTTTCTAACTCACAGCATCAGTTGTTTATACAGATATAAAGGTCTCGTTTTGCCATTGTCTCGTTTCAACATTACTAGGATCTAAAAATGGTAATTTTGTCTGTCTCTCTCTTTCTTTGTCTCTTTTTTCTTTTATGTTAAAGACTTGAATTTTTGTAAAATTTGAGAAATTACAACAAATTCAGTATATGGGTTTAAGGTACATAACAAATGTTTTATTACATCATCGTCTTCTGAGCGACGAAAGAAACGATATTGTCAAGAATTGAATTTAAAATGCATCTGATTAGAGTCCTGAATAAGATCGGTTAACCTGATTTTAGCCGGAACAAAACGGACCCGATTTTGAGTTCAGGTCATGTTGACAAGGATTTTGGGTCATTGTGAAACGGATTCTGATTGGGTTTAATCCAATTGTTTCGAGTTCTGCTCGGGTAGGTTTTCTACTCCTGAGTATAGGGTTTGTAAACTATTTTCCTAATGAAAGTTCAGAATGTTGTCTCCCATGAAAAAAAAAAGTAATGAGCGTAGATATTTTCATTTTTATAAAGAAAAGATAAAATTTAAGAATATATTTCTACAGTGTGATCAGGAAAACGTTTACAAAATGACATGGGAAATCAGGCATACAACAAAGATGAGAAATCACATAGGAACATAGGGTCACAAACCTCTTATTTAGTCACAAGTACAGGCAGCTTCATCCTAACTCAATTCGCTTTTACGGTAATAACTTTAAGAAAACTGAAGCATGTTATAATGAAACATTTAACAGGCCTTCTCACCTTTGTTGCAAATGTGATAACACCAAACAAAAGTGGTAGAAGTTTACCTTATATGCGCCAACATTATGCACGTGACGCTCCACATTTCGGACTGTGATTACACCGGACTGCATTTTTAAACTTTTTGTCAGATGATTTCTTATGATCAAGTTTTCCTGATTCAATTTTGGATGCTGATTCCTGATCCATTTCCGTCTATCACGACAGGATTTTACAAAAAATAAGAAGTTATGTTTTCAATATTTTAATTACTGCAATAAAAAAATGTATCCCAATTTCATACAACGTATTTAATTAAACAGGTTAAAAATACTTTAAAAATTGTCCTTATAAGTTTATGATATTTCTTTAATAAAACGAAAAGCAAACAGTGTTCAATTAAACAATCTTTCTTCTTTCTGTCTTTCTTGCAGATCCTCCTTCATCATTTATGTCCCTCTTCTCAAGATCAAACTGTAGTCTGCCATCCTATTGACATTCCATCTTCCACGGTACATATTCTCCAACTCTTTGACATCCTAGTGACATCCCTCTTCACTGTAATGTCCCAGATTTTCTGAAAAGTAGTCGATCTGTGAATGCAGAAAGTGCATTTTTACACTCATTTTACAGCCCAACTTCTTGAAATTTTCCAGCATTGTTTCAACAATATTCCTATAATTTGGTTCTTTCTTATTCCCTAGAAAGTTTTCGGTAACGTATTTGAAGGCGGTCCAAGAGTCTTTTTCTATATCATTCATTGTTTTTTCAAAATTTGGTCCTTCATCAGTTTTTTTTTTATTTGAGGACCAACGAAAATTCCGACTTTTAATTTTTTGTGTGTGATGAAAGGAAATTCCATAGTAAGGTACAGTCGTGGAAATAACAAAAACAACAACAACAAAAAAAGTAAGCACCCCTTACTAACTCTGCAAAAAATTATCGTAGAAGAAAGTTACGGGTACCACACGAATGGTAATAAAGTTTACTTTAAAAAGATGTATATAAAAATTGTTTAGCGGTCCATCTACATATTAAAACGAACCACAACTTTGTTTTTTTTTCAATAGTGGTACACAATTCTGAATGAGCCTACTTTAGGGGCTGTATCCAAATTGAAGTTCGGTACACGATTGTTGACCGAGAGAGCACCGTTCTTGATCAAGCATCTTGAGCGCCTCTGAAGCAGTCATTGAATACTGCTAAATTACCGGATAGCATAAGATATTTGAAAATAACTAGTCACTACTATCATAGACAGCCCCTTAAACCACCATTTTGCCGTTTTTTAAGCATAATTTGAAAACTACTTGGAAGAAAAATGTGAAATTTTGGATTTCCATAAAGCAGGACTTAATAAATATAAATCCATCAAAAAAAAAAAAAACTGTGGGTTGCAATTCATAATTTTTTCGAATATTAATTTCATAATTCATAATTCATATCATAAAATTATAAAAATTGCAAATTCAACGTATTTATGTTTGGTATTTTACTATTATTGCTACACAAAAATTAGCATATTACGAGTATAATTTCAGGAGATAAAAATATGAAAATGTAATTTAACATTAGAAGCACAAAATTTTGAATGTTTATAATTCAAAAACTTATCATTCAAATTTTGGTATCTAGGCATAGTTTGAACCAAAAATTTGAAATATCTTGCTAAAACTGGGCATTGCCAATGAAAAAAAATGACGTTTGGTTTCGTTTTAATATGTAGATTCCCCCCACCCCTAAGCAAATTTTGTATACATCATTTAAAAGTAGACTTTATTTCCAATCTTTCGGTACCAGTAATGTTTTTGTACGATGATTTGTAGAGAAGTTAGTGGGGTTTTTTTTCCGCGACTGTACGTGAAGCAATACCAATCTTGAGGTAGATCCCTTACAAATTGCTTCATTAATCCTAATTTGATGTTGGATTATGATGGAAACAAAATTTTTGTGGGTTTACGAATCGTTCATGCATCAGACTGTATTCTAAAATTCTTTAGATAAGTTGGCAAGCATCCAGAACTACATTTACGTTATGCGTGACTACCACATTATGCTTGTTCTCAGCGATGAATCTTTGAAATGAACTCGGGTTGATTGCAAAGCAGAGTTGGACAAATTTGTAATCTCAATTATCCGCAATTTAATTACAACTTAATTGCATGTAATTGATTATAGTTAAACACATTCAAACGCAGAAACTTTGCCAAATAATGGAATAAGGACAGTTCCGGCTACAGTGCTGCAAGAATTTTTTATGGCATGTAATTTTAACTATAATTACATACAATTAAATTGTAATTTCATTGCAGATAAATGTAATTACAAATTTGCCCAACTCTGTTGCAAACAAACTGTACGTGATACAAGAAAACTAAAAACAGTTCTCTAACCAGCATAAAAATATGCATGAAGGGCAGTCATTGGTATTTAGTCATATGATATCATGCAGACTAGTGTTATCAATACATACGTTATCATCGGTTGCTTGAGAAACACGTTTTTCAAGATCTTTTCGTGATTTTATCACATTTCACACAACACAAGGTTTGATATCGGTGCATTTTCCTTAGAATATTTTTATTTTTTCTCTAAATTATCACCGTCAACCCGGGATCAGTTAGGATGAAATACTCTATATATGCGACTAAATAAGTGGGTTGGGACCCTATGTTCCTGTGTGATTTTTTATCCCTGCTGTATGCCTGATTTTCCATGTAATTTTTTAAACTTTTTTTAATCACCTTGTATATCTGCATTACAATATAAGTTAATTTTATTTCGTTGTGAGTTTTGGGACAAGGTGCGTCGAGAGGGGGCTTGTTTTGGGATAACGAAAATTAACCCTTAAATGCCTGGTGTTGCTTTTCGGCAACATACCCAGTTTAGGCTCTAAAATACTTTTAGAATAATATTGAAGCTATAATGCCTATGTTGCCAATAAAATACATTCTGAAGATATTATTAAATCGATTTGCAACATGTAGATGGCAACACTTGTGCTGTTTAAGAATAAAGATAGATTTATTTTTTCAATTGTGGCTACTTGTTCTTTTTGTTTTGTTTAGAAGCTTGCCAAATACTCTGTTTTGACCTGCAGTGAGCAAGTAATATTTATTTCTTATTGTAGCTCCTAAAGTTCTTGTGTGTTTAATATTATGGAATTTTATTCGGCTTTCATTTTTTAATATCATCGGCATTAATATCATCGGCTTTCATAATTTCTTGCTTTATGGATAATCTTATGATGCTTTTAAGGGGCTGCTTCACACTCGCAAAAACATACGTTCGCTAAGGTTAATCCTAATGAAGAATTTTTTTAAGATATCTCGTTTGCATTTCAATATCTTTAAACATTTTTTAATATTATATTATATTACCAATATGCAAATGGTAAAAATAAAGATTTTATTTTATTTACTATTTAGAATTTGATCTGTCGAAATGGCCAGGAATAATCTGTATCCTTTATTTACACAGCCGAAATGTTGTCCCAAAAGATTGAAAGGTACGTTGAATTTTTTTACGCATTGGGAATATATGTATAGTGTAAATTTCAAACGTGTCCAAAATAAGGTAGGAATTAAGTTTATACTGGTGAAACACTTGGTGCCACAGCTTTAAATGAGGTTGCATTAAATATATATATATATATATATATTACTTTTCTGAATACTCTGACAAGGAAAACAGTAAAAATTCCAACCTTCTGAGACCAAAACCGACGGAGTTGTAATACATTTAACTTTATGATTTTTTTTATCTTCTCATATCTAAAAAAAAAAAAAAAAAAAAAAAAAAAAAAACTACACGTTTTTAACACAGAAATCTCTGAAATTTGTATAAACATTAAAGTATAATAACTCCATAGTTTCCGTCCCAGAAGAAAGTTACTTCTGTTTATATGTTTTTACTTTCCAGAGCTACATACAAAAGTTTTTTGAAATATAACTTATAGAATCCAAGATCCATAATAACTGTTTAAAACGTTTAACTTTTTGGAAATAAAATATAGGAGATAAACAGATGATTAACATAATCCTTATTTCTACTTTTTTTACTATATATTTCGATTTGCATTAGCCACTTAAGTCCAAAAATAAAAAACAAAAGCGTGTTTAAATTTTTGACACCTTGTAAAATGAATGTTATTTCGTGTTTCTTTTAGGTAATTCTAAATGAAGACTAGAGCTTTGAACAAATCACTACAACATTCAGCCATTTAACGAAAGACAATTGGATATGTAAATCTTATTAATCATTTGAGAGGCACTAAATAAGATACAATGTTATTTCACACTGCATGATAACAACATTTATTAGTTAGATAGTTTATCAGACCATGTCATGTAAGCAAAATTTATGTATCTGAGAGTGAGAAAGTGTGATAAATGTCCAGATGTAAGTGAAATAATTTAAAATGATTATTTAATAGAAAAATTTGTATATTAAGTTATAAATAAATAGAACATCGAATTCAATCCACACATTTATAGTTTCATATAGGAGTTAGAATTGATAATTTCTTGCTTTATGGATAATCTTAAGATGCTTTTAAGGGGCTGCTTCACACTCACAAAAACATACGTTCGCTAAGGTTAATCCTAATGAAGAATTTTTTAAAGATATCTCGTTTGCATTTCAATATCTTTAAACATTTTTTTTTTGCATTGAAATGCCGAGGTCAATCTCTACAAAGGTCCTTCTTTACTTTTCGCTTTTATTTGTAGGATTTTTTAAATGTGGTTAATTTCACTTTCCAAACCAGCTGCCAAAGTAAATATCTCCCAATACAAAAAATCTGTAAGTAAAATCGAAAAAAAAAAGGCATTTGCAGTGATAGTTAACGGATATTCAATGCAAAAAATCGCTTAAAAATATTGAAATGCAAACAAGGAACCTCTAAAAATGTCTTCAATAGGATTAACATTAGCGAAGGAGTTGTTTCGCATGAATGAAGTAGCCTCTTATTATCTGAGCAATCGCATCTGATTTGGCAGAAATTATAACTAAATTTTATGCTGTTACATTAAAGAGTATGTTTATATTTGTAAATGAATTAAACAATATTTAATTCTTTAACAAATGAGGACAAAGGGTAGAAACGACAAAATTTCGATTTGGAGTAAATTGAGTTCAAAGATAATTGACGTTAAATTTGAACATCAATAATAATTGACTGGATTTAAATAGGAAACTCCTGCTTGTTTCACAGTGGTCTTTGAACTCTTATTTCAATAAATGTGAAAAAAGTAGAGTGCAATTTTCTTTAAATTTATAATTAATCATTATTGATCATTATTCGGCAAAAGTAGTTTATCTCTAAAATACAACACATAACTAGAAATCACATACATTTCATTTCTTGAAAAGAAAAAAGCATATTTTCAGGTCGTCTGTGCACATAGTTCAATTTTTTCAATTTTGTCACTTATACCCCTTGGCTTCTCGGGTACTCAAATATAATCAGTGTATTTTTACCCATACTCAACTGATAATATACCATTTAAAAATGTACATGTAATGCTTGGAAGTATTACAATTCTTCTTAGCTCTCCGCAATCTATATTCTCCAGGTTACATGAGTAAAATATAATGTCGAATATACTGCTGCATTTTTTTCAATCTTTATATTATTGTTATTATTATTCTAATAACAATTCTAATATTCTAATAACATAAGTCACTCCTTTAAATGATTAATATATATATATATATATATATATATATATATATATATTGCTTTTAATATCTGACATTGTAAAAATGTATTTCTATTGTGCTACTACAAAACACTCTATAAAAATATTATTGGGTGCAAGCAATGTGTGTTGTAAAAAGGTATGCTGTGAAATTTTAGTTCTTCGCGAAAATCTCCTTTCATTTAAAGTATGATCTTCATTTTCAGCATATTTCTCTACAATTTGTGATATGAATTTGTTTATATTTCAGTAGTTTCGAGATCTATGTATTGAGTGTTGGGCAGAGTTGTATAAGATTTGATATCACTCTTCGTTGAACCCTGGGGCACCGAATAATTTGTTAAAATATTTTACATTCTAGAGAAACAAACATTCACTTCAAGGGAATAATAAGGCACTTATTTAATTTTTGAACGTTCCCATTCCCTTCACAGTATTTGCATTAAGCGATCATTACAGTTGGACGGATTCCTCTGAAAGAGGAACTTCTATTCCCCCAAGAGACATTAGTCTTTTAAGATATTTCCTGTCTTATTTTCCCTGAAGCGACTACAAATAACCTTCTTAAATCAAATGATTTTTTCACGCTTCTGTTATGTTTTTACATCACGTAATTTTATAGGTACTACAACAAGAAAGCGTAAAACATATCCATAGTTCGTCTGAAGAGATATCATTTTTAAAGAAAATAATTATTTATGCATATAAAGATGTAACTGAAATAACCAAAAAAAGATGTATACTCTCCGGTATGGATTGTATCGCTATCACACAAAACTGTTCATAAGAGTATTTTATATTTTAGGCTTAGAACATGGTAAATATATACTTTTAAATCAAGCTAATTTCCCATATACGTTCACTGTTTAAACAACTAGTTGGATGTGCCTATCCCAAAACTTTTTTCTATCTTATACACCTTAATATTTCAAAAACTAGTTACACATGATAATACTTCAATATTATTAGTTCAATACTATACCAACTTTGATTTTCATCTTAATTTCTGCTTCAGTCAATTAAACGAACTAAAAAGGGGTTAATCTATATCATGATATTTGTTAAAATTAATTGTTTTTCCTTATTCTGTTGTTATCAGATGTTTGCGAATAACCGACTTAGTAGGAAGCGTGTTACCGCCTTTGCACGAGCCGCCGATGGACAACAGAACTACGAAAAATCAAGAAAATTATACAAAAATCGCTATCACAGAGCTCCTTTACCGCGCGATATTTCCAAATTCCAGGAGGACCTGTTGGCCTAAGCCAAATACATGCACAGAAAATTTGGCTCAATTGTATGCATTATTTTATACACTTTTCGATTGTACAATAAAGAAAATGGCACAAAATCGCTATTACAGCCCACCCCCCTTCCTTTCCATTTTTTTTCAAATTCAGGGAGGCCTTGTTTGCCATAGACAGAAACGTACACAAAAACATTGGTTTAATTCTATGCATAAATTTATAGACTTTTCGATGGTACAATAATGAAAATGGCACAGAGATCTAATTATAGTGCCCCCTTCTGGCGGAATTTTTCCAAATTCATTGAGGACCTTCGTGCCATGACCAAAAACAAACACAAAAAATTTGGCTCAATTCTATGCATAATTTCATACACTTTTCAATGGTAGAATTTTCAAAGTGGCACAAAAATCACTATTACAGCGCCTCCTACCAGCGATTTTTTTTCCAAATTAAGGAAGAACCTGCTTGCCATAGCCAAGAACTTAAAATAAAAATTTGGTTCAATTCTATGCATAACTTCATACACTTTTCGATAGTAAAATTTTCAAAATCGCACAAAAAACGCTATTATAGCGCCCCCTAGCGGCGAATTTTTTCAAAATTCAGGGAGGACCTGCTTACTATATCCAAAAACTTAAAATAAAAATTTGGTTCAATTCTATGCATAACTTCATACGTTTTTGGATGGTACAATTTTCAAAATCGCACAAAAATTGCTATTACAGCGGCCCCTACCGACGAATTTTTTCCAAATTCAGGGAGTACCTACTTGCCATATCCCGAAACTTAAAATAAAAATTTGGTTCAATTCTATGCATAACTTCATACACTTTTGGATGGTACAAAATTCAAAATCGCACACAAATCGCTATTACAGTGCCTCATACCGGCGATTTTTTTCCAAATTCAGGGACGATCTGCTTGCCATAGCCAAAAATCTAAAATAAAAATTTGTTTCAATTCTATGCATAACTTCATGCACTTTTTGGTGGTACAATGGCGACAGACAGACGAACAGACGGACAGACGGACACACGGACAGGCAGACATTTTCGATAAACACGTTTTTGGGATCTCTAAACCCTAAAATGTATAAATCCGTCGAAAACCGGAAGTCGAAAAAAAAATTCGATTACAATACTTTCTTCTATTAAAGATAGAAGAAAGTAAAAAAAAAAAAAAAAAAAAAAAAAAAAAAAAAAAAAACTGTTTTAACAAAAATACACTGCAAAGAAACAGAAATATGTTTCATAATATAGTGAAATATGGTGTAACCAGAAACGAAAATATACAATAACCTTTCCCTAATTACTCGCGATTACTAAAAGCACTCTTCATATTTAGAAAATGCAATAATCAATATATTTTTCTAATTGAAAGAAGATTTAGAAAAAGAAAGCTATACGAAGCTTTCGACGAAGCCAAAATAGCCCTGACCCCAAAAGATGAAGTTTCTGGAGTAGGCTAAATTGAGGTCAAATGCCGTGTTGTACAAGATGTCGTATCACGTAGTTTTCATATGCGCAGGCGATGTAGGGAAACGCTGCTCAGTTGTAAGATAGGGGGTTCCCTAGGGATACTTTAATTTCCATTTGAGTTTTTTTTTTAAATTTTTAAGGTGTACGTTTTTATTGCTATTTCATCTTAACACTTCTGGTAAGTGTCCAAAATCTTTTACGTGACTTGTTTATTTGCCTATATAAGTCTTAGTTTAAACACCAGAGAAATAAATCTGATGTTTTTGGAAAGTTCTGGTACCTGGCCTTTCTGCAAAGCATAAATGGTGGCCGGATCCCAATACTTTGGGGGTTGAGTCGACGAAACCTTTTGGGGGTAAGATGTCGGTTGTTTTCCCTAGAGGTAATATGCTGGTTATTTTCCGCTGCGGTCAAATGCGTTGTTGTTTCTTCATTGTTTAAATTACTCTTGGCTATTAACTAACTTGTCAACAATTTCAATCAGACAATTTAAATCAGTGATTAAATCGTGATTTTAATCAACTGATTAAAATGTATGTGTAAAAAACATAAAGACATAATAAAATCTAAGCTGAACATAAGTTGCAAGGTTTCTGTATGTATTCTGCCGTATAAATAATTGTTTAATAATTATTAATTTTAATCATTGTTAAAAATTTTATGTTAAATACAGCTATAAATAATTTAATAAATGTAAATGTCTATTTATATAATACAGTTTTAGATAAGTGGGGGTTTGTGCCCCCTACGAGCGATGCTAGCCAACCTCCATCCGCAGACTCTAAAAACAATACTCTAATTTTATCACATTTGAAAAGATTACGGACCATTAAATCGTAATTAAACAACTAGTGGCGATCTCTTGTAATCAAGTTTCCATTAATTTCCCTTTCGCTGAGGGATTTTAGGACAGAGTCAATTACTATCAAGACAACTAACTGCTACTTTCGTGATTGGTTAAATAAGATAATCGCAACAATTTAAAATTAGCTTGTATAAAATGGCTAAGTAAACAATTTTATAAAGACGCGATAAGAAATTTATTTTAAATTAGACATTTAAATGTATCGCTTTAAATATGACGTAATTTTCACCAAAGTTTTTTTTTTCTCATTTTAATGTTTCAATAAAAATAATTTTAAAGCCCTATAAAAGCTAAACTAAATCGCTGTAACGGTAACAACAGCGAATTTCAAGCTGTCTTAAGCCTTTTTACAAAGGAATTAGAAAAGAATTCAAAGAGTAGAAGGACGGAATCTTCAACTGACGATGATATGGATGATGATTAAATTCCCTCCCAAGATTTAGAAGACGAGTGAATGACGAGTTTTTTTAACACTACGACGGCCGCGTTTTCAATATACCTAGAACGGCCGTGAACGGTCATTTTGACCGCTCTTTTGAAAAAACTAAAAAAATGTAATTTTAACTAAAATAATATTAAAAACTCCTTTCCCGGAAACACGTTTAATGACAAACTACAAAAAAGACATTTTAAAAATATTTTTCAAGAAAATAAAACATTTTACATTCTTTTACTCTTCCTAGGCAATCTTAATGATATAGAATCCTGAAATTAGATAATGTAGGTGTCATATTTCTTTTTATAATTATAAACATATTATATGTTTTAAAACTCTTTTTCAAAGTCGGCAGTTTTATTAATAGATTAGAAAAAATATTATTCTGAAAAATGTAACTTACCTCAGTATATTTCATAAGCAAAGCAGACGGATGCTATCCTTTCTTCTAACATGCATGGCCCGCAAACATGTTTCTGACATCTTGAACAGTGTTTGGAAGTTTTATTACCTTTACAGCTCTTGAGTATTTGACACTGCTTTCGTTTTCTGTTTTGAATTCCGGGAAGCATTTTGATTTGATTGTCATCATACAACCTGTTTCGATCAATATAGTTTTTACTGAGTTCATCAGATATTTTCAAAATATATTCCCGACGACTGATGTTTGAGTCAAATGTTTCTTTGTTCCCATGTTCAAATGTTCCCATGGAAGATTTGAGATTTTATGTTTCAATGGTGAAAAAGTGCCATTTACCCTCCCGAATCTCTATAATGTCCCTCTCGGAGCCACAGAAATCCCTCCCGGAGAAAAAAATGTTTGAATTCAACACTGTAACAGGCGCCGGTCATTTTGACCGTTTTGTCCGTTCTAGGTATATAAGTTTTTTTTTTTCAAAAACTAACAAGAATCTTTGAATGAAATTTTTTTTGTATACTTCCAATGAATATTTGGGAAAAGTCAAAAATTATCGCAGCAATAGGTGAAAGCCAAACAGAGATATGCGAGATTAAAATGCGTTTACGGTCAAAATGACCGCCTTGGCCGTTTTAGTGTTAAGTGAATGAGAATGATTGTTCAGAGTGACTAGCAGAGTGCAGTAAAACCTCGGAAAATTGTGATGGGATCAAATGCATTCAGTGAAACTTTTGGTTATGTAAAAACTGCTCAAAGCAAATGTGCAGTTTGTGGCGGACCTGAGTTATTGTTAAAAAGAACAAAGGAACATATGAAAAACATTAGCAAAAAATCTTGATTCTAAAGCACTTTATCACAGTGGCTTTACCGTAGTTAAACTTGTTATAATGTTTAAAAATAGGCATAATTAAGAGCCATAATTCTTTTAAATGTTAAGTTAAATAATAATATTGAATAAATGTTATACAAACAAATATATTAAAGTAAGATAAATAATGATATAGCAAATAAATATTAGTTTGTTCTTTTATTATATTGCCAACCTTTGTTACATTCATATTTTCGTAATTCCCTAATATTAAGTAAGTTAACAATTGTAGTATGTCTATAATGTTAAAGTTACTTTTATTCGTCCCATTATGTTTTATACTGCTTCACAAGAATTATTGTTTACATTGAAACTCCATAAGGCATCTTAACCCTGGATAGTTTGCCCTCTTACCGATATTTATGGGTAAGATGTTGAAATACAAGTGTTTACAAAAAGAAAATTTTTGATGCTTCCTATAATATCTGTAAAATGAAATAAGTTTTTAAATTATACACAAGAGGCTAAACTTTAACAAGAAATCAATGAATAACAAATATAACGCACTGGCAATTTTTAAAATACTTAAGCAAAAATCTACGTCATCTTCACCCATTTACTCTATATGTAAGTCCACTGAAAGCAGAAAATATTTATCTCGAATATATAGGAATGACATATCGTAAAGTTAAAGATCGTACTAAAGATCGTTTGAGTGATTTGAAGAACAACCAACCCAGAACAGCCCTGTCAAGACTTAATCAGAAGCAGAATATACAAGTTAATTTCGAAGATGCATAAATTACATGCTCCTTAAAGAATTGATTTAATTACCGGTGAATGAATAGAAATCATTACTGAAGTAAATACTCTTTGTAATAACGTTTTATCATACAACATACACAGAATTTGGCTCAGTTTACTTAAAGAATCATAAAACATGAAATATTCCACTTCCCTCTATATCCATATTTTATTTTCCCAATGTTTTACGTATCTAAAAATTGAGTTTCACTTTCACTCCTTTCGGCATCAACTACGCGAATTTTGAAAAATAAGACGTTATTAACAGTATTTTTGTATTCTCTGACGAAGGCTGTGTTTATAGCTGAAAATACTAAGAATTAAAGTAAATTATAATCTTTTAAAAATATTTTTTGACATCTTTTAAATATTTTGCACATAGTGTAATTTTAAGTTTAACTTTTTAAAGCTGAATTTAATATTCTATTTATTTATTTGCTGAAGAAAGCTACTTTTTCTGTCACTGGTATCCGAAACTATTTCAGATTACTTTTTATAATGTATTGATCAGTTTTCGCAACCCAGAAATAGGTATTTCTGTTGCTATCAATTCCCAGGTAAACATTTTCATTTTAGGCAAGTAATATTTTATATAAAAACTTGTTAACTTTACAGCATTAACATTAAACAATAAAACATTATATCTTTGTTGCTTTTGCATCAACAGATCCATTACACAGCTGTATATGTTTAACCATTAAATGCCTGGTGTTGCTTTTTGGCAACATACCCAATTTAGGCTCTAAAATACTATTAGAATAATATTGAAGCTATAATGCCTAACGTTGCCAATAAAATACATTTTGAAAATATTATTAAATCGATTTTCAATATATAGATGGCAACGCTTGTGCTGTTTAAGAATAAAGATAGATTTATTTTTTCAATTGTTGCTACTTGTACTTTTTGTTTTGTTTGGAGGCTTGCGAAATACTTTTTTTTTGGCCTGCAGTGAGCAAATAAAAGTTATTTCTTATTATAGTTCCTAAAATTCTTGTGTGTTTAATATTATAGAATTTTATGAAGGGAAATTATTTTTTCAATTAAACACCAATATTACCGACTAGTAACAAACTGTTTTAGGTAGATTTCGTATGAAATACTACCTATTGGCGTCGTTCCTATGTTGGAATTTCGGAAAAATTGTTGCAGATCTACACCGATCATGACACTTAGAACCCAAAACCACCCTCAGTAAAAAACTTTATATATATATATATATATATATATATATATATATATATATATATATATGTGTGTGTGTGTATCTATCTATCTATCTATCTATCTATATATGTAGAATAGGTGGGATTGACTGTGGTCGAACTTTGGTAGTAAAGGCTTCTGATTGAACACTCGTAGTATAGAAATAATCACGTTTTATTGTCTTGATTAAGCATAGATTATAATTACAGAGCACATTAACTATATACAGGGCTTAGGGGGATGAGGGGGAATTTCTTACGGCAGTTTACCGTCTTTTGATCTTTCGCCTTTAAGAAGATTCGCCTATGGAACTTCACGTCTTTAAAATATTCGTCTTAAAAAAATCTAACAAAAGGAACGAAAAAAAAAAATTCGTCTTAGTAGTGCAGGCAGTCAGTTGCTATACAGCGAAAGAGAGAAAAAAAATCAAGTGCAGGCGTTGTTGGTGGGGGGGGGGGGGGGTACATACAAATATTTGAAACAATTATTTCAATAAAACATTTCCAAATATATCAAAAATAATCAAATATATAAAGACATACATAATAATAATTTAAACAATTATATTGATGGCAACTTGTAAAATAATAGGAATAAGAATAAAAATAATGCAATAATGCTAATTGAGATACTACCTTTACACTATATTAATAGTTCAGGAAACGTCTTGAGATCACTTCTAAAGAACACGCTGAAAAAATCACTTCTTTACATAATAAAAGAAAAATGCTAATAAAAAAACCTATTTTATATAAAGGGAGAAAAAGGCATCATTACTGGACTTCAAAAAAGAGGGGGGAAATTATCGTTATACGTCTTTCAAAATAATCACCATCATGGAATTTTCACTCATACGTCTTAAGAGGGAAACATCATTAAACACAAAACAATCTTCTTGAAAGAAAAAAAAATTAAGTTTCGTCGCGGTTTCCAACATCCTGAAAAACATATACATATACACAAAACAATACTTAAAAAAATAGACGCTGCAAAGTTTAAAAAATGTTTCGAAAGTTAATTAAAGAAATCTTTACTGTGTTCTATACTGTTTATAGTGTCTGTAGTGTCTGTAGTGTCTGTAGTGTGCACACTATTGGAGGTTAAAAAAATATTTCTCCGAAGCAGAAAAATAACAATTTCTTGAATCAAAATAACACGTATAAATTGAAGATAAATAGAAGAAACTATGCACGTTTCCTTTTAAAAAAAATTGCCACACTATCTTGCGCATTCTTGAAAACACAGGAATACATCCTGACACTTAGAAAAAATAACTATTCACTCACTTGTATTGGGTACACATAAAAAGGAAATATCTTCGCAGCACTATTTTCATTCAGATAAACACAAGATCGCACGATTTTATAAATCACAGTAGATACAGACACACAAAAAAATAAAATAAAAGCACGGCGATAATTAACTGGGTGAACACTGAAGAGGTTTAATCATACGAGTACAGGCGGCCCTCACTTTCTTTTTCTCTCGTATTGGTTCATCTGCACATTTTTCTCTGGTTTTCTTTCGCGGTGGAAGTGGTGATTGACATTTAAATACACGCAACACACACATACACTGATGATATCGCACAGACGCATTTATAGACATATTAGCGTAGAATAATTTCTTCAAAAGCATTCCATAGCACTGAACTATCATTATCCAGTAAAAGCATGAGAACGAAAAAGATAGGAAGCATCTGAGGAACTTGGATTGACTCATTTTCACGTTTCCGCATTTGCATGAAAAACTTAGCTGATAAGATTTTATGCTTTCCTTGGAAATAAACATCATAAAGCAACTAACACGTCCATGCTATTATATTCCCGAGAGGAGTTATACACCACTGAAACAGAAGTTTGCTGATCTTCATCCTTTCCTGGACTCAAGACGAAAAAAATAGAAAAATCCGTTGATTCCGTATATCTTGCAATAACATGTCGTTTTCTTCTTTCGCATTCACAGATGACCCGATAGCAGATAAGTAGGTCAGTAGGTGTTCGTCTCTCTCTCTTTAATTATCGGATAGCATCTTCGTAGAACTTAAATATTTCGGACGTAGGATTTCACAGGATGTCTAGGGGCAAATAGTTGAATTCGACGCGGCCGAGTCCTCATGTAGAATAGGTGGGATTGACTGTGGCCGAACTTTGGTAGTAAAGGCTTCTGATTGAACACTCGTAGTATAGAAATAATCACGTTTTAATGTCTTGATTAAGCATAGATTATATTTACAGAGCACATTAACTATATACAGGGCTTAGGGGGATGAGGGGGAATTTCTTACGGCAGTTTACCGGCATTCAATATATTTCGGAAGCTTGACCGGGTACGTCTTACCAGGTCAGTCCACAGAACAACTCTCACGTTACATCGAACCTTAGCCCTCCGGCTGCGGTTCAGAATTACTCGCTCATCAGGTTTATTGTCTTATAGAATTTGTCTACTCTGTCAGTTCTCATGGGATTTTAGCTGCACCTCTTACTGTGGCCAGGATGTGGTTTAGATTGTTTTGGGAACCGCAAGCCACATCCACATATATATATATATATATATATATATATCACTTTCTTCTGGACACGTTAACTTCCGTAATTCTTCACCAATCTCTTCCAAACTAATACATAAAATCTCGATCAAGTTCGTTAATGGGCAAAATCAAGCCAAGGAGATGGAAATAGGGAGGGGTTTTGTGAAAACCGAAAAACCCCCGTAACTTCGTAAATTTTGTACATATCAAATCAGTTTAAAGTTTTTATTACTTCTAAAAATAGGACCAAAAATTTATGTATCACAGATTTTTGATAAAATTAAAAATGGGCTCAAGGGGCGCAAAAAATACGGTTTTTTGGGAGAAAAAAATTCATAACTTCGTCAGTTCTCAAGATATCAAATCAAATTAATTTTATTATATATCTCCTTAATATTATCTACAACTTTTATATTCACAAGTGTTTGATAGGACCAATTCGTACCGCAAAAAAATTAAAAACGAAAACAAAAAAAGGGGGTTGAAGAGGAAAAATTTCCATAACAGTGTCAATTCACAAGATATAAAATCCCCATGAATTTATCATATATCTTCTTAATATTTTCTTCAACATCTATATAGACAAGTTTTCGATGTGACCAATTCTTACAGCAAAAACAAATTAAAAATACATAGCGGTTGAAGAAAAAAATCATCTTATTAAGAATGTATTCAAATCCAAATTGCTTATTTTCTTACTCATTTTTAAATTAATTTTTTCACTCAAACGCATCCAATTGACAGATTCTCTTCTTCAGATACTATATAATGTACCGTAATGATCGATTTTTGGATAGAGGCAGAATATATTTCAAAAAATAATGTCAAATTGGGCATTTTGAACAGAATTTCCAAAGCGATTGTGTTAGAAACGAAAAATATTGCCGTACTGAGAAAATAATTGTTTATTAATCAAGTTTCAATTAACTGAAAGGAAAATAAAAACACATGTCGCTTATAAATCTTTTCAAAAATCAAGTCAGCAAGTTTCGTATATTTTCTATTGTTGAGCATGGAAAAGTATTTTTTTTTTTAATACCGCCTTAAAATGATTCTGATAAAACCAGCTGTTATATAAAAATGAAGCAATGAAGAATATACTCGCCAGAAGCGGTCAGATAAAACTGTTAAAGTGGATTTATCATGATTTAGTTTTTGTTGGTGCAATTAATATACTTAACTTCGAAATCTACCTCCGCCTGTAGGCCGGGCCGGCAGGAATTTTTTTTAGCCGTAAACTATACTTAAAACAAAGTATGTTTTTTAAAAGTATTTTTCCCATGATTTATTTAAAAAATGAAAGCCGAAAAACATTATTACAATGATTTTTGAAAAATCAGGTATTTAAGGGTTAAGTGAGAATAGGTAGTATCCTAAAAGCCATTACCGTAGTTTGAGAAAACTGATTAATACACTATAAAAATTCCCAGAAAAGTTCCGGAAAATCAATGGAATCAAATTTTGTTTAAGGCGGCAAATCATGTTGAGCAGCTAGATAATGACCATATTTAAAGCAGTACGAAAAACTTAAGTTTCCTAACCAATGAATGAAACGCAACATTTTTTTCTTTAATTTCACACATTCTTATGGTTTGATAAAATTTTCAAATACACGTACCTTTAGTAGTACAGTCGAACCTCGTTATCCCGACACTCTAATGGCCAGAAAAAAAGTGTCGTCATAACCGAGTGTCGCGGTAACCGGAGTTGAAGAAAAATAGGTCTTATAAAAAGCTGTATTTTTAATTAATTTAAGAAAATTTTAAATTCATAGCTTTCTTGCAGTTTCAAGCAATAAAACATTATTATTAAACAAAATAAAAACACAAACAAAATGGAAAAGAATAAAAAAACAAATTTATGATAACTTATTTTTTTATTGCTATATGAAATATTGACAATTAAGGTTTGCTTACCCTTAAATTTGCTTCCTACAATTCTTTTTTCAATATTATACAGTAAATTGTAATAAATATTCGTTGCTTCAGAAATGGATGTTACATAATTTTGTATCGTTTCAATGCAATGCAATTTTTCTGTTTTAGTCCGAAGCGCCGCCTGAGCAGAAAAAAACACCACTAGCAGACTAGACTGATACGTTTATTTGGAGCTTAAGAGGGTCATTCATAGTGTGTGGGTTTATTTATTAAAATAAAGGATTGATGTAACATTTCTTATGGTTCTTATTATTCTTCTACTTCTCAATGGGTATTTTGGACACTTTTGTGAAAAGTTTGTCTAAGACATTTCTTAACGCTTAATTTCCGTGCTTATAAGTTGGATTATGAAAAATGGACAATTTTCCAAAACTGTCGGGATATCCGGAGTTAAAAATTACTCAACGATGTAAAATCCGGAGTTTATTTACATTAAAATCATACACAGAAAATCGGGACTTTAAAAAAGTGACGTGATAAGCGGAGTGACGTGAAAACTGAGGGTCGGGATAACGAGGTCAGACTGTATTAATAATGACAAATGTGGCTTTTGAAAAATATGAATATTCAAATATGCATTTTGAGCACACGATTTTACATATTCTACTGCATATATATATTTAATGTTTCATATTTCGTTACTTAGAATACTCTATCTTACACAGAGACTAAATTTGAGAGTATTTTCAAATTCTTTAGCGCAATTAATGTTTTTTCAAATCATATTCACTATATTTCACCAAAAAATTTATACTTATTCTTTCAATCCACAAGTTTCTGTGACAAAAATCAAACTAAATTGATGTTCAGCATGAACTAAAACATGTAAACTAAGAATATACATAATTTCAAGTTTCTATGATAATTAGTTTTTAAATAAGAGTGCATGCAAAACCAAAAAATCATTTTTTAGAAAAGCCGCTTCAAAGATGGCTTATAACATTACAGCAATTGTTTTTATGCAAGATATTTTTAGCCATAACTTCTATTCTAATTGATCTTTTTGTAGTGGATTTCTAACTGTTGAAGGTATCCATTCTGAAAATTGTGATTTTTTTAAGCCCCCGGTAAGGTATGCTATATCTTTCTACCAGCTTATTTTGGGTAGTCTCCAAAAAATAACGTTACATTACAGAAGCCAGCAATAAACAAAGCAGTATGATTAAATACTCTATAGCATTTTTTTAACTTCGAAGCATCGCACATTTTCAATTTTTATACGTTCGTATTCGAAAAAAAAAGTACATTTTAATGCTGTTTGTTAGAAAACTGCATCTCCATTTATTTTCAGATATTAATTTTTTTGTAGTTTTTAGAGCCATTTGCTTAAAATTGGCAACGGAATTACTCCATTTCTGTAGAAAGTACAGGAAAATAGTTGTAAAATATTAATTATATAATTTTGTTGTTTTCATAACAACCGAAAGAAAATGTAATTAAAATACGTGCTATTTTGAAAGAATATAAACGAATGATTTCTGTTGAAACATGGAGCTATTATAAAGTATATTTAATAGACGCTTTCAGTGTGACGTCAGTCATTACGTTTTGGTTGGAAATTGAGTCTAAACAAGCGGTTGCTATGCGTCATTTCTTTTTAAATATAAATCTTAGAAAATGTTACTGGTATATATCAAGTATTAAAACACTCAGATTTGCGATACAGATATAATATATAGTTATACTATGCAAACAAAATAGAAAATACATCTTAGCAAACGTTTGTATGGAGTCAATTTCCAACCAAAACGTCATGACTGACGTCACGACTGAAATCGTCTATTTTAAGTACCTAAATTAATGTTATAAACAAATGAAGGCCTATGAATCATAAGACAGCCGTTTTTTTTTTTTTTTTTTTTTTTTGGTCGAGTTTCTTTAATAAGGGCATCTTTTTGCTGCATTTGTGTATTATTTAGCCATAGTGACATCCTATGCCTACTTCACTGTTGATGTTTAAGAGTGGATCGTAATTGAGGAATTCTTAAGCGGATGCGAATGACGCCATTTTACACAAAATGAAAGCGTGTGCTGTAAGTCTTAAAATTGAAATATGTTTTGTATTATTTATACATACATATATTTTTTTCATCGGGGGGCGACAGTAAATTCTGAAAAAGCAGTATTCCTGTTTTTTTTTTTTTGTTGTTGTTGTTGTTTTTTTTCGTCAACGTGATCTGCCCCCTTAAACTTCGAAAATGTATTGCTTTATGACGTTTCCAAACATAAAGAGCGCATTTCGGAATAGTGGGCAACTCCGAAGGGATTATTGTATATTTTCTTAAATGGTTATATTATACTTTCACCCATTAAGAAATATGTGTCTTTTCCGACAGTGTCGATATAACAATTATATCCAATTTAGAATTAGCTATATTCACACAGTATATACCGATATACTATGTTGCAAAACATTATCGGACTCTAATAATTTTTCACATTTTGAGGAATATCTCGAGAAATACTTGCTGAATTCTTCTGGAATTTTGGTAATATTTCCAAAAAAATGTCTGATTTCATATTTTTAACCAAGGGTTTGATCACGAGGACTGTTAATATCTACAGTCCTGAGTACCCAAATGGGTACCTTATTTCTTTTCCTTATAAAAACTAAATTTGTTGATGTGTTGCGTTTTGACCCTACTTCTACATAAATTAATGTTTTCCTTTAAAACGAAACCAATAAATGGCAGTACCACTGCTGATTTCCTCATAAAATAATTCAACTTTCATCTGAGCTTGCAAAATGCCTTCAAGACAGTGCAGCCAAGAATTTGGGTAATTTTCTTAGTTATTTATTTTTTAAAAATTACAATAAAAAAACGAGGTTTTGCAAATTATACAGTTATTTAGAAAAATAAATTTTTTATGTGTGAATTTTGGTTATTCATAACTAAATTGATATTTTTTTGGGGCGGGGATCGAGTAATTTAATATTCATGTTTGTGAACCCAAATTACCAGTCCCATAAGTATCAATTTCAGAAACATACTTTTTTCTATCAGATGGTGTCATTTTCTAAGTGAAAAATCGATGAATGAGTGTTTGCAGTAATATTTTAACTTTACGTCTCGAGAGGTTAAGGGACCAATCATAAATTGAAGAAACAAACTAATATTTGGGATAAACCTGTAAAATAAAAGTCTCGATACGATACGTAGCTACAGTACATGACTATGGGTATTGTAAGACATTTGTGTTCATTTGTGTAAGATAAGCATGTATATTTATAGAGATATAAAGGTTTCTTTAAAAAATTAAAGAAATTTTCTTTCTCTTGATATTCTGGTTGATGATCATTTATACGTCTTCTTTAAAATTTTTAATTGTTTTGAGATCATACATGTACTGAAGAATATATATATATACATACATATATTATCTTCTATTTTCGCAACTTTACTTATGATCCGCCGTAAATCCACATTTTTTACATGCATTCTTAAATTTTCATAGTAATGTCAACAATATATTTAATTCTCATTCTTTCTGCCTTTAAAGGGGTTATTTATTTTGTTATAAACTAGCATAGACTACAGCAAATGAAACCCGATCTGGCGAAAAATGTGAAGTAAATTATATTTAATGGAATACCAAATTTTCCTATTGATAAAAATTATAAAAAAGGGCAAGAAAAAATAGTAAACTTACTATGACATAATTATTATACTGAGAAGTGTATTTATAAATATTTGATACATAATATTTTTATTCGGTTAAAAGCTTTAATGTGTTTTGACAATTATACACTAGACAAAAAACATATGAATATAAGTAGCATGCATACAATATTCTATTTTTAATTACACAGTACATTTATAAGAACATATTCCAATACAAATTCCTTATAATTTTTTTTATCATACTAGGGGGCTCAGCCCCCTACGAGCTACGCTCGCCAACCCCCGTCCAGACACAGCAGACTCTAAATGCACGCTAATGTGATCGGCTTTAAAAAGATTTCGAAAGATTAAATTATAATTTAAAAAACAGTGGCGATCTCCCTATAAACAGATTTCTATTAATTTCTCTTTGATTGAGGAAATTTTAACGCCAAATCTGCTGCGGTACTACTTGATTATCCCGTCGACTAATTTCGCCAAATTATATAAATCGCCCAACCACTCGGCAAATTATACAAATTGACATAATTTTTATTTTAAATAACGAAAAAACAAATAAATTAGTACAACATTAATAAAAATACAAATAAAACTTCAAAATAAAAATAACTTGATGACGTAGATACGTGTAACAACATTTCAAAATAAGCTAGTATAAAAGGAATTAAGTAAACAGAATCTTTGTCTCCCGGTATTTTTTAACAAAGCGAAAAGAAAGTTCTTTTAAATGAGACATTTTAAATTAATCGTTTTTAATCTGACGTAATTTTGACCAAATTATTCTTTCTCTTTTTAATATTCACGTGAAAATGCTTGTGTTAGAAATGAAATATTATTTGCGCTTTCCTAAGAAAAATAGTTGAAAAGTATCCGCTCAAAATATCAAATAAATGTCTAGCGCAATTTCTAAATTTAAACCGTTTTGCAATATTATTTTGTGTTCGTTTTATGTAATAACTGTAATGTGACGTAAATATGACGTAATTTCTCCTATGTAAGACTTCTAATGCATGTTAATAAATTTATTATTTTACAAATTCCTTTCTCTCTTAAAATTCATGTGTAATTATAGTTTTATGATGTAATTTTTAATAAGTTCCTGCTTTTTGTACATAATTATTTTATTCTAATTCCAATGTTTTTTTCTGTTTATAATAGTCACGTGTAAATAAATTTTTAATTTATTACACGTATAAATATTTTTTTTTGAAGCAAACATTATTGTTTCCGTTGTTTATACAGTTGGAAACAGTTTAAATTAATATCACTTTCTAAAATCTGCAAAAAATATCTCAAGAAATGCTGAAAATTTGAATTTAAAATAGAAATAAAACCTCAAAAAAATGAGTCAAAATAAAAAAAAATAATGCAATCTGCACTCCGGCAAATTCTAACGCATAAAATGATCTAAAAATAATTACACTGTCATGTATAGTTTTTGCTGCTATAAAACTTTTTTAGTGAAACGATTTTGTCCAACTTTAGCATTAAATATCTCTTAAAATAATTCTTCGATTTGAAAACTGTCTACATCAGCGTGTTTATCAAACATTTCTGTATAAAACCACCGATTTTCATATTTTTGTATGCATTATTTTTCTTAATATTAACGAAGAAAGACCTCCGGTCACAATAAATTCAAAACCGGCGGCGGCGGCGGTGACAGCGGTAGTTACTTTTTTTTTAGAATAGAGAGATATATGAAACAGAAATTTCATGAAAACAATGAAGTGACAAGTGTAATAAAATAATTATTTTCAAATTCTTTTGATTTCATATATATTGATCCGAAAGTTTTAACATCGCACACTGTAGTGCGTATGCAGTTCTATCACAACTTATGTGTATAATTTTTTGCCTTGTTCAATTACTGAAAAATATTACAATTACAGCTAATAAATGTTTTAAAATATTTGTAAAATAATCTCAATCTTCTAATTTCAAATAGTGGAGTCAGATACTTTTAAATGTCAAAGCAGTGTATGCATACCCGGTTAACAAAAATTCATATAATAGATAAATAACTATAAGTTAATAAAAAAAGCATTACAAAAAAGTTATTAAATGCTAATGAATGAAAAAAAAATCCGGGGGTAACTGATTTCGAAAATTGCAAAAACAAATTAGTTTTTTTTTACATTTTGAACAGTCTAATTTATTAAAATTGTTGCATTTTTATTTATTTTTTAGTCTCCTATCAGGGACAAATAAAATTGGAATTAAAATTGCATGCCATTTTAACTGGGCATTTTAACTGAAAAAATAATCATGAAAAAATTTTTAAACCTTCATTTTTAATTAAACGTTCATTTTGCTATATCCTTTGGATAATAGAAAAGATTTTTTTCTTCTTATGCAAATTAATCGAGGATATAGAAATATTTAAATAAATGTTTTCTTAAAAATTGTAATATTAAATAGTTCATTGCTAAAAGGTCCAAGTAATTTTAATTTCTAAATAACGCCACAGTTTTTGGATTAAAAAACGGGTAAAAAATTTTGTTTGAGTTTAAGAATTTGAGAATATTTAAATATTTAAATATACACTGGCGTCCAAAATTAAGGACCGATCACAAAATGTTAATTTTTAAGTACACGAATACTCAAAAGGAAATTATATAATTCGATTAACTACTATCTCTACAGCACAGCTAGTCCATATAACATCTCATTCATGTCACACATGATCACACGTGTCACAGTCACTACGGTGAAGCAAAAAAATGAGAAATCCCACACGTCTCATTATGAGTCTCAAATGATCACTATATGTGACTTCACCGAGACGTCACTGTGACTGCTGCTTTATGACGAGTCACCATGTAACTTTACAATGTAGTTACACTGTGACTCTCATGTGACTGTCATCTGCAGACTCAATTTCAAAGTCATCGTGAACGCTGCATTTTTATAAGTTACCAAATAATGTCACATTAAAGTCACATGATGACTTTCAGGTGACAGGGAGACTACTGTGAAGCCACCATTGTGCTCTTTTGTAAAAAGTCACCATGTGAGTAAAATGTGATATTATTTGGTAATTTATCAAAATGCAACGTTCAGATGACTGAATTTGATGACTGAAATTGAGTCTAAAAATGACAGTCACATGAGAGTCACAATATAACTACATTGTAAAGTCACTTGGTGACTTGTCACAAAGCAGCAGTCACATTGATGTCTCGGTGAAGTCACATATATTGATCATTTGAGACTCATAATGGGACGTGTGGGATTTCTCATTTTTTTGCTTCACCTTAGTGACTGTGACACTTGTGACCATGTATGACATGATGAGATGTTATATGTTCTAGCTGTGCTGTAGGGATAGTAATTATTTGAATTAAATTATTTCCTTTTGAGTATTCGCTTACTTAAAAATTAGCCTTTTGTGACTGGTCTTTAATTTTGGACACCAGTGTATTTAGACGCTATCTTAAAAGTTGTAATACTATATTATTTGAATTTTTTTTTCGTGTGGATTCTAGAGTTCACATTTCTAGGTTAAGTGCATGTAAAATAAGAAGAACAAATACTTATTTCAAATTAGTTTATATTTATTTTAACACGTTAAGCGTCACGTCAGCCAACGGTGGCTGACAGCGAACTTCCCGTTTAAAACGCGACATTCACTGATGGCTGACGTCTAAAATATGATACAAAACTGAAAAAATATACATTATTTTAAATAATTACTGAACAAATATTTAAAATTTACGTACCTTTTATTTATTACAGGATTATACTTTCTTAAATATTATTTTAAAGGGACAGTGGAGTTTGAAATCCTCAAAATATTTTTTTTCTTTTTGTAAATTTCACCTTAAATATTATTCAAGGGTACATTATATGCATTATGGCATGCATTTATCACATAAAGAAATTATTTTTGAGAAGAAAAATGGAATTTTACGCGTCGCCTTAGATATCTTCGAAATGCCCCCTGAGCATTCCATATCAATTAAAATTCCCAATATTTTTTATAAAAGTTTAGTTTATATATATAAATAAAATAGAGCATCGGATTTTATATATTTTAATTTAAAGGTAAAAAAAAAAAAAATCAAAATTTTTTTCGAAAAAATTTCAATGTTTTTCATTTTTTTAACCTTTAAATTCAAAAATATAAAATTCGATGCTCTATTTTATTTTTATATATAAACCAAACATTCATAAGAAATATTGGGGATTTTCATTGATATGGAATGTGGGGCATTTCGAAGATTTCTAAGACGGCGATAAAATTCCATTTTTTTTTTCTCAAAAATAATTTTTTTTATTTGTTTTGTGATAAATCCATGCCATAATGCATATAACGTACACTTGAATAATATTTAAGATGAAATTTAGAAATAATAATAATAAAAAAAAACATTGGAAATTTTTGAAATTTTGAAATTTTTTCAAAAAATTGTCAAAATTTTTCAATTTTTTTTTTTATTTTTAAATTCAAATATATAAAATTCGATGCTCTATTTTATTTCTATATATAAACCAAACTTTTATAAAAAAAAATATTGGGGATTTTCATTGATATGGAATGCGCAGGGGACATTTCGAAGATTTCTAAGACGACTCGTAAAATTCCATTTTTTTCTCAAAATTTATTCTTATTTTTATATTTTTTTGTGATAAATCCATGCCATAATGCATATAATGTATCTTTGATTAATATTTAAGGTGAAATTTACAAAAATAAAAATAAAAAAAAAAATTTTTAAGGATTTTAAACTCCACTGTCCCTTTAACATTGTAAATTTTCAGCGCTTCAGTGTCAGCTCATCGTGGCACTCAACGTGTTAAATAAAGTAAAGAAAATAGACATTTTCTTGAAAATTATAATATTACATTGTTTCACATTTTATTATAAATTATTATAAATGTTTTTTACTGCTAAATAACTTCATAATATACACATTGAAAATAAGAAGCAAAAAAAACTTGAGGATTTAGAAATACATTGATGAACATAACACTTAACATAAACATAACATTTAGCATAAAACGTAAACACTTTTAAAAGTTGCAGTAATTCAAAATTTGAAATCATCAAAATATTAATTGCTTCTGGTTGTTTTGCACCAGCTTACAATTTTTCGAATATCCACAACCCGCGTCCAGTTTATTGAATCTGGCAAGAAGTTTCTCCTACTCATAAAATTGCATTTATCGTAAAAGTGGGGACATCTACTCAATTTAAATTTTAGAACTCACAGCAAAGTCTCGATATAAATTGTACATGTTTTGACTGCATAGTTCAGTTATGCACATTTTTTGTCTGTGTACAAGGAAATATACAGGTAGTTTTTCATAAATGATAAAAAATGGCTTCAATGTTCGGTGAATGATTTTCTTTTTTCTATATTTGCTGACAATAAAATAACAAGATGAGTACATTTGTTAAAAATTCCACTGAGTTTAGCACTATATAGTGCTTGTGATGAAAAAATTTCTAATTAATATTCAAATCACAGAACATATGTTCTCCTTATTTAAATGCAAGAATTGTAATTATTAATCTGCGTTAAAAAAGACGAAAAAATCTAGAATAAATATTGATGGAACTGTTCAAACCTTGTATCGCAGAAGAAAATTAAAAAATGAGTAATATTAACAAATATATTACTCAAAGTGATAAAATATTTTTGCTTCTTACGTTGAAAAATAGTGTAGAATTGTTTCTTTACCATACTATGCTTTGATTTTTTTTTTTTGGGGGGGGGAGGGGGATAAAATTTCATTCGTAATAAAAATTACAATATGACAATTCATTTAATATTTTAACTTCTTATCGACTGCGAGTGAATTTAGACGCAGAAGCGAATATATTTTCAGGAAAATCATTGCTGTATCACATTTCTTATTTTTTGCCATAAAAAGTTCTTGAAATTCCTGTGAGCTGATGGTACTGTGCAGTAAATCCAAAATTTATTGCACATTACGCGTCAAAATATGTTAAGATCTTCTTTTATAAGGAATGTGATATCATACGAACTATTTTATGGTCTGACCTGAAATCTCGCAGCATGTACTAATTACCTATATGTAATAAACTGTGTATTAAATAAAAGAGTAAAATTTTGTTTGTATTAAAAAATCTTGCGTTATATAAACTTTTAGATTAAAAATGAATCGAACGAAACAACTACATTTTTTGAATTCGATTGATACAATAAACCAGGGTTCGTACGCTCCGAGGACTATTTACGAGAATTTTCGTAAAGTAATATTTGTCTTGTTTAATGAAAAAAACATTATCTTTAAATATAGTGACCAATCATTTGCGTAATTTCTTGTATTCAAACGCCTAAAACCCCCCGAATTCCTTGAAGCGTACGAACCCTGTAAAGGAAATTAATGGTGATGGTGAGTATTATTTTTTTTAGCTGTAATCGATATATATTGGTATTTATATTATATAATATTAACATTAATATTATATAATATTACATGTTTACTGATATTTCAATTTACTGTTTTATTGAGAAAGTAAAGGATGCTTTTACCATTAAAACAAACACTTTCGATAAAATACGTAAATTACAATAACAAATATTCGAATTTTTGAACATAATTTACCATCCTTTCAAAATAATACTTCATACAATATTTTACTCAACATCCTTATTCGTATTTTTAAAAAACAACTCTCAATTTACTAAGAAGACATACATTCTGCTACGGTATTTTGAAACTAAACTCAGCAGTAAAACAAAATCAATACCACTCAGGGTTAAAACTGTTACTAATACAAGGGGGGTTCAATAAGTTTTTGGCCTCACATAGAAATAATTGAGTAAAATTTAAGAAATTGCTATATTATGTTAGTCCTTTTCTATGTAGTCACCGTACACAGTAACATATTTCTGCAAACGGTATATCAAAAAGAGTGGAGAGGATGTATTCCAGGTGGTGCGATAATAGACCCAAAGCGGACATTTTTTTTTTATTTTTTCCGATCACTGTATGTGACATAATCCTGGAAGAATCTGTGAAGAGTTATTCTTGTTATGCACCCCTTGAACCCTTCTCCCAAATTTGCCCGGTGGGGGACATGACTGGTGACCGCAAAATTTAGAAAAGTGCCCCCCCCCCCCCAACTGTGGAAAAATTGGGGGAAGGGGCTCAGGATGTACATAACATGAATAAGTGGTCACAGGCCAACTATATGTCACATGTGGGGGTCGGTGAAAGTTGGAAAAATACCCCTCTTCGGGTCTACTATTGCGCCTCCTGGAATACATCTTCCCCCTCTTTTTTAAATACCGTTTACAGAAATGTGTTAATGCGCACCATCGCTATATGAAAAAGGACTAATACAATGTAGCAATTTCGTAAATTTTACTCAGTTATTTTTATGTGAGGGCAAAAACTTATTGATACCTCTTCGTATCTGTAGTTTAATCATTGTTATCGTCTAAATAAATTAACCAATTTCGTTGCGTTTTTACGCAACTGAAAAGAAGGGTTATGTGTTTCACGCGTATCTGTGTATGTGTATTTCTTTATACACTCGAAACATGCCAACGGCTAGATGGATTTTAATGAATGAGGTCTCTATCCATTTGTCTTAACGGCCCGATGGTTATAGGCTAGGTTTTGTTTTTATAAATTAAAAATGGCGGCCGTAAAATAAAAAAATGACGTTAGAGACGAAAAAATATTTGCACGCACCTTATTGAGTGGCATATCATTGGCTAGGTCTTTCATAATAAAGACGATGTTTCATGGACTATTTTACAGTCAGAAGCTCCGTTAAAACATTATACAACCTGGAAGTTGTGTAGGTAGGATTTCTAGCTTTACTGCAACTCTAACCATCATAGACATCTATAGACCTCATCAAAACAGTGTTTATAGGCAGGAACTAACAATTAAACACAACTTAAAAGTCATCAATACAAGTAAATAAAAAAATAGGTAAATAATATAAACAAGTAATATAAAAAAAAATATATTTTAAATCAATTCCTACTTAGATTAATAAGAGAATATTTTTTCTCCCATTCTTCTTTCCTCGAGTGGCGCTTAAAATGCCATGATCAGGAAGAGGGCTCTCTCGGTCATAAAAAACCTTGATCAAGAAGAGGGCTTTCTCGATTATTGAAAATTAATTAATTTAATTTAATTAATTAATTAATATTTGAAAAAACTGGATTAACATCATGTGTCATCCACTACAATTTAAAAAAAAATTATTTGAGCTTGATTGGATGAATAGTATGTATTTTATTAACGATTGAAATTTGAAAAAGATATATATAGCGAGAGTGTGAGTTAATAGTAGGAAATGAAAAAAAAAAGTTTCACATTGGTGATAAATAATTAATCAGTTCGCTTTTTTACGCAGTTGGGTTTTTTGATTTTTTAAATTTAATTGTTTATTAAATCAAAAGATTGTATGCCCAACATATTCAAAGAAGTAACATTTTTATTTAAAATGTTTGTGACATACGCATGGCAGTTGGAACATTGAACTCACAAATAACACTGAAAACATAATCAACAGCATTAGTATTCTTTTGGAACAACACTTTTCGAAAACGCTACTTTGAAACACCATTTAAATTGATGATCATCGTATGTAAAAGGGTTATAGAGAATTTAAATTTGAATTAATGACCTTTTCGTGAAGAGTTTAAATACATTCAGATAAGATGTGTGTTTTAATAAATAATTTCGGTGGAGTGAATCAAACGGATAATTTCGAAAGTTAATGTGTGTATGATAGGAATATAAGAATAAAATTTTAATATATTTTGGAATATTTAACCGTTAATTTTTTCGTATACATTCATACTATAAAGCACATTTTAAATTCACGTATTTATAAATGCGTAAATCGTATCCAAGGAGCTTGGAAAATGGGAAAAGATGGGGAAGCTTTTAACATTTGAAAATCTCTTTTTTTCTTGCCAATAGAAACGATTTTTAGTTGATGTTAAGTGATCTACCAAGAGTTTAAAACTTCTAAAACTCACGTATCCTTATACAAAATTATTGCCAAGTTAAATTTATTGAAATTATATCGCAATGTATGCAAGTCGACATAACTCGCCATAAAAACAATAATTCGAAACATCGACGCAAATATTATTTTGTATGATTCTCTAAGCATTAGAGATAAATAAATCCACAATGTTAATTTTATTTTCTGAAAGGAAAAGGTATTCAGGTATGGCACTGCACATAACAAATCTAACTTCATTACAAAAAAACCTGGGGGTCTTCCTGTTATCTTAATATAATTTTACTTCACCACGAAGAAGACATGGCAGGATCGCTTCGTATTTAAATGATATATTTTCATTATGATTTGCTATGAGTGTGAAAAATGTTAAACATTTAACAAGCTTAAAGCGTATATATTATATTCTATAGCATAAACACGAAGTCTGTGAGAGTAAAATTGAATCATATCTTTTTGGTTAACGTTTATACAGAACTGAAGCCGATTCCGGACACCCCACCAGATACAAGAAAGTTCCGATACCCATTGCCAGCAATTCTATGGAAACAGTTTTTAATTTTTTTTATCACAAGATGGATACAAGTGTTGAAAATTTCGTTTCGTATGTCTCTTATCACGTTAATCCGTTTCATATTTAGATCACAGTAGAAATAGTATATGTTATCGAAATGCAGAACAGCAAGTTCCTTGCTGAAACTAGCGAGAGCGGCATTTATCGTTAATTTGAAATTTCATGATCACTCACTTTCATGGAGTAATATTTTGAAGTGCAATTTAATGATTTTAGATGATTTTAAATTTATCAAAATTCATAAACACAACTGGGAATTACGAAAATATTCAAAACAGAAAGAAGTTTGCTCATTATTTATATTTATTTTACAATGAGTCACAAAATAAAAAATATATATGTCACATTCTATTTCTTTAATTGCATAAAGAATACTATTATTCATATTTTAATTCAAGAAACATGAAATTGGTGTATGTTTTTCACTTGCTTTAAACATATGACCTATTAAAATTATGTTTCAATTTTAAATACAGCTGCGGGGGCGGACAAAAATGAATTCGTATACAATACTTACTGTTGGCGATAATTAATAAATTTGCATCTTCACTTATGTTACGCGTTTTTCCTTGGAAGCCAATTGTAATGTATAATGTGCTATTAGTAATTATGTAGTTTAATTAGAAGGACAATCAAAAAAGTATTTGATTAAATTAGGTTCTTCAGATACTTAATGCTTTAAATAATTTTCAGTAACTCTATACATTTTTTAATTATACGGTTTTTTATTTTTGCTAAAAAATGCTGAAACGATTTTGTCATAAATGCGCTTTCTTGCCACAAGTACAATTATATTGACACAAATGAATAAGAAATTTAATGTATTATAAAATATACAGAGCTATATTTTAGGCATAATTAGCAGTTTTTAGGACTTGTCATTTTGAAAACAATCATAGTATTGGAAAATAATCAAAATTAAACTTCTGTGATCCACAGGAGCCGACGTATCAAGGTTGGTTCATTTTCTGAGAGAATATTATGCTTGTTTTACACAAACGAGCATAGAATTATTACTCATATCTATTAAAGGAATTGGTAAAATTGCAATCCTTTTTCTGTAATATTACAAATTTTATTTAAACTTTGCATTTTTTCTAGAGTCGAATTTCCACTATACAACGATTATATTGTTCTGCGCAATTTAGATAAATTTCAATCAGTTATTTGCATTGATATTCTCGTGTTTTTTTTTGTTTTTGTTTTTTTTAGAATTTAAGCTTAAGGACTCTCATTCGTTCGTGTTAAGACTGATTTAATGGGGTTTTTTTTTCAATTTAAATATGAACTCTAGAATATTTAATAAGTATACAAGTCCCATTTTCAAATATTTTTATGGATTCATAATAAAAATACAACTCGGATCATTTTTTGTTGTAATGTAACTTGTAACCGATTTAACTTAACTTGTATTATTGTTATTTATGTTCAACATAAAATAAAAATTGATCTTATCTTTGAGGAATTTCAAATTAGAACACAAGTTCAATGGCTCATATTTAATGTTATCTTATGATGAATCTGCGTTTAGTTTTATATTCAATTTTCACAGGGTAAACAATTGTACCCCGTGTTTCCTTCGGCGTAAATGCTTTCTGTTGAGATAGACATAAAATATTATCATTGAAATTTTTTTAAAAATGTGTATAAATATCGCTAAATTTAGCTATAAATTTTAAACAAGTGTCATTCGAAGATTCGTTTTAGTTCCTATTCTAAGATGTGAAAATTGAAATTATGCGATAAATAAACATCTTAAAAAAGTAATAAAAGTAAAAGTAACAGATCGCTACTACCATAAATATACATTTCTATATGTGTCAACTCTGTTTGGCAACTGCACAAAAGTGAAATATGAATTTATAGTAAGAACTAAAATATCCGTAGTAAAAGAAATAGGGCATTGTCGCTAATAAATAAACGGTCAAATGCGAGTATTACTCGCGCACAGAGGGTTCCGTACAATAAATATAGGAATTAGTAATTGTATTATTAAAAAAAAAAAAACGTTGCTAAAAGAATACTAACACTTTGTAAAAAATTATGCAAAGTAGGGTTGGGTATATAATAGAAAGTATACGAAAGTCAGTATATACTAGAAAAATGTAAATGGGTATACCATGAAAGTTCAAAGAGATATAGAACCTAAAAAATATCAAATGCAGCTATTCTGTATAACTCATATTTTTACTTTCTTCTATCTTTACAAGAAGAAAGTATTGGATTCGTGAAAATTTTCGAATTCCGGTTTTCGACGGAAATATACTTTTTAGGTTACAGAGGTAATGGAAAACATATTTTTACAAAATGTCTGTGTCATTTTTACAAATGACACAAATATTGTGGGCGCTCTGTCTTAAGAACTATTGGAAGGAATTTAATAAAACTTTAGATTGATTTAGTCCCTGATATAAATTGATGCTGATTACTTTTTGGTGTAAATCGCCCAACAGGTAGCGCTACTATTCTACAATTTTCCCGATTTCCGCAATAGCTGTATCTCAAAAACTAATGCATGAATTTTCATCAAACTTTAGATTCAGTTAGTCCCTGATATGAACTGATCCTGATAAGTTTTTGGTGTAAATTGCCCAAGAGGTGCCACTGTAACTCAGAACTTTTCACGATTTCCGTAATAGCTCTATCTGAAAACTAATGCACGAATTTTCACCAAACTTCAAATTCAATTAGAAGTTCACGAAAGTTATCCCTGATTAGATTTTGGTATAAATCGCCTAACCGGTGGCGCTGCTGTGCTGCATTTATCAGGAAGTATTGACATGTATGAGATAGAAGAAAGGTTTGGGATTGGCACATCCGACTAGTTTAATATTATTTTAATCTCTTTATAATGAACTTAATTCGGTACTGACAATAAAAGAAATGTATATTTAAACTTCATTTGTCATTTCATAAAACTTAATTCATCATAGTAATAACCTTTCTTTCTAAAGTGCAGCTAATGCAAAACAACGCCTTGGTCCTTGCCGCGTTTTCCAGATAGGTTTTTAATTAACTTTTAAAGACACTCGAGGCGTATTAAAAGAGCCATTTAATTCAAATTGTCGCGAATCCCATAGTATTTATGTAATTCATTCTAATTAAGGGGTCTCAGGAATCTCCAAAAATGTAAAAATGAAAAAAAGAGACCATATTCAACATTTAATATCTTAAAATGTATATGATTTTAAAACACAATTTTTATTGAGATGAAAGATATAAGTACGTTCTTTCATTTTATGTATTTAAAAATTCGCTAGATGAAGAATTAGCATTTACAGGGGGCTCCAAACAGTCAGACATTTGATGAGCAGAATATTGGTATAACAGCTTACGCGCACGATTAGAAAATAAATATTGTAACTAGAATAACAATGTTATCGCCTACTTATACTTCAGATTATAATAATTAACCTGAACCTAAATAAATTTGTATTTAAAGCATTTTTATATTTTTAATACAAAGTTGTATTTAGTTAATAGAAAATTTTGAAAATTTGAACAATATAATTACTTAAAAAATATTTTTTTGAACAATAAAAAGGAAATTTTAGATTCAGTTTATACAGATTAATATAAAACATATGTTTTGAAAATTTCATGAAAAAATATTCAAAAGTTTTTGAGATATCGTGCGCGTTATGCGAAAAAAAGTAAATTGGAGAAAAATGACTTAAAAGTTTCAAAAAGACCGCATAAGCTATTGAGCGGGTATAGTTCTAAAAGCCATAAATTCTGTTCTAATGAGAATTTGAAGGAAACAATTATATTAAAATGTTCAGAAAATATGAAAGATTAACATCTAAAGAAAAAAAAAAAAAAAAAAAAAAAAATTGAAGCTTTTAGAGTTCTCAGACCCCTTGAATTAGTCTGTTTTTAACAATTTGTCGTTTATTGCTTTTATACTGTTACTGGTCATTGTATTACACACATATATCATTAAAAGTTGTTACCTAGGCTTTAAAAGCCAATGGTACATAGTGTACGCCGCGCCTGTCATTATATGTGTCCAAACCGTCCATATCTTTAAGGGTTTATATATCGGCTAATTACTGACGGTTTTTTTCGAAAATCATGATCAACAATGCTTTTATACTTCTGCGACGATAAGTACCTCCAGCGCTGCTCAACAATTTTGCTGAATGCCCGTAAATCGAAATTTGTGTTTAACGAAAAAATGCGATTTTCTCAAAAACTATGGGACCTAGGGTAATCGGTATAATTTTTCTGAAAGTTTTAAATTAACGTCTACTCCCTCTATTTTTTTCATAATTTTAGCTTCAGTAGATTCGGAATTATATAGGTGGGGACATATTTTTGCGCTACATTTTCGACTATACCTTTGAAAATGTAATACCTAAAATTAAAAGAAATGTATTTTTGAATTCAGCGTTACTAAAGCTTTCACACGATACACCACAGGATATACAAAGAAAATATTTTTTTTTCAAGCAGATTATTAAATGTTTAATAATCTGAAAATATGTGGGTCAACAGTCTTTATTACTTCCCCGAATTTGACTTTCCATATTCCATAGTTTACGAGTAAAATGGCTGTGACAGACAGACAGACGGACAGACGGACAGACATAAGAGTGATCTTATAATGGTTCCGTTTTTACTTTTTAAATACGGAACCCTAAAAATAATTACATAATATCACTCTCAAATTGGTTTGTATGTAAAGAGAGAATTTTTTAATCTATTCTCAACTTATTCTGATATGCTACACGTTTTAAAAAATTATGTAACATTATTCCAAAAAATTGGTGGCAGCCTTGCTGCCTCCATTTTATGTAGTAACTTAACTAACTGCTGTTACTTTACAATAATGTGCAATATTACACCAACTATATCAGTTTGAATTACACCATTATATAAGTTCAATTATTCCATAAAATTGGAGTCAGCATGTTGCCACCAATTTTTGGGCGTAACGTTTATGAACTATAAATTATTTACAGTGTAGAATAAAATACATATATACAGATTGTATATGTACAGAGGTATGTTTCCGACAACAACATAGCATTTTAATATTTTTAGAAATTAATTATAAATGAATAACTTAATTGTAATGCATTTACACGTCAACTGCCTTTGGGCGAAAAATCGACGAAAAATCTTTATGTTACAGCTGTTTGCTAGTAATAAAAAAAACGAAGTTAATTATGCATCAAACCATTCTTAACTAAATTATCCAACTGTCTATGAAACACTAATAACGAGACACAAAAAAAAGTTAAAAATAGCAAAAAAAAAAAAAAAAAAAAGTGAACTATTTTTTAGAAAAAAATTCTCTTTTATCATCAAACAGTTTAATATTAATTAAATTATGAATTTATGTTGGCAAAACAAATTAGGAAATCCTGGTAGAGAATTCTTAATAGATATTCTTAATAGGGTTTTTTTACTCTGTCAGATTTCCATAATTTGAGAAAGAAAAAGTGCAAAAAATAAAAAAAATTAAATAACTTCCGCACTTTTTATCAAGCATTCATCAAACAGTCAAGTTTCAACAAATCGTGCTAAATTAAAGTACTTTAACACAATTTTTGGAACTCAATTATTGAAATTAGGCGTGATTTTAAAATGTTAAGATTGAATGCTTATAGTAGATTTTTTTAGAACTATTTATACTTTTGTTACAGTATTTTATTAATATTTATATTTGTCAATATTTACTATTAAGATTATTAAAGGAAAAATTTTGGCAAAATTTTCTATTAGTAAAATATAGTATATCGTCTTTAAATTAAAATTTTAAAGTTATATAATGTATTTTTGTCACATACAATTCAAGCGTTTACGTTGAGAACAATTTATTTATCTGTCAGCGTTTTGATGCTGACAAAGGCCGATCTGACAGTGTTCTTTGTTGAAAAGCGAAATAATCATTTTTCCTGTCAATGACAGCGAAATGTGAGAACAATCGAAATCCAGGGAAAATATTTACGATTTTTTTTGAATTGTTATCTCTAATCTTAATGTCAAAGCTGTGAATTAAGAATCTTTTCAAACTGTTTTTGCAGAATATATTAATGTTCGTGTGTGTCTGTTTGTTTGTCTTTTGAGGATAGCTAGGAAACTCTGACACGTGCTGCACTTTGCGGTTTAAAAGTTTGGCTGACGATGGACGAACGCTGGTGTGAATGCATCTGAGATTCATTTTTTTCAGTTTTCGATAATTTGTTAAAATAGTAATCAAAAACTATAATGAACATCGCGAAAGGGTGAGATTTTATAGTTGACGGCCCAAAATCACATTTTCGAATTTCTTCAAATAATGAGTAAGAAAGTAGGTTAAAACATTCCTTTTTTTTCGACTTTTAACGCTTTCACTACCAGTGAGTCCAAATGGAATCATGACATTCGTTATTTTTTTTTTATATATATATCCGGATGCTGCTATATTATTTCACAAGACGGAAATAAAAGCTATGTTTAATTCCCAATAGATAAAAATACTTGTTTCTCTTCAATTGATGACAACACTATGCAAATAAATGATTTTAAAATTTCTGTTATGAGATTCAGTTAATTTCGCAAAAAGAGACATGAATAACATTCTTTTATATAGACTTTATAATTAATAAATGATTTTATTTTTTATATTGTATTAAAATATTTTTCAATAATTTATTTTGTACAGTTTATATGAATACTTTATTAAATTTTATTTATTATTTTATTTATTATGTATAATTTATTATTTTTATTATTATTTAAATTTTATTTAAAAAATGATTTTTTTTCTTTTACTATTATCTTATATTGAGCAAACCTTTTTTAGGACTTTCAGAATTTCAGAATAAATAGGTAATTTATGGGACTGAAAGGGTTATAAAACTCGCACGCACCTTTTCACGTAGAATTACGAGGAAAAAGTGAACAAAATTTTTCTGAGTACTTCCTTGCATATAAGGCTGTAATTTAATTAAGAAAATTTATATTGAAATTTTAAAAAATATATTATCTCAGTTTTTCAAAAATATATTATCTGAACTTTTGTTGAGATATTTTCAAATCCGCATCCGCTTTCCTAAGTGGAAAAAAAAAAACAACAAGAAAAAAGAAACACTTATTCATGTCGGCTTCAGCTTTGAAAGAAAAACAAAAAAAGTATTTCTGGGAGGGGAGGGCGGTCGGTTCAACGACGTTTGAATTTTAAAAAAATAATATATACTACTTAAAGAAAGTATTTTCTGGAAGTCGTTTCACTTTTCCGACAGTCGTTTTTTAATTAGTACGTTCCCGGATATCAATTAGTGTTGCTTAAGAAAAGTACCTTGAAACCATATCATATTCGTGTTTTAAAAGTAGGAGTTTCGTTTAAAAATATAAAAATTAGATCGGTGTGCACATAGCATGAGTAGAATGCTCGTTCGTACGGGGATGATTTAGCAGTAGCACTAACGATTTAGATGTCAGACGCACAAGGCTAGTTTCAAATGTTATATTTTTTAAATATATCAAATCATTCAAAAACAGTTTATAAAAACACTAAGGGCTCAGCCCCCTGCGAGCTACACCCACCAGCCCCCGTTCAGACTTCGAAGCCCCTGAAAATATATTAATGTGCCCTGTTTAAAAAATGTTATCAGGTTACGTAAAATTCAATGATATTATCCCCATTGTAACGGCAATCTTCTGTAATCGGGATGACACCAATCTCCGTTTTAATAGGGCATTTTTCTGTCACCATTGCCTCATCCATTATTACAGTAACAACTTATGACTGTGCGGTTGATAAGTAAGATCAACTACACATATGAAAATCAGCTTGTATAAAATGGTGCGTTAAAAGTGTCGCTATCTTTCTGACTTTTATAAAAGAGGCTATGGACAGTATTCTTCCTTTCAGTTCGAGGTTGAAAAAACTCCATCTGCTTGGGAATAGCTTTCAGAACCATGGTATTGAAAACCATTGCGTTTGCGCCTATATTATATGTTTTGATTTATGTTGTTATTTTCAGGAACAGGTATAGCTTATTCATAAGTTCTTTTCTGTATTTTCGTACACCAACATGCGTATTTTTATGTTATTTTTATATTTCATATTGCTCATATCAATTTTAAAAAATGTATTTATCGAATTTTCATTTAAAGCATTTTTCGCATACATTTACCTGTATTTATGCTGAATCAAGTGATGTAATATACAAATAAATTTACTAGTCGCTCTACTTTCATGCCATGTGACGTCACATTTAAATTCCCGGGAATAAAAATCGTTTTAAATGTGTAAATTTAAAATATGATGTAATTTTTACAATTATGTAATTTATGTAATTTAATTATTACAATTATTTCTCATGCAATACTTCACTTATTTTTAAGTTTCTTTTTTCTTTTAAGATTCACGGGTACATACATCATTTATTTTAAATGTATGTAGCTTCCATTAACATGTACAAACTCGTTATGATTTTTATTGAAATTTAATTCAACTTGTTGTTATTGGAACACACGGAAAAAAATATCTTTGGAATTGAAGTCTCGCATAGATATATTTTTAATTTTTAACGGTTCGTCAATATTTTCATTTGTCCATTTCAAATATGACGTTAATTCAAGCATCGTAATGTAATTTTAGATTGAGAAATTTATGAAAAAATGTGTAAAAAAACTATAAAAAAGTACATGAACACACTTTTTATTTTAAAGCAAAAAACACCTCACAGTTGTATGCTATCGTTTGATTTATTTTTTTCTCAAATAGGACGAAAATACAGTCCTGGTATTGTTAAAAATTGAAAAAAAAATGTATTTCTCAGAGTTCATTAAAAAATGGCTTTAATAAATATAGGAATTAAAGAATTTTTCATACATTGCAAAAACATACTGCTGCAAAAACTTCAAAATAAAATTCGATGTTTTATTTTTTTTTAATTTATCTACAGATATTTTCAGGCACAGACAAATGTATCCAATTTTGAATTGGGGTGCAGTTCTTGCTTCACTAATACAACTCTCATAGACAGATTGAAAAGTTAAGCTAATGTCCTGATTTAATCAACCCTTTGTTGTACTGATTTTTCTTTTTTCCCCAAATTTTGATAGAGGATTCTGTTTTATAAATGAAAAAAAAATGAAATTATATTGTCTAGAAAATGTTTTGCTGCTGAACATCAAACATAAATCTTTTTGTTAAATAAATATTTGAGTTCGATAATTACGTATATTTGCAATAACAAATCTCTACTCTGTTTAGAAAATTTACATTATTAATAACTTAACATAACCAATAAAAGTTATTCTTGATCAGTTTAAAACGGTCAGAAAAATAATACATACAGTCTTAAAAAAACAAAAGTTACCCACTTAAGAAAACTGTGGGCGGTGAACTAAGCTCATCATATAACAAAATGTAAAATACAAACAACACAAATCATGCGTTTTTAAATTGTCATCTAAACATTTTCGTATAAAATCTCTAAAAAAAGACAAATGTTATGTGTCTAACCATGGACTAAAATAAATAAAGACAAAGTTATCATAAGTTATATCTTCATAAAGTTATATCTTCAAAGTTACTTATGTGTCTAAATAGAGTTCTTCATATGTTGAAATCCCAGAAACTAAAAATATTTTCGACATTTCAAGAAGGAAGCATTTAAACGAGCCAAGTTTCTTTCGCTGCCGCTGTTTTTTGGAAATTTTTTCAAGTAGTTTGTATAGTAAAGTAACTCGTGTTTAAACTGTAATATCGGTTTTTCATGCTATTAATTCTCGAGTAAACATTTTCCGATAGGTAATGGAACTTAAACGTGAAATAATAAGAAATATTATTAATCTTAAAGTTAATATTAATGCTGTTAATTTGTATTGTTTTTTGAAAAACAACATTTTTTGAACATTAAGGTGTTATCTTCGTATAAATGGTTATCTCCTATAATATGTGTATAATATATGCAATAGAGTGTATTAATAATGACGGAGCATTACCTCTTTTATCCATTTAGTCAAAATCGGTTGAACAAAAATGGCTGTAAATAATGTTACACATGCAGCATAGTACATACCATTACGATACATTGCATCATAACAGAATGAATAATATACAACGATATATGAATAATATATAACGAATGAATAATATCCACATTGAATAATATACAACGTCACTTGTTCAGTACTTATTCATGAAAGCTAAGGTGTTTAAAATGAATCGGATAAAATTTTGAAGTATCGAATAAATGACGGACACGATTTTTCATAGAGACTGAAATTTATTAAGAAGACTATTTTAGGTATTATATTATTAAACAAACTACAATTATCCGTATAGTGTAAGATTTAACTTTCATATAAAAAAAATATAAGTAAAGCATTTTAGCAGTGTGTATAGTTATCATTATTTTAAATTAAAATGAACATATGTGTTAAGTATTAAATCTAACTCGGCAATAGTCGACGTATTATTATTCTTGACTTTAAATTATGTGTATTTTTAAAGTTTTGTAGTTACCTTGTAAGTTGTAAATTACATTGTAAAAGATATCATTATTTAAAAGTGCTATCTGTAGTTAATAACTATAATATGAAAAATTAGAAGCAAATTAAAATAGATAACAGTCTTAAACTTTATATTTTGAATGCAAATTATGAAAGTGTTTTGAATAAATTACAAATGTAACACAAATTTTACGACAGCTTTTCTTTTACGATTTAAAATGTTTAAATGACGTGATATACAGATCTAAATCTATATAGCAAACAGATATTTGTTTTATATATTACAATTTACGCCTAAACTCATATTAAAAGAAGTGAAAATATTTCGAGAAATAAATACCAATATCGATATTGATATCAATACCGAATATTAAGATACATACAGCATGTCTATTGGATTTCAAATATATGCCTGCAAGAAAAGAAAAAAAAAAAAAAAAAAAAAAAAAAAAAAAAAAAAAAAAAACACCTTGAAACGTATTAGAGCTTTGTTGCAGAACGATTCATTTGACATTTTTATACTCTAACATTTGCAAAAACATTCTCCAAAATTCTCTTTCTCTCTCAAAAGTTTAATATATGTCATAGTGTATGCAACACAAATGCTTCTGTACAAATGCGTATTGCAAAGTTCAGTTTGGTCAAAACAAATGTGAGAAAAATATTTCGATTGACAATATGTGTAATCATATTAAAGGTAATTCGTAAAACCTTTATGTAATTTTAATTTTATTTCGACGAAGAATCATTCGCTATATTTAATAATATCAGCATGGAAACTTATTACAGTGATTTATTAATCTAGAAAATTGCAGCACCAATAAATAAAACCTATGAATGTATGCATTGAAAAAACACTATTTCAATGATTGGGGTTTTCGTCACTTTGATTCTATTTTCTTCCGTCTATGTGATGCGTCATTCCATGTGTAAAAGACATGTTATTGTGTTTAATTAAGAAAAGTCTATTCAAAGTATACATATGCACAATTAAAATGATAATTTACAATAGTAAATTCATGTTTTTTTTTTGTTTGTTTGTTTTTCTCTTACGGAAAAGAAGCTCAATTTTGAAAGGACTACGATTAAAAAAACATTTTGGAAGTCTCTTTATTTTATAGTTTTAAATTTCGACTTTTCTGACAATATAAAAAATAATATTTATTATATAACTAAAGGCGAATTCAAAACTACTACATTGTTTTAGTCTTAATTAGAGCTTGGGACACAGAGATGTGGATTATTGATTGTTGTATCATGTGTAAAGTAGAATATCAGCTTATGTATGTTAATATTCGTAGTCTTTGAATAATAAATAAGCAAAATAAAAGTAGTTCTTTAATTGAGATTTCTTCCACACACAGTTCTAAAGCTTTGTCAGGTAAAATATAATTTCTAATTTGTAAAGTGAATTTTATAAGCATAATTGCCAAAAAATAAGATATACTCAATGTACAATCTTCACTACCGGTAGAAACACACATTCCTACATTTGAAATTTTGTAAAGAGTTTAAAGAGTAAGGTTAAGATAAGTTAAAGAATATGAAAAAAAATTCATTTGGTAAAGAGAAAACATAGTATTTTATTTAGAAATGGACACAGTTACATCTTACGACAGCATGCACTTAACTGTGTTTTAATAAATAATAAAATAATTTTCTAAAATCAATGATTATCCAGATTTCTATAATCATTTACTTCAAAATTATGGATTTATTCTACTAACACATCTTTTGTGAGGAAACCTTTAAAACTTTCTCCAATCCCTTGGCATTTTGGATCTTTCCGACTAAAAAAGTGTGTACCTATTTATGTAAAAACATTGCGTTTGCAAAGAGGAAACTTTCTAAAGTTTATGTATACTTAAAAGGATAAACGGACATTAAAAAGTAACAGTACTTTTTATAACAGTGTGAGATCTATGTTAGTTAAGATTCGTTCAAATAATGCTTCGTTGAAACATGCGGATACGAACTGGTTTTAAATCGTGTAAAATATTTTATACATATTAATAAAATTAAAATTCATATTTTAAAATATTACCACTTCATTTGCATAAGTTTCAATTTCATGCAAGATAAATATTTGTATTAACTTTTTGTGCAAAATATTTTGAATTATTGGAGAATAATTTTTTTTTATTATTATTATTATTATCCTTCTGCCAAAAATAAATAAATAAATAAAATAAATAAATAAATAAATACAAAGAAAAAAAACATTTTATTTATCTTACAAAAATAAATCTTTTAGGGTTTTACTTGTTATAATATTATTTTTATAAAGTTTCTTAATATAAGTAATATATGCATTGAAGAAACAGGTATATTTAAAATCCATACATATTTACGACGGTGTTTTGTAAATCAAATTACTTCCCCAAAAAGTGGAAATGCATCGTTTTGTATTGGTTGTTCCGCTACTAATGCGGTGACAACATATTTTACAAATTGATGGCAAGATCAGTTTTCGTTTGTTGTAAAATATCCTTATTTGGCAACGAACGTATGTTACCAGGCAGTGAATCTGACATCTAACGTACAGTAAGTTACTGCCCTCTTCTTTACTTTCGGAAAATAAGATTAATTTCATCTGCCCCTTAGATATTAGGGTGGATCGTAGAATAAAAATTTTTGAATTCAAAATCGGCCCGGTGCGCGGAAGTTGCGTATTGTGTTGCTTACTATGTAAAAAAAATTCCGCCCCTGAATTGATATCTTCATGCGCCCAAAGATGCGCGAAATCCTCATGCGCCCCAAGAGGCGCGAAATCCTCGAATTTTAGCTAAATTACGCTAATTTTCCTGAATTTTAATAGATATTAAAAATAATTTGTTATTGGCCCATTGTGGATACAATTTTATTATGTCCCCTCATCATATGTAAATAGTTTCAAATCCATTGAACAACATCTTCATGCGCCCCAAGGGGCGCTCTTACGTATTATAATTATTTGATGCTTATTAAAACTGAGGAGTTAAATGTAAATATGGAAGAGAGACATATATAGCCGAAATTAATAAAAATTTGAGTAAATCTTGATTTTTATTATGTAACACTATCTTCCTACAAACCTAAAATAAGCCATATTTTGTCAGATTTCGTAATGTTTTAACCCTGTTGTGGCACGTGAAGATGATGATGTAGGGATTTGAAACATTTTACATATGGTAAGGGGACATAATAGCATTATATCCACAATGAGCTAATATCAAATTAGTTTTTTTTAAATAGCTATTAAAATTCAGGAAAATTAGCATAATTCAGCTAAAATTCTGAGATTTCGCCCACCTTGGGGAGCATGAAGATGATGTTTAAGGGATTTGAAACTTTTTATATATGGTGTGGGGACATAATAGCATTGTATCCAGAATGGGTCAATAACAAAATAATTTTTTAATAGCTATTACATTCAGAAAATTAGCATAAATTTGAGGATTTCGCGCCCCTTGGGGCGCATGAAGATATCAATTCAGGGGGCGAATTTTTTTTTTTTTTTTTTTTTTTTTTTTTTTTTTTACATAATAAGCAATACAATACGCAACTTTCGAACACCGGGCCGAATTTGAATTAATTTTTTTTTTCTACGATCCACCCTATTAGATATTTAAAACAAACATAATTATTGATGTGTGGAGAGTTCAGCAATTTTACTTTATCTATAAACGATGTTTCCCCTATTTTAAATATTTCTCACTTAGTATTGTATAAATATTTTATTTCAAACCTTATTGTTAAAGGATGACGGATAAATAATCGTTTGGGTAATGTAGAATCAATAAAATATATATTTGCCAATAATAATTATAATTTAATAATATAAAAATATAATTTTCACTAATATTCAAAATTTCAAGTATTGTAGATTTCACCAATAAATCAGATCAGCTAAAAAAATATTTGAGTTCCGTATGTATATAATACAATAAAAAAATTTTACATGAACGAATTCAAGAAAAATTTCAATTTTTGTAACACTATCTCATTGAATACACTTTCAAACTTGAAATTTCTTAAAGTGTGATTATAAATATAATATAATAATCTAACTACGTTATTAGAACTGGTTGTATTTTTTAAAATAACAAAATATATTTGCCTCCATTTCATAATTTAACAGTTACACAAGCTTTAGATGATATATTTAAAATTCCTTATAAGGTATATGTATGAAATTTTTGACAGAATTTCTGCATTATATTTCTAATAAATTGTTATCGGGATTTTTGATTATGAGTAAGAATTGTTAAAATATGATGATTAATGCAAAAAGTCAGCGATGAAAAAACTTATTTTTTTCTCTGTTAAATTTATTATGAACTTTATAATTAATAACTGTTTTAATCCTAAAGACAAATTAAAATCATTCATTTTTTTACACAACAGTATGACATTTTGCAAATCAGTCAAGTGAATCAAGAGTTATATTAAAAATTAGATATGTTAAATTTATTTTAAATTTTAATTTAAAAAAGTTATACAGTTTTTCGCATTCAATATGTTTATTATATAAATACACATTTTATAAAAAAAAATCATTTGAAAATATCTATAAATTTTTTAAAAAATGCGATTTCGTGACCCGGACATCCTTAACTTAAGAGAGATCATTGTATATTTTCGTTACATTTATCTTTTCCAGGATATAGAATACAGTAAAGCCCCGATTATCCGCGAGCGGATTATCCGCGGTTATTTTTTTTTTAAATTCTTGCATTCGGAAGTAATAGAAGAATATTTCTAGATTCGGTTGCCATGTTTAAAATATCCGATGTAAAGACTTGATTTTATTAACAAAACGTAAATACAGCAATTAAAATATTTAACAAATAAGACTATTGTGATAAATTCCAGGGGAGCATATCAAGAATAGCTTCATTTTTGAGATAGAAAAGGTGTTTCCAAAGCAAGAAGCAAAAACAAGTGACTGATTTTTACTTTCTTCTATCTTTACAAGACGAAAGTATTGGATTCGTGAAAATTTTCGACTTTCCGTTTTCGACGGATTTACACTTTTTAGGGATCAGAAATTCCGAAAAACATGTTTTTACAAAATGTCTGTCTGTGAGTCTGCCTGTCTGTATGTGACACAAATTTTGTGGGCGCAGTATCTCAAGAACTAATGCACGAAATTTAATAAAAAATTATATTCAGTTTTTCTCTGACATAAATTGGTGCTGATTAGTTTTTGGTGTAAATGGCTTAGCAGGTGGCTCTGCTATGCAGTATTTTTCGTGATTTCCGCAATAGTTCAATCTCCAGAAATACTGCACGAATTTTCATCAGACTTCCAATTCAGGTATACATTGATATCAATTAGTGCTGTTTATATGATTTAAATAGAAAAAGAGTTTTGTGGTGGCCACAACATACTAGTTTTAAAAAGATGTAACTCAACACTTTTTGTACAGTATGTATGGTATATTATTTCTTGTATATTTTTCTTTATTTTAGTGATTTAAATGTAAAATGGTTTCTGTTGTACTCTGTATATGTGTGTATTCTAAACGTTTTATTACTTTTTTGTATACTAAAACATAGTTTTTATGTTTTCAGTCTATTTCGCATTATTTGCGATTTTTGTTATCCGCTGTGCCCTTGCCACCCAACTCCACGGATAATCGGGGCGGTACTGTATTTCTCTTTTTCTTCAGTGTATGTCTAATACGGTGTTTCTACACAAATCATATTAGCGATTCTTCTTTTAAAATATATGATAAAAATATACTCAATTCATAAAAAAAAGTTTCCTCATGGAGTTAGAGAAAGGCATAACTAAAAAAGCAATAAATAACTGAAGCATTATCTACTTTTCTGATTACTTTACTTAAATTCAATAAAATATCACGCTCCTTTCTAGACTGAATAAGCAGCTAAGAACTTATTCCGATTGAAAATCTCGCATGGACTAATTTAATTTGCTTGCGAATAGAATTTGTTTGCGCTGAGAAGCAGAATATTAATGAAATGCATTGAGTGCATTCCTGTATATATATCAAAATTTCCTTCAGACTATATTATTTTAAAAGTTCTGTGAAGTATAGCCGATTGAATTAATTACCGAAGCTTCACAGACATCCTTTTGATTAATTAGTGTTAACCCTAGAAAAAAAGGGCCTCCAGGATGGAAACTAAAAGGGAACACTATTCTAAAAAACGGAGTACATTTTTCAAAGAGGAAACGCTATTCTAAAAACAAAAGGGTAATTGTTTTTCAAAAAGAGACCACTATTCGAAAAAAGGGCACAATTTTTTTTTTTTTTTTTTTTTTTTTTTTTTAGGGCACACTTGTACCTTGCCCGCAAAAAATATTTTGAACTGGTTTGTTTAGAGTCCCTAGAATTTGAGATATTTTACCGGGATCAACTTATTCCCTATGGGAGCATTGAAACTGTTAAAAAGGGCAGCCGTGCGCATTGAAAGTGTTAAAAAGGGCAGCCGAGCGCATCGGAAGGGTTTAAAAGAGCCGCGGGCGCAAAAAAGAAATAAAAATTGCCGCCGGGCGCTGCGCCCTGGTAAAGCGGATTAGAGTCAATACTAGATTAATAATGCTAAGGTAAAAAGACAGGTTTTGAAATCAAAAATCAGTAACTCCTTGAAATTAATTTAAAATTTGCTTCATTCTTTTAACATGTGTTAGAATTACTTGTAGTTTTCATTTATGCATAATTATGATTAAATATATTGTTTTTGTAAGAATTTCTGTACTATTTAAAACATATTACCTTGAAACGTATTACTTTAATGTATTACCTAAAACATACTGTATTATTAAACATAAAACATAAGACAAGATTTAAAAATATTTTACGTAATTAAGGCTTCATTCAAATTATTTTGTGAACAGGTGCCGTCAAAGTTGAACAAAAGATCATCTTGCACAGTATTTAAATGTAAATTTTAATTAAATTTACAATTAATTTTCAGCAGTGAAATTAAGATCGAAATTATTGAATATTTAATACGTGATTTATCACATTGTTAAAGAAGCATAGAACCAACAATGTGAAAAATGTTCAAGCGGGGAATCGAACCTTCAGCCCTTGGAATAGCGCTCCAAGTGCTCTACCATTTAAGCTACGAGAACGATACCCAGGTTAGCATTTTCCACATATGTTGGAAAGGCTGCAACTGTAGCACAAGATGAAATAGGCTTCATGAGCAAACAATACCGCGGCGAAACATGAGACACAAACACATATTCGATTGCCGGTTTGGACATTTTTCACATTGTTGTTTCTACGCTTAGTTGCAAATGTGATAAATCACGTAATATATATTCATTACATAACTTATTAAAAACTTATTTAATTTTACTTAAAATCCAGTCTCCCTTCTTTGGTTCTTATTAGAATGCGTTTATATAATCATTAAAATTTATATTGCTTTGCATGTATAAATTAAATTCAAATTGTATAATTAAAAAATGATAGTATCCGAAAAAACAACTGTCTTAATTAAACGGATTAATCTATACTCCTATTATAAAGAGGAAAAAATTGTTTATTTGTCGGAGATAAGCTCTGGAACTACCGAACCGATTCCAAAAGTAATGGTATCAAAATGATGGTGTTAGTCCAACTTAGAACATAGGCTATATCTTATGTCGGTGCCACTACCCCAAAGGGGGTGTAGGAGCAAAAAACGTTCTAAAAATGCGATTTTAGCGTTACTGAAGGGCTTAGAAATATGAAATTTTGAATATTAGTTACTTATAAGATATAAATGATGTCTAAGAACAGTTCTTAAACAATTCGAAATTTAAAAGGGTTGAAAATGCACAAAAAGTGTTCTAAAAAACGTTCTAAATGGTAGTTTATACACAATATCAGGAAATACCAAACCGATTTAAAAAGTATTGGTGTCAAAATGATGGTGACAACGCTTGCTCCAAGATAGGCTACGTTTTATGCCGGTGTCACTACCCTAAAGGGGGTGCAGGATCAAAAAACGTTCTAAAAATTCGATTTTTGCGTTACCGAAGGACCTAGAAATATGAAATTTGAAATATTAGCTACTTAATAGATATAAAGGATTTCTAAGAACAGTTCTTAAAAAATTCGAAATTTAAAAGGGGTGAAAATGCACAAAAGCGTTCTAAAAAACGTTCTAATGGTGGTTTCTACACAATCTCAGGAAATACCAAACCGATCTAAAAAATAATGGCGTCAAAATGATGGTGACAACCCTTGCTCCAACATAGGCGATGTTTTATGTCGGTGCTACTACCCCAAAGGGGGTGCAGGAGAAAAAGTTCTAAATTGCGGCTTTTGCTTTACGGAAGGGCCTAGAATCGGTTATATTTTATGTTGCTGTCACTACCATCTGAGGGTTGCAAAAGCAAACATTTTCTAATTTGCGTTTTTTGCACAACTGAGGGGTCTAACACTTTGAAGTATGGCATGGTATTTACTTACAAGATGCAACTGCTTTCTAAGAAATGCCGAAAGAAAATTCCAAATTTAAAAAAATGAAGTCTGTGAAATGCGTTATAAATTACAATTCTTAAGCAAACTTATAAATTACCAAACCGATTTAAAAAAAATAATGATGAGAAATTTTGGTGATAGAACCTGCTCAAATATAAGCTATATTGTATGTCTGTTCCACTACCAACGGAGGGTTGCAGGAGCTAAAGACTTTCTAAATTGCGATTTCTGTGATACTGAAAAGGCTAGAAACTTTATATATGACATGGTAGTTACTTATAAAATATAAATGCCCTCGAAGGAACGTCGAAAATAAATTCGAATTAAAAAGGGGTGAAGCGAAGGGGAGGTGCGAAAAGCATTCTAAAAAATTCTAAATTACGATTCTATGCAATTTCAGGGAATATAAACCGATTATAAAAGTAATAGTTGCGAATCAATGGTAACAGTCTCTGATCCTACAGAGGCTATATTTTATGCAGGTGATTCTACTACCTGGGGTTCACCGGAACAGCAAACGTTCTAAAAAGGGGCTTTAAAAGCTTTTTAAATTACGTTTCTGTGGAATATTAGGAAATAACAAACCGATTTCAAAATTAATGCTGGCAAATTAATGGTGACAGTTCCTGTTTCAACATAGCCCTTTATGTTGAGAGAGGTGGTAGGACTTGGCATTTGACATGATGGTTAATTTTAAGATGTAAGAAGATGGTTTCTAAAAAATTCAAAACTTCAAATGAATACTGAAATGAGCGTATTAATAATGAGCATAAAAGTTTCAAAATATTTTCTAAATTATCATTTATTTAGTTTTATTTCATTTTATTAATTTAAGTCTCATTTCTGCCTAATGGAGTGTAATAATGATGTTTAATCAAACTGTGTTTTAAATAGTAATTTTTGAATTATTCCTAAAAGGAATAAGTACCTTTTAATAAAAAAAAAACCTTTTAATAAAATAAAATATTACCTTTTAATAAAATAAAAATTTAGTTAGTACCTTTTAATAAAAATTAGACATATAAATATCACTTGGCATATTTCAAATATTACGCGAGCAAAGCCGCGGGGTTTGCTAGTTTACGATAAAAAAAAAAAAAAAAAAAAAAATATATATATATATATATATATATATATATATATATTTGAAAACGTTTCTGATAACCTGTGGTAGCAAAATAATCTTTTTTTTTTTTTTTTTTTTTTTTTTTTTTTTTTTTTTTTCAAAGGCTTCTTTAAATTACGACTGCAATTTCGTTTTGGAGGTTTCGAAAGATAATAGATGCTTTTCAGAATAATGGGAAACTCAGGAGAGGTTATTACATATTTTAGTTCGTGGTTATATCATCTTTCCTATATTAAGAAACATGTGTCTGTTTCTAAAATACGAGTCATATATTATATTTTCTCAGAAACCACAAGATCGATACTTCGTGTAAAATCTGAACTATTTGATCTCCGAAAAGTTTATAAAATACATTTCAAAAATTATTCTTAATGCAGTCACAGAACGACATAACTAAAACAGCGATAAATTACTGAAGCATTAACTACTTTTCTGATTAATTTACTTAAAGTATCACATTCATTTCTAGACTGTATATTCTGCTATAAACTTATTCAGAATTAAAATTTTGTCTAGACTAATTTAATTTGATTGTGAATGGAAATTGTTTGCACTGAGAAGCAAAATATTAATGAAATGCATTGAGTGCATTTCTGTATATTTATCTAAATTTCCTTCAGACTAAACTATTTTTAAAAGTCCTGTTATATAACGCGGATTGAATATATAATCTAATCTTCACAGATATGCTTTAGACAAGTTAGAATGATAATGTTAATGTAAAAAGACAGGTACTGAAATTGAAAATCTGTAGCTCCTTGAAATAAATTTAATATTTACTTGATTATTTACGTGTTTTAAAATTACTTGTATTTTCTACGTGTGGATAATTAAGTTTATATGTATTGTTTTAATATGAATTTCTGGTGTATTCATAATGATTTTTATAGACGTCTGGAAAAAATGGAAGATGTTGTAATATTTTATTTATTTAAGGCCTCCTTCTAAATATTTTATGAACAAGCAACATGAAAATTATGAAAAGTTTCACATTGCACAGCCTGTAAATGTCTTTCCTACAACATGCAATACAAAATTTATTAAAAAAAATATTTAATTTTTGTTAAAATATGAGATTTATATCAAAGGTTAACATTATGATTAGAACGCATTTAGATTGAGGACATAATTTCTACTAAATTATATCATTTCTGAATAAAAGTTATTTTGCTTGAGAATCATAATTTAAATACAATTTATTGAATTGTTTATTTTATTACTTTTTATTTCCTTTTGATTGATTTTTTTTTGGAAAAGTTCTTTAATTAACATCAAATAATGAAATGATCAGGGCTTTTCAAACGTGCTTTATATTAATTAAACGATGATGCTATAATATAAAATCAAATTACTCCCTGCATTTCGGTCAGATAAATTACCAATTTTTACTTTCTTCTATCTTGACAAGAAGAAAGTATTGGTTTCATGAAAATTTTCGAATTCCAGTTTTCGACGGATTTACACGTTTTATGGGTCAGAGATTCCAAAAAACATGTTTTTACAAATTGTCTGTCTGTGAGTCCGTCCGTCTGTCTGTCTGTATGTAACACAAATTTTGTGGGCGCTCTATCTCAAGAACTAATGCACGGAATTTAATAAAAATTTATATTCAGGTAGTCCCTGATATAGATTGGTGCTGATTAGTTTTTGGTGTAAATCGCACTGCAGGTGGCGCTGCTATGTAGCATTTTGCAGGATTTAAGCAAAAGCTCTATCTCAAGAACTATGCACGGATTTTTATAAAACTTCAGATTCCGTTAATCCTTGATATGAATTGGTGCTGGTAACGTTTTGGTGCAAATCGCCCAACAGATGGCGCTGCTATGCTGCATTTTGAAGCATTTATACGATTTTCGTAATAGCTCAATCTCAAGAAATAATGCACGTATTTTCATCAAACTTCAGATTCAGTTAGTGCTTGACATGAATTGACGTTTTGCCCCTTATGGTGTAAATCGCTCAGCAGGTGGCGCTGCTATGCTGCATTTTTGAGATTTCCGCAATAGCTCTATCTCAAGAACTAATACTTGGGTTTTCAACAAACTTCAGATTCAGGTATACCTGGATATGAATTAGTGCTGTTTATGTTTTGGTGTAAATCGCTCAACAGGTGGCGCTGCTATGCAGCATTTTTCACGATTTCCACAATAGCTCAATGTCCAGAACTAATGCCCGGATTTTCATCAAACTTCAGATTCAGTTAGTCCTTGACATGAAATGATGTTTTGTACCTTTTCGTGTAAATCGCTCAACAGGTGACGCTGCTGTGCCGCATTTTTTGTGATTTCCACAATAGCTCTAGCTCCAGAACTAATGCACCGATTTTCATCAAACTTCAGATTCCGGTATACCTTAATATGAATTAGTGCTGTTTGTGTTTTGGTGCAAATCGCTCAACAGGTGGCGCTGCTATGCTGCATTTTTCAGAATTTTCCCTACAGCTCTATATCAATAACTAATGCACGAATTTTCATCAAACTTCAAATTCAGGTATACTTTGATACGAATTGGTTCTAAATTGATGTAATTTCTTTTACTATTTAAATGATGTAATTGACGTGATTTATATAGAAGAAAGTTTTGTGATGGCCACAACATACTAGTTTAATTATTTTGTGATTTAATTTGAACTAACTATTTCAAAGTTGTATCTAAACTGCGCGTTTTAATCGGGATTTCCAAGCTTGTCATGCATTTACTTGCGAATAGAAAAATTAATTTTTATAATGATAATTTTAATTTGTAAAGTTTCTAAAATTAATTACATATTAAGCACAAAAAGTGGGAAACAAAATTTAAAAAAAAATGGTAGATGGCCATCTCTCCTTGAAGCCGGTTAGAGATGGCCATCGGATACAAGAAAGAAAGAGTAAAATTAAAGTATCAGAAAATAGTCAATCATGAAAATTATATATCAATTTGTAAAGATGCAATTATATCACGGAAATTAGTGAATAAAACTCGAATAAACAAAATTTGAAGTATAATTTCAATACTTCACTTCTCGTGTCTTACCACATTTTTGGAAAAGGTCTTGATAGTTCGTACACGTTTCGATCCACCAGTGACCGAAATGTTCTGCTTTTGAAGCTGATAGACAGGTGGTGCGAGGTTCGAACACAATCACCCCCGTCGTCCTAGTCGTTAGGAGCTTTCTGTGGTTTTCTTCGAACCTTGGGTTTCATTGAGTGAATACGGGTTAGGTTCCCTTAGAAAGACCCCTACGGAGGGTACCCCCTTAGGCCTATATCCCTCGTGCTGATAATCGGCCGTAATAGACAACATTGTACACGTTTCGTGGAACCACTTCAAGTACCTTACGTATTGTATCAAGTTATCCGTTTTTGTTGTGGTATTATGTTCTTCTCCACAACAAGCACATTGATCCTCATCCAATGCTATTCCCTCGGAATCTGAAAATCTGATTATTTGAAGTATATTTAATCTTCTTTGCTCTTGGAAATATCATGTTTTTGTTTTTTCTTGCATTTATTTTAGCCTTTTTCGCACCTAACATGGTGATGGAAGTGGCTTTTTGAAACACTAATACAATTCAAACCGCAGATGTTGCTTTATGGATATTGTTCTGAATTAATCAATTTTTTTCGGTAGCTCTGTAATTATTTTCAGACATTTTTTTTTTTTGAAAATTTCAGCTGGAGAATAGAATGGTAAATTCTGTTACATAAATATATAACATTTATTTAGTAAGTGCTTTGTATTAACGAAAGTTGTGGTAGTTTTTTACATGTATAAACTGGGTATCTAATTCAGAGAACATTTTTTATTTAAAAAAATCGTTCTTGACTGTAAAAAAGTAATATAGGTATGAAACCTATTATTTATTATAATTAAGATGCCATTAGGAGCTTTTAATAAGTTAAAGAAATGGATAGAAATGCGTAATTATTTTCACGTATAACTAAGTGCGAACTTGTAAAGAAAAATTCTTTCTTTCTACAGTTATGAGCTGAAAATGTCTGATTAAATTTTTGCAGTTTGAATGTGTGTTTTTTTTTTTTTTTTTTTTTTTTTTTTTTTTTTTTTAGTGCTAATTTCATATTTCAAATTCAAATTTTATGGACGTGTATGAAAGTCAAATAATTACGTTTCCAATACTATAGCAAACAGAAAGTGTTAGCGTAAAAAAATCTCCAGAATATATGGATGAAAATGTTTAAAATAATTCTAATGTACTGTAATACCTTGGTTTTGTTGGCTTCGCTTATCGTCGGTGTAGGTTTTAATCTATTTTTCCGCAAAAAAAATAGTCTCGGTTTTCGGCGGCGTACCAACGTACTTTCGCTGCATTTTCCGTAAACAAAGGGACAACCACGCCAGCATTCTTTTATTGAGTGTAACATTATTTCTTGTCGTGTGTGCATCACCCAGCTTATCTAGACAAACAAGTTCGTTTATTTCTAGTGTTTTATTGCATTATTGATTGCGGGGGCTCCATCATGGGACTAAAGAAAGTTTACAGAGCCGTTCAAAGAAGAAGGCCTGGAAATCGATCAAGTTGAAGAAGGAAATTATTCAAAAATACGAGAGCCAAAATCGGCCGCATGTACGGGAAATCGCCATCCACTTTAAGTTCCATTGGCGAAAAGGTGAGCAATAAATGAAGCTAATGTAGTAATAGGAGTGAATGTACTAACTAAGCAGAGATCGCAATCAACTGAAGACGTCGAACAGTTATTACTAATTTTGATAAATCAAAGACAGTTAGATGGCGCTTCTGGATCAAAGGCCATCATATGTTAAAAGTCCATTCTATTCTATTCCAATCTCATTCAGAATGTGCCTGGTACGAGTGCTAGTTTCGAGGCAGGTTAAAAATTCCAGAGGCCCACTGCTACACTGTGTATTACACAGTGTTACTAAGCACGCGAATGTGCGAGTTCGGACGAATCTGAGGTCGGCAAATTTGTATCCGAATTCAAAAATTGCATAGAAGCTGTTGGATTCATCCCCAAAGAAGTCTTCAACTGTAGTGAAACCGGACACATTTTGAAGAAAATGCTAAAGAGGACGTTCATTACGCTGAAGGAAAAGGCGCTAACTAAAGGCCAGGGCATAAGCCTATGAAATATAGGATAAGTCTTTTGTTGTGAGGTAATTAAACTGGTGATTGAAAAGTAAAGCCTTTACTGGTGTATTCTTCTGATATTTCGAGAGTTTTTAGCAGAAGAAATGTGATTAAAATTAAATTGTGTGTGATGTGGATGACACACAAGAAAGCATGAGTCACGAGGCTAATTTTCAACTAGTGGATGAATGAAGTGTTTGGCTCAAGTGTGAAGAAATACCTCTAGTATAATCAGTTGCCTTTTATGTGCCTTATGGTAATGAGCGATTCTCCTGCACGTCGTCAAGATTTGGAAGATACTTTATTGCAGGAGTTCAATTTTATCACAATGTGATTCTTGCCTCCTAATACCACAGCATTCATCCAGCCAATGAACTAGAAGATTATTTCAAAATACAGGAAACTGTACACAATAGTTATTTTTCAAGTGTGCTTTGAGGTGACATCAGATACAGAATTGTCCGTAAGAGAGTTCTAAAAAACATTTCAACATTTAACTGCATTAGTACTCATAATTAAGTCTTGTCAGGGAGTGACATCCCGGACGATGCCCTCTTCCTGGAAGAAATAGGTGGATGTTTGCACGAGAGAGGTTTCTAAGGATTAGAGCCTTCCCTTGATGACCCTGTACATGTGGCGCAGTCAATTGTTGATTTCGATACGTCCACGGGTTTGGAAGTAAGTGGCGAGGATATGGAAGAGTTGATAGATGAACACAATTAAGAACTCCTCACTTAAGAGATATCTAAAATCTACTGTAAATTTTTAATATATTTGTAAAAATCTTATAAAATTATTCATTTCCAATTTTTTGTATTTCGTAGTCACATTGTGGTCATACTTAATGTTGATTTATCCATTTCCTTTTTATAGCCGATTGTAACAAACAAAAAGTATACATATGACAAAAGGCTAAAAGTACAGAAAGAAATAACATTCTACTCTTTATAAAATTTACATTTCTAGCTTATATTTATATAAAAAATGCGCTTATGTAAAAATTTATGCTATTCTTAATAATAAAATAACACTAAATATCGTATAAGTGTCTTATAAAACTAAAAATGATATTAATTTTTAAAAGACCTTATCAACAATCTAAATTAGAATGTCAAATATTATCTTCAGACATTAGGTCTGAATACCGATTACAACATTCACACACCATTTCAAACTATTGTTTCCAACTGTCTATTTTAATTTCTTATACGATAAACATTGCTTATACGTTAATGTTTTGTAAACCGAATTTATGTCACCTAGATATAATCACTATAAATATGGCAGTAACTTTAAAAAGAATTCAAATATTAGTACCGAATACCGATTATAACGTTCATGCAGCATTTCAAACTGTTGACACCAACTGTCCATTTTAATTTTCTATGTGTACTATCTCTTCGCGAAATGTCATAGCGTACAACTGCTATGCAATAAAAATATGACATTTCGTATCATAGACGATGGTATATAGTTCTGAAATACTGTTCAATTCTTTGAAAAATAACATTCATTTCTTTAACATTTCGTTTATAATAAATTGCAAATGTAACTATTAGTTTATGTTTCCCATAGTTATATCTGTATGTTGAAGCATTGATGTCTAAGCATTGTGAAATCTATAAATCGTATTAAAGCATTAAGATGATAAATGGATTTCACATTTATTGTGTTATAATAGCACAAATAACCGGATTTATGTGAGCAAGAATGAATAAGCATTGTAAATATGGCACAGATAATAAAAATGATATGAAAAGCTTAATACGCGTACTTAATATATTACTAAAATAATATTAATTTTCTTCACGCCACCAATATCTTATAAAGATTCTTATATCATAAATATTATTTATATAGTAACGCATATTTATCACGAACGCTAACTCAGACATAAAAATCGATGTTGCAACATTTAATATAGTTTTGGATTCGATCGCATACATCTCAGCTCTTAAATATCTCACGTAAATTCAGTTTACATTTCAGAGAAAACAAAATCATTTAATTTTAAGTCAAGAATGATTAAATATAAATTTAGCGCTTTAAATATATCTATGAATACTTTTGATTAATCTAATTTCAAGAACTACCAAAGTGTGAATATTAATATACTACAATAAATTAACACGTTGAGTGCCACTGTGACTGATACTGAAGCGCTGAAAAAATTACAATGTTTTAATTAATTTTTAAGAAAGTATAATCCTGTAATAAATAAAAGATAGGCAAATTTTAAATCTATTTTCAGTAATTACTTAAAACGCTATATATTTTTTTTTAGTTTTATATCATATTTTAGACGCCAATCATCAGTGAATGCCGCGTTTTAATCAGAAAGTTCAGTGCCATTCACCGGTGACTGACGTGGCGCTTAACGTGTTAATTACAAAAATGAAAAGTGAAAATGCTATTTCTGGGGTAATTAGAATTATGCAGATTATTAACATTATGCTTCATCTGTTTCACAACGTAACCATTTCCTCTTTTAAACAACCTTTTTCTAAATTTAAATCCATAACTATATTTCAATATTTCTACAGTTTTTTATACAGGACCTTTTTAACTAAAACATTCTCACATTGACGGACAACGTTTTTCTTTGTGTTCTGGGACACAGTGATTACTTCTACATGGATATACATTTTCCATTCAGGAAATTGCACATGTAGACTCCTAGTCAGACTTCATATGCAGCTAGGTTAATATTTTTATCTGTTACACATTGTCCCTGAAGTTCTCTTAATCCCAATTACCCTTGATTCTAATTACGCCTATTACCCTTATAGATATATCATTAAAATTTTTGTAAAAGAAGACTACTAAACCAAAAGATAATATCGGCGCATAAAAATAGCATGACTAAATATTAAATTACTTTAGAAACACCTTGAATTCAAAAGTGCTAAATGCACTTTACCGATAAAAAATAATAATAGAAAATGAATTATGAATATAATAAACAAAAAGGAAAATTTTATCGTGAAACGTTTTATCAAACATAATTTTCTGCAATATATGGATGTCGCACTGGTTTCTATGAAACAGAAACTGCCTTGAAGTACAGATGTCTATCTACTGGTGCCGATTGAATGAGATAAACCATAAAAAATAAAAATTAAGTTTTAATAAATCATTAATTTCATATTAGAAGAAAAATGTGAATGCTCTGAATGCTGTTATTATGAAAGTATGCATATTACAAAATTATTCCCAAAGGATGAATAGAACAAAAAATCATTGAAAATTATTATAATGAGGAAAAAAACACTAAAAATTTTCGCATAGTGTCCCATATTTTGCAACCAAACTGGAATAATAAGCGTTCGAAACACAGTTAATACACCTAAATAATTAAATAACCAGACATCTAAATTAAAGTCAAAATACTAATTAATTTGTAATGAGTAAGATAAAAAGAAAAATTGTTATTTTATAATAATTAAATAGTAAATTTTCATTTATTTTAATAACCCATAAAAAAATGCAATCATCATCTGCGAAAGGAAAATACTTTCAAAAATCTAAAATTATAGAAAAAAATTGTAGATGTGCTCCCTTCTATTTACTGATATGACATAATTTTAAAACTAAGCAAAACTAAAATTAAATAACATAAAGATAAAACAGTTACAAATTTATAATGAATAATATAATAATTATGCTTATTAAATAATCAATTAATTATAAAATTAATAATATTTGCCTACAATGAAAAAACTATTCTCCGTGATTTAAAAATTAAGGTAAGTATATCACCCCTATTACTCTGCATTGACTGAAATGATATACTTAAATAACGAAGCAATTTAAAATGTAACAGATATATTTCACGTTAGGGAATTTAAAACGACATGTTAAATTATATTTAAAATTAATGAAACTACATATTTTTCTTTTAAATTGCGAACAATTAGATACAAATTGATGCTATTTAAAATAAAAATATGAATTATAAATTTTAAAATGGTACATTTTTAATCTTTTTAACAGAATGAATAATTGGTGAGAGCGTAATTAAAAAAAAAAAAAAAAAAAAAAAAAAAAAAAAAAATTATACAGATATAATTCCATTTAATTTAATTTAATAAAACATATTTTAATAAAATAAAGAGTTATAATATAAGTATAAATAATTGACACTTTTAAAAGAAATTTTGAAATAATACTATTAATATGCTATATTGAGAGAAAAAAAAAAAAATAACTTATACGCAAAACATTCATAGCCTTATAATACAGCCCCATACTCACCATGTGCTCCAATAAAGGTTGCCAGTTTGGCCTGCAATTTTAATCCGAAATTTCAGTTTCATACAGGAAATTTCGAAAGAAGAACTTTTACTTTATGTGATCAACAAATCTGCCTAATTAAATAAAGCATAATATACTATTTTTAATTTCTGGTAGGAAGTCGAAATTTCTGAATAAAAATGGAGGCCAAAGGGACAACCCTGGCTCCAATGGAGTTGGCAAAAGGACATAATCCCAATTATACAGCATAAAATATACTAAAAGGACACTCATTATTCAGTTGGAGAGGTCCTATAAATTTACAAAATCACAAGTATTATTATTATTATTATTACGAAATCAGAGTACAGTAAACTCTCTTTAAGGCGGACTCTGCGTAAGACGGAAATCTGACTAACTCGGAAAGATTTTCTGTGAATCCATAGATATGGAGGGAAATATTGTCTACTACGGAATATTGTCTACTACGGAATATTGTCTACTACGGAAAATTTTCTCTGTCCCGATCCATTCCACAAAAGACAGAGTTTACTGTCATTTTATATTGTCAGATATGCTTATGTTTGTACTGTTTTAAATAAGTTTTAAATTAGTTGTAATTATATTTTAATAATTTTTAACATATTTTAAATAATTTAAATAATTAATTTTATATACGCAGTAACAAATTTTTGCCGCTAACTCAAACTGTGATGAAACATCTTGATGTCCCATAGCCCAAATGGTTGTTTTTGGCAAATTGCTTGTAGCGAAAGTGCTGCATGTTTCTTATTATGCGTGTTATGTGAGTGAAATTTGTTTCTGATTCATTTTGCTTTTATCTTCTATTTATTTATCATTTTTCAATGCAATGTATCGGAAGAAGTAGACAATTTTAAACAAATTTGCTAGTCGATTATATGAAATATTGCATTATTTTGTCGAATGAGTTTGTTCTCTTTGGACGTGATTATTCCTCCACGTATCATCATGATACAGCGTCTAGAATATATAGTGTGGAAATCGGCTATTCCAGTAATACTTAAAAAAAATACTATAATATTGGATCCCTTAAATGTCAAACGATGCTGAAATCCAATGAGTCGATCAAAGCGACATCTGCAGGATATTTTCTAAAACTACAAGACGAATTTATCTAGACGCTGTATTAATACGATGTTTACTTTGAGATTTGAAAATATATCGCAGATGTCGCTGCGATCTTATCCCTGGATTTCAGCATCAATGCACATTTTAAGGGATACAAATTTTTAGCGCTGTTTGGATAGGAGATTTCCACTATATATATTCTAGACGCTGTAACCATGGTCTTTCAAAATTTTATGCTAATTTATCTAAATTTAATTATTTTTCAATATTTTTAAGTTATATTTATTTCAATTTTTCTGTTGTCAAATATTATTAAATATTCTCTTGAATGTAATTCCATAGCAGATTTTTTTTCCAGCTTATGATGTTTATATTTGTTTTTCCTATACAACTTATTATGGAATATTTTACGAAATGAGATCTTTAAATCGAGTTTTTGTTATTTTATTGTTCAATTAGTTAGTTAGTTATTAAATTAAATGTATTGCATATGTATGTAAATACTTTATATCTTAAATTAGAGATTTGGTCAGATTTTCTAGGAAGAACTTGAGTACTGAATTTTGATTTTCAAAGGTATTGTGTATATATATATGGTATATATATAAGCTCAAAAAAGGTTAAAAATAAAAATAAAAATAAAATCCGTGCGATAAGCGCTACAGTTGCAAATAACTACACAGATTATATATAGCACATTATTTATGAAATGCATTTGGCAGCCCCAAAATCTCGCACCATAATTAAACTAAGAAAAAAACAACAAACATCAAAGACATTTCAACAGATATAACCTGAACAAGAAAAAACAACCGAAAAGCTGAGGCCTCGTCAGCAGTGGGCATTTTATAAAAGCACAGCAATGTTTCAGACTAATTACCATACACTACAAACCATTATTCAGTAGTGGCAATGGGTTTCGGTCAGATCGTCGCAAAGCATAAATCAAATGCATAAAAACAGTTGAAAGCATATCGCGAACACTTCCCCACCGGACCCAACCCACAATAAACAGCACATCTCGATGATACAGCTGATTCAAAACATATGTGTAATATACACTGAAACAACAATAAAATTATTTTACCCCAACCTGAGCCACGAAGAAAAAAAAAAAAAAAAATCAGTTATCCATAATCTGTCCATACTCGTTCGTGTCTGTTGCCATACAATTGCAGACATCCTTGTAAAACCAACCAAAAAAGGCTTTAAGTGATACAAATCATCAATCATATAGCAATTAGTCATAAATGAAGACCGTCTGTAAATATAGTATATCTATTAAGGGGTATACTATACTTTACAAAGGTATGTTATTTTTATAATACAGAATGCTGGTTAAATTAAAATGTTCTTTAAAAAATAAATTTTAATTCGAAAAGAGTTTATAGTAGCGAAAAATCTCACATATGATAATATTGATTTAAACGCGTTTATGCATATTTGAACTCCAGTTAACAAATTGGCTAACTTCATCATTAAAGTTATCCCGTTTATTATAGATAGAATTATGTATACCATTTAAAATATTTATTTTAAAATCAAGATAATCAGCAGCACTATTATTTTCATTTGGTATTTTTTTTTTCAAAATTTTCATATCAGGAAAAATGTTACATGATATCGACAAAAAATCACGATCACAGTTCAAAATTATTAAATCGACAATATATCTGAAAGCCAGAAAATTAACATCGTTATTGACAGTACAAAATTGCAATTCATAAAAAATTTTTAAAAAAATAATTTTTTTCAGGATATCATGTAACATTTATCCTGGTATGCTAACTTTGAAAAAACAAACAAAAACAAACAAACAAACAAACAAACAAATGAAAATAATAGTGCTGCTGATTATCTCGATTTGAAAATAAACACTTCAAATGGTATACACATTTCCATCTATAATAAATGTGATAGCTTTAATTTTGAAGTTAACACAGTTAACAGTTGAGGGTCACGGTGACTGACACTGAATCTGAAAAAATTACAATGTTTTATGTACTTTTTAAGAAAGTATAATCCTGTAATAAATAGAAGGTAAGTAAATTTTAAATAAATTTTCAGTAATTACTAAAAACAATATATATATATTTAGTTTTATATCATATTTTAGACCGTCAGTCATCGAAGAATGACGCATTCTAAACGGAAACTTCAGTGTTAGTCACCGGTAACTGACGTGGCGCTTAACGTGTTTGAATCTTTTTTTCAAAATTTATGTTCAAATAAGACTTTAACACGTGAACAAAAAAATATAAACATTTTAATGAAAAAGTTATTGAAATGAATATGATTATTCGCAAAACTAGTTTTTTTTTCTTTTTTACATTTTATGAGATTGTAACTTTTTTATTTACTTTACATTAACCATTGATTTACAATACAAACCGCAATACTTATCAATCAAACTGGACATAAATTAATCCATTAAACAGCACGCATCTATGAAACATAACATTTTTAAGAAAAGGATTCATACATATCTAAGGCAAAAAATAAGGTTGGTAATTCTTTCTTTCGCCAGTTTTTAAATGTTACTAAATTTTATTAAATTAAAAAAATAAAAAGATAAGAAAGATAATTTATTTATTTATTTATATTTCAGAAAAACGATGTATTTTGCCAACTTTAACTTAAAAAACAATATTTAGTAGTTATATGAGATTTGCAAGAAATAAATTAAAACTAATGTATCTTGCACAAACATACAAGTGTTGCCAGTTCTTGAAAAATGTTTTAATGAATAAAATACATAAATAATATTAACTTTTATTATTAATTAATTTATTAAGCCTCCAACTAAAAAAGAAACTCCTCTCTACCGAAATGGACTTCTGGCGAAGGTCAGCGAGAAGTCTAGACTGGATAAAATTAGAAACTTAAAAATACGTGAAATAATGCAAGTCAAACTAAATGTTGTTAATGCAGTCGAGTATAACAAGCTTAGATGGTATAATCATGTCCACAGAATTAAAGAGGAACGTCTTTCTAAAATTATCTTAGAATTGTGCCCGGACTTCAAACGCTGGAGGGGCAGCTCGAGGATGACCTGGCACAGTTGTATTCGAGAGACAATGAATACAGTGTGATTCATAAATACCGAAACAATAGGCTATCTCCTTAAATATTGCCCGTAGGCACATACTTCCAATTGCAAAGTTTCATAAAAAAAGGTGCAAAATTTGATGAGTTAAGTTGCAATTCCACGAGAGGACTTTTTTAGAAAATACAAAAATTAAATTTTTATTAATTTTTTTATTTAAAATTTCCAATTAGAAAAATTTTCCTTATCCATTCTTGAATTAAACAAAAAAAAATGCATCTTGATAGCTGTAAAACTCAGAGAGATATGTCCATTTTAATAATTCGTACGGTTTCAAAGTATCAGGCACAAATTGAAATGTGTGTAATTCAAGAAACAATGTTACTGTAAGGTGTCCGGAAAACATTCATTTTTTCTTTAAATTTATTTGTACTGTTAGAATTTTAAATTTTTTTGTGATGGATAACCATATAATTAAAAAACAAAATCACATCATAAGTTTTCTTACAAAGTTAAAAAAAAAATAAATAAATAAATAAAATCAGAGTAATTTAAAATTGGAATAACTCGAAATATTAATAGCCGAAATGAATTTTTTCCTTTTATATAAACAGAAATATATCAGTTTTATTTTGATTGTGAATTTTAAAAAATGTTTAATTAATAAATTAAAAATACTTAAAATATCAATTTAAAAAAGGATGCAACTTTTAAACAAACCCTATTTTCAAAAATAAAGTAAACCCTCGATTTAACGGACTAATTGGGACTAAGATGTGTCCGTTAAATCGAACGTCCGTTAAATCGCAAAGTACTATTTATAATATTATTTTGTTATAATTATAGAACATATATATATTATTACGTACTTGTAATTACATATATTATTACAGTGCAAATTACATATATATATATAATATATATATACAATATATACAGTGTATATACATGTATTGTATATATACAATATATGTATATACATAAATATATATAGTATATACATATATACTGCTGTATATATATATATATATATATATATATATATATATATATATATACAGGGTGTCCGGTCTCAACGGTGTCCAATGGCTAATTCCTAAACCGTTAGTCATAGACATATAGTTCCAATTACAAAAATGTTTAAAATCAGGTAAAAAAACATTTTAAAAGCGATTTGGATCAATAAAAACATTTCTTAAAAAATTACGAAATTAAAATTTTTATACGGTCCCCCGGTCCTATAAGTTATATTTAGTAATTTTTTCCTATTACACTGACAAGTAAGACAAAAAAAGTCCCATTCATATAACGCTAAAATTGAGTGAGTTATGGAACTTTAAAAATGCATGACTTATGCCACTTTTCTACTCTGAAAACAAATGAGTTCGGCTTGGCTTTGAGGGATCATATACCAAGTGTTTAAAGTATTCGAAGATCTTACTTCATGTGTATCTGCGCTTTGAAAAAAAAATCGTACAAGTATTATGATTAAGTCCCAAATTGGCTAAAATAACATATGTTTTATTTTGTCAGGATTTGAGACTGTTTCTCTTATGATTTCTTTTAACAAAAATTATGTTTTTTTTTATAAGTTTTTATGTTATTTCAACAATCGTATGTATGTTTTTCCAGTTCAAAATTTGTACTCGAACTTTAACCCACTTTTAAATATCCGATCGACATTGCATTTTACATACTGGCGCAAATCCGATAACAATCTAATATTATTAAGATTTTCGGTGGTTACCATTTATACTTATTTTATAGGATAACACAAAAAATTTCGGATAAATTTCTGCCAAGGAGTTTAAGAAGAAGTTTTAGATTAGATAATACAAGACTGCGATTGTTTGGGTTTTTTAGCTTTTAAGTATTTTTTAGCACTGAATGCGAATTTTCAAATTTAAAGAATAACAAAAATCGAATATTATAAAGCAGAGGAGATGGTTGTGTTTTTTAACTTTTGATAATTGATTTTTATGCACTTTTTAGCACTGAATCTGAAAATGACCTTCATTTTTAACCATTATGTTAGAACTTTTTTGCAAATCGCAAATGTGTAAGTTAAAATATAGCGAAAATCTCATACTATAAGACATATGTAAAACATTTTTTATTTTATTTTATTTGATTTGATTAAAAAATTTATTCGATATTTTTGCTTATCCTGGGATTCTTACAGCTAAACAACTGAGTGTTCCGATGAGATGGGGGAAGAAATTCAATTTTAACATTGAACTTCTTAACTTTGAAATTTGCAGTTTGCGAAAAATCCTGATATGATAGTTAAAATGAAGGTCAATTTCGGATTCAGCGGTACAGAATATATAAAAATCAATTATCAAAAGCTAAAAAACATGACATAACCCAACTTTTGCAGGTTTGTGCAATCTAATAATATTTTAAAATACGTATCATTTTGTAAAGAACTGAGGCTGTTAATTCAGAATCATTTTATTTAACAAAAATTCTGTTTATTCTTTCTTCTTAAATGTTTATTAAAAATTGTATATTTTCCATTAATATGCCAGAATGATTAAAGATTTCAAATTTATGTTGCAATGTTAATTTTACTCCCAAACATTTTTTATATCTGACGAAATTATATTTCGACTAAATTTGTGAATGACCCCAATTTTGCAGCAAAAATTATGCTCCAACTTTAAACGGCTATTCTCGGTCAATTTTAATCGTAGAATAACGGGACTTTTTTGTATTACTTGTCAGTGTAAAAGGAAAATTTCATTAAATATAACTTATAGGACCGGGGGACCGTATAAAAATTTTAATTTCGTAATTTTTTAAGAAATGTTTTTATTGACCCAAATCTCTTTTAAAATATTTCTTTACTTGATTTAAAACATTTTTGTAATTGGAACTATATGTCTATGACTAACGGTTTAGGAATTAGCCATTGGACACCGTTGAGACCGGACACCCTGTATATATATAAACACAATACATTACTTTTAATAATACAATATTGGTAATGAAATACAAACGAATTAACACATATGCAACTTTTATGGGAATGAAACACTTTTTACACAGAAATAATAATTAATAAACAAGCAATAAACAAATGGAAAAAAATTACAATGCCCCCAAAACAACAGGCATCATTTTATGTTATTTACATCACATTAAAGGTTGCTCCATACTGCTGGATTGAAAAAAGGCGTCTAGTTTTAGTTGTTTCCCACTTGAATGCTGTTTTTTTTTATTATAAGAGCTCGAAATTGTCTAAATTGTTCATAATATGCAAACACTTCGGGATCTGAAGATGCCCCTATGTAAGTAATGACGTCATCCATATGCTCTCGTACTGTAGATAATTTCGGTCGAAATTCTCTTAACTCTTCTTTCTTGTCGTCCTCGACCTCATCTTCATTATCATCATGCAGAATACTTTCTGCGATCTCCTCCTCATTTAGAATCTGGTAGCCTGGATCTGCTTCGTCATTCTCGAGCCACTGTTCTATATCTTGCTCAGGGATATCATCACCAGCCTCCATTATTGTACTCCTAATATCCGAAATCTCAAACCCTGTAAAATCGTATTCAGGATCTGCGTCGTTGAGTAGTTTTGACCAGCCGTTAGCCAGTGTGGATACCTTCATCTCCCTCCACGCAGCAAAGTTAAAGATAGCTGATTTTAAATTGTAGGTGCGCAAATTTTGAAGCGTCCTGGCTCCTCTCAAATCTTCTACTGCATCATTTTCATTTTCCAACACTACCATTACTTCTTCAAGGAATTTCTTGTTATAAATCCTCTTGCAGGCAACAATGACTCCTTGGTCCATCGGCTGAATTAATGAAGTTGTGATTGGAGGAAGGAAATCACATTTTATTCGTCCATCCCTACTAACTTTTCCGCGTTAGGGTGGCAGGGAGCATTATCAAGGAGTAATAGAGCTTTTACTTCGTGGGAAGGTATTTTCATAACTTCTTCTTGATAGTGACGCACGGCAGGAACAAACTGGTTAAAAAACCAATCAGAAAAAAATCGCCTGTGAACCAAGCATTCTTTGAACTAGAATAGATGACTGGCAGTTGTTGCATACTAATATTTTTTTAGAGCACGCGGTTTCCTGGCCTTTCCAACTACCATTGGTTTAAGACGATGACTACCATCAGCATTAGCACAATGGAGTGCTAAAATACGCTCCTTGTTTAGCTTGCGGCCAGGCGTCTGGCCATCATGTTTGTACGCCAAGGTATTTTCCGGCACAGAACGAAAATAGAGTCCTGTCTCGTCAGCATTGTATAACTGACACAAAAGTAGGCCCTAGGATTCTATCAGTTTCTTTATCTTTTTTCGAAAAGGTTCCACCTGTTCGATGCCGCCGGTTAAAGATTCACCGCATGTTTTCCTGTTAGTGAAATTATGGCGTTTACGAAAGCGCCAAAGCCAACCATCACTTGCACGAAATGTCACTAAACCCATATGATTCACCAATTTTCTGCGGCTGCCCGCAACTCAACACTACGGACGACGATGCCACTTGACCGCTGTTGTACAAACCATTTGTATACTGTCTCCTCCAGGATTTTATTTTGAGCTACTTTTACATGTTTCCTGTCTGCCACTGAGAAACCGCTTTTTGAATCACCCACGCTGTATTTAAGGGGAAAATGGACTAGTTTTTCCTTATTCTTGCGAATGTCTGAAACGGTTCGTTTTTTAACTCCGTATAGTTCGCAAACACGTGCGCCCGACACACCACTCTCCAACTTCTCTATCAACTCAAGTTTCTGTTTTATAGATAAATTAACGCGTCTCTGTTTAATATTACAAGCCATTTGAAAAAAACACTAGTAGCAAAATACACTCGTGAACTGAAGCAGAAATGGATCGTGGTTACGCTAGCGCATGCATAGAACGAAAAGCATATCACATGGCCGCATAGGTCGCCAGCATCAATGCGCATGCTTAGAACTAAAACCACGCTGCAGTGAGAATCAAAGCGCGCGCTTTCGGCGTTTCGTGTTCATTCCCTTTTTTAAGGTTTCGTTCATTTGATCACGAGACATTGCGTCGCCACAGATATAATATATATATATATATATATATATATATATATATATATATATATATATATATATATATTACCGAGAAATTGCTTTTTAAAAATAGTAAAAAGAAATGCTTTGTCGTTGTTCATTGCTTGATTTTTTACATATAAAAGCTTAAAAGAGGGTTGCGTGTTGATTCTCAAGTAGGGGAGGAGGAGGGGGGGCAGTAATACTTTTTTTTTTCGAAGCGTGTTTCATCGTTTTAGAAGTTGTTTTATCATGGAGGCTTCCAGTAAATAATAGTGATAAATAAATATTTGACATTTGTCAAATATAAAAATTTGAAATACGGGCGTTGAATTTCAGGTTAGGAAGAGGGGAATAATTTTAAATTAACGATTTTGATTTGTTAATTTAAGGATAATGTGTTTTAAAAGAGATATTAAACGAAACCCTCTGTGCGATCTGCGATCACACTTACGCACTTGTTTTACTTTAATTCTTGTTTAATTTTTAATTTTTATTTAATTTTTTTTTTAAATTAGTCCGTTGAATCCGAAGTCCGTTGAACCGAGGTCCGTTAAATCGAGGGTTTACTGTATATATTGTTTTTAATTTGCGGATTTAAAATGTAAGTAAAATATTTGAGAAAGACATATTCCAACTTTGATCCATTTATATTTAACGGTTAGTTATTAAATTAAATGTATTGTATATATATGCATATACTTTCTATCTTAAATTTGAGATTTGGTCAGATTTTCTAGGATGAACTTGTGTACTGAATTTACATAAATTTAAAGATGAAAAATGCTGAAAGAAACCTATGATGCAGAAAAATGCTTTTAAAGTTTTAAACAAGGATTTGCTCCTAGTAGAACGTTTAAAGAATGCTACATACATATTTATAACATTTTACAGTATATTTTAGATTACTATGTATTCCCATGACAAAAACATAGCTGCAAAAACCTCCCACTAATCCTCCATAATATATAGATTAATTTGAACCAGTTAACTGCTTTACAACCAGAAAATTTATTTAATGAATCTTTGACTTATTTAATTTAAAGTTATTAAGTTGAATTTATTCAATTTAATTTCTTAAAAAAGTTTCTGGTTCGAACATATTAAACCTGGGTCAAATAAACACACTTATAACGGAAGATTAGTGGGAGCTTGGCATTTATTCAAAAAATACGCAATAGCAACGCTAATGATTATTTATACACTTATACTATTATATTCGAATAAAGATTTATTTTTAAAAAACAATGTTGTTATGAATAAATGAAAAATAAGCTTAAAAATATCGTAAAATTTGTAGCTGTATAACATAAAGTAGATTTTTGAAGAAAAAAAATTAAATATATAATGTAATTTATTAAAATATATTTCCAATGATTTCGTTACCAGAAGTTTCATTATCGCTATTACTAATTTTACAAAATTTATTAACTGTCTGACCCATCCTAAGAATAATAAATACATTACCCGGACAGCGGGCCATGATGGTTGCGGACCTGGCGCCCAGCTTGGGCTCATGCAGACCTCTAGCATGTTTCTTAAGCAATAAGCAAGTTTAACGCAAAAAATCTATACGCTGTTATTTTATATCTAAAAGTTAAGGCATTGTCTTAGTTTGACTTTTAATAATGTGTAAATTTATGGTCGATCCTTAACTTGCATTTCAGATGAATTGATATCGCGTCGGTCAGAGGTATGCTTAAGTATTGTAAGTCATGAATTTTGGATTTTAATATCTCTGCGAATTTTACAGATATCAAGATGGATTTTTTTTGTTTAATTCGGAAATGGATAAAGAAAACTTTCCTATCTGAAATTTTATCGTAAGGGGACCGTATAAAAATTTTATTTTTGTATTTTCTCAATTAGACCACCCATGGAGTTGCAACATATCTCACCAAACTTTGCACCTTTTTTTTTTAAGAAACTTCGCAGCTGGAAGTATGTGCCTAGCGGCAATATTTAAGGAAATAGCCTATTGTTTCGATATTTATGAATCACACTGTATATAGGTTAAATGATGATACTAATCTGCATCGAGAGGGATGGAAAGGATATCTTCGAACTATTTTTATGGGTCGCGGAAACCCACGTTAAGTGGAAACTCCTGAAGAAGAAGAAAAGATTTATAAGGCAACTCGAAAACTAGTTATAACATGCATAAAAAAATTACTTTCAATGTATGTTATATAAACATTTGTGGAACACTTTTTAACTTCTGAACAAGAACGGTTGTTTTAAGCATGTTACGTCCACATCATTACTATTTTATGTAGAAATTCTACGCTAGTGTTTCAATTTAGGGATGTTACAAAAGAAAAAGAAATTATGGTAATATTTTGATTTAGAAAATACAGTCAAATTAAAAACATTTAATGGGTCAGAACCAGTAATAAATTTTCTTGATGACTTTATGATTATTACTTAATATTTGCATAATTTGTATGCTATTAAAGGACATTAACTTTTTTAACATCTTAATTCTTATTATAATTTGTGTAAGTAACGAAGTAAGGTTTAGTTGGCGCAACTGGGCCCTGATTTTACAATGTGACTCTGGAGCTTCTGACAATTCAGCTTCAAAAAGCTAATGTTCGTTTGAATTAAAGTCTGAACGTCTGTAAATGTGTTCAGTTAGGTTCCCTCTATCAGACAGAATTGCACAAAATTACATTTTAATATTTACAAATATAAAAATATGCATATTTTATCTTTCTTTCCTCATGGGTCCAGTTTCCCCATAAAAATGGGGTAAGTGAACCAGGAGGGTGTATGTTCCACATGCTTTTTTTTTTTTTTCATATGGGATATCAGGTCCTGTTTTAAAAAGTGTAAACAACTTTTAAAAAAATTAAGCCAGGCAGATCATGTAAATTATATGCCAATAAAGAGCGTTGTAAGGGAAACCTTCGCTGTCAATGTGTCTAAAAAAAGCACTAAAAATGAAAATATTAGATTTATTTATACCAAAAATAAGAAAAATTAAGTAAGTACTTATGTACTTTAGTATATGTAATAAGTATAAATTTCACATGGGTATTTTAAGGAAAAAAATAGCAAGGTAATCTATGAAAAAAATCTATGAACTAACGGCTACGTAAGTACATAAGTACTTTATCTGTATCATCGTACAATTTCAAGGTTTGACTATCTCGCTTTCAGTGGAAAAGTACTTGCATTCGTAAAATGTTGAAATAATTTAATGACACCAGTATTTACAACAGAATCTATTTGAAAAGAAAAGTAAAAGTATATTTTCGTGTAATTAATAAAGGCGAAATTTTCATTATAAGATTTCGGTGCCAATGAGGCAATTAGGTATTAAAATTATATGATGCCATAACGGCATCGCCGCCTCTGAAGGGGTCAAGAAATTTGGTTTGATACCACACAATATGCTTTTTTTAAATTTTATTACGCAATTTTAATAAGGTATTCTATAATTTTCTTTATTTTGAGGAAAAACAATGAAGAAACTTACTTCCCGTTGTAAGAGAAACTCCAAACAATTATTTATAACTATTGGGATAACTGGATACAGCATGGTCCAGTTACCCCGGATACGTGTCCCAGTTACCCCATTCTTGAAATATTTATGGGGTAACTGGGACACCGGACTTACATTTGAAGCATGAAGTAAATATGTATAGATATCTAATAATATTAATGTAGTTATATGCCTAATGTTTAAAAAAAAAAGATTGTTTAATAAAAGTACTTACAGTATTTTAATAAGAAGCCAAGGAAGTTCAACCAAATTGACGTTGTTTTAAAAAAAAAATAAACGCAAATTTTCGACAACCTATTACAGCAAAGAGAGATTTATGATATAGTTGACACACGTTGTTTTAGGAAGTAGAGGTTAAGGGGCATTGTTCACAAAAGCTAAAACTTAAAATACATCAACGGTTTTTTATAAAATAGCCTATGTCCCGGTTACCTCGTGGGTCCAGTTAACCCAACTAACCTTATTTATGTGTAGCCTTTTCCTATAATTTATTACTAGTTTTTTTTCCCTTACATTTTAAAACCTTGGTTTTATTTTAAATAATTAGAATAACATAATAAACCAATTAGAGTAAGCTATTGAATAATCTTATTAATATTATTATTACAAAAAAATTCCGTAAATTTTGATTAGATTTATCATTACACTTTATTAATCACTGAAACACCGTCAAAATAACTTCAATACATCTGGCTTTTTAGAGAAGATCATACATTAATTTCTACAGATAATATGATACATATTTAGTTTAGAAACGCTCCTATCACGGCCTAGTATTTGTATTGTAGGATTATCGTTGTCAGGGATCCATATGAAAGAGGGGATAGTGCTCCCCTTGAGGTCATTATTCTTTAAAGTTATTTCATGCCTCGTTACCCCTAAAGCGACTGCAAATAACCTCCCTAAATAAAATTGTTTTTTATGCGACCAGTTGTTTTTTTTCCCATTTTTTTTAAATTTATTTTTCTCTGAATGCTTCAGAAGAAAACATTCGATGTTCCCCATTTCCCTAAAGGTAAAATATTAAGAAAGTGCGTTTATTCATTTTTTGGAGAATATACTTATTTAAAAGAATGCAGATGTAATTTAACTGTCAAAAAAGTTCGTAGATACTTCAGTCAATAAATTTTAACATTACGAGATTAATACAATTCCTTACTCTACATCTGAGAAATCGAGTTATAAAACTTTGTAAAATCTTTATTATAATGCAGATTTTTTTTAAAATTTTGATTACCAGATCTTTGGGTGACATTAAAAGCTTAGAATAATATAAGGAAACATTTAGGTTAGTTAACATACTTAAGATAAGTTTTTAATTGGAATTCATAAAGGAAAACAAAGTTACAACAGAATTTTATCATTTTACATTTAAAAAAGAATTTAAATAAAATTGTAAAGAGTTTAGTATAAGACAAAAAGTTCAACTCATAGATTACAAAATGAAAAAAAAAATATATATAAATGTTATTAAAAATATAATCACTTTGGACAATGGATATCAATTATCTAATAAATGTAAAATAGTTATATTAAAAAACAAATGCTGTGGTAGTGTAATTATATACAGAGTGTTCAATGAAAGTTGGTTACGCTGTTTATTTCTGTAGATATAAAAGAGAGATAAATAATACAAATTATAATCATCTTCATAGGAAGATAGGTAATCGAAAGAGTTCATCTTCATGTAGGATCTTTCTTCGAAATTCAAAATTTATTTTTTATATGGACAACTACATATAAAAATGGTTAATTACGAAAAATATCCCATGCTCCCTCATTTATGTAAAACACACAACAAATGAATTGGTTAACTTAAGTATTCGCGGATATATCAGGTTATCCTTTTAGAGTAATGTTCTTATGAAGGACTATATATGAAATAAATTTATAATTTGTAAGGGAAAAAAATTCACAAATAACTTCCACACAACAGATTTTGGCTTTAATTGTCGTATGATTTATACTTTGTAATATATTACACCATCATAATACATGAGAAACCCTATGAGAAATTTCTAACATGTTTAAAAATTCTTTCTTCTATCAATATCTATAGTAGCAGAAATTAGAAAAAACTGTCTTAAATAAATTACCTACAAGCTTTCGGATAAGTTTAAAATAGTTATCAGATTACGCTTAAATAATTGCTAAATTCATCAATACAGAACTTTTTGAAATTGTAATAATAGAGACCGTGTGCAACATAAAAAATTCTCAAAGCGCACGAGATTCAAAATTTTGCTGATATTACGACAAGTGCCAAATGATTTTCTAAATTGAAGAAGTTTTTCTAGAACAGTAGAACCTTGACATACTGCAGATTCAGATATAATGTGAAACAAAACATGTTCCTAATTTGAAGAATTGTTATTTTAGCGCAATTTTATCTTTAAAAAAAGATTATTAAAAAATTTGCTGAATTGATGCATTTTTACATAGATCAGTTGACAATACAGTGTCACAATAGCAGTTTTTTCTCTCTGTAAAAAACATTAAAGCAATAAAGTATTTAACAAAAAAAAAATGTTCTTGATTTCTCATATATTTTTTTTTTCCTGTATCGCATTTATTGCTTTATATTATTTTTCGTATCCGAATACATTCTTTTAAATAATCATAGATACTGTACTTTTGAAGAAAAAAATCTCATGAAAAACATAAAACATAATGCAATTAGTAATAATTTTTTTTAGGAATTTGTAATGATCCGTAGAAGCTTCTGAAAATGTTTAAAATCGATTATCAGTTTACGATGAAATAATGCCTACATCCGAAAGTGAAGGGTTTTGGAAGTAGATATGATAATAAGAGAGTGCAACAGAAACAATTCTCAAAATGTGCTTGATTTTGGAAGTCTATTTCCCAATTTGCCGAAGCCTAGTCGTGTGTTTCTTCATAGGTTAATTAGACGTTTGAAAATAAAAGGAACTTTAAAGCCTCGTCGAGGACCATGGCTTAATCTTTTGTAAGTGAGAATAAAATTATTGATATTTTAGCCTACTTTGCTAAGGAAGTTCAGGCGAGTGTCCTAGAAGGACATTTAAATAAATCTTCTGTGATCTACACTTTGAAAAATACCTCTTGAAAGCAAGACGTGCCTTCCACGCCATGCAGGAAAGTTTATTGCAAAATGTGGGGATGATCGTAATGTCTTGGCTTTTCGGTGTATATGGGCTACGAGTATTTACCCCTCCGATTACGCACGTCGTGTGAATTTGTACATTTGCCTCTAATAGAGCAAACTGTGCACGGTTTGTACCGAATATTCTGTGGACAAATGAACATTTTCTCACTTAAGACCGAGCTACCACCTTCCATAATGATTATTATTGCAAAAATACGAATCTACTTTTCGTTGATGATTTTATCAATAGTGACTACATCTGTGTTGTGTGGAATCTAAAAAACATCATTAATTGATTTACTTTCTTATCAAGGAACATTAATAGGCCATATTTACTACGACTTTATTCTAAAAGTTGCTGTGAAAGATTTGATTTAAAATACAGTACAATTATAAGTCTACAATTTGGTTTGGTTACAATTTGATGACGGTGTACCCCATGACATTAAAGTAGCACATAAGTTCATTAATACAGTGCTTGAATTGGTTTACGCCGAACACAGGATGGCCACATATGTCACCGGATATAACACCACTAATATTTTACTTGTGGGGCCGAATTCGTGCTTTGATTTTTAATCAATGTCCTCTAAATATGAAATGCTAAATATTTGTGTGGCAGAATAACATATGTGTTCCAAAGCACAACGCTATATGAACTAGTAAAAAATTCTTGAAACATTTTTCGGAGAATACTGCATTCGTGCTGACTGCAAACACATTGGAATTGTGATTTAAATAAACTTGCTTTTTTTTGCTTCACAAATTAAAGAATGTAAGCAATTTGGTGCAATCGAGTATGATGAGTTAATTTGTTCAATCACTAATTTGATTGTGATGAATTTATAAAATGTCTTCACATAACTTTCCTTATGTTTTGTGCTTCTAAATTGTTGCAACTTGTTTTATAATTTAATGAATCTGTACAACCGCGTAATAACAGACTTATACTGTATTAAACATTTTGTTGTATAAATTCTGTCTTCCGGTGTTAGAACCCATTCAACAGATGATTCGCTTAAAATGTTACATGTTACAAACATAGATTTACAGGCGGTTACTAATTTTGCCAAGATTTTACGGTTACAGTTTTGTGGATGAGTGACCTTAGTCATAGCTTTCTACATTTTATAACAACATAATTTTGCCGATATTCAAACCAAACTTTTTAGAAGGATGCAACAGATATTATTTTGCAGTTGTGTATTTATTATATAGAAGGAAGCGTAAAAAATGTGTATAATATTAATTTTGTAGGAATGAACAGCTCCATTCCTCCCCATGTGAGGGTGCATGGGTTATATCTTGAGCATTGAAACTTATTGAACTTTGTTATATGCCCGTGGTCATATAAACAATAAATTTTGAATTTCCTACAAATGATTCTACATGGAGATAAACGTACACTTTTCGGATTCTCTACCTTCCTGTAAACAGTTTTCCAATGAATGTTATTTGTATTTCTCTTATGCTTACAGAAATAAACCATCGAAGGACATTTTAGGACATCCTGTATATATGTGTCTGGGAAAAAAATGTAACACAATTATTCTTATTTTCTATTTTTTGAATATTTTTGACAATTATATTATAACATTAAAATAATTCGGATTTCCAACAGTGGTGACTGTTGGAAATGACAGATCCGTTAGAGAGATCCTTAAAGAAATTAATTTAATAGATTCTCGTATTTTATAAAAGCAAGTTGAAAGGCGTTTAAAAAATATAAAAAATACTTTAAAGAATGATACTCAATGCCTTATGTTTCATATTTATACTTCTACACAACAGTGCGTTTAATTTTTTATGTTAATACCGGCGAAACCGATGAAGGGGAACAACCCACACTGTAAAAAAAAAAAAAAAAAAAAAAAAAAAAAAAAAAAAAAAAAAAAAAATGCGACCAGTTTTCCTGTAGGAATCGGAAAAATAGTTGTCCTTATCGTACCTGAAAAATTTCCGACCCAGCTCGGAATAAAATCCGTAAAATATCGTTTTATTGACTATTTCCTTTTCTTTACGGATTTTATTCTGAGCTGGGTCGGAAAATTTTCCAGTACGATAAGGGCAACTATTTTTCCGATTCCTACAGGAAAACTGGTCTGATTTTTTTTACAGTGCACATATTTCGACTATATGTTAATTTTCTGGAAAAAGTAAAGCAGTTAGTTTTGTAAAATTCTAAACAGAACATTTCAGATTATATTTTCTTTGGAAAAAATTTTAAATTATGTATATCTTTGTATTTTACAAATTAAAATCTCTAATATTTTTTGTTTATCTTATAAGCATTTTGCATATAAATAAATTATAAAATTCCCTTGCAAAATAAATAAAAAATTAATGAAATGCATTAATGATTCATATTTGTTTTCATTAATAACAAGTAAAATGTGAATTTTGTCTGTTATTCGAAGCAAAATTGCAATTTTTAGCCTATTCGTAAAAGTAATAATAAAGTATTTTCCTAAAAGATTAAAATGTCTTTAAAAATACTTTTTTCTTTAAAAATAATTTAAATAATACTATATATAATAACTTATTTAAAAATTAACAAATATAGTACGTAAAAAAACAGAACCTTAAAATATTAAATAGAATTAAAAATTATTATGTATGATGAAAATCAACAGTCATATATACAATGATTAATCATTTAGTAATTTAATAACATCACAAAAGAAAAATGATAATAAAAAACTATGGTTTAGCTAAATCTTTAATTTATTGAAACTTTTTAATTTATTGAAAAAAAAAAAACTTATAATACTTGCATCTAGAATCAGAAAATCAATTTTATCATAAAGTACCTCATTATTTTCTTTTCACTAATTCATTCAAGTCAACTGAAATAAAATATTTTGAAATGAAAATACGAGATTTATTTTTAAAAAATGTCATTATGAGAAAAATTTTAATGACTTGTTTCTTGATAAAAGAGGAATTTTATTGCTTTACAAATTTTTAGTTTCAGGCAAATTTTTTAAGGTTCAAGAATTATTTACATACATGTAAATGTTCCCTCGAAAACTGTAGTTCAGTTATTTTTTATAATATATATAAATTCACGTTCAATTTATAAATTTCAAAAGCTTGCGTAAAAATATTAATTGTGTAATACGTAATTGATATTTAAATATCTGAGTTTCGTATCCGTATAAAAAAGAAGGACAATTATGTACTATCATGTTGTTTATTTTGTATTAAAATAATTAGCTGAAATTTCATAAAGTTAAAACAAAATAAATACTGCACTTTCTTTTTTACTATATCATGGCTTTTACTTTATGTTCTAACTATTATTTACCCATAATATATAGATTGGTTCTATAATTTATAAATAAAATATGTGTGTTAGCAATTCGCCGTTGTTGAAATTATTTTAGTATTTCTTGGTAAACATTATGACGCACAACATATTCACACAGCATTAGAATTTTTTAAATGTCAATCACAATATTCCTGATAAATTGATATTTTACCCTATATATTTCCTATATATCGCCTATATATAAATAAGATTCAGTAAAATTTTAAATTGAATATTTACTGCGTAACTTTAGATTATATTCACGATTTTTACAATATTTTCTCAGTTTGAATTATCTCTCCTAATAAATTACTTGATTGAGTAAAACTATTATGCGATCGCTTAAAATAATTTACCATGTGCATCGCTGGAATTTGTACACTTATTCACAAGCTGTTTCTATAATTCTTTTTTATGAAAAACACTTAAAGTTTGGCGTTCTGCTCAACCCCAGACATTTTAAAAAGTTATTTTATTAACAGAAAATATGTTACTAGATATTTTGTTAATAGTAATCCGGATTACAGAACTACTTGGGTGAAAAATGTTCTTATATTGACAATTGTAACATATTTTTAACATATTAATTAATATTATAGAATCCCTTTTATCACCACCAAGAAGCTTATTTGTATGAAAATTACCAATAATGCGTTGAAATTTTTTATAAGCGACAGTTTTGTATTAGCGATATTCCACGAGTTAATTGTCAAAAAATTCCCCTGAAAACGCTACTGACAGAAGCTTTTTGATTCTGATAATTTCATACTAATCTCATAATTCATATTGGTTTAAGTCAAACGGGTTAATCGTTTGTAATCCGGATTCACAAGATAGGCATATTTAAAAAAAAAAATGTGCTTGAAAATCTCTTTAAAAAATTTAAAAAATGAGTAAACTGAAATATAAGTTTCTAAAAAAATTGTGTTTTAAAGAACATTTTTTCCATCATTCGACAATTGTAAAGCTTGAATAGTGCGATGTTTAGATTAAAAAAAAAAAAAAAGTAAAAGCAATTTTTTTGGTCCGGTGGTTCCACCGTGAATATAAAATCAGTGTTACTCAAGAATATATTTCTGATTTATAATATATATTATACGAAACACAATCGAACGAAATAATTGATTTACTTCTAAAAAGAAGGAACATAGGGTACGTCAGGGTTAGTTGCTTCCCTCAAGCGCCCCTAGTTTTTCTTTTATTGCTCACATTTGACCCATATTCTTCAAATTTAAAAAAAATAATTAAAAAAAAATATTACTGTAATATATCCCAGACAGAAAAATATGTTGAAACGAATTGGGCCGTTTATCCGATTTATTGACGGAATATCAGTAATCGCCCATTGACATTAATGTGATGTCAATAGATCATACTATGTTAAAGTAGTCCAATACTGGTAACGGTAGGAAATCGAAATAACATATCGATTTGGCTTGATGATTTTAACTCCAAAAATAATATCGGCCGAATATATTACCCGACTAATTTTCGACAATTTGTGTCCCTCACCAATATCCTCTGCAGTTTCAGTCAATTTACGAATCACGTGACTTCCCACCCCATTTCAAAGTCTTTTGTCTCCCACTTTATCCAACCCCTCAAAGTTCTGTCTTTTTATGTTGCAAGCAAGGTCATTTTAAACCAGTCGGAGAAGGCACACTGCCATGCGAAGAAGTTATATGAAGTGAATATAAATTTCTTAGCATTTTCTTCAGAAAGTAGTAATATTTCATCTTTTAAAAATAAACGATCGCTCAATATATTGCTCGCAAACATCTCTAGAAGTTAGAAGGAATTTGTGCACTATTTTTATGGAATTACGAATATTTATTCTTACTTAAAAATTAGTTTTAATAAGCATAAAAAATGAATTATATATTTTTTGGAAAGATTAGATTGTTTTTGGTATTTAAATGAATAAATTAAAAATAAAGAATATTAGTTGGTAAAATTAAAACATTAAAGAACAATGCTATTTTATTAAAATAGCAATAAAAGCCTTTGTGCAGGAATATTAAAAAGCAGTAAACCAATGTTTAAAATGCATAAATAATGCGTGAAAAGCAGCAAACAGCTTGGCTCAGCCTTGCTTTTTCTAGCACGCTGTTCCTTTTTCAACTATCTTGCACTGAAGAAGAATCTCGCTGTAGATTCGAAACAGCTGTTTGCTGCTTTTCACACATTATTTGTGCATTTTAAACGTTGGTTTACTGCTTTTTAATAATGCTATTTTGTTTGTCTTTCTTTAAGTTAGAATATGGTAAAATAGGGAAAACTGAAAATTTTGCTGTAAGAACTTCCTTGAATGTGCGGATATGGTACAATACGGTATGATCCTTTACTGTATAATTTACCTTAAAAACTGTAATAAAAGGGGGAGGGGGAGGGAGAAATAAGAAAAAAAAATGGAATTTCATCTTTTTTTTTTTTTTTCGTCATTTAAGGAAACTCTACTTATTATTAACAAATTTCGATGTAATGTAGAAATTAAAATAAGAGATTGCTTTCTTTTATGAATTTATTACATTAAATAAAACGTGAAATATTTTAGCTTATTATTAGTTTAGACCTGACTAAAATCTTAATGTTATAAACTATCTTGATAATAAAAAAAAATCTTTAGACATGTTTCTTAAGGCGTCTCAGGACTCTTAAAGCTTCAAAATTTTCGAAATTTTATTTATTTTTTTAATGTTAAACTCCTATTTTTCTGAAGATTTTGATATAATTGTTTCTTTGAAAGTCCTATTAGAACAGAAGTTATGGATTTTAGAATTATACCCGCTCAATAGCTGAAGCGGCGGTTCCGAAACTTTGAAGTCATTTTTCTCCAAATGACGTTTTTGGGCATAACACGCACGATAGTTCAAAAACTTCTGAATATTTTTTCATGAAATTTTCAAAATACATGTTTCATGTTAGTCTGTATAAGGTAGTATAAACTAAACCTAGAATTTCCTTTTTATTGTTCAAAAAAATATTTTTTAGGTGATTATACTGTTGAAATTTTCAAAATTTTGCATTATCTAAATACAACTTTGTATTAAAAATATAAAAATGCTTTAAATGCAAATGTATTTAGGTTCATGTTAATTATTTTAATGTTACGTATAAATAGACACCGAAATTTTCATTCTAGTTGTAAAATTTATTTTGTAATCCTGAACATAAGCTGTCATACCAATTTTCTGATCATCAAATGTCTGACAATTTGGAGCCTCTTGTAAATGTTAATCCTGAATCTTGCAATTTTTTAAATACATGAAATGAAAGAACATACTTATATCTTTCATTCCCAATAAAATTGGATTTTAAAATCATGTACATTTTAAGATATTAAATTTTCAAAACGGTCGGTTTTTTTTTTCTTTTTATCCAATTTTAAGAGTCCTGAGACCCTTTAAAAGTGCTAAATTTATTATTTTAAACGTCATCTAATATTTCATTAAAAATGAATTTAGCGCAAATAACTGTTTTAATATTCAAAATTTTAGCTATTATCTAGCATACTTTATTTTCAATTTATTTATTTAAATCGCTCAAAATAATCTAGTCTTTATACCCAGTTATTTAAAGCAATAGCACAACAGAGTATTTCATTATGCTCTTATTTATCACAATATTTTTTAAAGGTATGAATGACTATTCATAATGCCTAAATATCAGTACATAAAATTTCTTCTAATATCAAGACATCGTTTGCAACATTTGTAAGGCTCTCATTTATTTTTTTAGATGAAGATTTACAAATTTGAGTAGAAAATTCGCTAAGCTATTTATATTCATGAAAAAAATCACTTTTACGTGTATATTTTAGTTAAAAAAATTATTTCAAAATCATAGATTATTATTTTACTTGAAGAGAAATCTTGTTTTTATTTTATAAATTACTTTTTACACAACTTTTAAAGAGTAGGGTTTTCACAACTAGTAAACCTCAAGAACAAGAGGGCAACAAAACTGGGCGGGGGTAGAAAAATAACTAGAAAATAGCCTGGACTCAGTAGTCATAAAGTGGAGCATTATGTTCAAAACCTATGCATAGCATGTCATGATCCTATGATCCTCAACTCGTTTGCCGTGTGGCCGAAAAGCCGTTACTGCCGATCTCAGAGACTGAGGTCGCCCGGACGAATAATAGTCAGATTAGGACATTCGGCGGAAATTTGACCACGGTTTATTTGCTGCTTGGGAAATACCACATAAAATGCGATTTTTAGGGGGGGGGGGGAATCAACGATTTTTGCCATCTATCACAGACCTCATGCTTAGACACTCCACTGGAACGAAATAGATGCTCTAACCAGTAGCTCTGGAATTAGGAATCGCTTCTACCTATAAACAAAAACTTTATTCGAACCTGATTCAATATCATTCACTAAATATTTCAGAAAAAATCTATAATAAAAACAGTATACTTCATCTGCTAATATCTCTATCTTATGAGAACGTACAATAAAAGACAAACTTAACTTTTTTTAGGATTACATGTTTAATTTGAAGAAATACTCTGCTGTAATGTCATCTATTACGCTTTATTATAACGATTGAGAAAAGAAGAACATCACAAGTTCGTAATATATCCAATGGCTGAAGTACAGTGACTGGCGCAAATAACCCGATGGGGCATCTGACTAAGCTTAAATAGAGAACCATAAATTAGGATAATACTAAAGGATAAATCTAACATTGGCAATGCGAGCTATTTTATCCCTCTGCCTTGCGAGCTGCACTTCCCTTGCATGCTTCTGACTATTGACTCCGATTTTCTGTTATATAAGAAGCTCAGTGAGTAGTATACAAATACATCTTTATTGCGACTATTTAAGGGTTTTTTCAATGCTTTGCGCTACATTAACACTAGAACGGTGGTAGGGGCCATTTTGTCACCTGAGCAATTTCGTCCGTTGATTACTTTAGTTTGGTTCGAAGAGATCGTTTGAAAATTTTGATTTTTCCTAAATATATAACATATTTTTCTTTAAAAAAATCAGCTTTCTAGATTTGTTAGTTTTTGAAATATTGGTATGTATTCCTAGAAAGGCGGGCAAGGGTCATTTTGACCCCTTTAGTAAAATACTCTTTGTACTCGAAGGATTGTGAACCCATGAGAAAAATTCAGTGATAAGCAATTTTCGATTGTATTCATACCGTCTCCCAGAGAGATAAAAACTGGTGTGGTGACACAACATTATTATCTGTAATTTGTATGTTATAATTCCTTTGTTTGATTTTGCCATGCTTTTGCGATGCTTTTGAACACAATATTTCAAAAAAAAAAAGAAAGTGTAAGGTTTTTCAGACTTATATATTTTTTTAGAAATAGTATTTTCCTATTTGTTACTTTTGTTAGTTCAGATTAATCACTGCAGGTGCTAACCGTAGGGGAGGGGTTTTATAAGTAGAGTACGAATATTGTTCATGCGCAGACAGTTGAACATTTCCGAGCATATAATTTGTTGAAAATTGCAAAACATGCTACCGACCAGGACAAAATATTACAGTTGATGAACAATTGTTCCCATCTAAAGCTAGATGTAAATTTACGCAATATATGCCAAATAAACCGGAGAAATTTGGGATAAAATTTTGGTTATATGTTGACGTTGATACTAAATATGTACCTCTTGAATGGACTTCCATTTCTAGGAATAGATGAAACCGAAAATTCTCAATTAAGTTTAATTGATTTTTTTTCATGAAATCAACAGATCCCCATCTAAACAAAGGGAGGAATATTATGACAGACAACTATTTTACTAGCATCAAACTAACAGAAATGCTAAAAGCTAAAAATACAACTTTGTTGGCACAATGAAAAAAAAAAGAGAAGACAAATTCCTATATCTTTGAAAATATGCGTAGTACTCTTTATTCATCGAAGATAGTGGAACATGACAATGTGACACTTACCGTCTATCAAGGCAAAGGAAACAAAAGTGTCTTTCTACTGCATTCATTACATTCTACTGTCAAATCTGAAGACAATCTCAAGAAGTTGCCCGATTCAATATAATATTACAACGCAACGAAATATGGTGTGGATATTCGTAATCAGATGTGCCGAAAATACTCCGTTAAATCGGCTTCTAGACGATGGTCTGTACATATCTTTTACAATATTTTGGATCATGCAGCTTTGAATGTGATAATTTATCAAAGTATAACAGGCAAGTCCATCAGCAGAAGAGATTTTCTATTAAAATTAGGAGAGATGTTAAGGATGGTTCTTATGGCTTGAAAAGACCCAAAGATCCTTCCTGAGTCTTAAGGAAAAACACACGAAAATGAAGAAAATGAGAAAAAAGTGTCAAGTACAGAGATAAAATGGAAACAAATCCCAAGAATTTTGTTTATCGTGTTCCAAAGTTGTGTCAGTATAACGCACTGGAAAAATTGTTAAAATTTATTTTTGTATCAACTGCATTAATTCCTAATCCGTGTGTTTAATTTAGAGTATTTTAAGCATTAAATAAAATTGAAACGAAATGTTTTACATTCTAACCATTCAGCTACATTTATAATGACATAACGGAAACAACACAACACGTTCCTCATTTATGGATTTAGAGAGTGACTCATTCGGCGAGTAAGTAGATGAAAAAAAAAAAATTATAAATTGTATTTTATTTTAGTTAACATTAGTTTTAATTTCTGAAAACATTTATTTTAAATCTAGTTTTATATAAAATTAATGAGTTTTTTGAGTAGTAGTAGTATGATCCCATTGATCGCCCTGTAGGATATTTACATATACAGTAATTTAAAAACTCAACAAATTATCAAGTAATATTAAATATAAATTATAAAATACACGGAAATGCCATATTTTTGCCAATGAATGGCATTTAAAATTGTTTTAGCGTTGTTATTTCAGTAGTTTGATCGTGGGGCCAAATTGACCCCTTCCCGCCGTTCCAGTGGCTAAGATTTTTCCGCCGTTCTAGTGTTAATAACGTAATTTTGTTTTGTTTTTTTCCCTAACGTGTATTTTCAGCTTTCTTTTAAAGTTTTTTCCCCATAGCAATTTTTTTAAATCTTATTCTTTTATAGCTTCAGAAAACTAATGAAAACTATTGATTTTTCGATAAATTTCAAATATTCAAGTACCATGCGCTACCGCCAGATGTAAAAATATATGTAATTTGTTTTTGCATTTTGCTAAGCATCCCTAAATACAATTTTTTCATGGTTTAACGAATAAAACAACAACAACAATAACATTTTTCGGCCCACCCTAATAAAAATTATCCAATCAAACTATGGCCGGTGAAAAAATTAAAGTAAATTATATTTAGTGGAATGCCAAATTTTCCTTTTGATATATATTATTTAAAAAGGCGGGAGAAAAAAATAGTAAAATTTACTTAGATAATAATTATATTGAGAAGTTTATGTATAAATATTTGATACACATAATATTTTTATTTCTTTGAATGTTTTAGTGTGTTTAGACAATTATACATCAGATAAAGAATATAAGCATATAGTAGCACGCATACAATATTCTAATATCAATTACATAATGCACATATAATATAATATTCCATCTATGCGTTATAATATAAATTCCTCATAAAAGAGGTTTTATCATATATATTAGACATAATTTTTCTCAAAAACAATAAAGTGATAAAATTAAAAAAAATAATTATTATTTTCAAATTCTTTTGATTCCACATATATTGATAGAAATTTTTTAAATGACTCATCCTTCTGTGTACGCAGTTCTATTACAACTTTTGATCATAATTGTTTGAGTTGTACAATTGCTGAAAATATTACCATTACAGTGATTAATTGTTGAAAAATATTTCTAAAATATATCTAATCTAAATTAGACACCTTTAAAAATTAAAACAGTGTATGCATATTGGGTTAAAAAATTCTTATAATACTATTATAATAATGGAATATTATCTATTATATTAATAGAATATTATCTATTATTCTAATAGAATATTATCTATTATAATAATCGATAAATAACTACCGGGTGTCCCAAATATGACTTATGGATGTTAAAATTCGATAACTTCCAAACGATGACAGATATTAAACAAATTCTTGCAGGAGGGTTATGTATGATGTGAGGAGTTTTTGTACAGTGATTCTTGATTTTAGTTCGAATTTCAAACAATAGATGGCGCTGAGAGCAATAGGCGAATTTTTGGTACATCGGTATCCATTCAATACGTTTTAATCTCATTTTTTGCCGGGAAGAAGAGAGCGGCCGAAAAATCGAGGCTGGATTTAGCGGTTATTGCTTGCAGCGCCATCTAACAATGTTATTTATAACTAAAACTGAGAATCGAAACATAAAATTTCCTGACATCTTTCATAACACTCCTGCAAGGATTTTTTTAATATCTGTCACCGTTTTCAAGTTATTGACTTTTAAAATCCATCAGTCATTTTTGGGACACCCGGTATAAATTTATAATTAATAAAGCATTAGAAAAAAAAGTTACTAATTGTGAATAAATAAATAAATAAATCAGTTGAATATTGTCTTTGAAAATTGTAAAAAACAAATTAGTTTCTTTTTACATCTTGAACAGTCTAATGTATTAAAATAAACGTTTTTTCATTTATTTTTTGTTCTCAAATAACCTGAAACAAATAAAATTGGAATTAAAACTACACGGTATTTTAACAGAAAAAATAATCATGGAAAGTATTTTAAAACTTCATTTTTAATTAAACTTGCTATATCTTTCGGATATTAGAAACATTTCTTTTTATAGAAATTAATCGAGGGCATAGAAATATTTAAATAAATGGTTTCTTTAAAATTGTAATATTAGGTACTCTAGTGTTCAAAGATCTAAGTAATTTTAATTTCGTGAGGTTTATTTTAAAATAACGCCATAGTGTTTAAGTATAAGAAATGCAGAATATTGAAATATATTTAAATGCTATCTTAAGTATAAGAAATGGAGAATATTGAAATATTTGAATTTATTTAAATGCTATTTTGAAAGTTGTAATACTATAATAGTAGAAGTTTCTTTTATTTCGTGTAGTTTCTGGAGTTCATGTTTCTAGATTACGTGCATTTAAAATAAGAAAAACAAATATTTATTTCAAATTAGTTTATATTTATTTAATTAAAAGTAGAGAAAATGGAAACTTTTCTTCATATTACACTGATTAATATTTAATTATAAATTTCTAATTTTGTGGGTTTTTTTATCTGTAAATAAAATCATTATATACACATTGAAATTAAGAAAAAAAACATATGTATATTTAAAAAAAAAAAAAAAATCAAGATTTAGAAATGCATTGAGAAATAGTAAACACTTTCAAAAAGTGTAGTAATTCAACATCTGGAATCATGAATGATATTAATTTCTTCCTGCAGTTTTTAACCAGTTGAAATTACTTCTAATATCGACACCCCACTTCCAGTTCATTGCATCCGGCAAAAAGGTTTCTCCTACTCATAAAATCTCACTTCTTTCATGGGTGGGGACATCAACCGAATTCAAGTTTTAGAACTCACAACAAAGTCCTCATAAAAATTATACGTGTTTCCACTGCGTAGTTGAATTTTATATATATATATATACATTGTGTGTGTGTGTACTTAAAATCCACAAGGAAATGTAAAGGTAGTTTTGTTTGTACTGCTCACTTCTTGATCATGAACGATCAAAAATGACTTCAAGGTTCAATGAAGGAGTCTCCTTTTTTACACGACTGAAAAGAAGGGTTATGTGTTTCACGCGTATCTGGGTATGTGGATTTTTGTATACCCTCGAAACATACCAACGGCTGGATGGATTTTAATGAATGAGGTATCTATCAATTCGTCTTAACGGCTCGATGGTTATAGGCTAGGTTTTGTTTTCATAAGTTCAAAATGGTGGCCGTAAAATACAAAATGACGGTAGATACGAAAAAACTATTACGCACCCTCTTGGTAATTACGCACCCTCTTGAGTGGCATATCATTGGATAGGACTTTCAAAATTAAGACGATGTTTCATTGAGTATTTTACAGTCAGAAGCTCCGTTAAAATATTATATAACCTGGGAGTTGTGTATGTAGCATCTTTAGCTTTACTGCAACTCTAACCATCATAGACATCTATAAACCTTATCAAAACAGTGTTTATAGACAGGAACTAACAATTAAAAACAACTTAAAAGTCATCAATACAAGTAAATAAAAAAATAGTTAAGTAATATAAAAAAAAAATAAGTCAACTCCTACTTGGGTCAATAAGATATTTTTTTTTATCCCATTCTTCTTTCCTCTTGAGTTGCGCTCAAAATACCTTGATCAAGAAGGGGGCTCTCTCGGTCTTAAAATACTTTGATCAAGAAGAGGGCTCTCTCGATTATTAAAAATTAATTAATTTAATTTAATTAATAAATTAATATTTGAAAAAACTGGATTAACATCAAGTGTCATCCACTGCAAGTTTAAAAAATTTATTTGAGCTTGATTGGATGAATAATAAGTATTTTATTAACCATTGAAAATTTGAACAATAGTCCATGCAATAGGGGATTTTACCTGTCAAAATTAATGGAAGTTCTGGAAATTGGCTTACTTTATGTTTTTTGGGTCGCTAAATCCGAATTTGTAACTTCCCACCAAAATTTTCCCCGGCAACCCTCCCCATATTTTGGTAAAATGCCCCCCCCCCCCCAAAAAAAAAAGGTTTTTATTAAAAAAATCCTTTTTTTAAAAAAATATTTTATGGAAAAAGTATCTAAAAATTCAGAAAGTAGACAACATTTGCAACAAATTAGATATATGACATTATGACTTAGGATGAAGGGGAAGGGGGGATCTGCCTCGGAACATGCGCCGCGGTGCTGCGTGCACAATTCCACTTAACCACTCACACGTTTACATTCGCCCTCCCATTTCCCCTCCGAACTTTCTCTATAAGGTTTACTTTAAGTTTTTTGGTTCGCTGAATCCGAATTTTTAACTTCGCCCACAAGTCCCCCCCCCCCCACCCCGAAAACACCCGAAAATAGTTTTTTTTAACTTAAATTTCTTATTGTTTTAGGGGAAAAGCATTACGAAATTCAGAAACTAGACAAAATTTGCAACAAATAGGATATATGACATTATGACGTAGGATGAACGGGGAGAGAGGGGGCTTCCTCGGAACATGCACTGCGGCGCTATGAAGTCCAGGCAATAGGGGATTTTACCTAGAAACAATAATACTAGCTCTGGATTTCGACTCACTTTATGTTTTTTGGGTCGCTGAATCCGAATTTGTAACTTTCCACCAAATTTCACCCGGCATCCCCCCAAAAAATTGATTTTTTGAAAAAATTTGGTTTTTGAGAAAAGCGTGCGGGAAATGTTCTGAGGCAGCCCTCTCTCTCCCCATTTATCCTACGTCATAATGCCATATATCCTATTTGTTGAAAATGTTGTCTAGTTACTGAATTTCATAATGCTTTTCCCCTAAAACAATAAGACATTTAAGTTAAAAACAACTATTTTTTTGGGGGGGGGAGAATTTTGGGGGGAGTTAAAAATTCGGATTCAGCGACCCAGAAAACTTAAAGTAAATCTTATAGAGAAAGTTCGGAGGGGAGATGGAAGGGCGAATGTAAACGTGTGAGTGGTTAGTGGAATTGCGCAACTTAGTCCACGCAGCACCGCGGCCCATGTTCCGAGGCAGATCCCACCTCCCCCTCACCCTAAGTCATAATGTCATATATCAATTTGTTGCAAATTTTGTCTACTTTCTGAATTTCTAGATACTTTTTCCTAAAACAATAAAAAAATTGATTTTTTTTTAATAAAAACCTTTTTTGAGGGGCATTTTACCAAAATTTGGGGAGGGGGGGGGGGCGTTGCCGGGGGAAATTTTGGTGGGAAGTTACAAATTCGGATTCAGCGACTCAAAAAACATAAAGTAAACCAATTTACAGAACTTCCATTAATTTTGCTAGGTAAAGCCCCTATACGGTCTATATTGCCTGGGCTACAAGATATATATAGCAAGAGTGTGAGCTAATAGTAGGAATTGAAAAAAAATAGTTTCACATTGATGAGAAAAAATTAATTAGTTCGCTTTTTAAGCAGTCGGGTTTTATGATTTTTTAAATTTGATTGTATATTTAATTTGCTAACAATTAAACCTTTTAATCACACCGTTGCTAATCTTCCACATATTCAAAGTTCAATGTTACTTATAAAGTGGGCTTCCAAAGATGATTTTATTTTTGCAGCTATTTCCCAACACCGCAGTTAATATAAAATAGTTCATAAAATTTTAAGCAGTCGGAGATTCACTGTTAATTTGTCATGCCAAAGTTTTGTATTTTATTTTAGCCTTTTCGCTTCATTATTGCTGAAATAAACAACGTAAATTTTGCAAAATTAAAAAGGCTGCGATCATTCAAAAATATATTTTTACAAAAGTAAATTGGTATACTTTACAATTTTGTATTAGAAAATTAACAGTATTCATGAGAAGTGAGTAATTTTCTGTTAATTGCAGATGTGGAAATGTATGTTTTAGAAAATATATATTTTTCTTTTTGTGAAAAATTTCTTTTTATTAACTTTTCACACTAAATGGTGGATTCTTACATTTAAGAAAATATTTTTAAAATCGGAGTTATAGAGTCACAAAGGGATAATAGAATATTCAAACGTTCTTTATAATTCCCTTTAAGTTTGGCACTATGTAGTGATTCCGATTAGAAAATTTCTACTTAAAATTCAAATCACAGAATATGTGATCTCCTTATTTAATTGCAAAAAATGTAATTATTTATCTGCGGTTAAAGAAGATGAAAAAAATAGTATAGATATTGGTGGAACTGTTCAAACCATGTATCGCAGAAGGCAAATAAAAAGGAGAGTATCATTAATGAATGCATACTCAAACTGATAAAATATATTTTTGTGCTTACGCTGTAAAACAGTGTAGAATTCTTACTTTATCATACTATGATTTCAAACTGCTTATTTTGGATCAAATTTCGTCATAATAAAAATTATAATATGACAGTTCATTTAGTGTTCCCCTTCTTATCGACTGTGTGTTAATTTAGACGCAAAATTCAATATATATATATTTTTGAAATTCATTGCTGGATCGCATTTCTTATTTTTTGCCATAAAAGTTCAGAAATTCCCGTGAGCTTGATGGTGCTAGTAAATGGTGCAGTAAATCCAAACTTTATTGCACATTATGCGTCACAATAGATTACGATCTTCTTTTTTACTAGGTGTGATATCATACGAATTATTTTATGTCTCTGACCTGACATTTCGTCGCAAATGCTAATTGTTTATTTCTAATAAATTGTGTATTAAATAAGAGTTAAATTTCTGTCTACATATAAAAAAAACTTGCGTTATAAAAACTTTTAAATTTAAAAATAATAAAATGAAACAGCCATATTTTTTTTTCGATTGGCATAATAAACCAAATTAATGGTGTGTTTTATTTTTTTTTGCGGTAGTCGATATATATTTACATTTATATTATATAATATTATATATTTACTGATATTTCTAGTTATTGTTTTATTGAGAATGTAAATGAAGCATTTGCCATTGAACATGTAGATAAGATAAACTCTTTGAATAAAACACGCAAACTACAATAATGAAAATTCGAGTTTTTGGACGCAATTTGCTATACTTTAAAAATAATGCTTCATACCGTATTTTATATAAAGTTCTTATTCGTATTCTCAATAAACAATACTGAACCTACTAGGAAAACATACATTCTACTCTGATATTTGAAACTAAACTCAAATAACAATAAAATAAAATCAATACAAATACCACTGAGGGTTAAAATTGTTACTAATATTTGCATATTCATATTTGTTATCGTCTGAGTAAATGAACCAATTTCTTTATGTTTTTGAATCGTAAGATTTTATGCAAGACGTATTGATATAAGAAGCATTTTTATTTTAAATTTTCGTTACATATGCATGGTAATTGGAACATTGAACTCACAAATAACATTGAAAACAAAATTAACCACATTTGTATTATTTTGAGACAACACATTTTCAGAAGCTACTTTCAAACATCATTTCAACCGTTGATAACTATATTCAAAACGGTTATAGAGAATTTAAATTTGAATTAATGATCTTTTCGTGAAGAGTTTTGAATACATTCTGATAAGATCTGTGATTTAATAAGGCATTTCGTTCGGGCCAATCAAATGGATAGTTTTGAAAGTGAATGTGTGTATGGTAGGAAGATAAAAATAAAATGTTAATTTATTTTGGCATTTTTACGCGTTAATTTGTTCGTATAAATCCCTATTGACACGAATATTTTAACTTACGTATTTATCAATGCGTACAATGTATACGTAGAGGGAAAGCTTTTGACATTTTAAAAACCCCTTTTCCTTAATAATAAACATGATTATTTAGTTGATGTTAAGTGCTACCTAGAGTGTAAAACTCACAAAACTCACATACCTATTATACAAAATTATTGTCAAGTTAATTTTATTGAATATATATCTCATAATTTATGGGTCGAAAAAATTCACCACAAAATTAATAATCCGAAACATAGACGAATATATTTCTTTATACAATTCTGTAAACATTACAGTTAAATAAATGCCCTATGTTAATTTTAATTTCTGAAAGGGAAACATATTCTAATATAACACTGCACTTAACAATAATAACTTTTTTAGAAGTAATCTGGGTGTCTTCCTCTTATTGTAACTTGTTTACTTCACCGCTAAAAAGTGTTTCACCGCTTGGTGTATAAATGCTATATTTTCATTAAGATATTCTATAAGTGTGAAAAATGTTAAACATTTATCAAACTTAGGTAATATAGAGAGTATATATTATGTGCTATGGAAAGATCTGTAAGTGTAAAATTGCTTCTTCATTTTTTGTGAACCATTACACTGAACTGCAGCCAACTATGGGCATACCGCACGACAGGCAAGGAAACCTTTAAACAACATTATCATTATTTCTACAGAAACAGTTTTTAATACATCACGGATAAAAGTGTTTATGATGTCGTATTGCATGTCTGTTGCAATTTCGTTCAAACTTCTATCGCAATAGTAATAGTGCATGTAATCGAAATACAAAACTGCAAGATTCTTGTTAAAAATAGCATTTAAAAAATGCGTCATTTATAGTTACATTACAAATTACCACACAATTATTTGTATATTTGTATCACTTCGAAGAAATTTTTTTGAAGTACATTCTAATGACTTTATATTATTTTTAAATTAATAAAATTCGTATACGCTACTAGAAATTAGGACAATATTCAAGGTAGAAAAGAGTTTGCTCAGCATTTATATTATTTGAAAATGAGTAAAAAAAAAATGTGTGTACGTAACATTCTAATTGCTTTAATTGAATGAAGTAAATAATGATATATATTTTTTTTTAATTCAAAAGGATGGAATTCATGTACGGTTTTCACTTTCTTTCAACATACGACCTAAGAAAACTAGGTTTCTAATATAAATATATGTGGGCAGCGCGAAAGATTTCAGACACAATACCTTCTGTAGGTGATTATTAATAAATATGCATTTTAAATTATATTGTGCGTTTTTCAAATGAAGCATATTTTAATGTATAATGTGCTATGGGTAATTCTGTAGTTCTGTTACAAGGACGCGAAATTGGTATTTTATTGCATTGTGTTCTGCAGGTAATTAATAATTTAAATAATTTTCAGTAGCTCTAATAAAGTTTTTTAATTAAACGAAATATTTTTTTTCATGTTTTTTTAATTAAACTAAATTTTATTTTTGCTACAAAATGCTAAAACGATTTTCTCATAAATGCGCTTTCTTGCCGCAAATACAATTATACTGGTATATTTAGCTAACAAATTTAATGTATTTTAAAATGCACGTAGTGCTGTTTCAGTCTTAATTGTCGCCTTTTTAGCAATTGGCGTTTTGGAAACAAACACACTATTGAAAAATAATAAAAAATTAACTTCTATGATCCATAAGCGCAGAGGTATAAAAATTGGTCCATTTGCCTGCGTGAAAATCACGTACGACTTTTGCACAACCGAGCATTGAATTATTACTCATACCTATTAACTCAGTTAGAAAAGGGATGGCCTTTGAATATGACATATTTAAGTTAAACTTTGCATTTTGTGTAGTTTTGAATTGCTAATGTACAGCGATTGCGTTATTCAGCGCAATTTAGTGAAATTTAGACAATCTTTCGCATCGCTATTCTCGTAATGTCGTAATGTTTTTCACGATTTGTGCTTGGTAATTTACTGTTTCGTATCAATATTGAATAGTTTAAAGTTTTTAGAGTTCCGTTCATAAAAAGTAAAAACAGAACCATAATAAGATCAATCATGTGCGAGTTTACTCGTAAACTATGGAACGTGCAAAATTCAAATTGGCTGATATAATAAAGACTATTGACCCACATATTTGTAGATTTTTAAAAATTCGCAAATATATACTGGAAAAATTTGGAAGGGCTTAAAAAAAATTAAGTTAATAAAACAATATCGTGTGAAAGTTTTCGCAACGCCAAACTCGAAAATACATTTCTTTCAACTTTAGGTATTATGATTTCAGCGATATCGTTGAAAATGTAGTGCAAAAATATGCCCCCCCCCACCCACTCTATTTTCGAATCTACTGAAGCTAAAATTATGAAAAAATTAGTAGGCGTTAATTTACTCCTTGTAGAAAAATTATAGGGATTACCTTAGGTGGCATAGTTTTGAGAAAATCGCCTGTCTCCTTTACACATACATTTCAATTTCCAGCCGTTCAGCAAAGTATTGAAGAGCGCTCGAGGTACCTATCATCACAGAAGTATAGAAGTATTGTTTATAATGATTTTCGAAAAAATTGTCTATAATTAGCTGAGAAATTAATGCTTGAAGACACGGACGGTTTGGACATACATAAAGACAGGGCGGAGTTCTCTATGCGCCATCGACATATAAAGCCTAAAAACTTTTGATGATATATTTTTGCCTTGCAATGCCGGGTAGTAGTATAAAAGCAATAAACGTTAAACTGTTAATAACAGACTAATTTAATTAGAATCAATCACATAATTTCCGTGGGATCGCGACTATTTTGCATTGATTGGCTCTCTTAATGGGCCACCCGTGTCCTTAAAAGTTAATTAAAAACCTATCTGGAAAAACGCGACACGAACCAAGGTGGCGTTGCAACTTTGCGACCTCATTTTAAAGCGCACTTAGCGCAATGTCAAGTTCAAACTTTGAACAAGGGCTTTGTTTTAGGTATACTGTAAAAAGAAAAATATATATATTACTACGAGGAATTTGGGTTTATGAAATGCCAAATGAAGTTTACATATGCACTACTTTTATAGTCAGAACCAAATTAAGTTTATCATAAACAGATTAGGATAAGATTAATATAGGAGTTATGAAGAATAGCAATATTTGATACTATTATCTCTCTGAATTTTCATGGTCTATCCATTTATACTATTAGTAACATGCTATATATCTTCATTAAATTAAATTTTTAAAGTTATATAATATATTTTTGACACATACAATTCAAGCATTTATGCGGAGAACAATTTATTTATCTGTCAGTGTTTTGATGCTGACAAACACCGATCTGGCAGCATTCTTTGCTGAAAAGGAAAATAATCATTTTCTCGTAAATGACAGTGAAATGCGAGAACAATGAAAATCCAGGGAAAATATTTGCAATTTTTTTTTAATTGTTATCTACAATCTCAGCCATAAAGCTGTGAATTAAGAATCTTGATTTTTTCTTTCATTTTTTCGAATAAGTTAATGTGCGTATGTATTTGCCTGTCTCTCTGTCGGTGATGGCCCATTGAAATCGCCCATCTTCCGAACTTTGAGTTTCGAAAATTTGTCTAAGAACACACGGACCCTGGTCTCAATGCAGAGATTTTTCATATTTCGATAATTAGCCAAAACATTAATTAAAAACATTAATAATTATCACAACATTCGGAACCGTCATGCTTCACTGCCCAAACCTACATTTCCAAATTTCTTCAAATAGAGAGGAAAAAGCAGATATAAACGGTGTTTTATTCCGCATTTATAAAATGCCATATATTTTCTTTTTCACGAAGAGTTACAAAAAAAAAAAAAAAAAAAAAAAAAAAAAAAAAAGGCACAGACTTGTTCTGTGTATTTTCTTGGGCATAACGACGTTATTTGGTTAAGAAAAAAAATTATATTTCCCGTTTCAAAAATATATTTTCAGACTTTCGATTTGATCATGTTTTTTTTAAAGCATAATTGGAATTCCGCATCAGCTATCGTGACCGGAAAAAACTGCATCGGTCTCATGTCTGTCTCCCGAATGAACTCCCTGTTTTTTCTGTTGCCCTCTTCGGCTTTTATGCTGTTTTATCTGCTTCATCCTTAATTTTTGCTCACCACACTGTTAAAAATTTGCAGCATTCTGGCAGGTCATTTGACCGTTTTTTTTCCGAAAACGGTTACACAACCGTAATTTTAACACTATTCTGACCATATTATTGGCCATTTTATGGTCAGAATATAGTTAAATTATGGTTATGAAACCGTTTTTTTTTCAAAAAACGGTCGAATGACCTGCCCGAATGCTGCAAAATTTTTAACAGTGCAGTGTATCATGTTTTTTATGAGATAATTAATGTTCATTTAAATAATTTAATTAATTTGAAATATTTCAAAAACATAAGCTTGCCTTAATTTCCACAGGTGTTTTGTGTATTGACCAGCCTTTTCTGTTAATCATTTAATTTTTTCTCCTACATTATTATATTCTCAACCTTACGCTCTATTTATGGTAGTTAATACTTCTTACGAAAACAAATTAAAACATATCTCTCGCATTAATCTTATCCAAATATACATATTAACACTTGCAAAGCTAATTTCTGTTGTCTCATCTGAAATGCCTAATAATTTATATCCGCTTCGTACTTAGTTATTTTCGATAAAATGCACGTTTAATTGCACTCACTTGACCAGACGTTTTTAGTTGATTTTTTTTTTTTTAACCATTTGGAAAAATGGTTATTGTCCTCTGTCAGGGTAGTAAATCGAAAACATATCTGAAGCGTTTTATTGGTTGAATCCGCATTTTATTCGTTTTCTGATGGGTCTATACAGTAATCTGTATTTTCCCTTTACTTTCAACAGAGATGGATACTTCTGTTGCCACTATGACAAAAAAAGTAATAAAAACTACAAAAAAAAAATAATAACTCAGAAACAAATTGCGATACAGCTTTCACACAAATTGCATTTAAAAATACATTTTTTTCTCTATACGACGGTGTAAAAAGTAATATTGTGGGATGTTTAGAAGTTTAAAAATGAAATTTCATTTAAAATTGGTACAGGAATATTAATGTGTAATACATGGCGTACGTAATGTATGACCAGCTCCGTAGAAGTTTAAAAATTTACAGTGCCGAAAATTGTAAAACTGAAATTTCTTTTAAAATTTGTACATGATGGGTCCAGGAGTGTTAATCTTTAATCCATGGCGTGCGTAATGTAGGATCAACTCCGTGCGATTTTTTATGTCTTAAATTTTAGTCTTTGAAAAAAATCATTTTCCAAATGGTCGTTGTAATTTGTTAAATTGCTTTTTTTTTCTTTTACTAAAAGAATATCTTGCAGAAAAAATTGTCAAAACAGCAAGAGCCAGAAACTACACCTTTTAGTGTCTGGAATTCAATTTCAAGTTCTTATAATTTTTCAATCTTTTAATTTTTTGCTTATTACACTTTTAATTTTTGTTTAGCAATAATCTTCAAATTCTGAAATTTTTTTGAGCCAATATTGAGCTAGATTCGGATAAATAAGTTATATTTCAATTTCTTCAATCTGGGTGACAATCACAACCAACCGAACTAGTCGGATTCAAGTAACACAGCAACATTTATATTAATTAACGTATTTTGTGAAATTCTACTATATTTTGATCTAAAACTTAAATCTATGCCGTGCCAAAAATAATCTACAGCGTGCCACTTATGGCACGCATACCATAGTTTCGCCGTCTCTGTCTTAGACTATTACTTTCGGTTCAACAATATTATTTTTTTTTTAACTCGCGAAAGTGAATTTCATTTGGCATTATAATGACGTAATTATAGTAAAGTGTTTCGGCTTTTAAAATTAAAATGCATGTTTACTTTGGCGAGTGGAATAGGAGTATACAATTTCCTTGACAATAAGCATGAAAATGCAATAAATACAACCAAATGAACTAGCATTTACCGAAAAATTCTTTCGTATGACTTAAAAATAATTCCTTCACTTTATGGGTGATAATAATAAGGATTAATTTCAGAATATCAGGAGTCTCTTTTCGGAATAAAACATCATTACAAAGTTTTGTCAGTTAAACAGAAATTGACGTCATACCTAACAAACGATTTTTTTTTTATTATTATCTTTTCCTAAACTGTTTTCTTGAAATTAAAATTCCTGTATTAAAATTGATTTTTAAACATTAAAAACATTCAAATGAAGATTCTACATCATTTTAAGACGAGTTTAGTTAAAGTTTTTACATATATACATGGGAAAAATTTTCATTTTCTGATTAGAATGACGTCGATTTCAAAAATGCAAGAACATAGAGAGAAAATCTGAATTTCATTTAAAACAAAATACGCGTGTTATCACTTTTTTTAAAATTATTGTGCCGCTTTTTAGGATTTGGCAACAGGAAAGAAAGATTGAAGAAGATATTTCTATATTGTTAAATTATGGAACGCTATGTAAAGTTTAAATGTGTGCCATTTCCTTAATATTGGATATTTTTTGACCCGACCTTCGAAAGGCACATCGCTAAATTAAGACCTATTCAAAAAGCCATTATTCATCACTGAATGTTTTCTGGTTTGGATTGTAATTGAGTTGTTGTCTTTTCATCATGTTTCAAAACGCAAAAGATGCGGCTGAGCTCTACTATACAGCACTACCGTGTTGTATGATATCTAAATTTCCTTCAGACTAAACTATTTCCTAAGTTCTGTTAAATAATGTCAATTTTATAAATTATGGAAGCTTCGCAGATATACTTTAGATAAGTTTGAATGATAATTTTAACATAAAAAGACAGGTTTTTAAGTTAAAAATCAGTAACTCTTTGAAATTAACTTAAAATGAGTTCGATTAACAAGGGTTAGAATTACTTATAGTTTTATTTATAAATAATTAAGATTAAATAAATTGATTCTATAAGAATTCCAGTATTACTTAAAATACATTTTTCTAAAAGTAAAAAAAAAAAAAAAAAAAAAAAAAAATAGTCAAGACTTTTAAATATTTTTCTTAACTAACGCCACGTTGAAATTATTTTATGGACAGATTCCGTTAAAGTAAAAAATAAGGATAACATTACGCAGAGATTAAGTGTATGTTATACATTACACAACTTTTAGGTAGCTTTCATTACAAAAAGCTAACTGTTGCAGCCGTTCGGAGGAAAGCGATTTCAAAAACTTTTGGTATATTTTCATCGATCATGACCCCCAGACCCCGATACCACCCTCCGTTGAAAAGTTGATATATATATAGGGTAATTCCGGGATTTATGCCGCGCATTTTTTTGAATTTGTGTATAAAGTCCCATGGTGGATATAAAAGAAAAAAAAAATTATGCTGCGCTATTTAATGTTAAATATACAACGCGGGTAGTGCGAAAAAAAAAAAAAAAAAAAAAAAAAATCAAAACAAACTATTAATATTTTTTAACAATTTTTTTATAAAACTTTACAATGCGGAGCGTCACCCGTACAATCAGGCTGATACGCCGCACTTGTGCGGTAGGTATGCCGCGCTTGTAATAAGAACAGAATGAAATTATGAATAAAAATATTTTAAAAAATATATTCACATATGGAGTATAATTAACGATGTAATAACGAAATGAAACTAAATGAGTACAATGAAACGTATTAGTAGATTCAAATTAAAAATTGTTGCCTAGTTTCACTATTAAAATTATCTTTTTTTTTAACATTAAATTTTGTTTGTTATTTCAGCCACAACGTAACATCAATGTATTAGAAAGGGAAAAGAAAAAAAAAGTAACATTTTGTTTACATAATTTATTTGTTAACCCTTTCGGGACCAGTGTCTTTTACACAAATTTATTCGGTTGGTACCACTTTTTTAAATAAGTTAACTTTACCTAAATAATCATGAAAATGCTCTAATTAAACAAAGCAAAAATTACTTTTCTTTTTTATTGGTGCCAAAAACAAATTTTGTAAGCTCTTTATGAAGGTGCTTATATGCACATGCGGTCCCGAATGGGTTAAGAAACTTGTTTCTTCGACTACAATCTACAGAAAAAGTGACGAAAATGTACAGTCTTTATGTAACTATACTTAAACACATGATACAACGAAGCCTATTACACTTCTTCTTTTTTGGAGTAGTTTGGAAAGAACGTCTGCGTTACGCGTAATCCAATTTTTCATTGTTATCATCTTCACTTGCAGCTTTTTGCCCTTCTTACTTTTTATTTACCCCTTTTTCTCCTTTGGTTTTAATGAACTTGATAACCTGACTAACATGGTTAGTCTGTGCAAAAAAAAAAAAAGGAAAAGTTAATAACACTTAATCATCCAGTACAAAAGAAACTGCGGCATGTATACCGGAATAGCAGTGCGGAATATATCCCATTTTGCATGGTGCAGATGTCGGCCATCACAGTTACCTGCCATCGTAAGAGGAATGGCGTAACCATACACACAGTACTCTATACAAACGCTACACTTAGTTTTCACTTCGAAATCATGCATGCATTTAGTAATTAGTGTATAAAAAGTATTTAAACATAACGTGTTTTAAAGTTTGGACAGTGAAATCATGCACTTACGTCAAATTAAGGATTGTACATCTACAAGTAAACATCGAAATGGGATTCGCACTATACGCTGGTTAAAATAATCTCATTGCGCACCTATACTGTCCGTTTGATGACCATCTATCGATAACTAAAAGAAATACAAGGGGTGCGGCATCTATCCCGTATGCGGCGACTCTACCGGGGCTACCCTATATATATATATATATATATATATATGATCTTTGTCACGTTGTAACTCTCGTATTTATGAACCGATTTGGATGAAATTTCGTGTATGCATAGTGCATACCAATGTCTTGGCCGAGTTCGTTGGCCAGCTTCATCCGCCATCTTCTGTCAAAATGGCGGCCATTTAAACTAAAAAAAAATTAAAATATGAAATTTGGTACCAAAAAATTGAAAATTGAAAAATATTTTTTTCTTATGTGTTTGACCTTGATACAAAGATTCCGGAGCATTTTTTGTTTTGTATCTATCTTAAAAAATGGCTGAGTTATAGCACTTTGAATTTCTAGCTTGGATGACATTTTGAAACGATCTGATTTTTGCCACGCAATAACAGGCGTATTTATGAACCGATTTGGATGTACCTTGGTGTATACATAATACGTAAAAATGTCTCGACCGAGTTTGTTGGCCAGCTTCATCCGCCATCTTGTTTCAAAATGGCGGCTATTTAAATAAAAAAAAATAAAATTTGAAATGTGATACCAAAAAATTGAAAATTGAAAAATATTTTTTTTATATGTTTGACCTTGATGCAAAGATTTCGGAGCAGTTTTTGTTTCGTCTATATCTTAAAAAATGGCTGAGTTATAGCACTTTGAATTTCTAGCGTGGCCGACATTTTGAAACGACCTCATTTTTGACACACAATAACAGGCGTATTTAAGAACCGATTTGGATGTACCTTGGTGTATACATAATACGTACCAATGTCTCGACTGAGTTTGTTCGATAGCTTCATCCGCCATGTTGTTACAAAATGGTGGCCATTTATTTATTTATTTATTTTAATTTAAAATGAGGTACCAAAAAATTGGAAAATGAAAAATATTTTTTTATATGTGTTTGACCTTAATACAAAGATTCCAGAACAGTTTTTGTTTCGTCTATATCTAAAAAAATGGCTGAGTTATAGCATTTCGAATTTCTATTGTGGCTGACATTTTGCAACGACCTGATTTTCGTCACGCAATAACAGGCGTATTTAAAAATCGATTTGGATGTAACTTGGTGTGTACATAGTACATACCAATGTCTCGACCGAGTTCGTTGGCCAGCTTCATTCGCCATCCTGTTTCCACAGGGCTGCCATTAAAAAAAAAAAAAAAATTAAATTTAAAATGAATTATCAAAAAATTGAAAAATGAAAAACATTTTTTTATGTGTTTGACCTTGATAAAAAGATTCCGGAGCAGTTTTTGTTTCGTTTATATCTTAGAAAATGGTTGAATTATAGCACTTTGAATTTCTAGCACGACTGACATTTTGAAACCATCTGTTATTTGTCACGTGATAACACGCGTATTTATTAAAGGCATGTGGATTGTATATCGTAATACCTTAACCAAGTTCGCTGGCCAGCTTCATCAACCATCTTTTTTCAAAATGGAGGCCATTAAATTAAAAAAATATATATATATTTAAAGTGAGGCGCAAAAAATTAGTAATTGAAAGTATTTGACCATGATATAAGTTTTTCGGAGCTTTTTTTGTTTTGTCTTTATCTTAAAAAATGCCTCAGATATAGCAGTTTGAATTTCTAATGTGGGTGACATTTTGAAAAATCTGATTTTTTGCCTGCAACAGCACTTGGAGATATCAACTGATTCCGATGTGAGTGAGCATGTGCACAGGAATTACTATGCTCGCGACCAAGTTCACGCGTTTGCCTCATCCACCATGTTGTCTTAAAATGGCAGGAACTTCAAGATATCGCCGAATTTGGCAACCAAATATAAGTTACTTTAAATAAAAGCAGCTTGGATAAAGCTGACTAATTTCGAGAAATTCTCATTCATAATGATTTAGTATTGATAAAAATTAGTATTGAATCTCCTATAATCGGTTTCCACTAAATTGAGCTTCGTGTGTTTGAATAATATAAGCTTGCTTTTAAAAATAAGGAATATGAAAGCTACCTCTTCCTCCCTGCACTGGCCTGAAAGGACTTTTTAATACCATATTTAATTTTAGTTAAAATATTAGACTCCTTTGTAGCTGACGTTCTGATTGTAATGCATTTATATAACATTAAAATTGAAATTACTTGGGTGATTCAGCATACATAAATTAAATTAAAAATGAACAATAAAGAATTGATATAATCAATAAAAACTGTATCTTGGCTGATTAAACTTATAATTAAACATGAAAACTGTTCCTATATATGCCCAATAATCTGTGGCAGAGAAAAAAAGCTTTCTTTTTTTCTAATGTTCCTTTAAATCCTATTTTTATATTGGATTCTGAGTTTTCGAAAGTTAATAGATGTTTTTCAGAATAATCGGAAACTCGGTAGTGGTTATTGTATATATATATTCACTTGTGGTTAAATTATATTTTCTCATATTAAAAAAACATTCGTCTCTTTTTAAAGTGTATGCAGATATTAAATTTTCTCTCAAACCATAGGATCGATAACTCTTATAAAATCTGGAACATTTTATCCCCGAAAAGTCTATACAATACATTTCAAAAATTATTCTTAATGCAGTCAGAGGACGATATAACTAAAACATCAACAAATAACTGAAACATTATCTAATTTTCTGATTACTTTACTTAAAATATCACGACTGTATAGTCTGCTAAGAAGTTATTCAGATATAAAATTTCGCTTGGACTAATTTAATTTGCTTGCGAATAGAAATTGTTTGCTCTGAGAAGCAGAATATTAATGAAATGCATTGAGCGCGTTCCTGTATATTTATCTAAATTTCCTTCAGACAAAACTATTTTCAAAAGCCCTGTTAAATAACTTCAATTGAATAAATAATTGAATCTTCGCAGATATACTTTAGATAAGTTAGAATGATAATGTTAATGCAAAAAGACATGTAGTGAAATTGAGAATCAGTCGCAACGTGAAATAAATTTAATATTTACTTGATTTTTTACATGTTTTAGAATATCTTGAAGTTTTTATGTAGGAATAATTAATATTATTTAGGTGTTGCGTGGCAGAGTAATACTTATTTATTTCCAGTATCACTTATCAATGTTAATTTAACACAGTGAAATCTATGGCCTTCATAACTTTTTTTATTACTTCCCACCGTTTTGTCCCTGATGCCACAAAAGTATTACTTTATACTAATTCTAATAATGTTGTAAATTTGAAAGGGTTAAAATGTTTCACTGATATCAGGGACAAAATGGATGATTAAATGTCTTTGTATATAGGTGTATTATAAGCCAGAGAGTAAGATAGGCTACGTTTTATATATTTTATACAAATAATTTAGTTAATAAATCAAAACTTCCTTATTTCCATTTAAAATCAATGGACATATTTCCCGTAAAATTTAATCTTTTTTAGGTGATTTCCAGGTGATTTTTTTTTCTAAGAATTAAAAAGAACATATTTATGACGTCACATCGGAAATAAAACGGAGCTTTTCAAATATTTGGTACCAAGACAAGAAGCATGTCCAGAAAGCAGGTGAATATGATGCATAATTTGTATAATTAAAATGATATTTTCCAACATTTGTTAAGGAAACAAGGAGCTTCTAAATGAAACAATATAGAAAGTAGGTAAATATGACGTCATACCAAAAATAAGTGAATGTCTATCACTACACTTCTTAGAACTGTACCGATTCTGATTGTTAAGCATAAATATGAGTTTCAAAAAATATTTTCCTGTCAAATATGACGTCATGAATGTCATACGAAAAGAAAGTTAACATATTATTAAGAATAGAATTCTCCGAGGAGAAAAGTGAATACTGATAATGTTGATAGCTTAGATGCTTATTATAAAATAGGTTGTACTGATTCAACACTATTATCATTTGCATTTGCGTTCACAGAGTCCCTCTGAAAGGAAATATAATAACGAAATTTAAATAAAATTTATTTTTTAATGTTTCTCTGTATGGCGCATATACTGAAGTGAAAAGTTATTGACGCAGATTCAAGGCAATTTTCTCTTGTGGTTATAGCCTACCCTAACGGGAAATTGGGTAACTTAATTTATGCTTTTATATAAATTATGTTTTAATTTAATGTTTTATATTTTTGATGTTATGTTTGGCGGTTTTAATTTAATGTTTTAAAATAAATTTCAGAATAGTTCTGATACGGTGAAATTTATGTTTTTATAAAAATATTCACATGCTAGGATTTTTTTACAGTTTTAGCGCCCCTGGGGAAAAATTGGATAACTAAAACTATGTTCTGTTATGTGGGAATCTAAATGAAACGTATTAGTACAGATATTTTTTCCCCTTTATATGCCTCCTAATTAAAAAATGTAAATAAAATTGATTTTTATTTTTTTTAATAATTCTTCCCAATAAGTTTCTGCCGTGTGAGTTATATGTTTTGAGAAGTAAATAAATAAAAATTACAAGATACATTTAACTGCATTTGAAATTTTTTGATTTTTTTTTTATGTTTTCTCAAGTGGCAACCATACTCAAATTACAATTAGGCATTTTTTTTTAAATGTTTTGTTATATGGGAATCATAATCTGAATGAAACTTATTAGTGCAGATACATTTTCCCCCCTTACATGCCTCATAATTAAAAAAAAAAAATGTAAATGTAATTGGTTTCTATTTTTTTAAATAAATCTTCTCAAAAAGTTTCTGCCGTGTGAGTTTTATGTTTTGAGAAATAAATAAATAAAAATTACAAGATATATTTTACTGCATTTGAAAAATTTTTGATTTTTTTTATGTTTTCCCATGTGGCAACCATATGCAAAATTAAAATTAGGTAATTTGTTTTAAATGTTTTGCTATATGGGAATCATACTCTAAGTCTAAATGAAACTTATTAATGTAGATACTTTTTTCCTCTTTATATGCCTCCTAATTAAAAAATGTAAATAAAATTGATTTTTATTTTTTAAAATAAATCTTCCCAATAAGTTTCTGCCGTGTGAGTTTAATGTTTTGAGAAATAAATAAATAAAAATTACAAGATATATTTTAATGCATTTAAAAAGTTTTGATTTTTTATTTATGTTTTCTGATGTGGCAACCATACTCAAAATTAAAGCAGGTGTGTTGATAAGGGCCATTTCTCACCCATCAGCCCCTTGGTGGGACACTCGCTTTTTTCATTTGTATACCTCATAACAAATAAGAAAAAATATTTTGAATGAAATTTCTATAATTGGTGGGAAAAACATAATATGTAATAAAGTATATTTTTTGTACATTAATAAACATAAACACGATTGTCATTAGTTTTAATCCTTATATCCAATGGTAAATACAACACTAAATGTAAAGTTAAGGTGAATTGAGCTTACTACGAATATTATTTCAACATATGAAATATCCGAAATAATCAATAACGGAAAATAAGTGCAGTTTTAGCAGTGTGTTTTAGATTAGTCTTCCTCCTTGCTTTCTTCACCCAAATCACTACTAAACCATTCAGCGTAGACGTCTACATTGACAGTACTATTGTGTGATGTTATTTCGCTCTGTTTTTATATAATAGTTTTTCGCATTTGTGTGTAGTGATCGAAACAGAAATCGAGGACCAGAATCATCTTCACGATGCATGTAAAAAGAGTATTTACCTTCTTAATTTAAGTGCTCTTGGATGTGAGAGTGTCTTTGTTTAAGTTTGTATATTCCAGAAGATCTTGAAGATTTTTACCAGTTAGTTTAGTCCAGATCTCTTTTTACGTGCATATTGCATAGAAGATGTTACTAATCTTTTACTTACATTGAATTATGTGGACAGAACCCCATTAGAGAGACCAGTTCTAAGCTTTACAAATAAAACTGCTAAGCAAGTCGGGATGACCTCTTTTTCGAGGAACGCATTTTGGACTTTACTAGTTCGAAAATATAGTTAAAATCACACATGGATATACCCATGAGAATATAATAATCGGTCTCGGAAAGCTGTTATGGTGTGTCAAAATCGAGAACTCTCTTCCTTGCTACTATTCAGATATTGTTTAAAATAATTTCAATATATTTTTCAGACATTGATGTGTTATCATTTACAGGGCGTAAAGCTTCCACAACCAACTCACTGAATACCAATCCCGTAATACGAGTTTTACAGCATCGTTTTCCCGACGAAATATAGATTATAGGTTCTATAAAGGCTTGAGTTTAAGCTGCTTTTGGTACAGTTACGAAGAAGTTCTAACACTTACATACTATGCAATATGTGTTAGAGTTGTGGCAACGAGGTATTGATAAATTTATATTAGGTTGCTTATTTGTGGTGTCGTGGGCCGTAGTCGTTGACGCACGATCTTTTATTGTTAGCACAGAAGAAGAAATAGGAGCATTTCGAGCACGAAGCACACGAAATGCGTATCACCTGTATTTACAGCACAACTTAGAACCAGTCTGTAGATCACAGTTTTTAGAACTTTTAAATATCCACATAACATTTTATTTGAAAAGATACGAAAATCACTATTTGTTTTTCGATTTTTTTAATGAGTTTTTAAAATTAGTTTCTGATTGCTGTTAATAACAATAAATTTCCGAAGGAAGGAACAAGATTTTGGGAATACTGATAGTTTTCACCGAAAACGAATTTTCGGCGAAACTCAGATTTTGGACCGAAATTATCAGTATTCCAAAAATCTCGTTTTTTCCTTCGGAAATATTCAACACTTGTCATCAATTTTAAGACCATTTATTGCTATGAACTTCGTTGTTAACGCATAATTAATTAATTTTTATACATATTTAATAAACACGTATAATTAATTAATAATATATTTATGTACGTATTAATTACTTTAACAAGTACAGTTTAATTACTTAAAAAAATTTTTGGGCATTTTCGTTTTCGGCCGAAAATATGAAGATCGCCGAAATTCGGTTTCGGTTTCTGTTTCGACCTTAAAAACATGTTTCGGTCGATTTTTAATAATAATTCTATATAACATTTCTATTAAAAAAATACTGGTGTCGTTATAGTTTTTACACAGTCAAAAATAGTGTTTTTTTGTATAATTATGATTTTTTCGCAATAAAAAGGACACAGATACATACTGTTGCCTTTTATAATAGTACACTTTATGATCAACTTTAAATTACCATTTCACTTGTCGCATTTTCAATTTATCAAAAATTTTACAATATTTTGCTGTCCTTAAAGTTTTTACATGCACTGTATTCACTTCTATCATAGACCATCATTTAGACCTTAAACCATCATTTTACCGTTTTTTACGCATAATTTGAAAATTACTTGGAAGAAAAATGTAAAATTTTGGATTTCCTTAATTTATTTGGATATCCATAAAAAAAAATGTAGATTGATATTCATAATTTTTTTGAATATTAATTTCATAATTCATAATTCCTATCAGAAAATTATAAAAATTGCAAATTCAACTTATTTATGTTTGGGTATATTAGTATTATTGCGACACAAAAAATTAGAATATTAGGATCATAATTTCAGAAGTTATAAATAAAAATATGAAACTGAAATTTAACATTAGAAGCACTCAATTTTGAATGTTTATAATTTAAAAACTTATAATTCAAATGACTTGAAATTTGGTGTCTAGGCATAGTTTGAACCAAAGATTTGAAATATCTCGTTAAAATTGGGTATTGCCATTGAAAAAAATGAAGTTTTTATTCATTTTAATATGTAAATGGCCCCCTAAGCAAATTTTATATACGCCATTTAAAAGTCGACTTTATTTGCAATCGTTCGGTACTAGTAACTTTTGCCTACGATAATTTGTTGAGGAGTTAGTAGGGGGTGTTTACTTTTTTTCCACGACTGTACATGCAAAGTACAATGTCTAAAATTTATTTCATTTAAACGGACCCTAAGTTTTGGGGTGTTTTGAGCATCAAATTGTTTGAATTTTATTTTTATATTTTAATATTCAAATTATTTAACTTACTTTTTACAAAATTTTAACATTAAATGTAAAACGAACTAAATGAAATATCTTAATATCTGTCCCTTCTCGGGTTTAAGCAATGTAGTAAATATATATATATATATATATATTATTTATTCTACGAATATGTTATTGTTAATATATATTGTTTCAATGGGAATTTCTACTTTATTTACAATGATTTTTTAAACGTATAGAAAAAAGGGAACACGTTTAAACATTTTATTCAATTAAGGCCTCGTTCTAAACATTTTACAAACAAACCCCATGGAAATTATACAAAAGATCATATTGCGTACCCTGTAAATGTATATTCTACAATATACAACTTATTAATATTTTTTTTTTTAATTTTAGTTAAAATAAGAGATTCATTTCAAGGGTTAACATTAGAATGCATTTAAATTTAACATATTATTTGTACAAAATTAGGTAGTTTCTGAATAAAAGTTATTTTGCCTGAGAAGCAGAATTTTAATAAATTACATTTAATGGTTTCCTTTATTACATTTTATTTCAATCTGACTGAAGTAATTTAAAAAGCTCTATTAATTAACATGAATTGATGAAATAATTTTTGATTTCCAGTGTGCTTTATATTAATTAAAATTGCGATGCAATTATAGAGTCAGAAGATTCTTTGTATTTTGCTCAGAAAACTTACAAATCTTTTTCATTAATATTTAATTTATTTTGTATTGGCTATTACAAAATTGTTTCCAAACGGCGCGTACTCCTTGGATTGACAAGCTTGTCTTATACAGTTATTTACGACTGGAAAACTTCTATTTTTCTAATCGTAATTTTAATTTATAACATTTACGTTATAATTTTCTAAGTAGTAAAAAAGTAGCGCATATTTCCGTATATAAGCCGATCCGTGTACAAGAGTAAGTCGAGTTTACGACTTTTCAGCTAAAAATCGTACAAAATTGGAGTTCCGTATATAAGTCGATATTAAAAAAAGGTGGTGAAAATTCAGCGAATGAAAACTTAGAAACTGTACTCCTGTATGATTTGGTTTACCGAAAAACCGCACAGTGGAGAAGAAAGGTGTAAAGTCTGTTTTTATTAGAACAAATGTTCATGAGACTGGTCGGTTCGCAATTATTTTAAGCTGCATGACGGACAGAGCACGTTATTCTCTAATGATAATATTTAAAAGGAAAACATTGTGTAAGTGGATACATTTCCCAAGTGGTATATTCGGCCGTGCTTATCCAAAGGTCTGAGGATGAAAATGGAATTTTAGATTGGATGAAAAATGTTTCATGTAAAAGAAAAGGAGGGGTTCTTTATAAGTCTTCTCTGATTGTTTGGCATGCGTTTAAAGGCTCAGAAAAAGTAAAACAACCTTCTTGAGAGATGAGATGTTCGTTAGCTATGATCTCTGGTGGCTTTATTTCTATTCTTTAACCGTTGGACGTTTGTTTAAATAAGCCATTTAAAGACAGGCTCCGTTCTAAATGGACCGAATGGATATCATCTGGGGATGCAGCCCTGACAAATGGCGATAGTTTTTAAAAAAGTTGACTACACTCTCTCTGAACAGGTGAAACGTTCTTGATTTGAATTTGTGCAAGAAATGACTGAACGATCTTTCGAAAAAAGGTTATAATACTAGTGCGATGGATGGAACTTAGGACGATGATATTAATGAAAAACATGGCGATGCTAATAAAGATGAATTAGAAACTGGCGATATTCATTCTCATGTACAAAAAAAAAAGCTATTGAAATAAAGCGATTTTAAAGATTTGCTGGAAAATTCTATAATGACTTGGACAGTGAATGATTATTGGTGACCTTTTTCGATATAAAACATGGAGTATTAAAGTAGTTTTTGAAATTTGTAAGTAATTTTTATGGGGTGTTTTATATATTTACCATCTTATTTATTTAATATAAATTTTGGTAATTTTTTTAGTCCCGTGTATAAGCAGACCCCCTACTTCGGAGTAAAAAAAATGCCCAAAAACTCTCGGCTTATGCACGGAAATATACGGTAATTATCTAAGTATTTTTCTAAGAAATTGTAATATTTTTCTAAGATTAAATAAGACGAAAAATTATATTCAAACATCTTGGTAAAACTTACGTACCGTACGTAGACAGAGGACCGGATAAGAAATTTACTTATTTGGTGACTGTTCAAACATTAAATAAACGGTTTATCTTGCTTATATGCTGTATGTTTGGGTGACCGGGCAGGTTATCATTTGTTTAAAAAGACAAGCATAATCGTAGAGCAAACTGCAACATAAAATGTGTAGTACCCCTATTACGGATGATTGCCACCGTAGCCGCAGTAACACCCCTATTCACGATACCATTGATTTCTATATCCGAGAACTGTACGATGATACTAAGTGCATTTTTAAACCCCTGCCAGATCCAGGTTTGCCAGATCATCCATACCTGTTTCAAGTAATCAAGAAGGATATTTTTTATAGTATATTAATACCATTTATCGAATGCTTCATATGTTACTACACGAGATAATTAACTTTCTTTACTGGCTCATTGTTTTAATGCTTTAAATTAGAATTATATGACAAACATGATCAATTTGAACAGTACTGCTTATTCTTTAAATTCATTTATTTCTTATATCAACATAGAGTACAATTCCCCCAAATCTGTCAAAGAAGAATTCTAAACCTCAATTTCAAATCTATCTAGTGATATTAAAAGTCAACAGTGGAATGACACAAACTGTTATCAATTTCTAATGATAAAAGCGTCAGTATTCAGTATTCTAAATATTTATTTAAAGTTAAAAAAATGTATTATTATCTAAATTCTTTAAAATGTTCATGAGTAATTAATAGAATGTTTAGGAATGATGTGTATAATTTTCGGGCTAAAATGCTGATCTCTCATTAAAAAACAGTAAATCTTGAAACATCAAGAGATGAGATTGCATTGCTCAGCGGGTTATTTAATTACTTCTGCAAAAACTTTATACAGCCAACCAACCGACAGCAAACGAATAAAAAAATATTTTTTTTTGTGAGAGTGTGTTACGATTTCCAATTAATAACTCAAATATATATTAAAAATTATAAATTCTGAGACTAAGGTTCATCAGGAGACGTTTTGGGAAATCCTCACAAAAAGTTTTAACCTCGTACGACCAGTACATTTTTCTAGCCATCCCAGACAGACAGGCACAGAGAATATTTATTTTATTAATATAGAGTAGTTCTAAGCAAGAAATTTCAATTTATGGGTTTTAGAGTCAGACTAGTGAAAATAAAATTGTTGAAAAATTTTAAAGATCGCGTAGTTAAGAAAAAGCAAAAACTAAATTTAGTTAAGTTTTCCAAAAATTGAGTTTGTCGTAAGTTTAATTTAACACCCAACAATATAAAAAAAATACTAATTTTATATTAAAATTTTTAAGCTAAAGTATTTTGCATGTTAGAATCTATTATGCATGAATCTATTAAATAAAGTGAACGGATCAACAATTTTTGATATATTTTGTATGAGCATTCACAAGAAGTTATATGTATGTGTATACTAGGAAAACCATCTGTTAATAGTATCATAAATGAAATCAATAGAAGAATAAGAAATTGATGGAGTGCTTTTGGGAAGAACAATATTATTCTGAAGAGTAATATGCCTCTTTGTTTGAAAATAAAGGTGTTTAAGCAATGTGTTTCGCCTGCACTAACTTATGGAGCAGAAACGTGGTTGCTAACAAAACAGATGAAAAAAAGATTAAAACAACACAGAGAAGTATGGAAAGATGTATGCTAGGCATAACTAGACGAGAAAGAAAGAGACTAACTTGGATAAGAAGTCAGACGAAAGTTTTTGACATTCTTGAAAAAATTAAGACTGCTAAAATGGAAATGGGCTGGGCGCGTTGCAAGAAGACAAGACAATAGATGAAACACACATACCCTACAATGGTATCCCAGAGATATAAAACGACCAAAAAGATGACTTCAAATAAGATGGAGTGAAGAAATCAGAAAACTGGCTGGTATTCATTGGATGACAAAAGCACTGGACAGGAAACATTGGAAAAATCTGGGAGGAGACCTAAATCCAGCAATGGATTGAAAACAACTGATGATGATGATGATGACTAAGAAAAGTATTGATTATTTTCCTTAACACGGGAGAACTTGCTGCATGAGATTTTCTCTCACTGTTGTACATTTTTAAGACTCTTATTTAAACCATTTTTCATTTTAATTAAAATTTCAAAATGTTATTTCAATTATTTTACCCTTTTGTGAATAAAAGTACTAAGCCAACCAAAAAAAGTTGATATTATATGAATGTAAAGTAAAAGAAAAGCAATTGGGCATTCTCACTAGCGAGTTCTCCCGGGTTAAAAAAGAAAGAAAAAAAGAGAAAACAGAAGGAAAGAAAAATATTCATGTAAGAGCTATAAGCAAATTTACCAAGATATTCATGGTTTAATAATTAAGATATGGTTGAAAATGTAATATAAAATTTAAGTAATTTAAAAATATAACTTTAGTTGCTAGCATCAAATTTTAAATTTGTGGTTTTAGATGGAGACGTAAAAATAAAAGTTATAAAAACTTATAAAAATAATTTTAAACAATAAAAAAAAAACTAAATTATGGTATTTTTTCCAAAAATTGTGACTGTTGGCAGTGAAAATAAACTCCCGTTCAATTAATATTTTTAGTTGCTAAAATCAAGCATAATTAGTTATAAATTACAAATTTAAACTTCTTTATTTTCAATTATTGAGTAGATTATTAGACTGACAGCACTATCTATCGCCTTAAATTTACAGGAATCCTATATACAATATAGCACACCATCAAGTTCTTCAAAATTAATTTAAAAGTAGCTAATTAAAAATAAATAAACATTTTCCTGATGACACTTTCAAGTGGGTTACCGTCAAATCTTGAAGGGTACGATTTAGTAAACAACTTATAATAATAGGAGCATAAACTTAAAATATAAAGCCTCCGTTGTAAAATGATCAACTATACCAAAAAAATGTAAAGTCTTAATTTAATTAAAAAAATATATATTGTGAAACAATATATCACGACTGCTATTAAAAGCGATATAATTTACACCAATTTTTCCATCAATGAGAATTTCCGTATATAAATATAGTTTTTATATTTTCTCTTTTTATAAATATGGAACTCTTTATTGTCATTTACAAGACTAAAAAGGCATGTGTTTACGCTGTAAGAAATTTATTTTTATGTCAAACTTTTGACGTCGACAAATGCCCGCTGACAACATGTTTTCTCTTAATATAATCATTCTTTTGTGAACGGGAAAAACGAACAATTCAAATGCTTCAGGAATATTAATAATATTTTTATTATTATTATTCTTTTGTTATATATTCGAACTGAACGGTAAAATAACGATTATCATCTGAAATTTATACTTAAATTTTTGATAATAAAAATCACGATAAAGTTAATACAAATTTTTACTTTACACGATTTCTTTTACTTTGCACGGTTTTTCTTTGCACGATTTAATCTAGTCTTAATTTTATAGTAATTTTTATAAAAAAAAAATACGCTGTGTTTTTTTTTATTTCATAACGTCAATATTTTAAAATACAAAACTTAGTTTTTTGTTAAAACTCTAAAACTTTTCATATGCCATGTAATTACTTTTTAAATATTAATTAGTGATATTGTGGATTAATGTTTAGCTACACTTCAAGTTTTCATACATGAGTTGAATCTGCTTTTAAGAAGATTATAATCTACAAAATCGCTTCAAAACTATTGAGGATCGTAATCAAGCGTTAGTAGTTAAACAACTGGCAAAAAAGAAATTCACAAGATTTTTCCAAAACATCTTATTAAAAAAAAAAAAAAAAAAAAAAAAAAAAAGAGATGTTTAAAAAATAATTAAATAGATGACTCCTAACTGTTTATATAATGTATGCAATCCTGAAGCAAAAATAAATAAATAAATAACACGCAAGACTTTTAAAAATGTAATAAAATGTACACTGTTAAAAATTTGCAGCATTCTGGCAGGTCATTTGACCGTTTTTTCCGAAAACGGTTACACAACCATAATTTAACACTATTCTGACCATATTATTGGCCATTTTATAGTCAGAATATAGTTAAATTATGGTTATGAAACCGTTTTTTCAGAAAACGGTCGAATGACCTGCCAGAATGCTGCAAAATTTTTAACAGTGTATGACCTTTTAACTGTTGACATAAAGGATACAATCAGGAAGCAAATGGAACAAAATAACGTGTAAGCATTTGAAAAGATTAATTAAATCTATGACTTTTAACTGTTTACATAATGGATGCAATTCTGGAGAAAAAGAACAAAATAAAATGTAAGATTTTGAAAAAAAAAAAAAAAAAAAAAAAAAAAAAGTGAAATGTATGACTTCTTCCTGTTTACACAATGTACGTAATCCTGAAGCAAAAAGAATAAAATAATACGCATTGTTTTCAAAAATTTTAAATAAATATAACTTTTAACTGTTTACGCAATGGATGTAATCCTAAGGCAAAATAAGAACAAAAAATCATGTAAGAAGGAAACTTTCACAAAGCTTAACACCCTTATCCTATTACTTTGTCCAGAGCAAGCGGATGAAAGCACCTAGTATGGTAATGGAAGTGGCTTTTTGAAGCACTAATGCAATTCCAACCGGCAGATGTTGCTTTATGGCTAATGTTCTGATTTAATCAATTTTTTCGGTAGCTCTGTAACTATTTTCAGATATTTTTGATAAGACTTTCAGCTAGAGAATATAATGGTGAATTTTGTTATAAAAAATTAAAATATAAATATAGTAATAGTTTTATATTAAAGATTTAGCAAGGAAAAGTTATGGTATTTATTTTATATATATGTGTTAACCGGGGTATCTAATTCAGAAAACATTTTTTATTTAAAAAAGATCTTTCTTGTCAGAAACAAAATGTATTACAGATACGAAACCTATTATCTATTTTAATTACGTTGCCATTAGGAGAAATGAATATGTTACAGAAATGGTTAAACAATTTTTCAAAACAATGGTTAAACAATTGTTAATTTTTCACGTACAAATGCGCATTTAAAAGAAATAAATTAATCTTTCTATAGTTATGAAAACGAAATTTCCGATAAGACCTTTGCAATTTAAATTTCGTATTTTTTTTTATAATGCTAATTTCATATTTCAAATTCAATTTCATGGAATTGTATGAAAATAAAATATTTACGATTCCAATACTTCACACTATAGAAACAGAAAAGGTGGTGGGAAAAAAAATCTCCAAGAACATATACATAGAAATTTTGAAATCGATTGGAATGTGTAGTGATAAATACGTTGTATCGACATAATTCCTAGATCTAATTGCCAAATGATTTGAAATTATAGCTAAAACCTACCGTTAACTAATTCTGTGTTTCACAATCCATTCTCAATTTTTATGGTATTGTTTGAAAAGAAAATAATTATACTTTGAATACCTTTTGCTATAAAAAATAGCAATGAAGGTGAAAATAATACTTAAGAAAATATGAGTAAAAATATTAAGAATTACTCCAACATTAAGGATCAAAATGTTATATCTATATAATTCTTAACACTTTTAAAGAAAATGTTTGAAAAAATACCGAAAATCTACTGTAAATTTCAATATTTTTGTAAAAATCTTATAAAATTATTCATTTCAAAATTTTACTATTTCTTCGTCACATTGTTGTCGTACTTAATGCTGACGTATCCGTTTCCTTTTTGAAGCCGATTGTAACAAACAAAAATTATACATATGAATGACAAAAGGGTAAAAGTACTGGGAAAAATCATTTTCTACTCTTTATAAAATTCACAATTTTAGTTCATATATATATAAATAAATGTGCTCATGTAAACATTTATACTATTCTAAAAATATATATATACAGGGTGGTCATAAAAAAACTTTGTCGATATGTGAAGCTCTAGCTGCCAGTCCGTTCAACCGATCAAGGTGAGATTTCAGATATAGTTATTCAGTGGTATGAGTTCGGGATTCTGTGAACGGCAACAAATTGGTGCTCACGGTGACGGTTATAGGCACAGAAACTCGAAATTTTGTAATAGCAACGCCCATTTTTTTTCGTTGCAAAATGCCCAGTGCATGCGAAAACCCTAAAAAGCATTAGAACGGTACGTGTATCTCAAGAAACGGACAAGTTATGCACGCACAAAAAACAGCTCTGCAAACGGCCAACAACAACAACAACAACAAAAAAAAAAAAAAAAAAAAACACGATCGCGGCTTACGGAGGAAATTTGCATATGACAGAGAGTCAATACAACAATCACTGAATACAATACAGATAGGGGAAAAGAAACCTTTTATTCAGATTACATTTTAGTTCATATATATATAAATAAATGTGCTCATGTAAACATTTATACTATTCTAAAAATATATATATACAGGGTGGTCATAAAAAAACTTTGTCGATATGTGAAGCTCTAGCTGCCAGTCCGTTCAACCGATCAAGGTGAGATTTCAGATATAGTTATTCAGTGGTATGAGTTTGGGATTCTGTGAACGGCAACAAATTGGTGCTCACGGTGACGGTTATAGGCACAGAAACTCGAAATTTTGTAATAGCAACGCCCATTTTTTTTCGTTGCAAAATGCCCAGTGCATGCGAAAACCCTAAAAAGCATTAGAACGGTACGTGTATCTCAAGAAACGGACAAGTTATGCACGCACAAAAAACAGCTCTGCAAACGGCCAACAACAACAACAACAACAAAAAAAAAAAAAAAAAAAAAAAACACGATCGCGGCTTACGGAGGAAATTTGCATATGACAGAGAGTCAATACAACAATCACTGAATACAATACAGATAGGGGAAAAGAAACCTTTTATTCAGATTACACATTTTCCACATGGGTACCATCACAGGCAATTCCACGTTGCATGTGATTCCACGTTGCGACTGTGAAGAATACAGCCCGAACGTAACATAGCATGAGGTATGTTTGCAATCTCACGTTTGATAGAGTCTTTCAAATCTGGCAAAGTTTGCGGATTGCACATGTACGCTCTAAATTTGAGATATCCACAGAACCAGAAATCCATAGGAGTGCAGTCGGGTGATCACGGAGGCCACGGAAATGGTAAATGGCGTGAGATGACATGGTCGCCAAAATGCTATCTAGGATCTTGCGAACAGACTTCGCTATATACGGAGGTGCACCATTTTCTATACAAACGATGTCATTCAATGCATTTCGCTGCAGCAAGTCTGGCATGGCGTAATTTTGTAGCATGGCTCTATAGCGGGAGCCTGTCACAGAGCATGTTAGAAATCCCATTGGTATCGCTTCCTCAAAGAAGTACGGTCCAAGAACAATTGTGCCTGCAATGCGCATCACGCAGTAACTTTCACGTCGTATAAAACTATTGATGCTACAGCGTGTGAATTCATGTCTGCCCGTGCCCAGTGCACAAAATTTTTGGTGCTGAGGTTGCCAGTTAAGTGAAATGTACCTCCTCCTTCCATAATATGCGAAGAGGCCTGTCGCTATAGCCATCAGATCGGAAAAGAAATTCATTTGCAAAGTCTATATGTTGTTAATAGTCCCTCATGTCCAACATCTGGACGCGTTGGTACCGGTATGGAAACATGCAGATTTCAGAGCGCAGTAGATTTAGGACAGTTGATTTCGGTACAACCAACGCAGGAGCTGCCCCTCTTGCAGTTTTCATGTGTCCTGAAGAGATTATGTGTTGCACTTCAATAACAGTATCCTAAGGAACAGCTGGTCGTCTGGATAGCAGTATATCACAGGTGCAACCAGTTTCTTCGAATTTTTTGACTAAATCACGAAGAGATTACGGGCTATATGGGCCACGTATTTGCCAATGGTTTCGACGGTAAACACGCAAGGTTTCCGCGGCATTAATCCCATTTTCATAATAGAGTTTTACCAATTCACCAGAAATTTTCGCTGGCAGAGTCATTTCGACGGCATGTGCGAGCTCCCGACTGAAGAACTAAAATCCGACCCCGCTATTCTACGCTGTTTTCTACGCTGAATATCTGGCAAACGGCGTTCTGTAAATGGTGTCTTGCCTCTTTCATATGCAAACATTCTCCGTGTGCTCCGATCGTTTTTCTTTTTGCCGTTCGCAGAGCTGTTTTTTGTGCGTGCATAACGCGTCCGTTTATTGCGATACATGTACCATTCTGACGCTCTTTATGGCTTTCGCATGCACTGGGCATTTTGCGACGAAAAAAAATAAGCATTGCCATTCTAAAATTTCGAGTTTCTGTACCTATAACCGTAACCGTGAGCGCCAATTTGTTGCCGTTCACAGAATCCCAAGCTCAAATCTCTGAATCTCATATCTGAATCTCATATCCGAGCTCGTATCTGAAATCTCATCTCGATCGGTTCATCAGACCGGCCGCTAGAGTTCCATATATCGACAAAGTTTTTTATGACCACCATGTATATATCACTATTACTATCGTGGTATATGTGTTATAAAACTGCTAAGGACTTTAATTTTTAAGAGACTTTATCAACAATGCAAATATAAAATAAAATTGTTAACTTTTGTGTAAATTATACTATTTAAGTACCAATATAAAATATTACTATCAGAAAGTAGGGCTGAAGACCGAGTACACCATTCATACACTGTCAAACTATTGACTTCAAATTTAAATCTCATTTTCCTATGTAGTATATCTCTTCTGGAAATGTCACAGTGTATAATTGCTATGCAAATAAATATATATTTTCGTAAGAAAGACAATTTAATCTATTTTCGATTGAAGAATCATTTAAAAAATAATTAACACTTCGTTTCTAATAAATTGCGAGTATAACTATTAGTTTATGTTTTCCTGGATATGTAAGTTGAAGAACTGGTGTCTGAGAATTTGGGAAATCTATCTAAATCATCTTAAAGCATTAAGAGGACAAAGGGAGTTTTTTTTATTGTGTTTTACTATCACGAAACTGTTTATACATAATTGTCTTGTAAACCGAATTTATGTTACCGAGAATGAATAAGCATTATAAATATTGCAGAGAATATAAAACAAATCCAGATATTATTGCTGAAAGCCGACTGTTTCATATAGCATTTCAGACTATTGAATCCAATTCTACATTTAAATTTTCTATGTGTTTCTCTTCGCGAAATGCTATAGCGTACAATTGCTATAAAAATAAATATGTCTTTTCTTATCAAAGACGATGGAATACAGTTTTCATTGAACTATTCGGTGCAAAATAACATTAACCTATTTAACATTTCGTTTCTATTAAATTAAAAGTGTAAATAATTGTTTATGTTTTCCAAAAAATAATCCAAAAGTAGCACGAGACATTCCTTTAATGAACGTCGAAAAGTAAAATTCTCAATATCCGGTAAAATATGGATAATGATTGACAGTCATGCTTTAAACGACATTCCTTATATTTATGTCGAATAATTTTAATCATAATTCGCATTTTTAGTCATGATTTACATTTTCTCTAATATTGTTCTCATAATTAGAAAAACATATTGAATTAAAAACATCTGAATTATGATTTGCTTTATTCTTTATATGTGATTAAAAAAGAAACTTTGCAATCGAATGATTTTTTGAAAGATAGAAATTACAGTTTTTCACGTCCATTTATTATTTGCTTCGTTAACCTTAGATTTTCTCTAATTGCATGAATATTTGAAATAAAATATATAAATTAAACATTTTATCGGGCGATTTTGATCTAAAGAATTTTAAATAAAGTGTCAAAAGTTTGTTTATCAATTTGGAGCAATTTTTAATACTCAGATGACTCCTATTTCTAAAATTGCATTCATATTCGAAACGCAGACATGTCCCTGTCGAATGGTATTTCTCCAAATCTCAGTGACAATTTGGTGAAAATCATTTAACGTTTTTCTTATCTTTGTGCGCATGTTCACATACGTGTACATGTCAAATTTATGATTAACAGCATATTTGTTTACAAGATGTCATAACATAGCTGTATAACATGTTATAGTATTATAAAAGAACAATTTCAAAAACTACATTTCAAAAATTTATTTTGTGATTAAATTTAAGATTTGCTATCCTAGCAGGTGATAGATGATTATTTCAAATCACAAAACCATATTTTCGTTACTGATTCTCAGAGCATTTATATAAAAGAGAACTATGATGAACTTATGAAACGCTTTCCAACACTTCCTGAATACTCTAACAAAACTTTGTCGTTTAGGGAAATGGGTAAATAAGATAATTAAGTAAACAGTTTAGAAAACGCATGAAACAATTTAAAAACTGATTCCAGCAGTTACATTCCCTAGCCAAATATGTATTCCAATTCTTTTGAACAGACTTGTATTTAACCTATCGGTTGATACATATATACTATATAATGGGGAAATTTAGTTTATCAAGAAAACGCATAACAGGTTGAAATTTCTCTTCCAGCAATTTGTACTGATAGATGTAAAATATTTGAATACGTTTATTCAACCCTGTAGTTTATCTAGAACCATCATTATACGCTTTTATATTTAGCTAAAATTTAATTCAAACTAAAACACTATTAAAACTACTGATATCACATTTCCAGAAAATATCATCCATAGACAGCAATGTAGCAAATTCTTTGCGTGGCGCTGTATATCATTTTATCTGTATTCTACAAGCATTTCTTAGTAAACTAAATGCATTTCAAATGAAAATCAAATTAAAAAGTAATTGCTTAAGAGGCGAGAAGGCCAACATAGCGAAAAAGATTCCTTGCCGGAACTCGAACCCGGGCCATCAGTATAGCGCACTGACGTTGTACCGACTAACCACATGGAGCAATACTGAGCCTGGAAAATTTCTCACTATTATATGTTAGCATGGCTACAAACGCAGCACAAGATGGAATATTTAGGGTGAGCCACCGACATGGAGCAAACGCGAAACTTAATTAAATCCAGCATCGATAGAAACTATATTAATATATGGAAATTATTCCAGAGAGAAACATTTGCCTTGCATATAATATGTCAAATGAAAATCAAATTTCAAAGTAATTGCTTAAGAGGCGCAAAGGCCAACATAGTGAAAAAGATTCTATGAAGATTCCAAAGATTCCATAGTGAAATTTCCAGGATGGGTATTGGTCCATATGGTTTAGTCGGTAGAACGTCAGTGCGCTATACAGATGGGCCGGGTTCGAGTCCCGGCATGGAATCTTTTGGAAAGAGCAAGTGAGGGAATTACTGAAAAATGTAATTATAATTGCTCTATTAAATATGTAATGCCTCACACAGCGGTTTCACGGCCAAGATCTTCTACCATAAAAACAAAAACAAGGATAGTTTTTGACGCGAGCAGCCGAAAAAAATGGGGAAAAAGTCTAAATCAAAGTCTTTTTGCGGGGAAATCCTAATCTCATAGATGTGATATTGAATTTTATGCAGTTTAAAATTGTTTTCACGGGGATATCGCTAGGGCCTTCCTACAAATACAGGTATCAGAAAATGATAGAAATTATTTATGTTTTTTGCATTTCGATGACTGCGACCTAAATAAACGCAGGGTTTTATACCATGTTAACCGTCACTGTTTCTTCGTCACCAGTTCCCCTTATGATTTAGCCTCTACAATTAAATAACATATTGGTAATTATAAGGAAATAGAACCCGTCGCTTATGAAATGATTAATAAATATTTATACTTGGATGACTTAATTTATGGAGCATCCAAGGTTGCAGAAGCCATGAAACAAACAATAACTGCAGTTTCTATATTTAAAGATGCAAATATGCAATTGCGAATCTTCGTTACTAATTAACCAGAATTAAAGAAAGCTTTCAATGGTAACCTGGTTATAGGAATTAATGAAAACTGTACAAAATCAAAGGTATCGTGGCTAAACTGGAATATTGAAGAGGATTTTCTGGCCATAGATTTGACATCTTTACTGTCGATAGGTGACACCTTGGAATTCACCAAAATGTATGTCCTCCAAACTGCCGCCAAATTATTTGATCCTATTAGATTTATGTCACCATTTTTTATTAGAATTATGATTTCTTTACAAGAATTATGGCAGAGTGGGCTAGACTGGGACGACGAATGTAAAATTAAATACAAAACGTGGTATCATGAAATAGAATTGCTAGAACAATTAAAAATACCCAGATATTATTATTACTCTGGTGAAGTGTAGGACAATGTACAACTTCACTTTTTTTTCCGACGCTTCTTTGAAATCCTATGGAGCGGTAGCCTTCTTCCAGTTTAAAACAGCCGATGGTCCTGTTAAGACTTGTTTTGTTATATCTAAGGCCCGAGTGGCCCCGTTGAGAAAAATAACATTACCAAGATTCGAACTTTTAGGTTCTCTAATAGCTGCCACATTAAGTTTATTTTAACTAATCTAGACAAAATAGTACTGTGGGCAAATTTTGCCATAGTATTACATTGGATCCAAGGAGCGGCATCCAAATGGAAGCCGTTTGTTGCCAATAGTGTAACAGAAATCCAGGGGATGAGCGAGCCTCGTTTATAGAGGCATGTAATTAGCGGGGATAATCCTGCAGATATGCTTTCAAGGGGGCTATGAGCGAAAGAATTAACGAATTCTATTCAGTGGTGGTATGGCCCTGAATGGCTTAGTAAAGCTGAAAATTTTTGGCCTGAGGATAATAAATTAAAGTAAAAATCGGTCAACCCTGAAATGGAAATTGGATCTAGAAGTAAAATTATTTTTAATGCAGTCATTGTTAGGCAGAATTTAATTGATCTAAACAAATTCAATAATCTGAGAAAACTATTACGCGTAAATGACTATGTTATACTCTTTATCAAATTGCTAAAGAAAAAAAAAACGCGAGAGAAATTGTAATCTTACGTCAGAAGAAATCCGAGAAGCGGAACTTTTCTGGATAAAAAAATATCAAAATGAAATTTTCGCAATTGAAATCTTATGCCTCTAAAATTTCAAACCGCTTCCTAGAGACTCTAAATTGCTTTCATTGAACCCTTATGTAGATTCAGAAGGAGTTTTGAGAGTTTCTGGACAACTCGATAAGACTGACTTACGGATGGATGAAAAACATCCAATAATTCTTCCGCCAAATACTAAATTTGCAGAACTAATAATTTGGGATGCTCGTTATAGAGTTTTTCACTTTGCTGTTGCCCATACACTCTTGCAGGTTAGAGAAAAATTCTGGCTTATAAAGTCTAGACAAACCGTGAAAAGTATGCTTAAAAATTGCAATATATGCAAGAGGTTTTCTTCACATCCAGGAGATCAAACTGTAGCTCTATAGCCAAATGATGGGGTAGAACAGACCAATCCATTCAGTGTGATAGGGGATGATTTTGTAGGACCTTTGCATGTTAAAGATATTGATAACAAACAAAAGATCTTGCTGATTACCTGTGCTTTAACAAGAAATATACACTTAGAACTTGTAGATAGCGTATCAACTGAAATATTTTTATTAGGCTTCCGTAGGTCCATTTCACGACGAGGAATATAATCTATTTAAGTATTGTGCGGCAGCGCAATACTTATTTATTTCCAGTGTCACTTCTCAATGTTAATTTAACATGGAAAAGCCTATGGAGATGATAACTTTTTCATATTTTCTTCCCACCATTATGTCCCTGATGCCACTCATTTTTTCTTTTCTAATTCTAATGATATTATAAATTTAAAGTGTAAAAAAGTTTGCCTGACGTCAGGATCAAAACGAATGGTAAAATGCCTTTGCTTATCGGTGACTTATAACCCAGAGAGAAACATGGGCCAATGTTTGTTTACATTTTTCAAATATTTTTCTTAATAATTCCAATTTTCGCTTTTTTCTTTGAAAATCAACTGACATTTTTTCATAGAAAATGTAAAATTTTTACTTCATTGTTGCAAAATTTCAAAAGCCGTAATAATAATTTATTTCTTTTTAGGTGAAAGATTTTCACGTGAAATATTAAATTGAGCTAGTTTTTTTTTTTTTTTCAAAAATTAAAAAGGTGAATATGGCGTCATAGTGGAAATAAAAAGGATATTTCCAGAATAAGTTTTTGTTTAGGTCACGTTTATATTTTAGTAAAAAGTTTCTAATGGATAGCTATTTTTACGCAGGTAGCGAACTTAGTGGGGAATTACATAACTTAAATTTTAAAATGTTTTTTTTTTTTTTTTTCCGAGATGAGAACTATTTATACCCCAAGTTAAACTTAGGTAATAATTTTCTGATGTGTTTACATCACCCCTTGGGAGAGATTAAGGTTTAAAAATTTAAGTAAAACTTTTGTTTTTTATTTTTTACTGTATCACAGCTATAATATTGTTAAATATTAGCAGTAAGGATTCAACACAATTTACATTTACTTTCATAGCGTTCCTGAGTGGGAAATAGGGTATCTAAATTTAAGTGAAGTTAATTTTTTATGATTTGATTATAGATTTTTTATGATCAGATTGGAAGTTATTGTCCAAACTACCGCAACCTGCTTTACTACAGTGGTGAAACATTTTGAATTACACATTGGTAAACTGCATCCCACATTGTGATGCAACACCGCATACATCAAAGCCTGATGATGATACTCTCTATTCATTTTGAAATGCGTCCGTCTGAGTGCAGTAGTTATTGAAAAACTTGACCATATTAAACAAAAACATAATTTGAAGAACAAATTAAAAAAACAAAATTTATTTTCTTCATTGTTTAAGCCCGAAAAGGGACAGATATTAAGTCATTTCATTCAATTAGTTCTACATTTAACGTTAAATTTTTGTAACAAATTAGTTAAGCCAATTGAAGATTAAAAAATAAAAATAAAATTCATACAATATGATACTTAAAACACCCTAAAAAAATAGATTCCGTTCAAATGAAATCGAAATAAATCTTAGGCTTCTTCCATTTTTAACTGAAAATATTTGTATTGCAGATTTTGTATTATGTTTATGACAATTGTGCATAAAATGATAAGATGCATGCAAAATACAAAACTTAAAAAAATGTCTAAGATTTATTTCGATTTCATTTGAACGGAATCTATTTTTTTAGGGTGTTTTAAGTATCATATTGTATGAATTTTATTTTTATTTTTTAATATTCAATTGGCTTAACTAATTTGTTACAAAAATTTAACGTTAAATGTAGAACTAATTGAATGAAATGACTTAATATGTGTCCCTTCTCGGGCTTAAACAATGTGGGGAATAAATTTTGTTTTTTTAATTTGTTCTTCAAATTATGTTTTTGTTTAATTATATATTCTGATAATGCTCAAACTTTCAAACGCGCCAAAAAGGACTTGGAAAAAGTATGGTCTATTATCGCTCATCCAGATGTACAAGAATTTCTTTTTCTTCCCATTATATTCAATGGCAATGTATAATCGAACGAGCAGCATGGTGGGCGTGATTTTATGAACGGATGGTAAGGACAATTATAACTTCATTAAGAAAAATCCTAGGCATATCAGCCGTGAATGTGGTTGATCTCAGTACTGTACTATTTGAATGTGAAGGCATGGTCGATTCTCGACTTTTAACATATGCCTCTCCAGAAGGAGCAGATCACCTATCATTAATGCCTGCTCAGATAGGGAGAAAAATAATTTATATCCCTCCAGTTAGGCTCTATCTTGACTTGAACAACTCTTCCAGGAAATAATTAATTAGGTCTTATAACTATCGTGAAAATTTAATGCGCTTGTTTTGGTCTAGATCAGTGGTTCCCAACCTTTTTTTGCCCGCGCCCCACCTAAGCCTCTCGAAAATCATTATGCCCCCCTCCCTCCGTTCTATATCATATAAATTTTTAAGTCATTTCACTTTCTTTAATTTATCAAAATCATATTTTTTTTATTACACGTATGTTTTTAGCATAACTCTATGAATGCAGTGAGGCCATGGTTCTTCGCATTTACGTCTACAAAAGTTTTATTGTTTCTGGGCAACAAACCTTCAGATTTAAAACTGATAAATAGCCTACATTTTCATCTTCGCAAAACTTCTTGAAATCTCTCTCACATCTTGTATTAAATCTGATACATTTTATGTTACATTTTATTTTATTTGATACATTTTATGATGGATTTTAGTATGTACTTCATTAAGTACAAATGATTTTTGTTTATCATCGAAACTGTATGGATAATATAATTCACAAGTAAAATTTCTGGATTCACGCTTTTATCCATTTTAAGCAATTATTTTTCGTTTCCGTCATAACATACTTCTTTGATAGCGCACTTTATTTTTCCCATTATTAATATTTGGCCATCATGTTTTGTTCGATTTCAAATTTTAAAAATCGCTGCCGGCCCGGCCTACAGGCAGAGGTAGATTTCGAAGTCAAATATACTAATTTCACAAACAAAAACTAAATCATGATTAGAGATAAATCCACTTTAACAATTTTATCTGGCCGCTTTTGAAGAGTTTTTATTTCATTTTTATATAATAGCTGGTTTTACCAGAATCATGTTAGGGCGGTATTAAAGAAAATACTTTTCCGTGCTCAACAACACGAAATTTTCTGGCATAATTTCAGATTCATTATTAATAAAAAAAAAAAAAAAAAAAAAAATATGAAACTTGCTGAAGTGATATTTGAAGAGATTTATAAGCGACCTGTGTTTTTATTTTTTGTTCAATCAATTAAAACTTGATATATAAACAATTATTTTCTCAGAAGGACAATATTTTTCGTTTCTAACACAATCGCTTCGGGAAATTCCGTTCAAAATGCCCACTTTGACATCATTTTTTGAAATATATTCTGCCTCTATCAAAAAATCGAATATTACGGTACATTATATAGTTTACGAATAAGCGAATCTACCAATTAAATGCGTTTGACAGCAAAAATGAATTTAAAAATGAGTCAGAAAATAAGCAGTTTCGATTTGAGTGCATCCTTAATACAATGATTTTTCCAACATAACCCGCTTCGGTAAATTCGGTTAAAAATGCCCTTTTTAACAGCATTTTTAAAAATATATTCTGCCTCTATCAAAAAATCAACCATTACGGTACATTATATAGTTTCTGAGTAAGAAAACGTATCATTTGGAAGGCTTTGAGACCAAAAATGAATTGCAAAATGAGTCAGAAAATAAGCAGTTTGGATTTGAATACACCCTTACTAAGTTTATTTTTTTCTTCAGCCGCTATGTATTTTTAATTTGTTTTTTGCTGTAAGAATTGGTCCTATCCAAAACATGTTTATATAGATGTTGTAGACAATATTAAGAAGATATATGATAAATTCATTGGGATTTTATATCTTTTGAATTGACGGAGTTATGGATTTTTTTATCTTCAAACCGCTTATCTTCAAACCGCCTTTTTATTATCGTTTATATATATATATATATATATATATATATTGCGGTACGAATTGGTCCTATCAAAAACTTGTGAATATAAAAATTGTAGATAATGTTAAGTAGATTTATAATAAAATTAATTGGATTTGATATCTTGAGAATTGATGAAGTTATGAATTTTTTTCTTCCAAAAACCCTATTTTTTGCGCCCCTTGAGACCATTTTCAACTTTATCAGAAATCTGTGATACATAAATTTTTGGCCCTATTTTTAGAAGTAATAAAAACTTTAAACTGATTTAATATGCACAAAAATTAAGAAGTTATGGGGTGTTTTCTGTTTTCACAAAACTCCTCCCTATTTCCATCCCCTTGGTCAGATTTTGCCCATTAACGAACTTGACCGAGACTTTATGCCCATTGATTTTATGTATCAGTTTGGAAGAGATTGGTGCATAATTACGGAAGTTAGCGTGTCCAGAAGAAGGTGATATATATATATATATATATATATATATATATAGATAGATAGATAGATAGATAGACAAATATATAATGTTTTTTACTGAGGGTGGTTTTGGGCTCTAGGGGTCATGATCGGTGTAGATCTGCAAAAATTTTTCAGAAATTCCAACATAGGAGCGATCCCAATAGGTAGTATTTCATACGAAATCTACCTAAAATGCATATGTCATGAAATATGCTTATACACTGCGTGTGGAGTCTGTAGAAGAACCATAAGAAGTTTACTTTCTACCTATTTCCTTCTGCGATGCGCACGCGAATTTATTAATTTCATAAAATTAGTACCTCATTTAAATAATTCAAAACATTTTTTAGATTAACCATGTAAAAATAGTCAATTTTAGATATACCCTATAAAATTCCATATGTAAAAGCTACTTAATGAGTCATATTGTTCTGTGAATAAAAGTTATATATATATATATATATATAAATCGTGTGTTTTGTATTAGCGAAATACCTTGAGTTCAAAAAAAGTGTCAAAGTCATCATCAAAGAACGCTACTTACAGCAGTTTTTTTTAATTCTGATAATTTCAGTGGTTTAAGTGCGTAGTTCGATTAGATGCCAGTTAAATTTGTATTTTATTTATATAATTTTATTATTTATTTGTTTACGAAGTTTTAATTTCACAATGGATTTTTAGCCGAAAGAGCTAAACGGTTTATACTGTTTTAAAGACAGACGTTTTGTTATCGGGATTCACATGATAGAAATATTTTAAAAAAATCATGAATGAAAATTAAATTTAAAGAAATAAAAAATCAGTAAATTGAAATACAATTTTCAAGCAAAATTTTAAAAGAACCATTTTTTTTTCCTTATTCGACGAGGAAAAGTTTAGAATAGTGCGATGTATAGAATCTTTTTAATGCACTAAGAGCGAAATTTAATGGTCCGATTTTGCCATCATCAGTATTGCATCCGGGTTACTCAAAAACATATTTTTTTATAACATATACTAGCAGGCTGAGCTCCGCTACGCTGGTTCAGTTTTCAAATAAACCTTCAATCAAACGAAATGGAGAACTCGACTCTGTATTTTAAATTAATATGGACCTTCACCTGGAAAATCCTTCCGAATTTTCGGAATACGCATTGGACGCCAATGCGCTATTATATTATCTGATGCGTTAGACGAAATTCGGGCAATTCAGAAGTAACTTTTTAGTACATCATGTAGAGTTTGGGAGGGAAATGCGGCCATTACGATCATAAGATATTAAAATGTTCTCTAATCACCACGCTACTAAAAAAGAGAGAATTACAATGATTGCAGAGATTGACCATTTAACTTAACGAATGTTCCGGTTATTCACTTTCGTTTGTTAGTTCTTTTGCTCCGGGCTTCTCAGCTTGGTGCTATGTGCTGATCTGATAACATAAATACAATTTCTCTCTACGTTACATTATATTTGGTAATTTATGTCTTCTTTTGGCAGGTTTTCTACAGTTTCTTATCTTCGAATTCCAGTAGAGTAAATACAGTCAAAACAGCATTTGACGCTTATATTTTAAAAAAATGTGAATAATGTAAAAGTGGATATTTAAAACTGAATCGGGTGAATAAAATTAAAATAATGTCGTTTTAACTGCCTTTTCTTTTTATATACCAGTTTTAATCATGCAACTATTTACCTAGGAAAATAACCTCGATAAATGATTCAAATAGAAAAGTAAACCTCTAGTTTTCATTCAATAAAATCTTCCCAATCATCCGTAATTGGATCCACAGCAAAGTTTGATGTAAAACGTTAGAAATGTTCGTAATGGTATGGCTACAAATGTACCACAGTTAGCTACAAAACAGAGATAATTACGCGCCAAACTACATTCCATTAAATAACGTCGAATTGCTGTTGAATGCCTTTTATTTCTTTCACATTCAAAACTCTTTGCGAATGATAAATAAAGTTAGTTACGCAAAAATTTTAGTAATGATCTTTTTGGCAAACCGAATATTTTTTTCGCATTTCTCTCTCGTAATATGACGGATAAATAAGGATGCTTGTTATTTTCAAGACGCCATTATTCACCAGTCTGTTGCCTAAATAGAACTAAAAACGTTAATTTGTGAGTACGATCAGCTGCTCTGGCTGTGCATCAAACAAAATCGCTTTATAATGATTGAAATTTTATTTGAATCAGAGGTAATTTTTTTAAATCAACATGTATTGTTCCAATGGCCACCTTTGGCATTTGAAAGTTTTTTTTTACATTCAAAGTGGTGCTTTTTTAGTGATAATAAAATAACTGCAGATAAAAAATATATAATAGTAAATATTACTTTATCCGTTTGATCCATAATAAAAAATAACATTAATTTATTAATCGTTAAGTACAAATTTCGCGTAATCTTCTGAAATCGGATTTACCGCCGACGGTTCTTTTCAAATATAAACGAAACTTCCAACATTATATATTAAATTCGCCAATTGTATGGTGGCTGATTATGGAACATTCATCCAATATATTTTAATAACATTTCTTAAAGAAGGGATGCTATGGAAAAAATCGAATTAAATGAAGTGATTTTTATTGCAGCAGAAAGCATTTTTTATTGCAAAATGTTTTCTTTCGTGATAGTAATAACGCATAATTGTTTACATTTTCTTAAGAATAATCTTTACTATTTAACATTGCAAGCACATAACGTTTATTCAAGGGAAATTGGAGATATGCTTTTTATTAAAAAAGTGTGGACAATATTAGCTAATCTGGCTTCGAGGTTATAAAAGTCACAAATTTGGGGAAAACTAATCGACATGATTTCGCAGTAAAGTATAGTGAGAAAATTTTTAATGTCTCAAATTAAATTATTTTATAATATGTATGTGCGTGTGTGGGAGACATTTATACTAAAATTAAAATATTTGACTCCATTTTTTAAATAGTAATTGCTATTTATGTATTGCACGTTTGAATTTTAAAAAATACTTAAAAAATGCTTTCGTACACTTGCAAAACCACCTTTATTGTAGACATCGCTTGAACCTATGTCACTCTTACGTCTTTTTGGCTTAAAATCAAATTATTGGGTGACAAAAGTGAACTCAAAATCATAAATAAACATGTAACATGTAAATCGAAAGTACCATCATTTTTAGAATTACAATGCTAGTTTCATCTGCACGTGACATGAGGGAGGAGGTATAAATAAAAAACAACAAATCAAGAACAAAATTGTTACTCACAAGGAAGATCTCCTTAAAGAGCATGCTCAAATTATTTTGAAAAAAAAATGCTTATAAAACTACTCATGTATGTAGTAAAACATCAGTCAAATTTGGAGGCGGAATCTCAGAGAAAATCTGAAAAAAGAAATATATTCGAGTAATTCTCGCAAAAAAGACAAACGTTCCACGCTATTTGGTTAGCCAACACATTTCCTTCCCAAATGCAAGATATTTAAATGCATTTGGGAAATGCTTATTAAATAAGTTATTAAATGCCTAAAACTCAATGAATTTAAACCTAAACGAAGAATTAGCGTATTATTTTTTATCTGTAAGCGTATATAATATATACAAATTGCGTGTTGCAGTAGTTATTTAATTTTAAATGGCTTCACCGAATAGAAAAGTTTTAAGGATACTATTTGATTATCTTGTCGACCAATGTCGCCAAATTGTATAAATTGCCAAACTACTCGCCAAATTATACAAATTGTCAAACTACTCGCCAAATTATACAAATTGACCAAATTTTTATTTTAAATAACGAAAGAATAAATAAATTTGAAAACATTAATAAAATTACAGATAGAAGTGAAATAAAAAAAAAAACCACTTTATGACGCAACAAACACGTGTACCGTGATTAATGTCAAGTGAATGTAAAATTTACGATCAGCCATTCTTGACATTTAATCTTATAGTTTAGCGATAGTTTTTTTGTCAAATGGATAATTAAGTTGTACCGTAAAAATTCTATCATTAAACATTTTTATATTAAGTAGTTCTTTCCATGGCAACAATAACCTTCACTTCTTGTTTCTAACACTGACAATATCGGTGTCAAATTGCCAATGCTCAGAATCGGACATTAATTTTGAGTTTGGAACAAATTTAATAAACTTAAATTTTGTTTTAAACCGTATAATTACGATAGTAAAATTTTAATATATACACATAAAAAGGTATATGACAAAATTGTATTTATTAAAGTTAAACGTAATCTAACTTCGTATGAAGAGTAGAAAAAGGTTTTACTTAAAATTTATTTATCCTAAAAAAAATATCATTCAAAATTTTATAGTGTCGCCAACCAGCATTAGCTCGCCAGAAAAATTAAATTTTCATTATTTTTTTACGAATGCTAAATCGAGGTTCTGCCGATTTCTTTTATAAACAATATTCTATATATTCCTCATGAGAAGATATTTTGTCAAATGTTTCTGAGCATGCGCTTTTGGAAACTTCCTTGATATCATCCTATCAATTTTTCAGACGCGTTTTTCTTAACCTGACGCAAAAGATTAATAGCCAGATTTTATTTCAATTGCAATATTTTAATTGAGTATTTTTTTAAGCATTACAAACATTCTCTTCCATGTTTAAATTAAATATTATTGTTTTTTAATATTATCACTCATTAAAACAGACTTTTTCCCTTCTTTTTTCCTTTGAAATGAAATTAGTAACAGTTTTTTCTTTTATTTTTCGAGGTGTAATAGCAGTTTAAATTTTTTTCATCAACGATACATTTCGCCAAGAAATAAAATGGTAACCTTATCGTCCAAAATAACAGAACTTTCTGTGATTATTCTATAACTAATCTACGTAGAACTATGTATTATAGCTTAAAACCTTTCTGAAACGATACCTATCTAACAGTATAAGTTCCGCCAAAATCCATGCAGTAGGACAAGAAATATAGAGGTTCAGAACGAAATTTCCGTTTGGATTATATATATAAGTAGATGATAAGAAATACATTCAATACGGAAAAATTGCTATACTTAGAAAAGAAAGAACATATGGTAGGTTAGAGATAGTTGCCCTCCTTAATTCCCCCCCCCCCATGTTTTCTTTTTTATAGTAATAATTTTTGCAGTGCACATTTATCCTGTCTATTCGAAATTTTACTTGTCTATTCAAATTTACTTCAGAAAAAATATTACTGTAATATAAATACCACATAAATGTGATTTTACAAAACAATATTCAACGATTTTGGACATCTATCACAGGCCTCATGGTTAGACATTCCACTTGATCGAAATAGATGCTTCATGAAGTAGATCTGGAAGGAGGAAAAAACATCACTGCTACCTATAAACTAAAACATTTGTCTAAACTTGTTTCAATAACACTCCCTAAATATTTCCTTAAAAATCTCTAATAATACACTATATTTCATCAGCTAATATCTCTATCGTATGAAGACATACAACAAAATCTCAACATATCTTTTTTAATGAGAATAAATTTAATTTGAAAAAAAATAAACAGCTATGACGTCGTCGACTACACTTTATTATAACGACTCAAAATAGAAGAATTTTACTGGCTTGAGAGAAGTTACAACTAGCAATTGACAACTAAAAATTGAGCGAAGAACGTCATAATATTCGTCACATGTCCAATAGCTGAAATACAGTGACTGGAACAACTAATGCGAAGGGGCTTCAAACCTGGGTTTACCTTATTTCATCATATCACAATATTAAAATATTTATCTCTTGAAATGACGTTATAAAAACATATTAAAATAAATAAAAAATCTATATTTACATGTTTCAACTCTTTTACTGAGTCGTCATCAGAATGTATACCAGAAAATTACAAATGCATATGAAAAATGGAAAAAAATCAACAAGTATAAACCAGTAACCATACAACGCGCCCTATACATTTCCGTATTGCTCGTGTTTTCTGTATGCCACGACGCCCTAAGTTGTCCAACCATTCAACCCATAAATTCGGGATACGAAAAGATAATGTATTGTTGCAAACTCCTGAACCACTTAAATAAATTTCAATGGACTCTCTTATAAAAACTTGTAAATATAAATTAGACCTGTAGATTATTTTAAACTCGTTAAAAAGTATGTTAATGTTCTATATTTGATTTAGCCGGGATAAAGCAGTATTATCTCTATTATATTTTATGTCCGGTATATGTTCCTTTCATCTGATATTGCATTTTCGTCATTTATCAATTTTCGTCAACTATTTTATCATTTGCAAGTTATAAAGTGTCTCTTATAGTTAGTTAACGTCTTCTTCCTTCAGTTGAATAGGACTTGCGAACATATTCAATATGAGAAAGATTCTTTGTAATTTGAATTCGAATGCAGTAGCAAAATGTTATTTCATACACATATCCGGGTAACATCATATGCAGATTTGTGTAGATTCTGTATTAGTAGAGGTATGCACGTATTTTTTGAAAATTTATTAATGTCATTGTTATTATATAACTTATAAAATGGTATATTACAAAATACTAGAAAAACTTCTAATCTAAAAAGCATTCATCATTTAAAATTTAAAATTAAATGCATATGCAGACATTACATTCAGAAATGTTATATACATATTAAGGTTTTAGAATTGAAGTGTACATTATTAAAATAAATTAAAAAACATTTTAAGATTATTTCTTCCGGTATTCGTACTCATAAATTCAAATGCTGACCATGATAAAAATGGAGGAAATATTTTTAAAAAAATTAGATTTTTAAAGAATTATATCGACGATATCAACAATAAAAAAATATATTTCTTACTATGTACTCTATAAAAATATTATACTCGTAATATACTTAAAACAATATATAACGAATTTTAAACTCTCTCAGAAACAAGATACTTTAACATCAACTTTCGTCTAGAATAAAATCGCAAGTGCGGCAGTTTTTAAAATAATTTTATTTTTTATCTATTATGTCTATACGAAAACAACATAAAGGAAATATATTTCGGAAAATCATTACTGGATCGCATTTCTTACTTTTTGCTGTAAAAGTTTCAGAAATTCCTATGAACTCGTGGTACTAAGCAATAAATCCAAAATTTATTGCGCATTATACGTCACAGTAATTTACGAGATTCTTCTTTATTCGGTGTGATGCCATGAGAAGTATTTTATTTCTGCGACCAAATATTTCGTGATAAGTAATTAATTGTTGATTAGCAATAAACTGTATGCTATCTGTAGTCATAAAATATCTTATATAAAAATAGTTTTATATTTTGAATAAATGTTAACTCTTTAAATTAAATATCAATGAGCTAGTTAACGCCTTTTTATAATGAACATTTTAAGTTCATGCACATTATTAAAACGTTTTAAACCGTCATCAGTAAATTATATATTTCATAGATATTTTAACTATTATTTCAATATGTAATTATTTTAATATTCAAAAGAAATATAGTCAGCAACAATACGGATCGGATTGCAATAGCATTAATATCCTGGACGTCAAACCAGTAATTTTTATTTGAACCATGTGCGAAAATCCTTTGAATGTTATTAATAGTACCACATTTAAGTATTAGTTTCTGATTAAAAATTATTTAATTTTAAAATTAATTTGAATTTGTAAATGTTATATACGAGAAAACATTATTTAGTTAGAAACAAAAGAATTTCTAAAGTAAAATCTGTTGTATTATGTGTGTGATCCAGCATTTAAAATTGAAAATTTAAGAGTACGTAAAGATTTATTTAAAATGTGTTGAAATATTTTTATAGAGTGTAAGTCGAACTCTGCTAAGAGAACTACTATAATTTCGATATTATTTTATTTAGTTCATATTGAACGTTTTAATTTCAAATTTTGTCCTTATTTCATAACTTTGGGTAATTTTACTCTTTGCCATTATTAATATTATCTTTGATGATTACTTTCAATTACTTCTACCTTAAAAGAGAAATGTTATATTTACGCTATGTAATAATATTTGCATTTTTAATGAATATTTTACCTTTTGACTTAATAAAATCGACTTTTTTAATATTTTCCTTTCATTTGCTTTCATTCCCCCCTCCCCCCCTCTTTTTTTTTTCTTTTTTTGCTTCTAAAACCAAATACAAAGTAGGAAAAATATGTTATAAATTTATACGTTTTGTAAATATTTTTATATCGCTAAACATTCTCAAACATAAATATTTACAGAAATTCAACTCTGAAAAAGAAAAGGATAGTTCGATTACTTTAAAAAAAAAATGCTCAGCATACTATCTTCTTTACAATATTTTATATTCTATTTTTCCTAACGCAAGAAATGGAGTACTTTATTTAGCTTACAACTTCTACGTAACCATGGTGAAAATAAAAGGTTTAAAACGACAATTCTGTACAAACTTGAAATGCGATTTTTCCGACCGAGGAAAGTTTTTATAATGCTGCTTTTGCAGACATTACTGAAAAATTAAGATGATAGCGAAAATAGCGAAAAATCTGATACTATAAAATAGATGTAAGACTTTTTTTATTCAGTTTAATTTTATTTAATCCAATAATTCATTCAATTTTTTGGCTTATACTGGGTTTCTTACAGCTAAACAGCTCAGGGGTCCGATGAGGTTGGTAGGGGAGGGGAGGGGGGATCAATTTTAACTTTGAGTTTTTAAACTTTGAAATTTGCGATTTGAGAAAAATCCTGACATGATGGTTCAAAATTAAGGTTATTTTCGGATTCAGCGCTAAAAAATACATAAGAATCAATTTTCAAAACATAAAAAACATAGCACAACCCAAAATTTGAAAGACAGTGCAATCTAATAGCATTTTAAAATATGCATCTTTTGTAAAGAATTGAGGTAGTTGTTTTTCATCCTTTTATATAACAAAAATGCTGTTATTTGTATCCTTTTATGTATTCAGTACAAATAGTATATTTTGCAGTAATATGTCAGAATGATTAAAGATTTCAAATTTATGTTGCAATGCTAATTTTACTCTCAACCATTTCTTTAACATATCTGACGAAATTATATTTCTACTAAATTTGTGAATGACCCCTAATTTGCAGCAAAAAATATGCTCCAAATTTAAACAGCTATTACTCGGTCAATTTTAATCGTAGAATAACGGGACATTTTTTTTTGCGTTACTTGTCAGTATACCAGGAAAATTTTACTAAATATAACTTATAGGACCGGAGGACCGTATAAAAATTTAGATTCTGTAATTCTTCACAAAATTATTTTTTCGCTTCTAACTTTTTTATCTTAATTCTGAACCTAATTTTGACCACTTTTGTAATTGGAAGTATGCATCTAGGACCAACGGCTGCGAAAATAAAGGTCGGTCAGGTTATACGTGGACACACTGTATACTATAAAAAGTAAAACATGTATAAATATATCGCTTTTAGAGAGAGAAAAAAAGACGTTGTCCATCTCTGCCGGAAATACCCTATATAATCGTTGAAGAAATTTTTTGAGTCATTTGAAATCGAATATGAAAATCGAATTTATGAAAATCGAATCAAAACTTAAAAAGATATAAACAAATGTCTTCTAAATTCTATTAAATCTTATCATACGTAATTAATTCAGTGGTATACCATGATAGGTTATGATTCTAGTTTGACATGTCGGTTACATCCTAATTATGATGGAGTCATATTATTACAGTATTACTGAATTTAACATATATAATCGTGATAAATTTTGTATTCATACTTTTTTCCATAAGAGTGCAACATCTATAGCACCAAGATCTGAATATTTATAAAAGTAGTTATAGTACGAACGCTCCTCATTTGCAACCTTTGCCGTGCAATTTCCGATTTGTCATTATTTGGTTGCGTGGGTTATTAAAATATGCATTTTCTTTGCTATAATTACTAAAAAAAGAAAACTTTTCTCCATTTTGCATAAATTTTTAATCAATTTAATTTTCTTCAAAAACTGAATTCAATTCATTAAACGCCAGGGAAAATTTTAAATGCGCATAACGTTTAATGCGAACTTTTGGTAAGTGAGGGCGAAAAACATTCGCCCTTCGAAGTCCACACAAAAAGGGAATTCATTGTAGCTGTAACATTTTTCAACACAACGCACTTTAAAGAAAACTTCTATACGAGGGTGTATTAAATATAAATTAGGCTTTTTAATAGGTTATTTTTTAAATATTACTTTAAAGAGTTGTACAAACTATATTTTTTTATATATAGCATTTTTCTAACATTTCGCATTTTCCCCTACAATATGTGGGCCGCTTTTTATCCTTGTATTGTAAAACGAATCAAGATGGGTATGACACCAATAGCTCAAAATATCTTGAACTTCTTCAGCTTTAATAATCTTTCAGTTATGATAATCTTCGCTGCCACCGATGCGTTAACGCGTCCGACCGACACATTTTCGTATGCCGGCGACGCTCTGGATCATGGATCGACTAAAAGTTATATTCTCTGTTTTTAGTGTAGTTTTGGACGTTGAACAGAGGGGTTGTTTATGCACGTTAGGGAAGCATAAACCACACTAAATATAAAAATATGTTTTTCTAGTAAAATAAAAGGAACATTTTAACCATTAAAACACTACTTTTTAATCCGGCTTCTAAAGATGGAAATATCATTTTAGTGGCAGCGAATGTGCTAATGTGATCAAAACTTTCTATAAGACTTCTAGACGAAAATGTACACCGAAAAGTGAATTCGTTTCGGATTACAAGGAGGTTCGTCAAATGTTGCCAAGGAAAATATTTGTCTTGCTACACCGTCTGTGTGAAATTTCGCTTTGAACAAAGGAAAAAAAATAAGAACATGAAATCGGAATAGAACGTATTTTGAAACGAAGATTTACTTAAACCGCCGAAGAAAAATCCCAGAATTATACTGCATTATAAGTCTAAGGATATGAATACAACGAAAAGATAATACCCCTCCTGTCTGTACCGCAAATTATTGTATATATGACTGATCGATCTATTTACGAAATGATCTATTATAATATATACAAATTAATGCAAGACCTACATTTGGTTAGGGTGTTTTACCTTCATTCCCAAAATTTGAAAATTTCAAAACAAATACCAAAGATTTTTATTATTATGGCAGATAGTACCTTCGGATACCAAACAAAAAATAAATCAATTAAGTAGTTTAGGAATAACAGATATTTAAAAATTTAAACTCCTATTGTCAAATGAATTAGTAATAATCGCAAATTTCATTGCAATGCAAATAGCTTTTCAGGCTAATTCAAAAACTGTTTAGAGAAATGATTTTTAATTATGATTTCGCATATTTCAAGGTTTTATCAATAGATTGTTTTAATACATAGTCCACAATTTGTATTTGTTAAATATTAGTTTGAAAAATAGATATTTTCCGAAATCTTTTAAAAAAATAGATATCTTCCGAAGTAATAAAAAAAAAAAGATATTTTCCGAAATAATTTTTTTAAAAATAGCAGGAAATGTATCCTATTATTTTTTTCTTACAGCAATCTATCTCTAGAATCATCAAATATGGGATTACAAAATTACAGCTCACTGCACCAAATATGTTTTCAGTTATTAAAAAAAACCTACTAGCATTATAATCTGTTTTACAAACCTTAAAAACGAATTTAATATTAAGAGCTCAAAAGATTAAACATACGTAAATCCAAAATAGTTCACCGAATAACTTCCTGTTTGATATACCTATGCGTAATTTATCGGAAATCTAAAAATAATGCGAAATTAAGCATACACATTACAAGTGTTGAAAATTGGTACAATTTTAGTATGAAGATTGAAGACGATATCAAAGAAAACTTTAAGAATCGCATTAATAAGTGTACGCTAATATTATTTGATTTTATATAATTATTTCATGCAAAGTTAGTTGTCGGTATCCTTTATCTCACAACGGGACATCGCTCATGAAGAACGCACACGAACTTACGCAATGTACCGTAAATACAATATATATATATATATATATATATATATATAGAAAAACCGCAATACTGTGAATGAAATGACAATAAAAATGGATACCACAAACCTATAATATAGAATTGTATGTATAAAATAAAGTGCCTTATACTTAATTTCAAGAATTAATATGCAAGAAAAAAAGAAGAATATGGATACCGAAAAAAGTTGAAAAACTTATATATTGAATTACGTTTTCAAGAGTACAGAATTCAATGATATAAGCAAATCGGTTGTTTTCTATGAGAAAAAAAAGCTAAAAGCTGAAAAAGTTCTTTCACCTGTACTCAAACAACCAATATGACCAAGAGAATAGTTTCAAGATGAAAACCGAACAATATCAAATTGCATGAAATGGAAAAAACAATACAACCCTTTAAATATTTAATTTAGAGCATAAAAAATAGAAATATTACACAACATACCGAATAAAATCCCAGTATATATATATATACACATTGGTGCGAACTTGGTTTCAGTGAAACAATGCTATTCTTAAACTTCTTATTTCGCCTTCATCACACCCATTTATAAATATATTACTGAATTGAATAGTTAAGACATGTAGAAGGTGTCATTTCCAAATATTATATTTAATCTGCGCCATAAGTACATATGTATGATATTTTCATTAGAGGAATATTAAAAAGATTTATTTTATTTAACCACATAAAGTAATTTCTTATTATTCCCAGCACACGTGATTAAATGAATAAACCTATAGATAAAAATACAATGGTTAAACGAATTTGTAAGCCATAAGCAAATTTTATGAATTATCACGACAGAGAGTGAAGAACATGTTTTTGATATTAAAACAGTCTCTTTATATTTATTAACAGTTTTATATTTCATTACCCTATAAATTTTATCATAAACAAAAGTTAGAAAATCTTAAAGAGTCTACCTCCATCGGTTATTTAGGTGGAGGAACCCTAAAAATAACCAAATATTAAAAAGTGTACTACAGATTTATGTACAAATATAAAATACATACAGAAAAGATAAACATTCTTAATAAAAAAATACATGTTTAAATTTTCTATATCTCTTTCTTTACGGTAAAATATTGTCACTATTGCTTGATTTTTATATGTGTGATGCATGCAACCGAGATGGCTGAAAATTTTATATTTTATAAAGCAATTATTGTTATAAAGTATTGCAAATAAATGTATATAAAAACTATTATAATTTTTTTAGAAATGACATAAACTTTTCCTTTCATAAGTAAAGTTCCTTCTAAAAAATATCCGCTATGTTATACATATTGCATATATCAGAAACATTTTCCTAATAAATATTTTTTCAAGGGTATCAATTGTAACGTACATATCAGTTCTATGCATCCTCTGTTAAGAGATGTTATATACTGTTATCATATGCAATTTATTAAACAGTCGTGCACTAGTCATTTTTTCGGAAGTAGCACTCTGTGTCGATCTTCTGGACTGTACATTTTTTTGACCTAGTTGGGAAAATTACAACTCATGGAATTTTTTTCAAATCACTATATTTGTGTTAATATAAAAAGGGTTATTACGCATCCATTGTTTATTGAATTTCCTTTATATGTGGTTTATTATGTTGAACTGTTTTCTATAACAGACAAAGAAGTTATTGACAAAAAGTTGCCCGAGTGAATTTTGTCGGCGTGTACTGTCCAGGTAGAACATTTTGTAGAGCATTGCTAATTTCAATCAGAGTTTCGAGGAATGTCTTCCTTCACCGAAAAATTACAACTCATAAATTCGATAACCCATAGTAAGCGATAATGCTGCATACTAGGTTGGGCCGAAAAAATTTTTTTTGTCTTTTTGATTCGCTATACCGCGGACAGCTTCTTTCTAGAGTAGCTTAGTAAAATGCAATAACAAAATAAATAAATTTTTACGTTTGGCGGTAGCGCATCGGGCTTAAAATTTGAGAAAAAAACACGATTTTGATAATTTTTCTAATAAATGGAAATAAATCAAATAACTTATATAACAAGCAGCTATAGACATATTTTAGCAGAAAAGAGTATAGGAATGATAAATAAATGAAAAAATAAATACATTTCGCAACACATTGGCAGCGGATTATGTTTTTAAAAAAGGCATTTTTTTTTTAAATGACAAATTTTCATTGAAATAAAAACTACTTTTCTGATTGTACTTATTACCTGATCTGATTACCTTTATCTGATTGTACCTGAGTGTAATTTCACTTTGTAATAAAATATAGTCCTTTACTTGTCTTTACTATCTTTTGGAAGTTTGAAATAAAATTTCCTTTAAAAACTAGGCACTGAAGATCTCGAGAAATGTGTCGTTCTTATAAAAACATCTATGGATCCGAAGACTTTTTATTATGCCTCGGTTACGAGCTTCACGCAACGTTCTACTGTTTGAGATTGACATGGAAATTGGTCAAATTTCCACTGGGCCGCTGTTTTACCTGATTCGACCTTAGACCAAATCACTTCGTTGGTGGCTCTTCTCAGAAAAAGGTGGCTGTGAAAGCGTAGTAGAGTTCCACTGAATCATTTCGATGTAGTATGTAGCTGCAAAAATGATTTGGATGTTTGAAAACACCTGATTGACTTTCTTTTAGAAGCTACGTTTCTAGCCTTTATAATTCTTCTGAAACATAACTCTCGTATTCGTATATGATTCCTTTTACCTACTATCATACTCAAAAGCAAATTTTCTGGATTGGCAAAAAATGCGTTTCTCTGAATTACTGGTTCAATGACCTTCAGCAGGTTTTCAGAGAGGAATTTTGACGATTTTATAACTTTCAATACATGCTCCGGCCCATTTGTGAAGTATTTACTGTTTTTTTTATACTTAACCATACACGTAAATAAGACTTTAGGAGAGTACTGAATTCAATGATATAAGCAAATCGGTTGTTTTCTGTGAGAAAAAAAGCTAAAAGCTGAAACAAATTTTTCTTCTGTACTCAAACAACCAATATGACCAAGAGAATAGTTTCAAGATGAAAACAGAACATTATCAAATGGCATGAAATGGAAAAAAACAATACAACCCTTTAAATATTTAATTTATAGTATAAAAAATAGAAATATTGCACAACATACCAAATAAAATCCCAATGTATATATACACATTGGTGCGAACTTTGTTTCAGTGAAACAATGCTATTCTTAAACTTCTTATTTCGCCTTCATCACACCCATTTATAAACATATTACTGAATTGAATAGTTGAGACATGTGGAAGGTGTCATTTCCAAATATTATATTTAATCTGCGCCATAAGTACATATGTATGATATTTTCATTAGAGGAATATTAAAAAGTTTTATTTTATTTAACCACATAAAGTAATTTCTTATTATCCCTAGCACTCGTGATTAAATGAATAAGAAATGAAAAGACAATGGTTAAACGAATAATTAAAGCCGTAAGCAAATTTTATGAACTATCACGACAGAGAGTGAAGAACGTGTTTTTTGATATTAAAACAGTCTCTTTATATTTATTAACAGTTTTTTATTTCATTACCCTATAAATTTTATCATAAACAAAAGTTAGAAAATCTTATAGAGTCTACCTCCATCGGTTATTTAGATGGAGGTACTCTAAAAATAACAAAATATTAAAACATGTACTACAGATGTATGTACAGATATAAAATACATACAGAAAAGATAAACACTCTTAATAAAAAAAAAAAAAAAAAAAAAAAAAAAAAAAAAAAAAAAAAACACGTTCGTCTGTTGGATTTTCAATACGTAAATACAACTGGAGAATTATGTTCTCCGTAGTTATCCACCTTGAGTGGAAGGTGTGCCAGGCTCAGAACAGATAAATCTTAAGGACAGCTGCCTACTTTTATAGTACAAATAATGTCCGGTAGGTACTGCTGATCTGTACTTAAATTTTGCCGGTCAGTTCTGGAAATTCACACTCAACACTGTTAAATTCACCACTGGGAGTTTCTCACATTTCCTGAGCTGCGTGGCAATGGGACAAGTGATTTTGGCTTAGTCGTTTCATTATCTAAAGTTTAAACAAATGCCGGAATGGCAACTCATTGAAATGTATGAGGCATACACCAACACCTCGCCCTACTGTAGTGGTCTTTTAACTTCTTCTTCAATGTGAATAACACCGTTTTTCCGCACCGTATTAGTAACAGTGCCATCACATCCAATCACAATTTTTTTGTTTCCTTTACGTCCACACTTCCAATTTTACCAATACCATGCATTCTTTGAAAGTACAAGAATTTTAGTTCAATGATGGGTATATTTTTTGCTTTTTCACAGTTACAAATAATAGAGTCAGGACACTCACAAACCTCAGGGGTCATTTTACAATTGCAGTCTAATGTCATTTTTACTTACACGCAGAGACATTGCAGTAACAAAGATTTCTTTTTTAAATCTTTAACTCTATTTTTCAACTTTTACTTTCCCTTCTCACGCTTAAAGGACTCCATAAGATTATGATAACTGTCATGATATGCATTTGTTATCTGAACAATTCTGCAAGGCGTTACTGTCAGTATTGAAGCAATATCAAACACAGATTTAACTTTTGGCGTCACAGTAATACAAACGTAAGAAAAATTAACTGACCTGTTGTTTGATTTCAAGGCTAAGTTGTAATTTTCATGGAAGCAACACTTGAGAACGTCTTCATAAGTTGGAAGTTTATTCACCGGTAACTCTTTTGGGTGGCGAAATAACGGGCAGTTAAAGTCACTGCGAGTAATTTCTTTGGAAACAGCCATAACACAGCGATCGAATCACTTATTAAGCGGTCATTAATTAAATCAGTCTTTAAGAAACGCAATTGATACGCACAAGAAGAACACACTGCTAATCATTGCCGACAAAATTCTAGTGATCAACTCACAGGAACCGTTGTGTCATAAAGCACACGCATGCGTATCGCACAGAGCTTTGTGAAGCGTCAGTACAAGTAGTATTGGCGGGCTCCAATTCGCAGCAGAGCTCGTCGCGCTGGACTGCTACCAGGGTAGAAGGACTAATAATACAGCTTGAATGCGTCAATTTAAGGATATTTTAATAGCTTTGCGCTACCCTAAATGAAGTAATTTTGTTTCTTTCTTTTATTATATTATGCTTTTTGATCTTTCTTTTAAAGCCTTTTCACCATAGCAGTTTTTAATCTTTTTCGTTTATAGCTTTAAAAAATCGAAAGAAAACTACTGCTTTTTCAATAAATTTCAAATATTCAAGTGCGATGCGCTAACGCCAAACGTAAAAAATTATTTAATTTGTTTTTGTATTTTACTAAGCTACCCTAAAGCCAAGTTTTCCGCTGTATAGCGAATCAAAAAACAAAAAAACAAAAGTTTTTTCGGCCCACCCTACTGCATACTCAGCAAAAAATAATATAGTATTATCAGACAATACAATTCGTACGTATTAATTAATTCTCTTAAAGGCTATTTTTAGGCTATTAAAAGCACACTCACAGTTTCTTTTTGTTAAAATAAAAATTATTTGTTTTAAAAAATTACAATATTTGAATAAGCGTATCTATGTTTTAGAGATACAGAACATTGTCTTAGTCAAATTGTAAAAAAATGTTTGATTTAAATTTAAAAAAAGAAACAAAGATCGGAATTATTGTAATAAATAAAAAATTGATATAAATTTTTCGTATCACATGAAAACAAATTTATTCATGTACCTTAAGAAATATTCTTTGGTTTTAAATTACTTTTCGAATATACAGTAAATTCATGTTTCTTGAAATTCATGGAAAACAAAAGAAAATTTAACACAATAAATTTTCATACTGTTGTGAAAGCAGACTGAAAATATAAGTACAAAATATATCATATAAAAAATTCATATCATAAATAGACATGTAATAATACAGTATTACAATACAAATTTTAAGGAATAATGTATAGACTTGTTTATTATATATGTAAATACGTTCTGTGTGCAGTCATGAAAGAAAAGGATGCCCCCCCCCCCCCACCGCTAATTAAAAAAATATTTGTATAAAAATGAAACTGATACTGTTGGATTAGTAATAACACCTACAATCAAATTTTGTGAATGAATTAAGGTTAAGAGATTCGTACATATTACAAATCGAACTAACTGTGTTTTTTAAATGACAATACGCACTTTCGAAACCATATTTTAAATTCTCGATCAAAGACAGCACGCAAAATAAAGTAATGTTTATGTGCGTTTCCTTAAATCTTTATAGAGATCGAAGAGTTTGAAGATGCCACTGTTTAATATACGCGAAAAAACGTTAACCTTTATCTTACCAAACAATTAGCCAATTAAAATGTTTCTTTTCTTCATAAGAAATAATAAAATGACGTTATTATACAATGAATAGACCTAAATGTATTTAAGAATGTTTGTGATTAAAAAAGAAAAATTTCACAAAAAATGTTGTTATAGGGTATCTCCGGTAGAGTCGCCGCATACGGGATAGATGCCGCATCCCTTGTATTTCTTTTAATTATCGATAGATGGTCGTCAAACGCACAGTATAGGTGTGCAATGAGATTATTTTAACCAGCGTATAGCGTGAATCACATTTCGATGTTTACTTGTAGAAGTACAATCCTTAATTTGACGCAAGTGCATGATTTCACTGTCCAAACTTTTAAACACGTTATGTTTAAATACTTTTTATACACTAATTACTAAATGCATGCATGATTTCGAAGTCAAAACTAAGTGTAGCTTTTGTATAGGGCTTCGCAATATGTGGCACGGGTCAACTACACAATAGAATTCTCCCCACCTCCAAACGGTCTGTCGGGGCTCAGATGAGAAGGAAATATTTTCTTCTTTGCACTGGCCTGCTATTGATGCATACAGGAATCCATTTTGTTGCCTAAGTGGAAGCATAAATACAGAATGACTGCACGCGAGAGGAAAGACGCGAATAAAACAATAATAAGTGGAATATTTACGTAGCTTGTGCGTTCTTAAAATGCAGTTACATTTTTTTTTTTCAATTTTAAGCCTTCGTGAAGGTTTCAAAATGTATAATATCAATGATTTTTAACCCCTAAAATAACAATTTTTAAATTTAAGAATTTCTTACGATACATATTTATGAATAAGATTATGAAGTTTTAACATCTATCATTGTTTTTCAGTTATACATAAATATTTTTCAACATCAAAGTTAATCAACGCAGTATATAACTGAGATTTTAATTCCCATCAGCAGTATTTGTTTTCTATTTAAAATAAAAGCCACTTTTTATTTATTTATTATATATATGAATACTTTTCATTTTTTAAGGTAGGAGGGGGTATCTTTAAAATTTTTAATGTCATCTAATCCTCCACTCCCTTGCACAGAGTTTAAAATCATGAAATTTTTTTTCTTTTTTGACCATTGGCTTCTTAGTAATGACAATAAGTATCCGCGTAAAATTTTCCTTACCCACAAAACTTAAAACATTTAAAATATTTTTCTCTTTTCTTGTTTCTTTCAAATGTTAAGTTGTGTTAAATGTTAAATAAATAAATGACTTACCCTTCTCCCAAATAAAAAAATAAATTAATAAATAAAATATAAAAATAATTTCAAAATTTTTAGATTATTATACTGTATTTGTTATTCATTAGAATCGTTGATGTTAATTCTCTCCCATCCCCCCAGCAAATAGAGAATAATTAATAGCTGGTATTAATACAAAAAAAATTCTTTTTTTCAGCTTTTGTAGTCTTAAACCCTGTAAAAAAAAAGGGAACACATTTTCTTATTTCATTGTAAGTTTCACACCTTTGTTTAAAATAAGCTATCTAAATCTGCAAAAATATGTTACCAATTTACCTTTATAAATGTGTGAAATTTAAATAGCAAGATTATTTTCCTTTATAATAATAATAATAATAATAATAAAATACTCCGCATTCATAATGCTTATTCTTTAGCTATTATTTTTTCCGTCATTACTCAGCGAATTTAGATAAAACATTAATTACTTTATCAAAGTCAATATTTTTAATAAATATTTCTTTATTAAACTGGGCTAACGACTAATTATTGCCAAATGATAATTTAAAATACTTTTATTGCTTAAAAAATATATAAGTTTCACATTTTTTCTTTAATCGTTTAAACAAACAAATCTTAAAACCCCTTTTTATGAAATTTTCATTATACTAATATTTTCAATAAACAGTATAGTGCAATACAAAATTTTAGTTTTATTTAACCTTTTGCTCTTCTTTGTGGAGAGTAACTTGCCATTTTTTAAAAATCTCTGCTACTAGGTGTGCGAAGTGTTAATGCAACAATAGCTTGCCCCCACCCCCCCCCCCCAAAAAAAAAAAAAAAAAAAAAAAAAAAGAGAGAGAGAGAGAGAGAATTTGGTTCAAAATTCAAGAGAGTGTTCTTAAAGAAATTGTTATTCTTGTTCTAGGGATTGTTTTCCTTTTTTTTTTTATCTATAATATTTTACATGTTTTCTTATCATGTTTTGAATAATTTAAAGTTTTTTTTTTATTATTTTATGCCAGAATCCTCCCAGATTACGATTATCTTACGATTATTTATTACCAGCTGATTCGATTAAACAATAATGAACTTTGTTTTCACAAAAAAAAAAAAAAAAAAAAAAAAAAAAGAATGATTTTATTATATAGTCAATCGTATAAACTGCGTGCTTATGTACTTTTTTTGTATCACGACAGACAATTTTTGTATAAGAAATCAGGATTGCAATTCACTTCTTATTTAATCAAAAATATAGAATATGTCACTAAGCCGAAGTCTTATTTTTATTCCACGTTTTAAAGCCTTATAAAAGAACAATTTTTAATCTTTTATCATCAATGACTTGAAATGGAAATAAATCTTCGCTTATCTTAAATGCATAAATTCTGCGGATTTCAATATTCAAAATTATTGAAAGAAAATTTAAAGATTGTACGCATTCTAAATGTCCCGTACTATACGCAACAACTGTCGTGACGTTGTTAATAATAATGTAGCTCTTGTAAAGATAATTTAAACAAACCTACTTTATTATACATGAACTATAATAACTCGAGAAGTACTAAAAATTTCTTTGGCTTACATCCAGGCAACACTGAGCTAGTTACTCCATACTTTGGACTCAAGAAAAAAAAAGTAGCTTGAATATTTTATTCATCTTTTAATTATACCTTTAATAGTTTCAATTCAAGAATAACATTTTCAATAATCAATTTTTCCTATGTTTTCCATATTCATTTCAAGTTATTAAAAAATGACTCATAATTTTTTCATTCAAGAAATTCCTTATATTTGTATAATTTTTTTTCCTTTCTATTATAAGGAATTTTTTGAATGAAAAAAATAATATGTCATGTTTTTAATAGCTTGAAAGTTGTTTTGTCCTTTGAACTATAAAGGACAAAATATAAGTATAAAATACAGGCATTACAAAAGGCAGTTATTTCTGTCGATAAAAATTATCTAAAAAAATATTCATCAGTTAAATGCAGCATTTAATGTTATTAAACTCAAGAGAGAAAAACAAAGGCCGCGCACTTGAATTTTATGTTTTATTTTTAAATATGCAAATTTTTTATCAGAGTTCTTGGCAAAGTCTTTAGCTAAGCAGTTTGAAGATTGTGAAATCTTTAGTGGATAAAAATAGATTTTTAAATTTAAGAGAAATTTCAAAAGTTTCTAAGATTTTAGATAAAGAGTATAATTCGAGACAAAAAAGATGTAGTTTTGCATCAAAATGGATGCTTTACTAACTCCGCAGTCAAACCTATTCAGACTATCTTCCTTTAATCTCCTCCTAATCTACCCATCTTGACCTTTGGGGAGGAAAATGCAGGAAAAAGTAATTATACCGTGCGGAGCGCAACTATCCCTTTGTATAGAGTACTGAGTGTATGGTTACGCCATTCCCCTTAGCGATGGCTGGTAACTGTGATGGCCGACGTCTGCACCATGCAAAATGGGATACATGCCGCACTGCTATTTCGGTATACATGCCGCAGTTTCTTTTGTACGGGATGATTAAGTGTTATCAAGTTTACTAAAACAAAAGGAGAAAAAGGGGTAAATAAAAAGTAAGAAGGGCAAAAAGTTGCTGGTCAAGATGATAACGATGGAAAATTGGATTACGCGTAACGCAGACGTTCTTTGCAAACTACTCCAAAAAAGAGAAAGTGTAATCGGCTTCGTTGTATCATGTGTTTAAATGTAGTTACATAAATACTGTACTTTTTCGACACTTTTTTCTGAGTCGAAGTAACAGGTCTCTTAACCCATTCGGTACCATATGTGCATATAAGCACCTTCATAAAGAGCTTACAAAATTTATTTCTGGCACCCGTAAAAAAGAAAAGTAATATTTGCTTTAAACACATGTATATATGTACTTTATCTAATATTTGATTTGTTTAATTAGACCATTTCCATGATTATTTAGGTAAAGTTAACTTCTTTTAAAAAAGTGGTACCAACCGAATAAAATTTGTGTAAAAGACACTGGTCCCGAAAGGGTTAACAAATAAATTATGTAAAGAAAAATTTACTTTTTTTATTTTCCCTTTCTAATACATTGATGTTACGTTGTTGGTGAAATAACAATTAAAATTTAATGTAAAAAAAATAAATCGATAATTTTAATAGTGAAAGTAGGCAAAAATTATTAATTTGAATCTACTAATACGTTTCATTGTACTCATTTATTTTCTTTTTTGTTATTACATCGTTAATTGTACTCCATATACGAATATATTTTTAAAAATATTTTTATTTATAATTTCATTCTGTTCTTATTACAAGCGCGTCATACCTACCGCACAAGTGCGGCGTCTCAGCCTGATTGTACGGGTCATGCGCCGCAGTGTAAAGTTTTAGAAAAAAAAAATGTTAAAAAATACTAGTAGTTTGTTTTGAATTTTTTGTCGCACTACCCGCGTTGTATATTTAACATTAAATAGCACAGCAGGATTTTTTTTATGTCCACCATGGGACTTTATACACAAATTAAAAAAAATGTGCGGCATAAATCCTGGAATTACCCTATTAAAACATTATGGATATTTACCACAATAATTGTTTTAAAACGAACTACAATCATCATGAACTTGAACATGCTTGCGTAAGTTCTGGGCTCATTCCAATCATTAGATTTTCATATATATAGACAGACTAACATACAATCACTATTGTCATTGGCATTCACATTAAATACAAAAAACTTCCAATGGAACGTACTCAAATGATAGGGTTTCATCTGATTTCTGCATTCCATCAAGAATCAAATGATTTGAGATGTTTCGACCGTGTAAGAAATAGTCTCTTTTTATCATTGGCATTCACAAAAAAAATCTTACCTGGGAACATATTCAAGTTTAATGTTTCGTCTGATTTTTCTATTTCGTCAAGAATCGTACCATTAGTAAGATCTGGCTTCGAGAATAATAAATATAAATATCGTCATTACCCACCGTATACCATTCTTCTCGATATTTGTTTTAAATCCGCCCAGTTTCTTCCGCAACAGCATACTCAACAAAAAATAAAAATTTAAAAATATGTTTTTATCAACAGTAGAATTGTTGGAAACCTCTTTCCATGACTTTTAAAATAATTAATAAAGGAATAGACTTTTCAAATAGAGTCGTGGACGAGTTTTGGTTCCATTTAAAAAAATATTGGCGCTTCCAATAGAGAATATGTAAATTATTACAGCTAGCTTCTGCGGCGCTAGTAAACATTTCAAAAGGCGTTAGTACAGAATCATAGATTCCGCATTTTATCTAGTCAAACAAGAATGCTTCAATCTGATTGATAAAACATGCTGCATCTACAGAACACAAGCCATTCATTTTGTATAACCAACACTTTTATTCGAAAATCATTATTATCTAACAGGTGATAACAGGCATGACTGCAACGGGAAGGCAGATTTCATTGTATTCTCTAAATTCAATCTCGGGAAAAACAAAAAATGCGATTAAAACGCAACTATAGCTTCTGTATGAGCTTCCTGGCTTTTGTGCTTCTTTGGGCATGACATTACAAAAGAAATGCACCCCATGTACATTGAAAGTCTATTTTGGAGTAGTAGTTCTTTTACTTTTCTTCATCTTCATGACGCAATTTTTCCATAATTGAACTTTTGATGAAGTCAACTTTTGATGAAGTCGGATTTTTTTTCATTTATGCATGACATAACGAGGGAACTTGGAACATACGTTCATGGCAAGAGCATACCAATTATATCACTCTTTAATAAATCTAGAACGAACAGATAAGTATATACCCTAGTTACCCGAATTTAAGATCAAATTTAAGAAGGGTTACCTGAATATTTACATCAGATTTACGAAAGCTTACCAGAATTTAGGATCTGATGGAATGTGCCTAATACATACTTACAATTTCTAAGTAATTTTTGTGTTAATTAAATGAATTTTCCCTGTACTTTACCTTTGTAGACTCTTTTTTATTTTCGAAAATTTGCGATTCAACCTCTAAACTATTTTTTTAAATAACTCTATTAATAACTATTAAAATGTGCATAAAGAGCAAATTATTCAATCATTCAACTGTTGTTGTAGAAAACGGTAACAAAACCGTAATTTAGCTGTAATTTGTCTCCATTATGACCAATTAAAATGCTGTGGTTAAGCAACTGTGGTCAATAAAAAATTGTGAATGACTAAACTGTTTACTGCAGATTTTTAACAGTACATCGTTTTACCTAGTAAATCGTAGACTTTATATTGGACATTTTTACCATTCGGCTTTTACAAGTAACAATTTTATCCTACTTTTTTTTAACACGCTCACGGCGGCGCGGTGGGACACACTCCACTGTCTCAGAGCTGTCAAGTCTCCGGCTCTTTGGATACCAGTATTTTAATACAGAAAATGCTGTTTCATGTAATTAGAACAATTGGGCGATTTAAAGGAACAGCATTTTCTCTAAAATAATAGTGATGTACACAGAGCCGTAGACGTGACAACTCTGAGATAGTCGAGTGTGACCCACCGTGCCGACGTGAACGTGTTAAACCAAAATATTGTTCAGGTACACTCTTGAGGTACAACAAACTGCCCAATCATTCAACAGTTTTTATAAATAACAGTTAACAGATCATATCAGAAAGCTTTCTCATTTGTCAGAATATAGATAAATTACGGTTTTGTCAACGTTTTCTATAAAAACGATTGAATGACTGGAAAAATTGCTGTAGATTGTTTTACAGTGTAACCTTTCTTCTCCTAGATTCTACACAGAAAAAAATGCAGGGAACTGTACAGTCATTCTTACATTTTTACATAAAATTGTTACTTAACTGCACTTTACCTTTATCATGACAATATACAGTCTGTCCACGTATAACCTGACCGACCTTTATTTTCGCAACCGTTGGTTCTAGATGCATACTTCCAATTACAAAAATGGTCAAAATTAGGTGCAGGGTTAAGATAAAAAAGGTTTGAAGCGAAAAAACAATTTAGTGAAGAATTATAGAATGTAAATTTTTATACGGTCCCCTGGTCTTAAAAGTTATATTTAGTAAAATTTCCCTGCCACACTGGCAAGTAAGGCATAAAAAAGTCCCGTTATTCTACGATTAAAATTGACCGAGTAATAGCTATTTAAAGTTGGAGTATACTTTTTGCTGCATATTAGGGATCATTCACAAATTTAGTAGAAATATAATTTCATCAGATATATTAAAGAAATGATTGAGAGTAAAATTAGCATTGCAATATAAATTTGAAATCTTTAATCATTCTGACATATTACTGCAAAATGCACAATTTGTACTGAACATCATAAGAAGATAAAAATAACAGATTTTTTGCTAAATAAAAGGATGAAAAACAACAGTCTCAATTCTTTACAAATTGATACATATTTTAAAATGCTGTTATATTACACTGTCTTTCAAAATTTGGGTTGTGGCCTGTTTTTTAGCTTTTGAAAATTGATTCTTATGTAACTTTTAGCACTGAATCCAAAAATGACCTTCATTTTAAACCACCACGTCAGGAATTTTCTCAAATCGCAAATTTCAAAGTTAAAAAGCTAAAAGTTAAAATTGATCCCCCTCTCCTCCCAACCTCATCGGACCCCCGAGTTGTTTAGCTGTAAGAAACCCAGTATAAGCCAAAAAGTCTAATAAATTATTGAATTAAATAAAATTAAACCGAATAAAAAAAGTCTTACATCTATTTTATATAGTATCAGATTTTTCGCTATTTTTTAACCTTGAAATTTAAGATTTGCGAAAGATCCTGACATGATGGTTAAAAGTGAAGGTAATTTTTTTTTATTCATCGTTAAGAAATACATAAAATGTAATTATAAAATTTAAAAAACACAACCATCGCAGGTTTATGTTATCTAATATAAAACTCTTTCTTAAACTTCTTGACGGTAATCTATCCCATTTTTTTGTGTTATCCTCTAATATAAGTATGTATAAGATGGTAAGAGTCGAAAATCATAATATTGCATTGTCAACGGTTTTAAGTCGGTATGTAAAATTTAACTTCGATAGGACATTTGAAAGTAAGTGAAAGTTCTAGTACAAATTTTAAACTGGAAAGATGATCATTGCAAGTTAAATGAAACCTTATGAAAATAACACGATTTTAGTTAAAAGAAATCATAGCCTCATATCCTTACAACATAAAACATATGTTAAAATACAATTATTTTAAATAATCTGAAACTTAACTAATAAAACTTAATCGTAATATTTTCACGATTTCTTTCAGAACGCAGATATCTTGAAATAAGTTTAAGTACTTTAAATACGATCCCTGAAAGCATGGCAGAAATCATTTGATTTGAGATCCATAAAAGTGGTTTAAGTCATGCATTTCAAAGTTTCATAACTCGGTCAATTTTAATGTTAGATGAATGGGACTTTTTTTGACTTACTTGTTAGTGTCACAGTAAAGTTTTACTAAATATCACTTATAGGACCGGGGTACCGTATAAAAATTTAAATTTCGTAATTTTTTAATAAATTTTTTTCTTGACCCAAATCGCTTTAAAAATAATTCTTTACCTTATTTAAACAAATTTTTCGCAATTGGAAATATGCATCTAAGACCAAAGGTTGCGAAAATAAAGGTCGGTCAGGTTATACGTGGACACACTGTATAACGCATGATAATACGGACAAGTGAACATTATCTATAAAAACAGTTCAATGACTGGAAAGTTCCTGCACTCTAAGATATTATTATTTTTAGTGCACATTAAGATATTAGATTTAAACCAAGATGGAATATAATTAAAAATTTACGATTGTTTGATTTTTATGTTATCGTGTTTCATTTCAGGACCTTGGGCGAAAAAAGGGCGAATCTCGAAAAATCGATTTTTTTCCACGTCTGATAGATGAAAGCAACAAGTAGGTAAGTCGCTTTGTCCTGGTTCGCCATTAGTAGTCTCACAGTGTCAAGCTAAAGTGAGTAGTACTATATACTATAATACTACTTGCAAAAATTTGAGCTTGACTTTCCAACACACCAATTTCGATATTTGAACTTTCTCTTCCAAGGTCCTGATTTGTCTGATCTATGGGGTTTCGGAAAGCGCAACTCTAACAAGCTGCATCCGATCCAATAAAGTATAAGATATTAAATACATTGCTCTATATTTTTCACACATTTTATTAAATCTTTTTCGGCATAACACACAGACATACACACACACATATACAGGGTGTCCAGGTATAAACTGACCGACCTTTATTTTCGCAGCCGTTGGTCCTAGATGCATACTTCCGTAACATTTTCCTGTTACGCTGACAAGTAAGATAAAAAAAAGTCCCGTGTTTCTACGATTAAAATTGAGCGAAAAATAGCTGTTTAAAGTTGGAGCATATTTTTTGTGAAATTAGGAGTAATTCATAAATTTACTAGAAATATAATTTCATCAGATGTATTAAAGAAATGGTTAAGAGTAAAATTAGCAATGCAATATAAATTTGAAATCTTTAATCTTTGTGACATATTACTGCAAAATATACAATTCGCACTGAACATATAAGATGATAATAATAACAGAATTTTTGCTAAATAAAAGGTTGAAAAACAACAGACTCAATTCTTTACTAAATATACATATTTTTTATTGCTGTTAGTCTTTCAAATTTAGGGCTGTGTCATGTTTTTCAGCTTTTAAAAATGGATTCTTATGCATTTTTTAGCGCTTAATCCGAAAATGACCTTCATTTTAATCCATCACGTCAGGATTTTTTTTCAAATCGCAAATTTCAAAGTTCGATAGCTCAAAGTTAAAATTTATACCCCTCCCCTCCCAACCTCATCGGACGCCTGAGATGTTTAGCTGTAAAAAACCCAGTATAACCCAAAAAAATGAATAAAATTAAATTAAACTGAATAAAAAATCTTACAGTATTTAATAGTATCAAATTTTCCGCTATTTTTTAACCTTGAAATTTACGATTTGTGTAAAATTCTGACATGATTGTTAAATGCGAAGGTAATTCTTTTATTCAGCGTTAAAAAATACATAAAACGTAATTATGAAAGTTTAAAAAACGCAACCATCGCAGGATTATGTTGCCTAATCTAAAATTCTTTCTTAAACATGTTGATGGTAATCTATCCGATTTTTTTGTGTGTGTGATCCTCTAATATATGTATGTATAAGATGGTAAGCGTCAAAAGTCATAATAATATTACATTGACATCGAATTTAAGTCATTATGCAAAATTTAACTTCGATGAGACATTTGAACGTGAATTAAAGTTCGAGTTCAAATTTTAAACTGGAAAGACGATCGTTGCAAGTTAAATAAAACATTATGAAAATACGGTTATTCATTCATTAGAATTACATAATTTTTGTTAAAAGAAATCATAGCCTCAAATCCTTACAAAATAAAACATATGTTAAAATACAATTATTTTTAATAATCTGAAACTTAAGTTAACTCAATCGTAATAGTTGTACGATTTCTTTCAAAGCGCAGATACCTTGAAATAAGTTTAAGTACTTTATACACGACCCCTGAAAGCATGGTCGAAATCATTTGTTTTGATATGCAAAAAAGTGGTATAAGTCATGCATTTCAAAGTTTCATAAGTCGGTCAATTTTAATTTTATATGAATGGGACTTTGTTTATCTTACTTGTTAATGTTACAGTAAATTTTTAGTAAATATCACTTATAAGACCGGTGGACCGTATAAAAATTTAAATTTCGCAATTTTTTAATAAATGTTTTTCTTGACCCAAATCACTTTAAAAGTAATTCTTTACCTTATTTAAACCATTTTTGTAATTGGAAGTATGCTTCTAGGACCAACGGCTGCGAAAATAAAGGTCGGTGAGGTTATACGTGACACACGGTATATATATATAATATACTACTGCATATACTAAAATTGATATTTGGAATTTTTTTTTAATTGTTCTGTAGTAAATACAATTTCTGAGAAAGTTAATTTAGACTTATTCTAGTAATTTATAAATAAATATTTTTTTCGGTGCACTATTTTATTTTGCATAGACACAAAGCATTTTGCAGTTTTTTTGCGTAACCACGATTATCAGTACGTTTCGAAGTATCATTCTTATTTAGAATTCTTCCACGAGAAATATCATTTTTCTTTACAAACAAGCATTCATTAAAATTCCATTTTTTTACTACAATGTTTAGACTATTTTTAATTCCTAATTAAAATATATTTTCAAGTAATGCAATGTTTGAAATACACTTTTGCAAACAGAAAGTTCCTTTTTCAACCAGATGGATTTTAAAATCATTAATTTAAATTAAAGAACAAGACAAATTAATATTTTTTTTTAGAATTACTCAATTCATAAATGATATGTCTTTAATATATTATCTATATATATATATTACGCTAACGTACGTGGCACAGAAATCGCGATTATTTGTTGTTGTTTAATGGCAACGCCAGAGAATCGCATCTGATTGGCTATTGTGTAAGAGTCCTTGGCAGGATTTATGGCGATCGGGTTTGTTTACGTTTCGCGTTTCGGTGCAATCTTTCGCTGCAATTATGTAGCTTCAAAATATCATTTGAAATGCCCATAAAAAATCTCGGTGAATGCTTGAAAGTGAGGAAGAAGCCGAATTCGAGTCGAACCGAAATAGATTCGAAATCCAAATAGAGAACGCCGTTAAGCGATCGGCAAAATAGGCTTAATAACTGTAGTATGCACGCGTTGCTTCTGAAATCCAAATTACTGATTTAAACGTTCCGGGGCATGCATAACTGTGCGTGAAACGTTCAATTTCTGCAAAGCACTGTATTGGAAATGCGAATTAAACAGCAGTAAGAAGTTTACAAAATGTTGTCATGATGTAAAAAGTAATATTGTACGGAGAGGTAGTTTTGACTGAACGGACCTGCGATACAAATTTCAGGTTCATTTAAGAATATTATTACGAGCCCCCCCCCAGAAGTAAGATACAATAAAACCTGCTTAGACGGAAACGAAAGCGACCAGTGATAAATTCCGTTTTATGCAGGTTATTTAAATTGAACAAAGCATAATAGCGTTTGTTTTGTGTTGTTTTTTTTTGGAGGGGGGGGGGGGGCTGGAACTTTTTTTTTCGTTTATTGCAGAATTCCGTTATAAACAGGCTTTACTCTATTAGAAAATAAATTTGCTGGATGGTACTTTAAAAAAAATCGATATAGTAATATTTGCTTACAGTTTTATTATTTCTTTTTCAGTATTTCTTTATGTTGTATTTGTGATTGCTTTTTCATATAAAGATTTTAAATAAAAAATTAAATTACTGAAAAAATAATTACATTTTAATTAAATTCATCAGTTAATTTGGAATAAAAAAGTTTAAAGTATGAGACATAAAAATTTAAAAAACTTAACCTTTGACTTTACACAACTTTGGAACTGAACAAGAGTTGGGCCCTGGTAATTTGCACCGTCTCCACCCGCCCCCCTCTGTACGGACCTGCGATAAAAAATTCAGATTCATTTAAGAATATTATTACGGGCCCGGGCAACGCCGGGCGGGTCAGCTAGTATTAATAAAAATCCAACATTTTAGTGAATTAGAGGTAGGAAACTCATATTCCTAAAATCAACAACAGGTATTAAAGTTGATCATTTATTTTTATTTTCTTTCAAAATATCTCATATATAAATCAAACGTCACAATCAATTTTGTTTTATAACTACACTGTTAAAAACAGTCCCATCATGTAAGCACTTTCAAAGAAAACGATTATTTAAGGTAATTTTAATATAATACCTTCATAGTACAGTTAAGTAACTGTTAATTTCCAAAATTTTCGAATGACTATATAGTTTGTTGTAGATTTTTTACAGTATACATAACGACTATATTTTAAATTTTACATAATGGAGTAGTTAGAGATTTACATATTACGATTTTATAGAAATTAAAATACCAAAATTTAAATTTTATTTATTTATTATTTTAATATTTATTTATTTTGTACTATGTTAAGAAAGAAGGAAATGTGTTTATTGAACAATATTTACTCAATATGGTCCACTTTAAAATGCTGAAATGAAATTTAATTGTAGATTTTTAAAAAAATACAATCTTTGTACTTGTCTTATAGATTAAAGATTCTATTTATTCCGCCCAAACTTACACATCCTTAGAACAAATGTGGTAGATACATCACTCTTTATTCTCTTTCTTAAAAAAAAATCCGGGATTAAATAAATGAATCAGAAACATCAATTTGTTTTTCTCACTTGTAATTGAAAGTAAATGTTTCCATTGGACTTAAAAAAAGATTAGAAAATTTCAAATCCTTTTTCGAGTGTTGATTGCTTGAATTTAAATATAATGTGTTTTTTTCTTCTTTTTCTTAATTAAAGAAAAAAAAAGGATTAATTTACAAGATTTTAAAATTACTTTGGAGTAAAACTTACACATAAATATTGTATCTGCTACACTACATGTAGTTTTCTTATAGTTTAAATCCATTTAATATTAGAGATTGCATTATTAATATTTTCACAAAATCTCCATTACTGAGTTGATGATAATTTCTATGTTACTTCTTAATCTTAATTTCATTCTTTCCAAAAACTAATGTTCATTTTGAATATAAAAAGAGCATTGAAACCTTTATCAATAGGACGAATATATAAAATAAATATGAAAAATATGAAAATATAAGGTTTTTCTTATAAAAAATTAAATTGCTGACAAGGAAGCTATTAGAATACAAATCTTCATCAAATTAACCCCAAGAAATACCTAAGGACACAGATGAATGTTATCTAACATTCTATAAAACATTATTTTGTCATTCTTATTTAATTAATGCTATATTTCAACTGTTGAACTAGGGATATAAATTCAGAAAATCTTAAACATTAAACTGTAGACTGTTTAAGAAACTTTAGATAATTATCTGTCTATTTTCCACATATAAAGTTTCCAATTGAAAAAAATATCCCTTATTGAGTGAAAGGAATATGTGTATTTTAATGTAAGTGTCGCTTCTCACAAAACGCTGCAAATGGCATTGTATGATTCATGTTTCACTTCTCGTGAAGACTATGCGATTCCCATGTCACAGTACATATTAGTACGGTGCTATAAAGTTTTCTTGTTGAATTACAGTTTTTGCAGTTTTCATATTGAGTATCTGCGAATTAGACATATGCATATAATAAATATCACTTTTAACATTCGTACCGCAGTTCAAGACGCTAAGGTATTCGTATACTTTGGCAGCTATATCAAATTGTTAGAGAAAGTGCATTTTTAATTTTGTTACTAATGTTATCGTTAAACAAAACTTTCGTATACTTCGTATGCGGTCCATTCAAAATGTAAAGTTCTAATGCCTGCAGGCTAAAAATAATCTAAGTTCACTTCGCAATAGCAAGAACATTAATCTAAATACAATAGATTTCAATCATCCAAAAAATAAAAATTTTAAGATAAACAATCAAAACATTTATTTCAAAACACATTTCTGCTATTGGGTAAATATTGACTTATCATCATCGCTTCCCGGGCCCTTATCCTATTTATCAGTGTAAGTTTAAAAAAAAATCTTGATAGAAGTTTTTAAAAAATTTATTTTTTCCGTCACGTATTATTATACTCTTGTTTATTCCCTGGTCATATTATAAAAAAAAACCTCTCGTTTAGCGCACCTTCCTTTGTCTATTCCATTATTCCTTTTTCACAAGTAAGATAATAAAAAAATACAAATTATTTATTCGCCGAAGTGACAAGTAATTTATATTAAAGCACAGTATAAATATTTCAAAAAATCCTTCTTCCTTATATAAATTATTATTCAGAATACGATTTGTATACTTTAATAAATTAAACAACGTTGAAAGAAAAACTAAGTCCCATGTGATCAGAAGTAATTGAACGTCTTTAGTGGTAACATTAAAAAAATAAGTTCGGTTGATATGATGCTTAGAAATAAAATGAAATATGCATGATATATTCATATTCAAGGCATGATATGTTAGAAAAACTAAAATAATCTGTATGGCAGATGAAACCACGAAATTTTAATAAATTAAAAATCTAATTTTCTGTATTTTTTTAACCTTCAGCAATGACAGAATTATATTTGTTTGTTCGTCTGTCTGCACTGCAAATAAAAGCGTTTTAAATTTAGTCACATATGTGACTGAAAAAGAATTTTAGACACTTAAGTGTCTTAATCTGAAAATTCAGACATTATAGATGTCTTAATTTAAGATACATAAGTGTCTTACTATGACCATGGTGTAAACGAACTGAGAATAATGTCTAAAATATCCGCAAACGTCTTATTTTAAGACACTTCATTGCTTTAAACGTGTCTTAATTTAAGACGTTTTGATTCTTCCGACGCAATAACCACCAGGGGGCACTAGCACTCCCAGTTGCGCATGCGTTTTAGATGTCTTCGTTCGAAGTGGTATACGTTGTAATTCAAACAAAGTTTGTTTTTATGTACGCGTGTATTTTAATTCGTTTTTTGCGAAATGTGAAGTACTGTGATTTTAATTCGTATTAACTTGGATTATTTATTTATTGAATACATACATCTGACGTGTGTGCTCGACATCAAATGTCTCTTAGAAGCTGTCGTCGATATAAGGGCGGGATAGACACAGAACAGAAGTAGACGACAGTTGAAGATTACACCCGGAAATTCTACAAAGCGTGTGCAATGGGCTTAGTGTTAACTCGTATCAATTTATATCAATAATATTGTGTTATTCATCTTCGTCCTGTTGAAGCTGGCAAAAAAAAGAAACTTTTGTCTGGCGGGTCCTGTTTTTAGGATGAAACATCTCATTCTTTAAATATGGCTAGTCGGATGTATTATGGGATTACCTTTTAAACTGATGAAAGTCTTTCTCCCTCACTATGGTTGTGTTGGTATGGTAGTTTTTAAAATTTCAAATTGAGGAATATTTCTTACCTCTTGCAAACAGCGATTGAAGTAAGTGTTATAATTTCTTTATAGTACTAAAATTATTGTCTTTTACGATTTTATTTATTGTACTAAACAAAATCTTACATGAAATTTAATTAGTTTTGAATCTTTTTGCAAAAAAAAAAAAAAAAAAAAAAAAAAACACTAATTCTAGAAGTATATATTTTTAAATTTATGACGTTGTCTTTTATTACAAATTATGTATTATTTATTCTCATCTTTTTTCTCAAATTTAAAGTAATAACATCACTAAAAAACAGACATATTTAAAAGTTAAGTTCATTCTCTTGTTTTGTTTTGTTTTCAATATGGCAGTTCTTAGTTTCAATTTCAACGGCTAATGCTTATCTCATACTCGACCACAAGGAAATAGAAAAAAAAAAACTTTGAAAGATCTCCTAAAGTTTTCTTACTTCCTAGCTAGGGATTACAATCCCGAATTGAGATCCCGGGATCCCGCTTTAATTTTAACCCCGAAAATCCCGGAATTTTTACTGGAAAATTCCGGGATTTTCGGGATTGCCTTTTTTTTCCATTGAACAATATTCAGCTGAAATTAAAAAATATATTTATAAACTTTCGCTTTTGGAAAAAAAAAATCAATTGATTTTCAAGAAATTTATATATAATTGAAAATGAATGTTATCTCAAGTATTTCTTAGATATATTTCTAAAGCTATTAAATCTTTTAATGTGTGAAAACTTTTGATTTGGAAACATAGAAGTAAGCCAGTCAAGAAAAAGGAAATCATTTGTTTATTTAGATTTCGCTGCATGCGTGGATTCGAAGGTCATTTTCCAATTAGACTTTACTGATAAGCATCGCAAGTTTGTATCATAGTGATATCATGTGCTAACTTTTTTTTTTTTTTTTTTGGCTTTATTTTGCTTTAAAGATGTCTTGTTTAGTACATCATAGGAATGATAACAATAAGCCCATGTGGCAATATAAATTTTTAAAAAATCTAACTTTTAAATGATAAGGATTTTTATTTTTTTTCGGGGAGGGGGGGGGGGATTTTGTATGAAATTTTCGTAAAGTTGATACCTTAAATCTTGCGCTGATTATAATGAAAGTTTTAAACTTTTAGTGTAGGACAAGATTAAAAAACACAAAATATAAATAAACAAAATACCGAAGTAATTTTTTTCTCAATATTAACCCTTTGCACTGGAGGACTCCGGAGCGGAGCCATTTAAAATTTGTCTTCAAACACGAGGTCTCCGCTACGGAGACAATGCAAGTAATTTTGTGATACCATGTAATCTTGGCTTTTCTAGACAGGTATCACAAAATTATTTGCATTGTCTCCGTAGCGGAGCCCTCGAGTTTGAAGACAAATTTTAAATGGCTCCGCACCGGAGCCCTCGAGTTTGAAGACAAATTTTAAATGGCTCCGCTCCGGAGCCCTCGAGTTTGAAGACAAATTTTAAATGGCTCCGCTCCGGAGCCCTCGAGTGCAAAGGGTAAAGTAGAATATTTATTTATTTATTCATAGTTAAATAGCTGTTGTGATTATCATCTGATATATATGTAAAATTGCCTATGTGGCAATATAAATTTTTAAAAAATCTATTTTTAAATTATATGAAGTAGAGTAAGACAAGATTATAAGAAATATATATATTTATCCATGTACTTTAAAAGCCCTCAATAGCCCTTGCCGCTTAATTTGTCCGATAATCGGAGATGTCTGCTCTTGTGAGCTAAAAATATACAAATATGTATGCCATGCGGATTAAAAAAGTATTCGCTAAATAGATGTTTCAGAATAGCTATTCGGGAATGTCCATTAACCTCCACAACGGATACTCCCGAATACCGGACATCTCAATTAAGATAACAATAATGCAGGGTTGCATTTTTTGCAAAAGAACTTCTTGATTAAAGAATGGGCATACTGGGCCGTGCCCCGCCCCCTACGATTTTAGTGCCCACAAATTTGATGTGCAATATTTGTAAAGTTTATATTTTAAATCTGTTTCGAAATTCCACTGATTATAATTAATATTTTGAACTTTAAAGTAAAATAAGATTAAAAATAAAACAAATTAAAAAATCTAATATTTAGATAAATATTTTTTGTTTTAATCTTGTTCTACTCCTGAAGTTCAAAATATTGATTATAATCAGTAAAATGTCGTAAAAGATTTAAATTATCAGCTTAACAAAAATTGCGTACCAAAATTGGGAGCACCAGAAAAATCAGGTTGTAGAGGGGGGGGGGGGGGGGGGGCAGGACCCCAGCCAAATATTTTTCCAGGATTATGATGCTTAAAAAAAAAATGGATGCTATTAAGACGTTTGAAGTGTCTGAAGTTCAGACACGAAAAGTGTCTGAAAAAATTCAGACATTTTAAAATGTCTGAAAACTGAACACTCCGTTTCAGACACTTAAGTGTTTGAATTTCAGACATTTTAATTTACAGTGTGTTCGTCATGGCTATGGAAAGTTTTAGCACATAGTGATATTAAAATTTGGTTCCGCATAGACAAAGATAAGTCCGAATGCACTTAAAGCTCAGATTTCTGATTTCTTTTATTAGACTTTTTGTTATTTTATGTTGAATGGAAAGATTCACAAATTTTCCTAATATCCCAAATTCGTCAGCAATTTTGACGCATTCATAAAAGCAATCCCGATTCCATCTTTTGTTTTCTACAGAAAATATTGTGTTTTTTAAAATAAAGATTATTCAGAATTCATACAACAGCTTTTGAATTTCCCGCTATTTTTTAAGGTTTCCATTGCGTTAGAACACCGTGTGAAGCCGTGTACTTCTTTACACAGATTCCTTGTTTTAATTATAAATACCACTTAATGGTAGCACTGCCTCAAACGGTAATAATACTAATAGAAACATTTAATTTTTAAAATATAAACTGCTTTTTTTTATATTTCAACTTATAAACAGAAAGAGTAAACATAGATAAATCTTTAAACGGTTCTCTGCTGATCCTGAAAGGTTGCGGGTTCTGAAAGAGTAGTGCTATATCTGTTTGGTACAGTTGGAGTTTTAACTTAGAAGCAGTCTTAAAACAATTCTTGACATCAGGCATTAATCTCAGAAAGTGTAACCTCAAATTATGTTAATGTTTATTTGTAATTTTTTTTTTTTTTAATTCGTGTCTCATTTTATGTTAACCTATTGATTTTTTCATCATACTACCAGATCACATTCATAGTATAAAGTTAATTCCACTTTTTATTAAACGCTATATACTCGTTTAAATAAAGCATATTTAATCTTTGGCTATATATGTATATATTGGTGAAATAAAGCACACAAAAAACACACATATATACGTGCATACCGACCAGATATTACATAAGTCTGTTCATCTTCATCTACCCTATATATACATACCTAATGAATCTAGTTTTTGAAATGATTTTATGAAACGACTGATAATGTTTCAAAGCTATCTACCCTATATACATAAAATACTAATGAAAAGAATGTTTGAAGCCACTGATTAAACGACTGATTATTAGGGTGGGGCGAAAAAAAACTTTTTTTCAATTTTCGATGATGGGTGGTGCGGAAAAGTTGTCACTAGCGGCACTAAGTTTGAGATTTTTTGGACAATTCCTTCATTTGCCGCAAAAGGCTTGAAGTTTTGCACAAATGCTGATTTTTGACATTTTTTAACAAATATTTTTTTAAATGTTAAATTAATTTTAGCTGAATTCACTTGAAATGACAACTTTAGTGTACAAAATGTTTAAATAAGATCTGATTATGTAATACTTAATAGTATGTGCTTCTTGAAATAGGTGACTTATATAGTCTTTTCGCGTATAAGTGATCAAAAATTGTATGTATTGTTTTGTTCGTTCATCGGTTTCTCTCTTTTGTTCTTATTATGTTCCTCGCTCCTCTCCATCTGTTTGTCGATGTGTTCAGGGTCACATATTTGGATGACGGATCACAGCATGTCTTGACAAATTTCTTTATCAATAGTCCTGTATCCTAGCAATAAGATGACTTCAATTAAATTGAAGAAAAATAACTGAGGCTACGCATATAGCACGAATGTTGCCAGGTGTTCGGCGTAAATGAGGACTCCATATGATCTCTAAAACACTAAAGTCTTACAGTTTATCTTGCCATTTTAAATCACAGATAATTTTGAAATTAGATAAGGTGAATGAAATTACTGTAAAATACTGGTGTCCAGAGCATTTGGGGACCTGATATAAGCAAGAAAACTGGCAACACTATATAGAGCCCCGAAAAATATTGCTGGCACATATATTTGTTTGCCGTTCAGTGTTTTAATTATAACAAATTTCACTGTTTTAGAGTATTTAGTTACATTAAAAACTTCCCTTTACTTTGATTAAGACACAAGTCCGGTGTCATTTATTCTTTTAATCTATGAAATTTATTTGTCGGTGTTTTAATGCAAAACGAATTTGTTTTTTACTAGCGTAAATAAATTAAACGTTTTTATTAGAAAAAGCACTTACATTTTTATGTTTCATAATGTAGATGCATTTTTAACTCTAAATTGCTTGTCATACTTCATGTACAAAAGAATTTAGTTCCATAATTCTTTTTAAACGCGAACATTTTCGATGCAATTTTCACTTAACTTCTTTTATCTCGTGTAGCGTCTTTCTTTTCTAAAAGAAAATAAAAACAGTTTTATATTACATATTCTTTGACAAAAGTATGCGAAGAATTTAGTGAAGGAATTTAAGTAGTACCAGAAGACACAAAAGTTTACGAAAGTTATGCTTTAAAAATTACCTCCAAGTAATTTTAACAATGATATTGAGGATTGTTCTAAAAACTTTGGTAATTCGAATAACTGAAGATAATTAATTTTTAAGGTAACATTTGAGAAATCGGGTTTTTCCGTTATATATATTATTCTTCGCAAAAAAAGATGTAATTAAGTTATTACTCCCTCTTAACCCCTCAGAAAAGAGTATAACATTTTATCGCTTTTTTAACTAAAATCGAATTATTATATTTAGTTTAATTATGATTACTATTTGTAATGCAATAATTGGTGTTATAGGTTTTTTAAATCATAGATAGATGAATTTAAATTTTCCTGTACTTCAAAAAAAAAATATGTAATAACTTTCTTTGAATATACATTATAATATATAGTATTTCGTCGAAACACAACTTGTATATAAAAAAAAAATAAACTAGAGAACAGGAATTCTGCTTTTTCAGAATTTAGTGTCGCCCACGGCATTTCCATTACTTCATTTTCTTCTGATGGACTGATGGCTTCTGTTTTTATGAAACAGCATTTATAAATGAAGTGTTAGGTGAAGATGAAATGGCAGCCGTAAAAAGTTAGAACTCAGATTTTCTGGTCAGAATGGGGGGTGGGGGGTGGGGGGGATGACCATAATTTTTTTTGTCGGATGCTCTTTCATCTTCACCCAACACTTCATTTATAATAGCTGTTTCAAAATAAATGAAGCCACCAGCCCATCAGAAGAAAATAACTCGGTTAAGCGGGACTCTACTGCAGTACAAAACATATTTCAATTTTAAGACTTAAAGCACACGTTTTATTTTATGTAAAACGACGTCATTCGCATCCGCTTAAGATTCCCACATTTACGATGTACTCTTAAACATCTACAGTAAAGCATGCATAGCGCATCACTATCGCGAAATAATGCACAAATGCAGCAAAAAGATTCCGTCATTCAAGAAAATCGAAAAAAAAAAAATAAATAAATAAATAAAAATAAAAACGGCGATCTAATGATTCATAGATACCTACAATTAAATATAGTATATAATAGCTCCGTTGTTTTAACAGAAATCATTCGTTTATATTTTTTTCGAAATAGCACGTATTTTAATTACCTGTTCTTCGGTTGTTACGAGAAAAGGGCAACAAACATATATAATTACTATTTTAAAACTATTTTTCCTTTACTTTCTACAGAAATGAAGTACTTCCGTCGCCAATATTAAGCAAATGGCTCCAAAAGCTACAAAAAATTAATATTTAAAAAATAAATGGAGATACAGTTTTCAAACAAAATGCATTTAAAAGAACATTTTTTTCCCAATACGACGGTATAAAAATTGAAAATGTGCGATACTTAGAAGTTTAAAAAATTGCTAAAGAATATTTAATCGTAATGTTTGGTTTTATGGCTAGCTTCTGTAAGGTAACGTTATTTTTTGGACACAAAATAAGCTGGGAGAAAGAAATAGCATACCGTACCGGAGGCTAATACTTGGGAACATTTGGGTTCAATTTTTAATTTTGTTAATGAAAACGAACTACACAGAAACTCATTATATCGACAAAATGATAGTTTCTGTTTGTATTTTACATTAAGATCAGTAATATTTTTGTGACACGACATTTTGTGTTGATAACTGCGATTAAGTTTATGCAATTTTTCTCACTTTTTCTATTCGATACGTTACCATCCTCGTTTTTTTTTTTTTTTTTTTTTTTTTTTTTTACTCTTAAATTAAGTTGTTCAGGACTTTAGACTCAAAGTTAAACATACTATTCTTGTAAAGATAATTAATATGAAGAATAGCATAATCATTTGTGGTTTTCGTCTAATGAACACCTTTAATAGTTTAAAGAATGTGTTCTGTTTAATTAAACTATTTTTTTCTATCTCGAGCTTTCAAACTCAAATCAATTAATTTAACACCCCTTTCAAAAATATAATATTAAATAGCAAAATCATTATATAAATTTCTAAACTATAATAAATTCTGCTTTGAATGTAATCAAGAAGAGAACTGCAATATTTGATCAAATCTTTATCAATGGATTGGATCCTTATTAGTTGTTGTCACAATTCCTGCTTCCTGAAGCGCAGATGAACCTCTTAATGCAAATTACCTATATGAAATACCAGTTCTAAATGCGGCGAACGCTGTGTGAGAATGGTATATGGATTTGGGAGTGTCTGCTTTTGAATGCCTTGGTTCAAATTCTGATTCAGACAAACTGCCTGCTTCAAAGTTCCCACCATTTGAATCTTCTCATAGTTATCTGTATTTTAGAGCAGAAAAATAACTACCACCCCATCTCGCAGTTACTACCATCTCCTATTTCTTCCGTCATCCTCATGATGACTTATTGCGTTTTCATTGGTTTCTACTCCACATTCTCCTAGCCTTCCAGAATTACTGTCAAGACATACTGTGGCCCGGAATACAAATATGTGATTCTGAACGCATCGAAAGACAAAAGGAGGAGCTATTAACATAATAAAGACAAAAGAGAGAAACCGACAAACGAACCAAACAATACTTACAATTTTTCGCGTAATTCAAAATGCACATTATTAAATAATAGATAATCAGAGCTTATTTAAACATTTCGTACACTAAACATGACATTTCAAGTAAATTCAGCTAAAATAAATTTAATTTAACATTTTTTAAATTTTTGCTGAAAAAGTTCAAAAATCAGCATTTGAGCAAACATCAAGTCATTTGTGACAAATGAAGGAATTGCCCAAAAAATCTCAATTTTTTTGAGCAAACATAGTACCACCAATGGCAACTTTTCCGCACTACCCATCATCGAAAATAATTTTTAAAAAAAGTGTTTTTTGGCGCACCCTACTGATTATGTTTCACAGCTATTCCCCCTAAAATATGGAACGTTTGATGATGAATTTAACTCCAATTATCCGTGTTGATTCGCGAATCTCAAAAGTGGTAATAGAATTATGAAATTTGAATTAGTTTCGGAGATATTAATTTTTTTCGTATTTTAATGGCATTTCTGTAGTGATGGCAACTAAATTACTTTATTTTTGTGGAAAAAGAGAAATCTATAGTTATTATCTATAGTATTAGTTTAATTTTTTTCGTCATTTTCAAGTGGAAATCGAAAATTGAAGTTAATTTTTATTCGAATAAATAGTAAAAACAATATTGTCATTAAATTATGCTTTCCAAGAAAATTTAAAAAAAAAAATATTTTCACATATTCGATCATCAGGAAACAGTTTATTTTAGAAAACAAAAAATCGCCTTTCATCTTTATGTTTGAAATAAATTCCATTCACTTAAAAAAAGTAGGGTAACTCCGGGAGAATCGCCGCATACGTGATAGATGCCGCACCCCTTGTATTTCTTGTAATTATGGCCGTCAAATGCACAGTATAGGTGCGCAATGAGATTATTTTAAACAGTGTATAGCGTGAATCCCATTTCGATGTTTAATTGTAGAAGTACAATACTTAATTTGACGTAGGTGCATGATTACACTGTCCAAACTTTTAAGCACGTTATGTTTAAATACTTTTCATTCACTAATTACTAAATGCATGCATGATTTCGAAGTCAAAACTAAGTGTAGCGTTTGTATAGATTACTGTGTGTATGGTTACGCCATTCCCCTTAGCGATAGCAGGTAAATGTGATGGCCGACGTCTGCACCATGCGAAATGAGATAACTGCCGCGCTTCTATTCCGGTATACATGCCGCAGTTTCTTTTGTACAGGATGATTAAGTGTTATTAACTTTTCCTTTTCTTTTCGCACAGACTAACCATGCTAGGCATGTTATGAAGTTTAATAAAACCGAAGGAGAAAGAGGAGAAAATAAAAAGTATGAAGGGCAAGAAAGATGCAAGTCAAGATGATAATAATGAAAAATTGGATTACGAGTAACGCAGACGTTCTTTACAAGGAATGTTCAGAAAACTACTACAAAAAAGAAGAAGTGTAATTGGCTTCGTTGCATCATGTGTTTAAATGTAATTACGTAAAGACTGTACTTTTTCGACACTTTTTCTGTAGATTGTAGTCGAAGAAATAGGTCTCTTAACTCATTCGGGATCATAGGTGCATATAAGCACCTTCATAAAGAACTTACAAAATTTGTTTCTGGCACCAGTAAAAAAGAAAAGTAATATTTGCTTTGTTTAATTAGAACAGGTACTGAACAGGTGAGCAGCATTAAGGTGTTTCCTAGCTGATAACAGCGTAACACCCAAACTAGGAATTGAAGTATTTTATATTATTATGAGCCATTGGGGAAAATTTAAACTGCAGTTGAGAACTACTAAACAGTGAAATTTAAATAAATTAAGAAAAATTAAAAAATTAAGATTAAAAGAGGGGAGTAAAATTACAAATTAAGTTAAGACTGAAGAGGTATAAAAAAGTGAATTAGAATCTAAAAAAGTTAAATAAATAGTCAAACTGTAGTTGAAAAACTACTAGAAGTTTAAATAGAGCATTTTTATAATTATTTAAGTAAAGGTAGCTTCTTTTTAAAAAGTGGTACCAACCGAATAAAATTTAATGTAAAAGCTAATGTAAAAATGTAAAAGCTACCTGCTCCAATTGTGTTAACAAATAAATTATGTAAACACAATTCTACTTTTTTTTCACTTTCTAATACACTGATGTAACGTTGTTGCTGAAATAACAATTAAAATTTAATGTAAAAAAAATAAGTCGATAATTTTACTAGTGAAAGTAGGCAAACAATTATTAATTTGAATCAACTAATACGTTTCATTGTACTTATTTAGTTTCATTTTGTTATTACATCGTTAATTATAGTCCATATATGAATATTTTTTTTTAAATATTTTTATTTATAACTAGATACCCTTAGCAAAAAATGACATAGAATTACCATAAAAAAACCATACAAAAAACCATAAGTGAAATCTTATGGCTTTTTGCCTAAGGTAAAAAATATCCTATGGAAAACCATAGAAACAATGGCATGGAAATGGTACGTATGGTAATTTTTATGGCACTGTATGGTAAATGTCTAAGGAGTTTTTGGGATGACATTTGTAAGGTAATTTTTATGACACTGTATGGTAAATGTCTAAGGAGTTAGTGGGATGGCATTTGTATGGTAATTTTTATGGCACTGTACGGTAAACGTCTAAGGAGTTTTCGGGATGAAATCCTATGGCATTTGTATGGGGTTTCTGAATGAAATCTTATGGAATTGGGTCACAATCTATGGTGTTTTTAAAGTGAAATCTTATGGCATTTATATAGCATAATCTATGGTGTTTTAGAATAAAATCATATGGTATTGATAATTATCAAATAAAAAGGAAGCAATATAGGAGGGAGTGCGGAAGTAATTAGTTAGTACGCAATTAATGCTTTAAAATGATGTCTCATTTATGAAATTCCAAGTAAAATTAAGAGAGTTACACACAAGAAAACGGTAAAAAACAGCCAGGAACTTTTGAAGCTAATTCTTTTAAATCCTTTTTTTATTTTTTGTAAATTTCCCTTTTAATATTATTCAAGGGCCCATTATATGCATTATGAGATACATTTATCACAAAAAAAATTTAAATTTTTTTTTTTTTTTTTTTAAAGGAATTTTTTGTAATATTTTAGATGTTATGGAGAACTTTTCAAAATGCCCCATGCCCATTCCATATCAATGAAAATCCCCAATATTTTTTATACAAGTTTGGTTTATACACATAAATAAAACTGTGCATCAAATTTTATATATTTGAATTTAAAGGATAGAAAAAATTATTTTCTGATTTTTTTTTTAATTTTGAGCATTTTTGCACCATATTTCTATAATTAACTACCTTTAACTTTTACAATTATATTTATTTTCAAAAAATCATGCACAGTTTTATGACATATATAATGACAAATAGATATAAAAAATTTCAAAGCAATTGGAGGAAAAATTATGCTCATGGAACATTTTGAATTAATAATATCGACTAAATTTTTATACTGAGAAAAATTAATTTTAAGGCTTAATGAAGACAGAAATATTAAAATATGCCTTCTAATTGACTAAATTCACATATCACTACCGTTTCAATAAGTTTATTCAATAATTTCATCAAATTAATGCGTTTACACAATTTAAATTTGTTTTGAGAAAAATAAAGAACATAAAAAATCATTCATTGATGAAAAAATTCGTAGTGTTACGAAGAATTTTTCAAACTGTTCTATGCACATTTCACAGCAATTAAAATCACCAATATTTTTAATGCAAGATTGATTTATACATATAAATGAAACTGTGCATCAAATTTTATCTATTTTTAATATACAAGTTTTAAAAAAATCTTAGTTTTGTGAAATTTTCAGGATTTTTGTATCGTATTGCTGCAATTAGTTGCTTTTAACTTTTGAAATTATATTTAGTTTTAAAAGATCATGCACAGTTTTATGAAATATATAAGGACAAACAGCCATAGAAATTTTCAAAGGAATCAGAGAAAAAATTAGGCACATGGAGCATTTTGAAATAATCGATACCGTTGAAATTTATTAAAAAAATGAATTTTAAAATTTAGTGCATGCACAAACATTAAAATACATCTTGTAATCAACTAAATTCCAATATGCCATAGCTTCAATAACTTTATTAAATAATTTCATCAAATAAATGTGTTTATTAATTTAAATTTATGTTTTGAGCAGCATAAGAAATCCTTCATTGACGACAACGACCACATAAACATATAAGTACATATATATATACATTATATATATATATATATATATATACATTATATATATATATATATATATATATATATACATGTATATGTGTGTATATAACACTGGCACCTGGTTAACTGAAAAGTACCAAAAATTGTTGCCAAAAAGGGGCGGTAACGGTTATCAGATGTGTAAAATATTTAAAAACAGCTGCCTAGCGCTCCGCTCGGAACGTTTCTGTTATACGGATGCACCAATGATTTCAACCTTGATCGCGAAAAGGATTTTTATTGTAAACCATGTGACGTATTGCCATAGTTTGTAATACATCATATGCCGTAAACATATATAGACATCATATACCATACACCATATACATATAGACATGCCATAGTTCGTAAAAGTCTATAATTTTCAAATGTTATATAATTAAAAGGCTCACGCCACAGATATCATATATGCCTCATATTGGCACGATTTTTTTTCCGGCGAAAAAACTTGTTACCATATCATCTATATCCGGTTACCATATCAAGCAAAATAACGACACTTTGGCGCCAGTTAAGTACCCGGTGCATATATGACATCTCTGCCAGGTTCACTTTACCGTCTGAAGTTTTCTGAGCGAAATATGCTGGCTGGTTGTTAGCCCAGTTAGCTTATAAGGTAAAGCATTGGTCTTGTAAGCTAAAGACAATGCTTCACGTGATTTTCATTTTGCGCCAACTATTATGCTTGGCGACAATGGATTCCGTATAACAGAAAAGTACCATCCGCTCTGCCAAATTGGACTACAGTCTACAGTATTGTTAATAAAAAACTGAAAATTATTTGAAATTTTGAAAAACAGAAGAAAAAAAGAATCTTAGCTTTCAGTCGCAAAAGGGCAAAGGAAAAAACAAAACAAAAAAAAATTCAGATGAATGGGAAGGGAAAGTATCTATCTGCCACAGGATAAAGCCATGAAATTCATTACTTGGTTGCAAAGAAAAATCTCCAAATTTATCAGTTGGTCACAAAGAAAAAAAAAGCCTGCCTTGTGCGACATTATGCAGCCGCTCAGCAGTTTTTATGCAAGCAAAGCAAACATACTATGAACTATTATTTTTACACAATCAAACTGATTAGTAAAATTATCATACAAATTGAATATTTCCAACCGAACGAAAAAATACCCAGGCCGGCATTTGTTTGCAAGTCAAAGATCTGGGTTCAATTTACGGCTTGGGCATTTTTTCGCTCAACTGGAAATATTCAATTCGTATGATAACTTTACCAATCAGTTTTATTGTGTTAAAATAATAGTTCATCTACGTATCCATCGTTTATATGGAGTTCCTTTACCCGTGGTTTATTCTGTTGAGCTGTCTACATGACAGACCAGATGTTATTACCAATAAAGTTTTCTGAGCGAAATATGCTGGCTGGTTGTTAGCCCAGTTAGCTTAAAAGGTAAAGCATTGGTCTTGTAAGCTAAGGATCTGGGATCGATTCCCGGCCTGGGCATTTTTTCACTCAGTTGGAAATATTCAATTCGTATGACAAACATACTATGACTAGAGGTTCGATTACGTCTGACTAAGCAGAACTTGATTCAAAAAACACTTGAAACATGCACAATTTACAGCTTTCAAGTGTGAGATCTATTTACAGTCAAAGCAGGTTTGACCCCATGCCCTTTATCTGAGGCAAATGAAAAAGACAGGCTACCACAGTGCATCCCAAGTGTCTTTTTTTTACAGACTGCTAGAGTGACGTAATGCTCTTTTCATACACTTGCATTGGTGTATTCGAACATCGCATGACTCCAGCGGGAGTGGGCTGAACCTTTTGCTTTCCATGTGCAAGGCGATTATTTCTATAATATTTTTTTTTTTTTTTTTTGAATAAAAGTACATAAAAGTTGCCATGATCGCAATGAATTCTTGGTACTTTTATGTTAGGCAGGCGAAAATCTCGCCAATAGCATTTTATAACTTGCCAGATTTTTCGTGTGGTAAATTAAACCAATGCTTTTGATATTGAAATTAAATATCATGGTTTATGAAATTTATTACTTTTTCTCTCTTTTTTTTTAAGAAATAAGTGAAAGTCACTAATTTTAAATATTTCACTCTTTAAGTTATGTATTTTAAATAAAATTAGTGAAAGGATTATATTTTAAATTATACTAAATGCGAAAAAATGCGATGGTAAAAATGTTTGGCAATTTATTACCTGCATTTGGCTAACATAAAAAAACAGAGTTCTTGAATATAAGTAGCATGATACATACATTAAGGGAGACTAAATATATTTTACAAGCTAAAACTCAATTAAAATCTGAAAATTAAAAATTTGTTAATTAATAAATAAACAAACAAATTTTAAGTTTTCAAAGTGCTACTGCACACATTTATTTAAAAATAAAATTCACAGAGATATATATAAATAAACATTGGAATGAAATGAATAAAAATAAGAAAAAAATTAATTATTAACAGAAAATAGTGGTGTATAAACATAGGTTTTTTCTAGAAAAAAAACAGGCTGCAAATAACTGATATATTTACGTGCAGGGACTGGGCGCATCACTAACTCCAGGCCCATTTCAGATGCTTTGGGCTAAGCACAAAATTGTCCTCGCTGTCCACATCAGGGAGCGAACTTGGAACCTCCTGGTCAAACAGCCAGGCTTAAGAGATGTAGGAACAACAATACTGACACTCGACTCTGCTTTATATGTATATATAACACTGGCACGTGGTTAACTGAAAAGTACAAAAAATTGTTCAAATTGGATACAGTCAGTATTGTTAAAAAAAAATTGAAAATCGCTTGAAATTTTGAAAAAAAAAATAGCTTTCAGCTGCACAAGGGAGGGTGAGGGGCAATGGAAAAGACAATAAAACTTTTTAGCTGAATGGGTAGGGGGAGGAATGGTGAATTTTATCTATCTGTCACAGGATAAAACCATGAAATTCATTAATCGGTTGCAAAGAAAAATCTCAAAATTTATCAGTCGGTCACAAAAAAAAAAAAGCCTACATTGTGCGACTGAAAAAATTTGTTGCCAAAAAGAGCAGTAAGGGTTGTTGGATGTGCAAAATATTTAATAAGGGTTGCCAGGTGCTAAGCCTTGCCAAAAAAGCCTACAGTCAACTATTTTTAGAAACAGACACTATTTTTAAAAAGCACTGAAAATCGTTTGAAAGTTTAAAGAAAAAAATTCTTAGCTTTCAATTGTACAAGAAACGGGAGAGGGGGTTTCCTTTTAAAATAAAATATTTTTAAAGGGCTGCCGGGCACTGTATCCAGCCAAATTAGCCAACAGTCAACATTATTGTAAAAAAAAAAAAAAAAAAAAAAAAAAAAAAAAAAACTGAAAATTGCTTGAATTTTTTTTTTTAGCTTTGAGTTACACAAAGGGGGGGGGGGAGGAGGAGAATGGAAAAAACAATGTTTTTCAGTTAGGGTGGGGCAGGGGATTTGGGACTTTTGTACAGTATAGAGGAATTTTGTACTAAACTATTCTTTTAAACATATCTATTCTAGATTATATACAACATTCTGGAATACATACTACAATATTTATTTAATGAAACTGGAGCATGTATTACACACACATAAAGATTATCATTTATATATTATAAATTTCAATGGGTCTGAAAAATTATTATGTTTGTTATTAAAATGTTCGAAAAAATAAACACACACAGTAATTTTTCAGTTTTATGAGTTTCTAAGCGATTACAGAATTTAGTGTGAATATCAATGTTGGATTTATTTGATTTTAATCTAATCCTTTTAAAATAAAATATTTTTAAAGGGCTGCCGTGCACTGTGCCCAGCCAAATTAGCCAACAGTCAATATTATTGTAACCCGTTAATAGTCGCGCGTTGGTCTTTTCCCCGCCCGAAATTCGTTATCTTCCTGTAACTCATTTCCAGTTAAAGTTACGATAGCCAAATTCCATGTAGCTGACCTTGAGTGTTCACACTCTTGTGTAGTAAAATTGCAAGTCATTCCTGCTATTTCTTAGCATTTTATCGCATTCTTAAGTTTCAATCGGTCTAAATGACCGCGTTGCGACCACTTGTGTTAGTTGAATTTTTCCCCCTCATGTTCATCCTTTCCCATTTCCGCGAAATCTGCGCGGGAAAGTTTCTTCGAAGTACGGACTCTCTGTCTGTTGTTATTTCGTCTTTCTTCTTTCTACCCGCTATTTTACCCGTTCATAGAGTACTTTTTTTTTACTTTTAGAATGTTACTTAAAATTGTTTTATTTATTAGTTGTGAAGTCAGTTCGCACAAAAAACTGATTGATGGTCACTTACATTTTTTTTTTTTCATTGTCAAACATTGCTGGAATAAATTCTCAAATTGATAATCGTTTAAATATGGAAAAAAAGGGAAATTCATCATCATTATTTGAAAGAAGTTGCTTTCCATTTATTACCGGAACATATAAATGGAAAAAAAAAAAAAAAAAAAAAAAAAAAAAAAAAAACAGACAATAACACAGCCAAGCCATTAAAAAAAAAGAGAAGAGAATTTTGTGGGAATCAGTAAAAAAATTGCCGTATCTCCAAAATCTGAAAAGTATCGTTTTTGTACAATAAAACAAACTCGAAAGATAAAACAGTTTTTTCAGAAATGTAGTATGTATATCTGCGAAGAACATACATATAATTTATTTGCACAATAATGAGAATTTTATAATGTAGGTTAGAAATTACGCAAATAAAAATCTCTTTTGGATAATTCAGTGAATATTTATACTATGATTAAAAAAAAAAAAAAATTAAGTATTTTTCTAAAATTTATCAATTTTTAAATTTTTATACTGTAAGTAAAAACTCATTTTTTTTTTTTTAACAATGCCGCAAAAATGTTTATTATTATTATTATTATTATTATTATTGAAATACAATACAGGTTTGGAGACGGCATCTAACAAATTTAAATTTGTTGTCCTTCATCAATTGTTCAAACTATTTTTCAGAATAATGTTTTTCAGAATACGAGAGAAAATTCATTTAAATAAAATTATTGCTGCATATTTATAATTTCGGAGAAAAATTTCTTATTGTTTTTATTATTTTAATGAATGTTATTATAAAACAATAAATTCTAACAATAATACCTTATTATGAAATGTACAATTGAATATTTATTTTAATTAAATAGTTGCTGTAAAATACATCCCTATTAAGATGAACCTTTCAGTGATTCTATTAATTAAAATAGTTTATCCATCTTAGGATTTAAATCTACAATTTCAAATGTTTTTAAATTAAATATATAATTTTAATAACTTATTATTTACTTTATATAAGCGAAGTTCGTATCCAGAGTTTTTATTCAGGGGCGCTGCTCCCACCCTGAAATAAGTAGAAAAACTACAAATCGTGCATTTTCATTTGAAAAATGGATTTAATCATAAAATCTCGAGAACCCCCCCTCCTCTCCCTCTCATACACACATAGACACCCCACAAAATAAATAAATAAAACGTAGTTACAACATTTACATTTATGATTTCGAAATTAAGTATTTTTTACTTTTTTCTTTATTATATATATATATATATATAATATGCTGGTGAATTAGTGGTATTGTATTTGATTTGCTGTTGCATGCCATAGGTTCCATTTTTATTTTCAGTTTAATTCTTCAATTTAATGTCAGTGTAATATATTGATGGTAAATTTATTAATTTTATTTTATTAAATAGATATAGAGTGCCGGAGTATCATAAAAATCTACCTGTCTCTGATTGTGTCCTTCCAAAAAAATAAAAATACCCCTATCACGAATTTAGATTCATATTCGTAAATGTTTTCCTAATAATTATTGATTCATAGTAACATCAGAAATTCAATCAAATCATTTACTATTTACTTTTAAGTATTTATGCAAAACGAAGAAAGAGTTATTAAAAACATTTATCTAGATGCCAACTGAATATATACTTAAGCGAAATAAATAATTTTCTGTAAAATGTTGTAAAATGAATAGCTGCTGTAATCTTTTAAAGTTCAGTCAATATTTTCACCCTACGTTATCCGTTTTCGATCATCTGATAACACCGGCAAGTTTCCCCTTCGTTTTCGGCCTGCTGGTAACGGCGGCAAATGGACCGAACGCGACTACTAACGTTCTAAAAAATGTCGCGACTACTCTCGGGGTAAAAAGAAAAAAAAAAAAAAAAAAAAAAAAAAAAAAATGAAAATTACTTGATTTTTTTTTTCTTTTAGCTTTCAGTTACCCAAAGAAGGGAGGGGGGGAGGGGATTTGGGACTCTTGTACAGTATACAGGAATTTTGTACTACTTAAGTATTCTTTTACACATATCTATTCTAGATTATATACTATACAACATTTTGGAATACATACTACAATATTTATTTAATGAAACTGGAGCATGCATTACACACACATAAAGATGATCATTTATATATTATAAATTTCAATGGGTCTGAAAAATTATTATGTTTGTTATTAAAATGTTCGAAAACACGCACACACACTAATTTTTCAGTTTTATGAGTTTCTAAGCAATTACAGAATTTAGTATGAATATCAACGTTGGATTCATTTGATTTTAATTTAATCCTTTTAAAATAAAATATTTTTAAAGGGCTGCCGGGCACTGTACCCAGCCAAATTAGCCAACATTATTGTAAAAAAAAAGAAGAAGAAGAAAACTGAAAATTACTGGATTATTTTTTCTTTTAGCTTTCAGTTACCCAAAGGGGGGGGGGGGACAATGGAAAAAAAATTTCTTTCAGTCAGGGTGGGACAGGGGATTTGGGACTTTTGTACAGTATACAGGAATTTTGTACTACTTATTCTTTTAAACATATCTATTCTAGATTATATACAGCATTCTGGAATACATACCACAATATTTATTTAATGAAACTGGAGCATGTATTACACACACATAAAGATGATCATTTATATATTATAAATTTCAATGGGTGTGAAAAATTATTATGTTTGTTATTAAAATGTTCGAAAAAATAAACACACACACTAATTTTTCAGTTTTATGAGTTTCTAAGCGATTACAGAATTTAGTGTGAATATCAATGTTGGATTTATTTGATTTTAATTTAATCCTTTTAAAACAAAATATTTTTAAAGGGCTGCCGTGCACTGTGCCCAGCCAAATTATCCAACAGTCAATATTATTGTAAAAAAAAAGAAGAAAAAAACTGAAAATTACTTGATTTTTTTTTCTTTTAGCTTTCAGTTACCCAAAGGGGGGGGGGGTGATTTGGGACTCTTGTACAGTATACAGGAATTTTGTACAACTTAAGTGTTCTTTTAAACATATCTATTCTAGATTATATACTATACAACATTTTGGAATACATACTACAATATTTATTTAATGAAACTGGAGCATGTATTACACACACATAAAGATGATCATTTATATATTATAAATTTCAATGGGTCTGAAAAATTATTATGTTTGTTATTAAAATGTTCGAAAAAATAAACACACACACTAATTTTTCAGTTTTATGAGTTTCTAAGCGATTACAGAATTTAGTGTGAATATCAATGTTGGATTTATTTGATTTTAATTTAATCCTTTTAAAACAAAATATTTTTAAAGGGCTGCCGGGCACTGTACCCAGCCAAATTAGCCAACATTATTGTAAAAAAAAAAGAAGAAGAAAACTGAAAATTACTTGATTATTTTTTCTTTTAGCTTTCAGTTACCCAAAGGGGGGGGGGGGGGGGGCAATTGAAAAAACAATGTCTTTCAGTCAGGGTGGGACAGGGGATTTGGGACTTTTGTACGGTATACAGGAATTTTGTACTACTTATTCTTTTAAACATATCTATTCTAGATTATATACAGCATTCTGGAATACATACCACAATATTTATTTAATGAAACTGGAGCATGTATTACACACACATAAAGATGATCATTTATATATTATAAATTTCAATGGGTCTGAAAAATTATTATGTTTGTTATTAAAATGGTCGAAAAAACACACACACACTAATTTTTCAGTTTTATGAGTTTCTAAGCGATTACAAAATTTAGTGTGAATCAACGTTGGATTTATTTGATTTTAATTTAATCCTTTTAAAATAAAATATTTTTAAAGGGCTGCCGGGCACTGTGCCCAGCCAAATTAGCCAACATTATTGTAAAAAAAAAAAAAAAAAAAAAAAAAAAAAAAGAAGAAAAAAACTGAAAATTACTTGATTTTTTTCTTTTAGCTTTCAGTTACCCAAAGGGGGGGGGGGGGAGGAGGAAAATTGAAAAAACAATGTTTTTCAGTCAGGGTGGGGCAGGGGATTTGGGACTTTTGTACTACTTATTCTTTTAAACATATATATTCTAGATTATATACAACATTCTGGAATACATATTACAATATTTATTTAATGAAACTGGAGCATGTATTACACACACATAAAGATGATCATTTATGTACACTATTTGGCCAAAAGTGACCGGTCACTTGTGATTTTAGACGTTTTGTTATATATCTAGAAAAATACATGAGGAATTAACCTGAAACTGCAGGTGTATAAACAGTATAGTTTAAGTCATATATTTCGGCGAAGATTTTTTCCCGAAACGCCATGGGGGACCGTCAACAAATTGAAAAAGAACGAATATATTTTGCTTTACAATGTGAGCTTGCAATGCGAGAAAATTTCAGATTATAAAGACCTCGTTACTCGTCATAGACACCGACATTGCAAAAGACCTAAGTAGGTAGACATATTTAACTAATTGCGTCAACCTTATAGCAAGCCATCAATTCTTCTTATATCAATATTTCTCCATTACTGCATTGTAATTAATGAAAACATTTTCTCCCCTCCTTTCCTGAGTGGTAGGGGAGCTAACAAGTTGTTTCACTGGGGTGTTCGTCCGTAACCGAATTCCAGCTTCTGGTTCTAGAGATTTCACTAATTAATGAATAATCAATTAGCATTTTGTCGTAGAATTACGTTAAAGAGATCTTCTTGTAGGGCTTCAGTAGACCTATCCAATTATGCACGAGGAATTTTAGCTACGAACAGCGGTGAATTTCGCAAGCAAAACGGTCAAAAGTGGAGCTTCGAAAAATGCAATCTACACAGGCAAAATCTTAGCTAAGGGTGATCTGTTGAAAGTTATACAACTGACAATGCTCCTACCTGTGGTTTCACTGTGTGGCTGTTTTACAGACATTATAAATGCATCAAAGTTTAACCGAAAAAAATTAAGGTATCTAAAAAAAATCCACTTATGTTCACGAAATTATATATATTTTTTTTTCTTTAGAGAGATTAGATTGCCCTCTAAAATGGCAGAAGAGAAACTTCCTAATCTTTCTCCATTTGTAAAATATACTTATGCCCTCCTACAAAAAATATTTCTAGAGAAAGTTTATTTTATAAAACGGAGAAACAATTAAGAGAAAAAAAAAAGAATGCAATTGTCAAAAAATTCCAAATGTTAGATAATATTCTTTATTATTTTGCCTATAAACACATTTCACGCTGATTTTGTACATAGTTTGTTATTTTTTGCTTATGGTACGAATTACTGTAACTAGGAGTTGCAAATGGAGAGTCAGCGAACAATAAGAGGTATGTGTTTTATTGTATATTATATTGTCTTGGAAAAAACAACACTAATGCACCTTGACAATTTTACAGATTTCGAATAAGCACTATGCATAGAAATTATCTAAACGTTGAATATACACATTTTGAAATCTATAAAAAATACATACTTTTTGAAAATTAAAGCATTTTTTTATATATAAAAAATTCAGATAATTTTCACAAAAAACTGTATACTTTTTGAAGTATACACAAAATATTTTCTTTTAGGTAACATCAAGTAATCTCTAAAGGTACTTGAATCAAAAACGAATTTGGCTTGAAATCTCACGTACCTATCAATATACAGCCACTGTGTCTCTAATTATTAATCATAGCTAGTGCCTAAACCGTTAATTTATTAGTTATGGTTCAATTGCTGAAATGTTTCAAATATTGCCCTTCATCATAAGAAAATTAATTTAAATTAAAATATTATTTTTTGAAAAGTTAGGAAACAAAATTTTTCACACAGTCCCTGTTCCCTCTAAACCCTTACATTTAGTAAAACTTTCTCCTTGTTCTAACAAGTAAAATAGTGAAAGTACTATTCTTCTTACCACCAAAAGACATCATGTTTTGGTACTTTGAATTTTGAATGCTTTCGTATTTTCTGATATTAACAACGATTCGCGAAACAGTTGAAATTTAATCAAATCTAAATTATCGAAACGCTATAAGTTTTAATTACATAAAATGTTTTACTCTTGTACTTTTCATCGCGTAGAAAAGATTTTATATAAATAATTTACAAGACGCAAGGACCGTATATACAATTAACTGTATACTTTTTGAAGTATACACAAAATATTTTCTTTTAGGTAACATCAAGTAATCTCTAAAGGTACTTGAATCAAAAACGAATTTGGCTTGAAATCTCACGTACCTATCAATATACAGCCACTGTGTCTCTAATTATTAATCATAGCTAGTGCCTAAACCGTTAATTTATTAGTTATGGTTCAATTGCTGAAATGTTTCAAATATTGCCCTTCATCATAAGAAAATTAATTTAAATTAAAATATTATTTTTTGAAAAGTTAGGAAACAAAATTTTTCACACAGTCCCTGTTCCCTCTAAACCCTTACATTTAGTAAAACTTTCTCCTTCTTCTAACAAGTAAAATAGTGAAAGTACTATTCTTCTTACCACCAAAAGACATCATGTTTTGGTACTTTGAATTTTGAATGCTTTCGTATTTTCTGATATTAACAACGATTCGCGAAACAGTTGAAATTTAATCAAATCTAAATTATCGAAACGCTATAAGTTTTAATTACATAAAATGTTTTACTCTTGTACTTTTCATCGCGTAGAAAAGATTTTATATAAATAATTTACAAGACGCAAGGACCGTATATACAATTTAGGTTGAGTTCTTTTTTATCGGACTGCCAAGAAGGGTTATGTGTTTGATACGTATCTGGGTATGTGGATTTCTTTATACCCTCGAAATATTTCAAAGGATGTTTGGATTTTAATGAATGAGGTCTCTACAAATTCGTCTTAATCGTCCGATGGTTATAGGCTAGGTTTTGATTATTGGGTTTGGATAGGTCTTTCAAAATGAAGACGATGTTTCATTGACTATTTTACAGTCAGAAGCTCCGTTTAAATATTACACAACCTGGAATTTGTATACGTAGGATCTCTAGCTTTATTGCAAATCTAACCTTCATAGGCATCTATAGGCCTCACCAAAACAGTGTTTATAGGTAGGAACTAACAATTAAACACAACTTAAAAGTCACCAATACAAGTAAATAAAAAAATAGTTAAGTAATATAAAAAACAATTTCACATTAATGAGAAATAATTAATTAGTCCGCTTTTTACGCAGTCGGATTTTTTGATTTTTTAAATCTAATTTTTACTTGTTTATAAAGTCTTATTTTTCTTTTAGTGACAATTTTTTTATTAATCCAGTTGATAATTCATCTATTTATAGTATGGAACCCTCTAAGTGAGAATAATACTCGCACTTGACCGTTTATTTAACCATTAAACCATTATTACCATTTTTTAAGGCATCGGTAAAAGTCAATAATCACCAATACAAGTAAATAAAAAAAATAAGTAATATAAAAAATAGTTTCACATTGATGAGAAATAATTAATTAGTTCGCTTTTTACTCAGACGGGCATTTTGATTTTAAAAATTTAATTTTTATTTAATATAAATATTACTCTTTTTACGAACAGAAATTTCGTTTGGAAGTAAATCTAACACTTTTTGTCAAAAATACCTAAGTCCCAAAACCTTTGTTAAAGAGGTATTGTTCCAATTTAAAAAAAAAAAATGTCTCAAATAGTAGTTTTCATACAAAAAGAAATCTTCCAAGACGGAAGTAAGAAGACACAGGAAAAGAAGCCGTTTTAGGAAAGTTTTAGTCTTACCTGCGGCAGTTGTCAGGTACTTTTTATTCTCGAACCATGAGACAGGAATTCTTATAGACAGGTTCAAATTTTACAGATGTAACAGTATTTATACAATATTTATAAAAAGTAAATATTCGAATATCAAAAAATAATCAGTCAACACGTTTTAAAGTAATGTGTGTGTTCTATATCAGAAGCTTGGTTTGAAACTTTTTGCATGATAACTGTATCGTCATCGTGTGTTTTCAGCGCACGCAGAAAAAAGGATGATGACAACAGAACTTACATATTTGATGTTAGTATGTGTTAGAAATGCTTCAATACGATAGTTAACAAAACTTCAAACAATTTTATTTTAAAGGTAAACCATCAGATTGCGGAATGCTATAACAATCATATTCATGTCTGCCAAGTATCCATTTCTGCAGCTGTCCTTTGTAACCGAGAAGTGAAGTTAGTCCAATATAGCATCTTTTGCGTCAATCTAGGTCAGGCTATTTTTTTCATCATTTCATGAACTTAATCGCTAAAATATTTATTAGTCATAAGTTCCTTAAGAAATATAGTACAATGAAAATATTTTTCTTTTTACATCTTTTGTATCGAACGGATATTTAAAGCTATGCTTCATGATATTCTTTCCGGATGAGCCATTTCCAAACTTGTTAAGAGAAGGCAATAGTTACTTTTTAAAGAGTCAGGAAGGGGGGGGGGGGCGGGTCTCCGCCCTGCTCGCTACGCTCACCAACCCTTCGCGGAATCGCGAAGCAATCCCTATTTTCTAGCCAACCCCAGGTGTAATTGCTTCGCGTTTCCATTCTGGATCGCTTCACGATCCCTTATTTTCTATTCATTCAAGTTTTAGATTCCACTTGGTAAAAATGTGCTCCTCCCCAACTCCTGACAATTTTATTTGCTTATCTCCAAGCACATAATCATTAGAGCTTACAGAGTTTCATAATTGTAAGAATTATTAAATATAAAATTATATATAAAGTTACGAATATTGTAAATAGTTAGTGTTTGTGCTTAAAAATAATGTAAATAGCTCAATTAAGTCCTATTCATAAGCTAATATTAGTTTTTGTTGCATTGAAATATCTCAATTTTTTGATTTTCTGCAAGCAATAAACCCTATTGGATTTCAATGGGAGTCTTTGGAGATTTGGGGAAATACTGGAAATAGCGGCAAGTTGGCGTTACTTTTGGCGACTATTTTTCGTCGCCAAATTTGGCGATATATCGCGAAGTTGGCGACGTTTGGTGTCAGAGCCTCCCTCTTCTTGGTAACCCCCCTTATAGCGTCAGAAAGCTCTGACCAATCAGATGTGTTACAGATGTGTTTTCAGATGTCTACGCAAGTTTTCATTGGTCCATTTCCAAATCGTTACTTTTTTTTATATAGAGAAGGAAATTTATTTTTTTTTTATCTTGAAATGTACAGCTGGCAACCAGTAGATAGATTTTTCATTAATATATATATATTTAAATAATCCAAAGTGCTAATGTTAAATGTTTCTCCCTTTCAAAATTTTACAATGATTTTATCAAATGTTATTGAAAACTATTAATTTATGTGTTTTATATTCTCTCCAATTCTTCTGCTGTCAACTGCACATTCAACATTTTATAACTGAACACATCTATGGCCCACTTCATGACACCCAGTTAGTTTCTTTATAAAGAAACTACACACATTTTCTTTTTAAACAGATGTTTTGTATAAATTAAAAAAAGGTATTTACGAAAATACAATGTATTTTTGAAATAAGGGGGATAGGTTCCGACAAATTCAGTATGTATAATACAAGGGGCATATAGAAATACAAACAGACACAGAACACTTCTATATATACATATAACTAAATAATATTACTGTATATAATTTTTAAATTTTCTTGTAAAAGTATAATTTTGTCAATACGCTTCCTTGTTTGTGGTCTGAAAACCATTACTCGATAATTATCTTGAATAAAATCGAAAATATTGCAGTTATTTATTTTTTTATCACTTCTTTATCTCGTGTCATAATATTTATTATTGTTTTTTTTTGTTTTTTTTTCTTTCTTTTGTATCTACAAAGACAACGAAATGCAATATATTTCGAAAAATCATTTCTGTATCACATTTCTTACTTTTGCCCGTAAAAGTTTCCGAAATTCTATGAACTCAAGGCAATAAATCGAAAATTTATTGCACATTATACGTCACCGTAATTTACGATTCTCGTATTACTCGATCGTGAGAGCTATTTTACTTTTGTGGCCCAAAACTCGAAACTGGTAATTAATTGTTTATGTGTAATAAACTATATAATATATTTTAAAATAAAAGGAATTTTCCTTCGCTTAAAAAATGTATCTGTTTATAGACGTTTATGTATTTTATTTATAACAGGTTTTTAAAGGATTCTGTGGTCCCATATACAGGGCTGCCAAGGGCGACTATTTTTTAATTCTATTTCTCACCACTTTCAAAAAAGAAAAATCTTTTACATACATTTTGACAACATTTGCAAGAAAAATTTTACAACAAAATATACTTTTTGAAAATAGTGGTGCGAACAGAATATAAAAATAATCGCCTAATATATTTAAAAAAGAAAATTAACAGTCTCAATTTAGTAATTAAAGCAGATATTTTAAACTTCTAACTGTAGAGATTATTTTTCATTGTTGAGAGGTAACACAGCAGCTGTAGGTTAAATTTCATTGTAAAATAAATTAATTTTCGTAAAGGAAAAAACACCTGTCGGATTTTAGGCGAACATGTAGTAGCATGCTAATAAAATCAGTGGTTTAAAATTTGATCTGTTAAGTTGCAGTCGCAAACAATATCATACGATCTGAAATATGCATTTATCACTCTCTTCCTTTGTGCGGCTTATTCGCACTGCAATTTGTTTTATTTTAAAGACTAAATGAAACTCCTTAATGTAATCAACAAATATAAGAAATAGCAGGTGTAATTTATTCTAAGTGTTTTAAAAGAAGCGTTAAGTCCAAGAACTGAAAAGTTTTATTTTCATAGCACTCTCACAAGTGAAAGTGTTGTTGATATGTACCGTGGGAGATTTAAATATCAACAAGATCATCATTGTCAAATTTACAGGAGATAAACTATCGCATGATGAGTTTTCTAAATTTTTCCTCCTGAAAATGTGTTTTAAGAGGAAATATCGGATATTATGCATGATAAGATATACACGTGAACACAGGATACATTTATTAACGTGCAATGTTGTTTTTTTAAAGAGAATTTTGAATACAGTTGCTAAATTTCTATATATTCAACAAGGGAAATAAAATGATTTTTTTTGTCCGATATTATACATGATAAGATATATGTGTGATTGCAGCATAAGTTTATATCCGATGTTCGTTTTTTTAAAGAGGTTTTTTAATCCAGCCGCTGATTTTCAGTACATTCAACAACGGAAATAAAATGTGATTTTTTTTCTATTCAGTAGAAAAGACCATTCTTCTTTATTAGTTCTTTGTATCATGTTAATAATCTTAGTACACCATATGAGGCTATATTACGGTTAATTATATAGTTTTTAAAAAGCCGCAGTAGCTGCTTATCATAGCTAGTTTGGAATAATACGTTTGCATTAACATATCTGTTTCCATATTCAAAGTAGCATTTCGTTTTTAATAAATTCTTTTTTTATTGGGATGTAAATGTAAAGGAGAATTGTTTTTTGTTATTTTCTTTTTCTAGATTTTTTAAAATATTTTTCGGCAAACCATTTTTAAAGTCCACCAGTGTGAAACGTATTAGGCCCCTAACATTCAGTATTATTTTACATTTTAATACTATACAGTCATGTTTAAAGTAATTTGGGAAACAAAACAGAAAAGAAAACTTAATAAAGCAGAAAAAAGAATTACAAAAAAGAAAACTTAAAATTGTATAATAGGAAACAACTTTTACGTAAGTAACACTCGCAGATGTTAAATAAAATAATAATTATAAAGAAATTAAGGATAAACATTTATTGTGTAAGAAGTTCAATGTATTTAATTCTTTATATACCAACCAAGATAATCTATAGATTCTAAATAAATATGGAATGCTGCAATTTTCCGAAATTTTGAACCGAGTCAAACCGTATCTTCAAATTCGCGAAATGTGTTTGTTGCTATTAAAGACTGTTGCTGAGGTCAAACTATATACGTGCTTTCTTTGATTAAGAGTTTAATTTTCAGAAACTCTAATTCATTATATAAAAGAACTAAATGCTAAAAGCAAAATTTTCTAGAAGGAAATTTGTGTAAGAAAACTCAGTATTATATTAGACAATCTTTCGCATAATTTTAAAGATGAGTGGGAACAAATATACAATATACTATTATTTTTACTCATTAAATATGAATTGGTAATTTTATCATATGAATTCTGTTTTTCGAACTGAGCGAAAATGCTCAAGCCAGGAATCGAACCCATAACCTTTCACTTACATTAACAATGCTCTACCGTTTGAGCTACAAGTGATGACAATCGACGGGTATGTTTCACTCAGATAACCACCATGGATATAACATCTGGTCTTCAACATAGACAGCTCAACAGAATAAGCCGAAGGTAATAGAACTCCATTTAAACGACGGCTAGAAGATAAACTATTATTTTTAACTTAATCATACTGAGTTCTAAAGCTATCAAACGAATTCAGCTTTTCCAACTGAGTGAAAAATGCCATGATGGAACTAGAATTCAGACCCCTTGACTTACATTGTGAATGCTTTACCGTTTGAGCTAACTGGGCTGAAAACCAGATGGCATATTTAACTCAGATAACCTTGTTGGCGTAACATTTGGTCTGTCACGTACACAGCTCAATAGAATAAGCCGCAGATAATGGAACTCCATTGAAACGATGGGTAGAAGATAAATTATTAATTTTAACTCAATTATACTGATTGATAAAGTTTCATCATGCGAATTATGGTTTTCCAACTGAACGAAATTTGCCAAGCAGGGACTGGAACCCAGAACCCATGACTTACATTCTCATTGCTCTAATTGGTTACAGATTTACCTGGTTTCACTGTTACCAGGGCTGACCACCCTCGAGCATATTTAGCTCCTGTAACCTTATTGTTGATAACATATGGTTTGCCACGTAGACAGCTCACAAGAATAAGTCGCAGGTAATGAAACTCCTATTAAACAATGGGTACGTAGATATACTCTTATTTTCAATTTAGTCAAACAGATATCCAGATACGCAATATAAAATATATAATATCCAAATTTATAATTACTTTTTAAGTGCATTGAAAAACATACATATGCATTAAAAATATAATTAACTTCACAAATATGTAAATACTTTTTTTTAATGAATTAGCATATCCACGCAGATAAGAATGATAATAATGTATGAAACTATCTTTACATGAGATGTTCATGTCTAATAACTTTTACGACTATTTTTCCTTATTTATAGATGTGATTAAGGTTTTGTTACCATTATTTCTTACAGTAAAAGGATTTTATATTTCAATGTAATTTTCTCTCCAGTTTATTTTATTTATCCCTAAGATTTATTTCTCCAATATTTTAGTTATCCAATTAAACTGTAGAAAAGGCTACAGATGCAATTTTACAGCGACTTTATTCGTAATCCAGTTCACCTGTCTGCTATGCTATTAGTCGAAGAGTTCGAATCCCGACTGGATAAGGTTCACTCAAACTTTCGAACCCTCTAGGTCAATAAAATGTGTACTAAGATAGCTTGGGAAATAAACACTGATACTCCCACTGTGATCACCTGACCGAGGGATATGTTGTGCAGCACCTCGATGTACAGTGTCATGAAAACAGGGAAGGACACTGTAGTCTCTGATATTTAATGGAAAACAAAGCTACAGGTTTAGTTTAGATTTATATCCAAACATCATGTGAAGCGTAATCTGTATCTGTTTGAATCTAATTAAGAGTTTCAATTGTCTAAAAAAAAGTTTCTGGTTAATTAAAATACGTGTTTTAACCACATGCAGTCAATTTAATATTCATCTTTAATAATATTTATTTAATATATATATAAATATTTAATTTTTTTATAAATATTTAATTTTTTTATGTACTCGTATTTCCATTTGGAAGAAGAAATTAATACTTGGCCGCCCAGAAACTTCAACTAATCTATTGGGTCGTTCGGAAATTCGTGTCCGTTTGGGAAAATCAATTTGTACCGGAAAAGTCTGCACGAGGATTATTAGACATTAGATAACGGAATCAATCAGTGTTGCCAGATTGGGGATTTTGTCCCCATTTTGGGGAGTTTTGAACATCTAGGGGAATATTTTGGGGACAAGTAGTTTGTGGGGAAATTTTTGGGGACTACAAAAAGTTTGGGGGAAAATTTAAGGATTTTTTTTTTTTTTTTTTTTTTTTTTTTTTTTTTTTTTTTTTTACTATTTTCCGTAAAAATTTCTTTTAGTCCTGTAGAAAAACTGGATCTGTCTCGAACTCAATTTTGATTTGAAAAACGAAAATACAATCCAGAAATCGGAAATATCAATCATTATTCTCTTGGATGTGGTCGTATTCGTTGTTTACTACATTACAGTTTACACATATTACAGATGCATGAGACTCTAAAGTCTTAAGCAGCTTAACCCTGCGCGTGACTAAATCTGCAGGACTTAAATGAAAAATTCCTTCGCCGTACATAAAAAAAATTAATTTAAATATGTGGAAAGCAGATATTTTTTTCTTTAATGATATACAAAAGCACATCAATTGATACGGCGAAAATACTTTGCATTATGATTATGTACTTCAGTATAGGGTTGGCAAAAAAATTAGAACAGCGTACCATCTCGGATTCATCCAAACACCAACTGATAAGAGATTGTCTAAAGCTATGGAGCTAATATAACAATAGTCCAACATTGTTAGACAATACTTAAAACAAACGTGAAATAACTTGTCACTGCAAGTCCAGTTTAAAAGTTTGTTTTTTGTAAATGGGGAATTTTTTCAAAAAAAGGCTTGATTTGGGGAAATTTTTTAGCTTAAATTACTTAAATATTTTTTATAGTGGTAAATTGAAATTTAAAAATTCCCTTTTTGAGTAAAAACTGAGTTGGGGACTTTTTGCGGAAAAAATCACTGATTTGGGGAAAATTTCAGAAATTTTGGGGAAATTCACTTTTGACTATCTGGCAACACTGGAATCAATGGCTAATAATTAAATGATAGAATTTTGCGCTACGAATTGATTGTCCCAAATGGACACGACTTTCCGATGACCCAATATTTTTCAGAAATGACCTTCTAGAAGAGAAACAGGGAGGATTATTTTTCATAAAAACCGACCTTATACAGTACGCAGGAGCTGTATTATATCGGTTTTCAAGTCATTCAGGAAAATGTACGCATAATTAAAAGTAACACATAATAAGTCAAACCGCTAACCATTTGATACTTTTTTTATTGAAGCATTTACTCATAATCACGATAATAACACATTGAATTATATGAGTTATTGTGAACAGATTTAAAGTGAATCAAAAAAAAAAAAAAAAAAAAATTCGTTTTTGTATGCTCTTTTCAATTTTTACAAACGTGCGATTATTTGCAAAATTATGCCAAACTCCTTATTTTATTTCTTTATTTATTTATTGGGTATTATTTATATAATAACAATTTACTATAATTTTTTGATGAATAATTTTAATATTTATAAAAAGTACTTTGATAACTTGATACTTTGATACTTTGATAAAAAATCATTTATAATTATTTTGAAGTTAGCCGATTTTTCCAGGAATAATGTGTTATATACGAATACTTTATGCCACTTGGAGAGGGGAGGAAGAAATTTTAAACTTGTTCATCGCATGCTTAAAATTTAAAGAAATATCTCCAGTTTTAAAGGAAAATGTATTTTTTAGGGTTTCGTTCATCTGACGAAACCTATTCGTCTCGCTCCTCTGTCTGTCTGTCTGTCCGTCTGTCCGTCACAGAGCCCGTTCTCAGAAACTATATATGTTGGAGACTTGAAATTTTGCATACTTATAGCTGAACACCTCACATCAAACGACAAATCCTAAAATTTTTAAAAAGTCTTATATTTAACCCTCAGGGCTCCAACTTGTGTATTTTAATCTTCTTGTTCTGACTGAGACCCTAATTAAGTTGAAGGCTTGAAATTTTGCCTACTTATGGCTGAACACATCACATCAAACGACAAATCCTAAACTTTGGAAAAAGTCTTATATTTAACCCTCTGGGCTACAACTTGTGTATTTTAATCTTTTTGTTCTAACTGAGCCCCTAATTAAGTTGAAGACTTAAAATTTTGCATATTTATAGCTGAACACATCACATCAAACGACTAATCATAAAATTTTGAAAAAGTCTTATATTTGACCCTCTGGGCTCTTACTTGTGTATTTTAATCTTTTCGTTCTAACTGAGCCCCTAATTAAGTTGAAGACTTAAAATTTTGCATATTTATAGCTGAACACATCACATCAAACGACTAATCATAAAATTTTGAAAAAGTCTTATATTTAACCCTCTGGGCTCTTACTTGTGTATTTTAATCTTTTCGTTCTAACTGAGCCCCTAATTAAGTTGAAGACTTAAAATTTTGCATATTTATAGCTGAACACATCACATCAAACGACTAATCATAAAATTTTGAAAAAGTCTTATATTTAACCCTCTGGGCTCTTACTTGTGTATTTTAATCTTTTCGTTCTAACTGAGCCCCTAATTAAGTTGAAGACTTAAAATTTTGCATATTTATAGCTGAACACATCACATCAAACGACTAATCATAAAATTTTGAAAAAGTCTTATATTTAACCCTCTGGGCTCTTACTTGTGTATTTTAATCTTTTCGTTCTAACTGAGCCCCTAATTAAGTTTAAGACTTAAAATTTTGCATACTTATAGCTGAAAACCTCACATCAAACGACAAATCATAAAATTTTGAAAAAGTCTTATATTTAACCCTCTGGGCTCTAACTTGTGTATTTTAAGCTTTTTTTTTCTAACTGAGCCCCTATTTAAGTTGAAGACTTGAAATTTTGCATACGTATAGCAGAACACTTGCGATCACACGGAAAACCATAAAATATTTTTCAAAAAGTCCTATATTATTTACCCACCGGGCTCTAACTTGTGTATTTTAAGCAATTTTTCTAACCTCCCCCCATTGCACCCGGTGCGTACTTTTCTAACTTTTGCCGACACCACTTTGACCACTCTTTCATATTATGCACATAGCCTTAGATATTTCAGTTCCCCTTTTACCGCCAGGTGGCGCCTACCTATCTCGTGTGCTATAGACCCGATCCCTTCCACTAATATACCTACGGATGGGTTGTAAAACGGAATTTCGTTCGGATTGAGGTTTGTGTAGGATAGAGTGCGCCCCCTGGTTACGAAATGTGGAACTAACAGATTTCGCAAAAGGATAAAGTGTTTTGAAAGGAATATTAAACGAAACTCTCTGTGCGTTCTGTGATCACACTTACGCACTTGTTTAATTTTAATTTCTGTTACTTTCATTTCAGTTTTAAATATGATTTTATAGAAAACAAAGTTCATTTTAAAAGAAATAACAGGAAAAATGTTTTATCATCAACAAGTTCGTATGTTTGTATGCCATTATTCAAAATAAAAATAGAATATTAAATGTATTTAAATGCATTCTTTGTTACAACAGTTTTATTTATTTTATTTTTTTACTCGAAGATCAATCTTAAAGACGATTTTGTATCTAAAAATTAATTTTCCATGTTGTTCCAAGTATCTGAAATATTATACCTTTGTTTAAATCTTCCTTTTAACGTTGTATGTTTTTATACGTTGCTTCCTTTTATTAAATTTTCCTTTTTAAGTTTAATAAAACACATTAAAATGTTTTGATATATTTATTAAATTTGTTTCACTTTATAAATGAATTTAGATAGATAGCATACAGCATTTTAGTAACTTTCCAGAAAATCACTAATTTCCATTTTAATGCGAGGTGTCAAACCTAAATTTGTGTTAATAATACTGTTGGTACATGGTTCCTAAAACATTTAGGAAATTATTTTATTTTTATTTTTATTATTATTATTATACAATATGTAATTAATTTTGATAGGAAATTGATCTTATATGTTATTGAATCTAAAATTGAAAACAAAAGTTAATTAAATGATTTGCATAAAATACAGTTGAAAATTATAAAATAACTTATCCGTAAATCAGAATCTTTGGCAAGTTAAATAATGAATTTCTCTATTTAAAAATATTCTGTAACAGACAATTTTTAAATGTAAGAGACAGATTAAATTTTGAATTTCTGTATCTGAAATATTACTATATTTGTTAAAACACTAAAGTCTGGAATTTCAAAAATACATAAATAAATACGGATCTTTGTTAGGTTAATTTCGGTCAATAAAATTATATAAAGGATTCTATTAAATTTAAATCTGGAGATTTTAGGAATTATTAAAATATTTTATACATTCTAAACGAATTCTGAGTTATGTTTTATGCTGGAAAAACTTTATCCTGCATAGCAGGACAAATTTTAGTGTTACTTAATAATTTAAATAATTTAAATAAATCTTTCTTTAATTCTCCGTAATGTGATATATCTTCAACTCATTTGGTGTCTATAGCCTTCTTTGGACTCTAGTCTCAGATGAAGCCACTACTGTTTCAGAAAACAGAATCATCAAAATCAGTTTTTTTAATATATATATATATAATATTACTTTTTAAATTTAATTTGTGACATGAAACTTTCAGTTCAGGAAAGTTTTTAGCCTAAATGATGTTTCAATTATTTTTGTTTCTTTATCAATTCTTTGGGTTTAATTTATATTCGATTGTTGCCTATACTGACATAGAAAACTTCGTTACCCGAATAAAAGGAATTATTTCGTTGAAGTACAGAAAATCTGTTGAATATCGCGCGTGGACAACTTCCTGTTCTAACCTTATTGCCAACGTTTGGTGACAGAGTCTCATATAAGACTTTTAAGCGTCGTAGACTATAACGAAATAATTTTTGTATGAAATACACAAAGCAGTTTTAGGTATTTATAGATTCGCTTCATCTAAAGCCAAATCTCGGAAATGTTTGTAAATTGTATAAAAATTTTAACTTTGTGCATTTTTAACTCAAAAATGATAAATTTTAGTTATTTCTGCACTTTGACGGTCAATATGAAATCACTAAAAATACCTTGAGTGTAATTGCGGCGCTACTCTTTTTTTTTCAAATACATGATAACAAATTATCAATAGTCCTGTATCTTAGCAATAAGATGACTTCAATAAAATTGAGAACACAGTGAAATTGAGGCAAACTAATGAGGACACGCATATAGTGCGAATGTTACCAGGTGTTCAGCGTAATTGAGGGATCCAAATGATCTGTACAACACTAATGCCTTGCAGTTTAATTCGCCATTTTTAATCGCAGATAATTCTGCCATTAGATAAGGCGAATAAAATTACTGTAAAATACTGGTATCTAGAGCATTTGGGGACCTGATATACGCAGGAAACTTTGTAACAATATATAGCGTCACGGGAAATATTGCTGGCACACATATTTGTGTGTCATGGCGTTCAGTGTTTTAATTATAATATGTTTCACGGCTTTAAAGTGCTTACTTACATTAAAAACTTCTCTTTACTTTGATTAAGACACAAGTCCGGTTTCATTTTTTTTAATATATGAAATTTATTTTTCGGTGTTTTAATGTAAAACTAATTTGTTGTTTACTAGCGTAAATAAATTAAACATTTTCATTAAAAAAAGCACTTACGTTTTTATGTTTCATAATGTAGACGCATTTTTAACTCTAAATTGCTTGTCATACTTCCTGTACAAAAGAATTTAGTTCCATAATTCTTTTTAAACGAGAACATTTTCGATGCAATTTTCACTTAATTTCTTTTATCTCGTATAGCGTCTTTCATTTCTAAAAGAAAATAAAAACAGTTTTATATTACATATTCTTTGACAAAAGTATGCGAAGAATTTAGTGAAGGAATTTAAGTGGTATCTTAAGACACAAAAGTTTATGAAAGTTATGCTTTAAAAATTACCTCCACGAAATTTTAACAAAGGTATTGTGAATTCTTCTAAAAACTTTGGTAATTCGAATAAACTAAAGGGAATTTATTTTAAAGTGACATTTGAGAAATTGTGATTTTTATTCTAATGTATTATTCTTCGAAAAAAGGTGTAATTAATCCGCCCCCCCCCCTCCAAAGGAAAAAAACAATCAAATTATTAAATTTAATTTAATTATGATGTTGTATAATAGAATAATTGCGAGTATATGTTTTCCTTTCATAGATAGAACATTTATCTTTTCGTTTACTTCGAAATAAAGTTTATATAATAACGTTCTCTGAATATATATTTCACTAGGTAGTATTTCTTCAAAAAACAACTCGCATATAAAATTAAAAAAGAATACTTGGGAATATTTGTGTTCAATTTTTAATGTTGCTAATGTAAAACGAACTATACAGAAACTTATTATATCCACAAAGTTATAGTTTTTGTTTATATTTTACATTAAGATCAGTAAGAATTTTGTAACATGACATTTTGTGTTGATAACAGCTATTAACTTTATGCAATTTTTCTCACTTTTTCTATTCGATACGTCACCATCCTCGTTTTTTTTCGACTCTTAAATTAAGCTCTTCAAAGGACTTTAGATCCAAAGTTAAACATACTATTCTTCTAAAGATCATTAATATTAATCAGTAGTGGTTTTCATCTAATACACACCTTTAATAGTTTAAAGAATATGTTCTGTTTAATCAAATCTTTTTTTTCTCTCTCGACCTTTCAAACTCCAACTAATTAATTTAACATACCTTCTCGAAAACTACAACTTTTGTACATTTTACTTACATTTACGGTATTAGTAGCCTGTATTGCAGAATACACTTCCTACTTAAACAATTCTGATAAGTTTTTGAGTTTCTTCATCACATGATTAGAATATAAAGTGATAAACTCTGTGTTATGACGTAATTGTAAAAGTAATTAAAAAATATATATATGTAAAACTTTTATTTTGATGCAATAATTAAATAAAATAAAACTTGTTTACCGCTTGGGGACGAGGGAGCTGTATTCGTGCCGTGTAAGGTGCTCAGAATCGGGGAATATTCTCACCAGTAAATTTTTGTTGTAAATTTTGCCTTATTTAATCCGATCATTTTTCATATTCAATTAGGCAAAAAATTCTGTTTTAAAAAACCGGTGATTAAAGATTAAAAATTATGTAATAGGTGCCCGTCCTGAAGGGGTTAAATCTAACTCCTGTTACAACATGTTTACATTTTTAACTGCAGATACAACTTTATATACTGTCCTAAAATTTTCTTATTTATTGATTGAGCAAATTTACACTGATTAAATTTAGGATATTTATACAATACTGTTGTTATTCAGTAAAATCTGTACTTTAAAAAAGGATAAAGATATTTTGAAACGCTCAAGTAAGTTCGGTTTCACCAAAAAACTTTAATTTTAAAATACCCGTAAGGCATGGTGACGTCACGGCGATGTCGTTGTGAAGTCACGCTGTGATTTTGTGACCGTCGATGTGACGTCACGTGACGTCGATGTGACGTCATAGTGACTAGAATGCGAGGTCGTTATGGCCGTTTTAGAGGTCGTTTGTGACGTCACATTGTGACCACTCTGTGAAGTCACGGTGTGACTAATTTGTGAAAAGTGTGTCATTTGTGACTAATTTGGCATTAACTTTGTGACGAACCTGTGACGAATGTGACAATGTTTTGAAGTCACATTGTGACCAATTTGTGAAATATGTGTCATTTGTGACGAATTTGTCATAAACACTGTGATAATTTCAAATGAAAATCAAATTTCAATTTAATTGCTTAAAAGACGCAAAGGCCAACATAGTGAAAAAGATTCCATGCTGGGACTCGAACCCGGGCCATCAGTATAGCGCACTGACATTCTCCCGACTAAACCACATGGAACGAACGATACCCAGCCTGGAAAATTTCTCACTATTATATGTTGGCAAGGCTACAAAAGCAGCACAAAATGGGATATTTATCGTGAGCCACCGACATGGGGCAAACACGAAACTTAATTAAATCCAGCATCGATTGAAACTATATTAATATTTGGAAATTTTTCCAGAGAGAACCATTCGCCTAGCATACAATATTTCAAATGAAAATCAAATTTCAAATTACATGCTTAAAAGACAGTTTTAATTTGAAATTTGATTTTCATTTTAAATATTGCATTCAAGGCGAAGGTTTCTCTTTGGAAAAATTTTCCAGTACTAATGTAGTTTCAATCGAATCTGGATTTAATTAAGTTTCGTGTTTGCCACATGTCGGTGGCTCACGATAAATATCCCATTTCGTGCTGCTTTTGTAGCCTTGCCAACATGTAATAGTGAGAAATTTTCCAGGCTGGGTATCGTTCCATGTGGTTTAGTCGGGAGAATGTCAGTGCACTATACTGATGGCCCGGGTTCGAGTACCGGCATGGAATCTTTTTCACTATGTTAGCCTTTGCACCTTTTAAGCAATTAATTTAAAATTTGATTTTCATTTGAAATATTGTATGCAAGCCGAATGTTTCTCTCTGGAAAAATTTCCAAGTTTTAATACTGTGATGGTTCTTGTCATAAGCACTGTGATGTATTTTAAAATGCACAATTTTGAAATAAAGTTTTGTTTGAAATGTAAAATCTTATATTTTTACCATACTTTTTAGCAAAATATCGCTATTTTGGAGTCCTATTCTTCTACAATATTTAAAATTTTTCCACTTAAAAAACAATGCTCATCAACTGACATCTTTTTTTTATTAAATTCCAAGCTTGATCTTGAGTACAAGCTCGATATTAAGAATGTGTAAGATTTTAATGTGTTATGATTAGTCATTGCTTTATTAAATACGACATTATAAGCCATATTTATTTAAATTTTTTATTCCCGTGTATATTGTATTTTGTGAATATGACCTAAATAGATTTTGTATGTTTTATAGGAAAAGACTGATCTGCGAAAAAGAAAAAAAAAACAAGTAAGAAAAATCATGCGTTAAGCATAGATTATAAAACACTTTCCAACGCTTCCTGAATGCTTTAACAAGACATCGTAATTTAGGGAAATAACGTAAACAAGATAACTAAGTAAACATTTTAGAAAACGCATAAAACATTTGAAAACTGATTTCAGCAGTTACCGTCCATAGCCAAATATGTTTTCTAATTCTTTTGAACAGTCCTGTATTTGATCTGTAGGTTGATATATATACTATATAATGGGGAAATTTAGTTTAGCAATTGAAACATAACAGGTTGAAATTCTCTTTCAGCAATTTATACTAATAAATGGAAAGATACTTAAATACTTTTGTACAATCCTGTAGTTTACCTAAAATCTTTATTACACGCCACTATTTAGTTAAAATTTAATTCAAACTAAGACACTTTTAAAACTGCTGAAATCACATTTCCAGAAATTATGATTTACAGACGGCCATGTATCCAATTCTTTACGTGACCCTGTATATCCTTTTATCTATATTCTACAAACATTTCTTAGCAAATTAAATGCATTTCAGCGTAAAAAAGAACAACTCATTTAAAAACCACCTATAAACAATTTGCGCCCATACGCAGTAACCCTTACGAGTACTTTTGTGTAGCCCTGTATACGAATTGTAGCATTTATATACACCATATACTGTGCATAAATATAGTGAATCATAAAAGCGCATATCATAATTAAAAATGCATTCCCAGCAATCATCGCTAATGAACAGTACTTCGGATACAATATAGTATTGAAATATTTTTTATGTCCCTGTAAATGCTATATGCACTTCGTATTATACATGAAATAATTTAAAGTATGTAAACTTCAGCGACGTATATAAATTTCGTTATATATGAAATAGATTAACATAATTAAAGTACGCCATAAACAATTCCCTCCACCCCTATATCATTATGTATTGGAATTCCTTTTTTAGCCCTGTAAATGAACAATAACTATTCTATGCTTCGCATATTCAGCAGAATGCATATTTAAATGCGCTTCATAAATGCATATCAATTTTATTCTGTTTGAAAGCGTGTAAAATCATTAAAAATCCTTTGAAACGATTTTTTTTCCATAGGCCGTAATGTAACGGAATACTTTTGACTGTCCCTGTAAATGAACTAAACATGCTACAAACTTCATTAGAAATAAGGAACGTGTTATGGTAAACGTCAATATCTAAATGTTTCAGGGAAATCCGAGTTTAGTTACGAGAGTTAGACCACGGACAGACAGCCATACAGAAAAACGGACAGGCAAACCGAAGTTAAACACTGTTAATCTGTTAAAAAATATATTCACTCCTATATTATGTAAATAAATATGAACTTAAAAATATATATATATACTAAAGTAGTTTAATTTATAAACTTCCTATTAGACACGAAAAACTTTTTATTTCAATGTTTAAATATCATATTTTACTTTTAGTGCCAATAATTACGTATATCATAAACTTAGAAAATAATTTTATAATAGACGAAAATTTAATAACCGCTTCAGAATGTCCATAATTAAATGTTAGATTAAAATCACAAAAAAAAATGCTTATATACAATTAAAAAAAATAAATATACCAATTTGAAAAACACTAAAAATAATAATTAGTATTTATAATTGTACTATTAAACAACAATAAATTACAATAGATGAATTAAATGTATTATTAGATTTAACAATATCTCAAAAATCTTTGCATATGTTATAAGAAATTTCTATTATTTTATAATTTTGGCAAATGCTAAATCTGAAAACCATTGGTATGAAGATTTATGATTTTAAATAATAATTTAAAATATTATTAGCACTAAAAGAAAAATCTTTGAAAAGTTTCACTAGTGTAATACGTAAAAATACATTTTCCCAATATAATGCTAATTTCTAATCTGAAATAGTTTCGTAATATCATAATAATCGAAAATCGTATTTAACTCCAAAATAATAATGTCTATAACTACTGTAAATGTTAGTAATCAGGAAACACAAAACAGTAAGAAGCCGAAAAAAATTCCAAATCATTGTCTCAACATATTTTCAATCTCAAGCAACAGCAAATTAATCTTTAAATTAATTCCACTCTGAATGCAGTTATGAATCAGTCTCTGCGTAGCTGTTTTTTTTTCTTTTCTTTTTAAGTGATCGCAGATTAAGATATTTTTCAACGCAGCATCGAATAAGAAAATGTTTCTGAAAACAATTGCAGAACAGTCCCTTACTAATATAACATAAAACTATTTAAGTCATCATAATATACAAAACAGGGATAAAACATTTAAATTAAATAAGACTTACATTTACGTCCCATTTATAATATCCGTGTATTTGTAATATTTTAAAATGGCGGACTTCTTTCTCTTATTTTATAAAAAAGTGTTGTAGACTTCGTGATGTTCTAAACACAGTAAACTTCCGGCATCTTCTCCTCTGTGCGCAGACGATTTTGATTTTCAGCAGATGTTCTTTTTTATCGTTATTTGTTTTTGAATACAAAAGATTTCGAACTCAGATGCGCAATAATTTTATGAGACTGTCTTTAATTAAAATTTTCTTTTTGGAGAATTTTCCAATGTATTTTATCTTTTCTTTTTATCGGTTCCAAACAATTTAAGTTACAATGGACTGTAAAGGTTCTTTTTTGTAAATAATAATAATAATAATGATAATAATACTAATAATAATAATTAGAGTTTATTAGATAAAACTTTGTTTAAATTTTTAAAATGAGTAAATATCAATTTAATGGTAATAATGAACCCCCACCCCCCTTTTCTTAAAGTAAAATTTGTTCCACACGTAATAAATAAAAAATATCGCTCACCCGCAAGAAAAGTGACACATCTCGACAAAAGTAAATTTCACAGGAGAGGCAAAAGAAAATTTGCATGATTTTACTGTAACATGAAATTATAGCACTTAGCTTTGCATACAAGAATTAAAAAGTGCATAAAAGCGTAAAGCACATAAGAATGAAAACTTAGGATGTGGTTTGGAGGGTTGGATAATTTTACCTCATTACATAATCCACCCCTCTTCTTTGGTTACAAATGGACATATAGCATAATAACGTGATTTTTCATGTAGCTAAACTTATGAAACTGTTTGTGTAGCAAGACGCACCTATGACAAATCTTTTAGTGGAATAAAACGCAAAATGAATTTCTGTAAGATGTGTCACTTTTCTTGCGGGTGAGCGATATGTTCTTAATAAATAAAAAAGGATTATCGAGGATAAAATAAAAGAATTCTTTGTCAATCTGACAATCTTTTCATATTAATTTTCTGTAAAATAAAACAATTTGTAAAATAACTTTTTTTTTAAAGTCATATCTGTAAAATACAAATTTGAAATACGAATAATTAATTATTATCATGCGTTTTGCATAAATTTTGTATATATATATATTTTTTTTTCGGAAAATGTTAATTTATTTGAAAAGTCTGAAAGAAGTAGGATTTTTTCAAAAATAGTTACTTAAAATAGTTAAATAGTTTAATAGTCAGGAAAAAAAACTCTCTCAAGAAAAAAACTCCGACTAAACTCTGAAGACTCTTTCTACGTGCTCATTAAAAGCTGCAGACTTAACTGCAATAGAAAATTTTTAGTTTGAAACTTACAGAAGTGTTTCGAATACCACTGGTTGGCAAAAAAAATAAAATAGTTTCCTCTCTGCAAACTAAATACTGTACAGATTTAATACTCCTAATTCTAAATATGTTATCCAAATTGCTTTAATGCTTGTATCGTGCACTTTATATATTATGTCCCCCCCCCCCCTTCGTGACAGAATTTACCATTTGCTATCCACTAATATATTTTCATTCCTCATGCCGCTGTAACTCGGGACTGTTTAAAATACTGTTTAAAATATTTCTCTTCATTTTCAAAGATTTTAAAAGTTCATATTTTTTTCACACTGTGACTTACAATATGGTGGTTTTTTTTTTTTTTTTTTTTTGTTTTTTTTTGTTTTTTTTTTTGTCACATATATGACGTGATGTACGTTACATGCAATGACATAACAATGACGTCTCAATTTTTTTTTAATTGATAGAAAAATATAATTTTACAGTAAATAACATGTTTTAAAGAATTTTTGTAATTTTTTCACATCATCAGTTCACATCTCAGTCACAACGTGACATATCTGAGTGGTGGCATTTTGGTCACAGATGTGACGTGACCACAGTGACTTACAGTGACGTCACAATGACGTCACCGTGACCATGCATGCTATGAGGGTACTTATGCTGGGTAAATTAGGGTAAAGCCGTACAAACATCAAGAAGGGGATATATTACTTTGGTCTTGATTTGATCAGCCATCTGGCGCGAAATTATTAAATTACTTAGTTCTAAAAAAGAAGAAGTTATCTTTAAGACATCTGCTTATTGGCCTTAGGGTGGCTTCTGTGTTGTAAAGTTTACTTTATATATATATATATATATATATATATACATATATATATTTCTTTCTTTTATTGTTTGCAAGTTTTCAATACTCTTAAATATGAATACATTTAAAGTTGCTTGACTATTTTTCATTATTCTTTGTAACTTATTTAGTAAGGATTAATTTTCTATAATCTCTACGGATAGTATTTAGAGCTATTTTCGGGGTGCTGTATGATCATCGTTCACTTAAGCTAATACCGGATATACCAAGAGGTATTAAACTGGGTATTGGAAAACAATGCTTGAAAAGCTGATAAATGCTTAACCTTTTTTGCCCCGAGTGTACTTTAAAATACCATTAAAATAACTTGTTACAAAAATTAATTTAATCCATCGATTAGTTGCACTACAGTCTAGAATGAGTAATATATAATTCACTTTATCTTATTCGAAAACCATTATTGATTGGAAAAAAGAAAAATATATTTAAAAGGATTATTCCTTTTTCATTTCCATCTTTTTAGTTTTCTTAAAGTTGTAAGATTACAGGGGTAAATTTTCAGTTAGGAAATACTTCTATATTTCTATTGTAAGAGCATTATATTTGTACATTTCATAATTCTATAAAATACTAAAAAAAAAAAAAATAATAATAAAAAAGATCCAGTGAAGTTATATTGAAAAAAAAAATCACTACATATTGAAATTTAATTAATCAATTTTAATTAGAAAAATCCTTCTAAAATTGATTAAATGATTGCATAAATCTTCTAATGTAGTATCCAAATTTCATGAAATATACTTTAAAAGATGAAATTTTCATGAATTCATAATTTGAGATATAAAGGGTTAAAGAAACTGCATTCAAAACTAGAAGAAAAAGAGAAATTATTATTTTCTACGTATGTTAATAAAAATAACTACTTTTCTAAAATTTTACAAATTTTAATGAAAGTGTATATTATTTTTTCTTTAAATTTTAAGTATTTAGATTTTACATTTGAATATTTTTATTGCAGTTCATTTGTTATAATTTCTTGTAAAATAAAGTATTTTGACGATTTTTAAAAGAAACTAAAATCCTTATTTCCTGTAAAATTAACATTTATGCGGTGATACAGAATGATTTGAACGGGTGATTTGATTTTTTTCAAAAAAAAAATGCAATATATTTATAAAAATATGATAAGGAAATCATGTATTTAAAATGATATTAGTATTCATGGATAAGTTCAGGATAATTTACGCTAATCTTCATTAAATTGTATCGAAAGTTCTGGCTTCACGATATAGCAATTAATGAGGTATACAATAATACCAAACTTCTTCTTTCTATTAATGTTTATCGTTAAATGGTCTTGCTGGTGTTGACGGTACTAGAAAAGTAAGAAGTAAAAGAACTTCGGAGGCTTTATTTGAATTTTAAAATATTACAAAGCAATGTTCTCGCAAAATATTTACTGTTTAAAATGTACAGGATTATTTTAACAGTGTGATAAATGGTTTTCTGCCCTGATTATTTAAGTCTAGTTGGAAAATACCGATGATATTTCGTTGAAGAGGACAATATTTTTCATTTTCAGGTTGATCCAGTTATGTAGGCAATATTTCTAAGATATTATTAATTCAATAAAAACTAAATATGTAATGACCAAGATAGGAAGGAAACAAAATAGTAAACATTTGTGCATTAAAGAAATTAATTGTGAAAAGCTGTGAAATAAGTAGTTTTTCAAATGATGGTTTTAATACAGACCACACATAGCAATTGTGTAAAAACATAAAGAAATTAATAAAACGAAAAACGATCAAGGAAACGTACCTTATAATTTCATTTGCTGTAGTCCCTCATATATGCATCCACTTCTCTCCTCCCACACATTCTGAGTATGATCCCATTTGGCAGAAGAAAAAAATGCATTCACATTTCTGCTTTTGTGTAGTCCAAAACCATTCCTTCACTGAAGATGATGGTCAACAGAATAATATCCAAGCGGGTTAATCAGGTTTATATCACTATCATCAACTGAGCTCCACACATAACAGGAGTTCTGAGTCGGCAGTCAGAAGCTTGCAAGGCCACTGGAGCATGTCAATGTTCGATATTAATGTTTTCTTTTACTATTATTCTATTACATACTTCTCTAATTAAGCTAATACTTATCAAATTAGTAAATGATTCTCTAATAATTTAAGCGAATGCGATGAACAGCATTTTTTGCTATGCCTACGAGCTAAAATTATCGTCACTGTATCGTTCCGCACTGACAGCGGGAAATCATGTCCGGAAATAGAAAGGAGAGATTATATATGTCGTTCAGTGCTATCATCAGGCTTTCGTTCTTCCTCAGAGTCGAATGGCTAATTCTGAGTATTCCTTATAATGCTACTTTTCGTTTAACCCTTTTTAGGTTAAGATTTTCATTATTTGATGCTTATAGATCACTCATAAATCCTATTGAAAGATAGTTCCTTGTTTGGTTTTGAACTTAATTCCACAAAGTCGGAGTCAACTGATTCCGGTAGTGTAAGCTCTTCACAAGACATGCATTTGAGGACTTGCGAACCCGAATAGTCTGTTTCTTGGAAATAGTGGTATTGTAAGGATATCAAATGCGGTCATTTGTGAAGATGGTGCAGCAATGAATTCGGCTGTTATATTGGTGTGTCAGATTTATAGGACGTTTAAGATAACACAATTATTGGCTTGCCAGTTTATAGTCTCTCTTAGCTCATTATTAGATAACCAGAATGTTTAATTTTTATTGAAAGTATCCATTATCAAATCAATATATCCTTTGACCAGGGATCTCCAAACGTAGCTAATTATATTATCAGTAACGTAGTAAGAGCAAAATATGCAATAGTTGTGAATTAAAATGTAGTAAAATTTGAATTCATTTATCTTATAAAGTTTCGAAATCTGAAATCTTTTCATTTGGAATTTTTCCTTTATGATATATCCCAGGTCGAAATTCATGCTGGTATTTGTTTGCTAGGCAAGCATTAAATGCTGTATCCCAGCAAAGTAAAATAGCATAAACTACCATAACACATTTGCTGGTTCCATCATAATTACCAGCAAGTCATGGTGTGTATTGGAATACTTTACTGGTTGGCCAGCATACATATTACAGCTTATGTTGCTTGAATATGTTGCTGGCGTAGCTGCAATCAAGATCACCACTTGCTTGTAATTTCTGCTATTCTAGCAGCAATTCACAAGCAACATATACTTTTTTGTTGCTATTCTATCATTACATTTCTACCATTAGTTGCTTTTAATTTTTGCTTTTCTAGCATCATTTGCTTTTAATTTTTGCTAGGCTGGCATTACATTTCTAGCATCACTTGCTTTTAATTTTTGCTATGCTAGCATTACTTTTCAAGAATCACTTGCGTTTATTTTTTGCTATTCTACCAGTTAGAAAAAAATGCTTGTGGCGCTATCTTTGTAGAATTTCAGAAGTACCTACATTTTTTTAGAAAGGGAAACTTATATCGGGTTTTCTTTTCCTCTGAGAAGGACAGAAGTTACTACCTCCGGTTTGAGAACAGGGTGCTCTACTTACTTCGCTACCGGGGTCGTGTTTGTAAACGATTTTAAATGCGGGTAATGGGTGTAGAGCTGATTCTGCTGTGTGTTGGTATTTTTATAAGATAAGGGTGAATTTATCGATGCTGTTATTCTCCAAGTTTCAATTAAAAAAATTAATTTATTATTAGGGATTTTTATATGTTTAATGGATAATTAGAATATGGATTGACTATTTTAATTCATTAGTGGAATTTTCCTTGCTTAATGAATGGTTTGAATATGGTCATAATTATTTGTTGCTGAAAAATAAAAGATTTTGAAGTGTATTTAGGATAGAATTTATCAATTTCAATCAATTTCAGGTGGTGGTTAAGATTTTAAAACTTTGATCCTTATTATAAAGTTTGGGGGAGGTCAATTGTACACATTTTCAATTCGATTGTTATGAACTTATTTCATAAATGAAACAGTGCTCCTTGAATTTTGAAATTTAACTGACAAAATTCTCTTTTTGAAAAAGCACGATTTTTTTTGTATAATTAAAATAATTAAACACTAAAAGAATGAACAGCTAAGAATTTTACGATGGGAAGTGGAGGGGAGGCGCTTTTTCCCCAAAATCCTTCATGGAAATTAATTTTTAGTTTTTTTTTTTTTAATTATTATTTATGTGTTAAAATTTTATCTAAACCGGAGGGAGGCGCTTTTACCAATAAATATTTTTTAGAAATTAATTTTCAGTTTTTCTTATATTTATGTGTTTAGATTTTATCTAAAACAGGTGGACGAAGGCAGTATTGAATTTATGTTGTAAAGGTTTGAAAATGAAATCTACCGCCCCAGGATTTTTAAATTTAACTATCTGAATTTAATAAACAAAGTAAATTTAATATTTTCGAGAAACTTAAAAGAATTAAATACTAAGAGAAAGTGCAGCTATGAATTTTCTTCCAATTCGGGGGGGGGGCTTTTTCCCTTTAAGTCTACCATGAAGATTATTTGTTGTTTTTTAAGTTAATGTGTTAAAAAAATTATCCCAAACGTGTTCAAAGGGCAGTGTGTAATTCAGGTGGCGGTGACACAGTCCTCCACTCCTACAATTTTTGAAATTTAATGAACAAAATTTTATTTTTCTCCCATTTTTAAAGATATAGAAAATTTATAATTTACAGGTAACGTAAAATAATTTAACAGTAAGACGAAGATCAGTTTAAATTTTTCCGTTGGGAGAGGGGAGTTACTCTTCTATATCCGCTTTGGAAATCAATATTTAGGTCTGTTTCTTTTGATATTTAGATGTTAAAAACTAATCTCAAATGGGTGGTTTAAGACAGTATTGAATTCAAAAGAGGGACAGCCCGGATTTTAGATTTTTAATGAACAAAATTTTCTTTTTCTCCATTTTTTAAAGACATACTGCATTTTTTTCGAGTAAGTTAGAATAATTAAATTCTAAGAAACAGAAGAAAAAAATTCCTTTATAGGCGCAGAGGCAGGAGGGCTCCTTTAGAAGACTCTCATGAAAGTTAAATCCCTCACAGAATTTAACCCACCCCCATAGAAATTAATTTAAAAAATAGAAGTTATATTTTACATCTTGCAAAATTGCAATGTACAGTGAAACCTCCATAAAGCAAACTCCTGAATTCCGTTAAGGGAAGTGGGCTTAGGTGATCCATTAAGCCTCCCTCGAATTGTAAATGTAACTAATTTTTTTCTAAGATTTTGAAAAAAAAATTGAGATTTAATCATTTCTCTTAACTTAAAATAAAAAGAAAGTAAGAATTTTCTGTTTTTTGGGAGGGGGGGGGAGGGGGATGGAAGTGGAAGAGATCTGTTGTCTCTCCCCGGATTTGAAAAAAAATATAATTAAAATTTCCTTTTCTTCTATTTTCAAAAAAACATAGTCAAATATATACTTTTTGAGTAACTAAAAAAAAAAAAAAAACATAAATAAACATTTGATGCTGCTAAGCATTAACAAGCACACAATGCTTCATTTAAGTAACTTTCTCAGCATTACTGGGAAGAGATTTATGTAGTAAATTAGCACATGTTACCTGCCCATAGTACGTCATGCTTTTTTCTATCACAGCCGGTTGCATAGCATATTATGCTGGCAAGCATAAAAAAGCATATAATAGCATGTAAAAGTACCTACCTCTCCATGCTTTGACAGAAGCTTAAACAGCAAATAAGCACATAAAATGCTTGTCTTGCTATTTCTCCCTGAGCTGGCTGCATAGCATATTATGAGGGTTAGCATAAAAAAGAATATAATACACGTTAAGGTACCTAACTCTCCATGCTTTGAAAGAAGCTTGAACAGCAATTAAGCATAACATGCTTGTACATAGCTTGTCATGCTATTCCTTCCTAAGCTGGCTGCATAGCATATTATGCTGGAAAGCATCAAAACGTATATAATAGCACTTTAAGATACCTACCTCTCCGTGCTTTGGAAAAAGCTTAAACAGCAAACAACATAAAATGTTTGTACATAGCTTGTCATGCTATTTCTACCTAATCTAGCTATATAGCATATTATGATGGCAAGCATAAAAAAACATATAATAGCAAGTTAAGGTACAGTCGTGGAAAAAAAAAAGTAAACACCCCCTACTAACTCCGCAACAAATTATCGTAGAAGAAAGTTACTGGTACCGAACGATTGGAAGTAAAGTCTACTTTTAAATGATGTATATAAAATTTGCTTAGGGGGCCATCCAAATATTAAAACGAACCATAACTTCATTTTTTTCAATGGCAATGCCCAATTCTGACAGCATAAATGAACTCTACACCCTTCAATTAGCCTAAAAACAAATTTTTATGCAATTCGTACCATAAGTTTCCGAGAAATTAATTATTTTAAAACGAGCGTATTTTAAGAGCTGTATCCAAATTGAAGTCGGGTACTCGATTGCTAACCGAGAGAGCCATCTTCTTGATCAAGGCACCATAAGCAATCAATGAAACCTGTTAGATAACAAAGTAGCAGAAGAAATTTCAAAATATCTACTCACTTCTATCACTGACGGCCCCTTAAACCATCATTTTGCCGTTTTTTTTAAGCATAATTTGAAAACTATTTGGAAGAAAAATGTGAAACTTTGGATTTTCATAAAGCAGGACTTAATAAATCTAAATCCATCAAAAAAATTGTAGGTTGCAATTCATAATTTTTTCGAATATTAATTTCATAATTCATAATTCATATCATAAAATTATAAAAATTACAAATTCAGCCTATTTATGTTTGGGCACATTAGTTTTATTGCTACCCAAAAAATTAGCACATTAGAAGCACAATTTCAGGAGATATAAATAAAAATATGAAAATGTAATTTAACATTAGAAGCACTAAATTTTGAATACTTATAATTCAAAAACTTATCATTCAAATGACTTGAAATTTGGTATCTAGGCATAGTTTGAACCGAAGTTTTGAAATATCTCATTAAAATTGGTTATTGCTATTGAAAAAAATGAGGTTTGGGTTCGTTTTAATATGTAGATGACCCCTTAAGCAAATTTTATATACATCATTTAAAAGTAGACTTTATTTCCAATCGTTCGGTACCAGTAACTTCCGTCTACGATAGTTTGTTGAAGGGTTAGTAGGGGGTGTTTACTTTTTTTTTTCCACGACTGTACCTACCTTTCCAAGCTTTGGAAGAAGCTTAAACAGCAAACACACATAAAATGCTTGTATATAGCTTGCCATTCTATTGCTGTGTAAGCTAGCTATATAGCATGTGATGCTGGCTAGCATTGTAAAGCATATACCAGCATGAAAATCTAGTAGACAAAGCAATACATAGCAATAACTAGCATATTTTTGATGCTGGTACTAGCAAGAATTTTGACCTGGGATCACAGATATATTTCTTAATCTGTATGACATATAAATGGGGAAATGTACATTTTACCTTGAAAAAGGTCGAGTAGAAGATTTTTTTTATTAATTGCTTATATTGATGCCAACATGGAAAAACCAAGTTTTCTAACAAAATTTCTTACGGCTAAATTTTTTGTGGCCGAAACAACAAATTTTGGGGCCTTTATATATATATATATATATATATATATATATATATATATAAATATCTCGAGACATGTTGCCGCAGCAGATTATTTGTCAATTACAATATAAAAGAGGACACAATTCTCTACATCTTTCATATTAAAACTTTTTTATACACTGAATAGTACGCAGTACGCCATTTCAAATATAAGAGAATTTTTTCAATTTTCTTAAAAACCGGGAAAAACGCAGTTTTGCCACGATTATTCGAAAGTCACCCGGATTTAATCATGTTTGTCGACTTCTAACAATTGATAGCAGTAAATTATGTATTATTTGCACACTCACGTCTTTATTTTCATCTCAACACACCTTTTAAATTCAATAAATTTATATAATTTTTAAAATAGGGCAGAGTGTAGATGAATGAGACAATTTCCATATTTAGACAGGAAATTTAAATGTATACAATGTTAACTTCAAAGCATTGTTTAAAAGAATACTTCAATATTTAGTAACTTATTTTCTCGATAGTTTCAATTAAGAAAGAATTCTTGTTTGATTTTAATAATTTTATATTTTTTTAAATTTTTATAATGCTTACATATTTTTCCAGGTATCATTGGGATAGGTATGAAAATTTGCGAAAAACATAATTTATTCCACACTACAATGGTATATTTTATTTACAAATTATTGATGCCATATGTTTTAATGTTTAAAAGATACCAAACATTGGATTGTAGTTCCATATAAAAAGGGGGGGGGACTAAAAAATAAATATCTTTTATGTAAGAAATACTTTTACCTTATGAAATAGCTACAATAAAAATGACAACTGATTATTTAACTGACTAATGTTATGAATTTATCTCATGTAAAATTTTAAAATTCTGTCAATAAAATATTTGAGATCACTGGTTTCATAAAAAAATTTAAAAGATCAGTTTTAAAAAATATTGTCAATATTTTTCCCATTTATTATATAGATTTCACAAGAGATTATATCATTTTAGCATGCAAACATATATAAAATATTTAAGTTTATGTATTTATTGCTATATATTAAGCTCAAATAGAAAAACTTACTTTGGTTACCGGAAAAAATACTTTATGGAATATAATATAATCTTCTGTAACATGTATAGTTTTAAAACTATATCTGCTTAATGATCTCAGTGATACCATTTATCAAATGAAATACAAATTTATTTATGATTTTAGACCATATAAGCATTTTTGTTTTCGCATTGATCACCTGTTTTATTCAACTCCACTCTCACAACAAAAAGTAAGGTTTTATTTTATTATTATTTTTTTTTCATATGATATCTGAGGTCCACATCTAACATTGTGCGTTTTTAATTTTTCGAATTTGCTTGCATTTTTTTAATTAGGATAATGTAAATTTCAGAACGGGTTCCAAACACTTTTCCAAAAATGAAAGTATCTGAACATTAACGCTTTCACGACGACGCGGTGGGTCATACTTGACTGTCTCGGAGTTGTCAAGCCTCCGGCTTTTTGCACACCACTATTATTTTAGAGAAAATGTTGTTCCTTTAAATCACGCAATTGTTCTAAATAAATAAAACAACATTTTCTATATTAAAATACTGGTATACAAAAGGCCGGAGACTTGCCAGCTCTGAGACAGTCAATTGTGACCCACCGCGCCGGCCTGAACGTGTTAAAAACAAAAAAAAATGCAACTAACCCCGAAAAAGCCAAAAGCACAACATAAGGTATTGATCTCAGGTATCCCATAAAAAAGAAAAAAAAAATTAAAATGCAAGAGAGATATTTGACAAGAACGCTCTCATATGTTTAATATTACCTTGCGAGTCTTTGTATGACTAATTTAGTCTCTTAATTCATATAACTGTGACTTTAAATACCTCAATACTACAACTACCGTAAAATCTTAAAAAATGAAATCTGTATATACGGAATCCGGTATTTAAAGAAAAAATTATGTATTTTCAAGAGAGAGAATATGAACAATTATACCTACTAAGATGGAAACCTGTTTAAAGCGGAATAAATTCGGTTCCTTTGGGTTCGGTTTTCAATATTTTAATTAATCAATATTTGCCAAAGCTCATTACGTAGTTCACATTAAGTATTTAATGATTACACACCTAAAATTTTCAAAATCCGGCTATTAGAGATTTATTAAAATTCTCGTGGTAAAGTTTCTTTTTAAGTTTGGGGGGGGGGGGGGAGGGGGGCAAAATCCATGTTTGCCACGGGCGCAAAAAAGGCTATTTTTGGCCCTGCAATATTTATAATTTACTGATACCAACATATAGAATTTGACATACACGATTAAATCCAGGGGGAAACATTTGAATAATCGGGGCAGATTTAAGTTTTTCAGGGTTTTTTAAAAAAATGAAAAAATTGCCCTATTTTTGAAAGTTGTAAATATAAAAGTTGTAGAAAATTTTGTCTTCTTTAACATAGTAATTTACAAATAATATGCTACCGCAACGAGTCTCGAGATATTTAAAAAAAAATCCAAAAATGTCCCAAAGTTTTTTTTTTTTTTTTTTGGCCACTGAAGAAATTTTGTTAGAAAACTTGGTTTTTCCATGTTGGTATCATTAAAAATGATTCAGGAAAAAATATTCTTCCCGACATTTTGCAAGGTAGCCATTTTTTGGTACATTTCCCCTGTATTAATAGGAATATAAGTTTTTTTATTCGTTTATACTACCATCAGAAACTATATTTAACTATCAGATTCAAAATCAAGTAAAATTTATATTTACACTAAATTCGCTGTAGTTGTCATAATTCAATATGTTTTAAAAAAGCTATTTTTTTCCGCTTATATATCTTTGTTTATTATATTGTAAATTTTCTAATAACAACGGAACGAATTTAAGTATATATTTCTACTTTAAATTTTCAGTACAGCGGGGATGTTTTAAATAAAAAAGTGATATAGCGTCGTGTATAGTGCTTTAAATTAACATATTTACAATCTTAATATATGGTTACTTACTGCATAGCAAATGTTTGCGATGCTTTCAACAAAGATGTTTTCTTAAAGAAGATAATTGAGAAATACCAGCAATAGAAACATTTTTTGGTCAAGTTTATTTTAAAGAAAACTTTGTGATCTTTGCGTTATCTCCAAGCTGTTGTCTGTTGACTTCTTTCGGTCACCTAATCAAACGTTTCTAGGCAAGTTTTAACCAATTCCTAAAGATAGGTTTGGGCAAAATCTTCAAACAGAAAATCCTGCTTATGTCACTCTACTAAAAGCTATAGATAGAGGTACAGCAAATGACTTATATTGAATGTGAATAACAATAAATGTTTATCATTAAAATCGTCCTGTTGTGTCAGATCACTCTTGCTAAAATATTTGCAATAAGGCAATTAAATAAAACGCAATGTTACTGTCTAAAGCTCATGATATCACATATCCTACAATAATTGATACACTGATTTTTACGGTAGAAACTTTACAAAAGTTTTCATTATATCATCATTTGTACCTACAACCTATATTAGTAGTATATTTGTAGTACAGATGGAAGCACTATTGAAAGAAAAGTTTAAACAAAAAGAAAACCTGAAGAAAACAAACGATGAAAACACATTTTAAGCTCTTCACTTTATTTAACAATTATCTTGTTAATAATGACAATACATGCGTATAAAGGGAGCTGCTTTTTGACAAAGTACAATAAGTTTTAATAAAAATTTATTTTATAATTCTTAAATGAGTTTTTTAAATAATGGTAGTTGCTGTACTACCAAAGACCTTCGTCTAACCACAACATATGAAGTACCACAGCATGCACTTCCAATTGGAAATTTTGTTTACTTCTTAATAAAATTTTATAAGTATATACTTAAAATGCCTTTAACCCTAGAACTACCGGAAATTTTACTCAAGTTTTATAAGAACATTCTACACCAGAATTTTTACTTAAAACTATTTAATTTGTTTATTTAACTTATTATTGTCTGATTTATACATTTAGTTTGTTTTGAAGAAATTTCTGGTTTGAATAAATATTTTGAATGTACATGTCGGGTCCATTGGACCCTTCTGGTAGACAGAGGGTTAAATGTAATTTATGAATTTGGATTTTATTAGTTTAAGGTTTCGAAAATTCTAAATTATTTAAAAAAAAAAATGGTTGCTTTTTTCTAAAAAAAAAAAAAATTGGTTGCTTTTTTCTAAAAAAAAAAAAATTGGTTGCTTTTTTTCTAAAAAAAAAAAAAAAATATCTAATAACTCGCATTAAGATGAAATTTTGAAATATCTTGAATATATTTAAATGAAAGTTTTGTCTAATTTCAAACAATAAAGATGTCATATTTGCCTGCGAGGATTAGTTACACATGTGAGATCAGACAAATACAATACTTATCTTTGTTTTGATAAAATGAGAAAGAATTTTAAATCTTTTCGCGTGTAAAGTTGTAAAACAAAATCTCAAAATATTTTTTATATTATAATAATAGCTCCATTTGTCCCCATAATCTGTTTATGATACGATAGAAGCAACAAATGAAATAATAGTTAAAACTATTTTGTTTCATAATTAATTATTATTCATTGTATTTTCAACCAACATGTTATTTTTTAATACTTATAATGGACATTAGGGGGTTAATAATATTTTTCGTTTTGCTCAACAGCAACCAAGCCATGGATTAAAAAAGAATCACTTATAGTCATTTGATTGTTTGTTTTAATTTAACCTATGATACAGGATTTAGTGATTATTGTGTAAAAAGTGGAAAATAATCAGAAACCTCTTTAGTTCAATTTAATAAAACAAATCTTCATTCAAAGGTGTCTGTGTTAAAATAACATTAGCAATGTCTTATAATAAGTAATATTAAAGTCCATCAGTACTTCACTTTATTTTCTCCCAAAGATTAGAAGAACAGAAAAGTAAAAATTATAGTTAATTTAAAATGTTAATAGTGTGTAAAAAAGTGAGGGTCAGATTTTTAAAGAAAAGTTTAGCGTATAAAAAATTGAAAGTAAGATTTATTTTAAATTTAAATGCTGATAAAAAAAATATTTAGTATATAAATTCTTTTTAAAATATATAAGTACCGTAACAATCTCAAATACATTTTCTAAAAACTAAAATTTAAAATAAAGGACTCTTCATATCGGACATATTACAGGAAATGAAAGCACTTATAAATAATTTTAATAATTTGATACTTTTCAGAGGTTGAATTTCTAAATTATTGTAAAAAATTACCTTTTTTTATCTTATATAAGAATATTTATTCATCTGAAAGATATATTCTGTAGTTTCAAATTTTTCATTAGAAGTGCAAAGAATATTTAATACTTAAAGTGACCTGAAAAAGGGTAAAATTAAAAATAATATTATGTCTGTTACTGTTGTGAAAATACAATACAAATTGCACCTATTAATAAGAAATATGTAAATTTGGCATTGAGAGAAATATTTTTGTGCCAATCTATGTACGTAACACGTTCAAATTTCGTGTTAAAAATTGATGATATAATAGTATATCTAAAATAAAAAAAATACCCCTGTTATTCTAATATCGAACCAGGTACCTTGAGGAAGATGAAATATTTGTATTGTAGTAATTGACATCCATAACATGTTAAAGTGTCCTGCCAGAAAAAATTAATTTGCTAATACCAGTAAAAAATAAAAGCTAACCAATTACACCGAGCCAGATTTAAATATTTGTACGTCATTAACCGACAGCTATAATATGTTTAAATTTCATGCCAAAAAAGTTGAAGTGGTAGTACGGCTAAAAGCCTACTTCGAAGTAGCAGAATATTTGTATTGCAAAACTCGAAACCTATAACATGTGAAAATTCCATGCCAATAAGGGATGACAATAGCAGTACTGCTAAAATAAAGAATACTTCCTTCACGTCATATCGTACCAAATTAATACGAGACAGACTGAAAAATTTTACCAATCGATACCTATAATACCTTAAAAATTCACGTCATGTCGAAACTCAACGACGCGATTGATCGAAATGACGAATAAACGAAAATTACTAACTAGAGGTTACTTCTTCTCATATCTTACCGAGATATGAGGACGCAGACCACGTATTTATTAATTTCCTGTTGATAAATCTTGTCCTACTTCGTTCATTCTTGTCCATCAACTCATCTTGAAACTCGAATGCGAGATCATCATATCATCATCCTTGAATTAATCAACATACTCATATCATCATTGATATCATGTGCTCATTTAACTGATGATGAAGATTGAGATTCACTCACTCTTCTGCTATACTTAAACTTTCTTTGTCTGTTCTGTCCTTGTTTAATTAAAAAATAAAATAAATAAATAAATTACTGATGATCTACTATCTTTTTAGCATTTTAATTTTTATTATATTTTATGTATGATTTCTGTTGGGAGTTTTTATTTTTTTGTGATGGGGTTTTTCCTCAATAGCTCTTTCCCCTGTTTTTTATGGATTTAATTTAATCTTTTATCTTTCATTTTTTAAATCTCTAACTATATGTATTTTAAAGCTTTTAATTATTTTATTTACTCTCCATTCTGCTTTAATCATTATAGTATTTTATTCTTTTAAATGTGGATTAATCCCACTTAAACATTTTTTTCTCATGGTTCTCTAATCCTCACTTAGTCGAAACACTTTTAAATCGGATATTATATTCCTCCACAGCTAGTTTATCCATAACACCATCTACATTGTTCCATGGCTGCTCTAACGTAATTAGACGATAGTACATGTAATAAAGCTGCATTTGAAAACGTATTTAGAAATTAATAAATGTTTTGCTATGTATTAACGATGACTTCTACTACATAAAACTACTACAACTTCCACTTGTGTTTACATTCGGGTTGTTCGATTTCAATGTTTTGTTATATGTGTTGTTTTGTAAGTGTGCTCGTGATTATTAAAGTTATGTGTTCAGCTGATGCAGTGTGCTGATTTGATAGTATAAGTTCGCAAACATTGCATATTGGAGACGATTGTTACGGATCCACGTACATTTTGGATTTACATTATTCTTTTTATGGTGATTACAGTCATCTATGGCTACGTTTGGTAGAATAGACGATTTCGACCCTGCAGTGGAAACCTGGTCGCAGTACGTAGAAAGATTTAATCATTTTATTAATGCAAATTATACAGCTGATGATAATAAAAAAATCTATCTTTTTAACTGTGATTGGCCCGACAGTTTATAAATTATTACGTAGTTTACTAACGCCGAGAACAACGGCAGATACTAAGTATGATGATTTAATTAAATTTTTATCATACCATTACAGTCCGACACCTTCGGATATTGTCGAGAGGTTTAAATTTAATTCCCGAGTTCGTAAATCTGATGAAACCATTTCAATTTTTGCTTCGAAATTATGTAGACTTTCTGAATTTTGCAATTACGGTTCCAGTTTAGATACGATGATTCGTGATCGACTAGTTTGTGGAATTCAGAATACTCAAATACAGCGTCGTTTGTTATCTAAACAGAATCTGACACTTTCTAAAGCAATTGAATTGGCTGTGTCTATGGAAACTGCTGCTCGCGATTCTATAAATTTACAGGTTTCTTGTTCTGTTTTACAGCCGATGAAGAAATTAAACACTTCAAAACCGAAACTCCACAATTTGAAATTTCCAGAACATTTTCGTGAATGTATACGTTGTGGAAATTCTGATAATTTACATAAGAATTGTCCTTTTTTGAAGATTACGTGCCATTCTTGTGGTGTTAAGGGTCATTTGGCAAAAAAATGCCTAAAGTCGAAGAAAACTGAAGTTTCGAATCGTAAAATTGTTAAAGAAAGATCTAAAAAAGTTCATCAAATACGTACTACACCCAGTTCTGATGAAAGTTTTGGAGAAGAGATCTCTAAAGCAGCTATTGTACGCGAACCAGATTACAATATTTTTAATACGGTTTCTATTACTGAGAAGAGTGCTCCTAGACCTGTTACAGTAAATATTGAAGTAAACAATCAAACTATTAATATGGAAATATATACATGTGCTGCTTTATCTCTAATCACCAAAGATACATACAATTCACTGAAGTTGCCACCCTTGCAGCCAGCTAAAACTGGTTTAGCTACATTTACAGGTCAACGCATTCCTGTTTTAGGAACGATTACGGTTGAAGAAAAATTTAATCGAAAATGCGAACAGTTACCTTTATTGGTAGTAGGTAACAAAGGTCCAAACTTATGTGGTAGAAATTGGATTATGTCCTTGAAAATTTTAGAATTTCATACAAATTTTGTTAAAAGTGATGATATAGAGTTGAGTAACTTATTGAATGAATACAAGCATATTTTTGAGAATACACTTACTTAGACACTTAAAATGACTTAAAGTTTGATTAAAAAGCCAGAAGTGCAACCGAAATTCTATAAAGCTCGTACTTTACCTTTTGCAAGGAGAGAAAAAGTCAGCCAGGAACTGAATCGGTTACAGAAGATTGGTGTTTTACAACCAATTCGTTTTTCAAAATGGGTTACACCCATCGTTCCCGTACTCAAAGCGGACAGATCATCAGCAAGAATTTGCGATGATTTTAATTTAACAGCGAATACTGCTATTGATACAGACAAATATCCTTTACCTAAAGCTGAAGATATTTTTGCTACGTTGGCGGGAGGTCAGAAATTTACTAAGCTGGATCTGAGATGCTTATAATCAAATTGAACTTGATGAAGATTCCAGAGACCTTACAATTATAAATACACATAAGGGACTTTTTCAGTACATTCGCTTACCTTTTGGAATTTCCTCAGCACCAGCTATTTTTCAGCGGAAAATGGAAATATTAATGTAAGGCATTCCTGATGTGGCTGTTTCACTGGGTGATTGCATCATTACTGGCACAGTCACGATGAGCACATTTCATGACTACGAGAAGTGCTAAAAAGATTTCATGATGCAGGTTTGCGACTTAGTCAACAAAAGTGTCAATTCTTTTGCAATATTTTGACTTTTCTTGGTCATGTAATTGATGCTGATGGAATATATCCGACAGAAGAAAAAATTACTGCAATTAAAGCGGCTCCGGTTCCTGAAAACCTTACAGAACTGCGTTCATTTTTAGGTTTGATCACGTATTATGCTAAATTTTTGTCTTGAATGAGTACCATGTTGGCTCCACTTTATAAGTTATTGCAGAAAAATACTCCGTAGAAATAGTCTTCAGAAGCTGATTCAGCTTTTGAAAACGCCAAAGAAAGAACTTTGATACTAAGAAAGAACTTCTTCTAGCTTGTGATGCAACCCATATGGTGTGGGAACAGTGCTATCTCAAGTCGTAAACTCCGAAAAGTTTCCTATTGCTTTTGCTTCGCGAACGTTGACATCTGCAGAGAAGAATTATTAATATATACAGAAAAAAACACTGGCATTGATATTTGGAGTGACACGATTTAGAGAGTACTTACTTGGCAGGAATTTTACTCTTTTAACTGACCATAGGCCACTAGTTATTATTTTTTCAGAAAAACGGCACTTTCCAACTGTGTCAATTTCAAGAATTCAGCGTTGGGCATTGAGGTTACACGGTTTGTTACCGTAAGGGGGAGGACAATGCCAATGCAGAAGATGCATGCAGCCGTCTGGCTATACATACACCTCAAGTTAACCCTCGCTACCAGAAGAACTAGTGCTAGAGATGGAAAGGTTAGATGTCGGTTCCATTACAATTAATGACATTCAACAGGCTACTAAAGAGGATTCAGTATTATCTCAAGTAATTCAATTCACGCTTGAAGGTTGGCCAGAAGTTCTCAAGTCAGAAACTGTACCTAATTTAAAGATAACAGAAATCTCGCTATACTTTAAAAAATGCATGGAATTAACTGTTGAACAGGACATTCTTATCCGGGAAAACAGAGTTGTGGTTCCCACCTCACTTCGACATTGCGTTCTACAAGAATTGCATTCTACTCATCAAGGAATGGCAGGAATGAAAAGTATTGCTCGTTCATTTTTCTGGTGGCCCAATTTAGATTCAGAAATTGAGGACGTTGTCCGTTATTGCACCATTTGTGTATAGAATATGGATATGCCTCCAAAAGTTTTACAAGCTTGGCCAACGTCTAACATACATTGGTCTCGAATCCACATGGACTATGCAGGACCTATTGATAATCATATGATTTTAATAGTTCAAGATCCGTATTCAAAACAGATCGAAGCATTTCCGATGAAAATAAGTACATATTTAGCAACTATTGAGAAACTCTACGAACTTATTGCAAGATTTGGATTACCCAGTTGCATTGTGACCGACAACGCAAAAGTTTTTACTTCAGATGAGTTCAAGTACTTTCTTAAGCGTAATGGCATACGATCCTTGCGCACAGCACCATATCATCCTTCGTCTAACGGACAGGCGAAAAGGGCTGTGCAATACATCAAAAAGCAGCTAAAGAAAGTGCAGGATGGTACAATTTCAATCAGACTGGCAAAAATTCTTATGAATTACAGGCGAACACCATTAGCTCTGTCGGGTTTGTCACTAGCTGAATTGCTTTTTGCCAGACAGATACGTAGTAGAGTGGATTTACTGCATTCTCATCACACTACTGAACTTATTTCAAAGCCATCTTTTAAGATTGGACATTTAGTATATGCCAGGAATTTCAGCAAAGGTGATAAGTGGATTCCAGGAGTGATTATTTCACCTATTTGAAATTGCATGTTTCGTATATTATTTCCTGAAGGTACTTCAGTACACAGGCATAGAGGTCAACTTAGACAGAGAAGGGAACATTCACAATTGCATTCACACCATCCAGATAGTGGTCGCCAGCTGTTCTCTCCAAAACAACCACACCCTGTTCCTTACCCAGTAATTCCGATGTCACTTTCTACAGTTGAGAGTACAAAGAATCCTTCTACAGTTCAAAGCCTCAAGTCACCAATTACATTCGGTCCTGTGAAAGCTGCTAATGAGCAATCTCCCAAGCCTCCAGATCCTGAAAGTAAGCGTGTGTTAACATCCCCTGGTTTAACATTACGCCGTTCTTCACGCATTAGAAAGATGCCGAAAAGATTGGATTTCTAATTTCCACAGGGAGTGAGAAGTGCTATGTATTAAGGATAACTTCTGCTATATAAAACTTCTGCAACTTCCACTTGTGTTTACATTCAGGTTGTTCGATTTCAATGTTATGTTATATGTGTTGTTTTGTAAGTGTGCTCGTGATTATTAAAGTTATGTGTTCAGCTAATAGAGTGTGCTGATATGATAGTATAAGCTCGCAAACATTACAATTTTAATGATTGATGATGTGTCAATAATCAAGGCAATTTGTTTTATCGAGCAGCAGTATTTACTCAATATAAAATAAAAGCGTCTGTGTTCAGTTATTAATAAATATTTGTAACTTTAAAAAAAAGGAAATTTAAAAAACAATTTTGTCAATTATTTGTTGCATTTGGTTTTTAGAAAATAATTCAATCACTTATTTGGAAATCATAACCGTATACACATCTGAATAACTTTTGCTTACGTACACTTATTTTAAAACTCTCTTGCTATTTCAACCTACCCTCACCTCCATCCCCCCAAAAAATCTGTGACGATGTATTGGTATTGCTGCTGTTCTTGTACGATGTTGCTATATGACGTATTATTTAATATTTTTGTAAGGAAAGAGAAATGCGAAAAAATATAAAAAATATTTATTTTTTATTTCAAATAATGCAAAAAATAAACGTTGTATGCATGATAAGAATAACTTTTTTACATTTCTAACAGAGACAGAGTAATTCCCAGTTTCTCTCTGAGTTCATTCACTTCAAAGCAGAAAAACCGCTGTAGATAAATCATGCTTTTCTTTTTTTCTTAAATGAATGTGGTATTTCATGGTTGAACTAGAAATGTCAATTTGTGTTATTTTTTTTTTATTTGTAATTAAAACCATTTTTTCCCATTAGATTTAGAAATAATTACAAAAGTGAAAATCTATTCTAAATGTTAATTGCCTAAATTTAAATCTAATCCCTTTATTTTTCTTATCTTTTTTTTAACGAAAGAAGTGCTGTAAAAAAAGGTGAATTTGCAATTATTTTCATTTTGCCCTCAGTTTAAATTGATACATGTCTCATCTTCAAAATTGCCTTAAGATTCTTTATTTTATTTAAATTTATATTTTTCTTCATGAGTTTCAGATTATATTAATCTTGTTTTCAAATATTTTACACAACTGACCAGATGTTCCGCGATTATTTAAAGCTTAGAATTTTATTTATTTTTCGAAAATAGCTGAATGAAATAAGAATAAATGTTACTTAAAACTGTACCTTAATCAATAGCATTTTACAAAACCAAAAAATTTGGAAATAAAATATAATGGCATTATTTCCTTTCTGTTTTTTTTATTATTATTGTTTTTCATTGAGAAATTCTGAGTACATTATTGCATTTATTGTGTATTATTAAGGCATTTTTCATAGTTGAATGTAACTAAATAATATGTACCTGTTGAGCATATTTAAAATGATAAGTGAAAAATCATGTAAATGGACAAAATTGTGATGAGTAATCATTAAATTTTATTTTGCAGAATATTCTTTTATGAAATTAATATACATGCTAACATTTCAATGAAAGATACTCGGCAGTTTAGAATCTAATTCTGAATCTGATATTATAATGTACATAATATTGTCTTTGATGAAAATAATCTTTTTCCTTTTCAGTAGTTTTAATGCAGATTTTTTTTTTCATTTAGTTAGTAAAAGTGTGCGTGAATGTTGCCTAACAGCACAACCAGTTGGCATGAAGTAGTTGTGACATAGCAAATGTCACGATGTTTGCCAAAAGGATAGGGCTCACATTGTTTGTATTAGATAACCACCATGTTGGCATTAGACTCTGCTTGTAGTGGATTAGCAACGTTTTTATAAAGGGGGTGTAGTTTTTGTGTAAAAGAAACTGCCAGAAAAGAAGTGATTTGTAAATGGGTGCCAAGTTAAAAAAATATTCACTCAAACTTATGTTCTGAAATATTGTATTGTTTTAATTGCTTAAAAATAAAAATTATTGATAGAACATTAAGGTAAATCTAGAACTTTTCAAATTTTTACCTACGAGTCATTTATTTTTATTAATGGCATTATTATATCAAAACTTGATATTTCATGTTTGTAGGCCTTAATTTGAGTGTATTGAGGTCTCTGTAATGGGTGGAGTTTCTAGAGTGATTACCAAAGATAAGCGTATCTGTGTCTTCGCCAGGCATTAGTCTGTATGTAATGATGCTTCGGGGGGGGGGGGGGGATCACTAATGTAATAATCAAAGACGAGCAGAAGTGTATCTGTGTGTTTATTTAATTATCATATATTTAACATGACTCATTTGTTTATTATAATAACAATATTGGAAATTATTATAATGACTTTGCTATTAATAGTATCATCATCATTTTACTAAAACATGTAAATAATAGGCATAATATTTATCTTTTTTTTCGGAACAGGGTTCCATTTTTTCACAGTTATACCTTTTTTAGATGCCATTACTTTTTGTAAAGTTACGACACTTTATACTTAATGCTTTTTAATGTGTTTATATGTGACTATATTATTCACCAAGAAACATTCATATTTAATTTAAATTTCCTGCAACAAAGTATTTGGCTGTCAATTTACGGCAGAAATCTATACTTTAGTACTGCTGTATTGAATGCATGTTTTGAAATGAAATGTATTGATTCGAAATTTTTATTGTTTCTGAAACAACGATATTCATATTGATAATTAAATAAAATTTTATATTAATAGAAAATTTGAAATAAAAAAAAATATTGTAAAATTATAAAAATATAGCTAAATTTAAAAAGCAGCAAATTTATTAAAAATATTTGGATTTTTTCTTAATTTTCTTTTTAATGACGTCGGCAATTTGAAGTTACGTAAACAATCTTATTATATAAACCTTACCTCCTCTGCAATTTTCAGTTCGAGACATTTCTCCGCCAACACAAAATGTGTAAAATTATATATTATCTAATTTCTTCCATTTTTTATAGTAATAAAAATTTTAAAAATCTAGATACCTTACCTCATGATTTTTTAAACAAGAAAGAAAAATCATGCGTTAAGCATAGATTATGAAAGACTTTCCAACACTTCCTGAATGCTTAAACAAAACTTCGTTATTTAGGGAAATAAGGTAAATAATATAAGTAAACATTTTAGAAAACGCAAAAATCATTTAAAAAACGGATTTCAGTTACTGCGTATTTCGTACTGCGTATTTTGTATTACAAGCACCTAGGTCACATACATTTTCAGTAGTAGAATGTCGAAATTTGGCGAAAAGTGCTTGAAATGGTTCGTGTAATAAAACACTCTAGCATGTCAAACGAACTTCGATGACACACGGAGAATATGATATTAAATGTAGAAGATTATTTTGGGCATTATAATAAAGACAATAATAAACAATTAAATTTTAAAAATCAAAAACCCGACTGCGTAAAAAGCGAACGAATTAATTATTTCTCATCAATGAGAAACTATTTTTTTTTCAATTCCTACTATTAGCTCACAGTCTCGGTATATATATCTTGTTCAAATTTTCAATCGTTAATAAAATACTTATTATTCATCCAATCAAGCTCAAATAATATTTTTAACCTTCTAGTAGATGACACTTGATGTTAATCCAGTTTTTTTTAATATTAATTCATTAATTAAATTAAATGAATTAATTTTCAATAAAAGAGAGAGCCCTCTTCTTCATCAAGGTATTTTAAGACCGAGAGAGCCCTCTTCTTGATCAAGGTATTTTCAGACCGAGAGAGCCCTCTTCTTGATCAAGGCATTTTAAGCGCCACTCAGGAGGAAAGAAGAATGGAAGAAAAAATGTCTCGTATTGACCTAAGTAGGAATTGACTTAAAATATTTTTTTATATTACTTATTTATATTACTTACATATTTTTTTTATTTACTTGTATTGATTACTTTTAAGTTGTGTTTAATTGTTAGTTCCTATCTATAAACACTGTTTTGATGAGGTCTATAGATGTCTATTATGGTAAGAGTTGCAGTAAAGCTAGAGATCCACAATACATACACAACTGCCAGGTTGTATAATATTTTAACGGAGCTTCTGACTGTAATATAGTCAATGAAACATCGTCTTCATTTTGAAAGACCTATCCAATAATATGCCACTCAATAGGGTTCGTAAATTTCTTTTCGTCACTACCGCCATTTTGTATTTTACGGCCGCCATTTTAAATTTATAAAAGCAAAACCTAGCCTATAACCATTGGACTGTTAAGACGAATCGATAGAGAGCTCATTCATTAAAATCCATCCAGCCGTTGTGATGTTTCGAGGGTATAAAGAAATCCACAAACACAGATACGCGTGAAACACATAACCCTTCTTTTCAGTCGGGTAAAAATAAAGACTTAATGCTGAAATACCTGCTCAAGGTTGAGCACTTTTACTGTTGAAAACAAAAAATCAGATTTTTAGTCAAAGACGAATCTTAAGGATATGAGCAAACGAAATTTCAGAAAGCTTTTTTATCTTTAAGGGATAAAAGTTTTCTTCGAAGAAAAGTTTATTGTTGTAAACAGAGCATTTTCAAAAAAAGTTTCAAAGTCCTCCAAAAGTTAAGGTACAGGGACTGGATGCTATCGATTGCACACGTTTGGTCGAATATCTACCAAAATTATTGGCGAATTGCTCTTGAACTTCTGGGATGAAAAGAACATGTTTCATTTCATATTTCTAATAATAAATTTAATAATAAAATAATGCGATCACCTATGTAACAGAAAATGCTGGAAATGGTTTGTCACTGTGTTAAATGACTATTTGAGTCTTATTCAACGTTTGTGTTCATTTGTGTAAGCATAGTACTCACATTCGTGAAGATGTTATTGTGTCTGTGAAAAATTTAAAAGTTTTTTGCTTATAGCATACAGAGTTTTCAACCAAATTTACCACAATTTTCCGAAAACTTGCCAAGGAATAGTAGCAACAGTATACTGGAATTAAAACATGAATATATTGAATATTTGATGAGATGTGGGCATTTTTATGAAATAATTTTTAACTGCGCATGCGTGGAAGATCCTAAAATTTTTATTATATAATTTGGTAGCCAGCTGTTTAGGGCAAAACAAAACTTTTGTATAGATTACCGCGAAGAAGTTTAAGAAAAAGTTTTAGATTAGATAACAAAAGCCTGCGATGGTTGTGTTTTTTAACTTTTGTGTATTTTTTAGCACTGAATCTAAAAATTGCCTTAATTTTTAACAATCATGTCAGTATTTCTCGCAAATAATAAATTTTCAAAGTTAAAAAATAACAAAAATTGGATACTATAACATAGAGGAGATGACTGAGTTTTTTTAGTTTTGATAATTGATTTCTTTGTACGTTTTAGAACTGAATCTGAAAATGACCTTCATTTTTAACCCTCATGCTTTTGCAAATCGCAAATGTCAAATTTAAAATATAGCGAAAATCTTATACTATAAAACAGATGTAAAACTTTCTTTTTTTAATTCAATAATATATTCACTTTTTCGGCTTTTACAGACAGATTCTTACACTGATTACTGATTACAGACAGGTTTTCTTACAGATAAACAGCTGAGGTGTTAAATGAGGTGGGGGAGGAGGTTAAATTTTAAATTTAAACTTTTAACTTTAAAATTTACAATTTGAAAAAAAAAAAAACATTCTTTCGCGATGGTTAAAAATGTAGGTCATTTTCGGATTCAGTGGTAAAAAATACATATAAATCAATTCTCAAAAGTTAAAAACACAACAATCACATCTGTTTTATAGTATGAAATTTTCGCTATTTTTTTCTTTTTTTGACTTTAAAATTTACGATTTTCAAAAACTGTTTGCTTGATGATAAAAAAATAAAGAACAGTTTCGGATTCAGCTGTACAGAATACATAAGAATCAATTATCAAAAGCTAAAAAACATGCCATAACCCAACTTTTGCAGGACTGTCTAATTTAATTACATTTTAAAATATGTATTATTTTATAAAGAATTGAGGCTGCTAATTTTCATCATTTTATTTTTTTTTAATTCTGTATTTTTTCTTTTTATATGTTTATTTCAAATTGTATATTTTGCATTAATATGTCAAAGTGATTAAAAATTTCAAATTTATATTGCAATGTTAATTTTACTCTCAATCATTTTTAAAATATATCTTACAAAATTATATTCTACTAAATCTGTGAATGACCCCTAATTTGAGGCGAAAAATATGCTCCAACTTTAAACAGCTATTACTCGGTCAATTTTAATCGTAGAATAACGGGACTTTTTTTGTCTTACGTGTCAGAGAAACAGAAAAATTTATATTATCGGGTGACGGTATAAAAATTTAAACTTCTTTTTTTTTTAAAAATGTTTTTATTGACCCAAATTTATTTAAAATATTTCTTTACCTCATTTAAATCATTTTTGTAATTGGAAGTAATATGTCTATGACTAACGGTTTTGGAATTAGCCATGGGATACCGTTGAAAGTGGACACCATGTTTAAAATATATAGTTAGAAATGTAATTTAAAAAGTCTAAACCATGTATTTTATGTGAAAAGTGAGTAATATACTAACACTAGCGGATGCGGATATGTTTTGGATTATATTAATTCGCTTTTAATATACACTAATACCGCAAGTCGTACTTAATAATGCAAAACTATCAAAGCATTATGCAGTTATTTTGTAAAATAGTTTTTGAAGTGCATTTTGAGGAACGATTATTTCTTAATAATGTTAAATAAGACAATAGAATAAAATGCCAGAATAATGAGTACAAGTAAATTTCCTGAATCTGTCCATAATAATTGAGATATGTTACTTAGTACACAGAAGATTTCATCCAACTTAAACTTAGTTTATTTTATGCATAATTCTATTGTTGTCTAAGGGATTTAAATTTTGCATACGTTTTAGTTTCATCTAAATTTGGGAATAAAATACATGATCATGTCGTGCGATATTGTGCGAAACCTTAAACTCAAAATTTTGGATTGATTTGAAAGATTAAGTTGATAATAATTTTAAAAAATATAGGTCCTTCTATGTTTAGAATGTAAAATCTCAACGAAAAAGAAATTTATAGTAACACCCAACGTAAATTTAATTAAACATGTTTTCTTAATTTATTAAAATAGTGCAAAGAAATTACTTTAATATATATTACAGCACTACGTATTTAGGAGGATTGTATTGTAGGAGGACAAAGAAATCAATGATCTCATTTGTTTCTGTTTCGAATCATTAAAAAAGCTATATACACAATTTTCTGTCTACATTTCTGTATTGTTCATAAAATTTGATCAGTATATAAAACTTGCTTATTTTGTATAAGGTTCATGCATTTTTTTTTTATTAGACTAGAAAACAGTTGCTTAAAAGAGATATAATCATGAAAGGAAACCAATTCATTTAAAGTTTGTATTTTTTGTTCATATCAATAAAAATATATAAAATGTTACATGGGCAAATGCGTCAAATTCTATTCAAATTGTTTATTTTCTCCACAAAAATTAATATTGATACACTGACGACATTGTAACAATGCTGAAGCAACTAAAGATCTAATTTTTTCTATATTTCCGGAAATACACTAAAAAATACATATTTTAAAGGACGTTAACCTTGGTTAAAATCTTTTTTAACTTTATTAATTGACATGATATAATTCAACAAAATACTTAATAAATATATTTTGATATATAATATTCGTATTTTATTTTATTTTTACGTTATTTGAAAAAAATTAAATTTGGAATAAAATTATTTCATGCATTTTTTAATGATCAACAGTTATGTCCATTTTTATCTTCAGAAATTAGTATTGTAGTGTTTAATGGCATTAGATTATGAAAATGAGAAAAAAACCTTTGTAGAAGATTAATATTCTTATATCTATTTGACTCATGTTTTTCTTTAATCGAAATTTAAATTAAATCCAGCAATATTACGTCAATTAATATGTCCAGTTATACATCAATTAATATGTCCAGTTACACGTCAATTAATATGTCCAGTTATACGTCAATTAATATGATAAAGTTATGATTAATATATTTAGTACAATTAGTGCAATAGGCATGAAATTTTTGTATAAATTACTAATCACATTTTTGAAGGTATGAAGGATTTGATGAAGTTAATTCTAAGATATCTAATTTTTATCATATAAATTTTTTTATATTAAAAAAATATATATATTTTTTTATCTTTCTTTATCAAATATCACACAATATCTCTCAAAAAATAATAATTTCTTTTGAAATATTAATATATATTTCAATCGAAATATGTCTTTAGTATACTCCATTTAAGAAGAAAAATTGTAATTTAGTAAACTCTTACATTTCGAAAATTTCATTTTAAATTTGATTTTACTCATCAGCAAAGCAATAAAATAGAACTATGATATTCCAATTAATACAATAAGATCCCCCCCTCCCCCGCTAAAAATACCACATTGAGGTTAATGAATCTTTATGTGCTTGCAGCTTTTGAATTTCTTATACCTAATCCTGATCCATTAAATCCCTTCATCTGAAATCTTATTAAAGATAAAAATATATTTTTAGACTTAAACAGTTTTGTGATAGTAGAAATAAACATTTCGAGAAAAGTGAACACCTATCTCGTGAAGACGTATACAATTTCATTCGAATTATTGAATTTCTCCTGCATGGAACAGCCCTGTAAATCATTAAACACATTGTTAAAAATATGTTTACACAATTTCAATATCAGATATATATTAACCAGTAAAATAAACCCTAGATTATTCCTATTAGTAAAAAAAAAACTTTTGTAGAGTGTTTCAAAGCAATATGCTTGAAATTTTAAAAACAAAGTACACGATTATATTTCAAGAAGTATGATGACGAAACTCTGACACTCTGTTAACAGTAACAAAAAAAATCTGTTGGTATCATTACTTAGAAGGGAAAGAAATTAAAAATACTGTAAATTAATTTCTGCTTTACAAAAAATATTGAGGAAATTTATGTATTTATATATTACCTAAAGAAGAACGAAATTGCTTTTCATATGTAAACGTTTTAAAAAATTCTTTGAAAAGAAATATCCTTACATTTATTAAAAGCTAAAATTATTATCTTAAAATTCCGATTATGGCTATATTCCGAGCCAAAGAATGAAACTCCAGTTAAAATTATAATATGTTTAGAAAAAAGTTTTTATTTTGTGGTTAATTGTACTGTGTGTTGTATTCTTGGAATAGAATATTAGTGTCAAACGTTTTACTGCGGATCTCAGATAATGTATGTAGATGAGATATGCTGGCCCATCAGTGATGGCCAACAGCAGGCCGGCATTGGTATGAAATCACATTACTTCATTCCGGCATTTTTCCTGCAGTGCTAGCACCTATGCGACTGCTATTCCTTTGCTGGCCCAACACTTTCCCTTACAAAAATTTCTTATAGAATTCTATAAAAAAACAAAGTATTATGGCTCTTTTTTCTATAAGCTAGTTTCACCAAGAGCTATAGAAACATCTGTGGAAGTGGCTATAGTAGAAACGTCTATAGAACTATTTGAACTTACAGTGGTTTCCATGTGGTCATCCTCCCAAGTACTATCCGCGCACGATGCTGTTTGGTTTTCGTGATCGGACATGAACACGTACTTTCAGCGTATGCTACGACAGCTCGTAGTTTTCAAGCTCTCATTACACTATTTCAAGTTTGTTTCTTTTGTGATTTACGTTCCCAATCCTTAAACTGGTATAGAAATTATTGTATTGTATAGGAATCCTATATATTTTATACGCCTTTTTTTATTATTGATTCTGAACTGTGTAAATTATGAAAACCGAAATCCTTTGTAACTTAGTAAAACCAGATTTAAGGAGAAAAAAAAAGTGCGTTGAAATAAAGAATGTACTTACTTATTCATTTACTTATTTATTTTGTTTTACTTATTTATGGCAGTGGTGCTATTTTATTTACTGTTAAAAAAATTAGTTTCACAGCTTAAATTCTGTTAAGATATTCATTTCAGATTTGTGTTTAAATACTCAATGTCTTCGAAATTCGCAACGCCACCTAGCGTAAGTGTTCCCAGCAATAATAGTGCAAAAGTTCGTGCACTTCCATGTAGTAGTGGGCCAGCGCATGATATAAAATAGAAGGCCACCAGAATTTTATCTGATGATTTCCATCAGCAAAGTTGACTGAAGCCTTCCAGCAGTGGTCATGCAGTGGTAGACCATTAGCCAGCATTTCTCCATCATTGCCAGCACCTATCTTGCTGCTGGACAGCAATTCCTTCTTTGCTGGGATCCTTGATCTTATGAACATTAGAATATTTCAAAATTCTTATTTATAAATTCAGTGAGATTATCGTACATATCATATGTTTGATAGTATAATTTCAAATAGATGTATAAAAACATTTCAATATCCATTAAATGATAAATTAATGTAATTATATATATATATATATATATACATATATATATATATATATATATTCAATTATTACAAGAATCATAATTTTGTTAAAGGTTGTCTAAATTATTACTTTTCATGCAATTTAAATTTATAATTTTCTTATATCGACTACTGTAAATTTTTATGACATATTTTTCCTTAAAATATTTCAGGGTTTTAAGAGAATGTACCAGACGTGTTTATAATTCACTAACAGTTTCGCATAAATATTTTAAATTTTACAAGTTTTGAGTATTTCAAAATAACACAAAAAGCATAAGCTAAAAATTTAAAGTGCTTCATAACCCATCAAATCTAGTTTTATTCTACAATGTTCATTCCAGATTTGAAACATTGAACAAAGTCACTTAGCGTATTAAACACTTTGAGTAATCAACTACGTTCGAGTAGTTTTAAATTTTCTGAATACATTAAAAATGTACTTTGTAAGTATTAAGAAGGTTCGTCAAACGTATTCACATTTTTAGAAGACAATCATTTTGATAGATATTTTCAACATCAGATTAAACAAATGGGCTGACTGTATGAGATTCAAAATTTAGACACACAATGACTTTGTTACATAAGATTAGTTGACACAGCTTTATTGTATGCTTTGATGATTTGTATATCTGTGCTTAAACGGACTAATCGTGTGCAAAAAGGGGCATTTAATCAAAGATATTTAAAAGTGCAACTTTGTGGTAATTCGTTTCAATGATATTAATATCCATACTATGATTTAATAGCATTTAATATTATACATATACATATATATTATGAAATTTTAATTGTACACTTTCGTTGGATGATTTGTATATTTGGGTTCATGTAAAATAAACGAAGACATGATTTATTACAATGCAAAAGAAACTTTTAATCTTGTTTAATGAACTTTATAATGTGTGATCTTAATTTATTGAAGGATGCGAGAAGGATTTACTTAAAACGATAATGTCATTTAATCTTTCTTAGTTTTAATCCATGAGAGTAGTGAATGTGTAAAATAAGTTTAAACAGATAATGCCGTTTATTTTAATAAAATAATACAACCCGGCAAAGAAAGAAACACTGAGCCATCAGCTAGAAAAAAGATGCTATCAGCGGTAAAGTGCAAGGGTGCCATTATTTAAACCTGTCGAAAAGTGTCCAAGCCGAATGCAGCTGGCCCATCACTGATGGCCAACAGCAGGCCAGCATTGGTATGCCATCACATTACTTCAATCCGGCACTTTTCCTGCAGTGCTAGCACCTATCCCACTGCTATTCCTTTACATAAATTTCTTATAGAATTCTATAAAAAAACAAAGTATTATATAATTATGGCTCTTTTTTCTATAAGCTAGTTTCACCAAGAGCTATAGAAACATCTGTAAAATTATCTTTAATAGAAATGTCTACAGAAATATTTGAACTGCATGTGGTCGCCCTCCCAAGTACTGGCCGCGCTTGATGCTGCTTGGTTTTCGTGATCGGATATGAACAAGTGTTTTCAGCGTACGCTACGATTGCTCGTAGTTTTCAAGCTCTCATTACACTATTTCAAGTTTCTTTCTTTTGTGATTTACGTTCCCAATCATTAAACTAGTATCGAAATTATTCTATTGTATAGAAATCCTATGTATTTTATACGCTTTGTTTTATTATTGATTCTGAACTGCATAAATTAGGAAAACCGAAATCCTTTTTAACCTAGTAAGACCAGATTTAAGGAGAAAAAAAAAAGTGCGTTGAAATATATTCATTTACTTATTTATTTTGTTGGTTATTTACAGTTTCAAAAAAAATTCCCTTCACAGCTTAAATTGTGTTAGGATATTCATTTCAGATTTGTGTTCAAATATTCAATGACTTCGATATTCGCAGCGCCTCCTAGCGTAAGGGTTCCGAGCAATAATACTGCAAAAGTTCGTGCACTTCCATGTAGTGCTGGGCCAGCGCATGAGATAAAATGGATGCCCACCTGAATTTTATCTGATGATTTCCAACAGCAAAGTTGACTGAAGCTGTCCAGCAGTGGTCATGCAGTGGTAGACCATCAGCCAGCACCTATCTTGCTGCTGGCCAGCAATTTCCTCTTTTCTGGGAAGTGGAATTAATGTGTAAATAATTATTTTCCTTTGGTAGAATTGGTGTATTTTGAGAAATATAAGTAGTATGTGTAAAAGAATGAAAAAATTTCCATTATCAAATGCATCATAATCATGTTTCTTTCAATAATTTTTTTTTAAAAAGACAGTTTCTCTGAATTCAAGGAAGATCTTCTTGGAGGAAACTGTAAGCAAAAAATAAAAATAAAATGGTCCTGTTATAAACATTTCATAGATATATGAAGTATTGTACAACAAAAGCTTTTAAATTATCCGATTGTTATATATATATATATATATATTAAGGCATTTAACTGAGAATACTTCTGCGAATCTTTGAATTTGCAATTAAAATGGCAATATGCAACATTTATTGAAATACTCGTTCAATTTATGCAGCATGTTCACTTAAATGAATATTATTTAAAATAAAGTAACATAAAAAATGAAAAGTATTGAATATTAATTGCATTTACTTTTCTGTTTATATACATATATAAATTAATGGATGAAATTAATGAGACATATTCAAACAGTTAGTCAGATATATTCTTTGTTGTTAAACTTTCATTAAATTAAAAAATGACACTTTTTTATGTTTATAAACATATTACGGAAAATATATTTTTTTTTTCTGATACTATTTTTAGCTCTGATACATTGGTACTTAAATTCCCTTACATGTTGAAATTGATCAATATCTTAACTCTTTTGAGTAATTGACTGGGCATGAAACATTACACAACATGCATCGCCAAAATTCTCATACATTCACAGTGTTGCTATATTTTGCTTACAGCTATCATTTTGCATCATAAACTACCGTCCAAATGGATTTATTATTGTCGATACGGAAATATTCTTTCATCCATTTAAATTGAAACGGGTTACTTTCTGAAAATAAAGAAAAGAAAACGTTGTATGTTTGCTATACAACGAAGTGATAGTGAACGTCGTATTACAACATAATACAAATAAAGTGGTAAAGCATTCTAAATTTAGTTTAACAGTTTCCGTGTGATTATAAATCCTTCTTTCTGCTAAGAAATAAAAAAAAATGTTATATTTATATAATATCATAAAATTATTTACTGCAAAATCTCATCTCGAATTTTAAAACCTAATTAATGAAAAACTAGTTTAATAAATATGTTAATTAAAATACTTTTGTATTGTTGTTTAAATGAAAATATTCATGTTGATTTAAGCGTCTTAGCTTAAAATTTGTTGAGGTTTAATACTAAAATTGAAAACTATTATTTGTCAGTTTTGTCAGATTATAGGATTTCTTACTGAGATTGTAATACGAACGGAAAGGTTTTAAGTAAGCGATAATAAAATCGAGACATTAAAATAAAGTACAAAAAATAAAATAATTCTATATATTTGGAGGATTGCCCAGTATTTCTGGTGAAGGAAATGTCGTCCATGTATATACTGTCACAATTCTGTCCAGCCGTGTTACTCTTACCTTGGATGATTTCCAAAAACAATTTATTTTCAATGCTAAATAATAAGATTACATTCATTTATTTTAATAAAATTTTATTTTTATATGTTAACGTTTAATTTATTATAAACTAAATGTTTTAAAAAGGAATTCTTCATCTGTTTTTAATTATATATATGCTACAGCAAACTATCCAATCATTAAATAGTTTTTTTAGAAAACAGTTTCAAAACCTGGATTTATCTCTATTCTGACCAATGAGAATGAAATCTAATATCGTCATATAACCGCTATCAATAAAACGAATGAATGAATGATCATTTTATTGTTCATTTTTTATATGTATAAATAGATTTATGAATTATTTTTATACGAATTTCAAATGTTTTACTTACCAGCTTTCTAAATAAAATAAAATAATTTAACTAAAATAAATGAAATAACACTATTAATTTTCTAAAATATTTTTTAACTAATTGTTTGGCTGTCTTTGTGCGCTGACAGAATGTTTCATTTTAGGAGACTATAATTGGATTTAATTTTTTCTCCTTGTAAATTGCTTATTTTTAATTCGTTGCTTTAATAAATAAGTCTCAAACACGCATTCGAAAAGTAATATTATGTATTTAGGGTTTTATTTAATGAATAATTGTTGGCAGAATAAACTCATGTCAATAGAGAGAAAGTTATTAACTTGAAAATGAACTTGGTTAATTTAAACTCATAAGTCTTATTGGTAAGTAAATCATATGAGCTGTAATTTTCCAACTGAACGAAATAGTGTCCATGCCAGCATTCGAAGTAAGGACATTTTGGCTTAACCTCTTCGCTACCCGTGCCCACATATCTGGACCTCTATTCTTTTAAATCATTAAAACTAAACTGTTTTGATTTTTTTACATTTTGAATTATCTTCTTAATAACTGAATGCTTTTTGCTTTAAAATCAAACCAATAAATGACAACATCTATGATGATTTCATCATTAAAAAATGTTAAAATGAGAATTGAAAACATGAAAAAATTATTTTCATCTGAGTTTGCAAAATGCCTTCAGGATAGTGTGGCCAAGAAAGTGAGAAATTTACATTAAGTATTTAAGTTTACAATAAAAATTTTGAGGATTTGTATATCATTCCCTTGTATATGTTCCCTATATCGTTCCCGGGTATCGTTCCCTTGTATATCCCGTATGTCGTTCCCTTGCATTCCTTAAATTTGTGATTGTGTGAATTTAGGTTAGTGATCTTTGAATTGATATTTTAAGGGGGTTTCAGGGTTTTTTTAGATCTATATGTGTGTACCTAAAAGACTAGTCCCTTAAAGGATCCATTTCAGAATTTTTTTCCTGCCATCTATGATGTCATTTTGTTTGTGTGAAACTAACGAATGAGTATTTGTAGCATTATTTTAGCTTCGGATCTCAAGAGGTTAAACTACGAATGGTCGGCGAACAGATCAGGCGCGCACAAATCAACAATCTAAACTTATTGATAATTGATATGATAATTTAAATGGTTCAACAGAATAAATCCCACGAAGGGAAGCTCCAGCATCACGTATCCAATGTTTCCTGGGACGAATATAAAGTAGTCAAATTAGAAAATATAGTACATAATAATTATTGAACAAACATAATTAAACAGTATAAATGTATTTAACTTTATTTTTAATGAGTTAAGGAGACCGCGAACCTTTATTTGAGCCAATACTGAGCAAAAAAAAAAACGAAAATTAATTATTTTTAATATTATTATTCTCCAGTTTATTCTGAGCGACATGCGAAAGGCTGCATGCAGATGACATTCTTTTTCGCAAAATTACAAGCATTTTAGTTTTGTACGCAAACACTTTCAAGGTATTAAAAAAAGATACATATATTTGTTGGTAATAGATTTTAAAGTGATTAAAATGCAAAATCGAGGAAATATTTGAAAAATTAAGAAGCATGGAACATTTTAAAATTTCATTTTTAAATTCTTAATTTTTCAAAAAATCTTACAATTATAATAATATTGAAAATTTATTTTAAGGTGCTCTGTATACTTATCGTAAAATATCTATTTCCACAAGTATATAGATATCTCTATGATGAAAATTAAGAAAAAATATTTTTAATGTCCACTGTCCCCATAAACAAATTATTAAGCAAACCTAATTCATGTTAATATCAAGTCTTCGGTATACCATTTTTACGGAAATATATGGACCTCTAATATTACCTTCAGGATTTAAACTTTTTGTTGCAAAATTTCATTTTCACAATCTTGGTATTTAATGATACGCAACGATATGATGTTATTGTTGAGTTCAAAGTATTTCGTTAAATAATATACACTGGTCATCAAAATTAATTTATAATGAGAGAAATAAAACGTAACTGATACTTAATGAAAAGTTATTAATAGAAATTTGTACAAAAGCTTTAATTAACGTAAATTACAATGTTTGGCAGTTGATTATTTTCAAAATATTGAAATTAAAACCAACTTTAAAGAAATTGGCAAATGATGGAAAATTTAAGTCACCTCTTGTGGAAATATTTTTTCGTTAATATGGTGTATGGTCAAATCGGACAGATATGCATACCTCACATCTTAATTTCATACACTTTAACAAAGTGTTGATAAAGTCCTGTGGAATTCCACGCCACTCTTCTTAAAAGTACACTTTTCAGCTGCTGTAGGGTCCGGGGAGGAATTTGGCGCGCTGAAAGTTAGCGCCCTAAGGCATCACACACCATGCTCAATTGGGTTCAAGTTGAGTAAGTAAAGTGACCAATCCATTCGAGTGATATCTTCTGTTTGCATGTATTTTGACACCACATATGCTGAATGTGGCCAAACATCGTCATCCATTTGCAAAAACTCTAGGCCAACAGCACCCTTAAAGATTCTAACTTGGGATTCCAATACCTTCACCAAGCGATTACAGAACATCCTTGAAAGATATTCAGCTCGGTGCGTAAATTTCTTATGATTCCAACCCAAAGCATTAAACCGCGGTCACGGAAACGGGATATTCCACGGACAGTGAAGGTAAGTTGCGTGTTCATTCCTCTCTCCAATTCAAAACACGTGCAGAATCAGTGTTCAGACTATATCTGGATTCATCAGTAAACGATACTTGGGCCCAGTCTTCTTGGCTTCATTGAACATGACGACGGCACCAGTATAAACGGGACCCTTTGGTAGTTGGTGTAAGTGGGACACAAGCTATTGTTTTACTCGCATAAATCCACGATTTAATCCTTTGTGCAGCGGCAGATTGGCTAATTCGAGTTCCTGTGGTAGCCGGAAGGTCTGAAATCAAATCTCTTGTTATCACTTCGCGGTTTTTTCTACCCGATAATGACAGAAAATGGTCTTCGGTGTAGTTGTTTCTCTTGGCCGTCCTTGACCAGGCTGTCTATCAACAGATCCATAGCTTAAAAACGTCTCCAAGTACTTTATATGACACTTTGAGAGATATTAAAACCTTGTGCGAGCTCCATTTATGTTTGACCTCCCTCTATTATACCAATTATTCGCCACTTTTAATATTAACTTAAATAATGCTTTTGAGCCATAAATAATGAAAACTGATCGCTCTCAGGCATCATAATCACTTTCAACAACAGTGTAGACCTGACTTCCAACATGCGGCATTGCGCTCCACATTGTCAATCACCGAATTTACATATTTCCGGCGCTAACATAAGCGCGGCATCATGCATTGGTTGCAATATTACTATTATAGTAACTTACCATAAAAATTGCCACCACTTTAACATTCCTGTAACTTAGTGAATATATTATTTCTCATTATCCTTTAATTTTGATGGCCAGTGTATTTATACTATTATATTTAAATCTATATTATAAAGGACAAACATATCTGTGCGTAACGCATACGTCATTCTGCAAATGGCAACACTTTGAAATTTGAAATGAAATTTCGGTTTTGCAATTTTCGCAACAGCAAATTTTTAAACTTCTAAACATCGCACAGTTTCAATTTTTTGCACCATCGTATAGGGAAAAAATGTACTTTTAAATGCAATTTGTTTGAAAGCTCTATCTCAATTTATTTTTGAAATATTAATTTTTTTATAGTTTTTAGTACCAATTTTGTAATTGTGGAAACTGAAGTACTCAATTTCTATTAAAAGTAAAGGGAAAATATTCATGGTTTATTTATTTTTATTGATTAGATCCTTATTGGTGACATTTTCACATTACAAATAAAAGTAACTTTTTTCTAATTTTTGAACAGAAAATGACGTCAGCCATTAAAAAAACACGCATTCTTCTTCATAAATCAAAAGATTGAAGAAGATATTTCAATATTTTTACATTACGCTGGTACTGAGTTTGAGACGCTAGGCAAAATAATTCAGTGAGTTAAAATGATGTCATATTTAAAACAAAACGATAATTTTCTTTGATAAAACTAAATATTTGACCAATACTATGACAACTAAAGGCAAATTTCTGAAGGGTAAATTTTCGCGGGTACTGAGATTAGAATTAAATTTTATGCGAATGTTTACATGAAAAGTTGTATAGGACAAACATGACTTTAAGTTTGGAAATACATTCATTAATACTGTATTGCGCGTTAAAATACTTTTAAATTGTGAATTTGAGTGGTGCGTATTTAAATTTTGAGAAATACCGTACAATAATCCGTTCTGAAAATAACGTACAGTTTAGATTTTATGGGAGAAAATTTTGTGATGTGACAAAGCGAAATCCTTTTTAATGATTTTTCATCCCGTAAAAACAAACGTAAGAGCCCCAATCGATAGCTTCAACATAATTACTCATGTTAATTACGTATTCTAATACAGTTTAATATTTCAATAATTTAAGCAGTTGAAGTTTTTGGAAATAATATTTTGGTAATTTTAGATTGAGACATTTGTTTTAAGAGTTAGATAACAAAATGAATTCTTTATTGTAATTATTTTTGTAGGTTTATTATAAAATCGATCTAAGTTCCATTTTAAACATTTTATTTCGTCGAATTTCGACGGGTTCCAACTCGTTATATTTAAAAACAATTTCAATGATTTATCTATTCATTTCTCGGAAAGGACTTTTAATTGATTCCTTGACCATATTCTGAAACGTATCTGAACATATTACCGACCATATAATGTTCTTAATAAAGATAAATTATGGTCATATAAACGTTTACTATAAAAAAGGTCAAATGACTGGGCAGTTTGCTTTACCAGTTTTGGGTTAAAAATAATACTTGCAAAGTCGAAGTTACTAACCTTTTTTTTTACCTGCTTTTCAATGTTAAAGATCTTCATGAACTCTCCAGTTATTTATCCGTCTTTAAAAGTAGCAATTGCTTGACCGTATCCAACAACAGTATTAACCATATTATGGTCCGAATAGAGATCAATTACGGTTTTGTAAATATTTACTATAAAAAGTTTCGATTCACAGGATAGTTCGCTTCAACTTTTTAACAATGAATGGATAAAAATAACGATTATAAATTCGCAATTAAATTTAATTGAAACAAAATTTTTTTTTACTGAAATCACAAAAAAAAATTTCGAAGATTAATAAAAACGCAATATACAGATAGCATAACACGTGTTTTTTCTTTAAATCTGCAAAACATTTGATGAGAGTTCACAACTTTTCTTGGTGATATATGTCTGTCACTTGGTGGTTCATCTTTCGGTGCAGCTGTAACGTAGAAGTATCGAAATATAATGCATTTCGTAAAATGCATGAAGGTGTTGTCACCGAAACGTAAAAATTATTTCGAAAAATGTAATTATCTATTCCTGAGTAATTTTCAATATAAGGATTCGAAACTCTGTTAACGAAAATTGTATAAAACTTTAAAAAAGACTGAAATTTTCGTACACAAGTTACAGTATTACTTTCTTACTTATATCTATACTAGATGACCTGCCCGGCGTCGCCCAGGGCCGGCCATAATAGCCTTAAACAAAACTCAAGTTTGTAGGATTTTGCATATTTTGAAAACCTTTTAAATGAACCTAACTTCGGAGACTTCATGGCCTTCTGCAGCCTGTAGTGTATCCACAACAAACCTTTTACCGAACGATCTTATTTCATGTGCCCCCGCTACCTAAGGCAGCATGTACCGAAAGTGCTGCGCACTTGCTGGGGACAATAGAAAACCAAGTTGAGTGAGCCAAACCTCGAAGAAATCAAGCCCATAGAATACGGAAAACGAACGCACAAATAACGTTCGAAAATTTTGACAACTGTATAACATAAACTTTCAAAATAGAGAAAGAAGCTGAATTGCAATCTAAGTTGAATGACCCAAAATCCTGCTGAATACGTGGCCATAGAACCCGAGGAAATAATGCGTCCCCAAGCGGTGGAATGTCAACCTGGAAACGTATTTACAGACAAGCATGAAAACTAACATCATTGACTTTAACATTAATATTATTTTGTTATTCTTATCTGTATAAATTCAGCTTCACGGCCAGAAATATTTAAATCAGAATTCGTAGCATCTTACAAAACCTATATACTGGTGTGAGAAAACTGATTAATACATTATAGAAGCTACTCGGAAACGTTTCCGAAAACAAGCATCAGGAAAAGAAACTTTCTTTAATAAATGATTCCTTTAATCTCTAAAATATATTGGTTTCTGAAGTATAAATACTAAGATTATTTATCGGAATCGTAAGTAACTCGAAAAAGGTACTACGTATTCTCGTATATAGTTATATTATATTTATGTTAATTAAGAAATATACTTTAGAAAAATTAGACACGCTAATAATGACTTTAGAATAACCATTATTTATATTTGTAAAAAGAAGTATTCGCTAATCAGAAATTTTAGTTCGCTAAAATAATTTCTAAAATTTTTCTGTTTTTGTTCATGAAAATCGGAATTTTATGCAAAACCATAAGTAACAAATTTGTTACAGAATTATAATTATATTTTAAAGAATTAACCCATAAATGTATATCTCTTATAATTCTATTGAAATCGTCATGAAAATAATCAACAAATTAATTCCACCAAGCAAAATTTTAATTGCAGGAATAGTATTTATAAGCTGACATAATAAATTGTAAAAATATTCTCAGTATTACAAGAAAAATATTTTTTCCTTTCTTTAAAAAGTCCTAGTAATTAAAAAATATATAATTTTACCATTAAAAAACATTCATATTTTTTTTCTTTTTAAATAAATTATATATATATATATATATATATATATTATTCTTTTATGAAACACAATTAGAAATAATTAATCATGACTCACTACTTCTGAAGTAATAATTTATTTAATGTCACACGAAATTTGGATTCGTCTTTGTTCGTTGTTTAGTTTATTGAACTACGAAAATCAGTTTTTTTATTAATGATCCACGTAATGAAGAAGATTCCGTAATGGAATATGCATTAGAATAGATTATCTGTCAGTGCCTCGGTTTAGTGATTTATATTTCTTGCGGCGCATATCCAATAAATAGATTTTATAAAATAGAAAAAAAATTAAAATATATTTCTTTTCAAAATATAGAAATATATATATATTTTTTTTAATCAGAATGTCTTCTTTAAATAATAGTTGAGAAAAGAAAACAAAATGAATAAGTCCTAATCTTCTGTTTGTTTCTCATAATTTAAAACTAGATTATTTTTTAATAAATAAAACAATAATTAACTACATATAAAAACGAAACATTTCATTCAATATTATTTTCTACCTATAATTATTTACTTAATAAATGAATTTTGAGCAGCTTTAAACCTGCATGAAGTGAAATAACTATTTACTAAATATATCTGTTATGCAGTAAACAATCGTTGACACAAATTCCTAAAGGCACACCACCGCTATTTATGTTTTTTTTTTTTTTCTCCGACAGATGTGTTGCAATTTTCTGCATTTTTTCTGGACAGTGTGCTCTTCTTCTTTATTAGATATATCAGGTTTTATAGGTCCGATCCTCCCACTCTCAAAAAGAAAAAACTTTCTTCAATTCACGGAAATTCTACTGGCAGCAGTTCTGCCGGCATTTTTCCGTGAATTGAAAGATATTCGTTTTCCCCCTCCGTTACAGGGGGTAAAATATCTGTCAATTGAAGAAGGTTCAGAAAAAGCAAAAGCGGTCGACGTTGGATACAAACCAGACATCACAGCGTTACGAGACCGACACGCTAGCACCGTGCTGTAGATATACAGCAGCGAAATGCTTTGAAGTAAATATGTTTGCTTCAGACGGGTATATCTTTATCAATTTCTTTAAAAATCTTTTAATTTTGACGTTCATTTCGGGAAGATTTCGTCTTTAACGAGAGTGTGGCCTGTGTTTTTATACTTTAGTATTAATATAGTATAAAAATATGAATTTTAAATAACTTTACATAGATTATTAGAGGTAAAATGCGAATATTATATTTTTATTCGATAAGATTTCTTTTGAGTAATATATTTTTTATTCTATTTTCTTAATTAAAATAACTTTTAAATGTGTTCATTTAAAGATTATTTTAAATGCAAATAGAGGAGAGTCGTACAAAACCGGATAGGCGGGCAAAACCGGGTAGCGCTGGTTCCTCCTTAATTTGAACTTTTATCTGTCGGCCAACACCAGGAATTGCTTGTCGAAAGTCATTACGGCATTTGTAGCTGAACGAAGCACTATTGTGTGCAGTTATTTTTGTGTGTAGGAATGCGTTTGAATTTCTCTTAAAAATTATTTTGTTTGTTTCTAGGTTTTACGCATATATTAACTGTTTTCCAGAATATTAAGTATTGGTAAGTACTATATTTAATTATTTGCTTTCTTGCAAGTATTTTAACAGTTTTTCTGATCTTTTACTATAGGACTGAGAGTAGTGACGTCATGTTTACAGATCTGTGTCACGTTGGGGTAAAATCGGGTACTTAAGAGTGGGTCAAAACCGGGTATACCCATTTTTATCCTACACTCATGGAATGATTTTTTTAGGATAGTTAATACTTTAGCATGGAGTTTTAAATTGCAATTTAATGCTGTTAAGTACTGTTAACCCTTTGATGTGTTATCCATAGCACCTCTAAACTTAGACTACAAACAAGAGGTGAGGAAGTGGTTACTTCCAATACTGGGCAATCTGCAACAATTTACTAAGTTAGAAAATCATTCAAAGCTGCATTTTTTAGAGCAGCAGTTATAAATACTCCAATCAGACGGTTTGAGAAAACAAGGATTTTTCCTTACAACAACGATGTTTTTCCTGGATCTATTTGCTTCTTCGGAAATGACAGGGAAACCCATGAAAGTCAATGATAAAACACCTAAGTCTACGCAGCCATAGGTTGGCATAGCTGCAGCAATGAATATTTCTGAAATATCACAGGATAATGAAGCGCATCTTTCCATATTTAAAAGTGTCGACATCACACACCAGTAGTTGACAACATCCAGTATCTTCTATCGAGATCTGATATTGTGTAGCCAGCAATCTGCATTTCTAATTTCAATTAAAATGTTATTACCCCTCCCGAGGAAGGCTTTAAGATTGAGAAAAGAGCTGTCAAAAGAATTGTAAACTGTTATTTTAACAACTTCAGCCTATAAATTAGAGCTCGAAACAGATATTAAAAAGAAAGAAGCCAAAAAGTTAACAAAACGAGGAATGAAGATTCTTAAAAAGAAAATAAGAATCAACAGGAAAAGAAACCAAAAAAGGGTTGATGAGGCATCCTCAGAAGATGAAGAAGATAATGAGACCTGAATATTTTGCAATGAGCTTTACTCCAATTCTAAATCCAAAGAAAGTTGGATACAATGTGTGAAATGTCACGGATGGGCACACGAAGCATGTAGTATGAAGAAGAATATGATAATAAATTTGTTTGTAATTTTTTGCTGTTATAATATCTCTAAGACTTCCAGCGTAAAATAAGTAGGCATATACAATGTAGGCATATACAAATTTTCTACAGATTTATTTTTGACATATGGAAGAACATATGTGAAATTTCGTTTTGTTAAATATAACAAAAATGTATTTTTTTACTATATTAAACAAGATTTTAAAAAAAGAAAATGAGTTTTCCACGAGTTTTAAAGGGGTACCCGGTTTTACCCAACCAGTGGGGTAAAACCGGATTTTTGCATATGTCTGAAAAAAGCTATTTTTTATATAATTAATTACATTTTTTAATGAAAAAAGTATGTTTTAATATAGCCAAAGATTCATTTAAAATGAAAAACGGTGTTAAGAGTTTGTTTTCCAATTTTATTGCATTTAAGAACAACAAACACCTATGGTACCCGATTTTACCCCACCTTCCCCTACTTATTTATAAACAACTTTATAAAATCAACATTATTTAATTTTATTGAACTTATTCAACGTATGTGAGTAATTTTGAATGAATGAGAAAATCAATTGTTAATTATTTTGAAATTCGAAAACTTTTTGTCTTTTGTAATTAAATTAGAAATCTCAATAATATTAATTATAGAATTTTTGGTTTTTCAATTTTAAAATAAATTCGGATTTATTATCAATAGATCCAATACGCATCCGCGCTAGGAATGAATTGAACTTTTCCCTCCTCTTTAGACGCTCGGAAAGAATTCAGAGATAAGGTATGTTTCCTAGCAGTACGGAAATTATTTGTTAAGGAATAAGGAATAATTTAGTGTATATTGACGAGTTTTTCTGACAGTGCACAGAGCTTTGCCCATTCTTCTTGATTTAACTTCCTCCCCGCCCCCCCCCCCCCCCCCACACACACACACCACCACCATTTTAAATGTGGTTCTCCCTCCAAGGAGGCCGCAATTTGCATTATTGGCTTTTATATTGTCTTTAGTTGGCATTTTCGACGGGTTTTCGGTGAACATTGTTTCTCTCAAGCTTTTATGCTTTCAACGGCTCTTAAAACATCATAAAAAAATCTCCAATATCACAAGAGCTGACAGGAAACTGTTGATGGAAAATTAGTCATATTGCAGTGAAACTAATCTAAAAGCCAAACTGATCTTTTTTTATGTCAATTCTTCATAAAAATCGGACCTGATGTCGCTTAAGTATAACAATTTATTGACTAGAGACATCGATACAAAAATTGATAATATATAATCAAGTTGGCCAAAGTATCGATTGAATCAACAGAAAATATTGCCATCACCCATCACTAAATTGAGTATTATTATAAATTGGGATAGTGCAATCTACAGGGGATTTTCGATTAAAACAAGGAATTGTAAAAAGTTCCTGGCTTCACACAATACACCCCTGCAATGGAGACTGAAGAAAAGATTGCGAAAAATTTAAAAGTTGCTATGCAAATGTTATTCCGAGTAATCTTCCGAGTAACCGAGTATTCCGAGTAATAATAAAAAAAGTCCTTCCGGCCAGTGCCGGGAGGAAGAGGTAGCTTTCATATTCTTTATTTTAAAAAAGCCAACTTATATTATTCAAACACACGAAGCTCAATTAAGTGGAAAACAAATGTAGGAGATTCCATACTAATTTTTTATCAATACTAAATCATTATGAATGAGAATTTCGCGAAATTAGTCAGCTTTATCCAAGCTGCTTTTAATTAAAGTAACTTATATTTGGCTGCCAAATTCGGCGATTTCTTAAAGTGCCTGCCATTTTAAGACAACATGGTGGATGAGGCTAACCAGTGAGCTTGGTTGAGACCTTAGTAATTGCTGTGCACATGCTGACTCACATCGGAATCGGTTGATATATACGAGTGCTGTCGCAGGCAAAAAATCAGATTTTTCAAAATGTCAGCCACGTTAGGAATTGAAACTACTATATCTGAGCCATTTTTTAAGATAAAGGCAAACAAAAAATGCTCCTGAATCCTTATATCAAGGTCAAATACTTAAGAAAGAAACCTTTTTCAATTTCTAATTTTTTTGCACCTCACTTTAAATATATATTTTTTTAATTTAATGGCCGCCATTTTGAAACATGATGGCTGATGAAGCTGGCCAGCGAACTTGGTCGAGATATTGATGTATACTATCCACATGCCTTCTTCCATCGAAATAGGAGAATACGTGTGGTATCGCGTGACAAACACAAGATCGTTTCAAAGTGTTAGCCATGATAGAAATTCAAAGTGCTATAATTCAACCACTTTTTAAGATATAAACAAAAGAACAAATTTTCAGAAACAAAAACAGCTCCGAATCTTTGTATCAAGACCAAACACATAAAAAAAATCTTTTTCATTTTCCAATTTTTTAATACCTCATTTTAAATTTTAAAATACATTTAAAAAAATCGCAACACTTTTGAAACAAGACGGCGAATGAAGCTGGCCAACGAACTCGGTCGAGACATTGGTATGCACTATGTACAGACCAAGTAATATCCAAATCGGTTCATAAATACGCCTGTTATCGAAAGACAAAAATCAGGTCGTTTTAAAATGTCAGCCACAATAGAAATTCAAAATGTTATAACTCAGCCATTTTTTTAGATATACACGAAACAAAACCTGTTCCGGAATCTTTGTATTAAGGTCAAACACATACGAAAAAATCTTTTTCATTTTCCAATTTTTTGGAATCTCATTTTAAATTTAAATTTTTTTAAATTTTTTAAATGGCCGCCATTTTGAAACAAGATGGTGGATGAAGCTGGCCAACAAACTCGGTTGAGTTATTTGTATGTACTATGTACACACCAAGGTACATCCAAATCGGTTCATAAATAGGTCTGTTATCACGTGGCAAAAATCAGGGCGTTTCAAAATGTCAGCCACGCTAGAAATTCAAAATGCTATAACTCAGCCATTTTTTAAGATATAAACGAAACAAAAACTGCTCCCGAATCTTTTTATCAAGGTCAAACACATAAGGAAAAAATATTTTTTCATTTTTCAATTTTTTGGCACCACATTTCCAATTTAAATTTTTCTTAAAATTTTAAATGCCCGCCATTTTTAAACAAAATGGCGGATGAAGCTGGCCAACGAACTCGGTCGAGACATTGGTCTTTACTATGTATAAACGAAGTTACATCCAAATCGGTTCATAAATACGCCTTTTATCGCGTGACAAAATTCGGGACGTTTCAAAATATCAGCTTCGCTAGACATTCAAAATGCTATAACTCAGCCATGTTTTAAGATATAGACGAAACAAAAACTGCTACGGAGTCTTTGTATAAAGGTCAAATACATAAGAAAAAAATATTTTTCCATTTTCAATTTTTTGGTACCACATTTCAAATTTTAAATTTTTTAAAAAATTTTAAATGGCCGCCATTTTGAAACAAAATGGCGGATGAAGCTGGCCAACGAGCTCGGTCGAGACATTGGTCTTTACTATGTATAAACGAAGTTACATCCAAATCGGTTCATAAATACGCCTTTTATCGCGTGACAAATTTCGGGACGTTTCAAAATATCAGCTTCGCTAGAAATTCAAAATGCTATAACTCAGCCATGTTTTAAGATATAGACGAAACAAAAACTGCTACGGAGTCTTTGTATAAAGGTCAAATACATAAGAAAAAAATATTTTTCCATTTTCAATTTTTTGGTACCACATTTCAAATTTTAAATTTTTTAAAAAATTTTAAATGGCCGCCATTTTGAAACAAAATGGCGGATGAAGCTGGCCAACGAGCTCGGTCGAGACATTGGTATGTACTATGTACACACCGAATTACATCCAAATCGGTTCATAAATACGAGAGTTACAATATGACATAGGTCAGATATATATATTGATATATATATATATATATATATATATATATATATATATATATATATATATTGATATATATATATATATATATATATATCAATTTTGAACGGAGGGTGGTTTCGGGGTCTGGGGGTCATGATCGATGAAAATATACCAACATTTTTTGAAATCGCTTTCCTCCGAACGGCTGCAATAGGTAGCTTTTTGTAAAGAAAGCTACCTAAAAGACAATATTTAGAATACAGGGTTTCCATATCGATCATATCGATCACAGACATATACTATAATTACAAACTTATGTAAAAAGGGGTACAGAATTTTATGAAACAGATTAAAATTTTCAGTGAATTAAATTTACAAAAATGCAAATTAAACTTTTATGCGGACTCCATACAATTTTTTTCCAATTAGTAAAATGTGCCCATACACTAAAAAGGTTATGTATAAAATTTCAGAATTTAATCAAAGAAGTCGCAGAGTTATGAAAATACATAAATGTGACTCTAAGCACTTTTCGATGGCTGGATATAAGTTCCGAAATAGGAAAAATATCGTTTCGGATGATTGCGATTTGGGGTCGTACACAAATTAGTAAAGAAAACAATAATTGGCATTGAATCCATAACATTTACATTTTAAGTTATGATTAAACCCTTACCGACTTTCTTAAACATATCTCTGCGACTTTATAATGATAAAATGCTGACATGTTGTGCATGTCTTATTAGTGTCTGGTGCACATTTTACTCATTAAAAAAATTATTTAATCTTGCCGTATAAAATTTTGACTTTGTATTTCTTCAAATTTTATCCCGTGAAAATTTTAATAGATTTAGTAAAATCCAATACCTGTTTTACGTAACGTTGAATTTCATAATACAACTCTATAACCAATATTTAATGAATAAAGCTGAGATCAATGTTTTGGTATACCCTGTATGGAACAAAAAGGTTGAATTCGGATTGCTTTTATGAATGCGTCAAAATCATTAACGAACTTAGAAGACTATGGAATATTCAAATATGCCCGTTCAACGTAAAATTATAAAAAGTTTAATAAAAAAATCAAAATCCTGGGCATTAGGTGCATTTAGATTTCGTCTATTCGAAATCAAATTTGCATACTTCTTTCTTTGTGTGATTTCCTTAAGAATGACCAAAAGAAACACACACAAATAATTTTCTATTGTTAATATAGATTAAACAAGCAAACATTAAATTTAAAAAAATCAAAAAACCCGACTGCGTAAAAAGCGAAGTAAGTAATTATTTCTAATCAATGTGAAACTATTTTTTATATTACTTAACTATTTTTTTATTTACTTGTATTGGTGACTTTTAAGTTGTGTGTAATTGTTGTTTCCTATCTATAAACACTATTTTGATGAGGTCTATAGACGTCTGTGAAGGTTAGAGTTGCAGTAAAGATAGAGATCCTACCTACACAACTTTCATGTTGTGTAATATTTAAACAGAGCTTCTAACTGTAAAATAGCCAATGACACATCGTCTTCATTTTGAAAGACCTATCCAATGTTATGCCACTCAATAGGGTGCGTAAAAATTTTTTTTCGTCTCTACCGCCATTTTTTATTTTACGGCCGCCATTTTGAATTTATAAAAACAAAACCTAGCCTGTAACAATCGGACTGTTAAGACGAATGGATAGAGATTTAATTTATTAAAATCCATCCAGCCGCTGCACAGAGGAGTATTTTCTGAAAAATGTGGACAAAATTATTTTATGAGCTGTATCAAGTTGAAATGTTGTAAAAAGCAATTTAGAGTCATTATATATAATTAATATATATATATATATATATGTGTGTGTGTGTTTTACGAATTTACAAAAAATCTTTGCTTTTTAATATGTAAAGTACTATTTAAATCAGTTTAGAATAAACATTTATGATATTTAATGAAATATTCCGTTTTTTTTTTTAAACATATTTATAACAAGTTCTTTCTGTAACTTACTATTCTAGTCTTATCCATCTTCATCTGTTTCGTCTTTATCCTCATCTTCCTCTTAGTTTGGATGTTGTCTGTATAGTGTTTTTGATTGTTTGGCTAGAAAAAGGCCTTTTTTTTTCTTAAGCTTTGGCCTTGAACTACTTATAAAAGGATCAGAGTATAGTAAACGTCTGTTCAAAACATTTTTCTTACATTGCTCTCGAGAAAATTTTCGGAAAAAGTTTGCCTATCTAGGCGGAAATATTTGTTTCTAGCTTCAGCAGCCTCGTTCGAAAGTTGATCGAAAGGCAATACTGCATGTTTACTTACTGTGGCCCTATGTGCTAAAACTTTATGTACTGTTGGTAACATTGGGTGCTACCCATATAATTCGACATAAAGATTTGCAGTTTCTTCGGTGTAACTTGAAATTTTTTAACATCAATTCTATGTCCACTGGACAGTGCCTCTAAACGTAAAGGATCAAGAAAACTCTGAAATATATTTGCATCACTATGAGAAGTATTCTGAAATATCTGTTTAAATTGCGATCTTTTGCGAGCCATTCCAACACCATTTAGATATTTGTTCGAAATTGTGGTTTTCTTCTTCTGTATTATTTAGAATAACTTCTTCTAAATATTTATACAGTCTTAAGGAAGTGTGATCAAGAAGATCTGTAGGTTAACTTCTGCGCTTGTTTCTGTCACATTCATCGACTCCTCGCTTATATAGCAGTCCTTCTTCGCTTTCTTAATCAGAAAATAATTAGTAAATATTCTTATTTGCACTATGAATAATTTCCATTTGCTTTCTTGCTAGATGAGCTTCTACAAAAATGGATAAGTTTTCTGATGGTGTATGCTTCTTAATAGTGGGGTTTTCTTTGCTGAAGTTATAATTTTTCTGTATTTTTGTATCTCTTGTTGACTTAGAGTTTTATGAGTGTCGAGGCATCAATATTACCAGCAGCTCGTTGATTTGTACTTGCTGCATATGTTAATTGATCAAGAGGAACTTGCTCCCTTAAACCTCTTGTTTTTTGTCAATTGCTTCTGTCACACAGTTCGGCGAAATCTTTTGTTGGTCTACCTTTTATGATATTGTACAGATAGTATATTCTACAGTTAATTTTATGGAACTGTTAAACCAATTTTCATTTACCTTAAGAAGGTGCCATTTTGCCCTATTGACAGCCTCCCTTTTTAAAAAAATCCGATTTGACGGCTTAACGAACGTATTAATGATATTTGTTTACCTACTGGATATTTCATCATTTTTGTAACTTTACTTTCCATGAAACATAATTTTTCATCTGTTTTCGTATTAGAACAATCTTGTTTAAGGTCAAACAGCAACTTTCTTGAAAGATCTTTTGCTGTTATTGAAGTTTCTAAAAGAAAAATGAAGATTTTTCGTTTTCAAAATATCATCATCTTCTGATACCATTTTTTTTATAAAACGGTAAAAAAAAATTGGGGCAAGTTGGGGCATGATTTTACTTTATGAATATAATAAGGAAAAACTATATTTTATATTCCAACAAAAAATTTTGCCCGACAAAGGGCGACAAGTATTCATAAATCACAAAAATTTTAAAAGGACTAGTAAAAATTACACTTATTTTTAAAGATAAAACAATATGGCTATTTTCATAATTATATTCGTTTATAACTAAAACTAAATACAGTAATTTAAGCTACATACCTCCCACTTCTATGTCCATAAAGGATTTTATTCAGATCTGCACTGTATGCAACAATAATTGCAATTAAATAATGCGCTTCTCACCACATCGCTGAGAAAAGAGAAATCTGCGATGCATGACAACTGTGTTCAGACTGATAACGCGACGGGGAGTGTTACCGAACATTCCTAAGATATTGTTTACCGGAAGCACTGACTAATAAGCTATAGAAACACATAAAGTATTGCGGTTTTTAACGAAGTTCATTTTTCGACTTTTGTCCAGCTTTTTTTTAGAAATACTCCACTGTGCGCTGGGATGTTTACAGGGTATAAAGAAATCCACATACCCAGATACGCATGAAACACATAACCCTTCTTGACAGCCGGGTAAAAAGAGAGAAAACTACGTATTATTTTTCTTTAACTAAATTAAACTTATGGTTTCATCTGTCATGCCTATTGTTTCATTTTTCAGACATATGTAAGTTTTATTTTTTTTTCTAAAACTTATACCAACATAATTTATTTTTTATTGTTACCGCTAAAGTCAGGGTTCATTACTTCAATCACATGGGATTAAGACTTTTCTTTCATCGTTGTTTAATTTATTAAACTATACAAATCGTATTCTGAATAATAATTTAGATAAGGAAGAAGGATTTTTTTTTTATTTAAATTGCGCTTTAAAATAAATTACCTGTCAGTGCGGAGAATAAATCATTTGTATTTTTTTTCCTTATCTTACATGTGAATATGGATAAATCTAATAGATAAAAGAGGTACGCTTAACGAGATTTTTTTTATGATATGGTCAGGGAATAAACAAAAGAATAATAATAAGTGACGGAACAAATAAAATTTCCAATGAACTTCTGTCAGGATTTCTTTTTTTCAGCTTACAATGATAAATAGAAACGTGGGTAGAGATGATAATAACAAGACAATGTATACCCAATAAGCCAAATGCATTTCAAAATAAATGTTTGATGGTTTGTCTTATTTTTTTTTGACTAATTGAATTCAAATGTATTTGCGCTTACTGTTCTTCCTATTACGAAGTGAGCTATGCAAAATATTTTTTACTGCAGGCATTGGAACTCTACATTTCGAATACACCACATACTTAGTATTCTAAAGGGTTTTTTTTACCAATTAAATTAATAACAAAATGAAAAACGCACTTTCTGTCATTATTTCATATGCACTATATAGCCATTAATCACCGGACACTTTAAATTTTAGACATTTTGTCAAATATTTAAAGACATATTAGTCAGATTTTTCTGGAACTTCAGGATTATGAATAATGTGCTAGATTTCATATTTATAAATGGAGATTTGATCAGAAGGACAATTAGGGTGCCATAAAAAAAATCAAAGAACTATAATAATGTTTGGGACCATCCTGTAAAATAAAATGCGCGAAATGTTCTATTGCTATAACTTACGAATATATGGATATTGTAAAATATATTTATTCATTTGAGGAAGAATAGAAAGTATACTCATGGAGATATATCGATTTTTTCAGCTCAAAAAATTCTTGCTTGGTTTTTGTTTATCTTGCAGGGTTTTTTTTTTTTTTTTTTACAAAATTTAACGCCAGTTTCAGAACATTTGAAAAAAATGTAGCAGAAATAATATTGTGTAATTGGAATCTAAATATATTAAATATTAGATGAAATATGAGCAGTTGAACGAAATGTTTTTTATGTGCGCATGCGCCCTCGATAAAAAAATAGTTTTAACATGATTTCATAGTTAACTCTATGGAGCATTTCATAAATTAAAGCCAGTTAAATATCGAAAAATTCAGAACGATATCGGCGATACAATGAGCTGATATTTAGTTGTTTTCAAAAAACAACCAACTGATAAAAGGTTTTCAATGAATTATCGTTTTAATTTTAATTTTTTTTTTTAATTTTCATTTTTATTGATGCTTTAGTTCTTCTCGGAAAACCAGCATAACGAACCTATTCAAGAAAAAAAGAAGCCTCAAAATCTAAACGTTTCTTCTAAATCTACTCATTGATCATTGAGATTCATTAAGGGTAAACACTTTTACTGAAAGCCAATAATAAATAAAACAAAATTCAATTTAAAAAATCAAAAACCCCGACTGCGTAAAAAGCAAACTAATTAATTATTTCTCATCAATGCGAAGCTATTTTTAATATTACTTACCTATTTTCTTATTTACTTGTATTTATGATTTTTAAGTTGTGTATAATTGTTAGTTCCTATCTGTAAACACTGTTTTGATGAAGTCTATAGATGTCTATGAAGGTTAGAGTTGCAGTAAAGCTAGAGATGCTACCTACACAACTTCTAGTTTGTGTAATGTTTAAACGAAGCTTCTGACTGTAAAATAGTCAATGAAACATCGTCTTCAGTTTGAATGTCCTATCCAATGATATGCCACTCAATAGAGTGCGTAATTTTTTTCGTCTGTACCGCCATTTTGAATTTATAAAAACAAAACCTAGCCTATAACCATTGGACGATTTAGACGAATAGATAGAGACCTCATTCATTGAAATCCGTCCACCCGTTGGGATGTTTCGAGGGTATAAAGATATCTAGATATCCAGATACGCGTGAAACACATAACCCTTCTTGGCAGTGGGGTAAAAAGACAATTTGTGGAAAATCCCTTATCATCCAGCAGCTTTTAGAGAGCAACTAAAAATTCGCTTACTGTATTGCCGATATCTTTCTGAATTTTAAATGAATTTTTTTATAGGTTGCTCCATAAAGTTGAATATCAAATCATGAAAAAAAGAATTATCGTGCACGCATGCGCAGATAAAAAATATTTCATAGAACTTCTCATATTTCATCAACTATTTATTGATTCCAATTACACTATATTATTTCTACTACATTTTTTTCAAATTTTATGAAGTTGGCATTAAATTTGGTAAAAAGCCCTACATGATATAAACAAAAATTATGCAATTTATTTTTTTTAACTTTTTAAAAAATTCGATAGATCTCCATGAATATACGATATATTCTTCCACAAATGAATACATATATTGTACAATATCTATATATTCGTAAGTTATAGCGATAGATCATTTCCTGCATCTTATTTTACAGTGTTATTCCAAACATTATTATTTTCCTTTGATTTTTTGTTGGTCCTCTAATTGTACTTCAGATCAAATCGTCATTGGTAAATATGATGTCGAACATAATCTTCATAATCCAGAAGTTCCAGAAAAATCCGACAAATATTTCTTTAAATATTCGACAAAATGTTTAAAATTGAAAGTGTACGGTGATTAATTGCCATATAGTGTAGATGGCGATGTATTTTAATATCTTAGCGTGAACTTGTACAGCATTAAGGATATTAAAAGTTATATTTTGTATAATAATAGGCCTAAACCAAGAGCTACTTAATATAAAAAATTGCAAAAACTGTAATTTAACAAGAAAACTTTATAGCACCGTGCTAAAATGTATTGTGACCTTCGAATCACTAAGCCTTCTCGAGAGGTGGAACATGAATCACACCATTTCATATGCAGCGTCTCAAGTCCTACGCAACGTTTTGTGAGGAGCGACATGTATACTAAAATGCACATATTACTTTCATTGAATAAAGGTTTTTTGTTTCTGTAATCTCCAATATCGGCATATGAATTTCATTCTGTATTTGAAGTGTAATTTTAAATGGTTTGTACTACAGTCACACAGTTATTGACAACAGCAAATTCCTAAACCGTCAGTTTTGGATGTATAAGTACCAATGCAAAAATATTTTATTTTTTATCACATGAAAATTATTTACGTTAAAATAGTTAATTTAAAAAAGTAACGATATATAAATTTTTATGCGGTTATTAAAATTTCAATAGTAAGATTACCATTAGGACGTTGACTTTTATAAGTAATGTTTACTAATACGTTTTCCATGATTTCATATTTAAACCAATACAAATTCCGTTCTGAAGACCAAAAACGTAAAATATGTGTATTCATATTCAAAGCTGGAGTAGCACAGTTGAAGTTTATTCCAACAGAGCGAAAAATGTCCAGACCAGGGATCGAACCTGGATACTTGGCGTGCCGTGCCAATGCCTTACCTGTTAGGCTATCCGGACCGATACCTGGCTGACATAATTCACTCTTATTAGTTGGACTTGGCTGCGATCTGCAGCGCTATTTCATTCATCCAAGCTATAACTATAGCATTTACATGATGAAGCTACTTCAACACGGAAACTCCTGTATACCATGTAATTAGGTCATAATGAAGTTCTGTTGAACTTCTGTTGGTCTTCTGAACGCTCTGTTGGAATAAACTTCAACTGTGCTACTCCAGCTTTGAATATGGTATAATCCAGTTGGAAAAAAAATATTCGTTCCCTTCATTATGGTAAAATATGTGTTTTGAATTTTAATAATTTTTTGCAAATTTGGTACGAAATTTTACCTTTTTCGACTTTAAGGCAAGAAAACACTAAAGATTCATAAAGCATAAAGTAGCATTTCGTAAACTTTCGTAAGATTTAGTCATTTAAGTTTGGAATTTTCTGTTTTTCACAAGTTGAAATTTATATAATGTGTTACTTAAGATAACATATAGGATGCAAGGATTGTAGAAAAATTTTGGTTACTTAAATTTGAAGAGTTTGTATTTGGAACCATTGCTCTAAAACTAACAATGTATGAATTAGCATTTGGTCGATGCTGAAAAGAAAAATCGATGTGTAGGGTAAGTTTATATCATAAAATAAATGTATGTATGTGTTCTTCCATTGTAATCAGTGTAACTACGGAATTTATCAAAATGAAAATATAAAATCCAATATCAGGTTATTTGAACGTAATTTCTACATATAAATTAGACAAGCTCTCTCGACCTATATAAAAATACTTTCTCCATCTACAATTCATCGTAATGGTTTAATGTCATTAATATCTTCTTTCACTTTAGTCAAACTATTCTTTATTATTATATTATAGATAACCAATAAGTTATATTTTATAACCTTATAGTCTATAAAAAATATTTGTTGCTAAGATTCTGTATTATTTTACGCAGTGCATAAAAATGATTATGTTTACAGAATGCATTTAAAATGATCGTAGAAAGTATTACCTCTGAAAATGCCTATTAAATTCATACTAATATTCTACCTATTGCACAACAATATGCATATAAATTTGTAAGTTTACTAATCGTCAATGAAAGATATTTATTCAATTGGAAACATTATATGAGGAAAAGAGACAGAACAGTTTATAAAGTTTCTTAAACAATCTACTGAACCCATTTATGAAATGAAGTTATTGAACTGATCGAGAATAAGCTTCCTGATTTTAAAATGCCTGAATGGCAATCATACAATTAATCGCGAAATAGCTAGCTTAATGTTTAAGATTTTCTGAATTTATATCCCTCGTTAAACAGTTGAAATGTAACATTAATTAAATAAGACTGACAAAATAACGTTTCAAATTCATTATGTTAGATAACATTCATCGGTTTCCTTAAGTATTTCATGGAGTAAATATGATGAATATTTGCATCTTAATGAATTGTCTCCATAAAGTTATCATATTGAGAATTATTTTGTATATGTAATAAACGAGACGTTATAATTTAGTATTACTATCTATAAAATCTCATGTATAAGAAACATTTGTACAAAAATGAAAATCTATCTTTGCAAAATTCTAACTTATATCTGGAATTTTTTTAAACACTTATGCAAGGTCAATTTTCAAGTTAACCCAAAAAATATTTTGCACTTAAAAAGTATTATTAATCGCTTATTAATCACAAAGTGTGATTATGAATGAAATGTTTATTTTTTAAACGCAATTTTTTTTTTACAAAATTACAAAACACTCTGCTAAAAACTTCTCAAGAATTTAATGATTTTTAATTATAAAATATAACACTTTTTGTGATAGTTTAAACTTTAGGCTCTTTAAAAGAAACTAAATGCTTAAAAAAAATTTTTTTTTTGCCCATTTTTTATTTATATTTAAAAACATAAACTTTTAAAGAAAATTATCGTTTCTACTAAACAGAAAACAAATGGTCTATGTTGATTTTGAAATTAATGTCCAAAAATGAAATGTCTTTGCTATATTTTGTCGTATTTCACAAGCAGTTTTTACTTCATTTAAAGTCTGCATGTTATATAAGAATAAAAATAATAAAAAGAAAATTGCCCAGTTAAACTGATGGCATTGAGCTCACAGGCTATTCACACTAATTGTATATTATACTCCTATTTCAAAGAATAATGCCCCTCGAAAAATAAATGAAGGGATTAGCTCCCGTTCCCCTCCTTTATACTTAACCAAAGAACCTCCAAATCTAATCAGGGAAGCTCCTAAACATAAGGAACTGGTACACCAAATTGAAACAAATCAGATAATTCTGCATGAAAAAACCATTTCACTAAATTAAGGGGGGTATTAGCTCCCCTATTTCTCCATTTATGCTGAACCAATGAACTTTCAAATCTAACCCATTTATCTGAATTAAGGGGAGGGGACACTTGCACCCCTTTCCTCCTTTAATACTTAACCAAGGAACCTCCAAATCAAATGAAGGAAGCCATATCGGAATAAACTGGTATATCAAATTTGAAGCAAATCCAATAATTCTGCATGAAAAACCTATTTATCTAAAATAAGGGGGGACTACCCCCCTTCCCTTCTTTATACTTAACCAATAAACCTCCAAAACTAATCAAGGCAGCTCCTTAACATAATAAACCGGTATACGAAATGTGGAGCAAATCGAGTAAAACTGCATGAAAAACCCAATTATTTAAATTAAGACCCCCCCCCCCTTTCCTCCCTATATACTTAACTAACGAATCTCCAAATGCACGAAAGGTTTAACCCATTGTCGTCGATGTTTTATTAAAACAATTGTGAAAAAAAATGTACGTTTGCTTAAATTTTAACTACCATTATTTAAAAATTTCAAAACGATGAAATATAACGAAGATAACCTTTCGGAAAGTGTGTTAGCAAACTACTTTCATAAAAAAAACATCAAAACACTCACATTATAGTTTTAGCGATGCGTTAAAAAATGGTAATTATGGTTTAATGGTTAAATAAACGGTCAAGTGCGAGTATTATTCGCACTGAGAGGGTTCCATACTATAAATATATGAATTATCAACTGGATTAATAAAAAAATTGTCAGTAAAAGAAAAATAAGACTTTATAAACAAGTAAAAATTAGATTTAAAAAATAAAAAAACCCGACTGCGTAAAAAGCCAACTAATTAATTATTTCTCATTAATGTGAAACTGTTTTTTATATTACTTAACAATTTTTTTATTTACTTGTATTGGTGACTATTAAGTTGTGTTTAACTGTTATTTCCTACCTATAAACACTGTTTTCATGAGGCCTATAGATGTCTATGAAGGTTAAAGTTGCAGTAAAGCTAGAGATCCTACCTACACAACTTCCAGGTTGTTTAATATTTAAACGGATCATCTGACTGCATAATAGTCAATGAAACATCGTCTTCATTTTGAAAGACCTATCCAATGAAATGCCACTCAATATGGTGCATATTTTTTTTTCGTCTCTACCGCCCTTTTGTATTTTATGAGCGCCATTTTGAATTTATAAAAACAAAACCTAGCCTATAACCATCGGGAAGTTAAGACAAATCGATAGAGACTTCATTTATTAAAATCCATCCAGCCATTGGGATGTTTCAAGGGTATAAAATAATTCACATATACAGATATGCCTGAAACACATAATCCTTCTTGGCAATCGGGTAAAAACTATACAACGTATGGTTTGGTATAGCTTTGTATACACTAGAAAAGTATGAATGGGTATACCGAAATGTTCAAAGAGATATGAAGCCTAAATAATATCAATTCGGCAGTGACAGTAAAAGTAGTGCATGTTTAAACTTCATTTGGCATTTCATAAATCTAAATTCAGCGTCGAAATATTCTTTTTTTTACTGTGTAACTAAAACAAAATCCTTGTTCAGAGTTTAAAATTGGAAATTTTCTATGCGCGCTTCGAAAGGAGGTCACAAAAAGCAACGCCGCCTTGATCCGTGCTGCGTTTTCCAGATAGGTTTTTAATTAACTTTAAAAGACACGATAGGCGTATTGAGAGATCTACTCATCCCAAAGTACACTGTAAAAAAAAACGACATTTTTACAGTACAAAGTAATGTTCATCTCGCGCACAAACTCGATCACAGTGAATGTGCTGTATCTTTCTTTGGTTTCCTAACTATATTAACATGGAAAATACAGTAGTTGCGTAAAATTAACAGCACAATGTGCTGGCAATTTGGACGCCAGCAGTTTGTGCTGTAAAAAAAATGCGTCCAAATTGCCAGTACATTGTGCTGTTAATTTTACGCAACTACTGTATTTTCCTTGTTAATATAGTTGGGAAACCAAAGAAAGATACAGCACATTCACTGTGATCGAGTTTGTTCTGGCCAATTATCAGTGTTTTTTTTTACAGTGTAGTCACGAATCCCATAATATTTATTTGATTATTTCTAATTAAATTAGTCTTATTTTTAACAATTTGACGTTTATTGCTTTTATACTACTATTGGTCATTACATTACACAAATATATCATTAAAAAATGTTTGCTAGGCTTTAATATCCGATGTAAATTGAATATACCGCCCCTGTCATTATGTATGTCCAAATTGCCTGTGTCTTTAAGGGTTAATATCTGGGCTAATTACCAACGATTTTTTTCTAAAATCATTATCAATAATGCTTTTATACTTATGCTACTATAGGTACCTCCAGTGCTCCTCAACACCTTCGCTGAATGCCCGCAAATCGAAATTTGTGTGTAACAGGAAAATGTGCTTTCCTCGAAAACTATATGACCTAGGGTAATCGCTATAATTTTCAATGCAAGATTTAGATTAACGTCTACTACCCCTAATTTTTTCATAATTTATATTTCAATAGATTCGGAAATAGATGGGGGGCGGGATTTTCTGCATTATATTTTCGACGATATCTCTGGAAATATAATATTAAAAATTAAATGAAATGTATTTTTGAGTTCAGCGTAACGAAAGCTTTCACATGATACCCCACACAATATACAAAGAAAAGATTTTTTTCAAGTAACGTATATATCCCCTGTAAATTTTTCCTAAAAATATTAGTAACTCTTTAATAATCTGTAAATATGCGGATCAATAGTCTTTATTACTCCCCCCAATATGAACTTCCCTCGTCCCATAGTTCTCGAGTATAATGGCTGTGACATACAGACACAGGAGTGATCATATAATGGTTCCATTTTTACTTTTTGAGTACGGAGCCCTAAAAAACAATTAAAGTTTTCAACCGATGAACTTGTTTTTTCACAATTTTTATTAAAAGTGTGTATGAATATTTTGCGTTAAATAACAGCTTCACTTATCTATCTTCGCGGCAATAAAACTTAAGGGTATCTATAAGATATAGATGCCATAGAATGGATAAAAAGTAACAGTTAGAGAGGATTTTGACAAAGTCGTGCATTGATTAGGAACTACCAATATCTCCAATTTTATTTTCAAAGATTTTAATTATACAAGTATTGATTTTTCATGCATGAACTCATATATATATCTATATCTATATATATATATATATCTATATATATCGTTTATTATGCAATGTAGATTAACAAAATTGTCACAAAAAATTGAGTTGGTTCTGCGCAAGGTATTATGCGCATGTCGCTAGTGTCTTAAATATGTACTATAGATAAAGGAATGCTCAGATTAAATCGCGAGTAAATTTTAGTTAATGCGTGTTGTTTTTATTTTGATATGTCTGATGAGGTAACTCCCGAATTATACGCAGGGAATTGCACCAAAAATGAATCAGAAGCTGAAATGAGTTCTTATTTTCGATGGAACGCAAAGTTTAAATTAACATAAATTGATTTTGCAGCTGGAGGAGTAATCCACAGTAAAATCCTAAGTAAAATCCTGTATTAAAAATCCTCATTATTGAAAAGATAAAATTACGTACATTAGTATAAGTTACATTTAAACTTATGAGTTTCTTATAAGCACGTCAATAGTTAAATAAAAACTTATAGATAACGAAACTCATTAAATGAAATCAAAATGTTTATTTGTTTCATATAAGAAACCAAAATAAAATCAGGGTTAGTCACTACATTAAATACATACAAATACATTTCAAAATATTAGTTGTTTATACCACATTCCGTATAACTTCATTCAAATATACAGTATTAGTGTAAGTTATCAAACGTATGCAGACTTGATATCTTTGTTATAAAAAATTGTAATTAGTAGATACGCACTATTGTAAAAAATATCCGACCGTTCAGATTGCTGCCTTTTTCTCAATTATCCAGGGAAATATTTGACGGATTCTTCTGAATCGTCCGGGACTGAAGATGTTATTTGACCTCATATGTCTCAGGGATTGTTTAAAAGTAGTTAGGGATCAACAACAAAGTGAATAATAAAGTATTTGTGTACACTGTAAAATAGAAACCTCTAAACAATCTGTAGCTATTGTGGATAAATACAACATTTGTGTAAAAATAGAAGCTACATTTATAGAGATAAAAACGTTTCCTTAAAAAATTCAAAACCACTCCGCATTTGTTTTACAGCATACAAGGTTTTCAACCGTAATTAACACTACTTCCAAAAAACTTGAAAAAAGGCAACAGAATCCATACAATATAATTAGAATATAAATATATTACATATTTGATGAAATATGATATCACTTGAAATAATTTGTAAATACACATGCGCGGACGATAACATTGATTATTTTTCATAATTTTGTAGTCAACTCTATAAGGCAGGGGATATGAAAAAGCATTCCTACATGGTGAAAAATACGAAATGATATAATGAGCTGACTTTTAGTTGCTTTCTATAAGTTGCTGGATGAAAATGGAGTTTGATAAAAATTTAGGAGGTTATTAAACGCAGTGTTTTATGCTTTTGGGGTGGCTTAAAAAGGCTCATAACAAAATGTCAACATAATCCGCAAGTGTTATTCATTCAAATTAAATTTCACTTAAGAAACAAAAATATTTACATATACATCCTACATTTTGATGGGAACTTCAGTTATTTCCTTTAGTTTAAAATAAATAAACTTACATCTTAAACGCAAGTTCATCGTTTATCCACCTCTATTCCAGGAATTTTACACCTATAATTATTTACTAAGTACAAAAATATTACCAAAATATACATACAGTATATAGTGTAAAGAGGAGAATGCATTCATCAGCGGAAAGTGGGAAACCGATTCGGAACGATGCCTCTTCCGAATGAAAAATTTTAGAAGTTTGAGGAAAGATATATTTTAACAGGATTTCTCCCATACGGACCATTGTCCTTTAGTACATTGTCCCTCTTTTTGCAGTGAACCTGTATATGATTTTAAAAATTAGCATGGATAACAAGTTTTGTTAGAAGGTCTGCCGTATTATTTTTAGAATTAACACATCATGACATAAGAAAATTTTCATGTATTAATTGATGAATATATTGTTATGTTAATATTTAAATAAAATGCACTGTAAAATACTCACTGTAGATTTGCCAGAACAAACTCGATCACAGTGAATATGCTGTATCTTTCTTTGATTTCCTGGCTATATTAACATGAAAATACAGCAGTTGCGTAAAATTAACAGAACAATGTGCTGGCAATTTGGATGCATTTTTTTACAGCACAAACTTCTAGCGTCAAAATTGCCAGCACATTGTGCTTTTAATTTTACGCAACTATTGTATTTTCAATGTTAATATAGTCACGAAACCAAAGAAAGATACAGCACATTCACTGTGATCGGGTTTGTGCGCGAGATGAACAGTAATCTGTAGTGTAAAAATGTCGTGTTTTTTACAGTGTGGTAGCTTCATTATAACAGTACTGAATTCATTTTATTCTATTTTATATAGTAAATTCGTTTAAATTCGTGAATACAGTTTAGTTCTTTGCACTGTTAGTTAAAGCAATGAACTTAGACTTAAAATAACTTAGTGCAGTGCATTTCTGATCAGTTAACTTTCAACAAAATGTAGCGTTACAAAATTAAATTATAATGCCTCTGCTTGAATGTCGATTAGTAATATTCCGTACCGGTGAGAATCTGAACATGCGCCTTCACTTAATGATACCACATTATAAAAAATGTTTAGTAGCGAAAACAAAAATTAAAAATTGTACCACACTTAATCAATGTTTATTTGTATACCAATTACGAAATTGGTTCGTAATACTTACAGAAATCTAATATAGTATTTTTTGTCTATTTGGAAAGAATAACTTACATTCGTTTAAAAATCGGTAGGGTTATTTCTGCATTATTTTATTTTCTTTAACTTTATCTCTTAAAATATAGCCTGCTATTACAGCTACAAAGAATTTTAACTTAAAATTTGTTAGTAAAAATGTATTTTTTCAATTTTTATTTGGTGCTTTGTATGCATTTGTAACTAAAACTTCACTGAAAACCTTCATTTCTTCATATTTCTGAAGTTAGAGAAGAATTCTTCAAGTATTTCACTAGATATTCAAACCTTAATGGAATGTGTCTGGTGACTTTTGAGTTTTTAGTGTACATTTTAACACTATGATAATTTTTACCTGTGGTAAGGAATTGCATATTTCGTAACATGCCAATTAATGTATCGTGATTTTTCAGGAGATAGATTAGTAAAATATCTATTTTGTTTTATAATAGTTACAAAAAATAGTTTTAAAGCTATTCTACAATTGTCCTAAAAATATCATTTGGAATTAAGGACTTTTCATTATGACTGGACTAAACACTGAGGAAAAAAACTTAAAATTATTAAAAAACATATTGATTTTCATCTCCTTCTTTTGATATATAATATTTAAGAAGAAACGTATATCGTTTGTATAAAACTTATTCCTAGATATTCATAGATATATTTATTGTAAAAATAATAAACAATTAAATTTAGAAAAATCAAAAAACCCGACTGCGTAAAAAGCGAACTAATTAATTATTCCTCATAAATGTGAAACATTTTTTTTTCAATTCCTACTATTAGCTCACACTCTCGCTATATATATCTTCTTCAAATTTTCAATCGTTAATAAAATACTTATTATTCATCCAATCAAGCTCAAATAATTTTTTTTAACTTATAGTGGATGACACTTGATGTTAATCCAGTTTTTTCAAATATTAATTCATTAATTAAATTAAATTAATTAATTTTGAATGATCGAGAGAGCTCTCTTCTTGATCAAGGCATTTTAAATGCCACTAAAGAGTAAAGAAGAATGGGAGAAAAAAAATCTCTTATTGACCTAAGTAGGAATTGACTTATGTTTCTTTATATTACTTGTTTATATTACTTACATATTTTTTATTTAATTGTAATGATGACTTTTAAGTTGTGTTTAATTGTTAGTTCCTATCTATAAACACTGTTCTGAGGAGGTCTATGGATGTCTATGATAGTTAGAGTTGCAGTAAATCTAGAGATCCTACATACACAACTTCCAGGTTGTATAATATTTTAACGGAACTTCTGACTGTAAAATAGTCAATTAAACATCGTCTTCATTTTGAAAGATCTATCACCACTCAATAGGGTGCGTAAATGTTTTTAGTCTCTATCGCCATTTTGTATTTTACGGCCGCCATTTTGAATTTATAAAAACAAAACCTAGTCTATAACCATCTGGCCGTTAAGGCGAATTGATAGAGATCTCATTCATTAGAATCCATCCAGCCGTTGGGATGATTCGAGGGTATAGTGAAATCCACATACACAGATACGCGTGAAACACATAACCCTTCTTTTCAGTCGGGTAATTATCAAAGTGAATTAAATCAATGTCTGAAACAAGAGTAATATTCTTAAAATAAATAAAATATTTCTAACCACCTAGATTGTTTTTTACCATCCTGTATATGAGATATTTTGCAAACTTTTTTATCTGCTTAATAAAAAACATTTACGCTAAATCTATTAGAAAATGGTATTCTGAAATATACATAACATTTACTAGCATAAATAAAGAATGATTTATTGAATTCTTTATCTTCATTTCACCCACTTCCACTTTTATACAGTGTTCTTTATCTACAAACACCGAAATTAGTATTAGTAATTAATAAATGCAAAGTGTTTGTGATTGCGTTTTTCGGTTTGCGTGAAGCAACACGAAGAAAGAGATTACTGCCACACTATTGAAAGAAAGCTACAAATATTATTTCTCATTTAAGTCCTAGTCAAAACTGTAGAAAAAGCCATAATTTTTAAGAGAACAAAAGACGCAACTGAATCATAACAGGACCGATTCAAGTGTCTTAAACATCAGTATTTGGAGAATATAATTGAATAAATAAATAAAAATATTAAATAATAAGTTTTTTAAACTAAAAATTAAAAGCGACTTCATGCGACTGCTTATAAATGCATAATATTTTTACAATTGTACGAAATATGCTGCTGTTATCATTGTCTATATTTTCATTTACTCCTATGCATATATAAACAGTGCTGTAGTTGGGCGGGAACGCGTGGGAACGCTGTTCCCAGAAATATTCTGTTTGTTACTGTAAAAAAAAAATATATCGTGCACGAGTACAAACTTTTCTTTTTTTTATTTTAGGCGAAAAGAAAATTGTTATTTATTATGACGATAACTATCTAGTTTATGGATACTGGAGATGAGCCAAGTGAGCTAAATCCTCTTCTCCAGACTGTGAAAACTATACCCATTCCAACGTCTGAATTCGAAAGTGTATTCAGCTGTATGAATAACATCATAATCTATGCGAGAAATTCACTCCTTTATAGGAAAATCCAGTTCACTTACATTCATAAACCGTTTAGGACATCCCTTAAAAGAATTTTGTCCTAACCATACCTGAAATTTTGGTTGCGATGAGGAAGAAGATTAGCATACGAGACAGCTTGTTGCAAATAAAAGATCACATAAAACATTTCTTATTATCGTTCTCTATGGAAACTTCTGGGATAGATGAGGCAGTTGCCAGTAAGTAATAACATATGGATTTATTTTGTTATTTCAATTAAATTTTGATTCATGATGGAAAATGTCACTATGAGATTGATTAAATATTGCTTTTAGATGAATGCTATACAAAATAATACTATAAGAATTAGAATATAATAATTATAACTATTAAATTTAAAATATCCACTTTTGGCTAAATGTTTTAAATTGGCTTTTTGCTCAGCAAAAATCCGGTATCATCAACATCTACTCTATGAAAAGGTGTGTTCTACAAATATTTTTTCCAACTACAGCACTGTATATAAATATTATGCTGTTATTACCATAAACCTTTTTTCAATACCATACTAGTAACTTATATTAGAATAGCATCAGTGATTAACGATTTGTAATTTAGTGCCCATTTCTTTGATTTAAATACCCAATCATAGTCATCAGGAAATTAAAAGAATATTAGTACAATAGCGCTTCCCTTTAAAATATAAAAATTTAAAATTTGATGAATATATATGTATTTTAATCCTTAAACAGAAATATAAAATTTGGTGTGTACAACACAATCGAAAATTGGATACAGCTATGATGTTCATCACAAAAAGCATTGGCTTACTATTCCATAATGCTTCTTGTCTCGTGCGTATGCAAGTAGAAAGACATTCGCAACCAATGTGTTTAAAACGTTTCGACAGTTAAAAAATGTACATTATAATACTGAAAACAGACTTGCAGTAATTTCTTGTTAACTGGATTAGAAATGATTAAACTTTTCAAATTTCTCGATTTAAAAAAATAATAATAATTAAGTTTTTTTTTTTTTTTTAGCATAAGATAGATCTCTCTGATAACGTCAATCTCTAACATTTTCAATTTATACGTTTTCGATTTTACTTGCAGTTTTTTAATGATGTTATCCTAAGTTTTGAAACCTATTCCGAAATGGAAAGTAACTTCTTAGAAGACAATCTGTAATAAAAATTGGAAAAACAAAAAAGTAATCCGGTTAGCGATAAACCTCAACTACCCCATGCAAATAATATAATTATATAAAAAATTATACTTAAAGGAGAAATTTGAAAAGAACGCCCCCTTTGGTTTAACATTAGTCTGCGAATTTTTCACGTGACTAATTTCTAGCCTAAGTAAGTGTAACTAGGCATGTTTTTTAAGTCAACATACATTAGTAAAGACAGAATCAACAAAATTTAGTTTAAAATCCTCTCGACAAATTTCCCGGCTCTTAATGATAGGCACAAGACTGCTTACTTGGGTCCAGGGTATAAATTTTCATATATGGATTCGAGTACAATAATATAGTTTAGAAGATATTAATAATTTTTATTAAATTCGTAATTTTTGAAGTAAATTATTTGCCAATTAATTTAAACGTATAGAAATATTTTTTTAATTAATATTCCTTTTAAATTGAATAAACAAGTTCGTTACTATTTCTAATTTCTATTTCAAGTACATAATAATCAGATAATACTAAGCACATTTAAATGTATGTTATTAATCTATATATATATATATATATATATATATATATATATATATATATATATATAAATCAACTCCATTTTTTTTATATCTACGCGGACTAAATGTACCTAACGTGTTATTGCAGAAGCGCCAAGAGAAGCCTTATGGTTGACAAGGAAAACATCTGGTCTATGTGTCTATGAGTATCCCACAACAACTACCACAAACAGCATGCATTTAGTTTTATATTTGGCACATATGTTAGTGAGGTATTCGTAATCAGCAGTAAGACATTTTGCTGTTTCGTTCCAAAAATATCGAACATATTCACTCATGTCATATATTTTTTTCCTTTTTTATAAAGGAATTAAGACAATTTTAAGATTTTTACTATTCATTGAAAAGAAAATGTAGCATTTGGATAACTGATATAAATTTTAAATTATCGATGCTAGAATTTCTTAGTAGCGGTCTTAAATTACTCCGATTAGTATTCTTCTTATCCACTTGATCCTGAAGTATAGCATAATATTCACCGTTTATCGTTTGGTCCTTGGAAAGATAGTCAATTAATAATATTCCCTTAGCATCCCAAAGACTGACGCGATAACTTTGCTAACTGATTTTACGGACAGTACCTTCTTTGGTGGTGGTGAACAATAATACCTCCATTGTTTTGATTGCTCCTTAACAATGTATAACAGAAAACCCATGTTTTAACTATTGTAACAAATCGCCGGACGAGGTAGCAATCCTATATTAAAATTTTAGTTGTACCCCAGTGCAAAAAAGCTATATAAAATACGAGTTCAGTTTCACTTGCGTTTGGACGGTATACAGTCTCTTGACAAATTCTCATTCTCTCACGCTTTTGATCCATTGTCAATCTGTCTGCCACCCATCTTCCCGAAAGCTTTTTCATCACTAATTCCACAGTTAAGATATAAAATGTTTATTCATCTGATATATTCTTATCAATTTCGGAGAACTTTTATTGATGAACCTGCATAGCCACAACGTGGGCTTTTGTGACGATTTCGGGCATTGTGAGAATTTTTGGTCGCCCACTGCACGAGTGAACTTCTAGGGTCTCAGGACCATGTTTAAATTTTGTCAGCTACTTATTCACATTCATAAATCATACCGCAGTGTCTTCTAAACTATCCTGCATATGTTTCTGAATTTCTGATGTCAAAAAATATTTTATACCTGCGCGCTCGTTTCAGTTTTATCCATTTTGCAACACTAACAAAACTTACTTAATTCAAAGTTATGCCAAATTGTTTACTGCTTAATAGAACGATATACATTTTGACCTTTGTACACAATATAGTTGGTGCTATATGTTGCGTGTATTGGATTTCAGCTGAAATTGCCGCATGTGATTCATTTCGTGAATTTTTCAAATCACCCTCATACAAATACATGAATATTGAAAAAAGTCTAATTTATAGAAGAAAAAAAATATCATTTTTCAAATTCGTGTTTTCCTTTCTTACGTAATATACACGAAAAGTTTCTAAAAAACATTGTTTCCAAGTTATCGTAGCAGGCAACTCCATTATGGGATTTCGTAGAATTTTTCCTTTCCTGTTTGCTCTTCTCTACGCTACCGGCCTCATGTCCCAACTCTCTTATTTATAAATACAATCTAACTGTCAGTATCGTTCGAATTTGACACGAGGTAGCAATCATACATTAAAATTTTAGTTGTACCCCAGTGCAAAAAAGCTATATAAAGTACGAGGTCTATTCTTATATTAAAATTATCCCTTTTCTTCTACATTTGTTGTGTTAAATGATAGATTCAAATCTGTTCAGAGATTGTTGAAAACACTGCAGTCATACATACACGCACATGAAAAATTAAAAGCTTATTTCAATGTAGTCACCTAAATAGTAGAAATATATCAAATAATTTTGTAAATTCCTTTTGATTAATTTCGCATATATTTACTGGAACAGGAACGTAGTCTATTGCTTTCTTTTATTCTATGTCCGATCTTCGATTTACGAAATACTGAGTTTGCGTGCAGCAATCGATGATAATGTAAGTGGGTGGAAAATGGAAAACATTTCTGATTAATTGAGTTTACACTTTGCGTGAAGCAACATGATGTAAGAAATGACCGTTATTATATTGAAAAATGGTTGAAAATGACGATTAAATGCTGGTCTTAAAAAGCGGAAAACTTTGGCAAAAATCATCTTTTAAAAACTGAGCAAATGTTTACATGAATGTCTGTGAATTTATATATATGTAGAAATAATATTCTTTCGAAGAAGTATTTTTACAAAATAAACTATTTTTAAAAATGAATTCCCTTAAATATTAAAATATTAAAAAATAGACAAAATACAATAAATGTGTTGTTTACTCATTGAAAAAACTAAATTTGAAACGTTGAAATGTATGTGCGAACCATGTTCGTTGTAATTTTTTCAGCACATTCATTTTTCCGTAACATTTTGTAAAAAGATTTATATTTATTAGAAAATTCCCTATTAAAAATATATATTTCACTTATATAAAAAGATATACATACATATATTTTAGATTTATATTTTTCATTTTAATTAATTTTTTTCTACCTTTATATAATTTCTTCTTACATTCCACATCTCGAGATTTCACTGTGTTTAGACGTGGTAACTTTGGTTACCGTACCAGAATTTCATTCGATTTAAGGAATATTTTTTCATATTACTATTTTTTTTAATTTTATAAATTTTGTTTTAATATTTTCATGTCGTTTTTACTACGTTATCACGTCTGTTTTTCTAATATACCGCTACAGAATTTCGTCACGAGGGGTAATTCACTAGCGTCCGCTATCTCATTGCGGCATTTCCTAGTCTGTTGTAGAAAATACACACTCTTTGATTCTCGACAGCTTGTTTTTTTCTTTGTTTTATGTTGCATGCAGTTATCACCGATCCCTCTAATATTTGTGATATATGGAAAATTTGTTAAAGGAATGAGAAATATGAAGATGTGTTTAAATATAGTTTTATTTTTTATTTTTAACTTAATTTTACACATTAATATCCTAGAATTGCTAGTCACTCTTCTATGTTCTAACGGCATAATTCTGTAAGTGCTAAGAGCTTTACTTGAGGAAATGCAAGATATTTATAACTGGTAAAACGTATTGAAAGTAATTATCGATTAATATATGACTATGCGGATCCTATTTGGGATCACTATCATTGCTTGGACTGTTCAGGCCATGCAACTGAAACCATACCTAAATGCTGCAAATTATTAACAAAGTATTCTCAAAACATTTGAGATGGAGCTTAAAATTACGAAAGCGTCAAGTCAAACTCAACGTTTAATAGTAGTTAACAGCTACATCTTCCATGCTAGTAAATTGTTGCAAAAAGTTTCTCGGGTACTGTACGCGTCAGAGGTCGCCTGCGCACCCATACATGTTTTGACGGGATTGGTTATTCGTCGATTTAGGATTTAATTTTTTTCTTGTGGTATATTCCGTAATCGGATCTGCTGCGAGATATGATCCAGTATCAGAAATTTTGTAGAGGCCATGATCTGTCGCGCGTCCGCATTTTCCACGAAGTAGTGGCGGGCTAACCCTCCACCCTTTATCGCCGCCGAGAGATATAATTATATCGAAGGCGCAACAGTTGTACGAAGTATTAAACGGATATGCACACCCCACTCCACTGGTATATGCATAAACTTGAGGAATTAAGCTTTTTTTTTTCTTCCGTGATCGGGTCTACCTCTACCGTTCCGTTTAAGCGTCGGTAAAGGTTCAGAGACCTCTTATGGGTGTCTTATTGATAGGATTGTTTAGAGTGACGATGTGTCAAGTGAATGAAATATGTAATGCAAATGAATAGTAATGTATTACGTTATTTATCTTCAATCTCTGTAATGACACTAGATGATTACAATGATACTGCGGTATCACAACTCACATAAAAATGGCAACCGAGAAGAAAAAATATTGAAAATTATTGTTTTGACTTTTATTGCTCATGGTGTTACCATTTGTTTCCAATTACAATGCAAAAATAAATTTTCACCTCATATGGAGAAAATATATATGTGACAACTTGTACCAAAGATTTTATGCGTTTCTATGGATTAGCGATATTTTAATGTTTTATACACAGAACGGCCTTTTTATATCCGATTGCGTTTCACTTCTACCTTTTAACTCATTACTATAAGTGAGAAATGAAAATAGTTATTTAAGAAACAGATTATAATTCCAGTTGCAATGCCAATTCATAGTCCATAAGTTTTCTCTGATTGTAACAAAAAAGCAAATATATCACTTCAGAATGTATTGTTTTATTGTCGAACAGTCACATCAACACATTTCACAGGTAGACTCTCAGTAACAGAAAATACTATCACGCTAAACAGATGGAAGTATTCAAAACGTTTTCGCCACAACATCATACTTTCCTATTTTCTATATGTTCATACGTTATATACATACTCATCATCAACCACACAAAAAATATCCCAAAGCTCAATGATCCCTGTACAGATTTAAATGACAAGGGAAAAAAAAAAAAAAAAAAAAAAAAAAAAACGAAAATTTTCTCTCTGACGGCGTGCATCTTTTATCGATCAAGACGCAAGAATACAAACACGGTATTCCATATTGATTTAAACTGTTTTGGCCAATCAACATACTTATCAGAACTCTTAACATTAAAAGACCGCGAGGGGTCATTTTGACCCCTACCAGATGATTATATTTCGGTTCGAACAAGATATTTCTTTGTAAAATAAGTTTAAAAGACACAAAGAAGAAAAATATTAAATAAACATGTTAAACAGATTTAAATAAAAATTCCGGTGTAAAATATTTTTATAAAAATTGAGTAAAATTTCCGGTCTTTTTACTGCTAATGATGTTATGAAAATGTTGATGTAAAAAGGCGATGAAATCGGTACAAAAAGTCTTGGAACGCATCCCTTGAAAAGTTAAAACTAGGCTTATTGCAGAAATATAAATTCTTAATTTGAAATGGAATTGGGTACGAAAAATTTAAAATACCAGACGAACAATTAAAATTTTTTGCTAAAGAAAGAAAATATTAATTAGTGTAATGTGAAAATAGTTAAATTAAATGTGAACACGATAGAAATTTAAACCGTATTTAATTATCACACACCTAAAGAAGAAATCTAGAGACTTGGAGACCCCATGGTCCAGAAGCACAAAAAATGCATTATCCTTAATATATGAGAAATCATCATAGAGTAGTGGCGGTTTTAGACCTTTATCTTCTAAATGTACTCTAGTTTATTTTCCCAACTTCGGTGATTATAGTTAACGACTTACATGACTGAAGAGTCATCTACATAAGTAGTTCTACAATAAATAGTTAAATAATGACAGGATAATAAACAATGAAAAATAACACAATAGCACAATAATAACAAAGATTAATATAATTGTATTTCTCATACGAAAGATGATTCTATTTTTTGTACTTTATCCATTTATTTTTAAGTTTTTTAAGCATCTTCATCCATACCAATAGAAAATGAAAAATAGCGTTAGTCATTGTCGGTGGTAATACTATATATGTGCTAATATCATATATTACTGTATAGTTTTAGAAATTATGTTGGTTGTTAGAACCATTACTTACATTTTTTTTTTTTTTTAAGTTTTTTTTTTCTTTTTTTTTATCCCTAGCATTAGTAGTTTTCAGTTGTAATATCAATAACATTATACACTAGTAAGTTGTTATAGCAGTTATAGTAGTTGTTAATAACATCGTATCTTTAATTTTTATTTATTTTCACGTTATACTTTTCTATTAAAGTTAAACCATAAATACTCTTAATTTATACTCACAGATAAACATCGATACTTGTGAATAATGTCAATACTTGCAAATAGTTGTGAACTCTCATCAAACTTTCATATGCCAATAATCCATTATTCTTCTTCGTATGTTAACATTATAAGTACTCTCATCTGATAAATTTTTAGAAATATTTATTAATAAATAATATTATTTCATTCAGTTTATTAATAAACCTAAATATAATTTATGTAATTGAAAATTAGTTAAGAAAAACAATTCAATCCAGAAAATTTACTTGAGCTAACCAAAATGCACTTGTATAAAATTTCAACTTCCTCAGAGAAAAAAAAAATATATATATAATAAGTATCGGTTTTGCGAATCAACAATACTTAGAATGCTAAATTCAATTATTCTTTAAGTAATTTATCTTATTAGGACCACCAAAGTAATGTCTATCTTTTTAGAAGTATGATATCTAAATTCTTCATAAATAAATAGGTCATGGACACAAATTTTGGGTACAGTATAATGTTGAGAATAAGGTCTTTTATGTTTAAAGTGATATTGAATGTCGTTCTTAAAAACTTAAGGATTTCATTTTCAGGAGGATAACAATTGTGTCTAAAAGAAGAATCAAAAAGTTCTTCCGGCCAGTGCCGGGAGGAAGAGGTAGCTTTCATATTCCTTATTTAAAAAAAGCCAACTTATATTATTCAAACACAGGAAGTCCAATTTAGTGGAAACCGAATATAAGAGATACAATAATCATTTTTATCAATATAATGAATGAGAATTTCGCGAAATTAGTCAGCTTTATCCAAGCTGCTTTTCTTTAAAGTAACTTATATTTGGCTGCCAAATTCGGCGATTTCTTAAAGTGCCTGCCATTTTAAGACAACATGGTGGATGAGGCTAACCAGTGAACTTGGTCGTGACCTTAGTAATTGCTGTGCACATGCACACTCACATCGGAATCGGTTGATATATACGAGTGCTGTCGCAGGCAAAGAATCAGATTTTTCAAAATGTCACCCACATTAGAAAGTGAAACTGCTATATCTCAGCCATTTTTTAAGATAAAGACAAACAAAAAATGCTCCTAAATCCTTATATCAACGTCAAATACTTAAGAAAGAAACATTTTTCAATTTCTAATTTTTTTGCACCTCACTTTAAATATAATTTTTTTTATGTAATGGCCGCCGTTTTGAAACAAGCTGATGAATCTGGCCAGCGAACATGGTCGAGATATTGATGTATACTATCCACATGCCTTCTTACATCGAAATAGGCGAATACGTGTGTTATCGCGTAACAAATACAAGATCGTTTCAAAATGTTAGCCATGCTAGAAATTCAAAGAGCTATAATTCAACCATTTTTTTAAGATAGAAACAAAAGAAGAAATTTTCAGAAACAAAAACTGCTCCGGAATCTTTGTATAAGGGCCAAACACATAAAAAAGTCTTTTTCATTTCCCAATTTTTTAATACCTCATTTTAAATTTTAAATTTAATTTCTTTTTTTAAATGGCAACCCTTTTGAAACAATATGGCGAATGAAGCTGGACAATGAACTCGGTCGAGACATTGGTATGTACTGTGTACAGACCAAGTTACATCCAAATCGGTTCATAAATACGCCTGTTATCGCGTGACAAAAATCAAATCGTTTTAAAATGTCAGCCACAATAGAAATTCAAATTGCTATAACTCAGCCATTTTTCAGATATATACGAAACAACAACTGTTCCGGAATCTTTGTATTAAGGTCAAACACACACGAAAAAAATCCTTTTCATTTTCGAATTTTTTGGTATCTCATTTTAAATTTTAAATAAATGGCCGTAAATTTGAAACAAGATGACGGATGAAGCTGTCCAACGAACTCGGTCGAGATATTTGTATGTACTATGTACACACCAAGGTACATCCAAATTGCTTCATAAATACGCCTGTTATCACGTGATAAAAATCAGGACGCTTCAAAATGTCAACCACGCTAGAAATTCAAAATGCTATAACTCAGCCATTTTTTAAGATATAGACGAAACAAAAACTGCTCCCGAATCTTTTTATCAAGGTCAAACACATAAGAAAAAATATTTTTCCAATTTTCAATTTTTTAGTCCCACATTTCAAATTTAAATTTTTCTTAAAAATTTAAATGGCCGCCATTTTTAAACAAGATGGCGGATGAAGCTGGCCAACGAACTCGGTTGAGACATTGGTATGCACTATGTATAAACGAAGTTACATCCAAATCGGTTCATAAATACGCCTTTTATCACGTGACAAAATTCAGGACGTTTCAAAATGTCAGTCACGCTAGAAATTCAAAATGCTATAACTCAGACATTTTTTAAGATACAGACGAAACTAAAACTGCTCCGGAATCTTTGTATAAAGGTCAAATACATAAGAAAAAAGTATTTTTCCATTTTCAATTTTTTGGTACCACATTTCAAATTTAAAATCTTTTTAAAAATTTAAAATGGCCGCCATTTTGAAACAAAATGGCGGATGAAGCTGGCCAACCTATTCGGTCGAGACATTGGTATGTACTATGTACACACCGAATTACATCGAAATCGCTTCATAAAAACGAGAGTTACAGTGTGACAAAAGTCAGATATATATATATATATATATATATATAATATATCTATATTATAAAGGACAAACATATCTGTGCTACGCATACGTCATTTTGCGAATGGCAACAGTTCGAAATTTGAAATAAAATTTTGGTTTTGCAATTATCTCTGCTGCAAATTTTTAAACTTCTAAACATCGCACATTTTAAATTTTTACACCGCCGTATAAGGAATAAAATGCTCTTTTAAGTTGCGGATGGAATTTTAAAATTTAACTTTTTTTTCTTATTACTTAGTTTGTATAAAGATTATAGATCATATACAGGGAAACAACAAAGATATAGAGTACATTTATGTTAATTGGCGGAAAATGCTGAATGGGAGTTTTCAGCTGCGCTTCGCATTTATTGAACTAACTTTCAACATACGATTTAATATAAATACAAATCCATAGACCCTATGCAGGATAAAATAAATTCTGGATATAGAAACAAATCTGACGTTTCTCCAACTCAGATTTAAGATTTAAAGTTTTCTTATTGTTTCCACTGTTTGTCTGATTGTCTGAAAGTTTTCCACTGTCTGTTAGTTGAACTGTCTGTTAGTTGAAAGTTTTCTCATTGTCTCCAACTCAGATTTAAGATTTAAAGTTTTCTGATTGTTTTGGAAAGTACTTCGTAATCTCTACTAGAAGATTTTTTTCCGATCTTGTTTTAAATTTGAAATGAATTTTGACTATTAAAATGCATTTCTAAAGAGTATACTACTTTAATAATCTAGTAAGGATCTGCAAAAGTTCAGCATATTTATTTATGCATTTATGGTACCCATTCAATGAAATTAGAAATCTTAATAGTTCTTTACATTTTAAGAAGTTTTTTTTAAAGATAGTATTGCAAATAATATAAAATATGATAATTAAAAACACACATAGTAAATGTATTTATACGAATGATATTATAAACAAAAAAAATGATTTAATACTAAAGATCGAAGCTTATTACTTTTTACTGAACGTATTGAATACATGACAAATATAGTAAGCAAATGATCTTACATTTGTACATAGTAATTTTTAAATATGACTATGTTATTTTATATGTTCAATGCAGAAATGCACATATTTCCATACGAAAATAAATTTTTTAATGTAACCCTATAATAAACGTATATTTATAATTCAAAACAGCATTAATCACAAAAGGAAGTAACCAAATAATCCTACATAATTGATACTAGGAACTTAATACTACGCAATAATACTAGAAAATTAATACAGACAATTAATACTAGAAACGTAATACTAGATTAAATTATAACAAAACAGCATCAATCAGATATCTTGATTTTTCTTCATTTTTCACTTTTGTCGAATTTCATTTTGAAATCGATAATTTATATAAACTTACAAGTAGTTCAAATTTCTCTATTCCGAAGTATTAAATAAAGCATCTAGATAAACAACATATGGAAGCGTGTTTAGTAGAAAGATTTGAGAGAAGCAATATCATAAACATATAATATGAGCTCCTGAAACTTAATGCTAGATTATCCTCCTGAGCAAACAGAAACCAAGGAGAAAGATATATATTCAAACTAAAGCGCGCATGCTGTCATGTGATAGCGATGCCTTTTGTATTTAATCATATTGAGAAACCTCTTAATATACTCATTTAATTGAAGTAAGCACTATTACTGTAGATCAAAAAAATATCTATGAATATATTTTGAGAAACGAAATAGATTACTACATAATAAAATAATATGTAGCCCACAATCGGAATTTTCTTTTTGTTCTTATTATTTTCTAACATTATCTTTCGTATTTAATCCTGTCGTGAAGCCTCTTATTATACGCAGTTTTAATTGAAGAAGGAAATATCATGGTGCGTTCGAAATATATCGATGAACATATTTTGAGAAACAAAATAGATTACTACATAAAAAGTCCTTCCGGTAAGTGCCGGTAAGAAGAGGTACCTTTCATATTTCTTATTTTTTAAAAGCCAGGTTATATTATTCAAACACACGAAGCTCAAATTAGTGGGACCCGTTTATAATAGATTCAATACTAGTTTGTGTCAATAGTGAATATGGATGAGAATTTCGCGAAATTAGTCTGCTTTATCCAAGCTGTGGTTTTATTTAAAGTGATTCATATTTGGTCGTCAAATTCGTCGATATCTTGAAGTGCCCGCCATTTTAAAACAACATTGTGGGTGAAGATAACCAATGAAATTGGTCGAGAATTTAGTAATACCTTTGTGCATGCTCACTCAAATCGAAATCGGTTGACATATACGAGTGCTGTGGCAGGGAAAAAATCAGATTTTTCAAAATGTCACCCACCTTAGAAATTCAAACTGCTATATCTCAGCCATTTTGTAAGATAAAGACAAAACAAAAAATTCTCTGGGATCCTTGTATCAGCATTAAACACTTAAGAAACAAACCTTTTTCAATTTCAATTTTTTTTGTACCTCAGTTTAAATTTGATTTTTTTTATTTTAATGGCCGCCATTTTGAAAAAAAATGGCGGATGAAGCTGACCAACAAAATTGGTCCAGGCATTGCTATATACTATGCACATGCCTTGTCCAATTTAAATCGGTAATATTTTAAAGCCGATAAAATTAGAGTGATTTTAGAATCTTGGTATCTGAAATGGGATTGTCAAGTAAGACGTCCCCTAGTGAAAAAAAAATGTCATTTTAAAAATGTTTTTGCATGTTTTTTGCTTATATTATGCAGGGATTTTTTTAACCAAATTTAACGCCAGCTTCAGGAAATGTGACAAAATGAAGTAGAAATAATATGGTGTAATTGGAATGTAAATATATTAAATATTTGATGAAATATGAGCAGTTCAATGAAATATCTTTTATCAGGATTTGATAGTCAACTCTACTGAGCAACTCATAAAAAAGCCAGTCAAATATCGTGAAAATTCAGAAAAATATCAGCAGTAGACTGAGTAAATTTTTAGTTATTCTCTAAAAACTGCTAAATGATTATATGGTTTTCAAAAAGTTACCGTTTTTTACTTCTACTTTTTTAAATTTTCATTTTTTATGGATGCTTTAGTTCTTCTTGGAAATATACTAGAACGACTCTATTCCAAGAAAAGAAGATGTATCGAAATCTAGTCGTAGACATTCATTAAGTAGAAGCACTTTTGTTGAAAGCCAGATAATGAATAAAGACAATTTGTGGGAAATCCATTATCATTCAGCGCAGCTGTTAGAGAGCAACTAAAAATTCGATCACTATATTGTCGATATCTTTCTGAATTTTCACAATATTTAACTGGCATTTTTTTATGAGTTGATCCATAGAGTCGACAATCATATCATGAAAATAAGTTATATCCTGCGCGCATGACCAGATAAAAAATACTTCATTCAACTGCTCATATTTTATCAAATATGTAATATAGTTACGTTCCAGTTAAACCATATTATTTCTAATACATTTTGTCAAATTTTCTAAAATTGACGTTTAATTTGAAAAAAAAAAAAACACCCTGCATAATATCAACAAAACACATGCAAAAAGTTTTGGATTTTAAACAAATCGATAATCTTCAATAATATACGTTCTATTCTTCCAGAAATGAATACATACATTGTACAATATCCATATACGGTAAACTCCTGTCTATCCGGCCTAATGTGGCGGAAGGGTAGGCCGGAGCTCTACAAATATTTACTAACTTCGTTCCCTTTCTGCGCCATGATATTAAAAACCCATGTCACACATATTAAGATAAGTTTCATATATACAATACATACAGTTTAAAAATAAGTAAAACATTAACATAAAACGTAATCCCAATTCCTAAAAAAATGAATAAACCTTATTTTACGGTTTACTGATTGCACAAATATGAAAAGTTATGCATAAGAGTCAAAATTTAAAGTTTTCAGTTTTTGAAAAACACCTTAATAGAGGGCTGCTTCTCCCTATTAGCCCTCTTCCCAGACGTAATGTACCTCCATTTATGCAAGTATAGGATATCAGGTGGCGACGATTCCTGATGACTAATGTACTACAGTACTGCCTCAATCTTCTTGAACATTTAAGAGGAAAGGATGATATTTTTCTTGCAATCCTTTTAATTTTTTCCTTTCCGATTTTTGTCCCTCTGTCAAACGTTCTGCAATATCGTTTTCAATTAATTCATTAATTTCGTCGTTTGCCATCCACTCTGTAATGTCTTCTGCACTGACATCGTCAGAGCACGGTATATTTTTCCGTAACGATAAAAGCTTATCGTTCTCATCTCCCATTGCAGTTCCCCATACGGGTTTATGTCCACCTTTTTAGTCGGAAGACCTTGCAATTACTATGTTTGGAAATTTCTGCCCATGCTTTTGGCACCCCACTGGACGGGAATCCGCCTTGCTTTGGCCGCTTGTAACATTCCTCATCTTTTTTAATTGGCCGGATAGTACAGAGTGCCGGGTAGTCGGGAGTTTACTGTATCCGTAAGCTATAGCGATAAATCGTTTCGTGCATTTTATTTTACAGGTTGATCCAAAACATTACTATTTGCTTTTGATTTCTTGTTGGCACCCTATTTGTCCTTCTGATCAAATCGCCGTTGATAAACATGTAGTCAAACATATTCTTCATAATCCTGCAGTTCCAGAGATATTCGACTAAAATATCTGTCTTTTCATTAATGACCATATAGTACACATTACCCACAAATATTAAAATGCTCTTTTTATACAAAAGAAGAAAAATAAGACGGAAACAGGAATTCTGCTTTTCAGAATTTAGTGTTGTCCCTGATGAGAAAAGAAAATTATATTACGAGGTGGAAACCGTTAAATTTCGACGAAACAAAATTTTTAAGAAATAATTATTTCATTAATTTATAATAAACCTATAAAATTAGTTACAATAAAAAATGCACCTCATATTGGTCAGTCTCACTGTCAAACAAATATTATATTAACCTAAAGGTCACTGCTCTTCTATAAAAAAAAAACTCTAATGTTTTAAAAAAGTGTGTTATATCAATAGCATTATTTTTGTAAATTTGTTTTTACATCAACAACGGTTTTAAAAACGATTTTTTAAATCACATCATCTACATATATTTTTTAGGCACTCAATTTTGTGTCAATTCAAAATATTTTAGAACTAAGAAACAATTAATGTACTCTTCTTGCTTTACATGTATATATATTTATAATTTCGTATATTGATATAAATATTAACATTTCCTTTTCTTTACTTAACAAGTCTTATATCAAACAACCATTGAAGAAAATATTCATACAAACTTAGAAACTAAGGATAAGCATTTATTAGATGAAATAACACGTTTTCCTTTATTAAACAATTAAGTATTAAATTTACCAACAATTTGCTTTCATTAAAATCGCAGCAGTATAAGAATCATGTATTTCAAAATACAAAATATCATTAATCAAACTATTAAATTTTTCAAATTTATATAAAGAAATTATAAAATGACGATATATAATTCACTTTATTTCCAATTTTAAAAGAGAAATATTCATTTTCATATAATTCATTATCTCAAATTTGAGAGATAAAATATAATATGAAAAATGACTCGTCTTATTGACATTATCTATTTTCAAACAAAACAGATTTTCTAATTACACTATGGATATTTTCTTGAAGAAGATAAATTTTATACCACCTCATCTCAATTCAAGCTGAGGAAAAGTGACTGAAGCACTGCTCCGTTACACGAGTCATTAAGTGAGCATTGATATCGATGTTGCAAGAATCGCCGTTAATCAAAGCAGATGATTCATGTTCAAAATATATCATATGAAGATACAAGCTATTTTTAGATACAGCAAAGAAGTTTTCGTTGATTAACTAAAAACTAAAATATATATGCAAGGATTCTAAGTATGCAATTTAATATTTTAAAATTTTGTTTTTATATAAATGTATTGTTAGTATTATAACGATTTTCCAAGAGTCTTTTGGAAGAATGTAAAAATCAAAATAATATTATACATATTATATTAATGTTTTTGTAATAGATTTTGTAATAACTGTATCCTAATTTTTTTTTTCATATCGGTTTGCGCAGTTTACATAGAAACAGTAAAACTTAAAAATGTTACGTTCAGTAAAATTATTTCAAATGTGTTTCAGTAGAATTATAAAAATGAATTCTAAAATTAATTTATTTCAAAACAATGAATTTTGTATTTGGCCATTATCATGTACAAAATTCACAGTACCTGTATTTTCTGATTGTTGTGCATGTTGCATTTTTTTTTTTTTTCAAATTGTTATAAAAAAAATCATCACATGTATATTTTTTTATTATGTAAAAAAAAAAAAAAAATTCATATTATAACATTTTATTCTGTTTAAAGCATAAATTTATGTTACATTACTTAATAATTTTTAGTAATTGTATAAAATGAGAAAGAGAGTGTGTTATGAATTTATTTATTGTATAATTCTATTTTGTAGTAATATTTGTGGCTTAAAAAACAATACAGAGGTTTACACCTATTTCTAAAAAGAACACTTCTGGATAAAAATATAATGCCTTGAAGATTAAATAGCATTTAATATATTAAATTTTCATATTAAAAACAGTACGGAATAAAATGCACAGGTTTACACCACTTTCTCTAATGGAACACATCTGAGTAAAAATATGATACCTTGATGATTAATCAGCATTTATTTTATATATTAAATTTGTATATAAAGATGTTTAGCAATTTTACAACTCTTGCTTACCGTAATAAGCAAAATGCTTACTTATCGTCCCAACTGAAAATATTTTCTTGCAAATGCTCAAGACTTCTGCATTTCTATTAAATTATGCAGATGCTTAATTACGTAAAATCATGTATATATAAATTAGTACAACTATGTATTTTTTTTATATGTAGGCCATAATGCAGTTTTAATACATGTGTCAGTTACTTAAATACGTGTATTCCCGTTAATCTGTCCACCTTTCGTTAGTAAGTTGTTTGCAAAAGCTAATACTGATTCGGTTTTCCAATAAATCTTATGGATTTTAAAGAACAGAACATTGTAACTAAAAGATTTTTTTTTTCATATTTTTGAAAAAGATTTCCTTTTATGATAAACATTTAAACGCTGAGACTGGAAATTTGAATTTCTGCAGCTTATTTAAATGCAGTTGCTATTATTCATGCGCATCATAAAAGTTTCTCTGTACAAAATTATATTTTATGCTTTACGTAATTTTTATTAAACTAGGGGGCGCTGCCCCCTACGAGCTACGCTCGTCAACCCCCGTTCAGACACCGCAGACTCTAAAAGCACGCTAATTTGATCGGCTTAAAAAATATTTCGGAAGATTGAATTATAAGTTTAAAAACAGTGGCGATCTCCCTATAAACGGGTTTCTATTCATTTCTCTTTGATTGGGGAATTTTAAAGCCAAATCAGCGGCTGTTAAATGATACAATGGCTGTTTCCGTCTTTGATTAAATAAAATCAGTTGACATTTCAAAATAAGCTAATATAAAATGAATTAAATAAACAGAGTCTTTGCCTCCCGGTATTTTTTAGCAAAGCGAAAAGAAAGTTTTTTTTTTTTTTTTTTTTTTTTTAATGACACTTTAAACGTATCGTTTTTAATCTGACGTAATTTTCACTAAACTTTTCTTTCTCCTTTTACTATTCACGTGAAAATGATTTTGTTAGAAATGAAATATTATTTGCGCTATCATAATAAAAATAGTTGAAAATATCATCTTTAAATATTACATAAATGTCTCGCGCAATTTTTAAATTTAAACAGTTTTGCAATATTATTTTTTGTTCATTTTACGTAATGTGTAAGGTGACGTAAATGTGACGGAATTTCTCCTATTTAAGACTTCTAACGCATGTTAACGAATTTATTATTTTACAACATTCTTTCACTTTTAAAATTCACGTGTAATATGGTTTTTATGATAATTTTCAGTGAGTTCCTGCTTTTTATATTTTCTTGTTTATAATAGTCACGTGTAAAATAAATTTTTAATTTGAAGCAAACATTATTGCTTGCGCTGTTTATACTGTTGGCAACAGATTAAATTAGTACAATTTTCTAAAATAAGTACAAAATATCTCTCGAAATGCTGAAAATGTGAATTTAAAATAGAAATAAAACCTCAAAAAATGAGTCAAATTAATAAACTGAGTGCAGTCTGCACACCGGAAAATTCTGACGCATAAAATGATCTAAAAATTATTAAATTCCGATGTACAGTTTTTGCTCCTATAAAACTTTTTTAATGGAACGATTTTGTCCAACTTTAGCATTAAATATCTCTTTAAATATTTCTTCGATTTGAAAACTGTCTGCATCAGCGTGTTCATCAAACATTTCTCTATAATTCCACCGATTTTCATATTTTTGTATGCAATATTTTGCTTAATATTAACGAAGAAAGACCTCCGGTCACAAAAAATTCAAAACCGGCGGCGGCGGCGGCGGCGGCGGTGACAGCGGTAGTTACTTTTTTTTAGAATAGAGAGATTTGTTTTACTTGAAATTAGTTTTGTGGATTCCAATTCTTCATTTACACAATGATAAAATATAATGAATCAGGTAGTATCCGTCAAGATTTGACGGTAAATAACTTGAATGTTTCATTAGAAAAATTCTGGAATTTTTAATTAATTGTTTATAATTAATTACGGAAATCGTGACAAATTTATATATTGGATAAGTGATAGCTATTCATTTAATGCAATACATGGTGCTGCCAGTCTAACGTATTTAATAATGTGAAAGAATTTCAAGTTTTTAATTTACAGCCAATTATGATTGCTTTTAATCAGAAATTTACCTAAAAATATTAGGTAAAGCATATATTTTTACTTACTACAGGTGACATTTTCATTTTATTTTTTGACTACACGACCATTGAAATCTGCAATGAAAATTATTTTTATCATACCCATTCTCTAAAAGCCTGAATTTAAACTTGACGCAGCTAAAGATTTATAGTATATATATTTTATTACTTAAATTTTATTTTACATTTTATATATTTTTTAAATATTAAACCATGGATTTCAAGGTAATTTATTTTATAATTTTTGTATGAATATTTTTCTTTCTTTCTTTCCGTTTTATTTTTTATTTTTTACGGAAAATAATGGCAAACTTTTCTTTCTGACGCAGACACACACAGACACACATATATCCTTAATAAATACCAGAAAAAAAATTGTAGATCAGCTCAATTTATTTAATTGATAATTATATGCAAAATATTTTAGTTTAATTATTTTAAATATAAAAGTATTATTATTATTTTGATAATGTAAAGTGTTAAATTTCATTTAATTATAAAGCATTCAAATAACTAAAATAAAAATTATATAACTTGTAATCCTAATAAAATGTGTTATTATTGAAATAATTTTTCTCCAAAAATATTCCAAAAATACTTTTCCGAGAGCTGGGCCCGAACCTGCACCCTTTACAAAAATTCAGATCTTTAAACTGCTGCTTCAGAGCGCTGCGCCAACAGGAAATCGTTCTACTGTCTTCTAAGTTGAAGAGGTTCAAAAAAGAATTGACGCATGCGCAAATGTGTCGATTTGAATCTGCTTAAATCTTCACCTTTGCGTTTTAATATATATGATGATGGTAAACGGAGTATAATGAGAGAGGTTTTTATCCCTGTATCATCCCCGTTGTCTTTAAAAGATTGATAGATTAAATCTCTGTCGGTCTGATAAATACAAAAATTATTTTCACTAATTAAGAAGCATTTTAAACAAACTGAAAGCTAAGGTAAATGTAAAGCTATTTAAAAAATATTTTTAAGAGTTTGTGAATGTTTTACAAATTTCAATATTGCAACTATTTTCTGTTTTAACATATATCTTACAATTTTTGAGATCGAAACACTAACGCATTATTTAAACGATAGTGGTCCCTGTATCTGCACTATCATTGCAGAATGCATAATAATTCTCTTAATACTTATTGTTTAGATTATCTCTCTTTTCTTAATGGTGTATTTGTTTACTTGAACGTTTGGGCATAAGGATTTCCTGAGTGTGAAATAAATACATAATTGCACTCTACTAAGAATATCTTTTATCATCCTCTATGAAAATGTACATTTTTTTTTTACTAAAACATTCGCTTTTTTGAGATACAATTTTTATTATTTTGTTCATAGTAATGCATCTAACTCGGGCTGCCACTTTTTAATAAAAAGATTTAGCAGGTTTTACACTTTAAATATATATATATATATATAAATAATATGAAAAATATCTCTAGTGAGTGCAAATAAAACTTTTAAATTTATCAAAAGTGGTACTTTCGTATTAGTCGCGCACCGGGTGTTAGTAACGGAAGAATTTGCCGAAGATTGATATTTACTGAGAACTTTTTTATTCTGATTATTTCTATGCCTTAAGAGTGTAGTTCGATTACATCTCTACTAAATTTGTGTTTTATTTATACTGCTTTATTTCTTTATTTATCAAATTTAGTTATGGATTATTGTCCAGAAAGAAATTCTACGCTGTATATATTGTATTATTTTAAAGGCAGATGTGTGATCCTTGCGTTAGTGGGTGCGCGATATAGAGATAGATTTATTTTTATTATTCATGCCTGGAAATTATTTAATAAAAATAAACATAAAAAAGCAGTAAGTTAAGATACAGTTTTCAAATAAATCGCGTTTGAAAGAAAAGTGAAATAAATTCTGACGTCTCTTTTCTTTTTTTATTAATTACATGGCTTATTGAACATGAAGAAATATTAACCGTTTAAGTGCCGAAGAGCGCGACAGTGCTCCTCTTATTAAGCGCCAAAATAGCGGGAAGCGCGACAGCGCTCCTCTTGTTTTATGGTAAAATTGCGGAGAGGGTGATAGCGCTTCTATTTGTTGGCTCAGTTTGGTGTGCATTTAAACTGGTTGCACTAGAGAAGCGTACGATTTCTGTTCAGGTTGTCGGCTTACAAGTAATTTTTTGTATATACACTGGTGTGCAAAAATTAAGGAAATGTCACAAAATGCTAATTTTCAAATACGCGAACACTCAAAAGGAAATAATATAATTTGAGTATTTATTATCTCTACAACACAGCTAGTCCATATTACATCTCATTCATGTCACACATGGTCACAAGTGTCACAGTCACTACGGTAAAGCAAAAAAAAAAAAAAGGAAATTCCATACATCTCATTATGAGTCTCAAATGCTCACTATATGTGACTCCACTGAGACGTCACTGTGACTGCTGCTTTGTGACGAGTCACCATGTGACTTTACAATGTAGTTACATTGTGACTTTCGTGTGACTGTCATTTGTAGACTCAATTTCAAGGTCATCGTGAATGCTGCATTGTGATAAGTTACCAAATAATGCCACATTAAAGTCACTTGATAACTTTCAGGTGACAGAGAAACTACTGTGAAGTCACCATTGTGTTCTTTTGGGAAAAGTCTCCATGTGACTATAATATGATATTATTTCGTGACTTATCATAATGCAACGTTCATGATGACTATGAAATTGAATCTAAAAACAACAGTCACATGAACGTCACAGTTTAACTACATTGTAAAGTCACCTGGTGACTCGTCACAAAGCAGCAGTCAAATTGACTTCTCAGTAGAGTCACATATACTGATCATTTGTGAATCATAATGAGATCTATGGAATTTCCTTTTTTTTTTTTTTTTTTTTTTTTTTTTTTTTTTGCTTCACCGTAGTGACTGTGACACTTGTGGCCATGTGTGACATGATTGAGATGTTATATGGGCTAGCTATGTTTTAGAGAGTGTAATTACTCGAAATATTTTATTTTCTTTTGAGTGTTCGCGTATTTGAAAACTAGTATTTTGTGACTTTTCCTTAATTTTTGATAACCAGTGCATAAATACCCAAACACATTCGCATTTTTGGCATATATCCATAAGATTTTTTCCGCACTCAAACGGTTAAACAACGCTTCTAACACTTCTTTTTAAACAACAGAATAAGAATATTTCTCTTCGTAAAGAGCAAATACATAGTCTTTGACCCACTGTTCATTTTTCAGCAACATTTTAAAGCAAAAAATATTTCTAATGGAACAGACGATAATTGAACCCTATTTCGAATTTGCCAGATAGAGTAGGTTTGAGTATTATGCAATACCATTCTATTTTTACTTGTAAATGAACTTAAAAGATAGGAGATACATTAAAAAATAGTAAGGACAATTTTTTATCTATTTCGTAATAATCTTTCATGCGCTTAAAAAAAAAAAAAAAATACATATCAATACTTAGTTTTTAGGTAAACTTTTCGTGTAATCACAATCATTCGGGTAATATCGAATACGATCATAAGCAATATTAAAATTGCAAGACAAACCATGACTTAAAAGAATACCAAAGTTATTTAATAAGTAAACCATATCTACATCATCTATAAATCTTCAGATTCTTTGAAAAATAACTTTAATTTTTACACTCGTCTTGAAACAGTTATCTAGCTGATATTCCATGTTTCCCGACACACCATCTTGAACAACATAAACTATTTACTCGTCAACAATTTAACATAGATGAAAACTAACTAACACAGCAGTAAATATAACAGTCCAGCTTTATTCTGAATTTCTTTAACATCTCTGATAATGAAATTTTATTATTAAAACGAATTTTATAAAATTTTCTTAAAAATACTGCAAAAATTAAGAATTAGATTTTATTTCACCGTGTCGCTTCAACAACAGACAGGTATCGAAACAGAACTGACACAATGCCTCATGGAAGTACTAGGAAGTCTTACGGCAGATATACTCTTCGCTGGAACACCGTACACTGTAAAAAAAATCCGAACAGTATTCCTGTAGGAATCGGAAAAATAGTTGCCCTTATCGTACCGGAAATTTTTCCGACCCAGCTCGGAATAAAATCCGTAAAAAAAAGGATTATACAAAAAAGGATCATTAAAACGGTACTTTACGGATTTTATTCCAATTTTACGGATTTTATTCCGATTTCACTGATTTTATTCCAAGCTGGGTCGGAAATTTTTCCGATACGATAAGGGCAACTATTTTTTCCGATTCCTACAGGAAATCTGGTCCTATTTTTTTTTTCTTACAGTGTATGAGCCAGGTAATAAGGTATTCCATATTGTCCGACCATTCCATAATACCTTAACTTCCTCTACGCTTTATTTATTTTTTATTTAAATTTCAATCATAAAGAAAGTCAAAAATTTTACAAAAATGGGTGAATACTTCTTTATTAATGTTGTTATTTTTCATTTAAATGCATATTTGTATTGAAAATAACTAAAAATTACAAAAGTTATAAGTAAAAAAACAATGCTAAGGGAATGCATCGAGAAACTTTGCCAAGCACGCAGTAAGTAATTCCGTAATTTTAGCAATAATTGTTGAAAAGTAAAAAAAAAAAAAAAAATACACAGGTATTTGCATGTGTAGTAGCAGGACTAAAGAAATAATTTGTGTTCCCTCATTTAGAAAATAATTAATTAATTTAATTAAGGAAAGATATGTATATATATGTGTGTGTGTTATAAAGTGGATAAGATGCTCTATAAGCTTATTTAATTAGTATACCTCCCCCTTAGTTGCTAACTCAATTTCTATATTGTGCCCCAAGTGGCACTTCAAATCGTTAGTACCCAATAATATGAAATTCCGCCTAGTTTCGATAATCATCAGTGCAGACATAAGTCAATGTCTTAACATTTCTCAAACATCATAATTTCCTTGCTACTTCAAATCACAATTACATTCAGAAGTAATTCGCAACACATGGCCCAATTATTACGTATTTATAACTTTCTAGTTTAGGAGAGGATGAACACATATCATATACTAAAGTAAAAGCCAATTATCCAAAATTACTCAGGAGTTATTACTAATATAAAACAGTCTAAGGGTATGAATTGTTATAGTCTTCTACTGGTGATCTCTTAGAACTTTAAATTCACGCAGATTCCTACGAGCCGCCGTTGGGAACAGACGGGATTGGGGATGCCCGGATTGATTCCGGCGGGTTCCGCCTTCGATAACTGCGATTCCGGCTAAGATGTCTTTGTCCAATAAAGCAATGTATGAACAAACTGTGTGGCGGAACCGAGGGGTCTCTCAATGGGGTGTAATCTCGTACAACCGTCCCTGTAATCAGTGAAATCATACTGTAATCAAGTCTTAATCATGCGTAATCATGTAATCCATGTAATCGGTGGTAATCAATGAAATCTTAACGTAATCACATGTAATCAGTATAATCATAGTATAATCATGTATAATCAAGTGTAATCTCGAATTAAAAATCTCGAGAAAAATCTATTTTGTCGCCATTCTGTCTTCTTCCTCTCGCTGTCTTCAGTTTAGACGGAAGTTGGGGAAGGCGGGAAGGCAAAAGCAGAAATGAGAAATGCCCTCGGAAATGGCAGAAAGGCGAGCTCACAGATGAGGAAAGAGATAAGCTAGATAAGAAAGTAGTCTGTGGGGGAGGGGGGGGGGACTTTCTCAAGAATTTGTTTGATTTTATTCAAAGAACGTTTAGTGGTCGGCATGGGGCCATCGTAATGGAGGGAAACTTTCAAACTGGTCAGCCCGGCAGCATTAGGACATATTTTTAACGGGGAGCTGGGGCAACAACAAAGAAAAAAAAATCCGCGGGCTGTCGAACCCGATTTAAAAATTTAAACGAAACCGATAAAATATGAATAATTTTCAATGGATATGACCAGTGTTGGGGCAGAATCTGATTACAGAGTAATGAAATTATTGATTAAATTAAAATACATTATAATCACCTCATAATGCAATTGATTAACACGCAGAGCACTGAAAAGTAATTTCAATTTAAGCTTTTGAATTGTATAACCCGATAATTATCTAAAGGATTACAAATCAATTCTTATTTAACATTTTAAGATTTAATTAGATTAATTTTAATCGATTACGTGCGGATTTCGATTACTCTTTTAATTATATAATCTAATTAACCTGCAATGGATTAAAAGATGATTTAAATTACGTTTTTAATTGTATAATCCAGTTAACCCGTAATGGATTGTAGGTCAATTCCAATTATATGTATTTTAAATATAACTTAGATTACATTCTAATATATTACAAGTTAATGTCGACTAAGTGTATTTAAAATACGCGGGAGATGAGAGGGACCGCAAGCAAATTTTTTAAATCTGATATATATTATTTATAACATTCAATTTGTTCCAAATTTGGTATACCGGTTTATTATGCTAAGGAGCATCCTGATTAGATTTGGAAGCTCATTACTTAAGTATAAAAGGGGGTTACCCCCCCCCCCCTTAATTTAGATAAATGGGTTTTTCATGTAGAATTATTCGATTTGCTCCAAATTTGGTATACCGGTTTAATATGTTAAGGAGCTGCCTTGATTACATTTGGAGGTTCATTAGTTACATATAAAGGGAGGAAAGCCCCCCCCCTTTAATTCAGATAAATTGTTTTTTTATGCAGAAATATCCGATTTGCTCCAAATTTGGTATACCGGTTAATTATGTTAAGGATCTGCCTTGGTTAGATTTAGAGGTTCATTAGTTAAGTATAAAGGGAGAAAAGGGGGGCTACCCCCCTTAATTCAGATAAATGGGTTTTTCATGCAGAATTATTCGATTTGGTATAGCGGTTTATTATGTTAAGGAGCTTACTTGATTAGATTTGGGGGTTCATTAGTTAAGTATAAAGGGAGAAAAGTGGGGTCTAGACCCGCCTTTAATTCAGGTTAATGCAGTTTTCATGCAGAGTTATTCGATTTACTCCAAATTTTGTATACCGGTTTATTATGTTAAGGAGTTGCCTTGATTAGATTTGAAGGTTAATTGGTTAAGTATAAAGGGGGGGGGGGCGGGGGCTAGCCCACCCTCTAATTTAGATAAATGGGTTTTTCATGCAAAATTATTCGATTTGCTTCAAATTTCATATACCAATTTAATCCGATATGGCTTTCTTCATTTGATTTGAAGGTTCATTTTTTAAGTATAAAAGGAAGAAAGGGGGCAATTGTCTCCTCCCCTTAATTGAGATTAATGGGTTTTCATGCAGAATTATCTAATTTAGTTTAATTTTTTTGTTCTAGGTTCATTCCGATAGATATGATAGATAGCTTTTCTGATTAGATTTGAAGGTTCATGGGTTCAGCATAAAGGGAGAAATGGGGGAGCTAATACCCCCCTTAATTTAGCGAAATAGTTTTTTTCATGCAAAATTATCTGATTTGTTTCAAATTTGGTATGCCAGTTCATTATGTTAAAGTGCTTACTGATTAGATTTGGAGGTTCTTTGGTTAAGTATAAAGTGGGGAAACGGAGGCTAATTCCTTCATTTATTTTTTGAGGGGCAATATTTTTTTAAATAATAGTATAATATACAATTAGTGTGGATAGCGTGTGAGCTCAATGCCATCAGTTTAACTGGGCAATTTCCTTTTTTTTTTTTTAACAGCGTAGTTTCTCTTTGCTTGTTTCTGCAATCCGAGGGGAAAGAAATATAAATTCTCGATGCGGGTGAAAACTTTTTACCCGACTGCCAAGAAGGGTTATGTGTTTGATTCGTATCTGGGTATGTGGATTTCTTTATACCCTCGAAACATCCCAACGGCTGGATGAATTTTAATGAATGAGATCTCTATCCATTCGTGTTAACCGTCCGACGGTTATAGGCTAGGTTTTGTTTTTATAAATTCAAAATGGCGGTCGTAAAATACAAAATGGCTGTATAGAAAAAAAATTACGCATCCAATTGAGTGGCCTATCATTGGATGGGTCTTTCAAAATGAAGACGATGTTTCATTGACTATTTTACAATCAGAATTAAATATTACACAACCTGGAAGTTGTGTAAGTAGGATCTCTAGCTTTACTGCAACTCCTTCATAGATATCTATAGGCCTCATCAAAACAGTGTTTATAGATAGCAACTAAGAGTTAAACATAACTTAAAAATCATCAATACAAGTAAATAATAAAAAAAAATGGGTAAGTAATATAAAAAATATTTTCACATTGGTGAGATATAACTAATTAGTTCGCTTTTTACGCAGTCGGGTTTTTTGATTTTTTAAATTTAATTTTTACTTGATTCGCTGTGCTTTTGTCTTGGCTTTCGTGGTCTAAAGTTTATAAAGAATAAGAAAAATATGCCTCGAAAGAGAATGTAGATGGAAACATATAGTGCCTCAGCCTAGAGGTCTGAACGGGCCCAGGCTTGATCCTAGTCCCTTGCCGGGCCGCCGAAATGTGGGTGAACTTTCAAACGGGTTTGTTCCGGCAGGATTAGGACAGTTCACAGATTTTCAACGGACCAGGACGATAAACAAAATAAACGGACGGGGTTGGGCAGGCAAAAAAATTCAAGGGGCCTGCCATGCCGGGCCGATAAAAAAAATTAAGCGGCCTTACCGGCCAGATATGAAAATTTAAATGTAGCCGATAAAATATGAGCCATTATCAATGAACATTACTTTTGCGAGAATAATTATAAATGTGCGTCACGAGCCGATCCTAGTTTGACAACATCAATACAGAAATGTAACATGTTCAGCGTAGAGATTGGCATCGGACAGCTACACGGTGCCTGAGTCAGGGCTTAATTTTTTCAGCAGACACGTACCGGGCCAAGATCAGGCTTTCATTTTTTTGTACACAGTCGGAACTGGACCTGATTGTTCTTAGGATGTGTAGGGCAGGCAATCTGTTTTGTAAAAGTATTAAGAGCGATTATGAACTTCTGTTAACGTAATTTTTAGAAATATACCTTAAGGTGGTTCTCAAATTCACTGCTCAACAACGCGAAACTTTTTGACCCATTTTCTGACTAATTTTTAAGATCGGTGCCGGAACTGGACCTGATTGTTCACAGGATGTGTAGGGCAGGCAATACGTTTTTTAAAAATATTAATAGCGATAATAAACTTATGTTTATGTAATCTTTTGAAATCAGGTCCGAAACTAGGGGGGTGCAGAGGGCGCCAGAACGAAAGTCTAAGGGGCGCCAAGTGAAGATTTTGTTTGCCGTTTATACAAAAATGTATATATATTTATACATAAATGTATATATATAAAATACAAAGAAACTTGCAAGCTAATGTTAAACCTATAGGAGCGTTCTTTTCAAATTTGTGAAAGTGAAAGTATTTTTCTTTAAATATTTTGGGCGAATCTTGTAATAAATCTTGAGCAATATTTTAAACATGCTGTTGACAATATTCATAGTTCTAAAAAGTTTTTACTTTAAAATGAATTTTGCAAAGTAATTTTCTTTTGCATTTTCATATTATCTTTTCAGGTTGTCTTAATTATCTCTAATTCATGTATTTTCTTAAATGTTATTAATATCATTTTTCCTACGCTATCACTTTTCATTAAAAATAATATCACTAATAATTTTCAATCCATTTTTTTTCTATTTCTCCCCCCCCCCACCCCGCTGAAACACGGCCGAAACTAGGGGGTGAAGAGGGGACATGTGCCCCGAGCGCCAGAACCTCGACCAGAACGAAAGATGAAGGGGGGAGGGCGAAATTAAGATTTTGTATGTTGTTTCATACAAAAATGTATATATATATATATATATATATATGAAATACAAAGAAACTCGCAAGCTAATGTTAAACCTATGGGAGCGTTCTTATCAAAATCGAAAAGTAAACACTAACCCGGTTAGAATTCAATCTCACCTATTCTAAGCAAGAAAAAATATCATTTGAAACTGTTAATATGCAAGTGAGAAATTTTAAAAAGAACGCTTCCATAGGCTTAACATTAGCGATCCAGTTTCTTCGCGTGACTAGTGTCTTAACGCTCAAGCTAATGTTAATTCTAATATGGGATCATTGTTCACATATTTCTTGCTAGCATTTTAATTATTATAAAATGAGTTTTGTTTTTTAAGGATTTTTGTTTTTTTGCATACGGTACCTGTGATCGATAACTTTTATTGTGCGTGAGGAGGTGGAAAAGGGGGGGGGGGGCGCCAAAATCCATGTTTGCCCGGCGCACAAAAGGCTAGTTTTGGCCCTGTTTGAAATATACCTTAAGGTGGTTCTCAAATTAACTGCTCAACAATGCGAAACTTTCTGATTAATTTTTAACTGTAAAGGCATAAAATTGACAGACCTGATTATTGAGGCGATTTGGAATCGAATAGCGTTTTCCGTTTTTGATAAATGAATTACTTATTGAGATATAAGAGTTTCTTGTGAAGTGAATGCAGGTGTTTCTCCTATCCCGCGCTATCTCTTCCGGAAATTTCATTCAAAACGCTAACTTTGCCCGTATTTTCTGAAATATATATTGCATTTATCAAAAAATAGATAACGTCATTCGATTACACAGTTTCTAAATAAGAATACTTGACAGTCTTATGCGTTTCCGAAAAGAAATGAATTTAGAAATGTATTAGAAACTAGCTCCTTTGGATTTGAGAAAAGCCTTAATGAATGACAGAGAAATATGTTCACAAATCTGCTTTTTATTATACAGTTTCATAAGTTATGTTTTTCACCCTGCATTTTTTCTTTTAATCTAAAGTACATTATTTTTTTAATGAATCCTTATTTGAATGCTGAAACGTCTAAAACTCTAAGTAATCATTTATGTTGCCGTTGTGTATCTTCTGTCTTGCGAAACACATCATAATTTTAAAAAACACTAAAATTATCTCATAAATATGTATGCAGTATTCAGGGCCCGACTTATGCAGGGGCATGCGGGGCAACTGCCCAGGGCCCCCCCTTTTAGGGGGCCCCCATAAGAGTAGTCAGGATTTTCATTAAAAGGTGCCAAATGATTAAAATTAGCCAAAAGTGACCAAAATTAATATTTTCAAACATTTAGGAAAGGAGTGCGGTCCTCGCTTCCAGTAACCTCTCCACCCATGCAAAAAACAAACTATATCATTAGAAAATTAATGATTAATATTTTATTATGACAACTTAGTATTCTATTGTTTTCGAGAGAAATTCCTTATTAACGTTTTCTTCGTAACGTGGCAAGTAAAAATCATTAATTATGACCAATTTGGGACATTTTCTTTTAAACATCTTATAATGTACGTAGACAAGCAAAGTAAAAATTTGCAAAGAAATACTCGTATCAACCAATCTATATTTTTTTCTTTCTACTACTATCCTACTAGTATTTATTCTTAAAGTTGTTACCCTCTTTTTGTGACACTCTGTATACAGATGTGAGCAGTACCGGGTACAAAATTTATGCATATAAAACAATATGTATGAAGTTTAGTACTAGCCACTTCCACATTATTTAAAAAAATCTATAGATAGATAGAAGGGGCCCCCAGTATTATTCTTGCCCCGGGGCCCCCCATAGCCTAAGTCGGGCCCTGGCAGTATTCTTTAAAAGAATCTTAATTGTACGTTAAGAAAAATCTGAATTTTTTGTAGAAATTGAGTCGGACCGGAGCGGGCCTGATTAAATTGATTTTTCCGTAGACCGGGGCCCCACCAGTGGCCGAGAGGTTCTGCTCTCGAAGCTGGTAGACGGGAGGTGCTGGGTTTGAACCCAATCGTGCCCGTCGGCCTAATCGTTCGGAGTTTTCGTGGTTTTCTTCGAACCATGGATTTCCATGCGTAAATACGGGTTAGGTTCCCTTAGAAAGACCCTCACCAAGGGCACTCCCTCCCCCCCCTGGGCCTATATCCCTCGAGTTGATAATTGGCCATCAAAAATCAACCCAACCCGTAGACCGGGCCTGGCCTGGCCTGTTTTCACTAATTTTTCTACGGGCTGGGCTGTGAACTGTTAAAATACAAACGGTCTGGTTTCGGCTCGGGCCGACCTTTAATTTTTACACCGGGCAGGGTCGGGCCAAGATAACTTTCGTTCGTGCCGGGCCAGGAAATCGGAACTGAAAATTCCGTCCCGTGCAGACCTCTACCTCGGCCTCATACGATCAGCCAGGAAGAAAGAGTGCCTCTTCCTCTCGCTCTTTCCCGTTTCACGCACACAGCGCACACACATATAGAATAATAAGAAAACGGACATCCACGTTCACAAAAATTACAATAAACAATATGATAGAATGAAACTCTTTCCGATCTTTTGTTTCAATTTAGCAGGTTTTACTGCAATAACATTTTATTATTTAGTATGGAAGGTTTTCTCGTTAGGTTTTAGTTTTAGTGTTTGTTTTTTTTTTCAATAATTTTCTATATAACTATTGTATCAATATCTCGATCAATATGTTTCAAAATATTATTTTTTCTATAAAATTCCAGATCAATGTAAATGGAATGAAAATACGCGATATTCAACTTTATATTTAAATACCCTATAATTTATATACTAGTTTATTACATGGCGTTTCCCCCTCCTATATTTCCTGGTATTATTGCAAATTAATTGCATTCGGTTGTTCTTTCACACATCATTTCCATGTTTTTTCCCTACTGTTATCAAATCCTTACATTAATGTTAATTTAAACTATAAATATATTATATATATATATTACTAGGGGGCTCTGCCCCCTGCAAGCTACGCTCGCCAACCCCCGTTCAGACACTGCAGAATTTAAAAGCACGCTAATCTGATCCGTTTTAAAAAGATTAGAGAAGATTGAATTATAATGAAAAGCCTATAGTGATCTCCCTGTAAACGAGTTTCCATTCAATTCTCTTTGATTACGAAAATTTAAGGTCGAATCAGTTGCTGTTAAGACATCCAATGGTTGTTTTCGTGTTTAATTAAAGAAGATCAGTTAAACATTTGAAAAGAAGCTAAAATAAAATGAATTAAGTAAACAGAGTCTTTGTATCTCGGTATTTTTTAACAGCGTTATAAAACGATTGACATAATACAATTACTAAAATTTGCTGCTTTAACCCCTTCATGGGCGGTGGTTCATTTTTGGACCACTTAATTTTAATTCTTAAATGCCACATTAGCATCCGAATATTGGGATGAAAATTTTCCTTTTATTTGTGACTATCATCAACAGCTCCAGGCGGATCCCTTGGTTTTTTATATTCCAGGCGGCCATTTTGGTACTTTAATATTAGCCAGCCACAGTTGTGATAAGTCGCCGAATATTATTCTATCCCCATTATTTCGTTTATATTATAATAGTCCAAGTCATGTAACTGCCATAAACAACGGGCTGATTCCTTCGCTTTAACTCATAAACCAATGGAAATAAACACTTGAAACTTGACATGCCTGTAGTATAACTAAAATTAATAAACACATGTTTCAGAACTTTTCAAAATTTGACCCCCAAGGGGCGCAAAAGAGGCGCCCATCGATTTCGAAAGACATCACAAAACACTAGTTAAGGTTAAACTAACACTGGTAAGGTTAACGCTACTTAAACTTGATGGTTATTCAATTATGGTTTGATTTTCTATGGGGAAATCATCGGGGAAACCAGTATCAAGTCCAATAATTAGTATTTGTTGAAGTACTAATGGCAGTGTTACTACAATAGCGGTAAATTTTGGCTTACTTGATGAAAAATCGCCAAATTTTTCAGTGCATTAAAAAATATATGTATATTTTCTACATTTTAGTGAGTTTTAATGAAAGTATATTTAAAAAAACAAAAAAAAAACTATTTACATTATTTTAGGTCTAATGCAGCTTGCCCCGGCGCTTATAGAATTCCTTACACAATTAAAGCCTTTTTTAGTCTTTAAAATAAATCAGGGCAGAAAATGCTTAGCACATGCACCCACACTTAGCCACCACTTTTATAAGAGACTTCAGCTTCAAGGAGATTAAAATACCTCTTTTCTTAACATTAGAGTTAATTTTAAGCCCCTTCCCCCTCGCTTTCCCTACTCTAAAAATAACCATGCTTGAGTCCCTTTTAAGAGAAAAAGAAATGCCACACAATTACACTTTCTAAGACAAAAATCCGAGCAAAAATCTGTCTGAAATTGGAAATCTTCGTATCATGAGATTCCATTTTAGCAGTTTTAATATATTATTTGTACTTCGATTTGTACCAAACTTGTTCACGTAGAAAAATCGCGGCATCCCACCGTTCACTTCTCCCTCGACTTTGCCTATGTACACAAGGTCAAACTTTTATCCTTTAATCAAAGTCATTTTTCGTGTTCGTTGAGATTCGTTTTGTTTTGCAGACTCCGAAAAAACTATGGGGGGTGGCGAGGGTGGTCTCGGGAATGGTGATGGGTACATTTTGCCTATTTTGCGGTGTTTTTTTTCTGGAGTCATCTTGTCGACCTCGGTGTCGGCCTAATAAGAGGCTCTAATACAGATTTGTTTTTTTGTTTAGTGTTGTTTGGTTTTCAAAGCAAAAAATAACTGGGAACTGAGATTTTTTTATTATCTAAAGAAAATAAAAATGTGATAATAAAATTACATTAGCTATGATATATATATATAAGTATATTTTATTTTCGAAAAAAAAAATGATGCGGAAAAAATATTATTAAATCTCTTCCAATGGCGTATCCAGCGGATGGACGTGGAGTGATGGAACTACAGCCCCCCCCCCCCTCCTCAAACTTTAAGAAAATAATCACGTTTAATTACGAAAGTTTTTATTAAAGTGCAACGACACTTGAGAAAACTGAATCGAAAAAGTACCAGATACTAGAGGTCTGCAATACCTATATTAGAGGACAATTTTTTCAGCGGGCCGGGCTGCAAAAAAATTGACGTGCCGGACCAGGCCGATATGAAAATTTAAGGAAACCGATAAAATGTGAGCTATTTTCAATGAATATGACTTTCGCGAGAATAAGTATAAATGTGTGTCACAAGCCGATGCTAGTTTGACAACATCAATACAGAAATGTAACATGTCCAGCGTAGAGATTGGCATCGGACAATTAAATGGTGTCTGACCCGGGCTTAATTTATTTTTTCATTAGGCTAGCATTTATTTTTGTACATAGTCGAGCCGGTCTGTAACTGGACTTAATTGTTCTCAGGATGTGTAGGGCAGGCCGAGGGGCAGGCAATATGTTTTGAAAAATATTCATAGCGATAATGGTGTGTTGGTGTTGTTTATGACGGCCGATTATCTCATTAAGGATTAGTGATGCAACGAATAGTGGTTTGGCCGAATAACCGAATACCCAATATTCAGCCAAGTTACAGCCGAATATTCGGCCGCCGAATATTAATTCATAAATTCTGATTTAAACCAATATAATATATATCGATATCTTCATACAATTTTAATTAAACATCATATTCAACCTTAAAGACAATTAAAAACAACATTTAAATTAGCTTTAATTCAAATCAATGGTTGCTTTCAGTTCAAGTTTATTGAAACCTTTAGAATTACCTTTAACTTTTTCCAGATCTTTTCGTGATGTTATCACATTTCACACAACATATCGTTGTATTTTCATTAGAATGTTTTAATTTTTCTCGAAATTATTACCGTCAATACAGGTTCAATTAGAATGAAACACCCTGTATTTGCGACTAAATAAGTGACTTGCGACCCTATGTTCCTATGTGATTTTTTATCCTTGCTGTATGCCTGATTTGCCATGTCATTTTGTAAACGTATTTTTGAATCACCCAGTATATTCATGTTATATTAAATTTATTCCTTCACCATATGAAAAGTTTTAAAAAATCGCTGCCAGTTTCATTATGCAATCAAGTAGATTATATCACTTCATGAGCTACATTTTTAAGTAGATCAATATTATCATTATATTATCATGGGGTCATTAAAATTATCTTAACGTGTATGTACACAAGGTTCGAAGAACAGCACGGAAAACTCCGAACGATTAGGTCGATGGGCGTGATTGGGTTCGAACCCAGCACCTGTCGTTTACCAGCTTTGAGAGCATAACTTCTCGGCCACTGGTGGGGCAATAGCGATAATGAACTTCTGTTAACATAATCTTTGAAAACATACCTTAATGTGGATCTCAAATTCACTGCTCAACAACGCGAAACTTTGGCACATTTTCTGACTCATTTTTAACTGTAAAGGTATAAAATTGACAAGCCTGACTATTTAAGGGATTCAAAATCGAATAGAGTTTTCTATTTTTGACAAATAAATTACCTGTGTAGATATAATAGATTCTTGTCACGTGAATGCAGGTTTTTCTCCTTTCCCGTGCCGTCTCTTCCTGAAATTCGATTCAAAACGCTAACTTTGACAATATTTTCTCAAAGGTATATTTATTGCCTTTATTTAAAAAAAAAAAAAAAAAAAAAAAAAAAAAAAAAAAAAAAAAGATAACACCATTCGAATACATAGTTTCTGAATAAGAACCGAAAAGAAATGAATTCAGAAATATCTCAGAAAGTAGCTCCTTAGGATTCGAGAAAAGCTTTAATAAATGACAGAGAAATATTTTCATAAATCTACTTTTTATTATGCAGCTTTAAAAGTTTTGATATTTTTAACCCTCCTTTTTTTCTTTCATTCTAAACTACATTAATTTTTTTAATGAATCCTTATTTGAATGTTGAAAAGTCTTAGAGTCTAAGTAATCATTAATGTTGCTAGTGTGTATTTTCTGTCTTGTGAACATATCGTTATTTTAAAATATATTGTAAAATTATCCCATAATTATGTATGCAGTATTCTTTAAAGAAATCTTAATTATATGTTAAGAAAAATCTGAATTTTTTGCAGAAATTATTCTGGCCGCCTGTTCTCACTTATTTCTGTACGGGGCGGGCCTGGCCGTGAATTGTGAAAATATAAATGGGCCAGATCAAAACAGCTGTCGTTCGGGCCGGGTCGGGCCCGGGCCTGGTAATCCGGCCTGTGCAGACCTCTACCAGATACCAAAAATTTATTCACTTTTAGTCAGATTTACATCTTAGAAAGTAAGTTTTTTAACATGGAACCAGAAGTTATCCGTTAGCCCAGGCCTCTATTATAAACAGGTTTCTTTTATCACAGATTTTATTACATAAAACATTATATATGATGGCTAAAATGGATTGTTCATTTTCATTAGTTTAAAGAAAATAATAAAATAGTTACACCTGCTGTTTTTAGCTTGCGAGTCTGTAATTTAAAGTAATGCACAGATAACAATAGGAGCTCGTCTCAATGTAAACTGCAAAGCCGTAAGTTCATACTGAAAATATTTTTATGTAATAGGCTTGTTATTCGGCATGTTACAGCCTTGTTATTTCAATAACATATCATATATTGACCAAAATAAAAGGTGTATGATTTATTAACCTTTTGACTGTAAAATAAGTTTTATTTGCATTTAAAATGCATCAAAAATCTAAGTTATTCTGGATCTCGAACACACTGAAAAGTTACCTATCAACAGCATGTTATCTTTATAATATAAGTCTATCCGGAAAATGCTGCCAAATTTGGTGGTTTATGCCAATTTTCGGGATTCGACAGTCTCAGAAAAATTATCATTAGAAAGTGATCGACCTTAATGATAAATGTCTTCCGTCAATGAGAAAATGAAATCTCTATTCGATATTATGTACTTAAATAGTAAACTCTGCAAATGTCATGCATACGCCAAAATGAGTTCGTGTGTGAGTTCCGCATGTTTTGGAGAGTGGGGAGAGGGGGGGGGGGGGATAAATCATTCTTAAATAATTTTAAATTTACTGTTTACTTATTTATCAACAAATATTTTTTAGCAGATATTTTTGAGGAGTGGAGTGCTAGTTAATTCCTCCCAGAGCTAAGAACAATTAGAGTAATTTTCGCTTACATAGAAATCAATAATAAATAAAATTGGCCGTTTTTATTGATCTAAACTCAATTGAAACAAAGATAAAATGAGTATTATTTTTATATTTTGTTCGAAATTTTCTGGTATGCTAAATCAAATTTTCTTCAAAAATAATGAAGCTTTTCAACGTTTGTTATTGTAATTTAACTAGATATAGACCAAAAATTCGTTTTCGTCGAAAATGCTTGGAAAATTGTACCTAACCTAAACTCGACCAAAACTATCTGCTCTCCAAAAGTCTCGTTTGTTTCTTCAGAAATTTTCGACATTACTCAAAGAATTTGAACTGTATCGGCTCAACTGAGATACTCCTTTTTTTATTGCTATCTCTCACGACTAATGTCCAGGGGTGTAATGGAGGGTATACAATACACTGTATACCTTCCGGATTTTTTAAAGAAGTTTCTTATACTCTCTGTTTCTCAAATAAAGTTACAGCGGATACTCTAGGCATGACGTTCACAACTTTAGAGTATGCCATCAACCTATAGTGTATACCCTCTGTTTTTTTACGATCATAACACTGCTGGTACCTTTCATAAATAAGGGTTCTAAATACTTTGGACACCAGTTCTTTAAAGTAATTTTCTTCGCTTTATTTCGCAGAATTTTCTGCGATTAAAGATGGCGAAATAAACAATAAGAAATTAGTGGTGTCCAAAGCATCTGGAGATCTGATTTATGCGGGACACCTGGCAGCACTAGTCCTGACTCATGATGTGAAAGCAAATTATTAAGCAAGCAATGCATATGTGGCTAAACTTTGAAGACGCTTTTCATGTACTCATTAAAAGCTGGAAACTTAACAGAAATAGAAAATTTTTAGCTTGGAGCCGCAGAAGTGTTGCGAATACTGTCTGAGAAAGTTCTAATATATCAGATGATCATTTAAAAATAATTATAAAAGATAAGTCGAGGTATGATAAACGCTTTTTAATGAGATGAAATTCGTATAATTAGAAAATCATTCGGTGTTTTTGATGAATTAATTACAGTTTACTTTACATGAAGATAAAGAGTTTTGGTCAGAGGCATAGAGAGGCAATTTGGTGTGCAGAGATACAATTTTCAAACAGGGGCGCTATTTCAAAACTTTTTTAATAAAGCACGGGGGGGGGGGGGCGATTAATGTTTTTTAAGAGGGAGTTAATATTTATTTTGATCTTATTATGCGCATCTTAAAAAAGAAAACGATACATTTTTATTCATATACATATTTTTAAAATTAGTTAAAATACTCAATAATGTTAAATACCTCTATGTTGAATATATCTCTTTTTGCGGATGTTGAAATGGAAAATAAAATTGCTAATTAATAATTTCTAGGCTTAAAGTGTTGTCTTAATCTAGTGTTTCTGTTTTTGTCAAATTTAACAAGTTATTTTCGCTTTTGTGCACATTTTAAGTTAACATTCATTATTAATTAATTTTTGATAAATGCCTAGATTATTTGGGTCATAAAATAATAAATTAACCTTTGTCTAAACGATCCACGAAGGATTTGGACTTACAATGCCCATCCCTGTTTTCTTGACCCTCGGCCTTGAAGTGCTAGGCAGCATATGCCCCGACTAGGTTGTCAGTCCGAGGGTCAGTCTGACGCGGGACACTCGGTGTTTAGTTTTCAAGTAAGTTTGTTACTCATTTTGTCGACCCCGAAGAAATGAAAGGCTGAGTGAACCTTGCCAAGCCGGTAGTTGAACTTTTGCCTTGCAGCGCAACAGTCAGATGAATAAAATGTAAAATTTTTATAATTATTTTCGTTTTGTTTTTGCTTGAAACTTAAATACACACATACACATACAGCTTGTTTCTCTGTTAGAACTGTGTTTCTATATACGTATGATTAATGAAGAATTGTGTATATTTATATATGTATTAATTCCTTAATTTTTTTTTTTTTTTTTTTTTTCGCCGAAAACTGGAAGATTACCGAAATTCTGTGTCTGTTTCGGTCTTAAAAACCTATTTCGGTCCATCTCTAAATTTAACTGATAACTGCTGTGGCAAAAATTGTCGCATAACTACTGTGAGCGGTCTGTGAGACGGCTTAATTTAAAGATTAATAAAAGATTTGATTAACTTATAGGATACAGTAGAGCGTCGATTATCCGAACAAGTCAGGACCGAACCTAGTTCGGATAAGCAAAAGTTCGGATAAATGGACAGACAGCTGAAAATATGCTCCCGACTATACTAAAACCTTCACAGTTTATCCAGGCTTAGGACTGCCCGCACCAGTTAGGGCTAGCTTGTTAAAAAACTGGGTTTTTTTTATTATTATTTATTTATTTACCTTTCTATCATTTAAAATTTTCTTTTTCTCTTTTTATAATTTTCTGAATTCCAAAGATTATAATTGAAGCAAAAAAGCTTTCGATTGTTGCTTGCTTCAAAGAAGACATTTTTTCCAATGCTGCCATATCTCGAATTCTTCTTAAATAGATTAGTTGAACAGGATCAGAGTTCTGCCGTTCGAGCCATTTCACAGCTGTTTCCAAACATTCAGAGGCTTCGTTATGTGATGGACCTGGGTCATTTTCAGAGCATTTGTTTTCATTTCTTCAATTTCTTTTTCATCTTAAATCTCATCCACAATCTCATCATCATTAAATTTTTTTTTTTTTTTTTTTTTTGAGAGAAATAGGCTGGTCGGATAAATGGAGGTTCGGTTTAAAAAAAAAAAAAAAAAAATTGAGAGAAATAGGCTCTTCGGATAAATGAAAGTTCGGTTTAAAAAATTTTTTTAAGAGAAATAGGCTGTTCGGATAAATGAAAGTTCGGTTAATTTTTTTTTTTTTTTGAGAGAAATAGGCTGTTCACGAAAATAACACATAAAGTCTCATAAAGTCACATAAAGTCTTCTTTCACGACGGTTTCTGTTCTTCGATCGTAGATATAACAAACCATTGTTACAACAACAAAAAGTTCTTCCTTTCTTCCCATTCATCACTATAACAGGAATTTATAAAATGCGGATTACTAGATTGGAGATATTTATGCAATTAACCGGGGATTGTTATGCGATAAAACGAGTATATTTAACATTAACCTTATGGGGAGCGTTTTTGTTCTACGGCATTCTATGCATGTAAGCGGGGTATGCAATTATCCGTTACCCGATTAAGTGGGGCCGACTGTATTACAAAACTATGGCATCCAAGCACCATAGATAAAAGTATAAGAAACAGCAATTATAGTCATTTACAAGCATATGACTTATAAGTAAACACAAAATCATAAAGAAAACGGAATAAAAACAAAGTAGAGACATATACAAAAATAACACATGACTTCTATGTAAACACAAAAATTAAAATAAAAACAAAATGAAAACAGTGTTTAAAGTTATTTACAAATACGAAAGGCTTAGGAATGAGGAAAATAATAAAGTTCAATAAAAGTTCACGAAGATAAACAGGCAGAAACACCGTAGAAAAAAAAGATTCTTTAAAAGCGATATTTGATGAAAGAGTAGAGTTTATTAAATTCGTTGTATAGGATGCAGAGTTTTTTTATAATTTGATTTGGATAACAAAACGTTCTGAAGATTCCAGTTCAATGTTCTATTGCGGACAAAATTAAAACAAAAAAACATTAAAGGACATTTGCCGAAAATGTAATGTTTGAAAACCAATGATTGAATTCTAACTGGGTTAGTGTTTAATTTTTCGATTTTGGTTGCAGATTTTTTTTTTTTTTTTTATAAAGTTACTTTCAGTTTCACAAATTTGAAAAGAACGCTCCCATAGGTTTAACATTAGCTTGCGAGTTACTTTGTCTTTAATGTATATATATATATATATATAATATACATACATTTTTGTATGAAATGAAAAATAAAATCTTCATTTGGCGCCCCCACCCCTTTCCTCGCCTTTCGTTCTGACGCTTGGGGCACATGACCCCTCTGCATCCCCCTAGTTTCGGCCCTGTTTTTTACTGTAAGTTTTAGCAACATTGGTCCCACCAAATTCTCCGTTGATGAAGTTTTACATTTTATCTAGTTACAATAACATCTCTCAAAACGGAATTACTAGAGATCGGAAAAATACCGTTTTAAACAGGTATCCGCTTTAGCCAGAGTATTTCTAAGATTATCCATCCTTTCGTAATAGGGATCATGAAATGTTTCTGTTTTTAATTTTCCACAGGCTTTACTGCTACAAAGAAGGAATCGCAAAGGTCTGGATAAATGTTCCATTTTAAATAGATTTTTATATTAGCGGGTATAAATTGTACAGTGTTAATTTCGTCAAACTTTAATTTTTTTCCATTTATGGCACGCTTCGTTACAGACATGTTCGAATGTCGTAGATTTAACTATAGTACATTTATGCTCTCAAGCGGTTATTATCAGTGACGGATCCAAGGGGAAGGAGACGGGGGTCATGACCTTCCCCCTCGTAAACAACAGAAAAATGCTAAAAGTTATTAAAAAATGAAATATATCTTAAATTCTTTCAATCCCCCTCCTCCGAAGTTTGTTCAACAATGCGAATCTCTCTGACTCTTTAAACCTCTACTCAAATCAAAATTAGGTAATTTCTGATACATACGTGAAAATATTTCTAACCTCAAGAAATTTGAAAGTGCACTTATTCGGAAACTATGTGATCGAAACTGTTTTCCATTTTTCAATAAAAGCGAAGAATCTCACCAAAAATTCCATAAAATTTGGCATTTTAAACTAAATTTCCGGACGCGAATGCAAATTGCTCTCTCATGATGACATTTCTGATGACAAATCCAAAAAGTTAACATGTAAAAAAAATAAAAAAAAATTGCCGTTTTAGCACAAGTTACTACTTTTATTATTCATGATTTAGTGTACGGACCTATCGTTAGCAGGGACATTCCGACCCCACCCCCTTGGCTAAGCCACTGTCGGCAGAACGGTGATGGGCAAATCGCCGTCCCGCTTGATACTATTTTCTTATTTTGGACAAATCTAAAAAGTTAACATGTAAAAAATAAAAAATAAAAGTGCCCAGCTAAACTAATGGCATTGAGCTCACAGGCTATTCACACTAATTGTATATCATACTCTTATTTTAAAGAATAATGCCCCTCAAAAAAATAAGTGAAGGGGAATTAGCCCCCGTTTCCCCCTTTATAATTAACCAGTGAACCTCCAAATCTAATCAGGGAAGCTCCTTATCATAATAAACCGGTATACCAAATTTGGAGCAAATTGAATAATCCTGCAAAAAAACCCATTTATCTAAATTAAGGGGGTGGACTAGCCCCCTATTTATCCTTAACCAATGAATCCCCAAAACGAATCAGGGAAGCTCCTTAACATAATAAACCGGTATACCAACTTCGGAGCAAATCGAATCATTCTGCATGAAAAACGCATTTATCTAATTTAAGAGGGGCGGGCTAACCTCCCCTTTCCCCTTTATCCTTAACCAATGAACCCCCAAAACTAATCAGGGAAGTTCCTTAACATAATAAACCGGTATACCAAATTCGGAGCAAATCGAATCATTCTGCATGAAAAACCCATTTATCTGAATTAAGGGGGTGGACTAACACCCCTTTCCCCCCTTTATCCTTAACCAATGAACCTCCAAAACTAATCAGGGAAGTTCCTTAACATAATAAACCGGTATACCAACTTCGGAGCAAATCGAATCATTCTGCATGAAAAACCCATTTATCGGAATTAAAGGGGTGGACTAACCCCCCTTTATCCTTAACCAATAAACCCTCAAAACTAATCAGGGAAGTTCCTTAACATAATAAACCGGTATACCAAATTTGGAGCAAAGCGAATAATTCTGCATGAAAAACCCGTTTATATAAATTAAGGGGGGTCGACTAGCCCCCCTTCCCCCTTTATCCTTAACCAATGAGCCCCCAAAACTAATCAGGGAAGTTCCTTAACATAATAAACCGGTATACCAACTTCGGAGCAAATCGAATCATTCTGCATGAAAAACCCATTTATCTAATTTAAGAGGGGCGGGCTAACCTCCCTTTTCCCCTTTATCCTTAACCAATGAACCCCCAAAACTAATCAGGGAAGTTCCTTAACATAATAAACCGGTATACCAAATTCGGAGCAAATCGAATCATTCTGCATGAAAAACCCATTTATCTGAATTAAGGGGGTGAACTAGCCCCCTTTTCCCCCTTTATTCTTAACCAATGAACCCCCAAAACTAATCAGGGAAGTTCCTTAACATAATAAACCGGTATACCAAATTCGGAGTAAATCGAATCATTCTGCATGAAAAACCCATTTATCTGAATTAAGGGGGTGAACTAGCCCCCCTTTTCCCCCTTTATTCTTAACCAATGAACCCCCAAAACTAATCAGGGAAGTTCCTTAACATAATAAACCGGTATACCAAATTCAGAGTAAATCGAATTATTCTGCATGAAAAACCCATTTATCTGAATTAAAAGGGGTGGACTAACCCCCCTTTATCCTTAACCAATGAACCCTCAAAACTAATCAGGGAAGTTCCTTAACATAATAAACCGGTATACCAAATTTGGAGCAAATCGAATGATTCTGCATGAAAAACCCATTTATCTGAATTAAGAGGGGTGGACTAACCCCGTTTTTCCCCCTTTATCCTTAACCAATGAACTCCCAAAACAAATCAGGGAAGTTCCTTAACATAATAAACCGGTATACCAAATTCGGTGCAAATCGAATGATTCTGCATGAGCAACCCATTTATCTGAATTAAGGGGGTGGACTAACACCCCTTTTCCCCCTTTATCCTTAACCAATGAACCTCCAAAACTAATCAAGGGAAGTTCCTTAACATAATAAAACGGTATACCAAATTCGGAGCAAACGAATGATTCTGCATGAAAAACCCATTTATCTGAATTAAGGGGATGGACTAACCCCGTTTTCCCCCTTTATCCTTAATCAATGAGCTCCCAAAACTAATCAGGGAAGCGCCTTATCACAATGAACCTAGAAAAAAATTTTGAAGCAAATCGGATGTTTCTATCAAGAGTTATCGCGTTACGTACATACATACATACATACGTACGTACGTACATACATACAGAACGGGCGGGCACATTAGCTCTCAGGCTTTGATAGCCTGTGAGCTAAAAAGAAAAAATAATTGCCGTTTTAGCAGAAGTTACTACTTTTGTTATTCATGATTTAGTGTACGGACCTATCGTTAGAGGGGCATTCCAACCCCACCCCCTTGGCTAAGCCACTGTCGGCAGAACGGTGATAGGCAAATCACCGTCCCGCTTGATACTATTTTCTTATTTTGGACAAATCTAAAAAGTTAACATGTAAAAAAAGAAAAAAAAATTGCCGTTTTAGCAGAAGTTACTACTTTTATTATTCATGATTTAGTGTACGAGCCCATCATTTGGGGTGAGATTCAGACCCTCGTTCAGACCCCACCCCCTTAGCTACGCCACTGTCAGCAGAACAGTGATAGGCAAATCACCGTCCTGCTTGATACTTATTTCTTATTTTGGACAAATCTTTAAAAAAAAAAAAAAAAAAAAAAAAAAAAAAAAAAAAAAAAGATTTTTGGAAGGCAATAAAATCGAGTAAAACTGTTAAATCATAAATTTTAGCAATATAATCACGTATTTCCAAGTGAAATCAACTGTAATCAAGTGTAATCAGGTATAATCACATGTAATCTAGGTGTAATCAGGTATAATCACATGTAATCTAGGTGTAATCAGGTATAATCACATGTAATCATAGTAATCAGCTGAATCAGCTGTAATCAAGGTGATTCCGTAATCTCGTACACGATTTCGCCCATTGAGAGACCCCTCGGGCGGAACCCGCCAGAATGAATCCGAGCAGCCCCAATCCCGTCTATTCCCAATGGCGGTTCATAGGAATCTGCGTGAATTTAAAGTTCTAAGAGATCACCACTAGAAGACTGTAACAATTCATACCCTTAGACTGTTTTATATTAGCAATAGCTCCTTAGTAATTTTGGATAATTGGCTTTTACTTTAGTATATATATATATATATATGTATATATATATATATATATATATATATAAGTGTGTGTTTGTGTCAGTAATTACTTATAGAGCTTTTAAATAAAAATAGAAAATTCCTATCTTGAATGCCGACCCTCCATTTAAAAAGCTACTTGTAGCTTCATATTTCAAATTAATGAAAAAAAAATATGAAATATGAAATTGCGTACTAAATTTTTAGTTATATTATTAAATAATTATAACAAAACTTATTAAATACGAAAATTTTCAAACCTCTAATAAACGTTATAATTCTATTGAAAATATTCTACGTGTTAAAGAGAATGAACTGTTTCTAAACTTCACTAAACAATGTGCTGAATCAATTTATGAAATGAAGTCAGTGAACCGACTACAGAGGAATCCTGATTTCAGAATGCTTGAATGGCAATGAAATGACTAATCACAAAATAGCTTAATGCCTCTGATTTTATCAATTGCTATTCCTCGTCAAAGTGTTGAAATATTAGATTAACTAAATACGTCTGTTAAAGTAAGACCTTAAATTCAGTACCTTGTGTAATATGGGTATGATATTGATTAATGTGCTATGATTGAATTTTAGTCAAGGTATCACATTCAAAAAACATTCCAAATTAAGAGGAGACATCTTTTTTAAAACATTCTATCTCTTATTTATTTTGTTATTGTTTTTTAAAACGTTATTTTTGCTCACTACTATTTTTGATCACTACTTATCAATTCTACCAGTGAATAATGCATTTCTTTGATATTTGTTGTTAAAGGTTTAATGTGATTATTAAGGGCTAATTAGACAAGCCTGCATTGCTGTGTTTTTTAACTTTTGATAATTGATTTTTATGTATTTTTTAGCACTGAATACGAAAACGACCTTCATTTTTAACGATCTCGTCAGTATTTTCTGAAAATCGTACATAAAAAAGAATAAATAAATAAAATAGCGAAAGTGTAATACTAAAAGTAGATGATTTGGCTGTAATTGTTTTAAATTTGTATGACTGATTTTTATGTATCTTTCAGTGCTGAATCCGAAAATGACCTACAGTTTTAACCATCATCTCAGGATTTTTCTTAAATCCCAAATGTCAACGTTAAAAAGTAAAAAAATAGCGAAAATTTATCAATTTTTCAAAGCCTTAGCAAAAAAAGATAAATATTTTAAATATATATGTGACCAATTTCCAGCAATATCAACCGCCACAATAAAAGAGGACACAGAGAAGAAACCCGTAGAGAATATAAAAGCAAAAACGCGAGGCAAAGCATGAGCGGTTCAAAGGAACTTCCACACATGGAATACAATTGTAAATGTGCAATATTTTACATGTTTATCTGTAAACATGCATAGCATAAGCCAAAAGGTGTGTAAATTATCATCAAAAGAAAACATTTTACATCTATTTAATAGTATCAGCTTTTAGCAACATTTCGATTTTTTAAAAATTTAAAATTTTTAATTCGCGAAAACTCTTGACGTGATGGTAAAAAATTGGAGTTATTTTTGGATACAGTGCTGCAAAATACATAAGAATCAATTATAAAAAGCTAAAAAACACAACCAGTATGCGATTTTATACTGTCAGATTTCAGCTTTTTTTTTTTTTTTTTTTTTTTTTTTTTTACTTTTTAGCATTGAAATATACAATTTGTGAAAAAACATACGTGCTGGTTAAAAATGAAGGTAATGATCGAATTCAGCGCTATAAAGCACATAAGAATCAATTATCAAAACTTGAAAAACATGACACAATGATGTAACAAAACATTATGGGACTTTAGTGTAATTTGGAGTATTGTTGGCTGTAACAATAGTAGCAGAGGAGGTTGTCTCCCCAACAGAGATAGAAGAGCCCTCAAAGCTGGATTCTTAAGTAGTAACCGCAGTTTTATTCTCATGTTATTTTTTAGTAAAATTAAAGTCTTTACGTATATAAATAAACATTTGGCTTTCTTTAAATGATTGGGTTGTGTTTCTACTTGAAACATGGTTGGTTCTATTTTCAACACGAAAAGAGTTTTTATCATAACCCTGGTAAGTTGTAGGGTGATCCACAAGTCCACAATTGACATGTTTATGGGCTGTTATTATCCTTTTCTTGTGGAATCCTTACTTAGCTTACTTTCTGCAAATTTTACCCATTTAGGCATAACATTTCAGACTGAACAGATGTCTCGGACACCCTTTCATTTCTAGCTTTGTTTAAGATTTCTGTTGTTTTTAAAAAGAACAAATAGGGACAAAAATATAGTGAAAGTCTTTAATTTTGTATATTTTATAAAATTTTGAGCACGGGTGTACTTTTACGATATAAAGAGCTATAAGATTGCCAGTTTCGTGCATGGCAGCTATATAAAAAGGAAATCATAACCTTTTAAACTATCAATAATCCTATCAGTTTTAGTATAACAAGGAGAGCCCTAATACCAACTTTCTTAGGTCTCTGGTCTTTCGGATATAAAATAACATAATTTTAAGTATTAGCATCCAGGCAATGCTGTGTTTCTCTGAAATCTTAATGAGTTTTAAAGAATACCATGAGGCGTTAATCTTTAAGTACAATTAAGGATTTGATTTTACTAACTGCATTAGTACTTTTTGCAAGGTCAGTCCATTTTTCATTTAGTTCAATATAGAATGGGTTAATATGAGATCTACAGTTACCAGAATTCTGGTCAGACTTGTTAGCAATTAGAGTTTGATCAATATGTTTATGATTTTAAAGATTGACTTCATTTTCAATATTTTGAAATTTGTTGTTCAAGGGAATAGTGGAGTTTTCCATTTTAGTTTTAAGTCATTTAGGCCATTGATGAAATTTGTTTCATTATTAATGAAATTACTATCAATAAGTATAATATTAGCTAATTTTTGGAATTTGTAGAGGTACAAAAATTGAAAATAACGCAAAGTTTAGAAAATTAAGAATATTACATGTCTCCCTAAATAAGAGAAAAGAACCATGACAAGGGCTGTTTACCTCCGTGTTGTCAGTTGGGAACAGAGAGTGGCCCTGTTTGTTTGTTAGTGACGAAATGTAGCCATAAAAAAAACTGAAGAAATCAATCAACAACTGTTTTGGCATTCCATCGATAGTCGATGAGTGTAAGCGTTTTTTTTTTTTTTTTTTTTTTTTTTTTTTTTTTTTTTTTTTTTTTTATTGCATGGAATTTTGCATTGCTAAGAAGACGTAGAATTAACAGTGTAAAAAATTGTCCAAGCCATGAGTCGAACCCGGGTTATTGGCACTGCTCACCTATGTGCTAGTGCTACTGCTTACACAATACTCCTCAGTGCTTTTTTGACAGTTTTGAAGTCGATTTCTCCTTGAAAAATTGGGGCTGCGACAAATGCTGTTTCTTTGACGCAGCGAAGGCTCGACATGGAATAGCTCTTAGATTAAATGAAAATGTTTCCGTGAATTCAAAAGAAACAATCCCATTTTATGCAGTAGCACTTTCCACTTTATTTCAATGTTAAACTGATAAGTTTCACCACATCCGTCCTAATTTTCTGGTATAGCTAGGAAAATAATGTGTGTTCATGCATTATTGACATACTTCCTACCAACCATTCGTAATTAATTTAAAAAAATCATCTTCCTAATGGGTGAGGAAAGTAAGTTACATAACTTGATAAACATAGCAAAACGATGTTAGTTTGAGCTACTAAATAAAGGACCGTGTCAGCTCTCTTACGTCTGGTATGGCCATTTAGCAACAAAATATATCTCTTGCTTTCTTGTGCTTTACGAAGAATAAAAGGATTTTGACTCTCCCATTAAAATATCTGTGTTTGTGTACGATGATATTTTTGACATGGCTATGTCTGCACTTAAAAGCATTTTGTCTTCGCAGTCATCGTTTTTGTTAACCTCTTGAAGATGCACACGGAGGGTGTGGAATAGCAATAGCTGAAATATTTTCTCCTTTCTCTCGAGATGTAAATTTATAGATTACTTTGTTTCCCTTTTCAGCATCAAAATAACCAGATTTTTTATTAGGGGGACGGCCTGTTATAATTGTTGGCTGGTTTGTAGATTAAATTATTGATTTTAATAGATCGAAATAGGCATTCCATTTACAAAGCACATACTTTACGAGCAATGATCGATTATCACGTAAAACACTGGAAATTATAATATAATATTAATTAAATGAGGTTGGGAAATTTGTGGATCAAGGGAAGAAATGATGGATGTTATTATCCCTAAAATGTTGTATAATTTTTGTTAAACATAAAGATGAAAAAAAAAGGTTGCAATCTAAATATTGTCAGGACAATAAATATATTTTAAAGAGTTCAAAACTATAAATCTCAAAATATAAATAAAGTATCCTTGAGAAGGTAGTAGTTTACAATCAAATCTTCGTGAGTATTCAGTAGTGGCATTATAGTAAGACATTACTATAGTTTATGGTATTACAACTATAATTTCAGTTTAAACTTTTACTCTCAGATATGTATATATATATATATATATATATATATATATATATATATGTATGTATGTATGTTTTTTGTGCCTGTTGACTTTATACATACATGATGTCTCAAAGACGATTTCAACATTCAATATTTAACATTTACTATGTTCACGTATAAATATACAATAAATGATATATTCTGATTTATTTACTAGTAATTTTAAGATTTGTACATATTATGTTATTTAAAAAGGCTGTATTTAATATAATTTCATGATTTGTAAAACGCTTGAAAACGTAAATTTGTATTTAAAGATTGAAAATCAAAGTGGAATAAACTTAAAAAAAAAAACTGTGTAATTAAAATCTAAACTAAACATCTAAAGAAAATTAGACAGCGCATTGGAGCATATTAACGATCTTTTTAGTTTCTCTTTCTAAACCCATTATAAGCAGTTTGGACTTCCTTGTTTAGACTACATATTTAATATGTATATATAATATATATGAGTGGGTGTGTAGAGAATATATGAAGAATAATGAAATTCAGATCTTTAAAATTAAATAAAACATATATATGACAATCCATTTAATTTATAATTTTTCATACATTAAAATATTTTAGCTCAATACAACCACAGAAAGAAAATATACAAAATTGCATGTAAAATCCACATTGTCTTTTACACGAGTTAATTACCGCTTTGTATTTTGGATTCATTCATTTTTATTCTAGAAGATTCTTTCTTAAATCTATCACGTTTAGTAATTTTAAAGCATTTTAAGATTTATTTAAATATTTATGAACTTTTACTTAAATTATTATTCTGCTTAGGGTATCTGAGCGTTAAGTGAAAATTTAGAAACACTTCTTTTAGATGACTATATGAAATACTTTCATTCGGTGTAATTTGATTTTGCATAAATCGATTCCAGCATACGTTGAGAAGATTCTTTGACTTTATACATTTTACGCGAAATTGTTTACCCGAATCTCCAAGATACTTGAAACTAAATTTTAATATTTTGAATTGAAGGTTTATTTAAACTAGTATTCGCACATTAACGGATAATTCAATCCGTTTGGATACATGATTGTTATTTCAAATGCAATAAACATAAACAATGAAATGGTTCAGTTCAAGAACATTTTGTTGGTGAAAATTTTAAACTAAATAACAATACAATTGCATTAATTATAATAAGAAAATACAGAATAATTCTATCGTATAGTTGCTGCAAACGATATAGGATTGTTTTTAATTAAAAATTACACAATTTGCTTTTTCATTTCTCAATGTTACAAAATTCATTTTAATAATAAAACGGTTTCCTTATTTGAAATAACGTCTGGACAATATACGCATATATGGCACCTGAAAAGGAGCTTGATATAGTAATCTTTTTGATACAGTTATGAAGAAAAGCAATATTTGCTTTATATAATTAGGGATTTTTCCTGATTGAGTAAGTAAGAGTAATTATTGGCAAAAAAAATTTTACTAAGCGAATAAAATAAGTGTATTGAGCGCTGATACTAAATAGGTTAAAGGGGTAGATTTTTATAATTATTTCAAAATATGTATATAGAAGTAATATGCAACATAATTCTAAATTGAAATATTAACATATTTTAAAATCTTATATAAACTTTATTTACACACGAGCCGATTTTTTTGAAAAGAAAAAGTTTTAAATAATCAGTAAATATGCTGAGTAATTTAAAATCTAACTGTACGGCAAATGCACATTTGTGTTTCAAAATGACTTCTATTTGGAAAATAGGCACATATATGGATCCTAAAAAGGTGCTTGGTATAGTAATGTTTTTGATGCAGTTATGAAGAAAAGCAATATTTCTTTTATTTAATTAGGAAATTTCGGTGATTAGCAAAGCACAAGTAATTATTAGAAAAAAAAAATAAAACAACCGAATAAAATGAGTGTATAGGGGAGAAGTACATAATGTGTTAAAACAGTAGATTTGTAAAATTATTTCGAAATATATCTACGGAAATAATATGCAACACAATTCTAAATGGAAATATTAACATAGTTTAAAATGCTCCTAGACTATTGTTAATATTTAATGCAGGAACCGGTTTTTTGGTATTGTTTTGGCTACAAGTAAGAAGGAAAGCGATATTTGTTTTATTTAATTGGGGAATTGCGGTGATTAACTAAGTAAAAGTATTTATTAGAAAAAAATATTATTAACAGAATAAAATTTGTGTATAGGGGGTAGTACCAAATGGGTTAAAATAGTAGCTTTTTATAATAATTTCGAAAAATATCTATATAAGTAGTTTGCAACATAATTCGAAATAGAAATATTAACATATTTTTCAAAAACTATATTTAACATTTAACACACGAACCGATTCTTTCTTACAAAGCGTAGCTAATAATTTCCAGGACTGTAACTACAATTATTAGATTTGAAATTTCGTTGGTTGGTTAACATTGAAATTTAAATGGTCACGCATCTGCGCAGAATATCTACGATTTGCGTCATTCTCGTTTCAGTTTCTACTGTTGAAACACGTAATTAAAATTTCGCTATCAAAGCGTTCTTGTTCATCTGACGAATAAACATTAAATTGTCTTTAAAAGAAAGAATAAACATTTAAATTTTCTTTAAAATTAGGACAAAGTGCTAGCTAATCACGTAAAATGTTACAGGTAGTGTACGATGATGACGCATTATCACGTTCTCACATTATTGAGTTATTTCAACGTTTTCGACGGCTTCTGGATATTGATAAATTTAAGGAAAACGTGACGTTCAAAATTAAAATGATTTCCAAAGGTGATATTGAAAGTTGTTTAAAACAATTCTACAGCCACAAGCAAAAGTGTATTTCGTTAGACGAAACTTACTTCAAAACATTTTAAAGAGTTATGTATTCTGCATTCATATTTCAGAAGTTATTTCATCAGTTCTGGTAATTAATAGCCACACCTTGTATAAGAAAAAAAATAATAAGTAAATGAGCTAAGTAATTTATAATCTAACTGTACAACAAATATGCATTTCTATTTCAAAATAATTTCTCTCTGGAAACAGGATATAAACGATTTCTACATTTTAAATTCAGCTCTGTATATCTTTAAATTTACAAGTATTACACGCTATATTTTTCTGAACTATTAGTTTACAGAATCTAAGTAATATCTAAATATGTGTTGTTTTATAGAATTGGCAATTCGGACGCCAGCAGTTTGCGCTGGCGTCCAAATTGCCAGCACATTGTGCTGTTAATTTTACGCAACTACTGTATTTTCCATATTTATATAGTCAGGAAAACAAAGAAAGATACAGCATATTCACTGTGATCGAGTTTGTTCTGGCAAATTTATAGTAGTTTTTTTACAATGTAACAAGAGATACACATATTGTAACTTTTTCTAATCCATATATTTCTTATAAAGTTTATTTTTCGCAATTTGTCACATATATTATGTGAAAACGCAGCAGAATTTTTTTAAACTCACGTTATCTGTCATCTTAAGTTTTATATCTGTACCTTGGGGCCAATGTCCATTTTTTTTTTTCAAATGGCAGAAAACCCAATTTAAGTTTGATGAATTTTAAGAATCTTGCTACGATTTCTGTACAATTATTTTTCAAAGTTGTACCTTTCAGTTCAGTAATTATTCTCTCACTACAATCTAATGTTATATTGATTTAGTTTTTTTTTTGTTTTTTTTTTTACATTTTAAATTGGCCATTTTTGCATTAACAGTAAGTAACATTGGCTTCGACAAAATATTTTGTTTTCAATGATCTAATATTGGGAGGACTTTGGCCCTTTTAACAATTACTCTATATCGCATCCTAAATTCATTCTTGCATTTAACTCAAATTTCTCAATTTTGGACATTGGCCCTTTTTGTTCCAAGGTACAGATATATACACCAATATTATTAGTGAATTTAAAGTGGATAGATCTTAAACTACATAGAAAGCAAAATAAAACACTGTAATTGGTCAAATATCTAAATAACACATGTAATGCATAAAATAATATTTCCAATACCGTAATTAATTAGTTATGTTAAATATAATTAATGATTTCCATTTAATACTTAAACTTTAGGACATGGCTTTTGCAACTACTATGCTTTCATAATTAACATAAGTTTCATCCATGAATATTGACTTCCAGTAAAATTTATTGTAACTGCATAATTAAGGCTAATTCGCGATTATTAAAGATCGGTTTGACTTTTAAAAAATCATATTTTTTATTTTTCTTATCAAAATATTAATGTTTTTAATTATTGTTTTGCAAACTGTTATTAAAGACGTCTATTACTGTTTCGTTCGACAAAATATTTTTAATGTATAGTATACTTAGTTTCATTTCATATTTTAAAGTATTATTTACATATGACACGCTTCATTATGAAATTATCGCATGGAATATAAAATTAAGAATATATTTCAGAAAACTTTAGTCTTATAAATCAGTAAGAGCCACCGATTAATGTTTGTTACAGGAAAAAAAAAAAAAAATATATATATATATATATTAATAAGAAATACTAAGGAATGCGAATGTATTTCAATCTCATACTTTTACCGTTAAAAATTTAACATTCAGTACAATTCATATGAGCTTGAATTCTTATTACCACTTATCATTCTGGATAATTTATATCAGGCAGAAGGTATTTAAAAATAATTAGAAAATAAAGACAATTTCGTCGTCAGGATTGTAAAAGAGAAAACACTTAATGAGTTGGTCAAGAGCTAAGTTATTTCTAAGTTACAGCCTTTTATATCTACCCTATATATATACGAATGAAACGAATTTATGAAACGAATATATGAAACGTCTGAAATGAAACGAATTTATGTAAACGAATTTATGTATTCGTTGAAACGACTGATTGAACAACTGACTATGTTTCATGGCGATTTCTTCTAAAATATGGAATACTTTGCGTTGAAATTAATACCAAAAATCAGTATTGATCCACAGATCTCAAAACTGGTATTAGAATTTTTAAATTCGAATTAGTTTTCGAAATATTTAATTTTTTCCTAAATTTAAATACATTTTACTAATGATGGCAACTCAAATCTTAATCATAACAGATATTTTTTTTCATATTTCTGAAAAAGTTATTATTTTAAACTAATTTGACGACCAGTTTGCACTCCCTTAAACGTATGCTAAGAAATGTATCATGCTACTTTTATTCATAATTCAATTTATTTGAACAATCGGTCGCCAAATCGAAGGATTCTGATAGAAATCAATTCTGACGGTATTTTTATGTTAGCGAGACGCAGGTGATAATTCGCTAAACATTTTTCCCGTCGCTTTTTTTTTATACATTTCATTAATTTCATTTAAAATATAGTCCTTTCATTCATTTTATTTAAAATACACAACTTTCATTTAAAATTGATGGCTTTCACTTCTTTCTTTCTTTTAAAAACAAAACGAAAAGAAAAAAAATAGGCACAGATGTTATCTACGCACCGAGGTTCCTAATTGGCCCCAAAATGGCATTATTGTGATTGACATGGTAACCCGGCTATTGTTGTTTATTTAATAATAAATTTTTATTTACTTTTATTTATTTTTTAAAATTATATAAATTATTTTGTTCTATAGTTATTAATTATTTTTTTTTATATTTCCTGTAGAAAATAATAGAAAATAATTAAAAAATACGGTACTACTTAGTTATTCCGTCGACCAATTTCGCCAAATTATACAAATTGACATAATTTTTATTTTAAATAACGAAAGAACAAATAAATTAGTATAACATTAATAAATATACAAATAAAACGTCGAAATAAAAATCACTTGATGCCGTAAACACGTGTATCTTGCTTAAAATCAAGTGAATGTGACATTTAAGATCAACCATTATTGACATTTAATCTTATAGTTTGGCGATAGATTTTTGGTCGACAGGATAACTAAGTAATACCAAAAATGCATATGTAACTGGTACTTCAAAACGAGGTTTTCGCCAAATTTTCGTAAAAAATAAATAAATAAATAAATAAATAAATAAATAATAATAATAATAATAATAATAATAATCACGCCAAATCTGCGGTGCGTATATGACATCTGGCCAAATATTGCCACTCTAAAAAAAATGCTAACTGGTGAGTTGAAAAAAGCTATTGGCGACATTTGCATCCGGCTAGCGTAACAGTACCAATAATTCTTTGCGATCATGGCTACTTTTAGGTAGTTTTATTAAAAAAAAAAAAAAAAAAAAATGATTTTTTAATAAAAATGGAAAACTTACGGCCCCATATTGGCGCGATTATTTTCTGACGCCAATGTCATATACGGAACGGGCACTTTACTGGCGCCAAAGTATAGTTATTTTGATTGATATGGTAAGCCGGATGTTGTTGTAAACAACAACATCCGGCTTTTACATGCTGTTGATGCGTTCCCCAAATTGGCTTCGGAAAAAAATCGCGCCAATATGCCGTATGCGTACATGCGTATATGACATCTGTGCCAAACTTTCGTATGAAAGGCGAAGAATTCATACCGTATTTGTTTATGGTATTTGATGACTTGAACTATTATAATATAGATGAAATGATTGCGATAGAATAATATTTGGCGCTGATGTTAGTCACATGACTGCTGATGTTAGTCACATGAATTAAGCTATTGTTATAGAGATTGTTTTAAAATATCGGTTGACAAAGACTCGGTATACTTAATTCATTTTATTTTAGCTTCTTTTCAAATGTTTAACTGATCCTCTTTAATGAAAAACGAAAACAAACATTGGATGTCTTAACAGCAACTGATTCGTCCTTAAATTTTTGCAATCAAAGGGAATTGGATGGAAACCCGTTTACAGGGAGATCTGCACAGCTTTTTTCAGTATAATGCAATCTTCTCTAATATTTTTAAAACCCATCAGATTAGCGTGTTTTTAGACTCTGCGGTGTCTGAACGGGGTTGGCAAGCATAGCTTGAAGGGGGCAGATCCCTCTAGTAAACTCTATAAATTAAACGCATTTAATAGGTAAAATTCTAGAAAAAATCATCCGTTTACTTTTTCCCAGAACATAAAAAAAATTCGTAAAAGAAACGACAAGATTTCATGTTTTTTTCATGCAAGATTATGTTTAAAAAAAAAAAAACTGACACTATTTTGTTCATCATCATATTTGCAAACATAATATTAAAATGTGCGTGAAACCATAAATCACTATACAATGGATAAACTTGATTATTTATTGTTAATTTTGTATTTACCCTGTGCAAATATCGCCAATAACATTTTTGTTTTGCGAATGTGAGTTTTTGTTTTTCGCATATGTACGACTCGTTAATTACGTACAACTAGTACAACGGTAATGCGTGCGCCTCTGAAATTAGCATCAATACTTTGAAATAAATTGATTCGCTTTATGATATTATTATTTTTATTTATTTATAATAATTATTATTAGTTTTATTATTACTTTATTACTATTATTATTATTATTATCATCTTTAAAAAAAAAAAATGTGCGAAAAACATGTATTTTAAAGGTATGCAATATATGTGTTTTAAATGTATATAGTTTAAATGCAAGTTATGCATTTGTAATGAAATGTGTTACAGGTTTATATTTTTAATTAGATTAATGCAATGTGAATGATGACAATGGAAACAATATTGCAAATAACAACTATTTATTATTTGCACCCGGTTAACGTAAAAGTGCCGGTTTCTTTTTATAGATTGTAAAAATACTAAATATCGGGAGGTATGGACTAGAAAGTAAATCGATGGCTTTAGTTTTAAGCACAATTTTCAATACTGGAGAATATTCATGGAGGAATTTAAATTACAAAACTTTATGTAAAATTTTACGTCAGGGCATTGTAATCTGAACTATATTAAAAATACATTACCATGAAATTAAAAAAAAAAAATCTTTCACGTGCGAGATAAATATAAACCATGACATAAAGATACATTAATCGATTCCGTCATTATTTTTACATTAACATTATAAATTCTAAAGTATCTTTCGAAAACATTATGTTTCAATAAAGCATGTAAGATTCAAACTATTTTTATTCAGTAACTAATTTTGAAAAAAAAAAAAGGAATTAAATAATGTGTCATAAGTTGTGTAAATTTGTTTATTAACAAATATTAAAAAATCGCAAAAATATAAAACTTATGTAAGGTATATCATTTGACTATGTATAACGTCGTGCTTTTATATTGTATAGTATTCCTCAGGGATGCATTTTCGTCCGAAACGACTACTTTATTATTTTTAATATATATTATGTGGGTTTTTTTATTTAAAAAAAATTAATAAAGGTAACGTTTAACGATGTAAATACATAAAAATCTTTAATAGTGATAAATATACTTGGTATGTTATAAATCATATTCTGCTAACCCTTTTATCTGATAAAATATCTATATTATAAAGGACAACCTTGGATGGAGGGATAAAGATCGATGGAGAGAGGTTGGCCCGACCTTTTGAGATGTCTGTTGGAGATGGGGAGACAAAAGAATTCCCCGAACAAGAGAGAGAGCTAAGAATGTGGTCAGGGTGGAAACCCCGGTTCTTTACGTGGAGAAAATAGCAGAGGGTTGCTAGAGAGGCAGTCGCTTCTGCTGGGAAAAAGTGAGTTGGAGCCTAGAGCGCAAAGTGGTAGATTGTTCCTGTATATAGCTCTTAGATAGAGCGTAGGATTGAGGGAAGCTCGCCGAGCTTAGAGCCCATGTGTTGGGAGATTAAGAGTAATCTCCGGTAACGCTAATTTAACGAGTGTAGTGTGAGAGTGATATAACGCAGTTTAACAGTACACAGCCAGCATTTACTGTACTTAATTTAATGTTGAACCGGATCACCTACATCCGAGTTTTTAAGTGTAAATAGTGTTTTGTGTTTTGTAAATAGTGCGTAAATAAACTGTTAATTTAGTTAATTGAAAGAGTTGGTTTTCATTTAAACAATCCTCTCAGAGCGTGACCGATATCACGTAATCATATAGGTGGTGGCAACATATAAATAGCAAAGGATTTCTTCAAAGTTGTGCGGACTAAGAGGAAACTCGGACATAATGTTTCAATGCAATGCAATGCTTCGATTTTAGAAGGATGGAAAACGCCGTGTAACCACAAGAAAGCGCCGCCTGACCAGAACAAAAAGACCGTGAGTAGACTGATATGTCAATCTGTAGCTTAAGTGGGTCATTCCTAGTGTGTGGGTTTATTTATACAGATAAAGGATTGAAGTAAAATTTCTAATTTATCTCAATGGGTATTTTAGACACTTTTTTGAAAAATTTAGCTAAAACATTTTTTACAGCTTAATTTCCCTGCTTAGATGGATTTTGAAAAATGGACTATTTTCCTAAACCGTTGGGATATCCGGGGTTGAAAATTATTCGACGACGCAAAGTCCGGAGTTTATTTACGTACCTATCATATACAGAAAATCCGGACTTTGAAAAACTGACGTGATAAACGGAGTGACGTGAAAACCAGGTGTCGGAATAACGAGGTCCGACTGTATATTTTTTTTGATACAAAATAAAAAATAGCTCATTTAAGCGTTAACCCTTTGAACAAAAATTTGAAAAAGGGTCGTTTTTCCGAAAAAGTTCTTCTCCCTTATTGCTGCGCTCCTCCAGGACACAATTTTACAGGTACCGACAGACCAAAAATACAGTCATAAAGCTGAAACCTTGTTCTAATGAATTTCGTAATTGTTTTTAAAAATACGAACTTTAACCGTTTCAGATATACCGGCGAACGCAGGTCACTTCGCGACTGACAGAAATGATATTTTTCCTACACCAAAAGTAAATTAACGTCCGTATTCTAACATAATCTTTTTAGAGCATCTCAGCAGATAACATTTACATCACCTACAAAAATTTGTAAACGTTCGAACGCGTATAAATATTTTTTACAAAATAAAATGTGTGAAAATTTCAACGAAATCAGTAAAAACCGTAATGTTTTAACGGTGTTTCGCTCGCTTTTTGTACTCAGAGAATCCAAAAACACAATTATGCAGAAAATAAAATACTTAATAGCATACGCTTTCAATTCAATATTTATTCGGGATTTCTTCTTTTAAAAATATAAAATCAACAAAATGGAATTTAGGGGTCAGGTAACCTTTGAAGCGTCCAAAAATCGATTTTTTTTTAAATAGCTTATAATTAAATATGATTCTTTGGGAACATTTAAAATCAAACCCCATAAAAAATTCGCATTAGAAGAGAAGTTATGTCTAAAACACTTTGAGCTTTTGCTATATGATCAACGGGTTTTTCAATCTTTAAAGCCAATTTTCTCAAAACAGCGATTTTGATCATTGCGCGCACGATTTCTGAAAAACGGTTGCCTAGAATTTCACGAAATTTTTGGTGGATATAATAAACATACAGAAGCACAAAATGACCTATTATTATGTTTCTCAAGTAAGAAGTTTAGAATTCACGCCTACTTTTGTATAAAAAAAATCTCGATATTTCGAATTACTCTATTTTTTTTTTTTTTTCTCGAGATCTACAAGTTTTATTTTTTTCATTGTAGGTCATTTTGAAAACACTTTATATCTGTACTCATTAAAAAAATCTTGGCTTGTTTCAGCCATTGAAATGGGAAAAATCATGCGCGCAATGCATGCAATAATTCTTTCGTAAAAATTATATTATCTTTAAAAATAAATTTAAAAAAAACTATATATGTTAATACATGGAAATTATTCCAGAGAGAAACATTCGCCTTGGATACAATATTTCAAATGAAAATCAAATTTTGAATTGCTTAAAAGGCGCAAAGGCCAACATAGTGAAAAAGATTCAAAGCCGGGACTCGAACCCGGGCCATCAGTATAGCGCACTGACGTTCTACCGACTAAACCCCTTGGAACGATACACAGCTCGGAAAGCTGATGGCCCGGGTTCGAGTCCCGGCTTGGAATCTTTTTCACTATGTTGGCCTTTGCGCCTTTTAAGCAATTACTTCGAAATTTGATTTTCATTTGAAACTATATATGTTTATATCTTTTCTAACAACTTTGATTGATAAAATAAATCGTTCCTAACATGTGTTTTCAATTTTATAGTTAAAAGTTAATTAGTTAAAGAATGACTGCAATTCCTTCAGAGGTCACTTTTCCATGTACTTTATTGGTTTAAAGGTTACCTGACCCCTTAAAGATATAAAATCATACAAATTCGAGGTTCATTTAAGGGTCATTCATCGCGGGCCCGGGTAACGTCGGGCGGATCGGCTAGTAACAAAATAAAATTTTAACACATATCTGGTGATTTTTCTCATAATAAACTTTTTTTTATTACAATTTTTTAACAATTTATCCGATCATAGAAGAAAAAGAGAAAGTTGTTTTCCAAACAAAATGATAAATTTCATGCATTTCAAAAACACTCGTTTTTCCCACAGAAAAGAAAGCAAATCGCCAGAAGCAAAGAAAGATATCATGAAATATGCTTTGTGCTAAGTGTTTTCGGTGTTTAAGACATATATAAATGAACACGAAAGTAAATAAGATATATAAAACGATATACAAAAGCTATGTGAATATAAAGTTGAAACAAGTGAAAAAGAACTGTTATTTAAAACCTGTAATGAAAAAACCCTCCTTCTTTCAAGATTCCATAAAAATTTCTCAACTTTTAGTTCATTTTTTTTTTTTTTTTTTTTTTGAAATGATTACAGTAAATGCAAATGCATATTGTTTAATATTATCTTTTTTCCATTATCGTTATATTTTTATGCCTGGTTTTAAAAGAAATACTTTATGAATTGATCATAATAGTTATGAAAAAAGATATAAAAAAAGAAAAACTTTATATGCTTATTTGAGTATAATAATAACAAATGCATTTTATTTTAATACTAAACTACCATCAGTTCGTTTCCCAAGCCAGTTTTAATGTTTACTACTTTATCTTGAGCATTGGTTTCCACGCCTTTAGACTGCTGTGACGCTAAATTAAAATTAATATTTATATCGTACCATTATTATCAATTTTTACTAAAATTCTATATACTTCGATTTTACATTTAAAATAACGCTTAGATTAGCTTATATATTGATATTCTCATAGAGAGTACAGTCACTATTATAAAGCAATACAAGACTTGTTTTCCAAAATATCGGAAAAGTTGGACGATAAATAATAATAACATACACAGAAAAAGTTAAAGAAAAATTAACACTTCATGTAAAGAACGATAATACATGTCTGATAAATTTCGTCTTCAAGTTCCCTAAGTGTTCACAACTGTTCGGATATGCGAACCTCTAAGAACGGTCTTTCTAAGACCAGTTCGATCGCTACTGTTGATCGCCTGGTTGTGTGCATTTAGCATTGTTGTCGATTTTTTTTTAAACTTTAATTACTGTCTGACATTTCAATTACAGTAAATTCTGCCTAAGGCGGACTCTGTGTAAGCCGGAAATCTATCTACCACGGAAAATTCTTCAAGTCCCGGCGAAGCCATAGAAAATTACATTAACACATGCATATGCATAAAGCGGAATCTGTCTAACGCGGAAACGGAAAGTATTTTAAGGTCCCACCGAAACCAAAATTTTGCATAGAGCGGAAAAAGGGATATTTTAAAAATGAAAGGCATTTCGTTTATCAAACTTTAAAACTGTTAAGTCAAAAACTCAATGTCGAGGATGTTAGTTAAATTCCGTAACACTTTGAAAAAGTTAATGCAAAAGAACAGAAACTGTTTAAATTTTAAGGAATTCTTGCTTATGCCATTTTTTGCTAAACAAAATTGAATTTAAAAGTTATTATTTCTAGTAGAATGTAAATTTATGAAAATATATATTTTCTAAAGTACAATATATTATATTTTAAGGTTGCACTCAAATTCAAAATAATAGCGTTCTGTCTCATTCTCAAAGTTTATTATTTTTTTGTGTGTAAACTTCCAATTCGCATGTATTACAGCAGTACTAAGAAATTGAATAGCGTTTCTCACTTATCTATAAAGACAAAGGATCTTTCAGATTTTCAGTTTTCAATCGATTTTCGATTCAGGAAAATCAATGAAAGATAGTCAAAGATCGAGATTTTTTTTTAGGGGGAGGGTGGGGTTAGCTTTTTTGCATAAGCTGGAATATTGTCTACCACGGAAATTTTTCTCAGTCCCAACGATTCCGCCTTAGACAGAGTTTACTGTATTTGTCTATCCTTAAATTTATTGTAGTGCATTACGCTACTGCAATATTTTCTTTCTCTTTTGCTCAAGATGTTTTATACTTTTACTCAGATATAAGGCATAGAAGTGCTCTGCAACTGGGAAGCTCCTGTAAACTGTAAACTGTTGACGTTAGATTGTTATACAAATTTACCGGTTGTTATTTCTATGAGTATGTAACATATCATTATCAAATTTTGAAGGGGCGGGAAAACTGCAGTATGTAAGGTACCCAATTGGATATCAAATAAATTTGCGTGTCATCAAAATTGGACACGATTCTGTCGAAGTATGAAGAAACAAAATACAGAATTTTAAAGGAATGCTGTATTAAATTTTATAATGATTGTTTGGGTACCTTTCGCGCATTAGTTCATGAAGGCTCACACAATATAGCATGTGAAACACTGCAAAAGAAAATTACAAACAATTATCTATTTTAAACTGAAGGGGGAGAATGCATTTAGAAATATACACAATACACTGAAATTCAGTATAGTTTGTATAACGTAAAACGAGGAGAGTCTGCGCACATTTCAAAAGAATAATAATAAAAAATCTAAATATTAATATTTTGCTAAACAATGCATGAATAATTTTGACTTCATTTGTCTTTTATGCATTTCCGTTGTTATTTTGTTGATATACTGTAATTTATTAGAACAGCAGTAATGAAAGAAAGAAAACTATTTTGCGCAATATCTCCTTACAGGGTAGGAGAGAACGCACACATGGGTAGGAGAGATTGCGCACATAGAGAGAAGAGATTGTTATTAATAATAACTAAATTAAATTGTTAACAATAATAATTACACTTAATCGATATTGTTGAGAGGTTTTTGTGAGTAAATATTATTGTATTAGGAATGACTATTTCAACTATTATTTCATTATCATTGTTTAAATGATAAATAAAAGAAAGAATTTTAACAACAGTTAAAAATTTTAATTTAAGAAGATTAAAATATCAGAAAAAGCAAGCCCTACTAAGATTACAAAATAACATTAATCTAGTTGATAACATGTTTAACTTGAAAATTACTTCATTTTCATTTCCACAGTTTCATTGTAACCGAAGTTGTCGTCGTCCACAATCGGTACACTTATTGTTGTAAATATTGCATCATTCGTGCAATCACCTGCAACAAGCAATACATTGAATCCAGTCAGTTGTCGCAGCTGTCTCCTGGTACAGTTCCAGACATTCAGTGCACTGATCCTCATTGACCTTCGGTTTTTTCCTTAAGTTTTTTATCCTTGTTTTTGTAGAAACACCTTATCTTCAGTTTTTTTAAGTCTTTTTTCATGTATATTTTGTGGATCAGTAACATTAGTTGCACTCTGTTTCCTTTTGATTTCGATGGCATTATACTACTTGAAATGGTTGAAAGCTTTTCCAAAATATTGTATTAGAAAATTTATTTAGTTAACAAAATTGATTTATTAGCAAATTAATTGCTCATAAATGAAAAAAAATATATAAATATTTAATTAAATTATTAACAAATATATTATTAATTTATTAACAAAAATAATTACATAAAATTTATTTAATAACATCTGTATTATTAATTTGTTAATAAAATTTTTTATCAGCAAAAATATTTTTTTAAATAAATTTGTTGCCAAATTTAGTATTCATAATTATGTTTTTCCGAAATTATTTCAAAATTGAATCATTCATATGTTTTACACGTAATTTGCAATTCATACAAATTTATCAATAAGCTGCGTAATCTCTCCTAGCACTTAAACTTTTGGGGAAATGCGCCATCTCTCCTAAGTAGCAGATGCGCAAACTCTCTTATTTTGGTAGGAGAGATTGCGTGGCCTTTTATTTAAATATGGCCACTTCAAAATGAATTTTTGGTGTTCGCATACTTAGTCCAGATTAGTAGTTTATGAGAAATTGTTTAAGTTCAAAATATTTTGTATTATTGACGTTCTATAAAAATTCTGACGAACAGTTATGAAAATTCAAGCACTTACTTTGGAAAAACAAAACAAAATAGCACTGCTTCATCCAAGACGCTTGGAACAATCAATATGCACATTCATGTAGACACTGCACTAATGCTGCTGTACAATTACCTGGTGTCGCTGGGCGCGCACTCTATTCCTTCCCGTCGAATCTCTTTGTGCGCAATCTCTCCTACCGCGCGAACTCTCCTCGCTTTACGTTATACATGTTTAAATGCGCACTTAAAAAAATATCCGTGAATTTAAAAAAATCCATTGAATATGTTTCCTTAGAACACTAAGATTTGCGCTTTCATATGAGCATTATCACCATAATTCTGAATATTCCCTCTGTAACTATTTTCAAAACATAACAGATGGTATTATTGAAAAGAAGCATATTTTTTAACAAAAATTTTCTATATTTTTATTAAGGCATAGAGCAATATTCTTCAGTTAAAAGAAGTAAACTAACTTTTGAGAATAATATACTTTGCAACATGCAAATTTTCTTTAATTACTTCAGAAAAATAACTTCCAAATATTTCACAACTTACCAGAAGAAAAAAAAAAGTAAATTAGTTTAACTGAAAATAAATCCTACAATTATAAAATACTGCATAACCGAAGAATGATTGATGCAACTTAAGTCAACAAACTGGATTGATTTTTAATCATGTTCATAAAAAATGTATTATTATTACTGATATATAATGGCAGACAAATTTTACAAGTGTAATCATTTTGCGGTTTCATAGTTAGAACACAGTGAAATATTTCAGTCATCGCACATTTATTACCTCTCAATAATTTATCTATAATAATAATTAAAAAAAATGTGAGCGTGTGTTTGTCGACGGTGTTATGAGCAACAAATGTTGGTAGGAATACATCCATATATATGTAGTTTTGCACCTCAAAACACGATTTTGAATTTTTTTATTATTTTTTAACTTAATTATTTTATTGTATTTTGTTTATCATATGTATATATTTTTATGCCTTTTTTTATGTTCGAGGCGATTGTTCTACATTAATAAAAATATTTCAGTGCATATATAATAAATTTCTCCTTTTTCCAATAAAGTTTATTCGGAATTCGTACAGCGATTTTTCATCTTTTGCGAATTTTGTTAATGCGATTTCTATTTTTTTTTTCCCAGTTTGCGCTAAAGAATCGCTTCGAGAAATTCTTTTTATCCGAAAATGTGACACCTAAGTTGATTTGAAATCGCAGATAATGGAATTCTCTAATTTTTACTAATTAGCAAAAATTAAGAAACTATTTGAGGTATCAATTTTGAACGTGCAAAAAACTGACAAGGCAATACAAAAATGAACTTGACAGGGATCGAGATTCATTAAAAACTGAACTAAAAAGAAATATTCTTCCGGCAAATCCCCCATTTACTTACCGAAAATGAAAGAAAACAATGAGCAGAAATTAAAATAACTAAGTTATAGGTTTCAAAATCATAAACATATGTATATAAAACTCAAAGATATGAACGGTGAGGGGAGGAGGTAGGGCATATTTTTAATGGATCGAATGAATAAAAAAACGGAATCCCTGTAACCACTCAATCGTTAAAAACTTGTCCCCTTTTAATGCGATATTCTTCAATTTTGGAACCTTTATTGATTTACTTTATCACTCATTTCTACATTTAAATTAAGTCTCTGGTCCAATGATGCCCGGTCCGGTGCCTCTTAAAATTTTTATTAACAATGTTCGTAAAGTTTTTTTTTTCCACAACTTTTTTACATGCTACCTGTAACGATGTCACTCTATCAATGCATAACTTAAAAGTTCAGTCTTGGACCCCTCTTTTCGATAATTTACCGCCAGATTTATTAATGGTTCCAAAGGACTCTTTTTCAAACATTTCCCCGTATTTTTGACGCATTTATTTAAACTTGTAATCTGTAATTATTTCCATGAACGCTAAGTACTAGGACCTTTTAGGAAGTTTTTATCTTAGGATCCTGCTCTCAACAATCAATTAGCTCATTTAGTGCCCCCTACAATAGCTCCCATAGAAATGGTCCGATTCACTAGCATTTTTGTTTAACAAGTTTTTAGGTCCTCCAGCTACTATATGAATTAAGAAAAATTCAAAGATATAAGCTACCTCCATTTTTGAATATTAGTCTTCTTCTTGTGCCCCTTTGTCCAGCTTATTTAAAAAGGATTCGATTTTATTTGCAATTTTCTTTAACATGCTTCTAGCTTCCTCCAGATATTTGTATAAACAATTAAAAATTTCCCTATATACTCAGCTACGTTTAGTAATAACAAACTTCTCTTAGTCTTCTCCAGCATATGTTTAATCACAGTCTCTAATTAGTAGAGCCTTTAAATACGTTTTGATCTTATGGGCCTACACCAAAATATCAGTTGACAACTTTAGAGTACCCTACTTTATATACTTTTAAAATTCTCCTATTGACCAGCTTTTTTCCCCTAACAACTTCTTAGGCCCCCCAGCTACTGTGTGAACTATAAGAAAATTTCTCAGATATCAGATACCACCCTTTTAAAAAAAATATTAACCTCTTTCTTGGGTTCTTACAGCAGCGCCTTTAAAAATAACCAGATTTTCTTGCAATTTTCTTTAACATAGTTCTAGAGTTCTTCAGCTTTTTTTTAAATAAACTACTAAAAAATTCCTAATAACCCAGTTACCACCATTTTTGAAAATTAATCTATTTTTCCGGCTTTAACGTTTATTCATTACCAATATTACGAAAGTAACTTAATGATATAAAACGCTAAGTACTAGGCGTTTTAAAGCGTTTTCATCTTAGGTCTCTGCACTTAACTATCAGTTGGCCCATTTAGGACCCTCTACCATACCTGCCTTATAAATGGTTCCAGTCAATAGCTTTATTCTAACAACTTCTTATGTCTTCCGGCCTATAGGAACTATCCAATATTTAAAGATTTTGGAAAACAAGAATGATTATTTTTTAAGCTTTATAACGATCTGATGGAAAAAAAACCCAGAAAATGTCTTTTTACTATTAAATACAGTTTTTTTTTTTTTTTTTTTTTGGAGAATTTTTCATTTAAAAATATAAATTCATACAAAATCAGGGTAGTTAGTCATACAAACTCGGGTCTTATTTAAGAATTCACTGGCCCAGTCAACGCCAATGTAAAAGCGGGTTAAATATACATCATGCAAATATGGGGGTTTACATAACGTTGCTATCACCGGACCGGACAACGCCTGTACAAAAATGGGTTAAATATAAATAAAAAATAATTAACCTTATATAAGGTGATTATTACTGTAACAGGCAACGCCTATATAAAAGACGTCTTAAATATATATGAAAAGAATTTTGTTTTACATAATGTTATTATCACGTGCCCGGGTAACGCCGGATGGCTAAGTTAGTTTACAAATAAAGGTATTTAATGTACATGTTTTTATAATTATTTTCATATGTTATTTGCCGCTTTTTTGATAAATATCACAGATATATATAATCATTAAGCATTGCTACAAGTATTGAATGTTATCACATCTCTCAAAATTAAAAAGCATCTATGTGTTTTAAATTCAAACAGATAACTACCGCTATATTCACTAAACATTTTGTCCATAATGTTGATTCCACATAGTTCGACAAAATGCGATTTACCATGTCTAGATTTAAAAACTAGTTGGATGTGCCAATCCCAAAACTTTCTTCTATCTTATACATCTTGATATTTCAAAAAGTAGTTACACGTGTTAATACTTCAATATTATTAGTTCAATACTATACCAAATTTCATTTTCTTCTTAAATTTCTGCTTCAGTTAATTAAACGGACTAAAAACGAGTTAATCTGTATCATGATATTTGTCATATTTAATAGTTTTTCCTTTTTCTGTTGTTATCAGCTGTTTGCGATTAGCCTGCTTAACAGGAAGCGGGTTCCCGCCAGTGCACGAGCCGCCGATAGACAATAGAACTACGAAAAACCAAGAAAAGTATACAAAAATCGCTATCACTGAGCTCCTTTACAGCGCAATATTTCCAAATTCAAGGAGGACCTGTTGAAGATATCCAAAATTATGCACAACAAATTTTGTTCAGTTGTATGCATAATTTTATACACTTTTCGATGGTACAATAAAGAAAATGGCACAAACATCGCTATTACAGCGCCCTCCTTCCGGCAGATTTTTTTGAAAATCAGGAAAGGCATGCTTGCCATAGCAAAAAACATACACAAAAAGTTTGGTTCAATTCTATGCATAACTTCATACACTTATTGATGGTACAATAATGAAACTAGCGCAGACATCGCAATTATAGTGCCCTCTTCTGTAGCAAGATTCTTATTGTATGTTACCAAATGACCTAAATTATGAACTTACCTTCGTGAACTAATGCATATTAAGTTTATTAACACGTTATTTACAATAACATATATAGTATGACTTTGTGATTTTAAATGCTATCATATTTCACATATTTTATGGGGTTTTTTTTTAAATAATTTAATTTATTAACAATGCATACACACATTTACACACTTACGTATACCTATTAAATTAGCAATTACACATATTTCCTACTTTTAGCTAAGCTTTAGTTAGCAGTTAGCTCTTTAATTTGGAAAACGAAAACTATAAGATACTTGTATTTTTAAGCTTTATGTATACGTAAAAGAAAATTTCTTCAAAATAACTTTAATAAAATAAATTATAGTAGTCCTTTGGCAATAATACTTTTAAAAGTTTTTCATATATCTTCAAAACACATTTAAATCACTGGGACATTTATTCTAAAATCTAGAAGGATTTCATAATTGCTGAGATTAAAAAGCAAATTTTCTACACCATAAAAAAGAAAAATTGGCAACATGACGAAATTAATCTCTTTTCTGAAAAAAAAAAAAAAAAAAAAAAAAGAAAACAATGAAAGTCTGCAATACCTTTATGCTAAGAGTTTGGATGATATACGACATAAATAAGTAAACGGTGAAGAAAATGAGATATATAAAACGAATTACAAAGACTGTGTGAAGGAAGCTAAAAATGAATGCGTTTTGTATTTAACAGCGATAATGGAAAGCCATTTCTTGAAGTATTTTAAATTTTCTTGAAACTGTCTAGGGGATTTTTGTCATTTTACTGTATAATAAAACCTTCACAAAATGTTTTATAAACATCCGAATACATAAAAATGCACATTACGTTGTATAATCCTTGTTTAGTTATCTGAAGAAGATTTTGAAGAAATTCTTATAGATTTATTACTCGTTAAGAACATTGTTATAAACGTTAAAAAAGAATATTTATTTTCATTTAGTTTACACTTAGATTACTGCATTGTTATATTATAATTATGCAATTTGTGCCTGTTTTTCTAATTTTGCATTAAAAGAAAAGTAAATAGACAAGTATATAAACAATGATACATTGGATTTTGAATACATCAGTCGATAAATGTTTGGGCTAACGAATATGTTTTTCGCTGCTTATATGAATAGGCTAACTTACGCGTATTCCGATTACATACGATTTATTTTATGCGAGCGCTAACATAAACCGGTTCGAGTTGCAAAACTGTTTAACTTTTCGATATTTGTGAAGGAATTCTCATGAACTGTATTACCAGTAAGGCGCTTAGGAAGTTCTCGAAGAATCATTATCATAAATACTCTCCATGTTACTGTAATTATTGGCATGGCATAGAACAAATTGCCAGTTAAGACACGTTTTGCTATTATGAAAATGTTATGAATAGACGGCTACAGTCTAAATATGGTTCTTCGAGTGTTCAAAAATCTGAAGTTGATTCCATCAAACTATCTGTGAAAAATTCTGACTTAGTAGAAGCGATAATATTATTTAGCAAGCCATTATCTGTATACGCAAATGAATAAAAAGTAGAATAATAAGGTAAAAACGCCCTAAATATCTGAAAATATTCTGTAACATTAGATGACAATTTAAGTTTAAAAAATTTTATCTCTGTTAATTTTATTATATTTATATATATATATATATATATATATATATACATGTATTTTTTTTAAAAGAAGCAACTGTGTATTTAAACTAGGATCAATTACATATTCTTCTAGTACCGTAAAATATATAAAAATCTCTTCTTTAAGTAGTACTAAAATATTTATTTTAACAATTTATTTTGTCATTTCTTACAAATCACGTAATAAAGCTGTCTTCAGAAACAGTTTCAGAAATAACCAAAATTCAAACCATCCAAGTGCAGCAAATAATTCCAACAAACAGAATGAACATGATTTTTATATAATATTTTCCGCTATCATAGCCCGATCACTATATATATATTACGATATTAAGTTAAAGACATTATTTAACCCTATACCTCCGAAATTATGAATTTTAAAAACATTCTTAACGAATTTATTTATCTGATCGAAGAGACATTTATTATAAAAATACTTAAATCTATATCTGAAATTCTTGACCACATTTAACCTACAACATATTTAAAATATCGAAATGAGATACTATCAAGTCTGAAAGGAATCACTGAAGGAAATGAGTGAATAGCAAAATTCTTATAACTCTGTTGCAGGCCTCATATACATAATATAAAAATATACCTGATAACATAAACATTTTAAAATTTAAAATCAAATTATACTCCGCTATCAACTGATGATAATTAGGAAGGGAAAGTCTACGTATTGTGTCATGATTGGAGTAAAATGCCTACTTAAAATTGATAAAGATGAAAAACTGGAAATATTTCTTGGGCTTAATAGAGATCTTAGTGTCTGAAATCTTTCCACTTCGTCTTAAGTGGAAGGTCTACTCCTTTGGAGAAAGTTTTCCCCTTTTTTATTAAAAAAACATTTATTTACTAATTTTTATTTTTTCCGCATCCGTCCAATCTGAACAATAAGCCTCAGGCGACCTAAAATGGTTTCGGGATATTTATGTTCCTCACAGTATTTTTTGCTCATTGAATGTTACGTTGCTCGTTGAATGTAACGCTATTGTAAAATTTAAACTTATCTTTCTCGATATTTAAACGTATGTTTAAACTTACTTTTCTCGAAAACATATTTTTCAAACTCGGCTGCCTTATTTCTCGCGCACTATTGGACCGATATCTTTCAATTTTTATTTAAATGAAAGCTAATTGTTATTGTTGGAGCTTATACCACCGAAATATACAGGGTGATTCAAAAAAGATGGGAAAAAGTTTAAGAGCTGATAGTACACACCCAAACAAACATTTTGTATCAAAGAATGCATGGTCGGAAACTAAACGTAAAAAAATTAGAGGGCGCCAAAAGTCATGTTCTTATACTAGGCAAAAACACACAATGAACGATTAAGTTAAGTTGCGAAAACAAATTTAATTGCATTTGATTACAATAAGTGCTCAAAATATTGACCGGCAGCTGTTATGCACGCAGTACAACGGCGAAGAACAGATTGGCGAATTTTCTGAAACACACCAAGCACCACCGCGCTCGCCAGATCTTTCATGTCTCGATTTTTTTTTGTGGGACAGCTAAAGGCTCTTGTGTATGAGACTCCCATTGAATCCGCAGAAGAATTTGTCGCCAAGCTTTCGGCTGCTGTAGGGGAAGTTCGCGATATGCCAGGTGTGTTTCAGAAAATTCGCCAATCTGTTCTTCGCCGTTGTACTGCGTGCATAACAGCTGCCGGTCAATGTTTTGAGCACTTATTGTAATGAAATGCCATTAAATTTGTTTTCGTAACTTAACTTAATCGTTCATTGTGTGTTTTTGCCTCGTATAAGAACATAACTTTTGGCGCCCTCTAATTTTTTTACGTTTAATTTTCGACCATGCATTCATTGATACAAAATGTTTGTTTGGGTGTGTACTATCACCTCTTAAAATTTTTCCCATCTTTTTTGAATAACCTTGTACAATTCCCATTGATTAAATATTTTTTGCTGTTCGCAAAAGTAAAAAAAAAAAAAAAAAAAAAAAAAAAAAAGAAAAGAAAAAAGAAAAAAAAAAAGGCTTTTTGGTTCAAATGACATCATTTTGTCAAAAATCAACTTCTATGTTAAAATGAATTAAATGTTGGTATAAGCTCCAGTGAATTTATTGTTTTTTTATAATCTGGTGACCAAATTTGTTTGAAATGCTTAAAACCTGACAAAAACGGTCGCCCGATTGGAAATCCAATGCGACCATCTGCAGTCTCACAAGATTTGTTATTCATTTATTTTAACGCAATAAATAAATAAATAAATATATGAGTGGAGTGCCAATACATATAGTGCAAAATATCGCACAGTGATATCTCTTTTTTTTTTCGTAACCGAAAAGAAATTATAAAAACAAGTCGAGAATTGTACATCAAAAGTGGCAAATGATGTTCGTTTGTAGTATAATCAGCTTTATAAATTTTGAGATCTTGGCGCAATAGCTGTCTAACTCTTTTGAAAAAATGCATGGATACAAAATTTATTACGATTATACATATATATATTAAATTCAGTAATGCGGAAATAATATGACTCAATTTTAAATAAACCGTTAATTACGTAAGATAAGACTTAACAGAATGAAGAAAACATTTATTAATATCTTTTTAAGTTTTGATTCGATTTTGATAAAGTTTGAAATGACTCAAAAAATTCTGCAACGGTTATAAATATTAAATTACAAACCATTCGATTGGGTAGTTTTTGTTCTATTATATGCGGACACACTGACAGACATACAAATGTACGGGCGAAACGACGGCTATAGGTGATACGTAATTTAATTACGAACGCATCTAATAACGTTAGTTTCATGCCAAAGAAATATAATCTCCCGTAAATGAAATAATAAAATCAATTACAAAATGTAGCTTTGTTTTTTAAATTGAATATCAGATAAAAGAAATACTTGAAGGAATTTCGTAAAGGAAAATTTGAAAACCACGTCATATAATTACTTTGATTCACAAGAGGAAAGTTGATAAACAACAAGAACACTCTATCAGATATAAAGATGAAGATGTATCACATCGTCCAATGTAAAGAATTGCATTTAGAACATATTAGTGACAAAATTTTGCCTGTTTATTAATCTAATAAATTGTAAAATGACTTGCTATTGTTGCTAATGTCATTAGCAATAATAATAATATGATAATGTATTGGGAAAAAGATTTTTTAGGTTATCTACGCGTGAATAAAAATCTTCTTTTTAAATAATAAAAATTACTTATTACAGAGGGCGAGGGGCATCATGAATTTAGAAATTCTTAGGTTGGGTGAGGTCAAATAAAAGTTTGGTACCGCTGCTCTATATAATTACAAATGTTCACAGCTCTTCTGTCACTATCAAAGCCGTTATACTTCAAATGGGGCCAATACCTGTTAAATTTATTCGCTCACACTGCCGTCAATATCCCATCCTGCTGCCTGTTATAAAAATTAAAGTGAGTTGCAGGGAAAATGGATAGTAAAGTTTTATATGAATTTAGATACTAGAGCTTTATATGAGTTTTATCCTTTGTATGGAAGTTTTTTCGTACATCCTTTAAAAGCAATCTAATTACGTAGATATTTTATAGTAACGCAAAAACGGGTAGGAGAATATTAAGATAAACTGGTAATAATAATCTAATGAAATTATTTAAGTAAGTTGTTTTAAGGCAAAGTAATACATAGAATTTCGATAGATTGAAATTTGATTGGATATCTTTTTAGCAATTAAATTTAATAATAAATTAAAATCTAATGATTGAAATATTTGCTCCATAATAATCTTTAATTTATTTCTAGATTTTATGTACATAACATAACAAAATGGAAGTAATTTCTTTTAAAATATTATTTTTGTGTTTTTAAGAAATATTTACCTAATTAATTTTTAAACTAAACCTAAAATCAGAAACTTTTTATTGAGTGTATATATATATATATAGATTTAAATACCAAAACTTTTTTCAATAAAATATTTAATTTAATGCAAGATTCAGTATGAGTTAAGCCTCTGCCGAGTTCTTTCTTTTTTTAAAAAGACAGAGCTTCATTAAGTACTTCTTTTTTAATACTTTTTATTCCTACTGTTTGATTTATCGTACATCAAGTAAAATAATATTCAGATTGATCATTTACTTTTATAACGATCTTTAATCAGCAAAAAATCTTGAATACTTAAAAATAAAAATGATTGAATACTTTTAAAATGCACCCCCCCCCCCCCCCGAATTAAAACAAAAAGATGAATTTTTTTTTATTGTTAATCCTCATCTCATTGTTCCACAGCAAGCAAAATAACATTCAGGTATGTAGGGGAGGGTATACGGTGGTATACACCGTATACCTTCTGGAGTTTTTCAAGGAACACTTTATCCCCTTTGTTTCTAAAAAAAGCTATAGTATATGCGTTGTATGGTTTACCCCCTGCTTAGAGCGTATGCCCTTTGCTTTTTTTTTTACGTTTACACCACTAATAACATTCATATTACTCATTTGTTTTGTAAAAGATTCAGCAAAAATGCTGAATTCTTCAAACTGATGAAAGGAGAAAACTTCAGACATTTTAATACTGCTCATTTTATCATAACCTGTTATTAGAAAATATTTGATTAATTATCTATTTTTAGGGAATAAATTGGGAAGCATACGTATTTTTAATTGATATGCTGCTTAAGTGAACATTTTACATAAAAATATAATCTTTATGTATTTTAATTTTATTGTAAGCAAATGTTAACGACCAACTTGTACAAATTATCAGCATGGGCAGATTAGATAGAAATAATGACGATTTTGTGCAAAAACTATTCTATCACACTAGCATTAGTCGAAACGATGCGATTTCGAATCAGGTCATGATATCTCACTACCATAATTACAAATTAATAATAATATTAATAATAATTTTAATATAATGCATTTCAGAAATATTCTCATACATTAAGAAACTTTAATCAATATGCATAATAAACATGCCCTTTATAAATTAAAAAAGACGTGATTCAAAATTTGAAGATCAATGATTTTTCAATATTTTATGAAAAATTATATTATTATAAAATTATACTTTACTTAAACAATGAATTCTTAAATAAAATTTCTACCAGAAATTAATCATTACTGTAAAAACACTGAATTATGAACATCTTGGGACCACCGGATTGTCTACTACTCGGATATGTCTGTTCTTCAGATAAAATAAATATAAACAAATATGATGCTGTAGCGGATCTAAAAAGTAATGCTAAATAGAGATGTCCGCAACATGAATGTGTCCGTTGAAGAAGTTCTACTGAATTATAATATAAAATGCCCCAAGTTTCAAACGAAGAATGACAAGCAACACTGCATAATACGCAAGTGTAATCCTCAACCATGAACCAATCTATTGCAATGAAGCAGTATTATAGGTTTGTATTGTTTGATAGGGTACAGAAATGAGAAAATTTATCTTGAAAATGTATGAAGTTCACTGTAGTTCGATATTCCTTGACAGTTGACCATAGATATTGGAAATTATTCATTAGCCAATTCGTATATTTTATTATATACTAAGTGACCCTCCTGGTGTTGCCCAGGCAGGTGATAATAAAATTGAATGTACACAAAATCTATGTTTGAAGATTTTATGTATTTAAACAAAAATCTTTCTGAATGTTCCTAAAGCTGGGTATTCCACTGACTTCAGTAGTGTGCACCTTCAGTAGTTAATTGTTATAATTATAATTTTTAAATAAAAATATATAAAAAAAAAATTCAAGTTGCATATCCCTAGCCCTCTGCAGCGTATATCGGGCGTGCTACGATCATCAGGCCACTTTTCATTTTAAAATTTTTAACGAAAGGAGATTGTATACAGAGACAAAATCGGCAAAATCCACGACATTGAAAAATTAATAAAAACCAATTATGATTCAAAAAATAGATATACCTGTGGTACACATTCCAATGTTTATGAAAAATCAGTTAAAAGGCAAAAATACAAGATTTATTTTCAATAAACATGTTCATTTTATAAGATTTTGCATAATCTTGAGTTTTTGGAAAATTGTTTAGTTGGAGCTAGGAATTACACCTGACCTTTTCAAATATAATCATTATTTTTATCGTCCTACATCATTTAATCAAATACAATTTAGTTCTAAAAAGTGTTTTTTTTTTTTTTTTTTGTAGTGTTTTTTTTTTTTTTTTTTTTTTTTTTTTTTGTTACGGGAAAGGGTTTTTTTTCCTTCGGTATCGGGTGAAAGAAATTCACAATATTAATTTCCGCCGCGATCAGCTAGTGTTCAGTAGTCCGGCAATTTAAACAAGTGGTCCGAAAATTCTGGATGAAATGAGATAATCTGGCGACTTTTACTCAAAAAAGATCAGTCATACAACATGTAATCGTATGAGGGAATTAGAATTACAGATTCGCATTCCACACCTTTTAAAATATAAATTTACCAAATATGAAGTCATTTCGACATATTTTATGAGCTCTAAACTATATTTACCAAAACACTCCTTTCGTTCGACTGCGCATCGTATCCCAAAATAAGTGTTGAATTAATTTATATATTTAAACAAAATCTTTCTACACGAAGTTAATAATGAGGTCCCACTACCGTCAGCAACCAAAATGTATTTTCTTGTTATTTGTTTTCCACACCGAGTCATTTAATATCTAGAAAACATTTAAAAAACTAGCTTATGCTGTCAAAAAGCCTTGCAATTTTTATGAGATATAAATATGATATTATCGAGACCGGTGAATAATACTCGTGCTAATATAGTGATGTTTAAATATAAAAAAAAGCAATGTTTTTTTTTTTTTTTTTTTTTTTTTTTTTTTTTTCAACCATGAAAATCCTGCGGAAAAAATATTTATTTTCAAACGATGATTTTACCTTTAAATATTATTATATCTAAATATATATATATATATATATATATATATTTTTTTTTTTTTTTTTGGAACAACTAAAATGTTAGTTTACGTCTGTGGTTCCTAATGTTTTTGGCTAGTGGAGGCCTTTATAGAATGGATTTCTATGATGGAGTGTGTTACTAATCTACTAATCAACCGTATACGATGTTTAAGAAGTTAACGGCATTCAAATATATTGCAGCAGAGCAGAAGTAGAGGGGTTAGATAGTAACTTTTTAAAATGTGCGATTTCCCTGTAATGAAATTTTATATTTCCAAAATTTTATAATAGTACACTCTAAAACTGGGAGGAGTGAAAAGGTCACTCTTTGAAAGAGTGACTGGCCTGTTCACTCCTTTTGGGGTGAATTTTGTAAAAATACACTCCTTAAAGAGTGGAATTTTCCACTCTCTAGAAAGGAGTGCAATATCTCACTCCGTTATCGAGAGTGAAGTTGTCACTCCCGAAAGAGTGGCTTGCGTATGCATTGCGTATTAACCAATCAGAAATCAGCAAGGCGACAGCGCCCTCGTAAGATAAGAAAAATGATCACATTTTCGCCCGCCATCTTAGGATTAACAGATTAGGATATCATTAAAATTATTCTTAATGGAACACATAAAATAAAGGTAAGTCTTATTTAATTTCAACCATTTATTCGTGTAGATATGTTAAGATTATGCGCTGAATAGTTGTATGTTGTATAGAAAAAGATTAACCAAGGAATGTTCTCCTGATTTCTAGATTTGAGATTTTTAGATTCTAGAAGAGATTGTCTATTATGTTTCTTCATGTAGCGGTTTGAAATATACGAGTAATAATATAATTGTTTTAACAATTGAAAAACACACACATGCTTAGCAAAACTTTATCAAAACTTCATTAATTCGGCCAATGTGAGTAAAAATAAATGAATGGGAATACAGTAAATTCTGTGTAAGGCGGATTCTGTGTTAGCCTGAAATCTGTCTATCGCGGAAAATTTCTCGAGTCCCGGCGAACCTATAGAAAATAACAATAATTCATGTTGCATAAGCCGGAATCTGTCTAACGCAAAAACGGAAAGTTTTTTAGGTCCCACCGAAATCAAAATTTTGCATAAGGCGGAAAAAGGGATGTTTTAAAAATGAAAGGCATTTGGTTTATGAAACTTTAATACTGATAAAAATACGTCAAATACTCTATGGCGAGCATTTTAATTAAATCCAGTAATAGATTAATAAAGTTTATTTAAAAGAACAGTACCTTTTAAGTATTTCCTTCTTATTTCATTTTTTCCTACATGAATTTGAATTTAAAAGTCATTATTATGAATAGAATGCACATTTATGAAACTATGCGTATTTTCTAAAGTACAATACATTATGCTTTAAGGTTGTACTCAAATTCAAAGTGATAACTTTCTGTCTAATTCCCGGTCATTTTTTGGGGTAAACGTCAAATTTGCAGGCATTTTTATTACAGCAGTATGAAGAAATTGAATAGCGTTTCACATTTATCTATAAAGACAACGGATATTTCAGAATTTTAGTTTCCAAGCGATTGGTCAGGACAAAAAATGAAAGATCTTCATCAGAGAGCTCGAATTCATTATAAGTCAACATCCAATCCGTTTATCGGAAACGAAAAATGCTATTCGATTCTACATCAATCCCGCCGACGATTTTCTTTCTCATGGTACTAGAGAAAGAATGTCACTTTTTTGCTTGCTTGGTACTTTCACTTCCGAAGATCGTGTACGCAATTCAGTCATTTGGTCGCTACTATTTGAAATATAAGGCATGTAATTGCATTTGTGAAAGTAAATGATTTTCATTTAATTTCAGAATTGAAGCAATTTCGTATTCGTAATATTTACTTTAGTGATCAAATAATATTTTTCGAAATTATTAAAAACCATAAATTTCATAACAAGTCTGATTTCATTAAAAGTTTCATTTTCAAGAACGGTACTAAAGGTTACGAAGGTAAAAAATATATAAGATTTGGGCATTTTCTTTCTTTTTTTGGTGGAGGGGTCTTTTTTGCATAAGCCGGAATATTGTATTCCACGGAAAACTTTCTTGGTCCCGAGCGATTCCGTCTTAGACAGAGTTTACTGTATTTTATTCTTCCCATTCAATTTTCCCAATTCCTTTAGAATGATCCAACGATCGCAAAAAAAAAAAAGTTTTATATGTTTCGTTTGCAAAGCTGAGTGACTCAGAAGACATCTGGTTTTCTTTCAATGCCTAGCAGATGACATGTGAACATTAATTTGCTGTACTGTGAGATTTTTTTTTCTTTTTTTTTTTTTTTTTTATGGCTGATTTCAGATTTTACACACTTAGAGTATTTATCATCATTATTATTGTTTTGCAGTTAAACATGGTGTTTGATGATTATGATATTAAGAAAAGGTTGGAACTAGAGGTCTGCACGGACCGAAATTTACAGGCCCGGGCCCGGCCCGGTAAAAAAACTTAAAAGTTCGGCCCGAGCTTGGACCTGCACGAATGATTTTCTACAAAACATTGATTTTTAAGTCGATTTTGTTAAAAATTTGTCTCGTACAAGGAGTTCTGATCCAAAATATTTTTCTTAACTTTTTTTTTCATGTTTATAATCTCCATTTTTATAGAAGTGCCGCAGGCTGGGATATTTATTTTTTTAATGAATTTCTATTGCTTGTATGTAAATGCTTCAGTTATCATTAATATTGTTAATCCATATTCCATGTATTGAAGTGTTAAAAATCTTAAAAATGCTATACAGTAAAATCTTCTAAGACGGAGTTGCATAGAAAAAAAGAAAAAGAAATGCGGTATAGCCAAGTTCAATTTTTACCAAGTGTAAATGTGTTATATATTCTTTTCTTACGTACTAGTACAATAATTTTGCATGGATCAATACGTTTTTTAGTTTAAAACATGGTTCCGTCATAGGCAGGTTCCTTTTCACACGTTTTACTATATTTTAATTTAGTTATATTTTAATAAGCGTAGAAAACTACTATTCTTAAAAATAATAATAATAATAATAATAATAATAATGCTTAAGAGTAGAATAATGGCGATTTAAAAATGTATGTATTTTTTGCAAAAATTTTTGGGCCAGGCCTAAATTAACTGACATTTGAATGGACCAGGCCACGCTGAGACAATAATTTTCATACGGGCTGTGTCAAAACTACGACTGAAAATTTTGGGCCGTGAAGACTAGGGATGAAACCAGTTCCGTCTCTTTACAGAAAAAATAAGTTAGGACCGGTCCGAGCCTTCAGATAAAAGTATAGCCCCGCCCGGCCCGAAAAGAGTGGAGACCAGGCCCGGCCCGAGTGCCGTGAATGAAAATCGTCCCCGGGCTCCAGCCTCGGGTCGGCCCGTGCAGATCTCTAGTTGGTACATTAATTTTTTAAAACTGTATGTAAGCTTTTTCTGCGGTTTATGATTTTAAAATTTCGAGACTGAGTAATATAAAAAAATTAATTATAGACATTCTGCATCAGTTATTAAATTTCCCTCAATTTAAACGCATTTTCTACGTTTTTGATGCACATAATTTTTGGCTCTAAAAAATAAAACATGATATTTAAGCATTGAAATAAAATGTATTTTATGCCTGTTTTGAAGATTATCGATAAGATAGCTTTAGTATATTTTTTAAAAAGTTCATATTTTCTTACTTAATTTAGGACTGAATATTTATTAAAGAGATTAATAACTACTTTTTTCAATTAAAATGTTTTTCAAACAATAAGAACTTTTCATATGCGGTCATTTACTTTATTTTTATTAAAATTCAAACAGATACAAATAAATGTAATTTGTTTATTTTTATATATATTTTTTCTATTTCCTAGGTCAATCTTTTCCTATAAAACATATCAAATCTATTTTGCTCATATTCCCAAAATACAATATTTACTGAAGTAAAAAAAATAAATTAAATATTACTTACCGTGTCGTTTCATTAATAAGTATTGTTTTCAACAATAATGGGCGAAAATTAGAAATCATGATTAAGTTAAGGAATATGTTTAAAAGAAATATACATACATGTTCCAGAGAACATAAAATTTAGACTACATGATCATATTAAATAAAACAAAAGCAAATTAACGCGGATAAAAAATACACATTCTTAATATTTAAATCATACTTAGAACTCATTTAAAAATATATATATAAGTTTATAATAAGCATTGTTTTTAAGTAAAAAAGTGAAAAATATTTTAGAACAATAGGACTTTACAAAAATAGCAATAATTTAAGGAAAAAGTACGGTAAAAAGATAGGAATTTATATTTAAAACCAAAAATTAAAATGACTTCAAACATTGTTAAATATATAACATCCACCTATTAAAAAGTTATTTATAAATTTTAAAAGTGATATTTTTATAGGGCATACAATAAAAGCAAACAAAAAGGGTAAGATTGGAATAAAATATATTAGTTTATTTCTGTCAGTAATCTAAATTAAATTCATATGTAACTTTAACTGATTTTTTCCTTAAAAGTTCAATTAGTGTTACAAACTATGAATTATATAAATATTGCTCATAAAGTATTTTATTCCAATCTTTACCACGCTTGTATCTATTTTCATTGCATGCTGTAAAAGATGTGATTCTTTTAAAATGCCCATAAAAGCAAAATATAAAAAGGATTGACTCCATAAAAAATGAGCATTCACTTCTATGAAAGAGTGACTATTCACTCCTACCAGGGGTGAAAAACCGCACTCCTTTAGCAAGAGTGGATAGTCACTCCTCCGAAAGAGTGATTATCAACCCCTGTTTAGAGAAAATATTCACTTCCCAGGAGTGACTATTCACTCTTTTAGAGAGTCAAAAATTTCCCTTTTGCTCAGAATGAATAGTCACTCTAAAGAGGTTGGGCATATTTTGACTCTGCGATAGAGTGACTATTCACTTCTCTGGAGTGAATAGTCACTCCTTTTTATTTAGAGTGTAGTCAGTTTATTTTCAGATACCAGCCATACACATGTTATTGTCAAACTTTCTCATACATAAAAGTTATTCCAACTTTTTATATATTATACCATTAGACTAATAATGAGCTCGAAGTAGCTAGGAGGCGTTCGGTAGCTTCATCGCCCCGAGCCCAACCCTTACCGCTTTTCGGTGTCTTTAATTTGTGTAATTTTCCTTTTAAATTTGTCCGGTTTCAATTTTTGATTTTTTTTCAACCTGGCTTTCGCTAGATTATCTTATACTCGGGACGTGGCTGGGGACCTACGTATCTTGCTTCCGCGAAAGAGTCGGACTAGAGTAGAAGAATAAAGGGCTGCGGACGAGGATGCTCATACCGGTCGTTCGTACCCAAGGGGTTAAGAAACATTAAATTAATAGAAAATAGTTAATTTTATAGAAAATGATGAGAAAAACGAAATTCCCCTCATTAACCGGAGATACGTCTTAAGCGGGGATGATTTAACGAGAGCCGACTGCATATAAACTGTATATAATTTTTATGTTTAATAATAAGCTAGAAGTAGCTAGGAGTCGTTCGGTAGCTTCATCGCCCCGAGCCCAACCCGTCCCGCTTTTCGGTGTCTTTAATTTGTGTAATTTCCCTTATAAATTTGTCCGGTTTCAATTTTCGATTTTTTTTTTTTTTTTTTTTTTTTTTAATCTGGCTTTTGCTAGAGAGTCTTTCATTCGGGACGTGGCTGGGGACCTAAGAATCTTGCTTCCGCAAAAGAGACGGACTAGAGTAGAAGAATAAAACCAGTAGATTTTACTTTGAGGTGATTTTAGTGACAATTTACTATGAAACTGTGATGGAATTGTTTAAAAAAATTTTTCTTATCATATATTCTGTTTAGTTGCTCATAATTCCAGGTAAATGCCTAGTTCTACCACTTTAAAAGTTTCTGTATTTCGTTCTTGTGGTTGTGTAACTTGAGAATCCCGTTTCAAAGAGATGTGCCGTTGAGAATGAAAGAAAAACTAATTTTGCTGCTTCAGACAAGATTTGGAATTCATCTGTCAAATGACATTAATATTCAGGCAGAATTTTATCTGAAATTCAAATTTTATTCCGCTGTAAGTTGTCAAATCAATGAGGACCTAGTATTCTGCTAAGCTTTAGTTTCGTAGCTTTCAGTTGACGCTGAATTTATTCAGCCCACATTTAAAGCCTCCAACACTTCTAAGCAGTTGTCAAAAAATATTGCTCAAACGAGTCTTTTAAAGCTTTGAGATAATTTTGAATTTTTTTCTGTATTTTATTCTGAAGCTGAATATTATTTTCTGTCAGGAGCGTTTTTTTTTGCGAGCGGAAAGAAATTAACGAAAATTAAATTCCTACATCATTAACCAGGCAGTAGTTCCGTTTTGGTTTTATTCCCACTCATAGTATTTATCTTACACTAACCCACGTGTACTTAAAAATACAAAGGGGGAGATTCCTTGAAGCTTTCGTTAAAGTTTTAAGCTTTAACGAAATTAACTTGCACCAGATTAACTTACACACACTTTAACTTACACCAGATTTAAGTAAGAAGACATGTTTTAATATTTTCAACTAACCAATTAACGGTCCTATTAAATTACGGTTTAAAAATTCAAATTGATTTTTGACACCACTTTTTTGAAAAAGAAATATTCAATTTATTTAATGACCGGCAAAATGTCACCATAATAAAGCCAATTGCGCTATTTTATAAAACCGGTGTGAATCAAACAATTTGAATAAAAGACACAGTCCCTGAATATCACGGAGCGAGAATTAAGGGGTTAAATACTTACATAAAAATTTGAAGTTCATCTGGAAGTCCAAGTAACGACTCTATTGTCAGTTTCTTTTAATATCTCCCTAATATTTTAAAGCTAGTTAAATATGTGGTGTTCAGTTTGTAGTCAAAATTTTATTCTTTATAACAGATACAGCACAAAGTCCTAAATCTGCCAATTTTATTTTACACAAAACATAACTTCTTAGGAATCTTTTTTATTAAAAAAAAAATAAATAAAATAAAATAAAAAAAAAAAACTTGTAGAAAATTTATATTACACGTACATTTTATTTAATTAAAAAAATATATTTAAATAATTGTTGCCATACACATAGTTCTTTGTCACAAAAAATACAACGTTGGAAAAGAAAATATTTCAATTTCTTCATAATACCTTTTTAATAAAATTAAATCGTACTCACATAATATTTCTGCCTTTTTCCCCCGTCACCTTACTCTTTATTTAAAGCGTAAATGTGTTATTGTGATTGTCCCAGTTCTCACTTCATTAAGCATGACTGATATAAATGATACATTTTGGAAGAATTCCAGATGCAGTAAGATGTAAAGCGGTATTCCATTTCACAGTAGTGTATTTTCTTTTAATGAAAAGATTTTTGAAATATATTTTTTTTTTTTTTTTGTATCTTATTTATAATCTTCATCATAAAGTAACTAATGTTATTACGTTAAAGTAAGTCGGATTTTATTAAAATATCGAAATTCTTTTTTGCTTTTACTAAAGTGCTTTATATTTATGAAAATGGATTTTTTATAAACTTCCTGTGCTGTAAAATTTGTTTTGGATGTATTGCATCAAAGTTATATTTTTTTCCATCTGACATCACCGATCAATAAATTGCATACGAACTGAATATTTCCAACTGAGCGAAAAAATGCCCAGGCTGGGAATCGAACCCAGATCCTTGGTTTTCAAGGTCAATGCTTTACAGTTTAAGCTAACTGGTTCAACAACCAGCCAGCATATCTCGCTCAGATAACCTTATTGATCGTAACATCTGGTCTATCATGTAGACAGCCCAACAGAATAAAGCGCAGTTAAAGGAACTCCATATAAACGATGGTTACGTAAATGTGTTAAACAGAAATTGACGATCTCTTTACGTATCATTTTAACATCTCCTTACGTATCATTTTAACGCAATTAAACTGATTGGTAAAGTTATCATACGAATTGAATATTTCCAACTGAGCGAAAAAATGCCCAGCCCGATAATCGAATGTTCGATTCCCGGGTTAAGCATTTTTTCGCTCAGTTGGAAATATACAATTCGTATGATAAATTAAGCAATCAGTTTGATTGTGTTAAAATAAAAGTTTATACTTAGATATACTCAATTCCTACTCTATTGAAAGTTACATATGTGAAAAAACTTTAAACGAATAGAAAAATGGTATAAATGTTTCTCGCACCCTTAAAGTGTGTACCGCCTAACCTTACTAACGATTTTGACAAACACGTGGAATTTATATATATAAAAGCCATTCTCTGAGTGTATGTTCTTTATACAAATCTTCAGTTTTTGGCCGATTTGCATAAAACTTGATGTACATACGTTTTAGAACGTGGAAAAGTTCGAGGTCTACTGAAAAAAATCATCAAACCAATATTTACCCCTTTTTTCTACCACCTTCCATAATTTAACATTATAGAAATACCTCTTTTATTTAATTTTCTAATTCAATCGTTTCTTTCCTGTTGCCACATCCTAAAAAGCAGTACAATAATTTTTAAAAAAATGATACCACGTGTACGTTTTTTTTATAAGTCAATGAAAATTCAGACTCGATCGCTATACTTTTGCATTTTTGAAATATACGTCATTCTGATCAGAAAATGAAAAAATTTCCTATATATTTGAAACAATTTTATCTAAACACGTGTTAAAATGACGTAGTATCTTTATTTAAATGTTTTTAAAGTTAAAAAATCTATTTTAATACAGGAGTTTTAATTTTAAGAAAACAATTTAGGAATACATAATGATAAAAAAAATTGTTTGCTAGATATGACGTCATTTTCTGTTTAACTGACATCACTTTCTAATGGTGTTTTATTCTGAACAGTGCCTCTTGATCTTCTGAAAGTAATTCTTATTATTATCATCCATTAAGTGAAGGATATATCTTTAAGCCGTGCGAATTTAAAAATTCAGTAAATGCGAGGTCATTTGGGAATATTTATTGCTTTTTTCCGCGTATTGTAGGAGAAATCGTATACTTTAGTTGTACTTGCTGAAGAAAATAAGCATTCTGATTTTAAAAGCTGAAACACTTTACTATAATTACATCAAAATGGCATGTTTTTTCCTGAAATTCAATTTCGCGAGATTTAAAATTAAGTCTAAAAAATTTGAGGCTTTTCATTAACGTCAGGTTAAGCATTATGGTATGTTAATATTCTGTAATCGAGTTGCATGTGAAGAATTCGCTAAAAACATGAACATACTTTTGTAAGCAATAGGTTACATAAAAGGTATAAGTCATATTTGTTAAATTATGCCAAATACTGGGCAGCCTGATTATCGAAGATTAATCCATATGCACTTACAAAGATAAAAATAGGTCAGCATTTTTTTTTTTGTTTATTATTTAATAGCAAAATTAGAAGTTAGCCCCTTCAAGATTAATAGGTATGTAATTGAACTCTGAATTTTTAATATTTAAAATAAAACTTTAACGATAAGCGCTTTGAGTAGACGTAAAACCGTAATTTAAATATATTTTGAAGTTAAAACGTTTACTATAACGTAAGCATTTCTATTTTATGAAAAACATCAGGAGACAATTCGCTAAATATGGCGTCTCTTTCTATAAATATGTTGTCACTTTCAATAAACATGGTGTCAAACTAATTAAAAAAAAACTGTTGCTACGTTTTCTTTCCTATTTTGTTGGCATGCTATATCTTTAAATATACCATTTAGCTAAGTGTTTTAATCCTTAAATGCAACGATAACATTCTGCGATTTATTAACCCTCCACTACACGCGCAGCGTACTGCGTACTCCAGAGAAACTCATTGGTAAGCATGGTTTGTACTTTCCCACCGATAAATTCAAATAAAAATCTTCATATTATTTAACTGCAGACATTTATTACAAATTCTACAATGATATCATTTGAAGGTTACTTTCGGAAAAACAGTGGTAGCAAATGTAAATGCCGTACGTACTGTGGATACCGTATACTTTGGGCGTGTATTCTAGAGTTAAATACGATTAAAATTCATAAAATATGTTTTTTCTACGATTTATATGAAATAGAAAATGAAACATAGCAAATGTTTTCTAAGAGTTAGGGATTTTTTTTTTCTTAAAGAAAGCTTTAAGACTGGCATCAGGACTGAAAGCTTCTGGAATTTGATGCTATTATCAGTTTATTCGCTATAGATTTACTTTTTATGAATCAATATTATATCCAGAAACTGTAAAATACATAAACAAGTTGGAAATTGCTCGTCAAACGTGGCAAATGAGGTGCGTTCGTACTATAACTAGTTTTATAATTATTTTTTGCACCACATATTGTACTGAATGTATAATTTTTTGCACTTCATAAGGTGCATAGTCCGTAACATCATTAAAATGCACTTCCAATAATATTTTTCCCATTCCCGTAATGTAACGGAACACTTTTGACCGTCCCTGTAATTAAACTATACATCCGATTTTGATAAAATTTGAAATGGCTCGACAAAATTTTGCAAAAGTTATATATTTAAAGTTTCAGACCATTCGGAAGGCTGTAACATCATTAAAATGCACTTGCAATAATTTTTCCCATTGGCCGTAATGTAAAGAAAAATTTTTGACTGTCCCTGTAATTAAACTATACATCCGATTTTCATAAAATTTGAAATGGCTCGACAAAATTTTGCAACAATCATATGTTTAAAATTTCAGACCATACGGTTGGGTAGTTTTTGCTCTGTTACATGCGGACAGACAGACAGACAGACAGACGGACGGACTGAACGACGACTATAGGTGCTACGTATTTATATAATTACGAACGCACCTAAAAAGAGTAAATTGAGAATCAGTATGTAATTTTTTTCCCATTAGTTGTTGAAAAAATAGAATGTGAGCCGATTAGATGTTAAACAAATTGCAGTAAAGGCAAAATTTATGGGTTATGTCATTCATTGCCACCAAAAATATGATTCAAGCGTTACTCATGGACATGACATTTCCTTATAATATTGCATTCAGAGCAAGTGGGTTCATCTTTCGCAATTTTGGGTTGCAAATTTAAAAAGATCCATATTTAAAAATAAATTTAAAATTCATTAAATTCAGAAAACTGTATTTCAGAGTTAGGATTTTTAATGATCAGTAGTAAAATCAGAAGCAATTAAAATCTGAAAAATGAGATATAATTCTCAAATGAATTTCATTTGAAAGTAATTTTTTATATTCAGTGTAAAAAAAAAAATGAAAATGTCATGTTTAGTAGTTAAGAAAAATTACAGCAAAAGCACAATTTAGGTTAGGTCGTTCATACCATCAGTATGATGTCAGAGTTACCCACGAACATATTTTTACTTTATAATGTATACATATGCTATACCATCGTGAATTTTACTAAACACTACGCCAATTGGTTGATGTTTTTTCATCGTATTATCAGGAAAATCATATATCTTCATGTTACACCAGCCATGAAAAAGAGCATTCTGATATTTAAAACTGATGGATTTTACTATGATTGCGATACAATAACATCATGTTCTTTAATAATGATCTGCCGACGCGAATGTAGAAATATTAATTATTATTGCCGTATTATTTCATTGTCATTTATTATACCCGGAATGCCCCTCATAATTGACTCGAACAACGCCGGGTAGTTCTGCTAGTGATTGTATATTTACAGTTAAAAAATAAGAAAGAAATATCAAACTACATATGATAGCTGCCATTTTCTCCTCGCTCTTCTTATAAAAATTATTGTTATTGTACTATTATTCTTCTTCGGCTGATTATTTTACTAATTCCTGCTATCAACATAAATTAAAATATCCCGCCTGCTCGACCTATAGACGGAGGTAGATTTCGAAGTTAAGTATTAATTTCACCAACAAAAAAAGGACTAAATCCAGATTAGAGATAAACCGAGTTTAAAAATTTTATCTAGCCTCTTTTGACGAATTTTTAATTTAATTTTTTCTGGTAGACTGGTTTTATCAGAATCATATTAAGGGGGTATTAAAAAAAAATTCCGCTCTCAACAACTCGAAATTTTCCGACACATTGTCAGAAAATTTTTTACAAGAAAAGACATGAAACTTGCTGACGGGAATTTTTGAACAGATTTATAAGCGACCTGTGTTTTTATTTTTCGTTCAATTAATTAGAACTTGATTTACATATACATATATTTTCTTAGTTCAACCATTTTTTTTTTTTCATTTCTAGCACTTTCACTTCGGGAAATTTGGTTCAAAATGCCTACTTTGACAGCATTTTTTTTATACATATTGTGTCTTTATCAAAACATCGACCAATACAGTATATTATATAGTTTCTGAATACGAGAATCTGGCAGTTGGATGCGTTTGAGGGTAAAAATGAATTTAAAAATGAGTCAAAAAATAAGTCGTTTGGATTTCAGTTCACCTTTAATACAATAATTTTTTCGTCAACCCCTATTTTTGTTTAAATTGTTTTTGCTGTCAGAGTTTGTCTTATCAAAAACTTGTCAAAGTGAAAGTTGCAGATAATATACAGAACATGTACTAAAAATGTAAGTGGTTTGGATATCTTGAGAATTGACGAAGTTATGAATTTTTTTCTTCTTCAACACCTCCATTTTTTTCGTTTTTATTTATTTATTTATTTTTGCGGAACTAGTTGGTCCTATAAAAAACTTGTCCATATAAAAGTTGTAGCTAATATAAGGAAGATTTTAGCCCCTTGATTTCATTTTTAATTTTGTCAAAAATCTGTGATACATAAATTTTTGCCCCTTTTGCTAGACGTAATATTAACTTTAAACGGATTTGATATGTATTATAATTAAGAAGTTATGGTTTTTTTCTGATTTCGCAAAACGCATCCATATTTACACCTCCTTCGTCCGATTTCGACCGAGAATTTGACCAAGATTTTCTACCCCGTGATTTCATGCATCATTTTGGATGAGATTTGTGCATAATTATGGAACTTATCGTGTCCAAAACAAAGTGATATATATAATATATATATACATAGATAGATAGATAGATAAGTAGGTAGATAAACAGATAGATAAAGTTTTGAAATGGATGTAGTTTTGGGTGCTAGGGTCATGATCGGCGTAGATGTGCAATTTTATTTTCGGAAATTCCAACATAGGTGAAATGTAATGGATAGTATTTCTTGCGAAATCTACCTAAAATTATCATTTCTACTATAAATAATTCCAATTAAAATGAATTGGAAAACTCTATGTATATCATTCAGCATTTCTAAGTCTTAATTTCAGACGACAATTCAAACAATTCTGTTTTTACAATTGTTTAATTATAAGAAACTATGTGAATTTTAACTTCGGTAAAATAAGTAAATGAACTGAAAACAAAATGAAACATAAGCAAAGTAAGTGAAAAAAGGAAAATAAATGACACGGCTACACTAATAGTATTCTGTATTTCTTAATCGTTTAGAATAATTATCACTATTCTTCTTAGTGGTGAAGCTATAACACTTGGGAATTTATAAAATTGAATGTCAGATTATTCAGGCTAACACAGACGACTATTTTTTAATACTGACTGGCACCACTTCTCTAAACAGAAATCCTTAACACACATTCTGGCAACATTTGCAACAGAAATACACTTCAAAATTTATATTACAAAAATAATCGACTGTTGCGTCGCGAAAAATAAATTAAAAAGCTCGTATACAGTTTATCTAATGTGCACTCTTTAGATATTTTTGTACGTTACAATTTAAGTGATGTCAAAACCACACTTTTTATTTCGGATAAAATAATAATTGAAAGATTCATTTGTAGATAACTATTAATTTTATTTTAATTGTTGAGCGTCAAAGTTTTTGGTAAACTGTAAGAATTGTTTTTTTTCTATTGCTTTTCGCTTCCATATACTTTTAAAAATTAACTTATTTAAAGAATTTATTTTAAGTAATAGTAAAGTGTATATATATATATTAAATTGTACAATCCATTCACAATATTATACTTACTCTAATAAACAAATGATATTAAATATGTTAATTTCAGAATTACCTATTAAAGTCGTTTATTCTGTTAGAAACTCTATACGTGGATATGTGGGATTATAAAGTCTGTCAAATATTCTTCAAATTCAATTTGTAAAATGCATTTAGTGAACCTTATATAGAGTAAGCTACCTGATCTCAAAATGGCTAAAATGTAATTAACAGACTAATAGCAAATAGCTTAAAATTTAAAGCTTTCATTTTCTACATTGATATTTTGATAAACAATGGAAATACCGCAATAATTATATACGTCTAACTGTTAAAATATATTCCCAATATTAAAGTAGATATTTAATAGTAATGATACTAATAACTGGTACCGAAACAACTATTTACCGGTACCAAATAACCATACTTCGATTTCAAACAGAAATTTTTACATAATATTTACAACAGGTAAACCAGACAGAAAAAAAAAATAAATAAAAAAGTTAGATAATTTTAAACAAAAATTTGGCATTGGTTAATTTTTATAAAACTTGAGTAAAAATCCTGGTTAGTTTAGTATTAATTGTACTGTTAATTTTCAAGAATATTCTTGCTCTAATTTAACATGACACAATGTATTAGAAAATATAGGTTTTCAAAAAGAAATTTATATAGCGGAAGTTCGGGTATTATGGAATGGTCGGACAATATGGAATACTTCAATATCTGGCTAGAACGGTGTTACAGCAAAGCTAAAAACTTCCAAACGACTTCCTAGTAGTCAAATGAGGCAATATGTTGAGTTCTGTCTGGAAATCTGTAATTGGGGTGACACTGCGAAATAAAATCGTATTTGCAATTGTTTCTGATTTTTCTGGGTAAGTTTTGTAAAATCCTTATTAAGTCTGAGATCTCTTCTTCAGCAACGTTACCCAGGTTCAGTATTAAGTTGAACAGTCATATGTATTGCTTTGCTAGTCAATTAACCTGTATGCGAACTTGTTGGTGAGTGAAAAGGATTTTTTCTGATGTCTCATAAATGTCTGATGTGTGCATTATGAGGTCATGCAGACTGCTGTGGGGACGAAAGAATAGACTACATTTGTGATTTTTAATATATAAAGCAATTTTCAAAGAATCTGATAACTTACAGATTATGAACTGCTGCTTACTCATTAAATAATCTTGGTTATTCTTGGAAATCCTGGTTTAATATTCTTTACAACCATATTTTTCATTACGCGACTTGTTCATTTTACATGAAAGATGTATTTCGTTTTAAAAATCTAAATACTGATACTATGTGTTTTTTTTTTAATTTAAACGCATTAAAAAATGTGTTAATAAATATTAAAAGTTTGTACTTTGGAAAAAGTTTTAATTGTTGTATTCTATATTTCTTCTACTATTTTGTAGTGGTATCTCTTATAGTGGCATATAATAATTACTAAATTATGAAAATTTGAAACTTTTGACAATTTTCTGGAAATTGTTAACTTCTTATTGACTCTTGTTATGTGTTTTCAAATATTATTCCTTTGATTTTAGATACATAGCGAGGAGAGTCTGCATACATTGCAAAAGAATAGTAATAAAAAATCTAAATATTAATATTTTGCTAAACTATGCATGAATAATTCTGACTTCATTTGTTTTTTTATGCATTTCCATTGTTATTTTGTTGTTATGCTGTAATTTAATAGAACAGCAGTAATAAAACCAAGAAAAATATTTTGCGCAATCTCTCCTTACAGGATAGGAGAGAATGCGCACATGGGTATGAGAGATTGCACACATAGGTAGAAGAGATTGTTGTTAATAATAACTACAATTAAATTATTAAAAATAATAATTGAAATTAATCGACATTGTTGAAAGGTTTTTGAGAGTAAATATTATTGAATTAGGAGTGAATATTTCAACCAAGTGTTTAAATAATAAATAAAAGAAAGAATTTTAACAACAGTTAAAATTTTTAATTTAAGAAGATTAAAATATCAGAAAAAGCAAGCCCTACTAAGTTTACCAAATAACGTTAATCTAGTTGATAACATGTTTAACTTGAAAATTACTTCATTTCCATTTCCACAGTTTCATTGTGTTTTGTTTGCTAAACGAAGTTGTCGTCTTCCACAATCGATGCACTTATTGTTGTAAATCGTGCAACTTTCGTGCAATTACCTGCAACAAGCAATACATTGAATCCAGTCAGTTGTCGAAGTTGTCTCCTGTACAGTTCCAGACATTCAGTGCACTCATCCTCATTGAGCTTCGGTTTTTTTCCTTTAGTTTTTTTTATCCCACTTTTTGTGGAAGCACCTAATCTTCAGCAGTTTTTTTTTCTTTTAGCGACATCCTTCTTAAGTCTTTTTTCATGTATGTTTTGTGGATTAGTAAAATTAGTTGAACTCTGTGTCCTTTTGATTTCGATGGCATTACACTACTTGGAATGGGTGAAAGCTTTTCCAAAACGTTGTATTAGAACATTTATTTTAGTTAACAAAATTAATTTATTAGCAAATTAATTGTTCATAAATTGAAAAAAATGTATAAATATTTAATTAAATTATTAACAAACTTATTATTGATTTATTAAAAAAAATAATTACATAAAATTAATTTAGTAACAACTGTATTATTAATTTATTAATAAAATTTTTATCTGCAAAAGTATTTTTTTGCAAATTAATTTGTTGCCAAATTTAGTTTTTATAATTATATGTTTCTCCGAAATTATTTCAAAATTGATTCATTCATACATTTTACACGTAATTTGCAATTCATACAAATTTATCAATAAGCTGTGTAATCTCTCCTAGCACTTAGACTTATGGGGAAATGCGCCATCTCTCCTAAGAAGCAGATGCGCATACTCTCCTATTTTGGTAGGAGATATTGCGCGGGCTTTTATTTAAATATGGCCACTTCTAAAATGAATTGTTGGTGTTCGCATACTTAGTCCAGGTTAGTAGTTTATAAGAAATCGTTTAAGTTCAAAATATTTTGTATTACTGACGTTCTATAAAAATTCTGACGAATAGTTATGAAAATTCAAGCATTTACTTTGGAAAAACAAAACAAAATAGCACTACTTTATCCAAGACGCTTGGGACAATCAATATGCACATTCATGTAGACTAGGGGTGCACAACCTTTTTTAGAGAAGGGCCACTTACAAAAATATCTGGGTTGTCGAGGGCCACATCGGTAACATAGAGAGAATAGTATTTCGGGGAGGTGATCTGTGTCCTATAATCAGATAACGGTTTCACTGGGGGGGCGGGGGGGGGTTACACTTCTAGGTTCCAATACCCAGTCAACATATCCAATTCAGTTGACAAGGATATATCAACAGTTTGCGTTTGTATATATATCAGATATTAGATATAGCAGGGATTGTTTTCAAGGAATGATAATATTCCTTGGCATTATTCCACAGTTTAAATTTTATTTTGTTAGAAGTGCTAAAAACAAACATAGGCATGAAAGTGGCTAGTGCCGAACAAAAAAATGCAAACTTTATGAACGAAGAGGAGAGAAGGAGCCAATCAAAGAAACTACATATTTTTTTCTCGGATGATCAAAGAAATTCGCGATTCTTAACTGATTGGCGAAATTTGCAATATTTTTCCGCGGCAAATGGACAAAATTCGCGTTTTTTTTTCCTAGCGATAAATTGACGAAACTCACGATTTTTCCGCTGCCGATCAACGAAATTTAAAATTTTTCCGCGTATCATTGACAAAATTCGCGATTTTTCCGTATCCGATCAACAAAATTTTCAATTTTTTTCTGCGCCTGATCGATAAAATTCGCGATTTTTCTTAGCCCAATCGATAAAATTCGCGATTTTTCCGAGCCCGATTGAGAAAACATGCGATTTTTCCGCCCCTGATCGTCGAAATTCGTGATTTTTTCGCGTCCGATCAACGAAATTCGCTATTCTTAACAGATAGACGAAATTTGCAATTCTTTCCCGCGACAAGTTGACAAAATTCGCGTTTTTATCTCGTGATAAACTGATGAAACTCACTATTTTTCCGCTGCCGATCAACGAAATTTTCAATTTTCCGGCGCATCATGGACAAAATTCGCGATTTTTCAGAGCGCAATTGACAAAACTCAAGATTTTCCGTGTCCGATCGGCGATTTTTCCGAGAGTGATCGACGAAATTTGCGATTTTTCCGCACCTGATCAGCGAAATTCGCGATTCTTAATTGGCTCTGACGAAATTGGCACTTTTTTCCTGCCGCAAATTGTCGAAATTTGCGATTTTTTTTCTCGCGAATAATAGACGAACACGCGATTTATTTTTCGGAGCCGATGAACAAAATTTGAGGTTATTCCGCTCCTAATCGACAAAATTTGCGATTTTTCCGCACCCGATTGACGAAATTCGCGATTCTTATCTGACTGACAAAATTTTCATTTTTTTCCCGTGGACAATTGACGAAATTCGCGGTTTTTTTCTGGCGACTGACAAAACTCCCGATTTTTCCGCAGCCGATCAAAAAAGATTTCAATTTTTCCGCACATAAAAAAATTACGATTTTTCAGCACCCGATTAACAAGATTTGCGATTTTTCCGAACCTGATCGACAAAACTCGCGATTTGTCCATTACCGACCAACGAAGTTTGCGAGTTTTTGCGTCGATCGGGCTCGGAAAATTCGCGAATTTCATTGGTCGGTAATGAAGAAATCGCGTTCTTTCTGTGGGCGATCGGCGAAATTCGCGATTTTTTTCGCACTTCATCGGCAAAATTCGTGATTTTTCTGCGCCTCATCGAAAAAATTCGCGATTTTTCCATGCGCGATCAACGAAATTCGCGATATTTCCGCGCCTGATCGAAATATTTGCGATTCTTAAATGGCTGAAGAAATTTTCAATTTTTCTCCCGGCAAATTGGCGAAATTCACGATTTTTATCGTACGACCTATAGACAAAAATTACAAATTCTTCCAGTTATAAATTGACGAAGTTCGCGGGCCACACGCTAACCCGTGACGGGCCACTTTTGGCCCACGGGCCACAGGTTGTGCATCCCTAATGTAGACACTGCACTAATGCTGCTGTACAACTACCTGGAGTCGCTGCGCGCGCATTCTACTCCTTCCCGTCGAATCTCTTTGTGCGCAATCTCTCCTACCGCGCGAACTCTCCACTCTTTACGTTATTGTCATGATTTATTTTTTTAACCTTCGCAAATATACTTTTCGCCCTGTGTCCAATATTTTGCAAAGTCCATATTTGGATTTCTGTAAAGCTGCAAGAATTCCTTTGTGTCTTGGGGATACAAATATTTTCTGAGGTATTACGAAATATCTTTGTAGAGTGATTTATATGCGCACATTAATTTATTTGCAGTTTCCACACTAATGTCTTGAAAACATTGTAGTTTTTGACTTAAACGGATTTTTTTACTTACTTCGAGAGCATTGGTAGAATTGTATTTGTAGCTTCGTAACTGAGGAATATGTTTTCGCAAGTTTAAAATTTCAGTGTAACATGATGTTGGCACGAAGCAATCATTTTAACCTTTTTTTGATTTCAAATTTATGATTTTCAGTTGTTGTCGTCTTAAAGTCGTAATTATTCCATCGTTAGTAAATATTTATTCCCTTCTGTGTGCTAATTGTTCTTCATCATTTTTGGCTAATTCGTTGGTTAATTTGACCATTCAGAACGATGCTTTTGTTGGTGTTAGAGCATTGATATTGGAATTGTGTTTTAGTGTTGTATATTATAGTTAATCCGAATGCATATATTTGCTTTTGTTCAGTGACTTTTTGGTCTGACGTTAATCCTTTGTCAATTTCAACATTGATATATGGATATATTTGTGTTGAGATTGTAAAGAGAATGCCTTTGCCTTTTATTTTTTTTTCTCTTGCTGGTTTAAAAATATCTACTGATTATCCTTTTTACAGGGGCTCTATCAAAGACACATACTAAAGCCGGACGGATAATATGCGATCTTTCATGTAAAGGTTAAAATTTCATGATCTCACTTCGATGAGTTATGTACTTTCTGAGAAGTTCAGAAGAACAACAATGCTGCGCACTCTAATTAAATTTAGCATTATGAATCACAAACTGCAGTGTCTAAGATAAATGTGTAAATATTTTATCTAAATTTTACATGTTCACCATAGGATATTGAACTTTAGACACTTTGAATCACTTTTATTTCTTATTCAATATAGAATGTAAAAACTACAATGTTTTTAATAGTGTATATTGACTTACCTCTAAATCCGTTTATATAATGGAAATTTTAATTTAAAATTTTGAGGAGTAAGGAATATCTTGATTTATCTTTATCACTTAACTCAAGTATTTAAATTTCACACAATAAGTCTAGGAATCATAATTTCTGAGAAACCATATTAAAAAACAAAATTTGGTAAAATGTTACTTTAATGAAAGAAGACAATAAAGACAAGGGACGGAACGAGCTCAGTATTCGAGAAGCCTGGAAATAGATTAGTACAAACAAAATGTCTAAAAAACGAAAAAAAAAAAAAGAGAAAGCAAAGGAAGCGAGAAAAGGGGTAATTGTGAGTGAGAAAGAGAAAAGCGTAAAGCAGAAACAGAACTCTTTCTGATTCAAGATAAATATTAACTGTTATTTGCAATCAAAACATGATAGAACACATCTCGTAATTGAGAACAAATTATGCTTGAATAGTTAACAAATTTCTATATTATAAATATTTTTTCTTTAATAAAGATTTGTAATATTTTTTAAATAAGCGTACAGAATAGTATGATATTAAAACACAGCATCATAATGCAGAAGCACGAATGAACAAAACTTTATCAAAATATATCTTTAATAAATATAGAAATAATAATGCTTATTATAATCTGTCAGTAAGCGGTTACAATATTATTAAATCACAATTCGACGGAGTATTATTCCTGTACCATCTTATTGCAGTGTAATGTATTAGTTAGTCAAGTTATTTAATTCAAAGTCGAATACTTAAATTGAAAGTGAATTAATTCAAAGTCAAATAGTATTTCATCTCATTGAAATTTCATAAACGCTATCTGAGCAACAGGACAGCGGATATGAAGATTTGAATTTGAATTGTGATTCGGATCATACACTAATCTGATGCGATTACAGCACGAGTTAATACCAATTTATTGTTATTGAAGTACATGCATATCAGACTAATAGAATCATCGTTTAACCCAATATATATATACCTAGTCACAGTGTCTTTTCATGTCCTGTGGAAAACCGAAATTCTACATTTATATGTAAGATTTTGCGCTGGACTATTTGTTTAAAATACATATTCACCATGCATTTCAATTAAAAATTAAACACAAAAAAGAGCAGTTGAACTCTGAATGTATACTTACCATTTACCTGGTTGGACCCGATGGACTTACACTCAAATCTATTTGAGACTCCGTCTGTAGTTTTCACACGTATGTGTCGGTTGTGGTAGATAGCAAGTAAAGCTATTACTGAAGACAATTCAGTACAGTGATCTATGTTTATCTACTTTCAATCTGAGGATTCAGGGCAGTTAATGCACAAACAGTGTTTCTTAAATCTAAGATAATCTACTCATGAAGTAAATGCTTTGGAACTCAAACATAAAATGTTTAAGAAGCATTATATGAAGAGCACAGTTATCATTAAAGAGGACGGAAAACACATAGTGTAAGCTTTTTAAAGTGTTTTCTGTTTAAATGTTTCTCGAATTAAAAACTACTGTCATCTATGTACATCATATATGTATGGTTAAAATTTTATTTAGATGCAATTTGTTGCTGTGTTTTAATATTTTTTTAGAATTTTTATATAAAGTACCAATTGCCAATTTTCGAATTGTACAGTCGTGGAAAAAATAAGTAAACACCCCCTACTAACTTCTCAACAAATTATCATAGAAGAAAGTTACTGGTACCGAACGATTGGAAATAAAGTCTATTTTTAATTGATGTATATAAAATTTGTTTAAGGGGCCATCTACATGTTAAAACGAACCATAACTTTGTTTCTTTGAATATCAGTACACAATTCTGACAGCATAAATGAACTCTACACCTTCCAATTAGCTTATAAACAAATTTTTATGCAATTCGTGCCATAAGTTTCCGAGAAAATAATTAATTTAAAATGAGCGTATTTTAAGGGCTGTATCCAAATTGAAGTTCCGAACTCGATTGTTAACCGATAGAGCCGCCTCTTGATCAAGGCACGTTTAAGCATCAATGAAACCTGTTTGATTACAGGATAGCAGAATAAATTTCAAAAATTTACTTACTTCTATCATAGACGGCCCCTTAAACCATCATTTTGCCGTTTTTTAAGCATAATTTGAAAACTACTTGGAAGAAAAAGGTGAAATTTGGGAATTTCATAAAGCAGGACTTAATAAATCTAAATCCATAAAAAAAAATTGTATGTTGCAATTCATAATTTTTTCGAATATTAATTTCCTAATTCCTAATTCATATCATAAAATTATAAAAATTGCAAATTCAACGTATTTATGTTTGGGTATATTAGTATTATTGCTACACAAAAAATTAGCTCATTAGGAGCATAATTTCAGGAGATATAAATAAAAATATGAAAATGTAATTTAACATTAGAAGTACTAAATTTTGAATGTCTATAATTCAAAAACTTATCATTCGAATGACTTGAAATTTGGTTTCTAGGCATATTTTGAACCGAAGTTTTGAAATATCTCGTTAAATTTGGCTACTGCCATTGAAAAAAAATGAAGTTTAAATTCGTTTTAATCTGTATATGGCCCCTTAACCAAATTTTATACACACAATTTGAAAGTAGACATTATTTCCAATCGTCCGGCACCAGTAACTTTCGTCTGCGATAATTTGTTGAGGAGTTAGTAGGGGTTGTTTACTTTTTTTTTCCCACGACTGTACATATATTTACATATCATAAAGGTATTTTAATTGAACTAAAAATTACCATAATCACCTTTTATCTTGTTTCATAATTAAGTTAATTTTTATATTAGTATGCAAATTTTTTCAGTGGTTTTGTTTGATTAGTAGGAAAACGCTCCTTATTGACCAATTTTGTGTAGGAGGGTCGTATAAAAATTTAAACTTTTACACACTTGAAATTTTATAGAAAATGTACCAAGAAAAACTGACTGACTTCCTGTTACCAAAAAAGTAAACTGTTACCAAGAAAAATTTATTTCCAAGCTGAAATTTCACATAACATTGCCAGTTTATATGCTAAACAAAAATTTAAATCCATCAAAGTTCCCAAATTTATTAAAAGCCCAATAATGATAAAATAATAATAATAATAATAATAACAACACTTGTCGAAAAAAAAACGCCAACCGCCAGAATACCCTCTCCCCCAAAACATCCATAAGTGCATGATTTTTTTTCCATGAATTCATGAAAAAAATCCATGACAAATTTCATGAAACATCATGAATTTTTTCATGGAGTTCTTGATCCGTAAGTCTCTTTAATTGAACCCTTATAATATACAAAAATATAAACACAAATGAAATAATTTCAGATTTCTCCCGTAATAATTATTTAGTGTATTACTATGTTCCGCAAATCACATCTTCCATTTCTTCCCCAAAACATGAAACGAATTAGTAACACATTTTAATAAATGTCGTTCACTGAAATTATCCTTTCAGAATTACGTAATGCAGTGTTTTTTGTACCAGAATGTTTCAAAATAAACCAATGTTAAATTAACCGCAGAAAAGTCGAACAAATAAATAATTGCAAAGACGTGCTATTATAAATATTTATTCAAAGATTACTAAGCGACAAAATAATCATTTTGTATTTTTCTATCATAACTCCATTTACTGTGCGTAAAATGAAATAAGGAAGCTTAGAAGGATGATTGGAAATCTGCGGTGATTGGTTGCTATTCAGACAGTGTTGCCAGATTGGGGAATTTTTTCTTCCCATATTGTTGATTGTTACCGCTTTTTTGAAATAGAAATATTAGGCCTATTTAAAAATAGTTTATAAAATTCTGAAAAATAAGGCGAATTATACTATTTTAAAAAAAAGTGGCGAGAGTCGAATAATCTCAATTAAAAAAGTCCCCAATCTGGCAACACTGTATTGAGATATGCTTTTTAGCTGGCGAGGTCTGTGATTTGTCTTATTCTGTCTCGTGACAATCAAAGTACTCGCTGCCATTTAATAACACTTGAAAGAATTTATATTTGACTGTGCATTTGGTTGTTTATATTTAATTATATTATGTCTGAACCTTCTGAGGCGCTTGAAATAGGACTATTTTTATTCAGAAGTACATTTTTAGGCCAATGTTTTACTAATATAGAAAACAAATTTCGGACATTTTATTTTTGTTATAATTTTTAAGGTGTATTTTTTTAACTCATTTTTTTTTATAATTTACAGGTGATGCGTTCCAAATTTATCAGAGCCTTTCTCGTAATGTGTTACTCAATAATAAACTAAAAAACAATAACAGTGATGTTTATCCTAATACGTTATTTAACGCCCATCTCTACTTTGTAATAGCAGAAATATTTCGATATACATTTATTATTTATTTTAAATTCAAATGGTGCATGGGAGAAATATGAAATCAGTAATCGGTCATAGTGTTTCTATATGTACATATACAAAGATTTTAAAATGTCATCAAACATTGTTAAAACTTTAAAACAAAAAACTACATATATATATACTACCCTATATATGTAAAATCCTAATGAAACGAATTTATGAAACGAATATATGAAACGCCTGAAATGTATCGATTCTTTGAATCGACCGGTTAAACAACTGATTTTGTTTCACGGCGATTTCTCCTAAACTATGGAATACTTTGCGATGAAATTAACACCAAAAATCCGTGTTGATCCACAGATCTCAAAACTGGTATTAGAATTTTTAAATTCGAATTAGTTTTCGAAATATTAATTTTTTTCTAATTTTAAATACATTTTTTCTAATGATGACAACTCAAATTTTAATCATAACAGAATTTTTTTTCATAATTCAGAAAAGGTTACTATTTTAAATTAATTTGGCGACAGTTGGGCCTCCTTTAAATCTATGCTAAGAACAATGCTTTTTTTTGTATTTCGTTATCATTTTATTAAATACAAATCTTTTATTTAAAAATTAAACATTTAAATTGATGGCTTTCACTTCTTTAAAAAAAAAAAAAAAACAAAAAAAAACGAAAAGAAAAATATTAGACACAGAAGTCATATACGCACCGGGGTACCTAATTGGCACATAAATGGCATTATTTTGATAGACATGGTAACCCGGCTATTGTTGTTTATTTAATAAAAAATGTATATTTACTTTTATTTCTTTTTTAAATTTATATAAATTAATTTGTTCTATAGTAATTAATTATTTTTTTGCTATTTCCTTTTGAAAATAATAGAAAATAATTAAAAAATACGGTACAATGTAGTAGTTATTCCGTCTCCCAATTTCGCAAATAATATAAATCGCAAACCACTCGCCAAATTGTACAGATTGACAAAATTTTTATTTTAAATAACGAAAGAACAAATAAATTAGTATAACATTAATAAATATAAAAATAAAACGTCGAAATAAAAATCACTTGATGACGTAAACACGTGTAACTTGCTAAAAGTCAAGTGAATGTGACATTTACGATCAAGCATTATTTACATTTAATCTTATAGTCCGCGATAGATTTTTTGTCGGCGGGATAACTAAGTAGTACCAAAAATACATATGTAACTGGTATTCGAAAACGAGGCTTTCGCCAAATTTTCGTAAAAAAAAAAAAATAAAATAAATAAATAAATAAATAAATACAATCATGCCAAACATGCGGTGCGTATATGGCATCTGGCGAAATATTAAATTATGTAACAAACCATGATATTTAATTTCAACTTCAAATCAATGTTTTAATTTACCACTCGAACAATAAAAAAAAAATCCCTGCCGGCTCGGGCCTACAGGCGGAGGTAGATTTCGAAGTTAAATACTAAATTCACCAACTAAACTGAAATCAAGATAGAGATAAACCCAGTTACTTCACTAAGAATGGAATCTAGGGAGCTAAACATTTTGTGAAAATCCTAATATACACGAATACACACACGCATGTATATGGAATAAGTTTTAAAAATAGCTAAAGCAAGTTCAGAGAGCCTTAAAGTGTTAAAATAAGTTAATATTTCCATAGTCGGGTTTTTATCATGTTTTAATACGTTTCTTCAAACTCACATCGCGTTACATATTCGCCTGCTGAGGTCCATTCCAATATGACGCAATATATATATATATATATATATATATTTAATTCGTCAAACTATTTATTTCATTTTGAGTTTTCATGCAGAAATCTTGCTCTAGAAGACTTATCACGTAATATTCAATTTGCTTTCAATGTGTCTAACTATTTATTTAATTTAATTTTTCGGGTGAAATTCTTGCAAAAGAAAAGCAATTGTTGTGGTGAGATTTTTTTTTGTTTGTTTGTTTTTTTGTTTTTTTTGTTGGCAACTGCTATAACGAAAAATATTTATTTTTTCCTGTCATTGTTGTGTAAGAGCTGGTTTTATCAGAATCATGTTAAGGTGGTATTCAAAATTTTAACCCTCCCCATTTCCATTCCCTTGGGCCGATTTTGCCAATTTCCCATCCCCGCCGAGATATTAGCCATCTCAAAGTTTTTGGCGAGTTTGAAGACGATCCGTGCATAATTGCGACTTTTATAGTGCGGACAAAATTTAGTACATACATACATATATATATATATATATATATATATATAAACTTTTTAGGTGGGGGTGGTTTTGGGTTCCTGGGGTCCTATCATGAAAAGTTATGAAGGAATTTTTCAAAAGTCGCATCATGGTAACGACCGCAATAGGTAGTATTTCTTACAAAATCTACCTAAAATGCTAACTGGCGAGTTGAAAAAAAGATATTGGCGAGATTTGCACCCGGTTTTTTTTCTTTCGGCACAGATGTCATATACGGCCCCATATTGGCGCGATTTTTTTCTGACGCCATTGTCATATTTGCAACGGGTACTTAACTGGCGCCAAAGTATCGTTATTTTGCTTGATATGGTAAGCCGGATGTTGTTGTTTATGCTGTTGATGCGTTCCCCAAATTGGCGCTGGAAAAAAACCGCGCCAATATGGGGCGTATATAACATTTGTTCCAAACTTTCATATGAAAGGCGAAGGGATCAGATCGTATTTGTTTATGGCATTTGATGACTTCAACTATTATAATATAGATGAAATGATGGGGATAGAATAATATTTGGCGACTTATCACCTGTGCCTGGATAACATTAAAGTATCGAAATTGCATCAAGAGTATAAAAAGCAAAGTGTTCCGCCCGGAATTGTTGATGATAGTCACATGATTTAGGCTATTGTTATAGAGATTGTTTTAAAATATCAGTTGACAGAGACTCTGAATGCTTAATTCATTTTATTTTAGCTTCTTTTCAAATGTTTAACTGATCCTCTTTAATCAAAAACGAAAACAACCATTGGATGTCTTAACAGCAACTGATTCTCCGTTACATTTTTGCAATAAAAGGGAATTGAATGGAAACCCGTTTACAGGGAGATCTGCACAGCTTTTTCTGTATAATTTAATCTTCTCTAATATTTTTAAAACCCATTAGATTTTTAGATTTTCAGATTCTGCGGTGTCTGAACGGGGGTTGGCGAGCGTAGCTTGCAGAGGGCAGAGTCCGCTAGTATATATATATATATATATATAATTATATAGTATATATAAATATATAGTATAAATATATATATATATATATATATATATAATTATAGCGTAAATAATATTTAAGGCCGTCCGTTAAAAAACAACTATACACGAAATAAAGAATACACATTATGGCCTTTATAAAATAATCAAAAATCCATATTAATAGCTAAAGGTATTTGTTATTCGAAAAGGTATTTCACAATTTCATCTGTCACCAAACAAGTTTTCAGATGAATTTAAACGATTTCCACATTTAATTTAATTTCAAGTATGCACTTTGTTTAATTTTTTTTTCAAATATTTTACTTATTTTCCTGAACTAGAGACATATATAACAAGTAATTAATGTATCTCAATTTGTTTGAAAGACAGATTTTGAAAAATTAATATGACAATAATATCAAAATCGTTCGCTTCTAAAACTTTAATCCTATCGAGAGCAAACATAAAACAAGCGAGAAAGGCTTTATTCAAACTAAATCGCGCATGCAACCACATGATAACGTATTCCGAAGTCTTTCATATTTAATCCTATTTGAAAAGCTTTTCATTTTATTCGTGCAATATCTTTTAGCTAAATAAAATGCAAAGTGTGAATCAATTTATTATTCTTAGCTAAACAGTGAGGTTTTATTAAAATAAATAAACATTTACATTAAAATAAATAGCATTGTTTGGGTCCATTTACAGTTCCTTATGAAGAAGAGACATTTTCAATTTCGTGATATCTTGGGGAGATATAAATCTAAGTTTACCATGTGGAGTTAAAATAATTGTCCTATATATAAAAAATGTACATCCAATTGGAAAATCCTTTCATTTTATTCATCCTATGGCATAGCACGAAGGAGCATTCATTGTAAAATAGGAAGTAAATTATTTTGAATAGCTACACAGGTTTTATTACATTGAATAGAAATTTATATTAAAAAAATAGCAATGTTTGTGTCCTTTTACTCATTATGACATAGATACATTGTAATCGTGTCGATTTAAATTAACGTTTACACACTGTTACAAAAAAAAAAAAAAAAAAAAAAAAAAAAAAAAAAAAAAAAAAAAGATTGATTCTACGGTATAGTACTGGCAGCTAGAGTGACAGTTTATAAGAGTAGAATTAACAATAATAAGTCATAAAATAAGACAATAACATACCATTAAATAGTATATTTGGATTAATTCATTTATAAGACGGTACTGTTTATTTTACAGTTATAAACTGTCCCCCAGCTCCCAGTATAATTTCATAAAATCAACATTTTTTTTCTTCTACAGTGTACATTAGGGTGGTCACAAGCAACATGGGGAAATTTTTTTTAATGTTTTATTCGGGGGGACCCTCCTAAAAGTTGCCAATTAGTTAGAAAATGAGATTGGCAAAGTTTCAGCTCAAATAAATAATATTAACCCGTGCCTCATCGAGGTTGAATTCATGAAAATTTGCAATTTTTGGCAAAAAATTGTCGTTTTTCTTTCCTTACGTGAAAAATATTTGTCTTAGAAACCTGATTCTTGTTTTATTTCATAGAAACGGTTGTTTCCTTGAACTTTTACTCTCATGAAAACTTATATTTAATGAACATTTAGTATTTTTCAGGACATCTAGTGAACCATACCCTCAAATTCTGCATTTTTGAAACATAGGTAAAAAATGACAAATTAAAAATTTTATTACTTTTGATAATTTTTTTGTATCATTTTTATTAATAGGCAAAAATAAGTGAACAATTTTTGTAACTTTAAATATATTTCACAAATTATAACTGATTATTAGTTATCTAGTTCTGTGTCTATTAAGAAGGAGCTTTTCGATTTGTATTGGAGTTGAACCTCTGAATTTCCCTTTTTATTACAAGGCTGTTTTTGTTATCTGTTATGGTTATCTATTTTTAGAATTGATGAAACATTCCGTAAAACCCCTTTCCCCTCTTGATATATCATGGCAGAAATGTAAGATTTTTTTAATTGGCCACATGTCTCATCAAATCATCGACAGTAAGCAGCCAAGTAATTGTCAAGTTTTATGTATTTTATTTTATAATATTCGCAAAATGAACTGAACGCCAGAGAAGCTGCTAGACTTAGAATACATCCACTAGCTAACCACAGACATCGACTCTGCAAAAAACTGTTTCGTAAACAAAAAACTGAGCTCATCAATACAGATTTTAAAATTCCCGTTTAGAGAGAACTGTTGTTCAATGGGGTGGAAAACTTATTCACCATTTTTTGAATAAAGAAAATGTAGAGAGGATAAAAGTTTTAATTAGTTGTGGGGATGAAGAACAGTTACTACGAGTTCCTCAACTTGAAAATAGTATCGGAATAATTCAGGCGAAAGCTGTATTTTCAGCTGTTGAAGAGTGGGCGGAAGTTGGTAAAATCCAGGCAATATTTTTTGATACAACTGCAGTAAACACAGGTCGCCTCAGAGTTAACCTGCATTTTTCTATAGCAATTGTTAAAGGAAAAGTCTGTATTTACCATGCCGCCAGCATAATTTAGAAAGCTGTTCTTGATTGTAAAATGGGCACAATCACTGCCCCTCAGCCAGATATTAAAAAAAAACAATTCTGATTGGGTGGTCTAAATTCAACCAGAGTAAGTATACAAATGTTACTGAAGATGAAATACTAGGTATAAATAGTTAATTCAGAAGAAATTTCAAATTTTCTTACAGGAACTCTTAACAATTAACAGCTGAGGGATGATTATAAAGAGTTTATCCAACTTTGTTTAATTTTTATAGAACTCCTTCCTGCAAAAGACTTTTTTTCAAAGCACCTGGTACATTTAATCATGTCAGATGGATGGAGGCACAGGCCATTCAGTCTCTTAAAATATATTGTTTCAGGCATCATCTTTCAATAACAAATTTAGAAAAAGAAGGTATCAGAGATCTTTTCTTATTTTTAATCAATATTTATGCAAAAGCGTGGTTCAATACTTCCACTGCCACTTTAGCCCCCAATTCAAGACCTGCAAATAATAAAATCACTTGTTCACTACAGAAAATTTGATAAATAGGTTACAGACAAAGCACTTTGCTAAAATGACAAACCGCCTTTGGTATCTTAACTCGGATCAAGTTGCATTTTCATTTTTAGATAATACTTTGGTAAAAAAAGTCAACATAAGCCACCTTATCTAAACCATTACCACTTCAATCCTTTCCGACGCAGTGTCCCACCTAATTTTAATTCCAAACTTACAAACGGCACGAAGAATATTTTAATAAAATTTTGCTTTTACAATGAAAGGTTAAAGTAATGTGATTTTAATTTCTAAAAATGTCGTTTGTAAATTCCGGGGTAGACAATCATTTCATCCTTTTACGAACAGAATTTTTCTGTGCCGGAAAGGGTTAACGTGACAGTTGTAAGGGAAAATAATTTATTTTCTTTATTATGCCTCCTTTCTTGTAACACAACTTTAATAATAAAATGCAATTCAGCATTATTTGCTCTCATTTCTATACTTCCTTTGCCCTCCCTTTTTTAAAAAAAAATTCTTTCAGTTTAAAATTCGATTTTTTTCCTTTTTTTGGAATTTTTTTTCAATCAAACACTTTATTGGACTTCACAAAACGTAAAAAAGAAAAACAAAAGGTGGAAAGCAGATGAAATGGAATGTTAGAAATTTTTTTTTCGCTTTTTCATAAAAAGTCAATTTCAGGTGAATTCGGATTCAGGTGAAGTCTGGTCCTGAAAAATGCACAAATTTTTAAATCTATACATTTTTAGAAAAAAATGGTGTGTGGTTCTTCAAAGCAAAACATTTTTATGAAATGAGACCTGCATTATGTTTCTAGGTTAAATTGTATTCATTTCATGAAGGAAAAACAGCATTTTTTTTGCGAAAAATCACGTTTTTTTCAAACTTAAACCTCAATGAGGCACGGGTTAATATTATCCAAATGAGCTGAAACTTAGCCAATCTCATTTTCCAGTCAATTGGCAACTTTTTGGGGGGTCTCCCCAAAAAAATTCAAAAATCGATTTCTTGTGACCACCCCAGTGTACATGCACTTCACCCATGCAAACACCCTCAAAGTTGAAGTCCATTATGATTTTAGAAAAATGCTAAATTTCATGACATGTTCCGGGCTGCTATTTTTATTTGTGGAACTCAAAGTGTCCAAAAAAGTTGTTACAAATTAAACTAGTATGTTGTGGCCATCCCAAAGCTTTCTTCTATATAAATCACGTCAACTAAATAATTTAAATAGGACAAGAAATAACAACGATTTAGCAAATTCATATCAAAGTGTATCTGAATTTGAAGTTGAATGAAAATTCGTGTATTAGTTCTTGAGATAGATCTATAGCGGAAATTCTGAAAAATGTAGCATAACAGCGCTACCTGTTGAGCAATTTACACCAAAAATAAACAAAACTAAATGATATCAAGGTATAACTGAATCTGAAGTTTGTTTAAAATCCAAGCATTTGTTCTTGAGACAAAGCTACTGCGGAAATCGCAATAAAAATACAGCATAGCAGCGCCACCCGTTGAGCGATTTACACAAAAAATAAAACAGCACTAATTTATACGTCAATTCATGTCAAGGACTAACTAAATCTGAAGTTTGATGAAAATTCGTGCAATAGTTCTTCAGATACAGCTCTTGCGGGAATCGTGAAAAATGCAGCACAGCAGCGCCACCTGTTGGGCGAATTACACCAAAAATTAAAAAGCACTAATTTATATCAAGGACTAACTGAATCTGAAGTTTGATGAAAATTCGTGCATTTTTTCTTGAGTTAGAGCTATTGAGATAATCATGAATAATGATGCATAGCAGTGCCACCTATTGGGCGATTTTTACCAAAAAGTATTCAGCACCAAACAATATCCTGTACCAACTGAATCTGAAGTTTTATGAAAATTCGTGCAGTAGTTCTTGAGATATAGCTATTGCAGAAATCGTGAAAAATGCCGTATAGCAGCACCATCTGTTGGACGATTTTCACCAAAATCTAATCAAGTGCAGTTTATATCAAGGTCTAACTGAATCTGAAGTTTAGTGAATTTCCGTACATTAGTTCTTCAGATAGAGCGCCCACAAAATTTTTGTCATATACAGACTCACAGAGTGACAGAGTGACAGACACACAGACAGACATTTTCTAAAAACCATCAAATCGTTCAGGGCATTCTAAAACGTATAAATCCGTCGAAAACCGGAAGTCGAAAATTTTCACGAATCCAATACTTTCTTCTTGTAAAGATAGAAGAAAGTAAAAATGAAATTGTGTCAATTTTCTTATATGCTAAGTATGCTTTAAAAAAAAGTCCCATTTAGAAGTAAGCAGCAATTTGTAATCTAAAGATATTTCTAGCACCTGGTTCGTCATAAAATAGGTTTATGAATTTCTTTCACATGTGTACAAATTAAGAGAATGTTGAATAAATTTAAGTTTCAAACTTCCCTCTTTGTAAGACCCTTATAATCCCTTTAAGCTAAAAAGCATTCCTTGTGTAATAGTACTTCATGTGGAATATACTAATAAACGGTTGTTATTTTACTTTTATCAGGAAAACAACGAACCAATTTGATTTCCACATTTTTTTCTGATTGGTGATTCGAAATAATTGAGATTTGTTTGTTTAAAATCCCATTTTTCCAAAAAAAAATATTGCATTTTAATGAAATGCACAGATTTAATTCGATTTCTGATTTTGTAATAACCGCATGAGAGAGAAACACGAGACATCGTTTTGTCGTTAAGGTCTATATTAAAACAGAAAAATCTCTAAGTATTAGGGCATGTCGATAAAAATAAAAAAAATAATTATTTAAATTTTAGTCATAAATTGATCTTAAACTTATGCAACACATATGCATATTTTCCAACAACAAAAAAAAAAACGTTATATTCAATTATTGTATTGAACTGTATTAAAAATACATTATGATACATATATTTACCACTGAAACGAAAACAAAGTTTGTAAAATAAGTCAAATCGATTCAGTCATTAATATTACACTGCCATTTTAATTTCTAAACCATTTTTATATATAAAGTAATTTTAATACTTAATTTAAAGTAATATGTGTATGAAAAGTAAAATAGATATAAAAAATAATGAGTTTATTGTTTTTCTGTACCATTTAAAATGTTTGTAACGTTTTTTTAGTTTGTGTATTCCGATTGTAAATTCATAAAATATCTAGATGTTAATATTAAATTAGAGAGTGAAAATCTACTTACAAGGTTATTTGATAAAAGAAATAATTTTAATTTTAATAATAAACGATATTATAAAGTGTTGTATTAAAAGTTTGGTGCAAGGTTACCCAAGAAAATTTGTGAAAAGTTTGACACCTGATTTTATAAGACTCAGTTGACTCAGTTATCTAACTGAGCTAAATTTATTATTTAATCCAAGAGGTGGTTTGGATGATTTGATTGGTGTAATGAGTTAGAATGGTATTTTGTTGTGCGTTGTTTCAATGTTTGGCTTGTTTATTTTAATTTTGGTATTGCCATGAATATATATATATATATATATATATATATTACGAAACAATTTAATGGGTGTAGTTGAAATATCACGTCGTGCTGTTTACGACATATTACTGGATTAGTACCACATATTAATCAGCCGCTGGTGATGTTGTATAGCAATCCTACCACTTAGCACAAGCATTGCTAGTGGAGGTGTCAACTCTGTGAAAATTTAGCAGCTGTAGAGCGATGTTAATATTTGTAGAGTCCAATCAAACACTTCTTTATTCATGATGAAGACAAGGCAGGTTAGGCCGTGTGAGTGGTGAAAAAAGGGCGTATGGAGAAATCGGGGGTTTTCCCAATTAAACACGCGGAAACGTAGTCATAGGAAAACTGTTCATTCCATCAGAACATACCAACACTAAACAATTCCCACATGATGAGAAATCAGAGCATTCCACTCGAGCATAAACTAGATACTCATGCGAAATAGATGTTAATTCACGAAATGATTATTCTACATGGCTTAAGACACCGGATAACAGGTTATGTAAACAATCAAACAGCACAAAAAAAATCTAGTTCTGAGCTCATGCTCGAACTATTTATTAGAATGCGCGGAGGAATTCCGATTGAAATGGAAACTTCAGGCTAAACCACCAAAATCACGAACGAGCTTCGAAGTGAAACTGGGATCCGACACTCAGCCAATGGAGAGCGACCGAGAAACGTCACAGAAAAGAATCCCGGGGAGGCTAATGGAAGGACTTTGATTTGAAAAGGCCGTCGCCTAGCAGGCGGGAAAATGAGATGAAATAGAATAAAAATGGAAAAATAGTTTTGATAAACATTCGAAAAATAAGTAACTGCGTTCAGAACTTTACAATTTGGCAGACGATAAAAATTAATGGATTAAAAGTTTAGATTACGTTTTGGAATAAAACTAATATTAAGATACGCGTTTTAAATTTAGAGGAATTTAACTAGAAATAAATAATAGAGTGTATTAAAGAAGGAAATAATGAATATACCGGCAATTTAGAATAATTTAAGTGAATAGTAAAAGTAAAAATTTTTTATATAACAATATCCCTCCTCCCAAAAAACCGGTGAACTGGTGGCTCCGTAACCCACAAGTTCATTGGGGAAAAGCATGAACTCGGATTACAATAGTGTTACCCGGTAATCTGAATTTTTTCTCGAATTCTGTCAAAAACCAAATCAATAAGTTACTGTGGGATTTTTTTTTTTTTTTTTTTTTTTTTTTTTTTTTTTTTTTTTTTTTTTTACAGTCGAACCTCTATCTAACGAAGTCGCTAAATCGCGGAAAAAAGTTCGTTACATGGAAAATTCGTTGAATAGAGATTCACCTTTTAAAATATTTTAAACTACATAAAACAGATTTTAAATTCATAAACACTAAATATTTTTACTAAAATTAATTAATCACATTTTTTTTAATAAATTATACCGATTTGTTTTATTTATTTTACCCACCAATATCCATCATCAATTCTTTTTTTTTTCTATGTATCTAAATCTTTGAAATCTGCATGGAAAACAAAACATTGTTCGGGAGTACACTGTATTTTCTGTTTAAAGTAAATAGTTTTACATTAAAATTAACGAATTTTAATGACCTTATCATATTTATTATTATTATATCAAATAATTTTAACCATACATTAACATATGCGTTCTTAAATTTAGTTTCTGAAAAACTCTGTTAATTTTGTCTGAGTTTTTTCTTTTAAAAAGTGCTTTGTCTCATAATACATCTCTCATCTTTGCAATGCACCAAAAACACTTTCATGCGTATTTTCTTCTAACTATAATCCGCGTCAGATTGTTTCAAATGATTTTAGCTTTTCATCATACGAAGTTTTGTTAATTCCTGCATCATGATCATTTCCGTCATCATCATGTTCGTCTCATCGCAATTCATTGCTGTATTGTTTTTTATTTTTCACACTGTCGAAAATATCCAATTCGGATATTGTTTCCAAGGTCTCAATTTCAGAATTAAGTGAAATAGAATCATCAATCAGCACCTCATGGTTAATTTCTTCTTTTTTTCTCATTTGTATCCACATTTTTTTAAGTTACTCTAACGGATTATCGTCTTCGTCCTCCGTACTTACCGAATTTTCACTGCTGACAAAGAAGGTGCCTGATAAAACCAGTTCAAGGCCATTGAACAACATAAAATGTGTTTAAAGAAAAAATAAGTTTAAAATGTCCAGAAATATTTTGAGAAATGAGGAGAAAAAAAAATTAGATCACAAGAAAACGTTCGTTAAATATCGAATGCACTTCGCTATTTGGAGGTTATTTTACGAAGAAATTCGCAAAATGTTCTTGGTTCCAAGGAAAAGTTCGCAAAATAGAGGTTTGTTAAATAGAGGTCCGACTGTATTTACAAAGATAATATAAATATTTCTCCAACATGGAGTAAATTATATTCTAAATAATCTCCTCTTGTTTTACTAACAACTTATTACTTACAATATTAACAGATATTGACAATATTAGAATTGTTTAGGAGTTTTCTTAGGAATTTATATTCTTTCCACATCACGATTAAACATTAGTTTAATCTCCATAACGTAGAAATTTTCCATACAATTCACAACTTATATAAATAAAAGGAAAAACATGAATATAATAAATTTAAAATTTATGTACAAAAATTTCAACTGTGTATCAATCTCCTACAGTTTTTTAACTGGGATGATTATATTGTCCTGATACTATGCTATAGTCCATTGAAATTCAATTATTGCTCATTTTTGACACAAGAAAAAACCTAGTCAAAAAAAAAAACCTAGTGCCATATGCACTCTATAGTATTGTATTGTTATGATAATAGCGGTACCATACTATTACCACTTTTCCATAAATTCTCTAGTAAATATTTTACTTTCATTATGTTCAGATGTTATCACAATATTTAATTTATGAGTATTCTCTGATATCTCATATATTGACTTCATTAATTCATAACACTTATTTTTCCTTATTACCTCTCTTTTATCTCAATATTCAATAATAAATTATCTATACTTTCTATCATACAAGATCTAGCAATAGTAAATTTAATTCAATAATAACAATAACTCAAATTTCTCATTAATAATTTCAAAGTCATATTTTAATTCATCACTTCAGTGAATAATAATAAGAGATTATTGCACTCAATGATATTGGCTGGGTAAAAAGTTACATAGCATAAAAAGTAATCTCCTATCAATACTAGATTCAATATGAAATGAAATTATACCAAGTCAAAAAAAAAAATCTTAATTTCTCCAGCAATATCATTGAAACAAAATCTTAACAGGTGTTTTTTGATATGTGTCGAAATGTTTTGTTCATTTCCTACATGGTTACGCAATCAGTAAAAAATAAATAAATAAGTAAGCAAGAGAAAAACAATATTTGGTTTTGAAATCCAGAGACTTGCATAATCAACAATTATTCGCATAAATTCTATAATATTTTAGTATTAATAATTATAGTTCAATAATTGATATATATTTTTTTAAGTTATTTTATTCCAGTTAACATTTATTCATAGTTTACATGTAAATTTAAATTTTATTTAATATTCTAATCTAATTCAATTCAATATAAGAAATCTCTAACTCAAATCAACTCATTTACGCCCGCGTAAACAACTAATTCAAGTAAAACTTCAGCAGTAATGTTCTCGTGGATCCTACGAGAACATACCGTTATATAGAAAAGCATTGATTAATTAATTATAATTTATTTAGTTACTTTTTATTAATTAATGACTATTCTAAATTTAATATTAAGCCAGGGCTTTAACATTAGTTGGTTGTGAATTCTCATGGGATAATTTTAATTGATCTGGTGAAAAGTAGGGGCGCAATTTAGATACATGGACGACTTCCGTATTTCTATTTTGACTTTGCCTATCAATTGGAACATTTACAGGAGATAATTTGTTAAGAATTTGAGAGGGACCAGAAAAAACTTGTGAGAGCTTTCTAGTATTGGGGTAATTTAACTCTTCATAAATTACAAGATCTCCTACCTCAAACTTTTTTCTGAAATAACTCTCTAATTCATTAAGATCATTTAGCTTCATAGAAGCAAAATCAGAAAATCCTGTACTAGTACCTAAAACTTGTACTTTTATAAATTTTTCTGAAAGAATTTCAACTATCTTACTGAAAGTAGTACACTCTAGACACTCAGTAATGAACACTTTTAAAGCTTCTACCTTCAAAGATATTTTGCATTTTCCATTTTTCATCTTTTTTATCAGAATTTCATGCTTGGTCAAAATGTTTCAGCCAGGATTGTATATCCATCTCTGACCCTGGGTTAAAAGAGATGATATTTAATTCACTTTCACTCATTTTATCACTAGAGTTTTTAACAAATACCGATCGCATTAACATAAAAGAGGGACAACTCATTTATACATGGATTCATAATAAATAATGTAAATAAACTTTAAATAAAATAACAAATGTAAATATTTTCTTTTCTAATAAATAATAACAGTAATACATCAAATGTAAATAACGAAATATGGTGAAATATAAAATAAACAAACAAATAAATAAATAAATCTTTTAAAACTTACGACCTTGGGTTGTTTACAGACATCGTACTTTTCTTTCTTTCCTATAACTTTTATTAAAAGAAAACAAAATGATTTTCATCTATATAGACGCAGATTCAGGGTAAAATGCAGAATATCAAATCGTGGTTACCAGGTGTCATCGAAGGTTTCGATTGATTTCACAATCCCAGGGACACTTTTTCTCCTTTTAGAAGTGTAGAGTAGAGTAGGTCGACATTATCCTATGCCGTCTTCTTATTACGAAACAATTTAATGGGTGTTGTTGAAATATCACGTCGTGCTTTTTACGACATATTACTGGATTAGCACCACATATTAATCAGCCGCTGGTGATGTTGTATACCAATCCTACCACTTAGCACAAGCATTGCTAGTGGAGGTGTCAACTCTGTGAAAATTTAGCAGCTGTAGAGCGATGTTAATATTTGTAGAGTACAATCAAACACTTATTTATTCATGATGAAGACAAGGCAGGTTAGGCCGCGTGAGTGGTGAAAAAAAGGCGTATGAAGAAATCTGGGGTTTTCCCAATTAAACACATGGAAACGTAGTCATAGGAAAACTGTTTATTCCATCAGAACATACCAACACTAAACAATTCCTACAGGATGAGAAATCAGAGCATTCCACTCGAGCATAAACTAGTTACTCATGCGAAATAGATGTTAATTCACGAAATGATTATTCTACATGGGTTAGGAGACCGGGTAATAGGTTATGTAAACAATCAAACAGCACAAAAAAATCTAGTTCTGAGCTCATGCTCGAACTATTTATTAGAATGCGTGGAAGAATTCCGATTGAAACGGAAACTTCAGGCTAACCCAGCCAAAATCACGAACGACCTTCGAAGTGAAATTGGGATCCGACACTCAGCCAATGGAGAGCGACAGAGAAACGTCACAGAAAAGAATCCCGGCGCCGCTAATCGAAGGACTTCGATGTGAAAAGGCCGTCGCTTAGCTGGCGGGAAAATGAGATGAAATAGAATAAAAATGTAAAAATGGTTTTGATAAACACTCGAAAAATAAGTAACTGCGTTCAGAACTTTACAGTTTGGCAGACGATAAAAATTAATGAAGGGATTAAAAGTTTAGATTACGTTTTGGAATAAAACTATTATTAAGATACGCGTTTTAAATTTATAGGAATTTAACTAGAAATAAATAATAGAGCGTATTAAAAAAAAAAGGAAATAATGAATATGACGGCTATTTAGAATAATTTAAAAGAATAGTAAAAGTAAAAATTCTTTATATAACATTTATATATATATATAACATTTAAAATTTTGAACAAAAATTATGACATGAAGTAATTATTAATTAAGATTTAATACTTGATCCAAACACTTATAAATGAAGTATTAAATGCGACTCACTTATTATAAATTTTAAATTTGTAAAAGATTAATATGAACAGGAAGTTGAATGCATAGAAATATTGTGAAGTAGAAATATTTCACGCATATTGTTAAACTATATGTAACAAAAACAAACAAATGAAAAAAGACCAGAAAAAATAAAATTATTGATAGTATTATTAAATCCATTGTTCGAAATGTAGTATTTCATATTGGAAAATATATAATTTCAATAAGAAAAATTACAAAAGGAATCAAAAAGGAAAACAATACATGAATAAAAATTAATCTTATGATGCGAAACTCGTTTTCAAAGGCAATATTTCAACATCATAAGTAAAATACACTTAATTTCTTAAAGAAAGATATGAAGAACTGAATCTAAGAAATACGATATTTGTAAATTAGTATCGATGCAAGGCGTTTGATAAAACATCCTTAGTTAATGCTGTGATATTGAAGTATATTAAATGAAGTTGGATTCATATAAAAAATTCAACGTGTTGTATATAAACGTTCAATTGTTAATAAAGTACAATGTTACACAAAATTTACATTAAAAAAAAAAAAACTTTGTGTTTGCGAAACAAAAATAAAAATATATAATAAAATCTGTAAAAGAAACTTTTTACGCTTTACACCCCGACATTATTCCAATAAAGTTACTACGTAGATGTCATAATTTTTTTTATCATGTAAATGACTTCAATAGCTTCAGAAATAAACTGCTGTTCTTTAATTGAACGATGACAGGATTGGCAAGAGCGCCATTTTTCAGTACCGATTAGAGGTGAATGAATGCGGATTCGAAGCTGAAGCGGACGTTGATCGATATTTTCTTGTAGTGAAGCTAGATTGTATATATATATATATATAAATCATTATATATTTAAACCAAGTGATAAAAAAATTCCTTGCAATTTTTATTATTCTGTTTATAAAAGATATTTATTTCAATCAATTATCATTCAACATATTTTTTCCTTTTTCGCACGTTATATAATAAAAGTTTGTCTTTAAACCCCTTTCCTGATAATGTATTTCTACATCTATTCAATTTTTGGGTCGTGTATGTGTTTTATGAATGTCCTACAGACTGCATTAACTATGACTGATAAAAACAATACCTTTTGGAAGCTGTCCAGTCGTAGTACAAAAATAAAAAAGAAATGTCGTTCTTCATTGCTGCATTTTTTTCGGCGCAATTTTTCCCAGTTTTTTGATTTGTTGCGTTATTTTCATTTTCCGTCATAGATAATGTAATGTAACAATGTAACGACACATTTTAATTTTTCTAAAAAACCATTTAAAAACTATATATTTTATATTCAAACAAAATATTTTTATAGTGAGTATTTTATTATTTTTGTTATGTTACATTACATTTGCATCTATATTGTATTCTAAAGCAATCAATGCATTTTCATACTCTTTCTGTGTTCAGGAATCGCGTGTAATGGTGGGCAATGAATTCTTGAAAATGTAATGCTGCTTAAATAAAAACATTCTAAGAAAATAAAATCTAACCTTATATCTCTGCAGAATACATTTTTATGATATGAAATAATAACCAAATGATATTTGAGACTTATTTACTTAACCCTCTCGTCGAATTTATTTTCCGATTTTGGGGGAAAATTACTTTTACGCTAACAAAATTAAAAGTAGCTATCGAAATCACAGATGTTACAGTTTACTGAAATTTAACGAATGTGTTCTTTACATAAACATATCAATGTTGCACGTTTTTAATATAAAAATAGCCTAAGGAAGAATTTTTTAAGACGTTTGGAGAATGTCGTATTACAAACAGATTAAACAAACATAAAAAATTAGTAGTATTTTTGACCTCTTATCACAAATTACTAATTCGGAAAAGGAGTCCCTAATTTAAATTTAAAGAGTGAAACAAATGTTTGAATTTAAAAAAAACGCCAATGGTTTACTAACAATAATTAATAAAACTTTTATTAATATTATTATTATTAAATGCTGAAACATAAGTAAAGTTATAATGTTAAATGTATCGACATATGTTATCACTATTCGGTGCTGGAATTAAGAAAAATATTATTTTTTCTTTCAAATATTGCTATTTGAATTAGGAGCTTCATATGAGGATCAGGGTTGCGACAGGGTTAACTTATTCTTTGTTTCTGTTAATGTATGTTTTCACATGATTATCCTAATTTATTTCCCTAAATAATTCTGACATCTTTTTGATTCCACATACTTCTTGTAAAAAGTAACATTAATGGTAAATAAAATTGTAGTTTCAAGGAATACCAAAATCTGTCGGCAGAAATGTTTCAAAAACAGATAGAACGTTTTCATAGAAAAGTATTTTTTTTAGATTAAATGTAGTGTAAATAAGTATTAAAACGAGATTTGAGACATATATCCCGTCAATTTATTCTCTGTTTCTGCTAATGTATGTTTTGGCGTGAATATCCTACTTCATTTCCTAAATAATTCTAATATCTTTTTGATTCTTTATCTTATGCGCCTTTTCTTAACCCCCTCCCCCCCCCACACACACACCAAAAAAAAAAGAGTAACGTTAATGGTAAATAAAATGTCCCGTTCGGGGAAAATGAAAATGGGTTGTCAGAAATGTTACAAATGCATACAAAAAGTTTATCATATCAAAGTATATTTTTATTTTATTTTATAAGACTACATTTAGTGCAAATAAGCATTAAAAAGATTTCATAAAGTGGCTTTTATAATTTGTCATAATTAAAAAACTTATAACTTTTGTAAAGTTTTACTTTTGACTGACGTTTTTAATTGCAATAAGTATTTTAAATTGAAAACTGTGCAACTGATTGGCTAAACTTTCCCAAATTGAGGACGTCCCCCGATCTTATTACATTTGCAATTATGAGATGTAATAAAAAAAATGTTCTTTGTTTTTATTTTTCAAATTAAGAATGATATTCTAAAATATATTATACTTAATATATAGCTTTAATTATTTAATTATTAATATTAAATATATAGCTTTGCTCGCGTAATAGTTGAAATATGCCAAGGGATATTTGCATGACTATTTGTTATTATAAGAACACTTTTTGGAATAATTCAAAAATTACTAATTAAGTCACAGTTCGACTAAACTTGATTATAAAACTGCAATAGAAAGAAATGCGATTTTAATTAATAAGAAGAACTAACACTAATTCTAAATACATGATAATTTAGAAAGTATTTTCAGTCTTTTATGTTCATTTCATACGCTCACTTCAGTAGTCATTTGAAGTTTTAAATTTTTTAGAAACCACCTTAACACATTTTATCTTAAAATTAACCATCATGTCAAATTCCAAGCTTCTTGTCTAACAGTCTACCAACCTCTCTGGTGATAGTGGGACCAACATAAAATGCCGAAACAGAGTTGAAATTGATAGTCTCGGAAAATGTTGAAACAGAGACTGTCACCATCAATTTGCAACATTAACTTTGAAATCGTTTGGTATTTTTTAATATTCTATAGAAAACGGAATTTAGATATTTTTAAAGGATTTCTTGTTTTTCCTGCCAACCAGGTGGTAGTGACACTAGCATAAAATATAGCATGTATATGATCAGGGACTATCTCCCTTGATTCGCAGCTAATACTTTCTGTATTCGGTTTATTATTTCCTGAGATAACATAGAAATAGTAATTTAGGACACTTTTAGAATGCTTTTTGCTCCTTACCTTCGCTTCACCCCTTTTTAATTTCGAATTTACTTCTCTTAGTTCTTACCGTTCTTAGAGGACATTTATATTTTATAAGTAACTACCGTGCTATTTTATACCGTGTTTCTACCCTCTTCAGTACCGCAAAAATTGCAATTTAGAAAGTTTTTTGCTCCTGCAACCCTCTAGCAGGGTGTGGCACCGACATAAAATATAGCTTATGTTTGAGCAGGTTCTATCAACATCAATTTGCAACGATTATGTTTGAAATCGGTTTCGTATTTCATACTATTGCATAAAAATCGTAATTTAGAACGCTTATAGAACGCTTTTCGCTGAATTCATCCTTTTAAATTTGGAATTTTCTTTTGACAATTCTTAGAAAGGATTTTCATCTTTGAAGTAATTACCATTCCAAATTTAAAATTTTAGATGCCCTCAGTAACACAAAAACGCAATTTAAATTTTCTTTTGCCCCTGTAACCCCCAAGTGGTAATGACAACAACGTAAAATATAGGCTATGTTGGAGCGAGGACTTTCAGCATCATTTTGAAACCCTTACTTCTGAAATTGGTTTATATTTCCTGAGATTGCGTAGAAATCGCAATTTAGAATGATTTTAGGACACTTTTCTTTAATTTGCACGCTTTTTAAATTTCAATTTTTTAAGAAACTGTTCCCAGAGAACATTTACATGTCATAAGTAATTACCATGCTTACTTTCAATTTACTGAGATAGATCCTTCATTGAGCAAGGGCTGTCATCATCAGTTTCAAACCATAACTTTGTAAATCGGTTGGTACTTTCTGAGATTGCGCAGAAATCGCCATTTAGAACGTTTCTTAAAACATTTTTCGTCCATTTTCACCACTTTTTAATTTCGAACTATTTAGGAAGTGTTCCCAGAGAACATTTATATATTATATGTAACTACCATGCCTAATTTCAAGTTGCTGGCCCTTGCAGTATTACAAAATACGCAATATGGATTTTTTTCCCCTCCTGCACCTCATTTGGGGTAGTGGCATCGACATGAAATACAGCCTATGTTGGAGCGGGGTTTGTAACCAACGTTTTCACACCATTATTTTTTAAATTGTTTCGGTACTTCCTGAGATTGCGTACAAATGGCAATTTAGAAAGTTTTTTAGATCGCTTTTCGCTCATTTTCACCCCTTTTAAATTTCAAATTTTTAAATAAATGTTATTAGAGATCATTTATATATTATAAGTAACTACCATGCCCGATTTCAAGCTGCTAGCCGCTGCAGTATCACAAAAATACAATTTAGAACATTTTTTGCTCCTGAACCCCTTTTGGGGTAGTGGCACTGACATAAAATATGGCCTAAGTTGATTGAGGGCTACGGCCATCGTTTTCAAACCATTTTGTTAAAAATGGAATTGTATTTTCTGAGATTGCGTATAAATCGCATTTTAAAACGGTTTTTAGAACACTTTTTCGCGGATTTTCACCCCTTTTAAATTTAGATTTTTTTTAAGAAATGATCTTAGAGATCATTTACACCTTATAAGTAACTACCATTCCAAATTTCATGTTTCTAGGTCCTTCAGTAACACAAAAATCGCATTTTTAGAACGTTTTTTGCTCCTGCACACTTTTTTGGCCGGTGGCACGGACATAATATATAGCCTATGTTCTAAGCGGGACTAACAGCATTATTTTTATACCATTAGTTTTGGAATAGGTTCGGTAGTTCCAGAGCTTACCTCCTACAAATAAACAAACTACTTTACATATTTATAACATTAGTATAGAATACTGGGGAATTATTTTAAGGAAATTACATTTGAAGTATAAAAAATATATATATTATCTGTTTTATTTACTTAGAATACGAGATATGGTTCATAATGCCCTTAATAACGAATAAAAGTTTATAAACTCCTAGTACAATAAAAGTTAGAGGAAAATACTCCATAAGTCTGTAAAATAGATTCTTAGATAATTCAACATTAACTCTTGGTTTCGAGCTTAACGTTGTGATTTAGTACGTACAGTCTGCTCAACAAGAATGTAATTGTCGTTCGATAACACCAGTCTGCATTTTTAAACTTTTTGTCAGATGATTTCTTATGATCAAGTTTCCCTGAATCAATATTTGTCTATTGAAGGAGAATGTTTTACGTATCTCATTTCGAAGTTTCCAAACCTGTCTTTTGAAAAAATAAAGGCAAGTGTATTTGACGGCCCACAGATTCGTGAGCTCATTAGAGATGAACATTTCATCGGAGAAATGACAGAACTCCAAAAGAATGCTTAGTTGTTATTCAAAAACCATGCCAAAGACTTTCTTTGAAATACGCGAGTAGAAAATTACACCGAAATTGCCCAGAAACTTTTAGAGAGCTTCCAAAGGCTTGGTTGCAACATGAGCATCAGACTTCATTTTCTGCATAGCCATCTTGATGACTTCCCGGAAAATCTTGGTGAAGTCAGTGATGAGCAGGGTGAGCGATTCCACCAAGATTTGAAGCTCATGGAAGAACGGTATCAAGGTAGATGGGATTAAAATATGATGGCTGACTACTGTTTAAGCATCAAGCGAGATTGTCCACAAATTGAATACTCCAGGAAAAGCTTCAAGCGAAAATTTTTACCTTAATATGTACTTTTTTCGTTTTGTAAAATGATTTTACTACTTGTATGAACGCAATGTAGTGTATAGTAAGTATATACAGCCGTTCTATGAATAATATATTTGGTATTTTTTTCTTTATTTTCCTTTGTATCCACATTAAGTATGATTTCGGGGGTATCCTGTAGTTAAAATGTTGACGTCATAGAAAAAAAAAACTGCGATCATTTTTGGATTTAGATGCCAATAATTAGTCAAAAACAAGTGCCAGATCTAAGTCAACAAAATGTGTGTTCCCCAGTGTTATTCATTTAATTTTAATATTCGCATTCTAAAATTATTTTAATTCCTTCCTTTTTTTCAAACTTCCCCTGTAAACTTTTCTTTCTGGCGTAACATTTCGTTTCATTTTAAAATCATAAACGTAGTTTTTAAATCTGTACTTCTGGTAAAAGATTTCTCTGGAACATCCTATAACCTTCTATTTCTGATATCAATTGCTTTTGTAGTTCCGGTTTTGTTAAATTAGTTTAACACGTAATTAGTTTAATTCGTAACACTTTACTACTATTTGGATTCTTATCTTAATGAAATCTATAAAATTTCCTCTAATTTAAAGCAGTTTTTCATACTCTTTAGCATTGCTAATTGTGCTAACGCAAGGCTCAGGTATCTTTGTTCCTCCCAAATTGGCATGTTTCAAGTATTATAGCAACCCCTTTCCTTTTCTTCTATGCAGAGCTTGCGCGCTATTTTAGAATTCTGACAACAAGCGCAGAAATGGGTGGCGAACCCTCGCCCTTCTGCAAAAATAAACGGATCTTGTGCGTACAGTAAAAATGGCAAAAGTGAAAGAATATATTTTTTAACATTGTGTGATCGGCTGCATAGATTCTTGTGTTTTGTGTCGAGATCTTTTATCAGTTCCTGTAATATTGATTCTTCAGTAATATGGGGATAGAAACCCTGCCCATGGCTGTATCATTATTTTTTCATTCATATGATGCTTTCGTTAGTAGTCGCAGAATTCGATTGTTGAAAAATCATATAAAAGCCATGTCTTTTTGGACATGTCCCTCCACACTCCCCAGGAGAAAATTTGTTAAGTTTTTCTCGAATATGAGAGCTCATAAAATATCGATTTGTGTATTTTTCATCATGAAAAAGGTACAGCTAAAAATAAGAGTTGTGCTTTATAAATATGTTCTTTTTTTATCGAGAGAGTTTCAACAAAAATAAAGATATTTTCATTGATGATTAACGTCTTTGCATTTTCCTTTCATTAATACGTCTACTACTGTTTTTTTTTTTTTTTTTTCGTTTCTGGTCAGTACAAGTAATGTTTTTTCTTTTACTTTTGTTATTGATTATCAAATATATGAGAAATAAATACATAATTATTTTAATTAATGACTGTTATGTTAGAGTGTCCTTTTGTGGCCACAGCACAATGTAAATAACACTACACTGATTGATCAGGAGAAATAATTTTTGGATTAATAATAAAATTTCAGTATTTAAAAATGTCTTTACGATATTATTCTTAACCTTCTATCATCCAACCACCACAATCTTATCTACACAACTTCCAGGTTTTGTAATATTTAAACGGAGCTTCTGTCTATAAAATAGTCAATGAAACATTATCTTCATTTGGAAAGACTTATCCAATGATATGCCACTCAATAGGGTTCGTAATATGTTTTCTTTTTCGTCTCTACCGCAATTTTGTATTTTACCATTTTTAATTTATAAAAAATAGCCTATAACCATTGGACGGTTAAGTCGAATCGATAGAGACCTCATTCATTAAAATCTATCCAGCCGTTGGGATGTTTCGAGGGTATAAAGAAATCCACATACCCATATACGCGAGAAACACATAACCCTTCTTGTCAGTTGGGTAATAAAATGATCGCCCTGGAAGGCTATGAAAATGTGAACTATCTACCAGAAACACTTTCCGAAAAATTATTTGGTCGCGGCAGAACATGTTGGATGCTCCAGGAAGACAATGCGCTAAGCATCGCAGCAAAACGTGACCATAATGGAATGGGGTTGTAATGTCCAGAGATACAAACCACATACAGAAATGCATGGATATACATAAAAATGAAGCTTAAAGCAAAGCCAGTGTACTCGATGAAGCAGCTGATGTTTCAAATCAAGAAGATATGTTGATCTTTGGCAAATAAATACGCAGAAAATCTCATCGACAGCATGCGGAAATTATGTTAACTTCTAATCAGTGATGGCGGTTATTGGACGAAATATTATGTAATTGCGCAACTGATAATCAAATGTACTTCAGTAAAAATACATAATCACAATTTTTATTTTGTTTTCATATTATGGAGATAATTTCTTTTTGACATATTGTAGGTACCGAAAATCCAACGTATAACGCGCACCAGTGTATAACACTTATGGATTTGTAGCACTGCATTTTCTGTTTTTAGGTATATTCGTCACATAACGCGCAGCCTTTTTCCTTTACAAAGAAAGATGGAATGTACGTATAAATGCGATGCTGTTGTTTTTTGAAGTCATTCATTCCAAGGATTTTCATAGGATTACGAACAATGGTATACTGAAGTAACAAGCAATACGTGGATATTAGAAGGTGACAAACCGTGTATAAAGATATCCCAAATGTGTCATGTCAGTCTAGAAACTGTGTATGAGAGGATAATAAAAGAGTGGAATGAAATTAAAACTGACCTAAGTCAAAAGACATTTGAAATATGTAGTATATCTAACAATCTAGATAGAACGGAATATGATTACTTACTTATGGATCAGAGTGACAGTGATAGTGAAGATGAAAAAGAATTCGATGATGGGCCAAAGATATAACAGAAAACGAATATGACGAATTTTCATGTTACCAGATAATATTACTTTTTGTTTTTTAAGTTCATAAGCTAATGCCATTATATATATATATATATATATAATGCAATTTAACAAATTACAACGACCATTTGGAAAATGATTTTTTCAAAGACTAAAATTTAAGACATAAAAATAGCACAGAGTTGATCATACATTACGTACGCCATGAATTAAACATTAATAGTGTTATTACACGTAAAAATTGCAAGCGACAGAAATCACTTGCGACTCGTACGTATTATCCACCAGAAACTTACGTATTATCCAAGCATCTCATTGGCTGTTCGGGAAAAGGCTTTTCCATCGTCAGACTTCCAAGAAATGTGACGGCCAATTTTGAAAGAAATTTATTTTTTAAGCTTCTAAACATCCCACAATATTACACGTGCCTTTTTTAAGACTGGATAATCGGTATTTAGGAATCTGAGGTTTAAATGCGCATTTTCTGTCTTCTGGAATTGTTGAAAAAAATGTATAAATGAAATCTGCGATTTAAGGAAAAACGTATAAATGAAATTATTTAACATTAATATCGAATGGAAATTATTTAACATTAATATACATTGGATTTAGCCGGGGATTAAAAAAAAAGTGTTGTGTATTATATTTAGTTTCAATATGTATTTTATACTTGGATAATATTTGTGGCATCATGTATTTGCTGTAAGTTTTAAATCTGGTTTTGACAATAGTCTCATAAATGATGAACAAATGTTGTTCGACATTTTCTGGCTGTCCATCATTTGGCTCCCCCCCCCCCCCCCGGGATTGCACTTATACTCTAAAGCGAAAGCTGGGTTTCCGGGGAGGTCATCCCTGTCACCCCTGTCTATCTTTTGGATTCTGAAATAGCGTTATTAATATGATTAATTAATGACTTATGATAATTTTAGATATATTACATTGGCGACGAGCGTAAATTGTGTTTCCAGCTATATCAAACTTCTACAGCCGTGTTCTTAAAGCTTCGTTTCTTGACTTACGAAGATCTCAGGCGTGTTTGATAATGCAGTTATCTGAAGGCGACATGTATCATCCTCATACTGGTAGAATGCCAGCCTATAATGACAACGATTGTTTTGAAGAATATCTGCTTCAAATTGAATTTTATATTGAAGCGAACAGAATTAAAGATGATAGTGACAAACGGGCTACTTTGTTGACGTGTGTCGGAAAAAAGTATTCTCCGCATTACGAAACCTCGTTTAACCTAAAAATTTAAAGGACATTCCTTATAGTGAAATCATCAAAGTATTAACAAGTGACTTCTCACCAGAAACATCGGTAATTATGCAATATTTCCGATAACATAAAACAAAATGCTGAGGATATTGCTACATTTATTGTAAGGATCAATGAGGCAGCAAGAAATTGTTCTTTTGACATTTTCTAGATGATGCAATCCGCGATAAACTAGTTTGTGGTTTGGCAGACCAACAAATTCAGAATAGATTGTTAAGTGAAAGTAAACTTGATTTCGATAGAGCAAGTGAAATTGCACTTGCAATGGAAACGGCTAGTAAAGAAGCCAAAATTTTTAAGATTAGGGAAGATAATGTTCTGAAAATTTCAAATGCTAATAAAATATTCAATAAAAGAGCTCCTGTTCAAACTAACAATTCCCAAAGTAAGGATAAGAAAAGTAGATATGAAGGTAAGTTCGCAAATAAACACAAAATGAACAAGACCTTTAACTATCGTAAACATTGTGGAAAGAAGCATAGAGGTGAATGTTCCTTTAAAAATGCGACTTGCTATAAGTGTCATTACAGAGGGCACATAGCTAGTATTTGCAAAACTTCTACAACAAGCTTTGTGGAAGAAGCATTTGATAAATTGTATATAAACACAGTTTCCATGTGTGCAGCTGTTACAGATGAAGCTCCTAGGCCTTATCTAATTAATATTTTAGTAGGTAATACTCCAATTGACATGTACGTAGATTCAGGTAATGCACATTCAATTATGTCTAAAGACAAATTTGAAAGTTTAAAGTTAGGTACACTTGAAAAATTAGAAATTCTAACTTTGCGTTCTTATCTGGGTCAAATGTTAAAAAATATTCGAAGATTTAAAGTGGCTGCAACATTTAAAAAAAAAACTTTATGACTACCATTAGTTATTATTGAAGTATCAAATAGACCTACACTCTTAGGTCGTTACTGGATTCAACAGCTTGGTATTGATCTAAATAAAGTGATGAATGACCATATTGCAAATGTTAATGATGAAACTAAAAATACATCAAAACAAAATTCAAAAAATCAAAGGATGCAGCTATTTTGTCTCAAGATGATATTTTAGAACATTACTATGCCAAATTCCCTAATTGTTTTAATTCGAGCGATTCAGGTGGAATATTGATCAAGCAATAAATATAGCTATGAGGGAAGATACTGTACCCATCTTCTGTAAATCTAGACCAGTTCCATATGCCATAGGACAATTGGTCGATCGAGAATTGGCCTCCTTAGTTCAAAGAGGTGTATTAGTACCTGTAAGTCATTCTAAATGGGCAACTCCTATAGTTCCAGTACACAAAATGAACAGCGAAAAAAAAGGATCTGTCAGGATTTGTGGATTCTTTTTAGTCACTGTAAACAAAGTTTGTGAAACTCAGTTTTATCCACTTCCATCCCAGGAAGATATTCTAAGAAATATAGGATCAGGAAAGTATTTTTCAAAAATTGACTTATCAATGGCCTTCCATCAATTACCTATAGCTCCTGAGTCTCAAAAGTTGATGACGCTGAACACACCAAGGGCTTTATTGCGTTATGCAAAACTACCTTTTTGTATCAAATCAGCATCTTTCTTGTTCCAGCAAAAGATAGATAACATTCTGAAGGATTTTTCATTCATTGATTGCTACATTGATGATTTAATTATGCGTGCAAGTACTAAGGAAGAATGCAAATATAGAACAGACCAGGTGCTGCAGAAACTACATTCTTACAATGTGAAAGTAAATATTCACAAGTGTGAATTTTTCAAGGATGCAATTAAAGTTTTGTGTCATGTTAAAGATCCTGAAGGCATTCATCCGCTTAGGGACAAATATAATGACATTTCAAATACACAATAACCTAGCAATGTCACTGAAATGAAAAGTTTTCTAGGGCTTCAAGGCTATTATCAGGATTTTATACCAAATTTATCTTGAAAGCTGAAACCTTTATATAAATTATTAGAGAAAGATACAAAATGGCATTTCAACAAAGAATGAATTGATGCCTTTGAAAAAAGTAAGACGTTACTGTATAAACATCATGTTTTGGTACGTTATGACATAACAAAGCCCATTGCTCTACAGTGTGATTCATCTGAGTATGGACTTGGAGCAGTTTTGCGACATGAATTATCACCTGGTTTATTGAGACCGATATTTTTTTCATCAAAGACTCTTAATAAATCAGAAAGAAACTATGCTCAGGTACATAAATAAACTTTAGCTATAATTTTTGGCATTAAACGTTTCAATAAATATTTACAAAGAACAAAATTGGTCATTGAAACAGATGCAAAGCCTTTGTTGACCTTACTGGGCCATGATAAACCTGTTCCAGAAATGGCTAACTCAAGGATGCAGAAATGGGCATGAATTTTATCCAGCTATGACTACATTATTTAGTACAAAAAGGGCAAATATTTATTGCTAGCTGATGCTCTGTCTCGCCTCCCTTGTAAAGATAATAAACCAGTTGACAAACGTGCTCATGAACTTGTATGTTATTTTGCAGAATTTAAGGATCTGACTACCAAGGATATTGAAAAGGCTAGTGCAGTTGACTGTGATGTCAGTAAAGCAATACACTATACCAAATTTTGTTGGCCATCATTTGTTGCAGATTCCTTGCAGGAATACTACAAAGTCAGAGATGAACTGAGCATCGAAAATAATTGCCTACTAAGAGCAAATAGATTACTAATACCAAAATGCTTGAGATAAACATTTATTCAACTTTCACATACTGAACACCCTGGAATAGTGCGAATGAAACATCTGGCTCGAGGATACTTCTGGTTTCTAAAAATAGATGCAGAGATTGAATCATATGTAAACAGATGTGTCCCGTGTCAATTAATAAGGCCAAGTGCACCCAGAGTTCTATTAAATAACTGGTCTCTAACAGGAAAACAATTTGAAAGGAGCCACATCGATTATGCAGAATAGGAAAATCACAATCTCTTAATTGTTAAAGATTCATATTCAAAGTAGATTGAAGTAGCATTTGTTTCTAACACAGATTCTAAGTCTACAATACATAAACTTCCACAAAATATTGCTACTTTCGGATTACCAAGTGAAGTTGTATCTGATAATGCTAAACAATTTAAATCTGAAGACTATGTAAGCTTTTTTAAGTCAAATGGTATTCTCCTGAGAAATTCACCACCATATCATCCAAACTCCAACGGAGCTGCAGAGAAATCTGTTAATATCATTAAGAACATGTTGAAGAAGCATAAGTTTTCTAATAGGGTATATGATAGTTTTCAACATAGGTTAGACTACATACTGTTTGCTTATCGAAATACGCCATTATCAGTCACACTGAAGACACCTGCTGAGCTTACTTTCAAATTTTCACCACAAACCAAGATTACGAAGCTCAGAAGTGATAATATTATGCAGGAAGAGAGCTATCAAGAGAATCAAAGGTCTCGTTCAACTGCCAGTGAAAGACATTTTGATGTTAGTGAAAATGTTCTTGTGAAATCCACCAGAAACAAGGAAATTAAATGGTTTCCTGGTATAATCACAAAGAAAATTAGTGAGAGTACTTACCTGGTACATGTAAATGGTCAAGTGCGCTTTGTACATGCAGACCATCTAAGAAAGTGAACTCTTCAAATTCCTGAAATGCCTGTTCATTGCAGTGTGCCACTGCATTGTGCAAGTGGATCTTCAGTGACAGTCACCGATTCTAAAGCAAAGATTTTTTCTGATTCAATGAAGAATGAGACAGCATCTCAAACACCAATAGAGACAACTGAGGGTGCAGAGAAAGAGCAGTTTCAATCCTGAGCTTTTAAAACACCTAAAAAAATCTGGGCTGCCATAAAAACTCCAATTCCCAACTACTTAAAACTCCACGAACAAAAAGGGTCATAAAGCCTCCAAATCAATTAGATTTATAGTTCTGTAAACGGTTATTTGTCCCAATACTATGCACGCTTTATTTATTCATTTGTAAAACAATTTTTATTTATTTATTTTTTTTTTAAGGGAGAGAGTGTTGTGTAATATATTTTGTTTTAATATGTATTTTATACTTGGATAATATTTGTGGCATCATGTATTTGCTGTAAGTTTTAAATCTGGTTTTGGCGATAGTTTTATAAATGATGAATAAACGTTGTTCGACGTATTCTTGCTGTCTATCTTTTGGATTCTGAAATAGCGTTATTAATTTGATTAATTAATGACTTCTGATAATGTTTAGATATATTACAAAAAGTATAAATGATAAAAACGTATAAACGAGAAACGTATAAGCGGTGCTCCACTGGATATATAAATAGTAAAAAATATATTTCAATTTGAAGACTTACATCACACGGTTTTATTTTATGTAAAATGACGTCATTCGCATCCACTTAAGAATTCCACATTTACGATCCATTCTTAAACATCTACAGTAATGTAGGCATAGGATGTCACTATCGCGAAATAATACACAAATGGAACAAAATGTTGCCGTCATTAAAAAAATTCGACAAAAAAAACGACTGTCGAATGATTCATAGGCCTTCATTTGTTTGTAACGTTAATATAGATATTTAAAATCAAATATATTTTATAATAGCTCCATGTTTTAACGGAAACCATCCGTTTATTTTTTTAAATAGAACGTATTTTAATTACTTTTTCTTTCGGTTATTTTGGGAAAATGTCAACAAAAATATGTAATTAATATTTTACAACTATTTTTTCTTTACTTTCTACAGAAATGGAGTACTTCTGTTGCCAATATTAAGCAAATGGCTCCAAAAACTACAAAAAAATTAATATTTCAAAAACAAATGGAGATGCAGTTTTCAAACAAATTGCATTTAAAAGTAAGGTTTTTTTTTTCAATACGATGGTATAAAAATTGAAAACGTGCGATGCTTAGAAGTTAAAAAAATTGCTATAGAGTATTTAATCGTACTGCTTTGTTTTACGGCTGAATTCTGTATAATAATCACAGTTCTTATTTTGTTTTCATACTATGCCGGTTCTTGAACAGGCTTGAACTGACAATGCTTTAACCTTTTCGGGACCATCATTGCACATATGCACCCTCATAAGGTGCATACAGAAATGTGTTTTGTACCAGTATGAAAGAAAAGTAATATTTCATACTTAGTTACATAATTTTCGCGATTTTAGAAGTAAAAATAAATGCTTAAAAAATGTGGTTCCAGCAGAATAACGTAAATTCCCGTAAATGACGTTGATTCTGAAGAAGTTAAAAAGATTAAAAGAATTAATTCTTCGTTGACTTTTTTTCATTTAGTATAACCGAGATATATGACATGTTGGACAATTCTTCTTAAGTCAAATGTAAAATAATTCCTTATCTCTGTATAATATTTTTTTCTAATATTAAATAATAATCATAATGACCTTTCATTCTTTTCCTATTAACCTTTTTTTTTGTTTTATTTTGTTTCGTTAGTATATGAATGTGCGATTTTTACCAGCACTAGGTATGAATAATATAAATGGTTTGGAAGAAGCCCAGATGCAGCAGGATATTAAATGCTATTCTATTCCTCTTCAGTACATTTTCTTTGAGTGCAATAATTTCCGAATTATTTTTTATTTTCTATAGATATATTGATTATTTTACCCAGGATGACTAATGCTAGCGGTAGAAAAAAAAGTCATTTAAATGAATATCTGAAAGTGTTTTCTATCGTGAAGTTCCTTAATCTTTAAAATTAAAAATATTTTGTTGTAGGGAATATTTATTTTTATAATTAATATAGGCAGATAATTGTCTTCCATCTGACACTTCAAAACACTAAATGCTTTTACTTTAAATACACATATAGCGTAAAGAAAGTTTTATAATCATGATAAAAACATACTTATGAAAAGATTAGTATGTATTCATTGTTATATTCCCTGAATTCGTTTTCGCTATTTTTAGAATGTCTCGTGATGTTTGTATGTAAGTATGTCTGCATGATTGTTTGTATGTATGTCTGCATGAATGTTTGTATGTAAATATTTGGTTTATGTTTTCTGATCTGTATTTAGTATTTTTTCGATGATTTCGGTATGCATCTCTGAGTGTTTGAGAGTGAACACAGTGGCACTTAAACTGTGCTTACGAGTGATCCCATTAGGATAACATACTATATACAACTCGCAGCAGCTACATTAACTTTTGTACAATGGTAATTAATTTTGGTATCTGAACTATTTTACAATAATTTTGCGACCTAAAAGTGTTATTTTTAATAACAAAATTATTCAATCCAATATTTTTTTTTATTCACACGCTTGTATTATTTGGACACAATAGTCATGTTTCACTGTAATGTGAATTAATGAAGTAAAAGAAAATATATAGGGAGTTATATTAAACCTTTCCTGTGTGGAGTAATTCTGAGGACTGACAACGGAATTTACAAAAGAATTTATTAGAAAATAGAAATTTACTTACTCTACTGTTTTTTATAATGGCAAATTTTAATTAAATACTCCTATACTCTTAAAATTGGGTGTCCTTTTTATGGACACTGCCCGCAAAAGGGCTCAACTGATAAAAAAAATAGACAAATTTTAGTATGTTGTTGAAGAACAAACGCGATGTAACTATATGTAAAATGACATAAAACCTCTAGTATCATTACCGTATAAATTTAAATTCAATAGTTATTTTAATTAATAGTTTTTTATTTCAACACGGGTTGTAATGAAACTTTATTTGGAATTATGTCATAATTTTTTAAGAAACATTGTAAATTAGCAATGAAAGCGACGTTTTCTTTAGAATATGAAATCATTTTCACAATGGAAACAGTTCAACATTGTGAAATTAGAACCTAAGTTTTATTTATTTTTATACTATTTTTAATTTGGATGCATATTATTCTGTAAAATGCTAGAAAAATCAATTTGAGCCATTTCAGATTTTTTTGTATATTCCGAAAACCGTTCTAGAATTTGATGTGGAACGTACTGTTTTATCTGTCGAAAATGGTTTTTTTTTCTTTTGTTAAAAATTCCCATTTTAGAAAATTTTCATAACTTTCAATTATATCGTTAAATGTACGTTTGGCTATCAATTCTAAGAATTAAAGCAATCAAAAGTATTTTTCGGAAACATAAATTGATACAAATAAATAACGAAATATGTAATTGTACGAAGTTTATTAGGATGATTTAAAAGATAAAAAAAAAAAAAAAATCGTAGACAGAAAAGTTTGGAGGAAAAAATTACTATTTTACAGAAAGAAATTATGTTAAATCTTTCTTGTATTGTATTAAAGCTCTGTTTCATATTATAAAAATGTCAAAATCGTCCGAAAAAAATATAAATTATTTCATGATTTTTTTTATATTCATGCTGTTTGTTGAAAAAAAGTTTATAACAATAAATATATATATATATATATAAAGAAAGAAAAAAATAAATCAAAACAATTATATGCTGTATTCGTCGAATATTACCATTTCGAAGTACTGATAACATGCCTATCCTGCAAACTTTAACACTTTTTTGTTACCAATAACATTTAGACAACAAACGAAAATATCGCCTAATTTAATTTCGGATTTTGACGATTAAATAAAGCGTAATAGTTAACAGATATGCATATCCCAGTAATATATGTTTCCAACATATTCGCAACATTGCTTAAAATCTGTTTGAAAACTGGAAATTCAGTTATTCAATATTTAGGCATAATAACGTTCTGACGATTTTTTAAAACAACATAAGTGAGCATAAATAAAACTTCGTGCGAATTGTAATAGAAAAGCTAAGATTTTTAACAACGATTTTTATGGACAAATAACGTGCAGAACGACAAAAAAAAAAAAATCCCATACGATCGTTTCGAGGATTCCTAGATCCCCTTCCTCAGTGAAAAAAAATAATTAAAATGGGTTCGAAGAAAACCTCGGTTAAAGCCTCGAGTACTGACTTATGGACTCTAATGGCTTATGGAGTCCTTAAGTGTTCAGTTACTAGGGGTTTCGCGCTTCCTTATTTAATAGAACTTAACTGAAAGCATGACATATTTTAATCAAAATATTCTTTAAATAAATGTGTATAGAAATGAAGAAATATTTATCAAATTAAATTAATTTGAATTCCATTGACCTTAAGGAATATTAGCTAATAGGCTAATGTGTGAAAAAAAGAAACATATTACTAATTCAATACAATATCCTCCTAAATTTCTGCAAGGTAAAATTTCAAATAAATACAAAAAAAAAAAAAAAAAAAAAAAAAAAAAAAAACAGAATCTACGCTTTTTTCCCTGTGCGCTATTCGTTGTTACCAGACCTGTTTTTGTTAATTTATGCCTCAAATTTCTCACTGTTAGAAATTTGACGGGTAGAAATGATTCGATATGCATATAACTAGAGTTGTAATAATGTACAAAATGATATTTCATTCCCCACAGAGATATTACTTTCTGAATATGTTTTTGGATTATTTTCGTCTAGTAATTATATCATAAATCACAAGTAACGATAATGATATCGAAAGTGCTATTTTACAGTTCAAATTTAATGATAGAATAAAATGATGTTTCATCATCCATGGAGATTTCTGTAAAATTATTTTCACATTGTTTATATCTATCAGTTATTTGATACATAAATTATCATAGAATAAGCAAAGTAATAGCTGAAAATGTGTCTTTTGGACAAAAAAGCTGAACTTACGTAATTCACTGAAGCCTGGATGTAATAAAATATAAAATCATATTTATGATAGTATAATTATGATAACATAATACAATGTAAATCCAATAAGTTCCGATTTAAATTTTTGCCTCAGAAGCACTGTGTTTGTAATTTCACGCATGCACGTCTAATTTGCTAATTCATTGGCAAACAACTGAAATTATTTGTAGATCGCTGAGTAATGCGTCGGCTGCATGTGGAGCGTTTAAAATTTTAGAAAAATGTTTCACATCCCGCCGATGCGATTTACGGTTTCTCTTCCGCTTTTTGAATGATAGAAACACTGACAAAACCAATTAAAATTCATAGTAAAATTTGTGAAGTTTACTGAAAAAGCGTGATTAGTGATTCGATTGTAAGGATGTGTGTGCGAAGTTTTAATGAAGAACTTTCACGATGACGAATGTCATGGGCGACCGTCTGTGATTGATTGCGATTTTCTGATAGAAGTTGAAGAGAAGTCTAAGGAGAACAGGACATTCACCGTTACTACACTAGTCAATGCATTTTTCTCAAATTTCCCGTTCACTTCTTGATAAAATGATTGGCAATCACAGGCGGCATATCTATGACGATGTCATGCAAAATCCCGTGCTTCGGCTATGATAAATGCTTCAACTATTTTGAAAAATAATCTAAGTATTGTAATACATTATATTTTTATTGTTCTCTTTTGTTGAATTGCTTAATGGAAATTACTTTCTAGATTGCCTTCATATGATAATAAAATATTACATAGGATTATGTGTAAGAATAGTACACAGAAATATGTTTAAGAGCAGAATATTACGCAGAAATATGTATACTTATGTGCACACAAAAACATTGATACTGGAAAACTTGACTTGTGTAATAGTAACTGAATGAGGAAGTTGGTGCTATTGAAAGTTGCTGTTTCTTAGTTCGCATCTCCCTTATGTAAGTATTGTTTGTTTACTGTATATTGAATTAAATAGATAATTTTCTCCTCTTGATGCCAATTTATCTTTGAAATGTTCTCATTGAAATTGATAGGAAAAAGAATCCGACAAAATACGGAATTAGTACTGAGATCACAATTTCCTTTTTGTTTAACGAAATTGTATTTTTAGTGTATTTATTGATTATACTATACAGGTTTGGTTATAAATTGTGCATACGATTTCTAGATTTCAAAACAACTCTAACAAAGAGTTAGCATGTAGGGAATATAATTTCAGACATTCCTGTTTCTTGTAAATTAAGTGTACACAATATTGTGGTTATAAAACAAATCTGCAGGAAAGAGAACTAACACTCTAAGCGCATGAGTTTGTTCTTCATACAAACATTTTTGTGACAATCAAAATATTCAGTTCAAAATTTACATCCTAAAAAGTAAGGTTATGTACAATGTAACAAAATTCATCGTTTCTGTATATTACACTGATACATGTTATTTATTCTAAATGTACACTTTAAGCTCTGTATTTCACAGTCACCTGATAACATTTTGCGCAGTTTAGTCCTCTTAAAAAGTTATCATCATAATACACGAAAAATGTGAATTTTGAAATTGACCCACAAAGTTACTTGTCTATGTAGACACCATTTTACAGATATAGACAAATCTTTTTTTTATCATCGGTATACCTGTTTTAATATGTACATTTAGACATTTAATTTTTAGAGTGTAACGGAACAAGCAGATTCACTAGGAATATAAATCAATAAAACAATCAGGCTTTTGTCCATAAATAATATTACAATCATTACACAAGCATATTTTCCCGTTATCTCGATCGAAAGAAAGAATAAAAAAATCCCTAACGTAAGTGTGAGAGATTGTTTTATATTTTATAAATTCTTATTTTACTAAGGTAGTAATTATCTACATATTACACATGATTATGAATCTTTCAATCAATTCTAATTATTTTGTATATTCGTTTTATGCTACAAGAAAATAGCTAATTTACAATGATTCTAAACACGGTTCTAAATGGGACTAATGAGACATGTGAGATTGGGTTAACTCCAAAGTGATTATATATAAACATTGTATCTAAAATTTAAGTTAAATGACACTTTTTGTAAAGAAAAAAAAACTTTAGGCGTTTTATTCTTAAAATTAATGACATTTTACCAAATTAATTTCAAATAAAAGCATGACAATTTAATAAAGACCTCTATTAATCTTCCTTTAGTAAGTTTAAGAATATAAGAAATAAAGTTAAATTTTAAAAGTAAGGCTTTGTTCATTAAATCTGTTACAGAGCTGATATAACTGTGGAATTCACGTACTTAGCACACGTGTATTTCTATTTGATGCGGTCTATTAAACCTCAGATTGTAATAGAACAAAATTTCACTTCACTAATTAAGACGGCATTCTCCTTCACTAATTAAGATATGACTGACATGTTTTATATATTAACAGAAACAAAATTAAAGAAATTAAAAAAAAAACACAGAAATTTATAAATTGCACATTTTGCAGCATGAAATGAATTACATGTATGTATGTATGTACTCCGGATTTCCCTATTCTTCCCATATATATACTCTAATATTAAATACGTTTTTGACATAAAAAAAAATTCGACAATATGTATACATAATATCGAAAAGTTCTTGTATCGATTAATGTAAAAGTCGTTGCTGAATTTAAGAAGACAAAAATAAAAGGGAGTTTTTTTTTTTTTTTTTTTTTTTTTTTTGTAAAACTTGCCAAAGTTTCCTGTGAGTTTCGGTCACTTCATAGATATCAAGCTTTATAGTAATTTTCGAAACTGCCGTGAAATTGAAATGCACAATCACAAATAATCATTATACTGGACGTAGAAATAACATTGCCCGAATGAAGGAAAAAATATTTAAAATACTTTGAGTATTCAAGGCTGGAGTAGCACAGTTGAAGTTTATTCCAACAGAGCGAAAAATGTCCAGACCAGGGATCGAACCTGGATACTTGGCGTGCCGTGCCAATGCCTTACCTGTTAGGCTATCCGGACCGATACCTGGCTGACATATTTCACTCTTATTAGTTGGACTTGGCTACGAACTGAAGCGCTAGATTCATTCATCCGAGCTATAACTATAGCATTTACATGATGAAATTACTTTAACATGGGAACTCCTGTATACCAAGTAATTAGGTCATAATGAAGGGAACGAATATTTTTTCAACTGGATTAAATCATATTCAAGGCTGGAGTAGCACAGTTGAAGTTTATTCCAACAGAGCGAAAAACTTTGAGTAATTCGCTAAAATAGAATGATAACTGAAATGAACGTCGTTACTTCGAAATTGTGTAGAAATGAAATTAAAAAGTTATCATTACATAAGCTGTACAGTTACTTAATTAAACTTTATATAAAAAACACAAATAAACGTGCAAAAATTACTTTCAGGTGCATATACAAATTATATAAAATGCATTAAAATATCTTGAAATACATTAGAAACACACAGAGCGTTTTCAATTATTAAAAGCCCGTCATCAGTGGGATTTAAATGTTGTTAGTATTTTCTTTGCGCTTATTCTATAATTGTCTAGAATAATTCATTGTGTACGTCAGATGAGATGCCGTGTAAAGTTATTCAAATTTTCAAGGAAACGAGCTTTACACTTGACACTTTTTAAGCACACTGTTTTAGTTGCGTGTGTACTTTTTTTAACGTCCTAATTCTCAGACACATTAAGTGTGGTGGATATAAATGATGCCTTTTGGAAGAAGTCCAGATAAAGTTGGATATGAAACGATTTTTCATTCCTCATCGGTACATTTTCTTTAAGTGCACATATTTCATGAAACTTCTTCTCTTTATTTAGATTTATTCTACATCATCGAATAAATAACATTAATGGCACAGAAAAAAGTAACTTTTAGACATTTTTTTGTATTTTTTTTCCTCACACAGAATTTTTTGAGATTTATATTAAATTTTTACGTACTCTGAATTTAATTTTTCATTTACATTATTTAGTTTCATTGTTTTACATTTTATTCTTACTGACACTTTACATGTCTTAAAGTAAATTATTATTATGTTCTTTTTTAACACTTTCCAACAAAGTTGATAAGTATTTATGAATTGGGTTTGTTTGTCCGTGATCTAACTCGCATAAAAATACTTAAAATGCAATGTAATTGATTGTTATGTAATGGTTGCAGTGCAAATGATTGCAAAGCTTTTGGTGTTCACTATAGCATGTTCGGTTTTTAAAATGAAATGTGTATCATTCGTAATTCATTTACGGTGGCACTCAAAAATGTTTCGTTACATTATGCTCTGTAGTGAAGACACATTTGCAGTGGGTTCTAATACTGTTACACTATTTTAAACTAAATGAAATTTATATAAAATATTGCGTTTCGCTAGATGGTTACAATAGAATATGTAATGTGCACCAGTTATTGTACAAGAGAACTCAAAACTATTCTGTTATATTATGGTCTATGAAGAAAAATTGTTTGCGACGTATTTTAATTATTTTACTCTGTTACAAACGTAAATAAAAACAAATTTCTGAGATGAACTAATAGATGCTTTATGGATAATATCGGGTGCTAAGCATTCATCACTCATTTAGCGGGTCATGCAAAAGACTTCGATTATATAATCACCTACAGGAAAAAAAAAAACGTTCACTATTTTAAACATGATGGAATTGAGATATATTACGGAGATTTACAAAAAGAATTTTGCAGTGAAATATGATGTGCATTGCATTTATCGTTCATTTACAGGGACATAAAAATTTCGGGGACAATACCGTATCCGAAATGTTGTATATTATGGATGATTATTGAAAGTTCATTTTCAGTTATGGAATGCATGTTTAAGGGCTCTCGGGACTCTTGGAAATTGGAAAAAATGCAAAAAAGACCATTTTCAACATTTAACATATTAAAATGTATATGATTTGAAAACACAAATTTTATTGGGAAGAAAGATATATATAGGGTAAATCATGTGAAGATGTCGTAGTTTTAGACTTTATTGTTTTAAAATCGCCTGTTGTTTTTATTTGTTATTCATTCATTTTTTATTGAAGTTAGTACCCTTATGTATCATTAAAAACCTTATTTCATTTTACAGATATCATATAAATTATATATCATATTATATCATATAAATTTCTGGTCTATAGACATAAATATGCGGGTTTTTTTTATATACTTTTGATTTTACATTTAAACATGCAACATTTCGTAGTTAAAAAAGAACTTCTATGCTACAAAACATACATTTAATTCATATTTTTCGTAAATTTCAATTATTATACATATCTTTTCAATTGCGGTTCGAAAAGAATTGATAAACATTTTCGTTCCGAAAAACAAGTCCGAGCCGGATTTGATCCCGGGCCAAAAAAACTGAATTCCAGCGTCCTACCGACCATGCTACTGAACCGCTTGCCAAAGAAGGAAAATTTAACCGATTATAAACTGTAACTTAAACTTTGCGAGTTATATTCTCAAGACCCCCTGGGGTTTGTGCTTCATGGGGCTGATATATTTATATACTAACTATACTCTATCGATACACAAATGTTCGTCGCATTCGGTGAGACGAACCTCGAACCCTCTCCTTGTTATTATAATACTAAGAGACATTTTGTGCTAAAATAAAATCAGAGCTGTGCAAAGAACTGTATGCATGGCCGACTGTAGATAGTAATTAAAGAGCTAAGTGGAACAACATGTTAAGTAACAAAAATTACATTTGAAGAAATTTGATGTGAAAGTTTTCGTTGTCAATTTTAATGATTTATTTTCTGTTTGATACCATGTGTTTAAAATATTAAGAGGTGTGATACTAAACTCTATCAAAAAAATTATTCATATTTAATTTTTTAAATATTAAAAAATATTATTTGCATTATTAAATATTAAAATATTAAATATTAATGAATAATGTCTTAAATCTTCAAGGTTAAATAGAACTTGGGTATTTTAGCTTTACCATGTGATAGAATACCTGATAACACCTTCGTCCAAAAGATAAAATAATTTTTAAGAAAATGTAGCATAACGTGTTCTTCTACTCAGGTCTTCAATTCTTAGGAGTGTGATTTCAGTAGTTTAAAGAATATATTTTGTAGAATTAAATTTCATCATAATATGTGGCTTGTATAAAAATATGCATACAATAATATAGGTCTGTACAACAGAATTTATGTGCGTTTCCGTCTATTGGTAGAAATTGCTGAAGGGATGTTTTCAACTGTGTTATGCATTTTCATACTATACTAAATTTTAGCATACTATGTACAATCTGTACAAATCTGTAAATAATATTCAGAGATTCACAAAAGAATTGGAGTCATTTTACGGATATGAGCAGTAATTGTTGAAATCTGGTTTTTAAATGTATTATATGTTTTTTTAAATGTTTACTTAGGTATATTTTTTACCTTACAAAAAGAAAAAGTTGTGTTAAAGCATTTACAAGTGTTGAAAAGATTTTCATGCTTGACAATTTTGTAATAGTTGTTTCAGTCACTTCTTTATGAATTATATAATCATGGTCACACATGTGTTTCCACTGACATTACAGCATTTTAGTATTTTAAAAACTTAATTATAAGTTAAAATGTTAATTTTATGGAAAGTTTTTATTAGCTAACAAGAGATGATAAATCGCCAAGTATTAATTATGTTTACAGCTGTATACAGGTTGCAAAAATAATGGAACGAAATATTGGTCAAAAATGGTCAACTGGCTGTGAAAGATCAAAAGTCAAATATCATAAAACTAAAAAGTAGAATATATAAATAAAAAACAATGAACGTAATATATATATTTAGAAATAAGCTTTAATAAATTATTTTTTCTGTGATTAAATAAGTTAAAGAAAGCTTTAGTAAAATACTGGCATGTAAATTCAGGGGACCGTAAAAGCGCTTAAAAAACTCTCCTACGACAGCCGACATTTTTATGTCAGCGCTCATGCCCAGTTATCAGGCGGCTGTGGCTTTGCTCTAAAGTACGTACGCAGATTTCAATTTAAGCTTTTAACTTTATGTCTATGGTACATATGACCTATAATTATTGCCCAAGGAAATTATTTATTTCAGGCTTAATTTTACGAAAATCTTGACGACTATGGCAGGTATCCCAGTGCTGAGTTCAATGATGATAGACAGAAAAGTTTAAGAGAAGTAAGGTCACACAAAACAATTGGCGACAGTGCTTAAGATCTTTGCTAACTCAGCTCAATAATTATTAATAGGTCAAACTGATGCATAAAAATATTGCAGAAATGTACTTTTCTTATCCATTTATTGTATGATCTATAATAATAAGGAAAGAAGTTTGTGTGTGAGTGTGTCAACGGTGTTCTGAAGCGACCGCTGCACGCAGAGCTACAAATTTTGAGGAAAAGGTACGTTTATATATGAAGTTTTGCACATCAAAGCCCGATCTTCAATTTTTTCATTAGTTTTTTTAGGCGAATTATCCATATTACTGAAAAGTATACGGTTTTTTTCTTTTAACCCAATATAGTAAATTTTGTTCTCCTTTCAAAAAAGTTTATTCGGAATCGTACAGCAATTTTTGAATTTTTTAGCGAATTATTTCTGCGCTTATTGAACAGCATTTAATACATTTCTATACCTATAAGGGGGGTTACTGTAGGGGGGTCCAGTTCTGATCACTGAATTTTGCCGGCAACAATTAGCTGTGTGCTCTTCTTGTGCGTTTCAATCGCGTTTCTTAAAGACTGATTAATTAATGACCGCTTAATAAGTGATCCTATCGCTGTGTTATGGTTGTTCCCAAAGAAATTACTCGCAGTGACTTTAACAGCCCGTTATTTGGCCACCTAAAGAGTTACCGGTGAATAAACTTCCAACTTATGAAGATGTTCTCAAGAGTTGCTTCCATGAAAATTACAACTCAGCCTTGAAATCAAACAACAGGTAAGTTAATTTTTCTCACGTTTCTATTATTTTGACGCCAAAAGTTAAATCTGTGTTTGATAAAGCTTCAATACTGACAGTAACGCCTTAAAGAATTGTTCAGTTAATAAATGCATATCATGACAGTTATCGTAATCTTAGGGAGTCCTTTAAGCGTGATAAGGGAAAGTAAAAGTTGAAAAAGAGAGTTGAAAATTAAAAAAAAAAAAATTGTTACTGTTTGATGTCTCTGCGTGTAAGTGAAAATGACATTAGACTGCAATTGTAAAATGGTCCCTGAGGTTTGTGAGTGTCCTGTCTCTATTATTTGTAACTGTGAAAAAGCAAAAAATATACCCATCATTGAACTAAAATTCTTGTACTTTCAATGAATGCATGGTATTGGCAAAATTGGAAGTGTGGACGTAAAGGAAACAAAAAAATGTGATTGGATGTGATGGCACTGTTACTAATACGGTGAGTAAAACCGGTGTTATTCACATTGAAGAAGAATTTAAAAGACCACTACAGTGGGGAGAGGTGGTGTGTATGCCTCTTACATTTAGATGAGGTGCCATTCCAGCATTTGTTTCAAACTTTAGATGGTGAAACGACTGGGCCAAAATCATTAGTCCGATTGGCACGCAGCTCAGGAAATGTGAGAAACTCCCAGTGGTAAATTTAACAGTGTTGAGTGTGAATTTCCAGAACTGACCGGCAAAATTTAAGCAAAGATCAGCAGTAACTACTGGACATTATTTGTACTATAAAAACAGACAGAGCTGTCCTGAAGATTTATCTGTTCTGAGCCTAGCCCTCTTTCCACTCAAGGTGAGTAACGACGGAGAACAGAATTCTAGAGTTGTATTTAAGTATTGAAAATACAACAGACGAGCACAAGATTATAGTTTCTTTTCTCCTGAAGTCTTATGTACCTGTATGGCTAAGTATAAAAAATAGTAAATACTTTACAAATGGGCCGGAACATGTACTGAAAGTTATAAAATCGTCAAAAGTCCTCTCTGAAAACTTACTGACGGTCATTGACCCAATAATTGAGAGAATCGCATTTTTTGCCAATCCAGAAAATTTGCTCTTGAGTATGATAGTAGATAAAAGCGATCATATACGAGGCTTATGTTTCAGAAGAATTATAAAGGTTAGAAACTTAGCTTCTAAAAGAAAGTCAATCAGGTGCTTTCAAACATCCAAAATCATTTTTCTAGCTACAGACTACATCGAAATGATTCACTGGAACTCTACTACACTATCACCACCACCTTTTTCTGAGAAGAGCCACCAACGAAAAGATTTGGTCTAAGGTCGAATCAGGTGAAACAGCGGCCCAGCGGAAATTTGACCAATTTCCATGTCAATCCTTAACAGTAGAGCGGTGCGTGAAGCTGGTAACCGAGGCATCACAAAAAGTCGTCGGGTCCAGAGATGGTTTTATAAGAACGACACTTTTCTCGAGATCTCCAGTGCCTAGTTTTTCAAGCACATCTTAATTCAAACTTCCAAAAGATAGTAAAGACAAGTAAAGGACTATACTTTATTACAAAGTGAAATTACACGCAGGTACAATCAGATAAAGGTAATCAGATCAGGTAATAATACAATCAGAAAAGTAGTTTTTATTTCAATGAAAATTTGTCATTTAAAAAAAATGCCTTTTTTTTTACATAATCCTCTGCCAGTGTGTTGCGAAATGTATTTATTTTTTCATTTATTTATCATTCCTACACTCTTTTCTATTAAAATATGTCTATAGCTGCTTGTTATATAAGTTATTTTATTTATTTCCATTTATTAGAAAAATTATCAAAATCGTGTTTTTTCTGAAATTTTAAGCCCGATGCGCTACCTCCAAATGTAAAAATTTATTTATTTTGTTATTGCATTTTACTAAGCTACCCTAGACACAAGTTTTCCGCGGTATAGCGAATCAAAAAAAGAAAAAATGTTTTTTCGGCCCACCCTAGTGTACACATAGGAAAATGATTTCCTGATGGGAATCGAAATGTATTTGCTAAACAAAGAACTATACTAACGTCCATCGTTTATAGAACTTGGCAGGACGCAGTATTTCAAAACGAAATTTTAAAACGTTGAAATGAGGCTTTTAATTTTGGTGTGGGGATTCTCACGATTACGATATAGCACAATAGACAGGCAGGTTGGTAGTTGAAGGGTAGCAATTTTTCATGCAAACTTTTATGAAAATGTAGATTATATATTTGCTCAATGAGCAACAAAAATATATACAGAGATTATGTTTCTTTTTTTTTTATAATTAACCTAATTTATAGTTCGACAATTGCTAATCCCTTAACTGTTTTTTTTTTTTTTTTCAGAATCGAAGTTCCACATGCAAAATATCTTTCAAATGTTGTTCTTCAATATATTAAAATACATTTACTCACTTTTTTTTTTTTAAATTAAGAATTATCAATGTTTATATGGTGTCCGGCTACTATTAGTTATTTTTATATAAACATTCTCCGTCCAAGTAAAATAGCGCATATTCTATTTTTGTATGAAAACAGAGTTATGATACTTTCAATTTTATGAATATTCGGCTTTCCTTGGCTTCAAAATAAATAAATAAATAAAATAAGAAGAATATTTTTTTTTCCATATGCCATATGTTTATTCGATGCGGATGCTAGTAATTAATAAATCAAATGTGTGCGTAAAAAAAATTGAAGACCTGTAGTCTTCTTACCCATTTTATTGTATTATAGAAATTGATATAGTCACACAAAACAATAAGAGTAAGCGGGTATGATATTTGTTCAATCTGCTCAATAATTAAGAATTATATAAATTAATGTGAAAACAAATTGAAGAAATGTACTTTTCTTGCCCATCTTTTTGTATTATAGAAAATAATATAGCACCATATATATATATTGTGTAAAATATATTAACGTATTAAAGGTATTTTAATATTTATTTGCATATTTATGAGATTTTTCCGCCTTTAAAGCATTAGTATTAATATTTCCTTTACTTCATTTTTAATTTATACTTTTATCTATCTTTTTTGAATATGTATTTCTTTTGAAGATAACGGAAGAAATTTAAATTGTTCAGTCTTAGCACTGACAGGTAATCTCTTTTAATGCCTGTTCCAGAAAAAGAACTTTATTCATTATGACGGTCATAATTTTGAATTTAATATGTCGGTTTCAATAAATTAAACAGCGTAAAACATAAACTTAAATCCCGCGTGACAAGAAATAATGTATTGCCTGAAAGGAATTGATTAGAAATAAATTAAGTAAATACCAGTTTAAAAAAATAAAGTATGAGAAAAAGTAAATTTTTATTTCTGCATCTTTATGAAATATTATTTTTCTTCTTTCATTATTTTTATTCGTGACATTAATGCATTTTTCAGTCATTTATATTATTTTTTAAATTGGTCTTGAGATAAAAAATTGTGAATAACTTTTGTTATTAATTATTAAACAGTGTAGTTCGAAAATGCCTGTTATACATATCAGAATTAGTATTTCATAAAAATTTTCAAACTACGCTTTTATTAGTTACTAGTTGCGTAGCAACCTTTTGAGTTGCTTTTGAATTGCATGAGATAATTCCATTCTTTTACAGAAAATGAAATCTAACATTATTCTAAATTTATAATACAATTGTAATATTAATTTTATTAAGTACAATATTTCAAATAATGAATTATATTTACAATTTAATCTAAAAACTTTCCCAATAAAATTACAAAACTTATTCAACTTTTTTGCTAAACGCTTTTCGCTCTTCCGATATTTGGCTTCGATTTTCGGAGCTTTATAAATGATGACATTTGGGTCAACATATACAACTTTGTTGACGTTTGTGTACGTTTGAGCCATTCTCGTGTAATTTTAAATGATTTTAACTTTCATAAATGAGAAACATGTAAAATTCAACTTAAAAAAATAGCATTTTTAAACTTCTAGTTTTAAACTTTCATGTTCTTTCAACAATAATTAGAAAATGTTCTTATTCAGCATTAATGTTTAACTTTACTATTCGAGTGAGACCATTGCCATCTATTTAATTGTGAAATAATACTGGAATGGTAAAGCAGAAACGGTAAGGAAAATTGCCACCTATATTTAGACAAATCATGTTAAGACTAAATTATAGCCAAAATGTTCATTGATATTTAGCAAAAGTTATTTACATTGTATTAAATAAAAATAATTTAAAATTTACCTCGAAAAGTATATGAATAATCCTTGGGGACGGTAAGGCTACCAATAAAGTCACAATGATTGAAACTGATGCTGATTTAAATTCTGCAGTAAATTTCCTGTAAAAGAATTGTAGCGTTAATGTATTATTGTTAGAAGAAAGTACGTTGTACAGCCTATTTTCAAGAACTTCTATTAACATAAACTTGTAAACTAATATAATTAACAATCAATAAACGTAAAAATGACACATGTAATTTTAATTTTGCTTAGCTACAATTCTTTAGGTTATATATGTTAGCTCAATTTAACATTAGGTTAATTAAACTATATACATACAGTTTGTTTTAAGTCTTAGTCTAACAAAAATTGATTTCTTCAAATTTACATAGTTTTTAAATTACTTAAGAGAAAACTTATCAATTGCAAATTGCAGAAGTTTTTAATTATTTTTAGAATACATCTTCCAGTTGCATAAAATTTGATATGTTTATAGTCGGTGCACTTTATACTTCCACCGGTGTCTGGTTCAATATATATAAAACGATCTTGTAATAATGAATTCTAATTTTTGAAAAACTTTTTCGAATGATTTTTATGGCATCTCTTTTTCGGTTTCTCTCTATTCTAAAGAAAGTAGCTGAAGTTGTAAAGGCCGTAAATGATTTTTTTTTTGTGTGACCGGAGGTCTTTTTTTATCGAATATTAAGAAAGCATACAAAATATAAATATTGTTCGCATTATTGACGAATGTTGGATAAAGATGCTGAAGGAGTTAGTTTTTAAATCTAAGAATTCCTTGATGTTGAATTCGGTAAAGTGTGGTCCGTTAAAAAGGTTTTATAAGAACAAAATCTTTATATAAACTTTAAAAACTTAATAGGAATTTAATCATTTTTCTGGAGACAAACTTCTAAAGCTAGTGGTGTTAAGACTATATATATTTATATTTTGACTAATTTTTTAAGCGTTTTGTTTCAATTTTTCATTATTTTTTTCTTAATTTCAAGTGATAGTTTTTCATATTTTGAAAGGAAATTATTTTAAATTCATGCCAAGTTGTAAAAACTTCCCAACGGATAATAGCTCCTGTCAATAAAAATGTGTATATTTACACGTGCCATTAAAAACAGAAATAAAACTTTAAAATAATAATAGGTTTTTGCTTGTTAAAAGCAAAAGAATAGGTAACATTATGTAGTTTACACGTGAATATTAAAAAAGGAAGCAAAATCTACAATTACATTATTATGCGTTAAAAGCATAAATGGGGAAAATTACTGTCTATTTAAAATTACCAAATAATACGATTGGAAAAAGTTTCAATTAAAAATATATTTACACCAGAGATTTATTTCATATTCCGAGATCGTCATTTAACTATCGTTGCTAATTCTAAAACAGCGAAATAATAATATTTTTAATAAAAATATTTCCTTTCAAATAAAAAAGTATTTTCGCGTGAATACTAAAAAGAAAAATTAAACTTTGTTGAAAATTAATTCAGACTTAAAATCCTTTATTTTAAATTCTTATTTAAAACAATTTTCTTGTAACATTGTTAAAAAATTCAGGGAGGGAACGACATTGTTTACAGAACACATTTCATATAAGCTGATTTTCAAATGTTCATCTGATCATATTTTATCAGTCACGAAAGCAGTGACTAGCTCTCTCAATAAAAGTTGATTCGGCCTTAAAACAACTACGTTAAAGGAAGCATCGACTACTGGGAGGTAACCGCTTACCGTTTAATTTTAATTTAATCTTTCATATGATTTTAATGCAGGTGAAATTAGTGTGTTTTTATAATCTGTGATTTCTGGGCGGTGGTTGGCGACCGTAGCTCGTAGTTCGCGCAGTCAGCTAGTGTTTTGGAAATTTATGCTTCTAAAACTAGACTCTGCCGTACTGAGAAAATAAATGACCACCCAATTTGTATTTTTCCTGCACTAATCCAAATGTTTCTACACATAGTGGGAACAATTAAAAAATGCTCTAACGAATCACCACTAATCAAATAAAATCTATATGGAATATATGAAACAAAATAACAACAATTATTTTCTGCACAATTAATCTATATATATTAAATTTTAAACAAATTAACCAGTAATTTAGTTGTGTATCTAGAATCTATTTACTTAAGAAGATCTATTATTTCATATTTAAGTTCTGTTAATATTGTATTTGTGGAAATCACTGTAAGTAATATTTAATGCACGTTCAATCTAAAAAACTTTTTTTTAAATTTACCTATTATTATTTGTTTACTTGTCTGTTGATTTCTTTTGCAAACTAAAGCTCTTATGAAACAGCCTAGCAATTTTTATTGACATCCTTTTGTAAATGTATTATCCAGAGCGCAATCGTTCCTTTTTGGCAATCTAATATTTTTTTCTATTTTTTTTAACAATCAAAGCTCAAAATTCTTTATGAAAATCGTTACCTTAACTTTGCACGGTTGCATATTCTTCAAAATCAATTTTTCAGAGTACCGGACGATTGCTAACTACTTTTAAGTTTTAGGAGCAATTACATTATGATTTTTGTAATTTTGGGGGAGCAGGTCTTGTGGGGACAACAGATTTTAGTTCATTATTCCAAAAATACCTTTTTTATGTGTACTAAACAAAATATTAAAATACAACTTCAAATATCTTGTTCCATTTTATTGAAATAAATTCTCAAAATAATCGTTTTTTTTCGACTTTTACTTTTCTTTTCTGAATGACAATCAAAGATGACCACATGTGTTTACTTATTTAAACTTTATGCCATAGTTATTATAATTAGATTTTATTCCGCCAGAATTTTGAAGCAAATCAAAATTAAAACCATTTCTGTATTTTTCCTCTTTATTATATTTGTATAATAAAGGATTGATTAACCAATCAATTAATCCTTGTACAATTGCAATGAAAAACTTTTTTTTTTCAAGCTCTTGCAAGAACAATGTTTTTATTGTTTTTGCACATTTTTCATGCATTCATTACTTGTACATAAATTTTAAAAAACATTGTATAATTAGGTTTTATGTACTTATAAGAATTGTTTATCAATTATCTTTATTAATTTTATGTAATTGCTAATTATTAGAGATTGCAGAACAATTTAGAACATACATTGATCGTACTCCGCTATACTCAAACAACTTTCAACAACAAACTGAATACAATATTTAAATCAAATAAACATATTGCTTTTTTTAGGAGTAATCTTATAAATTCAAATACCTTCTAGCATTTCACGCATTCAACGATAAATATTAAAATATGCCTTTAGGATATTTTCCCAAACAAATTAAGTAAACTTTAAGCAAATATTTTCCTAAATCGCGTAAAATAAATTGCCATTAATGAAATGTACGCCAATTACAAATCGTTCTCAGGTGTGACAGAATGCTCTAGGCAGCAAAATACATTTTCAAAGATGATCAACACTTCTGTTACGTGAGTAATTAACCTGCAATGATGCCATAATTTTCTACACGTACAATTAATGCGTGTGATGTAATTTGATCTTATTGGGAAGTAACTGTACATGTTGTGATATGTTTGATATTTTAAAAAGATGTAGCTCTACATAAATTAGTGCATGGAATTTTGCAGTTTAATTCCTGAAATTAGGAAATATTTGCTATTAAACCATATCTGATGTTTGTAACTGATTATTTATCAGTAGAATATGGAGAAAAAATATTTAAAAAAAAACTATTTGCATTTTTAATATTAATATGTTACATTTTAGACGAAAGAAAAGCATACAGAAAAAGCTAATATAAATCTCCGACATCTTATCTAAATGAAATTTTGTCCAGGTGTGTTTTTGTATCAGAAAGTTTAACACATCATTATTTAAGATATTATGTATACAGGGTGTCCTTAAACTCATGGTACATACGCTAGGGGGTGATAGAACACATCAAGACGAGTAATAGTAAAGAGGAAACCAAAGGTCCCAAACGTATTCCAAAGGAGACAGGCGCCATCAAAGTTTATTGTCCCAAATTGCAAATGATGATAAAAAAGGGAAAAATGGGTCGATTTATTTGCGGTTTTCGATAAAATCATTCTTTAAATTAGTATTTTCTTAAAAAAAAGTCTTAAAGAGAAAGTTATAAAAATGCCGGTAGAGGGCGCTCTAGACTTTGGAGTACCGAATAACTACTTTTTACCGGTTATTTTTAACACTGTTAAATGTTTTCTAAAGCTTAGACCTTAATTTAAATTTTGTGTGCACAAGTGAAATCATCGGTAGTGGTTAAGTGGAGCAAATTTAACTGTGTTCAGGGGGCTGATTTTTGAACGATCGTATGTAATGAGCAAAATAATAACAAAATGATGGAAATCGGGACAGACAGAGATGGAATGAAAAGAAACCAACAAAAAGAAGAAAAACTCTTTATTCAATCAAATGAAAATAAACAACACGAAGTACTCCATCAAAGGAATTGTTCAAAATTGCGGCCTGCAACACGAGCGTAGGCTTAAAGCCGTCGATGGATTGACCGCCGTACATTGGCGAAAACATTAGGCATCTCTCTTATGGTGGCCGAAGCAACGGCTATCCGGGCAACAAGGTCTTCACCAGAATCTACGGGACCCTCTTCATATATCAGGCTCTACATATGACCCCACAAGAAAAAGTCCCGACAGGATAACTCGGGTGAACGGGCCGGAAAGCTGATAGGACCACCACGACCCATCCATCGCCCCGGATACATGATATTCTGGGCATTACGGGCATACAGGCTGTAATGGGCCGGTGCTCCGTCATGTTGGAACCACATACGTCGTCTGATGGGTGCTGGAACATGGTTTAATAGTTTTGGCAACACCTGTTGCAGAAACACAAGATATTAGTCTCCATCCAGGTGCGTTGGCAGTAAGTATGGCCCAATTAGATAATCGTGAACGATTCCGGCCCAAATATGGCCGGAATCGTTCACGATCGCTGGATCGTTCACGATCGTTCACGTCGCTGGAACGAACGTGGGCGTATTGTGTATGGGTTTTCATTTAACCACACATGATAATTGTGGATATTCAAAATACCCTCGCATGTGAATGTGCATTCGTCCGTGAACAACACATGTGCACAAAAAGCAGGGTCCACAGACGTTTGTTGGAGCAACCACGTGCTAAAATTGACACGTGCCTGGTAATCTGCTGTTTCTAGGCCTTGAACTCTCTGCGCATGGAACGGATGCATTCCTTCATCTCGCAGAACTCGCCACACGGAATTACGGGAAACGTTAACTTATTCGGACAGTTCCCGTGTGCTAGATTCAGGCCTCTCGCTGATACGATTCAAAATGTTATCCGTAACGGATGGCGTTCTTACACTCCTGGAACGTCCGGTATCCTGCTTGCAACTTGCAAAGGAACCCCTTTCACACAGTTGTTGGTTCAGTCGTTGAAATATCCTCGCATCAGGAACACGTCTGGTTGGAAAACGCTCTCGGTACAATCTTTGAGCTTCTGTTGCATTGCCGTGTGCAGCTCCGTACATGTAATGCATCTCGGCCTTGTCCTGGTTAGAGTACGAAACCATATTATCGCCTATCCATAGAGCAAATGAAGACAGCTGCTGTGAATAGTTCCCAGTTTTACAATTACGCACTCGAATAAGTAACTTTTATGTTAGCAAAAATTTGCATACGCGTTCTTCTTCTTCCCCATGTCACATTTTCATATTCTTCTTCCAGACACATACAGCATAATGGTAGCTATAGCGCTTGCATGTATCTAATTTGAACATGGTCTAACGCATTTGCGTTTGAATTCAAATCATGCATTACTTAGTGAATGTTGTTTGTTTTGATGCGTACTATCACCTCTTAAAGTTTGCATCATCGCTTATTATTTTGCTCATTACATAGGATCGTACAAAAATCAACCTCCTGAACACAGATAAATTTGCTCCACTTAACCACATCCGATGATTTCAATTGTGCACCCAAAATTTAAGTTAAGGTCTAAGCTTTAGAAAACATTTAACAGTGTTAAAAAAAAGCCGGTAGGAAGTAGTTATTCGGTACTCCAAAGTCTAGAGCACCCTCTACCGGCATTTTTATAACTTTATCTTTAAATTTTTTTTATAGAAAATACTAATTTAAAGAATGATTTTAGCGAAAACCGCAAATAAATCGACCCATTTTTCCCTTTTTTATCATCATTTGCAATTTGCGACCCTAAACATTGATGGCGCCTGTCTTCTTTGGAATACGTTTGGGAACCTTGGTTTCCTATTTACTATTACTCGTCTTGATGTCTATTACTCGTCTTGATCACCCCTAGCGTTATGTACCATGAGTTTAGGGACACCCTGTATTATAACTGCATGAGAAGTATATTGATAGAATAAATTCGTTGCTTACATGTGTTAGTTTTACTAGTAAATACCCAAATGCTGCATAATGTAACCATTCTATGATTGATTAGTAACGTATTTAAGCCAGTGATTGGTTATTCAACAACTCACATTTTAAGGTTGTTATTTAAATTATTTTTGCACGTATAGTCCATCATACCATCATAAATATAGAACGCTCTAATCTTTCCCAACTCATTTCGCGGTATCTTCCAGGTTTTGAAAGATAGATTACAAGAGCACTACAACCACCCTCAAATGTTAGTTCATTGCACCGATTCTATAATACCGGGAGTAACTATGCCATACTGACCAGTGTCTAGAAAGGGTCTTCCTGTTGGAACTACGGTGAGGAATCCTTCATTAATTTTTATTCTAGAATTCTGGCAGGAAGGAAGTTGTAAGGGTATTAATGGGCAACACCAGTTTACAGTTTAGTCGTTGACGTAGTGTAAAAATTTCGTATATCATACTCAAATGAAGCGTGAGCTCAATATTGTCGTACCACTAGGATTGGCGTCGAGGAAACCAGAGGTCCATGCACAATACACCTAGACGAACCATTTTGTCCACTCTTGCTGAGCAAGCTGTAAAGAACCCTTATACTTGTTGCTTCAGAATATAAAAAGTCCTTCTGACCAGTACCGGGAGGAAGTGGTAGCTTTCATATTCCTTATTTTAAAAAAGCAAACTTATATTATTCAAACACACGAAGCTCAATTTAGTGGAAACCGAATATAGGAGATTCAATACTAATTTTATCAATACTAAATCATTATGAATGAGAATTTCGAGAAATTAGTCAGCTTTATCCAAGCTGCTTTTATTTAAAGTAACTTATATTTGGCTGCCAAATTCGGCGATTTCTTAAAGTGCCTGCCATTTTAAGACAACATGGTGGATGAGGCTAACGAGTGAACTTGGTCGAGACCTTAGTAATTCCTGTGCACATGCTCACTCACATCGGAATCGGTTGATAGTGCTGTCGCAGGCAAAAAATCAGATTTTTCAAAATGTCACCCACATTAGAAATTGAAACTGATATATCTGAGCCATTCTTTAAGATAAAGACAAAACCAAAAATGCTCCGGAATCCTTATATCATGGTCAAATACTTAAGAAAGAAACCTTTTTCAATTTCTAATTTTTTTGCACCTCACTTTAAATATAATTTTTTATTTAATTTAATGGCCTCCATTTTGAAACAAGATGGCCAGCGAACTTGGTCGAGACATTACGATATACTATCCACATTCCTTCTTACATCGAAATAGGTTAATAAATACGCGTGTTATCACGTGACAAATATCAGCTCGTTTCAAAATGTCAGCCATGCTAGAAATTCAAAGTGCTATAATTCAACCATTTTTTAAGATATAAACAAAAGAACAAATTTTCAGAAACAAAAACTGCTCCGGAATCTTTGTATCAAGGCCAAACACATAAAAAAAATCTTTTTCATTTTCCAATTTTTTAATACTTTATTTTAAATTTTCAATTTATTTTTTTTAATGGCAAACCTTTTGAAGAAAGATGGCGAATGAAGCTGGCCAACGAACTCGGTCGAGACATTGGTATGTACTATGTATAGACCAAGTTACATCCAAATCGGTTCATAAATACGCCTGATATCGCGTGACAAAAATCAGGTCGTTTTAAAATGTCAGCAACAATAGTAATTCAAAATGCTATAACTCAGCCATTTTTTTAGATATAGACGAAACAAAAACTGTTCCAGAATCTTTGTATTAAGGTCAAATACATACGAAAAAAACTTTTTCATTTTCCAAATTTTTTTGTATCTCATTTTAAATTTTAATTTTTTTAAAATTTTTTAAATGGCCGCCATTTTGAAACAAAATGGCTGATGAAGCTGGACAACGAACTCTGTCGAGATATTTGTATGTACTATGTACACACCAAGGTACATGCAAATCGGTTCATAAATACGCCCGTTATCACGCGACAAAAATCAGGACGTTTCAAAAAGTCAGCCACGCTAGAAATTCAAAATGCTATAACTCAGCCATTTTTTAAGATATTGACGAAACAAAAACTGCTCCTGAATCTTTTTATCAAGTTCAAACACATAAGAAAAAAATATTTTTTCTATTTTCAATTTTTTGTACCACATTTCAAATTTAAATTTTTCTTAAAATTTAAATGGTCGCCATTTTTAAACAAGATGGCGGATGAAGCTGGCCAACGAACTCGGTCGAGACATTGGTATGTACTATGTATAAACGAAGTTACATCCAAATCGGTTCATAAATACGCCTTTTATCGCGTGACAAAATTCAGGACGTTTCAAAATGTCAGCCACGCTAGAAATTCAAAATGCTATAACTCATCCATTTTTTAAGATATAGACGAAACAAAAATTGCTCCGGAATCTTTATATGAAGGTCAAATACATAAGAAAAAATGTTTTTCCATTTTCAATTTTTTGGTACCACATTTCAAATTTAAAATTTTTTTTTAAATTTTAAATGGCCGCCATTTTGAAACAAAATGGCGGATGAAGCTGGCCAACGAACTCGGTCGAGACAATGGTATGTACTATGTACGTACACAACGAATTACATCCAAATCGGTTCATAAATACGGGAGTTACAGTGTGACAAAGATCAGATATCTATCTATCTATCTATATATATATATATGTGTGTGTCAATTTTGAACAGAGGGTTGTTTCGGGGCCTGGGGGTCATGATCGATGAAAATATACCAAAATTTTTTGAAATCGCTTTCTTCCGAACGGCTGCAATATGTAGCTTTTTGTAATGAAAGCTACCTAAAATAAGGAAGACGTTACCGACGACGCTGTTGATCTAACATGTATTCTTGGAACTTGTGTCATAGAAGCCGAGATTGATTTGCCTAACTCATATAATTATTTTCGAAGAGAGTTTTCAAAGTATGCGCGCTCCCCATCAAAATTAATTGAGGGTCTTCCCCATGGTACATTATGACACTGAACTTGCATTGTCCATCGGGTCTTCAGCTCTGTATCGATGAACGGAACTTGAGACGAAACATTTTGCAATATTGCAGGTGAGGCTGGTGAAAGGTATTATGTGATTCTTGAATAAAGAACTACCTTTACTCTTTCAACATCATTCACTAGAATCATTAAAGCGTAAGAAAAAATCTTCGGACTAAAAAATCTGTTGCCAAGAAAATTAGTGACCTTTCTAAGGAAGCTAATCGGCCTGATCAGTCCCGTACTATGGTTGACTTGTCACATAATGTGTTATTTGACGTCCAATAACCGTCATGTTCTATCGATTTTATGGTGATGCTGTTGGCTGTCCTTTTTGTGCTGATACTCAGCAGGTTGGTGACTGTATGCCCATACGGGTTTATTTGCTAATGGCAGATAGTATCACTTTGGATCAGGTTGTGCTGGGTTATCTAGTACTTCCTTGATTCCTGAAATATCATTCTGACAAATTATGCTAATACTTTGCGGCTTGCAAACCTTATGCCTATCTCGATATCTTCAGTTTTTTAATACAGTTTCATAAAATATAAAATATTCGATGAATGAAGTCTTTATGTATTTTTCTTCAGCAGTTTGTGTTCCAGTCAATAGAAGACATTGTCCGTATCATCGACGAACTCGATTCCAGGATGAATTTCAACATTTCAAGGCCACTCATAGTTCTTTTACCTCGTTTTATATAGAGTTGAGGAAAGTGTTTGATTCTACCGACTTTTAAGCCATTTATGCGGCCTATTTTAAGACTGGAATTTTCATTTCCTTTGTTAATTATATACGGTATGTCTATCCCTCACCAAAAGGCTATTTTGTCTTCGGCAATCAGTGTTCCTGGACAGATTCTCCTAAAAAGTGTGTCTGGTAGAGACGTCAATCTCTTGTCGTCAAATCTCTTTCTCAATCTTCTGGATTTTGTGTTGCGAATTCTCCCGAACGGCCTTGGTGGGGTAGAATGTGGTGTCCATTTGAATTAGTCATATTGCTTACGCTGATGCAATACTTTTATAGGCGTGGGAGTAAAATTGTTTGTAGGATCTGTTGAATATTTTATGTTTAATTTTACCTGCCACAACCCTCGAGAAAAATTGTTAAAAATTGTTCACAGTGGCCAATAGGGAGCTGATTTTTTTTTTTATGCCAAAGCCAAGTTTTATGTTGGGAGTTTCCAAAACCGTCCTGATGGTTTTGTGTTTACATCTCTCTTAATAGGAGAATTCTTCGCATTCCATCCTTTTCAGATAATCTTGTAGTTCTCACAAAATTTCTTTTACAGCTGCAGTAGAAAACATTTCTGTAGAATTTGTACACAATGCGTATCTATCTATTCTACAGAAAGTTACGAACGCTGCTACTGCCGTAATATAGTTTATTGTGACCTTTTAATTTTCTTCGCTTATCCTTCTAAAAGTATTACATATAAAATCAAAACATCTTTTAATTTTATAGAAACTGAAGCAGGCATCTTTTAAATCGATGGAATGTTTTAAGGGCTATTCAGTGTTGAATTCGATCAAGATAGTTCAGTTATATGTGTTTTATATAATTTAAATACACATAGCAATTTAAACATATTTTGCTGGCACGTACATAAACAGGTTCTGTTTTGCAGTTTTTTAAACATTTTGTAAAGTTGACTTCTTTTTTGTGGCACTGGGAGAAGTGAGTGCGTTTTTTGCACAAATTGTCATTGTTTAAATACAGACGTAATTTAGATTTCTGTTCTAGTTGTTTTTTATTTACACTTTACTAAAATAATAATAAAATAATAATAATAAAATAAAATAAACCTAATAAGTTTATTTCCAAGTATCTTTTCTTTTATACGAATTTTTATTTTTTTACTGGTGAATATTGAAAATAAATGAAATCTTTTTAAATTAAATATTTGAAAGACATCAAACAACTACTGAATATGGAAAATGAAGGAACATTTAAAATATATAAACTGCTTCATGTGAAATACATTTACTCATGATGAAAGTTACATCATGTATTGAGCGAAGGACATCAAATATTGAAATTCATTAAATTAAATGTGTTTTTAATGCTTATTTTGCTACATGAGTCCAGTTCTTTAAATAATATGTTTCCTCAAATGGCTAGTGAGTTTTATCATTTGCAATATTTTTTTACATATTTTTAAAATAGATCAAATTAGCGTGTTTTTAAAGATCGCAGAATCTGAACGACGGTTAGCGAGCACAGATCTTTGTAGGCAGGGTCCCCTAGCTACACTAAAAAATAGTTAAGTTTAGAAACACGTACCACAGCTTAAAATTTCATTTCAGTTAGTCCTGTAACAGACTCTTTTTTGACTCTAAGTCTCTGACTCTCTATGTCTTCGTGTGCCTTTGTGACAAATACTATGCAGTGAACAACTTCCATAAACATGTAGTATTTCACTTAATAAATCCATATAAGTTTAATTATGTTTAAAGGGGTGTGACGTTACTACAATACTCCGCAAACGAATTTCCTCATAGATCACAATTTAATAGAATTTATTGTGCATCACAGTTAACTAACTATAAACGCTTCTTATTTTAAACTTCATGAAAATAATGTAGTCAGCCATCTCAGATATGAATTTCTTAGTATCGTAATATAAGCAAAATGCGCCAAAAGAAAATTTAACTGAATTATTTCGCACAAAAGACTGTTTACCTTTGTCCACTTTTTCAGATATGGTTGATTTTTATTCAGTTCTTGTTATATTAGCAATAGTGTCTCTGATCATGAATTTTTATGCCACGCAAATTCTCTTGGCTTTGACTTTCTATACGTTGTTCGAAAGTTCCTCTGCATTGTTTTTGGTGACAATGTCTCGTGATGCCAAAAGACACGATGAGGTATTTTTTTTCTTATTTTTGAAAATTTCCTATTCCCCGGACACTGACACTGCTACACTTTAGCTACGTTACGAAAACCTGCAACAAAAACACTTGGTTAGTTTCTCATCAATTTGGCTTAAGTTAAATATGTCTGTATTATATATAACGGCTATGCATAAATTTTGTAATCATAGAAATGCTTTTAGAATACCCTTTATGTCATACACTAAATATTAAATATATACTTCATACTAAATTAAATATATACTATATACTAAATATATACTTCATACTAAATATATACTATATACTAAATATATACTATATATTAAACATATACTATATACTAAATATATAATTCATACTAAATATATACTTCTTACTAAATATATACTATATACTAAATATGTAATTTAGTTATAAATTGTATTACGTGTAGGTGTTTTCGAGTATTCTCCACATCTACAGTGGTGGCCAAAATTGCGGACATTTTTTTTTTCAAGTTTTGTAACTTTGTGCTTTTGAAGAATGTGATAAATTTCACTTAAATACAAATGCTTATATATCAAATTCAAGAAAATGTAATGCAGAATTTAAAAAAATTAAAATATCTGCATTACAAACAAAGTTACGCTTAAAAAAATAAGATCTATCTTAGATATCATTATATTTTAAAGTTATACTTACACATTCAATATTTAGTAGAATAACCCTTGTTTTTTATTACAGCTTCACAGCGTCTTTTCATTGGCAGAAATATTGTTTGGAGTTCATCCTTTTTAATCACATGATGCCAAGAATCAATTATAGCTTCAATAATTTGTGTTTTATTTTGCGATGCTTTTTCGTAAAAAGGATTTTCAAACGTCGCAACAAATTTTCTGTAGGATTCATATCAGGGTTGTTTCCTGGCCAGGGTAATAATCGTATGCTTTTATTTTTCAATCACTCTTTGCATATTTTTGCCGTATGGCATGGTGCTGAATCCTGCTGGAAGATAAATGGTGCTTTATTGGGGAAGAGATCCCTGATGGAAGGTATCAATTTTGATTTCAGGACAGTTTTGAAGAATTTTTTTGCATTCAGAATGCTAATCACTTGAAAGCTGTCCACACAATCTCAGGGAATACAGGCACAAATCATGACATTTGTCGGGTTCTTTGTAGTTGATTCAATGCAATCAGGATGCATCTCTTCTCCTACTCTATGTCTCGCATATTTTCACCCATAACTATCAAAAAGCCCATATTTTGCTCTCATCGATCCAGATTATTTTTTCTACTGATTTTCTGACCGATTAATGCGTTCTTTTGCCTACTGAACTCGTTTCTTGTGTTGCTGAATATTTATAAATTGTTTTTTCCTCGGAATTCCACCTTTCAGTCCAAAACCTGCTAAACCTCTCCTTATTGTTCTTGAAGTAACTGAAATACATATTGCATTCATTTCACATCTAACAGCATCTGGTGAAATTCTTCTATCTTTGAGGCATATCCTTTCAGAAAATCTATAAGTTAAACATTGGTATCATCTTCCAAGTTCAAAGAAGTCAATAGCTTTCTTCTGTATGTTCTTTCGAAACTTTTTATAATGGTTTGATCCATTGGCTGTGCGAGTGACGTTACATTTGGTGGAAGAAAGACTGCTTCGATTTTTCCATTTTTATGTTCATCTTCTCTTGGATGAGATGGTGCATTATCTAGCAGAAGTGCCTCTACTGTCAACTTTTCTGATTGTAAATGCTTTGTGATAGATGAAACAAAATGAGAATGAAACAATTCTTTAAAAAGCTTTTGGTTCATCCATACCGCCCTCGAACAGCGATAGTAGACAGGAAGAGATTTTATATTTACATTTTTAAATGCCCTGTGTTTAACCGATTTACCGATTAGCATGAGTGGTTGCTTATGGGTCCCAATATAATTGCTGCATAACGATACAGTTACTCTGTGTTTTCTTTTCTTGAACCCTGGTGCAGCAGCTTCATTCTTATAGGCTAGAGTTTTAGATGGTAACATTTTGTAGTACATACCGGTTTCATCTACATTGTAAATCTGTTCTTGTTTTAAACCTTTTTTCTGTATTAGGCTTCGGAGCGTTTTTTGAAAGCTCGTAGCCCTTACTACGTCTGCAGATAACTTTTATCCGAAACCGTTAGCTAGGGGATCCCGTGTCGCTTCTTCCACCTATTTAGCCAACCCTAACTTGCTGTAACTTTACCACTTTTTCCCATTTTCTGATGCAGAATTTTTGGTGCAGATTCAGAAGATTTCTTCTTGAGTATCGGTCTACTACTTTGTCTTTCCGTTTAATATTTCTTTGTTAAACCATATAAGTCATCATCTAATTTCTCCTGTTTTGTCCTTTTCAAAGTGAATAGGTGTTTCAGCGCAGCTTTTGTAAGACAATCAAAATGTCTCAATCTATTTTCTTTTCTTTTTCCAATAGACGAAAGTACATTGACCGACACCGAATTTCAACACAATTTATTTTAAACGTTCACCTTTATCCATCCTATGTAAGGTATATTATCACTTCGTCATCTACACAACAAAAAGTTTCCTTTTTTTCCTGAAAATATCCACCCCAATCAAAAATTGAATAAACCAGGATCGAGGGAAATTAACATTTCACAAGGAGACTTAAAGAAAATTTGATCCAGATCCGGTTACATTCTGATCCCTGAAATGTGTGAAGACCCAACTATTCTATTCGTCTTCTAAAGGCCAGCTACATGTAGAGATATACAGCCAAACGTACCCTCGCTAACCAATGAGATAATCCTCTCATTCCAGTTTCCGCTGCTGCGAAGGTTAACGCGTATCTGTTTAAAACCGAAATTCCCCTTTCTGAAGTTCGTCTGATATTGGGGGAAAATTTCGGTCGTTTAAAGCGGAGATCCGATTAAGAGGAGAGTAGTTAAGAGGAAGGCTACTGTATTGCATTTCGTCTTATGATTTTATTTACAACGAATGTTTCATAGTTTCCAGCTTTTCATGTTTTCTTTATGTCTCATAAGTATAATTTGAAAAAGAAAGAATATTCAATGAAGCGGTTCATTTTAATACATATAATTAGTAATATTTTGAGAATCAGATGAAATAAATAAATACAAGGAATTGTATTGAGATTGTATGAAACAAATTAGCTAATAATAAAGTTTTTATTCCCTAAACTGTAATTAATGTTTGCTGCAAAAAAATTAAATACTTATTTATTCCCCAAAAAGTTTCCTATAAACGGAACTGTGTAAAGTAATAAGCATGGAACATATTGCAAAATGCTAGTATTAGTGCAACTAATCATTTCCGAATTGGTGGTCAAACCATCGTTTTGATTCTTTTTGAACACTTAATATAAAAGAGAAATAAATGCATATAGGTTATTTTATAATATGGTGCATTACTTTTTTTCTTAATATGGAAAATTTGTTGGACAAGTGATACTCTGGCGTAAAACACAAACGCAAAGTGTTATTTTAAAACTAGTATGTTATGGCCATCGCAAAACTTTCTTCTATATAAATCACGTCAATTAAATAATTTAAATAGTACAAGAAATAACAACGATTTAGCAAATTCATATCAAAGTGTATCTGAATTTGAAGTTGGATGAAAATTCGTGCATTAGTTCTTGAGATAGAGCTATAGCGGAAATTCTGAAAAATGTAGCATAACAGCGCTACCTGTTGAGCAATTTACACCAAAAATAAACAGGACTAAATGATATCAAGGTATAATTGAATCTGAAGTTTGTTGAAAATCCAAGCATTTGTTCTTGAGACAAAGCTATTGCGGAAATCGCAATAAAAATACAGCATAGCAGCGCCACCTGTTGAGCGATTTACACAAAAAATAAAACAGCACTAATTTATACGTCAATTCATGTCAAGGACTAACTAAATCTGAAGTTTGATGAAAATTCGTGCAATAGTTCTTGAGATACAGCTCTTGCGGCTATCGTGAAAAATGCAGCACAGCAGCGCCACCTGTTGGGTGAGTTACACCAAAAATTAAAAAGCACTAATTTATATCAAGGACTAACTGAATCTGAAGTTTGATGAAAATTCGTGCATTTTTTCTTGAGTTAGAGCTATTGCGATAATCATGAATAATGCAGCATAGCAGCGCCAACTGTTGGGCGATTTTCACAAAAAAGTAATCAGCACCAGACTATATTCTTGACTAATTGAATCCGAAGTTTTATGAAAATCCGTGCAGTAGTTCATGAGATATAGCTATTGTTGAAATCGTGAAAAATGCCGCATAGCAGCGCCACCTGGTGGGCGATTTTCACCAAAACCTAATCAGGTACAGTTTATATCAAAGTCTAACTAAATATAAAGTTTTGTGAAATTCCGTGCATTAGTTCTTGAGATAGAGCGCACACAAATGTTTTGTCACATACAGACTCACAGAGTGACAGAGTGACAGAGTGACAGGCAGACTCACAGACAGACATTTTCTAAAAACCCTCAAATCGTGTTCTGGGCATTCTAAAACGTATAAATCCGTGAAAAACCGGAAGTCGAAATTTTTCACGAATCCAATACTTCCTTCTTGTAAAGATAGAAGAAAGTAATAACATAAGGAATCCAAAGAAAAAGTTCGGATTCTCAATTAGATTTTTTTATGTTAACATAATGTTCAAATAGAATATATCTCGTATTGAAAATTTAAAAAAAATGCTCGTTGCTCTCAAAATTTAACTTATTGGAAATGCTATCCAACACATTAATTTAAATAATGTATTTACAGATAGCGAATTTTCTGATTTGTTTGGTTAATTAAAGTTGCAAAAGAAGATTATAGGCAAATAATTTTTTGATTACTTAGTCATGCATTAAGACATTATATTTTCTTCAAAAGTACTAGATAAGAAATATATGAAAATCACTTTCTTTGATAAAAATATGGAATGAAATTTTATTGCTGCGAAGACTTTTTCTGATTACGATTAATTTTCGTAATTATACATTGAGAGTATAAATTCATTTTATTGGTCTTCAAAAGCATTGTGTTCCATAATAACTGCATTACAACAAGTTATGTCCATTCAGTTGTCTTGCAGCTATCATATATTGGTGATTAATTTTTAGGTCTATAAAAAAATCAATGAATTTTTGCTTATGAGGATTATTTAGGAAAGGTAGCTACATGTTGAAATTTAAAATATTTTATTTTGTACCAAAAACTAACCACTTTTAGCATTTTATCTCATTGTGCTAATTTCTTGAAAGTGGGGGATGGGCTGAATATAGGGGCACCTACCCTGTACAGTTATGCATAATAATATATAAAATGCATTCAATTTAAATTATTAGTCATTTTATAATATCCATTAATGTTTATAGATATTAATTTAATTTACAATATATTTAATGTAATCTAAATTCTGTTCTCTCTGAATTCACATTGATATGAATAGTAGTCCAAAGTAATAAATGTATATCTGAATAATGCTAGGATTCATTTTCAATAATTCTTGATATTTATTCAAAGAAATTTAAAAGTCAATTTTTTAATTATATACAAGACGTATCAAACACATAGATACAAAGCGTAGGTAGGATACAATTCAATAAAACTTTTGTATGGTAGACTATTGAATACTTTTATTTAAAACAATAAAGCAGACCATCTCAATTCAATTGAAGTACGGGATTTAGACAAAAATGTAAAAAAGGAAGATATTTTATCGAAGAATGCAAGAGTCCCACGTTCACTTGTGTAAAATATAACCATTTCACAAGGATTAGTAAAAACGGTTACTAACGGTTACAAATTTAAAATAGATGCTCCAAGTTTCTGAATTTAGTTCAAATTACATTCAGAATCATTGGTCAAATTACTACGTCCTTTAAACTTATCTCGTAATGCTTTCAAGTTTTTACAAAGCAATGCAAGCCTGTTGAAATTTAGTCAAATACGAAGGCTTTTCAATAAAAGAATGGTCAATGTCATAAACGTTTCATTGGCATACTTTATTTCACACAAATTTACATTTATATTCCATTGTTAGCTTAATACGTGGCGAAGGTTTTGTTCATTTATTTCCAATAGTACCTCAGTGCTCTTCTCGAAAGTTCAGATACTTTTCTGCATCGTCTACGGGAACGATAGAGGCAACACGCAATGATGAATTATGCTGATGCCTGCTGGAAATTTACCTTTTGCCGGAAGAAATTATCAGTCAAAGATATATGCTATAGAAGTTTTATGGAGAGTCTGTTCTTCCCGGTAGCACAGTTAGTTGATGATTTGAGATGTTTAAGAAAGAGAAAGGCATCATCTTTGTCCATTTTCTTTCGAAGATGGACACGGAGTTCCTGTAACTGAGCTTACAGAAGTCAACAAAATACAGTTACTATTATTGTGAGAGAAGATCGTTAGATATGAGAACTGTTCAAAATATTGCAGTTATATTGGCGTTCCACCCACACGCTGGTAACAGAAAAGTGAACATGAGACGTTTTTGTGCGCCTTGAACTTCGAGACTCCTCATACCCGAACAACACTATGTTCACGTGGATGTTTGTCGAAATTGAAGGTGATGTCACATAAACATGAGATGAATCCCCTAATGTATACGCTTGGAGTTACGATTTCTTCAGGCGAAAGCAAAATATCCACCAGGGAAGAACATACTTGCCCATTGCGTGTTGCTTCCATCTTTCCAGTAGGCGATACTGAAAGTATGTGAATTTCCATGGCTGCCACTGAACTACTACTAGAAATAAATGAACAAAAAATTACCACTTATTCAGTACACTTTAAGCTAACAATGGAAGATAAAAGTAAATTTGTGCGCAAGAAAGTATGTTAATAAAAAATATTATTCTTTATTGAACAACCCTCGTACATGTATAGTTTTTTAATCGATGATCATAAATATGTATGTTACAGTCTGGTTTTAATTATATTCAGTATTGCGATCCTTGTGCCTTCTACAAAAGAATGTTTGTTGTGATATATTCTTCCTACCATCAGATTGTGTCCATATATATTTGACATACCTTGTATTTTAAAACATGAATTTTATTAATACAGTACTTTCAATAATAAAAATACCCATATATATAAGGAGTAAATAGTAGAAAAATAATAGTAAAATTGTGAAAAATGATAGTTTTAATTGAATGAGAAAATCCTGCATAAATGAATCTTTGTATCACCGCTTCGCATATATGTAACATACGAAAACTTAAATGTCACTTATATCGGAGACTTTAAAAGCCGATTTGGTTTATTTTTGCTATATGCTAACACAGCATTTAATAAGACTTGTTCATAGAATTCTCAACAGACGGCAGTACTGAGTTAATGGTCCATGCCAAAGTTTCACTTATCATTTAAGCAACGTCTCATTGTTATTGCTATAAAAATCTTCGTAAGTTTTATCAAATTAAAATGATTGCAGACGTACAAAAGTACAGTAAAACCACCCTGTGCGACCACCTCCATTAGCGATCACCTCCATTAAGCGACCACCTCCATTAAGCGACCATTTTTTTTCATGGAACGAAATTTATTTCCATAGGCTCACTACTAATTTTACCTCTATTCAATGACCAACCAAGTTGAACTCCCTCCATCAGCAACCAATTGTTTTGAAGAAAATTAAACAAATGCCGTTCTTCCCTGGTCGCTTGAAGAAGATTTTATTAGAAAAATAATTCCGGATGGCGCATTATTCATCAAACTTCTAAAGTAAGTTTAGAATTTTTATTTATTCCGATAACTTAAGTGTTTAAACCCATTTGTGTCTTGAATTTGTGCCAATGAATTTAACTCTAATAACAAAATAAGAATGTCAGTCAATAAACTCCATACCCTATTCTGTCAGGAAATTCTCAAAGAAATAGATATATTAATGAAATCGTCATTATTTGTTCCCGTCCAAAAAAAATGTATTTATTTTCTGAACTTCAAAAGGACTTAAAATATTAAGGAATAAAAGTTATAAAAGATAAAACCCTAAAATCAAGGCAAACGTCAATGTATTCATTTTCTAAACTCTGCAGTAATTATCTTATCTAATTAACTTGTGTTTTGATCGTTAAATTTTCATATTCTTTCCTAATGTAATAAATAAATTTTAGTAACAATGATTGTTACCTTTTTTCAACAATTAAAATCTAGATTTAAACTTCACCTCCATTAAGAAACCACCTCTTGGAGCGACCAAATTTCTTGGAACAGAGCATGGTCGCTTTAGGTAGGTTTTACTGCAGATTGTTTCGAAAGCTATATCCCTATACTGTAATAGTGTGCATTAGTAAACTCACAACATTTATGAGAATTATGTAATTTTCTGCTTGTTGCAGATGTGAAAAAATATCTTTTTTAGTGTTTTTTTTTAGTTCTAAATTTATTAAATTATTTTTTACATGCTTAAAATTGTCTATTCTGACATTTGTATAACTACACTAGATTATTTTAACACAATTATTGTAATTGGTAAACAAATCATATTAGATGCATATTAGATTCGAATCCTGGTCCGGACATTTTTCGCCCAGTTGGAAACTTACATCTAATTTGTATAACTATTTTTTAAATCGAATTTGTTGAGTCGCAAAGGCTTAAGATTTAATATTATGAACCACATAAGTAAATTTCAAAATGTAGAATAAGTATTCCGCTGTGTTATCGGAAAATCTCTAAATATTTTCTTATAATATACTCGTAATCCAAATTCATCCTGCTTGCCATTTCAAAAAAGATTGTTTTGGCATGGTGCCACAGTCACGATGTCTAGGGCACCAATAGTGGTGTCATTATAACTTGTGGCTTTGATGCTTTGCCAAAATTTAATCTGTAAAAACAAGAAATTCTGACAAGAAATTTCAAAGAAATTAAAGATGTACATGCCGTATTGTTATGCCTAATTTAATGATTAGGTATAAATTTCAAAAGAATAATACCTTAAATGTCTCGTTTTATATGATCTATCATTAGACTTGATGTTTTGGAAAGAGTATGAATAGGCTTTTGAACAAATAATATATTTCGTGTAAGTTGAAATTTAAAAATAATATTTGTATACAAAGGATAAAATGTAACAGTTTTTCGTTATAATTGTTTTAAATCGGGTATTGTTTTAAAATTTCGTTGGTCAATACCTATCGAATATTTGTACTTACATTACATTTAAAAGTCCTTAATGATGAAGACGGTTGTTTGTGAGTATGTATCTTTGTCTACAGATTTCTGTCAAGGCCGCTTTGTGAAAATCTACATGTTTTGGCATAAATTTACCTGTACGCTTGAAATTTAGCACTTTTAAGGAAGTTTACGATTTTTTAATTACTTTTAATTTATTAAGACTAGGGGGCTCTGCCCCCTACGAGCTACGCTCGTCAACCCCGTTCAGATACCGCAGACTCTAACAGCACGATAATTTAATCGGCTTTAAAAAGATTTCGGAAGATTGAATTATAATTTGAATCTGAGAATTATAATCTGACCTAATTTTCACCAAACTTTTCTTTTTCTTTTTAATATTCACGTAAAAATACTTTTGTTAGAAATGAAATATTATGATCATCTTAAAATATCAAATAAATGTCTCGAGCAATTTTTAAATTTAAACTTTTTTGCAATATTATTTTTTGTTCATTTTATATAATAAGTGTAATTTGACGTAAATGTGACGTAAATTCTCCTATTTAAGACTTCTAACGCATGTTTATGAATTTATTATTTTACAATATTCTGTCTCTTTTAGATTTATTTAGATACTTATTTAAAACTCTCTACATTATAGATTTGGCATTTAGAACCACCTACGGTACTTACGCATTATCCGAGCCAGGATACAAAAGCAACCCAAGCAATTATACTAATAACAGTATCCCTATCCCTGATTTTATAAGAATAGTATAGTTTATTTATTTATTTATCAGTTTTATATTTTACTAGGGGGTTCGGCCCCTTGTAAACTACGCTCGCCCCCCCCCCCCCCCCTTCAGACACCGCAGAATCTAAAAACACGCTAATCTGATCGGTTTCAAAAACATTAGAGAAGAGTGATTTATACTGAAAAAAGTTGTGCAGATCTCCTTGCAAACGGGCAAAAATTTAAGGACGAATCATTTGCTGTTAAGACATCCAATGGTTGTTTTCGTGTTTGATTAAAGAGGATCAGTTAAACATTTGAAAAGAAGCTAAAATAAAATGAATTAAGTGTACAGAATCTTTGTCTCCAGATATTTTAAAACAATTTCTATAACAATAGCCTAAGTCATGTGACTATCATCAACAGTTCCGGGCGAACCACTTTGCTTTTCATATTCCAAGTGCCACTTTGGTACTTTAATGTTAGCCAGATACAGGTGATAAGTCGCCAAATGTTATTATATCGCATCATTTTATCTATATTATAATAGTCCAAATCTTGTAACTGCCATAAATAAATACTGTCTAATCCCTTAGCTTTTCATATGAAAGCTTGGCCCAGATATCATATACGATATTTTTCTGACGCCAATTTGGGGAAAATATGAACAGCATAAACAACAACATCCGGCTTAACATATCAAGCAAAATAACGATACTTTGGGGCCAGTTAAGTACCCGTTGCATTTATGATATAGGCGTCAGAAAAAAAATCGCGCAATATGGAGCCATATATAACATCTGTGCCGAAAGTTTACATTTTGATGAAAAAATCAACTTTTTTCGGATAAAACTACATAAAAGTTGTCATGAGCGCAAAAAATTCTTGGTACTGTTACGCTAGCCGGGTGCAAATTTCGCCAATAGCTTTTTTTTGACGCGCCAGTTAGCATTTTTTTTTTCAAGTTGTAAATTAAAACATTGCTTTGAAGTTGAAATTATATGTCATAGTTTATTGCATTATTTAGTATTTGGCCAGATGTCATATACGCACCGAGTTTGGCGTGATTTTTTTTAACGAAAATTTGGTAAAAACCTCGTTTTCGAATACCAGTTACATATGTTACATATGCTACTACTAAATTTTAATGGTGTTTCTCGCCTTATTTAATGACAGAATTTCTGGAATTTAATAAAACAAAGAATACTATTAAAATGTAGTGGTGAAAATCAACCATTTGGGACGTTGAATTCTCATCCCCGCAGGAAGGAGAAAAAAAAATATGCATTTCTATTTATCTGTTGAGCAGGATTAGAAATACGAATTTAACACAATATTTTTTTTTGTATCCAATAATTTATTATTATCCGATTTAAAAAGTGAAATCACAGACTTAATTTTATTTTAACTTTTATCTTAAAAATTTTAGATTGTGCTCCACACAGAAATTAAATTGAGAATCGACATCATTTATATTTTTATTGATATGTAAAAATAAAAGAATGGAAATATGAAATTAAAAAGAAAAACCGAATACACTATTTATTTTCAAATAATATTTTCAGGAAAGCACCCGAAAGACTCTTCAGTCCCATTCGAATATTCAAAGCAATCTTCAAATCTATATTATCATGTCTTATGAGAAATGACCATATAACTCATACAAACTCGAAACACATCGAAGTTTTGAACTACTTTATCCTTTTGAATAATTTACAAGGCTATCTTATATGTACTAGGTCATGAATAACTTTAATGATTATAGTAACATAGCTTAGAATTATGTTGTTACTATACATTACAAGATGCTTATTAAGTAATAAAGCTTTTTTTTCCTGGTAAACGTAGAATTTAATGAATATAGCTGTGGTAAATAAAATTCGTGAAATAAATAAGTAATTTTTGCATTAGTTTAAGCATTTTGAGCAAATATACAATTATAAATTTCTGTATCGATACGTATTTTAAAAAATATTATATAATGAAATGAAAATATGAATTTCAGAAACATTAATTTTACAGCGTTTGATAAGGGGCGTTTATATACATGAGTGGATAACATTATTAAAATTTTAAGAAAAAAAATTGTAAATAAGGATTTCTACTTTCTTTCCCCACAAGATTCTAGATGTTTATTCTAAAATAGCAAGTTGCGAATTGCGCGCGATAATATTTTTTTGCGTCTCTCAAATCAGGGTATATACGAATGAAGACGCTAAAACACACGCCTTTCAAAACATTCGAAATTTTCAATTACTTTATCATTTTCAACAGAGTAAGAACGTTTATTATTATAAGTATTACTTTTAAAACAAGTAATAATATTTCCGTAATGATGGAAATTCGATACAATTTTCAAACGACGATTTTAAAATAAATAAATAAATATTTTTTTTTTAGTACATTATAAAAAAAGAAATAACATATTAAAAATAAAATTTAACCCAAAATTTCAGTTGAAAAATTTGATAAAAATTAAATAGTATAAAGTATATTTCACCACTTTTAAATAGATATGTGCAGTGTTGCCAATTTAGCGCAATTTTTAGTCAAAATGTCTCCCCAAACTTTGGAAGAGTAAATAGTATATTATTTAATTAAACAATGTCAGTCACTGAGTTCAGTGAAAATTTCGAATAAAAATTTCTGATGCATATTTTGAATAAAAATACTCACTAAATTGGAAACACTATTTACATATACTTTCAAGAAGAAATATTAATTAATTTTGAAGTACGTTGTTTGCATTCATTTCAGGATGCTATTAAATAATGACAGTTTCAAACAAATGTTTAGTCGTTCATACAAATTGTTGTTACAAAAATGCTTGGTGTAAAAGAACGTGATTATCCTTTTACATAAACTATTGCTGTTATTATATGCGAAATGTAAATGTTTAGTCAAAATACAGAAAACGTAAATACGAATAGTTTTCCGGATATAAAATAAAATCATAATCATCTTTAGACATAACTTGTAACCACATGTAAACATCAAACAAATATAAGGAAAAACAATAGGCACACAAAAAGAATTATGTGTCAAATTTTGCATTTTTAAAGAAAAATTTAAAATAAAGAAAGAAAATGGCTTTCTAATCCAATTATAATATTAAACATATTTTTCAAACTTATCTTAGCAGAATTTACGAAAAATGAACATATAAACTTGAATTATATTAATACATGGAAATTATTCCAGAGAGAAACATTCGCCTTGCATACAATATTTCAAATGAAAATCAAATTTCAAATTTCAAAGTAATTGCTTAAAAGGCGCAAAGGCCAATATAGTGAAAAAGATTCCAAGCCGGGACTCGAACCCGGGCCATCAGTATAGCGCACTGACGTTCTACCGACTAAACCACTTGGAACGATACCTAGCTCGGAAAATTTCTCACTATTATATGTTGGCAAGGCTACAAACGCAGCACAAGATGGAATATTTATCGTGAGTCACCGACCTGGGACAAACACGAAACATAATTAAATCCCGCGTCGATAGAAATTATATTAATACATGGAAATTATTCCAGAGAGAAACATCCGCCTTGCATACAATATTTCAAATGAAAATCAAATTTCAAAGTAATTGCTTAAAAGGCGCAAAGGAACAACATAGTGAAAAAGATTCCAAGCCGGGACTCGAACCCGGGCCATCAGTATAGCGTACTGACGTTCTACCGACTAAACCACTTGGAACGATACCTAGCTCGGAAAATTTCTCACTATTATATGTTGGCAAGGCTACAAACGCAGCACAAGATGGAATATTTATCGTGAGTCACCGACCTGGGACAAACACCGACCTGGACTGTTTCTCTCTGGAATAATTTCCATGTATTAATATAATTTCTATCGATGCTGGATTTAATTATGTTTCGTGTTTGTCCCAGGTCGGTGACTCACGATAAATAGTCCATCTTGTGCTGCGTTTGTAGCCTTGCCAACATATAATAGTGAGAAATTTTCGGAGCTATGTATCGTTCCAAGTGGTTTAGTCGGTAGAACGTCAGTGCGCTATACTGATGGCCCGGGTTCGAGTCCCGGCTTAGAATCTATTTCACTATGTTGGCCTTTGCGCCTTTTAAGCAATTACTTTGAAATTTGAAATTTGATTTTCATTTGAAATATTGTATGCAAGGCGAATGTTTCTCTCTGGAATAATTTCCATGTATTAATATAATTTCTATCGATGCTGGATTTAATTATGTTTCGTGTTTGTCCCAGGTCGGTGACTCACGATAAATATTCCATCTTGTGCTGCGTTTGTAGCCTTGCCAACATATAATAGTGAGAAATTTTCCGAGCTATGTATCGTTGTGGTTTAGTCGGTAGAACATCAGTGCGCTATACTGATGGCCCGGGTTCGAGTCCCGGCTTGGAATCTTTTTCACTATGTTGGCCTTTGCGCCTTTTAAGCAATTACTTTGAAATTTGAAATTTGATTTTCATTTGAAATATTGTATGCAAGGCGAATGTTTCTCTCTGGAATAATTTCCATGTATTAATATAATTTCTATCGATGCTGGATTTAATTATGTTTCGTGTTTATCCCAGGTCGGTGACTCATGATAAATATTCCATCTTGTGCTGAGTTTGTAGCCTTGCCAACATATAATAGTGAGAAATTTTCCGAGCTAGGTATCGTTCCAAGTGGTTTAGTCGGTAGAACGTCAGTGCGCTATACTGATGGCCCGGGTTCGAGTCCCGGCTTGGAATCTTTTTCACTATATTGGCCTTTGCGCCTTTTAAGCAATTACTTTGAAATTTGAAATTTGATTTTCATTTGAAATATAAACTTGAACTCAAGTTTTGATTTAAATTAATCTCTGGAATAATTTACGAGAATTATCACACATGACCATATGCATCTGAAAGAACTATAGCAAAAAGTTTCTTAATAACTTCTTTGTATTCATTTCAAGATTCTTTTATGTAATGATTATTACAAACGAATGTATAAAAATTGAGGGAAATTGCAATGGGATTATGTTCCGTATAAAAGTTCATAATTACAATTTGTTGTCTAATGCTACTATATGCAAAACATTCTATACTTAGTCAATTTAAAAGGAAAGCAAACACTAACCGCATTTTAAGGCTATACTGAACTGAGCATAGACACCAGCAAAACGTTTGAACCACATATAATAATCAAAGTGTCGTAAAAGAAAAAAAAACAGTCACATTGAGTGCATTAGGGAATAATTTAAAAAAACATATAATGCAAAACGCTTTCCGGCCTCCTTCGAATATTCAGCACATTTGCCAAACCTACCTTATCGTGTCTTAAGATCAATGAACATATAACGCATGCAAACTCGAAACTTATCGAAGTTTTGAATTACTCCCCTCTTCTGAATAAATTTCAAGCGTTATCTCTTATGTACTCGGTCATGAATAACTTTAACGATTATAGCTAAATAATTTAGAAGTATGTTGTTTGTTTTCAGTCCAAGATGCTATTAATGCATGATTATTGTAAACAAAAGTTTAGACTTTCAAGCAAATCACAGTTGATTACCTTCGGAAAAAAATAAGTTATTATTATGAAAAAAATCTAATGCTATTTTACATGCATACTATTTTGAAAACATTCGGCCTACGTAGAAGGAAAAGTAAATATTTATTGTCCGTTTGTCATTATTGATCAAGATTTCTTTCTAATTCGTAAAGGAATAATTTTAATTTATGGTAAAAGATCAGAAAAGACATGACGTTATTTTCGATAATTTTTTCTGAAAAGAAACAAATTAAGAATACAGATCAGGCATGCACATTTTCAGTCGAAAATTGTTAAGTTATTTTTCATACCTAACATTTACGAATATAGAAGTACATATTTTTTTAGTTATTGTGGGGATATTTAAATCATATGTATTCCATATGCAGGGTGTGTCAATGTCCCTAAAGGTCGTATATAACTTCATGAGTTATAGGTCACACTTCGACGGTCATCGTTGTATAGGAAATCCGAGATTCAATCCACTTAATTAATTTTTACACAATTATGCTAACTGGTAAATAAATCACATGAGTTGTAATTTTTAAACTGGGCGTAAAATGTCCGATCGCAAAGTTGGAAAACTACATCTCAATGATTTCTTTACCAATTAGAAAGTTTGTGTTAAAAATAATGTAGTGTAATTATGTATCCACCGTGTACTGGAGTTTTATTACTTGCGATTTATTATGTTGAGGTGATTCATTTATCAGACGAGATGCTACTATGAATAAATTGAACTGGATGAATTAAATCCTCCAGATTCGTAGGGGAATGCTCAATTGGCAGACAAAAGTCAGCTTCAGCCAAGAGATCCTTGGTTCGAATCCGGACATGAACATGATTTCACAGTTGGAAAATTACAACTCATATTGTGCAATCCCCTTATTCAGTCATGGTGTCCCTCTACGAATTATAGCAAGCATCACTGTCAGAAAACTCGTCAATATACACTAAATTATTCCTCATTTTTGCAAATAATTTCCGTACTCCAAGAAAACATGTTTTATCTGTGTTTTCTCCACGAACGTGTAAAAAAGAGAGATAAATTCCATTCATTCATAGCACGCATGCGTATTGGTTCTATTAATGATAAATCCCAATTCATTTTAAAAATGAAGAACCAAAAATTCTTCAAATTAAGATTTCTAATTTAATTAAAAAGGATAAAAAGTTTATGAATTTCTAAATAAATAACAATTACTATTGTCATTCAATCAAAAGTACCCACAATTTATTTTTTAAAGTTGAATTTATAAAGTTGTATTTATAAAGTTGTTTATAAATAAATATTCGCATTTCAGATATACTTTAATTGAACACATTTAAAAGATATTTTAATTAAGAAAATTAAATGGAAAAAAAGTCTATATTACTCAAAAAAAGAAAAATCTTTTCGAATAAAAATATAATATTCGTATTTTACCTCTAGCAATCTACGTAAAACTATTTAAAATTCATATTTTTATACTATATTAATACTAAAGTATTAAAACCCCAGCCACAATCTCATTAAAGACGAAATCTCCCCGAAATGAACTTCAAAATTATAATCTTTAAAGAAATTGATCAAGTCATACGCATCTGAAGCAAACATATTTACTTCAAAGCATCTCGTTGATGTGCAGCTACAGCTCAGTGCTAGCGCGTTCGTTTCGCAATACTGCGATGGCTGGTTCGAATCCAAAGCCGTCCGCTGTGCTTTTTCCCAGTCAATTCTTCAATTGACGGATATTTTACCTCCTGTAACGGAGAAAGAAAAAAAAAACGGATATTCCTAAATTCACGGAAATATGCCGGCAGCACTGCTGCCAATAGAATTTCCCTGAATTGAAGAAAGTTTTTTTTGAGAGTGATGTCTTTCTGATCTATTAAATTTTTTGAGATAAATCTTCAAAATATTTAAGAAGTGAAATTGTATGATATCACTGTAAGAGAGCGATATGTAGGCCAGTGATATCACCTGTACTGTAAGCTACATTCCGTACAACAGAGTATCAAGATTAGTACCGTGAGAACGTGAAAGTTATTACATTTCAAATTAAAAAAATATGTAAGGCTGGGGAAAATATCGTTCGAGAATTTTTATTAGTTTTGAGGATATGAATTCAAATCCGGATTTGGCTTGCAAAGTAAGAAACTGGTTCCCTAAAGCGACAACGGCTTTTTTCAAACGATGTTTTTTGAAATATGATTTATCACCTCCTAAAATCTGCACGCGGCATTTTGGTACACCCTTTATATGCGAGTAAAGCCAAAGTAACTATTAATAATAATAAAGTTAGAAACACTAGCACATTTAATTTTTGTGAAACATAGATAAGGTAAAATATTTTTTACTTGCTTAAAATGTATATTCATAAATAATAAAAAATTTGCTATAGTAGGTCATTTAAACTATGAAAAATATGTACTATTTAAGAATAGTACAAAATTTTGTTTTCTAAAATTAAGCCAAGAAAGATTTAAGCAAGTAGTTTTCAAGTTGCAAAAAAATTTTTCGATGTTCGAAAGAAGCCAGAAATGAACAATGAATTTTTGGGACATTCTCGTTTACATAACGGCCATGTAGGTTATATAAAAAGCACAAAATATTCTCCAAACATAATTTAATATATTACCCCTACCCCACCAGTTTAACCTTTTATTGAAACACACGTAAATTTCCTAAAGTGTGACCTGTTTTTTGACGGAAACAACAACGGACTTGTTGCGAACTAGTGTCCCACCTTACACTAACAAATCATATTTAGTATCATATTTTTATGCTTTATTTTCAGTAAGCTGCTTATTATGAGAATTGGGCTTTAAAGTAATTTAATAGCATTAAAAGGTTTTCATAAAATTATTGCATATTTCAATTTTTTGAAGTATTTATAAAATATGTTCTATTTCTGAAGAAATAATAGAAAATTTGACATATAAAAGAGTAAATAAAAATTATATATCAAATAATGTATGCAAATATATTTGTATAGAGAAACTAAAAAAGGTATTCTAGGCCTACATGCTTTTTTCTAAAAAAATTGCAACAGTACATGAGATTCTATTTACGCTTTACATTAATTCCGACTTTGTTCATAATATATCATATGAATGCTATTATGATTTTGGTGTCATTGATTTTAGTCATAGACATATTTCCTGAGAATATAACATATGATTCTAACAACAAAATAAAGTTGAAGTGCAGGCTACAGAAAAGTGGTTGAATCAATTTTCCATTTCGCGAATCTTTAATCGAGAATTGATATCGATATTGTAAGGTTTTCTGTCAGCGGTGATAAATGATATATGGTCAAAGTGTAACAAATAATGATCTGAGGTGTTTGTGGAAATTTTTCAGAAATATATCTTGGCGCATGAGTAATAATTTAAAATAAAGAAATGTATTTTTGAAAAATGTATTTTGGATCTCTTCTTTTCTGCTTTTATGTATTTGAGAGGCTGGAAGCTATTTTTTTCTTTTCGTATTTGATAATTTTCGAAATATATATTGTGAATGTATTAAAAGTGAATCGGGTATTCATTTTGGTTTAGAATGAAACACAGAGTGTCCAGAAAATTCCTGGTCACATATTAAAATTCAAAATCAAATCAAATAATTGCCATACAGGATTGCGGTTTGGACGAAAATACTTCTTGTGAGAATACTTCTCACAGTATTTAAATTTGGTTTAATTTTATTCCTTTTCAGCTATTTTTTTTTGTATCGATGTCTATTTGAACTCAATCTTTACGCCGCGATGTTGACGCTTTTATCTCTCACCGTAAAGCAAGTTCATTTTTCACCGCCGATATTCATATCTGCGTTGGGAGCGAATCGGCAGCTTGCGCATGCGCACTCCGCTATTTTAGGAGCACGTCTTGGAGCTCTCGTTTTGTCGGAGTTGATTTGCCTTATGATGACGTCATTGAAATTATGCGCCGCCCTCTTTTGACGGCGATCGCTGACAGGAGAATCGTTTGGTTTCGTTTTCCAATCAGTGAAAACTTTTTAAATTCTGCAGCTTGTAATTCGATTTTCATTAATTTCTCGTAAATGTTAATTTAGCTAATCAATTTAAAGTTTGCCTTTTAATTACTTTGTCAACACCGTATTCATAATTTAAATACTAAAACTCGTTAATTTTTAATTCAGAGTTTGGTTTGATGTTGTCTGAAAAAGATGTAGTCTTTTAACGTAGTTGTATAGCGGAGCGCCAGCCCGCTGGCCGGCCGTTCGAATGCCGTGCCGCTCTTTTTGACCGAATAAGTTTGCCGTACTATGGGTCATATTTTTGTTACGTGGATATGTTCTTTTTCAAGATTTAATTTTTAACGATGTGCTGCACTCATCTAAAGGAATACCACGGAAGAATTCTAATTAAGAGATTCCGTTCTTTTAGTTCTTTTATTTTAAAAATGGTGACCAGAAGCAAGTATTTTCATAACCTTCTACTGCTACTAACGACCGAAATAAAGAATATTGTTTGTTTCATCAGTTTGTCTCTTCACTATCTCCTGTAAAGTAAGAAGTCTCCAGTTTTTATTATTTCTTTAACGATCAATAGTAATTTATAAAAAGAACTTCACAATGTACTTAAACCACTTAAACGATCATTTAAATTACAGCCACATTTGGCGCCGTAGTACCTTTCGAATTGCAACGCTGTTGCTTTGGGATTATTGCAATTAAAAAAAAAATACTGATTCTTGAAGATAACTTTTTTAGAACTTTTTGTTCTTTTTTTAACAATTATGAGAGTTTTGGTTGAAATATTTTAATAGAAGTTACATTTTCATGAAACTTGTTCTAATTTTTGAAAAAATATTAAGATCGTTATGCAAGAAAGTCAAGTAAATTCTTTTTGAGGAATTGTTCTCATTAGTTAAAAAAAGGAAAATGGTTTATTTAATTCAAGATTTATTGGATATAATTTATAAAAATATTTTAGAATATTTGATGTTCTTGTTCTTATAGATTCTTGAGTTATGCCATTTTTATGTTAAATAGTTGCATTTTTTTTTCTTACAATATTCTAAAGAATTCATATTTAAATTTTACTATATTTTGTAGAATGTATTATTATTCAATCAAGAAATGAATTTATATAATTACAATATTGAAAATGAATTTTATGTTGTTGCAAATAATAGCAATATTCTGTTTTTAAGAATAGAATTCTGAGGCAGTTACATATTTCTTTAATTGATTGAAAATTTTGGAATTGAAAATAATTTTGAAGAATAATTATTGAAATTGAAATATTTGTATAAATGAATTTATGTTCTCAAATAATTGCAATGAATTTGAAGTTTGGCAAAAATTGTTCTCAAGAACATAATGTGATATTTTAGGAGGCATGGCTTTTGGGTTATTTTTTTTATTTTCTACTTATTAATGGCACTTTAAATGAATTATAAATTTGAATTTCAATATATATATATATATTTTTTTTTTATTGAAATTTTATTGAAGTATTATTTTTAATTCTTGTTGCTGAGAAATTTTGTTCTTCACTTAAAGCAGTTCTCATCTCATTATGCCTATTTTCTCCAACTGAAGTTTGGTATTCTTCAAGTAATTTATAGTAGTAATTATCCTGTATGATTATTTTTGAAGTATTGCCTGCTTCTCTGAATAACAAAAATATAATATGAAAATTTATAAACAGTTTTTCTCTCTGAAAAGTTCTTAGACTTGCTACTTAGATGATTTGTGAAATATGCTGATATGTATGGTTAGCATGTTGTCTTGTGGACTAGTCTGATATCATCTCTAATATTTAAAGAACTGTTCCTGTATTTAAATTTACCTATTGATGTTATAGAACTCTCAGCTAACAAATTTAAAATATTCAAAATTTTTATTGCTTCAATTCTCTTTGGCAAATTCAATTCTTTCACAAATTTATAAGTCTATGCATGACATATCCACATCGACATCATCATACCTTATTCTCATGTTGCTTTATAAAAAAAATAAAAAGAGCAACATTATTATTTTTTTTTAATGAAATGGGGCTTCTTCAATCCTGTAACAGTTCTACTTAAAAATTCCATTCACCATAAGAAATTTTTTTTTCCTTGCCAATAGTGAAGATTACTTTTATATATTAACTATCAATAGTTCTTAAGTGATGTGCTTTTTGCCATATTTGATGATGACTGTTCCTGTATATGCTGCTAGAAATTTTTTTTTAATTACCTGTAATGACATTCTCCAGACTTTTCTTCCATTCATCTGTTGCTTACCTGATGAAGGTGGTCAGTGGTTTTGTGCGACATCCATTTCTTCTGGTCTCTTCTCTGTTGTTGCACATGTTATCATGGAAGCTAAAAATTATAAAATTACCTACCTACTTCTTCAAAAGTTTCCCACATCTACAATAGTTTATTTTTTTGTGTGCATGTTTCGTATCCCGCCATAAGATGCCTGGTGAAGATGTTGTTCATTTATAGGCAAATATCCATTTATGAAACCACTTCATTAGAGTTCTTCGGTTTGTGAAGCTACAAATAGTGTTTACTACTTTGTTCTCTTAAAAAATAAATAAATAAATAATTTTCATTACTGATTATAATACTGTGTCAGTTAACGTTTCTCATGTGAGAGTAAATATCCTCATCAAGTGAAATTGTTGACTTGTATGCTGCTAGAACTCAATTACTCACAACATATCATTATTCTAAGTCTTCTCAAAACAAGGAAGTTTAAATTTATATTACCTGATAATTACTGATATATTTTACCTTCGACAACTTTATTTTATTATGCTGCATTTTCTCCAAATATTCTAGCAGGTGCAATTAAAAGTATTCAGAGTTAATTTTTGCTTGTGTGTAGCAATTCATCCTCACATTGCAAAATTTTTGCTCATTGATAATCAAGTGTAAATTCTCAATTAATATAAGAAGTTTGTGAATATCTGTTACATTGTTTATGCAAGATCGAGTTATTTTGAAAAGTTCCCATATTTATTTATTTATTATGTGCATAGTGCCTTTTACTTTAATCTTATTTCATACCCAAAGCCTCTAAGTTTTTATTTTGCCATTTGCCTCATTGATTAAAAAAAAAAAAAAAAAAAAAAAAAAAAAAAAGATTCGTTCATTTGGAAGATTTTTTGTTTTATGAAGAATTGAATAGTAAAAATGATCTTCATTTTGAAGTTTTCAATGTTTTATGAAGAAAGTGAAATTTATTAATGTCTTCTCTTCATACCTACAAATAATACAAGAAGATTACAGAAAAGCACAAGTCTAGATGGAATTTTTTTTTACCAGCGCATTTATATATATATAGAATTTTTTTTCTATAAATCATCTAGTGGAATTTTTTTTTAAGTGCTTCTTGACCTCAAATACCGATTATGTCCTATCATACTACATTTCATCATAAGTGCACCGCCAACTTCTAATCCTTCTTCTGCAAAAGTGATTCGTGCATGTGTCGCAGGAGTTATGATTGCTCTGCAGTGATGAGTACGATGTCGTCAGTTAAGTGCTTCAAAGAGAATGCAATGCATTCTCATTTTCTACAAAGTGTCTCGTCATGTTAAAATGTTCTAATGTCATCATGCAAAAATCATCTAATTTTGATGATTAAGTGAATGCTCCAGTGTTCAGTTTTTCGACATCATCTATTCACATCTATAAATGTTTTGGTGTATACAATTGTCTTTGTTAGTGCTTGTGTACAACCTTAGGAAGCAATGCTAGTACCAGTGTACCACCTCATGCTGTGTTACTAAACTTTCAGTGACATCAGTTAATCTTTAATAGCCTTGTTCCATATGGCTCTGGACTCAATGAACATTTTTTTTTTATCCAAAAACTTTGCCTTTACCCACCTGCAGTTACACAGTGTTATTATATTTAAAATTTTCTTTTACCTAAGATGTTAGGAACCTTATTAGGAGATCCAAGCCACCTAAAATTTTACGTAGGAGTTCTTATATGTGTTTATTTTTGTTCATAGACATGCTGGTGGCTAGGGCATGATGGTCATCGACATGTTTGTGGACTTTGATATTTACATATATATATCTAATTTTGTGTTTGTTTACAGTGTTGCTGATGATTTCATCTTCGTCATTATCATCATTGTGAGCTTAACATTGAATTGTAATAATTTTATTTCTATATTATATTTTAAATGATTATTTAAAAATTATATTCCTGGTACATGGTATTTTAGTTTTATAAACTCATGATTTTGTCAATTTTTTTCTTTCATTCTATATGGAAGTACTTAAATTTTTTTTGGTGATCACCAGTCTATCATATTTTGAAGAAAAACCATGGTATATGTATATTTATCTAATCTTTTGAGTCTCATACATATACACTGCTCAAAACAATTAAAGGATATTTGAAGTTTTATATAAAATAAAGATATAAACGAAATTTTTTTTGCCGAAAATAGAAGAAGAGAATCACAAATGCAAATTTTTCTGGTTTTCAAACTGTGGAGTATGCAAATTTTGAGTTCGACGTCAAAAACGTCGCTTCAGCGGCAGCGAATGAAATTTGACTTTCAACTGGATAAAAGAGAATGAAGACAAGGATGATCGGCATTCAGTGATTGCTTTGTTTCGATGAGTACGATGTCTCAGCGAAGTAATTTGACAGATTCAGAAGCTTTGAGAATTGTTGGTAGGTTAGAAGGGGGCCAAACTCAAGCCGAAGTAGCGCAAGCCATTGGAGTGTCACAAAGTGTCATTTCCAGGATCTGGAACCGTTTTTTGGAGAGTGGATGTGCAGGCCGAAGACCAGGGCAAGATCGTAGATGGGCAACAACGCCCAATGAAGATCGGTATTTAGCGTTAACAGCTCGGAGACACCGAACCATGAACGCTACTCTTCTCCAACAACACATTCGCTCGGCTACAGGCACCACGATTTCAACTCAGACTGTCCGAAACCGGCTCCATGCTGTAGGTCTGTATGCTCGCCGACCGATGGTATGTGTTAGATTAACATCAAGGCATCGTCGCGACCGCAGGGAGTAGTCAACCGAGCATGTCAACTGGAGGAGAAATGAATGGAGCAATATTCTGTTTTCTGACGAGTCCCGTTTTTCTGTGCATCCGGATAATAGGCGTATTTTCATCTGGAGGGACCGTGGCAGTAGGAATAATCCTGCGTTCGTGCACGAAAGTGTCAGATTTGGCGGTGGAGGAGTGTTGGTATATGGTGGCATCTCCATTGACGGGCGCACTGACCTCTACATCATTCGAGATGGAGCTCTGACTGGTCGCCGATATAGGGATGAGATCCTCAGACCTATTGTAGTCCCTTACGCTGCAGCAATCGGAGATAACTTCATTTTAATGGACGATAACTGCAGGCCACATCGTACAAACCTGGTGGAGGATTTCCTTTTCGAGGAAGGAATCGTTCGAATAGAATGGCCAGCGTGTTCTACAGACATGAATCCAATCGAGCACGTTTGGGACGCTCTAGGAAGACGAGTTTCTGGCCGCCAACAACCCCCACAAACTCTCCAAGAAATGGAAAGAGCTCTTCTGGAAGTGTGGGGCAGAATACCCCAACTCGTCATTAATAGCCTCATTGAGTCCATGCCTCAAAAGTGTTCAACGTTGCTGGCCGCCCGTGGAAACCATACCCCCTACTTAAAATGATTTTCTTTGAAGAAAACACCTTTTCTTATTCTTTTTTTTCTCATATGCACAAATTGTGTTTTTTTCCTTTAGTACACAAGTGAGCAATAAAATGCATTTTTTTTCTGCCAAACATGTGTAATTTATTCTCATATAACCTACTATGACTGTCGACCATGTATCAATCAGCTAAACAGTTTACCAGATACAAAATCCACCTAAAACTGCAATGTCCTTTAATTGTTTTGAGCAGTGTATATTAAGAATTCTTATGTAAATTTTTATTTAGAGTAAAGTATAAAGTTCAAAGAAATTGTGTCTAAGATGAGATTTATGACATGTCTTTTCATTGAAATAGCAACTTGTTTTTATGGGATACCTTGTTTGGGTGATTGAGTAGTGCACGACTCAATTACACAATTGGTATCACATACAATTGGTTGTCTGTTTTAATATAAATGAAATTATAAAGTTTGATAAACTAAAAGGATATCATTAAGTTTTATGAAAGTTTATTTATATATGGCCATTTCATTTCCTTTCATGTTAAGAGTAATAAAGAAAACTCTTTATTTTTTTAGATATAATTCTAAAATTAAAAAGTCCTAGGCATGTTGTAAAAGTCAAACTACAGAATGTTTCCTGACTTTTTAGTTGCTTTTGTATTTGCAACTTTTATCAGAAGTTAATTCTGTTTTTATTTGGTACCAAGATAGCAAAATTTGTTTTGACTAGTCAATGATCTCAATTTTGTTTGTTAACTTAAAATATGTTAACACTTTTATCATGATAATTTTATGAGATGAAATATAAGGTTTTGCCAACGTTACTGTATTTTTGGCATTTTTATTGTATACTTGATGCGTTGTATACTTTTTGGATTATGAATGTACTTTATGCAATGTATATTCTTTTTCTCTCTCTTACTTTTGGTCACCAATTTTTTTTCCAGCACCAATTTTTTTTTTTCAACTGTTAAATCACCAATTTTTTTTTCCATCACCTTAACTTTAAATTTTATTGTTCGACTTTAATGATTTTTTTTCGCTTTGGCAGTTCAAAATTTTCTCATCCCATTTTCTGTAAAAGTTTTTTGATCAATTTTGCTTTTTACATCTCCTGGTCTTACAACATTTTCTCGGTGAAGGGAGGTAATGTGAGGATACTTCTCACAGTATTTAAATTTGGTTTAATTTTATTCCTTTTCAGCTATTTTTTTTGCAGCGATGTCTATTTGAACTCAATCTTTACGCCGCGATGTTGACGCTTTTATCTCTCACCGTAAAGCAAGTTCATTTTTCACCGCCGATATTCATATCTGCGTTGGGAGCGAATCGGCAGCTTGTGCATGCGCACTCCGCTATTTTAGGAGCACGTCTTGGAGTTCTCGTTTTGTCGGAGTTGATTTGCCTTATGATGACGTCATTGAAATTATGCGCCGCCCTCTTTTGACGCCGATCGCTGACAGGAGAATCGTTTGGTTTCGTTTTCCAATCAGTGAAAACTTTTTAAATTCTGCAGTTTGTAATTCAATTTTCATTAATTTCTCGTAAATGTTAATTTAGCTAATCAATTTAAAGTTTGCCTTTTAATTACTTTGTCAACCCCGTATTCATAATTTAAATACTAAAACTCGTTAATTTTTAATTCAAAATTTGGTTTGATGTTGTCTGAAAAAGATGTAGTCTTTTAACGTAGTTTTATAGCGGAGCGCCAGCCCGCTGGCCGGCCGTTCGAATGCCGTGCCGCTCTTTTTGACCGAATAAGTTTGCCGTACTATGGGTCATATTTTTGTTATGTGGATATGTTCTTTTTCAAGATTTAATTTTTAACGATGTGCTGCACTCATCTAAAGGAATACCACGGAAGAATTCTAATTAAGAGATTCCGTTCTTTCAGTTCTTTTATTTTAAAAATGGTGACCAGAAGCAAATATTTTCATAACCTTCTACTGCTACTAACGACCGAAATAAAGAATATTGTTTGTTTCATCAGTTTGTCTCTTCACTGTCTCCTGTAAAGTAAGAAGTCTCCAGTTTTTATTATTTCTTTAACGATCAATAGTAATTTATAAAAAGAACTTCACAATGTACTTAAACCACTTAAACGATCATTTAAATTACCGCCACACTTCTCAGTATGAAAAGTTTTCTTCAAACGAATAAAAATAATTAGTTTTGAATTTTGATCGTAGATGACGTTGTTGGTCCGCATGTTTGTTTTGAAATAACAGTTTTTTCTATTTTTTTTCACAAATTTTGCCACTGTGACACATAATTGGTGACGTCCAGTGCTAGGAGTCGTCATTTCTATGTCACAACGTCAAAATTAATCTGAAAAAATAAAAATATATTAAATTAAAAAAATCAAAAATACCGACTGCGTAAAAAGCGATTATTTCTTATCAATATAAAACTATTTTTTATATTACTTTTTTTTTTTTTTTTTTTTTTTTTTTATAACTTGTATTGATGACTTTTAAGTTGTGTTTAATTATTAGTTCCTATCTACAAACACTGTTTTGATGAAAAGTATATATGTCTATTATGAAGGATAGAGTTACAGTAAAGGTAGAGATCCAAAGTACACAACTTCCAGGTTGTTTAATATTTAAACTGAGCTCCTGATTGCAAAATGGTCAATAAAACATCGTCTTCATTTTGAAAGACCTATCCAATAATATGCCACTTAATAGGGTATTTAAAAAAAAATTCGTCTCTATTGTTATATTGTAGTTTACGGCCGCTATTTTGAATTTATAAAAACAAAACCTATCCTATAACCATCGGACGATAAAGACAAATCGATAGAGACCTCGTTCATTAAAATCCATCTAGTCGTTGGGATGTTTTGAGGGTATAAAGAAATCCACATACAGAAATGCGCGTGAAACACATAACTTTTCTTTTCAGTCGGGTAAAAAATCCGCATGTTTGAAAGCAAATATATTGGCAAGCATTCAATCTACGATTGAAATTTGAAACTAATTATTTTCATTCGCTTTAAAAAAACTTTTCAACCTGGGAAGCAATTTTGACCTAACCGCACTCCTGTATAACAATTACTTGATTTTATATTGAACTTTAAAATGTGTCCAGGAACATTCGGACACCCTGTATATAAATTGTTTTTCTGATTTATTGTGTGAATCGGAAGTTCAAAAAGAAATAGAAAACATAAATGAATTACATGCCTAAAATATTTAATAGTTTAAGTATTTTATACTGCAATATACTTAATTTATGTACATTCTCAATTACTAATTATGGTAAATTAAATGTATCGAAATTTAATATTAAACGTGATTTTTCTCGTCCATGATAAATATGTTTTTCATTTTAAATTTTCCTTTTTTATAAAGAAGTTAAAAAAAAAAAAAAAAAAAAAAAAAAAAAAAAAAAAAAAAAAAAACTCCATGTAACTTGATTTAACATTCTACAGTGTTACTTAAATTTCCATTTCTAAAAAAAAAAAATGCATTCGTGCGTAACATATGTTTTCTTTTATTATTATTTTTAACGTTATTTTTCTATATACCAAAACGCATAAGTATAAAATAACGCAAATAACAATAAATTACCACTTCTGTTATTTCGTTACTGTTTGCAAAGGGTGTCTGATTTTTTGGGAATCTGATTTTCACATTTATTTTGTGCAACAATATGATATTTAAGTATATGCACTCATCTGGCAACTATATATACACTGTTAGGTGTTAGTTTCGTCGAATTTTGTCGAATAATATCTTGAGAAATATCAGAGACTAGATTAAATGATTGTGAAGTTTTCCAAATCCCGTGTAGCAGTGAACTTTTCCGGTGAGCTGTTTTCGTAGTAGAATTTTCGGATGCGGGTTCATGCGCACGGTAAGGAGATGCAATTATGTAGTCAAATAAAGTAGTATCGGAATCCATATTTTTCCATTTTAAGGTGATATTGCAGTAGTTTATGGTGTCTTTTCATAGTTTCATTTATTGTTTCCTATTGACATTCTTACAGTAAGCTGAAGCGATTTTTTAGTAGTTCCATCGAACGATCCTCATAACAATTTAAATTCGATCTAGAGTTTTAATTTCGGGAGCATATTGAAGGGAGCATTCAAACTATCATTTTTTTTTTGTGTTTCTATCTTATATTAGATTGATTTTAACACATTTATTCAATTGGTAAATATATCATGATCATTATAAATTTCCAAGTGAATGAAAAAAGTCTGGGAAAGCATTCGAACAAGGGATGTATTGGATGAAGCTTCCAATGCTCTACCGACTGAGGCATCTCGGATGAATATGGGAGCCTAATTCACACAACTAACTCTTGTGATCGTTAAAGGTTAGTTGGGTGAATCGGTCTCCCAGATTCGTCGGGTAAAATTCAGTCGGTAGAGTATTGGCGGCATCAGCCAATATATACCTGGTTCGAATCTCTGCCCGGACTGTAACACGCACTTCGAAATTTATAATGGTTATGTTTCAGTCTTAATTTTCATCATCGTTATTTTAAATCTTCCCGCTCCACTCACATTTACTGTTCTACCGTCTGGAGAAAGACTGTGAGCAGGTATGCTTATTTAGAACATACCAACTGCGATAGAAACGACGCAGGTGTCCGTCCTGTGGCGATTAGTATTGGTTTGAAGCTCTTATTTTTTTCCCCTGAATTAATTTTTATTTGTAAACGCAGAACACTGGCAAGTTTTCTTATTAAGTACATTTACCTATTGTTTAAAATAAACGTTGTTATTGTCAAATTTTGACCTATGGCTTCTTTCCAATTTGACTACCTGCCAGAGTTCGTCGCAATATAAATTTTCATAATATTGTCGATAATTAAAATATATAATAGATAATAAAAGCTGTACCAATTTCTTACAATGTTTGAAATGTATAAGATTATGTTTTTATTATAACTTTCAGATTTTCAGTTTCAAAGAAAATTTGGTTAATTAATGAATTTCATTCCCCGTTATTTTATCTCTTTGTGACTCACCAAGTCCAATTTGAAACATATTTACTGAGATGTTAAAACACATCTTTTTAAGCACGTAAGAAATTATGAAAAATATTTAGAGTGTAAAATTAAAAAATATATATATAGAATAAAATTATGTATTTCTCATAAATATTGTCAATTTTGAAATAGAGAATTGTAAAGCATACGAACCTGTATCATTTTAAAACAAGAAAGAAAAATCATGCATTAAGCATTGATTATGAAACACTTTCCAACATTTCCTGAATGCTTTAACAAAACTTTGTTATTTAGAGAAATAATGTATATATGATAACTTAAGATAGCTAAGGTATATAAGATAACTAAGTAAACATTTTAGAAAATGCATAAAATTTAAAAAACTAATTTTAGAAGTTACCGTTCATAACAAATATGTATTCAAATTCTTTTGAACAGCCCTGTATTTGATCTGTAGGTCAATATATATATTCTACATAATACGGATTTTAGTTTAGCAAGAAAACGCATAACAGGTTGAAATTTCTCTTTCAGCAATTTATACTAATAGATGGAAGCATACTTGTATACTTTTGTACAACTCTGTAGTTAACCTAGTACTTTTGTTACACGCCACTATTAAGCTAAAATTTAATTCCAACTAAAACACTCTTAAAACTACTGAAATCCCATTTCCAGAAATTATCATTTATAGACGGCCATGTATCCAATTCTTTGCGTGATCCTGTATATCCTTTTGTCTATATTCTACAAGAATTTCTTAGTAAACTAAATACAGTTCAGCGTAAAAATGCATAACTCATTTAAAAATCACTTTTAAGCAATTTGCACTCATACCGCAGTAACCATTTCTCATTCCCAGTAACGAATTATTTTGTGTTATCCTGTATATGAATTATAGCATGTATACACACCATATATTATGCATATATATATTGTGAGACATAAAGGCAACTAACATAATTAAAAATGCATTTCCAGCAATAATCGCTACTGTACAGTACTTCGGATTCAATATAGTAATATAGTATCTGAAATCTTTTGTTCGTCCCTGTAAATTCACTTCGTATTTTACATGAAATAAGTTATAATAAACCTCAGCGACGAATATCAATTTCATTTTACATTAAATAATTTAATATAATTAAAATAAACCGCAAACAATTCCCTCCACCCCAGTATCATTATGTATGGAATTATTTTGCGTGGCCCTGTAAATGAATAACTATTTTTTTTGCACCGCATATTCTACAGAATGCATATCTTAGTGCACTTCATAAATGCATATAAATTTTCTTACGTTTTAAAGCGTGTAACATCATTAAAAATCATTTTAATGATTTCTTCCCATAGGCCCTAATGTAACAGAAAATTTTGACTGTCCCTGTAAATGAACTAAGCATGGTACAAACTTCTTTTGAAATAGGGAACGTGCTATGGTAAACGTCAATAACATCCAGAAATTTCAGGGCAATGCGACTATCTTTACGGGAGTTAGAGCGCGGACAGACGGACAGACGGCCATACGTACAGATGGACAGAAAAACCGAAGTCATAAACACTTTTCAACTTTGTTGGGAAGTGTTAAAAAGAATCTTTTTAATTTGAGAAAACTTAGAAAGTTTCAATACCGATGTACACTGTAAAAAAAAAACGGGAAAAATCACAGCCAATTTCGCTGTGAATCATTTCACTAGCATGAGAAAACAACGTTTTTGTAATTTCAGTATTGATTTATAGTAAACTGCTATTATTTTAACGCCGCCAAAACTGCCCAAACAACATTCCAAACGGGATATTCACAGGAAGCGTCAACCAAAGCAGGTTATTACTAGCGTTAGTCTCGTTCGATTGCTTGCTAGCGTCTTTCTGAATAAGTGCTTATTACTGCAATTCAAAGTGGCGCTTTTGGATACACAAACATGAAACTGGATACTATATATTTTGAAAATTCATAGTAAGTTTTTTTTTTTTTTTTTTTTTTTGTTTATTTGTTTATTTGTATCATTGATTTAATAACTATTAGATAGCCAGTTCTATTATATAATGTAAGATACAAATTTCGTATTTGACCACATTTATATAAACGCTGAGTAACAACAATAGCTTTTGAATCATTTGTATAAATATTAAATATTTTTCTCTTAAATTATAACAAAAGAGAATAGTTCATATTCAGATTTTTTTTTAATTATTTTTTTCTTAAAAGACTTTGTTATTATTTATACTTTTGTGTCTCAGTCCCAGATAACAAAAAATCCCCATTATATTATTAAATATGTTTTGTTTTGCTTATTATATATTTTCCAAAATTCCAGTTTATCCGATTATAAATATAATTACTAATAATATAAATCATATAATTTTCACTATTCTCCAAATCTTTAAGTTCACTTTCTGTACTTATTTAAATATTTAAATTATTTAATGCATTATTAATGTAATGTTTTTCAAATTATCAAAGACAACTTTACTACCAATGATCTTATTTTCCGTGAGAGATATTCAGATATTATAGATGCTAGATTTTTACGCGCATTTATTTTCCTTTTTTTATATGTAATGTTCAAACAATTTATGTGTAATATGTAACACTATTTTATTAATCCATAAAAAATTCCAAGAGTTTGCTTACTATTATCGCAGCAGATCGCATTTTGCTTTTGTCCATTATCTAACAATAATAAGTATAATCCGCAACTAGATGCTGAAATTAGATATTTTGAATGTCCTCAATGTATGTACACAGTATATTTAGTGTTAATATACACAGTATATTTTAAATTGACATATGGAATGTTCTATACAATGAGTTACAATAGTTTAAAATTTTCTATTTATAGCTTTTTCAGTGTCTTTTCTTATTTTATTTCTTCTTTTACTTTATGGTGCGAAGTTTGTATCTTACATATGTGTAACAAAATTTATTATATAAGAATGCTATTAAAACAATGATATAAGTAGACATAAAGATAATACTTAGTGCCATTTGTCTTTAAAAGGTGGTCATAATATAAAAAAAGAGAAAATCAATAATGTAAATAAACATTACGGGGGGGGGGGATACAAATACATATCTACAAAAAGAAAAAAAAAAGCTAAAAATTTACAGTTATTTTGTTAAGAGACAGTTATTTTGTTACAGACTTGTTGTAAAATCTGAAAAAATAAATTACTGCAAAATTAACTGAAAAAATGCTGTAAATTTACACATTTGCTGTTTATCCGTGATAAACCAAATTTCTGTAAATTTACCGCAAAATTTGCTGGCACCCATATTGCCAGCATTTTTTGCTGTAAAGTTACAGTGATTTTTTTTACAGTGTAAAACTTCTCACGTAATAAGTACATCTTTAGCATGACATATTATCTCAATTTCGCCGTCTGTTTTGAATTCTATGAGCAATTCACATTAGGTATGCTGTGTTAGAAGCGAGCAGCAATGAATAAAATCATGCCCACTGTCTAAATAACATTGACTTTTGGATATTTTGCAGATATGTAAAGCGGGGATATAAAGTGTTTAATATATTCATAAAATAACCCTTATGTCAGTGACCGGGTTCCCGGGTACCTTTTTAGGTGCGTTCGTAATTATATAAATACGTAGCACCTATAGTCGTCGTTCAGTCCGTCCGTCCGCATATAATAGGGCAAAAACTACCCAACCGAATGGTCTGAAATTTTAAATATAAGATTGTTGTAAAATTTTGTCGAGTCATTTCAAATTTTATGAAAATCGGATGTATAGTTAAATTACAGGGACAGTCAAAAGTTTTTCTTTACATTACGGCCAATGGGAAAAAGTATTGCACGTGCATTTTAATGATGTTAAAGCTTTCTGAATGGTCTCAAATTTTAAACATATAATTATTGCGACATTTTGTCGAGCCATTTCAAATTTTATGAAAATCGGATGTATAGTTTAATTACAGGGACAGTCAAAAGTTTTTCTTTACATTAAAGCCAATGGGAAAAATTATTGCAAGTGCATTTTAATGATGTTACAGCTTTCCGAATGGGCTGAAATTTTAAATATATAATTGCTGCAAAATTTTGTCGAGCCATTTCAAATTTCATGAAAATCGGATGCATAGCTTAATTACAGGGACATTCAAAAGTTTTCCGTTACATTAAGGGGAATGGGAAAAATTATTGCAAGTGCATTTTAATGATGTTACAGACTATGCACTTATGAATTGCAAATAAATACACATTCAGTACAATATGGGGTGCCAAAAATAATTATAAAACTAGTTATAGTACGAACGCACCACATTTGCCACGTTTGACGAGCAATTTCCAACTTGTTTCTCTTTGGTTCCCGTTTGCAGGATGTTAATGTCAAAGGGAACTAAAATGAATTTAGATATCTATAATTTTTAGTATCCATTGTCCATTAGTATAATCACTTTAAAATTCAGAATTTTTTTAATTACTATTTTGGAGCATTAAACATTTTTATAGCTCACATCAATGAGCAGGGTACCCGGGCACCCATGCGAATTTTCTGTGGAAAAATACAGAAATTGATAGATTATTTAGATTTATATCTATAAAACATGAAATAAATTTGAAAATAAGAGTTAGACATATTTTTTAAGGTAAAAAATACTTCATTTACGTGAAACGTTGAGGATATGCTGTTCAGTACCAAATTGTGCGAATGTACATCTCATACTGGCTTTTCATATTGTTTATATTATTTTCTTGTATTTCTGTGCTGTTTTTGAGGCTCTATCAACCACAACTGACACCAATTGCTTTTATCCTTCTTGTTTCATCTAGATGTAAATTTCCAACTGGGCGTAAAATGTCCGGACCAGGATTCGAACCCGGGACCTCCTAGCTGAAGCCGCCACAGCTCTGCCATCTGAGCTATCCCGGACGATTCTGGTCGTACTTTTTCATCCAGCTAACCTTGAAGATTACAGCATCTGGTCTGAAACCTGGTTCAGCTCAACAGAATAAATCTCAGGTAATGGAACTCCAGAAATCGCTGGATACGAAATTGCACTAGATTAATTTTCACACAATTATTCTAATTGGTAAACAAATCATATTAGATGTAAATTTCCAACTGAGCGAAAAATGTCCGGACCAGGATTCGAACCCGGGACCTCCTGGCTGAAGCCGCCAGTGCTCTGCCATCTGAGCTATCCCGGACGATTGTAGTCGAACTTTTTCACCCAGCTAACCTTGAAGATTACAGCATCTGGTCTGAAACCTGGTTCAGCTCAACAGAATAAATCTCAGGTAATGGAACTCCAGAAATCGCTGGATACGAAATTGCACTAGATTAATTTTCACACAATTATTCTAATTGGTAAACAAATCATATTAAAAATATCTAATATGATACATCTATTGATGATGATATGATACACAATTTACATCTAATATGATTTGTTTACCAATTAGAATAATTGTGTGAAAATTAATCTAGCATTTTGTTTTGCTTGATTCCATACAAATTCAATTCTAAGAAGTGTAATTTTTATTCTTTTTCAAATCTGTTTTGAACGAAGCGTTTTGTCTAATGTTTCCTCATGCATATTAATAGTTCCCGGAATGGAAATGTGTAATACATAGAATATTATAAATTCAAAGAATTTAGCTCTAATACTATATCGTTTTTTTTTTTTTTTTTTTTTTTTTTTTTTTTTAGACGTTCAAAGAAGTTAAAATATAAGCCAGGGAAAACAAATATTTAACTTATATTTGAAATTTGCTTCTTTTATAAAAATAATTTGAAAAGGCCTTTTTCAATAGCTTTTGCACCCGTGGCAGTTTTTATATTTTTATGACATGAAAATAGTGTGTATTATTTTTCTGCTGCATAAAAATTTTATTAAAAATCTTAGGGATTTATTTATTAAGATCTATTTATATATAATAAAATAGTAAACATCATCTAAGTTAAATCTATTCATTCAAGATCTAAAGGGTAAAAGAAAAATGCGTCTAAATCAAAAGATAACCACTATGTTTTCTATATGTCATATTTTGTAATAAAATTTGTTGAAATTATTTTCATAGACAAAACTTCTTTCATAAGAATTTAACATTTCGAAAAATTTCCTTTAATGTTTTAACAGCAGTTGTGAAATCACATGAAAGTAATTGATATTGATAAACTTCTTTCTAGAAAACTGCGAGATTATGATACATTTTCTGTAATTTAAGTTTGGTAATATACTTGCATATTTTTCGGTCCTCGTTTTTTTTTATCAGTTCCATTCTTAGAACAAAGATTCTTAAAACACTAAACAATTAACTTTTATATGCGAAATGATGTAACTATTACAGTTTGTATTTATTCATTCTTGTCGTTTGAAACTATTAATGATATAATTAGAGCTGTTGTAATGTTCTATGTTATTATTTATATTGTTAGATCCGTTTATGGTAGTTCAACGACACACAAAAAAAAAAAAAAACTATCTGTAAAACATATTAAAGCGACTTCAACAGTTCTCTAGAAAAAGGTATTTCCGTATCAATTGTTTTTCATATACTTCTGAAAGTAATGCTACTCCTTAATTTTATTGAGATGCCCTTTTTAACAGTTATTTAAGAATATTCTAAAATCGCTCTCATTTTTACTGAAAATATTGCATGTATATACAGGGTATATCTGAAAAAGTGAGCAAAACTTTACGAGGTGATAGAACGCAGCTATACAGGCAAATTTCGCTATAGAATGTGTGGTCGGAACGCAAGCGTCGAAAAGTTAAATGGTGGTATTCCACTGCCCAGGGCGATGGATTGGTCGATGTGGTCTCGTACCTTGGCCACTAAAATCTCTCGTGTTTGGACTTTTACCTGTGGGGTCATATGAAAAACCTAATCTACGAGTGTCCCACTGAAAGCGATATGGATCTAGTCGCCTGGATTGGTGTTGTTGCCGGCGATATTCGGGAAATGGGGAATGTCTTTGCAAATGTCCACAGGTGTGAAGCGTGCATTACAGCAGGTGTAAAATCTTTTGAGTAATTTCATTGAACATGTACGTACATTAATTACATTTCTGTTAATAAAATGTTTTCTGAAGTATCTCCTCTCATTATTGTGTTAATTCTGTAACTGCGATAGTGGAAAATTACCTTTTAACTTCTCACAGCTTTCGTTTCGACCATACATTCTGTGACGAATTTTTGCTGCGTTCTATCACTCCATAAAGTTTAGTTCCTTTTTTCAGATACACACTGTATTTTGTTTATAATGAGAAAGAAAAATTAATGTTATCAGATATTATTTATTGAAATATTATTAGCATTTTCGCCGCCGGGAACTGATATATCCGTTCACTAAGCGGTAGGTTTCACTGCATGAGAAGCACTTCTTAAATTAATATAACTCTACAGATATAATCCAGTTTTGAACGATTAAGTTATGATTAATACTCTCAAGGGTTTTGCTTAATAATCTCAATTCTGATACATAATTTTTTTTTTTTTTTTATATCATGTTTAAAAAATTTTCTTTTTTTAGCATTTTTAACAAATTATAGAGAAAACAACATTACAAATTTGCCCGTTTGCTCTGCGCTCATGGGGTTAAATGAATTATTATAGTATATACCTTCAAAATAAAAAATAAATTCTAAATATATAATTTTAAATCTCAGAATATGTATATATATACAGGGTGATAGGTAATATATTTATTGAATTTAGAATTTTGATTTCTTTTGTTATTGTTAACCATATAATTTGCAAACAAAAACACATCCTAAAATATCTCATAATGCTCTTTAAAAATTTTTAATTGATTATTATTTTTTTTTAAGTGAGGTCATTAAAATCATTATAACTCGAAACATAACTTGTTGAATTTCATTTTTTTTTTCATTTAATTAAAGAGGAAAATATAATTTTAGTTTTGTTTCAGAATTTTTTTAAATAATAGTTTTAAAAATATTAAAGAATAATAATAAACAAAATCTAACTTATTTTTTAAAAAGTCATATTTTCAAAAGTAACTATTTTTTTTTTCAAATTTGCCGAAACAAAAATAATGTAAAATAGTCAATAAAGACCTTTAAAAAAAACAATTCTCAATTTTAAAGGCGAGAAATGTTGAAAAAGAAACCCACCAAGCAGAAAAACGTCTTTAAAGTTTTAAACAATGATTTGTTCCTAATAAAATATTTAAATGCTTTTTTTAAAATTGCAGGTGAGTTAGTAACTCCTTCCTGTAGATTAAACTCCCTGTTCAGTTTAAATGTTGCCATTTCCACCTTCTTTCTGTACTATTTAAATGTCCGTCAGTTGATTTAAAACAAGGCTTTTTCTAACATTCCGATTAAGAGTTTTTTCATTATTTTCGCGCTCACATATCCAGGTTTTATATTGTCCCGGCGAAGCCGTTAAAAAAAGTCTGTAATTTTGGGCCGGGCCGGGCCAGGCCAACGCCACCTAGATATTTGAGAAAACATTAACATACGTCACGAAAACGTCACACAAATCAGGAAAAACAAAGAAAAAAAATCATTATGAATGTTTTTTCTTTGTTTTGCCTGCTTTGTGCGACGTTTTTATCAAGCCTTTCTAACGGGTATCAACGGGCCAACGGGTATCAAGCCTTTCTCAAATAATAAGGGGGCGATGGCCAGGCCCAGACCTTACTTATTTCTGAAGACTAAAAAAAAATCTTATTGAAAAAAAAAATAATATTACTATTTTACATCTAGCAAGCTACGTAGAAATATTTAAAATTCATATTTTTATACTATATTAATATTAAATTATTAAAACCACTGCCACAATCTCATTAAAGACGAAATCTTCTCGAAATGAACTTCAAAATTAAAAGCTTTTTAAAGAAATTGATCAAGCCATCGATGAAGCTATATGACAAGCCATACCTATCGAACGCTTTGAAGTAAACATATTTATTTCAAAGCGTTTCGTTGTTGTACAGCAATATCTCAGTGCTAGCGTGTTTGTCTTGTAACGTTGGAATGGTCGGTTTGAATCCAACGCCAGCCGCTTTTGCTTTTTCCCAACTTTATTCAATTGATGGGTTTTTTATCTCCTCTAACGGCGGGAGATAAAAACTGATATTAGTCTACTCACAGAAATATGCCGGCAGCGCTGCTGCCACTAAAATTTCCGTGAATTGAAGAAAGTTTTTTTGAGAGTGTAGAAAAATAACCAATTGTTTTATTCTTTATGACTCACCCTGTATAATGTAAACTTAATAAAATTTTTAACAAAAATCACTATTCTATCTTTTAAACTAAATTCAATTTAAAAGGGATTTAGCAGATTCAGTGTTACACTGTTAAAAAGGACAAATAATTCTTAATTTACGAAAATATAACATAAACACAAACTAAAATGTATAATAAATTCTTCTGAATTACCCACGATTCAAATGAGTTAGGAACTTCCTAAACTACTAGATATTATTTTACTTTTGAAATTTAAAGTAACATTTTAAAAACAATATTACTTTTACTACCACGGATTAACAAAAACTTTTCAGAGTTCTTTTCACAGCGTATTAATCAGTTTTTTCGAATTAGAATAAAAGTTTTTCAGATGCTATCAGTTATCAATTAATCATTTTCATATTCAACAAACATGTTTTACAAACAAACTTCATAATTCAACTTCAACAAGATTAACATAAAAATCAATATTATTTTTTGTTAAATACATCTTCAGCTACTTCTCAGCAGTGAAATTACGATTGAAATTATTGAATATTAAAGACGTGAATTATCACAAGAATTAATTAAAAAATTGTATATTCACCGATGCTGGGTTCATTTGCGTCTCATGTTTCGCCACAAGATTGTGTGCTCACGAAGACTATTCCATCTAATAGCTGCGGTAGCGGACTTACCGACTTATGTGTGTGGGAGATCCCAAGCTGGGCATCGTCCACGTGTCTTAGTCGTAGAGCACTGGAGCACTGTTCCAGAGGTCCGGGTTCGATTCCCTGCTTGGACGTTTTTCACTCTGTTGGTTTACGCTTAGTTAGCAGTGTGATAATTCACCTCTTTAATATTCAACATTATTTTGTTATTATTAATATATAAATTCAGCTACGCACCTGAAAGAATTTGATTCACAATTGCAATTGATACATCTCCAAAAAATATATATTCTTGATTAAAAAACTGATTAATACACTATAAAAACCACTCGAAAACATTTTTTTTTCTCTCAATTTGGAAAATATATTGCTTTTTAAAGTTTCTAACGATAAAGAATGATTTTCGAAATCGTGGGTAACTTGGAAGAGATTATTTTATATTTTCGTTCATGATTGTAATATAATTCTGCAGATCAAAATTTTCATTTTATTATTATTAATGTTTTTTATTTATTTATTTATTATTATAATTTTTTTAACAATATACGTTGTTCTGTACAAAGCATGATTTAACAATGTAACACAGTTTTTGTTATGTATCGCTTTCTTTTTTTTTTTCTTTAGTTTATAAAATCTGACCTCTTTCAGTATTCTAAATTTTTTTTAAAAATATTCTTAAATTTTTTTTTGGTCTAAGTGCCCTAACTGAATGGTTAAATTTTCAAATTTTAAGCAATTTATTACAGTCTTTTTTTCTTTTTTTTCTTTTTTTTTTAAGAAAACATTTACGTTACTAAAGGGCTGTAAATAATATATTTTCTGAATTAAATCCTTATTCTAAATTATTATCAATCTTGATAAATCACTGCTAGATACAAATAATAATAGGTAATAATAATAATAATAATAATAAATAAGTAGCTGTCAAAAATTGTCTTGTACGTATCTGACGCAGTCGATAATTACATATACGCTCTAATACATTTAAATGTAATAAAGAAAACATAATTCACTCAAATAAATTCATTAATCATTTTAGCACATTATCTAAAAGAAACATAATAATAATCCTCTATCTCACGCCACTTATTTTATTAAATGTCTATAGGTTTGCCGTGGCCGCAGTAAACGCTCCTTTTTGGAAATCTGTAATATTTAAATCACACCATAAGCTTTAATACAACATATTTATATCTGTTTCAATGCACTATCGCTAAATCAGTTGTTATTTGGGTATTTGTTTTTTGTCAAAAACTCATAATATGTAACAATAATTTCACGGCACGTTCTGTTCTTCGCCATTTTTTTTTTTTTTAACGTTCTGTAAGAACTTTAAACTCATTTTCAATGATATGACTGTATGCGAACGAAACCTTTTTTTAAAATAAAAAACCCCATTGTAAAATATCCAAATAGTCTGGTGTTGAATCATTTATTTTAAGATAATGACAATGGTTTTTGAAAATAAAATCTAAGTGGTCGAGAACTCACAAATCTCTGCAGTATCTCTTTGTTATACTTGAGGATTAAAAATATAATCTTCTAGACATTTCAAAAAAATTACTTAAATGATTAAAAATTACTTTAAAAAAACGCAAAAGTTAGTTCAAAGGGTCAGGTAACCTTTGAAGCCTCCAAAAATCGAATTTTTTTTTTTTTTAATAGCTTATAATTAAATATGATTCTATGTGAACATTTAAAAGCAAACCCCATACAAAAATTCGCATTAGAAGAGAAGTTATGTCTAAAACACTTTGAGCTTTTGCTATATCATCAACGAGTTTTTCAATCTTTAAAGACAATTTTCTCAAAACAGCGATTTTGATCTTTGCGCGCACGATTTTTGAAAAACGGTTGCCTAGAATTTACTGAAATTTTTGGTGGATGTATTAAATGTGCAGAGGCACAAAATGACCTACTATTATGTTTCTCATGTAAGAAGTTCAGAATTCACGGCTACTTTTGTATAAAAAATATCTCGATATTTCGAATTACTCTATTTTTTTTTTTCTCGAGATCTACAAGTTTATTTTTTTCATTTATTTATTTATTTATTGCCTAAGTGGGACAGAATCACCAGACCACAAGGGTCCGATGTAGACTCTATTTGCCCCACCCGGAGTGCTCCCCGACACGCGGGGATTCGTTAACAAAAAAAAAAAAAAAGAATAATAATAATATGTACAATACAAGCTCCTCCCGCCGGAGCACAGGCTGCTCCCTCGCGGCAAGGGGCGGGTGAGCAGAATGGGTGAGCGTGGAGTGTGCTGGATCACACAAAAAGTCCAGTTAATTGTGGAGGAGTAGCCACAAGGTTGTGGGTAAGTTGCAGCACCATGCAGGTCTATGAGGTGAGGTTTGTTAGTTCCATTTGAAATTTATAAATTCTATTTAATTTGCCTATAAGAAGGGGTCTTGTTAGAATATTGGAAAGCCAATTTTTGGGAAGGATGCGGGGGCGTTTAATATGCCAGGCTTGGATAAGTGTGCAGTGATAGTAGCTATGTTCTGGAGAGCCGACCTCGCCACACTCGCAGAAGGGGGTGGCTGCCCGATAGAAACGTTTCAAGTATTCTTTGAATGGTCCATGGCCAGAGAGGAATGCTGTAGTTGCTGGTGAGAGAAAGTACATTTCTCTTGACACTATACGTATGAGATCGTATGTGTATCTACCTTTGGTAGACGCATCCCAATAAATTTGCCACTCTGAGATGATTTTTTGATTCAACCTTCTGCGAATGTGTGAGGGGGGAAGGAGAAGGGTAAAATCTATTGATGTTCTAGCCGTTGCTTCTTTAGCCAACCTGTCAGCCCGCTCATTGCCCTCAATGCCAATGTGGGCCGACACGTGACCCAGGGCGACTTTGTGTATGAGAGAGAGTAACTTAATTTTTATGTCAAGGACTAAAGGGTTCTTAGTTCTGTGCGCGAAGATTGATTGTAAGCCTGAAAGTCTATCACTGTACAGCCTGGTGAAGGAAGGAGGTTGGGAAGAGATCCAATCTAGTGCCCGCAGAATCGCAAAAAGTTCTGCTTGGAATACAGAGTTATCATCTCCGATTCTACAGGCCCATTCATGGACCACCACATCGTTCCGCATGACGCAGAATGCTGACGCCACGCCCGATTCCGTGCGGGATCCATCAGTGTATACGATTGGGACTCTTGAGGGTACAAATGAATGTTTAGAAGGGTTGACTTGCAGATGTGATGTTTCTTTTGCAGGATGCAGGAACCAGCTGCTGACTTTCCTTTGTATGTCTGTTTGTGGAAAATGCGCGTCTTGCGTTTGTTTGTGATCGAGGTGAAGGATTCTGTTTTTGGTGTATTCATAATTTAGTGTTATTTTTATGGGAGGGATACCCGTAAGTACTGCGAGCGCGTCTGTGGAGATTGTTTTATACCCCCTCGCCATTCGTAGTAGGAACATCCTTTGCAGCGAGGGAAGTTTGTCCTTGACTCTATTGGTGAGGTTTCCTCCCCAGACGCCCACGCCGTAGAGGATGATCCGTTCCACAATTGTGTGGTACCACATTTTTAACATGTTGGGCTTAATGCCCCAAGATTTAGATGTTAATTTGCAACTATTATTGTGAAGTGTTGCTAAGCGTAATTTAAGTGCGTTGATGTGTTCCGTCCAGCTCCGATGTTTGTCTATTGTAATTCCTAAAAATTTCATGTGTTTAACGTGTTTGACGCTGCGCCCGTTGATTCGCATCACGGGGTTGCGTTTGAGAACTATGGGTTTGTCAAATGTAAGTGCTTGAGATTTTCCTGGTGAGAGCTGGAGGTGTAGGTCGGTCAGCAGCTGTAGGAAAACAGGGAATGCTTGACGTGCCGCAATTTCAAGATCTAGGCGCCGGCGACCAGAGAAGATAAAGCTGAAATCATCGGCAAAGGCGAAGAGCAAAAAGCCTAATTTATCGAGTTCTTTTAATATTACGTTTGCTATGAGCAACCAAAGAATTGGTCCAAGGCAGGACCCTTGTGGGCAGCCTTTTTCTAGTTGGTGCACTGATGTGCCAGTGCCCCAGTTAATTAATATGCTTCGGCGAGAGAGATATGAGCCGATGGTTCCAGCTATATTTCCCGGACAGTCGATTGCAATAAGCTGGAGTAAGATGTCCCGCCACTCCACATTAGGTCATTTTTAAACACTTTATATCTGTACTCATTAAAAAAAATCTTGGCTTGTTTCAGCCGTTGAAATGGGAAAAATCATGCGCGCAATGCATGCAAAAATAATTCTATCGTAAAAATTGCATTGTCTTTAAAAGTTAATTTAAAAAAAACTATATATGTGTATACCTTTTTAACAACTTTGATTTATAAAATAAATCGTTCCTAAAACGTGTTTTCAATTTTATAATTGAAAGTTAATTAGTTAAAGAATGACTGCAGTTCTTACAGAGGTCACTTTTCGGTGTACTTTATTGGTTCAAAGGTTACCTAACCCCTTAATAGATTTAACACTTTTAATTGTTCTACTGACTGTGGTAATCTAAATTGTACGTAAATTAAAATTTATATATCACAAAATGTATCTTTTCTACATTAGTTATATATGAATTTATATATGTACATTATTATAAAATATAATTTTTTGAGACTTCATACAGTATTTTCCGCCATTTACTGATTAATTTTTTCTGGATTTTTTAATTCTAAAAAATAAGTTTTTAACTGTATTCTCGAAAGAAAAAACAACTCATAAAAATTTCTTTTCTCCAAGAGTTTATGATTTGAAAAAAAAAAAATCTCAATAAGTAATAACTGCACTTTTTAAAAATACAAAAACAATTCTTTTTGTTTCCTTTACTACAAAAATTTTAAAACAATGTGCACTAAAAGTAACATTTAAGAAAATATACCACTTTTTGATATTGATGAAATTAATAATTTATAATTGTTAACCTTTAACTGATGTGACGCGGTCTCACAGACCCTGCAACTCACAGCTATACACACTTCTACCCCTTAAAAGTACAAATAATACTTGCCCGTACGCGAAATTTTAAAATAGAAGGCCAAAATCACAGTCAGGTAAAATACAGCCACCCCATTGGTTGTGTGGTCGCGTGGTTTTAAGAAAGATAAGGGTGAGGATCACCAACTTGTTTCTCCATTTGAATTTTGAAAGGAGTGAGGGGAAAAGTAATTTTGAAGGGATTGTTAGCGTATTTACATTTATGCATTATTTACCTTATTATTTTGTCCGCTTTTATTTTTAATAAACAATCGGAAATTAACTCAATTAAGATATTTTGATAACATTTTATACAACAATAGTGAATAATTTAGATTATAAGTTGTAACAATTTATAAATGATATGACATGACAAATATTCGTTAATAAAAATTTAGTTTTCATTGAAAAATACTTGTAATATTTAAAAATTGTCTATAAATTCCGTATGGTAAAAATCTCAATAAATTTTCTCCTCTACACCCCATCCCTCCCCCTCCACCATTTAAATTAATAAAATCACAAAAAATAATATTATTCTAGAAAAAGTCAACAACTATCTAAAAAAGACCTTTTTCTAAACTTTAAATTGGAAACTTTAAATTAACAAAATTATGTAAAAAAAATTATACAAATAATTTAAAAAATACAGAATTTAGTATTAAAAAAAAAAAAAAAAAAAAAAAAAAAAAAAAAAAAAAAAAAAAAAGGTCGCTCCAGGTTCTCTGCCCATAAATAAATATGAAAGTAAAAATGTTTTTCTGATTTTTAACCCTTTGTGCCCGACGGTACATTAAAGTGCCATTAAAATAACTTGTTATAAAACTAATTTAATACATCGATTAGTAGTTATGCTGTTTAGAATGAATTATAGATATTTTACTTTATCTTGTTCCAAAAAACATTATTGGTTGCACAAAAGAAAATTTAAAGAACAAAAAACAAAAAACAAAATTTATTTTGCTTTTGCATCTTTTTCAGCTTTCTTGTCGTTGACAGATTCGGGGGGGGGGGGGGGGAGACGAAAGTTTCTGTTCGGAAATATTTCTATTGTAAGAAATTATATTAGTATATTTTGTAATTCTACAAAATGCTAAAAAAGATTTTAACCCTTAACCGGAAACGTGCCGTCTGTGAGATGGTTGCGTCTACATATCTACCCTTTACACAAAAATGAACGCGTCCCCAATCTGATCACACAATCTAATCCTTACGCTACTGGTCCTATGCCTTCCCCACCCAAATGGAACACCTGCGCATTTTTAGTTATTGAAAGAAAAATTATTTTATTTTCAACGCAGTCTCTGAGACGGCATGTTTCCGCTTATGTAATTTTTTGCTCTGGGGTATTGATATGGAGGAGCCGTCAAAGCGGGTACGCTACAGTGATAAAAAAGACTGAAGAAACTACTTTGAGATTGTTTGATGAAGTAGTGACATAAGCGATGTTGTAAGTATTTCAGATGATGAAAATATAAATTCTGAACACGAAAGTTACTCAACATTGTCAAAAATGCATAAAAAATGCATAAAAAATGCAGATATTTAGAACATGTTGCAATATTTACTATTAAAGGTTTTGTTAATTTATCTGCTTAATATTTTTTTCTAATTCATATCGTACCGAAATATATAAAAATATTACCATTTATTTAATTATTATGATGAAAATTTTATATTTTGAATAATAATGTGTAATTTCAAAATATTTTCAGTCTCCGACATTCAAAACCTATTTTTATGCTGTAATATTAAAAAAAATAATCCTGTTAATGCATTACTATTAAATATTAAGTGTTTAAGTTCACTATTTGGTAAATTATTAAGAGTTATTTTCCTTTTAAAATTTTAAACCAATTTTTTTTTCATTTATCAGTCTCACAGACTGCACGTTTCCGTTTGTGACAGGAATTTAATGTTTCCGGTTAAAGGTTAAATAAAAGATTTAAGGGTTAGTTACAAATATTGCACAAAATCCCTATAAATTCAATTTAATTTTGGCAAAATCCTTCTAAAATTTATTAAATGATTGTGTAAATCTTCTAATGTAGTTTCAAAAGTTCACAAAATATGCTTTAGAAGATGAAATTTTCATAAATTCATAATTCGGGACATAAAAGGTCAACATTTAATTTATAGACATTCACTATTCATCTTAAAAATCAAGCCTAGTTTCATGACTGCTGTTCAAATCCTCTACAATGTGTTAATTTGGCGTAGACCCCGATTATGGCAATATTCCCTTCACTTAATTTACGATTAGGAAAGCATGAAGTTGTGCATTTATTTTAAAAATCACAATTTTCTCTGTTTTTTTTTTTTTTTTTTTTTTTTTTTTTTTTAACATATGTAAAGGAGGGAAAAAAGGATAGTTTAAACAACCTTTCAAGAATTCTAAATTCTTTTTTGAAACATAAAATCACAAATTAATTAATTAATTAATTAATTATAAAAGCGCATTTAAATATATACATTATATTCTTTATATTTTATTTTTCACATTTTAATATTTAAAATATTTCATTGTTGCAGTTTCACAGCAAATTGGCATATTTTAGCGCGCATGCTTTGGCACATAATTAATTCCATTCTTCTTGTAATTCTTATACAATTATAACCATAAACAATATTTAGCAATTTATCACCTAGACCCTCCTTAGGGAAACATATTATTAATTTATAATTAAATTCTCAAAATATTAAAATGTTATATTGTCATCGAAAACACACCTGCTTTCATAATTTTTATAACCTTAGCTTACCAGGAAGTGAGTGAAAAATCGATTTAAGAATTCCAGATTTAAATACATGAACCAGGAAACAAAATAACTTATTGTACATACTATTACAAAATTGTTCATCTAATATTTTTTGTTCTGTTTATTCTTAATGATTAAAATCGGTTTAAAAACTGACATTATTTTTTAAAATTATTTTACATTAGGCAAAATTTTTTGAAAGTTTTTAGTATTCTTCTAAGTTAGTTATTAAATTTTTCTATAGAAAAGTGCGAATATTTGTTTTATTTTGGATTTTAAAAGTAACATAAGGGGGTAACAATTCAAGATTCATTTTTAATTTTCATTAACTAAAAAAGTACTTGCCATATTATTTAAAATTTTTTACAGCTTAAAATCGAAATCTTTCATTTACATTTTTTTTTTAAAAGTCATCAAAATATCTTTTCAGTGGCTAATTTCGATGGCTTATTTTAAATTAAACAAAAAAATCGCTTCAATGGATGATTTTTTCTCGGAAAAGGGAGTATTCGACGTTTCCCATAGCGCTAGAGATTGCTCTTTGAAAAGGACGCGACTCAATGACCAATCAGGTGCTCGGATTTCACCTGACTGTGATTTTGGCCCTCCATTTTAGAATTTCGCTGCCCGTACCAATACCTTCTTCTACCAGCTGGCCCAGGTCACACACAAAGCGATAATTGTATGAGTTCATTTTAAACGTGCTATTCGTTACGTAGGGGTCTGTCACACCGCATCACATCAGTTGTGTAATTATTTGAGACTGTAGTGCAATACTGGTAATTAGTTGTATTTTATTTTTATTTTTAAGTTCTTTGGTGTCATTTTTTGTGATATGATGTCGTCGCAACATCGAAAACGTTCTACTTTCATCAGCCAGAAGGAAATAGAAGATATTATGAACAACTGGTCAGATCAATAATTTCCAGATATTGAAAGTTCTGACGATGTAGATTTTACTGACGGAAGAGATCTCGACACGAATTATGAACTTTCCGATGGTGAAAATGTAAATATTTCTGATGGAGTTAAACATAATTTTTATTACCGAAAGAATAGGTTAGAGAAAAACATCTTATAAGTGTCTTTTATGCCAAAAGTCAGTATACACTTAATGTACACGAATAATATGTATTGACTGCAATAATGATGTACTTTGACTCTTGCATATTCGTAGGGTAAATATTATTTTTTTTAAATAAAAACTGCATTTCAATTTTCATACTTTGTTGCAACGATTATTTAAAAAAAATTGTACACGATTAATTTTTACATTTAATTAGCAAAATTAACAAACTACCGCTTAGTTAGTTAAGTTAAATAATATAAATAAAATACTTTTTTCATGCAATTTAATTCACATGTTCCTAAGAGAAGTACAACGATATTGTTAGGACAAAATTTAAGTAAATTCAACTATTTAAATTATTTTTTTATTCATTTTATTCGTGCGGTCTGAGAGACCGCATCACATCAGTTGTGTGATAATTTTTAGTCACATCAGTTAAAGGTTAAATATAAAGTTTTATTGTGCTTGAAGGGTTTAAATTTGAAACGCTATCTATACATGGTGTCCCCAAATTAATGGGCCACACTGTAAGAGGAGGTAACGCACACATAAAGAAGCAATTTTGGTAGAGCAATGTGGGGTCGGAAATGAAAAAAAAAAATGGCGAAAAACAAGAAATGCGGCGGAAATGAAAACGAGCGTTTTAATGACATAAAAGACCGCATTAGATGAGTTGTGTGACAATTTATATTCACATCAGTTAAAGGTTAAATATAAAGTTTTATTGTGATTGAAGGGTTTAAATTTGAAACGCTATCTATATATGGTGTCCGCAAATTAAGGGGCCACACTGTAAGGGGAGATAAGCACACATAAAGAAGTAATTTTGGTAGAGCAATGTGGGGTCGGAAATGAAAAAAAAAAAAAAAAAAAAGGCGAAAAACAAGAAATGCGGCGGAAATGAAGCGTGCGTTTTAATGACATAAAAAATACAGTGAATGCTCAAATGTGCCACTGGCAGCATATCGCAAGTGATTGGCGTACATTTTAGCAGATTCCAAGAGTTTCACGAAAATTTACAGCAACGACTGAAAGTCTTGCAATGAGGTCCTCATCACAGTCAACATGTGTATCATACATGAAACACCTGGAACATTCAAAAGCATACTCCTATCACTTGTTAGACATTGCCAGGCATGTATTGATGTTGTTTGTGGCACATTTGAGCATTGTCTGTAATTGGTATGTCAATAAAACTCATGCTTTCATTTCCTCCGCATACCTTATTTTTTGTCAACACTTTCCGTTTCCGACCACACATTGCTATGCCAAAATTTCTTCTTTATGTCTACTTTACCTTTGTTTACAGTTTGACCCATGAATTTGGGCACCCTGTATATACTACTATACAGGGCAATTACAAATGGTGGACCCGATTTAAAAAAATAATATTTTCGAAACTACTGCACATATTACAGTAAGTGATGCATTAATTTAATGAGAAATATACTAAGTTTTTTTCAGTCACAAATGTTCGATGTGTGACCCCGTTGTTATACGCCATACGTCCGATTTGTAATCGAGTTCTTTCCAAACATTTTGCAGCATCATTCTGTCAATGGCTCTGAATTCTGCACAAATGCATTCTTTAAGTTCTGACAGTGTCAAAGACATTGTTTATGTACCACCAATACCGAAAACAAAGTGTTCAGAACTTAAAGAACGCATTTGTGAAGCTTTCAGAACCATTGACAGAATGATGCTGCAAAATGTTTGGAAAGAACTCGATTACAAATCGGACGTATGGCGTGTAACAACGGGATCACACATCGAACATTTGTAACTGAAAAAAACTTAGTATATTTCTCATTAAATTCATGTATCACTTACTGTAATATGTGCAGTAGTTTCGAAAATATGATTTTTTTTATAAATCGGCTCCGTCATTTGTAGCCCTGTACATATTACACATACTAATATACATTTTAAGAAAAAAAGGTCTAAAAATCTGCTTATAATTAATGAAAATAAAATTTTGAAATTGTAAAACCATTCCACCTTAATAAAAGCATCTTTAATATTTAGTAATCCGTGTAATTTTGTTCAGAGAATAAAAACGTATTAAGATACTTTTTAATATAATGTAATGACAGAGCAAATATTGATAAAATAAAAATTTTATTTTCCATCAATTTTAATGTTTTTCTAAACGATAAAATAAACAGAGAAATAAAAATATGGTAATAAATGTAAAAGTTTGACACATATCCTGTGTTATTATTTTCTTTTTTTTCAATTCTAAAATAACGAAAACGGAAATTCTTAGAGAATATTCTTCTACAAGAAATCTTAAATTATTTAAGTTTTTTGCCCGGTTCTATCTCAGAAGAAGAATTTTTATCTTCTTTGAAATCATTCACGAACGTTTTGTCTAAAATGTTTCTCATGCATATTAATAGAATCCCAGAATGGGGAAGCGTAATATATAGAATTTTATGAATTCAAGCAATTCCTTCCTAAAAGTATTTCAAACACGGCTCTATGTTATTCGAATATTCAAAGAAATTGAAGAACGAATGAGGAATAGCAAATATTTGACATTCATTATTAATTTGTTTTTTGTATGTAAAAATAAACCAAAAATTCTTTTAATCTATGTTTTTCAGCTGTTTTTAAAAACGCGTTTGTTGATTTTAGTACATGGAATTAAAACATTTTTTTTAATGGAATAGTTTTTTTTAAATTCTTAGTACGTTTATAATTTATGTTTAGTTAAATAAATTAATAGAACACGCACATCCAAATTAAAAATTGCTATTCCATCAGCATAAAAAAAGGAAGAGGGCAAGGTAAATATGGAAATTTCTTTGTTTGATTTTTATATGAAATATTTCTTAAATACATCATATCATAAAAAAACTTTGCTTATGTATGATCTCTGGTAACCATGCTGTTTAAGGGAAATTGACACCACTCGGGATGCAGATATTATAAGATATGGCATCAAGCGTAATGTGTCCAACCCGGGAAATATCTATTAGATGGAGCAGTCATACATGACGTCACTTGATGCCGTTCCCACTCTCCCATCGCGCGTGCGCCATATTTAGCTACGTCTTGCAACGGAGATTGCTGATTTGGTTACTATCTGTCAAAGTCGAATAGGGGGAAGTAACTCATTTTTCGACTTCAAAGTTTTCGACGGTGGAAGATTGACATATATACTCCTTTCTTTTCATAACGCAGTGGTCTAACCACAATCGAGCTTTCGCAATTATGGTTACAGTGACAAAAATTTAAAGTTTGAAATGGCAACACGTAGATTTTTTCATCGGACAATGTTCTTTGTAATGAAAATACACAAATAGCTTTGAAATGATTCTTGTATCACTATAAACAGTGGAGTAAAAAAAAAAGCAAAAATAACAGTGGTAGACAAAAGAGCGTCTTGTGGTCAGGAAATGGGAAACATTTTAATCGAATTACATCATTTTTAAATACATCCCTTAACAGACGATTGCACATAGCATGCGGATGATTGTGAGTATTAATAAATCATGGCACGAGAGCAAAGCTGATCCCCTTACTTAAGGGTGCTTTTCACTTTGCTCGCAATTTAAACTTTATGTATTCAAGAATCAGAGTGTGCATTGGTTTATCTTTGTCTAGCAAGGGGACAGTGGGAAAGCAAGTTCATGGTATATGGCAATATTAATTAAATGTTCTTGCAGCACATGATGTTTGCGTTTGTTTTAAGTCATCATTTCTAATGATATAGTAACTATTCAACATCATTTTTTGTTTTGCCCTGTGAATATCAATTTGCGATAAAAAGAAAGCGGGTGTTTCCTTTGAATATTTTAAAATATTGTCACTGTAATCGTACCTATGAGATCTCAATTCTTTTTCAGAATCTCATGCTTGAGCGCAGGACATAAAATATCTGCATTTTAAACTGAATGCGGTTTTCTTGTAGGTTACGGTCCCTAGTGTCGCAAATATCTGGAATAATTTTTAAAAGCAACCCGTATATTGATTATTGCAATATATTTCTATACAGGTTAATTCTAATAAATCTTTCAAATACAAGATGTTTTAAAAAAGTACAGATGTATTGCACAGAACTCTGATAAAGTTTCTATCATGTATACATAAAATAGTAATCTAAACGCTGTATATTGCCTAAATTTGAAACTGAATCGTTCTTCAGCTACTGAATCCACCCTATTCCTTGCTAGTGGTGTGAAAAATTTTTCTTGAAAAGATTCAAGTTTGAATACCAGCTGAATATATGATATTTGTGTTTACAATAAAATTTAAACTGGGTTATCAATTTGTTAAATAATTGCATGCAAAAGATGAAGTAGTAACATAAACTAGCCAACCAGCCATAAATGATTAGAAAAAGAAAGATTATTATTTTTGCTAATTTTTGTAGGGAATCTTTTCTTCGTTTACCTATGAAAGTGTGCAGTGAATATTACTGTGTTTTCTATTGTAATTTTAGTTACTATAATTGTAGCTTATAGTGTCGCGTTTGTTGTTACAATTCTTATTATAGCTGTGTTCTATTAGGGCTACCATAATGTCATTTTTACTCAGAAATTAGAATGGTGTGCACACTGTAAACTGAAATGTCTGAAATTCAGACACATGAAACAGACACATGTGTCTGAAACGCAGTGTTCAATTTTCAGACGTTTTAAAATGTCTGAAAATTATCAGACACTTCTTGTGTCTGAATTTCAGACACTTAAGTGTCTGAAACAAGAGTGTTCGTTTTTCAGACATTTTAAAATGTCTGAAAATTTTTAGACACTTCTTGCATCTGAATTTCAGACATTTCAAATGTCTTAATTGCGGCCATCTTTGAGCCGGTCTTCCCCCCCCCCACCAAATATGAAGCCATCTTTGACCACTTTTCTTTCTAAGCCACATACGCAGCCATATTTGACCACATTGAAACATTTTTTTTATAAATGGGAATAATTTGTTACCATAAAGCAGAGCTGATCGCAGCGCGGGAAAACTTTGAAGCATCTGCCCCCTGATTTTAGGGTACGAAATTTTCATAAAGCTGATATTTTAAATCACTTTTGAACTTATGACGATTGTAATCAGTTTTTTGTAGTTTTGGAACAGGATATTATATATATATATATACAATCACCTAAAAATGTATTTATGTGATATCATATATGCGTGCATAAAAAACGTTTATTACTTTCAGTGAGAATTTTAAATTAATTCTAGTCCAAAGATCTAGTATTCATTCGCCTACCCCTACCCCCCCCCCCGCCTTTCATATACTGTTACAAAAAAAATTTAAGTCTATTCAATGCCATTAAATACAAATACATATTTGGATAAATATTTCTTTTTCTTAACCTAATCATTTTCTAAAAGTACAAAATATTTATTAAAATAAGTTTAAGATCAAAACAAATTTAAAATATCAGCTTTATAGAAATTTCATACCAAATGTAGGAGCATGTAAAGCTAAATGCACAAAGAAACAGCCCAGTTTGTCCATGCTGCAATCAGCTCTGCTTTATGGTAACAAATTATTCCCATTTATAAAAAAAATGATTCACTCCTTCAGAAAGAATCTTATCCCTGCTTTGCTGTTCAATTTTTTTCCATTTAAATTAGATATTCCCAGTGACATTTTTATTTGTGTGTTAAATAAAATCTAACCCTAGATTATACAAAATTTTCAGTATATGAGATCCCGACATAAAAAAAAAAAAAAAAAAGAGTATGAAACTCTTACTTTTTTTGTTGTTGTTGTTGTTATTATACTATTTATCATTAGCAAGAAATATTGAAACATTTGACAACAGCACATTAATCAGCATAATGTTGAAAGACATTCAAAATATCAGTTTTACAAAAATAGAATTCCAAATTTGGGGCCACCAAAATACAAAGGGAAGGGGGCACCGTACGATTTGCTAATGCTTTAATAAAATCCTGCGTCTGCAAAATATCCAGCCCAACGTTATGGTTCGTTAAATAGAAGTGAACAGAATTCGGAACTCGGAAGTGTCCGCTAATGAACATTCCCGAATAACAGAAATTTCTGTGTAGCGAAAACCTTCTTAAATCATACTATATCACTCTAACCGTTCAAAATATTCATTATAATCAGCGTAATTTCGAAAGGTATTCAAAATTGCAAATTTACGAAAATTGTATCCCCCCCCCCCCAATAAAAAACAAAAAGGAGAAGGTACCCTTAGCCCATGTTTTAAGCAGAAGCCCTATGATTCGCTAAACAGACGTATCCCCTATTCAAGAATGTCCGTTACGCAGGTTTTACTGTGTGTATTTAAAGTAAAACCTCCATAACGGACATTGCCGAATAGCGGACACCTTTTTTTTTTTTTTTTTTATATCTTCAACACCTTTAAATCTGTACGTCTTTACCTCTTTAAAGTAGACACCACCAAATAGCGGACTAATTCCGTGCTCTCTAGGTGTCCGCTATTCAGAGGTTTTGCTGTATATTCATTTATATTGCACATTCTAAAGGGTAAAAAGTATTTATCTTTTTTGTGACAGTATAAGAAATATATTCCAAATAAATTCTAGGTCCAGCTGTTGATACTATTCAATAATATTCTACAAACTAAATTTAAAAGATAACGTGCGTTGATATTAACGTTGTCATTAACGAACACAGGCACACACACACACCAAAAAAAAAAATAAATAAATAAATAAAACTTAAAATCCTTTTTAATTTTTTTTTTTTAATGAGTTTCTGTTTTATTATTATTTTCATGAATTCTTTTTAGCACCCAGATATGCTTAAAAAAATTTTTTTTGAGGGTTGAAAAACACTTCTAAAAACATTTTACTTCCCATAAACATCACAATAAAAATAATTTGTATTAAAAAATGTTATAATAATATGAAAATATATACATACTCGGAGCAAAAGTAATTATAAGAATAATTAATCTTCAAACCATGTTACTTTTTCAAAATATATTAAATATCAGCATAGTTACACTTTATCAATCAGTCAGAATTATTGGCAATACTTGTTTGAAATCTTGCATTAGAAGTGCGTTTTCACAACATGTTTATTTAGGTCTTAAATTTTATTACAAAAATGAAAAATATCTCCTACTGTCATGGGCGAGAATTCTTATACCCATCTTCTTCTTTTTTTTTTTTTTTTTTTTTTTTTTTTTTTTCATGCTATTGAAATTTTTTGCATGATGTCATTTAAATTGATTTTTTTAATATTTTCCGCACATATTTAATTAATTACGCCGATTTATAATTTGTTTATAATTACTTTCAAGATCGCTTCATGTTTTAAAATTTAAGTATGGTGTTGAGATGTAACGCAGGAAATACATACTAGGTATATTCCATCTTGAAATAAATTTTCATAAGGATTATTAAATATATATATATATATAGCATCGGCGTGCAGTTGAATACAATAAGAGTGATTTATTTCCAATAGGAAAAACTGCAAGTTTACAAATACTCCGAAATACACGATATAACACAAACCCTTATACTTTCTAGATTTCTTTTCATACTCTATATCCACCATATAAAACAAAAATAAAAAGTTCATGGTTTCTCAAAGATAAATTTAAATTTGTTAATATAAAAAAAAACACTTCAATAATGTACTCTGTAAGATAAATAAATGGCACTCTTGTCACTAAAAATGAAAATTTGTATGTAAAATTATATCACTAATATAAAATAAAGGAATTCGCAAGGAAAGAACTTACTTGTGCAAAGTTATATAAAAAATTAGCTTTTTTTAAAACTTATACTGAACATTTTTTTTAATATGTTGCTCAGATGATACGAGCTATTTAACAATCATTAACAAAATTTTAAATTTTCTTTTTTAATAGCATGCAGGAAACATTAATTCTATAATTTCAAAACTTCTTTACATCTTACCAAATCTAATTGAAACTGTTGTATTTTTCACGTTATTATTCAAACAATAAATAGATTATTTACTACATGAAACTTTAATTTATAAAGTAAAGATCTAGATGAGAATTAAATATATTTATTAATACTGAAAATTATATGCACTCATTGAAAAGCATCAGAAATAAGCAAACAAATCTTTTCACACAAAATATATTTATTTGATAAAAAAAGACAAAAATATAAAAAATGCAAATTAGTCTAATAAGAATAATTTAAATAATAAATAAATAATAATATATATGTAAGAACGTTCTGTGAATTATCATTCCAAACCTGTGGAATACCTTACCTTGGCGTAAATATCCAAAACTGTAACAGCTAATCCAGTTTGAAGGACATATTATTTTACGATATTGAACGCCATTTTAAAAATATATGCGTATTCATATTATTTTACCACTGTGTTTTTATAAATATCATGCTATTCTTTTGAATATTTGGTGAGTCTTGAATACAAATTATCGTAGAAATATTGAAAATTTTATATTTCCAAGAAAAATATAATTCCCAATTGATTTTTTTTCGATCTCCATTTACAAGCACGTACTGACAAACCATTCCAACAAGCAGAACATAAATTTTCGTCTAGCATCTATAAAATGAAGGCACAAAGATATAAAATACAGACATCGGATCACTATGCTAAAAAAAAAATTTTCTCTAACGACTAACACACCAGCGGATGTAGATGTAAATGTGCATACTATCTCTCTATTCTAAAAAAAAAGTAACTACCGCTGTCACCGCCGCCGCCGCCGGTTTTGAATTTTTTGTGACTGGAAGTCTTTCTTCGTTAATATTAAGAAAAATAATGCATACAAAAATATAAAAATCGGTGGTTTTATACAGAAATGTTTGATAAACACGCTGAAGTAGACAGTTTTCAAATCGAAGAATTATTTTAAGAGATATTTAATGCTAAAGTTGGACAAAATCGTTCCACTAAAAAAGTTTTATAGCAGCAAAAACTATACATGGCAGTGTAATCATTTTTAGATCATTTTATGCGTTAGAATTTGCCGGAGTGCAGATTGCATTAATTTTTTTATTTTGATTCATTTTTTGAGGTTTTATTTCTATTTTAAATTCAAATTTTCAGCATTTCTAGAGATATTTTTTAGAGATTTCAGAAAGTGATATTAATTTAAACTGTTGCCAACTGTATAAACAGAGGAAGCAATAATGTTTGCTTCAAAAAAAAAATATATATATATTTATACGTGTAAATAAATTAAAAATGTATTTACACGTGACTATTATCCTTCTATATATAAAAAAAAGTTTTGATTTGGAAATGGACCAATGAACATCTGCGTAGATATTCCGGGTAGATCCACATCATATTTGAATGTTTAAGCATGGCCTTCCATCGTTAATATTAAAAAAACTGTTGCATACAAAAATATGAAAATCGGTGGTATTATAGAGAAATGTTTGATAAATACGCTGATGCAGACAGTTTTCAAGTCGAAGAAATATTTTAAGAGATATTTAATGCTAAAGTTGGACAAAATCGTTCCATTAAAAAAGTTTTATTGGAGCAAAAACTATACATGAGTTATGAGAATTTAGTCATTTTTAGATCATTTTATACGTTATAAGTTCCCGATGTGCAGATTGCATTTACTTTTCTTATTTGACTCATTTTTTGATGTTTTATTTCAATTTTAATTTCAAATTTTCAGCATTTCGAGAGATATTTTTTACAAATTTTAGAAAATGTTATTAATTTAAACTGTTGCCAAGTTGTATAAACAGCGCAAACAATAATGTTTACTTTAAATTAAAAATTTATTTTACACGTGACTATTATAAACAGAAAATATAAAAAGCAGGAACTCATTGAAAATTACGTCATAAAAACTATAATTACACGTGAATTTTAAAAGAGACAGAATATTGTAAGATAATAAATTCATCATGCGTTAGAAGTCTTAAATAGGAGAATTTACGTCACATTTACGTCACATTACACTTATTATATAAAATGAACAAAAAATAATATTGCAAAACAGTTTAAATTTAAAAATTGCTCGAGACATTTATTTGATATTGTAAGATGATCATAATATTTAATTTCTAACAAAGTATTTTTACGTGAATATTAAAAAGGAAAAGCAAAGTTTGGTGAAAATTACGTCTGATTATAATTCTCAGATTCAAATTATAATTCAGTCTTTCGAAATCTTTCGAAAGCCGATCAAATTATCGTGCTGTTAGAGTCTGCGGTGTCTGAACGGGGGTTGACGAGCGTAGCTCGTAGGGGGCAGAGCCCCCTAGTTTCACAAAAGAAAGTAAATACTGCGTCACTACTTTCTCTTCATTAATGATGATACACTCAACTTTCTGACTCATCTTCGATTTACAAGTAAGAAAATTCAAAGTTCAAATCTTCAATCAGTGTAATGTTTTGGAAATAAAGCAGAAACTTTAAATGCGTTATAAGATTATAACGACGATTGACGATTCCATTTATTATGTGAATAACAAACGTCATTATAGAGATTTCGGACTGAGAAAAAATATATCGTCACACTTTCAAATAATTTATCAAACGTTGATAAATTTAAAAGCAATTTTAACACTTCAGACAAATTTACTGTACTGAGATACTTTAATTCACTTCCGCCAATCCGTTGAATAAAAGCCGTTGCCCGCCAAAACAGCAATAATCAAATCCGGTTGCGTTCTTCTCGCGCACCGTTCATGCTTGCAACAACAAACAAACCTACTCACTTCAGTTCATTTTACTTGGTGAGTGGTTCAAATGGCTGAATTTCTGAAATGTCTAAAATTGCAAGTGTCTTAAATTCAGACATGTAATCATAATTCTAACATTTTTTTCAGTTCATTTATGCCATGATCATAATAAGACGTTTATGTGTCTTAAATTTAGACATCTATCACGTCTGAAATCTTATTTTCAGACGTTTAAGAGGCCACACTAGTCACGGCTTGAAGTTCGAACGCTAATGATAAGTCTATGGCAACAATATTTTCAAATATCTTGCTAGATTTTTAATATTTTTAAATGATTTTTTTTGCACAGGATAGCTGAGGACTATCTGTTTACGGGCTATTTTCTACTTTTCCGATTTTCGTTGTAGTTTAATTCTCAGGATCCTGTCAATTTAGGATCCAGTGAAATTCGAGGTGTTGTGTCCTTTTTAGTTTTATAACATTCATATCAGCAAAATTCAGGAAAATTTTTTTAATAACAACGAAAATATAGAGTTTAAGCTTTCCAATAATGTGCTTTCAATAGTTCTACTACAATTAGGCTGAGCAAAATTTGTAAAGATTTTGATGAAACATGCGTCAAAAACGGCCTCGTAATGATCTGTTGCCCGCCCCATATCGGGCATGAAAACACCGCCCTATTAAAAATCTGATTGGCTAAGACCGACACATTTTAGCAAATGGAAACTATTTCATATTTCCTTTGGTGTGATTGGATTATTATACCCTGGTAAAATAGATCACTCCTATTTATACTTTGGATTTATTCTTTTCTACGATTATTGTTTAATTTTGACAAAATACTCTTGAAAGAATGAAATATTTCAAATTCTATATTTCTATGAATAACGAAGGATATTACGCATTTACTTTGTATATATAAAATTTTAGAGCCGTATACAGGGAGGTAAAACATGTACAAGTTACTAGGGGACAAAATTTCAGCCCGAGTTTATTACAGTGTTGAATTCAGTTACTTTTATCCGGGAGGGATTTCCGAGGCTCCGGGGGGGGGGATAATAGAGTTCTAGGGGGAAATTGCACTTTTTGACCATTGAAAATGCAAAATATCGAATCTTCCGGGGGGGGGACGACTCATCGCTCCGGGAGGTGGATGTTCCCCCCCCCCCGTGCTACCCCTTGAATTCAATATTGGTTTATTAAGTAAAACGGTAAAAAAAATAGACGCGTTGTTTTTAAAGTAATTTTAAGTTAAAATAGTAAACAAATAATAAAATTACGAAGTCAGAATTTGCTAGAACATGTTTGTGGACTGGCCAGGAGACTGGGTTTCAAGTTTCCTATTCTTGTATATGTATAAAATATTCGACAATTTAACATTTTAATTTCGAAAAACAGTTTTTTTAATTAAAAATCAGCAGAACTTAAAGTTGGTAAGTTTTAAAGATTGTTAACTTTAAAATTGTAGATCAACTTGTTCAAATTTTTAAAGAAATACTTTTAATATTCATTACTTTAATATTTATTATTTTTAAGGGGACAGTACACCTTTAACAGTCGAGAACGAAATTTGTCCTGTGTAACACATCTTTTTTTAAGAGCCCACTTCAGACACGAGAAGAAAGGAAAAGGTTAATATTAAGTCTATGGGGGCGTTTTTTTTTAAATTTCTCGCTTTGATTTTAATATTACTGAATGATGTTTTCTGCACAGGATAGCTGAGGGTGATCTACAACCAGGCTAGTTTTTACCTTTTCTATTTTTGTTTCAGTTTTTTTTTTTTATATTAGGATATTTTAAATTTCAGAACGGATTCCAACCGGTTATGAAAGTAAAAGTATATATATATTTTTTAAATAGCTGAAACCAAATTCGAAAAACTAAAAACTAGCCCGGTTATAGAGCGTCCTCAGCTATCCTATGCAAAAAAAAAAAAAAAAAAAAAAAAATCATTTTAAATTTTTAAAAAGGAAGCGAGATATTTGAAAATAACGCTCCCATAGACTTAATATTAGCGCTTTCATATTTTTCCCCGTTACTAGTGTGGGTTCTCATGTAACGTAAAGGTATTATTTTAACTGTTAGAAAACGGGAAAATTTATCATTAACTATAATAATGTAAAACTAAAAGTTATGAGACTATAAAGTAAAATATAGCATTTTATAAAAGTCTGTCAACTAGCAAATTTATTTTTCAATACGTATTGTAACGGAATCCTGGTTTAAATGGAATATTTTCAAGATTCCCCTAAAAATATCTTACAATTGTATGTGCAAAGACGGAAAAAACCCACCTAAAACGGTATTTCGCACTTATTGTTTATGTTTTCATCTTACCAGGTTTATAGTGTCATGTTTTTAGCATGAGGGGGTCGAATTTTAATTACTATTAGGTCCCGCGTTTTTCTCTACGTCCTCTGTATTTTCTATATGTATATCCAACACAAAACTTTTGGACGGGTACTCAGATGTTTAGCACTCTCCAACATAGTTGAAAAATGTTTATGAGTTGGGCTTGACTGCTTGTCTGTCCGTACTCTAACTAGCGTACATATACTTGGATTGTGATGTAACTGAAATACGTTGTTGAAGTGTGTAATAATTTATACTTCATGACATGGACATTCAAAAGTATTCTTTTATATTATGGCCTATGTGGAAAAATCATTTGCGGTGTATTTTAATGATGTAAAGCAATTTAAACATAAAATCTATGCACCTTATTGAAGTGCACAGGTTCGTGTACAGGGGAATTCAAAAGTACATTTCTTTATATTGTCGACTATGAAGAAAAAACGTTTTACGGCGTATTTTAATAATGTTTCTCTGTTGCAAACATAGCGAAATGGATATGAATTCATGAGGTGTGCTAACATGTTTGCTGAAGGGGTTGCAAAGCATTTATCATTCATTTACACTATCACAGAAAAGAATTCAGTTTTATTACAGAAAAAACTGCTCGCTGCGTGTTTTAGTTCTGTTTCAACATTTTAAACAAGATGAAATTCATATACGTTACTGAGGTTTACTACAAGATGCTTACATTAGAATATGATGTGAATCACATTTTATTTCATTTACAGGGGCACATAAAAGTTGCTGGATACAATACTGTATACGAAGTATTCTCTATTAGGGATGATTGCTAAAAGTCAGTTTTCACCTATGATATACTTTTTTAATACTACATTATACATATGATTTCTATAGACCGTGTATAGGGCTACGCAAAAGAACTAGGAAGAATTGCTGAGAATGAGAGTGAATTGCTGTTTTTTTAAAAATTTAATTCTACATTTTCAAGTTCAACTATATTTAGAAAGATGTGTTTGTAAAATATAAATATAATAATATACAAGGCTATTCAAAGAATTGGATGCATGCGCGCACCTATGAATGATAATTTCTGGAAGTACGATTTCAGTTGTTTTAAGCATGTTTATACTGCAATAATTTTGATCTTAACATGTTGCGTGTATATAAACTTGTTCGAATGCAAGGGCTGTACAAAATAATACAAATATACTAGCGTTAATTGGTAGAAATTGCTGAAAGTTTACTTTCATCTGCATTAATCGTTTTCTTATTATATTAAATTTTATAATTTTTTCATGCCGTTAAAACAAGCCTAAGAATATCCATTGATGACTTTGTCATTTTAATTTTTCAATAATTTGAACAATTTAAATTTACTAAGATTTAACAAAAACTTTAAAGTTAGTAAGTATTAAAGAATGTTTACTTTGAAAGTTTTGATCAACTTGTTTGAAACTTTAAAGGAATATTGTTAATATTTATTACTTTTAATATTTGTTATTTTTAACAAAAAAGTACACCTTTAACAGCCGCAGAAAATGCGAAATTTGTCCACATCTTTCTTTAAGAGCCCACTTCAGACACGGGAAGAGATAAAAACTCTAATTTTAAGTCTATGGGGGGTGTTAATTTCAAATTTCTCGCTTTATTTTAATAGATTTTTGCATTGGACAGCTGAGGACGATCAACAACCAGGCTAGTTTTTACTTTTTCGATTTTGGTTTTAGTTTTTTTTTATAATATTAGGATAGTTTCAATTTCAGAACGTATTCCAAGCGGTTCCGAAAGAAAAAACTAAATATAATAATATACAAGGTTATCCAGAGAATTGTATGCATGCACGCCTACGGATGATAAATTCTGGAAGTGCGATTTAAGTAGTTTTAAGCATGTTTATACTGGAATAAATTTTATCTTAACATGTGACGTGTATAAAATCTTGTTGCTAATGTAAGGGCTGTACAAAAGAATGCAAATACACTTCCGTTAATTGGTAGAAATTCCTGAAAGTTGATTTTCATCTGTATTACTCATTTTCTTATTATATTAATTTTTAGCATATTTTTCATGCCGTTAAAACATGCCTAAGAACATTCATTGATGACTTTATTATTTTAATTTTTCATAATTTGAACAATTTAAATTTACTAAGTTTTAACAAGAACTTAGAATTCGTAAGTTTTAAAGATTGTTAACTTTAAAAGTGTTGATCAATTTGTTCGAAACTTTAAAAAAAAAAAAATAATAATTATTATTTTTAATATTTGTCATTTTTATGGGGACAGTATACCTTTAAAAGTCGCAGAAAATGCGAAATTTGTCCTGTGTAACATATTTTTTGTTAAGAGCCCACTCCATGCACGGGAAGAAATGAAAATGCTAATTTTAAAGTCTATGGGGGCGTTATTTTCAAATTGATTTTAATATTTTTGAATGATTTTTTTTTTTTGCATGGATAGCTGAGAGCGATCAACAACCAGGCTAGGTTTTACTTTTTCGATTTTAGTTATAGTTTTCTTTTATTATGATAGTTTCAATTTCAGAACCGATTCCACAAGTTTCGAAAGTATAAGTATTTTTTTTTTTAAATATCTCTAACCAAAATCAAAAAAGTCAAAAACAGCCCGGTTGTAGATCGTTCTCAGCTATCCTATGCAAAAAATTTCATTTTAAAATATTAAAAAGGATGCGAGATATTTGAAAATAACGCTCCCATAGTCTTAAAAATAGCGCTTACATTTTTTTCCTCGTTACTACACAGTAGAAAAGGACTAAATTACGGAAATACTACTGGCAATCTAGACGATAGTACTATTTCCGTATTTTAACGGAACTTTTTCCATTTAAATTACAGAAAAAATCCGTTAAATTCCAGAAAAAACGGAAAATTTTGTGTAATTTACCGTAAAAAAATTTCCTTTAAAATAAGGAAATAGTACTGGCGTCTAGATTGCCAGTAGTATTTCCGTGCTTTAGTCTTTACAGTGTTGTGTGTGTTCTCAAAGGTAACTTAAAGATATTTTTTGTAACGGTAAGGAAACGCGAAAATTTATCATTAACTATAATAATGTTAAACTGAAAATAAGGAGACTGTATGGTAAAATATTACATTTTATAAATGTCTACTTGCTAACAAATTTATTTTCTGATACGTAGTTGTAACGGAACCCTGGTTTAACGGAATTCTCATTATTCCCCTAAAAATACCCGGCAATTGTATCTGCAAAGACGCAAATAACCCATCTAAAAAGGTATTTCGCACCTATTGTTTATGTTTCCGTCTTACCAAGTTTTATAGTGTCATGTTCTCAGCATGAGGGGGTCGAATTTTAATTACAACTAGGACCCGCATTTTTCATGAACTCTGCCTTTTTCTTTGGAGGGAAAATAAAATTTGATGTCGATACGAGTGTGTTTCGAAAGGTTATCAGCTCGACAAAGAAAATAGAAAAATTTTGACAATATTTCATTTTCTTAACGTAGTTCCTTACAACTTATAAAATTTAAACCAATGAGTTTCCGACTTTTTATTATCTTCCGTATAATAAGCCTTATCTAACTTTGGAAATGAAGTGGTGGTCTCTGCTTTACCCCCATATTTTGAAGTGAATTTCCGACTACCGAGCCATTTCTTCAGGCTTGAGAAAAGGAAATAATCGCTGCGAGCAAAATCCGGTGCATGTGGAAGCACTACAGAGCGTAGGTCATTGACTTTCGTAGCGAAAACTACAGGCATGTGTTAACGAATGTGTTAAAGAACACTTTTTTTTGCTCAGGTATGGACGTTTTGTCGGAATAAGCACTCTTTAATTGGTCCCGTAGAAATGCATAACACTGTCCGGTGACGATTCTACCTTTTTGCGCGTGGTCTATGGTCACCACACTTTGTGAATTCCGAAAACCGTATCCATGGCCTTTCCAGCAGGTGGAACCGTTTTCACTTTCTTTGGCGCAATTTCAGCTGCTCTTTCACATTGTTTAGATTGCTGTTTCATCTCTAGTGAATAATGGCGATTTCATGTTTCATCCACCGTTATAAGACGTTGGCGAAAATCAGCAGATTGGTTAAGTTTTCTAACTTAACTTGAAATCACCATAGTCCACATTACTGAAGACAGTGGGCCATCTGCCTTCTTTTGAAAAAAAAAAAAAAAAAAAAAAAAAAAAAAAAAAAAAAAAAAAACGAACAGTGAAGATGGAGAAACTCATAAAATGATAAAGAAAGGGGGGGGGGGGGAAGAAGGATATCAATTTCTCGAGGTTTAATTTGATTATGTTAATAAATGAAATGTTTTCATGAAGGAATTTTCAACAGAAAGTCCACCCAAATCAGCATTTTATTGCAAAGTATATCTATACTAATATTATAAAGAAGTAAAGTTTGTTTGTTTGTTAGAGGTAATCTCTGGAGATACCGAATCGATTTCAAAAGTAATGGTATCAAAATGATGGTGTTAGTCCAACTTAGAACATAGGCTATATTTTATGTCAGTGCCACTACCTCAAAGGGGATGCAGGAGCAAAAAACGTTCTAAAAATGCGATTTTTGCGTTACTGAAGGGCCTAAAAATATGAAATTTGGAATATTAGTTACTTATAAGATATAAATGATGTCTAAGAACAGTTCTTAAACAATTTGAAATTTAAAAGGGGTGAAAATGCACAAAAAGCGTTCTAAAAAACGTTCTAAATGGTAGTTTTTACACAATCTCAGGAAATACCAAACCGATTTAAAAATATTGGTGTCAAAATGATGGTGACAACCCTTTCTGCAAGATTGGCTATGTTTTATGTTGGTGGCACTAAACCAAAGGGGGTGTAGGAGCAAAAAACGTTCTAAATGGTAGTTTTTACACAATCTCAGGAAATAACAAACCAATTTAAAAATACTGGTGTCAAAATGATGGTGACAACCCTTGCTCCAAGATAGGCTATGCTTTATGTCGGTGCCTCTACACCAAAGGGGGTGCAGGAACAAAAAACGTTCTAAAAATGCGATTTTTGCGTTACTGAAGGGCCTAGAAATATGAAATTTGAAATATTAACTACTTATTAGATATAAGGGATTTTTAAGAACAGTTCTTAAACAATTCGAAATTTGAAATTGTGGAAATGCGTGAAAACCGTTCTAAAAAACGATCTAAATGGGGGTTTCTACACAATCTAAGGAAATACCAAACCGATCTAAAAAATAATGGCGTCAAAATGATGGTGACAACCCTTGCTCCAACATGGGCTATGTTTTTTGTTTGTGCCACTACCTGAGAGGGGATGCAGGAGACAAACGTTCTAAATTGCGGTTTTTGCGTTACGGAAGGGCCTAGAATCGTGAAATTTCGAATGGTAGTTAGTTATAAGATATCAATGGTCTCTAAGGACATTTCCTAAAAAAAAAAAAATTACAGTGGGTCAAAATGCACAAAAAGCGTTGTAAAAACCTTTCTAAATTGCGATTTCTATGCAATCTCAGGAAGTTCTGAACCGATTTCAAATATAAAAACTAAAAACTAAACTCTGTGGCTATACAATCCAAGAAGGATCTGGGCCGACAGTGCCCATCTCTGTTTTCTTGACCCTGGGCCCCGAGGTGCTATGCAGCATGCGTCCCGGCCAGGTGGTCAACCTAACGCGAGACCCTCGGTGTTTAGTTCCCAAGCAAGCTTGGTACTCATTTTATCGACACCGAAGGGATGAAGGGCTGAGTGAACCTTGCCCAGTCGGGAGTCGAACTCTCGACCTGCGGTGCAGCAGACAGGCGTGCTGACCACGACACCACTGGGCTTGATTTCAAATATAATGGTGTACAAATGAAGGTGACAGATCTTTCTCCATGATAGGCTGTATTTTATATCTGTTTCCACTACTCCAGAGGAGATGCAGGAGCAAAATGCGCGAAAAGCGTTCTAAAAACGTTCTAAATGCCTATTTGTCAGCAATATCTCAGGAAGAATCAAACTGATTTCAAACGTAATGGTAGGAAATTGATGCTGACAGCCTCTGCTCTTACATAGACGCTATTTTATGTCGGTATCACTTTCAGCTAGACGTTGCAGGAGCAAAAAAGCGTTCTAAATTTCGATTTTTGTGATCGGTAGCGGCTAGCAACTTAAAATTAGGCAAGGTACATATTTATTAGATATAAATGATCTTTAAGAACAGTTTCGAAAAAATTGGAAACTTAAAAAGGGTTGAAAATGCGCGAAAGCGTTCTGAAAACGGTGTAAATTGCGATTTCTACTCAATCTCTGGAAATACCAAAGCTATTTCAAAAGTAATGGTTGCAAATCAATGGTGACAGTCCCTGCTATAATATAGGTTATATTTTATGTTGCTGTCACTAACATCTGAGGGTTGCAAAAGCAAAACATGTTCTAATTTGCGTTTTTTGCACAAATGAGGGGTCTAACACATTGAAATATGGCATGATATTTACTTACAAGATGCAACTGATTTCTAAGAACAGTCGAAAGAAAATTCCAAATTTAAAAAGATGAAGTGAGCGAAAAGCGTTATAAATTACAATTTTTAAGCAAACTAATAAAATACCAAACCGATTAAAAAAATAATGATGACAAATTGTTGGTGATAGAAACTGCTCAAAAATAAGCTATAATTTATGTCTGTGCCAGTACCACCAGAGGGTTGCAGGAGCTAAAAAATTTCTAAATTGCGATTTCTGTGATACTGAAAAGGCTAGAAACTTTAAATATTTCATGGTAGTTACTTATAAAATATAAATGCCCTCGAAGGACTGTCGAAAATAAATTCGAATTAAAAAGGGGTGAAGGGAAGGGAGGTGCGAAAAGCGTTCGAAAAAAGTCCTAAATAACGATTTCTATGCAATTTCAGAGAATATAAACCGATTATAAAAGTAATAATAGTTTCGAATCAATCGTAACAGTCTCTGATTTTACACAGGCTATATTTTATGCCGATGATTCTACCACTTGGGGTTCACAGGAAAAACAAACGTTCTAAAAAAAGCCTTTAAAAGCTTTCTAAATTACGTTTCTGTGGAATATTAGGAAAAAAACCGATTTCAAAATTAATTCTGGCAAATTAATGGTGACAGTTCCTATTTCAATATAGCCCTTTATCTTGAGAGAGGTGGTAGGACTTGGAATTTGACATGATAGTTAATTTTAAGATGTAAGAAGATGGTTTCTAAAAAATTCAAAACTTCAAATGAATACTGAAATGAGCGTATTAATTGAGCATAAAAGTTTCAAAATATTTTCTAAATTATCATTTTTTTAGTTATATTTCGTTTTATTAATTTAAGCCTCATTTCTGCCTAATGCAGTGTAATAATGATATTTAGTCAAACTGTGTTTTAAATAGTAATTGTATATAGTATTTGTATATAGTAATAGTAATTGCATTTAAATAGTATTGTAAATGGGAAATAGTAATGTTTTTGAATTATTCCTAAAAGTAATAAGTACCTTTTAATAAAATAACATATTACTTTTTAATAAAATAAAAAATTTAGTTAGTACTTTTTAATAAAAATTAGACATATAAATATTACTTGGCATATTTCAAATATTACGCGAGCAAAGTCGCGGGGTTTGCTAGTATCTGATAAAATCATAATAGAACCTTCACTTTTGAGTTTGCCAAATTCGATCTATAAGCGATGATCTAACGGAGGCAAATCAGGCAAATTTCTAACACTTGTTTTAAAATGTTATTATTGTCTTAATTAACTGAAATTATTAAAAACGATAAAAAAATTTAAAATTTGTATTAGAAGTATGCCTACTTCATCCTCGTGAAGTCGGAAGCTACGGTTCGATCCAGCACATTTAGGCCTGAAACTTTTTCTATAAGCAAGACTCTATGATTGAATACCAGTGATAATTGATTGTATCAGTTTCTAAGTCTTTGTTGTCTAAAAATTTTAAAGTAGAGGTCTCCTCGGATAGAAATTTCTTGTTCCCGGTTTTACTTTGCAGCCTCTACTTGAACTTGCCGATCAAGACAATGTTAAGCTATCATTCATTGGTGCCCCTAAAATGTTTTTATCAGTTTGTTAAAAATGTCCTACTGACATTTTCTACGTAAATAACGCAGACTTTCACAGTGATAGACTTGTTGATGACGGTATTATCCTTCTCCTATAATTCTTGAAAAGCTAATGACAAATTTACTAACTGTTGCTTTGTTAGCCTTAATTTCCTCTCTACTCATTTTATAAAACTGTGTCATTGAATAATGAATTGCAGTAAACGAAAGAATGTGCCATTACAAATACAACATGAAATAAAAATTTTAAGTAACGCAATCTATAACAGGATACCAATGTAAATTGAAAGTAAAGATGGAGTGTTATTAAAATTTATAGAAAAAGACCAGAGAAGAATCCATTACCAAATTTCGATTTTGAGACTGATGCAAAAGTTTGTCGCATATTGTTGATGGAAATTAAAGAAAATGTATTTCGTGAAAATTTCAATTCCTAGCAGTTACATAATTAGCGCTCTTCTGGCTAAAGATTCGAAGTATTTTCTCAAATCTTCCAAAAAATAAAATATCTTATCCTCAAAATGTTTTGAAGTGATCTAAATAAGCGGCCATTCGACGATGCAAGTTTTGGAGAATGGTTCTTGGATTGAAACATTAACATTTCATCTCAATTATAACAGTTTGTGTCTGAAGTGGGCTAGATACATGTGGTCTTGCAGTCTTGTTGGAAAACAATGCCTAATCGTTGATTATTTGAAGCTGCTTCTAGCGGATTGCTTGATTTAATTCACTTAATTATAAACAGTATTTCTTCAAATTAATGCTTATTTTCTGAGTAACATCTATTAATAAACAATTTTCTTGTCTCACTGAATGCGAAAAAAAATCTTCTGTGGGAAGGAACTGACTTTTGCTTTTATTAAAATGCCTCTTGGATGTAGTCATCAATGTAGTCTAAATAATCATTAACATTGTTATTATTCCTTATATTCCATGAATTACGAATATAATCTGAAAATAAAAACTATGCGTAAATCTGGTTTTTGAATAATGTAGAATAACGTTGTTTTAAAAATATTGACATGTTTTGTAGAAATTGAGTCGTGCTAAAGTTTTAGCTTCATAAAACTGCTAATTTACCAAACTAATTTATAAACTAATAAAAACAGTTTCTTAGCAACAACGAATGATAGCTTAACACTGTCATGATCGGCAAGTTCAAGTAAAGACTATAAACTAAAAGCACTGCTAATTTACCAAATTCCGATATAGGACACAGATTGGTAAAGGATATTACGGCAACTCCTCCTTAACTTGGAAGTAAAGGAAGAAGATGGAGAACGTCTGGAGATATTTGACTGTAAGCTTGCAACTGACAAGGTTAAAAAAAAAATCTCTATCAGCAATGTGGGGAAAATAAAATTATAACATAATCTAAAGATAAAGATGCAGTTAAAATTAATTTATTTTCTCTGACTTCTGATAATGAAAAAGAATGCTTTGGTAAAATTGGAAGAAATTCGAAATATTGCTTTGAAATGGAATTCTAAGAAACTCATTATCAGAATTGCATATCAATGTAATGAAAAATCCAAGAAGTTTTCAGAGAAAATAAAAACAAAGTCTTTCTCATACAATTGTAGAAAAAAAACTACAACTGTATTTGTTACAAAAAACTCCAAATTCAGAGTGATGAATTAAAAAAGGTTTTTTATACACAATCTAGGTATAAAATCACAGATAGGATGTTTTTGTGCCTGTCCACAGATTCCTAAAGAGTGATACAAGATTAAACAGGAAGGGATTTGCTCGACGGGTGGCAATTGCACAGACCATCAGCTCATCAAGTTGAAGACTGAAATTTTAGGATTAGATAGAACTCAATTAGCATATTAAAATGCAAATGGTCTGCCAAGTCATATCTTGATAGAAAACACCTGCACACCGGAGTTTAGTATTTGATCGATTGGTTTATCATTGTATTTTCCTGCACCCAAATGTATGAAAACATTGAAGTTTGGGTCATGAAAACACAATGGTAAACCTGCAGATCAACCACTAAATTGAGGTTCTGCAGATGGTTTCCACCAAGATAGGACTTGGCAGACCAATGCATATAACTTGTATATAAAATAAACGGTCAAGTACGAGTATTACTCGCGCTCAGAGGGTTCCGTACAATAAATTTATGAATTATTAACTGTATTATTTAAAAGAATAATGAAACTTTGTAAAAACCTATACAACGTAAAGGCGGTATAGCTGAATATATTAGAAAAGTATGAATGAGTATACAACAAAAGTTCAAAGAGATATGAAGCCGAAATAAAATTAAATATTGCTATTTTGTATAACTCTTTTTTAAACTTATCTTAATCTGCATATGATGAACTTAATTCGGTACTGACAATAAAAGTACTGCATGTTTAAATTTCATATGGCATTTCATAAAACTAAATTCAACATAGTAATATTTTTCTTTTTACAGTGTAGCTGAAAGAAAATTCTTGTTCAAAGTTTAAACTTGGCATTGTACTAAGCGCGCTTCGAAAGGAGGTCGCAAAGATGCAACTCGACTTTGTACGTGCCGCGTTTTTTCAAATAGGTCTTTAATTATCATTTAAAGACACGGGCGTCGTATTGAGAGATCCACTCAACACAAACTAGTCGCGAATCCCATAGTGTTTATGCGATTAATTCTAATTAAATTGGTCTGTTTTTAACAATTTGATATTTACTGCTTTTATGCTGCTACTGGGTATTGCATTACACAAATATATCATTAAAAGTTGTTATCTAGTATTTAAAAACCGATGGTATATAGAGTACGCCGCCTCTGCCATTATGTATGCCCAAACCAACCGTGTCTTTAAGGGTTAAGGCTCTTGCCCCTGCCAGCGAAGGCACTCACGAGCTAATGCTAATCGTATGGGGAAGGATTTTTCTAATATCTCTTTTGCATTTCGATATTTTAAAATATTTTTTTTGGCATTGTATAGCCGAGATCCGTCTCTACATCGCACCTTTCTTTACTTTTTCCTCCCCATAGGATTAGCATTAGCTCCTTATTGTCTTCGCCGGCAGGGACATGAGTCTTAATATCTCGGCGAATTACCAACGATTTTTTTTTTCGAAAATCATTATCAAAAATGCTTTTATACTTTTGATACGATAGGCACCTTTAGCGCTCTTCGATACCTTTGCTGAATGCCCGCAAATAGAAATCTGTATGTAACAGAAAAATGCGCTTTTATGAAAAACTATGCCACCTTGGGCAATCGCTATAATTTCCCTGCAAGTATTAAATTAACCTCTACTACCTCTAATTTTTTTCATAATTTTAGTTTCAGTAGATTCGGAAACAGAAGGGGGGGGGGGGCATATTTTTGCTCTACATTTTGGACGATATCTCTGAAATTATAATATCTAAAATTAAAAGAAATGTATTTTTGAGTTCGGCGTTACGTAATCTTTTAACCGATACCCCACACGATATACAAAGAAAATATATTTCTTTTTCAAATAACCTAATTAGCCCCTCTACGTTTTCCCCCACATATATTTGTAAATGTCTAATAATCTGTAAATATGTGGGTCAATAGTCTTTATTACATCCCCCAATTTGAACATTCGACGTTCCGTAGTTTACGAGTAAAATGGCTGTGACAGACAGACAGACACAGGAGTGATCTTATAATGATTCCGTTTATACTTTTTAAGTACGGAACCCTAAAACCATGATTATTGCAACTAAGAAATACAAAAACATAAGAAGATGAATTATTGACAATAAATAAAACAAGAAAGGAAAACCATGTGCCAAGTATGGATTATGAACCCTTTCCTACATTTTTAGTACAGTTAGAAAAACATAACACATTTGAAAATACACATTTATTAATTCCTAACAATAGACGGAAACGTACTTCAATTGTTTTGTGAAGGTCTGTATGTTCCTTACAAATTTTTATACACGCCACATACTGAGCTGAAATTTAATTCACAAATAAATACGCTGAAAATTATTGAAATCACATTTCTAAGGCTAACATTAGCCTAAGAATTGCTGTCCATTGACGGCCATGTATCCAGTTTTTTGGCATACCACTATTTATTTATATGCTACAATGTCATTTAGCCGACGAGACATTTAGCAGACAGCAATTAGACGACAGGATGTTTAGCCGACATGACAATTAGTCGACAGCGACAGTTAGCCGACAAGATATTTAGCCGACAGAGGACAATTTTTCGACATGGACATTCATCTGACAGGACATTCATCCGACTTAAATGTAACGTAACTGTAACCTGATCTTAACCTAATTATAACCTAAGTATAAACTAACTCTAGCGTAACTGTAACCTAACCAATACCAAACTGTAACGTAGCTATAACCAATATGTAACCTAAACGTAACCTAAGTGTAACATAACCGTAACCTAAATGAAACCTAACAGTAACCTAATTGTAGCCTAAATGTAACCTATCTGGGACGTAACCGTAATCTAACTGCAACTAACGTTTACCTAGTTATAACCTAATCGTATGCTAACTGTAATGTAACTGTAACATAACTTTAACATGACCAAGCTGTAACTTAAGCGTATTCTAATTATCTCCTAAACGTAACCTAATTGTAACCTAACAGTTATTTAACCGTAATCTAAACGTAACCTAAGTGTAACGTAACCGTAACCTAAGGGTAACCTAATTATAAAGTAACCGTAACCTAATTGAAACACAACAGTAACCTAATTGTAGCCTTAATATAATTTAACTGGGACGTAACCGTAATCTAACTGTAACTAACGTTTACCTAATTATAACCTAATCGTATGCTAGCAGTACTGTAACTGTAACACAACTTTACCATAACCAAGCTCTAGCCTAAGCGTAATCTAATTATCACCTAAACGTAACCTAATTATAACCGAACAGTTACCTAACCATAATCTAAACGTAACCTAAGTGTAACCTAATTATGAAGTAACCGTAACAAAACTAAAACCTAACAGTAACCTAATTGTAGCCTAAATGTAACCTAACTGGGACGTAGCCGTAATCTAACTGTAACTAACGTTTACCTAGTTATAACCTAATCATATGCTAACTGTTATGTAACTGTAACATAACTTTACCATGACCAAGCTGTAACCTAAGTGTAATCTAATTATCACCTAAACGTAACATAATTATAACCTAACAGTTACCTAACCGTAATCTAAGAGTAACTAATCGCAACTGTAACCAAACTGTAAATTAACTGTAACCTGGCGGGAGGTGCATAATATGAAAGAGTCATCAAAGGGCTGCCCAGTCCAATGATATATCACTTGAGGGATGTCGGAAAAGTCAGAAAAATGCTCCCGGTGATACAAATTGGGGGAGGGGGGACGGGAGGTACATAATATGAAAGAGTGATCAAAGGGCTCCATGCGATGTATCTCATGAGGGGTGTCGAAAAATGTTAGAAAAGTGCCGGCTAATTATACTATCAGCTAAATGTCCTGTCGGCTAATCGCCTTTTCGGCTAAATGTCCTTCCGGCTAATTGCCACGTTCGGCCAGTTGCCTATCGGCCAATTGTCTGTATTGCTAAAATTATTGCTATATGTCCGTTTCAGTCAATTGTCCTGTATGCTGTATGTAAATTTCAGCTAATCGTGTTGTCGGCTATATGTACGTATCGGCTAAATGCACGTGTCAGCTAACTGCTATCTGCTAAATGTCTTGACGGCTATTTGGTTGTCGGCTAAATGTCTGCCACCGGCTACGGGTCAAACATCTATACTAAAAGTAGTTGAGCTTGAAAATGCATAAATCAAATTAAAAAACATCTTTCAGTAATTCATGGTCATTCTCGGTACTACTAATGAAATCTTTTGTGTAGTGTCTATGCAATTCATATACACCACCTATGTGCCTGTGCAAAAATATTAGTTTAACTTAACTTATACCATAACTTATCATAAATCAAACATATCATAATTTAAAACTCACTTTCAGCAATCATCCCTAATGTTTCCCTGTAAATGAACAATAAATGCGATGCACACCATATTCTTATCCAAACATCTTGCACTCTTTGTCTCCCCTTCTTCGGAAATTTCGCTTCCCGTTTTGCTCCCTTTACAGTATCAGTGTTTAAAATCTTTAAAATTCTTTAATGTTTTCTTTAATTTTCTGTTTTATTTGTTACTTTAAACTAACAATAAATAATCAGTCATAAATTTCATTATCAATTTATTTCACCACATTCCTTTCATTAAAAGTTCTTGTAAATTGCCCCTTCCGAAAATGTCATTTCTCCCTTTTGCTCCCTCACCCACGGTACCCATATTTTAAAATAAAAACCCTTTAAAACTCTTTAAATTTTTTTAATCTTTTCTGCTCAATTTGCCACTTTATTTTAACAATAAACAAACGATCATAAAAATTTCTACCCCCCCCCCCCCACCCCAACTGAAATTGGTATTTCCTCCTCGCCTCTCCCTCTTACCAAGCATCTGAAATTTAAATCCCTTAAAATTTTTTCGTTTATTATTTTTTTAACCTATTTGTAAATATTTTCTAAGGTAAGTAAATAATAAGTCACCAATAAACTTCCCTCCCTCCCCTGCCGCAAAAAAAGAACTAATTCTGCTTATTCCTCTTTTTTCATTCAGGTCACAAAATTTTAACCTTAAAAGTCATTGCTTTTTCTAAATCATTTTGTACTCTATCTGTTAATTTATTGTAATCATAAATAATCAATCATATAACTATACTCCTCCCCCACCAAAATTGACGTTTGTTCTGACCAAGAACACAAAATTTAGTCTTTTTTTGTCCTATTTCTTATTCTTTAGTAAGGTAAATAAATAAGTCATCAAATAAAATCCCCCCCCCTTTTTCCTTCTTTCCTTTATTTAAGTTTAAAATCTTTGAAAATCTTTTTATAATACATTTTCAGCTTTATCTGTTTAATATTGAACAATAAATAATCGATTATATAATTTCTTCCACCCCATATAAAATTGACGTTTTCTTTTCTCCCTCCATTATTTCCATGCTCATAAAATTTAAAGTCTCTAAAACTCCTGATTTCAATGTTTTTGCCCTATTTGTAAATCTTTAATAAGTTACATAATCAGTCATCTATTAAACTCACCCCCCCCCCCAAAAAAAAAAGAAAGAAATAAATAAAAAATAAATCTGTTTCTTCCCTTGTCTTACCCTCAACTCATGAAGTTAAAAAAATCTAATTTACAGTCTTTAAAACTTTTTAATTTTTACTTTTTTTGGTCCTAATTATAAATCTTTACTATCTATAATATTAACTAAATCTTTTCAACTATGTGCGAAAGTGTTAACAATAAAACGATAGGTATACATTTAATTATGCACAAAACACATTTTAACTGTATTTCTGAAAGGAAAATGTCTATAGAGATATATTTCAAAGGAAAATATTGTGTTTTCTCGTCAACGTACAAGTATATTCTCAAAATCTTTTAAAATCCTTTCATTCGGACTAGCTCAGAAAGAACCACCAAACTTAGATACCAAAGGTGTTATCGACTAAGCCGAATACATCAATAAACAAAAAAAGAAAAATCATGCTTCAAAACTTTCCAACACTTTCAGAACACTGTAACAAAACTTCGCCGTTTAATAAAGTAAAGAAGTTACCTAGCTAAACATTTGTAAAACGTATGACACATTTGAAAAGCAGATTTCAACAATTGCGCCCATAACCCGGAAGATATTCCAATTTTTTTGTGCAGCTCTGTATATGATATGTTTGTAGAGATTCTACATACTATGTTAAAATTTAATTTTGTAAGAAAATACATAAAACAGTTGAAAATTCACCCTCGGCAATTTCTACCAATAGACGGAAACATACTTGAATTATTTTGTGTAGCCCTGTATATAGCATACAGATTTTTATGCACGTCAAATATTAAGCTGAAATCTAATTCAAGCAAAAACATGCTTAAAATTACTGAAATCACACTTCTAGGAATTATTTTCCATAGGCGTCAATGTATCCAGTTTGTTTAATATCCCTGTATAGGATTTTATTTGTATGATACAAACACCTCTTAGCATAATAAATGTAGTTGATCTTGTACATTTATAACTAAAGAAACCAAGCATCTTTAAGCCATTCATACTCATTCTCAGTAATGTTTACGAATTCTTTTGTGTAGTCCTGGTCTGTAAAATTTAAGCACACCATGTAGTACGCAAAAATTTAGTTAAACTTAAAAACGCATTCTGTAATTGAAAATGCACTTTCAGCATTAATTTTTAATAGCTAACACGTCGGATACAGTATTGTATCAAAATATTTTATGTGTCCCTGTAAATGAACGCTAAATGAAATGCAAACCATATTCGAATGCAAGCATCTTGTAACAAATCGAAGTAATGTGCATCTATTTCGTCATGTTTGAAATAATGTAACGTAATCGAAATACACTACAAACAGTTTTTCCTCGTAGACCATATATAACCAAGCTCTTTTGTCTGACCCCATAAATAATTGTTAAATGCTCATGTTGTACAGAAAGTAGGCTTAGAACACCTCAGAAATTCATATCAATTTCATTATCATTGTGACAGAGTTATATCAATCAAATACTCCGCAAACGATATTTCGTCATGGGCTATAACATAACGGAATACTTTTGAGTCCCCTATACTCGTACTTTAAGCGTTACACATAACTTAGTCTATAGTAACCATTTTAAAGTGTATCTTAAAGTATATAAAATTAACTATGTTTAAGATTGTGTAACACTATTAAAATGCACCCTAAATGATCCCCCCCCCCCATAGACCATAATGTAAGAGAATACGTTTGAGTGCGTCTGTAAATAAACCATGAATGGTAATTCATTCGATATTCATTTTGAATACCGAACATACCATGATGATTTTGAATATCGTATATCAATTACATGGCAATCCGACTACATTTACGCTATTTAGAGCACGGACAGACAGACAGACGGACTTACAAACCGAATTCATAAACACTTTTAAACTTTCTTGGAGAGTGTTAAAAATGAAAAAAAAATGTAATGAAAATAAAAGTATTTTAGTGTTATTTAGATTACGAACCGCTACAAAAATATTCTTATCTGACTGCATCACTTAAAATATATTTAGTGTTCAGAAATCCCCCCCCCCCCCCACACACACACACTTATAAATAGTTCTTTTAAATTTCTTGATAAATTTCACGTTTTAAAAAGAATCCCCACAAAAGATAGTTATTTTAGAATATTTGTACCTGATATTTCCCCCCTCATTCAATATCTCCCCCTTGATTTTAAATGTAATTGCGTTATGTGAAATAAAATAGTGTTTGTACGGCAATAATTTCAATTTTATGCTTGTAAAAACTGTAAAATGAATCTGAATATTAAAAAAAAGAAATATATCTAAATAAAATATTCATTTTATTTTCTGAAATCGTTTTAGTTTTTGCACTCTTATCATAAACAGATTAAAATTCTTTTTACGGCTTTTAATGTTATCGAGGGTATCCACAAAGCAGCGGCTTTGATCTACGCTAAAAGCGAAGACGGTTGAAAAAAAAAATTCTTTAGACCTGAAACTCACTGGAAATGATCAAATGTAGCTCTCAGCCGAAAGGAGGTGGGGGGTGGAATCGAGACAGATAATTGGCCATATGCTGATTGGAATGTCAATCATTTGAATTTAGACCATCCTTCCAATTTAGCTAAAACGCGAGCGGCCATCTTGTTTTCATTTCGCCTGTGACTGCAGTGTCCTCTTAAGTGTCTTAATTGCTTTTTCAGTCACATATGTGTTTGAATTTAAGACGCCTCTATTTGCAGTGCAATTTGCGGTGCAAAAAGGACACACCCTTGTGTGGATATATATTTCTGACAGTAACCTACCGACATTCATCAAAATATAGTTGAAACGTAACTAAAGTTTCAATGTAAATTAAGAGTATCAAAATAAGTGAATTGGCGAATGATCAAGTGTGCTCGCAAAATCTTATAAAGGAATTATATCTGTAAATCGTGACTTAGCTGAAAATGCTATCACAAAAAAAATTACAATCTACACTTTAAATTTATAATTAACTTTTACTTACTGCCCCAGGAAAATCTACGACCGGTATATGAGACGGTATCCAGTTTAAAAATGAATAAAAGGCATAATTAACTTATAGGACATCGTTTATGTACGAATATATATGTACATAAATATTACAATCACAAGTCACTTATTAAATCATTCTAGGGATAGTACTAGGTCTCCATGCGGAACAAAAGTTTTACTATTATCTATTGTTAAACTGGGAGTCATAAGTTAAGCTGCGAAAATTGAAAAGCTGTCGTCTGTGAGACCGCTAATATCAGTAAAGAATTTAATTGTAAAATAGGTAAACTACGAAGTATCTGTACTTATGATCATATCCATTTCAATAATTCCGAACATGTTAGTGCCCTCTATTGATAGCTTTTGGAATCTTTTTTTGCGGTTAAAATATTACAGCATCCACAACCATAGCTTAAATATCAACGATTATCATTTTGTATTAATTTTAAATATTTATAAGTAATTTTTGCAAAACTTGTACTTGATAAATTCCTTCGTTTAATATATGATGCATATCATTTAATATATTTTTATTAAAATTTGCTAAAAAATAATTTATAATAGGTATTGTGTACAGAAATCTGAATTTTTTAGTTTCGATTTTGAAAACAAAATGCAATCGATTTACAAAAAGTATATATGATTTCAATATTAAGATAAAAAATAATTATATAGGTACTTACTTATCCGAACATAAGGATGCATTAAAAGTAATATTTGTGTCCTAATTGAAGAATCTTAAACAACATAAAACAGTTATACTGTATTTTTATGTATTCTAACATTTCAGAAAATAGTATTAAAAAATTCAACCGTATATATTTTATCGTTAAACATGCTTCGTTGTCATCCGGAATTTCTGCAAAAAAGACTTCTATTATATCTATTCTGTCTATTCTATCTATTATATTCTATTACAGACTTCTATTATCTAAATATATTATTGAAAACAACGCATAACCATTAAAGGCTTTGTAAAATAAAATAAAACATGTTTTTTCGTTTGAAAATGTATACTGATGTCCACAAAATTATGAATTCAGTATGTTAAAATATATTAAATCAAACGTATTTCTGTAACCGTATTTTTGAAAATGTCCCAATAGACTACATATATATAAGAAATCTGCCCTCGACATGGATATAGTTTTTGCAATTATTTTATTTTCAATAGGAATAATGCAAACAACTTTACTGTATATTTTAACTCCAAAGATGTTTTTTTTTCAAATACTAAGAAAAAGATAAATTTATCGAAGGTTGTTTGCATTCTGCCGATGTTATTTCGTGTAGAAAAGGAAGTTAATGATGTTTGCAAAAGAAATTGTAGTTCGCAAATACAAAACACAAAATGAATCACAAGAGAAAATAGAAATTTGTAAAAAAAATAAATAAATAAATAAATAAATAAATAAATAAATAAATAACCGAATAGGGAATATTTATAATATGTTTCTACATTGAAAATTATAATTAATTATTTTGTAGTATTTCTTGATTGAAGTATATGTGATAAGATAACAAAATTAGGTAAAAAATAAAATTTATTTTATTAGTTGTACAGCGCGTCCAAAACAGAATGTCCTAGTTTCAGTGGTATATTATATCAGTTTAATATAAACTATTTATAACAAACCATACATAAAATTGAAGGTAAACTAACATAGTTTGCCTTACAAATATTCAATGTGTGGTTCTTCAGTTATAACTCACACATCCCTAAAGACCAATTCTTCCTAAACTTCGGTTAATAAGTACAGAATAATGGAAGCAAAAGCCTTTTCAAATCTGATTCTAAACTCTGGAAAACCATGAGGTAGGGCGGAACGTCGACTAAATGTTTTATAAAATCCCAAAGAAAAAACACGCGTGGCTTTAACGGCTTTTTAATCTTGAGGCCAGCAATAAGACTTTACGATCAGGAGTCGCCATTTTGCGTGTGTGGTACTGCAAACGAGTAAATAACAAAGCAGTTCTCGCGCATTCGCTTATCTAAAACCACTTCAGTTACTCTTTATGTGTGACCTTGAATTAACACCCTGCAATGGTTACAGTTGATGGTAGCAAAATTTATAACTGGGAGACATTCTGTTATGTATACCCTGTATTTGAATAGCAAGTAATTTGAAAATAGAAAAATAAATATCTTATTAAACTAGAATTTTTGTTGTATGGCTTTTATGGTAGACTGCTATACCCGTTCAACACACTTACTTTTTATATTTGGACACACACAATCAGACTAATTAGAAAAATAAATGGAAAAATTAAGAAGATATTTTCAATAAAAAAGTAAAAAATAGATTGGTAATATACATGGACTTAAATAACAAATACGTACGGATTTATAGCATATAGCATCGTAAAAATTCACTTCGTACCATTGAGGTAAATGAAAAAAGGAAATTTTGTGTGAACCTGGAAATAATCCGAAAATGCTTCCCATATTATTTCTGTGAGGTACGACTTTAGTGCATGTGATTAAAGCATATAAATTCCATTGTGTTTAAAGTAGTGTAACGTCTTCAACATGTATATAAAAATATGTTACCATAAACTAATTAATCAGAATTATGTTTTGTTCATCTGTGAACAAATTGAAAATATTCATTTTCCACATTGTACATGAAATACAATGTAAAAAACAATTCCCTCTATGTACGGGTGATGTTATGTAAAATTTTGTGCTTTCTGAGGAAACTTCCTATTTTGAAAGGAAGTCGTAAATTTTTCTCGAATAAAAAGATTTTTTTTTTTTTTTTTTTTTTTTTTTTATTCATATGCTAAAAGCGGAAATGTTTCTTTTTAAGAGAATTTTAAATGTACTTTTTAAGTTGAGAGAAATAAAAAAAAGAAAAACCAGTTAGATTTCCATAATTAAACTTTTGAGCTAATAAACAAGTGTTTGGATGTAGCTAATTGTTGCAGCGTACAAATGCATTTATCCTCTCAAGTCTCAAGGTGAGTACCGATGTTGGTTGAATCCGGAGGAACTCAAGTCGATAAATATAGGTGGTCTAACATTGTACTGTGTTAGCACCTTTCAGTAGTGGGAGTTCTGGTATTACGGAATACAATTTGCATTTTTATTTGTAAGTCGACAGAAAAAGATTGAGATGCAGGAAATTTTATAAAGAACAAATTTTGACTATTTCTTAACACATTTTTAATGCTTTTTAATGCTTTTTAAGTAGAAGAAAAATTAAATATCTTTATTTAGTTTTTTTTAAGTTACAGTTTTCGGGTAATGGCAACCAGTCGGGTAATATGGAATAGGATTATAAGGAATATTAAAAATACAAGAAAGCCATGATTTAAAAAAATACCAAATTTATTTAATGGGTAAACTTTAGTAGATTATGAAAATCAATAGATTCCTTGAAAATTTTTTTAAAGAAATTTTATAATAAATACGAATTTTATCAAATTTCTCTGCAAAAAAGTGCAAAAATTGAGAATAAGATTTTATTTCACAGCATCACTCCAGTAACAGTTATTCAAACCGGACTGAGCACATTCGGCAACTGGGATATCATTTGGCATGTTTCCGCTTGTCTGGAACACCGTATATGCCTGATATTAAAGTATTCCATATTCTCCGACCATTCCACAATATTTGAATTTCCTCTATATAATTATCATTTAGATATATATATTTTTAATTTTGTTCTCTTGCACACATTTTTGTTTAAAAACGGAAATTTCCCGTTTTGAATTACGGAAAATTTTCATGTTGAAAAAGGAAGAATACAAATGAAAGTTTTGTGGAAAAAAAAAAAAAAAAATAGGCGGCAACTTTGCTGACGGTACATTTTCTTTATTTTAAAGATTTTTACACTATTTTTTTTTACTAAACCTGATAATATATGTAACATTCATTACAACCCCGCTTGATTCTTAGATTTAGCCTATTGTCAGCCTTTTACACAAATACATGCATTAGAAAACGAAATCTGTTTAGATATAGAAATTACTGATAGTTGAAATTTTTTTAAAAATATTACGTGAGTTTTTCAGTATATCTAAGACGAATTTCACGGAATTTCGAACTCATAAGGAAAAGAATTTAATATAAAGATTATTAATTGCTAGAGAGTGCTTAATGTGTACTAATATGCATTTTTTAAAATAGAAAAATAAATAAAAATTCGACAATATAAAATCTTTGGTAGTTCTTATTTTTTTATGTAAATTAAACTTACTATTCACTAATATTGCTATTTTATTAAAGAGAGCGTATGAAAATATTTATTGAAAAATCTTTAGTTTTAATTTATGAATACATTTATATCTTATGAATACGTATATAAGATATCGATAGGATTAATAATTACCATAGAACATGGGGTCGCATACCACGTATTTAGACACAAATGCATGGTGTTTCATCCTAACTGCATATGCGTTGATTGTAATAATTTTGAAAAGAATCAAAACTTTACAATGAAAATGCAACTATATGTACCTTACTGTATTTTGTGTGAAATGCTTTAACATCATGAAAAGTTCTGAAAAAACACGCTGCTCAAGCGATCGATGACAACGTACGGACTGCCAATCGCAGTCCAACGTGTTCAGGGTCAAGTACATAGTGCTGGCGCGCATAATTGAAAGATCTACCCCTATTTTCGATATTATCACATTTAAAACAATTGTGAGAATGTGTATTAAAATTATTATTATAATATTCTTCAGTTTTCTAAAAGCTATTTCTGTCATCACAAATGTCATTTGAGCAGAACACCCTGTATTTTCGATTACATACGTGGTTTGTGACCCATATTTGCAAAAATAAAATCACCGCTCATTCTGGCAAGTAGGTTTTGAGTTATATTTATAAAACAGCTCACATTGCAATCTGTCTTGAAATGATTAAAAATGATTTAAAGACTACACTGTAAAAAAAACGACATTTTTACAGTACAAAGTACTGTTCATCTCGCGCACAAACTCGATCACAGTGAATGTGCTGTATCTTTCTTTGGTTTCCTGACTATATTAACATGGAAGATACAGTAGTTGCGTAAAATTGACAGCACAATGTACTGGCAATTTGGACGCCAGCAGTTTGTGCTGTAAAAAAATGCGTCTAAATTGCCAGCACATTGTGCTATTAAATTTACGCAACTACTGTATTTTCCATGTTAATATAATCAGGAAACCAAATAAAGATACAGCACATTCACTGTGATCGAGTTTGTTCTGGGAAATATACAGTGTTTTTTTACAGTGTAGATGTGCCAAAGTAACTAAGATATTTCCGACTTACTTGATCGAATGCCTTCCCAGCTGGTATCCTAAATGAAATTATATGAAAATTGAAATGTAATGTCAAAATTAGTTGTTAGTACTGAAATTTTCAATGATTTTTACAATTAATATAATTATACGACCACCTAAGAAAATTTTAAGTGAAGCAATTTTGATTAGCCGTTATTACTAATTGATTAATAAATACATTTTTTTCAGATCTGAGGCAGAGTATTTCCGTGATACCTTGTTTCAACCTTCGTCATGTGTATAAAATCGTTTGTAAAAAGCAAACCAATAACATTTTATTATTATTTATCTCTTACTTTATCAATTATGTTTGTTTTCTCACTTTTCCACAATCAACTCTGTTAAGTTTTTTTTTTTTTAAATGTTATTTTTTTATGTTTATAGATGGTACAATGTGTCGTTTATTTTAGTATTTATCTTTCGCGAAATGTTTCCATATTTCATATGAAAATCCTGTAAAATAAATTTCAAAGCCATAAACTTCTTTAGCATCGCTGACATAAATTGACACATTTATCACGCTTTATAAAAATAAATTGCTTGCATATCAAAATACTCTCTATGTGTTAAAAAAATGAAGAACATCAAACAATGATATTCATTAATATCTTTCGTGTGAAATATTTAAAAGGTTTGAGGTTCAAACATGTACACGCTTTTATTTCGGCACATTTATTGTTCCATAATTTATAAATGGCATTTAATACGGAAAAACTTTTAAAAGATGTAACATTCAATACTAAAAAAGAAATTTCTTTTGTTGATACTTTTGAAATGTTTTTTCAAATATTAACTTTGTCGTACTGATAATGTATTTCTTTTTGTTACTGCTTTTGACTATCAAGTATTTTATTTATGAATCACGTAACCGTTTTGTGACCGAAGAAAAATTTACGATATTAGAAAAAAAAATTCTTATCGTAAGATTATTCCTTATGTGCATGAATAGTTGTAATGGATATTTTGTTAATTATCTTCATCTTAAATACATTACATTCATGGTTCCCAAACGTTTTGACTGGCGGAGCTCTTTTTAGATTAGGTTTCTATGGCGGAGCCCTTGAAGCCTACAGTATCCTATGTTACAAGGTAACATTTTTAGGTGCATTGCTACTGAGCACAATAAGAGGGAATAAATTGTAATCTAAAAAATTGTGCATTGTCCCAGAAATAAAATTATATTTTGAAACTGTTACTGTTATACTGATTTTATTTTCAATTATCATCAATGCAGAAGGATTTGTCAAAACTTTCCAAATCTACAGTTAAAAAAGTCCTTTCGGCCAGTGCCGGGAGGAAGAGGTAGCCTTCATATTCCTTATTTTTAAAAAGCCAGCTTATGTTATTCAAACACACGAAGCTCAATTTGGTGGAAATCGATTATAAAAGATTCAATACTAATTTTTATCAATACTAAATCCTTATGAAGGAGAATTTCGCGAAATTAGTCAGCTTTATCCAAGATGCTTTTATATAAAGTAACTTATATTTGGTTTCCAAATTCGGCGATATCTTGAAGTGCCTGCTATTTTAAGACAACATGGTGGATGAGGCTAACCCGTGAACTTGGTCGAGACCTTAGTAATTCCTGCGCACATGCTCACTCGCATCGGAATCGGTTGATACATACGAGTGCTGTCGCAGGCAAACAATCAGATTTTTCAAAATGTCACCCACATAAAGAAATTCAAACTGCTATATCTGAGCCATTTTTTAAGATAAAGACAAAACAAAAAAGCTCCGGAATCCTTATATCAAGGTCAAATATAGAAGGTCAAATAAGAAAGAAACCTTTTTCAATTTCTAATTTTTTGCACCTCACTTTAAATATATATTTTTTTTTTAATCTAATGGCCGCCATTTTGAAACAAGACGGTTGATGAAGCTGGGCACCGAACTTGGTCGAGACATTCCTACATACTATCCACATGCCATACATCCAAATAGGTTAATAAATACGTGTGGTATAGCGTGACAAATATCAGATCGTTTCAAAACGTCAGCCATGCTAGAAATTCAAAATGCTGTAACACAACCATTTTTTAAGATATAGACGAAACAAAAACTGCTCCGGAATCTTTGTATCAAGGTCAAACACATAAAAAAAAATTCATTTTCCAATTTTTTGATACCTCATTTTAAATTATTTTTTTTTTAATTTTTTTAAATGGCCGCCATTTTGAAACAAGAGAGCGGATGAAGCCCTGCCAACAAACTCGGTCGAGACATTGGTATGTACTATGTACACACCAAGTTACATCCAAATCGGTGAATAAATACGTCTGTTATCGCGTGATAAAAATCAGGTCGTTTCAAAATGCCAGTCACAATAGAAATTCAAAATGCTATAACTAAGCCATTTTTTTTAGATATAGACGAAACAAAAACTGTTCCGGAATCTTTGTATTAAGGTCAAACACATAAGAAAAAAATATTTTTCATTTTTCGAATTATTTGGTACCTTATTTTAAATTTAAATTTTAAATTTTTTTAAAATGGCCGCCATTTTGAAACAAGATGGCGGATGAAGCTGACCAACGAACTCGGTCGAGACATTGCTATGTACTATGTACATACGATGGTACATCCATATCGGTTCATAAATACGCCTGTTATCGCGTGACAAAAATCAGGGCGTTTCAAAATGTCAGCCACGCTAAAAATTCAAAGTGCTATAACTCAGCCATTTTTTAAGATATAGACGAAACAAAAACTGCTCCGGAATCTTTGTATAAAGGTCAAACACATAAGAAAAAACTATTTTTCCATTTTCCATTTTTTGGTACCACATTTCAAATTTTAAATTTTTTTTAAAATTTTAAATGGCCGCCATTTTGAAACAAAAGGGCGGATGGAGCTGGCCAACGAACTCGGTCGAGACATTACATCCAAATCGGTTCATAAATACGAGAGTTACAGTATGACAAATATCAGATATATATAATATATATATATATATATATATATATCAACTTTTGAACGGAGGGTGGTTTCGGGGTCTGAGGGTCATGATCGATGAAAATATACCAAAATTTTTTGAAATCGCTTTCCTCCGAACAGCTGCAATAGGTAGCTTTTTGTAATGAAAGCTACCTAAAACTTCCAAAACTCAAGAAATCGTAACATTTGCTTTACAATAAATTTTTCATTATTTGAGTGACGAACAATAACGCATAAACTCTGAATGTGGTTGGATTGTTGTCCACTAATGTCTAAACTCAAGTCAGTTGATAATAATTGCAAGCGACTACCTGGTTCTGTATTTAAGACTTCTGTATTTCGATTTGGCTTTAAAGTATGATCTTTAACACAGCTACATGTATCTGGAATTCTACTCAAGTTTTATAAAAATATTTCAGACAAATAATTTTTGTTTAAAACTACTAGGGGGCTCTGCCCCCTACGAGCTACGCTCGTCAACCCCCGTTCAGGGACACCAAAATCCAAAAAGCACGCTAATTTGATCGGCTTTCAAAATATTGAATTAAAATTTAAAAAAAAAACAGTAGCGATCTCTCTGTAAACGGGTTTCCATTCGTTTTTCTTGGATTGGGGATTTTTAAGACCATATCTGCTGCTGTTAAAAGATACAATGGCTGTTTTCGTATTTAATTAAAAAAAAATTAGTTAAACATTCGAAAATAAGCTAATGTAAAATGAATTAATTAAACAGCGTCATTGCCTCCCGGTATTTTTTAACAGCGCTATAAGATAGTTCTTTTAAATAATTCATTTTAAATGTATCGTTTTAAATCTGACGTAATTTACAGCAAAGTTTTATTTCTCTTATTAATATTCACGTGAAAATATTTTTGTTGTTAGAAGGAAATATTATTTGCGATGCCTTCGAATTCAAATTAATAGTTGAAAAGATTATCTCAAAATATCTCGTGCAAATATATTTTTTAATTTAAATTGTTTTGCCATATTTTTTGGCCATTTTAAATATGACGTAATTTCCTCCATTTACAGGTTTTAGCGCATAGTAATGATTTTTTTATGTTAACATTTTGTTTCTCTTTTAAAATTCCAGTGTAAATATGGTTCTTATGACGCAATTTTCCTGCTTTTAACATGTAATCATTTAATTCTAATTTTAAATTTTTTTTCTGTTTACAATAGTCCCGTGTAAATAAATTTTTAATTTGAAGTAAACATTATTGTTTGCGCTGTTTATAAAGTTGGCAACAGTTTACGTTAATAACATTTTTTAAATTTGTAAAAAATATCTCTCGAAATACTGAAAATTTGAATTTAAAATAGAAATAAAACCTCAAAAAATAGTCAAATAAAAAATAAATAAATGCAATCTGCACACCGGGAACTTATAAGCTATAAAATGATCTAAAAATGATTAAATTCTCATGTATAGTTTTTGCTCCAATAAAACTTTTTTAATGGAACGATTTTGTCCAACTTTAGCATTAAATATCTCTGAAAGTCATTCTTCGATTTGAAAACTGTCTGCATCAGCGTGTTTATCAAATATTTCTTTATAATACCACCGATTTCCATATTTTTGTATACGACGTTTTTTTTTTATATTAACGAAGAAAGGCCATGCTCAAGGCATACTTAGATACTACTACAGGCAGACTGATTTGCGTTTAATGTATGAAGTCGCTCGCCAGAGGACTCTGATACCATGCCCAAAATTGAAATTTGACTCTGACCGTAACTGAAACTACCTGGGAAGGGTAGATATGTAAACAAACACGAAAATTACGTCATGTCGCCATTGTTACGTTTACAGTTCTGCTGACATTCCAATCAAGCTTAGAAGTGACAGCTAATTCGAATACAGCTGTTAAGGGTTATTATAAACTGTCCATATCAATGTAAATGTAAAGTTCTATTTACTAAGTGACTAATATAATGTGTTTCTCTTTAAAACTGTTAAACCAACACACATACAAATATATAAATAAAAAAACACATGCTTAGTCTAAAACATCAATGTCACAAATTTATTTGGTACCACTTAGTTATCCCGTCGACCAATTTCGCCAAATTATATAAATCGCCAAAACACTCGCCAAATTATACAAATTGACTTTTTTTTTTGAATAACGAAAGAACAAATAAATTAGTATAACATTAATAAATATACAAATAAAACGTCGAAATAAAAGTCACTTGATGACATAAACACGTGTAACTTGCTTACAGTCAAGTGAATGTGACAGTTACGATCAAGCATTATTGGCATTTAATCTTATAGTTTGCGATAGATTTTTGGTCGACGGGATAACTAAGTACCACTTATTTACTATTTTCACTGCTGAAACAATAAAACTGATCGAAATTTTTTTAATATATTAAAATACTCATAAAATTCCTTGTAATAATTAATAATGTAATTTATTAAGTAACAACTACCCTTACATGATTTAATCAAAATTGCTTGGGTAACATAGAACATTGCAATGATATTTAAATCCGTGATCACCATTTCTTTCTCTGATTAAAAATAACTAGTAAATCTGCAGATCAAGAGCCTCAACGTCATCTCTGCAACTCATTGTTTTTATCAAACTTTGCGTAATATTAATCTTTCTACAAAAACAAAATTTAAACTATTTAAATTACACAAACATTTATAAAAGGAAAAAAATATTTCGATGGTTTCAGACATTAAAAGCGTTAAATTAAACACGTTGTTATGTAAGGATATTCTGAAATTCTCACGAGCTACTTATTCTAGTAATTTTATATAATAAAGCAAATTTCTTCAGGGGTGCTCTGCCCCCCTGAACCCCCCGTTGTGTAATTTATTTTGCATTTGTAATTTTCTACTGATTGAGTTAATGATTACCCTATATCTTAGATTTCTTTTTACACTGCGATTTATAAGGATAAGCAATAATTCGGTCAAGCATTTTACGTTATCCTAATATCCATACAGCAGTATTTACTTGCCTGCTAACCACAAATACCTGTATCTAATGGATAAAGAACTTTTGGAAATGTAAACTGAAACATCTAATTTAGAAATCTAATACGTTTATAAATTTTGTTTATAAAAAAATAATTTTGATTACCATTCTGCAATATTTATATCTAAGATCTAATCTAAATATCAAAAAATGTACTCGATAGCATTAACTTACTAAAATCACCCTAAAGTAGGGGGGCTTCTAAACCTAACAGTTAATAATTCATCATCGTTAAATAGATAAACATGATTTGGCGCCTTTAAGTATTTTTTGTGATTTTCTTTTAATAGTATCTACATTTAATTTAAAATCGTGATGTTACAAATACCGTTGAAATTTGACGCAAACCTATGTTCAGGTCAAATTACGAAAGGTTAACTAACATTTCATTTCCCTTAGCCGGACTTTCTGTTTCATTTTTCGTAATAAGGATTATTTTAATAATTTAATTTATTTTACACTCTACAAGCTGTTACACGGACGTTGTTCACGTAGCATTAAAATAGAGGTAAATGCATTAAGTAAAACATTTCAGTCCCCACCAGACATACCAGTTCTCAAGCTTTTTGCACATCACTATTATCTTAGAGAAAATGTTCTTTTGAATCGCGCAAATGTTTCAATTAAATAAAGTAACATTTTCTGTATTAAAATACTGGTATCCAGAACGCCGGAGGCTTGGCAGCTCTGCTCCTCTTAATAAAAACCTATATGATTAACCAACACTTTTTCACATTTTATAGGAGACAATATGGAATTTCTTATTTGTATGGCCTTACATATATCTCAGTCATAAAAATGTAAAATTTTGTGCCAATTAATGCACGCAATTGCGAAAATGAAATCGCAAAGAATGAGAAAAGGAAGGCCAAGTAAAATCGTGTAAATCGAGGAATCTTTCTTCGTAGTGCTGGGAAAATACTGCTACAAAAACTATTTTAGGTGGTATTTGGTGTGAAATGTTTATATGTATTCATTCCTGTCCTATATATCCTTTTTTTTATTTTTTATTTGCTTATTCCATTTTTCTTTTGCACGTGAAAATCTTACAAATTAAAATTAACTCTTTGGGAGAAATTGTTATTCATTTTTTTTTTTTTTTTGGCAACAATAAAGTTTATAAAATTTAACAGAATAATGTCAGTTTATTCTGTATGAAAATAACGAACTTTTTCATTTATAATCAAATAGTTGAATAAATAAATGAAAATATTATTCTATATAGTATATAAATACTATTTTCATTTCTGCGTTTAAATAAATCTATATGCAAATATCTATACAAAGGCATTCATTAATTCATTCCTTTTGCTTTGATTTGACTTCGAAAAACCATACATACTTTCACATTTATGATATTTTTAGATGAGATGCTGTTGCTACGCAACGGTTAAAAGAAAAAATGAAATATAAGTAAATTCATAAAATAAAATGTTTTATATTATTCGAAAACATGTATAAAATTCTATCATAAGTTATACACCTAATTTAAAAGCTCTGACAAATGTTTTGACAAAATTGCAAACTAATAAGAATAATTTAATACTCTTATTTAAAAATTTCAGCATCCAAAATTTACCATTTAAATCTATTATTCATATGAGCGATTTCTTTCAACAAATGAAAATTTGAAAATCGTCTGACTTCCCATAGAAAAGCATTATATCACAAAATAAAATGTTCTGTATATTCCAAACGAATGAACCAAATTTAACCCAAAACTATACAGCTAAATCCGGGGAGCTCATCAACATGCCCAGGGAATTTCAAGCCGATCGGATGCTTTTTGCGGCAGTTATCGCGGAACAGACAGACAGACTAACAGACAGACAGACTAACGGAAACCAAAACTTTTCGTGTCTCCACAGTAAGCCTTCACTGACGTTTCGGCAATAATATTTAATGTTTAAGGAAGATCGGCTTTTTTTTCTTCTTCTTCTTCTTGGTTCGGGCGATATTAAAAACAAATATTTTACCGATAACAGTAAATTAATCAAAAATAGCTGTTTCAAGTCAGTTATAAGAACTGTAGTTTGATAAAAATCAAATTTTAATTTAAAAACGTGTATATGAAACCAAGCTATTTTTATATAAATACGGGACATTCAAAAAAGAATAGCAGAACCGGCATTTTTCATGAATGAATCAAACGATCAAGGCAAACAATAAATAATTTAGCTAATCTTAAAAGTATGTGTAACACTAAAATGCTACAATTTGTGTAAAATAGCCTTTTAAATCGAAGGAAATTGAAGAATATAAATATTTAATTTATTACATGAAAATACGATCAATGATTCTGAAACCTCGACGATGAGAACAAGCTTGTTTGTTTGTTTGTTTTATTGGACACATACATCAGACTTGTGTGCTTGACAACAAGGCCCGCTTATAAGTCATCGTCGATATACAGGGACAAGATAGCACAATGAAATTTACAATACAGAGAGAACAAGCTTCTATCTGGGCAGGGTATAAATGTAAACAAAGAGCACGTTGTGAAGTTTTGGCCCAGGGTTTGAAGTTGGATCCGACTTCACTTTTTCGGTGAAATGCGCGGGCCGTTATATATCATATCATCATCTATGGCCATTCTTAAGCCAAGACTTTACTATTATATCATAAAACTTATCATAAAACAGACTTGACAATCCGGAGAAAGTCTATGGGTGAAAATGCCCCGATAATTGCCAACTTATTAGCTGACTTTGTCCCGTAAGTTACGCCACCTGGTGTATACTCCTGGTAATACTCCATAAACAAATGCATAGTAAAAAATTGAAAATGTTGTGTTATTGGCAAAATTGTATAAAATATTTTTCGAATTCCAGTAAAATAAAGGCGTAAAAAAAATATTTCGCACAATTATGTTCTGGCTTTAAAAAATGAAACATATCAAAAATGAAGATTTAAATATAAGATTTATTGATCTTTTTTCTTGTTAGTTATCCCGTCGACCAATTTCGCCAAACTACTCGCCAAGTTCTACAAATTGACACAATTTTTTATTTTAAATAACGAAAAAACAAATAAATTAGTATAACATTAATAAAAATACAAATAAAACGTCGAAATATTGGTTTTATTGGCCATTATTGGCATTTAATCTTAAAATTAATTAATTTATTGCAAACCATTATTGGCATTTAATCTTACAATTTGCCGACAGTAATTTGGTCGACGGGGTAACTAACAAGTACCATTTTCAGTATATAGGACTTTGCGGGTTATTTTTTTTTTTAAAATCTTGGCACAATTTGGGCTTTGGAAAGAGCGATTTGTTGCGGATTGATATAAACAGTTATGAAAACAAAACTTATGAACTGTCAGCTTGTTTTATAAGAATTTACGACACAGATGTCATATAATGGCGCGATTTTTTCCGACGCCAATTTTGCGAAAACCTCGTTACCATATCATCTATATACGGATAACCACATCAAGCAAAATAACGACACTTTGGTGCGAGTTAAGTATCCGGTGCGTATATGACATCGGCGCCAGAAAAAAATCGCGCCAATATGACATCTGTGCCGAATTTACATGTATAAATTTAGTTTCTAGATATTATTATTGTTTTTTATGTACGATTTGTTTATATTTGTATATAAAATAGATAAATGCCTTTTTTATATTAAATAAATTGTACAAATATTGGAAAATATTGCTTCTTTATGTGAAACAGTGAATATACTTCCAGAAATTACGTTGCCAAATTTTCTTCTCTCGCCAAGGCCCCTATACTTGAAAAATACAGATTTATTAGGCGCAGATGTCATATTCGCCCCATATTGGCGCGATTTTTTTCGGTTGCCAATTTGGCGAAAACATCAAATTTATAAACAACATAATCCGGGTTACCACATCAAGCAAAATAACGACACTTTGACGCAAGTTAAGTACCTGTTGCCTATATGATATTGGCGACAGAAAAAAATCGCGCCAATATGGGGCGAATATGACATCTGTACCATTTATTATTATATAATGTAGTATTAGCTAATGTTCTGTAATCTGTTCCACAGTCAAAGTTGACTGCAAAAACGCGATGCTGGAATAATGTGGTATCAAGTATACGGTTTAAAAATAAAATTAATTTTGCGCCAAACTACACTTACGCCAATTTGCTCTAGGTCTGATTAAGGAAGAATACTCAAATTAAGATTTACAAACACCAAAATCGTAGCATGACAAGAATACGGTATTTGCGGAAAGTTGAGGGACATGTATAAATTTAAGTGATTATTAAACTTTATTTTTCCAATTTTTTAAGTGTTTATGACTTCAGTCTGTTTTTTTGTGTATCTATGCATGTTTTAACTTTCCTAAAATACTTTGATACATTTTAGTAAAACTTACATAACATATGTGAGTTAAAACAAGGAAATTAATTACGCACCAAACTATGCCCGCCAAGATATGCCAATTGGCTGTGGAGCCAATTATGAAACTTTCCATAGATTAATACATACAAACTTTATATGAAAAAACAGTGAAGCTTTCATCTAAGGTATGTTAAACTGAAATGATCACCCATACCTTCAAAAAGAAAACAAATGATAGGCCAATAAATAAATAAATGAGACTGTGCATTGAAACAAATTGAAGGAGCGATGTTAAATTAATACTGTATGGTGAAATTAATTGTGAAAAGAAAATAAATAGCAGAAATAAAATAAATCACATATTTGAAAATATAAAAGAGAAAATGAAATATTTTACATTTTCCGGATCTAGATGCTATCCATTTATTTCAATAACTAATATCACTGAGAAATTCATGGTAAAATAATTTTCTTTCCTGATTATTATTATTATTATTATCATCATCATTTATTTACATAACGGAATACAGCAGTAAACATTTTTGTTTAACAGTAAAATAAGTTCATTTTTTAAATAAAATGTCTAGAACATATGAAAATTTTAAGATTAACAACTATCATTTGCAAACTACAAAGCACATCGTAAAGAAAATGGTAAAAGACAAATGGAAAACAAATTAAAAAATATTTCTGTTTCTCACGTTAGATGACGCTAGTCACGGGAAACCATGTAGTTTCTAACCACGTATACAGCAGACAAAGGAAACTTAGCGATTGCGAGACCTGTTATTTCGATAAGGAGGCCTTGGCTTAAGCATTTAAATTGGATGAGTTCTACCCGGAATATCTACGCAGATTGTCATTGGTCCATTTCCAAATCAAAACTTTTTTTTATATATAGAAGGATTTAACTTTTTTATTTAACTTATTTCTGTTTGATTTTTATTTATTTATTTTATGAAACGTTTCTGGTTCAAATCGAAATATTTTCATTTGGTACCAACATATATCCGATTGTTGTTAGAATATTTAGTGTAACGTGCTATATAATGTCAAATCAACGAGGACCTCAGTGTTTCGGTGAGTAGAAGCTGGGTGATTTTTCGATAACGCTCTACATATTTAGCATTGTCCAAAGTCTCTTCTATTCAGTTGTTTAAAAAATGTTGTTTGAAAGAGTTTTTCGAAGCTGTAGGATACCCCTGAATATTTACTTGTATACTTTTTTATCTGATGTTGTTTGCATTATTTTTTTTAACAAGAGGAACATAATCGAATTCATCGTTTGACTCTGAATCCAATCATTACATGTGTTTCACCTTAAAAGAAGAAAACTTTGGTAAATGAATCGGAAATTGCGACAGATTTTCATTGCAATGGTAGATACATGTGTTTCATTTTCCTCAACATATCGAAAAAATTTGCAATTGGAATTCACAATCTACATTAGTTAAATGTTTTGCAAGCTTAGAGTTGTGGCTCTTCTAATATGATCTCTGCAGTTGCAAAAATCATGTAAACGCTCTTCATAGACAATACCATCTTATTTCGATATGTAGTAGAAGGGTGGATTCCGGCATCAAATAACTTCCTACATAAACTTAAAAAGTTTGCTTTTAAGAGTTCGTGATTTTATATAGTTTATTATTTTAACGGCATCATTTAACCTTTTCATAAGGCCTGAGTACATTTTCCCGGTGAAAGCGTGTATCTATACAGAAAGCAATCGATGGTGCTACGGTGCTTTATCATCATAAATTTTTACAATGGCATTGTGACCCATTATTGCTTTCGCATCATCAGTACATTCATGTTCATATGTGTTTTCCTATGCATTGATAAAAAATATTTCGTACATTAGTGCTTTGTTTTTCTAGTGATCTACAAAAAATATAATCCTAATAGCTTTGTGAAAACTCTTTCAGACTGGCCTTATTAAGACACTTAATTTTAATAAAGTTAATGTTCTCAAACACGGTAAATAATAGAAAGGTCAAGTTACGTTCCGGGTGCCCGTTTCAAAAAAGTTAGGTAAGACTCTTAACTTTCCTGGTTGAGCGGGATATTAGTATATGTATCTGAAAAATACAATCAAAACTGCTAATCCAGTGACGTCAGTAGATTCATTCCTCTGTAGAGGAAATTTTGTTTATCTGAAGCAGCTGTTAATTTTCTTTTTTTTTTTACGTCACCCGTTATAGAATTAATTAAAAAAATATATCTTTTTGACAAGGAAATATTGACACTAAATTAAGCAATATTTCAAAAAGCAAATTCATGAGAAAATCAATCTTTATTAAAAATCTTTGCCATTATTTGATCTTCACAAATCCATGCGACTCATTAAAATATCAGGTAAGCGTCATAGGGTCATAAGCGCCGACTTAACGGGCTCTAACAAGGCAAACGTATATCACAAATTATAGAACATTATTTTGTCTTAATTAATCACAGTGATTAATCAAGACAAAAGATAAAAAAATTAATTAGTTGTAGAAGTACAGTGAAACCTCCCTGTGCGACCACCTCCCTGAACGACCATTTTTTCATGGAACCATTTATTACCATAGGCTCAATACTAATTTTACCTCCATTCAGAGAACATCCCAGAGGAACTCCCTCCATGAGCGACCCATTTCCTTGAAGAAAATTCCGTTTTTTCCTGGTCGCTTGAAGTAGATTTTATTAGAAAAATAATTCAGGAGAGCGCATTATTCATCAAACTTCTAAACTAAATTGAGATTGTGTTTTATCCCGGTAACTTAGTGTTTAAACACCTTTGTGCCTTTTTAGACAATGAATTTAACTCTGATGACAAATTAAGAATGACGGTCAATAAATTCCCCTGCCTATTCTGCCGGGGTACTCTCAAAGATATAGATAAATTAATGAAACGGTCATTATTTGTTCCCGTCCAAAAAAAAAAAAAAAATGATTTATTTACTGAACTTCGAAAAGATTGGGAAATAAAAGTTATAAAAGATAAAACCGTAAAATCAAAGCAAACGTCAATGTATTCATTTTTTAAACTCTGCAGTAATTAACTTATGTAATTAACTTTTATTTTGATACTTAAATTTTGATATTTTTTCCTAATGTGAAAAATAAATGTTAGTAAACATTAATTGTTACCTTTGTTCAACAATTAAAATCTAAATTTAAACATGACCTCCATTAAGAGACCACCTCTCGGAGCGACACATTTTTATTGGAACGGAACGTGGTCGCTTTAGGGAGGTTTTACTGTACATCTTATTGGATATTTCGCACCCATGAAGTATGTCCAGGACATTTCATATATTTTTTAAACAAATCCTGTGATTTTTTTTTCTTTTGTAGCATGCATACATTACATTGCCCTTTATATTGAAAAACATCGGGCGGTTTTTCTTTCAAATCAGACTGATTTCTTTTGGAATGGTGACGTAGTTGAGCATGAAACATGGAGTCATTGGATAACACTTCATCTCAAGTCATACTAAGAGGAGGAGTTGGAAAATTCATATAGGGTAAGTCCGGGAGAATCGCCGCTTTCGGGATAGATGCCACACCCGTTGTATTTCTTGTAATTATCGATAGATGGTCATCAAACGCACAGTATAGGTGCCCCGCAATAAGATTATTTTAACCAGTGTATAGCGCGAATCCCATTTCGAAGTTTACTTGTAGAAGTACAACCCTTATTTTGAAGTAAATGCATGATTTCATTGTCCAAACTTTTAAACACGTTATATTTAAATACTTTTCATACAATAATTACTAAATGCATGCATTATTTCGAAGTTAAAACTAAGCGTAGCGCTTGTATAGAGTATGATGTGTATGATTACGCCATTCCCTTTAGCGATGGTAAGTAACTGTGATGACCGACGTCTGCACTATGTATAATGGGATACATGCCACCCTTAAATTCCGGTATCCATGCCGCAGTTTCTTTTGTACGGAATGATTAAGTGTTATTAAATTTTCCTTTTCTTTTTGCACAGACTAACCATGCTAGGCATATTATCAAGATTACTAAAATCAAAGGAGAAAAGGCTGAAAAATAAAATGTAAGAAGGTCAAGAAAGATGCATGTCAAGCTAATAATAATGAAAAATTGGATTACGCGTAACGCAGACGTACTTTGCAAGGAATGTTTAGAAAACAACTCCAAAAAAAGTGTAATTGGTTTCGTTGCATCATGTGTCAAATGTAGTTACATAAAGGCTGTACATTTTCAATACTTTTCCTCTAGATTGTAGTCGAAAAAACAAGTCTCTTAACCCCGTTCAGGTCATAGGTGCATATAAGCACCACCATCATAAAGATAATACAAAATCTGTTTCTGGCACCAGTAAAAAAGAAAAGTAATGTTTGTTTTCTTTAATTAGAGCATTTTCATGTTTATTTAAGTAAAGGTAACTTCTTTAAAAAAGTGGTGCCAACCGAATAACATTTGTGTGAAAACTACCGGTCTCGAAAGGGTTAACAAATAAATTATGTAAACACAGTTTTACTTTTTTTTCTTTTCCCTCTCTAATACATTGATGTTATGTTGTTGCTGAAATAACTATTAAAATTTAATGTAAAAAATAAGTCGATAATTTTAATAGTGAAAGTAGGCAAACAATTATTAATTTGAATCTACTAATACGTTTCTTTGTACACATTTAGTTTCATTTTGTTATTACATCGTTAATCATAGTCCAGATATGAATATTTTTTTATATTTTTATTTATATTTTCATTCTGTTCTTATTACAAGCGCGGCATAACTACCGCACAAGTGCAGCGTCTCAGCCTGAATGTACGTGTGACGCGCCGCAGTGTAATGTTTTAGTAAAAAAATGTTAAAATATTAATTATTTGTTTTGAATTTTTTTGTAGCAGTACAATCGTTGTATATTTAACATTAAATAGCGCAGCATGATTTTTTTTATATATATTTTATGTCCACCATGGACTTGATACACAGATTCAAAAAAAAATGTGTATCATAAATCTTGGAATTACTGTATCCAAATTTTACTTCAGAATGCAATTTTTGACTTTCTTACAGTAAATAAATGTTCGTTTTTCCATTTATCGGATTTTTTTTTATCAGAAATTTAAAAATTGAGCTTAAATTAATATTTGCACCAGAAATCGTAAATAAAATAAAATTTAGTTAATTAAAAGATTTGAGATTGTGGAAATCGTTATCACCAATGTACAAATACTTTTGTAACAAAATAATCAGTCCCATTTTTTTTTAATTACTTACTTTAAATGCGTTAGTTTCGTTCAAATATTTCCTTATTTTCATAAAGCGTGGCGGAGACCCTAGAAATTTCACGCCGAGCTCCTAGGACTCTGCGGAGCACAGTTTGGGGACATCTACGTCTTTTCTAACAAGACGGAAGACATTCAAATTAATTTATTGTTTCTTAGATATGAACATTACGCAAAAAAAAACCACCTCCAGCATATTTCGAAATTCATTCTGAAAAAATGTCTTAATTTTTTTCATGTTATAACAAGAACAAAAAATCATGCACCCAGTAAAGGTAACATATTCAGGATAATGTAAGAAAACTTTATCATTCCTTATTGTGATATATTTTTTAAATAAACAATTTAGAAAATGCATTTGAAAATCCAATATATGGAAATAGTACTAAAAAGTATCAGAATATTGTTGTGCAGCCCTGTATATGATCTATAGATTGGTATATATAATACATAGTATGCTGAATGTTGTTTCAATTAAACGTATATAATAGTTGAAATTTCCCATTCAGGAATTTCCATCAATAATGGAAAGTGCAGTTGAGATCTTTTGTGTTGCCTTGTAGATGATCTACAGAATTTATACATATTACGTAATATTAGAATTTGTAGGAATCAGGATATTCAGGGGATTTTAAGTGTTTTAGCACCGAAAATTCCATAAAGTACTGGTCGAATTTTTTTCTTCTTTGAATAAGGCAAATATTTCAGTACAAAAATTCTGGTAAAAGATGCTTGAAAGTCTTTGAATCGTACGAACCCTGTAATATGCAAATTATTAGTTACATTTTCAAACGCGTATTACAACTAAAAATGCATTATTTATATAGTTAGTTTTGAATTTTCACGTGCTTCATACAACATCCAGCGCTTAATAGATAATTAATATTTGTGTATACATGGTCTTAAAAATGTAAAATTACATCTTAACCGTCGAAATCTCGATATCTAATAAATCTCTTACGTATCTTAATGGTTAATGTAATTGTATTTTAAATGTAGTATTTTATACCATTTTTGTTATTATTTCTTTAATTGCATTTACTCATAGTATGTAAGAATATATTGAAATATTTAGGACATTTTAACTTGGAAATCAAATTAATTTCGGAGTATTAGAGAAATATAATTTTTTCTATAGGCCTAATCTACAGTTGTGTATGTCTTTACAGAAAATTGAAAATGTTTTAACATTTTTCATTATAATTTAAAAATATTTATGAATTTGGTTTCTCTCTCAGATTGTTTATGTTCTAACTCGGGTAAATATATTACACATAATACACATATAACACAAGCCTGCAATGAAAAAAATTTCCGGCATAGTAAGTGGTATTTTTTTTTAGTTTTTTGTATGTCGATTACTAAAAAAATAATGAAAAGATTCCATCACGTACAGTTTCATCACAAATCGCAATCTAGATTTTTTTTTTTTTTTTTTTTTTTTTTTTTTTTTTTTTTTATTTAGTATATTTGAGACCAAAAATTATTATTTATATGAGTTTGATAAATAAATTTATGGACTTAAAATAATAAATTGGTTCATTAAACTAATAAAACAGAAAGTAGAAACTATTTCAATTCAGAATATTTCTCTACACTGCCTACTAAATACTACATTCAAGACAGAGGAAACCAGTTGAAGTCGGATCTCTCCCGCTTGCAGGTGTCTGCTCGCCACCCCTTCTTCACACCCCATTTTACTGACCTTATATCAACTCCTGAATCAGTGTCTTTGTTTTTCACTGTGCTGTACACGTGTGTTTTTATTCTGACCTTTGAGTTATAAGTATTTTTCAAAAATATTTTTTTGCAGGTCTATGTAACTTTTACTTATAAATGAAGTTTACTATAGAATGTTTGCTTTTGAAAACGAAGATGTTTAACATTTATAGTTCAAAAAGTATTTTTTTCCAGGTCTGTGTAATTTTTACTTAAAAATGAAGTTTACTATCAAATGTTTGCTTTTGAAAACGAAGATGTTTAACATTTATAGTTCGTGTACAGGGACACAAATAAGTTATACTATATAGAGGTGTATGGGGGAAAAATCGTTTAATTTGCATTTTACTTTAATTGTTTTTTTTTTCGATATCTCATTTCATTGTACGAAAAAATAAAAAAAAAATTAATAATGTTTTGTTAGAACGAACATGATTATTTATTAACCTATTTACAGATATATTTATCGATATATGTATTTATCTGTCTCTCTCTCTCTCTCATATATTTCTCTCGCATATATTTATTTTTAAAAATAGTGTAAAGTTATTTTTTTTTACATTGTAATAACTAATGTAATGATTTTTTTAAAATTTATAATATAATAACATCTATTTTGCAAAAGTAACTTCGTAAAAAACAACTTCGTACCATTGATATGGAAAATATTTCGCATGTTCTACCTAACACTCTTTATTACATTATTGTTTCATGATATATTTTGCTCTCATATTGCATATACAATGGGGTTTCTTTTACATGAGATGGTGAGCCTTATGTATTCCTTTTAGACTTCTACATTTTAATGGTAATACTGTTGACAATATAACAATGAGCGTCTGTATCAAGATTGATTGCTGCGAAGATCACTACGTTATTCATAAGCATGTACACCTCTGACTTCATATCCTACTCCCATCTATCATTTTCTCATAGAAATGACGTACTGTTGAATATAATGATTTTAATTGTATACAGCATAAAAGTAACATTGTACAAACATCAAATTATTTTAAAGATAATGCCTTATTTTTTTTTTTCTTTTTCGCTGACTAATTACGTAAATTCATGTTTTACATTTTTGTTATCATATACGTGTATTAACATTAAATTGGGCAATGAAATGCCAATACCGTCTCTCATATAAAATGAAATATTACTATATTTATTTAATAAAGTGGGAAAAGTAAAATTATAATGCCAAAGATTTTTCAATATTTTTTTATGCGGCAACTGAAAATAATCGCAATGATGCTAAAAGCTCTTTATATATATATATATAAAAATGAAATACATTACAGTTTTCTAAAATCTATATTAAAACAATCTTCAAACCACAACAAAACAGTGAGGATGTAAATATGGATCATAAATTACATTTAATTATTAATATCATCTGAGGAAATCTAAAAGAAAGAAAATCTTATCGCAGGTGTAGATAATTTCTTAATGACCCGTTGCCTTTATTATTAAAAAAAATAATATATATCTCTAAAAAGTGAGATAGATTTTTAAACTTTTAGATTGATTCCTTTAACAATCGAAATATTGCAATCACGTTGTTTACATATCAGTTTATATGTACTTCTGGAAAATTTCTGCATACGATAACTTTATCAACAATATTAATCACAAAATCGAAGGCAAGAGAGAGTGGAAAGTAAAATAATTACGGGCTGCAGTACAAGATATTTTGCTTACACAAAATTGTGATTTTCACACCTGTTGATTAAATGACAGTGCTGTTAAGGTATTAAAAGTATTTGGCATGCGTTAGCCGTCTTTGTTGAACTTTGTATCTGAACGCGAACAATTTATTCGATGAAATTCTTTTGAGAAAATGGACGACGTTTTGGGCATTTCTTCTAGACTTAGATGCTTCTACACATTAAATTACTTGCCATCCCGTATGTAAGTTTTATCATTGATAGTGACATACACCTTCACCAATTGTTCATTGAATCAATTCAAATTGTGACATTCCAATTATTATGCAAATATGTACTATATTGTTAATCGAGTATGTACGTTTTATAGTTTATTTAAAAGAAAAAAACAGAATAATTCTGTTAAATTAGGGTCTATGAAGGAAAATTGTTTGTAGTACTTTATAACAATGTTAAAATATACAAATCTTTCGGGCAAAAAGTAAGTTTTTTTTTTCTTTTTATAGTAAAATATTTCAGTGCATTAATTTATAAGAGTGCATTACGGAAGACGTTTGGAACTTCAAAATACTATCACTTTGAAAATTCGAATATCATTATTCTCATAAAGGCTATATTTTTTTTTCATTATTAATATGTGTTATAATTCTCCGATTCAAATAAAAGTTTCTGAAGTTTTTTGCTTTGTTAGACGAGACATATTAAAGCCTTTTGAATGCATTCATCGAAAAGTTTGGAGTCGAATCTCTTTTGAACGTTTGACTTAGGACCTGTGGACGATTCTTAGATTACGATTACACTAAATTTCTTCAACATTTTGACATAAAACTTTATTTTAACATTTTGGTATAATTAAATATTATCTATTCTATTACCTGTGATAAGTCAAATAAAAAAAATCCTACAAATTGACTTTCTTGACTAAATAGCGAACATAGAAGAAATAAGACTATTCTGTTCAATTTTTATTAAAGCTAATGCATGTGTTAAAAAAGTAAGACGAAATTAATGTAATTTTCCTATTAGACGGAATCGACTTGATTTTTTTTATGATTTAAATGTATATGTACATAAAACACGTGATCCCATATCGGAACATATTCTATAAAACATGTATATTATGTTCTTTTAGTTGTTCTTTTTCAAAAGTAGAAAACATTGCTGACGAAATTTCTTCGTAGTCACATGTTCCATAAGATGCCCTTCAGATATTTCCGATATAAGATGCCCTTCAGAAGTGACAAATTAATAAGAGTTTTAGTAAATGTAATCGCATAAATATAGAAATAATGAATCACACGATATTTACACGGATTTCAGATGAGTAATAAAACGCTTCAAGCAACAAGAACTGTCATTATCGAATCTGAGGATTAACACTTCTATTAAGATTGTGATTAATTTGCAAAAGAATCTGATTTGCTAAACTTAAACTCATGCAGTAGATGCAGTTTAGCTAACTAAGAAATAACTATACAGATGACATGTCAGGATGTTTTCGAAAATTTAGAGAGAAATAGACTCGTAAATTTAAAAAAAATGTTTTAGTAACATAGCGTATCTAGTATTATTTAGAGGAATATAGTATTAAAAAGATATTCATAAATATCGCTGATCATTTAATGGAAGTATGTGGAAAATATAGCACCTGCTGATTTGTTTCTACATCCAACTTTGCAAATTCTTTTTGTAAAGTTATCAGCAAAAAAATAATAAAAAAAATAAAAACAATAATATACAAATAAATTAAATATTGCATGCGTATAACGAACCATGAGAATTAATGTATCATTAAAAATCTAATGTGTCTAAATTATAAGTTTTTTTTATAAATATTACTTTGCTGCTTTATGTGAAAAACGATATTGATTTACTAATACAAACGGTCTGTATCCCGTGTACCACCCTTTTGCTAGATAACCTTTTCATTATTCTCAAGTAATATATTTATGTTTCGATAAAGCTTTTTGAAAATTTTTATACTGTTGCTAAAATTGAAGAGACTGAAATATATCATTTTCTTTGGCCAATTTATATTGTAATTAATATCGTATGGCAGTAGACAAAATGTGTAACTGATTATTTGAATTTCTAAATAAGATTAAATGGTTTATAATATGCCTTATAAAAATTTATTTTTCAATCTCTATGGATTTGAAATAAAAAATAAATAACGACTTATTTATTTACTTAATATTTGACTCTTTTTATGTACATCTTTAAACATAAATAATATTTGAATTTTCTTTACATTAATTATAAATGGCTCAGTTATTTAAAAATTTCAATCGACGGAAAAGTGCATGGTACACAAATACAGAAAAATAAGCTTACACAAATAATACACATAGTTGTTAATTTTTATTCAAAACGATTAAGAAAACAATGTCTTGCAGTTTTAACGCCTATGTAATTATACTTCTCATTACAATTTCTAAGATTTAAATCTACTAGAACAATTTTAAATCTGAGTTGTAGAAATACTAATGTAAAAGGAATAACACTGCGGGTTTAGCATTAAATAGAAAGAGTTCATATGAAAATAGTACTTACAAAATGAAGATTTACGAATGATATGGACAATATTTGCAACCATATCGGAAGAACGCATACTCTATATTTATAGTGTTTGTCTAAATTAGAAAAATGTTTTACATAATTTACAAATGATAAAAACAAAGATTTTAAGTAAAATAAAATAATAATAAAAAAATTTCAAGCGTCATTTGAAATAAATAGTGTATATTTTCTACATCTATTGAGAATATTATATTACCAGACAAATATGATATACATAATCACATTATCCAAATGATATCATACATTTCCATTTTTTTTAAATATGTAAAAAATATCTGTTGCAAAATATTTACTAGATTGTAGTGCAATTCCTTTATAAATTCCTTTATACATTTGTAAATATTTATACTACCATTCATAAATTGTTATATTACATTTTTCTATGTCTATAACATATGTATATATATTCCTTTATATATTTTTTTTTACAAAAAATGTAGACATTTAATATATTTTTCGTTACGTATTTGAAAAGGTGAATGTGTCTTTAAATAGATTTGTCACTGAAGAAAAACGTGGAAGAAAATATGATTAAACACGTTTCCACAAAAACATTACATTATAAGAATATGATGACAACAAGAATATTGCAGTTTTATCGTTTAAAAGATTAAATAAAGATTCCATTTGCTTCGTGGTTTATTAAAATATTACGGATATGTTAGAAATTAAAATGTCTTTCATATTTCATTTTGTTTGAATATGTTTAATCAGTAAATGAATTTATATCTGATATTTATAATGTTTTAATTATTTCATAAGAAAGGGCAGTAATATTGAATAAGGATAATTTAGAAATACAAGAGTTTTATGTATGAAAATAATTCTCGAGGCATTACTCATACCAATATAGTTCTTTGTAAAATTTTCCTAAATAGAATATATTATAATAAAATCTAATCGTAGGTTTGTATTTCACAAATACTACTCCTAGAATATCGAAAGTTGGACAGTTCAATTAATACCTGTCACCCGCATGGATCAGGGGATGACACGTAATGTATCAGAATTTAAAAATTCGAATTCGTTTCCGAGATTTTTTTTTTCCTTATTTTTAATGGCGTTTCAATAATGCGAGAACTAAATGACTCCATTTTTATGGATAAAAGAATATGGTTTATTGGGGCAAGTATGCAAATAGCAAGTATTAACAAGTTCTAACAAATGTGTATTGCCACAGTTTGGACGAAACTTCCAAACTGGGCTTGAACCATGTACGTATGATACAACTCTGATATTTATAAAGACACTCCACTGATAAGAACGCAGGTTAAATTAAATGAAATTAAACAGCTGTAGTAAAAAAAATGCTCGGTGACAATTTCAAACGCCACTGTTCCTTGGGGAATCGTTCATCTGATAAAACACTATTCGTTTTACTGCTTTGTTTCTCTGTCTGTCACAAAGTTAATTCTCGAAAACTGTATAAGTTAGAGAGTTGAAATTTTGCATACTTCTAGCTGAATACCTCCGATTAGACAAAAAATCATACAATTTTCAAAACGTATTAAATTATTTTAAATAAATGAATTTATTTAATGATATCCGACTACTTCTGCGATTTTGTTTACAAAACAGAACTTTAATTTCAGTCTTTTTCGCGTAGGATAGATGGATCTGTGATAGCGCATTTGCCTGCTAATCAAAAGGTTTCTGTTTCGAAGCTCGGCGTCCCAATTTGATTTTTTTTTCTAGGATTAGATTTTATTATCTAATAAATTCAATTTTACAGATTAGTTTTTTGCCATTTTAAGGAAGAAATTTGAACTTTCGATTTTTTCCGATAAAAATATATGCTGTTACAATTATCTGAAAGACGGTTCTTGAAAGATTTATAGTTGAATAAAGAATAGCTATAATTTTAAAATTCTATTTAATGTTGCTGCCATCTATGTTCTTCTTGATAAACAATAAAAAGTTTTTAAAGGAACATTAATCGTTAAACTTTATGCAATCCTTAATCTCACTTACCCACTTGTTTAAAAATCGGAACTAAATCAATTAAAGTCGTATTAATATTTCAGTCAATTAAAATCGTATTTATTTTTATTTCAATTTCTTTCTTAATTTAATTTTGATTATATTTTTTTTTAACATTGCGAGTTTTTTTTTTTTTTTCGAAGTATGAGACTCGTGTCGTGATACAAATATATAGAAATATATATATATTAACCTTTATTGCTATCATACACAATATATAAAACGCTTTTGCATGAAAATATATGTGAAAAACGAAAGAATTAGGAATTATATCGTTGTAGCAGCGACAAAAAAAATACATCCTGCACCAATATTGTGTATTGCAATGATTGTACCATAGTGCTTCCTAGAAATAAGTTAAATTGCGTTTTCAACAGGATGTGTACATTAAAATATAAATGTAAAATTCAGTAAAACTAATCGGGTGTGCCAATCCCAAAACTTCCTTCTATTTCATACATGTTAACACATAAAAATTGGCTATCACAGTGTAAAATTAAATGGCAATCTATGCCATCTTGAGGATTCTAAAGCTATGAATTTCCGTTCGTTAGTTCTTGAGGTATGACTATCGCTAAAATCTAGGAAATCCTGAAAAATTTAGCATAGCAGCGCCACCTGTACGGTAATTTATACTAACACCTATTCAGCAACAATGTATGTCAACTTCTAACTAAATTTGATGAAAATCCATGTACTCAAAAGTATTCCTTGGTCTATGGGGAAAAATCATAGCGGTGTATTTTGACAGTTTTTCAAAATTTTAAACATAATGAGAATTATAGAAATTATTGAGGTGTACTAGAAAAGAGTTACTGTAAAATATATCATGTGTAGCATTTCCAGTACGCGTAGAGGGGTACTCAAAAGTATTCCGTTAAATTAAATCGTTTTCTGCGCATTTTACATATGTTACACTATTATAAATACTATTAAATTGATATAAACGCCTGAGATGCACTAATAGATACCGTCTGTAGAATATGAGGTGAAAAGCATTTATAATTCATTTACGGGGACTCACAAAGAGTTATATAATAGTCTACGGTGGAAAAACTGTTCCCAGCGTATTTTAAGTGTGTTGCACTATTTCAAACATGATGAAATTTATACACAATACTGAAGTTTACTATAAAATGCTTTAGTAGAATATGATGTGAATTGCTTATATCTATCATTTAAAAGGATACATAAAATATTTCATATACAATACCGTAGAATTATCTATAGGGACGATGGCTGAAAGTGCGTTTTCAATTATAGTATGCTGTTTTGATTGTTTTAGAAAACATGGTGTGCATAAATTCCATCAACCATATACACGTGAGACTATACAAAAGACTTCATAAGCAAGCGTAGAAGAACGCGTATTGATTAAAGGTGTTTTTATCAATTTGACTTATGCATTTTCAACTCCAACTATAGTTAGTATACTAAGATTTATTTATAGCATATAAATAAAATCATATTCAGGGCAATGCAAAGAACTGGATGGAATGCCGCTATACATAGTAATTCCTGGAAGCGTGATTTCCGTTGTTTTAAGCGTGTTTCTGTCTAAATTAAATTTCAGCTCCATACGTGCGGTGTATAAAAATCTGTATGTAATATACAGGGATGTGCAAAAGGGTTCAAGTAAATTTCTCTCTGTTTGGTAGAAATTAGTGAGGGAAATTTTTAATTGTGCTATGTTTTCTTACTAAACTAAATATTTGCATACTATGTAGAATCTGTAAAAATGTATACATCCTATACAGAAGTGCACAAAAAATGAAATTGAGTAACTTTCTGAGTACGGGCGAAAATTTTTTGAATCTATTTTTAAAATTTGTTATGAGTTTTCTAAAATGCTTACTTACAAGGAAGGTCTCCTTACAGGGCATCCTCAGAATATGTTGAAAAAAATGATAGTGAAACTACTCATGTGTGTAATAAGGGATCAGTCAAATTTAACGGCGGAACTTCAGTAGAAAGTCTGTAAAAAATAAAATACTTTCAAATATTTGGCGCGAAATGGCGAAAGTGACACGCGATTTGGCAAGCAGGTTTTTTCCTCGCCGAAAGCAAACGATTTTAATGCATCTGAAAATTGTTTATTAATTGTTTTTTAGAATGCACGGGTTTTAATGAATTCAAACTTATTCAATGAAACAGGTTTTTATATATTTTTATATTACATATAGATGTTGCTTCTTGCTGTAGTTATTTATTTTTATCACTGTAAAAACATTTTCTATGCTTTGCAAGTTCCAAATATCTATTTTAAGTTATAGTCAGCTGACATTTGATTGCCATAATACATTTCCATATCGAAGACGAAGTCGTTTCCATAGCAACAAAATCAAATCGACAGTGTTCTATCTGCCTAATTTTTGAGCTTGAAATAATTTAAATCAATTTAAATTTTGTTTTAAATCGTAAAATATGATATTTAAATTTTATTATAAACACATATAAATATAATGACAAACTACAGTTAAAACAAAAATGACAAAACTATAGTTAAAACAAATTAAAAATGACAAAACTAAAGTTATTTAAATTAAACTTATATAAACAAATTCAACATAAAAAGTTTTTTCCTACATAAAAGCGTTTTTTTTTCATTGCAACTGGTGATAAATCGACAAATAAACGAAAATTTCGTTATAGTTTTACGGACGCTGTATTTGGGGTTCCACCAAAAATTTTTTAAAAACATATTTATCCGTATGAGAAAAACATTTTGTATTTTTTTCAGATTTTTCGGAGTATGCCCGTATGAAGACCTTCCTTGTTGGGTTTTATTTTTCACCTTATTAAACTGAGAAATTTTGTTAAAGCATTCTGTGTCTTGGAAAATGTTGTTTAATCTGTACATGACGATTGGTTTTTCTATCTTCTTTTATAATTTTGGCGAGAAAAAAGGTGTAAGTTTGTATTTTGTTATTTTCAATTATGTTTTGAAAATACCGGTATGAATTCAACGTTTTAGAAATTTCATTACATGTTAATGAAATGGTTAAATATGTACAAACCTATAGTAAAAGTCATATATTAAATGCAATAAATTTAGTTTCATAAAATAGTATGAATTGCTTTATGTCATTTATGAAATAGAAATCATCCGAACAAAGTTATAAGCTAATGTTTAGCAAATCCCACTGAAATAATTCATTAAAAAGTGGAAGTATTATTGATTAATTAATATTTATATTGAAAACTTCCCTTAATGTAAAAACAAACATCATTACAAACTGTACAATTCGTTCATATTGTTCGTTTTTATATCGATAATAAATGACAAACAGTGACTGCAACAAAAAAAAAAGTTAATTTATCTTATTCCAGCAGTTAAATTGGAGAAAATGAACTATACTTAGTTAAATTAATTAATCTTTTGATGGGAAAAGGGAATTACTATTTTTGATTTCTTTCGTTAATTAAAAGTTACAAATGAAGCTGATAATTAATTAATTTTGTGATTACTCAGTTTTGCATAAATGAAAAATATTTTCACTTTTTAAGAACAGAATTGCAATGACTTTTATCTTCCAAAATACACATTATTTTTTATTCAGATTTTCTTTGATTGTTTCCTACATAAATTCATATCACGATAAGATGACAAAATATCTTTATCATAGTAATCATCGTATGCTTTAATTGATTTAAATTAAAATTTCCATATCAATACCTTTTCCTTCAGTATTTATCCAAGAAAAATATAATATATCTTTAGTACTTAGTTTCTGTGTAATTTCTATGTAACCCTTCTTTCACGTTTTTTGATTTCCAAAGGTCATACAATATTTTGAGAAAATGAAAACTGATTATGAATTTGTGAGTCATTAAGTTGGAAGAATTTTTTCTATTGTTTATAGAGCATAGATAAAATTACAAGAAAATATTAGAAATATTTTATTTCAAAAGTTATTGGACTTTAATAACATGGTACTGGTTTGAATTTCTATATAAACTCTATGTAAATCTTTCTAAATTATAGAACATAGTCAACTTATTTAAGAATAAACTAAGTATTTAATCAGCAGTATTAATAACGCAAACAAATTTATTAAAGTATTATGCCCAAAATTAAATGTTTAATTATGAAATAGCTTTGTCTATTATTTAGAAATATAATTTTACGAGAAGCATTATCCTTCGTAGATTTTAATTTGACCATTTAACACATGTAAGAGCTTATAGAAAAAATAATATAAAATTTTGAAAAAAATGTTACAAACTCGGAAAATATATGGGCATATGTTTCTACATTACAGTCAGTTAACCTTTAACTGCTGTTAGCGGTATTAGAGCTCGGTGTTCTTTTTTCAATTTTCAGAGTTTGACTTGTAATTTGCAGTTTATCTGTAGATACTAGTGATTTTTTGTTTCGTTTTTAGCCCTAGTAACATCATGGCAGACTTCTGAATAAGGGAATTTTAATTATATTTGTGCAGTACATGCATTTTATTACAGAAACTGTATTCTACGAGTGAGTCTTTCATTCATATTTTGATAAAGTGCACACAGACTTTAACCCTTTATGAACGACGAAACTTTAAATTACCACAGTTTTCAATTCCAATTGAAACACATTCATTGAATGCATTCGCAGTGATACTTTTATGAAACAATATTAAATACTTTCCTTGGCCATCACTAGACAGCAATAGAAGTTCGAGTAAGCTAAAAATTGTTCACGAAGATAGTTTTGCACGTGTGAGTGTCAATTTTGCTGCCATTTTCTTTCCTGATATAGCAAACCTAACTTTTGATTGGAAACACCTTAAATTTTAAAAGTAAGATTATCATTTTTTTCTTGTTTTAATTAGATCACTTGAAAATATGTTACGCTAAAAAATTAATTTTCAGTTTGTTTACTGTATGAAACAATTTTCAAAGATGTACTTTTGAGTACCGTCGGTTCTATGTTGAACAGGATTTTTAGTTAATTTTTTATCGTTCGAGCACATATGGTGCAAAAAAATTATATATTTACTAGGGATGTATGGGTGCGAGACAGGTGCATTTTGATTCAATGTAGGTGAAGATATCGCATGATTTATGTAAGACATTGAAGAATAATAAAGCAAAAAAAATGTTATTTTTATCTTCAGAAAATAATATTGTATTTTTATAAAATGAAATGGAAAAAAAAATTACAAATTCGAAAAAAAATCTAAAAATATGTTTAGAATTTTTGTGAATCCTTTTGAGATTTTCTGCAACTAAAAGTTTGAAAATTTCTTTCAGATATGCTTTCCATTAGATGATGATGTTACAACTGTAGAATATTCTTCTGATGGCGAAATGATCTCTGATGATTCACCAACAGCGTCATCATCTAGTCATATATACATGATAGTGCATATGCCTTCTAATGTATCATTGTAATTCAATGACAAATGTTCGAGGAGATAGTTTTTTAAATTCATAATTTAGGATATAAAGGGTTAAGAGACAGTTTGTTGCACATTAATAAGGTTTAATTGAGGTTTGTTAATATAGTTTGGTGATATATATTAATTATAATATTTAATTTTGTTTGATGATTCAAGGGAAAAACACGGAAGGATAGACCTTAATTTGAAGAACTAACAGACACACTTACAAAAGACAATTTCAAACTACATCGCTTATGCTTATATTGGCTAGTTCCATGAGTTTTTGTAGTGTAAATCACATTGCTGATAACTGCTATACTGGTTGGCCACCGTTTTTTTCGAAAATTTTGCTTGGCCTTATTCAATTAATGAGATATCTCCGATAATATAAGTCACATTTCTCCATTCTAAAATACTGGTACACTGTAAGAAAAATATTGCCAGTTTTCCGGTAGGAATCGTTAAATAGTTACCCTTATCATACCGGAATAATTTCCTACCCAGATCGGAATAAAATCCGTAAAAATAAGGACATATTCAGTAAAACGAAATTTTACGGATTTTATTCCGATTTTACGGATTTTATTCCAAGCTGGGTTGGAAATTATTCCGGTGCGATAAGGGCAACTATTTTTCCGATTCCTACCGGAAAACTGGCATTATTTTTTTACAGTGTAGCCTAAAATCTTAGCATGTGAATTACACTACAAGTGCTCATGGAAATAGCCATATTATAAATATACAAACAAATATTTAAATATTTAATGTTTTTGTTATTCTAATCTACGACTGCTTTCATTAATATGATATTTTTATTAAAACTTAGTACTAAAACATTAAAATTTTGAATTAATTTTATCTCGTTATTATTTTTAAATCAGCCATACTGATTGGTAACTACATGAAATGGATTGGCATTTTTTATTAAACTGAGAGAAAAAATGTCCGAAAGGCTGTCGGCCTTTTCCTTAAATAACTCAATCATATTGTTTGGTAAAAATATCATATATAATAACGGCATTTCTAACTGAGTGATAAAATGACGGATCGCCCGTCTAACCTAACACTTTTGGACGTATTTAAGCCAATAGTCTCTGCTTCGACTACCGATCAGACATTTGTCATTGAATTTGAAAAAATACCAATGTATGTTATAAATTTACCGATCAGTTTGATTGAGTTAAAAATAATAAAAATGGTTCTACGGCTTAATCATTCAATGGAGTTCCATTACCTGCAGTGCATTCTGTCTATCTTCTTATGTGGCACATTCGATGCAATTGCCATTATGGTTGCCTGAGTGAGTTGTGCATGTGTAGGCCGGTTGTCGGTAAAAGTAGCTCTACAGGCAGAACGTTGTGAATCTAAGCCAAAGTTTTTCTGTTCTGCTGGCATGACAATTTTTTCTCTATGTTTTACAAAAAACGTCTATCCGTATATTGAGATCCCATTACAAAAATCTTATTTTTTATTAAATATAACAAAAAACTTGATGTAGAAATAATAAGATAAAATAAGAAGTTATCATTGGTGCTTAATTTTTGCATAAATTGGGTAAAAAAAATTTAGTCCATATTTGTCTTACATGATAATTTTGATTTATATAACAACATTTGATGTGACAAATAAGATGTTTATGTTATCTATTTTCAACTTAGAAATATTTTATGATCACATGATATGATTCCAACAATAAAATAAAACTAATACCAGTAATTCCCAATGGAAGAAAGAGAAAAGTGGCTAAATCAGTGTTCTATTTCATACAGCATTAGTCGAGAATTGATATCGAGGTCAAAGATTTTCTGTCGATAAAAACAAAAGATTAATGCTAAAAATATATCACATAATGATCTGAAGTATCTGTAGTATATTACCAGGAAGTATTCTTGACATATATGTAATATCTTGGATATCATGGAATATATTTCGTCAAGGTTTACTCCTAAAAATTTTAAAACAGTTTTAATTTATTTATTTTACTGTTATACCAATTATTTCAAATTTTAGAAACTAAAAAAAGGCACTTGTCAATTTAGTATATTCTTCAATTTTTATTGAAGTTTTGAATTTAAAATAGTATTTTAACAGGGATTCACTCTTTTATTTGGAATTTATAATTATTACACGCGCTATGTTGTGTAAGAAAAAGAAAATAATAATTCACAAAAATTAAATAATAATAAAAATGTATATAACCTTAGTTAAATAATTCTTATATTATCAAAAAGTAGCCAATGTTTTATAATATATAAAAGATAATTAATGTACATTTAATGCAAATGCTTTATTTTGTAATCTGAGTTTATTTAACTTATTATTTATTTTTTGCTGAAACAATTAAAACAACCATACGATTAACATGTGCTACCATGTAATTAAATATTTGTAAACTTCTATATGTTTGTTTTACAATTTTAACCCTTTTGGGTCACTGAGAGAAAATACTCGAAGGAATATAAGATAACAAAAATACTCGGTAATTATAAAAAAAAAAAAAATAGTACTCCGATATATGAGCCTTTACCTATCATAACTTTCACAGAATCTGAATGAAATTTTGGTTTACAGTATTTTCAGGTATTCGCTCAAGATTCATATGAAGAACAACACTTAAAGTATAATATTTACAGTTACAGTGACAATAACACATTTTAAAAATATCAATTGGAAACGCCTACTTTTTTGGACTGTGATCTCCGTATTGATAAATCATTAAAAGAGTTTGAACGGTAAGTGCCGCACGAAAATCGCCATCGCTATACAGACTAAGAAGAAAAGAGAAAACAACTGTGTCACCGTAGCACGAATTTCTTTAATAATGACGTCACATTTCACACGGTGTCTGCGGCTTTTTTTCCAGACTATTGAATCACCCTTAAAATGAGAAGAAGAGACCAAGATATGCAACTTTCCCGGTCCTTCGTAAGACATGGTCATGACTGACGTCGTCGCACTAAGAGAATGAAAAGGCACTGTGAAATGCGTTCCCCATATTTTGCTTCCTTACGCTCAGAACAACAGGAACAACAGACCGCTTACAGGGACAGATTGTGGAGAAATAGTAAATATTTATTACCTGAACCTATAAAATGCAGCAGATGCATTGCCGTTCTATACAAAAAACCATTGGCTACACTGATGACAGTATTCTGGAAAAGCTGTACTGGACTTGATGCGAAAATTCGAAAAAAGTGGTTGCACATGTGAAAGATCTCGGCCATGATAACCGGCTGTTCCTGACGAGGCTGTTTCAGAAATCCATCAGACGATAAGCGAAATTCATCTGGCAAGAGTACGCTGTGTTTCAAGCGTTCAGCAGTTAGCTACGGTCCTCAAGATTCTGTGTTCTCTTCTTCACATGTTTCTTTATCTGTTCTAGCGTGTCCAGATGTTTCTAGCGTGTGATAAGGAACAACGGCTAGAATTTCAGAATGAATTCCTCATCCGGCATGAGAGAATAACACCTGGCCTCTACACATTCTGTGGACGAACGAGGCCCATTTCTCGTTGACTAGTAATATTATTTGAAAAAATGCATGTACTGGGTGAACAATAATCCCCATGATGTTATTTGCACTTCCGTTACGCAAAAAAAGTGATTGTGTGATGCGGTATAATAACAATCTTCGGTCCTTACTTTTCGTCGGTCCTTTCTTTTTTGACGAGCTTATTACCGCATGTCAAGAAATATGTACGGTAACGGGTGTTCGCTATCTATAAATATTGACTAATGACGTAATTCTCAATTCACAACAACCAAATGCTCTATCTGACGTCGTCATTGTGGAGGGATGCAAGATCCCTCCACAATTGGCATATTCAGTCAAAAATGTCGTTACCAAGGTCATCCGATATTATTCTAATGGATTTCTGGCTGTAAGAATACCTTAAATCGAAAGTGTGTGAATTTAATCCCTAAAGTGCATCGAATTTAAAATATGCCTTTAGACGTCAGGTTCAACAGATTTATCTTGCTAGAATTATTCAGTTCTACCCACTATCTACCGCATGCAAATTGCCATCTTGTGTGAACGGCGTCTCGTGAAAAATTTGTAAAACACGATAAAATGTTTTGCTTTCTGTTGCTTCTCTGTCTTTATTGGTTGTTTTCACTTTTATTCTTAGTCTGTCCAGTTCCGCCGATGTTCGTGCTACAAGCACCATTCAAACGATATTATGGTTTTTCATGATAGAGATCACATTCTACTAAAAGAAGGTAGGTGTTGCTATTTGAAATTTTCGAAATTTTGTTATTGTAACTGTAAGTGTTGGAGATTAACTGTTATTTTACATATGATTCTTGAGGTCAGATCTCAACATACTTTAGATTAAATATTCAATCAGTTTCAGTGAACGGCAAGATAGCTAAGGTCTCATATATCTGATTATTATTTTTTTTTATAATCAACCTGCATCTGTGCGTGTCAGAAATTTAAAATTTACTAAATATTAACGAACATGAAATTTACTGAAACACAATTATAGATTTTTGTGCAATATTAATAAGGCGATATGTTATGCAAGAATTTTTGAAGGCGTGGAGAAATATAGTATTGCAACACGATCAAATGGGTATAACATTTTTCTAGTGCATTTTCCTTTTTTAATCAAATCATTTGTTCAAAGTAACAAATTGCCCTAATTTTTAAATTTAAATAACGAAACACGTGGTCGAATTACAAATCTGAGGAACAGTGTATGCAGTAAATGTAAATACATATCATTACTATACGGAGATGATATTAAAATTAATTGTAAATAAAAAAGAGCAGTAAATGACTACTGTTTCTTTTAAGAAAGCAAAATCCCCGCATCTTTTGGCATGCGTCAGGCCTGCTTTGATTTATGAAATTAGGGATGAGCAAGTTTGTTTATATACGTTTGGCTGAGCGCCAATCTTAGTCAAAACGAACAAGTGACCGCCGAAGTAGAACTTCGGGAAATACCCATCTCAGTGTAACACCCTTTTGGATATTAGAATCACCTCAGAGTGCTAGGCGCGGCTTTCGAAAACGAACAGTAGATATATACTGTTACTAAGACGCCAGACATAAATGGGCTGCTCAAAACATAAAACTACGACAGGATTTTTTTCTTAAAATTACACTTTTTTGCCACAGATCTAATACCATATAAAGTAAAGTTTTAAATTACTTTACTTGTTTATTCGGATTCTAAAAATATTATATACAGTCGATTAAATCTGGTATTTTGATTTTACGGGCTTTGGATATAAAGAATTTTTCTGATAACGAAAAAGATAATATTTGAACAATTCGATAGCAGTTATACCATCATAAAAAAAGAAAATATAGCTAAGTCAGTGTTCCGTTCCATGATCATTAAATGGTCCCGGATATCAAGGTTCTCGGACATTTCCTACGAAAGTGATAAATGAGAAATGTTCAAAATATATCAAATAATGATCTGAAGTGTTACAGATATTTCATACTTTTTTGCATTGTAACAAATACCTCGAAATGATAGAATACATTTTATAAAGGGTTTTTGTATTTAAAACTTTTATATATATAAGTTTATTGTCCACTTATCTATTTTTTCTGTAAGCTAAGGTTCAATTTTCTAAACTTTTTGCATTTTAAGATACGAATTAAATAGTTTTTCATGTAACTTCAGATGTATGACTTTAATGAATGAAAGTATATGGAATATACATTGGCTACATATGACTCCCTTCTTCGCAAACTATTAGTTCTTTATTAATAGTAACTATTAAGTGACTTTGTGGAAAAATTTAACCCATTTTGGACGAGCGTCACATATACGTGACACATAACTGTTCAGAATCCTTCATTATTCCCACCAGTCACTTTTAATTGTAAGCTTTACCTTATTTAATCAGAGCATTTCTGAGATTCAATTATAGAAAATTTTCTGTTTTGAAAAACCGGTGATAAATGATAAAAAATAAAAAATAATGCAAAGGTCTCTGCAAAGGGGTTAATAAATTTAATTTACTGAACTTAATTTAAAATTTAGTTTTCGAAGCAAAAACATAAAACGCAGTTTTTTGAGGAAATATTGCATTATTTTTTTTGATAAATATTTTTTGGTGATCATTAGTTATAACACTATATTAAAATACATTATTAAAAGAAAGTATATGCTTATGATTTAATTACAGCACGATGTGAGATAATGCTTAATATCAAATGACTGTTTTCTGACTTTTATACACTTCCTTCTGTCTAGAAAACATGTGGTGCATTCGAGAATATGACATCCAAAATCCACTATGATTTTCATTTAACTTACCAGAGCTAGTTATAAGTCATAAGACGAGACGATTTAGTTTTTAAACCCCAAGTAAGTTTTTGTAATGATTGCGAATAGGTTAATATTATAAGACTTTTTCCCTCAAAGATTTAAAAACAGAGCCACGCAATTTAACCATGATCGATATTATGTCAAAAATTATTTATTTTTGTTGCTTTATTTCTTGTGGTAGGTTACGAATCTTTTATTTTTAGTATATGTAACTTGTTAATTACCAAATCTGAAGACAGACATATAATGATGTGGTTAACTTTCTTGTGGCAATGGCAAAACTGGCTAGAAAATTCGCACCGAGAGGATGATATTTTGTCAAGATATTTCCTAGGCATTACTTAGACGTACGTTTCGAGTCTTCAGTCAAATCTTAAAACATGATGTACTTATTTCAAGTTTCAGAGATTATGTTATAGATCCCCATCCCAAAATGCATTTCAGTAATGACTGAAAATATTATTTGGAACTGATTTTCATTAAAAGAAAAGTCTTGAGACGTATTGAGACGCAAAACATACTGATAAATGCTCGAAAATATGGCCATAATCTTTAATGATGACTAATTTAAAAATGGTTCCTTCGAGAACACATAGAATGCAACACAGTCGGAAAAATACGTCTTTATGCACCAAATTTATTATATTATTATGCATTAAGTCATATTAAACAAATAATTTCCGAACTCTTTGAAAACATGCTTTTTTCGTTAATTCTTCCCGGAAGCCTGGAAAAGGATGGTAAAATTACGTTTATTTCTTGCACGCTTGCGTATTGGCTTTATTAATATCAATATATTTAAATTTATTTTTTTAATGAAAAATTGAAAATTAAATAAATTAAATTTTCCAATTTATTTAAAAGCAAACAAACAAAAATATTGCTTCCATATTTAATAAAGTAGCATCATTTTTCATTCATTTAAACTTGTTCACAATTTATTTATTAGAGTATTTAAAAAAATATTTACATGTAACATATATTTTAAATGAACACATTTTAAAAATATGTATTAGTTGATTCTAGTTAACAAAATCGATTTTATTCGAAAATGCAAACAATTCTTCTCGAATTTAATTAAAATTATAATATTCACATTTTACATGTAACAAATTATGTCTTATTAAAAATATGTTTAATATGTAATCATTTTTATATTCTATTATTTTATAAGTGTTAAAACATCAACCGTTATTTTATTACGACGAAATGTTCTTGGAATTAACCCCTTCGGGACGAGCATAACACCTAATTTACGCATAAGGTGCTCAGTATCATTGATTATTCCCAGCAGTAATTTTTTATTGTGAATTTTGCCTTGTTTAATATCAGCATTTTCCCGATTCAATTACGCGACAATTTCTGTTTAATTTCTTAAGCAAAAGCGATAAAAGATTAAAATTTCTGTAAATGACGCTCGCGCGAAGGAGTAAAGTTTAAATTTCCGAACTTTCTGAACAAGAAATTTAACAAAAATCAGCAATCCCCTATTTGAAGACAACCCATATCTTCATTTTTAACTCGCCGTCTGCCAAGTGCTCGCTAACCAAGTGGTTAAAATACTCAATTCGAAACGCGCGGTCAAAGGTTCAAACCCAAGGAGATTCACGGAAGACCGAAAGACGTTTTAAAAAAAAAAAAAAAAAAAAAAAAAAAACTCCTTTTTATAGATTACGGAGGAGCACCAATGAAACATTTCACAATGGAAGAAGAATTCAGCTCTCGCGAGATTTTATTACTCAAATGAAGGTAGCAAAGTTGGATTTGATGAGTCTAGAATTATATTCTATGTAAAAATCCATATGTTAGTAAAATTTTAGAGTCCCTTACGATTATTAAGCTTGGGAGGTATGCCTGCGACGATAGTTTATCTTATAATATTCATAAAATCTGACATAATTTATTATAATCAATTAATAAAGTTCATTCTGTCTTCCCCCTTTTTTTCACTGTTGTGGTTTTCTCCATTAGGTAACCATGGGGAGTTGGTGAAGTTTGAATACTCTCCAGTTAAGGATTCTGCTGTACTCTTAGACGTCTCTGTACATTTTGAACTTTTAGGCCTATGTGTAACATCGTTTGATCCTGATGACGATTGCGAAAGCCATTCGAAACTTAGGTTTTTAGATTATAAATGTGTTTATGAAATCACTGTATTGTTGTCTATCATTTAGCATGATATATTTGATTTGAATACATAATTTGAAATACAAATTTTTCATGCAATTCTCAGCAGACGGCGGTACTGAGTTAATTTTTTATGCCTAACATTTATTTATCACTAAAGCAGTCGTTATTGTTACTGCATTCTTATTTCATCGTTGTATTCGAACAGTTATTGATAAAATAAATATGATAAATTTTGTAAAATTCAAAAGACTGTGACGTCTAAAAACACATATTTTATAAAGGAAATTTCGTATATTTTACAACTTTCTATTGGAAAACTGGCGATATTTATGAGACCTTTGTAATAATCTGTTTATTGCAGTGTAAAACAAATAACTTGTAGTCAATATTGTTTTATTTTCTTGCTATTGTTTTCATACTTAAAATGCATTTTAACATCTGAGTAAATGTTTTACAAATCAGAGTCGGTGAGTCACAAAGGGTTAAAAATGTAAAGTAAAAAAACTGAACACCAATAAATAAAAAAATATATATATAAGAATAATAAAAACATGAACTTGCAGAATAAAGTTAAACTTTTTGTCACATATCATTATGTTACTGTTTATTTTTTCAGTTTTGAATAAAAGACATGAAAAGATACCAACAAATATTCATACACAAGTAATCTTAAGTAACTTTTTTATGAAGTCTATAAAAATACAATTCGAAAACGTATATTTTTAGCAATTTAAAATCTTTTTCAAAATGTGAATTTACCGAAAGCTTCATCATGCATATTCATAGGATAGAAGAAAGGATAAACTCGAATAACATCACATTTCATGAATTGAAACCACTTATTGTTAACAGTATATCCAAAATCCATGTGTTTATTTTATGTGTTCAAAGAAATATAATATAAGAAATCTAGAACAGCAATTACATGATATATATTATAAAATATTTTCTTCTGCTAAAAAGTAAATGGAAATATTTAAAAATATACAATATAAGCATTTTCTATAGCGATGTTAGTTGAGTTTATTGGATTAAAGTATTGAATTCGATATTTTATGAAAAATAATTTTATAAATGTATAGTTAATATTTAATACAATAGTGAGTTGGCATATTTGTACCGCAGCTTTAAATAGACAGCTGCAGTTCAGGCGTTAATTACAGAAAGAGACGCTATCTACCGGTGAAATCCGACCCATCAGAATTAAGTCATTTATGATTAAAAGAAGCACCAGTCTTCCACGTGCTGTTTTCAAAAACTTTTGAGAAACCTAAAATTATCTGTTTTGATCTCAATTTTTCATAGTAAACATAAGAATACTTTAAAGCTATGGTAACTTCTTATGTTTTGATATAAATATCTAAATTCATATGTTTAATGTGCATATTTTTCACTTTGCTTCTTTTTTGTTCTTTATCCTGAGATTATCTCTTATAAAAAATGGCGCACTTGCCTGAATTTGAACAATCTGAGTTGCTTAAATTGGACCTGATATGCGATCATAAATTTTCAAAAGTACTCGTAAGTAATGATTTTCGAGGACTGTTGGCATCTAAAAAAAGATTTTTTTACAAAGGAAAGTTCGTATATTTTACGATTTTCTATTTGAAATTTGGCGATACATAATATATACGATATTTATGACATAAGTTTGACATAATATTTTTATTGCAGCGTAAAACAAATAACTTTTAGTCAGTATTGTATTATTTTATTCATCCTTAAAATGTATACCAATATCAGAGTAAATATTTGATAAATCGAAGTTTTTGAGTCACAAAGGGTTAAGAATACCAAGTAAAAATTTTTAACACCAGTTATTGTAAAAAATAATACAGTTTAATATATATTTACCAATGCTTTGGACACTGTTTTTTTTAGGAAACAGCCGTGCAAGCTTTTAAAGGAAGCGGCATTTGGCTTCCTAACAGACATGTTCTTAAAAGTCGTTAGTTTTTAGCTGATTCTGCATTTATTCTTGACGAGGAAATAGGCGCTGCAGATAGATTCGTTGGATTCTTCTGCTAGTAAGATTTCGGAATCAGAATCAGTAATCATAAATCTAAGTAAAACTAAGAGAGTAAAAAAAAAATTATGGCAACGACACATACAAACAGTCTGGAAGAAAAACATAAGTGACAGCAAAAGTTGTTAAAGATATAGGAAACGAAAAGAAAAGTGTACGTTTGACCTCGTTTGACCCCCGACGAGACTGGCCCGCACAAAGGCTGTCGCTACAAAATATCTCATAAAGCTAAAGAATCATTAGAAATATTATCTTCATTTCCAATATTAGTTAAGTCAAAGTACAGAGGGAGCCAAAATACAGCTGTGTTAACATCTTTACCTTATAAAATAAACCATGAAATGAGAAAAAAAAGCGAAAAAAGGAATCTCTCAAAACGAAAAAGGAATTGGAACATCAAGTTTTAAAAATTAGGCGGAATTCATTTGGAAAGAAATTATTGAAGTGAAGAACTACAGTCATAAGGTAGAGAAAACTTCTCTTGCAAAATAAAAGTATAATGATTCAGAATCTAAAAAGAAAAATCAAGACGGTGATGATTGGTTTTGACTAATTTGTAAGAAAAATAAAATAACGCAAATTACTCAGTGCTCAGATTGGCAAATATGGTTTGATACTGTGTGCGCTGGAATACAAAATGAACAAAAAAAAATTCATGTGTAAGCCTTGCACAACTTCTTACATGACATTCAAGTAACAGGCAATTAGTCCCATAATTTCTATTCTTAATTACTTATAACTTTGATTTATATTTTGAATACATTTCATTTAAACAATTACTTTTACTTTCACATATTTGACTTGATTATATTTCCTTGCTGTTGCAGTGTTTGACTGTTTCATTAATCGCAAACAAAACAGCCTAATATTTTATTGTCCAATTTAGGAGACTGGAGGTCCAACTTATGCGATCAGTCACTGAATTTGTACCACTTTTGACAAATTTATCAAATTTAAATAAAATTTAAAATTTTCAAAAAAGAAATTTTTCTAAAGATTTATTTATTTAGTAGATGAATAGATTGACCGTGTGTAGTCATATTTTGCAGATATTCCAAAAATAAAGTGAGTTACGCCTGAAAATATGTGAAGTGCTCCAAATTCGTTTATTCTCCCTTAAATAAATATAAATAAATAAAAGGTTTCCAATTTTCGAGATTCTTTTGCTTAATTTTAATAATCTGGATCAATCCATAGGGGCACGACTGCTCAAAACCACTTTCCTGTAAAGTTACTAAAGTTTTTCTGGGAAACTGGGATTCCTAGAACTTTTTATGTAACGGCAACAACAAAAATTCATGTAACAGACACACTTTTGCATAAAAAGAAAAAAAAAATCTGTAAGGTTACTACGATTTTTTTAGGAAATTGGGATTCATTTCATGTAACTCATTTCATGTAACTGTAACCAGGGTGGAAGATAAAATTTTAGTAAGATTACTGTAACTTTAGCTGATTCATTTGTAACGCTACAGATTTCTGCAGTGTTACAAAAACTGTTTTTTAGATTTACAGCTTTTTTGTACAGTTACAGATGAAAGTTTAGTAAGCATGTAACTTTGCATCTGCAAAACTACAGATTTTTTCTTTCTGTGTAAGAAAAACACCACTTCACTCGTCTACAAAAATAATAACTACTTCGATTAGCTATAATATTTCAGTGCCCTTTCAATCAATCTAAACCGATCAACCGATATAATTAAGACTAAATTTAAAACATCTTTTTTTAAGGATTTCTTTGCTGTTTATAATGATGGCATTCATATAATAGACATATATCACTTTTATTTCCTAATTTAGCAAAATCTTAAGAATTGTACTAGAAACAAGATTTAATTAACTAATTTGTAAATTATATCGTTACTTATTTCAATTTCCTAGTTCTATTTTACGCAACGTATATTGTATATATTTTTTAATTATTAGCTTTAATATTTTTGGCTTTCGTTTTTCCGATGCATATTCGGCCATTATTTTTTAAATAAAATTATTCCATGTTCCTTTATGAAATCCTACTGCCTAATTAATGACTCTATTTCATTTGTATATCCAACCGTTTTACCATCTTACATCATCCTATTCCTAATATTTCAGCTATATGTTTATTCCTCAATTCAAGATACACTGACAAAAAAAAAAAAAAAAAATCCCAACACCAAGAAAGACTTGTGTTACCTAAACGAAATTTTGTAGGCGGGTTTATACATCTGAAAGATGCCATCGATTGAAATTTCGAGCTTCGCGCATAAGTGTGGCGCTAGTAGCGCCACTCAGAACTTGCAGATCAGGTTTACTTTAAATGTGTGCTGTAAAAATCGTGGGCGTTATTTAGCTTCGAAATGTGATGTATTGAGTTGATGTTAGCCAAGAATGTCTTTACCAAGACAAAGAAGCCAATGTCAACAGCTCACCGAGTTGGAACGGGGTCGCATATTCGGGCTACGAGAAGGTATATTTTCTTTCCGCGATATTGCAGAAAGACCTGGCTGGAATGTATCCAATGTGCATGATTGTTGGAAGCAGTGGTCAAGGGATGGTACTGACTCATGAAGACAGGGTTCCAGGTGGCCACGTGGCACTCCTGAAAGGGAAGATCGCCGTATCCGGCGTACGACTGTGGCGCATCGTACTACGTCTGCGGCAGAAATTTGAGCTGCAGTTGATACCACAGTGACACAACGAACTGTTAGAAATCGGTTACTTCAAGGACACCCCCTAGCCAGGTGCCTTGTAGCGCGCATTCTACTGACTCCAGGCCATTGCCGTTTTCGAAGCCATTTGTGCGAAGCCAGAGCTCATTGGTGGTCGGAGTGGAGATCTGTTGTGTTTCTTTTTCATCAGAAAACACAACAGATATCTCCACTCCGTCCTCCAATGAGCTCTGGCTTGACACCAATGGCGTGGCAAAGGGCAAAGCCTAGGAGTCAGTAGAATGCACGCTACAGGGCGCCTGGCTCGGAGCTGTCCTTGAAGTAACCGATTTCTAACAGCTTTTTTGTGTCACTGTGGTACGAACTGCAGCTCGAATTTCTGCCACAGAAGCAGTATGATTCGCCACAGTCGTAAGCCGAATACGACGTCGCAACTGCCTCTCGCAATGGACGAAATTGTCAAAGATAATATGTTAAGCTGTATATAGATGTAATATCCCAGCATAGGAATAACATACATTTCTTCATAAACAATTTTGTCAAAATGTAAACAATTGAAAACATAACTTCTGGTAGATTACCTCTGGTAACGTTGGTAATTTCGACGTTATTTCTGTTCGTATCGCTACAATCGATATAAGCTCCAACTCCATCAACCGGATCATTCTAAAAATAGTCGTTTTCAGTTTTTCAGTTTTGCATTCCTTTTCTAAAGACTTAAGAGTGCAACCTAACCAAATGTTCAGCTTGCTGTTTTCAGCTGCATCTCCCATTCAGACATGAAAACAACACTATTTGCAGCTCCAATTTCAAGCGATTGAGAGACAATAGCACAAATTACAGATCGAATGATAGTACTAGTTTTTTCAACATAAGCGATAAAAACAGATGTGTGACATAGCATAGAGAAAACATTTTCAAATATATTTTGAAACCAACCCTTTTATTCTAACGTTATTTTCGTTTAACGTTTATTTAACGTTATTTTCTAAACCCTTTTTATTCTAGAAAACTATCCAAATAAACGATTTACCCGAAAAACATAATTTAACCTTTTTCAAAATTTTCTATTTTCAAAAATATATTTTTTAAAGATTAAAATATATTGTCGGGATTATTATTTTAATGCATTTCTAAAAAGATTATTTGATTGCTTTTGAAATACAGCATTTTAAAGATCTCTTTACATGCATATCGTTTCTTATTTATTACAAAATATGTATCTTCAAACACACTCTGACAAAAAAAAAATAAATAAAATAAATTTCGTAATTTATTTACGAGAAATACATGAGGTACTACCTGAATTCAGAGATTAAAAGATTTCAAATATGCGTAGCAACAATTATTCAAGCGTAAAACAGCATTTGCATATAATAATACTAAAGAAGGTATTGATTAATTCGTAATTCTATTGTTTTTATATTTCAAAGAGTATTAAGTAGATCTTATCTGCTTAAGATTTTAAAAGGAATTTAAGGGATTTTTTTAAGCAATAACCACTTTTGTTTAATATTAATTATGTTTAAAAAAGTATATGATCATTTAATACTTTTAAAAGCTCTGAAAAATTTCTACATTTTCGTTTTAATTTTGAGAAATCTAATGTTATTCCTTAAATATATATTCCATAATTCGATGTATCTAGCACCTGAAAATAGTTATAGAAATATTATCCTTTTTTGTAAATGTTTCTCAGCAGTTATGTGATTCTTTTATAAAATTTAATAAAATAAAACAAAATAAAAATTTTCCACGTGGAGAGCTAGATTTTTCTTGTACTGATTCAGATAATTTTATGCAATTTATTTTCATAAGCATAATATGTTCATCCAAATTAAACACATTCATTAAAATTTCAATTTAAAAATGTGTAGGAGAGTACCTAGCTACTCATCTATAAAGGTGCTCCAGTTGACAATTGAAGTTTGAGATTTGTGTGCGATCGTGGTGACTTGAATTCTAACATTTATGCCTGTGTGAGATCTAGTATCTGATTTCTTTAACATTTGAAAACTGCGTATATGATTGTATAGTAGTTATATATAATACTGAAGCAGTTGGTTACAGTGGATTTAGGAACCATCATACTTTGGTATTTCTATCATTAAACACGATTCTCATGCTGGCGACATACATAAACGTAGTTTTCGAATAGCAGTTTTGACAGAAATTTTCTCTGTGAGTTTTTGCCAGTTTGTTATTACTTCTAACGTTATTCTTGAATAAAAAGTCATCAGAACACAATGGATTTCGTTAATAGTGATATTATCTACTAACGAGGTTTTTTAAGTTTCTAAAGTTTGAACAGTGGTGTCATTTGGAGTCGAGGTAAGGGTATCAAATTAAGTTTTGGGAAAGGGTTTTCCACCTCTTTTATAAAATTGAGCGCATTTCTGATCATCTGAATTTAGCACTAATGCTCAATAAATTGTTCTGTTTTGTTAAATCCGTGTCATGGCATCATTTTCTGTTGCCAACCTTAACAGGCATGCCACAAGCATTTGTTTCTGTAATTATCGCTTTTTTCGAAATATAGAAATTACTTTTAGTTACATTTTAGTTCGAATAGCCACATGTTTGCTTACTCTGAAAAAAAAAAATGTTAGTAAATAAAATAATTTTAAAAAAAATGTCAAACCGACCTCGAGAGATCATTTGTTATCTGTGTACGTAGAAACACTTTTTTATCCATCTTAAAGTCTTGCACAGGTTTGGTTATACCGAACTTAATCGAGCAAGAAAATTCGATATGAATTCAAAGCAGATTCAATTAAACCCGAAATAGAACCAAAACTCGTAATGAAAGAATATCAATATGTTTTTTAATCCTTCTATTCCTTTTATGTTTTTAGTAGAAAAAATAAATTTACTACGTGTTACGATATGGAAGTATATATATATATATATATATATATTTTCTTAATTTCAAAATTTATTGTGCGCTTTCTTTTGAAACCCCCCCCCCTTCTTTTGAACCCCCAACAGCCGAAAGTTAGAACCTAAGCCAAAGCCGAACCGAACCCGTTTCACTTAACTGAATAAGTTGTTGTCAACGGGTTCCGAGTAAGAACTTTGATTCGTGTAGATTCGAGAATGCGTAAAATTGAGATACTCGATGTGATGCAGGACACTAATCCATTTACATTTTAATGCAATTGTTGCCAATATTGCCTATTATATGAAGTTGTAAGAACAATATGTTATGAATTTGTAGTGTCCCTCTAAAATAACTATGTGTAGTACGTCGACTTTTTTATGAACACAAAGGAGTACTATGTCCCGTAACACCATAGCAAAAACACGGGATATATTTTACCAATACTAAAAGAAATAAAAACAAAAAATGAAAACACACAGAACAACAAACATATCAACTTTAAAATCTAATGATATTTAAACGGAATATCTGCTGAAAGAGGTCTTTCAAAACATTGTCTTGAAATCTCACAATACATACATAAGTTATGTGTGATTCACAGGGATGACCGGGATGACCGCCCCGGGAACCGAGATTTTGCTTTAGAGTATAAGTGCAATCCCGGGGAGAGACTCAAATCCACTGCATATGGTAAGATACATTAACAATTACAATATTTTTAAAGCAGTTAATAACATACAGAAAAATAAATTCAGTTTGCTGTTTTTGACTCTGAAAATCACAAGAAGTGTCATCAGTACATACATTGACAGCAATTGCACTATGTTGTATACATGCATAAACAATTACAAGACATGTTTTTTGAATATTAGAGCTTAAAAACTTTAAGTGAAATGCATATGCTGATAAATATAATAAAAATACTAAATAAACAAACCAAAGGAAATAAGACAAATATTTACATTATGTACAAAACAGGGGCTCCTTTCTGAAATGAGAGCTGAAAACAATGAGTTTGCTCAGCTAGCTCAGAAAGGGAGGGGATTGGTAAATATAAATTCGTTGTCTTCTAAAAATTTCATTTAATCCGCTATACGTTGCAGGAGAACTGGTCGGTCGAGCAGGTAAGTTAGCCAGTCAGGCTGTGTCATCTGTTGTGGCTTTTTTATGTGATAATGGGACGTTAATGTGCAATGTAAAATATAGTGTAATGATGTTGATAAGGATCCACAAATGCAAAGAGGTAAGTCTCGTTTATTTATGGTATATAAGTGTTGTTGGAAGGGTCCATGATTTGTGAGAAAGACATACAGGTATCTGTTACTTATGAAAATGTTTTGTGAGACCTTAGGTATGAAGTCACGCGTATATTGACCCACCTGCACTGTAGACCAACGTTGTTGCCATCGGTGTAGCATTTGTTTTTTGAGTTCTAATTTCAATGTTGATTGTGGGAATGGAAATGTGTGATTCACAATGAAAAAAATATATAAACTATTTTGTAATATTTTTCTGTTGTTAGACCCGATATGCTACTTCTTTCTCGCAACAATTAAAGTGTCGCCAGTAAAAAAATAACGTATACACCTAAACATAAACCATTCGTATTGCGAAGCAGGTTTATCATTGCACGGCTAAATACTGATAATCTACTGCAATTTTTTTAACTTCTATACATTGCACATTTTCAATTATTACACCGTTGTTTAGGGGAAAAAGTACTTTTAAATTCGCATCTCAAATTACTTTTGAAATATTAAATATTTCGTAGTTTTTAATGTCATATCTGTACTGCTGGCAATTGAAGTACTCAATTTCTGTAAAAAGTATAGTGAAAATATTTGAAAATAGTAGATTACTATATATTTTTGTTGCTATTTTCTGAAAAAAAAGGTGTAATTAAAATACGTGCTATGCTAAGAGTATCGTCTGTTATAAAAATGTATCTTAAAGAATATTTGTGTTATTTATTTTTTTCCACATTTACCACATTCCTATCAAAAATTGGAAATGGTGCAATTTTATTAATTCGTGAGTAATAACATTTTCCGAATTTTGTATAAATATAAATGATTGATTTCTGATAAAAGATTTTGCTATTATAAACTATATTTAATTTTCAGTACCGATATTAAAACTACAAATAAATGAAGGCCTATGAAGCATTAGATACCTTTTTGTCGAGTTTCCTCAATGACGAAACCGCCTTTAGCTGAGTTTGAGTGCTATTCTGCGATAGTGTCGTGACATGCATACTTTTCTATATATGTTGTTTAAAACTTGATCGTAAATGTGGAATTCTTCAGAGGAAGCAAATGACGTCATTTTATGTAAGATAAAAGCGTGTATTTTAAGTCTTAAAACTGAAATATATTTTGTTCTATCTACAGTAGCTCACGTTTAAGTACACTTGTGTTTTTGAAACTTACTTATAAAAAACATCAAGTAAATATTAAAGTATCTACTTAAACAGTTTTTTATACCAACTTTCTTTTCTCTATAATAAAACCTGCATATTGTAATGAAAATAAATTCAAAGCCTTTTTTGAAAAAATTAATTTATCGAGAAAATGTTAAAAACAACCTCACATAAGTGACTGAAAATTTGGAAGTTGATTTGGAGTATGAATATTTTGACTATTTTGACAGACGGTATTTCTTAAATTTTTGAACGGTTCTAGTGTTTTATAAGTTATACTAGCCAACCCCGCGGCTTTGCTCGCGTAATATTTGAAATATGCCAAGTGATATTTATATGTCTAATTTTTATCAAAAGGTACTAACTAAATTTTTATTTTATTAAAAGGCAATATTTTATTTTATTAAAAGGTACTTATTACTTTTAGGAATAATTAAAAAATTACTATTTAAAACACAGTTTGATTAAACATCATTATTACACTGCATTAGGCATAAATGAGACTTAAATTAATAAAACGAAATAAAACTAAATAAATGATAATTTAGAAAATATTTTGAAAGTTTCATTCTCAATTAATACGCTCATTTCAGTATTCATTTGAAGTTTTGTCTTTTTTAGAAACTCTCTTCTTACATCTTAAAATTAACTATCATGCCAAATTCCAAGTCCTACCACCTCTCTCAACATAAAAGGATATGTTGAAATAGGAACTGTCACTATTAATTTGCCAACATTAATTTTGAAATCGGTTTGTTTTTTCCTAATATTCCACAGAAACGTAATTTAGAAAGCTTTTAAAGGCCTTTAATAGAACGTTTGTTATTCATGTGAACCCCAGGTGGTAGAATCATCGGAATAAAATATAGCCCGTGTCGGACCAGAGACTGTTACCATTGATTCACAACTATTAATTTTATAATCGGTTTATATTCCCTGAAATTGCATAGAAATCGTAATTTAGGACTTATTTAGAATGCTTTTCGCACCTCCCCTTCGCATCACCCCTTTTTAATTCAAATTTATTTTCGACAGTCCTTCGAGGGCATTTATATTTTATAACTACCATGCCATATTTAAAGTTTCTAGCCTCTTCAGTATCACAGAAATCGCAATTTAAGAAGTTTTTGGCTCCTGCAACCCTCTGGTGGTAGTCGCACAGACATAAAATATATTTCTAATTTTTTTCGAAACTGTTCTTAAAGATAATTTATATCTAATAAATATGTACCTTGTCTAATTTTAAGTTGCTAGCCCCTACCGATCACAAAAATCGAAATTTAGAATGCTTTTTTGGTCCTGCAACGTCTAGGTGATAGTGATACCGACATAAAATAGCATCTATGTTAGAGCAGAGACTGTCAGCATCAATTTCCTACCATTACTTTTGAAATCAGTTTGATTTTTCCTGAGATATTGCTGACAAATCGGCATTTAGAACGTTTTTAGAACGCTTTTCGCACATTTTGCTCCTGCATCTCCTGTGGGGTAGTGGAAACAGGTATAAAATACAGCCTATCTCGGAGGAAGATCTGTCACCATCATTTTTACACCATTATATTTGAAATCGGTTCAGTACTGCCTGAGATTGCATAGAAATCGCAATTTAGAACGTTTTTTACAACGCTTTTTGCGCATTTTGACCCCCTTTTAAATTTCGATTTTTTTAGGAAATGTCTTTAGAGATCATTGATATCTTATAACTAACTACCATTCCAAATTTCACGATTCTAGGCCCTTCCGTAACGCAAAAACCGCAGTTTAGAACGTTTTTCTCCTGCATCCCTTTTGGGGTAGTGGCACAGACATAAAACATAGCCTATGTTGGAGCAAGAGTTGTCACTATGATTTTGACGTCTTTATTTTTTAAATCGGTTTGGTATTTCCTGAGATTGTGTGGAAACCATCATGTAGAACGTTTTTAGAACGCTTTTCGCGCATTTTCACCCCTTTTAAATTTCGAATTGTTTAAGAACTGTTCTTAGAAATCCTTTATATCTAATAAGTAGCTAAAATTTCAAATTTCATATTTCTAGGTCCTTCAGTAACACATAAATCGCATTTTTAGAACGTTTTTTGCTCCTGCACCCCCTTTGGGTTAGTGGCACGGACATAAAATATAGTGTATCTTGGAGAAAGCGTCGTCATCAGCATTTTGACACCAATATTTTTTTAATCGGTTTGGTATTTCCTGAGGTTATGTGGAAACTACCATTTAGAACGTTTTTTAGAACGCTTTTTGTGCATTTTTACCCCTTTTTAATTTCGAATTGTTTAAGAACTGTTCTTAGACATAATTTATATCTTATGAGTAACTAATATTCCAAATTTCATGTTTCTAGGTCATCCAGTAACACAAAAACTGCATTTTTAGAACGTTTTTTTGCTCCTGCACCCCCTTTTGGCCAGTGGCTCGGACATAAGATATAGCCTATGTTCTAATTTGGACTAACACCATCATTTTGGTACCATTACTTTTGGAATCGGTTCGGTAGTTCCAGAGCTTACCTCCGACAAAAAAACAATTTTTACCTCTTTATAATAGGAGTATAGAAGTATAGATTATTCCACCTATTCTCCAATAAGTAAAACAGTAAAAAAATATTTTTTGGCACGCCGAAATTTATTGAATTGTGATACATTGAATTTGGGGAATTTTCGGAGTTTATTCACACTATTTTTTTGTATAGCTTTTAAAGGAAGAAATATTCCAGTGGTCGACAGCAGAAAGAGACGAAAATGAGATGGGACATAATTTAAGTAATGTTACTGTGTGTTACTGTGAGATGTGAACCTTTAGAAAGCAGCAACAAACGATTGATTTCAAATTTGCAAAATTTGCAAAGTTTTATTTCTGATTACTATTATATTACAAAAATCTACCTATTGCAGCCGTTCGGAAGAAAGCGATTTCAAAAAATTTTGCTATATTTTTATCGATCATGACCCTCAGAATCCGAAACCACCCTCCGTTCAAAAGTTGATATATATATATATATATATATATATATATATATATATATATGTGTGTAGAACCATGTACATATATATATGTATATCTGATCTTTCTCACACTTTAACTGTCGTATTTATCAACCGATTTAGATGTAACTTCGTGTTTGACATTGATACAAAGATTCCGGAGCTTTTTTTGTTTCGTCGATATCTTAAAAAATGGCTGAGTTATAGCAGTTTGAATTTCTTGTGTGGCTGACATTTTGAAACGACCTGATATTTGTCACGCGATAACAGGCGTATTTATGAACCGATTCGGATATACCTTGGTGTATACATAATACGTACCAATGTCTCGACCGAGTTCATTCGCCAGTTTCATCGTCATCTTTTTTCAAAATGACGGCCATTTTTTTTTAATTATTAAAATTTAAAATGAGGTACCAAAAAATTGGAAAATGAAAAAGATTTTTTTTGTATGCGTTTGACCTTAATACATAGATTCTGGAACAGTTTTTGTTTCGTCTATATCTAAAATCTATATCCTGCGACAGCACTATCAACCGATTCCGATGTGAGTGAGCATGTGCACAGGAATTACTAAGGTCTCGATCAAGTTCACTCGTTAGCCTCATCCACTATGTTGTCTTAAAATAGCTGGAACTTCAAGATATCACCGAATTTGGCAACAAAATATAAGTTACTTTAAATAAAAGCAGCTTGATGATTTCGCGACTAATTTCGCGAATTTCTAATTCATAATGATTTTGTATTGATAAAAATTGGTATTGAGTCTCCTATAATCGGTTTCCACTAAATTGAGCTTCGTGTATTTGAATAATATAAGCTTGCTTTTTAAAAATAAGAAATATGAAAGCTACCTCTTCCTCCCGGCACTGGCCGGAAGGACTTTTTTATTTTTTGTACTGCTCTAAATCTCATTTTAGATTTAAAAAAATAATAAACATACATTCAAAATTTTTTTTCTGTAATTTTAATAATGATAAAGTAAATAATTCATAGCCGACATACAAATATATAAATCTACATAATATAATACGCGCCAAAAAGTTCTTAAAGAATGTAATATCTGAGAGTTGCATAGTTTTTATTGTTTCTTAAAGGGTTTACAATCTCATTTTTTTTTATTATTTAAATGTTTGATTCATGTAAATATATAAATATACATATCGAAGTATATAAATAATTGTTTTAGAATGAAAATTTTTAATAAATGCAATTTCCAAACATTTCGTTAAAATGATTTCCTTTTCTTTTTACCTGGTGTCCTAAAAATTACTGACGAATTTTAAAATTTAATAACTTCCAAACGGTAACAGATATTAAAAAAAGGGTTGTGTATAATGTCAGAAGTTTTTGTACGGTGATTGTTGATTTTAGTTCGAATTTAAAACAATAGATAGGCGCTCAGTCAGACACGGTTTTCGGTACTTCGGTTTCCATACAATACATTTTAATCTCCTTTTTTTTGAAGAGGCCGAAAAATCGAACCTGGATTTAGCGGTTATTGCTTGCAGCGCCGTCTATCGATTCCATTTGTAACTAAAACTGAGAATAGCAGAATAAATAAATCCCCACATCTTACATAACACTCCTGCAAGAATTTTTTTTTAATATCTCTTACTGTTTGCAAAAATTATTGAATTTTATGATCCGTCAGTCATTTTTGGGACACCCGGTATATTGAAATAAATTTAAAGGTCAAGTATTAATTGTTCATCAAGTTGTAGTGATTTTACTTAAATGAAAAAGCAGGTTCAAAAATTGATATATAGATATTTTTACAAGATTAATTTATCAATATTATTTTAAAGTAGAAATTATTATATTCACTATTTATCCAGAGTTGTTCAGGTGAAAAATTATGAATGTAGTAACTATTTAAATATCTTCCTTCTTTAGATTTGATTTATGTTTTTATAATTACTTTGAAATTAATGTATTTAAAAAAGTGTACGTATCAAAAATTTTAAATACTAATAGTTGTCAGTTTTGTCAATAAATATACTAACGGCTTACATTTAAAGCAGACGTTATTTCAGGTTTATTTTTTTCTATAGTGAACAATGCTTAACCCTTTATGTACTGAATTATTCATGATAATTTTAACTTCTAAAACATTTTTCGTGAATTGTCTAAACTACATTTGAAGACTTACATAATCATTTAATAAATTTTAGAAGGATTGAAGGATTTAGAAGGATTAATTAAATTTGAATTTATAGGGAGTTTGCGCAATATTTATAACCCCAATCAAATCTTTTATTTTAAGTATTTTTCTTGGTATTTTGTACAATTAGGAAATGTACAAATATAATGTTCTTACAATAGAAATATAGAAATATTCCGAACTGAAATATCCCCGCCCCCTCAATGCCATGAAAGCTGAAAAGATTCAAAGGCAAAAGAAATCATACTTTTAAAATATTTTTGTTTTGTGTAATCAATAATATTTATGGACCAAGATAAAGTAATGTATCTATAATTTATTCTAAACTATTTTACTTACTGTATTAATCTATGTATTAAATGGATTTATAAAAAGTTATTTTAATGGTGCTTATAAGTACGTCAGTAAATAAAGGGTTAAAATGATATGAAGGGTTATATTATTTATCTATAACTGTACAAGTTAAAAATTATAAATGTATAAACTATTTAAATATCTTTATTCATAAGATTTGATTTATGGTTTAATAATTACTTTGAAATTAAAAATTTAAAAAAAAGTGTACGTATCAAAAAGTCTTTAAATACAAATATTTGTCAATTTTGTAAACAAATATGCTAAAATTTGAAATTTATCGAAGACGTTATTACATGTACATTATTTGCAATAGTAAACAATTCCTAAAATGGCATGATATGGTTACTATTTATCTACGGCTGTACAAATTAAAAATTATGTATGTCGTTCACTCATTAAATATCATCATTCTTAAGATTTTATTTTCATTTTAATATTTAATTTTAAATTAAAAAAATTAAAAGTGTCCTAATTAAAAATTTTAATTACCAATAGCTGTCAGTCTTGTATATAAGCATAATATCATTTCAAATTTAAAATGGCGATGATTTAAAATACGAATAGTTCAGATGAAAATTGTAAAAACATTTTATTATTCCCTGTAAATAATACATTGTTGCCAATATTATTTTATGATTATTGCATTACATTTTTGCCAGTTTCTAAGATCTTCATTGATATGCTTTAAGGAAAAAATGGCGTCTTATACTTAACCCTTTCGGTCCTGAATTATTTCTCAGTTTGTGGGATAAATATCTCTTAAGTTAATAAAATTAAAAGTAGCTAACCAAATCACAGAAGTTATGTTTTACTGAAATTTAACGAATATGTTAGTTTATGAAATCTATCGCATGTACTTATTCGGCCATCTTTGCATATGACAATAGTCAAAGGAAGAATTTTTGAAGACGTTTGGAAAATGTCGTATTACAACAGGATTTAGCAGACATAAAAACATACTAGTAGTTTTTGTTGTTTATCACAAATTATTCATTCGGAAAAGTAGCCCTGATTTAAATTTAGACAATTTTGGACCTGACTTTTTTCTTAAAGTAAAAAAAAAATTAAAACTTTTGTCAACTTTTTTTTTAACTATTTCAAAGCTAGATGGCGCTAATTGTCCACTAAAAAGTCAAAATATAGAATGCACATATGTGATTATGAAGTTTTTACGTATCAGTAAGACGTCGTTTATAGTTTAAAGCCTTTTAAAAGTAAGGAACACTTACGTGACCGCCAGACCCGAAAGGGTTAAAACGAGAAATATTCCCACTTAAAATTTGGTTGGTTGGTTGGTTGGTTGATTTTTGACGGCCGATTATCTACTCTAGGGATATAGGTCCGAGGGGGTAGTGCCCTTTGTGGGGGTCTTTCTAAGGGATCCTAACCCGAATTTACACATGGAAATCCATGGCTCGAAGAAAACCACGAAAACTCCGAATGATTAGGCCGACGGGCGCGATTGGGTTTGAACCCAGCACCTCCCGTCTACCAGTTTCGAGAGCAGAACCTCTCAGTCAGTGGTGGGGCTCCACTTAAAATTTGAAAGGAGAATATATATAATGAGGGATATTCAGAGATGAAAAATATATTAAACACTAAATGGTAAATCATGTGTTAAGAGGACAGTTTTTCTGAATATGTGAGTATAAATATTAGTAATAAATAAAACGAAACTTATGTACAAAAAGAAACATTAAATGTGTAATTACTTCTCATTATAAGCTATTTTAATAAATTAAGTAAAATTCATACATCATACACAACATAATTCATCAAATACAACAATTTTTACTGAATATTATTTATAATTCAAACATATACGCAACTACTTTTACAGGATATAAGTTAAATAAAATTATTTGAATTACATAAATATTGCATAAGCACATATATTATGCATTATATATTTATATCATGCATGCAATGCATAATATTTGAGAGGGATCAAAATTTAAATGATACCAATACAGCAGTATAATTATTCTCAAAATATACCGAAGCCATCGATTAATGGATAGTATGATTGAATAAAGTTCCAATTGTAAAAACAAGCAAAGTATTAGAAACAAAAAAAAAATATATATATATCCTCTGAGAAATACTGATATTATGTTAAGAATAAAATTTAAATAATGAATAACAAATTAAAAATTAACTCCTCAGATAACGAAATTTCAACTAATGAATGTTATTTATATATTATTAAAATAATTAGTTTCTTACGAGCAGTGTTAATTATTCTTTAAATATCTCAATTTTTTAAACGCTACGAAATAAGCCTGTAACTAATTAATTTCGTTATTAGTTAGTTATGTTTGGAAGACAAATATTTTTATATTTTAAGAAAGTATGGTAATTAATTTTAACTACTGTGAAAGAATGTATTAGAAGTTTTTTCATAAATATATATTTCAGATTGGTAATTGAATATATATTTCTTCTTTAAATATAGAAAAAAAAAATTATTATATTACAACTGTATCGTTTAAATGATTTGATGTTTAATCTTTTAGTACTTTTTAAACAAGTCATAATTTTATAATGTTAGCTTTCGGTGTTTGTAAAATTTGTTTTCTATATGTATTTTTTTTTTCTATTTCTTAAAGTTATTCTCAGACTTGAAGCAATAAGTTGATGGGAATCAATAATTAACTATCATTGGAATAGTTTTATAATGGTGTTTTGATAACCATTTTAAGACAGTTACAAATACAAGGTGATGACCCCGGGCATCCCGGATTATAGAATATAGCTGAAAACTATTAAGTATGTTATTCTGATTCAACAAACCTTTTTGCCTGCACATACCAAATGCACAGCCATGAATGAGGTATTTTTCGAAACGTTTAGCAAGTCGCTTCTCACGTACGAGATAGGCTGAAAAGAAATGCACACACGCTTGTGGAAAATGAAAAAAAAAATAGCAAGATTGGACAAAAAACACATTAAAGTACAACTCTTAAGCTTCAAAATCATATATATTCATTTTTCAGCATAGTCACCGTTCAGGCTAACAAATTTCTCCCAACGTCACTGAATATTTCTTCCGACTTTTCTTAACCCTCCGACTGTCTTGTAAAAGGGCAAAATTGTAATGTTGTTTTCTCTGCATTTTGTTTTAAATGCTAAAAAAAATGATTATTCGAACATTTTATAAAAAAACTTAATAACGAATATGGATGCAATATTTGGAAGTATTAATCATTGTTCAATGTATTAAAAATACATTAAATCAATAGAATTATATTACTTTAAATATTGCTTGTATTGCAGTGAAACCTGGAGCTTAGTGAACGTATTAACACGGGCTTGTCAGTAAGGGGGTTAAATCCAGGACTTCAAATCTACCTTCACTTCACTCTCCCAAGTGTAATAATTACTCTTGAGTAGAGGAGGAAAATAAAAATCGCAAGGCGGAAGAACGGGGAAGTAAAGAGAGTGTGGAATCGGTTCAAACTTCAGGTTTTGTTGAACCTCTGCTGTTGCGGATTTTACGGTATCACAATTGTTCAATAATCAAGACGACACGTTCCTTGGATATTCCTATATGGTTTGCGATACGCTTTGGAGTGATTCCCCGATCATTTTGAATCAAATCATCGACGAGTTTGCAATGCTCATCTTCTGGGCAGTGATCGGACATCCGATACGTCAACATGCATCAACAATTATTGCTTTTCTCGACTCGCAACTACAAACTTTTCTTGCCGATCTATTTACAGTAGATTTATCAACAACATCGTCAGAATAAACAGCCTTTAAATGACGATGAATCTCAGAATGAGTCACTTTGTCAGCAGTTAAGAATTCGATAACAGCACGCAGTTTAACGTGCGTTGACATAGCACTAGAATACGCCTTCATATTTCCGCTTCTCAAAACACACTGTATGAAATCAACGGCTTCAAATCTGCACATGCGTATAGACGGGGAATGTTAAATCCACATGCCACCAAGCGACTTCTGGAGGTCATTTCGTTCGAGCTCTACAAGCATATGTGCATTACTTATCAGTCTACCCTCTTAGTACACGTATATATAATTAAAACGCGTTGCTTGATTTAAAAAAAAATGTAGTTAATAAAAAAAATAATGGAAAAACTCAACAGCAACTAATCTAAAAAATTACGGCGAGTAAAACACGCAGGATCTATTTTTTTTATTGATAACTTTAATAGATTTCTGACATTAAATACATTTTTTACCCACCAAAAAAATCAAATTTTTATGAAAAATTGCAAGAATGAGTCAAAATAAATTTTTGAAACTTATGAAAAGAAATAATTTCGTACAAGCCTCGCGCAAAGGGTTAACAGCAAAAGAAATCTCCAAAGATCAATAATTACTATTAACCTTTTTGATTTTGTTAATTTCAGTGTTTTTTTATATTTAATATACTTTTTTTAGCGCCCATTAAAAATACTAAAAATCATATTTATATATATAAAAAATAGCAATAATAAGCTAAAATGAACTTTTAAATCTTATTACTTCTTTAGTACTGGCCACGATCCAGTGGTTAACAATAGAAGACATCGCCTAAGATCTGTATTTACAACAGTTTTTTATTTTGTTAATTTCAGCGGTGTAAGCGCGTAAGTTTTATTACATGGCTTAAATTTGGTTTTGCGTATAAATTTGTCTGAGATATTTATATTAATTTAAGAGCGAACAAATTTCTCTTTTCTATTGATAAATTTGAAAACAAAAATTCATGCTGTAAAGTTATTTTAAAAATAGAAATTGATTAAATTGCGATACATTTTCTAATAAATCGCATTTTAAAGTACATTATCCCCCTTTCGACGTTGTAAAAATTTAAAATGTGCGTTATTTATAATAAGTTAAAAAAAAATTACAGTAAAATTCAAATTTAATCGTCTACTGTTGCTACTTTTAAAATAATATCAGTATTACGGGCATTATTGTCTCTTATAATACATACAGGGTGCAATATGTTATCTATCGCGGAAAGTTAATTTCTCAACCGTTGGTCATAGAGATATAGATCCAATTACAAAAACGTTTAAAATGAGGTAAATTCATGTTGTGACATTATATAAAGTAAAAAATCAATTTTAAAAAAAATACGAAATCTACTTTTTATACTGTTTCCCAGTTCATATAGTTATATTTAGTAAAGGTTTAAAAATATCATAACAGATATAACACAAAAGGTTTGACATGTGTAGTACAAATATTGAGAAATATTGAATTTTAAAGTTTGAGATATTTGAACGAGATTTTGTCTTCCATTGAGGGATCAGTTAAAAGATGAATTAAAGTAATTCGAGATCAAAATCAGGGTGGAATGTACTTTTTTACAGCGAAACTACTTTTAGCCTGTATCGCCAATTCGGGGAATCATCAAAGAGGGCTATTTCATCTAAAAATTTGAGCTAACTTTTATGGATCGAACAACATTCAAACGTCAAAGTAGGTAGAATCGACAAGCGGAAAATAAAACATACTCACTAAAGACTAGATAATTGCCAGCGGAAAGCAAACGACCAGCCGAGCTTTAAAGAGCATGAAAATTAGGATTTTATAAATTACAATAGTACCGCGGGGCCACACTTTCGGGATACAACACGAGACATCTATCAGTGGACATGCTAGTCAGTGCTGAGATCGTGATGCACGCAGACATGCAACATTCCAAAATGATACTTATTTATGGTGAATGTGAAAGGAATGCCAGAGAGCCTGTGATTGTTTATTCAGAACGTTTCCTTAAGGATCTACATCCAACACATAAATAACTGATGCATTGCACAATCTTAGAGAGACCGGCTCTGTTTCACCACAACCCAGAACAAGTAGACGGTAATGTTCGAGTTCAAGATGTAATGTTCGAGTGACACCAGAGGATGTGCTGGCATATGTCCTTTTAATTCCACAACTGAGCATTGCGGAGATAAGTGAGGCATGTGGTCAGCATGTCTGGAATTTGTTAGATGCACATGAGGCGCATACATACCATCCGACACTGGTACAAGCATTGGCGCAGGGTGAGTACGCACGACAATTTGATTATTATAATTTCATGCTCAACACCTTAGAGGAAAATCTGTCGTTCCTTTGTGACATTCTATGGACAGATGAGTGAATGTTTACAAGGGGTGTCATTGTGAACGTTCATAATATGTATTACTAGTCTCTGGAAAACCTCCACATCACCCGCACAGTATGACACGTGTGGTGCGGCATTTGGGGAACCCTGATTGTTGGACCCTTATTCTACGATGGGACCTTAACGGGCGATCGTTACCTGCATCTGCTACAAAACACGGTACGTGACTGGCATGAAGAGCAGCCTCTCCGACATGCATGCCGGGAGTAGTTTCAATATGATGGGGCCCTCTCCGCATAAAACATTAATCGTCCTGACGTATCTGGCCACCAAATTCGGTCAACAGATCCTTGGACACGATGGTCCAGTAGAGTGTCCACCGCGTTCGCCAGACTTGACTCCCGTAGACTTCTACTTCTGGTATTACATCAAGGCATAGGTCTATGTGACTGAGACCACTTCTCTGGTTTATCTGAAGCAGCGCATCATCCTTGAATGTCGCACAGTTTGCACAATTACTATGCTCTAACGTGTCCAGGACTTAGTACTGTCACGCATTCAATTGTGTATTGAAACCAATAGAGAACACTTTGAGCAGTATCTCTAGTAGATTCTGGCTGTTAATGTATTCATTTTTTATAGTAGATCGTTTTCTGATATAATAATTTGATATTTAAATTTTTGTTTAATTTCGATATTTCATTCTTCGTTATGTATACGACCCCTAAAAGTCAGCTGAAATTTTTAGATGAAATAACCCTATTTGGTGATACCTCGATTTGGCGATACTGGCTAAAGGTGGATATTGCTCCCTGATATCGATCTCAAATTACTTTAATTCATCTTTTAACTGATCCCTCAATGAAAGACAAAATCATATGCAAAATTATCAAACTTTGAAATTTATTAACTGTGTCAGTTTTTGTAGTTCAGATGACAAACTTTTTGTGTAATATCTGTTATGTTATGTGTAAACATTTACTTAATGTATTTATAGGGACTGGGGGGGGGGGGGTAAAAAGTTAGTTTTCGTATTTTTTATAAAATTGATTTTTTACTTTAAATAATGCCACAACATGAATATTTAGTTCATTTGAATCGTTTTTGTAATTGGAACTATATGTCTATGAAAACAACGGTTGATAAATTAAAGGTCGGCGATAGATAACATATTGCACCCTCTATGGACGACATCAAACAATTTACATTATCTAAAAAACTGTATGTTTTGAATTAAGGATTTAAAACAGTCACTGTTACTTAATACCATTTTGAAAATTTGGGATTAATTAATCTTAGCTATGTTTTAGTTCTAATTCGGAATTTAATCACTAACAGTAATGGTTTTGACACTAATAATGGTTGTTATTTAATCGCATTGTTAGTCCAGTGATCAAAATAAATAAATAAGTGTGTAAATAGCTATTAATAGGCCAATTAGTTGACTATTTAATTTTACTAGAGGTTAATTTTTCCCTTTATCAAGTTTTGGGTAAAACAATCAGCGCTTATCAGATTAAAGGTGTAAATCTGAAGTTTCCTGAATGATGTTACACTGTAAATATTAATAACATTATAAAAATATAATAAAAAAAATTCCCAACATGATTGGTAATGTCCCATTTAAAAAGACTTTAGTCACTTTGTGCTATGAAAATGTTATTAATAATTTAATATTGTTTTTAAAATGATTTATTGGCTTAATATTAATTTTAAAAAGTTAAAGGGAAAAGTAAAATGTTAAACATCAGACAAAAAGTTTGTATTTAAAATTTTCAATATTTTTTGTGGTAACCTTTACTTTATTTTACTATTCTTTTTATTTGTGAAATCTCTTGATTTTCCATAGCATTTTATTTTATTTAAATGAATAAAAAGCCACATATTTACAAAAGCATCAATCGAAATTATCGGATCAATCCATTTCAAGTGGTCCAGCACTGGTTGCTCGACCATTTATAAAAAATGGGCCATTCCATGCAAAATGAGCAAATCAGCTGTGGCAGACATGTCACAGATTTTAATGAAAATCATTATACAAGTAGATCATATCTATTTATGAGTAAACGTAAAATAATAGATTTCAGGATTGTTTATTTAGGTATTAAAATATACATTAAAAGTGAATGCAAAATCGAGGTATTGTCCACATGCTTAAAATTCCAATTCAGATTATTAGCCATAGAAATGGAAGGACTATATTAAAAATTATTTATACTTAGGAATGAATAATAATTACCAGACAGGTGTAAGTTAGTAATTGTATTTTTATTCCGTAATGAGAAAAAAAAATATTTTTGAAAATTGTTGAGGTAAAAATGCAATATTTCTATTTCTCCATTACACATCAAGGACAGCACTGACAAGTTTAAAATTGCTTGACCTTATAGCTAAAAGTACATATTTTAAATATCGAAAGTTTCATTCTTCCCCTTTATACCTTAATGAGAAAAAAATAAATAGTAAAAAATGTTGAGGGTAAAATGCAATATTTCTATCACTTATTCTTAAGTGTAGGAAAGCTTTATTAAACTTTTAAATTATTTGATATTACAGATAAAAGTATATGTTTTAATTATAGAAACTTTTATTCTTGCTTTCAGTTTATTTTTGGCTATTAATATATTTATTTTAAACTACAGTAAAAAAAAAATTATTACGCTGAACAAAAAATTATATATTTATCCTCAAAATCAATAGATGGCAGCACTACATTTTTTCCCGTTTGAACTCGTGCAATATTGTAAAAAAAAACGCGCACGAATTCAAAGAGAGTGCTCTTGGAATGCAACAAATATTACTTTTTTAACCCAAATTTGTAACCTTAGGAATCAAAAGGCAATCTTGAATTTTTTTTTAGCATATCATGGACTTATTGATCTTTAAGTCTGTGCAATAACTGTAATGTATGACCTGTCCTTCATTATTTTTTTTTTCTATCAATAAGAGGAAAAATTACGATTTTGTCATTTTTTTTTTTTAAGTTTCTAAATTATTTTAAAGGTGAATTAAATACATGGCAACTTAAAAACTTTAGCAATTCGATCTTAATATGTAACACTACATCAGGCATCAATTTCACAGATGTTTTTTGAATTCCATTTATTTTCTTTTTTAATTTTCGCAAAATTCCCAAATTTTCATTTTTTACAACAAATTTAAGATTAATAATGACGTTACCAAATTATTATTACTAAAGAAGTAGGAAGATAATTTTCTGAAGATTACAATATTATAAAAAGATTTAATTTATGTTAAATAGTTTTCAAGATACGGAAATTCAAACTTGTAACTTTGAACGATTGTACACGTGCCTTTCTATGTTACAAGTTTTTTAAATGTTCAGGACTTCCAAATTTTTTTATTTTTTTGTCGAAATATTTTGGAATGCTCTATTTGAATATGAATCGAGTCTGTGTATCAAATTTTATTAAAATCGGTTACTATGCAGCCACGGCTTTTTTTTAAATTTTTGATCATTTTGTGTGGAGAGACCCAAAGTTGAAATTTTTTGTACAACAACCCTAACATGATGTAAGCTCAAAATGACTATTATATTAATTTTATTAACTTTTGTTTGCGCATGGCGACTATCTTTGTTTCATTGTCTGCAGCAATTTTCTCACAAGAAGGGTTTATGGAATTGTAAATAATTCATCGTTTATTCCTCTAATTCAAGTGCGGATTAAAGCAATTTGTACAGAATACATTTGGCTAAAAATCTGGTAATAGAGTAGTTTCCGAAACTAACTGCTTATTGGTGAAATTTAAGCATAAATTTTATTTTTTTTCCAAAGTTTGTCCTTTTACAAGAGGAAATTTTTCTAGCAAGAAAAACTGTCAACATGTCATTTTTTTTTTTTTTTTTTACAAATAGGCCAAAGGTATTTGTACTTACTCGTCTAGTTCCAGATCTGGGACTTGCTTTCTCTTCGCTAAAAAAAATCCCAAAATTTTCAAAAATGTCAAAAATCGCACTTTTGAGGCTTCGATACCTCTGGTGGGGCACAAGATGAAAATCTGAAGTTCTGGTTTCTCACAGTATAGAATGGTAGTGTTATGCACAAGAAATTTCAGGATGGAGATTTGACTACAAGCTGAGATATGGCAAGGGCAACATGTGAAAACAATGCTGCCAAACTATTGTTTGTTGTAGTCACAGGTAAGTGTTTATATCAGAGTGTCACTTAAATTTATTTATTTTTTATTATCTTTAAATAATAGTAACAGAAAATAAAGCTTTTTGCAAAGCTTAGCAATTAATTTAAAAAATACTTATGCCTAAGGCCAAACATTTTGTATGGTTTCAGTAATTTTTGTTGTAATTTTTGTAACTAAAAGAAACCTCAGCACTTTTACATAAAGAAAAGAAAATAATTTTATACAAGACTTCAGACAAAAAAAATAGGGAAAGAGAAAAGCTGTTAATCTTAGCATACTTGTTCAGACATGATCAAACGTGTCGAAATACATTCCTGCTTGTTGTTTTAAAAACCACAATTTTAATGTGGTTTGCCAGTCCCTGAAACTTGTTCCTACCATAAGTATGTTCTTGTAAATGAAACATTATACGATTTTATTATGCATCAGCCTCAAGTAATTTTCAGAAAGTAAAGATATCCAAAGCCCTTTCAAATTTTATACTGCAGAAAAATGACATTCTTGCATAAGAAGTAAGCTAGGAATTATTAATGAAGTGAGACTTGCATATAGTGATTTTAAAGTTTATTTCTATGAGCCAGCAGGGCCTAGATCTTCAATCAAGTTACCAAGAGATAGCAATACTTGGTTCCTACAAATAAAATTTTAAAAAAGACCAAAATTGTGGTGTTTTTAAACCAACAAGCAAGAATATATTTTGACACGTTTGAGCATGTCTCAACAAGTATGACAACATTAACAACTTTTCACATTTCCTATTCTGGTTTTGTCTCAGGTCTTGTATAAAAATATTTTATTTTATTTATGTAAAAGTGCTGAGGTTTCTTTTAGTTACTAAAATTACTTACAACAAAAATTACTGAAACAATACAAAATGTATGGCCTTAGGCATAATTATTTTTTTAATTAATAGTTAAGCTTTGGTATTTTCTGTTACTATTATTTAAAGATAACCAAAAAAAATAAATTTAAATGACGCTCTCAGATAAATACTTACCTGTAACTACAGCTAAAGAATAGTTTGGCAGTATTGTTTTCACATGTTGCCCTTGCCCTATCTCAGCTTGTAGTCAAATCTCCATCCTGAAATTTCTTGTGCATAACACTACCATACTATACTCTCAGAAACCAGAACTTCAGATTTTTATCTCGTGCCCCACCAGAGATATCGAAGCCTGAAAAGTGCGATTTTTGACATTTTTGAAAAATTTGGAATTTTTGTTAGCGAAGAGAAAACAAGTCCCAGATCTGGAACTAAACGAGTAACCTTCGGCCTATTTGTTAAAGAAAAAAAAAATGTCATGTTGACAATTTTCCTTGCTAGAAAAATTTCCTCTTGTAAACGGACAAATTTTGAAAAAAAACTGAAATTTTATGCTTAAATTTCAGCAGTAGGCAGTTAGTTTCGGAAACTACTTTATTACCAAATTTTTAGCCCAATTTATTCTGTACAAATTGCTTTATAGTCCAGGCAATAGAGACCATATAGAGGCTCTACATATCAAAATTCAATGTAGTTCTGGAAAAAGGCTTACTATATGTTTTTTGGGTCGCTGAATCCGAATTTTTAACTTCCCACCAAAATTTCCACCGGCACCCCCCCCCCCCCCCAAAAAAAAAAAGGTTTTTATTAAAAAAATCAATTTTTTTATTGTTTTAGAGAAAAAGTATCTAGGAATTCAGAAAGTAGACAAAATTTGCAACAAATGAGATATATGACATTATGACTTAATATGAAGGGGAATGGGGGATCTGCCTCGGAACATGCGCGCGGTGCTGCGTGTACTAAGTTGCGCAATTCCACTTAACCACTCACACCTTTGCATTCGCCCTCCCATCTCCTCTCCGAACTTTCTCTATAAGGTTTACTTTAAGTTCTTTGGTCGCGGAATCAGAATTTTTAACCCCCCCCCCCCCCCCGAAAACCTAATGTTGCACGCTAATGCACGCTAATGTTAAACCTATGAGGCATTCTTTTCCGAATTCTTGCTTGAATTTCATTATTTAATATTTTTTTCCTATGATACCTGAGGTCGATATCTAACGTTGTGCGTTTTTAATTTTTCGAATTTGGTTACATTTTTTTAATGAGGATATTTTAAATTTCAGAACGGGTTCCAAACATTTTTCCAAAAATGAAAGTGTCCGAATAAAAAAAAAAGAAAAAAGCAATCAAACCCGAAAAAGTACAAAAGCACAGCATTAGATATTGATCTCAGGTATCCGATGAAAAAAAAAATAAAGTAATAAAATGCAAGCGAGATATTTGTCAAGAACGCTTTCATAGGTTTAATATTAACTTGCGAATGTCTTCGTGTGACTAATTTAGTCTCATAATTCATATAACTGTGACTTTAAATGCCTAAATTTTAATACTACAACTACCTTAAAATCTTTGAAAATGAAATCTGTATATACGGAATTTGGTCCTTAAAGAAAAATTTATATATTTTCAAGAGAAAGAATATGAACAATTATACTTCCTAATATGGAAATCTTTTTAAAGCGGAATATATTTATGTTCCTTTCGGTTCGGTTTTCAAGTTTTTAATAAACCAATATTTGACAAAGCTGATTACGTAGTTCAGCATTGCGTATTTAATGTTTACACACTTAAAATTTTCAAAATCTGACTATTAGAGATTTATTAAAATTCTCGTGGCACATTTTCTTTTTAAGGGGGGCTGGGGGGGTCAGAATTCATGTTTGTCACGGGTGCAAAAAAGGCTAGATTTGGCCCTAAAACACAATTTACTGCTACCAATACACAGAAGTTGACATACACGATTAAATCCGTGGGAAACCTTTGAATAATCGGGGGGCAGAACTACGTTTTTTACGGTTTTTAAGAAAATTGAAAAAATTGTCTTATTTTTAAATGGCCCCACCAGTGGCTGAGAAGTTCTGCTCTCGAAGATGGTAGACGGGAAATGCTGGATTCGAACCCAATCGCGCCCGTCGGCCTAACCGTTTCGGAGTTTTCTTGGTTTTCTTCGAAACCGTGGATTCCCATGCGTAAATACGGGTTAGGGTCCATTAGAAAGACCCCCACGGAGGGCACTCTTCTAGGGCCTATATCCCTCTAATTGATAATCGGCCATCAAAAATCAACCCAACCCAACCTTATATTTGAAATGGCGTACTGCGCATGCTATTGAGTGTATAAAAAAGTTGTAAATATAAAAGTTGTAGAAAATTTTATACTCTTTAATATTGTAACTGGAAATATTATTCTACGGCAACGGGTCTCAAGATATTTCAAAAAAATGAAAGAAGGTCCCAAAATTTTGTTGTTTTTTTGGCCACAGAAAATTTAGCCTTGAGAAATTTTGTTAGAAAACTTGGTTTTTCTTTGTTGGCATCATTATAAACAATTCAGAAAAAAAAATCTTCTACCCGACCTTTTGCAAAGTAACCCCCCTTTTTTGTTACATTTCCCCTAGACTATGTAATGAAAGTATGTGATTTAATGATTCGTTTCCTCTATTGCCGGCAATACCTTCATGGTATGTATGGAGAAATGAATTATTAATTATTATATTATAAATACCAAAAACATTTATCCACAAACGTCTCATATAAAAAATAATCTGTAAGTGTATCGTAGGTAATGGAAGATATTGACAATAATCGAAACACAGGCCTAGCAGTACAGTATTCGTCATACATTCTTCTTTTGCTTGCTCCTACGTTAATACCTTTGAAGTTCAACCGCTGCTACTCTCTTAGCCGCTATATTAAGAAAAGGTCTTTTGATTCTAACTCTTAGTTCTTCACATTCTATATACGTTTCAGTAAGAGGTGCACCATTATTTAACATAATACTTATAATTAAATCGACTGTCAGGTATTTAACTTTAAAAAAATTGTACATTTATGAAAATTTAAACCAAAAGAAATAAATATATATATTCCCGAATTGGGTAATGAAGTACACCTACTGGAATGATGATATGGGATCAAATTACAACTGCAAGTATTTTCCTTGAATAGCTCTAATTTTATTACCAATACCTCACATATCTTTAGGATATTTCCTCTGAAGAATTGAATTTTGAAGGTAGCGAAGTAGCTTTACACTCACATTACCAAAAATATTCTGGAAGATTTCTTGTAGATTAATAATTGTTGACAGTTCATCAAAGCAAAGTACTCATAAACAGATAAATTGGGTTTACATACATCTGAGTCTGTCCATGGCGAATATAATTTTATTTCAAGGAGCTCTGAAACAAGATAAGAAAATATCTTGCTCACCTTTACTATTTATAATCACGAAAACGATTGATCAGTTTTATCCGTTCATCACCAAAACTCTTTTTGAAATAATCTTCATTTGAAATCCAACAATGTACGCAACTTTTAATAAAACTAGGGGTGCCAACCCGGACTTTTTATGTTACAAAATATAGGGAAAAACAACTTTTATATTATTATTGAAAACTCTAATATATATATAGTAAAGCGAGGAGAGTTCGCGCGGTAGGAGAGATTGCGCACAAAGAGATTCGGCGGGAAGGAGTAGAGTACGCGCCCAGCGGATCCAGGTAGTTGTACAGCAGCATTAGTGCAGTGTCTACATGAATGTGCATATTGATTGTTCCAAGCGTCTTGGATAAAGCAGTGCTATTTTGTTCTTTTTTCCAAAGTAAGTGCTAGAATTTTATTAAATGTTTGTCAGAATTTTGTAGAGCGTCAATAAAACAAAATATTTTTAACTTAAACAATTTCTTATAAACTACTAACCTGGACTAAGTATGCGAACACCAGAAATTCATTTTAGAAGTGGCCGTATTTAAATAAAAGGCCGTGCAATCTCTCCTACAAAATAGGAGAGTTTGCGCATCTGCTACTTAGGAGAGATGGCGCATTTCCCCATAAGTTTAAGTGCTAGGAGAGATTACACAGCTTATTGATAAATTTGCATGAATTGCAAATTACGTGTAAAACATATGAATGAATCAATTTTGAAATAATTTCGGAAAAACACATAATTATCAAAACTAAATTTGGCAACAAATTAATTTGAAAAAAAAAAAAAAAAACTTTTGCAGATAAAAATTTTATTAATAAATTAATAATACAGTTGTTATTAAATAAATTGTATGTAATTATTTTTGTTAATAAATTAATAATACATTTGTTAATAATTTAATTAAATATTTATATGTATATTTTTAATTTATGAGCAATTTATTTGCTAATAAATTAATTTTGTTAACTAAAATAAATTTTCTAATACAACGTTTTGGAAAAGCTTTCACCCATTCCAAGTAGTGTAATGCCATCGAAATCAAAATGAAACAGAGTGTAACTAATGTTACTAATCCACAAAATATTCATGAAAAAAGACTTAAGAAGGATGCCGCTACGAAAAAAACAGCTGAAGATAAGGTGCTTCCACAAAACATGACATACAAAAAACTCAAGGGAAAAAAAAACGAAGGTCAATGAGGATGAGTGCACTGAATGTCTGTAACTGTACCAGGAGACAACTTCGACAACTGACTGGATTCAATGTATTGCTTGTTGCAGGTGATTGCACGAAAGATGCACGATTTACAACAATAAGTGCATCGATTGTGGACGACGACAACTTTGGTTAGCAAACAAAATACAATGAAACTGCGGAAATGGAAATGAAGTAATTTTCAACTTAAACATGTTATCAACTAGATTAATGTTATTTTGTAATCTTAGTAGGGCTTTCTTTTTCTGATATTTTAATCTTCTTAAATTAAAATTTTTAACTGTTGTTAAAGTCCTTTCTTTTATTTATTATTTAAACATTTGGTTGAAATATTCACTCCTGATACAATAATATTTACTCTAAAAAACCTTTCAACAATATCGATTAAATGTAATTATTATTGTTAACAATTTAATTGTAGTTACTATTAATAACAATCTCTCCTACCTATGTGCGCGTTCTCTCCTACCCTATAAGGAGAGATTGCGCAAAATATTTTTCTTGGTTTTATTACTGCTGTTTTACTAAATTACAGTATAACAACAAAATAACGATGGAAATGCATAAAAAACAAATAAAGTCAAAATTATTCATGCATAGTTTAGCAAAATATTAATATTTAGATTGTTTATTACTATTCATTTGAAATGTGCGCAGACTCTCCTTGATTTACCTTATATACTATATTTACATTTTTTTTATTTATTTGTTTAGTTTGCCAACTATCAACATCGAAAATCTTTTTTTATTAAAAAAATATAATAATAAAATATAAAATTTTGTATGCAAATAAAGTTTTGAAATTTATTAACAGCGATACTTCCGTATTGGGCTCGTGCCAAGAGATCCGAAGAATTCGTCAAAGATCGCCACTTACAGCAGCAATTTTCATTTTGATAATTTTAGTTGTTTAAGCGCGTAGAAAAATTACATGTCTTAAATTTGTGTTATTTTATTTTTTTTTAAATTTCACTTACCTACGAAGTTTTAATTCCGTAATGGAATAAAGACTGAAAACAAATACTGAACTATCTGTATTATTTTAAGAGCAAAAGGATGTATGTTTCGTAGCCGTCTGCACGTGATAGAGATAAAGTAAAAAAAAATATTCGTGCTTTATAAGTATTTTAAAAACCTTAAAGAATGAGGGAATTGAGATACAGTTTTCGAACAAATTGTGATACAGTTTTCAAACAAATAGCAATGCATTTTTCAAACGAATTGCATTTGAAAGTACAGTTTTTTATCTGTTCGAGTGTGTAAAAATTAAAAATCTACGATGTTTATAAGTAAACAAAATTCCAGTAAAAGCGAAATTTAATCGTCTTCTGTTACCAACGTGAAAATGATGTCAGCGTTATGTACGGCACGGGCACGTTTCTTCTATATAGATACAAAATATTGCGTATTTTTCAAAACTGACAGACATAAAAACAGCCATATCGTTCCGAACCCTAAATAACGATTCAAAATAAAATTTTCTTTCGATTTGCTCTCAACAAGTGCTGAGATACATTTAATATCAAACAAAATAAATCTACCCAGTTCTTACAATTCAGAAAACCCCACTAGTATGGATGTATACAAATTATACAATACTTTATGAATTTCTTTTAATCACATAAAATTTGTTAAAAAGCTAGTAGACAAAAATATTTCACACAGTTTAACAGGAAGTGATTTTTAAAAGTACAGACCCCATGCCCATGCCTGCATAGATGTCACATGCCTTTTTAATACTAAATGATATTTTTCCCTTCATTTAAATGTAGAGAAATAATATCTAAGACAAGAACTAGCGACCTTTCATGTCAAAAGTGATAGACAATGGAGAAAAGTATCATATTCTGCATTAAGCAATTTTCTGAAAATTTGTGCTAGTGCCCTTCCTAGAATGATTCAATTATAATTTATCTTTTTTTTTCTGTTTCATATAATAAATGAAACACTTATAGGTCATTCTCACAATATTTTGAATTTTTAGTCCCTGAATAATAATTTTTATTTTAGTACACATCCTTGTGGGTTTTTTTTTTCATATACTAGAGAATAGCCCATTGCATGATTGCATAACAATATTAACGAGATAAATAAGTTTTGGACGATGCTGTGGGTCCAAATACCAGGAAAACTCCTATACCGACCCGTGTCCCTGATGCTGATTTTTATGTTTTCAGCTGTCTGTATAAAATTGTTTCAATAAAAGTAATTCGATGTAATTTTTTTCCAAAACTGGGACAATAGTTTTATATAAATATGCAACAAAAAATTAACCAGCACACGTTTTTACGGTTGATATTATTTGTTTAACTCTGTCCCTGGGATTTAGATTCCTTACCATCCCTCTTGCTAAACTTATACAGAAAATCACTTCAGATGCAGCCACAGAATTTTTTCAAGTTTTTTCTCATGCAGAAGTATGCTAGAGAAAGAAATTGTCTAAAAGTCTTTGACAGGAAATTTACTGCAGAATTTTAATCAGCATTTAAATATTAATTTCAAGCATAGTGGCTTTATTGATAGTCTTACCATCCCCAAGGTTTATTCTTGCACTTTTCGAAGTAAATTAAAATATTTTTTTTTTTTTTAATTTAATCCAGTGTAAATAACTGTTTTTAAAAATCAATGAACATTGTGGCTATCACTGAGTCTTAACATGATTTGCCTAAAAATAGTGGTAATTTTCCTTACCGCCCCATCCATACCATCCTTTTTTCCCCATTATTGTCCATTTCTAGCTCACAAACTATCAAAGCCTGAGAGCTAATATGCCCGCCCGTTCTGTATGTACCGGGTGTCCCAAAAAGGACTGACTGATTTTAAAATTCAATAACTTGCAAACGGTGACAGATATTTAAAAAATTCTTGCAGGAGGGTTATGCATAAGGTCAAAAGTTTTTTTACAGTGATTTTCAATTTTAGTTCGAATTACAAACAATAGATGGCGCTGCGATCAAGAGACGCTGAATTCAGGCTCGATTTTTGGTACTTCGTGGCCCGGATAATACATTTCCATCTCCTTTTTCAGCATGGAACAAGAGAAAGGACCAGAAATCGAGCCTGTATTTAGCGACTATTGCTTACAGCGCCATCTATTGTTTGTAATTCGAACTAAAATCGAAAATCACTGTAATAAAACTTTTGACCTTATGCATAACCCTCCTGCAAGAATTTTTTAAATATCTGTCACCGTTTGCAAGTTATTGAATTTTAAAATCAGTCAGTCCTTTTTGGGACACCCGGTATGTATGCATGTATGTATGTATGTACGTAAGGCTGTGATAGAAAGTACGTAAAGATACGTAAGGCTCTTGATAGAAACATCCGATTTGCTTCAAAATTTTTTCCTAGGTTCATTGTGATAAGGCGATTCCCCGAATAGTTTTGGGAGTTTATTGGTTAAGGATAAAGGTGAGAAAACGGGGTTAGACCACCCCCCTCCCTTAATTCAGAAAAATTGGTTTTTCATGCAAAATCATTCGATTTGCTCCGAATTTGGTATACCGGTTTATTATATTAAGGAACATCCCTGATTAGTTTTGGGGGTTCATTGGTTAAGGATAAAGGGGGAAAAGGGGGGTTAGTCCACCCCCTTAATTCAGATAAATGGGTTTTTCATGCAGAATCATTCAATTTGCTCCGAATTTGGTATACCGGTTTATTATGTTAAGGAACTTCCATGATTAGTTTTGGGATTTCATTGGTTAAGGATAAAGGTGGAAAAACGGGGTTAGTCCCCCCCCCCCCTTAATTCAGATAAATGAGTTTTTCATGCAGAATGATTCGATTTGCTCCGAATTTGGTATACCGGTTTATTATGTTAAGGAACTTCCCTGATTAGTTTTGGGAGTTCATTGGTTAAGGATAAAGTGGGAAAAACGGGGTTAGTCCACCCCCCTTTATTCAGATAAATGTGTTTTTCATGCAGATTGATTCGATTTGCTCCGAATTTGGTATACCGGTTTATAATGTTAAGGAACTTCCCTGATTAGTTTTGGGGGTTCATTGGTTAAGGGTAAAGGGGGCAAAATGGGGTTAGTCCACCCCCCTTAATTCAGATAAATGTGTTTTTCATGCAGAATGATTCGATTTGCTCCGAATTTGGTATACCGGTTTATTATGTTAAGGAACTTCCCTGATAGTTTTGGGGGTTCATTTGTTAAGGGTAAAGGGGGAAAAGGGAGGTTAGCCCGCCCCTCTTGATTTAGATAAATGGGTTTTTCATGCAGAATGATTCGATTTGCTCCGAAGTTGGTATACCGGTTTATTATGTTAAGGAGCTTCCCTGATTCGTTTTGGCGATTCATTGGTTAAGGATAAAGGGGGGCTAGTCCAACCCTGTAATTTAGATAAATGTTTTTTTTTTGCAAGATTATTCGATTTGCTCCAAATTTGGTATACCGGTTTATTATGATAAGGAGCTTCCCTGATTAGATTTGGAGGTTCACTGGTTAAGTATAAAGGGGGAAAAGGGGAGGGGGGGTTAGTCCACCCCCTTAATTCAGATAAATGGGTATATCATGCAGAATCATCCGATTTGCTCCGAATTTGGTATACCGGTTTATTATGTTAAGGAACTTCCCTGATTAGTTTTGGGAGTTCATTGGTTAAGGATAAAGGGGGGAAAAGGGGGTTAGTCCACCAGTTTAATTCAGATAAATGGGTTTTTCATGCAGAATCATTCGATTTGCTCCGAATTTGGTATACCGGTTTATTACGTTAAGGAACTTCCCCGATTAGTTTTGGGGGTTTATTGGTTAAGGATAAAGGGGTAAAGGGGGGGTTAGTCCACCCCCTTAATTCAGATAAATGGGTATTTCATGCAGAATCATTCGATTTGCTCCGAATTTGGTATACCGGTTTATTATGTTAAGGAACTTCCCTGATTACTTTTGGAAGTTCATTGGTTAAGGATAAAGGGGGAAAAAAGGGGTTAGTCCACCCCCCTTAATTCAGATAAATGGGTTTTTCATGCAGAATCATTGATTTGCTCCGAATTTGGTATACCGGTTTATTACGTTAAGGAACTTCCCCGATTAGTTTTGAGGGTTTATTGGTTAAGGATAAAGGGGGAAAAGGGGGATTAGTTCACCCCTTTTAATTCAGATAAATGTGTTTTTCATGCAGAATGGTTCGATTTGCTCCGAATTTGGTATACCGGTTTATTATGTTAAGGAACTTCCCTGATTAGTTTTGGGGGTTCATTGGTTAAGAATAAAGGGGGAAAAGGGGGGCTAGTCCACCCCCTTAATTCAGATAAATGGGTTTTTCATGCAGAATGATTCGATTTGCTCCAAATTTGGTACACCGGTTTATTATGTTAAGGAACTTCCCTGATTGGTTTTGGGGGTTCATTGGCTAAGGATAAAGGGGGAAAAGGGAGGTTAGCCCGCCCCTCTTAATTTTGATAAATGGGTTTTTCATGCAGAATGATTCGATTTGCTCCGAAGTTGGTATACCGTTTTATTATGTTAAGGAACTTCCCTGATTAGTTTTGGGGGTTCTTTGGTTAAGGATAAAGGGGGGAAAGGGGGTTAGTCCACCCCTTAATTCAGATAAATGGGGTTTTCACGCAGAATCATTCGATTTGCTCCGAATTTGGTATACTTGTTTATTATGTTAAGGAACTTCCCTGATTAGTTTTGGGAGTTCATTAGTTAAGAATAAAGGGGGGAAATGGGGCTAGTCCACCCCTTTTAATTCAGATAAATGGGTGTTTCATGCAGAATGATTCGATTTGCTCCGAATTTGGTATACCGGTTTATTATGTTAAGGAACTTCCCTGATTAATTTTGGGGGTTCATTGGTTAAGAATAAAGGGGGAAGGGGGAGCTAGGCCACCCCCCTTAATTTATATAAACGGGTTTTTCATGCAGAATTATTCGCTTTGCTCCAAATTTGGTATACCGGTTTATTATGTTAAGGAGCTTCCCTGATTCGTTTTGGCGATTGATTGGTTAAAGATAAAGGGGGGCTAGTCCACCCCCTTAATTTAGATAAATGTTTTTTTTTTTTTTGCAGGATTATTCGATTTGCTCCAAATTTGGTATACCGGTTTGTTATGATAAGGGGCTTCCCTGATTAGATTTGGAGGTTCACTGGTTAAGTATAAAGGGGGAAACGGGGGTTAATTCCCCTTCACTTATTTTTTGAGGGGCATTATTCTTTAAAATAAGTGTATAATATACAATTAGTGTGAATAGCCTGTGAGCTAAATGCCATCAGTTTAGCTGGCACTTTTCTTTTTTATTTCCTATACAATCCCCTTTTTTTCCATCCGTCCCTTCTTTAACACCGATTTAAGACAATGTTATACCAAAATTTTGTACTAAAAATAATACATTGTTATTATTTCTTATTTGAATGCCCTGTGGGTATTATGCAAATTCATTATAAGTAAAAATTTAGAAGAAAATAGAAAGTTATAGTGGTAAAATGTTAAGGAAAATTAAACTCGCAAGTTTAACTTAAATCTCAATTAAAGAAAATTTTACTCGCTGCTGACCATTTCTTTTCTTTTTGAATCATTATGTCATTCGTCTATCAGATTAAAATATTATTTTAGCAAGTTTAATTTTACAGATTTTTATTCCCGAAAGTCATTAGATTGTGACATATATCATTTTAGAAGTAGTTAAGTAATAAACTATATTTTTACAGCTTACTTTATTTTTAGTTGCTTATTCAGTTTAAAAAAAGTGTTAAACTAATTAATAAAGGAGAATTATAAGTCTTCCAATAAAACAAATGTATGTATTTTTTTTATATAGTCATTGATATATCTGCTGGTTACATTTTTTAATGCAGATATCATCCCAGGCCATATTTTCAAGGATGATACACTATATTTTGTAAGATGGCCTTCGGAACTATTAGAAGTAAACTATTCTCAATATTTGAGCAAATATTTTCATAAATCTGATAAAATAAAATGTTATTAGTGAATCGCAGATCAATTACATGTATGTCTCCAGGGTGATAGAACATATCATGTAGCATCGATAAGATTATAATCAGTATTTCTGTTTAGTTTGTAATTATCATGTAGGGGAACATTTAATGTAAATGCATTACTTCGTGTTATGTTGTTTGGATTGAGCGAGTAATAACTATAAACTACATATAAATATCACTTCTAAACATGAAAGTCCTCAATAATTGCTATAAGTGATAAACATAAATTTTGAAACGGCAAAATACCTTTATTTATTTATATTTCAACATGTTTCATTGCATCAGACGGCAATATTCTCATACTATATACAGTGTGTCCAATATAACCTGACCGATATTTATTTTCTTAACCGTTGGTCCTAGATGCATACTTCCAATTACAAAAATGGTCAAAATTAGGTGCAGGGTTAAGATAAAAAAAGATTGAATCGAAAAAACAATTTAGTGAAGAATTACAGAAACTAAATTTTTATACGGTCCCCCAGTCCTATAAGTTATATTTAGTAAAATTTCCCTGTTACATTCGCAAGTAAAGCAAAAAAAAAAAAAGTCCTGTTATTCTACCATTAAAATTGACCGAGTAATAGCTCTTTAAAGTTGGAGTAATTTTTTTGCTGCATATTAGGGGCCATTCACAAATTTAGTAGAAATATAATTTCGTCAGATATATTAAAGAAGTGGTTGAGAGTAAAATTAGCATTGCAATATAAATTTGAAATCTTTAATCATTCTGACATATTACTGCAAAATGTACAATTTGTACTGAACATTATAAGAGGATATAAATAACAGATTTTGTGTTAAATAAAAGGATGAAAAACAACAGCCTCAATTCTTTACAGAATTACATATTTTTAAATGCATTTAGATTACACAGTCTTTCAAATTTTGGATTGTGGCATGTTTTTTAGCTTTTGAAAATTGATTCTTATGTATTTTTTAGCACTGAATCCGAAAATGACCTTCATTTTAAGCTATCACGTCAGGAATTTTCTCAAATCGCATATTCCAAAGTTAAAAGGCTAAAAGTTAAAATTGATCCCCCATCCCCTCTCAACCACATCTGACCCCCGAGCTGTTTAGCTGTAAGAAACCCAGTATAAGATAAAATACTCTTATAAATTATTGAATTAAATAAAATTAAACTGAATAAAAATGTCTTACATATATTTTACAGCATCAGATTTTTCGGTATTTTTTAACCTTGAAATTTACGATTTGCGAAATTCTTGACATGATGGTCAAAAATGAAGGTAATTTCTTGATTCAGCGTTAAGAAATACTTAAAATGTAATGATAAAAGTTAAAAAACACAACTATCGCAGGTTTATGTTATCTAATATAAAACTCTTTCTTAAACTTCTTGACAGTAATCCATTCGATCTTTTCTGTGTTAACCTCTGATATAAGTAGGTATAAGGTGGTAAGAGTCGAAAATTGTAATATATTCAAATGTCATCGGATTACAGTCAGTATGTAAAATTTAACTTCGATCGGACATTTGAAAGTAAGTTTAAGTTCGAGTACAAATTTTAAACTGGAAACGATCATTGCAAGTTAAATAAAACCTTATGAAAATAACGTAATTTTAATTAAAAGAAATCATAGCCTCAAATCCTTACAAAATAAAACATATGTTAAAATACAATTATTTTAACTAATCTGAAACTTAACTAATAAAAGTTAATCGTAATATTTGTACAATTTCTTTCAAAGCGGAGATACCTTGAAATAAATTTAAGTTACAGGTACACACACAACCCCTGAAAGCATGGTCGAAATCATCTGCTTTGTTGTGCAAAAAAAGTGGTATAAGTCATGCATTTCAAAGTTTCATAATTCGGTCAATTTTAATGTTAGTAGAATGAGACTTTTTCTGTCTTACTTGTTAGTTTTACAGTAAATGTTTAGTAAATATAACTTATAGGAGCGGGGGACCGTATAAAAAATTAAATTTCGTAATTTTTAAATAAACCTTTTTGCTGACCAAAATCGCTTTAAAAATAATTGTTTTCCTTATTTAAACCTTTTTTGTAATTGGAAGTATGCATCTAAAATTAACGGTTGAGAAAATAAAGGTCGGCCAGGTTATACGTAGACATGCTGTATAATGAAAATGTTGCTATCTCATACAATGAAACATACCGAAATGTAAATAAATAAAGCTATTTTGCCGTTTTAAAATTTATGTTTATCACTTATAGCACTTATTGAGCACTTGCATTAATAACTATAGAAATTAATTAAAAAGTATTTGAGAACTTAGATTGGAACTGATGATGAGAACAACTAACCGTGCTTGAATATTTAAAGGATATAAATTTAAAAGATTATCCATGTACATATATGCCAAACATGTACATACATGTGCATTCGTGGAAAAAAGAAAACATCCCTACTAACTCCTCAACAAATTATCGTAGAAGAAAGTTACTGTTACCGAACGATCGGAAATTAAGTCTACTTTTAAATGATGTATATAAAATTTGTTTAGGAGAGTTTCTACATATTAAAACAACCCAAACTTCATTTTTTTTCAATGGCAATACCCAATTTGAGCAAGATATTTCAAATCTTCGGTTCTTTCGTTCAAACTGTGCCCAGACACCAAATTTCACGTCATTTGAATGATACGTTTTTGAAATATAAACATTCAAAATTTAGTGTTTCTAATGTTAAATTACATTTTCATATTTTTGTTAATATAATCTGAAATTATATTCCTAATGTGCTAGATTTTTGTGTAGCAATAATGCAAAAGAAAGGGGAATTTGCATTTTTTATAATTTTATGATATGAATCATGAATGATGAAATTAATACTCGAAACAATTATAAATTGAAACCTACAAATTTTTTGAAGTATTTAGATTTATTAAGTCCTGCTTTATGGAAATCCAAAATTTCACATTTTTCTTCCAATTAATTATAAAATTAAACTTAAAGAACGGCAAAATGATGTTTTAAGGGGCTGTCTACGATAGAAGTGACTAGATATTTTAAAATTTCTTATGCTATCCTGTAATCTAGCACTCGAATGACTGCTTGAGTGGCGCTTAGGTGCTTTGATCAAGAAGGTGGCAATCTCGGCCAACAATCGTGTACCGAACTTCAATTTGGATACAGTCCCTAAAATACGCTCATTTTAAAGTCATTAATTTCTCGGAAACTTATCGTACGAATTGCATAAAAATTTATTTTCAGGCTAATTTCAGGCGGTGTAGATTTCATTTATGATGTCAGAATTGTACACTGCTATTGAAGTAAACAAAGTTATGGTTCGGTTTATTATATAGATGGCCCCGTAAGCAAATTTTATATACATCATTTAAAAGTAGAATTTATTACCAATTGTGTGGTATCAGTAACTTTCTTCTACGATAATTTTTTGCAGAGTTAGTAAGGGGTGTTTATTTTTTTCCACGACTGTACATGCATGCATTAATACATAAATGTATACTTATATATATATATAGGTAATGTTTTTGATATTGCGCATCAAAAAAAAGAAGGACTCATCGTAGTTTTTGTTTCGATGAAGTAATTTTAATTTACCTTGAAACATTTATTTTTAGGTTGATTATTTTTCAATCGCCTTGTTACAATCACTTCCCTTATGTACCCATATATGTATATAATGTTAATCTTATCGAAAATACTGAACCAATTTTAACCTAATTGAGTTTGTGTGTTAATTTTGAGGTAAGATGAGTTTGGCAACCAAGATTCTAGCTGTTATAGTTTACTTAAATTGATATACAAAAGCAAAAATGAGAAAAGAAAAAACAGAAAACAAATATTATATCGTGAATGTCCGACATTACTAAACCGATATAATGTTCAAATATCGTGGTTGAGTTTTTTTTAAATTAGGTATGCCGCTCTTATAGTTCGTTTACAAGGACATACACAATTTTCCGATGACATTCTTGTATGGTTTTGGTTATGTTACAGACTATGGACGAATTTTAAAATATAGTTTTTACAATATGATTACATTTTTTAAATTATTGTCTAATATCTAGCCCATTACACTTGGAAAGCGTATACTAAAATTTCTTTGCAAAATATTTTTCTTTTCAATATAACGAAGTTAGAAGGAATGCTACTAATCTGTTTAACTTTTAATGGATATGATCTATGTATTTAATTTGAAAAGAAAAAAATAAAGCTATTAACCAATTGTTCCGACAGTGACCTATGGGTATGTTGTCTTTTTAAGAATAATAATTATGATCATTTATGATAGTATTAGCAGTATGTATTTCTTTTGATTCTATTATTGGGACATATGCACAATATCTCCTTTTTTCGAAGGGTAAATAATGTATCAGATGAAACGCAAGCCTTCTAATTTTATATAATCAATTTTATGAAACACTTTTAATTATCCTATAATGGAATCTTATAATATGAAAACACCACTAATGAATGGGATTCAGTTTGATTTGAAATAGAAGTAGCTATGCAATTTTCGATGTATTTGAAAATTTAGGATGAAAACTGATAATCGCTAACAAATATTTAAGGGTAATATATTGATAAATTTATTCATTAATGCATAAATGATGTTTACTTTTAATATGTTTTCGTGGTACTTTTTTTAATAAAAAGAAATTAATTATCACGCATCGGAAAATTCTTTTCATGCTTATAAAATCGTGGGAAGATTTTATTTCTAATTATTTTTAATTTCTTATCCTGTATCAGTTTTTTCCCATTAAAAATGAAAGAAAAATCATTAAAGCAAAATTCATCATTCTAAAGGGATTACTAGTATAAACAGAAGATTATCCAGTAGAACGCTTAAAAGAAAAAAAAAAACGAACTTTTTAAGTATTTATATTTTTCGATGGATTACTTTTAAATTAGTTTTAATAGCGTATTTTTTTATGATCGGTGGTATATATGATTAAATATATATATTTTTGGATATTATTTTTATTTCAATTCCATGATAAAAATCAATCATATAGATTTTCCTATGTATGCTTAGTAAATGAATAAATTAAGCTTTTTTGGTTGACATTCTTTTTTTTTTTTGTATTTATTGATATTAAAAATTTATAAAACAAATTTTTACTAAATAACTAAAAATGTTCAAATAATTGGACGATAAAAGGGTCCTATTTTTTCATTTAGGTATATTAAAAAAAAAAAACAGAAATCATTTCTAAAATGCTTTTATCGCCTTATATACGACGCAACGTGGTCATTTTATACGTAAATTAGGTACAATGTTAGATTATTATCATAAATATGGCAAAATATTTTGTCATTAATGAAACACCTAACATTTACATGTACTTCTCTGTTATTAGTAGTGATAGAATGATATAGTCATCATTGACAAGTACCTTGAAAGTTGATAATCAACATTTATGTAACACTTTTAATTAATTAACTTACAATGGGCATTAATGTAAATTCATCACAAGTGCATGTGTTGTAGTTTGAGTTAAATGTGAAGTAACTACACGAATTAAGATGTAATTGAGAATTAATACAGGAATGAACCATCAAAACGTATAATAGTAGATTAATTAAAGTTGGTCCTATGACAAGTGTGCAAAAGGAAATACTTTTTTTTTGTTTGTAAAAACTTTAACAGTGATGATGAAGATGGCTAAATAGTTTCTGTTTTTAATTAGAAATAAGCCCTATGTTATCAGTTTAGCCTATAAAATGTTCTTTAATTAATTATCTTTATTTATTCTAAAATTGTTTTAAGTTATAAATAAAACATTTCAATTGCATTAAATATTTATTTCACTTATTCCTTGGTATCACTTATAATATCTGTAAACGTGCCCCACTGTTGCGTAAACTTGCCCCGGGAACAAAAAATTCAAAAAATTCAAAAAATTCAAAAAATTCAAAATGCATGCTTAGTTTCTTTGTAAGCAATATCAGGATACTTCCTTATCAATTTCATGAATTTTCTTCAAAAATTACGACGCCTTCCAAAGTGGCTCAATAAATGGCAATGTAAGCGGCATAACGGAAGTGGATTTGGCGTCAAGTGACATTTTTAATCGAAATACCACGGTTTTGTCATGAGTTGCACAGTAAACCAACCATACTGCTCAATGTGCATGAGTGTTTCGGTTGTTTTACCGAAAAAGTGACTTCCAAATCACTCAACAGTTGTGGTACTGTTAGTGGAAAGTCCATCCACCACGGTAAGGTCGTACCACATTAGATGGAAAAGGTCTGTTTTTAATTGTCCTTGGGCCAAAAACCGCATAAAAAGGACATAATGATTCCTTTTTTAATTGGCCTTTGGCCAAAAACGGCATAAAAAGCACATAATGATTCGTTTTTTAATTGTCCTTGAGTCAAACAACGCATAAAAATCACTTAATGATTCAGTTTTTATTTGTCCATGGGCCAAAACCTGCATAAAAAGCGAATAATGATTCTGTTTTTAATTATTTCTAGACTTCTGATGGGACAACCGATAACGATTAACGGTTTCAACTTGTGGGGGACAATGGTGGACAGCATAAGGAACCTGTCTGCACATGTCTAGCAATAATTAAAAACATAATCATTATTCGCTTTTTATGCAGCTTTTGGCCCAAGGACAATTAAAAACCGATTTTTCTCATCCAATGTGGTACGACCTTGTCGTGGTAGATGGACATTCCACTAACAGTACCACAACTGTTGACTGATTTGGAAGACATTTTTTCCGTAAAACAACCGAAACACTCATGCACATTGAGCAGTATGGTTGGTTTACTGTGCAACTCATGACAAAACTGTCGTATTTCGATTAAAAATGTCACTTGACGCCGAATCCACTTTCTTTATGCCACTTACAGCGCCATTTATTGAGACATTTTGGCACATTTTTTTCTTATGCCATACCGTTTCCCCTTACTTCCGGTAAATTCATTTCGAATTTGAAGTCATTCTGACCTGTGGTTGTTTTTTTTACAGAATTTAGAATGTTAAACTTTAATTATAATCACCCTGTATATTAAAGGGCCGAGAAATTGTTTGAATACAAAATTCAAATGCTTGTAACCTTGTGAAAAATAATCGCATCTCATGTAGTTTTTTGCAAATGGCTCAAAACAAACTGGAGAACAATAATACACTATATGGCCAAAGGTGACCGGTCACTTGCGATTTATGAGATTTTGTTCAATATCTAGAAAAATGCATGAGAAATTAACCTGAAATTGCAGGTGCGTAAACAGTATTGTATAGGTCATATATTTCCGCGACGATTTTTTCCCGAAACCCCATAGAGGACCGTCAAAAAATTAAAATAACGAATATCTTTTGGATAACCCTGTAAAAACTAATGGAGCAAAAGCATTTAAACTCGATATTATTAATAAGTGGCTTATTGTAATATACTGTGTCCATTTTTATGAGGATAGCATGTATACTTCTAGAGAAATTAAGGCTTTTATAAAAACAGTCCCAAATTTTGCCAAGTTTTTTGCTTATAATTTGCAGAGTTCTTAATATAAAAAAGAAAGATCTTTTCAGAAAATATGACGAATAACATTGTACACAATACCACGCAATCAGAATGAAAAAATAATAAAAATTGGATGAAAATTGAGCAGGTTTACTAAAAAATGTTTCGCTGCACATGCGCGAATGCAATCAAAATATAATGTGCATAATGTGTTAGAGAAGTGTATAGAGCAACTTTTGTAAAAGTCTCAAAAACATAGTTTTAAAAGTCCGGTAATAATCGTTTATAGAATAAGCTCAAAATTCGTTGTTCCCAAAATGAAGCAAAAACATAAGGGGTTGTATCGATATATCCATTGATTAGTGCCAATTTAGCATACACAATATTGCACGTAATACTGTATTTGGATACAATTTGTTATTGATTCAATTTCCATAATATACCTAAATAAATTTCTTTATCAGCTCTCTGCGCAATATTTCCATGGAAAGTTAACTATTCGAAATTTTTTTGTTTTTCTTTTAGGCCCTAATCATTTTTGTTTTATAAATTTCGAGTATTTTTTTATGTATTTTTCCCTTGTTCTTTGTTTTCTAAAGAAAATCTGTCAATATTAATGTAAAAACATCTCAGTTGAAAGGATAAATATGTTTTTGTTAACAAATTAGATTGTAACTCAGGATTGATGACTAGGACTATAGAAAATAATAATCGACTGTAAATTTCATTTATTTAAAAAGAAATAAACATAATTTTATGTACATTATTACTAATAAAATATTATTTATGTATTTTCATTAATTAGCATTATTTCTACTGTATTTTAAAATAATTCATAAATGATTTGTATTTCATTCACTCACATTCGATGCATATGTATGAAATAATTGAAAAATTAATAAATTCCTGTAACATATTATCTCCAAATAATTGAGTACATGTTCTATATACAGCTAGTGTTTATACTCTTTCTGAAAAACAGCGAAAATACTATTTATGTTTAGACATGATGTTAACACATGATAAACTTAGAGATTTCAGTTTTTCATTGAAAAATAATGCTCGTAAATTTATATTTGGAACCTTTATCATAAATAGTTTACTGTTATAAATATTAAAAGAAATTTGATTAATATTTAACTAAAACTTTTACCTATAGGTGTCAAAATTTAAAACTATTTAATTTTTTTATAGTGGCATAATTTTTACTTTCTTCTATCTTTATAAGAAGAAAGTCTTGGATTCATGAAAATTTTTGAAATCCGACTTTCAACGGATTTAAGCGTTTTATTGGTCAGAGTTTCCGAAAAACATGTTTTTACAAAATGTCTCTCAGTCTGTGTCTGGCGCACATTTTGTGGACGCTCTATCTGAAAAACTAATGGACGGAATTTAATAAAATTTTAGATTCAGTTAGTCTCTGATATAAATTGGTGCTGTTTACTTTTTGGTGTAAATAACCCAGCAGGTGGCGGTGCTATGCTGCCTTAGTCATGATTTCCACAATAGAAGAACTAAAGCACAGATTTTCAGTAAAAAGTCTTATTCAGTTAATCCTTGATATGATTTAATGCTGATAACATTTTGGTATAAATCACCCAATAGGTTTCGCGGGCTATACTGCATTATTCGTGATTATTGCAATAGGCAAAATTTGCAAAGAAGAATATTACATTGAAAAAAAAATATATATCACATTTTCAAAAAAAAAAAAAATAAATAAATAAATAAATTGCGTGATGTCGGTGTGGTAGCGTAGGTAGTGAGGCATTTTTACATGCACGTGATCTTGGACTAAGTAAACACTCAACTGCGACACTGAGAGTCACGTTCTGTAGCTCTTTCGCTTGCTGTATCAACAACATATTTGTATTGGGATAGAAAACCCCACCATATGCCAGGTGCCTTCAGTAATAAGATTTCTTTGGGCATAAACCGTTTCAGCAGAAGATTTTCATCATGAATTAAATTTATTGTTGCCATCGTCGAGAGAACGCTGATCCTGACAGTGTAAGTAAGTAAGTAAGCACCCACCCTGGGAACCCGCTTTTGGCTTATGGTTAGGTGTAACCCCCAAGCCCAGGGCAGGGAAAAGTTTTACTACCTGCGGAAACAAGCCCAGAACCCCAGTCTCCGGGAAAGAAGACTTCAGAACGACCCGCCTGACACGCCGAAGAGAGCACAAGAGGCAAGTGCCGTGTCCCCGGACCGCCTGTGAAAATTTATGATTATTTAAGATGGCGATTCTTTACCAATCACAATTGGCTACCCTATTGTTTCAGGGCGAGCCTAGAAATATATTACGATTATGATTTATATGTTTTGGAATTTACGTACTATTTGAAAAAATTTTAAGTATTTACATTCATCTTTTCATTTGATAAGAAATATTTTTTTCCGTTTTTTTCACCCTTTTAAACAAAAATATTTATACATATTTACAATATTTCTAGTGGTATTTAAGTTCTTAAAAATAAACAATCTCAAAAACACCCTTCCATACACCACGTGGACCCATGACATGTCCACCACAGGCAATCAGAAGAGGTAATTATTGAATGTATTTATATTGAATAAAAGAATAATGGCTATTGAGAATATCGTAGTTAGCATAAAGTTTTTTAAGTTGTACCGGGTCATTAATTATTTTTAGGATGTCCTGAAGGATTGTCGTTTCTGTTCTGTGAAATTTAAACTTCATGAATTTGCAGTTGCCGAAAATGTAATGCATCGGGTCTCCTCGACCACCACATTTACAAAGGTCGTCATCTTTTTTGCCGATATTATAAAGGAAAGACGGGAAGCTGCCGCGGCCTGTTAAAAAGTAAATAGATACTTTATCTTTTGAAATTATTTGGTTCTGAACTTTTGGTACCAGCCCGTGCGTATATCTGCCACCCCCTGAGTGATCCCAGTTGTACTGCCACCTGTCCAGTAATTGGGTTCGAATACATTTTATAAGATAGGACCGAGGCAATTTAACTCCTCGATCCACTGGTAGGTCGCAGTACTGGGCGGCATCATCCGCCAGTTCATTACCCGCTATGCCAATGTGGCCTTTTATCCAAGTAATGTAAAAAAATTTATTTTGATTTTGTTTAATTAAATTATGGATGTAATAAATTGAAGGGTTAGTTGGAAATAAATTGTCTAAGGCTTTAATAGTAGATTGACTGTCACTTAATATTTGGAATTTTGTATAAGGGGAGTTAATGGCCCAATTAATTGCGAAATTATTGCGTGCAGCTCCACCTGAAAGATTGAATTTTCTGCTCTTAGTTTGACTGTTTTTTCATAAATTTTAATGTTATGATTGTAGGCTACCATTGCATATGCTGTGCCAGAGTCCACCTTAGAACCATCTGTGTAAATCGAAATAAGATTAGTTTTTGTGATAATTTTGTCTGTAACTATTAAGTTATTTAAATGAATTTCCGGATTTATTTCATATTTTAGGATTTTATTTTCTATATCATCTTTACATATTGGTTTGGGTTCTTTAAGTAATAAGTTTTTATTGTGTAAAATATTGTATTTTAGATTTTTATATTCCAGTGTTATTAAGATTGGTGGTATTCCTAATAGGACCTGTAACGTATGTGTTGCAACATTTTTATATGTTTTGGTTATTGACGTGAGACAAGTTCTTTGGATGGATTGGAGAGCGCGTTTATCTTTTATCCTGAGGTCTCCAAACCACACCTCCGAACCATAATCTATAATTTTTTCTAGTACTGCTATGTACCACGTTCTAAGATAGCCTCTGTCCACCCCCCAAGTAGCCGAGAAGACCCGTTTAATGGATGAGGTTAGCTGTAAAATTTTGTTTTTTATGCTAGTTATGTGCTTGTCCCATTTTAAAGTACTCTGGAATATTATCCCTAAAATTTTTATTTCCTTTAATGGCTTGATGGTATAGTTACCCAATTTAAAGGTTGGTGGACGTTTATCCAAAGTGTTTTTCCCCAACATAATAAAAGTCGTTTTTTCCTTTGAAATCTGTAAATTTAAGTTATTGCAAATATTATAAAAAAGTTTTATTTTTTGGTTGGTTTCGGTCTCTAAGATGAGTCTGCTCCTCGCTTTGACAACCATATTGAAGTCATCGCAAAAAACATACAGGTCTTCGAATTTACTGTAAAAGTTTATTAAGATTATATTTGCTATGATTAGCCACAGAAGCGGCCCAAGGCACGACCCCTGTGGACAGCCTTGATAAGTTGGTCTTTTAATGTTATTTGATAAATAATTTGTTATTAGTTCTCGTTCGGATAAGAAGCTAAGAAGGATACATTTTAAATATTGGGGAATTGGTAATTCGTTAATTTGTTGACCCAAAGTGACCCAATCGATATTGTCAAACGCCCCTACAATGTCGAATGAGATAATGCTGCAGTATTTATATTTTTCAAGATACGTTTTTGCTTTATGTTTTAATTTGTTTAATAGTTGAATTGTGCTTCTGTTCTCACGGAAGCCATACTGGGCCCCGTGAAGAACATTTAATTTTTCTAAGTAGTGATTAATTCTTCGTTTTAGGATCCTCTCATAGATTTTTCCCAGCATGGGAAGGAGACAAATGGGTCTATAGGAGGAAGGTTGGCGTGGATTTTTATTACGTTTTGCGAAGAAGATCACATTTGCTTTTTCCATGATTTAGGAAAGTAGTTAAGAGTAAGACATTTGTTATATAAGTCACGTATTAGATGTTTAAAATTATTGTATATGTTTTTAATAATAAATGCATCAATTTTATCAAATCCAGGGGCTTTTAAATTATTTTGCTCATTAAGTGCTGATTTTATTTCTTTAAAAGATATTAGCGGGGGAGGGGGGGAAAGATCTTCCACTGCCGCTGGGTCCATGAGAGGTGGATGCGGGTTTTGATGTATTGGGAAATGGTGGTTAAGTAATATGTTGAAAGTGTCTAATTTTGTAGTATATGGGGTTGAACCCTGTAGTGTTGTGTGTATGAAATGATTATTTTTGAGTCTTTTATTCATTGTTATTTTAAAGGCTTGGCCAAATTTGTCTTTTGTTTTAGAGCAGAAACTCTGCCATGATTTAGTTTTTTGTTGTTTTATACGTTTTTTGTATATTGCTCTTTCTCTTTGTAGGAGGGTTCTCCACTTTGGGTCATTTGTTGATTTAAATCTTTTCCGTAATGCTGAGATTTTATTTCGCTGGACCTTCAGCTCTGCCGTCCACCAGTCAAATGTTGGATATAATTTGAAACTTTTTGTTTTTAGTGAGGATTTACAGGTGTCTAGAATTACTTGGTTAAAACCATCAAGCCATTCATCCAGTTCTAGTCGAGTTTTAGTATCAGATAAGGATTTCAGTAAATTATTAATTTTCGGTTTCAAGATGTAATTAATTTTTTTAAAATTTGAGTATCTTGTTTTAAATCTTTTAAGGTCTAGAATAACTGGTTTAAGATTTAATGAGAATCTGATATACCTGTGGTCCGACGTGCTCTCTACTGTGTCATCTACATACCATGAGTCCACGTAGTCCACCAGGTCTTGTGTACAAAGGGTTACATCTGGATTCCCCTTCATGGGACGATTCGGTTGTCCTATAAATGAATGAGGTGCCTCTATATCATTGATCAGAGTTAAGTTATTAGATAATAGTAAGTATGTCAAAAATTTTCCCCGTTCATCTTCTTTCTGATATCCTAAAAGTGACAAGTGGACATTGAGGTATCCTTCCATTATGATGTGATTCAATGGTTCGAAGAAGTCCAGCCACTTCATATCACCTCTGAAATCACCTTTTGGTCTGGCATACACAGAGCCTATTGTGATCTTGCCGGATTCAGTAGTAAGATTGACGAGTACTGCATTATCGTCTTTATATTTCTCTATCACTTCCACGTCCTTTCGAGTTACCACAACTGCCGCTGTTTTATTTTTTGAGATAAATGCTTGCCAATTTGACGGAATTGACCATATGGCTTCGTTAAAGTAGTAAAAGTCCTGTAATAGAAGAACTAGTATTTTATGCTGATTTGCAAATCCCATTAGGGTTGATGTTGCAGAACTTGATCCCTGTAGATTAATTTGAATAAAGGTTAGTTCATTTGGAATATATATTTTCTGTGGTTTTGCAGGGTTATTCAGAATTTCTGTTATTATTTGTTCTTGGTTTACTGTTAAATTTCCATTTTGAGTATTGGAGTTGTTTGAGTTTGTTGAGTTATTAGAATTATTTATTTCTTCATTTATCGGATTGAGCTTTCTTGATTAATTTGTATATTTTTATTTCTCTGTGACTGGTAGTACTGTAGTGTTGGACAGTCTGATGAACTCGATCTATGCGGGAAGTCGCTATTTGTTCCAGCACAGTTTCTGCCTATATCGAATTTATTTTATTTATTTGTGCTAGATTGCTTCGCTGTAGTATTAAATATTGTAAAGTCGGACATTCACTAGAACTAGCTGCATGCGGGAAGTCACTCGCACTCCCCATGCAGTTTCTACATCTGTGTTGTTGTGGTTTATTTCTGTAATAACAATATTTTTGATCATGGCGTCCTGCACAGTATTCACACGTTGGAGATTGTCGGCAATTCTGATCCACGTGTCCGAAAGATTGACAGTTCTTACATCTTAATATAGGTTGGTAAGGTGCAATCCTGACCGATGTAAATCCCATGACGATCTTTCGTTGTCTCAGTAGATGAATCGCAACTGGAGCTTCTGCTTCAAAAATTAGTCGGTATGTTGAAGCTTTTTCTCTTTGTTTTCTATTAATGTAGTTTATTGGAATATCTGAATCCTAAAGATTTTTTAGATTGGTTATTATTTCTTGTGGATCCATATATGTCGGGATCCCTAAAAGAATCAGTTTTCGGAGATCCGCAGCCTTATATTCTATATCCACAATGTCTTTTAGGGTTTCTATCTTCTCAATCGTCTCAAGCAGCTTATTCGTGTTTTCATCACTAAACGTTTTAATTATTAGTGTATTTTCGTTTTTGGCAAGTTCACAATATATTTGTTTATATTCAATTGTGTTTCTAGTTTCTCTTGTTAGCATGATTTTTATGTCATTGAGCGACATTTTCGTGTTTTTCTGCCGAGTTATCAGGATAGCTGCTTTTGAATACTGTGCATGTACCGTTGGAATTGTTGTCTTCTTAGGTATTGCAGCCACCTCCGAATATAGTGAATTATCTGTATTTGCCTGTATGTTTTCTTCTATATTATTGCATTTTATGATTGGTTGTTGTTCCTCTACTGTTTCTATTTTTTCTCTTATCTTTTTAAGTTCTTCCAAGATGATTCTAGTATAAGGTATCGTTTCTTCTGTATTTTGCTGTTGAATTAAGTCTTCTATTACTTTATTTTTGTTTCTAATTTCTTTTAATTGTTTTTCTATTTCTTCTTTGTATTTTAATTCTTTTTCTAGTAGTTCATTCAATTCTTTATTGCATTTTTCCAATTCATTTGTTAGAGTGGGCTGTTCTTGCAACTTCTTAATCGTTTCTAATTGATATTTTATGATTTGTTCGTGTTCAAGGATTTTTTGACGTTGATCTAACGTCACCTTATTGACGGTGTTGAGATTCGCCGTTATTCTATTATTTTCTTCTCTTTGTATTTCAAGGTCTTTCACCATTTCACTTGCTTTAAAGATAATTTTGTCTAGGTATTTTTTAGCTTCTTCACAATCACCTCTTCTACTACTTCTTGTAAGTGATTTATAAATCTCTATCATTTGAGTCATTGTCACCTTCTTTATAGCAAGTTCACCATATCTCGGCGTGGCTACTTCCCCCGGAGGATCTTGAGTCGACATTGAGGAATTTTGTGTGTTGTCTTCTTGTATAGATATTTGAGTTGCTCTTTCTTCTGTAGTTTTTAAGTCATGTCTGCCCGATTTTCCTGTCACCGTTCTTCTACTCTTCTCCTTTAATTCTCTAATCATCTTTTCCTGCTGTTTCGCTCTTTTTTCCAGATTATTTTTGTTGTCATCTAATTCTCTTATTTTTTGTTTTATTTTGATGAGATATTTTTCTGCCATACTAGACGCTCCTTTAGCATGAGTGCTCTTCGTCTTGCTGTAGCTATCTATCAATTGTTCCAGCGACATTAATTTTGCCATGGGTTCTGAATATGTTGTCAGATTTTTTGGAAGGTCTTTAGTATTTAATCTTGGTGTTGAGTGTATTGATATACTGGAATCAAATGATCCTTCAGTTTCATGCTCCATAAGATCCTTTACTCTCTGTGGCTTTGGAGTCGCCTGGGCAGTTATTAACTGATTTTCTAATTCTTGGATTGTCTGATCCAATTGTATCATCATTCTCTCTTTTTCCTCTACGATTTCTTTCAACTCCATTATTTCATGTTCTTTTTCCTTCAAGTTTTGCTCAATTTCGTCAATTTTCATCAGAGCACATTCTAATTTTTCTTTGTACTCTGCTATTTTAAGTTCGTTTTGTTCTTTAATTTATTCTTCTTTTTATTTTTTAATTTCTGACTGTATTCGTGAAATATTTGTAGGAGCGTCGGTTCCGAGCTACTTATTTCATATGAATGTTCGCCTATTGAAGAGATTTTTTCTTGTATTTGTGACTTATTCATTATTCCACTTTTATTTTGGACTTTTTATAATCTATTATTTCGTGAGAATTATTTATTTAGTAAATTTATATCTGAAAGTTATATTGTAACTGGATCGGGGAGCCACTAGGCCCCTGCCACACATCTTTGAAGGAAAGGGAAATAGATAGTTAAAAGCAAAAACCAGTGGTCGTAACCACCGAAGATGACTTAGAATAAAATTAAATTGCCAAATGGGGGGTAATTTTGAATTAAAAAAAAAAAAAAAAAAAAAAAAAAAAAAGATAGTGATAGTAAAACCATTACTAATGGGAGAAAAGAGGGAAGTATGTGCTATTGCTCCCGTGCCACCAAGACCATACACTTAATTATCAGTTACTACTCTTTTACCAATAACATTGTTCCCCTGTGAAAAATGCATTACTGCATGTATACATTATCTCACTATTTTTCACAGGAGTTGTAGCGTTAACTTTGATGAGGAATTCGTAATTATGTACAATATAAAGAATTATATAATATAGTATATAATATAAAATGTAATTTAATTCAATTTTAAATAATAGACAAATTTACATATGTACATTTTTGATATTGATAATTTGTTATAAATCATTGAAAGTAATTTATTAGTACACAAATTTACATTTAATCACTCTTAATGTTGATCTGTTATGTACAACTTCAGCAATATTGCTCTAGTATGAGTATTGCACGTCGAGTCTCGATTTCCCGTAAACGAACCAAAAAAGGAGTAAAAAAGGAGTAAAGGGAGTAATGGTAGATTGGGTGGACCTGTCAGATGGAAAACATTTGGAAAATATTTCTTAATGTACTGCAGTAGGAAAGCAAACAATACTCATCCAACACTACAAGGGTCCCGCCGACTTGCCTGTAAGATAATGTAAAACACAATATAACAGATTTAAACTTTAAAATTTAAATGTAAGTGCGCCAAAATCAGTGCAGGGACCTCCCAAGGACCAAGGAGGGTAAAATGAGACGGAGAGGATAATGCCAACAGCAATGTAGTGCTAAATGTAAAATAGTAAATGGGAACAAGAATGTAGGACATGGTATGACTCAAATTTAATAATCGTTTACATTAAACCCAGTAATCAAAAAAGTTGCTAATAATAAGGAAATGAGTGCTAATTGTAGTAGTGATTAATGGGAAAGAATATATGACGTATGGGGAATCCCAATGAAAAACAGAAGAATAACTCAAATAATAAAAAAGTAGTCAATGCTAAGCCAAGAAATGTGTGCAAGGTCAGATAATTAAAATGAGAATAAAACTGTTGGCAACCTCCAGTACATTCAAGAAAAAACCAGAATAGTAATCCAGTAACAACAGAATGTATGTCATATGAGTAATCCCAATGATCAGTAGAATAACTCAAATAATAAAAAAGTAGTCAATGATAGGCAAAGAAATGTTTGTGTGGTCAATTAATTATAATGGGAACAAAATTGTTGGCAACCTCCAGTACATTCCAGAAAGAACCAGAGAAATAACCCAATAAACAAAAAAGTTGCTATTGTTAAGGATAAAAAATATTAAATGTAAAAATGTATATTGGGATCAAGAAAATATGCCATATGAGTTATCCTAGTGGAAAAAATCAGAAGAATAACTCAAATAATAAAAAAGTAGTCAATGTTAAGCTTAGAAATGAGTGCAAGGTCAAATAATTTTAGTGGGATCAATATTGTGTGCAACCCCTAGTACAATCAAGAAAAAACCAGAAAAATATCTTAATAATTGTAAAAGTTGCCAATGTTAAGGAAAAACCTTAACAACTTATAAAAAGTGTAAAATGTGACTTGGGACTGTTATAACAGTCGAAAATGAATGTAAATTAGAAAAAACCATGTCTCTAGCCCAATTAGGAAAAAAGTAGCAACTGTTATAGATAAGGGAGGGAGGCAAAAAATGGTGCAAAAGATGGTGACAGTAGAAATAATAATGTAGTATACAAAAAAGTGTCAAAAATATGACAATAACAAAAATAAAAGCTATTATAATGAAGAGCCACATTTGACCCCTCCCCGGCAGGCCCCTAATTGTGCTAGAGGTAAACGGAATAGTGGAAAAGACGAGGGGAAAAGTTCACTTAGGCTGCAAGCAGCTGATTTTGGCGCAGCAGAATACCCCTACGACCAATACTTTTCGAGTTATTTAGCTTTTTATGCAATAATTCAAGTGTAAAATACATCCATCAGAAACAAAATGGCGTGTTTTAGTGATTAGATGGCAAACCTAGTAGTTAATTATTGTGCTAAAAGTTGGAGAAGACCTTCTTATACATGTTGCCATTGAAAAAATAGTTAAGTGTTCGTTATTAGTTTTTTATTATAATTAATTTATGTATTATTTTAAAGCGTTGAGAAATTTTTTGAGAAGGCAACCTACTTGAGTTTTCAATAGATAATGTGCATGTGACGTCACGAAGACATAAAAAAGTACAACTCAACTTTCTGTTGGCAAAACATTTGCGTGCTTCAGTATTGTTTTCTATGTATTTTGCGTCTGTTTATTATTATTTTTCGGCTTAATTATTTATATAATTACTTTTTTGGCTTATCCTACTATTTTACAAAATGATGATGAGTTGTAGTGCATATGGTTGCACTTATAGACATGAAATAGGAGGTAATAAGGAGTTTAAATTGCTTCGAAATCATGAACTGCGTGAAGGTAATGGATAAGCTTTTAAACGAAAAGACTTGTTATCAATTCATGCCTCAAGAATTTATAATAAATGTTTTCAAACTGGTAAGAATTTTTCATTTTCTTGCAATATAACAGATCGCATATATATATATTCCTCTTAGGAATTAAATGCTTTTCTCCTTGTGAGATTTTTATTTTAAACATGACATCTACAAATATTTTAACTAGATCGTCTTGTTTCTATGTAGAGCCGTACCGAGTACTCGGTAAATACTCGGTACTCGGCTTACTCGGCCAATTTGCCGAGTACTCGGTACTCGGTGAAATTTTGGCCGAGTACTCGGCCAATACCGAGTAGTTGTAAGAATTTCATTTTTTAAGCATATGAATTTAAAACTGATCTGTAAAAAGTTATTTGAATATCAATGTATAATATATGCAATAATTCATAAAACTATTTACTTGGTATTTAACAACATGTCTACAAAATATAGTAAAAATTAAGAACAAAAACCCTCATAAAATAATTCCAGATTAAAATTTAGTATCACATTTATACAAATAAAAATAAGTTCTTTTTAAATATATAGGAAAACAGAAAAGATTATTATTTTGGATAAAGAAACTGAAAATACAACAAATGTAATAAAAAAAAATAATAATTAAATTTATAATATTTCAAATTATGGTGCAAAAACACCAAACGTTCTGCATTATCAGTAGACAGGGCATTTCTTTTACTACTATAAATTTGGCCTGCCTCTGAAAATATACATTCAGAATAAACAGTGGTTGCAGGTGCACATAAGAATTTTTGGTACTTTTCGGTTAGCCTGGTGCCAGTGTTATATATGCATATTTATAGACATACATATGTAAATATACATATATATCCATATATACATATTGTATATATATATGTAAATATATATGTATATATACATATATGTATGTATATAAATATGTATATATAACACTAGCGCCCAGCTAACCGAAAAGTACCGATTTTTTTTGCAAGGTTGTCCATAATCAGAAAAGTTCTTTTTTCTCCCCCCCTCCCCCCATGCAAATGGAGTGTCAGTTTTACATAAGTCTTCTGTTAAGAAAGTCTGTATTACTTTTTGTACCTCTCTTTTTATTTTTCTCTTTTTTATTTTTAATCAAAAGAAAATAAGGTACAGTTACAAAATAAATGTGAATTGTTTTCCATTATTCAATGAATTGTTACAGTAACCAATAAACATTTTTATTTTTGACAGACAGATTTCAGGTATCGGAATAAATTAGAGGGAGTTGAGGAATGTTTTAATTTTATATTGGTTAATAATTGTACTTGTTATGTGTCAATTCTTTTTCTTTGCTACTGTTTTGAATTGTCAAAAAGTGTCTTTAAAAGCTGCACAAATAAATTTCAAATTTAATTAGTTAATTTATATATATATATATATATATATATATATATATATATATATACACACAGGTATATATATATATATGTACACAGGTATATTTATATATGTACACCTAAGCTCACATTATGTGCACATCAGCATTTTATTCTCTTATTACACAACTACTCGGTACTCGGTATTCGGTACTCGGCTACTCGGCCAAAGTACTACTCGGTACACCACTATTTCTATGCACATTATTAGAGTATTAAAAGAATTTAAAATACTCAAGGAATGTTTATTTAGTTTTAAAGTAATTTAATATCAATTCAGAATTCTGGAAAATACAAGCTACATTTTCACAAATTTCCTTGTCATACAACATGTTAGACTGTGTATATAAATTTTTAATCGTTTTTATGTTAAACCCTTAATCTCTACTCTAGAGTTGGGCGATTCATTATTTTACTCGCCTCTAGAGAATGTTTTTTTTTTATGGGACAAGTTGAATTTTTAGACAATCTGAAAAACTATAGAAGATATTCTGAAACTTTTTTTTTTTTTCCCAGTTTGCTATTTTTGCAACTTTCCAAATGATTGAAATGTAAGCATGGTACTACTAAGTTCTATCCTATAACCAAATTTTCCTCTTTTGTATATACTATAGTCTTAATTTTAAACAAAAAAATAAGAATATGCATTTCAGACATAATAATTAACCATTTTTCCAATTGCATGTTTTTTTGTAACAAATTTCAACTGTATGTTGCATTTTGCAGGTTTTTATTTAAAAAATCAGGCTAGTAAGATTTTCTTGAAAATTTCCAATTAAACTCCTGCCTCTCATATTGTAAAGAAGTAATGAACAATATGAAATCTAATGAATACATTACATATGTAACCATAATGAATTATATAGGGTGGAAATCTGGCATAGATGTTCTATACTCACCAGGGTACTTAAATCTTGTCATAATTGCCTGATATGGTAACCCGGCTATTGTTGTTTAGGCTACTTCTTAGTTATCCCGTCGACCAATTTCGCCAAATTATACTCATTGACATAATTTTTATTTTAAATAATGAAAGAACAAATAAATTAGTAAAACATTAATAAAAATACAAATAAAACTTCGAATTAATGGTTTTATTGGCCATTATTGGCATTTAATCTTACAATTTGACGACAGTAATTTGGTCGACGGGATAACTAAGAAGTACCGTTGTTTATTTACTTTTATTTTAATTGTCTGAGCGAAGCGAAGGCTAATACTCAGCGAAATATTACTGTCCGGACACTTTACTACTACGAATGATATTAACGCCATGTCCTACTAAAAAAAAAGCCTAATAAAAACCTTTCGTCAAGCATAACTCAAAAAATATTTGTCGGATTTCGTTTCTGATTGCACCAGAAGTTACCTATGAGGGTCGCCTACTGAATGCACCTACTATGAAAAATAAGTTCCAAACCGTTTAAAAATTATATAGAAAAAACTCTTTAAAAAGCACAATTTATCTGCATACGTCACAGAAATTTGGTGTGCGTCACTTTCACCGGTTGATGTTTTCGTAGACAACTGGTTTAAACACATGGAGCAAATAAAAAAAAAAATACGCACGCAGTAATATTGAATAGATCAGTTTCAACCACGTGATCACAAATCTTGCAACAACCCGTGGCAACCAGTTTTGGTGGGCAAACAAATAATAATACAGTATTCCGTAACACGGTGACCGTTTTTAGCCTGTTGTATAAAATCTGGCATGTTGTATGACATACAATTGTGGATGATTAAAACAAAAGACATGAGTGTTTATTGATCCGGGAGGTTATCTTTCTCTGGATGTTTGTCTGTCTATCATACAGCATGCAATTTTCTTGTAAAGGAGGATATTATTATGCAGTAAAACCTCCATAACGGACACACCCTATTAGTGGACAACTCTATTTAGCGGGCATTTTTTCGATTACCAACCCTTAAATAACTGTACATTTTTTACTCTCAGTAGCGGACACCTCCAAATAGAGGACAAATTCTGCCCTCCCGAGGTGTTCGCTATTCAGAAGTTTTACTGGTAAAACCTCCATAGCGGACACACCCGATTAGCGGATACCTCTATTTAGCGGACATTTTTTCGATTACCAACTCTCAAATAACTGTACATGTTTTATTCTCAGTAGCGGTCACCTCTAAATAGAGGACAAATTCTGCATTCTCGGGGTGTCCGCTATTCAGAGGTTTTACTGTATATAATATTGATAATTATTTTACAGGGCCGCACAAAAGAATAAGAATATATGAAACGAATATAAACTAAATTCGGGATTGGTAGATCGCTGTTGGTAATGTAATTTTAGGATGTTGTTACAATCATCCGCAGCATGTTTTTAAGAGTTTCGTTCATCTAACGAAACCCTACCTGTCTCAATCCTTTGTCTGTCTGTTTGTCCGTCTGTCACAGAGCCCGTTCTTAGAAACTCTATATGTCGGGGACTTGAAAATTTGCATACTTATAGCTGAACACCACACATCAAACGGCAAATAATAAAATTTTGAAAAAGTCTAATATTTAACCCTCTGGGCTCTAACTTGTGTATTTTAAGCAATTTTTCTAACTCAGCCCCTAATTTAATTAAGTTGGAGACATGAAATTTTGCATACTTATAGCTGAACATTTCACATCAAACGACAAATAATAAAATTTTGAAAAAGGCTTAATATTTAACACTTTGGACTCTAACTTGTGTATTTAAAGCAATTTTTCTAGCTCAGCCCCTAATTAAGTTGGAGACATGAAAGTTTGCATACTTATAGCTGAACACTTGCGATAACACGATAAATCATAAAATTTTGAAAAAGTCATATTTAACCCTCCGGTCTCTAACTTCTGTATTTTAAGCAATTTTTCTAACTCAGCCACTAATTAAGTTGGAGACATGACATTTTGCATACTTATAGCTGAACGCCTCACATCAAACGACAAATAATAAAATTTTGAAAAAGGTCTAATATTTAACCCTCTGGTTTCTAACTTGTGTATTTAAAGCAATTTTTCTAACTCAGCCCCTAATTATGTTGGAAACATAAAAATTTGCATACTTATAGCTGAACACCTCACATCAAACGACAAATAATAAAATTTTGAAAAAATCTAATATTTAACCTCTAATATTTTGTCTCGCGCAATTTTAAAATTTAAACTGTTTTGCAATACTATTTTTTGTTCATTTTGCATAATAAGTGTAATGTGACGTAATTTGTTCTATTTCAGATTTCTAACGCATGTTAATTTATTTATTTTGCAATATCCTTTCTCTTTTAAAATTCACATGTAAATATAGTTTTTATAGCGTAATTTCCAATAAGTGCCTACTTTTTATACCTATTTATTTAATTCTAATTTGAAGTTTTTTTTCTGTTTATAATAGTAACGTGTAAATAATTTTTTTATTTGAAGCAAATATTATTGTTTGCGCTGTTTATACAGTTGGAAACAGTTTAAATTAATACCATTTTCAAAAATATGTAAAAAATATCTGTCAAAATGCTGAATATTTGAATTTAAAATAGAAATAAAACCTCAAAAAATGAGTCAAATTAAAAAAAACTAATGAAATCTGCAGACCGGGATCTTCTATTGAATAAAATGATCTAAAAATGATTAAATTCCCATGTATAGCTTTTGCTCTTATAATTTTTTTTTAATGGAACGATTTTGTCCAACTTTAGCATTAAATATCTCTTAAAATAAATCTTCGATTTGAAAACTGTATGCATTAGTGTGTTGATCAAACATTTCGCTATAATACCACCGATTTTCATATATTTGTATGCAATAGCTTTCTTAATATTAATGAAGAAAGACCTCCGGTAACAAAAAATTCAAAACCGGCGGCGGTGGTGACAGCGTTAGTTACTTTTTATAGAATAGAGAGATATATAAAAATGAAAACTTGTCTATCTGTCTGTTTGTAATTCTTTAAAAAATCTACAATTTGGAAGCCAAAATTGTGAAGAGATACGTACATGTGTATTAAAACATAGCCGAGACAACTAAAGTAGTCCGGAATCGAAATAACTTATAGTTAATTTTTAATTAATTAAAAACCACCAATTTAACAGCAATTTCTTATCAAATTTAAACAGTTTTCGTTATAGCAGTTGCCAACAATTAAAAAACACAATAAAATTATTACTACAACAATTAATTTTCTACTGCAAGATTTCCACGTGAAAAATGAAAATGAAATAAATAGTTTGCCGAATTAAAAAAAAAAAAAGGTGAATATTACGTCATAACTTTTCCATTGCAAGATATTCACGTGAAATATGAAAATGAAATAAATGGTTTGACGAATTTAAATGAAAGTGAATATAACTTCATAACTTTTCTATTTCAAGGTTTCCACGTGAAAGAGGAAAATATTACGTCATATTGGAAATATAAAGGGCATGGTGGAAATAGTATTACGTCATATGAGTGTGAAAAATGTATTGAAGCATGATAAAAACCCGATTAGGGAAATATTGGCGTATTTTAACATTATTGCTCCAATTATAAATTGAAATAAGTTCATTTATAGCTGTATTATTTTGCGTCTGTTATATACATTTATACATTTTTATATAGCGTTATCATATGATTCATTCAAAAACATTTCGACTGTTTTTTTAATGTTTGTTTTGTATTGTATGTTAAATTTTGAAATTGATTTTTCAGAACAAACATCCTTCAAATTCTGGGCAACGCCGGCACTTTAGTTTGTAACAGATAAATGACTTTTGTATCTGTACATCTAATGCTGATATTATAAAGTATTTAATATTATTAATGCTTGTCCGTTTGTGAGGTGTTATCTTTGAAACTACATAGCCAACTTAAAAAAATGTTGGTGCCATCTCTGCTCCGAAAAAAAGACTATTTTATGTCAGTGCAAGAACCTACATCGCTGCAGGAGCAAAAAAATTCTAAAATTGTGATTTCTACGATATTGATTGGGTTAGAAACTTTAAATTTGGTGCGGTAATTACTTTTAAGATGTAAATACTCGTAATGGACGCTCTCTAAAAGATTCAATTTGACGGATAAACGTAAAAATTTCTAGAAAGGTTCTAAACTATGATTTATTTGGAATACTGAAATTTTTGGGATACTGTTGGGGTTAGAAACTAGAACTTTGGCATGGTAGTAATTAATAAGATGTAAATGCTCGTTGTAGAACGAATTCTAAAAATAGAAAGACTAAACAAAGCGGAAAAAGATCTAAAGATGATCTAAGTAACGAAGAACATGAAACTGTTAGGGATATAAACATGAAAATTGACATGGCTGCATTTATCATGACGTAAATTCTCGCAATAGAACAATTTCTAAAAATGTCGCTATATAAAACAGTGCAGAAACAAAAAACTTTCAAAAATTTTCTATTTCTCTGTTACTTCTGAGCCCAAAATCTTGAAATTTTGCTTTGGGTTAGTTTTAAAATATACAATTGTCTCTATGAATGGTTTCTAAAAAATTTAAAATTTAAAAAGATGAAATTAACGGAAAGTGATCTCAATTACCATTAATTTGGAATTATTAGGTACAGCAACTTTAAATATTTCATAATGCTGCAAACATGCGATTTAAATGCAACAAAACTGATAGATACCCACCTAGCATTAAATAAATTGTGTAAATATTGAATAAAGACCTGTATGAAACAGTGAGTAGGTTTCCCGAAAGTACTTGTTAAAGGGTTCCTTCTCTAGGCTTTTCTCTCTCTCGCCAAGGCCACTAACAGAGGGAAGTGCCATTTTAAATGTGATATGAATTTTTTATCCGATTGATTTTTCTAGACATTTTATCATAAGGTCATATTCTCAATTATCATTAGTATATTTTTTATATATTAACTTATTCTGGTGAAATTTTGTAATCGGGTTCATATTGACGTATGTTAGCTTGCATGATTTGCTGAATAAATATGTATGGATTTGTAAATTACTTCAAATGACACTTTGACAGCTCAAAAGTTATGCAGACGATATATTCAGATCTTGTGTCATACTTTATGTTGTAATCATTGCCGATTTCTTTTATTTAATACATGCTAAATACAGCTCAACTTGTGCAGAATATGTTTGAAAACAAAACAATACAGCGTATGTAGTGGCCAGCATACACTCATCATTTAAATCCGATCGAGCATATCTAAAACACAATATAACGAAGCATTGCATGCCACTTTTGATGTATTCGGTACTTTGAAACTATATTAGATTTTGAGAAGAGAATTCCTTAAATGTTATCGACAACCTCATTGCATCCGTGGAAAACAGATATTGTAATTATTAACTATTCCGGGGGAGCACACACCATATAAAGTATAGTCCAGTCTTTTTAAACATCATATATTTGTCATTTAAAGTTACTCAAATTGGAGCGGAGCGTCTGATTATGCTCTTGACATCAATTTATACAGTTAAAATTCCGATATAAGTAAATTAGTGTCTCATTTTCTATTTTACTTTTAATATATTGCGTACTTTCAATTTTATATCCATGCATGGCTGTCTTGAATGGTTTGATTTCCCATTTTTTTAAACAGTGTATACGAATTTATATATAAGATTTTGTAATTCTACAATTCGTTTATTTTCATCATTTCATTTTTTCGCAGTATATGGACAATTAAAGATAACACCTCATTTTCTTTGCTTCCACATGTTATTATTAAATCTATGTTCTCAGTAATATCGCTCAGACTAATCCCTCTGAGGGAAGTCCTAGTTATATAAATTGTTTTGTTCTATAGTTATTAAATAAACTTTTTTCATTTATTGTTATTTCCTTTTTAAAAGAACTAAATATATATATATGTAACTGGTATTTGGAAACAAAGTTTTTGCCAGATTGGCGTCAGAAAAAATTTGTAATTTGAAACGAACCGATGTATATATGAAATCTCTACTGGTATTCATTGGAACTATAAAGAATAGAATGGTTGCAAAATGTCTGTGAACATCTCTGCTCCAATATATTAGTAATGGAGACATCCAATGACCTTGGAAATACCGAACTAACTAGAGTAAATTTGATGAAGAAGAATGATGAATATCTTTCAATTATGCTTTGTCAAAAAAAAAAAAAAAGTTCAATGAGAGGCCAAGAATCAGAGTTATTAAAAAATATTTGAAGAGATCATCAAACCCTAAGGCAGGTGAAAGAAAAATACTGTGGCAATTTAGCAGATAAAGCAATTTTCGGTATTGCCAATGAACAAAAATGAAAGACAGAAAACAAAGTTTTAAATTCAAAGATGTCTTTTAATATTAAAACCAAGTTTTGATGTTGTTGTGTAAACTTTTTTTTCTTTTTCAAGGTTCCAGAAGTTTATTTTTTCTTTTGTGGATTATGGCTACCGGCGATACCACGTAAAAAAAAACGCACCTTTGTGCCCTACCTCAAACATTTAAGACCTTTAATAAACATCATTGAATAGTTTTCTGGTCTTAATTTAAGGTGGTGTGGAAAAGGGCACTTAGAAGATTTTCTTTACTCATTTTAGTAGGCATATTATTTCTTGTTTTGATTTTGTTCCATAAATTTACACAACTTTTATTTATTGTAGTTCAATAATTATATACAGTACAGAAACATTTAATTAGAATGGTTATGGTCATATGTATACCAGATAATTGATTGAGCAATAAGCAATATCCATATGATCAGATTTGTAGAATGTATGTGTAAATGTGGCATTGTTTCCAATTTAAAATTAACACATTGCATGCGGGTATATTTTGCCATAGACATATGTAGCGGGTGTATTTTCATTTTTGCTGTTTTAACTTGATTTATGAGGACAAGTTAAAAATATATTAAAAAATATAATAATAATATTAATAATATAAATAATAATTATAATAAAATATAATATTAATAAATAAATAATATCTAAAAAATAAATTAAGCTATTTAACATAATAAAATTATTAGTGATCGACTGAAAATTCATTTTAGTTTTTGGCGAAAATTCGGCTGGACCATAACTATCTGTATTCCAAAAATCTTGTTTCATCCTTCAGAAATTCTCAACATTACTCATCAATTTGAGCTGTATCGACTCAAATTAGACTATTCATTGCTATGAACTTCATTGTTTATAATTAATCAGTTATGACTGACTCAAGACGCGAGTGTTATTAAGCTAATTATAAAGCAAGCAATGCATATATAATTAAACTTTTTCACATAGTCATTAACAGCTTCAGACTTAACAGTGATAAAATATTTTTACTTTGAAACTGCAGAAGTGTTTTGAATACTCTTTGAGAAAGTTCTAGCATAACAGAGGATCATTTACAAAAATCGCTATGAAAGATAAATCGAGGTGTGTATACCTAAAACTAGAGCCGTACCAAGTACTCGGTAAATACTTGTAAGAATTTCAGAAAGTAGTTGTAAGAATTTCATTTTTTAAGCATATGAATTTAAAACTGATCTGTAAAAAGTTATTCAAATATTAATGTATAATATATGCAATAATTCATAAAACTATTTACTCGGTATTTAACAATATATCTGCAAAATATAGAAAAAGTTAAGAACAAAAACCCTCATAAAATAATTCCAGATTAAAATTTAGTTTCGCATTTATACAAATATAAGTTCTTTTTAAATGTACAAGAAAACAAAAATGACTTATTTTGGATAAGAAAACTGAAAATACAATAAATGTAATAAAAAAAATTAATAATTAAATTTATTGTATTTCAAATTATGGTGCAAAAACACCAAATGTTCTACATTATCAGTAGACAGGGCATTTCTTTTACTACAATAAATTTGGCCTGCTTCTGAAAATATGCATTCAAAATAAACAGTGGTTGAAGATGCACATAAGAATTTTTTGCAAGGTTGCACATGATCGGAAAAATCCCCCCCCCCACCACACACACACACACACCATGCAAATGGACTGTCAGTTTTACATAAATCTTCTGTTAAGAAAGCCTGTATTTCTTTTTGTACCTCTCTTTTTATTTTATTTTTTATAAGAAAATAAGGTACAGTTACAAAATAAATATGAAATGTTTTGCATTATTCAATGAATTATTACAGTAACCAATAAAAATTTTTACTTTTGATAGGCAGATTTCAGGTATCAGAATAAATTGGAGGCTTGAAGAATGTTTTAATTTTATTTTGTTGATAATTGTGCTTGTTATGTGTCAATTCTCCCTTTTTTGCTACTGTTCTAATGCTACTAATTTGAATTAACAAAAATTATCTTTAAAAGGTGCACAAATAAATTTCAAATTTAATTAGTTAATTTATATATACTATATATGTATATTATATATATGTACACATCAGTGTTTTTTTTTCTTATTACACAACTACTCGGCCGGAGTACTACTCGGTACACCACTACCTAAAACTAATTAAATGAGTGAAATTTATATAATTAGAATATCTTTCTGTGTCATGGATAAATTACATTTTTTATTATGAAAAGAGAAAGTTTTTATCTAAGACATAACGAACTTGGGCCACACACTAATAATTCTGTATATTTAATAACATGTACTATTTAATTAATTACATATATTTAATAATATGTATATTTAATAATATGGCACTAAAAAGTACCTTGTAATAGCAACATTTTGGCTTTTGTTTTTCTTAAAATTTCTCTCAGCTTTTTGGAGTTTCAGAACACATGCTAATTGGAAAATTGTAAATTTTCATGCTCATGAAACCCCAAACTTATGCCAAAATAGAAAAATTATATTTTTTCCCCTTAAACTGTGAAACAAGAAGTAATGCAAAATGGTACATTTTATTTAATTTGTTTACTATGTTTGCATCAGTATCAATTTTTGTATCTTAAAAATTTCATCCTTTGATTATCAAAACTGGTAGAAAAATTAAGCAAGATGCTTGGAGCAATTCCATTTTGTCGACTTGGATTCTTGATGAAGTTATACCGAGCTTGCAAATCCTGCATATCATTTTGATGCATTAAAGATTCTAATTTGATGAGTAATGTGACTATGTTTTAAACCAAAGAGCAGACAGTGTTCAGCAGCCTCCCAAAACTGTCTGAGGAAAACTTTGTATGCAAAATGTGATTATGTTATTAAATAATAGTCTTGCATATTTTTAATATACATAATTTGTACTTTTCAATAAATGGAGCGGCAAACCGCAAACCAACTGAATTGTGTTGCTTTCTTATTGTGTATGTGACCATTTTTATTTCAGCTAATACTGGGCTGCCATTGACAACTGTTTTTTTCCCCTTCTACTATTATTTAAAAATAATTGTACATTATTATTGTTTAGAAATAATGATTAAAAGAACCTAAGCAAAATATAGAAAAAATAGTTGGCTGTGGCAGCCCTGTTATTTTTAAATAAGTCTAAGAGAGTAAGTATTTTAATTTATTAAATATTTATCATCCTTAAAAATTGGATTAGTTACAAATATATTACTTATAAATATAAAAGTTTTATTTTTGTATTAAAATATGTCAAAGGTATCATTATTTTTACTGTGAGTGATGCAATTAAAAATTTCATTTAATAAATAAAATGGATGAAACCTGTTGCCAAAGATGTGTACAGTAGAACCTCGATTATCTGAAGTAATTGGGCCCGACTGTCTTTCGGAAAATCGAAATTTTCGGAAAATTGAGAATGCTTATTTTTAAGTTTAAGGAGTAGACTTAACAGTAGATAAACTGATGAGTAAGAGTTCATCTCTTCCATTCATGGACTAATAACTTTTTTATTTTAACATTCATTTATTCGTATTTCAGTTATTTTATAGATTAATAAAATAACAGTTTTGTTGAGCAGTCATAAATTGATATCTTTATATCAGTTAATGATTAAAATATTTCACATTATAATAAATATATATATTTTTTCATTTTCATTAGCTTTTTTTTCATTCATTAGTTGTCTGTATTAAGCATACCATTCAATACTACATTTCATGACTGAGTTTTAATAATGCTTGTAAATGGGGAGGGGGGAATAATATTTTTCTTTAGGGTTTTAATATAATCATATGCAATATTTCTTATTATGGTAATAAGTGCTTAATAAAAATAGAGCAATAGCAAAATAGAAACAAGAATAAATTACCTAAATTTTAATTTTGAAATTAAATACCTTTTACACACATCAAATATATCATTACAAAAGTTTTAAAAAATGTTTTGTTTGTCGCAGTTTCGATTTCCTTTGCTTTGAAGTCACAGAGTTTTTTAATAATATTAGTTCACCAGTATCACAGTCTTTCTGCTGCTCCAGCAATGCCAAATCTTTTGCAAAAGTTTCAGAATTGCTAATTTGTTCGTTTTCTTCGTTCCACTCCGCAGATTGCGGGAGCTCAAGTTAAATTCAAAGAAACTGTAAGAAAAGGGATCAAAAATATTTATATATACTCGTAGTCAGAGTCAGATAATATAGATGAACACGTGAACGCCGTCCGCAGAAAATTTTCAAAGTTTGCAGACAGTTTTGATGGGGTTTATTTTATAAATTTCTTTCTAAAAAAATTTATTAAGACCGCGGGCGGAGAATTGGTAAGATGCACGTCACAGACTCTTGAGAAGGTCTGCAGACTATTTTTCAACTGGAGAAAAAAAGTTTTTAAAATTTTTAAAAAAGGAGTCACAATATTAAGGAATGGTTTGTTTAAAAACAGTAGATAAACTAATGAGTAAGAGTTCATCTCTTCCATTCATGGGCTAATAACTTTTTTATTTTAACATTCATTTATTCGTATTTCAGTTATTTTATAGATTAATAAAATAACAGTTTTATTGAGCAATCATAAATTGATATCTTTATATCAGTTAATGATTAAAATATTTCACATTATAATAAATATATATATTTTTTTTCATTAGCTTTTCTTTCATTCATTAGTTGTCTGTATTAAGCATACCATTCAATACTACATTTCAATAATGCTTGTAAATGGGGGGGGGGGGGAGTAATATTTTTTCTTTTAGTGGTGTCACTTAGTGGCACTCCACTTGCAACTTTTAAGAAATTATTAGAGTTGGCAGACAGTTTTACATTTTATCTAAGTCTGCTCATAGTTCAGAAAGGACCGCTTGCTCACATAGAATATAATAGTTAAAAAAAAAAAAGTTTTCAAAATGGATTTTGAATACAAGGAATGTGATAGTAAAAAAAAAAAAAGTTTTAAAAATGGATTTCGGTTAAAAGAGTTTCGAATAAAAGAGGTTCTACTGTATTTACAAAATGTTTAGCATATAAAAAATAACTCATTATTAAACATAGAGATATGAAGCAATTACTAACCATGAAATAAATATTTTAGGTTTAATAATTTGTAAAAAATTGTTTAAAACATCAGTAGTTTGTGCTTCAGAATTAGTTGTAAAAGTTTAATTCACAAATTTAAGATTTTTTAGATGTAATATACAAAATCTTGATAACTGAAATTTTCTTCTATTGGTATGGAAAAGTCCAAATGAGTTAAATCCAGCTGCATATGATGGAGATTGATTTTTAAAAGAATTGTGCTTTAAAAATCAGTAAATTGAAATACAATTTTCAAATAACTTATTGCGTTTTTTACCTTATTTGATGGTGTGAAAGTGAAAATATGTCATGATTATCTTGGTACTTTTCGGTTAGCCGGGCACCAGTGTTATATATACATATATTGTATATTTACACACATATATGTATGCATAACACTGGCACCTGGCTAATCGAAAAGTACCATTTGTTAAAAGAAAAGAATAAATGAATTGCTTAAATTGTTAATTAAAATAACAAAACTTTGTAATAACTCACCATAAAATGGAACCACCCATAGGAACTTGTTCGTTTACGGACACGTGTGTGCTGTAGCTGATGACGAGCTGTTATGTTTTTAGCTCGAAACGCGTCCTGTGTTTTGTTTTAATTTTATGGTGATTTATTACAAAGTTTTGTTATTTTAATTGCTTCATATCGCCAGTTTTCGGTGCTGTTTAGCTGCTTAAATTGTTACCACTGTTGATATGTATCAGCATTATTCACAGACATGCTTTATAATTTAGATAGTAACAATGTGTTTAACTTAATTTGCAAATAGAAAAAGTATATATGTATAATTTATTACGCAGATTTGAATGAACTTTAATAAACCTGCTCCAAGTAAAATTTTTATTTCATGCTAATTTCTAAATAAATGCATTAGCAATTTTTTAGAATTGGGGTTTTAGACAGGAAATATGAATTTTACTCTTCAAAAGTCAAAAAAAGAAATACACAAGAATATTTTAAGTGTGTTTGTTCACTTGTGTTTCTGTCTCTCAAAGCTCTTTGTCTTGTCAACTATGTAACATGGAAAGTTCAAATTTGGCTGAAGTAATAAAGGCTATTGACTTTCATAGTTATAGATTGAAAATGTAATGCAAAAATATGACCCCTTCTCCTCTATTTCTGAATCTACTGAAACTAAAATTATGAAAAAATTAGTGGTAGTAGAAATTTATTTAAACTAGCAGGAGAACTGTAGCAATTACCTTAGCTCACATAGTTTTTGAGAAAATCTCATTTTTCCATTACACACAAATTTCACTTTGCTCAACAAGGGAGTTGAGGGGCACTTGAGGTACCTATCATCATGGAAGTATAAAAGAATTGTTGATAACGAGTTTCGAAAAAAATTGTTAGTAATTAGCCAAGATATTAAGCTTTAAGACTAATGTCAGACGAACGTTTATTTGCACGCTTTTTGTCTCAACATGTAACAGAAACACCTGTTAGTGAAGGCGTTTCTGTTACATGTTGAGACAAAAAGCGTGCAAATAGGCAATGGATATATACAGTAGACTCCCTAAAATCCGCATATTTTTTCAGATGTAAACAATAAAATCTACAGTTAAATTGCAGGAACTAAATTCAAGATGGGGCCAAAATCAGCGACTACTGCAATGTTTTTTTTACTAAGTTTTTTGTTAATCATTCCCTTTTGGCTATTACAGCTGATTTATTACTAAATATACATTACTTTTGATTTTGATATAAATAAGCATATCTATATCAAAAATTCCAGGGTTCGAAATGGAAAAATCCACGAACTGGAACACCATTTTAAAATTGTTTGCAGATTTTTTTTTTTTTTTTTTTTTTTTTTTTTTAAATTATAGACAAATTTATTTCTAAACATACAAAGCAGTATAAGAAAAGCATTCAAGACTCTAAATAACAATGAAAAAAGTTACTAAAATGAGAAAAAATAATGACGTATTGATCTTACGATCGCTTTACAACCAGATGGCAGCATAGGGCTTTTGGAATCTAATTAAATCGATTTCATCCGTAATAATTTAATATTTTTCTAAATTTTTATTTTACATAATTATTTTAATAATTACTTACTTTTAAACTAATAAATTATTTTAATATTTTACTTTATTGAAAGCATTCATTATAATTTCCCTTGCTTAACTACCAATCAAATTAATGTTTCAAAAATGTAAACAAATCAATGACCAGAAATCTGCAAAATTCTAAAATCCGCACAACCTCTGGTCCCAAGTTGTGCGGATTTGAGGGAGTCTACTGTATCATGATATTTATTTTCAAAATATCAAGGTTTTTGATATTTTCGATATTTTTATTTTCATACATTTAATATTTTATTTTTTAAATGTCATATTTCTTGATATTTTCATACATCTAATATTTATTTTCAGTCAAAAAAAGTGCAAATGAATTCAACTGTTATTAAAAATTAGCCCATCCATAAATAATAACTAAAAAGAATAGCTTACAAAATATTCTCTGCACTCCAAAAACTAGTTTTGGACTGTACCTGCAGCTTTCTCATTACCACAACTGTCTTTGAACAATACCTCCCTACCCTGTCTTGATTCTTTTTGGGTACTTTTCGGTTACCTGGGTGCCAGTGTTATATATGTATGTATGCATATATGTATGTGTATATATATAAAATGTGTGTATATATATAAAAATGTATATATATATGCATATTTACATATATGTATTTATATAAATATGTATATATAACACTGGCGCCCGCCTAATCGAAAAGTTTTTATTTACTTCAGTCTAAATTGTGCAGTAGGTTAGGGAATGAAAAAGCAGACAAACTTACATTCATGTTCAAATTCTTCAATAGAGAAAATAAAAGAAACTTTATTTTGTATTTCAGAATTTGTTGTGTATTTTTATTTATTTTTTAAACTGAATCCTGCATTCTTTGTTTTGATGAGTGAAAAAGCAACTTTTACAGAAGATTGTTTTCAATTATTTGATCATAAATTTTGTAAGAAAAAATAAAAAAGATATTTAGAATATTGTTTTATTATGTTTTCATGCTAAATGTAATATGTTTTAGATTCAAATTTATATTAAGTCTAAAAATCTTTAGAATCAGCAGTAAGCTGACAATTTTGAAAATATCGGATATTTTCGAAATTATCACGATATTTACGAACCCTGGGCTATAAAAACACGGATGGCATACTCTATGCGATATCAGCTTTTAAAACCTAGATAACATTTTAAAATGATATATTTATGTAATGCAATGCTCAGTAGCAATATAAGAGTAATAAACGTCAAATTGGTAAAAATAAACTAATGTAGGTACTTTTTGGTTAGCCGGGCACCAGTGTTATCTATACAAATATATATATATATGTATGTGTGTGTATATAACACTGGCATCCGGTTAACCGAAAAGCATCCTAATTTAATTAGAATTAATCGCATAATTACTTTGGGATTCATGACCAGTTTGCATTGAGTGGCACTCTCAATATGCCACCTGGGTCTTTAAAGGTTAATTAAACACCTATCTGGAAAAAAGGCAGCACCGACCAAGGCGGCATAGCAACTTTCTTTTGAAGCACACTTAGCACAGTGCCAAGTTTAAACTTTGAACAAGATCAATTAATATATTTACAGAACCTTCCATGCACACGTAATACTCACACTTGACAGATTATTAAAAAAGTTTTACTTACATAGGCAATACTTTCTTAGAAGCACAATATAATGCATGGCTGAAATGGCACTGTACACAAGACTGTCCCACTGAGTTATTGCCTTTATTGATGCTTAACACTATTTCTACCAGTGTCAAGTGACACCTTTTTAAAATTTGGATTCATGATTATTTTGCTTGTAGTTTTTTACTGTAATAAGCATAAAAAAGTCTTCTATGTATTAAAAATGACTTGTAATTGTTTCTATCTAAAAATTACAAATGGAAAATTGTAAATCGAAAACATTTATAAGGTGTCATTTGATACTGGTAGAAATAGTGTTAAGCACATTGTCTTTGCTCCTTGCTGTCTTTCATCTTCAGTTATTATGTCCTGAAATAGATTTGTCTGTCACGCCTTCCTCCAGTGACAACTCTCCTGTAGTAATGAAAGCTTCTTGTCTGGGGCGTACACATTCTCTACTTTCTGAATTGAATATTCCAAGTTTTTCTTTTGTTAGATACAATTACAGAAGAGCAAGAAATAAAAATTATCAAAGTGCAATTTTATAGAACAAAATCAAAACAAGAAATAAGTAGCATCTAGGTGCCTACAACTGAAATTAATAAAGAAAATCTAAGTGCCCTTTTCCACACCACCTTACATTAAGACCAGAAAACTGTTCAATAATGTTTATTAAGGATCGGTAGCCATAGTCCACAAAAGAAAAAAAAATGGAACCGAAGAAAAAAAAATGTTAATCCAATAACATAAGTAAGATATTACAGCTCTTATGGAGCACAATTTTTCATGAATGGAAACATGGTAGATTCTTCAGTGCCGTAACTGGGAGAGGGACCCGGCTGCCAGAATGAAAGGCGAAGAAAGTGCCAAATGAAGATTGTAGTTCGATACAAAATTGTATATACCATAATTTACGGCACATGTATATAGACATATATATGTATATATCACACTGGTGCCTGGCTAACCGAAAAGTACCATTTAGTATTTAAAAATGGGTGAGATTAATAACAAATTACAAAGAAAATATGTCATTCATTCTGAGCATATATTTACTTTTAATCTCTGTACATTCTTTAAGTTAACCAATGAAAGAAGCCAAAAAAAAAAAAAAAAAAAAAAAAAAAACTAGAAAACAGGAATTCTGCTTTTTCAGAATTTAGTGTCGCCCCCTATGAAAAGAAAATATATGTATATATAAATAGTTACAAAACATATTTCAATTTTAAGACTTAAAGCAGAACACTTATTTTATGTAAAATGACGTCATATTCGCATCCGCTTAAGAATTCCACATTTATGATCCACTCTTAAACATCTACAGTAAAGTATATGTATAGGATGTCACTATCGCAAAATAATACACAAATGCAGCAAAAAGATGCCGTCATTAAAGAAACCCGACAAAAAACGGCTATCTAATGATTCACAAGCCTTCATTTGTTTGTAAAATTAATATAGATAACTTAAAATTAAATATAGTTTATAATAGCTCCATGTTTTAACAGAAATTATTCGTTTATATTTTTTCAAAATAGCACGTATTTTAATTACATTTTCTTTCGCTTGTTATGAGAAAATGGCACCAAAAAGATATAATTGCTATTTTTCAACTATTTTCCCTTTACTTTCTACATAAATGGAGTACTTGAGTTGCCAAAATTAAACAAATGGTGCTAAAAACTACAAAAAAAAAAAAAAAAAAAAAAAAAATTCATATTTCAAAAATCAATGGAGATATATTTTTCAAACAAATTGCATTTAAAAGTGCTTTTTTTTCCCAATACGACGGTATAAAAATTGAAAATGTGCGATGCTTAGAAATTTTAAAAAATGCTATAGAGTATTTAATTGTACAATGATACATCTGCTTTGTTTATTGCTGGCTTCTGTAAGGTATAACATTTTTTGGACACAAAATAAGCTGGGAGAAAGAAATAGCATACCGTACCGGGGGTTAAAAAAAAACATGCTAATATATGAGTTATTAAATAAATAATGTAAAGTAATGTATTGATTAAAAATTATAGAAAAATTAAAGTTGAATATCTTATCTATATTCAACAAACATGAAGAAACATAATTGTATAAGGAAGTAAATAACTTATTAAAAGAATGAAAAGGGACTTAGTTAGGCGAATGTTTATTTAACAAAGTGCAAGTTCGCAAAAAGTAAAAGAAAAAACGCCAACTTTGAAGATGCTTTCTGAAAAATCGCCTATTTTATTAAAAATTGAGGTTTCATTAGCATATATATTTGTAAGGAAACTTGCCAATTTCATGCATTAGAATGATTTTAAAAGTGTATCAGGAAATAAGCAGTCATAAAAGTCATTTTTATCTCAATATAACGAAATTCGTAAACATTTTCAGATTAGTTCAAGCATCTTACTAGACTAGACGTACAGGTTGAAAAAAATAAGATATATAAATAAAACGGTGGCTTTCTGGTATAATTATAAAACCTAAAACATTTTTCTTACCCGCTACAACAAGTAGAAACACTTCTTGAGTTCTTGTATTCTTCTCATGGAATTAAAAAAAATAGTTATCCGTTAAATAAAATGAAACCTATGGCCATAGAGCCATATCTGCTTTCCAGTTGGAAATAACATATGGATCATCTAGTATATTGTCTATTATTATCCCTAATAAACCCCAGTATCTCTCAATTATCTTGTTTCACAACAGAACGTAAGTTCTGTGCATATACAGATAAAAATTCATTTGTTTTTCAGTACATATGATAGATTGCTATGGAGTTTCACATATAAACACGCGTTTAAATGCCTCGTTTCTGCCAACCACAAGTTGAGTTGTCTAGACACAAGCTCATTTGTTTACCAACATGCACATTATCTATTATTTTAAAGCATTAATATTGACTTGCCCTTACAGAACACGAATTGTGTGAGAGCAACCAGTGTCCACCCAACCGCTCCAAATCAAAAATTACCAATTTTAAAATTAAAATTAAAAATACTTCTAGGTATTCAGTATTAAAACGAATAGTACCGCTAAAAAGAGGAAAGATTCAACTTTCAGAATATGTAAATATGTAAAAGATCGGTACATAAATAGTAGTTAAAAAATTAAATTTAAAAAGTAAACAATCTAATACATTCCTATGGGAAATCGGAAAAGTTTCTTAAAAAAAATGACACTTTTTCAAAAATCAATTAAAAAATATCAAATTGACCTAGAGAGACACGGGTGGAGGCGGTGAAAAGCTAAAAGTTCAAAATATCGAGATCTGGCTTTAGTTTTTCAAAATAATAAAGAGATCATAAAAATTAAGCTATGTTAAAAGTATAGAATATGCCTCCAAAATCCCATGTTTCTCTATGGGAATGAGGGTTACTTCAGATATCAAAAATCACAAAAAAGAACACTTTTTAAAATAATCATTTGGCATAGTAAATATCAATATTTTTGGACATAATAGGTATCAAATTAAAGCTTATAGTCTTATCTAAGTGAAAAATACAATATATTATCATTTTGAAGAATTTGTAGGTAGTTTTTAGGACAATAGAATTCCATTGTTTAACGCATGTTAAGTCTATGGGGAAAATGTTCAAAAAATGCAGTTTTTGATGTAAAGTTTAAAGGGTTAAAACTAACCGTTAACTTAAAACCAATGGTACTAAAATAATCTACGTACTTTAGTTAAGGTGAATGAAACAATAGATTTTAGTTATCTGAAAGATTTAGTTGTTTTTGAAGGAACTGAAAAATGTCATTTTTTGAAAATGGCTCCAAAATTTTGAAAGTAATTTATAGAATTTATGTTAAAATTAATAGAAAAAATGACTTAGAGATACAAGATAGGACTTAGAAGAGAGCTAAGAAGATGGTGAAGGACAAATGAGCCATGAAAAAAACATTAGATAACTTAACATGGCCAAAATTGCAATGGAATTCTATTGTTTTTTCCCATGTTATCTCTATGGGAGAAAAACATGAAAACTTCACTTTTTAAATTGGATATTTAAGGCTTAAAACTTCATGAAAACTCAATGAAAATAGTACCAAAATAATCTACAGGACCTGACAGTGTTCGGAAATCTTAAGAACTTTTGATTAAATTCAAATGGCATATTTTTAATAAACCCCTTTCATCCTGGACATGTCGTTAAGACTCGCCGATGAACTCACATGAATAATCGGCATGTATCACCGCATTTAGATTATAACGAAGAACTTTAACATGACATGAAAGATAGACATGAAAGACATATACATAACATACACATAACATGACATGAAAGCTCTTAGATGGCCAAATTTAATGAAGAAAAAACTGTAAATTAGTGAAACCCTGTGACAAAAACCTTCCTTAAACTTAAATGGCTACTATATTGAAAAGTACTGAAAATCTGTAGTTTTAAGATATATATAATAATTTTGTATGTTCAACTTTTTTTTATTCATAGCAAAATGAGGTTAATTTCCGAACTGCCGAATATATATAGTATGTCCATAATTTTTATAATTATGCAGTATACTCCATAATTAAGATTAAGCATAATTAAGTCAAAGAATTTTGTCTTAATATATATATATTTTAATTTATTAGGATAATAATGAAGAATTAAAATCAAGAAAACATACAGAAATATAGACATATGCTTTTTGTTTTACATCTTGAATGTTCAACAATGATTAGAAGTATAATTAATGGAAAAAGGATGCAGTTATATATGTTTATACGCAACATGACATATTTTTAACTATATTTTATCATGAACATTTTCTTCTTTATATTCATGTGTGCACTAGGGTGTTCCGAAAAATGTCGATTATTTTTTTAAAGTTTTTTACTGGTGCTATCCTCTTAGTTTGTTCATTTTACTTAAAAAATAAATATTATGAAGTTTGAGCTTAAAATTTTAATATTTAGAGGTAGCTCAACACTCTTAAAAATTTCCTTTTTTTGTAAATTTATAATTTAAAGAATTCAACTGCTACTAATATCTAAAAAAGATTTATTTGCCATACATGGGGGTAAGAATCTGAGAATTCTAAGTAATAAAAGTACACTTATATATTCAATATATGTTATAAATAATTAACAAATAAATATACGCCATTAGTATTTAAATATTCATGTATTTGTCAGTACCTGCCAAACTCTGTTTTTTGCAGTCACGATATGTTCGTCGATGTTCTTCAACCACCTGTAATAAGTATTGTAGTTGTGTCTCACTGTACGTTATTTTTCCACAAAACTCTTGAATTAGGGTTATGCCCCTTTCAGCATGATCATTAACAACTTTTATTGATTTGACAATTCTTACTGCTTTACAGAAAGTCTCCTGATCTTCCCATATTTCTGGGTCTATTTGCACCTGGTAGGCACATTTGTTGGAATATGAAAGCTGACCGCTTCGTTACAAAGTCTTCAAATTTCATGTCGACAAAAGTCTCAAGTGTAATGTTAGGACGCTTTGTGGATTATTTTTTTACAATTAACATCTTTTATGGCCTTTACTATGAGCCTTTTAAGGCAATGAGGCACTTGATTGTCGAAAAGAGCTGAGGCGACAAGATCCTCAGATAAATACCAAAGGTGTTTGGCTAGCTTTTCTGATGCTGCTATAGATATTTCATCATCAATATTCTTATACTGTAACAGAGATGTCATTAAACTGAAATCATTGAAAGGTGGACTTTGTGGCAATGGTGCTGTCATCCAAGCTTTTAGATATACTCGTATTGCAAATACACATATTTTCTGCAATCCTTTTTTTTCTCTTGAAGTAATGGTGAACTGGCTACTAAATATCCATACTTTTAGACTATACAGCACTTTGAGCATCCAGTGAGCACGGTGCATGGCTCCAGGTGCCATAAATCTGATTCCTCGAGAAGGGGTTTCGCCTAGAATGATTAAGATAAGTTCAAGAGATTCTCGATAGTCATCTCTTGGTCCTTTATTTTTTTTTTCAGTAGTATTTTAGAAAAATTAATTATGTCATCTTTTATATCTATTATTTGATTCAAAATTTCTGTATTACCAACTCCCATATCATACTTCTCTTTGTCAATAAAATTCAAGTTGGCTTGGAATCTTTTAAATAGAGGTACCTCTGGTGATGAAGAAAATACTAAGCTTTTTTCGAAAACTGCCTTAATAATCAATTCCATAATGTTTTGGCGACATGCCAAAGAAAGCAGCTCTTTATTCATTTTTGTTCAAGTAACTTACAAGTGCCTTTAATTCGACCAGTATTGACGCTTGTTGTGTCAAAGCATATGACACTTACTTTATCATCTATACCCCAATCCTGCAAGGTCGCATATACTGCGGTAGCTTGGGCACTGAAAGTAACTGAGAGACTCCTTTTCCAGACACAATTACTGGAAGTCTATCAACTTTCTCTTTCAAAGTTAGGTCTTGTAAAAGTTTACCATCCCAGTGAACTGTTAAGTTAACATGTTCTCCAAATTCGGCTTTGAGCTGCTCATACATTTTAGACCGGGGTTTAATTCTTTCTCGACGAATGGAATTTCTGCTAAGAGTTACTTCATCTACTTCACAACCCAAACTCTTGACTGTTTCAGCAACGACAAACACAGCTTTTCGGTCTGAAACTTTGGTCCTGTCTAAAGCTGCAGCCAGATTTGGAGTCATAATTCTCATTCTTTTTCTTTTCTGTTTGGATGAGCTGTTAGTTCATTTCTCTGTTACTGGGAATGATGCCTGTTCGACTTCATTTTCAACTTCGTCTGATTCTTCTGAAGATAATAAGTGAACAGTTGCTTCTGCCTCTTCACAAACTGCTTTCATTCTTTGATTTCTTTCAGAGATAGCTTTCCATCTTAAATCTGCCATTTTTCTTTCTTCTCCTAACACTTCTCCACACCTAGCATAGAACCCTTTCTCCCTTTCTCACGCTGTGCTAGCAGGAAATCTTTGTCCTCAGAAATTTTTATCATGTTAAGAGCATTAGCATGTGCAATATCAAACAGATCATCAAATTTCGAAATAAATTCATCTTCTTTGCTCTTTTGGGTAACTGTAATTCTATTTTTATTTTTCTTTAATAGCCTCTACTTCTCAAACAATATTTCCAGCTTTAACTGACTATTTCTGAGCTCTTGCACTGGGATTCTAGCTTTCTGCCAAAATTTTGTAATTTCACTTATTGTAGTTGCTGAAGACTTTATTATAGTATTGTTCATTTCAACATGAGGATGTAAAAAAAGACCCAGTGCCATGCGTATTGAAGGTAGTTTATTTCCAGTAAGCTCAGTTATAGTAGAACCAAGGAGTTAAATGTTTGCTTTTGATCTTGTTGAAGTAGATGATGTTGCCATAATAATACTTAAAATTAAGCATTATACTTTACAGAAAAATATTTATTTAATTTTCTTTTTCAAAAAAAAAAAAAAAAAAAAAAAAAAAAAACGAAAGTGAAGACATGATCCTGATTACTGATGCTTGCTAAACATATCCCTTTGGAAATCAAAACATGCTATAAACACACTGTGAAAATGTTGTAAAGCTGTTTAAAGCCACGGAACTATCTCACAAAAGTTATGGTTTAGAATAAACTAAAAGTTACGGTTTAGAAGTTATCTGCTAAAAAGTTATGGTTTAGAAATTAGCTGATAAAAGTTATGGTTTAGAAATTACCTGATAAAAAGTTATGGTTTAGAAACAATCTGATAAAAAGTTATGGTTTAGAAACAATCTGATAAAAGTTGCAGTTCAAATTATATTTGCTCACTGGGTGCCACTAGTACAATGTTGCAAACTTAAATTACATTGAGCTTCCTCTAAATTTTACTGAAATGCTCTCAAATTTGATCTGCTTTATTTTTTAGTACATTGGAACAAAACAGAAGGGTAGGACCCAACAAATTTTCACCTTCCAAATTTTGGACCACTCTAGTGCACATTTACGCCCGTAGTGAAACTAAAGAACATTTGTCTGTAACTTTATCAAAACATCAGATTTAGGCAAGGAATGGATCTAGTCGAGAACTGTACGTCAGGGCTTTAAGAACAACTACGTGCGGTGTAATGTGCATACATTATATTACAATCTGTATGACCTACATAAATAAATTGAATATTTGAATACGCTAATTACGCTTAATACATTTTCATAAGCTTAGGAAATGAAACCATTTCATGGGGGCCCTTCATGGGGGGTCTTTCTAAGGGAACCTAACCCGTACTTACGCATGGAAATCCATGGTTCGATGAAAACCACGAAAACTCCAAACGATTAGGCCGACGGGCACAATTGGATTCGAATCCAGCACCTCCCGTCTTCCAGCTTCGAGACCAGAACCTTTCGGCCACTCGATTAGGTCTTTGGACTAGAATTAATTTGAAGTTCTCACTGAAAGTAATAAGCATTTTTGATGCCGTAGTGCATATATGTTATCACATAAATACAATTTTAGGCAAATATGTATATATTATCCTATTCCAAAACTACAAAATACTGATTACAATCATCATAAAGTCAAATTAGATTTAAAATGTCACCTTTATGAAAATTTTGTACCCAATTTGGGGCACCCTAAAATCAGGGGGCTGAGAAGCATCCCAGTTTTCCCACGCTGCGAACAGCTCTGCTTTATGGTAACAAATTATTCCCATTTATAAAAAAATGTTTCAATGTGGTCAGTATGGCTGCGTATGTGGCTTAGAAAGAAAAGTGGTAAAAAAAAACGGCTCAAAGATGACCGGAATTAAGACATTTGAAATGTCTGAAATTTCAAATTTTCTGAATTTCAGACATTTCAATTTACAGTGCACATAGTCAGAAAAAAAAACAATTCTGTACTAAAATAATAATTAAATACTATTGATGTAATTATTACTTTTTAAATGAATGTATTAAAATATATTTAAAAAAAAATATTTTAGAAAATATTTTGATAACATTTCAGTTAGGTATAATAATTTTCGAATTTTCTTCACATTTCCATTCGTTAAACATCTTTAAAAATAAAGCATGGTAAAAAAAAATATTTAAATATTTAATACTCTTAATATAAATGCATTAATTAATTGATATATAAATTTATCCTTATTCGTGTTAGGCCCCTAAGATCGTCTTTAAGAGAAACATATCATGCAACTAAGGGAAGGAGAAGCGTTATTAATCGATTAAAGCATCGCTGGACTCACAGCATTTATTAAATATATGTCATGTAAATAATATTTTTCTAAATGAATGTATCAAAATATATTTTTAAAAGTACACTAATTAATTGTTTTTACCCCGTTAGTGTTTGGCCTGTCTTTTACACTCGAAAATTCCAAATTAAAAGCCTAGCGTAATAAAATTTTGAAATTGATTGCTGTATTGCCGTATAAAATTTATCTAATATAATGGTGATTTCTGAAGGAAAAATAAACTGATATTTTTTATCCCATAAATCTTTAAAAAATGATCTTAAATAAAGAAGCATCACTTATCTCTTCCTTTAATTAAATAAAAGAGCATCATGAAAAATATATCAACGATTGGCATTGGTTGTATAAAACAAATTGTACAACAGTAATTCATGGTGGTAGCTTCAGCTGTAATTTCCTTACAAGAACACTCTGGTTTAATAGAAAACGGTTATCAAAACAATTATATTAACTGGTAATTCGTACATTCTTCAGATTTTCTTGATTTAAATATAAATTATTCTCAATATTATATGTAAATACATTATTAAATTAAATTTATTCTATTAGACTTTGGTCTGTCGTTTTATGTCATTAATTTCAAACTAAAAGACTAGCGTAGTTAAATTTTGAAATTGGTGTAAATTATTTTTGCACTGCATTAGACAAATAAATACAAAACTTCAGAAAATACCAATCTGTGTATTATTGGTTTTTTTGCATAACATTTTATGAAGTGTTAAACAAATATGGAAAAATAATACTTAAAGCTAAAATATTAAAATAGTTGAGAAGAAAATACTCTTTAAATAACTCTGAATATTATACTCTATTCTTTTACGAATTATGCTTTATACTTTTACGAATATTTACCTGCATTCAAAAGTTTCTCACGATTAAATATTTGTCTTTTGCTTATAATGGGAGAAGGAATGTGGATTATAAATTCTGGAAATATAATTCTTGAATATAATACACTTGTTTTTTTTTCTTTAGATTGTTCATAAAATAAAAATCTAAACATGAGTTAAAAATCAACAATACAGATTATAAGTCAAATAACGTATTCCAAATGCGTTTAAATATTCGATTAATGAATACATTGATTGGTAAAAGTTCTTAATGCAGGTGCAAAAACAAAATTATCAACCATAAAATTAATTCGTTTGCATTTGTTTTTATATCGATATTCGTGGGAAATATAATACACCTAGTAGAAAAATTAAAAATCGACTTCTCTTACTTCAAAAATATAATTAATGAAAGTAATCTATACCTAGTTAAACTAATTAACTTATTTATAGGCAAAGATAAATATTTTTTAGAAATTCTTTAGTTAATTAAAAGTTACGAAAGAAGCTTATAATTAATTAATTTAGGAAGAGTCGATTATGCACGAACGAAAAATATTTTGACTTTAGAAGAAAACATAGCAATTACTTTAATCTTCAATAAAAATAGGGATTAAAAATTTTTCATTTTCATTTATCTCCAATTCCTATTTTTGTGTCATATTATTTTTGGACTGAAAAAGAACTTTAAATATAGATAAAAATGTAAGTTCGAACTAATGAGATATTAAGTTATTTTTTAATTGGCAATATACAGGGTGCCTATAACAGAATTTCTCTGTTGTAAATTCTAATATTATCAACTGTAAGAGTCATAGAGTGCTGGTACAAGGTCACAAATAAAGTGTATCCCAAACAGTTTTAGACAAGCGCATGCGCAAATATTGCTTTGTTATGTAAAATGGTCACTCTTGGGCGTAAAGCGTTAATGCTGGGCTGAAGATTTAACAGCCGTTAGAGCTATGCAAATTTTTCCTTTGGGGATTTATAAAAGATCGTGTCTACGTTCAGCTGCTACCTGCTGATTGGCCAAAGTTGAGAAGCAGATTAGAAGAGGCTATTGCTTCCACTACACCGGACTTGTTAGATGAAGTGTCTGAAGAATTGCACTTTATGTTTGATGTGTGCCGTATAACTAAAAGTGCACCTATTGAAGAATTCTATCAATTTGACGTATAATTTGCTGTAAATAGTCTATATTAAAAGGTTATAATGTACCATTGAAACTGGTACGTTATTTTATAGATACTGTATATTATTGTTAATGTGAACAACTGAAAATGTGCTAAATCTTTAGTATACCATTTTTATTTATTTTAATTTAAATGTAATCCTGTTTTATTTCATTTAATTTTACGTGAAGACGCCTTACTATGAGTGGAGAAAAAAAAAATAAAAGTAACTAAATCAATATAGTTTAAATTATTTTTTACAATATATTTTTCATTGTGAAAATCACAAAGCATATTAATTTTTGAATTAAGTGCTTAATTAATTTTTAATTAATTAAACTAATTAACGTGAGCTTAAAATTTAATTCTCTCTTCTTAGCTCGCGTTGCCCTATGATTAGTATTTATCTTTAATATTCCATCACAATAATTTAAATATTTGTGTAAATTAAAATGTACGAAGCCGGCTTCTTGGTGACATTTAACTAAGTTGGACAAATATTTATAAAAAAAATACCAATTACAAAATAGAGTGTCTATTTCTGTCCAGCAATATGCGTCATGAAATTTCGAAATATTGTATGTGGCATAGATTTACTATCATTTATTGATTATAATTTTGGATTAAAAGCATGTTTATTTGGCCGTCTGAGCACATGCTAAAGCTAATTATTTGCAATGTGCTGTAATATGAAAGAGGTATAATAAGACAGATGGCCTAGATCCTAGAAGTTTTAATATTTTTGAAAATTTAGTTTGATGGGAACGAATGCAAAACTTTAAACTTCCATATTTTTCAGAGAATGTTTCCGTTTAGGTCCGTGTCTATGTGTACGGAACATGAAATATAATAACGCCATTAATTTTATTATTATTATTGTCGGAGCACAGGTCCGGCTTTCCGTAATATTGACACTTTGTGAACACGATAGCGCCCAAAATATTAATCGTATTGTCACAAAAATTGAACTGGAAATTGGTAATGCCAAATTCTCGCCCGAGTTTCGAAATAAAAAATATTCGTCAACTCTAACGTTCTGAAACTTTTGCACTAAAATTTGAAATTTTCGCATAAAAACAACATTATTATTAATTAAAATATTCACTCTATTGTTCTAAATTAAGCATCTTAACCTCATTGTTGACCGAACCGTTATCTCGTCAACGTTACTCACGCACAAAGTTAAATCTGAGATTTATGATATATATTCAAATGATATAGAAGTTTGATATAGAAATTATGTATGTGAAGGCCTCCCTTTTTTACTGCAAACAGACAGGTAGCCAAAATAGACCTTAAATTCTTTTCAATTTCAAAATCGATGAAATTTGGTTTGAATTTAAATTTTTTAAAAACAAAAGAAGTCTGATACGAATACGGAAATAGGAATTTGGATACTTCTGTATTCGCCGCATGACAACGGATAATAACCAAAGAAATCGAGAAAAATACAATGACATGTATGAACACATTAAATATATGAATACATATAATAATATGCATCTGCGATGTATGTATATCTGTCGATGGAAATCGGGTTTATAGCGAAGATCGATTTGAATCACGAGCCATGTTGGCAAAAATATTGTTTAATATGTATGACAGAGGTTATATCGCAGCGTGAAAGAGAGAGATCGGAGTAGTTCCGTCTCTTGTGACTACCACATGATCAACATATTCGGTTTTTTACCAGTTTTCGACCCACCATGGTTTCAGTAATGATAAGGTGAAATATATTTTCTACGACCAAGGAATCCGGCTTCCAGGCATACCACAAACTCTAATGGTTTAGATATGATGATTAGAATGGGCTATTTTTAAATGAAAGGTATTTTTCTGTTACATTTATTTCTAAATCTTGAAAATAAAAAAAAAAGACCATGGTAATCATAATTAAAAAAATATACATATTTTGTAAATATTGTCTCTCAGATTATCAGGAGACTCAATGCTACGATATTTCGGCCTGATGGATGCTATTGAAAATAACTAGTATACACCTTTATTATTATTATTATTATCACCATCATCATCTTTATCGTTTTGCTTATTATATCGTGAATTATGGCTAAGCCTACATGTACAGAACATGAAATATAGTAATAATAGATAAAAATTCATAATATTCTTATTTTTCTCATTTTACTTATTACGTCGTGAACTCGCACTTTCCACACACACTTCATGACACTTTACATATAGAAATCCTAAATTGTACTAATAGTAGATTTTTTTTTTGTAATGTCATCATCTTTATTATTATTGCTAAAATTGAAATATTTTTAAAAATTTCTTTATTTCATTTGTATTTTTTCAAAAAAATACATTAGTTAAAACAATTTCATTAGCACATTTTCTACGAAAAAATGGCAGAATTCTGCAGATTAACATATTAAATGAAGCAGAAATACATAAGATTTAAATATTTACATCTTTATAATTTTTTATCTTCGATACCATCTTTGCTCACACCGAAAAAAAAAAAAGAAACAGAACTTTTGAAAACACGGTTTTAAAATGGATTTTGAAAACACTTAAAGTTTAAAACTTTCAATTTCCATTTCCATTTCTTTCAGAGGTCTGTAAGTGGTTTCGGCATTTCAAGTTATGCAGATAAATACTTTTTTGATGCTTTACACTGAATATCAAAGACAATTGACAAATGGTCGGACATATTTATATACATATATTTTTTTTTTAATTATACTCGTAGAATATTTTTATAAATACATATTAAGTATTCATTTTCTCTGCATTTAAAATGCGTTTTCTATGCACTGTAAAAAAAAAAAAAGTTTTTTAATCTAAAACAATATAATAAAATGGGATCAAGCATTTACAATAAACACGTAAAAGTGGCATAATATTCTGAAAAAATAAGATCTTTAGAAACTTCTGAAACCAATATATTTTCAAGATTTAAAGAAGCATTTATATAAAAATATTCTCTTGCTGTCCCCGATTTTTGGAATTGTTTCTTAGTGTTTTCTAGTGTTTTAATTAATTTTCTTAAACCGGGATATCGGTTTTTAGGATACTATCGATTTTCAATAAACATTTACTGCTGTTTAATTGAAACATGTTAGAATCTGGTTTTAATTTCTATCAAACAAAGTACCTGAGGTCTAATATTGTAGTGTAATTACACGCATATTTATGACAAATGCCTAAACAGGTTTGGCGAATATGTGGGAAAGTAAAGGCCAGACGTGGCTCTTGATTGCCATTTGTATCTTGTTCCTAATGTTAATAAATTCTTTTTCCTTTGCCTTGTAAACTTTTTTTTTTGGATCACCCCTCGTATATAAACACTACATCAAAATATGCACTGGTTAATATCAGAAATTACATATTTACATTATTGGACAACAACGAGTTATCGCATGGCACTGTATAAAATGGCCTTTTAACGAAGTTTCCTCTCAGCGTGTTTTATACACTGTTTTGTACAGCGACGGTATTTTTTGTACAAGCCTGCACTCTTTTTTAATTCATAGACAGGAATTTAATAAAGTCATATTTGTTTTGATTCTTTTAATTTAGTTATATAGTATGGAAACAAATACAGTTATTTGATGTTACTTTTTTAAACCCATGGTGTTTAAGGAAAACAAAGTTCTTTCCAGCAATGCGAGATCGTGGTTTTTCTGCATGAAATAGATAAATTGTTTTTGTACTTTTGAAGATATTTTTATTGAGTGTTAAGTAATTTATATGCTTAAAAAATATGCCACTTCTTATTGTGTTAAACTGGAATATAACTTTCAAACAAATATTCCGTCGAATCGGATTTATGGTTAGGACCATTCTTTGTCTACTGATAAATTTTCCATGATAATTGCATTCGCGTTTGTTCCTGTGCGCGCTTATAATTCACAGACATAAATTTGATAGAATTATCTTTGTTTTGTTTTAATTTAAATTTGCAGTATGGCAACAGATATAATTACTTGATTTAACTTTTGTAATTACTTGAATGGACGCGGGGTCTCAGGAGGATATATAAACAAAACTGGTCATAGTTTTTCGAAACTAAATATAATTGGAAAAGTTAAAGTTAGTTAAGTGTTGACGTATAATGCAAAAATGATGCGAAAATTTTATAAAATTCAAAAAAATATTTTTTGGCTTATTTTAATATTAATATATATATATAATTCGATACACAGTTTATTTGTATATGTAAAACAAATTGGCATAAAACATATTGGGGACTTGAAGTGATACAGAATGATAACGGGGCATTTCGAAAAGTTCATCCTAACGCTTAAACTATACAGGAAAATTCGTTATATTCCTCCAAAATTTTGTTTTAAATTTCTTGTGTGATAAATATATGCCATTATCCATATAGTGTCTCTTCATTAGTATTTAAAAAAATATATTAAAAAAAGTGTTTGAATGTCCCTTGTCCCCTTAAAGGCATTTAAGATTCAGACATGGCGATATGTGTCCTAATTGACTTATGTGAGTTTTCACGCCGTTTTGAAAGTATCTAATTTTGTGCGGTTCCACTAAGTTCATGAAAAGATAAATTTACCGTTGTTTAAAACAAAATATTTCTAGACCCGATTTTAAAGTAGCCAGGATTTTTCTATTTAACAAGGAAAAAAAAAAAAAAAAATCAAATCCGCAATTACTTGTTAAAACAATTTTCATTAAACAGATTAATGCAATTACAAAGGGACACAAACAGAGATAACGAAGGGACGTGATTTGCGGGTCACTATGCTGAGAACAGCAAATCTCGTGTAAAATATCTACATGTACAGCAGATGTAAAGACCCTATCAATATAATTTTTTGCATGACACGTAGACGCCACTACGTATGGAAAAATGGTACATTCCCACTATTAAGTATGAAAAAATAAAATAAATCAAAGGAGGCATGGAATTCTATATTTAATTAATTTAAATATATATCATAATAAAAACCATTAAAATAATAATATATTCTCTTAGTTTGTATTTGAAGAAAAATATCGAATTCTAAATTTGTTTAAATTTCATAGAAAGAAAAAAAAATCAATATAAATCTTATCTAAACAATTTGGTAAATTGCTAACAAATGTATCATTCAGGAACTAAATTATTATATCAAACAGTTTCATCCAATATGCTAAAGTTTATGTGCTATATCATCAAAATAATTAACTGTTAACCCATTTTAATTCCCGTCGACGGTTCTTTAACCATTATGAATTATTTACTTAGAAAATGTGAGATCTTATAACGAGAAATTCAGATTAATTAGCGTATAAGAAAAACCCAGTCATCATGTCGATGTATATATGTTCAGAAACACAACGTAATGGAAAAAAAAACGCTTTTGACCACCGAATAGATAAGCTATGGAAAATAGTTTAATCCCTTGCATAGAACTTATTAATCCATTCTTGAAACTAGCACTTTCTTAAAGAAATAAATGCAAACATAATAATTTAAATGCATTTTAAAGCACTAAAATTCTTTTCAAGACTTCGAAAGTGCTACCACATTTCAGTAAATCCTTCCATGTCTACTGTAGCCTTCCTATATAGGCATTGTCTGGTGAAAAACTAGAATACTATACAGTTATTTTAACTATTAGAAATATAATTATGACCTCCAGAGTGAGCTCAAACAACATACTATATAGTAAATTACAAAATACATTTTAAACCCCTTAAAACTGTACTTAGAATTTTTTTTATAGATTTGTATGTTACATATTAATGCATAATAGACATTCTACTACTTTATTCGGAAATACATAAAACATCCGTTTATTCCATATCTCAAATTCATCATATTCGTCATATGCATACATATTGTTTAGGCACTACGCCAAACTAACAAAGTCAAACTCACCCGGAGCTAACGAAAGAGATGTTAGCCCAGAAAATCACCATTGTGATGCCATTTTAACGTGTGATATTGGTACCCTGCCAAATTTAGGCTGTACATAACCAACAAGAAATTTGAATGGAGTTCAAAAATTATGTAATTATCTTATCAATATTATTCTTTATATCAGAGATCATTTTTAAAAGAATAAAAATAGACTTTAAGTATGGTTGTATATTACCTATAATTAAATTTGGCCACTTCCTTTGTATAATAAATAAGTATTATTAGATTTTGACCTCTTAAAAAGAAAAGTTAATTTGCTTTTAAGTAAAATTATGTTCGTCGAAAAGTATTATACTATGTAAAGAAAAATAGAATTTTCTCATTAAGGTGATTGTATTTAAAATAGCTTTCTGTTTTAGTTTAGGACACATTCATATATTTTTAGTTTTGTTTATACTTACATTTAAAATTAAGCTATATACTAAGAAAAGGGAAAAGAAATATTAAAACAGGATTTGTTCTTATTTTTATTTACAGTATGAGTATAAAGTTCAAAATAACCTTAAATATTTATTTCAATTATTTTCTTATCAAATAACGTACTTTGCATCAACATAAAGTACGATACATTATTTTTATTACTAAAAGTCATTGTTATTTCAAAGGTAAATGTATGGTTTGAATTCACTCTATTCAGCTTTATAAGATGTATAATAAATTCAAGGTAAATATTTTGCCATATTAAAAACTATAAATATATTACTCTGTATTTATCTGTAAAAGAATTTTTAGAATTTACATCAAATAAATAAATGCATTCTTTCCAAAATTTTAAATTCAATTTTAAATTTATTTCTCTTATTTTTAACAATTTTCTTTAAAACTGTTGAATATGTTCATGATATCGCGTGCGTTTCAAATTGAAACGCACATTGGAAACTATATGTTCTTTCAATATATATTAGAAATTAAGCTTATGATGACTTCTGCTTATTTATACTATCTCAAAATCAGAAGTATTCGATAGGAATGCCCTACTTTGACATCAGATATTTATATTTCAGTAAATTTTACCGTATTATAGTTAACGGGAAGTAGTGTAGGAAATATGTAGCCGTAAATTTTTAAATAAGTAAATAAACCACCAATATGAAATTAATATAAAATTCCTCTCTCAGATTGTAATTAGGGGAGCATTTAAGCTTAACAAAAAACTTACTTGACTAAATAAGCTTCGATTTCTTATTCGCATATTTGAAGCTTCTACAAATCGGTTTCTGGATTAAAAAAATCATCCTATGTTACATTTCACTTTTATCGAAAAAATACATATTGTGAAATTAATTACGAAAAAAAATATATATATTGAAACATATGATTATTTGTAAACTAAAATCGATTTCTAGAAATATTAAGGATAGTAAAACAAAGGTAAGCTAATTCTGCTAAGTTGGTTATGAGTTATGTATAAAACTGAGCGCATTGTAGTTTGTTTTGCAACTATTAACAAAAGCTTATACATTAGATATTTTAAAAATTACATGTACATAATTCCTAATCTATTTCACGGAACGGTTTTCAGTTTGGTATATTGAGCTACAATTTACAAAAAGAATTGAAATATATTGTTACTAGCTGACCCGACCGGCGTTGCCTGGGTCCGTGGTAATATTTTTAAAGAAACCTTTAATTTATATGATTTCATATGTAACTCGATTTTGTCTGAAATACGTACCCACTCACAGTGTGAAAATGGGGGAGAAGCAGTTGCAAATTGTTGAGATGTTGTGCAAATTTTATTCATAAATTTTTGTAAAATTGTATGCCATAGTCATGAGCAAATTAACATTTTAAAACACCCTCTACTGATGAAAAAATTAGTTAAGAGGAGAGGAGTGGGTGCTTAGTAATGTACAGGCCAAAAGCTTTTAAACGACCTCTGTCAGAAAACAACATATAAAGGATACTCATCGTAGAAAACGCTACAGTTGAAAGGACAATTATCGTCACCTGCCTTCCAAACTCGAAATTCAACTCTCCCACCTTCTTTAAAATTTTAAAGTGTTATCATTCACGTAAGTTAATTTCAATTGTATTCGTTCTTCCTGTTAATGGCAATTTACATATGCATAGTCGTCCAAGCATGGAACGTGTTTCTTGAACTTTCTATGAAGTAAATAATTTCCGTTCTTGAGCGATAAGAGTCCATTCACGTGCGATTCTTATAAAACTCATAATATATCACAAAATGCACACCATATTAAGTATTTCATGAACTCAAGGATTTTTCACTCAGTTCTTATTCTTTTGTTAATATTCTCTCATCCTAATGAAAACATATGTTATACTTTATTGAATGTTTTCACATTGAAAGGTGTGAAATTTAGGCATAATTCAATAAAGCGAAATTTTTGAATGTTTGTTATTTATAATCTATCTTCCTGTTAATGTTGTTGGCTACATTTTTAGACACCCATGAACGGTGAACACATAACATGCGATAAATTGTCACAAATTTTAAAAAAATCACAAATTTTGTAATAGATCGTTGAAAAAAATTGTGAAATGATCATTAAAAAAAAAAAAAAAAAAAAAAAAAAAAACTTAATTTCATCCAACGATCTTGGAAAATTAATCATGAATTTTGTGAAACAATCGAAGAAAAACATTGCAAATTTCATCAAAAGATCGCAGAAACGCATAGCAAAGTTTGTCTAAAGAATGCACATTACAAATTTTGCCAATATTTCGCTGAGAAATATCGGGAACGTCGACAAATAGTCGCGGAAAAAAAATAATCTTCAACAAACTTCGTCATAGATCGTTGAAAAAAAAAAAAAAACGCGAATTTCGTCAAACAATCTTGAAAATAACAATCACTATAAAGAAAAAACAAATTTCGGTAAACAATCCAAGGAAAATATTGCAAATTTCATCAAAAGATTGCGGAAATGCACAGAAAAGTTTGTCCAAAGAGCGCAGATGCATATGCCGAATTTTGCCAATCTCTCGCTGAGAAATTTTGGGAACTTCGTCAAATGGGTGCATAAAAAAATACACAAATTTGTCACAGATTGTTGAAAAAAATTGTGAAATAATCATTAAAAAAAAAAAAAAAAAAAAAAAAAAAAAAAAAAAAACGAATTTCATCCAACGATTTTGGAAAAATAATCAAGAATTTTGTGAAACAGTCGAAGAAAAAAATTGCAAATTTCATCAAAAGATCGCAGAAGCACATGTTGAATTTTCCCAATCTGTCACTCAGGAATATCAGGAACTTCGACAAATAGTCGCAGAAAAAAAAATCAAATTCGTCACAGATAATAGAAAAAAAAATGCAAATTTCGCCAATCTTTTTAAAAAATCGTGCATTTCGTGAAACGATCGCTGAAAACAGCCCTCGAATTTCAGTAAACATTCGAAGAAAAACATTGCAAATTTCAGCAAAAGATCGCGGAAATGCATAGCAAATTTTGTCAAAAAAATGCAGAAGCATATTCCAAATTTTGCCAATCTGTCGCTGAAAAATATCAGGAACTTTGGCAAATGGTCGAAAAAAAATAAATGAAATCACAAATTTCGTCACAGATCGTTGAAAAAAAAATGGACGCGGAAAAGAAAAACAAATTTTGCAACTGATCGTTGAAAAAAAAATCGCGAAAAAAATGCAAATTTTGTGAAACGATTTGGGGAGGGGGGGAGGGGATCGTGCCTTTTGTGAAATGATCGCTGAAAAAAAAACGTGAATTTCAGTAAACAGAGAAAAATGTTGCAAATTTCATCAAAAGATCGCAGAAACGCATAGCAAAGTTTGTCTAAAGAGTGCACATTACAAATTTTGCCAATATGTCGCTGAGAAATATTGGGAACTTCGACAAATAGTCGCAGAAAAAAAAATAATCACAAACTTCGTCACAGATCGTTGAAAAAAAAAACGCGAATTTCGTCAAACAATCTTGAAAATAACAATCACTATAAAGAAAAAACAAATTTCGGTAAACAATCGATGGAAAATATTGCAAATTTCATCAAAAGATTGCGAAATGCACAGCAAAGTTTGTCCAAAGAGTGCAGATGCATATGCCGAATTTTGCCAATCTCTCGCTGAGAAATTTTGGGAACTTCGTCAAATAGGTGCATAAAAAAAAATCACAAATTTTGTCACAGATCATTCAAAAAGAAAAAAAAACACGAATTTCGTGAAACGATCTTGTAAAAACAATCACTATAAAAGTAAAACACAAATTTCGATAAACAGTCGAGGAAACTGCAAATTTCATCAAAAGATCGCGGAAATTTATAGTAAATTTTGACAAAAGAGTGCAGAAGCGCACACTGAATTTTGCCAATTTGTCGCTGAGAAATATCGGGAACTTTGGCAAATTGTCGCCAAAAAAATAAATAAATAAAATTACAAATTACGTCATAGATCGTTGAAAACAAACGCGAATTTCGTCAAACGATTGCTGAAAAAAAACCCGCGAATTTCAGTAAACAATCGAAGAAAAATATTGCAAATTTCATCAAAAGATCGTGGAAATGCATGGCAAATTTCGTCAAAAAAGTGCAGAAGCATATGCCAATTTTGCCAATCTGTCGTTGAGAAATATCGGGAACTTCGACAAATGGCCGCGGAAAAGAAAAACACAAATTTTGTCACTGATCGTTGAAAAAAAAAACAAATGCAAATCTCATGAAACAATTTGGAGGGGGGGGGGGGGGGGATCGTGTAATTTGTGAAACGATTGCTGAAAAAAAAAACGTGAATTTCAGTAAACAAGAAAAGTATTGCAAATTTCATCAAAAGTTCACAGAAATGCATAGCAAAGTTTGTCTAAAGAGTGCACATTACGAATTTTGCCAATCTGTCGCTGAGAAATATCGGGAATTCCGACAAATGGCCGCGGAAAAGAAAACACAATTTTTGTCACTGATCGTTAAAAAAAAAACTCGGAAATTTCATGAAACGATTTGAGGGGGGGGGGGGGTCGTGCATTTTGTGAAACGATCGCTGAAAAAAAGCGCGAATTTCAGTAAACGAAAAAAAAATATTGCAAATTTCATCAAAAGATCGCAGAAACGCATAGCAAAGTTTGTCTAAAGAGTGCAGATTACAAATTTTGGCAATATGCCGCTAAGAAATATCGGAAACCTCGACAAATGGCCACGGAAAAGAAAAACAAATTTTGTCACTGATGAAAAAAATCATGAAAAAAAAACTGCAAATTTTGTGAAACGATTTGTAAGGGGGGGGGGGGGGGGGGAGATCGTGCATTTTGTGAAACGATCGCTGAAAAAAACGTGAATTTCAGTAAACGAAGAAAAATATTGTACATTTCATCAAAAGATAGCAGAAACGCATAGCAAAGTTTGTCTAATTTTTCTCTAAATGACGCAAAAAAACCTCCAAATTTCGTCACAGATCGTTAAAAAAAAAAAACTCGAATTTCATGAAACGATCTTGTAAAAACAATCACTGTAAAAATAAAACACAAATTTCGATAAACAGTCGAGGAAACTGCAAATTTCATCAAAAGATCGCGGAAATGTATGGCAAATTTCGTCAAAAAAGTGCAGAAGCATATGCGAATTTTGCCAGTCTGTCGCTGAGAAATATCGGGAACTTCGACAAGTGGCTGCAGAAAAGAAAAACACATATTTTGTTACTGAGCGTTGAAAAAAAAAAATGCAAATTTCATGAAATGATTTTGGGTGTGTGTGTGTGTGGGGGGGGGGGGGGGGGGGGGATCGTGCATTTTGTGAAACGATCGCTGAAAAAAAAACGTCAATTTCAGTAAACGAAGTATTGTACATTTCATCAAAAGATCGCAGAAACGCATAGCAAAGTTTGGCTAATGGTCGAAAAAAAAACGCGAATTTCAGGAAACGATCTTGTAAAGACAATCACTTTAAAAATAAAACACAAAATTCGATAAACAGTCGAGGGAATAAATTGCACATTTCATCAAAAGATTGCGGAAATGTATAGCAAATTTTGACAAAAGAGTGCAGAAGCACACGCTAAATTTTTCCAATCTGTCGCTGAGAAATATCGAGAACTTTGACAAATGGCGACAGAAAAAAAAATCTCAATTTCTCTTCATTGAATTACGCCTAAACTTTAAACTGCTATGCCTGGCACCACAGTTGCAGAAAATTCTCTAAGTGTCTGTGACACATACTTCAGTGGCAGATAATAATTTGCTGGTAAAATATCTTACAATTGAAGCATTAATTAATCAAACCACCACTTACCTGCAATGTCTTTAAGCATTTTATTAATTTTTATAGATAATAATCTTAGTTTTGTATTAAATAATAAAGAGATAAACATAATTGTAAAGTGAAAGTTTAGTTTTCAGGTGAAAAAGTTTGTAAAAAGCCTACTTTTATGACAAAGAATTTTGTGAAGGATCCTGCTTTGATTTGAAAAAAATTGTGCAGGGTCCAGTTTTGACATTAAAAATGTTGTGAAGGGCCCAATTTTGACATGAAAAATGTTGTGAAGGGTCCTGTTTTGAAATGAAAAATTTTGTAAGGGGTCCTTTAAAGAACCCAATTTTTCCTAAACAGATCCCTGTGCTTGTTACATATCATGACTTTGATAAGAAATGAAAACATTCAGTAAAGTGTAAAAAATTTGTTTTCATTGGGATTTGTTATGAAACTCATAATATATGGGGAAGTGGAAAAAAAGATAAAAGAAAAACCCAAATAACTTCAGTCATTTCCTCTGAAAAGAAATATTTGTTTTATTCCTATTCTTGGGCGATGACAACATACATCTCTTTCACCCGAGAACGGAAATTATTTACTGAATGTTTCCATTTCATAGAAAGTACAGTTTTCATCTTACACTTTATTATAAAATGTACAGTTCCATTTTTGCTAAGAAATGAAAACATTCAGTGAAGCGTTAATTCAGCAAATTTGAAAAAATAAAATAATTACTTTAAAATCCCAGAAAACAAAGTTCAAGAAACATTATACTATTTCATTCTTGGGCGACTACGCGTATGTAAATACGAAGAACGAATACAATTTAAAGTAACTTACGTGAATTGTATTAGTTTCTTTATAAACAATATCATTTTATATTATAAACAATATAAAAATCATCATAAAATGATGTCAATAAGATTAAATCTTATAATAACTAAAAAAAGCATGATAAATAAACAGTGCAGTTTTCCTCTTCAGTTCGGCTAGGAAATGCAGTGGCTGTATCTCATATTTACCACCTGCTCTCATTGGCTGGCTTCTTCATTGCCGCGGATTGGCTTAGAGCTGTAAATAGCCTCGAACACATAACGTTTTAATTACGTTTTAATTATTTTTTAAATATCTAAATTGAAATTTTAAAATCCGGCGGTGAAGTGCACTTTCCGGTAATAGAATCTACACATGACAAAAATTTCAGAGGTCTAGGTGTTATAATTTCAGAGCTTTCCGCAGTCAGGCAGGCAGACAGACATCTCTTATTTTATATATATAGATAATTATCCCTTTTTGAATATTACCAAATTTGCTACAATTTCAACAAGAAAGCTATACTTTTATTTTTAAACATAAATTGAAAAAGGACATATCATATACTGTATATGTCACTCTTACGTACATTGATAAAATAATAAAGTAGCTACAAATCATCCATTTTGGAAATGGAAGCGTCATTTGTCGCCTTTTTCCAATAACATGGCAGTAATCATTCGCACTTCTGGCTATGGAAATTTATTAAAAATACAGTGGTGAATGAACATAATTCGCTGAAGTGAATGTAAAAGTTCACACCATATCTATATAACACCACTTCTTCCAGATTCTGATCTGTAGTGGAACGAGACGTTTACGCATTTTCCTTCTTCAAGAAAACTCTAGATAGCACATCGAAAAGTTTTGTGCTTTAGTTGTGTTAATTACATTTTTTTTTTCTTTTCCAAACATTTTCGTGAATGTTTTGCTTGTTCATATTGCTCTATGTAAGGTTCTCGTGCAATTTATTTCCCGAGTGTTTTTCGGTTAGATTAAATAGAAATATTTCAGCATTTATTTGAGTACTTATTGAGAACATATATGCGAAATTTACTTTAAAATATTGTGAGCATAATATGTACATTCACCTTATAATTTTCCTCAGAACACAATTTTCTGGTACATATTTTAACTGTAGCATTTTGAAATTGGAAGTTTAATAATTACCATCCTGTATATGTACAAAATATTTAAAATTCAAATTACGTTTTGTTAAGTGTTATTTTTAAAATCTCACTGATTTAAAGGAAATAAGTACGAACAAAAAATCTTCTTAAAACACCATCAAAAATTTTAAATGCGCTAGGCCTTTCGAAAGATCTGAGTCTTTCTTCGTCAGGCGCAAAAAAGACGTCCTTCTACTATGAAAGCAGCAGCACGACTGAAATGAGAGATAAGGGAAAGGAAACAAGCTGAAGAAACAGCCAATAGGAAGTTAGAAATGAACAGCCAATAGGAAAGTAGAAGATAACAGCCAATCACATAAGAGTATAATCAAAACAAAAGAACACGGAGTAAGAGGGGCAAGAATTGGGAGGGGGGAAAATACATATAATTAAATATGGGAACACATGAAATTAAAAATAAATAAATAAATAAATAAATAAATAAAATATAAAAAACAGACTAATATTAATTAATACAAAAATAAATTAAATGGTAGTACTGAAAAGGTTTTTCCAAGCTGCAGAGAGCATTGGGGAATCAGATTTATCATTAACAATAACATCACGATTAAGATAAATAGTTAGATTTTCAAGGAAGTCCAATTGAGAGACACTATTGCCATTAGAGATAATTTTAGCATTTTGAAAATTAAAACTATTGCCGGAATCCCAAGAGTGCTTGGCAATAGAAGATTTAGAAAATTCTTGATTGATTACATAACGAGAGTGTTCTTTTAAGCGGATTTCGAGATTTCTTTTAGTTTGACCAATATAAGATAAATCACAACCATTAGAAGGAACTTTAATAAATTCCTCATTTTCGAAGATCTGGAACAGGAGATTTAGTTTTATTGATTTCATTTTATTGAAAAAAAAGGTTTATAATTAGAATTACAATTAGTCACAGTACAATTGTGAAATTCAATTTTTTTAGACATTCAAAGATGATTAGAATTTTACGAAAAAATGTAGCAGTGCCCTATATTGCTCTAAAGTCTGTGACATAATACTGTAGTCTTTCAGTTAGTTTTTGTCAAAATACATACTGACTTTTGTTTTACGGATATTAAAAGGAATTATCAGAAAATGATATCAATTAAAATCCTTTCAGTAATTAAAGGTTTTAAGAAAAAATAAATTTCTAAAAAATTATACTTTGTATACTTGCTGATTTTTTAGGAAAAAATAGTTGAAATGAAATATAAGTTATAAAAAACATGAATGGAAAATTATTTTTTATTAACATGAAAGATATTGTAAAAACTTCGGCTGTTTTGTTACGGGGGGGGGTAGGGGTATCCTTATTATGCGTATAATCAATTTAGAATATTCCATAAATACAGAGCTAGTAAAATTAAATATTCTTCTACTATAAAGGAAATAAGTTTGCAGTTTTTTTAATAACATACATATATGAAAATATATGTTATATATATTAAAAAAAACACGTTGTTACTAATCTTGGATCACACGTGTTTGCAAACAGTTAACGATTTTTTTGTCACTCTGACTGTATATAATAGCGGGTAAAAGTGCTATTTATGTCATGCTTTTTTTTCTCTCTACAAAATTGCACTAATGTCTATGAACATTATGAAGCCATTCGACATTTTAATATTTTTTTTTATTTATAGAAAAAATATGTTTTATTAAATGGGGGTAAAATTGAATTATAACTTTAATATACCGGTTGGGCCAAAAGTTCGTTAAAGCTTTTAAAAAAACATAAAAAAGGAAGAAATTATGATAAAGGAGAGCAGTTTGCAAGAAAGTGCTCAAAAGGTAGTCGGATTGTTTTAGCAGCAAAATAAAAAAAAAAAAAGTTTAAAAAGCACATGTAGAGGGCGCAGAAGACCCGAAAACCAATGAACAGGAAAACAATACGCTCCATTCATTTGTTCTTTCAATAACAAATGTTCAACATGACCTCCAAAACATTCTACGACACAACTGTGGTCCTGTTCATTGTGTTTCTGGTTGTCAGCGCAACCTGTGATTTTTGAACTAATTTTTTTCTTATGGCTAAAAAAATCCACTCGTTTATCAAAACTTCTTCCTTTTTTATGAGTTTTTAAAGGTTTAACTAACTTTTGGCTCACACGGTACTTGTTCTTATAGAAACAAAAACTCTTGAATGTTAAAATGATGATATTTGTCTATATTCTTGCTTGAAACTTTAAAACAACAATATTGGTGCTGTTTATCAAAAGACAAGTAAATCAACTTGGATCTATATATTTTTTAGTATGGTATGGAGCAACGGAAAGGATTATCATGCTACAAATCAGTTCCAAGGCTGAATCTGGAATAAAAGCAACCGGAAAGTTTTATCAAAACTTACCAATAGAGACGACGTACACACGACTAAAATGCACCATCGCATGCTAGATCAAACAATTCTATTGGAAATATTAAAATTCTGATTTTTATTTCACAGTTCAATATTCTGAACAATATTCTGTTCAGATATTCTGTTCAATATTCTATTCAATATACAGTACAATATTCTGAAAGATCTTGGAGCAATTTCCAAATGCCTTAATAATGCTATTAAAAATAGTATATATGTAAAATATTTTTATTTTTAAAACTAACTAAATAATGTTCTAAAATTTTTCGCTTTAATTTTAATATTTTCCCCTTAAAATATCATTAATTCATTTTTTTTTATCCTATCAAAATAAAATTATTAAATTTACACGCCTTTATTTCATTTTGTCTTTGCCCCCAGTATTTGTTTTCCTCTTACAAAATCTTCCCCTTTAATTTTCCATTCATGAATTAGATAGTTGTTTCTCGATTATTCCAGAATATTGCTTCCGCACTAAAATGAATCCTCATTACAGCATTTGATATATCCGCAATTTTTGCGTTTCTCATTGGATATTCACTTTCGCGTAATGCAGATGTTTGTGTTCCTACGCCTAAGCTATAGAAATTTCTTCACTGGCTCGGAGAAGAACTTTGATTGAGTGAAATCATCTTAAAAAAAAAACAAAAAAAAAACAAAAAAAAAAAACAAAAAAAAAAAAACGTTGCACTTTCTTCCGATTTTATGGAATTTCATCATTAACATCTTTTATAAAATATTTCTGCCAAGTAAGCTGAAAGTATTCTTTTCTTTTGAGATATTCTTATGCCAATAAAGAAGTAGAATCTATAACTGTTTCGTCATTTCTCTGGGAAACTGAAGGATTTTCGACGTTCACAGTTAGTATCATTACTCTTTTTTTTTTTTTTTTTTTTTTTTTTTTTTTTTTTCGCTGCACTATGCGAGTAATAGCTGCGCTGTTACTGATTGACCGCTCATTTATATTATAGCACACTGCAAGATTTTTTCACGTATAAAATCTGGATTTTTAAATTCACATCCAGCGTTATTGAATGTGCGATTGATAGAATATGACAGCTTGATTCATTGGTATTATAATATTTTTCATGGGTTCTCACTGGCTTAAACAACGTCGTTAATCAAGTAGTTGCACCTTGCTTAAATTTTCTCTTCATCTACACCGCTCATAAGTCGACAACTCCAGTAATCTCACATCTGTAAAATTTTTAGCAAATAATACAAATATTACATAACAATATATTCAAAATTCAGAGATTATTAGAAAATAGTAGAAAATAGTATGAATAACGAAATTCAAACGTATAAAATATCTTACAATTCAAACTGGGATGAGATGTCCAACTTTTGCACACCAGTATAACCTTAGAGAAAATGTTGTTCTGTTAAATCGCAAAAATGTTCCGATTAAAGGAAATAACATTTTCTCTAAGATTATATTGGTATACAAAAAAGTCGAAAATTTCATCCCTGATTCAAAGCATTGGACAAAATTAAGAAAATTTGAACGCACTATTCAACAGTATGCTTTATAAAAAGTGAATGCGAAAAAACGCAACAAAATATTTGAAATAATAAAAGCAAAATAATATTGAAAAAAAAAATGTTTTAAATAGTAAAAAGCCCTTTCAGCCAGTGCCGGGAGGAGAAGGTAGATTTTATATTTCTTGGTTTTAAAATTTCGCAAGTTTTACGCGAAGTTCTATTTTTACTCAAATTTTAAGAAGCTGAAATTCGACGACCCGATAAGAGAACATTCGTGAATGCTGAATTTGAATGAGAATTGCTCTAAATTAGTAAGCTATAGCCAAGTTGGCATCATTTATGGTTACTTATTTTTCCTCGTCAAATTTGGCGATATTTCGACAACTCTCGCAGAGCTTTACGAGAATTTGAAACTAACGGATATTAATAATATTTAAGCATTGCACGGCAGTGCACGGTGCAAATGGCCGCTATTTTGAAACAAGATGGCACGGTCGAACTCGGTCAAAACACTTATATTTACTATGCACATACTTCATCTTATCCAAATAGATTTATAAATACGAGAGTTACAGCTTGACAAATATCAGATTGTTTGAAAATATCAGCCACATTAGAAATTCAAACTGCTATATCTCAGACATTTTTTAAGATAAAAACGAAACAAAACATGCTTAGGAATCTTTGTATCAAGGTCAAACGGATAAGAGAAAAAATTTTTTCAGGTTTTAATTTATTTGCATCTATTTTTTTTTTTTTTTCAAATAGCCGCCATTTTGAAGAAAGATGGCGGATGAAGCTGGCCAACGAAATCGGTTGAGACATTGGTATGTTTTATGCATACAATTAATTTCATTTAAATTGATTTAAAAATACGAGAGTTGCCGCATGACAAAATCATGTATCTGTATGTATATATATATATATGTGTTACCGTGAAAGACCGAAATTCACCGACTTTCACAGGTGAATATCAACACCTACCAAATACGTTGGTAAAAGACCGAATATTTGGTTATATTCTTGCGCATTCGGACCATCACCGGTGAATGTCGACAAGCACAGATATGCTCAAGTGGAGGACGTAAAAAGAAGCGATTTTTAACAGAGAGGCTGCCGACAAATTATTTGTTCTACTGCGAGTTAGGCAGCTTTGTCAGTTTTATGCAAGTTTTGAAGGTGCGCACAACGTTTTATTAAATTTTATTTTTTTATTCAATATCCTAATTTATATTGAATGAATACTGCAGTCAGCCGTGATCTTTTTTTTTTCGAAAAATTTAATACATTAATTGAGAGTAAACGAGAAATCAATTGTTTTTATTTTATTTTTTTCAAGAACAGTACTCTTTCTTTCTGAAGTGATTTCTGCTAAAACTCAGTGCAGTACGCCTTTGGATAACAAAATATTAAACGTTTCTATGTTTTAAAAACTAATGATCGCGCCTGAAATAAGGAGTGTAAAGTAAATGCAAATTTCCGACACATTCAACGTTCACCATTAGAGCATGGTGAATGTCGTATTTGCTGGTGTAAGTCAGAAATAAGTATATTTAGCAAATATTTCGGACATACACCAACCGACTATCTGACTGTTGAGATTCACCGGTGAAAGTCAACATTCTCTTAATTTCGATCTTTCACGGTAATATATATACAAGGTGGCCATAATCAAACTCACAGTACTCAGAGTGTTCTGTAGCGCGATCTAATTGAGAGAATGATGCCAAATTTTGTAAGAAGACTTATCAAAACGGGGGACCAAGGTTTACGCAAAAAAGTTCCAAAAGTCACCGCTAGGAGAATATGTGTCGCTATGTAACAGAAAAATGAGTTTTAAAAAATGCAGGATCAATACTAAAATAAAATTAGCTTTCAATTAGCACTTAACGATTTTAGAATTGATTTTACATTTTTTAAAACTCTCTTTTCTGTTATACAGACTCACATATTCCCCTAACGGTGACTTTTTGAACTAATTTCTTTTTCGTGGAATCCTTCGTTCTCCGTCTTGTTTAACCTTCTTACAAAATTTGGTGTCATTCTCTAAATTAGATCGCGTAACAGAACAATCTGAGTATTGTCAGTTTAATTATGTCAACTCTTTGTATCTATCTATCTATCTATCTATCTATCTATATATATATATATATATATATATATATATATAACACAGGGGGATAGGGGGAGTTAGAGACACAGAGGGGAAAGAGAGTGAGTGAGTGGAGGAGAAGATTTATTTATAACATCGGTAAACGGTGGTATTTGGGGACTTATATTTTATTTATTATTTGTAACTGTAGCCTTTTGTTTCAGCAGAAATATTAACGATGTTTGATGCAGTTATATTACTTATTTACCATTCCTAATTTTTGTGCTTGACCTAACCCAAATTGGTAGCGTTATATATATATATATATATATATATATATATATTTAAATTAAACATGCGTCCTAAATTCTCGTTTACACTCTAGATATGAGTGTGTGCGGATGGTTGATCGGGTGGTTGTGTGCGAGTGTACGTGATTGTAAGTCTGTATGTAATTGTGCGTGTATCTCTGCATCGTTTAATGCAAAAAAGGAAAATAAATATAATATGTACATATATTTAAGAAAGTCCTTTCGGCCAGTGCCGGAAGGAGGAGGTACTTTTCCTATTTCTTGGTTTTAAAATTTTACAAGTTTACTAGAAGCTAATTTTACTCAAATTTTAAGAAGCTAAACAGCGACGAACCCGATAATAGTACATTCGTCAATACTTAATTTGAATGAGAATTGCGCATAATTAGTAAGTTATTGTCCAGTTGGCATCATTTATGGTTACTTATTTTTCGTCGTCATATTTGGCGACAGTTCGCCAAGTGTAGCAAAGCTCGGCGAGAATTTGAAGCGAATGGATATTAATAATATTTAAGCATTGCGCGGTAGTGCACGGTGCAAATGGCCGCCATTTTGAAACAAGATGGCTCAGTCGAGATACTTATATGTACTATACACATGTTTCATCTTATCCAAATCTGTTTATAAATACCAGAGTTACAGCATGGCAAAAATAAGATCGTTTGAAAATGTCATCCATCCTAGAAATTCAAACTGCTATATCTCAGCCATTTTTTAAGATAAAAACAAAAAAAACGTGATTCGGAATCCTTGTATAAGGTCAAACTCTTAAGGAAAATTTTAGTTTTCGGTTTTTAATTTATTTATATCCACTTTTAAATTTTAATTTTTTTTAAATGACCGCCATTTTTTAAACAAGATGGTAGAAGAAGCTGGCCAACTAAGTCGTTTGAGACATAGGTGTTATGGCTTACCTTTACACTGTTTTGAACGTACCTTCTTGGACGTTCCACCAGACTTTTGTGTTTGCTGCTTGGCAACGTCAGTCTTTATCTTTTTGTTGTTGTTTTTCGCACGTCGAATGTTTTTATGGAATAAAACAGCATTTAGTGAGCTATTTCGTTAGCTAAAATGACAATGGGGCCATTATTGTTAGTAATAACGCCTATTATTGTATTGGCGTAGAATAATTCTACTGATTATGTCTTTATTTCGAGTGGTATTGTCCACGAAAGCAAAATCGCAATATGTTTCTAAACTGACTATGGTGTCAGTCCTGTATGTATGTATATAAAAAGAACTGTTTTGTTATTAGGCTCTATTCATATTATTTTACTATCTTCGCATGTATATTTGTTACAGACCATAGAACTAGTTACAGACCATAATCAATTTACATACACGCACATAAGTGGTCCAGTCGTTTGGAGTTAGGAACTAGTATTATTCTTGGAGTATTAGTTATAGATAATCAGTTGCAAAGTGACTGAAAAAAAGCAAATTAACAATGTTAAATAGACACATAGGAGCCTATAAATGGCAGTTGATGAGAATACAAACATTTTATAGATGATGAAGAAAAAAAAAGACATTTGGGAATATCAATTTAAATTTGACACTATTCGAAAAATTGTCTCGAATCTAGAAGACTTAAAAGTCAAATATTTTGAAATTGTAATTCCAACTCTAATACTTCAGTTGTGTTACCATTTTTTCCTAAAATCAGTCAGCAAATTGCTAAAATCTTAAGAAGGCTTTATTTTTACGTTATTTTTGTTATCTAGTCAACCGATTTTACTTGTCACTTATGGCTAATTTGGGTTTAAAACTTTACGTAAACGTTTATTGATTTAATAGCTTTTCTTTCTACATTTTAGTGCTTATAGAACTTCTTTATTTTAAAGGCAATACCTTCATTACCTAGGATATAATGTTATTTCTCCTCTAAAACATAAATTAATTAAAAAGAACCGACATTAAATTTAAGTGTTTCATAGATGGTATTAGACGTTCCGTAATTGACTATCCTCAAGCCTACCCTTTTTCTAAAGTGGAATCGTCCAGTTGAAAGGTATAAATTGCGTTTCGCTAATCAAACGCGGCGCTCTCTCTTTTCTATTCATTTCTTTAAAGTTATCGTTATGATTTTAATATGTTTGTGTTTAAGTTACAGTAAGATTTTTACTTTGAGTTTTACGACGTTTTTAGAAAACGGTTTTGGTTATGATTTAAATTTAAGCTGTTTAGAAAATCTCCAGGTGTATTGAAGTTTAATCCTATTTTAGCCAAAGTTATTTTTCATGATTTACTTAGCTGTTTTAAATAAAGTTAGCTCTGAATATTTTTCAACTTAAAGCTGTATTTTTATGAAGCATACAGTGAATGAAATGGAATTTAGATAAAGAACTGTCGCCAACAATATGTGACTTTTCTATGGATTCAACACGCAGTTTTATTACAGGTGTCTTCCACAGCACGTTTACAGTTCCTCTCGTGATAGCAGTATAAGTGTATATCAGACCTGTATTGATACAGGCTAAGAGAAGAATTTTTTCTGCTGTTAATAAAATCACTTTTCAAATCTCAAACACCCCGCTGATCGCCTAGATAACTGGAGTATTTACCAAATCTCTTACCAGTGTGGCTTTTCTTATATTGGCCAGACTAAACATGCTTTTAGATTTCATTTAAAAGAGCATTAAGGTTATGTTAAAAATCAGAAGCTAACGTTCTTCTATTGCTCAACATTCTTGGTCTTCTCAACATAGATTCGATTTTTTCTCATTATCCAAATGCCATGATTATCCAAAAATGTTGTCCGTAAGTTGGTTGAATGGTTCTTTGCATAATATAAAAAATAAAATTTCCGGTGTTACAGAATTTTAAAACATAATAGGGTTAAGATTAGTAATAAGTTAATTTTGCAAGACACAGTTTTTGGATGGATTCCAACCGGCGAACTGGATGAAAGGACAACCACAAATAATTCCACTATGTACCATTTTATTAGAGATTTCAATTAAATTAATGATAATTTAAGATATTTTTCGGAATTGGAATCTATTGGCATTACGCATGATAATCCAAAAATATCGGAAACTGATCAAGCGCAGCAAATTTTCGACAAAACTGTAAAATTTGTAGACAGTCGATATGAAGTTCATTTGCCCTGGAAAATGGACTGGAATGAATTAAACGTAACTTTAATGCTGCGAAACAGCGTTTGGAAGATTTAAAAAGTAAATTTTATACAAATCCTGAACTTTTTCTTCAGTATTCTGAGGAAACAACTGATTACCCAAGGAATTATTCAGCAGGTTGAAGGAAATGAACATGTTTTAGACAAGGCTGTCTACTATTTGCCTCATCATGCGGTCTTTAAGGAAGATAAGCTCACAGCAAAAGTTCCTATAGTTTTCGACGCCAGCTCTCATGATAACAACATGTTGTCCTTAAATGATTGCTTATGGCCAGGTATCAACTTAAATCCACATCTATTTTAATCCACTTCAAATTAATTCAAATTGCCTTTTCTTCTGAGATGGAGAAAGCGTTCCTACAAATTTCACTCGCTGAAGAGGATCGAGATGCTATACGCTTTATGTGGTTCGATAAGGATTTCAGATCTTTCAAAAATGTAAAGATTTTTAGATTCAAACGCGTTATTTTTGGAATCAATGCTTTTCCATTTCTTCTATCAGCTACCATTAAAGAGTACATCAAGCAGTTTAAAAACCTATATTCAAGAACTGTTATTTGATTTATTTGATAAATATATTTATGTGGATAATTTCATATCAGGCGAATGTACTCTGCAAGAAGCTCTTAATGTTTCCCATAAAGCTAAGAAAATAATGTCTGAAGCAGGAATGACTCTATGAAATTGGATAACAAATGATGAAGTGTTAGTAAAGTGCTGGAAATAAAGCATTAGATATTCAGGCGAAACATGCTACTATAAGCCTGGAAGTAATCTCACTTAAGTATTGGGTGGAAAAAAAAAGAGGATTGTCTGATATTTGAAGTTAGGTGTCGGATAAAATTCTTGTCATCGCAAAAGAGCTCAAATCGTCTATTATTGCAAGCAGTTGGAAAAATCTTCGATCGGTTAGGCATGATCACGACATTCACAATTAGAGTCAAATGCTTATTCCAAGGATTATGGCTCAAGAAAACACCTTAGGACGGTCGATTGCCAACTAATGTGCAAGAAAAGTGGTGAAAGGGGTGAAATGGTGCGAAGAACTATCAAATTTAGCAGAGGTAAAGATCCCGAGGAAAATTCTTGGTTGTGCAAATCAAGTAGTCGTTGCAGAGATACACACCTATTCCGATGCCAGTAAAATAGCGTATGGCTCCGCTGTTTATTTAAGAACAATAACAGACAGTGAAGTGGAAGTTAGTCTTGTGACCTCAAAGAGTCGTGTTGCCCCGATAAAAGAAATTACTCTATCTAGACTGGAACTTCTCGGAGCACTATTGAGTGCAAGATTGACTAATAAGATAAAACCTATCCTACACCAGAAAATACCATCTTCAATATACTACTGGACTGATTCTAAAGTAACATTGTACTGTATCAAAGGCTCATCAAAGCGATGGAAACGGTTTGTGTCAAACCGTGTTTTAGAGATCAATGCATTGACTGATTCTAACTCATGGTATCACTGTTCCAGCAAGGAAAACCGTTGCCGATTTCTTAATGCGAGGTGCGACTGTTAATTCTATTTTAGAGGATCCCAGGTGGTTTAAGGGACCACAATTTCTAGCAGCTGACGACTTGCTAATTCCCAAAGAACTTATTTCTGTTCCTGAAAAAGACTATTTAGCGGAGACTAAACAAAAATGTAAAAATGATATTGATTCTAATATTTCTCTCTCTCTTTTCAGGAATTCTGAAGCAGTAGATTTTTTTCAAAGTTTGAAGAGCAATTATTACAGTTTTATTCGTATATTGGCTTATATTTATAGGTTTTTTCACAATTGTAAATCTAAGTCAGTAGACCGGCGCCGAGGCGCCAACACCACTTCAGAAATAAAGGCTTCAGAAACTTCCCTAATTAAACTAGTACAAAATGCAGAATTTCCGGAAGAGATTAGCAGTTTAGAACGGAAGTCAAGATTTTATCCTTCTAGTAAAATTAAATGTTTATCACCCTTTTTGTATCAAAATAATATCTTAAGAGTAGGAGGCAGATTAGAAAATTCAGTTTTAATCTTTGATAATAAGCACCAAATCATTTTGCCGAAAGGCCATAAGAATACAAACTCATATTTGAGTATTTTCATAGGAAATATTTTCATATTAGTCCCCAAAATTGGATACATTATGTACGTATGATGTTTTGACCCGTAAGTGGGAAAAATTTAGCGCGTTAAGTAGTGCACGACTGCGTTTTATGTTTCAGGAGCAACCCAGTTACTGCCAAACAAATCATGGGTGTTCTCCCATCAGAAACGGTAACTCCAAAGTTTACTTTCAACCATATAGGAGCTGATTTTTGCGGTCCTTTTGAGATTAAACATAAAAATCAGAGAAAGGGGATTTTTCATAAGATTTATGTCGCGATCTTTATTTGCTTAGAGACAAAGGCTATTCATTTAGAACTGGTCACGTATCTAACATCGGACGCGTTTATCGCAGCACTTAAACGGTTTTTTTCTAGGCAAAGAAAACGCTCTTTTATTATAACAGATAATGCTACAAATTTCAAGGGTAGTAATTCAGAATTACGCTATCTTTATGAGTTATGTAGTAGACCAGATGAAATATTAGCTAATTATCTTATCACAGAAGCTACTGAATGGATGTTCATTCCTCCCAGATCACCCAACTTTAACACCCGGTTTAATGGAAGATGGGTTAAAATCATTCAAATACCATCTTAAAATACTTTAAAGGATACTAGACTGTAAATGGAAGAATTCCAAACAATCACCACACAGATTGAAGGAGTTTTAAATTCACGTTCCTTCACCCTATTATCGACCGACATAAATGATTTTAACGTATTTTGAGACCAGGCCATTTCCTAATTGGTCGGTAAATAGACGCTTTCCAGAACTTCAATTAATTGATATTAGCGAATCCAGATTATCTCGGTGGCAAAGAGTAACTAAATTTGTTCAATTAATTTGGAGAAATTGTCAATTAATTTACTTAAATCATCTCCAAAATCGTTCAAAATGGCAGGTAAAGATAGATAACATCAAACCATGAGAAATGGTAGTAATAAAAGAGGACAATTTACCTCCTTGTAAATGGATGCTGCGACGAATTCTAGATGTTATGCCAGGGAAGGATGGTAATGTTAGAGTAGCGAAAGTAAAAGCAGCCTCTAACGTTTTCGTTAGGTCGATTTCTAAATTACGTTTCTTACCCGTTGATTGATGACCCATTTGTTTAAGAAATACCTTAACTTTGTTTTACCTTAAATTTTCTTTATTATTGTATTGTATAAGTATTATTGTTATTGCATCTCATCCTTACTGATTTTATATTATCATTTATCTATTTCTTATTTAGTGTTATATGCATAGTATTGAAGTTTATATATTGTAATATTTGAATGTGGTGTGTAAGTTGTTTAATATATGCATTTCATGTTATTTTATTGAATGTTGGCAGATGTCAGTATGGACCGGCATGTTACGGCTTCCCCTGACACTGTTTTGAACGCACCTCCTTGCTTATTATATATATATATATATTATAATAAAGATGAAATCACAAATAAGTGAACACATTAGTAAAATTTTAAAGATGAACAAGATATGAACATAGGAAACCAGTATATAAAATAAGAAACTATTAATAACCCACAGAATAATTAGATGAACTTGCAAGATAATTCAATCTGAAGATCCGTTATTTCATCCAATTGTGTTAGCATTAAGCCTAAAATTATAAAATTTAGCTCTTAATAGCGCATCATAAAACAAAAGAAATAATAAAAAAACAAGAGATCTAAAGAAACATACACCTCACAGAAGATATTAAAAATTGAAAAATGATTAGAGCACAATACCTCAATTATAGACAAAACCAAAACTTCGGAAAGTCGGCCATATATATATATATATATATATATATATATATGTATATGTATGTATATAAGTCACATTTGAAGGGAGGGTGATTTTGGGGTCTAAAGGTCATGATCAATGAAAATATACCAAAATTTTCCGGAAGTTCTTTCGTCCGGCCGGCTGCCATAGGTAGCTTTTTACATTTAGTAATGAAAGCTACCTAAAAGAAATATAGGAGCACAAGGTCAATAATATAGTTGATTGAAAACACTGAATTCAGTAATAAAAATATTACGCATTTATTAAAAAAAATGTTAAAAAGTGTTGTATGTATACAAATTTCCGAAGAGTATAATTATAAGAACTTTTTCTATAAAAACCATTTTTTTTTTTTTTTTTAAATCCATACGAATTTTATAGGAGAACGGCCAATGAAAGGAAAAATAATCTTAAAGAAATTATCAATTTTCTCCTCCATCTCCTATTTCTCGCGCAAATTGCTTTCAATCTTCTCATTCTCATCAAATGATATCTGACTGGTATAAATGTGTCTTTGTGGCGGAAGCTCAGATACAGTATGATATAAATCGATTTTGCTTATTGAACGTTTTTTTTTTTTTAAATATTTCTACGTATTCTTTACAGAGATATAATAAAAATGGATAAATAATATATTATCAAATATTTTATTATACTGTTAGTATACTTTAGCAATCTGGTTTATTAACACTGAATAGTTTTCTTTTCTATTTTGTTTGTTCTTTCTATTACATCTTAAGTGATTTTTTAACTCTTCTAATGTACAAATTACTATTTAAATTTTTAATGCACCAATGTCATGTTGTGTTTATTCTAACTTCGAATATACCAGATCCAGATAATAAAAATCGACTATGGGTTCAGTTTTACATGACATTACATGTTAATCAAGGTGTTTATAAACAGAACGTAGCCTTAGAAAAATCACAAGTATATATTTTCCAAAACCTGGTCAGTAAAAACAATTTGTATCACGTTTTTGACTAGATTATAAAACAAATTACTAAACAACTTTAATTTCTTTGTTTGCAATAATTATTGGTAAACATTTACCATTTAGTACCAATTTGTGTATTTTACTAAATCTTAATGCAGTATATAAAAACGATTCGAATGATTTCATTTATTTATTTCCCATTAATTTTTTTTTAATAAGATGTAATTTTACAAATTCATAATGAAGTAGTCTAAGTGACAATGTTTTTCGTGAAGTTCATTCACAAATACTCGCAAACCTTTATATAGGTTTCCTAGAGACATAAATATTTTCCATTTTCCTATACAATGATATCAGACGCACACACACACATATAAAAAAATGCTGAATAAGCACATATGCTGAAATGGATCTTTGTGAAGCTGATGTGTAAATAATAGTGAAATGTGATCAACTTAAGAATTTATGAGCATGCGTTAGGGTGATCATTGGATCTGGATGACAAGAACTGGGACAGTAACATTAAGACACCCGTAAGTCAGGTAAAAGCACTCGCGAGCTAACGTGAAACATGTGAGCAGATTCTTTTCCAATATTTCCCTTGAATTTAGATACAGGGTGTCCAGCAAATAAGACCCTGATTTCAAAATTAAATATCTCAAAAACAAAGATCAATAGAATTATGTGGTACACGGTTTGTTTATCAGCTAAGCTGCAAAAATGTTATACAGCAGTTGCAAAATTTAGTTGTAAAAACCGTTAACAGACGGCACTGTAATCGCAATGCCTATAAATTATGCATCGAAGTCCAGAGCACTAGCGTTTCATTCCTAGATGGCTCCCTATGGAAGAACGAAAATTGGAAAAGACCATTTTTTTCGTCGGAGTGATGTGCAGAAGTGGAGACATCTGGTCGCAGAATTGTTAGATCACCTTTAATTTTAGAGAATTTCAATTAACAGAATCTTCAAAAAAATGTTTAGCAATCATTATGTATAAGAACATATTAAAATATTTTATTTGGGTGATGTGCAGAAGCGGAGACATATGTTGACACAATTGCGATTTGTTTCAAATTTTGTTATAAGCTACTTCGGTCCCAATACCCCTATCTCTGTGGTATGTCTTTTCTCTCCTAATTGGTAGATTGTGGAATCGAATACAAGTAGAGGAGAATTTGAAACAAAAATGGAAATATTTACTTTTTAATATTTATTTAAACTGTAGAAAAAAAGTTTGAATTAAAAAAATCCAAAGTTTCTGGTTTTTAAATTTTATTAAGCTAAAAAAAACCTCTTTTTTAAAAATCATTGCGCATTTATAATAATGATTCACAAATCATTGCTTTTAAATTGTAAAAAATAATTTGAATGAAAAAATGCAAAGTTTCTATTTTTAAAAACTTAATTAAGTTAAAAAAATAATTTTAATTTTAAAAACTCATTTTCATTTTTTTTATCATTGAGCACAGAAGTATAATGCAGCTTCTAGAGATATGATCCGTAGTTTTGGAAGGGAATGCAGCTTCCAAAATACACTAGCTTCGACGATGATGATATGACTTATCATCAATTCCTTTTAAAAATGAAATAATTTAATGCATAATTTCTGCCTCTAAAACTTTGTTTACAAAGAAAAGAAATATATGTGTTGTGCTAAACCAAAATATCATGCCGTGATTTAAAAATAAATGAAAAGTGCAAAATTACTTTTTTATTTATAATAATTCAGGTATAAACATTAATACCAAAATATCATGCCGTGATTTACAAATAAAAAAAAAATCTAAATATATGCATTTTGTATTTATTTGGCATTAAAAATTGAATTTAATAAAATATTTTAATAAGTTCTTATATAATGTTTTCTAAACCTTTTTACTGAAAATTCTATTAATTGAAATTCTCTAAAATTAAAGCTTATGCAATAATTCTGTGACCAGATGTCTCCACTCCTGCACATCACCCCAACGAAAAAGTGAACTTTCCCAATTTTTGTTCTTCCATAGGGAGTCATCTAGGAATGAGACGCTAATGTTCTGGACTTCGAAGCACAATTTATAGGCATTCCGATTATAGCGACATCTGTTAACGGTTTATGCAACTAAAATTTGAAACTTCTGCATAACATTTTTACAGCTTAGCTAATAAACAAACCGTTTACCGCATAATTATATTGATCTTTGTTTTTGAGATATTTAATTTTGAAATCCGGTTTTTATTCGCTGGACACCCTGCATTTTTATTTATTTAATTAATTATTTATTATTATTATTTTTGTATTGGGTAGCTGAGGTTGATCTCTACATTCGCCCTTTTTACTTTTTAGATTTTGGTTCCACTTGATTTTATGATGTTTAATTTTATTAAAAAAATGGTTTCTTATTTTAAAAATATTGTGACTAAGAAATAATTCATTAAGGTGAATTATATTATTTTAAAATTCTGTTCACGTGTTAATGAGAATTTAATAATGAAATCAAAAAACTAATGCACACTTTCTACATGGATTAAAGATATAACTTATTCGATTATATAATCTTTAAAACGTTAAACTATGAAGTCTTTTTAACTTTAAATCTGCATATTTTAATTTTACGGGTATGCAAAAACTTTCAGGTTTAATAATAAATAAATGCATTTAATTATTTATGGATAATCAAACGTATTTTGTGAACTTTTTCGTAATATACGGTATTAAATTCCAAATAAACTGCAACAAGTTTACAGGTTTTTTAAGAATGGCTTACTAGAAATTCTCTTAGAAAACTATACAAGAAAAGTATACCGACTTGCTTTAGCAATTATTTAAAAACATTACATGACTTTGAGTTGCCACAAGACTAAATAGACAAATTGTGAGAAAATAATAACTCCGTAAAATATATTAAAAATCGGAGATAATTAAAGATAATGATATTAAAAATCCAAGTAAATCAAAGATGTTTGTGAATGTTTATAAAATTTAAAGTATAACTGTATAAGTAAACTGCTAAAACTTTTGTAATATTTGTTTAATAGAAATTATCTTAGTAAAATGTGCAGCAAATTATATACAGACCGGATATTGAAACAAAAATCAAAATATTAGCATTGGGATGTCTCTTTTTTAAGTAAATCAATTGCGAGTATGCATCAATTCAAGAAAAGCTATTGAAAATCAAAGAAATCCAAAAATAAATTATAAAAGATGAAAGTTAATCTGAGATATTTTCGAAACTTTTCGAAAATTCTTAATATTACTTCGTAATGAGGCTGCTACAATTTTCGCAATATTCTCTTGTAAAATATTTAGCTAAAATATTTAAAAAAATTATGTGACTTTTAGATGCTATGTTAAATAAGCAAATTTCAAGCAAAAATTAATTGCATGAAAGTCGTTAAAAATTTTTTTTCCATTTAGCTTTTCTGACTACAAAGATTCTGATTCAGTATTATTAAAGCAAATAACAATAACTTCTATTGTAAATTCAAAGAAATATTTTAAATTTTAAGGAAATGAGTAAAAGATAAGGATCTTTTTTCCGGTCGAAACGAACATTCTCATTGTATTCTGATACATTTCCTTCCACGTTAAGTAATATTTTAAAGCTCTTTATTATAATCATTTAATCAAGTTATAAATTCGTAGGAATGAAGATAACGTTCAGGATTTCTTTTCAATTGGACATTTTTTGATATATTTTTTTAAAGTCAGATTTTTATTCAATATTTGAAATTACATATATTAAATAATAATTTTTGTTTAAAAAATCCAATGCTGTAATTACTTAAAATTACATAACTTCATCATGCATCGCTAACTCGGACAAATTGTTTCTTTTCATGTCACCCGAAAAGAAAAAAAAATATTTTTCAACCCAAATATTTAAGATGTTATTAATATGTTATTAGGATGTTATTAAGATGATGTTATGTTAAGATTCTATGTTATTTATTATTAAATGTATAACTTATAGTTACTTTTAAAGAGAAAAACGTAACACAAACGATTTAACATTAAATGTTTTAGTACAAACAAAAACATTTACTCGTATTCTTAAACCTCTGGTTCACCGAGTTTTTTAATGTCCTCGATTATATCGTGTTTTTTCTTTGTATCGAGCATTTTTCTTGTCTTCTATCAACAGTGATATAACGACTAATTTCACCAACATTTTAATCAGTTCAAAGTATTTTTGCTCTAAAAATCTGTGAAATGTTGACATAATGAATTATGTATTGTTTTCTTCAAAAGTTTATTTTTATAATTATTTTTTATTATTATTAACAGCTTTATTCAAAATTCAAAATTCTAGATTTCATATTTTGAACGAAATAACAATAGTAGAATTAAAGAAAATTGTAACATTTAATTGAGATTTGATCATATTCTTGTTCCTTTTATTAGATTATGGCTCTTTGATTTACTTCTTTGAAAAAAATTTTCAAAACTCCGAAAATTTCATATAATCTTATTTTTTTCATCTTTCAACTATCAAGCGATAAAATACTAAAGTAATTGGGTTTTTTTGGCTTTCCCTTTAACCTAAAATTTCAATCGCTTAATAGCATTTTTAAAACATGAAGAAAGAGGAATATAATTACATAATAAGAAATACAATTTATTCTTGATATTCATTTTTACTGATATGAAGTGGCTGTTTGTTTTAAAATATCCCATAAATATCGTATTGTTTGAAAATATAGTTTTATCTTGTGTTTTGAGTTGTAAATATCTTTCTTATAAAAAAATGCGTATTGATTTTTATTGGGTAAGATGCGGACAAATGCCGTAGTTTTACTTTTCTTCTTGTAAAACCTACAATAAAGTAAAAAACAACAAACCAAGTACCTGAAATCATTAACCGAACTCTTTAGAATCTAATTTCTATTTTAAACAAGTTAAAAGCCTTTTAATAAAGTAGTCATAATTATTTTCCCAAATGTCCTTTTTTAACATAATTTTTAATGTGCGGCGTAAAGATGCCGCATTGAATGTGGGAAAGATGTCGCATGGAGAAAAAAGCTAGGCTGTTTTTTTTTTTTTTTTCTTTCGAGCAAATCACATTTTTATTTTCTCAAACTACTTAAAATGAAAATAAATAACAGTACACTTACCAAAATTATATATATATATATATATATATCAATAAATTGTGAAAAGTTTAACAAAACTGCAAAAGTGTAAGTTCAAAAAATAAAACATAAGGCAAAAAATGAAAATGAAAAGACATAATCACTAGCTTACATCCAGACGAACATTGCAGTTTGCTCTTAATGTAAGTATTAGCTATATTCTATTTAGGCCCTAGTCTGTTTATTTTTGTCCTTTCTTCTCGTTATTTGATTTTGTATTTCCATTCACCCACATTCACACCACACATCCCGTTGCAAAAGTAACGTGATCATCTTTCATGCACCCACCATTCTAATTTGATGGACTGAATCCTTACCACTTTTCTTGATAAATCTCCAGACACTCAGCATATTCAGAGTCACCAAATTCCAATCCAATACTACCATCAGAATCCATAAGAGGGACAATTTTATCGTTTTCGGAAAATCACTCATATTTCAGTTTCTTCATCAAGTGAGGTGTTTTCAAGTTGATCTTTTCCTTCCTTTTTTTTACACATTTTACTTCCGCCAAGCTGTCGTTCTTTGACGCTTTCTAGTTTATTTTTAGTATTTTTTTTTCTTTTTGTTTCCTTCTTCTTTTTTCTTTTTTATAAACTCCGTGCTTGTGATATTTACATCATTTTACTTTCTTTTACTTAACTGTATACGTCTTTTGACCATTGAAATAAGAGATATTTTGTTTAACAGTTTAGCTAGTAAAAAATGTATAAGGCCTACATTTTCCCTATTTACACATGGTGAACCAATATTGTTGCTCAGAATATTTTGATAAGTAGTAGATTGCGCTAATATACGTCCATTTAAATGTAAGTTCTACTTAAATCGCAGTGATGATTTTATTCAGTCAAAAAACTAAAATGTATTTTGCGGCATCTGTCCCATAGTGGTGCGTAAGATGCCATGCCGCCATTTTGTGTCATGAGAGCGACGCGAGAGAAAGGCAAGCACATGTCTGTATTATACGAGGATCTACTCTACAGTTGCTACCGGTTTTGAGATAAAATATCTGCTTATTTGGCTTAAAATCCTTATCCTTATAAATGCCAATGTGTGTCCGAATGTTTGAATGAAGTCAGCGTCTAAACGGATGAATCAATGCTTTTGTATTTTTGAATATAGATGGATTACAACTCGGAAATGAACATAGGCTATGTTTAATTTATTTTATTCAAATATTTTGCTTTATAATTCAAAATTTCATTCATTTTCATACAGAATCAATTGACATTTTCCGGATAAATTTAACCATCTTTCTTTCCCGTTGCCAAGAAAATCAAAGTCTGGTATAAAAATTTCTTCTCCGCAATTAAATTTTAACTGAACAATTTCTGCGTAAAAAATGAGATTAAAAAGAAAATAAATATGACGTCATATTTGAAACGAAAAAAAAAAAAGAAGTATTTTTTAATATATATAAAACATGGATGTCGGTTACTTTAATAAGGGTTTTTCTGTCAAAAATGGCGATATAATTAGAAGGAAAAAGAATGAAAAAGAATTATATTATTTATAAAATATTTAACTTGCAAAAATATGACGACATACTTGAAATAAAACAGGTATTTTCAAGTATTCCTTAAAAATACAAGGAGCATGAATATCATAAACTAATGAAAATAGATAAAAAATGACGTCATATTTAAAATGAATGAGAAATATTTTTTACTAATACTGATTAATAAGTTTGAATATAAGTTACATGCAAATGAGAGTTTGCATTCAAAATTCACGTTATGATTATCAGTAGAAGACATTATTTCTGGAAAAAAAGGGAAATAAAATTTATTAATATATTTTTTTACGCTATTTTCTCTTTAAAATTAAAAATAATTTAATTTCAATCTGTATAGATGGTACAAAAACATGATTAAAGTAAATTTTCCTAAATCTATAAACATATTTTCACACATTGAAGCTTTATGAATGAATTTATTCCACAGAAGAAAAAATCGTCTGAGCATATTGGCATTTAAACCAAGGATGTAAATTAAACTTCAATACATTTAAGTGCATTGTTATTGCCCCTATGAATTGAATTTTAAAAAATCGTATGCTATTTTAATTAATTATTTTTAACAGATGGCAATTAAAACATATCACAATGGCGAATTTAGTAAAAGGTTTTATTGGATAAAAATGATGTAATATTTTTTTCAATTAAAGTATTAATTTTAATTAGAAAACTTTTGTATGTATTTATTTTAATTTCGTCAAATTGATGTCATTTTCATTTCACAAGCTTCGAAATTAAAAATGAAACCATTAAATAACAATATACATTTCAAAAATAATGTTTTGCATCAAAAGTCGCATTATTTCAAAATGTAACCTTAGCTTACATTTTAAATAGGGTAACTTTACGTGGGACGCCGTGTTGTACAAGATGCCGAATAATGTAGTTTGTATATGTGCAGGCGCTGTAGGGAAAAGCCGCTCAATTGTAAGTAAGATGGTTCCCTACTGATATTTTAATTTCTGTTTGCGCTCTTTTAAAAAATTAAGTGGTACTTTTTTATTGCTATTTCGTCAAAACACTTCTGGTAAGTGTGAAAAATCATTTACGTTACTTCTATATTTGCCTATATAAGTCTTAGTTTAAACACCAGAAAAATAAATCTGATGTTTTTAGAAAGTACTGATACCTGGCCTTTCTACAAAGTATAATGGTTTCCAGTTCCCGCTTCTTCACGTCAGTGGGGTACGCCGGAGTCTTACCCAATACTTTGGGGTAAGTCGAAGAAAATTTTTGTGGGTAAGATGCCGGTTTTTCCATCTCTGGGTAAGATGCCTGTTATTTTCCTTCGCAGTCAAATGCCTGGTTGTGTCTTCATTGTATGAATTACTCTTGCATATTAACTAATTTGTCAACAATTTTAATCAGATACTTTAAATCAATGATTAAATCGTGATTTTAATCAACTGATTAAAAAAAGCATTAGTTACAATTATAAATTTTGTAAATGTTTAAAATGACATAAATAAATATTAAAACCTAAGGTGAATATAAGTTGAAAGGTTTCTATGCGTATTCTGAGTTATCAATAAACTTTATTGGCCTTATAAATAATTATTTCATAATTTTTATTGGCGAAACGTCAGTGAAGGCTTACTGTGGAGACACGAAATGTTTTGGTTTCTGTTAGTCTGTCTGTTAGTCTGTCTGTCTGTTCCGCGATAACTGTCGCAAAAACATCCGATGAGCTTGAAATTAATTAAGCATGTTGGTGAGATGCCCGGAATTAGCTCTATTGTTTTTGGTTACATTTGTCCCATCTGTTCGGTAAATATGGAACATTTTATTTTGCATCATAATGCTGTTCTATGGCATTTCAGACGATTTTCAAATTTTCATTTCTCGAAATGGCTCATTTGATTAAAGGATTTAAATGGCAAATTACAGATGCGGAAATTTCCCAATAATGGTCTTTAATTATTCCTATTATTTCGAAATTTTGTCAAGACAAGATTTTTTTTTTTAATTAGTAGTATATCTTTTGGTAAAATTTTATAGATGTGTTTCAATAATATAAACCATCTTGTTTAAAAATGTACTTATTTGAAATAAACGTTTTTATTTTTTTCCTTTACTTTCATTAGTTACCTAGAAACTGTATATTTCAAGATTTATCGTCTGCGTACGGCTAACGTAAATATTTGATTTTTAATTTAAAATTTATTTTTTTTTAAACTTTTGAAAAGCAAATAGAAAGCAAATGTCGCCAATATCCCAACATTACCAATATCGAAAATGACATTATAATTAGCGGAAAATAATTAGTTCCAATCTTAAAAACTCAAACAATAACTAGACCGCATGAATAAGACCATTTTTGTCAAGTGTTAATTTTTAAAGTCGCTACACTTCAGAAAATATTAATTAAAATTACTTTCCTTTTAAACAGAAAATTGCACTTTTGTTCATAAAACCTAAATGTTTAAGATGACAGCATTAAAGCAAAATCATATTCTTTTATCAGTATCGAAATGAAAGCTCGGGAACTCGAAGTATATTGAATACACGTTTGTAAATCGTAGTTTGGCAACAGAATTTTAATTCCACATTTCTTTTAGCTTTAAAGTTGTACAATTATTTTGTCATTTTTAAAAAAAGCTTTTTAAAATAGTTTTTTTACAACGTATTCTTGTAAAGTCTGGTAAGAGATCCATATCCTATTCTGTTTTCTGGCGATAAATATTTCAATTTGGTTGTTGCGATCATCAGCATTTGGGGTTGCTTTTTTAACCATTTGGAAAAATGGTAATTGTCCTCGGTCAGGGTAGGAAATCAAAAACATATCTGAAGCGTTTTATTAGTTGGATCCCGCATTTTATTCGTTTTCTGATTGGTCTATACAGTAATCTGTATTTTCCCTTTACTTTCAACAGAGATGGCTACTTCTGTTGCCACTATGACAAAAAAGTAATAAAAACTACAAAAAAAATTAATAACTCACAAACAAATTGAGATACAGCTTTCAAACAAATTGCATTTAGTTTAATCCGTGGCGTACGTAATGTATGACCAGCTCCATAGAAGTTTAAAAATTTACGGTACGGAAAATTGTAAAACTAAAATTTCCTTTAAAATTTGTTCATGATGTGTCCAGGAATGTTAATGTTTAATCAATGGCGTACGTAATGTATGATCAACTCCGTGCGATTTTTTATGTCTTAAATTTTAGTCTTTGAAAAAATCATTTTCCAAATGGTCGTTGTAATTTGTTAAATTGCTTTTTTATTACTTGAATGCTACTGGTGGAAAAGTAATAATTTTAGATACATATTTTTTAACCACTTTGAAAAATGGTTATTGTCCTCGGTCAGGGTAGGAAATCAAAAACATATCTGAAGCGTTTTATTAGTGGAATCCCGCATTTTATTCGTTTTCTGATTGGTCTATACAGTAAATAGTATTTTCCCTCTACTTTCAACAGAGATGGATACTTCTGTTGCCACTATGACAAAAAAGTAATAAAAACTACAAAAAAATTAATAACTCAGAAACAAATTGAGATACAGCTTTCAAACAAATTGTAATTAAAAATGCATTTTTTTTCTATACGACGATATAAAAAGTAATATTGTGGAATATTTAGAAGTTTAAGAATGAAATTTCATTTAAAATTGGTCCAGTAATATTAAAGTTTAATCCATGGCGTACGTAATGTATGACCAGCTCCGTAGAAGTTTAAAAATTGACAGTACCGAAAATTGTAAAACTGAAATTTCTTTTAAAATTTGTTCATGATGGGTCCAGGAATGTTAATGTTTAATTCATGGCGTACGTAATGTATGATCAACTCCGTGCGAGTTTTTGTGTCTTAAATTTTAGTCTTTGAAAAAATCATTTTCCAAATGGTCGTTGTAATTTGTTAAATTGCTTTTTTTTTACAATTCATTTTTTTTTAAATTTATAATTTTCTGGGGTGTTTTTAAACGATATCTTTGTGTAGATGGAATTTTGCGTAAATATATTTTTTATGCATTTTTACATATTTTAAGATGCTTATAACATTAATGTTTATAATATAATATTATATTTTATTTTATAAAATTATTAAAATATACATAGGTATAAAGTACTTATACTTATATATAATATGTATTTATATATGTCCATCTACATAAATCATTACATACATAATAGATATATAAATAATACATATGGAATGTTTGTAATACAAAAATAAATGTTTACAAAAATTTAAAAACCCTTTTTTTTCTGCCATCGTGAAATATATAAGATGCTAAAACGACCTTTTGTCGCCATTTCGGATTCCTTCGCCAACAGAACAGGATACGGAACTTCTCCCAGCCTCTTTTTTTTTTTTCATTTTACGAAGAAGATTCGTCGATTTCCACGATACTACTTTGCCCGCCTTTTTTCATTGGTTGCAATTTCATTTTGGCAAATGTTTATATTATTTAGCACAAATTTACCACTTTTTATGGCTGTGTTATGTCAAAACCCCTACAAATAAGAAATTCCTTATTGTTTCCTATAAAACGTGACAAAGAGTTGTTCAATTTTTATTTTAATTATTGGGAGTGAAATGTTTTGCTTAATTAATGCATGTATCTTTCTTTTAAAGCTAAGTGAACGAAGTTAATGATAACAGCTGGTGGTCTATAAAAAACATTCAAATAATCCCGATTACGAAAGATTAAGCAGAAGTCCTGCTTGGATAAATAAAGGATTAATTAATCTTTCGCAATTTGGTCTGAAACGTAGGTTTGCGTGAAAAATGAACAAATTGTGGTTTTAATTTGAATGTGAATACTATTAAAAGGCTATCACAAAAAGTACTTCATAGCGCTAAATCACGTTTGTCATTTAGTCAAATGACACTGACACGATGATGAATGATTACACATTAGGTTTAAAATTCTCCAAACATGCCTATTTTTGCGTGATTTTAGTAATCTTATGCTATCGAGTAGATTAAGATGTATTTAAATAAGATCTTAGATATAAATATTACAGAACAACAACGGAAACTATATTTCGGACAAAAAAATGTAAAAACATTAGAGTTCTAAATTAGATGATTCAGTTTACATTTCCATAAGTTCCTTATCCATCAGATGCAGGTATTTGTGGTTGGCAGGTAAGTAAATATTGCTTTTTGGATATTAGGATAACATGAAATATTTGTCCGAACTGTTGCTTATACTTAAAAATCACTGTCTAAACAGAAATCTAAGATATACCATAACCGTTTGCACAATCAATAGAAAATTACGAATGTAAATTTAAATAAACTAGGAGGGTTCAGGTGGCAGGCCCTCCTGGAGAAATGCACTTTTTTATCTAAAAATTTACCAGAATAAGCAGCTTATCAGAATATCATTGCATAACAACATGTTTAATTTAACACTTTTAACCCTTACCACTCCCTGGCTCCGCTGCGGAGACATCATCTTTCTTTGCAAAATTTGTTTTTGGCACCAGTAATAAAGGAAAATAAAAGTTACCTCATTTAATCAAGGCATTTTTGAAATTATGTACTTGAAGGAAACTTCTTTTAAAAAAGTGGTGCCGCTCGAATGAAATTTGTGTAAGTGACGTCGGAGCTTTAAGGGTTAATTTCTGAAACTTTTCGAAGTATTTGTTATTCTTATAAATATTTATGTAATTTGAAAAAAAAATAAATTGCGATTTGGAGGAAGTTGAATAATGCGCAAAGTGTATTAAAAAGAACAAGTTGCAAATCTGACGTTGAGGCTCCTGATCTGCAGATTTACTAGTAATTTTTCATTTTAACCATTGTTAAAAAATTGATGTTAAATGCAGTTATAAATAATTTTAATAAATGTAAATATCGGTAGTATATAATATAGTTTTATATAACTAGGGTCTGCTGCCCCCTACGAGCTGCGCTCGCCAAACCCCACCCAGACACCGCAGATTCTAAAAACACGTTAATTTGATCTGCTTTGAAAAGATAACGGATTAAATTTTCCACCAACATTCAGAAGATGTGGATTCTTTTTAAGTGAGTGAGAATTAGTGTTAAGAGTGTATAGCAAAGTGCAACAAAACCTCTGAAAAATGTGATTGGATCAAATGCATTGAGAGAAACTGTTGGTTATATACAAGTTCCTCAAAGTGCCTAAACAAATGTGCAATCTGTTTCAGATCTCAGTTATAGCTTAAAAGAACAAAGGGCTATATGAAAAACACCAACAAAAAATCTGCACTCTAAAGCACTTACTCACAGTGGCTTTATCGTATTTAAACTTATTATAATATTTAAAAATAGGCATACTTAAGAGCCATAATTATTTTAAATGTTCAATAGAACATAACTTTTTTTTCAAATATTATTTTGTCCTTTTATTAAATTGCCAACGTTTGTTACATTCATATTTTTGTAATATTTTAATAGTAAGTAAGTTAACAACTTTAGTATGTCTAAAATATTAAAATTACTTTTATTCGTCCAATTATGTTTTATACAGCTTCACAAAAAATATTGTTTACATTGAAACTCCACAAGGCATCTTACCCCTAGATAATTGGCCATCTTACTCATAGGTATGGGTAATATGCCAAAATGCAAGTGCTTACAAAGACAAAAAATTTTATGCTTTATATAATATCTATAAAATGAAATAAGGTTTTAAATGATACATAAGGGTGCAAACTTCTAAAAGCAATCAATGAATAACAAATAAAAACAACAGGTGATTTTTAAAACAATAAAGTCACTAACTACTGCATCTTCACCCAATTTATCCTACATTTTCTTACTTGAAATTTAAAATTTATTAAAAATGAATTTCAATACTTTTTCTAAATGTACATGTACAATAATATAGGACTTCATTAAGCGATTTCATGTTTTAATTAAGTGAAATGGCATAGTTTTACATGATTCATGAAGTGAAAGAATATATATATTATCTCGACAAGTATTATTCCGTACGAAAAACTAACAAAGTGACGTCATCATATTATAAATCATTGACCAGTTTTCTTTCAGAAAATATTAGCATTTTTATATCACTTATACCAAATGGTTTGATTTTCACAGAAAATACATGATTAGCATTCTTTTACCTTATAATCTCCCAGAAATTCGATGTAAGAAAGCTTAGCAAGTAATTTTAATTAGAGATTAGGCTTCACATGTCAGAACGTTTACATGTAAAGACGAGGTGAAATCACTAATTAAGAAATAAATTCACCCTCACCTCACATCCCTCTAATTTTTAAAGGCGCCATGATTAACGAAAAGCGAAAGAGAAGAAGGAAAAATTCCTTTCGATAAAAAAAAAAACTAACTTTATAGTTAAAAAATCTCTGAAACACAATCTCTGTCCTACATTGGAGCATATTCCTAAAAATAGCCAAGCCTCAATAATCCAAAATTACAACACAACAATCGATATGAAAACATTTAGCCGTAACTCGACTGCTTTTCCCATAAATAGATTTCTTCCGCGATTGAAAGCAATAAGCAACCCTATTGCTTAAATATTAAGCATTTAGGCTTCGAGAATCTTCGGAGCGTGATAAACATTTTGATATTATTGGTAAATCTACAGCTGTTAAAAATATGATACCATGAAATAAAAATTTAATAAATAGTTGAAAGTGAGAGAAATTTCTCATACTTTTATTATTTATTTTTGACTTTTGATGCTTCACCACGTCTGATTTTTTGAATACCATTTTTCCTTTTTTCTTTTCCAAGATGTAATTTTTTGGAATAGAAACATAATGTTATATGCTGATTTTTCGATTATTCTAATCAATTCAAAGACGCGTCTGGAGTGATCTGTTAATAATCACTATTTACTAATATATCTCTTTAAATAATATTCTTACATAAATCAATATCCTTGAACGGAATAAGTATAAAATAGAATAAATATAAATAATAAAATAGAATAACAAAAATGTAAGTTTATTCTTCATTTAATCTTAGAAAACGAGTATGAAATTTGAAGCCCACGAAAGAAATTTAAATGATCCTATATATATAAACAAAAATAAGCAAATTGGGATCATTAGAAGTTTTTGTACTATAAAATATGATAAAAGGTTATTTACATATGCTTTTAATTATCGCATTTTTTTTTTTTTGCTTAATTGATGATTTTATTCTTCTTTAAATCTTAAGTGAACGAAGTCACAGGTCACAGCTAGTATGTAATAAAACTTTATTAGAATAATAAAAACTGACATAAATATGTAAATACTGATAATTAAGCAGTGGAAACGCATACAACACAGCACACAGCACGGATGAACACTATGAACTTCTTAAATTGGTCTAGTGAGCGCTACTGTCGCCCACACAATCTCTGTCCCACCGCGGCGTCTGTCCCCACTTTACCCTACATTTAGACAAAAATTTGTACGTGAACAAAACCACTAATATAGCATTGATTACAATATTTTATAATTAATTTGCAAACATAGCTTTCTCAATCGCTAACAATATATTTAAAATGTTGCAAATAATAAGCATGACAAAGCGGAATGAAGTGCGTTTAAACAAATGTTTGTAGTTCAGTAAAAATACTAGTATATAGTCAGTTACAATATTTGATAACTAATTTGCAAGCATACATTTCTCAGTTGCTAATAATATATTTAAGAGGTCTCAGGATTCTTAAAGCTTCAAAATTTTAATTTTTTTTATATTTTAGATTTTTTTAAAATATTTTTTCTGAATATTTTAATATTATTTTTTCCTTAAAATGCCACTAGAATATAAGTTATAGCTTTTAGAATTAAACCCGCTCAATAGCTGAAGCGGCGTTTCCGAAACTTTGAAGTTCATTTTTCTCCAAATGATGTTTTTGGTCATAACGCGAACGATATCTTAAAAACTTCTGATTATTTTTTCAGGAAAACTTCAAAACATATGTTACATGTTAGTCTATATAAATTGAATCTAAAATTCCTTTTTTTATTTTTTAAAAAATATTTTTAGTTGATTATACTGTGATTATACTCTTGACATTTTCGAAATTTTCATTAGCTAAATAAAACTTTGTAATAAAAAATTAAAAAAATACTTCAAATACAAATTTATCAAAGTTCAGACTAATTACTACAATCTGAAATATAAGTTGGCACCTAAATTAACATTCTAATTGAAATATTTATTTTGTAATCATGCGCATAAGCTGTTATGCCAATTTTCTACTCGTCGAATATCTGACATTTGGAGCCCCCTGTAAAGGCTAATTCTCCATCGGAGAAGAAAGAAGATGCTTATATCTTTTATCCCAGTAAAAATTGTGCTTTAAAATCATATGCATTTTAAGATATTAAACGTTGAAAATCGTTTTTTGTTTCATTTTTTTTTTCAATTTTAAGAGTCCTGAGACGCCTTAAAATGTTGCAAATAATAAGCATAAGAAACAAATGTAATGAAATACATTTAAAGAAAAGTTTGTACGTCAACGAAAATACTAATATGACGTTAATTAAAATATCTGATAATTAATTTACAAGTATAAATTTCCCAATAACTAACAATATATTTTAAATGATTCAAATAATGATCATAAGAAAAAATGTAATTGAATAATTATTTTTATTAGGTCGATTTTAAAAATTGTTCCGAATATTAATAAATAACTCTACGAAATATTTATTAGTTTTCTTACTATTTGAAGTCGAATTATTTTCTATGTGAAAATAATCACTCCTGTTATTATTTAATTTCTTACAACTTTAATATGTTAAAGAACACAAATATTTTTTCAGTAAAAACTACAAAGAAGGAATAAAGTGTAAAGGGAAAATAAAATAGTGCAAGAATTTTGCTTCTTTCTAAAAATCTGTTTTAAATCAGAAATATAGAAACAAAATAAAAATCAAATGCTTTTTAAAATTAGAATTGCTGTAACTTTCTGTTTGGGGATAACTAGTCGGATGTGACAATCCTAAATCTTTCTTCTATCTCATATTTGTTAATACTTCAAAAAGATTTTTTTCAATTACATTTCAAGATGTTTGTTAATAAATGTTTGAAAGTCTTGGGTGAGAGGTAATTAAATTAATTCTTAATTAATTAACGGGATCAACGGGTAACATATCTAAAAACGAGAAAATATTTCCTTTTTAGAAATATGAAAATTAAACTTAGATTGGATAGTGTGTGATTTTTCTGTAACAGTTACCACGCCATTCCCGAAAATAAAACAAAACTCGCAGTCACACTGCTACTTTCATGCTTATTTTCTCCCAAATTTTATACAAACCTCGGCCTATTACATAATATCTAAAAAATAGAATTTCATCGAAACGTATTTATAAATTCTTCAAATAAACTGTAAAAAGTCAGGAAAACAAAGCTATTACAGCGCCCCCTTACGGGTAATATCTCGATTTTCAACTGGGATGTGTCGTCCATACTCATAAACAGATATAAGAAGTTTGGTACAGATTGGTTCAATCCATAATTTCATACATTTTCCAATGGTATAAAAGAAAAAAAAATACCTAATGTCGTTATTACAGTGCCACCTTCATGCAGATTTTCACCAAAAATTTAATATAAACCTTGGCTTATGACATTACATCTAAATATACAATTTCGTTGAAAAATATTCATAAATTCGTCGTTTAAGAAGCAGCAAATCTAGAATATAAAATAACAATCCCTATCACAACGCCCTCTTCAGGAGGAGAGAGAATATCCCCATTTTTAACTGGGACGTCGTCAATAGTTAAATACGTATATATGAAGATTAGTTCAATTTTATCTAAAACCACTTACACTTTTCGATGATACAAAAAAAAACTTCCAAAAATGCTATCAAAACGCCCCCTTACAGTCGAATATTCTTTTTAACGGGTCGTGATGGCCATAGTTAAAAACATATATGAGGCATTCTTACAATTTTTTAACTTTCAGGAATAAAAATCTGGTGAAATTAAACTTACTAAAATAACATTTTAAAATTATAGACGAATGCCTTAATGATTTGAAATAAAGAAACAATGATCAGCAGTGATATATATATATATATATATATATATATATATATATATATACTAGGGGTTTCTGTCCCCTGCAAGCTACGCTCGCAAACCCCCGTTCAGACACTGTAGAATCTAAAAGTACGCTAATCTGATCGGTTTTAAAAAGATTAGAGAAGATTGAATTATACTGAAAAAACCTGTAGCGATCTCCCTGTAAACGGGTTTCCATTCAATTCCCTTTTATTGCAAAAATTTAAGGTAGAATCAGTTGCTGTTAAGACATACAATGTTTTTTTTCGTGTTTGGTTAAATAAGATCAGTTAAACATTTGAAAAGAAGCTAAAATAAAATGAATTAAGTAAACAGAGTCTTTGTCTGTCGGTATTTTTTAACAGCGTTATAAAACCGATTGACATAATACAATTACTAAAATTTGCTGCTTTAACCCCTTCAAGGGCGGTGGTTCATTTTTGGACCACTTAATTTTAATTCTTAAATGCCACATTAGCATCAGAATATTGGGATGAAAATTTCCCTTTTATTAAGTAAGTGAACAAAAGCAATTTTGTATTTCGAAATTTGTTTGTAAATTCTGGTGCCATTCACTGATTTCAAGATTTTACGAATAGAAGTGCCTTGTCCGTGAAAGGGTTAAAAGCGTATTAATGTATTTATTATTTTAAAGTTTCCTTTCATTTTTAATATTCACGTTTAAATACAATTTTCAGGACATAATTTTCAATATTTTCCTGCATTTAACACGTACTCATTTAATAGTAATTTTAAAGGGTTTTTCTTCTGTTTTTAATAGTCGCGTGAAAATAAATTTTTAGTCGTTAGGAAATATTATTCTTTGCGCTGTTTTTAAAATTGAAAACAATCTCTATAATAATAGCCTAAGTCATGTGACTATCATCAATAGCTCCAGGTAGATCCCTTCGCTTTTTATATTCCAGGCGGCCATTTTGGTACTTTAATTTTAGCCATCCATAGGTGTGATAAGTCGTCGAATATCATTCTATCCCCATTATTTCGTTTATATTATAATAGTCCAAGTCACGTAACTGCCATAAACAACGGGCTGATTCCCTCGCTTTTCATAAGAAAGGTTTCCATTTTAATTAAAGAATCAAAATTATTTTTTCGAATAAAACTACATAAAAGTTGTCATGATCACAAAGAATTCCTGGTACTTTTATGTTAGCCTACTTTTATGTTAGTACTTTTATGTTAGGTGAAAATCTCGCCAATAGCTTTTTTGTAACTCGCCAGTTAGCATTTTTTTATTTTTCGAGTGGTAAATTAAAAAGGTGCTACTTGGTTATCCCATCGACCAAAATTAAATGCCAATAATGGTTTATGGTAAATGTCACATTCACTTGACTTTAAGGAAGTTACACATGTTCACGCCATCAAGTGATTTTTATTTCGACGTTTTATTTGTATTTTTTTAATGTTATACTAATTTATTTGTTCTTCTGTTATTAAAAAAAAAAATGTCAATTTGTATAATTTGGTTATTTATATAATTTGGGGAAATTGGTCGACGGGAGAAGTAATAACATTAAAACGTTGCTTTGAAGTGGAAATTAAATCTCATGATTTGTTGCATTCTCACATACGCACCAGGTTTGGCGTAATTTTTTTTCGAAAATTTAGTCGACAATTTGGCGAAAACCTCGTTTTCAAATACATGTTACATATGTATTTTTAAATTATTTTCTTTTGTTTTTAAAATTAAATAACAATAAATAAAAAAAAATAATTAATAACAATAGAACAGAACAACTTATAACATTTTTTGTAAATAAAAAGAAAATAAATTCAAATAAACATTTATTAATAAATAAGCAACAATAGCCGGGTTACCATGTCAGGCAAAATAACGCCATTTTGGCGCCAATTAGGTACCCCGTTGCGTATATGACATCTGTGTCTAATATTTTTCTTTTCGTTTCGTTAAAAAAAAAAAAAAATGAAGTAAAAGTCATATATTTTAAAGGTTTCAATTTTACATGAAAGTTTTATAATAAATAAAATGATAATGAAATACAAATTGAATTCTGAATAAAAGTAACATGATGCATTTCTTAGCATACATTTAAGGGAGGCCAAACTCGTCGCCAAATTAATTTAAAATAACCTTGTCTAAAATATGAAAAAAAAATATATATATATATCTGTTATGATTAAAATTTGAGTTGCCATCATCAGAAAAAAAAGTATTTTAAATTAGAAAAAAAAATAATATTTCGAAAACTAATTCTAATTTTAAAATTCTAATACCAGTTTTGAGATTTGTGGATCAATACGGATTTTTGGTGTTAATTTCATCGCAAAGTATTCCATATTTTAGGAGAAATCCCCGTGAAACGTAATCAGTTGTTTAATCAGTCGTTTCATAGAATCGTTACATAAATTCGTTTCAATTCGATTCATTAGGATTTTATATATATATAGGGTAGATAGGGTAGATATTTTAAACTGAAATTTAAGTTAAACTTCTGAGTTTAACTTTCCTTACCATTTCACCACTATAACATTTTATTTTCTTCTCAATTTTTACTTATAATGAATTTCCATAGTACCCACAGGACATTCAAATACGAAATAATAACAATGTAGTATTTTTAGTACAAACTTTTGTATAACGTTTTCTTAGAGGGGTGTTAAAGATTGGACGGCAATGAAAAAAAGGAGGACGATATAGGAAAAAAAAAAAAAAAAAAAAAAAAAAAAAAAAAAAAAAAAAAAAAAAAAAAAAAAAGATGATAAGGATGTGATGGTAAGGAAAATTATCGCCTATTTTTAGGCAAATCAAGTTATCACAGAGTGATAGCCACAATGTTCATTGATTTTTAGAATCGGTTATTTACATTGAATTAAATAAAAAAAAAAATTACCTCGAAAAGCGCAGGAATAAACCTTGAGGACGGTAAGACTACCAATAAAGCCACGATGCTTGAAATTCATATTTAAATGCTGATTTAAATTCTACAGTAAATTTCCTGTCAAAGAATTTAGCATTTTTTCTCTAGCATTCTTCTGCATTAGAAAAAAGTTGAAAACAAATTCCGTGGTTGCATCTGGAGTGACTTTCTGTATAAGTTTAGCAAGAGGGATCTAGAATCCTGGGACAGAGTTGAAAAAATAATAATAACAGTGAAATGTGTGCAGTTTAATGTTTTGCTACGTATTTATATAAAACAATAGTCCCAGTTTCGGGGGAAAATTTCATCAAATTACTCTTATTGAAACAATTTTTTACAGAGAGCTCCAACTTAAAAATCAGCGTCAGAGACACGGAATGGTATAGGAATTCCGTAGTATATTTGGACCCCCAACATCTTCCAAAACTTATTTATCTTGTTAATATTGTTATGCAGTCATGCAATAGGATGTTTTCCAGTATAAGAAATTAAAAAAAACACAAGAATATGTGCCAAAATAAAATTATTATTTTACTTAAAAGTCAAAAGATTGGAAACATGCCTTATATATGATGCTGTGTTCAATTTTATGCTTAACTTCGTACACTTTTCGATGATACAATAAGGAAAATAGATAGGAAACAAAAAGGACACATACACATACGGACACTCAGACAGACAAATGCTTCGTAAAAAAGTTTTTATCGGGATCCCTGATCCCTAAAACGTATAAATCCGTCGAAAACACGGACTCGATTTTTTTATTATTATTATTATATTTTCTTATATTATGCATAGAAGAAAGTAAATATTGGAAAAGTACATCATAGTAAAACGCGTATATTATAAAATAATTTAAAAGTTCTATTAAATTATATATTTCAGTAATTAATACTCTGAACATAAATAAGCCTTTACAAACAACATAAATAAATGATTATCAAAGTTACATGGGTGAGAAATCAGTTGAATTAAGGAAAAGATTTTGTAAAACAACACAGTTTATTTTCTTACAAATTAGGTTATCTCCCTGCTCAAAGCAGTAGAATGGAGCGGTTGGTAACACTACACACTTTAATAAAGTAATTTAGATTATCTTTCTGCGCTGCGTGTTTCGATGTGATCAAAGATTTCTAAACAAAAATCATAAAATAGAATACATCAGAGAATTAAAACACCGTAGTGTTGAGGAGGAAAAAATAAATAAATATGAATAGCGGTGAAAAGTTATATGTTTAATGAGACTTTAAATTTTATCTCCTAGATTGAGGATGAGATTTAAAAATAAATGTAAAACATACTTTCTGAAAAGTATAAGAAAATTATTAAATTACATTTATTTGTTTAATTCAATGTGTCATTGTAGTTTAAATATGGTTTGCTAAATGCAGCTTTAAATATAAATCCAGAGTAAACGTTTAAGTAATAAATTTTAAATCTTAAATTATCCATTTTAAGGAGTGGTAAAGTAGTTTTTCTAGAAGTAATGTCTAAGATTATTTTCTTTTATATTTTTATTTAAATAAACCACATTCTTTTTCTTTTTTAATCACATAAAAAATAAATCCACCGAACTAAGATTTTCTTAAAGTTTTTTTTTTTTTTAACAAATAAATCTGAAAAAATAGAAAAACATCAATCTTTCTTAAATCAACTAGACAAAATTATTTTTTTTATCTAGCTATTTTAATCAATAAACATTAAGTTTTTGTTTTTATATACCGGGTTGTTCATTATAGATGCAGTGCACTGTAAAAAAAAATTTGTAAAGTTACTAAAGTTTTTCTTGGAAACTGGGATTCCAGGAACTTTTTATGTAACGGCAACAACAAAAATTCCTGTAACAGACGCTGTTACAGGAATTTTTCTTGTTGCCGTTACATAAAAAGTTCCTGGAATCCCAGTTTCCTAGAAAAACTTTAGTAACTTCACAGATTTTTTTTTACAGTGTGCCAATTACCTCTGAAATTCCTGTTGATAGACATATACTTCGAATTATAAAAACATAAACAAATCATGTATAATTTTTAGATATGACATTTGTTTTGTCAGAAGATGTATATTTCATATTAAAATATATGAGTTTGTGTTTTACATGTTTTAAATCTTCCATACATAAGAATGTTTCTTGGAAAACATATATATCTGTATGATTTGAATTTATGTGGCATCATTTATTCCATTTATGACGTACGTGATGAAATAAACGAACTATGTAATATTTATTATTGTCTACAATGTGAACGCATGAGATATTAAAGCAAAATTCACAGATCACAAGCACAAGGAGTTTAGATTTTAAAATTAGAAAAGAATCAGTCTCTTATTTTTCCATTACTCATGAAGAATTTACTTGGGAGATGTCAATAAAACAATAGGCTATATTTGGCCTTATTAGAATATTGAACAGTTATATGTTTTAAGTGTTAACCCTAGTATGTTAGACGATGCCAGTTATAAACCATTGTGAAATTGTCTATAAGGTAGTAAACCAAAGTTTTATGATTTCAGTATTCTGTTGCTGTTTGAGTATTTTAATAAATAAACGTTTTGCATATGATCTTGTTAATTTTTAGTCCCTTATTTTTCAACCACTCATGAAGCATTGACACGGGAGTTGCAATTGTCCATATTAGGCTTCATTGGAGTATTCTACAGATTATATATTTTAAGTGTTAACCCTAGTATGTTTGACAAGGCCAGTTATAAACCATCGTAACGTTGTCTTTAAGGAAGTAAAGCAAAGTTTTATGATTTCAACCTTCTGCTACTATTCGAGTATTTCAATAAGTAAACGTTTTGCATATCATCTTGTTACAATTTGTGGGGCCGTCAAAGTATTAAAATAATACTCCTACCGGTACCAACGGAAATAAGTTGGAAAATATGTATTAAATGCTAAAGGGTCATGAATTGCCAGTTTACATAATGAGTTAGTAGTGCAAGTGTGAAAACCGTAATCATACCTCTTTAAGTACACATCTAAAAGATAAGCATAGGAACCTTAAATAAAGCTAGCAATAAAGATCTTATTTAACCATCAGACAATTATTATCACAAATTTCTCGTGATTCAATCACCAGAAAATGTGATAATAAAACTAATTAAAGACTCAGAAGAATAAGGCGGATATTTTATAAAGGACTGCTTCGAAGTAATTGTAGCAGCCAGAAACAAGAAAGCAGAAGAGGAAAAAGGTAAGAAGAGACGAATCTACAGGCTCAACCGGAACTGAAAGAGGAGAAATTTCAACCACAACTCAAAGAAAATTTAAGAAATTTTAAGCAGAACTAAAGGAAAATAAATTGGGGATGCAAGCGGATATTGAAGAAAAGGAATTACAAGCTGTTATTGAAGAAAACAAACTGGAAATGGAAGAAAAAAATGGAGATTAGAAATTCAACAAAAAAGTATAAATGCATACCATTAGTTCAACCTGAAGCATCTAATGGCGAATCTAAGTGGTATAGGTATATGCCAAAATTGAAAAGAATTATTACTGGAACAGTAACACGAAACATGATGTATAGTCCCTTTCAGTTAATGAAGGAGTTAAATTACGGACAGATACATATGATACATCAAAAGAATTTTGAAAGAAGAACATACTGAGTGTATTATGGAGAAACGCGAAGCCATGAGAGAAGAAGCGAAGAAAAATATACTCTAAATACAGAATGAAAACATGATGCATTTTCATAAGAGAAGAAAAAAGTCAAGAAAGTATGAACTAGGAGATATCGTCGCTATAAAGAGGACGTAATTTGGAAACGTTATGAAACAGAAAGAAAAATATTTCGGGCTATATAAGATAACTGCAGCCAAGAATCACGATTTATATGGAGTAGCAAAAATATGAGATTATGAAGTTTCAGGAAAGTCAACCGGAGCTGAATATATGTCGTAGCCTATAGGTTAAGCTCCTGGATAAATTATCGTAGATTAAGTATATGTATATGTGTGTTGAACATGTAATTAAATTTTATTACAAGAAAGAGTACCTCTAAATTTAACTGGGTAAACATGAATATAGAATAGAGCAAGATGTTTATGTCGAAACGCCATCAAATCCGGATGAGCAATATCTAGGATTTGAATTTAGGTAGCATCATGTATCTCACCTATGAAGTACGTTATAAAATCAAAGATCTCTGTAATATTTATTATTGTTTATGATTTGAACGCACGAGATATAAAAGCGGAAGTCACGGATTGTAAGATTTGAAAGTTAGAATAGTGTCAGTCTCTTATTTTTCCATCATTCACAAAGCAATGACACGGAAGATGTCAATAAAAGAATCGGATGTATTAGGGCTATTAAAGATTTCAACAGATTAAATTTTTTATCTGTTAACCCTAATATGTTTGAAGAATCCAGTTATAAAGCATTGTAAAAGTGTCATCGATGAATTAAATTAAAGTTTGTATGATTTCAGCATACTGCTACCATTTGAATATTTTAATAAATTATCATTTTGCCTATCACCTTCTTACATACAGTGTGGCTATAATTGAAGTTACCCTGTTTAGATCGACGTAGAGTCCACTCTTGTTGACAAATATCGATTAAACTTGGAATACACTAAGTTATATGGACCATGGAGAAAAGAAATATGCAAAAAAAAAAAAAAAACAGTTCAAATTTCGACCGCTAGACGGCGGTTTTCATATACGAGAAAGGATACAAATTTGGAGCGGTTTAAAAAGCCAGTAGTAGCTGACGTAAAATCATTCTGCACCATGTCATTAGAGACAAAAGAACCAGCGTTACTGGTGAAGTTATTTTATCAGAAAGGCAGTAATTTGTCGACTGCACTGCGAGAATATCGACGCTTGAAAGGATTGCGAAACGGGAGGATGTCAAGGTAGGCTTTGAAAAAGATGATGTGTAAATTCGAAGAGACTGGAGTGTTCGGTATGATGCAAGGAAGAGGACAGATACGGATTGTAAATGAAACTGCCGAAGAAGTCGATCTTGCCGTAGTCGAAAGAGCGTCGGGTTCCGAATATTTTTCGACAAGTGCTCGAGAGGTGTCACTAGATTTGCTTCTCCCTTGGTCTACAGTACGAAAGATTCTTCAATCCATTGTAAAGTGGTATCCGTACAAGATTCACGCTGTGTAAGCGCTGAACCCTGCGGATCTGGTCACACAAACTCAATTTGTGAGACTGTTTTGTGCAGAATAATCAATGATAATCCGTGTCCTTGGAAGATTTTGCGGTCGGACGAGGCGCATTTTACCCTAGACGGAGCAGTTAATACTCATAACTGTCGCGTATGGGGTACTGTCAGTCCTGATGTTGTCCATAAACAGTCTTTGCATCCTGATTACATTATTGTACGGTGTAGTTTTATGGCTGTTTTATTCTTGGTCGCTATTTTTTAGGAGAACATTTATTAGGGTTCTGAAAGGTGTTTCATTACGGGTACCCGTTACTGCGACCTTCTTCAGCAGCTGGTCATTCCACCCTTAAACGAACGGGAGTGTTTAGAGATTACCGTATTCATGCAAGATGGTGCACCACCTCACATAGCCCGAGGTTGGAGAAACCCTTCGCGCTACTGTTGAACACGCTATAATACGCTTTGAACATGTGCTTGACGAAAATGGAATGCACATTGAACATATGCTGTAAATAAAAAAATACGTTTGTGTTTCCAGTTTCATATTTTTCATGCGCCTCCTTCTCACCTGGTGGTCAAAATTTGAACTAAATTTTTTATTGCAAATCTCTTTTCCCCATTTTCTATATAGCTTATATTCCAAGTTTCATCAATATCTGTCAATCAGAGCGGACTCTAAGTAGGTATAAACAGGTTAACTTTAATTATAACCATCCTATATACGTATAGAGTCAGTTGCCTTTCTTAGTTATAAGAAAAAAAAGGAAGATTTTTTATAGAGTTATTGAAATGTTACCAATTCTTTTTGTATATGTTTATTTGAAATTAAAATTAATATAGATTTAAACATCGATTTAGTATACTGTTGTGTTAAGTTTGAAACAAAAGAAAACTTAACAAGTCGGGAATTGTACGTCATACGTAGCTAGTGACGCTACTTATAAGTACGTTCGTACTTATAATCATCATAACTCTATTCATCATTTTAAAACAATAATGATTCTTAATTTTTAAATTAAATATTTCTAATGCTTTTAAGTATTTAACAGCAATTAGACAATAAAAGGGTCATTCTCAGACAATAAAGTTCATTTACGAGCACAATAGATAAATTAAAATTTTTTTCAAGTTATACAGAGAAAAGATGTTTTTTAATACCGTCTACAAAAAATATGAGTACGCATTTTTCTAAACTGTATTCTGTAAAAGAATAATTATATTAATTAATTAAAAATGACCTTTTCACTAGTTTATGAAGAAGGTGAGGGGGTAGGGTATTTCAGCACATTTTTAAAAAGACAGATTATCATTCATGTCCAGATGTAGTTTACAAGAAAAAAAAGCTTTTGTAAACAGTGTTTGGAACAACAACAAAAAAAAAAAATAAATATTAAAATTTATTATTAATAAATATTAATAAATATTAAAATTTATTAAAAGACACAAATTTTATTTATTTTTTACTTTCTCAAGAAGGAAGAAAACAATAATTTAAATATGTGCATTACGACAAATAGATGTGAGGATTAGTTATAGAATTTTTATGGCAATAATGTTATCTTTTAATTTAAAATATTAAAAAAAGCTACTTTATTTAAATTAAAAAACGTAGTAAAAATTAGATCGTAGTTTCAACAATAGTTTCATTAATAAATATATTTAAAAACATATAAAAGGAAATATACAAGTCTGTTTATATAAATATGCTATCAGGAAGAAAAGAAATGTTTTAAAATGTTTTCTAAATATTTCTGTATTCGAATAGAAAGTAATTTATTTAACATAATTTTAAATTATAATTTGTCAAGTTCTTTTGGAGACGATGCGAGATATTCTAGATAAGCGAACAGCATATTTTTTTGGAAAAATATAAATGAAGAATTTATTTTGACGTTTTCTTTTTGCTGTATAATAAAGTTGTATCAGTAGAGACATTTGAATTCAACATCTTTACGTAATGACCTGTATTTTAAAGAGAAGAATTCAACATTAAGAGATGCCGATTTTTTTTTTCTATTTCAAAGAATTCTTAATACTTTTTTGAAAATTATAATCGTTCACATATATTTCACGAAAATCTGAGAGATAAATGTATCATAAAAAATTAAAAAAAATGTTTTGTTAAAAGATGCACAACTCAAACATAAAATTTCCCACCAGTGGCAATCATTCGCTGGATAAAAGGAATAAGTTATTCCACCTTGTGCTTCTAATGCGAAAGACAATAATGTTCTGCAAGTAGTGCGTTCATTTGTCCAAGTTTTTTCAAAATACTGATTGCTCGATTTTTGCAACATTTTTTATACCGGGTGGACCAAAAGTCTAGCATCATAGGAGTTTTTTAATTATTGTTTCGTTCATCTGACGAAACCCTATTCGTCTCGCTCCTCTGTCTGTCCGTCCGTCTGTCCGTCTGTTTGTCTGTCTGTCACAGAGCCCGTTCTCAGAAACTGTACATGTTGGAGATTTGAAATTTTGCATACTTATAAATGAACACCACACATCATACGACAAATCATAAAATTTTGAAAAAGTCGTACATTTAACCCTTTGGGTTCCCACATGTGTATTTTAAACAGATCTTTCTATTTGAGCCCCTAATTAGGTTGGAGAAGTGAAATTTTGCATACTTATAGCTGAATACATCACATAAAACGACAAATCATAAAATTTTGAAAAAGTACATTTAACACTTTGGGCTCCCACATGTGTATTTTAAACAATTCTTTCTAAGTGAACCTAATTAGGTTGGAGGCGTGAAATTTTGCATACTTATAGCTGAACACCTCACATCAAATGACAAACTATAAAATTTCGAAAAAGTCGTACATTTAACCCTTTGGGCTCCCACATGCGTATTTTAAACAATTCTTTCTAAGTGCACTCTATTGAGCTTGGATGTATTTAATTTTGCATTCTTATAGCTGAACACCTCAGATCAAACGACAAATCATAAAATTTTGATAAAGTCGTACATTTAACCCTTTGAGCTCCCACATATGTATTTTAAACAATTCTTTCTATGTGAGCCTCTAATTAGGTTGGAGGCGTGAAATTTTGCATGCTTATAGCTGAATACCTCACATCAAACGACAAACTATAAAATTTTGAAAAAGTCGTACATTTAACCCTTTGGGCTCCCACATGTGTATTTTAAACAATTCTTTCAAAGTGAGCCCGCTAATTAGGTTGGAGGAGTGAAATTTTGCATACTTATAGCTGAATACATCTTATCAAACGACAAATCATAAAATTTTGAAAAAGTACATTTAACCCGTTGGGCTTCCACATGAGTATTTTAAACAATTCTTTCTAAGTTAACCCTAATTGGGTTGGAGGCGTGAAATTTTGCATACTTATAGCTGAACACCTCACATCAAATGACAAACCATAAAATTTTGAAAAAGTCGTACATTTAACCCTTTGGGCTCCCACATGTGTATTTTAAACAATTCTTTCAAAGTGAGCCCGCTAATTAGGTTGGAGGAGTGAAATTTTGCATACTTATAGCTGAATACATCTTATCAAACGGATATAATAATAAAATTTTGAAAAAGTGCATTTAACCCTTTGGGCTCCCACATGTGTATTTTAAACAAATCTTTTTAAGTGAGCCCCTAATTAGGTTGGAGGCGTGAAATTTCGCATACTTATAGCTGAGCACCTCACATCAAACGGCAAATCATAAAATTTTGAAAAAAGTCTTACATTTAACCTTTTGGGCTCCTACATGTGTATTTTAAACAATTCTTTCTAAGTGACACCCTATTTAGGTTGGAGGCGTGAAATTTTTCATACTTATTGCTAAACACCATCATGCGACAAATCATAAAAATTTGAAAAAGTCATACATTTAACCCTTTGGGCTCCCACATGCGTATTTTAAGCAATTCTTTCTAACTGAGACCCTTATTAAATTGGAGATTTGAAATTTTGCATACTTATAGCAGAACACCTGAGGCCAGGCGACAAATCATAAAATCTTGAAAAAGTCTTACGTTTAACCCTTTGAGCTACCACATATGTCTTTTAAGCAATTCTTTCTAAGACAGCCCTTAATTAAGTTGGAGACATGAATTTTTGCATACGTATAGCTGAATACCTCAGACCACACGACAAATCATAAAATTTTCAAAAAGTCTTATATTATTTACTCCTCCGTGCTCTAACTTGTATATTTTAAGCAATTTTTCTAACCTCTACCCTTTTCACCTGGGGAGCACTTTTCTAACTTTTGCCGACACCCCTTTGACCATTCCTTCATATTATGCACCATAGCCTTACATATTTTAGTTCCACTTTTTACCACCAGGGGGCGCCTACTTATCTCGGGTGCTATGGGTCCAATCCCCTTGACTAATATATCTATGGATAGTATGTAAAACGGCGTTTCGTTCGGATAAAGGTTTGTTTAGAATAGAGTGCGCCCCTTGTTGCAAAATTTGGAAATAACAGATTTTTCAAAAGGATAAAGTGTTTTGAAAGGAATATTAAACGAAACCCTCTGTGCGATCTGTGATCACACTTACCGACTTTTATTTTATTATTTGAGTGCTGCTGAGTGCCATACCATAAGGCCAGTCTTAGTGGCCAATATTCTGAGGAACCTGGACAATTACCTGCTGTTATTGTATTTTATGTCAGCCAATTATCTGCACGTGGGATGTAGGCCCTAGGGGGGGGGGATTGCCTTCCGTGGAAGTCTTTCTAAGGGAACCTAACCCGTATTAACGCTTGGAGAACCAAGGTTCGAAGAAAACCACGAAAACTCCGAACGATTAGGCCGACGGGCGCGATTGGGATAGAACCCAGCACCTCCCGTCTACCAGCTTCGAGAGCAGAACCTCTCGGCCACTGGTGGGGCGACAATTGTCTGCAGTTGAGTTTTGGCAACGAAGGCAACCAGATTGAGAACATATTGTAAAAATACATGTTTCCTGTGATGCGGAATTTCGGCGCACACTATAGTTAAACTCGTTTTATTTAATACCTTATTTATTGTCATATTATGTGCAAAAAAGTTTATTATTTCAAAAAAAAAATCAAAGCAATTTAATAAAACAAAAGAAGAAATAATTCTCAGATCAAATGTTTTTATATAGTTATAATTTTTTTTTCGTTATATATGTTTGCACACGTAATGAAATAAAATTAAAAAAAAAAAAATGTATACATTTAGAAAAAAAGTATTAGTTTGTCCGGGTGACAGTAAAATATATAAAATAGAAGTGTGCACCTAAATAAAAAATTATTAACTGAATACAATTTCATGAAGTTTGTCAGGACAATAATCTTATCCTTTCATTCATTAATACAGGGTTTCCCAAAATGCTTAAAACAGGCTTTACACTCTTACCTGTTGGAATTACAACGTAAAATGAAACGTGTTCAGAATAAGGTAAAACTATGATTATGTTAATTAAATCGTACTGCAATTAATTTTCAAAAACTAACACTTTTTAAATTTATATACTGTTTCCAGGCCATAAAATTTATATTTCAAAAGGCTTTCTCTGGGAGGTAACCAGTACAACAGCAAATATTCGCATTTAACCAAAACGCACCAAGTCATGACATATTAAATTTTGGAACTTTCTGGCAATAAAACAGATTTGTTTAGTGACAGATAGCTCCTAAATTTCAAAATTTGGTCGTAGTGTAAGGCCATGTTTACTATTGTGGATCACTTGCCAGACCACTTCTATTTAATCAACACTTTCTTGATATTCAATATCCATATATTTCCACAGTTTTACCTCTGAATAGGGAACACCTCGAAATAGAGGACAAATATCGCGCTCCCGAAGCGTCCATTAGTCAGAGTTTTTACATTATAGAAACTAAGGGTTATTGCCTAACGAACCGTTCGTACGACAATTACCAGACTTCGAGCAGGGTTACAGGTTGCAAATTTTGTCTTAATTTATTCATTTGTGTAAACACTATGTAACGCAAAATACAAACAAGTTAAATTATTTTGGAGTAAGAGCATCATAAGAAATTTAAATTGTGTATGCATCGCAGGTAGACAGATTAATTGCACATACCTTGCACTTGTGTGTTTTCTATAACAACTTATTCGGTATTTAGTATCAATAAGAAATGCTTTTCTTCCATTCATTTTGTCATTCATAAATTAAAATTGTGTTTCATTTCGAAAATTAGTTTAAACTCAAAGTAATCACCGTAAAGGCCTTCATACTATAAAGCATAAAAAATGAACTTATTATAGTCTATTCCCCACCAGTGGTTGATACAAACACAAGAAAAAATTGATTTCAATCAGAACTACAATTTTTTATCTTGGGTATGACCATGATACAGGGAAAAAATACTTCAATATATTTCTCTCTGTTCAATACATCTTGACTGGGAGCGTTATCAGAGCTAAAGAGTTTTGCATTTAAATTACTCTATTAAATTAAACTTGGTGCATGGTTGCCATGTGAAATAACAGTTAAGCGCGAGTATTACACGCGCTCGGAGGGTTCCGTACAATAAATATAGGAATTATTAACTGTATTATATTAAAAAATTCGTCACTAAAAGAAGAATAAGACTTTGTAAAAAACTATACAACGTAGGGTTGGGTATAGCTGTATATATTAGAAAAGTATAAATGGATGTACCATGAAAGCTCAGAGAGATATAAGACTAAATAGCAAAAAAATATTGTTATTCTGTATAACTCTTTTTTAATCTTATCCTAATCTGTTTATCATGAATTTAATTCAGTATTGACAATAAAATTAGTGCATATTTAAAATTCATTTGGCATTTCATAAAACTAACTTTAGCGTAGTAATAAACTTTTATTTTACAGTGTAGCTAAAACAAAACTCTAGTTGAAAATTTAAACTTGACATTGTGCTAAAAGCGTTTCGAAAGGAGGTCGCAAAGTTGCATCGCCACCTTGTTCCGTGCCTAATATTTACAGATAAATTTTTAATTCACGTTTACACGTGAGGCCTGTCGAGAGATCAGCTCAATGCAAACTAATCTTGAATCCCATAGAATTTATGTGATTAATTCTAATTAAATTTGTCTGTTTTTAACAATTTGACGTTTATAGCTATTATACTGCTACTGGGAATTGCATTACACATATATATCATTATAAGATACTATCTAGGCTTTAAAATCCGATTTCAGAAAGAGTGCGCCGTCCCTGTCATTATGTATGTCCAAACAGTCCGTATCTTTAAGGGTTAATATCTCAGCTAATTACCTACTTTTTTTTTCGAAAATCATTATCAACAATGATTTTATACTTCTGCTACGGTAGGTACCTCCAGCACTCCTCAACACCTGTACAGAATTACTGCAAATCGAAATTTGTGTGTAACGGAAAATGCGCTTTCCTCAAAACCTATGTGACCTAGAGTAATCGCTATAATTTTCCTGAAGATTTACATTAAAGTCTACTATCTCTAATTTTTCATTTTTTTTTCAGTAGATTCGGAAATAGAGGGAGGGGGGACATATTTTTGCAGTACATTTTCGAAATTTTTTCTGAAAACATAATACCTCAAATTAAAAAATAATGTATTTTTTAGTTCAGCGTTACGAATGTTTTCACACTATACTCCACACGATATATAAAAAAAGATATTTTTTCCAGTAAATTAATTAACCTGTCTAATTTTTTTCTAAATAAATTTGTGAATGTTTAATAATCTGCAAATATATGGTTCGTTAGTCTTTATTATTTTCTACAATACGAACTTTCCCCGTTCCATAGTTTACGAGTAAAATGGCTGTAACAGACAAATAGACAGACACAGGAGTGATCTTATAATGGTTCCGTTTTTACTTTGTAAGTACGGAACTCTAAAAACATTAAAAAAAAATCATTTTTCAAAATTTCTTTATGTAATTTCCTACTTGGCGCGCTATCAAAATTAAAACCTATCAATTTTTTTAAATAACTAGGGGGCGCTGCCCCCTACGAGCTACGCTCGCCAATCCCCGTTCAGACACCGCAGACTCTAAAAGCACGCTAATTTTATCGGCTTTAAAAATATTTCGGAAGATTGAATTATAAGTTAAAAAACCATTGCGATCTCCCTATAAGCGGGTTTCTATTCATTTCTCTTTGATTGGGGAATTTTAAAACCATATCAGCTGCTGTTAAAAGATACAATGGCTGTTTCCGTCTTTGATTAAATTAAATCAGATAAACATTTCAAAATAAGTTAACATAAAATGAATTAAAGAAACAGAGTCTTTGTCACCCGGTATTTTTCGGCAAAGATTTAAAAAAAAAGTTTTTTTTTTTTTTTTTTTTTTTTTTTTTTTTTTTTTTATGACGTTTTTAATCTGACGTAATTTTCACCAAACTTTTCTTTCTCCTTTTAATATTCACATGAAAACGCTTTTGTTAGAAATGAAATATTATTTGCGCTATCCTAATAAACATAGTTGAAAACATCATCTTAAAATATCAAATAAATGTCTCGCGCGATTTTTAAATTTAAACCGTTTTGAAATATTATTTTTAGTTTATTTTACGTAATGTGTAATTTGACGTAAATGTGCCGTCATTTTTCTACTTAAGACTTTTAACGCTTGTTAATGAATTTACTATTTTACAACATTCTTTCTCTTTTAAATTTCACGTGTAAATATACACTACATGGCCATTAATGACCGGCAACTTTCAATTTTAGACATTTTGTCGAATATTTATAAATATACTTGACAGCTTCTTCTGGAATTTCAGGATTAAAAACAACAGATATGACCTCATATTTAGCAATGTCGATTTGATAAGGGGGTAATTAGGGGGCCAACAAAAAATCCAAGAATTAAAATAATACTTGGGATCACCCTGTAAAATAAAATGCACTAAATGATCTATCGCTACCGAATATAAATAAACAGACATTGTGCAATATGTGTATTCTTTTGTGTAAGAATAGCACGTATATTAATAGAGATATAGCGATTTATTTAAAAAAAATAAAAAAATTATTGCATGTTTTTTGCTTATAACATACAGAGTTTTCAACCAAATTTAACGCCGGTTTCAGAACAATTGACAAACTATAGTAGAAACAATATAGTGTAATTGGAATATAAATATATTAACTATTTTAGGAAATATGAGCAATTGTATGAAATAATTTTTATCTGCGCATGCGCGAACGATAACAAGGATCATTTTACATAATTTAATAGTCAACTCTATGGGGCAACTTATTAAAAAAAAATTTAGTCAAATAGCGTACAAATTCAGAAAGATATCGGCGTTAGAGTGAGCAAATTTTTAGTTGTTCTCTAAAATCAGCTGAATGATAAAGGATTTTCCACAAATTGTCATTTTTAATTAATTAATTAATTTATTTATTTTTATTGATACTTTAGTTCTTCTTGGATAACCACCAGAACGAGCCCATACCATGATCAAAGGAAGTATCAAAATCGAAGCATTTTTTTTCAAAATTTACTCGTTGATAGTCACTAAATACAAACATTTTTCTGAAAGTCAGTTAATAAAAAAAAATAATTTGTGTAAAATCCCTTATCATTCAGCTGCTTTTAGAGAGCAACTAAAAATTTGCTCACTCTAGTTTTTTTAATAAGTTTTTTTAATAAGTTGCTCTATAGAGTTGACTATTAAATTATGTAAAATGATCTTTGTTGTCACAAGCGCATGCGCAGATAAAACTTACTTCATACAACTGCTCATATTTCCTAAAATATTTAATATATTTATATCCCAATTACACTAAATTGTTTCTACTATATTTTGTCAATTTTTCTGAAACCGGCGTTACATTTGGTTGAAAACCCTGCATGTTATAAACAAAAAACATGCAAGAATTTTTTAATTTTTTTTAATAAATCGCTCTATCTCTGTTAATATACGTGCTATTCTTACACAAAAGAATACGCATATTGCACAATGTCTGTTTATTTATATTCGGTAGCGATAGATCATTTCGTGCACTTTATATTACAGGGTGATGCCAAATATTATTTTTTTCTTTGATTTTTTGTTGGCCCCCTAATTGCCCCCCTTAACAAATCGACATTGCTGAATATGAGGTCATACCTGTTCTTGTTAATCCTGAAATTCCAAAAGAATCTGCCAAGTATATTTCTAAATAGTCGACAAAATGTCTAAAATTGAAAGTTGCCGGTCATTAATGGCTATATAGTGTAGTTCATGAAATTTTTCAATGAGTTCCTGCTTTTTATATTTTCTGTTTATAATAGTCACGTAAATTCTCCTATTTAAGACTTCAAACGCATGTTAATGAATTTATAATTTTACAATATTCTTTCTCTTTTAAAATTCACGTGTAAATATAATTTTTATGACGTAATTTTCAATGAGTTCTTGCATTTTTCTGTTTATAATAGTCAAGTGTAAAATAAATTTTTTATTTGAAGCAAACATTATTGTTTGCGCTTTTTATACAGTTGGCAACAGTGTAAATTAATACAATTTTCTAAAATATGTAAAAAATATCTCTCGAAATGCTGAAAATTTGAATTTAAAATAGAAATAAAACCTCAAAAACTGAGTCAAATTAAAAAAACTAAATGCAGTCTGCACACCGGGAAATTCTGACGCATAAAATGATTTAAAAATGATTAAATTCTCATGTACAGTTTTTGATCCTATAAAACATTTTTAATGGAACGATTTTGTCCAACTTTAGCAGTAAATATATCTTAAAATAATTCTTCGGTTTGAAAACTGTCTGCATCAGCGTATTTATCAAACATTTCTCTATAATACCACCGATTTTCATATTTTTGTATGCAATATTTTGCTTAATATTAACGAAAAAAGACCTCCGGTCCCAAAAAATTCAAAACCGGCGGCGGTGACAGCGTTAGCTACGTTTTTTAGAATAGAGAGAAACATCAACTTTACCAAGGCAAAAGCACATTCAGAGGATTTATAAAATAAATAAATAAAAATAAAATAAAATAAAACTTCTAAAAAACTAAACCTGTGGCAGTACGAACCATGGAGGATCAGATCCTACATTGTCAAACTCTGTTTACATGACATTGAACCCCGAGGTGCCAGTCTAAATTTGCATCGGCCAGGTGGTCGGCCAAACGCGAGACCCTCTGTGTTTGATTCCCAAGCAAGATTGGTACTCATTTTATCGACCCCGAAGGGATGAAAGGTTCAGTAACTCTCTCCCAGCCAGGAGCCGAACTCGCGACCTTTAGCGTCGCAGACAGTCATGCTGACCACTACGTTACATGGCTTCAAAATAAAACTTCAGTTATTGAATTTCTTATAGAGGGCGCAACCATAGTAAGAAAATATATCTTTTAAAATCTTTGAAAAGTTTAATTAAAACAAAAATTTGATCCTCTTCAGAAGCTTATTCCGAGTATTTATAAAAAAAAAAAAAAAAAAAAAAAAAAAAAAAAAAAAAAATGTGAATTTCGTTACCCTTTTTTCCGACAAACGACACTATAAATTCAAAAGAATTTTTCGTTGAATCTATACAACTTAGTTTTAACAATAGTATGGCATACAGTAAAACTTTAAAAAAATATTTTTTTACTTAAATTTGGTTGCCCTTTTTCCTCCGAATGGGTGCTATAAACGCAAAAGAAAATTGTATTTAATGCGTGTTACTTAAATTTACCTTGGAGTATGAGAAAAAAATATAAAAAAATGATTTTAATTTTTTAGTTACGCAATTTCTCACCAGAGGCGTTACCAGAATAAAAAACTTATTATACGAAATAATTTATCAAAATATAAATTTCACATTGACAGAAGATTATTGTGCAAAATATTTAAAAAATTATTTATTTTCTTTAAATTTCATCTTAGTTACTCTATCTTTCTCCAGGGGATGCAAAAAAGACTACATACTTATACTGTGCTACATACTTTTAACACAAGTATTGCTATTATACAATGAAGCTTAGAAAAGCAAATTTTCTTAAAATATTGTTACACTAATTCCTCTCAAGAGGCGTTATAAACGCAACATTAAATTTTGTTGAAGTACACAATATTTGAAATTGGAAAATTGCCATTCGTGTATTAAATGAGTGCTACCTATTTTATTGTGAATACGGCGGTCATACAGTGAAACAATGAAAAAACAATTTTATTTATTTCGTTAATATATTCATCGCTGGAGGACATGAATACATTAATCGGTCTAAAAAGATATATTATCAGATTAAAATAAACTTAGGTACCAGATCTAATTTCCACCTCGAGTATGCTTGGTATATGGAGAAAATGTAAAATTTTAGTTATGAATTTTCTGATACAGAAACTACCAGCTTAAAATGACTAAGTAGAAAATTTTTAACATTATATATATCAGAAAATGGCTGAAGATGTTTTGAGGATATGGGCGAAATTATTTCCCGGTAAGGGAACTTAAAATGCGTTTTAAAATTTAGTTGAAGACACTGTTATATGCATAGGGATTCATTAAGCACCTTAATTTAAATAAATGTTATACAAAGCATGTCTGTTAAATTCCAGGACTGTGCGCGTAGTAAATGAATGAAAATGTGTAGAAAGCGTCATCATGTGGATGTGATAGCGTAACCAATGGGGTGCGAAGGGGGAACAAATGCGTAGTGATTGCTTCAGACTTTCGTGTTTGGAGAACGTAAACGCAGGTGGTTCATTTCAGTGCGGCGTGTCATGGAGGGTGATGAAGAAAAGACTGAATATCAAGTTTTGTTTAAAAATTGGGAAAACGTCGAGTGAAACGAACGAATTGGTGACAATTGCATATGGAGATGCTGCTATATCCCACTCCCGTACTTTAAATTGGTACGCGCACTTCCGCGATTGCAGGGAAAGCATGGAAGATGACGAGCGCAGTGGGCGACCCATCACAAAACGAACAGAAAATGAGGTCGCAAAAGTCCACGTTTTGGTGACTGCAGATCGCCAAAAGACCCTTAAAATGCTTGTGGACGAGTTAAATATGGGTAAGGCCACGGTGAACAAGATTTTAAGGGAGAATTTGGGAAAAAGAAAGATTTGTTTGCCGCATTTGTGTGCCGCATTTTTTGACAGACGATCAGAAGCAATGCAGAATGGAAGCTTGTGGGGACTTTATCGAGGAAGCTCACCGAGATCCGTCTTTTCTGCAATCGATTGGGACAAGCGACGAATCCTGGTGTTACTAGTATAATCCCGAAACACAGCGACAGAGTAAAGAATGGAGATGACCATCTTCTCCCAGGCAGGATAAATTCCGTTTCCAGAAGTCGGAAGTGAAAATGTTGTTGATTGCTTTCTTTGATGCACATGGACTGATCTATCACGAATTTGTGCTGCTTAATCAAATTGCCAACAAAGAGTACTACGAAGCTGTTTTTCATCGGTTAGTTAAACGTATATACCGTGTCCGACCGAATATGGATAAAGACAGCTGACTCCTACTGCACAAAAACGCGAGGCCCCACTGTGTTCACAATGTGAACCACTTTTTGACAAAACATGACATCGCTGAGGTTAATCATCCTCCGTATTCTCTTGATTTATCCCCTCCTGACTTTTACGTCTTCCCAAAACTTAAGACTGCTATGAAAGGCCATCGATTTCAGGACGTAGAGAGCATAAAGGAAAACGTAATCGCTCAACTTCGAAACCTATTTTCAGAGGACTACGAAGCTTTTTTCCAGAATTTGTACCGCCGTGCACAAAAGTGTGTGAGTGCCGAAGGTGATTATTTTGAGGACTATTAAACGTATGTTTGTCTTTTATTATTCATTCCGCTGTATTAGACCCAGTCCTGAAATTTAATCGACACACCTTGTAGAAAAAAGCGTTTTTCAACAGTAATTGGTGATAAAGTGTAATGTATCTGTATAGTTTTGTGTTACCCTGTAATAGAAAAAGTTAAATCCCATATTTTCAATGGAGAACATGTCACAGTAAGCGTTTTTAACATATATAAATTTCGTAGTGTTTCAAATAGCATAATGACACTAAAATGCGTTTTGAGTAATTACCGCCTAAAGACGGTAGTGTAATCGAATTCTTTTGAAAAGCCCTTTCCAATAGCTGTAAATGCTATACACTCAAACATAAAAAAAACAAGCTTAGCTGATTGTAAAAACATACTATAATTACATTACAATCATCGTTCTACAAACAACTGATTTAACATATATTTGTATTAATTTGGTCGTTCCTGTAAAATAAGTATAAATACCATATACACTCACTTTCTAGAAAAGAACATGCTATAGGTTACTGTGACAACATACTACAATTTGATTACCGCTAGGGTTTTTTTCAGTCCTCGCCTTTAGCACATATATGTTTAATCAGTCGTTTCATAAAATCGTTTCATTACGATTTTATATGTATAATTATGTATGTATAAATCTATCTATCTATCTATACATATATATGTATGTATGTATAACCATTATATAATTGCAAATCATCATCGATTTCCAATTACTAAAATTAAATTAATAAATTTAGCTACAATTTATAACACTGACATTATACAAAATAAAGATGGAACCTGTAACTAGTAATACAGAATCAAGCTCAATTCCACGAATTCACTAGCACGTTGCGGACGATAAATCCATATAAAACATATGAAAAAACACCAGATTTTGATAAAATACTCTATTAAAGACAAAAGATACAAATAACATGCTAAATAATGTTGAAGCAGTAAAAGACTTATCATAAATAAACAATAGATAAAATGGATGAATGAAGCCGGAAGCTTATGTAGTATTCACTTTTTCAAGGGTACAGAAAACACATAAATATGCAAAAAACTTTTTTCAACACACATCGATTTCTGTAATGGAATCCAGCAATAAGCTAAAAATTGAATTCCAATATGTACCCTATCGACTATACACCAATAATTATAAATCCACCATGCAAAATAAATTGAATCACAAAAAATATATTAATCAATGCAATATCAGAAACGATGAACAACATTATATGTATATATATGTATATACACATAATGTATATATATATATATATATATATATATATATATATATATATATATATATATATATATATATATATATATATATATATATATATATATATATATATATATATATATATATGTATATATATATATATATATATATATATATATATGTATATATATATGTATATATATATATATATATAATATATATATATATGTATATATATATATATATATATATATGTATATATATGGGTAATATGATCGACAGATGTGGTAAGCTATATGAGAAAAAAATTACGCATATCTGGCCGTCAAAATGCATGGTATTGAGTATTTGGGAAGAAAAGTAAAATAACACAATTTCTGCACATGAGAATAAACAAAAAAAATGTGTGTAATAGTTTTTAGTAGAGGGAATGGTTTCCCTGGATGGCAAGCAATGCTGAACATCTTTGAAGCATAGAGTCAATAAGAATATTAATGTGGGGCTGGAGTATTCTGTCCTACTCCTCCAGAAAACTCTTTCCATTTCTTTGAGAGTGTATGGGGATGGTAGACGGCCAGTAAATTGTCTGTCTAGAGAATCGAAAAAATTTCTATTGGGTTCATGTACGGAGAACACGCTGGCCAATCCAGTCGTATGATTCCTTCCTCGAAAAGGGTATCATTCACAAAATGAGCACGATGCGGTGTGTAATTGTCGTCAATTAATACGAAGTGATCTGCAATTGCTGCAGCGTAAGGGACTATAATAAGTCTAGGATCTCATCCCTATATCGATGATAAGTCAGAGTTCCATCTAGATTGATGTGGAGCTCCACAAAGGAGATCTATCAAAGGAGATGCCAGACCCTCTCCCTCCTCCACAAACACCCACCAAATCTGACACTTCCTTGCACGAACGCAGCATTGTTTCTAGTGCCAGGTTCGCTCAGGATGTTAATATGCCTATTATCAGGCTGAGCTGAAAAAAACTACACGTCAGAAAAGAGAATATTTCGTCATTCATTTCTCCTCCAGTATATATGCTCTGTTTCCAACTCCCTGTGGGCGCCACTGTGCCTTGCTATAAACGTAATACATACCATAGATATCTGAGCATACAGACATACAGCATAAAGCCGGTTTCAAACAGTTTCAGCAAAACTGTGGCAACAGTAGCAGAGTGAAGTTGTTGAAGAAGAATGGCATTCATATTTTAGTGTCTCCGAGCTCTTAGCGTTAAATATCGATTGCCATTAGACATTGTTGCACGTCTGCGATCTTGCCCTGGTCTTCGGCCTACATTTTAAGTTTCCTAAAAACGGTCCCAGATACTGAAAATCCCATTTTGTAAAACTCCGGTGGCTTCTGCTACTTTGGCTTGTGTTTGGATCCTCTCTAACCAACCAATAACACTCCAAGCTTCTGATTCGGTTAAATGACTTCGTTGAGACATCGCACTCATCGAAACAATGCACTTACCGAATATCGATCATCGTTTTCCGCTTTGTATTTCAGTAAGTTTAATGACAAATATCATTCTCTGCCAGTAAAGTGTCGTTTCTGACGTCAACCTCAAAATTTGCATACTCCGAAGTTGAGAAAAATTTTCATTTGTGACTTACATCTTCCATTTTCTGCAAAACAATTCTCTTATACCGTTATTTTATATAATACTTACAATATCCTTTAACTGTTTTGAGCAGTATATAGAATTAAGTGTTTTATTATAAACTGCATTCTTATCCAAGAAAATATTTAATTTACTAGGATACGAGTTAGGGAGTGCAAGTTATTATACTTCTTTGATTTAGATTATCCTTCTCGATGCATTTTTAGATTTTATCCGAGATTTGCAAATAAAATCAAAATTAAATGACATTTGCAAAAGATTTACAACGTTAGACTTTTGAAAGGGAAAATGGAAAATTAAAAAATCTGCATCATGAAGGAGAGTCATTTATTTAATACAATTTCAAAATCTCACTTCTAGATTTTCTTTGTCGATAAGCTGTGATTTAAAAATAAATGTACAGCATTTTCACTTAGAAATAAAACAAATTTTTTCATTATGTTATCTTTAAGAATGTTTAATGCATTTTTATAACAAATTGCTTATAATGATGTTACGCAGAAAATCGGAACGCAAGTTTGTGTTTTTCCTTTTAAATCTAAAATTTACTCTTTAATGAGAAGTGGAATGGTATATTTCATGAGACATTTTATATAACACTTCATACATGTTACATTTCCGTTGACGTAAAAACGTTACAGTCGCATAAATATTTTTAAGATATAAAGCTAACATTTTGGAATAAATGGATCATTAAATTCCTGTTAACTCTAATATTCAAACTAATTGAAGTATTTTTGAAAATATTTTGAGTTTAGGTATGGAAAAATTAACGTTGCCCGGTAATGCATTATTATAGCATAAGGTATTACATGCATATTATATTAAATCATGTTATGTAAGTATTATATCATAATTTTAGTTTTATTCATTTACATTTCTTATGGTGTTTTATTTCTTTTTATCATGAATGCTCTTTAATCTAGTCAATCTAAATGCAAATATAAATATATAAAACAAATTGAGATAATAATGTATTTTTTGCACTTCAAATTAATGTTGACGTCAAATAATTGAAGTTCGTATTTGTGCATATAAAGAAAGATATTATTTTAAAATAATGAGTGTCTGATTTCGAGTAAAAAAATGGAATATGATAAAACAATTCCAAAAATTATATGTTATGTAATACTTTAATATTTAAATTAAAATGAAACATCTAAATCTAAACTTTAAAATCCAAACACTTGGAGGTTTTAATAAATGAGGAGATGTTTTAATTTTATTAATATAGAAAAATCTTTTTTAGAATATCTATAAAAAACACCCATTTCCTTATTTAAATGAAAACATATAGATATATTTTTAATATCCAATAAATTTCAGGAAATTAGTCAACACAAAAAAATTATCATTTAGACAAGGAACATTTAAGTTTTTATTTCCATTTACACGTACAAGAACATTAAGTATTTCATTATAAATTACATCTGGAGTCAAAAACCTCTCAGTTGAATATAATAAAAAAGAAAAGACATTTAAAATAATTTTTTATTCTACATAGCTAAATTTTATCAGAAGTTTGTAAAGGAAATAAAAATAAAATGTCCAAAATACATTTTATTTTACTTAAAATATAATTTAAAACAAACATCTGAATATAAAATTGAAATTATAAAGAATTAAGTTATGAATTTGCATATTCATTCACTTTTACTTTTACGTTCCTATTATCGGGATATCCAAAAATGGTGTTTGATTTAATAATTTAAATGAAATGTATAAAAACTAACTCATTTTGATGAAAGAGAGAAAGACGATACATTTAAAGCTTTTTTTTGTTTCTATTACATTTAATGTTTCAAATACAAAGACATTGAGCTTTTAAAAATGAAGAGATGTTTGAGGTTTTCATTTTATTAATATAGATCAACCTTTTTCAGAATATTTATAAAAACTGTTGATTTAATTATTTAAATAAAAAAAATATTTCATTTTTTTTTAATCCAACATTTTCTTTCAGAAAATAGTCACTACAAAAAATTAGATGATTTATACATGGAACAAAATAATTTTATTATTTTCTATTTTCAAGTACAAGAACATTATTTTATTATAAACTGCATCCAGAGTCAAACACCACTCACTTGGATAGGAAAGGGAAAAGAAAAAAGGGGAAAAAGAGACATTTAAGATATTTTTCCATTCTATATAGATAGTTTCAGAAAATTGTAAATAAAAATAAAATGAAATGTCTTTTGTAAAAATTCATTTTACTTAATATTGAATTAAAACAGACATCAGAACTTAAAACTGAAACTATAAAGACTTAACCTCATTCTATGAATGTGCAGATTTGCAGATTTTTAAAGTTTTAATTTTATACTCCTTTTATCGGGATATTCATAAGAATCATTAGTTTAATAATTTATATAAAGCGTATTTTTTTACATCTTCAAAATGAAACAAATGCATCTAGAAAATTACACTGGTGTCCAAAATTAAGGACCAATCACAAAATGCTAATTTTAAAGTACACGAATACTCAAAAGGAAATAATATAATTCGAATAATTACGATCTCTACAGCACAGCTAGTCCATATAATATCTCATTCATGACAAACATGGTCACAAGTGTCACACAAACTACAGTGAAGCAAAAAAAATAGGAAATTCCATACATCTCATTATGGGTCTCAAATGATCATTATATGTGACTCCTCTGAGACGTCACTGTGACTGCTGCTTTGTGACGAGTTACCATGTGATTAATGTAGTTACATTGTGACTCTTATGTGACTGTCATCCGCAGACTCAATTTCAATGTCATGGTGAACGCTGCATTGTGTTAAGTTACCAGATAAGGTCACATTAAAGTCACATGATGACTTTCAAGTGACAGATACTACTGTGAAGTCACCATTGTGCTCTTTTGTGAAAAGGCACCATGTGGCTGTCATGTGATATTATTTGGTGACTTATCATAATTCAACGTTCACGATGACATTGAAATTGAGTCTGAAAATGACAGTCACATGAGAGTCACAATGTAACTGCATTGTAAAGTCGCCTGATGACTCGTCACAAAGCAGTAATCACATTTATGTTTCAGTGGAGTCACATATAGTGATCATTTGAGACTCATAATGAGCGGGGGGGAATTTCCTATTTTTTGATTCACCGTAGTGACTGGGACACTTGTGACCATGTATGACATGAATGAGATGCTATATGGACTGGCTGTACTGTGTGGATAGTAATTATTCGAATTATATTATTTCCTTTTGAGTATTCGCTTGCTTGAAAATCAGCATTTTGTGACTGGTCCTTAATTTTGGTCACCAGTGTAGTTAAAAGAAAAATAATTATTTAGATTTAAAATTTATTGATTTTTCATTTCCCAGTAAAAGAATATTATGTATTTTCTTATAAGTTGCATCCGGAAGAAAAACCTACTCATTTGGATCTAAGAAAAAAAAATACATTTAAAATATGTTTTATTGTTGCTACTGATTTTCAAATTTAAAATACAAAGCCTTATTATACTGGTCATCAAAATTAAAGGACAATGAGAAAAAATACGATCACTAACTTAATGTTTCAACCAATGACCAATGCTGCAATTATTTATGTTATTTAAATACTATTGAACTCAAAATTCCACTTCCGCGAATAAGTTAGCGTTGGAAATACGGAAATTAAATGATTGACAATGTGGTGCGCAATGGACGCATCTTGGAATTCTGGTCTGTAGTGTTGTTTAAAGTGAATGTGGTGTCTGAATGTGATCAGTATTAATTAGTTATGGCTCAAAGGCATCATTTAAGTTAAGGTCAAAACTGACGAAAAATTGGTAGAATCGAGGAAGGTAAAAAATTAATGGAAGTCGCCCAAGATTTGAATATCTATCAAAGTGTCATATCAAGAGCTTCGAGCCGCATTTTAAGCACTGGATCCGTTGAAAGACAGTCTGGTCAATGGAGACCAAGAGCAAAATTTGCATCCGAAGACCGTTTTTTGCCATTGTGGCTCGAGGAAACGAAGCGAGAACCAGAGATTTGGTTTCAGACCTTCAGGCTGCCACAAGAACTCGAATTAGCCATTATACTGCTGCACGAAGGCTTAACGAGGATGGACTGTATACAAGAAAACTAAAAGTTTGTGTCCCACTCACTTCAGCTTCCCAAGGGGCCCGCTTAAACTGTTGCCCTAGTCAAGTTCAATGAAGGCAAGAAGAATGTGCTTAAGTTTTGTTTACTGACGAGTCCAGATATAGTCTGAACACTGATTCTAGACGTTATTTGATCTGAAGAGATGACGGAAGACGCAACATGTCCTTCCCTTGTCCGTGAAATATTCCGTTCGAGCCCAGTCTTCTTTGCTCCGTTTAATATGATGACAGCAACAGTTTAAACCGGCCTCTTGGGAAGCTGGTGTGAATGGGACACAAACTTTTGGTTTTCTCATATACAGTCCATCCTCGTTAAACCTTCGTGCAGCAGTTGAACGGCTAATTTGAATTCTTGTGGCAGCCTTAAGGTCTGAAACTAAAACTTTTGTAGTCACTTCGCGGTTTCTTTGAGCCACAATGACAAAAATCGGTCTTCGGATGCAGTTGTTGCTCTTGGTGTCTCTTGACAAGGCTGTCTATCAACGTATCCGTTGCTTAATAAGCGGCTCGAAGCTTTTGGTATGATACTTCGAGGGGTATTCGAATCTTGGGCGACCTGTATTAGTTTTTGAACTTCCTCAATTCTACCAATTATTCGCCACTTTTGACCTTAATTTAAATCATGCCTTTGAGCAATAACTAGTGAATACTGATCACATTCAGACACCACATTCACTTTAAAAAACACTACAGACCATAATTCCAACATACGTCCTTTGCGCACCTCAATGTCAACCATCTAATTTGCATATTTCCGACGCTAACTTAATCGCGGAAGTGCAATTTTGAGTTCAATAGTATTCAATTAACATAAATAATTGCACCATTGGGCATTGGATGCAACATTAACTTAATGAGCATATTTTTTCTCATTATCCTTTAATTTTGATGACCAGTGTAATATAGACAAATCTTTTTTCAGAAAAACTATGAAAACAGTGATATCACTTTTAAAATCAAAACAGATTTTTTTATACTTTAAAATCCAACATTTTCTTTCCAAAAAAGCAGTTAATGGAAAAGTTAGATAATTTAAACAAGGAATATAACAAGATTTTTTATTTTCCTTTTTTAAGCACAAAAACTTTACGTATTTCGTTATAAATTGCATCCGGAGTCACAAACCACTCACTTTGATATCACAGGACAATCGAAACAATGAAGGACATTTAAAATAACTTTTCTCTCTAGATAGCTATATTACTTCAGAAATTTGTGAGTAAAATAAAAATAAAAAGTCTTTTGTCAAAATTTATTTTAGTTAATATCCAAGGTAAAGCAGATATCGGAATTTAAAAGTAAAACTGTAAAGTTTTAACCGCATTTTATGAATTTGCAGGTTTTCAGATTTTTAAAGTTTTTTTTATGCTCCTTTTATCAGAGTTTTCATAAATATCTTTAGTTTAATAAAACAGATTAATTATAGGTATAATTAAATCAAACGTATTTTATCATATCTTCAAAATCAAACAAATACGTCTGGAAAATTAGTTAAAAAGAAACAATTATTTAAATAAAGAACAAAATATTTTTTTTTTTAATTTTTCCAATGAAAGAATATTATGTATTTTCTTATAAATTACATCTGAATAAAAGTTCTTCACTTGGATCTAAGAAAGAAAGAATATACATGTAAAATATATTTTGTTGCTACCGAATTTAAGTTTAAAATACAAAGACTTGGAGTTTTTGACAAATGGGGAGCTGTTTTAAGTTTGAATTTTAATAATATAGATAAATCTTTTTTCAGAATATAAATCAAAACCATTGATTTCATTAATAAAATCAAAACAGATTTTTTTAATATCTTGAAAAATCCATTAATTTCTTTCAGAAAATAGTTAATGAAAGAATTAGATGAGTTAGACATGGAACAAAATAAGATTTTTGTAAGTATTTCATTACAAATTGCATCCGGAGACAAAAATTTTAACTTGGATATGAAAGGATAAAGAAAAAAGAAGGAAAAATTAATATTTAAAATATTTTTTAAATCTATATAGATAGTTTCAAAAATTTAAAAATAAAAATAAAATAAAATGTCTTTTGTAAAAATTTAAGTTTCTTTAAAACAAACATCTGAATTTAATTTTAAACTGAAACGTATTAACAGTATTAACAATATCCATATTTACAGATTTTAAAGTTTAAATTTTATACTAAATATATCAGGATATTCATAAAGATCTTTGATATAGTTATTTAAATTAAAGCTTTTTTTTATATCTTCAAAATAAACAAATACATCTAGAAAATCTGTTAAAAGAAAACAATTATTTTGATAAAGAACAAGACTTTTTCTCGTTTCCATTTTTTCAGTAAAATAGTATTATATAGGCGTATTTTCTTATAAATTGCATCAGGAAGAAAAACCAACTCACTTTGATGTAAGAAAGAAATAAAATACATTAAATATATTTTTTGCTGCTACTAATTAATGTTTAAAATACAAAGCATAGGAGCTTTTAATAAATGATGAGATATTTAAAATTTTAATTTTATTAATACAGACAAATTGTTTACGGAATACCTATAAAAGCCAGAGATTTTAATTATTTAAATCAAAACAGAATTGTTTTAAACTTTATTATCAAACAATTTCTTTCAGAAAAGTTGTCAATGAAAAATGTAAATAATTTAGACAAGGAATAAAATAAGTTTTACATTTCCATTTTTTAAGTACAAGAACATTAAGTATTCCATTATAAATTGTACCCTAAGTCAAAAACCACTCATTTGTAAATGAAAGGACAAAGAAAAACGGACATTTAAACTAATTTTTCATTCTATATAGCTAGGTTATTTCAGAAATTTGCAAATAAAATAAAAATTAAGATGTATCTTGTAAAAATTTATTTTAGTGAATATAGAAGTTAAGGCAGATAATCTGAATTTAAAATTGAAACTATAAAGTCTTAACCGCATGTTATAAATTTTCAGAATGACAGAACAAAATAATTTTTCATTTTCATTTTTCTAGTAAATGAATGTTATGTATTTTCTTATAAATTGCAACCGGAAGAAAAACCTACTCAATTAGATCTGAGAAAGAAAGGAAATATATTTAAAATATTATTTGTTGCTACTTTATTTAAAATTTTATTAATATATATTTTAATCTTTTTTAGATTATCTATAAAAACCATTTATTTTATTATTTAAATAAAACATTTTTAACATGTTGAAAATCCAGCAAATTCTTTCATAAATGTAGTGAAGGAAAAAAGTTAGATTATTTATAGACACGGAAGGAAATATTTTTTCCCTTTTTTGAAGTACAAGAACATCAAGTATTTCATTATAAATTCATCTGGAGTCAAAAACCATTCACTTAGAAATGAAAGGAGATAGAAAAAGGAGGAAAAAAGAAAAGTAATTTGAAATAGTTTTTCATTCTGCATAGCCAGATTTTTGTCTAAAGTTTGTACAAAAAATAAAATTTAAATTAAATATCTTATTTAAATAAAATAAAATATTTTATTTAATAATGAAATTAAAACAGACATCTTAACTTAAAATGAAAACTATAAAGAATTAAGAGCATTTTATTAATTTGGAGATTTTACTTTTTTAAATTTTTGCACCTTTGTTAAGGTTATTCATAAAAATCTTTGGCATAATAATTTAAGTAAAACTTTCTTTGATTTTCAAAATTAAATAAATACATCTAGAAAATTAGTCAAACGAAAGACAATTATTTATATAAAGAAGAAAATAATTTTTAATTTCCATTTTTTCAGTTAATGAGTATTACGTATTTTCTTAAAAATTGTATCAGGATCTAAGAAAGTAGAAAAATTTATTGAAATATTTTTTGTTACTGCATATCTAAAAATTTAAAGGTGATGTTTAAAGCAAATAAATATTAAATGTATTTATAAAAAGGATTGCTATGTAGGTGTGTCTTTGCGGAAAATTGAAAAATATAAAAGTGCACATTATGATAGGAAGATTTTATTTAATGTTATTCTTAATTTAAATTTGCAGAAAAATTTGTTGTGATTAAGATACAGCATACTAGAGCGGTATACTATAAAGTATATTAAAAAATATATATAGGTGGAAAGAAGCTTTTATTTTTGTTAATTATTTTTATTCATTCAAATTATAATGTATTTTTTGTGCAGAAGTTTAAATTATTAATCTTTACAGTTAAATCTTTATTATTTATCGCTAGATTTTTTTTAGTTCGCGTACTGCTTTCCATACATCACTAATGTATATGATTTGTTTGGAAGTGTTATATAAATTTTTTAACTTATTCTTTTATTTTTAAAAGAAGTTTTAAATTTCATCTTTAAAATTTTATTTTTTTTTAAATTGATGCAGTTTTATTTAATTTACATTTCGATATTTAACACGTTGAGTGCCGCAGTAACTGACACTGAAGCTGAAAAATTTACAATGCTTTAAGTAATTTATAAGAAGGTATAATCCTGTAATAAATAAAATGTAAGTAAATTTTAAATAAATTTTCAGTAATTGCTTAAAACAATATATATATACCGGGTGTCCCAAAAATGACTGACTGATTTTAAAATTCAATAACTTCCAAACAGTGACAGATATTAAAAAAATTCTTGCAGGAGGGTTATGCATAAAGTCAAAAGTTTTTTTTACAATGATTTTCGATTTTAGTTCGAATTACAAACAATAGATAGCGCTGCGATCAATAGAGGCTAAATTCAGGCTCGATTTTTGGTACTTCGTGGCCCGGATAATACATTTCCATCTCCTTTTTCTCCATGGAACAACAGAAAGGATCGAAAATCGAGCCTGTATTTAGCGACTATTGATCGCAGCGCCATCTATTGTTTGTAATTCGAACTAAAATCGAAAATCACTGTAAAAAAACTTTTGACTTTATGCATAACCCTCCTGCAAGAATTTTTTTAATATCTGCCACCGTTTGGAAGTTATTGAATTTTAAAATCAGTCAGTCCTTTATGGGACACCCGGTATATGTGTATTTAGTTTTATATGATATTTTAGACCGTCAGTCATCCTTGAATAACGCGTTCTAAACGGAAAGTTCAATATCAGTCACCGGTGACTGGCGTGGCACTTAACGTGTTAACCAGGCCAAATATTTCCAAAAGATACAAAATATGAGCTCATTTGAAACTTTTAAGAATCCTGTACATGTTGTTTCCGCAAAATTATGAGCAGTTTTTATGAACTACGTCTGCATAAAGAAGGAGTTTTATACGTTTAGTTAGTTGTGCAAGTTAAACGGACATAAAACTTTTTCATAAAATATAAAAGGTTTAAAAACAAGAACCTATCTGAAAAATGTGTGTAATCATATTCAAAATGGTGAAAGAAGAAATTTTTAATTAAACTATAAATTAATAACGCAATACAAATTTTTAACAGTAAGAATGTGTTTATTTTTTACACATTCAGAAAAATAATTTGTTAAAGAGAAATACTACACAGGTGTCTACTTATCAAAACACTCTGAATGATTTTTCAATAAGTTTAAAAGCTTTAAAAATGTACTTTACATTGAGTTAAAAATGTAATGATTTATTCAGATAGCTATTTTTTTAATTCACCTTCATCACCTTGGAGAAGTATATAAGTTAGTTACGCAGAAACCACTGTCACATTTTAATTATTTGTTATACAGAATAAAACAATAATATCCATTTGAGCTATTGAGAAAACAAACACCTTCTGAATGTGTTTATTTATTTTATTTATTTTAAACAAAACAATTGCTAAAGAGAAACTACTACGTAGGTGTAAACCTTCTGGGTCATTCCACGTAAAATGAGCAAAAATTTAAAAAAAGTCGTGGCCACATAGTAACAGATTTTAATAAAATTTGATATACAGGTTCAATTCATATTCAAATAGAGCTCTGGAAAATATCTTCACAAAAAATAAATTATTTTAACAGTTTTGGACATTTAAAAAACTTGTGATAAAGAGTGGCATGTCTGCAATCGTCCAAAGTTGCAGGTTTGAAGTTCTGTATCTTGAAAACTATTTAACTGAAATGAATTTCTTTTTAAATAATGTAACCTCTGAAAAATTATCTTCTTATTTATTGAGCAATAATAATCTGGTAACACCATGATTATTCTTTAATTGGTTGTAAAAATTGAAAATTTGCAAATTTTGAGAAAATTAAAAACGTAATAAAAATTAAAGGAATTCAAAAATATCTGAGAAATTAATGCCTGATGTAGTTTTACATATTAAGATCGAATTACTAAAGTTTTTAAGTTGCCATGTATTTCCTTCACCTTTAAAAAATTTTAGAAACTTTAAAAAAAAATGACAAAATCGTAATATTTCCTCTTATTGACAGGTAAAAAAAATAATGAAGGAAATGTCCCGCATTACAGTTATTGCACAGACATAAAGATCAATAAGTCCATAATCTGCTAAAAAAATTTCAAGCATGCCTTTTTGATTCCTAACGTCACAAAATTGGGTTAAAAAAGGCAATATTAACTACATTCCATGAGCTATTTTTTTTTAATTCGCGCACGTATCTTAAAACATTGCACGATTTCAAGGTGAAAAAATGTAGTGCTGCCATCTATTTTCTGTATGTGGGTTTAGAAATTAATATATAATTTTCTGTTCAATTGAGCTTTTTTTTCTACTTTAATTAAAAATCTTCTTGAGGAAAAAATAAACTGAAAGCAAGTATAAAAGTTTTTATATTTAAAATATATGCTGTTATCTATAATATCAAAAGAATTAAAAGTTTAAAAAAGCTTTCTTTCACGTCGAAACAAGTGATAGAAATATTGCATTTTATCCTCAACATTTTTTACTATTTATTTTTTTTCTCATTATGGAATAAAAAAGGCACGAATGAAAGTTTAAATATTTAATATATATACTTTTAGCTATAACGTCAAGCAATTTTCATATTGTCAGAGGTGTCCTTCATCTCAATAGAAACGTTGCATTTTTCCCTCAAATTTTTTCGAAAATAATTTTTTTCTCATTAAGGAATAAAAATACAATTACTAACTTACGTCAATCTGTTACTTATCATTCATTCCTAATTATAAATAATTTTTAATATAGTCTTTGCAGTCTTAAGGCTAATAACCAAAATTGAAACTTCAAGCATGTAGCCAAAACCACGATTTTGCCTCCACTTTTAATATGAATTTTAATACTTAAATAAACAATCCTATAATCTATTATTTTACATTTACTCATAAATAGATATGATCTGCTTACAAAATGATTTTCGTTAAAATCTGTGACATGTCTGCCACAGATGATTTGCTCATTTTGTATGGAATGACCCTTCTATAAGTGTTCTGAATGTGTTTTTTTATATAAAAGAGCTTTAAAATGTGCGTTATATTGAGTTAAAAACAAAACGATTTATTCATATGCATGGTTTATTAAATTACCTTTATCACCTTAAAGAATTATAGAATCTATTTACGGAGAGACCAGTGTCATACTGCTCTTTAGTTATTTATTACGTAAAATGAAACAATAATCTCCCTTAGAGCTATTGAGAGTACAAACAACTTCTGACACTTTACGCGTTGAAGTGTCATACTGAAAATCTTAACATTTCTTAAATAGTTCTATATGGCCTTCCTAAGTTGCCGGGAATAAAAATATACAGAATATTATGTAATACTGCTTTATTTTTTTTAAATATATTAATTAAATAAAGACTTATGGAAAAAACTAACAGGGTTATTCTCAAAAAGTCCTTTTAAAACGCAACGAAGTATTATATTTTGAAAGAAAATTAATTTTCTCTATTTCTGTAGAAAAATATACATTTTTAATATTATTTCAGTCCTCAGAATTATAAATTTCCAGGTTATTATTTAGGAAAAAGGATGACAATAACTAAAAAAAAATCAGCAAAAAAGGGAATAACAATTTTAGGTAGCTTTCATAACAAAAAGCTACCTATTGCAGCCGTTCGGAGGAAAGCGATTTCAAAAAATTTGGTGCATTTTCATCGATCATGACCCCCAGACCCCGAAACCACCCTCCGTTCAAAATATATATACATATATATATATATATATATATATATATATATATGACCTATGTCACACTGTAACTCTCGTAATTATGAACCGATTTCGATGTAATTCGGTGTGTACATAGTACTTACCAATGTCTCGACCGAGTTCGTTGGCCAGCTTCATCCGCCGTTTTGTTTCAAAATGGCGGCCATTTAAAATTTAAAAAAAAATTAAAATTTGAAATGGGGTACCAAAAAATTAAAAATGGAAAAATATTTTTTTCTTATGTATTTGACCTTTATACAAAGATTCCGGAGCAGTTTTTGTTTTGTCTACATCTTAAAAAATAGCTGAGTTATAGCATTTTGAATTTCTAGCGTGGCTGACATTTTGAAACGTCCTGAATTTTGTCACGCGATAAGAGGCGTATTTATGAACCGATTTCGATGTAATTCGGTGTATACATAGTACATACTAATGTCTCGACCGAGTTCGTTGGCCAGCTTCACCCGCCATTTTGTTTCAAAATGGCGGACTTTTAAAAATTTTTAAAAAATTTAAAATTTGAAATGTGGTAACAAAAAATTGAAAATGGAAAAATATTTTTTTCTTATGTATTTGACCTTTATACAAAGATGTCGAAGCAGTTTTTGTTTCGTCTATATCTTAAAAAATGGCTGAGTTGCAGCATTTTGAATTTCTAGCGTGGCTGACATTTTGAGGAGTCCTGAATTTTGTAACACGATAAAAGGCGTATTTATGAACTGATTTGGATGTAACTTCGTTCATACATAGTACATACCAATGTCTCGACCGGGTTCGTTGGCCAGCTTCATCCGCCATCTTCTTTAAAAATGGCGGCCATTTAAATTTTTAAGAAAAATTTAAATTTCAAATGCGGTACCAAAAAATTGAAAATTGAAAAAATATTTTCTTCTGATGTGTTTGACCTTGGTAAAAAGATTCGGGAGCAGTTTTTGTTTCGTCTATATCTGAAGAAATGGCTGAGTTATAGCATTTTGAATTTTTAGCGTGGCTGACATTTTGAAACGTCCTGATTTTTGTCACGCGATAACAGGCGTATTTATGAACCGATTTGGATGTAACTTGGTCTGTACATAGTACATACCAATGTCTCGACCGAGTTCGTTGGCCAGTCTTCGCCATCTTGTTTCAAAAGGGTTGCCATTTAAAAAAAAATTAAATTTAAAATTTAAAATGAAGTATTAAAAAATTGGAAAATGAAAATGATTTTTTTTATGTGTTTGGACTTGATACAAAGATTCCGGAGCAGTTTTTGTTTCTGCAAATTTGTTCTTTTGTTTATATCTTAAAAAATGGTTGAATTATAGCACTTTGAATTTCTAGCATGGCTAACATTTTGAAACGATCTTGTATTTGTCACGCGATAACACACGTATTCGCCTATTTCGATGTAAGAAGGCATGTGGAGAGTATACATCAATACCTCGACCAAGTTCGCTGGCCAGATTCATCAGCCATCTTGTTTCAAAATGGCGGCCATTAAATTAAAAAATATATGTATATTTAAAGTGTGGTGCAAAAAAATTAGAAATTGAAAAATGTTTCTTTCTTAAGTATTTGACCTTGATATAAGTATTCAGGAGCATTTTTTGTTTGTCTTTACCTTAAAAAATGGCTCAGGTATAGCAGTTTCCATTTCTATTGTGGGTGGCATTTTGAAAAATCTGATTTTTTGCATGCGACAGCACTCGTATATATCAACCGATTCCGATGTGAGTGAGCATGTGCACAGCAATTACAAAGGTCTCGACCAAGTTCACTGGTTAGCCTCATCCACCATGTTGTCTTAAAATGGCAGGCACTTCAAGAAATCGCCGAATTTGGCAGCCAAATATAAGTTACTTTAAAGAAAAGCAGCTTGGATAAAGCTGACTAATTTCGCGAAATTCTCATTCATTATATTGATAAAAATTAGTATTGAATCTCCTATATTCGGTTTCCCCTAAATTGAGCTTCGTGTGTTTGAATGATATAAGTTGGCTTTTTTAAAATAAGGAATATGAAAGCTACCTCTTCCTCCCGGAACTGGCCGGAAGGACTTTTTAAATATTAATTAATCATTTTAAAATGTATACTTTTAAAAACATATAATTTGCATTGTATAATTAATTTTATAGTTTCAACCAAATAATGGTTATTAAAATTATTAAAACTTAAAATAACTTAGGAGAAAATAAGAAATTTATTAATGTTTTGCTTAAATGTAATAAAATTGTCATTTTTATCTAAGATTTCTGAAAATAAAATATTTCCTATTGCCATAAGAAATCATAAAAATCTTATACTTTTAAGTAACTTAGTAGAAAACAAAAAAAACTGTTAAAGTTTTCTTTAAATTTAATAACACTGTCGTTTTATAGAAAAAATTATGAAAATACAGGGTTCGTACGGGTCCTTGAATTTCCAGACTAAAAAATTCATCGGTACCAGTAATTTCTTATAGAAAATACATCCTCAAATAAGGCGAAATTTTGCGCGTTTAAACTAGAGTTATTTTTCTATAAAAAAAATACTGATATTTGGCCTTGAAAATAACGGTACCCGTACGAACCTTGATATAGGGTGTTTCATATTGTAATAAAATTCATAAAAATCTTAAAACTTTAAATAACTTAGTAGAAACAACAACAAAAAAAAAACTGTTAAAGTTTTGTTTAAATTTAATAAGAACACTGTCGTTTTTATAGAAGGAATTTTGAAAATACGGTGTTTCATATTGTTATAAGAATTCATATAAATTTTAAAATTTTAAATAACTTACTAAAAAACAAAAAAACTGTTAAAGTTTTGTTTAAATTTAATAACACTGTCTTTTTTTTAAGAATTATGAAAATACGGTGTTTCGTATTATAATAAAATTCATAAAAATCTTAAAACTTTAAATAACTTACGAGAAAAGAAAAAAATATATATTCTAGTTTTGTTTATATTTAATATAACTGTCGTTTTTATATAAGGAATTCTGAAAATACAATGTTTCCTATTCTAATAAGAATTCTGAAAGCTGAATATTGTAAATTAAAAAGAGATTTGCTCTAAAACGAAGAAGATATTAAATACCAATCAGAGAAAAAAATCATCATACGTTCTGCTTTTTTTATTCTTCAGCACATTAAGGATAGAGGACAAATATAGATGGTTCCTTTTGGAATAAGTCCAGCTGTAAGAAAACGTAAAAAGAATTTTTTTTTTCTCTCTTTGAGATTTTTCTGTGAATACAAATGTTCCCTAATACGCATCGATTTCTTTTTTGTATCAATTTTTTTGCCAAAGAATTCACTTTACTTAAAGAACATTGTAAGTGTAATTTTGGAGATTTCTAAAATGGTTTAGTGTTATCGGAACATGTGAAATCTTTACAAAATTGTTAAGTACGCTTCAATATTTTGCGAAATAGTTTTTTATATAATTTTATTGTGTCTTTAAATATATTTCATAAAGAATAAGTATTTTTTACTCTACAAAATATATTTCCATCACAAATATATTTTATAAGTATCTACTTATACAATGTATTAAATGTTTCATAAAAAATATTTTTGTTGAAAATTTTCGTTTCTTAGATATCCTATGTTAGATTTTTATTTTATTTAAAGCTTTTTACCTGTATTTTTGCAAATACATTTAAAAAAGGAATTCACAAAAAGTGACAAAAGATTGCCTTACATAATAGATATGTGGTTTCTTTTCTCAAGTGTTAAGTGTATCTCTCACTAAGACATCTCACACATTTGAAAATACCCGTTCGCTCCTGTTAAACTTATAGGCAGGTTATTTTCGAATTTCTCTTTCAAATTTTAATATTTTTAAACAATCTTTTTCTTTTGTTGTGTGTGTGTGTAAATTGGCGTAACTGAAGTCGAACTATAATATGGCATTTTTTTTAAATATTTCTTGTTTCGTTGCAGATTTTTTAAATAAAGTTAATTTCGCTTTCGGAACCGGTTTCGAAAGTGAAAGCAACTGTATAAAAAATATGCAACAAAAATCGAAAAAGTACAAAATGTGTCTATTACAGATCAAGCCAAGCTATTCTATGCAAAAATAAATCGCTTAAAAATTTTCGAATTTAAATTAGAAATTAAACAGCCTGCCAATAGGTTTAACGTTAGCGAACTGATCTTTTGAAATGAGTGATAAGGCCCCTTAAATATATCCTTAAAATATTAATTTATTTAAAACATTGTATAGTTTAATTTTCAAATACATAGAAATATTAAACATGTAATAATCAATCATAAACAATTTTAAATCATTTTTGTTTCTAAAAATAGCATACTCAGTATATTTTAAAAAATTTTCCCAAAATGGTGAATAAAATATATGTATGCTATCATACATTTTTCTATGTACGCATAAAACATTGAACGATGAATGAAGTTCAATATAAAAAATATTTCTACATGTTTTTGGCATAGTACATACACATATCGTTAACACACCTTGTTTCATTAACAACGGGATTTAATTAAAATTCAATAAAAAAAAGTTTTAGCAAATTATTTCCCATGCTAACATCGATTTTTCTATGAACATATAAAAAACTGTACGATGAATAAGGTACAAGATAAAAAATATTCTACATGTTTTTTTTTGTTTTGTTTTTGTTTTTTGTTTTTTTTTTGCGAGGTACACACACATTATGTTAACACTTGTTGTTTAATTAACAACGGTAGTTAGTTACAATTTAATAAAAAAAGGTTTCAGCAAATAATGTCAAATAGTGCAATACAAAATACATCACTGATCCAGTAAAATTTATGAAATAGGATACAATAACCTCCTAAAGAAAGATAAAATATCTCGCAATTCACCAATGTATTTTATAACAAAAATAAGGAAGGCTAAATTGTGCTAAAGCAAAAAAATATAGAAATAATTTATTCTTTCTATAATCAAAAAGATATACAAATATAATCAGAGCGATCAGAGATAAACGAATGCATTTCGCAAAATGTATATTTATCATGATAATACTCTATTTCAGATAAGAATGGCTTTATAAATATGCAAATAGCTTCAATTTACCTCACTCTGAGTGGAGTAATCACATTGATCACAGTATCATTATACTTATATATGATATGTATAAGACATTTCCGTGCACCTCAAGGCAGAAAGTAATTTCTTCTTTTTAACAACGATAAAGAAATTTCTACAAAAGTCATCATTTTATGTTTATTTACTTATTGTGCAAAAGTGTTTTCAGTATCATATTTTTAAAATCTCGTTTTCTGATTTGAGAATAGATTACAAATAAATCCCTTGATAGCTATTCAAAAATATGTTTTATATAATTTATTATAATACATGTTTTAAAAGAAGACAAGTTTTACATTTTCTTATTTTTTCTTATAGCATATATTTATATGCTCATTGCGATATCGCTCAGTATAAGTTCAAGCATCGCCTTTTTTTCTTTTATAAACTGGCGATACATAAAATATGATGATTTCAAATTATTTCTTCATTTTGAAATTTTATTTCATACGATTATTAAAAAGCATTCAATTTAAAATGAAGTATTTCTCACGAAATAAATTATACTTTTATATAACTAGTAAAGCTAGTGTTGTAAAATCCATATAAATGCTTTTTGATTCTTTCACACTGGAAATAATATTATTTTTTGAAGAATCAATGTACTTTATTAATTGATTACCGTTTTTTATGAGACTGCAACTCATTTTTATTAGTACGTATTTTTAGTTAAAATTTTTTATTTATTTATTTCTAAAGTTTTTTATTTATTTTTTATCTCTTAAAGAATACTTTAATATAAGAATACTTTAATAACCATAATTTAAAAATACTTTAATAACCATAAAGATTTTTTTATTTATTTTATGCAATCTCGTTATACGAATCTAATAAAATGAACCATAAATAATACTTTAATTTCTGAAAGCTTTTATTTTTAATAAAATTGCAAAGAAAAACGGATACACAAATTATTTGTATATCTCCTTTTAATCAATGTCCACACATGAATTGTGAGCAAATGGTCCGATTTTCAAAGTTACTTTTTGTTGAAAATGTTTCATTCAATAAGGTAGTTCACTTTCAATGTCATTAAAATGTAAAATTTAAACACTTTTCTGTCTCGTCCTTTATTCACTTTATTGGGTTTAACAATAGTTAAAATTTACCAATTGATTTTGCATAGTCATTAAAATAAGCAGTACTAGTTTGCGATTTTAAAACAGTCGTTGTGTATACTTTTATTTCACATAACACTTCAAAAAATTTAGTGCATCGTCGTCTATTGGCTGTCAAAGTAAGTCATATTGAAAGAAAAATAATGTAACCTTAATACGAATTAGTATCCAGCATCGTTGTGCTATACCCGATTTTACTTATATCCGACCAGACCTGCGATTGGAGTCAAGTCGTCTTTAAGAAAAATATTTTCGTTGTTTTTACGGTTCGGTTCTTGATCACTCCAACTGTTTAGGATTGTATTTTTAGCACTTATTGATAAAAATCTGTAGCAAATTATTTTCTTTATTTTTATTTCAAAAGAAATTTCTAAATGTTTTGTCGGGAAAAAGTCTATATATTACAGTATAAATGAGTATATATGTTTATATCGCAATCTTTCTACATAAAAGATAACAATTATATTAGAACTATAATTATAAACTATTCTTAAATCTCGTGTTTCGCTTTGAAGTGCTTAGTACTCACTCTTTAGTAACAGCTTTTCATTGACGAATTTTCTTTTGTTAGTTTCGGAGAGGTTTATTGTAAACTTAAAGTAGACGCTTCAGTATAGTACCCAAGAAAATCAGATCTGTACAGGATACTACTCGCAGAACAGCAGAAGCCAAGGGTCCTTCCAGGGTGTCAAGAATGGCAGAAGACCCAACCACGGTAAAAGCTACATTCAGCAAGTTTTAGACATAGACCAGCGGGTTTAGCCGTGTTGGGGGCGTTTAGTATATGGGACTACCGCAGTTATAGTATATGGTGTAGTTTCTAGAAGAAGAGTCAAAATCTCAACTTTAAAATTATGCGCTGAGACTGTGAAAAAATTCTAGAGTGAAATATGCATGACGCACAAAAAAGTTCAATGGCCCTGTCCCGGGACCTACGGGACCATATGGGGCCCCAGGGTCTTAACTGGAATGTAGGAACGTGAGAATAAGTAAATCGAAAAAGGGATCTAAAAATGAAGATTAGATTAAATGGGGGCAATTTAATAACAATTTATTGTGCAAAAACTTCAAGGGGCCTTGTTCCGGGACCCAATGGGTCAGGGACTTAATTGGCATGTAGTTAGATATAAAGATATTTTTTTTTGTAGTTTTAAAAATAATTGGTGGACGCTAGAACTATGTTAAAGAAAATTGCAAGGAATTCGGATCATTTTTAAAAAAGCTACACCAAGGGGCCAAGAAGGCGAATAATATTCAAAATTGGTGGTAACTGAAGTCTGAGATTTTTTTTTCGTTAATGTAGTAATTGAAGGAACTAAGGAGTTGTTAGAGACAAAAAGTTAGTGAATCGGACCATTTTTAAGGGAGATATAATAGGTTACCCAAAATGGGCCAACTGACTGAAAACAGGGCCCTAGCATGAAAACATGTTAAAATGAAAACTGCTCAGCACTTTAGATCTCCAATTAGTCAAAATTAATCATAGAGTATGAATTATTCTTTAGAATAATTTGTTAAAGAAATGTACAAAAGATTTGGTAAATATTTAAAAAAGGGCCATAGGGCCCCAATAAAAATATGAAGGTGTTGTTCCAGGACGAAGAGTCCAAGATTCAACTTTAAAGGTATGCACTGAGAAGGTGATAAAATAAGTGAGTGAAAAATACTTGGTGCGCAAAATGTTCAAGGGGCCCTGGACCGGTCCCTACGGTTCTCTAGGGGGTCCCAGTGTCTTATATGGGATGTAGAAACGTGAGAATAAATAAATAGAAAAATATAATAAAAATGAAGATCGGAATAAAAGAAAGCAATTTATTAACAATTTATTTACAGAAAATATTTAAGGGGCCCTGCAACGTGCCACAAGTGTCCAGGGTCATAACTGAAAAGTAGAAAAGTGAGAATAACTAAATGGAGAAAGGTCCGCCAAAACATGTAAGTTTGGATTAAAAGGAGGCAAGTTATTAACAATTTACTGCATAAAAACTTAAACAGGCCCAAGAGCCCCGGCCCTAAAAAAATTAAAAATCTGAACCTCAGGCGCATCAGGATCTGTCTTGGACTAACCTCATCTAAATTTTGAGACATGAACCTAAAATTCGTATCGCAGGTCGGTACAGAAGGGGGATAGGGTGGTGGGAGGATAGGGACTTTGCAAATTACCAGAGTCTTGTTCCATACTCTTGTTCAGTTGGAAAGTTGTGTAGAATCAGTGGTTAAACTTTTGGATTTTTATTTCTCTTACGCTTTAAACTCTTTTATTCAAAATTAATTGGTGAATTCAATTGAAATTTAATTATGTTTTCAATATTTTCAATTTTTATTTAAAATCTTTACATGAATAAGTAATTAAAAATGCATCCTAAACAATACTGAAAAAGAAATAATACAAATTGCAAGCAAATACTACTATATAGATTTTTTAAAAATATATACTATCCAGCAAATTAATTTTCTAACAGAGTAAAGCTTGTTTATAACGGAATCGCGTAATAAACAGAAAAAAAAACATGTTTCCCCTCGCCACTAAAAAGAATGCAATTATGCTTTGCTAATACAAACGGCCGGCATAAAACGGAAATTATCACTGATCGTTGTATTTTTTTTTTCTTTTCTCTAATAAATTTAATTAAACAGTCGAAATAATCGAATTTTTACTGTTTTTAAAATTTTAATTTACACCTTTTAGCATTTTCAATTAGTAATTAAATTATCTTAAAGTTAACAATATTTACTGTGTGTATTTATTTACTTATCGCCATATTGATTTAAAAATACCGGATCTTTTTTCACTTTAGATACCCTTAAAAGAAAAATGAAATCCTTAAAATAGCAAAAATCTACTAATTAAAATTTCAGATCAGTGGTATTGAGTTTCGAACCAGCGTAACTTCGTACAGAAAACTAAGGCGTTAAACGATTACACCACAAATGCTTCGGGAAACTTTGTAAATTAAACTTCCCTATCCGTAAATCCTTTGTTCTTTTATTTATTTTTTTTTTCGCGTCGGGTTCATTAGTACAGCAAAATATATGGTTAGTTTTTTCCGAATTCTCTGAAATTTTAATGGATCGTAAATATAATTAAACCAAACCCTTTTTTAAATTTCATAAAAATATGCATATTTTATTGGGAAAACGTTTGACAGAAATGGAAAATATTCGCACCGAAATGTAAACCCTCTTTATGAGGCGTAAAGTGACCTGCGTTTGACGGTGCATTTGACAGGGCCCACAGTGGGGCAAAATCCCAAAAAGCTGGCCAAAAGTCGAAAAATAAAGTTACTATTTAGGAATTTTTTACTATGCAGTTGGCTAGAATAATGTTTGGAGGGTCAGAATCTATATTTATAAAAAGGTTTTCGTTTTGTGTTGGCAATTTGTATCATTTCAAAAGTGACGCTTGGATGATTGTCATATGAGGCGAACGAAAAGAGCAAAACAATGGTTATTCCAAACACGTGCTACATTTTTCCATATTATTCGATTTTAATGCTTTAAAATGGATTCACACGATGATAGTGTGTACTGTTTTTGCACATGTTACAAAAATTGTATTAAGTATATAAAAATTAATGATTTCGTGATAATTTTTGATAAAAATTTTTTAAAAATACATTATTTATTTTGCTTTTAAACATCAAAATATTTATAAGTTCCATGGTGTTCCGCAACAATATATAATGAAAACAATAGCCTGAACTATTATCTAATGAATCATAAAAAAACCAGCTGCCATAAACTGCCATTCTGCATTTCGTGCAGGTTTTTGCAACCACAAGTAAAAATATCACTTTTTTAGTTGCTTCAAAAGCTATGACATTTATTATTATTCACAGTAATTTAGCTGGCAAACATTCTTGAAATTTTTAGATTATTCAGTTTTGTGATAGATTATTATGTATTATATTACAAATAAGTATTATAATTATAAGCATAAAGGATTTGATAAGCAAGATTAGTAACAAAAAAATGAAAAGAATTCTCTATCATCGATACAATAGAACTACATTTTCTTATCTTTATAGATAATAATTTTGTGTATTCTATCGTAATTAGAAGAATTATCTTGTCAATTGCAATCTTTGCTAGATCTTACGGGTGAACGTATTTTATGAATGCAAACGGAAATTATTAAGAATCTGACTTCCGAAAACATTAGCAATCTAAATTTGATTTTCAAGTGGGGATGTGATAGTACATCTGGTCAAAGTACTTTTAAAGAAAATTTTAGCTTTGATGATGGTAGAAATTAGGTTCAAATAGCTTTTTTACTTCTCTAGTGCCACTAGAACTTAAGTGTTGCGAAAAATTCAGAAATCGTTATCTGGAAAAATTCGAGATCTTCATCTCCTCGATTTTTAGGCCAATCAGAATCCATTTTTTGCACGTAAATACGAAATCTACTGTCAGTGAAATTTATTATATTACAGATCAGAAGAGTAAACTTATTCCTTTTAAAACAATAATTGATAGAAAATAAGTAGGCGATTTTTACAAACTAGCTTTAACGATGATTGATTGTAAAATGTTTAATGTCATTACTAATAATTTGTCAACTCAATGTTGGTACCTATATCAGTCGACTAATACCTATATCAGTCAAACTATTTTCAAACTGAAAGTGAATGAAAATCATTTACAATTCGGAATGTCCACGTCACATGCCTGTATAAGACCTTTTGAGTGTACCTTGCATTTGGCATACAAACGGAATATAAAGGAATGGCAAGTGTGCACTCCTGACGAGAGAAGAAAGAATTAAATTTGCAAAACAAAATTTACAAAAAAGATTTCGTTTACAATTAGGACTTCTCGTCGATAAATCAAAGCTCGGATTTGGAAGCACAAATGCTTATAATACAGCTCATCGATTCTTTGAAAACACAACTATTTCTGCTTCCATAAGGAGCGTAGACGAAGATTTGATCAAACGATTCCACGTCATGTACAAGTAATTTCTGAATATTCATTTGATCAATTTCGTGGATTATTGCTCAGAAACAGCTTGTAAATTCGTCGAATTGTATTCCTAGTTCTATATGCCAACTTCAGTGCACAAACTACTCATTCATGGCACAGAAATAATAACTTCCTCATTATTGCCTGTTGGGCAAATCTCGAGAGACGTTTAAGAATCGTGCAACAAATTGCTCAAAAGGTATAGAGACGATTTTTTCCTAAAATACAGTAGGACGTAAACAATGGAAGATTTCTTTGCGGCTTTTGATGTTATTAGATGCCTTCATTTCAAGCTTACGTAAATTACCACTGAAGAAACTAATATCCTTGTTCCTAGAGGCACAGAAATTTCTGTAAAATATTTCGACACCTCCCCTTCTGAAGAGTCTACTTAGTATACTACAGATTATTCAGAAGCTGAATTTTAGAATATCCTTTCGTTTTATTTTAATAATATACAAAAATTAAACCTTGTAGTATTTTATTTTTCATTAATGTACTTAATTGTATTTCATGAATAAATATTCACCGTTTAATTTCGATTAAAAACATCTTAGTTCCTTGAAAACACCTTGTAACTTTTAGCCTCGAAACTTTTTAATTTCAGAACTCGAAATATTTTATTTAAAGCTAATTGTTTTTATTTTTAATTCGTCATTTTTTTTAAAATTAATTTTTGAATCGTACTTAGCATCCTCAAAAGTACCTGTATACGAAATTTCATAGAAATTGAATATCTTTCAAAGCATTTTATTTAAGCATTTTTATCTTTCAAAGCATATTGGATCCGCCATTTTGTATTTGGAATTTTAATTTTAGAATCGAGATCAGAATCCTGAAAAACACCTGTGTACGAAATTTCGTGGCATTTAAATAACATTTTTATATTTTGGCCAGCTTTTCGGGATTTTCTCCCACTGTGGGGCCGTGCGAAGAGAAAACTGCGCCCGAGGCAAAGTTTAAATTTGGCGCCCCCCTCACTCCTTCATTTCCTGACAGGTATCACAAAATTTAAGTGTTAAATGGGAGATAAGTATATACCATCTTGCAGGAGACGAAGAGAGAGAAAAAAACAAATAAATTTTGTACACTTCCGAAAAATGTCATTATTTTCGGACATACACCAGATGCATGAACTCGAAATAAATTTAGAGAGTTTGCAGAAGATAGTAAAAAATAAGCAAATTTATTTATTTTGACTATTCGAGATTGCACTTGTCTTATATTTGGAAGAAATATTTAAACCGTATCATCACTGAGTTGTAAAGTTGTGAATGTCAAGTAAAATTTGTTGCACTAATCCTTCTGCTATTTTTCGTTTTGGCTGCAAAAAGCCAAGAAACCTTTCCTCTATTGCATAATTTCCATTCTCGGCTATCTTCACGTATCTTATAATTTGCCTTGTTTGTTCTTTGGGGGATGTATCTGGAGTGCAAACGAATGAAATTGAAAAAAATACTTTGCTTTATGGATTTCTTCTGCAGGCATTTTTCTTAATTCATTGGCAAGAAGGTTAATAACTTCATTCTGGATATTATTCAAAAAGCAAGATATGTGTCTTTCTGAATGTATTGTGGTCTCGGCCGGAATTTCTTTGCAATTTTTAAAAATTTATTTTAAAAACTGCGAAAAAATTCCACAAGTTCTTTTATCTCATTTGATGCGCCTCTTAATACTAAATTGTTCTCAGCACAGTTAATGATAACGCTTATTGCTGTTTCTAATATGTTTCACCATTTATTTTTCTCACTTTCTATACACTTTTCAAATTCGCTGTCGGTTACAGTATTTTATTTTACACACCTTCTTCTCAAGTTCCTTCCAGCCGAATGTATGTATTCGTGCTTTCCACAGCATTTTCGTGTTCAAGAATTTTAGAATTTTTTTTTTCACTTGGAAAATGCACAGTCTTGATTGACAAATTTTCGAGGGCGATCGTGATAGGTAACCAATTATAAACAGGAAGACAAAATAGCGATCCCTTAATTCTACTGTACATAAGCCAAACACGTCTAATTAATTCACCATTAGGTGTAATTTTCTTGACCCGTATCTTGGAAAAATTTCGTTCTTATCTGCATCCGCAGATTTCAAGTAAATAATCCTGTGCTGGACTCTTTTTGTACAAGCAAAGTAATGACCGAATGACTATAAGGATGCACCATGTAACTGGGTTAGAGTAAGTTGGCAATTTGTCTTTGGTTTCACTTCATTGATATCTCAGAATATCAGCAGTATTTTGTGTGGCAGCTGCAATAATATTTGATTTATGTAATCATCCTTCTTTGACAATTTCTAATGCATTATCATTATCCTGTTGCTCAAGAGTTTTGTCAGTTTTAGAGACTACAATTTCAATCTCAGAGAATAACTTTTGTTTCTTTTTTTCTTTTGAAATTGGAGAAGAATATCTGGAATTTGTGTTTTGGTTGATATTTACCCATTTTTGCCAAGGTAAGTTTTATTCTTCTTCTCGCTGTTTTCTTAATTTACATAGACAAACCCCAATTTTTTTGCCATGTTACATTTATATGTTATAGAATATAACTTAAGTAGACGATCACTAAAAGCACAAAATAGATAGGTTAATTTGGAAAGATTACAAAACTAGATTAAAAAATTAAATTATTTTTTAAATCTTAAAACTTGATAAATATAGTGATTTACTTTATCTAACATTAACCAACTAAATCTTATTATCCTTGAACTAAAAGGTAGTTGAGAGGAATCAAACGCATTTGGGCTGCAAGCCATTTTTAATATTCAGGTAAACGCACCGGTAGTAGGCCACGTACCTGTGCCACGTACCTGTAGTGGGCCACTAATTTTCAAAATTTAAAAACAAGCTCGCAATCCATTTCAGAAAAACGAATAAAAGTTAGCTAAAATCCTTAATTAGCTAAAATCCTTAAATGTTAACTTTCCATAAACAGTTTGGAATAATTGATATTTTAAAGCAGATATATTTGTTTGTCTTCTAGAGTGTCTTCAAACACAGATTTTTTGATAAATTATTAGTAATTTCATTAGGAGATAATGTTTTATTTAAAGCGTTGTTTCTTTAATATTATGTTTTATTTTAAATTAAACTTTCATTGATATACTCAGTAACATTGTAAATAATGTGTTAGATTAGCCGAAAACTTAAAAATTGAGTATTATACTGATTTTAAGGGGTGGCCCACTTCTGGATCACAGTTTCTTAAATTGTACCAGTAGTGGACATGCGGGACTACTACTGGAGCATATGGCCAAAAATATTTTAAGTTTAATTTATTTTAATTAAGTATTTTTTGAGGTAAGACTTTGTATATAATTTATTTAGTTTTTTGTTCATTAGAACAAGTAGTGGACCAGAGGCCCACTACTGGTGCACAAGTGGCCCACTTTTGGAGCAGCGAAAATGTAACTTCACTATGCTATCAGACATATGACTGATAAAAGAAATTAATATCTAAAATAATTCATACTTCAAAGGTTCAATACTCGAGAGAAAGGTTCAAATTTTTGAGCCGTATTTAAATAAGCACTACATAGAGAACCCTGTAGTGTTATTTATGGATGCACTTTCTTCTTACATATCTTTGAATCCAAGTACCTTGTGTTAGGATCATGGAATAGAATGGTAGTTTTTCCCCAAATTCCACACAACTTATGCAACCAATGGACGTTGCTGTTTTCCATACTCAAAAAAGTGCTTGACGACAGGAAGTAATGAACTTCAGAATAACCCATGAAGGCAAACAGATGCAGAAAGATGACTTTCCACCAGTCTTAAAATCAGCACTAGATCATCTAACTCCTGCAACAATAGTGAATGGATTCAAAGATTGTAGACTAGTTCTATGGGATCCAAAGAAAGTAACCTTTGAATCCACACTAACATCAAAGAAATTGATAATTTCACCAAAAATGGAGATAGAAATGATTTCTTTCTTAGAAGTTCTTGAAAATAAAATTGGGGAAGAAAAAATAAAATCTTCCTTAGAAAGTAAAGGGAAATGGAAAGGCCTTGTGGAACAAACATATCTTTACTACTTATGATTGGACACGAAGGAGACTTAAACATGGAACCAACTTCTCAGTCAATCTATCGCAAAAAATTTTGGGCAATAAACACTTCAGTATAGTGTTTTACAATTATTTAACTCAATTTATACATTTTACTTGTTATAGGGTACACCCGTCATATCTGTGGAGGTGGAATACACTGAAGAGTCTTGACACTGTTGATACTGAGACATTTGAGCAGGAGCAAAGAACAATTGTTGAAGATGTTGATGTGGACCTTTACATTCAAGAAGGATCAACTGAGACTGGCAGCCATTCAATTCTTTCAAATGGTGGGTCATCTAAAAATGTACCATCTCCCTTCAAAATAGTTCTTTTTTGGCCAGAAAAGGGAGGAGTAACACAAAGAAAAGAGAGAAACTTCCTGCAGTTGTGACTTCTCCTCAAATGTTTCAATATTAACAGAAAAGCGAAGGTGTTAAAAATGCTAAAGAAAAACCGAAACAGAAGAAAGAAAAATTCCAAAGGGAGAGTTTAAAAAATAGCCGATGGGAAATAAAGGAGAGTCGGGAAATTATTGCCCGAGTCTGACGCGTCTCTTTCATTGGAAGTTTCAACCTAAAGTACTCTTTATAATAAATTGGCTGTGAACCCCTCTGACAGTTTAAGTTTTCTTCGTTTTTGGATAAAGCATTTTGTTTTGCAGTCATTTCAACTTTTAATTATCCTGTTTATTATATTTGTCTTATTATTTATCAACAATGCGAAATAACAAATAGGACAGATTTTTTTTAAGTTACAAAATATAACAGTGCGTTAAGTAGAGGAAAATAACTATGTATTTCGATAAGAAAAGGTTCTAAATTGTCTACTATTACTGTCGATAAAAACTGATGATTTGTTTCTATCATTTGTATCATTTTGGTGCAAAACACAGTAAACATTTTTAACGACAGAAACTACTAAAAATTCCTTAAATTCATTGTAGCACAATTTAGAAAAATTTGATCACAGAATATGGGAATATTTACTATTTAGCAAGTGAAAACACATAAGCAGATTTTTTAAACATGAATTTTAGAGTACAAGAACTGCACAAATATTAAATTTCGTAACATTAAGAAAATGTAACTATTGTGATGGAAATAGATTTTTACATGATGAAAGACCTGTGAAATAGTTCAGCAATTAAAATTATACCTCTAAAACTAGCATCTTCGAAATTAGCTATTTTTATAGGTTAAGAAAGGACACCCTGTATATAATCTAAAAAAAAACTTTGCAGCTTGTAGAACATCAGCTTATATGTAAAGTGAGACAAAATTAAAATTGATTTACAGAACTGAAGTTGAGGTCCCTGATCTGCAGATTTACTTGTGATATTACTTTACGTAATCCTCTAAACTTCTGTGTATGATTTTATTATTGTGTACATTGAATGCTAGAACTGTAAAAAAGTATAACTTCAGTATTTTCACACTAAACTTAAAACTGGAGTGGCCCAATTCTGGGCGACCCACTACTGGAACATCAAAAATTTACTAGGCCCACTACTGGAGCATAGATAAAGTTAACTTTTTTCATTTTTCATTTTTTCCGAAGAATATATTTTGAAACTTTGAATGTTTATTCCGATACCTGAAGGTTAGGAATAGCTTAAAAAAATATGTCTTTTAAATTTCATTAATACTTTAATAATAATTAGATAAATGTCCTTAAGTGGCCCACTAATGGTGCGTTTACCTTATTATACCATGGGTCATACGCAGTGACATAGACAGATAAAAAATCGGGGGTGGGTCGAAATTTCTGATGAAAATTTGTTTTCTAAAAAAATTATTTCCTTAAACAAAAGAGAAAAAAAATCGGCCCAACAACAGAAAAAATTCATAATCGCTGTGGGTTGAAGGGGGCCCCGACTTTCGTTGATGATATAAAGGTGGTGATGGGGTGCGCAGAGTGCAAAAGTTTGAGAACCACTGCAATAAGATATCACAGAAGTATATTATAAAATCATCAAACATAAAGATCTTAATGAAATGTAAATGCGAACTTACTAATATAATCCAAGGAAAGCTGCAGATCCAGTAAGAAAATTATACTTATAAATAAATTAGTACGTTCTATATTAAACGTTATATATTAAAATCAGATAAAACTTAAATTTGTTAAGAGGCAAAAATCTTCGTGTTTGTACGAACAGTCGAGCAACTGTACTGCATGGAACTAAAAATACTAAAACATAACAAAGCTTTTGAAAATGGAATATTTTCGCTGCCTGTTGGACACCGGGTTTTTGCGTTTCATCCATAACCATTTTGCAGGAAAGGGGATGGTTTGGTGTTCTTTGCCCTTGATATTTTCTTATTTATTTTAATGTTTGGATACGGTCGATTATCTGCGCGATAGATATAATATTCGCCGGCGCGGAGAATATAGTATCGAATAAGGAAAAATGAATAAAGATCCCAATTCCCAAGTAAAAGAGCAACACCTTTGTGAAGAATTCTCGGACAGTAGATAAATAAATCAGTAAAGGATAATCCACCACTATGTGCATGGACGTCACAACCTACGGGGATTCGGGCAGCCATCCATCCCCACAATATTTTGGAAAAGGGGAGCCAGGAAATGAGTGTGGGAAAAAGTATGTAACAGCACAATATTACAGTTTGCAATCCTTTTGGATTCCAGGAAGGCCAAGGATGACAAAAGAGGCTCACAAAGACACAGAACAAGTTTTAAAATGTAAATATCCTTAGTCCGAAATATGTTTTGGGTTGTGGGGTAAGAGACGATGCAATAAATTTGACACAAAATATGTACGCACTTGTATTAGAAAAAATATTCCCGGGATGGCCACCCAGAGATACTCAGCAAATGAATATCTATTTACTGATATTAATCTTAACAACAACAACAAAAAAAAAAAATTCCCGAAAAATGATTGGCGGCCAAAATAAATAAATAAAACCAAGGCTGATATAAAACCAAGGTGACCCCTCTATTTTTGCGCCTGATCCCCGTCGTCCCCCTCCCTTTCGCAAGGTGCTGGTATTTCAAATAGTTAAAACTCATATTTTTAAAAAACAATTTCACCATCAATTTCAAGTAGGTTTCAGGTTTATAAGCAAATATTTGGTTTGTCAGAACCTCTAAAATTGCGTCCTGGGGAAGTATTGCAGTAAGGGAGAAAAACTTTTTCGGTAAAACGATAATTTTTATTTCTTTACAAGGGGTTAATTGCGATATATTTTTAATTGATTGCAGCATTTGAGACGTAAGGGTACGATCTTTCAGAAAATGCCTTCAGTTTTTAACTTTACTAAGCAGTTTGGACGATGTTAGTTAATAAATTATGACAAAATACTCCGAAATATTTTTTTTTTTTGTTCTTCATTTGCGTATCAGCGCCTTCAGAGCATGCGTCAGAGATTTCCCCCTCTCTCAACGACATATATTGTTTTTTAAGGAGAGGGAGTTAGAGTTGTTATTTAATAACTCAGCTGTTTATTATAATTTTGAAATTCTGAAATCCAACTGCATTAAGAGAGACATTCGACTGCCTTCACAAAAAAAATCTACTTCGTACGTGCCGTAGATTTTGCTAGCCATCGCACACACACACGCACACACGAAGAGTGATTTGTTCTTTTATTAGTATAGATATAATTTTTTGCATACTAGCAGACCCGTCCGACGTTTGTAAATAATAACCTTAAAAAAAACTCAAGTTTGTATGATTTTATATGTTTTGAAATTCTTTTAAATGAACCTAATTTCGGAGTCCCCATTGCCTTCCGCAGCGTCTAGTGTGTTCCAAGAAATTTATTTCCGAACGAACATGTAACTTGGTTCCCCGCTAGTATGGCAGCATTTACCGGAAGTGCCTGACACGTGCCGTAGACAATCGAAAACTAAGTTGAGTGAACCGAACTTCGTAGAGATCAAACCGATAGAATCCAAAAAAAGAATGTTGTAACGTTGTTGTTGTGTTAAAAGAATGTAGGGAACAGATGTCATAAGTTCCCACGGCCGCCATCTTGGCATTCGTCTTGGAGTGAAAACCCCTTTTCCGCCAAGTAGTAAATGTCGCCAAGCACTGGTTTATACGCATGTTTGGCTTAACGAAAATAAAATGTAAATAATAAACAAAATTCGCTAAACTGGCAATCAGTAATCGTTGTATGAGCGCTTCGCGCACATTTACCGAAATAAAAACATCGCCGAATTCAGCATTTCTCGCGGTATAGCATTCTCAAAATTCAGCAGTTCTCGTTTTGTAGTAATCTCAAAATGTAAAAAACTCTTAAAGCAGCAAAATATACATAAAAAACGAAACTCGCTAAAGTGGCAATCAGCAATAGTTGTATGAGCACTTCGGGCACATTTACCGAAAAAAAACATCGCCGAATTCAGCATTTCTCGCGGTATAGCATTCTCAAAATTCAACAGTTCTCGTTTTGTAGCAATCTCAAAATGTAAAAAACTCTTAAAGCAGCAAAATATACTTAAAAAACGAAACTCCCTAAAGTGGCAATCAGCAATAGTTGTATGAGCCCTTCGCGCACATTTACCGAATAAAAACATCGCCGAATTCAGCATTTCTCGCGGTATAGCATTCTCAAAATTCAGCAGTTCTCGTTTTGTAGCAACCTCAAAATGTAAAAAACTCTTAAAGCAGCAAAATATACATAAAATTATCAACATACCTTAACAGACATCTGCTTTCTTGAAACCCAGCACGAAATATCTCTCATAACATCGCCGTCATTTTGCAAAATAGGCTTAATACGCATATACACGCTATAAACAAACCTCCCTTTCTTGTCAAAATTTCCTCCTATTTCTTAATTACTTCAGCAAGAGCGTTTAAACGGACTACAGAAACTATAGTCAATGAAATATATCCAATAAATTTAACATAAAAATAAAAAGACAACGGTAGAACACGATATAAAATACATCCACAAAATTCTAAGTTTCTCAGGGGTTGCCAGAACACGACACGTCACAACACACAAGTCACACGGGGTTTACATATCGAGTTTGTCATATCCGTAAACACCGCCAACACGCCAACAAAAAATAGCCAAGCAATTCGAAACAACAACGGCTGAGGGAAAATACGGCATCTAAGCCGAATGTAGAAAATGTTGTAACTGAAGTCTAATAATAAAATTTCATAAAACAGAGAGTAGCTGAATTGTAATCTAACAAGGAGAGGGCCAACCCTGTTATCAGAGATTTTGATTATTTTAATATATGTTGTAGGGTAGAGGTCCCTTGGTGTCAGGTTCAACGGATTTTATCCAACGCTCCTTAGTTCTTGAGAAACCGGGGGGGGGGGGGTCTATTAGTCGTACACAACTTAAATACTTACTTTACAACGAAAATGATAGGTTGGTCGTAGCTCAGTTGGTATGGCGTTTACCGTCTGATCCGCGGCCCCGGGTTCGATACCTGCATGCGCTACGATTTTTTTTCTTTTATAAATATACTTGTAATTATAATATAATAATTTCAATTAAAAATTTTAATATCATACATGAATTTCATGAATTATTTTCAACATTAACACGATATTTAATAAATGGATGAAATCCCTTATCTAATATTACCTTTAAAGTAACGCGATTCATAATTTACGGCTGTAGTGATTAGACGTAAGTTGATTCTGAAAAAGGAGATTAATGTTCGAAAAAGGTGGTAGACGAGGTATAAAGAAAGACCGTTGACTGGGGCCTAGGGTCTTAACTGGAATGTAGTTGGGTGCAAGAAAAAGGTTTAGTTGTTTTAAAGTAGCTGGATGACGCTAAAATTATGTTAAAGAAAATTGGAATAGGCTCATATAGTTTTAAAAAAGCTGCAACAAAGGCACCAAGAAGTTGATTAAAATTCAAAATTGGTGGTAGATAAAGTCTGTTTTTTTTTTTTTTTTTTTTTTTTTTTTTTTTTTTTTTTGTCTGGAGAACCTAAGAAGTTGGTACAAAAAAAGTTTGTGAATAGGACCATTTTTAAGGGAGCTGTAACAGGGGTACAAAAGGGTCCAAATAAGGGACATAACTACCTTGGAGTAGTTGGAATAATCTGCTCCAGGCGCTGGGAAGCTGAAAACGTGCGGAAATTTTAACATACATGTAGATATACATACATACATACATATTGAATCATTATAAAAATTGCGAGAACGGCTACAAAATATTTGAAAATGTAAAAATATACCATTATCTCCATTTGTTTTTATTGTGATCACAATGCTTTGCTATTTCCTTCCTTACATTATATGCCTATGGAAAATAAACACTGCAATATTGAGTAATATATGAGGGTGTCAACCATGGTTTTCGATACCGAAATGTGCTAAAATTTTCTATTTGGCGAGAAAACTAAAGATTGAAATCGTCAAACTGCAAGTGATGTTTCTTTTGGCCACACTCACAATGATGTTACTGTACGATAAAACCTTTCCTGTATAACTCAATATTTCTGTTTTCATATTTTTAGTAATTCATGGCGAATCTATTACTACCATTATTTTGCATCTGGCTAATTTTTCTTTTGCTATTAGCCAAATTGCTCATATTAGTCAAAAGACAGGTAGAACCTTTGCCAACTTTTTCTGTTGTCCATTGGCTATATTTCTAATCGATTAGCTGTAGAAATATAGTTCTAATAATAAAAAGTTTAAAAGTTGCCCTTCATCATCTTAAAAGTAATTTATGTCAAAATAGTTAATTTTTAAAAGTTACGAAGTTTACATTTTTAGCCGGCCCTTGATTCAGAAAAATATTCTCCGAATACTTTAACAGGTAAAATAGCAAAAATTTCTGTTTTTGTACGATCAAAACTTACCGATTTATGATACTTTCAGTTTTACGGAATTTTAGTATTTGCCGGCACTAAAAATAGTAAAATGTGTTTCATCCATATGCGAGTAGTAAAATAAATAAATAAATAAATCTTCAAAATAGTGTGTTTATTATTAGTACTCTACAATGTTTCGAAATCCTTGAAACGTTGTACTGGCATTTTGGGAACATTTATAAACAAATTCACGCACAATTCTCAGAAAATGTTGATAGGTACTTTGTAGTTAAAGAATTACAATTCATTTCATTATTCTTTACTTATTTTTAATCGTTTGTGTTTAATACATTGTTAAAATACTTTGAATTTAAAATAAAAGTAAGGTTTTAAAAATAGTATATAAATTTTAAATTTCAAAACAAAATTTTGCAAAACTTTTTTAAGTGACAAGAGGGCGCACAAACTTTACTTGTTCCAGGGCTCTGAATATGTATCTATGCCACTGTTTTAACTGATAGTTGAGAGCAGGGCCCTAACATAAAAACATGAAAACATGTTTAAATGTTTTAGTACTTAGCGTTTTAGATCTGCAATTAGTCAAAATTAAGAATAGGGTATGAATTACTCATTAGAATAATATTTTAAAGAAATGCGCAAAAATGCTAGAGCCCCAATAAAAATATGAGGGTGTTGGTCTAGGGAGAAGAGTCCAAGACTCACTCTTAAAATTATGCACTGAGAAGGTGATAAAATTAGGGGATGAAAAATGCATGGCACACAAAAAGTTCAAGGGTCCCCGGATCAGGCCTTATGGGACCCTAGGTTGCCCCAAGATTTTAACTGGAATACAGACACGAGAGTATAAATAAATGGAAAAATATTTCCAAAAATGAAGATCGGATTAAAATTGGATAGGAGCAATTTATTGACAATTTATCGTGAAAAAGCTTCTAGGGGCCCTGTGCCGGGCCCCAAGGGGTCAGGGACTTAAGTAGTATGTAGATTGGTATAAATATACTTTTTAGCAGGTTTTAAAGTAATCAGAGGACGCTAGAATTATGTTGCAAAAATTGCAAGCAATTCGGATCATTTTTATAGAAGCTGCACCAAGCACCCAAGAAGGCGTTTAATATTCAAAATTGGTTTTAGTTGAATACTGAATTTTTTTTCTGGTTCATGTAGTAGGGCCTGTAGTAGAGTAGTGTTGGAGAACCCAAGAAATTGTTAGAAAAAAAAGCTAGTGAATCGGACTATTTTTAAGAGGACTATAATAAAGGGCCGAAAAAGTGGCCAACTGATAGTTAAAAACAGGGCCTTAACATGAAAACATGTTAAAATGTTTTAGTACTTAGCGTTTTAGATCTTCAATTAGTCAAAATTAAGCATAGGGTATGAACTAATCATTAGAATAATATGTTAATTAAATGCGTAAAAAATTGAGTAAATGCTTTAAGAAAGGCCCAAGGCACCAATAAAAATATAAGGGTGTTGATTCTGGAAGAATATTCCAAGACACAACTTTAAAATTATGCCGTGAGAAAATTAGTTGGTGAAATTTGCTTGGCGCATAAAAAGTTCAAAGGCCCTGCAGAGGGCCCTACGGGACCATAGGGGTTCCAGGGTCTTAACTGGAATGTACAGATATGAGAATAACTAAATGAAAAAAAGTTCCAAGAATGAAGATTGTATTAAGAGGGGGCAATTTATTAACAATTTATGGTGCAAAAATTTCAAATGGCTCGTTACCGGGCCCGAAAGAGTCAGGGGCTTAACCCGTATGTAGTTGGGTATAAAGATATTTCTAGTAGTTATTAAAGTAATCAGAAGACTCTAGAACTATGTTAAAGAAAATTTCAAGAAATTCGGATCATTTTTTAAAAACCCACACCAAGGGCCCCAAGGAGACGATTAATATTCAAAATTGGTGGTAGCTGCAGTCTGAGCAAATTTTTTGCCATTCATTTAGTAGCTGGAGGTCCCAAGAAGTTGTTAGAAAAAACAAGCTAGTGAATCGTACCATTTTTAAGGGAGCTATAATAGGGGACCCAAAAGGGGTCAACTCATAGTTAAAAAAGGGCCCTAAGATAACATGCTAAAATGAAAAGTGCTTAGCGCTTAGATCTCCAATTAATCAAAATTAAACATAGGGTATGAATTATTCATTAAAATATTTTTTTTTTAAAGAAATGCAAAAAAGGTTATTTAAATGTTTAAAAAAGGACCCTAGGGCCCCAATAAAAATATGATTGTGTTGGACCAGAAATAAAAACCCAAGACTCAACTATAAAAGTATGCACTTAGAAGATGAGAAAATTAGGGAGTGAAAAAGGCTTGCCGCTCAAAAAGTTCAAGAGGCCCTGGACCGGGCCCTGCGATTTCCTAGGCAGCCCCAGGGCATTAACTGGAATGTAGAAACACGAAAATAACTAAATGGAAAAATAGTCCCAAAAATGATGATCGGATTAAAATGAAGCAACTTATTAACAATTTACTAGCGCAAAAACTTCAAGGCGCCCTCTATCGAGCTCCAAGTGTCCAGGGTCATAACTGGAGAGTAGAATGGCGAGAAAAACTCTATGATGGAAGCTCCCCAAAACGAAGAAGATTGGATAAAAAGCGGGAAATTTATTAACAATTTTGTGCATAAAAATTTAAAGGGTCCCTGGGGCACTGGCTCTTAAAAAAAAAAAAAATCTGAGCCCCAGGTGCATCAGGACATATCTTGGACTGTCTTGACCTAAATTTTCTTCTTCTACGTGCTGCAAATTTCGCTAGCCATCGCAGACACGCACAGACAGAGCTATGTGTTGTTTTATTAGTATAGATTGGGAGGGGGGGGGCGTTTTGTATATGGAACCACCGCATAGGCTCCGAGCTTGTTCTTTGCTATTAGGGGTGGGCGAGTAGAGTAAACATCCGCTATTCGTGGAATTAGCGTAGTCGCCTGCCCCTCCATGCTGCCGGAAAGTAGTAGGACCGATCACAGAAAATCCAACGTGGAAGAATAAGGACATGCTACCAAAAAACACGGTAATTAATCACTTCAAGAAGTCTTGTTTATATTTTTTTTTTCTAAAACATTTTGCGCTTTTACTGTAAAAAAAATCTTTCATTTTATTTAAATGTTTATAATTAAAGTGCATATTAAAAATAAATATATCATATTCCATCTTTTGGGTATTTAATTCTTAAAATAATTGATATTTAATGAATATTAAATGACTGATCAATCATACATTACTTAACGAGCTTTTGATTTGGGAAGGGATTTGTTATCTAGATCTCTACACCTTTTAATTAATTAAACATAAGACATTAATTATTTTAAATTATTTAGACTTAATTATGTATCACTAAAACACATAAATTTTAATTAATATTTTAAATAGATTATTATTTTTCCTTTTAAAAATAGGTTACCTTCGAAGAATAAATTATTCTGAATTATTTTTCCTTAAACTTAACTTTTGTTTTTATCTAAGCTTCGCGTTTAACACTAACGCTTTATTGTCTTTTAAAATTGTTTATTTTTTCCTTTACCGTTAAAATATTTCGAACACCCAATGTATTTTTCATGCTATTAAATTTTTAAAAATAGGATTTTCACCTAGTAATAGCATAACAAGAACCTTTGAAGTCTAAAAAAAAAAAAAAAGAATTCACTCTAAAACTTTTGAAATATGTATTATGTAGCTGTTTTCTGAAATGAAAAATATTCATTTATTGAATTTATTTTATTAACTGCGGGAAAACTTGATTTTTTGAGAAATAAACGTTCGCTCTGATTTTTAAGATGATGAGATAATCACAAAAAAAAGAAAAACCTTTCCCAAGGGTTGTGACACCAATATTAGAATGCTAGGACAAATATATATATATATATATATATATGCATATATATATAATAAAGATAAAATAACAAATATATGAACAAATGGTAAAATTCTAATAGATGAACAAAATATGAAAATATGAAACCAGTATGTAAAATGAAAAACTATGAATAACCTACAGAATCATCAGAGGTGCTTGTTGGTTAATTCATAGTAAAGATGCGTTATTTCATCTAATTTAGTCGGCATTAATCCTAAAATGATAAAATTTTGCACCTAATAGTGCATCATAAAAGAAAAAGAAATAAAATACCTCATATTTTGTTCATCTATTAGAATTTTACCATTTGCTCATATATTTGTGATTTCATCTTCATTATTTCAGCATTCTAATGGCATTGCGGCAAATGTGCATGTTATTAAGTATGTTATTTTTGTTTTAGTTTAGTCTTAAAACCTTATTATTCTGGCATTTTTAATGGTACGCTCTTTATCGAGTAAAAGGTAACTTTAACTTGGTAATTAATATAGCTTTGTTTTAGCTGTTCAATTTCATTTTGTTCTTTTAATTATATATATATATATACACATATATATATATATTTATGGTTATGCCAAAATATCAAATTGCGAATTTGCTTTGTGCTCTAGGCTTTCGACAGTTGTACGGAACCGTTGTTTTGATATAGAAGATTAAACATACATATTTAAATCATTTCTTTCAAACCTTGACCCATTATGACCCAAAATGATCCACTAATCGAATTTTCTTGAACATGCGATCTAGCCCAATTGTATTCTTGCGCCCGAAAACGATGGAATGTAAAATTTCCTCAAAATCGTTATAGCCGTTTTCTAGATAACCTTTGCTTGACCCACAGTCACCCAAAAATTGGCCCACAAATCAAATTTTCTGTAAAATGTGACTTATCCCATTGGTCTTCTCGTAATCGAAAACGACAAAATAAAATATTTAGTCAAAATCGTTAGAGCCGTTTTTAGATAAAATTGACTTGACACATAGTGACCCAAAAATGACGCACTAACCGAATTTTCTCGAACATGTGACATAGCCCAATAGTTTTCTCGTGCGAAAAAATGGTTGGATATGGAATTTTGTCCAAAAATATTGAGCCGTTTTTTAAATATAATTAGCTTGACCTTGGTCCATTAAGACATAAAATGACCCACTAATCGATTTTTCTCGTAAATGTGACTTAGTCTAATGGTCATATCATTCCCGGAAATGGTATATAACAAAATTTTACTGAAATGCTTTTGGCCTTTTTTGGATTCAATTAGCTTGACCCTGACCCTTTCTCGTGTCTCAAAATACCCACTAATCGAATTTTCTTGAACATGCGATCAAGCCTAATGTTTTTCTCGTGCCCGAAAACGATAGAATGCAAAATTTCATCAAATTCGTTGGAGTCGTTTTCTAGATAAACTTTGCTTGACCCACAGTAACCCCAAAATGACCCACTAATCGAATTTTCTGCAATATGTGACTCATCCCTCTGGTTTTCTTCTAATCGAAAATGACAAAATACAAAATTTAGTCAAAATCGTTTGAGCCGTTTTTTAGAAAAAATTGGCTTGATCCATATTGTCCCAAAAATGACCCACTAATCGAAATTTCTCGAAAATGTGACTAGCTCAATAATTTTCACGTGCCGAAAAACGGTTGGATATAAAATTTAATCAAAATCTATTAAACCGTTTTTTAGATATAATTAGCTTGACCTAGACCCGTTATGACCCAAAATGACCCACTAATCGAATTTTCTCTAACATGTGACTTAGCCCTTTGGTCTTCTCGTACTTCCAAACGACAGAATACAAAATTTAGTCAAAATCGTTTAAGACGTTTTTTAGATAAAATTGGATTGACCCATAGTGACCCAAAAATGACCCACTAGTAAAAATTTCTCGAACATGTGATCTAGCTCAACAATCTTTTCATGCCCGGAAACATTTTAATACAAGATTTTGTCAAAATCGTTTGAGCCTTTTTTTATGATACAATTAACTTGACCCACAGTGACCCAAAAAGGACCCACTAGTAGAATTTTCTCCTCGAACATGTGACTTAGCTCAATAGTTTTCTCGCGCCAAAAGACGATTGGATATAAAATTTAAGCAAAATCGATTGAGCCGTTTTTTAGATATAATTAGATTGACCTTGACCCATTATGACCCAAAATGACCCACTAATCGAATTTTCTCGAACACGTGACCTAGCTTTATGGTCTTATTGCGCCCGAAAATGGTAAATTACAAAATTTCATCAAAATCGTTAGAGCCGTTTATAAGATAAAATCTATATACACACTCACATACACACAATTTTTGCTCGCATTATAGTGTAAGATTATCTAAATGTAATCATTGTTTTTTTATCTTCTGAAGGCATATGCTTTTGTGTGTCCCTGTATTCTGGTACACTTGAGTGATATGTGTCAATTTTAATATGTTTAAAATAGTGTAATAGCATTAAAATACACCGTAAACGATTTTCCTCAATATGCAGTTATGTAACGGGATTCTTCTGAGTATACATGTAAATGAACCGTAAATACTACCCACTTCATTTTCAATACTGAACATGCCATAGTAATCCCAATAACACATATAAATTTCATCGAATTCTGACTATATTTATGCGTGTTAGAGCACGGACAGATGGACAAGCAGACGGACATGGAAATGGAATTCATAAACACATTTCAACTTTGTTGGAAAATGTTAAAAAAAAGACACTTTACAGAGACCATGCATTTATATATAAGATAAAAAATAATACTAGTCTAAATAAATAATATTTTTGTGTTTTGTTTTCAAATAAAAAAGAAACAAACACAATACAAACAAACAGAAAAATATTAAGTGTAATTGAAGAGAGATTAAAGCACGTCTTATCACCAATTGATAAACAATAATGCCTACGGCGGCGTCTGCTATAAGTGGGGTGGGAGGGTACATAGTTTTACATCTCTGCAATGATTTCATTAGGAGTACTTTAAACCGTTTTAAAGGAGTTTTTAGAGATTTGATTGTTACATTTTTTGAGTGATATGCAATAGAGATCTGTACTAATAGGGTAACAATAACCGTTTCTGATAATACGAAAATTTTTGTCATATTTCTCTACACTTAATTCATATTAATTTTTCTTGCAAAACACCAGATCAAACAAGCATAAGTAGGAATAGAGCTAATGCATGCAGTATAAATATGTACTTTATTTTTTATAGAGATACTGTTACTTTTAAGTAGAGGTGAAAGATATTTTGACATGCCGGCGAATTTGCAATTCGAATATTTAAGAAATTTTTATTCCAGGTAACTCCCATCAATAGTAACCCTAAGATATTGCGTATGATTAGTCCAAGAGATAAAAGTATTATTAATTGCAACATGCTTAGTGTATGTTAATTTTTGAAAGAAATAGTTTGCAGTTTTTCCTCATTAAGTTAAACACGCCGTTGAGTACATTAAAGGAAAAGCGTTGCTACCTCTTTTAATCTGCGGGTTACACTCTCTCCCAAAGAAAAAAACAAGTGGGTAAGTGTGATCACAGGTCGCACAGAAGGTTTCGTTTAATATTGTTTTCAAAACACTTTATCTTTTTGCAAAATCTGTTGGTTCCACATTTCGGAACCAGGGGGCCCACTCTCTTCTACCGTAGATATATTAGTCGTAGATATATTAGTCGAGGGAATTGAGCCCATAGCACCCGAGATAGGTAGGCGCCCCTGGAGGTAAAATATGGAACTAAAAATTTAAGTCTATGGTGCATAATATGAAAGAGTGGTCAAAGAAGTGTCGGCAAAAGTTTTAAAAGTGCCCACCGGTTGAAAAGGGGGGTAAGATAAAAAATTGCTTAAAATACTATAGTTAGAGCACAAAGGGGTAAATAATATAAGACTTTTTGAAATTTTTATTATTTTTCGTGCGTGCAAGTGTTCTGCAATAAGTATGAAAAATTTCAAGTTTAAACGTAATTAGGGGCTGAGTTAGAAAAATTACTTAAAATACACAAGTTTGAGACCGGAGGGGTAAATATAAGACTTTTCGAAATTTTATAATTTGTCGCTTGATCGCAAGTGTTTAGCTATTTTGCAATGTTCCAAGTCGCCAACTTAATTAGGGGCTGAGTTAGAAAGAAAAGGTTAAAATACACAAGTTAGAGCCCAGGGGGTTAAATATAAGATTTTATCGAAATTTTAGGATTTGTCATTTGATGTTATGTGTTTAGCTATAAGTATGCAAAATTTCAAGTCTCTAACGTATATATTTTCTGAGAACGGGCTCTGTGACGGACAGACAGACAGAGGAGAGAGACGAATAGAGTTTCCTCAGATGAACGAAACCCTAAAAGCGAACAAAAATTACAATAATAAACTCAACCGCAGTTAATCTTCATTGGTTTTTATTCGATATTCTTTAAAATGTTCCTAGATTTTTAAGATAAAAATACGAATTTCCAAACTGATTTCTCAATTTTATTACATTCAAACAGATTTTACTGTATTTGAGTTCATTCTCTTTTCCGATTGTGTCTCCTGTGCCTGCCTCGTCTGCAGAGGGTTTAAAACGAGATAACTATATAGTTTTTCTTAAAATATGTTTAAATTTTACATTAAAGTATAGATAGAATGCTTTTATAAATAAAAATAAAAATGAGAATGCAGCATTTCCGTAGCACCTATGTACAACCAAACATTGGGCATGTAATCTATGGGTAGATGAGTATTTTGCATATGCTATCCTCAACTATGGTTTAACTGCTAAACTTTACGAATTTTTTGATTTAGCGAAAATTCGACGATTTCTAGTGAAATGAAGGAGGCGCAATTTCCACAAGATCTGAAAAAGTGAAAGTGTGACATCAAAACAGTGATTTTAAATTAAGGTTTATCTTCTAACCGAAACTTTAATTCTTAAAATATTTCTCTATTTATACATATCGATCAACTATTGACTATTGTTTCAGCAAATTCACAACCCCAATCCTCATACAATAATATAAAACTGTAATTATTTTCTAATTAGTTAATAATTATTATCTTTTTCTAAAATAATTAAAATTTTACGTTTCAGATTACAATTATTTATCCCTATATTGGAATTTGATTAAATATGATAGCACGAAAGTATTTTTTCTGTCGTAATATTATGCTCCAATATAGATGCATATAGATAGTGAAATAGGAATATATTTAATGATATCTGATGACAAAATTTCCTGTCAAAGATTTATTATAATTCTTTCTGTTGTAATAGCTTATTATTTTTTAAATTGTGCGCAATAATGTAATTCAGAAACAAAGTTTTTTTTTTATATTAAAGTATGATACCACTCTTGAGAAATATAAGAAAATATTTGCTGCAATTACAGGGTGTTTCAGGTGTACAGAGTTTACTGGAGTCGCACGTAAATAAAAGTGTTATTTGATATTTTTCTTATTATTTTTTTAAACATAAAAAAGGGAAATTGAAGAAAATAAATGATTATTATTTATTTGAAAAAAGTAATGCGATTATGTATGAAACATTGCAAAAATTATTTCCTATGAATACATTTTCACATAATATGTTCGTACAGGTTGGAAGGAAAGGCGTTGCTATGTTTTAAAATTCAATTAAAAATGTAATTAGCGTACGTTAATGTGGATTAGAAATGCTTTTCATGATATAAAGTTTTATTAACCCCCTCACTGGCAAGCCCGTGTTAATACGTTCACTAAGCTCCAGGTTTCACTGCAATACAAGCAATATTTAAAGTAATATAATTCTATTGATTTAATGTATTTTTAATACGTTGAACAATGATTAATACTTCCAAGGATTGGATTCATATTAGTTATTAAGTTTTTTAATAAAATGTTCAAAGAATCATTTTTTTTTAGCATTTAAAACAAAATGCAGAGAAAACAACATCACAATTTTGCTTTGCCCTTATCCAAGACAGTCGGAGGGTTAAACGTGTTAAAAAATCAAGTTCCAGAAATTTTTCAAATTATTAATACTTTCTTTAAATGTGCATGAAACTTCAAAAACTAAAGATAAGCAGTTACAGATTGTTTTTTTTTGTTGTTGTTGTTGTTGTTGTTTTGCCATATTTTATGTAAGAAAATAGAGTACCATTTAAGTGTGACTCGAGCTACAACGAATGCTAACTTTGATCTATTGTATTAGATTGTACAAAATAAATAACCTGTAACCCTACAATGTTTGATTTTTTTTTTTGGTAAATTGGAAAGTATAGTGCCATTAATGAGCATGTGTTTGAACTATAATTTCGCTTAAAACAATTATGAATTTGGAGAAGCATTTTCATCCAAGCTCTGTTTTTTCACTTTATTACGCAATATGTTATTGAATTTTAAATGGCATGAATAAATTTTGGTCCAACCTCCATATCTTAGAAATAACAGACATCTTTCTAGTCACAAAAAGTGAAAAAAAAATTCGCATTTAAGTTTTTGAGTCATTTTGGGGAGCGTAATCAAAAGGGTTTTAATTGCAGCTATAGTCTACTTCTTCCACTAATTCAGTGTTTTATCCATCATCACGACGCTCTACTTTCAGCATACTTAAATCATCCCACTGTAGAACGCCGCTGCACAGCTCAAAAAATCCTCGTTATTATATAAACACTTTTCATAAAATATGAATGAGTTTGAAAATTTAAATTATTTAACAAATGGAAACTATAATTTATTATATCGTTTGTTAATATTATTATATTATTTTCTGGGTTTTAAATATAAGAAATTCAAATGTGATTGATTTACAGTAGTGAATAATGGACATACAATCCCAAATGTTCGCTATATAAGAAATTTCGAGAGAGTTTTCTTTTATAGATCAATATCGTCGTTTTACACACAAATAACAAATTTATAGATACACATAAATAACTCATTAGTTTTATGTTTAAAAAATACATATTCACTTCTTTTACACATTTAAAAAGTATTCTAAATATGTCAAACATAAAGAATATTTTAAGAAAATCCTTCGACGTCTGCTTGTACAAGCTTTTGAAACATCATAATGTAAAATATTTAGAAACCAAAAATAAATTGTATTACTTCCAATCACTGAATTAAATTAATTTTATATCATATTTTTTAAGGTTTTAACAGGGGGATTATAGTATAGTGGCCGCATGTCGCACTACCACGCTCCTGGTTCAGAGTTCGACTTCTGACCCGGTAATTATTCATCCAACTTTTCATCCCTTCAGGGTCGATAAAATAAGTACCAAGCTTGCTTCTGAACAAAACGCTGGGCATCTCGTATTACGTCGAGCAACTGTCCGGGACATACGTTGTATGACATTGCAGGGCACTTGGTCAAGAAAACTGTGTTGGCTTTTTAGGTCAAGATCCTTAATGGATTTTTGTACCGCGGTGGTTTACAGTTTAGATTTTTCTAATGAAATATTACTTTATTTTATTGTTGACACCAATAAGTTAGCTTTGTAGATTATTAACATATATAAAGCCATTAAATTTGAAATTGTGGGTAACTGAGAAATAAAATAATGCACAGTATAACTTGCGGTTTTACATAAATTCAGTTATCAATTTACAAAATATATTTTTTATTTTTTCATATTTTTTTATAATGAATATTAATAAATAATATATTAATATTAAATATATATTCACACTATTTTCCTAGATTTCTAGTAAAAGAGAAGAAGCTTCCATTTATATCTTACACTAGACGTTCTTTGCCAGATTCTTTGAAAATTCTTTTTAGAAAATTTTAAACGAAGCAGCCTTTTCCTATTCATTTTAGAATATCTTGAAATTTCTTATTTAAAACGATTCCAAATGCAAGCAAAAACCGATGTTCGTTTGCTTTTAAAATACTTTCTTTAGGTAAAACATAGTTAGGAGAATATGTTAAAAGATGTCGCGTACGTGACTTGAATATATAGGGGTAAATTTTGACCCTCATCGCATGCTTTTGGATATCTTTCTCTGTAAATTATACGAATTCTGAAATGTGAACTCTGATACTTTCCCTAGTTATGTGAAAGAAATTCTACACACTGGAATTTAATAAATCAAACAAAATGTTCGTTTCTTTTATTAAAATAAATCAGCAAAATTCTTTTAAATAAGCTTGTGATTTCATGGTAGAATTTTTGCTTTTCCTTTTTTTCTTTAAACATTTTTTAATTTATTTTTTATAGCACCAAATTATTTGTTTGCTATTTGCACTTACGAATTTTCTTACTTATAACATTTTATGTATAGTATATTTATATGTAAAAGTATTGAAGTATTTTTTAAGTTAAACTTATCAATAATCATTATCCTTATTTTATAAAAAATAATTTCAATTAAACACTTAATTGAGTTAATTAATAACTCTTCATTGATGATATATTAAGATTGTGAGTAAGAATATTTTGCTTTCTATTTTTTTAAAAATCAAAATGGTCTTGTGCTAATTAATTTTTGCCTGTTTTACTTTAAATTTCTACTGCACCAATTTATATAATTTTACACAAGAAACTAGCAGGAACAATTTTCTAAACTCAATTAGTTTTTGGATTATATTAGGAATAATTCAAAGGCGAAATTACCTACATATACAAATTCCAAATTTTAATGTGAAAATAAATGTAGAAATAAACGCTCCATATCCATTATCAAGCAAATTAATTTTTTCAGTAAGTATTTATTTTATAATATTATAGACAATTTAATGAAAAATGCAAATTATTTGGCGAAATTAGGTGAACTCAGTTTTATTATACATGTGTTTATCTACATAATTATGCTACAATTTTTTCAAGATCTACAACTTATATCAAAATCCCAATTATGGATGCAATGAGAATAATCACGATCCTTATTTTACAAAAGATATTTCAATTAAAGACATATTTTAGTTAATTAATAAGTCTTCTTTTACTATGTGATGAAAATTGCGAATTAGGAAATTTCCGTAACTAGTTTTTTATTCCAATAGACCATCAATTTCCTGCGGAAATTATGAACCATTTTTCGCTTAATTTCTACGAAAATTCTTCTGTATCACATCACTGTCTTTTACTTAACGAAATAATAAGTAAAATTTTCTAAAATTTATAAACACTAATTTGGTTGTTGTATAGAAGTAATTTATCAGCGGTTTGAATTAAATAATTTTAATTAAAACTAGAAGTGACAAGTTATCCACAAATCAGTTCGAGCTATTTTTATATGAGCAAAAGGTAATTTATTCTTTAAAATCAAATTTTTCTAAACGAAGATTTCTGGACATTACGGATAGAGTTTTTAAGAAATGGCTGGATAGAATTTTAGGAAATTTTGAATAAATATATAAAAAAATTTCTAGACGTACAAAATGGCCAACTATTTTTTCCACAACGATTGATCAATTAAAAAATTTAGAAATTTAAATTATTTTTATTTTTAAAAATCAAGATTTTGAGGATTATTTTTGTAATAACTATACTTTAATACGGAATAACTGTACTTTTTTTCGCTGTAGAGTATTTTAAACAAATATTTTATCACTACCAAATCCTAAAATTTTGTTCATTGTGACACTTCAATTATAAGAAATAGGTATAGCGCAATGTATATAAAAGTAATTTCATTTATTACATTAAAATAGCTTTACATGCTACTAGACACTTTTTTACAGAATCTTATCTGTTAGAGTATATTTCTATTAATGCGTATTTAAAATTTAACATTCGACAGTTAATTATGCGTGGAATTATTGGTATCCATATTAGGGTAATTTTACACGCAGCTTGTCAGTTTTAAAGATACCTAACCCTTAAGAGGGATGATAAATTTGAATGACCAATGCATCTAAATAAAACTCTTAAAAACAGAAGTAATGTAAAATGACAAATTTGCATTTAAATCTTAAATGGATAATTTAATGGGACTCGATATACTACACTGATGAAAACTGACAAAAATATCATTTTTCTATATTTTTGCTATATAAAAACATATTATAAAAACATATATTTCACAATTTACTTGTTAATTTTGATAGAAGTTACTTATGATGTGATTCGCTGATGCATTCTTCTTTCCTATTGGCTGTTGGCAAACTGTCCATCTCTCTTACCTTTTACCTCTCACAAGGAGAAGGCCAACCTTGTTAATAACAGATTTTGATTATTTTAATATATGTTGTAGGGTAGACACCCCTTAGTGTGAGGTTCAACTGATTTTATCCAATGCCCCTTAGTTCTTGAAAAACCAGGGGGTCTAATATTAGTAGACAACTTAAATACTTACTTCGCAGCAAAAATGACAGGTTAGTCGTAGCTCAGTTGGCATGGCGTTTGCCGTCTGATTCGAGGGCCCGGCTTCGATACCTGAATGCGCTACATTTGTTTTTCTCATTTTTTGTTTTATAAATATAGTTATAATTATAATTTAATAATTTCAATAAAAATTTTTAACACCAAACATTAATTATAATGTTAACAAACTTAAATTTATCATTTCTTATTTGTAAACTATCATTTCTCATCCATTAAAGAGGTTTAAAAAGAAATTGGATCTATTATTGAATGATAAAAATTCCAAAATCGTGACAAATTCTGTTGTGGTGCCATCTAGTTATGATAAAAAAAAGGAATATCCAAATAAAATAAAAGCAGAAAAAAGATAAAGGGGAAAGCAAAATAATTGAAAGCGCAAGCATACTTATTACAAATTTAAAAATCTTTAATATGCAAAAAATCGGTTATAATTTAATTCTGATGCTAATTTTTAATATGATTATGCTTGTTACTTTAAAAACAGAATAATAGTATTATCTCATTGACTTCCTTAGTTAAAGCAATGCGTAAATGATGTTTCTTTAAAATCACGAATTGACACAATTGCTATATATCATTGCAACGATAAAGAATGTATGAAATACATTTTAAAAGTGATTTTTTAAAAAAAAATAACAGTTTTATGATGTTTTATTACAACTATTCAGTTAAAAGTAAAAATTAAATAGGTTAAAATTATAATTGATATACAATATTAAAAATTTTAATTGACAGTGATATTATTAAGTTATACTTACAAGTAAATTTATAAAACAAAAAATGAGAAAAACAAATGTAGCGCATTCAGGTATCGAACACGGGCCCGCCAATCAGCCGGTTAACACCATGCCAACTGAGCTACGACTGACCTATCATTGTTGTATCAAAGTAAGTGTTTAAGTTGTGCACTAATATTAGACTCCCCCCCCCCCGATTTCTCAAGAACTAAGGAGCATTGGATAAAATCCGTTGAACCTGACACTAAGGGGCCTCTACCCTACAACATATATTAAAATAATCAAAATCTGTGATTAACAAGGTTGGCCCTCTCCTTGTCAGTGTTGCTCCTCCATTCAAAGTAGAAACGCCTATTTTGGGCGCCTTTTGAATAAAAACTAAATTTTATTTAAAGGCCTTGCGCTTTCTAAATTTTATGGTGTTTTAAGATTTTTTTTTTTTTTTTTTTTTTTTTTTTTTTTTTTTTTTTTTTACATTAAATTTTGATTAATTCCAAAGATTCAAATGACCAATTTTTTGAAATGATCTGTTTGTAGCAAATTGGAATATTTTCTCATTGACCCATTTCGCAGAAAGGAATCATTTAAAAATTTAAATTTTGTAACTTTTTGGAAATTAAAGGCAAATTATTAACTTAAAGAAATTATTTTCAAGTTATTCTACGAAGGTTTTTGCTCATTAATGCTTGAATCATAAGGTATATATAGGGTCATAGGCTATAGTGAAAGTATGGAGATTTATGATCAATAATAATAAATTTTTAAATATAGTCAGAAGAAACAAAAATGAAGTGTAGTGTATGAGATTAATTAAAATTCTGTTATAATTGTACAATATATTAAGAGACTTCGATTATTTTTCTACGTGTGAGGGTATCCGAAAAGAGATATAGAGTTTTTCTGTGCTTTATGGAAATTACATAAGTCGTTGCAAATGAATTGTGTAATGTCAATTGATTTAAGGTATGTTCTGACATTCCAATGAGTTACTGGGAGTTACTACAGTTTTAGTGAAATTGCATTTATTTATTATGTGCCTGATAAGTACTATACAGGGAGTACCAAAAAAATGACATCTGCTTTTATTCCTTACATATATTAGACATATATTATAAATTACAAAGTTACGTAAAAAAAAGCACAGACATTTATGAATTTGATTAAAATTTTCAGGGAATTAAATTCAAAGAAATAAAACAGATTTTTAGAGAGTCCTTACAGAACAATTTTCAATTAATAAAATGTGCCCCATACACTAATAAGGTCATGTATAAAATTGAAACATTTTATCATAAAAAGTCGCAGAGATATGAAAATATATAAATGTTTACTTAAAACATTTTTCTATGTCTGTATATGAGTTTCCAAGGGTGAAAAATCATGTTTGATGATCGCGTTTCAGGGGCCGTACACAAATTACGAAAGAAAACTATAACTGATTACTCTAGCTATAAACATTTACAATTTAATAAGTCATCAACTCCTTAGCAAATTTGTTTAGCCATATCTCTACGGTTTTTTATTATAAAATGCAGAAGTTTTGTACTTGACCTCATTAATGTATGGGGCACATTTTCCTCATTAAAATTTTTTTGTACCGGGGCGTATAAAAAAAAAAAAAAAATTATGATAAATTTTAAGGAACAAAAGCCGATATCAATGTTTTTTGAACCCTCTGTATACTTAGTTAAACTAAAATTATCTTCTGTGAAATCTTTTTTAGAGTAGAAAATTTTATTGTATACTGTTTATCATAATTTTCCGCTGCCTGATTGGGTGCAGTTTTTTAAATTAAATGCAAATGATTTATATTGTTTTTATGCTACTACTATTAAGCTATGCTACTACTATTATGCTACTACCAGAGAACGGCTAATAAAATATTTTGACGAACAAGTTTATTATTTCTCGAAACTAAATTACATTATTGTAATAATATATATTGAGTAGATAATATCTTTTCGTTTATAAAATGTTCATTTTTTTTTCATTTTTTCAATAAAAGGAAAAAAAAAAATTCTGTAAATTTGCATTACTTTTTAGTTTTTTTTTCGGTAATCTAAAAAAAAAAAAAAAAAACCATTTGTGCTGATCTGTTGACAAATGTTGTTGTGTTGATCTGTTGTCTTTAATACCAAACAGGATATAATTAATAATTACATATTTCCTCTATATTATATCCCTGTGAGATTACTTTATTTGTAAAAACAATTTCTTTGGAAACAGTGAAACATACATACCTCTCTGAAGCCTACTCGTTAACATTCGGAGATTAGTAAATTATATTAATGACCTTATTTGAAAAGAAATCTCTACAACAAAAAAATAAATAAAAATAAAATTTTGAAAGGAAAACAAAGGAGGTATTTCTTCTGAAATGCGTATTTTTTTCACAAAAAAGTTTAATTCTTTCCTAATGAAAATCAATAATATCGATTAATAGTATATAAAAGAGTAATAAATGAAAGAAAATTAATGTTAATAAATATTTAGCTATTCATTTTAAAATAATTATAAATAATTTCGAAATATGCACATATGATAATTTAATACAATACATGCGATATTGAAGCAACTTTCAACATCAAGTCAGGAAATGCATATTCATAAATGATACTAGTTACAACCGCAATTATTTATTTGAAGATATAGTAAACCATTTATATTACATTTACTACTTACATGTATAACGTAATGCGGTAGTTTTATAAATGTTTTCAATCCTGTATTTATACACATAATATGTAAATTTTAAATAAGAAATAAAAATGACTGATCCTTAACTTACCACTGATTATAACCACTGACACCAATATACAGATGGCACACTATTTTTCATAATTTAGTGACGTTGGTTTGTACAAATGGTTTAAAAGTTTTGATGAGTAGAAACCCAGCCATGTACTGAAGTCCACTTTCACTTTAAATCACACTGTACAATTAATCTAAGTAAAAACTGGCGTTAAACAGTAATAACCTAAAAATCTTCTTACAACATGATAAAAAATATATAAATGCGTTTGTCCTTTCGAAAGAACTGTGTCTTTCTTCATCAGGCGCAAAGAAGACGTGCTTCTACTTTGGAAGCAGGAGCAAGACTGAAATGAAAGATAAGGTAAATGAACAAGTTGAAGTAACAGCCAGTAGGAAAGCAGCAAGGAACAGTCAATCACACGAGGGCACAACTCCATCAGAAAAACAAAGAGTAGAAGGGAAATTATGAAGCAAATTAAATAAAAAATAGTTAAAAGTTCAAGCAAAACACACGGAAATATAAAATAGATAATAATAATAAAGAACAAATTATAAATTATAAATGCAGTTAAAATACAGAAGAAATAAAAAAATAACTATTTAATAATGAAAATAATAACTTATAATTACAAGAAAATTAAGGAAGATGAAGAAAAACTAGATTCTTTCATAAGGCCTAACGCATTTATATATTTTTATGGTGTTTTGAGACGTTTTTAGGTTCTTAATTACATTGTAGTCAATAAAACACATTTTGACACATAATTATCTATTAAGAACATATTAGAATTTTCTAGTAATTGGAGAGGTTTTAATAAATTCAGAACCGGGAATGTAAAATAAATAGTCTGGTCGAGAAACATATCATTTTCGGATCCTGATAAATTTCAAATGGGACCAACGCCAAAATTAGCCTTTCTCAACAAAAATAGAATTATGAAAATCGCTGTATCCGTCCAAACAGATTGTATCGAACTCCATGCTTAAAAAGAGACGTAACCAAATAACTTTACCTGTTTTCATGCATGGCAGTTAATAAAAAGTAATTCTTATAGAAATGTTCTGAGATATTTTTTGTGTATGCAAAATAACAAAAATGTGTAATTCAAATAAAACTTTACTCAGTTTATATTCTATCTGTTTTATAATTGAAATCTTATTTTTAAATTATAGAAATAAATTAATCCGTGTGAATCATAGATTTATATTTGGTATATTATGAATTTTCAAATTAAAAAACTCAAAATATTCATATAACCGAATTTAAGAATAATAGTGCCCATATATACTGTTATTTTATTTCACACTAATAGCTCGAAATTCTATGCATTAATTTAATGGAGGGTCTGTAGACAATCCCGAATCCGAAAATGGCACATCTAATAAGGGAAAAGTATGGTAACATCGTTGCTTCTTGAAACCAAATATTTCAATAACACTTTATGAAGCTTTCCGCAGACATCCCATAATTATAAAGATTAGCAATCAAGTAATAAAATAAGTCTATAAATACGATAAAAATTTCAATAGAGGTGAACATATTTTAAATTTTCTACACCCAATCACAGAAAAAGTTTAAATAAATTTAAATGTGTTCGTGTTTAAGGTATCTGTAAGCTTTTAAAAAGTCAATATCGATCATAATTTCCATTCAAAAACTTATTGTAATCGATAAAAAGATGATTGACTTCACGATCTTCAAGCTTTGTAAATACATATATATCTTACATACTTTAATAAATTAAGTTCTAAATTTGTTTTAATTTTCTAAAATGGGATTTTTTTTAATTGTGTTTAAAAACTCAATAAAATATAACTAATTTAGAACAAAATTTTAAAATTATGTTTTTAATATATATTCAAATGAATTGGACTATTCTTATTCGGGTTTATTGAAAAGTTTTTGATTTACGCAGTTTTAATTTATGAACTATTAACTTTTGGGGGAATTTTCATCGTTGTTTGCACTTTTTTATAATATGAGGGCGCCAGAAGTCAAGGGTGACAAAATTGAAAAAAACTAAACTAATTCCGTAGGCTATCTGGAAATAAGGTTATTTGTTTGAGGGTAAAAATATATAAATAATTATCTAATTATGTGCTGCGTTCTAGAGGTCAACAGCTTAAGCTCTTTAAACTACTTAACTACTTATTTTTAATCTCTACTTAAAAAAAATAATAATAATAAATAATAAAAAAATAAATAAAATAAATTGCACACCCCCTTTTCTTTCACAGTTATTGAATGTAAGAATTCAAAAGCCGCTATGAAATAAGCAACAGTTTCACATCTTAATACAGCCAATTACTACTGATGTTGAACTGTGAACTTAGTGTTCTCCAAATCTAAATTTTGTCACTTGTACCCCTTGGCTTCTGAGGTCCTCATATAAGATTTAAAATATCCATGTTATTGTGATAAAAATAGTCTAGTTACTGTATTCAATCATTACATTTATTATCGAATTCAAGAAATGCATTTATATTTTACGGTTTAAAATCGAAGTAGCTTTAAGAAAAGACAATTTTTTCGGTTAATTTTACACTTAAATAATAATAATAATTTGTATGCTTATAGCACTTTTTTTTTTTTTTTTTTTTTTTTTTTTTTTTTACATTTAAAATAATAATTAGCAATTTTAAAATTAAAATTTGCAAGAATTCATAAAAAAAAATGTTCCGAAGTTAGGCATATACTTCATTTTTTTTTTTAAATAGCAAACAAAAACAAAAGAAAGTATAAAATTAATTTTCGGACAGAGAAACTACTCAAATTCCAATATCCAGATACCATAATTTCTGCTTCTTTCACATGCCTATAGCTAAGTATCATCATTGCCCGCAATAGGGATGTTAAATGTGAGTCAGAACTGAGATATTTGCTTTTAATCAACTATAATTATTTTCTACATTATTCTACTCAGTTTAAAAACGATTTTTGAAAGCTAAGTATTCGTTTATGGTAAAAAAGTCACAAAATAATATTACTAAAGGAAATTTTAAAAATACTCAGACTCAAAGGCTTTATTCAAGGATGATAAATCTCCGCCACAAATGACAATTTACTACCATTAAATTTTAATGGTATTTCTCGCCTTATTGACAGAATTTCTGAGCTTTAATAAAGCAAGAAATACTATTAAAATTTAGTTGTGAAAATCAACCATTTAGGACAGAGAATTCTCATCTCTATTAATTACAACTGTCTCATTCATTGCTATGTTGTAATTCAATAACATAAGACTATGCATATTAGTGCTGTGCGTTGTATGAAACACAATTATTTTTTAAACAAAATGATTAATTAATTAAATACGTGAATTTTGGTAAATATAGAATATATTTCTTTAATAAAATAATATATTTTTCCAAAATTATCTTTAAAAAAATATTCTTAACAAAACTCACAAAAAGAATTTCTAATGCTACAGTTAATATGGTACAGTTTTTATCCGATCGAAAGGAAGTTTATTTTTTACGTAAACGAAAGGAAAAGCAATTAAAATGTTAATTAATTTTCTTACTTTTAGTAGGGTGTTTTTCTACAAGAAAGATTCATTTTTTACAAGTAATTAACTCTGTTTAAGAAAAGCACGCATGTAGTTGTTTGTTGCAGGAAAAAATACATTGCTAAAGTATTAATGAGACTTAATGAAGTAAAATAAATTACCTCATCACCGATATTCCGCTGCCACAGTTTATATTGAGTTAATTAAAACTTTTAACTTTATAGTTTTTTTTTTTTTTATCAACAGATTAGATTACTGAACATTTTGTATTGGAACTTTGCACGAAACTGAAAGATACAATGTATCACAAATTTAAAGGATATTTGAATTTTTATTTCAAAGTATTACACGTTAAACTAAGGGATCAAAACGGAATTTCTCAGGTTAAAAAACAGAGGTGAAAACTATTTTTTAATTAAAAACGGTAATAGATTTCTTTTGATATTTATCTTTCCTATACCAGACGGGTCCAATGGACATAACAGGAACATTCAAAATATTTATTCAAAATAGAAATTTCTTTAAAATAAACTAAATATATAAACCATGCAATAATAAGTTAAATTGTTTTAAATAAACATTCTTGTGAAAGACATTTTAATAAATCTTGAGTAAAATTTCCGGTGTTTTTAGGGTTAATATATATTTTTAGATTGCCTACAACGCTACAAAACTTTTTATGTAAAAATATCAAAAATATATTCAAATAAGGATTTGAAATTTAATTAAAGCAATCTATTTATATAAAATCCAAGTCTCTGTGTGTCCCTCACGATTCCGGTAGGACCACCTCATTGATATGAGTAATTGTTGAAAAATACTAATGCAGGGTTACCACAGTAGCGCCAAATGTTGGCCAACTTGGCAATAGCTGGCTGATTTGGTGAAATTCCCATTAAATAACTATTAATCTTTCATAAAGGAGGTCACCAAAATTTAATTTAAACTCCGCTCTTTTAAGATATTTTTTCAAAATCTATGGGTGAGAATTTAAAGTACATCTTTACATCTTCCTCCCGATGTTACTAATAAAATAACCGCCAATAGACGACGCTGTACTGTATTAGCTCCTAACTGCGCGATTTTAATGTGCTTTAGGTACATTTCCAGTATAAGTGCCTTGGCGAAAAAAGAAATTTGGCAACATTTTCCCGGAACCTATCCACTGTTTCATTTTATATACACATGCATTTTTTTTTCGATATTTATACGATTTATTTATACGATTAAAAAAGCCGTTTCTCTAATTTTATACAGAAACAGATGTAATTTGTACATAAAAACATGAATAATATACATATAAAATAAACATATAAAAAAAAAACACTCATCAAGTTTGTTTTCATAGCTGTTTATATGATTTGACAACAATTCTCAATATTTTTCCGTTATACGGACACCATGCCAAAATGTATGCGGTACTTTTCCATTATACGGACAGCATTGTCGCCAAGCGCAATAGTTGGCGCAAAATGAAAATAAGGTGAATTGAAACATTTGAAAAATAAAAGAAAAAACATTCTCGATAGTAAAGTGGGCATTTAAAAAATATAACATTTGAAAATTACAAACTTTTACGAACTATTTTATTAAATCACAAATATATACTTAAAATAAATGAACAAATAACTGTTATACTATAAAGTAATAAAATAAAAATCATATTAAACTGCTGCCATAAAATTATAAATATCTTTCAGCATTGCAGTAAACATTTCATTTTTTGAATGAAAGCGTAGCCACATAAAATCTATGAGATACGACTCTAAATGATGACGAACAGCTTCCCGATGTCTTTTGTTGCGCCATTTTGCGATGCCCCATAATCTTTCAACATTTGGAGTATGACATCCAGTATTAGGGTCGACAAAATTCTATTTGTGATTTACTGTGAAATGATCATAACCAGCACTTAGCAGTTCATCTGTTTTATATCCTTTCCAACGATCTGTATAAATAATACATGACTTTCATCTACTTCTATAATTTTATTAGGTCCACCGATTTTTCTATTTGGTCGAGAACATAAAGCATTTGCACAAACTTCTCTCGAATAACTATTCCATTCCACTGTTGTGTTGTGGTTCATATCAAGTTGCAGCTCACAAAACTCAATCGATGTCAACTCTTTGCACGATACATATATAAACCTCAAAGCATTAAGAAAAGTCACCCGCGATCCTTTAAACCAAGTTTTTTGTCGTATTTCTACGCTTTCTTCGCATGATCGTAAGCTACAACTCAATTTCGGATTTCCAGAACTCATCCATAATTTCATTTCATGATTTTTTGAACACAATCTTTTATTATGCAGAATTCCAAATTCCTGAAACAGTTTTATCACAACATTCTCATCATCTGGTAATTGCCAAATGATAAAATCCATCTCAGCATCAGCAGTAGAAGTAAGCTACAACTTTATAAAAAAAAAGCATTTTTAATTCGATTAATAGCAGATTAAAAAGCTTTCCAAGGTTAAGGTTAAACAATAATCATTCACGTGATTCACGTTTCATAAATAACAAATCACAATGTTTCGCATGGTTTACAATAAAAATCTACGATCAAGGTTGAAATAATTGGCGCATTAGCATACATTTTGTCCTTACACACTGTCCGTATAAAGGAAAAGTATCATGTATGCTAATGCGCCAATTATTTCAAAATGCTAAAAGATATTTGTAATTTTATGCCATCAGTTTACTATGAGTTTTATTTTATTGCTTTATTTTATAACAGTTATTTGTTCAATTATTTTAAGTATATATTTGTGATTTAATGAAATAGTTCGTAAAAGTCTGGAATTTTTAAATGTTATATTTTTTAAATGCTCACTTTAGTACGACAATATTTTTTCTTTTATTTTTCAAATGCCTTAATTCACGTGACTTTCATTTTGCGCCAACTATTACGCTTGGCGACAATGGTAACCGCATAACGGAGAAGTACCCAAATCTCACTTTCTGATGCCCAAATTACACCAAACTTTTTTTTAAAAATGCCAAAGCCCCTACAGTGGAAAAGTATCAAACTGCCTATTATTTTGCGCTATCTGTGTTATAGTTTATACTATATGCAAGGTGAGTGGAGCGAAGAGTTTAAACATTAAATATTAAAGTTTCGGCACAGATGTCATATACACAACGGGTACTTAACTGTCATCAAAGTGTCGTTATTTTGCTTGATATGGTAACCCGGATGTTGTTGTTTATGCTGTTGATGTTTTCGCCAAATTGGCGTCGGAAAAAATCGTTCCAATATGGGGTATATATGACAACTGTGCCAAAGTTTCTATAAAGCAGTATAAGACTAAAAATTAAGAATAAAATAAATGCAAAATAAGACTAAAGAAGAAAGAAAAATCATGCGTTAAGCATAGAATATGAAACACTTTCCAACACATCCTGAATGCTTTAACAAAACTACGTTATTTAGGGAAATAAGGTAAATAAGATAACTAAGTAAACATATTAGAAAACGCATAATTTAAAAAAAAAAATTGATTTCAGCAGTTACCGTCCATAGCAATAGTACCGTTATTACATGCCACTATTTAGCTAAAATTTAATTTAAGCTACTCTTAAAGCTACTGAAATCATATTTCCAGATATTATCATCCATAGACGGTTATGTATCCAATTCTTTGCGTGACCCTGTATATCATTTTATCTATATTCTACAAAGATTTCTTAATAATCTAAATGCAGTTCAGCGTAAAACTGCATAACTCCTTTAAAAACCACCTTTAAGCAATTTATTCTCATACTCAGGAACCCTTACGAATTCTTTTGTGTAGCCCTGCATATGAACTGTAGCATTTATACACACGGTATAGTATGCATAAATGTAGTGAAACATAAAAGCGCATATCATAATTAAAAATGCATTTCTAGCAATCATTACTTATGTACGTACAATACTTCGGAGAAAAGTTTCTTGGCGAGAAAGAAGTTTGCCAACGTATTTTCTGACAACCTATTTACTGCTTCATACTCACAAGCAATTTTTTGCATATGTATACAATTTATTTAATGTAAAAAAAACTATTTATCCATTTTTATAAAGAAACAGAAGTATTTTTTGCACAGATGTCATATACCAATCGGGGTTCGCGTGATTTTTCTCTGACGCCAATTCGGCAGAAATCTCGCTTTCGAATACCAGTTACTTATGAATTTTTAAATTATTTGCTATCATTTTGAAAAGGAAATAACTATAAATAAATAAAAGTTTGAATAATAACTATAGAACAAAACAGTTTATATAATTTAAAAACAGAAAATAAAAGTAAATAAACAATGGCACAGATGTCATATTCGCCCCATATTGGCGCGATTTTTTTCTGACGCCAATGTCATATACGCAATGTATACTTAACCGGCGCCAAAGTGTCGTTATTTTGCTTGATATGGTAACCCGGATGTTGTTGCTTATGCTGTTGATGTTTTCGCCAAATCGGCGTCGGAAAAAAATCGCGACAATATGGGGCGAATATGACATCTGTGCCTAAACAATTTATTAATAAATAAAAAACAATAGCCGGCAAAATAACACCATTTTAGCGACATAGGTATCCCGGTTCATATCTGAAATCTGTGCCGTAATTTGTATATAAAAAAATATTATATATATTTAGAAACGATTTTTTATGTATATAAGTGCACATATAAACAAAAATAAAAGTTCATTAGATTTGTTTTCATAGCTGTATATTTTGGCAACATATCTCACTTTCTGATGCCCGAATTACGCCAAGCTTTTTTTTAAAAATGCGCTATAATGGAAAAGTATCTAAATAAATAATTAACAGAAATAACCAATTATACAAACTAAAACATTTTATTTCGAGATTAAAGCATTGTTTTTAATTTCGATTAAAAATACATATATCTTTGGATAACTTTAATTGAAATTGGGTTCACGGCTTAATATCTCATTCCATAAACCTAAACAAACACAAGTGATTCATTCTTCGTGAACCGTAAAAAATATTAATTCATTGAAGTAATCATTCACAAAGTAAGCTTTCCAACAATCAATGGACAATATTCTAATGACGTCATAGTATGTAAAATGGTGGCGGTATCATTTGTTTATGGTTTGAAATCACAAAGATTTAATTTTGCTATGTCTCTTAGTTACATTATTTTATTGTCGTATTTATGAGATCAGACCAAAAGCATATTTTTTCATTATTTAGTTATTAAAGACGAAAAAAATTATAAATGTGCATGATTTGAAAAATTTAAATAATTTTCTTTCTTAATACTAAAAAATAACATCGGGAAGTAACAGCGAGTTTAAGTTAAATAAGTTTAGCTGTTTAATTCTGTTGTAATATTCAAAATAACTGTATTTATTAGATTTCAATAAACAACATCAGGGCCCGATTAAACTTTGAAGTTAGAGGAATTACAATGTCATTTCAGGACCTTTCTTTTGGAGAAGCTTTTCTAAATTCCACATATACATGGAAACTCTTCAGTGTTAGAAATATTATTCCCAGGACTGGCATAACATGAGAACGACCTGCAATTTTACACAAGTTTTTGAAAACTACTTTATATCAGAGATTTTACTAAAAACTGGTTACTTTTTTTTATAGAGGCCCACACTATTAGAATTATGACAAGTTGCAGCCAATTTCGCCAAAGTCGTAACCAAGATCGTGAAGCACACACATATAATACCATATAATACCATTTTATGAAATCGTATACGATAATTTAATAGTTTTTACCTTACTTCAAGTGTGTAATTTATTTATTTTTAAGGCTTAATAATCTAAATTGTCCAATATATGAATTTAAAAAAAAATGTAAACAAAGACTGAATAGACATGACCGCAAAAATCTGCAGAAAACTTGGAATTGTGCAGATTAGTGGTCTTCTACTGTACACAGTTTTTCATAAATGTGTTTCGTTCTTAAAATGTGTTATTTTCATCTATCACTGCGGAAGAAATGAGAAAACTCATATTCTTGCACATGAGTTGTATATATCTTTATATCTAAATTTCCGTCATTTTTGACGGGCTACCTTTCTAGTACTTTTATATTAGCAGCATGTCACGAATGAGCTGCCGAAGAAATGACAAAGAATTTTGCTACTTAAAGCAGCATTCATTATATTGATAATTTCAGTTTTTGAAGCGCGTACTTCGATTTTTTATTACTTATTATTTTGTTTTATTTATATATGTTATTTTTTTCACTTATTTATTGATTAAGCTCGAATTTTTTTATGGAATATTAGCCGGAAACAAATGATGAATCATTTATATTGTTTCGTTTGCCAATCGGTTAATGTGTCATAATCGGACGACACGCAATAAAAAAAATGATTTTTTGTTTAAATCATAATTGAAATTTCATTTAAAAACTGTATGGAAATCAGTAAATTGAGATACACATTTTAGAGCAATTTGCAGCGAAATCCAACAAAACAAAAAGCTTTTCGAGTTGCTTTATATGACGTCGATGAAATATTTGGAAAAATGAAAAAAATATGATACTGTAGACAGAATTTACAACATTAAGACATAATTTTCCTTGGAAACCTTCCATTCAGTAGAACAATTATTCAGTAAAATTCGTAGGTAGTGCAAAATAAATTATTTTAGTTCTTGAATTGCATATACATATCCATACACACATGTCCAAAATTAAGGTCACAAATATAAAATCTGTGAAAACTGATGAACTATTCTCTGTGTTGCCACGAAATTTGGTACAGATGTATATTACAATAGGAGAAAGACTATAGCAACATAACATTATGGACAAGGTATATCAAAAAGTGTTAAATCATGAATCAGAGATAAAGCATTTATCTCGTGAAAAGTCTGTCTAATATGGAGTGTCACTACCGTGCACTACTATACAAGACTCAAAATGAGCTCTCATACTCTTTAAGAGGGTGTCAATAAATGTTTGTGGCAACAAAATCCATTCTTCCAAAAGCGCGGCCTTTAACTCCTGGCGGGTCCTGGGAGGATTGATTATGCTGTGAAATGGCTCTTCCTAGACCATCCCAAACATGTTCACTAGGACTGATGCCCGGAGACCTCGACGGTCAATTCATACGGCGGTTAGCCTCTTCTTTAAGAAAATCATCAACAATGTAAGCTCCGTGTAGCTTCGCATTATCGTCCATAAACATGAAACCCGGGCCTACAGCACCCCGGAACAACCTCACATAGGCTTCAAGGACCTCATTCCTAACGCCCGGCATCTATCGTGCGTGTCCCTTTCACTGCATCTAACAGGAGAGCCCGGTTATTGTGGAGCCGGAGACATCAGTGTTGAACACAACCAGAATGGGGGCGTGTTCTTTTCAGTAATGAGTCGAGATTCACCATAAATTTTATTCTCGTCAATTCTTCATTTAGATATAAAGTGGATCTCGCTATCATCATTCTTAAGTGAAAGAAATCGACAGATTTGGTGGTTAAGGAATCCTTGTCTGCGGCGGCCTAATGTTGAGCAGTCGTACACCACTGCACGTCTTCGATGCGGATACGGTCAACGTCCAGCGCTACAGGGATGAGGTCCTCGAAGCTTATGTGAGGTTATATCGGGGTGCTGTAGGCCCGGATTTCATGTTGATGGACGATAATGCGAAGCCACACAGAGCTCACATTGTTGATGATTTTCTTGAAGAAGAGGATATTCGCCATATGAATTGGGCCTCGAGGTCTCCGGAACACAAACCTATTGAACATGTCTGGGATGGTCTAGGAAGAGGCATTACACAGCGTAACCTCCCTCCCAGGGTCCGCCAGGAGTTGATAGCCGCGCTTTTGAAAGAATGGACTTTGTGTCGCAAACATTTATTGACACCCTTATAATCAGTATGAGAGCTTGTTGTGAGGCTTGTATAGCACTGCACTGTGATCAAACTCCATGATATACAGACTTTTCCCGAGATAAATGCTTTATCTCTGATTCATGATTTAGCACTTTTTGATATACCATGTATCTTAATTCACAGTTAAAATATTTTCCACATTGTTATGTTGCTATATTATTTCTCCCATTTTAATATACCCCTGTGTCATATTTCTTGGCAACACAGTGAATAGATCACTAGTTTTCAAAGTTTTTATGTTTGTGAACTTAATTTTGGACCTGAGTGTATATTGGATTCCACTGTAGATTGTTTGTACTCTATGTAGTATTGTCTTATCTTCTGACAATGCGCACAGCCCATTTCCCTTATAAATGTTTAATGTTCTCGATGATGTCTAAAACTTTCTATTGTCTCCATATGCTGGTAATTCTTTTTCTGTCTCTTCTAGTTATGTCTAGCATGCATCTTTCCATACTTCGTTGAGTGCCTACAGTTGTATCCCAGATATTCAAAATGAGCAAGAAGACGACCTTAAAAAAAGATGGAGCGATGGAATCTGAATAATGTCTGGAATTAATTGCATAACCCAAGCACTAGTCAGAAAACATTTGAAAATTCTGCTGCAGACCTACAACCATCAGCTCATTGAAAATGTATGTAATGGTGATGTTGATTATATATATAATATATATGTTATACAAAAATTTTTACTTTTACTATTCATTTAAATTATTCTAAATTGCCGGCATATTCATTATTTCCTTTTTTTAATACGCTCTATTATTTATTTCTAATTAAATTCCTATAATTTTAAAACGCGTATCTTAATAATTGTTTTATTCCAAAACGTAATCTAAACTTTTAATCCCTTCATTAATTTTTATCGTCTGCCAAACTGTAAAGTTCTGAACGCAGTTACTTATTTTTCGAATGTTTATCAAAGCCATTTTTACATTTTTATTCTCTTTCATCTCATTTTCCCGCCCGCTAGGCGTCAGCCTTTTCACATCAAAATCCTTCCAGTAGCGGCGCCGGGATTCTATCCTGTGACGTTTCTTGATCGCTCTCCATTGGCTAAGTATCGGATCCCAGTTTCACTTCGAAGCTCGTTCGTGATTTTTGTTGGGTTAGCCTGAAGTTTTCATTTCAATCGGAATTTCTCCGCGCATCCTAATAAATAGTTCGAGCATGAGCTCAGAACAGAGATTTTTGTGCTGTTTGATTGTTTACTTAACCTATTACCCGGTGTCCTAAGCCATGTAGATTAATCATTTCGTGAATTAACATCTATTTCGCATGAGTAACTAGTTTATGCTCGAGTGGAATGCTCTGATTTCTCATCTTGTGGGAATTGTTTAGTGTTGGTATGTTCAGATGGAATAAACATTTTTCCTATGACTACGTTTCCATGTGTTTAATTGGGAAAACCCCCGATTTCTTCATACGCCTTTTTTCACCACTCACGCGGCCTAACCTGCCTTGTCTTCATCATGAATAAATAAGTTTTGATGGGACTCTACAAATATTAACATTGCTCTACAGCTGCTAAATTTTAACAGAGTTGACACCTCCACTAGCAATGCTTGTGCTAACTGGTAGGATTGCTATACAACATCACCAACGGCTGATTAAAATATGGCACTAATCCAGTAATATGTCGTAAAAAGCACGACGTGATATTTCAACTACACCCATTAAATTGCTTCGTAATATATATATATATATTTCTCAATGTATCTCTCTCTCTATATATATATATATGTGTGTGTATGTATTAATAGATAATAAATTTGAAATCACAAACATATGAAGAAATTGATAAAGTTCTAAAGATGATTTAGAAATGAACATAGGAAACCAGTATGTAAAATAAGAAACTGTGAATGACTCACAGAATCGTCAGATGAGCTTGTGAATTCATTCATAGAAGGTCCGTTACTTCATTCAATTTTGTCGGCATTAAGCCTAAAATGACAAAATTTAGCTCCTTATAACGCAAATATCACAGAAAATAGATAATAAAAAGTTAAGCGATCCAAAGAAAGATACACCTCATACAGGATATTAAAAATTATTAGAGCACCATACCTGAAAGGCATACTAAGAGTGAAAATTACTGCATATCAACATGGGAAACAAAGTTAAGACTATTTTAACATGTGATCTACAGTTGAGCATCTGAGTGAAACCCATAACTGTGCTGCCACCTGGTGTGAGAAAGGAAAAATGTAAATTGGAACTGGATTAATAACAATAATGTTTAGTGTTGCCATCTTAAGCCCAAAAAAAATAAACGATAGGTTGAAAAAAAATGTAAGAGAGGTTGATATATATATATATATATATCACTCTCTCTTACTTTTTTTAAGAAGAAATCTTCTATAACATTTTTTTCTTGCATAGCAGAAATATTGACTTTTTTTTCCAATTTTCGAAATATTCTTTTTAATAAAAAACAGTTATTTTATGATTTGTCTTTGATAACCCTTATCATATTTTAAAAACTATCTCTTAAAACCAACAAAAATTTTCAATTTCATTTCTTTTTTAAAGCAAATTAAATATCTATTTTTGAAGCTGAGCACAGGGAATATCTAAACTCACTGTACATGTTTCAATAGAATCCCTGTTTGTGATTTCATTTTTTTTTTTTAATTCCTTAACTGAACTATAAAAGCAAACACGTTTTATAATGCTGCTGTGGGCACTTCAGCATTTAAAAAATATTCTGAAATTAATTTTCACACATCAATAAAACATTGAAATTTGTGAATAACTTCATTTCTGGTAACATAAAATTAAGTTAGGTGTTTGTTAATGGAGGAAAATAAAATATAACCAAAAACGAAAACATGCAGTAACATCTTACGGGTTACCTACAATTCTGTAGCGTATTATTTATAATTAGAAACCTCGGAAATCAACATACATTCCAGTAGTAAAAGATGCGTATAAAAAGACAAAGTTCCGTTTAATGCCATGGAAAAGTTTATGACCTGTTTTTAAAATATGTATTAATCAGTTTTCTGAACCAGGAGCATAGGTTTTTTGGATGCTATCAATTCTGATACAAAAATTCTCATATGTAACCCTCTTAGCACAAGTTGGATCTTTTTTTACCACGGTTTTTTTTTTCTATTTTGAAGTTTTTAATTTTTCGAACCAGAAAAAGACAATAATTCATACTCAGCATATAATATTATACAAACTACTTCTAAGAAGGAGTTACATACTACAATAATATAAAATTTTCGGTTGAAATCATCTAAAACTAAGAATTGGTCATAAAATATTAAAACTGGTACTAAGAAGGTTAACAAACATGTTTTACTGGCAAACATGATAAAATAACAGCATTAACATTACCGTTAAATCTGATATTATTTTATTGCTCTTGCTAGAATAAATTCAATTCACAGTTGAAAATGTGTAAATGAAAATTGATACCATTCTACAATTAATGTTTCAGTTTCAGAAATTGGATTAATACTAGAGAAAAACTACTCTAAATACTTTCCGAAAATCAGTGACAGTAAAATAAACATTGTTTCTCCTGACCGCCCATCAAAAAACAAAATTGCAATGTTCTTCTCTCTGTAATTTTTTTTAAATATTATAGAAAGAAAAATTTTCCACATGATGTAAAAAAATCAATTAATTTTAGTGATATAATTCTTGAGAGTAGTAGTCAAATCTGGATTATACCTGTAGAAATATATTAAATAAAATAATGCTTCTATTGCAGTGAAACCAACAGCTTAGTGAACGGATATATCCGTTCGCGGTGGTGAGAAGGTTAATGATTCTTCTTTTAATATAAAAAATACGTAGTTCCATAGGTTTCTAAAGAACGTTTTCGGAATCTTATGTAATTCGGATGAGATTATTTTGTATTTTCGTTTATGTTTTTTATAGTATTGTAAATTAAGTAACATTTGTCTTTTCTTATATCGTATATCTGATTATGTCCATCAACTAATTTAGACATAAGAGAAATAAATCCTAATATACAACCTTTACATAACCAAAAGAATACCATTTTCTTTTTACGTGTTCTGATGTCATGTAATATTATCATGTAATATTATTCGTATATTATTTTCTCCTTTAAAATCAACTGCATATACGATTTATTTCTGTCACGCTACTGCTTGTAAAATATGTTTCTTCAAAGAGATGTGTTTTCTATTGACAAGAAAAGATTATATTCTGCGTCGGTTTCTGAATATCATTTCCTGCAGAGTCATATTTGTTGTTGTTTGTTTACAGATGCGTAAAATAGAGCTTAAAAAGAAAAAGTCCTTCCGGCCAGTGCCGGGAGGAAGAGGTAGCTTTCATAATCCTTATTTAAAAAAAGCCAACTTATATCATGCAAACACACGAAGCTCAATTAAGAGGAAACCGAATGTAGGAGATTCAACACTAATTTTTATCAATACTAAATCATTATGGATGAGAATTTCGTGAAATTAGTCAGCTTTATCCAAGTTGCTTTTATTTAAAGTCACTTATATTTGGCTGCCAAATTCGGCAATTTCTTAAAGTGCCTGTCATTTTAAGACAACATGGTGGATGAGGCTAAGCAGTGAACTTGGTCGAGACCTTAGTAATTGCTGTGCACATGCTCACTCACATCGGAATCGGTTAATATATAGGAGTGCTGTCGCATGCAAAAAATCAGATTTTTCAAAATGTCACCCACAATAGAAATTGAAACTGCTATATCTGAGCCATTTTTTAAGGTAAAGACAAACAAAAAATGCTCCTGAATCCTTATATCAAGATCAAATACTTAAGAAAGAAACCTTTTTCAATTTCTAATTTTTTTGCACCTCACTTTAAATATATATATATTTTTTAATTTAATGGCCGCCATTTTGAAACAAGATGGCTGATGAATCTGGCCAGCGAACTTGGTCGAGGTGTACATTGAAATAGGCGAATACGTGTGTTATCGCGTGACAAATACAAGATCGTTTCAAAATGTTATCCGTGCTAGAAATTCAAAGTGCTATAAATCAACCATTTTTTAAGATATCAACAAAAGAACAAATTTTCAGAAACAAAAACTGCTCCGGAATCTTTGTATCAAGGCCAAACACATAAAAAAATCTTTTTCATTTTCCAATTTTTTAATACCTCATTTTGAATTTTAAATTTAATTTCCTTTAAATGGCAACCCTTTTGAAACAAGATGGCGAATGAAGCTGGCCAACGAACTCTGTCGAGACATTGGTATGTACTATGTACAGACCAAGTTACATCCAAATAGGTTCATAAATACGCCTGTTATCGCGTGACAAAAATCAGGTCGTTTTAAAATGTCAGCCACAAGAGAAATTCAAAATGCTATTACTCAACCATTTTTTTTTTAGATATAGACGAAAGAAAAACTGTTCCGGAATCTTTGTATTAAGGTCAAACACATACAAAAAAAATCTTTTTCATTTTCCAATTTTTTGGTATCTCGTTTAAATTTTTTTATTTTTTTATTTTTTTAAATGGCCGCCATTTTGAAACAAGATGGCGGATGAAGCTGGCCAACGAACTCGGTCGAGAGATTTGTATGTACTATGTACACACCAAGGTACATCCAAGTCGGTTCATAAATACGCCTGTTATTACGTGAGAAAAATCAGGACGTTTCAAAATGTCAGCCACGCTAGAAATTCAAAATGCTATAACTCAGCCATTTCTTAAGATATAGACGAAACAAAAACTGCTCCCGAATCTTTTTATAAAGGTCAAACACATAAGAAGAAAATATTTTTTCAATTTTCAATTTTGGGCACCACATTTCAAATTTAAATTTTTCTTAAAAATTTAAATGGCCGCCATTTTTAAACAAGATGGCGGGTGAAGCTGGCCAACGAACCCGGTCGAGACATTGGTATGTACTATGTATAAACGAAGTTACATCCAAATCGGTTCATAAATACGCCTTTTATCGCGTGACAAAATTCAGGATGTTTCAAAATGTCAGCCACGCTAGAAATTCAAAAGGCTATAACTCAGCCATTTTTTAAGATATAGACGAAACAAAAACTGCTCCGAAATCTTTGTATAAAGGTCAAATACATAAGAAAAAAATATTTTCCCATTTTCAATTTTTTGGTACCACATTTCAAATTTTAAATTTTTAGAAAAATTTTAAATGGCCGCCATTTTGAAACAAAATGGCGGATGAAGCTGGCCAACGAACTCGTTCGAGAGATTGGTATGTACTATGTACACACCGAATTACATCCAAATCGGTTCATAAATACGCCTTTTATCGCGTGACAAAATTCAGGACGTTTCAAAATGTCAGCCACTCTAGAAATTCAAAGTGCTATAACTCAGCCAATTTTTAAGATATAGACGAAACAAAAACTGCTCCGGAATCTTTGTATAAAGGTCAAATACATAAGAAAAAAATATTTTCCCATTTTCAATTTTTTGGTACCACATTTCAAATTTTAAATTTTTGGAAAAATTTTAAATGGCCGCCATTTTGAAACAAAATGGCGGATGAAGCTGGCCAACGAACTCGGTCGAGACATTGGTATGTACTATGTACACACCGAATTACATCGAAATCGGTTCATAATTACGGGAGTTACAGTGTGACATAGGTCAGATATATATATATATATATATATATATATATATATATATATATATATATATATATATATATATCAATTTTGAACGGAGGGTGGTTTCGGGGTCTGGGGGTCATGATCGATGAAAATATACCAAAATTTTTTGAAATCGCTTTCCTCCGAACGGCTGCAATAGGTAGCTTTTTTGTAAAGAAAGCTACCTAAAACTACTCAGAAATATATGATATATGACGCTTTCACTTTTAAACTCAACTGAATCATTTTATTTTTATTTTTTTGCACGGATTCTGTTGATGTTACATTCGACGAAACAAACGTGTTTATATTTAGTTTGCTTTCATGCCTGAGTTTTGAGCATTTACACATTTAAATAACACGCATAGAAAAAAATAAAAAGGGAAACTTAACGTATATTCAAAATGTTTGGATATTGACATCTTGTAAGTATTTGAACAGTAATATATAGGACGGGAGAATGTACCAAAAATTGCTATTTTAGCACCAAATATTTTAATTTTAAAAAAAAGTATCAGTTGACTGCAAATAAAAGTTTCTTTTATGTTGTATGTATGAATTAAGTTTTTGCGAAAGTCATATTTAAACGTAAATTACCTTTAACATTTTCAAAATCCTCACCCTATTTTTATAATAAAACATTTAAACTACCATAAAAAATTATAGCCCAATACAAAATTTCGATCTTTTGCTAAAAAGATTTCGGAATAGGATTATTCAAACTTTTGACCCTCTAACATTAAATGAATTTTATATATCTTCATTAATTGCTAAATTATAAACTTATTAGGTTGATATTTTTGAATGAATTTACTGCTTGATCCTCAAAATATAAATATCCGATTATCAAATGCAATGATTCCGTAATGTTTGATTAATTATAGAAATATGAATTTTTACATCTAAATGTTTTTACATTAATCCATTTGTAAATGTTTTCTATCCTCTAATGCAGCATTTTTCCGTTTTTTCTAACTTTGTCTTTTAAGTTAGTATCGCAAAACTATCATTATATGATCGTATGTGAAATTCTTTATTGTCGTATTTGGAGAAAATTTGTGCATCCCCTCTTTGTATAAAAAAGGTAAAAACTTTTAAATTAATAGCACAAATAACGGGAAAATGGGTTTTTCGGCTAAATGGAATTTATAGACTATTCAAAATTGCAGATTAACGATCGAAAAATTAAAATTTAGTATCATTTTTTTAGCCGTAGATATCTTTCTAAAAGAAATTGAAAATATATAAATAAGTGCTATATCCTATCAATTAGTACAAGTATCGTTTCTTCTGCTCAAAGTAGCATGCGGTGGTATTTTGTTTTCGCGAATTTACATATAGTTTGCTTTTAAACATGAAAATATGTTACAATATGGAAATAAAGGACGTGTTTATTTCAATTTAAATATGTTTATGTTATTTATTCACTCGTACTAACTCTGTTAACGAAATTATTTGTACTTTGTAATTTTAAATAATACAAGATTGTTACATAAATTTTTAGTAAATTTATAAAAAAGACATCATGAAAATACTATGCAGTACAGTATAAAAATATATACTACAGTATGAAATTACAGTATAAAAATGAATCCGTGACGGCACTGCGTTGTGCCCACTTTGGAGATGATCTGGTAATTTCGAGAAGTTTTCCGACAACCTGGCCTCCTCGTTCTCCGAACTTGAATCCCTGAGACTTCTGCACTGTAAAAAAAAGACATTTTTACAGTACAAAGTACCGTTCACAAACTCGATCACAGTGAATATGCTGTATCTTTCTTTGGTTTCCTGACTATATTTAAATGGAAAATACAGTAGTTGCGTAACATTAACAGCACAATGTGCTGGCAATTTGAGCCAGCAGTTTGTGCTGGCGTCCAAATTGAAAAAAAATTGCCTCACATTGTGTTGTTAATTTTACCAACTACTGTATTTTCCATGTTAATATAGTCAGGAAACCAAAGAAAGATGCAGCACATTCACTGTGATCGAGATTGTTCTGGCAAATTTACAGTGGTTTTTTTACAGTGTGGTTGTGGGGACTCCTGAAAGATCGTGTGTATGGAGGAAGCATACGGATTCTGCCTGATTTGAAAGCAAGTATAACTCGTCATGTTGCTGCTATTGATCAAGAAACCCTTTGCGCTACTGTTGAACACGCTATAATACGCTTTGAACATGTGCTTGACGCAAATGGAATGCACATTGAACATATGCTGTCAATAAAAAAAGTTTTGTGTTTTCAGTTTGAGATTTTTGGTCTTTATGCACCACCTCATTCTCCTCTGGTGGTCAAAGTTTGAACTAAATTTGTTATTGCAGATTTCATTTCCCCATGGTCCATATAATTTATATTCCAAGTTTCATCGATATCTGTCATCCAGAGCGGATTCTACGTAGGTCTAAAAAGGGTAACTTTAATTGTAACCACCCTGTAAAAACGCACATCATTTGTCATGTTTGACGTAAAATTTGCGTCTTGATTAATACAGTCTGAGTACATTATGGGGTTTTTGTGTAATCTAAACAAATGTTTATATACTGAGTTCTGCTTAAAAAAAATTATACTTTGTCGTCAATGAAGTAAGATTGCCTACAAAATGCTTTCTCTTACGCGTCTTTTAGATGCAGGAAATTTTAGATACTATCTGATGTGTATGAAAATGTAAAGATCATATACTCCATATAGTCCATATAGAACACCAAATACATTACCAAATATGGACGGTAATTACTGAAAATGGATTTACAGATATATTATGAGTTTTCTAAATTGTTTATTTAGATAATGCATTTCTCAAACTTTTCGCACAGCAACCTTGTGATATCGGTAAGTAATTCATAATTTATACATGGAGAATTATTTCTCTCTATATATTATATAATAACAGAAACAAAGTACAGTGACTATTCAAAGTTAACATAAAAAAGTTTTGTGTTCCCTAAACAACAAAAATAAAATATTTCTTCCAATTATCTGAATAAATATAACACTTTTTCTTTATGTATGACTCTTAGTGGGAATATTTTTCTTTTTATTTGTTCAAATATCATACAAACGAACTCATCTGGTTCCAACTTTCAGTTTCTCATTTTTTTTTCTTTGAAATCCGATCTCTCATAAAATAAATTGAAAGTGAGCGAAATATAATTATTTCGTGATCTCCATGAATGAAGTGATGTAAGGATTGTAGTAATAATCCCAAGTTAGATGATAAGAACCAATTTTGTCAAACAAAACACGAAGGAAAAATTAATACTCATATGATATTTTTTTCAGAAGAAGGGACTGTCATTAACAATATTAAATTCAATCTCACATACCTATTATTAACGAGGTTATTTGTAAACATAAAATAGTATGTAAGTGTTATGCGGATTTTTTTTTAATTTATTTTATATCGGAATATACAATTATTATTATTTTTTATTTTACAGTGAAGGTGACAATACCTTTTTTGTATTGTTTTCTATTATTTTATTGTTTAATCATACTTCTATTTCTATATATTTAAATAAATATACATATGTTACACAGAATTCTACTTTAGTTGTGATGGTGAGGATCTTTTTTCTTTCCAACAATTGAAAATTTATACAGAAGTCTTCCGGTTTTAAACTATAATTGATTGCACTACATAATCGGCCAATCTTCCCACCTCGTATAAATCACTATCCGTCTTGCGCAAACATATATATAACAGTGCATGCGACTGCATTTCAAAAATATTTTCAAACATATTTTTTCTTAAAGTATAACAAATTACAAAAAGCATTAAACATATAAATTGAAAGTTTTATGGTTGTTTGTTTCGAAAAACAATGCCGATATTGATTTTAATAGTTTGTAAATTGATAATAAATTAAAAAAGATTTCGTATTTATTACACGTAATAATGTAGAATTACATTAATGGATATATTATCTTTCCTATTACAAACTGTCATTACCATGCTCAGTTATGATATCACCATTTTTATTAAAATTTTGAAATCAGTTTAACCCTTTCAAGGGGGCTGGCTAGACGGTCTAGCCACCTAATTTTAATTCCAAAACTGACAAATGGCACCAAGAATATTTTAATAAAATTTTGATTGTAATGAAAGTGCAAATTAGCGAGTTTTTATTTTCTAAGAAATTCGTTTGAATATTCTGGTATCAGACAATTATTTCATCATTTTACGAACAGAATAATTCTGCCCCTGAAAAGGTTAAAATTTTAAATTAGTAATTTTGTCTCTGCTGATATTTGTATATTAATGTTTATGAGGTAAGTTTACTATTTACAAAAAAATTAAATTTTCTGAGTATTGAATTTTGCTATTTTGATTTTGCTATGCCAAAACATGGACAGATTTTGAAAGTGACTTTGTCCTGCCATTACAGAGTTTTGTGTTTAAATTTGCGTTATTTCTATTTTTCTTTGCTGATAACTTTTCCTATTAATTTACAGAATTTTACAAATGTACTGTAAAACAATTTATTTAGCTTTCACTTTACAGTGAGTTTTTGTGAGTTTTCGTGAGTTTTCGTGAGTTTTAGTGAGTTTTCCAGTCAGTTTTTGACTCAAATGTCTTTGAATTAATTTTTATTTCGTAAATTAAGATGTATGAGAAGATATTGTAATGCGTCTCATTCAAGTGACTTGAATCTACGAAACTATAAGGCAGAAAACAGGAAAAACATATATTTGACATGCATATGTTATTATTATTATTATTATTTTACGAAAGGAAAAAAAATCTAGAAATTCAATTTCTAAGAATAATTTATTTCAGATATATTTTTATGAAAATATCTCTTTTTATATATAACGAGATGTATGTAACATATCATTCTAAATATAAAAGGCTATTACAAAAACAGTATATGATTTTATGATAAAAATACGAAAAAATGAAAATTTCAGTTTATTAAAATATTTTAATCATTGATAAATAATTTCTTTAAAATTTGAAAAGCTGCACATCTTGCATTACCCTTTTAAAATATTTTAAACAAAGTGTACGATTTTTCTTTTTACAAACATCTTTTACTGCATTCTAAATGTTAAAGTTTAATGTTATGCATCTAAAATATTTTAATTAGAAAATAATAAATACCGATGAATAACAATTTATTTAAAGTCTTGCTGGATATACATAAACCCCGCATCGTGGTTTTTGTTCAAAGAATCACGATGGCCCCAGTAAACTACATGAATGCAGAACTCTAACTGATATTTCTCAATGTCTTTGATCCGCAGATAGTGTTGCCATGAGTAATATCGTAAAAAACGGACTAGTGCTACAAAATTGTGACAGCATAAGAACTATAGTAAAACCTGTTAAAAGGAAAAAAATCGTAGAGTTGATTAAAACAGCATATTGCAAATATAAGGAACTCCATACCTATTAAGATTCAAACAGGTCTAAAACGGAATTGTTTTTTAGTTCCTTGTCTTTCCATCTTAACTATCTACTCTATTAAGCAGTTTATTTTCGACCTGTCGAATGTATAGGTTATCCATAAGGGCGATGGTGTGAAATTAGCCCCTAGAGCAGTATTTTTATACAGAAATGCTCACTTTATGAATGCCATAGTCCATTTCTTCCTTATTTTGTTTTTCGATAGTTTTTAATAACACAATTATATTTACTTATACAGGGTGTCCCAACAAGGCGGCCAAACCTCAGCAATGCCATTTTCATAACTTGGAGTACATAAAAATTGAGAAGTACACAGCTAAGACAAATAATTTTCGAGAGAAATTCAAACGACAAATATGGCGTCATATCCGATGTAAGAAAAACAACTTTATTGGAAAAATAAACATTGGTATTTGCAAAGTAATGTGCACGCAATATCCTCCGCGCACATCAAGGCATGCATGAGCGCGCTGTTGAATGACGCCAATGGCTCGTTTGAAGCATATTTAAAAGGATGTATCTAGTAGCTATTATTTTGTGGACGCCACGCTGCTTCAACGTTGCAGTCAGCGCGCGCGCATGCATGTTTCGATATGCATGGACGACGTTTTGAACACTTTTCTAAGCAAACAACGCAAATATCGATGTTGATGTTTCCGAAAACGCACTTTTCTTTGTACCGGATATGATGTCGTAATGTTCTTTCGCATTTTTCTCGAAAACAATGGTTTCATACACTGTTAAAAATATCGTTATAAATTACCTCTGTTTATAAAGGCAATCTATTTTCTGACCAATGAAAACGCTACATAATCGCCTATGAATCGTTCTCATTGGTCAGAAAATAGATAGCTTTTAAAAGCAGAGGTAATTTTTCACGATATTTTTAACAGTGTAGATATATAGTTCTTTGGATATTTTTTATATACTCCAACCAAGGATTCTGTCTGCGCAGAGTTTGGTCGGTCTTGATTGAACAACCTGTATTGATCGAAAGCAGATAGTTTGACTCCAAACTTCTGATAACATTACAAAATCTCGAATCTGAAATTTCAATACAAAAAATGTAAGTAAAATAAAAAATCGTGAAATGCATGACTTAGAATTTTAATGTGCTTTATTTCAGTATGATTTCAATCATTAAAGAAAAACGCTCTCAATGATAATGAAAAATCATACAATCTTTAAATTCACGATTATCTTCAAAAAGCGAAGATATCACTCATTTATTTATTAAACTTCTTTAATTGAATAATGCAATCAAATTTAAAATTTAAAGGAATTTGTTATTCCGATGTACTCGAATATTTGATATTTCTTACGAAACTCCTGATTATTACTATATTCCTGCACGGGAAGAGTTTTGCATAACCCAAACTCAATAAAATATTTTTTGTCGATCGGCAACGCAACCCTAAATATGATAAGAGAAAAAATCAATCCATATGTTAAAGCAATTACTGGAAAATAGTCTACAAACGTATATATAATATCAATTTTATCAAAATCGGAGTAAAATGATTAAATATATATACTCACTCATACTTATATTAATATGTTTTATAATTTGAAACAATATTCTGGACTTTTGAAAAATTGAGCATAATCGTACACGACTCGCCTGAAATTAAACTGTAATCTAGCATAGAGTACTGCATGTGTCGGGTTGTACCCGACCCCAACCCGACAAATTACATTTCATCAATCTGATCCGGACAAAAAAAAAAGCTACCCGTAACCCGAACCGCATCCTTCCTTTCAACCCGAAATATTCTAACCCGCAAACCAACCCGATCTCGAAATGAAAAGAAAGTAAATCATGTTTTAATTCAATTATGAAAACTAATATAGAATTCTGTCTCTGCTATCAATTTTATCTCTTATATAGAAAAATGCGCATATCTATGTAGTTTAATATTCAAATATAGTAAAACCTTTGAGTAGCAGACACCTCGGGAGAGTTGAATAGAGTGATGCATTGGGTTGGGTTGTACCTAAATTTCTTGTTTCGGGTCGAGGTGACTTTAACTTTCTTTCTGCAGAACACATTCTCTCTAGAATAATTCTTTCGGTTCAGATTTAGGATTTTTGAGGACGGGTTCTTAGGATTTTCACAAGAATTTCTGAAGATGATTATTTCAGATGAAAATAAATACGTATATGAATATGAAAAGGTATAAATTAAATTAACTGCATCAGAAATTAAAAAAAATAATTTCTGTATGGTAAGTTAAGAAAGATTCTATCTTTTCTCGGAATATGAAGTATATTAACAACATTTCATTTTTGATAAACACAAACGCATCTATCGCATTTCAGATAGTTAAGTCACACATATTATGCCTATGCAGAGTGAGAGATGTCCAGTGTTCAGAGTAAAAGCGTGCAATTATATATGAGTTAGAAACTGAAAAACTGTTCCCTAAAAAAGGTGTCTGCTTTTTCGAGTGTCCGCTAGCAAGGTTTCATTATGTACAACTTGAAAAAAAATATTTTCGTTATTCTTTGGAGAATTCAGGTTAACTAGAACCCGAACCGAAAATGTCAAAACATAATCCGAAACCGTCCTTAACCCGAAATGCATTGAAAAAATAACACGTCGGTTACTATTAGGAGCGGGTAACATGACACGATTCAGCACTCTGAGATGACCCGATAATGAAAAAACATAAAATACCAGACAAATCCCCAGCAAATAATTGAGATACAACGGCTGAAATTGGCTATATAACCCGATGTATGAATCTATATGTTACTATACATACAGTAGTCTAATATACGTCCACTCTCAACGTTGTTCAACGGCTAGTTCCTAAACCTTTAGGCATTGACATATAGTGGCAGTTACAAAAATGTTTTAAATTATGTAAAGAAGTATTTTAAAAGCGAATTGGGTTAATTAAAGCATTTCTCAACAAATTACGAAATTTCATATTTTGTATTGTCCTCCGTCCTATATGTTATATTTAGTAAAAATATCCTATTACACTAAGAAGTAAGATAAAAAAAAGTTCCATTCTCTTACGACTAAACTGACCGAGTAATAAATGTTTAAAGTTGAAGGTTCTTTCTTGCTGCGAAATATGGTCATTTACAAATTTACTAGAAATATAAATAATCGTCAGATATAAAAAAAATAATAGTTGGGAGTAAAATTAACATTAAATTATAAATTTGGAATGTATTTCCATTGTGACATATTAAAGTAAAAAAGACAACTTTTACTAAACATTATAAGTAAAAAAATAACAGATCTTTTATTAAATGAAATAAGGAAAAGCAATATTCCCAATTCTATACAAAATGATACATACAATAGACTCCCTTAAATCCGCGACCCTAAAATCCGCGAACGCCTAAAATCCGCGTATTTTTTCAGATGTAAACAATGAAATTTACAGTTAAGCTGAAGGAACAAAATTCAGGATGGCGCCGAAATCAGCGATTATAGCAATGTTTTTTTTACTAAATTTTTTGTTAATCATTCTCTTTTGGTTATTACAGCTGATTTATTACTAAATAAATTTACATTACTTTTGATTTTGATATAAATTAGCATATCTATATGATGACGTATCGATCTTACGATCGCTTTACCACTAGATGGCAGCATAGGACTTTTGGAATCGAATTGAATCGATTTCGTCGGTAATAATTTAATATTGTTCTAAATTTTTATTTTACATAATTATTTTAATAATTACTTACGTTTAAACTAATAAATTATTTTAATATGTTACTTATTTTAATGTTTCACTTTATTGTAAGCATTCATTATAATTACCCTTTCTTAACTACCAATCGAATTACTGTTTCAAAAATGTAAACAAATCAATGACCAGAAATCCGTAAAATTCTAAAATCCGCACAACCTCTGGTCCCAAGCTATGCGGATTTGAGGGAGTCTACTGATTGTCCTCCGTCCTATATGTTATATTTAGTAAAAATATCCTATTACACTAAGAAGTAACATAAAAAAAAGTTCCATTCTCTTACGACTAAACTGACCGAGTAATAAATGTTTAAAGTTGAAGGTTCTTTCTTGCTGCGAAATATGGTCATTTACAAATTTACTAGGAATATAAATAATCGTCAGATATAAAAAAAAAATAATAGTTGGGAGTAAAATTAACATTAAATTATAAATTTGGAATGTATTTCCATTGTGACATATTAAAGTAAAAAAGACAACTTTTACTAAACATATAAGTAAAAAAATAACAGATCTTTTATTAAATGAAATAAGGAAAAGCAATATTCCCAATTCTATACAAAAGGATACATATTTTAAAACGCTATTAAATTATCTAATCTAAAACTTAACTAATAAACATTAAAGTTTTCTCAAAACTTGCTCTGGAATACAGAAATGTATACTCGAAATAAATTTTTCTAATACTTTAAGCACTTTGAGTGCGATCTCTCAAGTATGACTAGACTCTTCTGTGTTGATATGCAAAATATTGCCATAAGTGATGCAATTCAATGTTCCATAACTCGGTCAATTTAGTCTTAGAGGAATGAGACATCTTTATGTCTTACTTGTTAGTATAACAGGATATGTTTACTAAATATCACTTACCGGACTGAGGACAGTATAGAAATTTTTATTTCGTAACTTTTTAAGAAATAGTTTTATTGGCCAAAACGACTTTTAAAATAATTTTTTAGCTCATTTAAAACATTTGTGTAAATGGAACTATATTTCCATGACACTCTCTATACATCTCTTCGCCGTTTGCAATAAAGTATGAATATATATAATTATTTTCACATTTACATTTTCTATTTCTCATTCATATATTAAATGCATTACCGTAAATCGAGGCTCTATTATATGTTGAAATTAATGAAGCAGGAAATAAATTTTAGCTTGATACAAAAATAATTTAATTAATAATAGTGAAAAAACTCTCTGCGCAGACATTTATAAAAAATACACACCAAATGTTTTTTAATACGAAGATCAAAGGAAGCACTAAGCAGTTCGATTTCCACATGTTCTGTCTGTTCTTGATTCTTATTACTTTCAGGCAACTATTATTTGTGAGTAATTGAATGAACTTAGAAGAGGAGCACACGCGAGTTCTCGACAGAATATAAGGTATTCTGTAACATCCGCTTGTTGTGCCGATTGGAAGTGCCCGAAAAGCTCAATTTTTTGTCTCAGACTAAAGTATGAAATTTTAATTATTTTTTGAAAAGAAATAAAGAATAATACATGCATTCTGTATAGTATAAAAATATAAAAATAAAATTTCTTACGCTTTTTAAAAATTAAGTAAATTTTTAAATTTTCCAAACCTGATACGAATATCCATTAATAAGAAAATATTTTTAAATAGTGTAGAAATATTGTACAAAGATTTCTTTTAAAATTTCGTTATAATAGTTTTTTTTTATTATTATTTTATAAACTGTTTTTTTGGTTATATTTTTAAGCTCTAATGAAATAATGGTAAAATATATGACATTATAGTATGAAAAAGGGCCATTACAAGTGTAAGAAATATTTATAAAGTTTTGTTAAGTTACTGCTGACTATTTGTCATTTAAAAAGATGAAGCCTGTTATGACCATCAATTTTGCATGCTGAATTAAAAAAAAAAAAAAAAAAAAAAAAAAAACATTCCGTGCTTTCGTAATTATATTATAATTGCATGTTTGGAAAATTAGGGTGAAACCGTATAGTTATGTGAAAACTGATAGATTAGTTTTGTCTGAATATAATCAGATCTCCAGCGAATAAGGGTTGAAATAATCAACTCTAGATAAAATGAAAAACTTCAACTTTCTTTTGTATGAACGCATTATGAGTTATTGAAACATTTTATATTATATTATGTACACTGTTAAAGATTTTGCAGCATTCTGGCAAGTCATTCGACCGTTTTTTGAAAAAAAAGGTTTCATAACCCTAATTTAACTACATTCTGACCATAAAATGGCCAATAATATGGTCAGAATAGTGTTAAAATTACTGTTGTGAAAGCGTTTTCGGAAACAAACGGTCAAATGACCTGCCAGAATGCTGCAAATTTTTAACAGTGTAGTACAACGCTTGTTAAACTCTTAGTTCGCGCTGCCTCCTTTCTTACTTTATCTATTTCCGTGCAGAGCAATGATAAGATATTTTTCTTATAGATATACAATACGTGATACGCACGTTAAAAATTTATACTGTAAAGGTCTGTCAAAAAGAAAACGGTATCCTGTTTTAAACGAAAAAATTCATGGTCGTGCAAAAGAAATATCATAAGATTATACATTATATGCTGGAAACCTGTATAATACGCATTTTTTAAGGTGTCGTAGCGATTGCATTTTCGTATGTGTATTTTTAATAAGCAATATTACAGTAGAACCTCGATTGTCCGAAGTAATTGGGACTGACCATCTTTCGGAAAATCGAAAATTTCGGATAATTGAGAATGCTTCAATTTTAAAATTAAGGAGGAATATATGCAATATTTCTTAGTATGGTGACAAGTGCTTAATAAAAATAAAGGAATAGCAAAATAGAAATAACAATAAATTACCTGAATTTTAATTTTGAAATTAAGTACCTTTAACATATATGACAAGGGTTTGGTAAAAATGTTTTGTTTGTCGCAGCTTCAATTGTCTTTGCTTTGAAACTCTATCAGAGAGTTTTCTAATATTGTTAGTTCACCAGTATCATAGTCATTCTGCTGCTCCAACCATGCCAAACCTTTTGAAAAACATTCGAAGACTTCAGAATTGTTAATTCGTTTTCTTCGTTCCACTCCGCAGCTCAAGTTAAATTCAAAGGAACTCTAACAAATGTAATAAAAAATATTTATATGTACCCGTAGTTCGGAAAGGAAAGCTTGAACACAAGGAATGTGGTGGTAAAAAAAAAAAAAAAAAACTTTTAAAATGGATTTGCATACAAGGAATGTGGTTATAGAAAAAAAGCTTTTTAAATTGATTTGTGCACATGGAATGTGATAGTAGAAAAGAAAAACAAAAGCTTTAAAAATTGATTTCGTTTAACGGAGACTCTCGGTTAAAAGAGTTTCGGAAAAAAGAGATTCTACTGTAATTATAAATTTTATTGTATTTTTTTACTGTTTCCTTAATTTTTCTTTAGTTTTACTCTGAAGATATTTTTTAGGTTATATATGCGTAACAAAAATAGATTGAACATGAAACCTTTGCAAGAACCGAAAAAAGATTTGTTTCGGATCACTTTAAGTCCACCACAATTCAAGTATCGCTAGTATTGCCTTTTTAATAAGAATTTATTTAACTATGAAACTTTCTTTAGCATTTCTTAATGCCTATTTATGACTTTCTGAGTGATTCTCAATCACTTCGAAGAAAGACCGGATTTCCTACCGTAGGATAAAACTGGATATAGGAAAACATTGCTGGTAAAGGTGGTAAACAATGATTGTACAAGAAGCAAGCAAATTTTCATGAACACAAGAGATTTAAAATTTCCTCATTCTAAAAAAGAGGTGATATCATTTTCTTTAAATGTTAAACCATTATACTTAAAATTGAAAATTTGTTAATGAAGTTTTTTGGTTAATGTTGAAAAATATATTTTCAGTTGTAAAATTAAGTTTAAACTATTTCATCTCCTGTAGGTGTAATATATTAGGCTGTCACAGAAGTTTCTGTCGAATTTAAGGGGTCTCAGGACTCTTAAAATTGGAAAAAATGAAAAAAAAGGACCAATTTCAACATCTAATATCTTAAAATGTATTTGATATAAGACACAATTTTAAATGGGAATGAAAGATACAAGTATGTTCTTTCATTTCAAATATTTGAAAAATTGCAAGATGCAGAATTAGCATTTACAGGTGGCTCACAACTGTCAGACACTTAAGGAGCAGAAAATTGGCATAACAGTTTATGCGCACGATTACAAAATAAATTTCGCAACTAGAATGAAAATTTTGGTATCTACTTATACCTCAGATTATAATAATTGCACTGAACCGAAATAAATTTGTATTTAATGCATTTTTATATTTTTAATACAAAGTTGTATTTAGCTAATGCAAAATTTAGAAAATTTCAACAATATAAAACCTAAAAAATATTTTCTTTTACGAAAAAAAAAGATATTTTAGGTTCAGTTTATACAGAGTAACATGAAACATATGTTTTGAAAATTTCCTGCAAAAATATTCAGAAGTTTTTGAGATATCGGGCGCGGAATGTCCAAAAACGTCATTTGGGTAAAAATGACTTCAAAGCTTTGGAAACACCTCTTCAGCTATTGAGCGAGTATAATTCTAAATGCTGTTCTAATGGGAATTTCAAGATAACAATTATATCAAAATGTTCAGAAAACATAGAAGTTTAACATATAAAAAAATTAAAATTTCGAAAATTTTAGAGCTTTGAGAGTCCTGAGACCCATTAAGAGATATTTTTTTAATCCCTCTCGCATCACTTTCTGAAAACAAATGTCTTTTAGATATAGTTTGACAAGATCTACAAAAGAAATATACTACAGAATATATTTTTAGCTCACAGGCCATCAAAGCACGAGACTTAATGTGCCCGCCGGTTCTGCATGTATGTACGTAATGCGATAACTCTTCATAGAAACATCCGATTTGCTTCATTTTTTTCTAGGTTCATTCAGATAAGGCGCTTCCCTGATTAGCTTTGGAGATCATTGGTTAAGTATAAAGGGGGTAAGGGGTCTAACCCACCCTAATTTTGATATGGGTTTTTCATGCAGAATTATTCGATTTGCTCCAAATTTGGTATAACGGTTTATTATGTTAAGGAGCTTCCCTGATTAGATTTGGAGGTTCATTAGTTAAGTATAAAGAGGGGAAAGGGGAGGCTACCCCCTCCTTAGCTTAAATAAATGCGTTTTACATGCAGAATTATTCGATTTGTTGCAAATTTGGTATACCGGTTTATTAGGTTAAGGAGCTGCCTTGTTTAGATTTGGAGGTTCATTAGGTAAGTATAACGGAGGGGAGAGGAGGTAGTTCCCGCTTTAATTCAGATAAATGATTTTCCATGCAGAGTTATTCGATTTAATCCAAATTTGGTATACATTTTTATTATGTTAAGGAGCTTTCCTGATTAGATTTGGAGGTTCATTAGTTAAGTATAAAGAGAGGAAGACGGGCTACCCCCTCCTTAATATAGCTAAATGGATTTTTCATGCAGAATTATTCGATTTGCTCCAAATTTGGTATACCGGTTTATCAGGTTAAGAAGCTACCATGATTAGATTTGGAGGTTCATTAATTAAGTATAGAGGGGGTACGGGGGCTAGTCACAGCCTTAATTTAGATAAATGGGTTTTTCATGCAGAGTTATTTGATTTGCTCCAAATTTGGTATACTAGTTTAGATGTTAAGGAGATGCCTTGATTAGATTTGGAGGTTTATTGGTTAAGTATGAAAGGGGGTAAGGAGGTCCACCTTAATTTAGATAAATATTTTTTTCATGCAGAATTATTCGATTTCCTTCAAATTTGATATATCGGTTTATTCCGATACGGCGTTTCCTTCGTTAGATTTGGAGGTTCATTGGTTAAGTATAAAAGAGGGAAAGGGAGCAAGTCCCCTCCCAATTTAGATAAATGGGTTTTCATGCAGAATTATCCAATTTACTTCAATTTTTTTTCTAGGTTCATTCTGATAAGTAGCTTCCGTGATTAGATTAGAAGGTTCATTGATTAAGCATAAAAGGGAAATGGGGAAGCTCCCCTCCCCCTTTAATTTAGCGAAATGGGTTTTTTTATACAGAATTATCTGATTTGCTTCAAATTTGGTATACAGGTTTGTTATGATAAAGTGCTTCCTTGATTAGATTTGATTGTTCATTGATTAAGTATAAAGGTGGTAACGGAGGCTAATCCCCCTTCACTTATTTTTTGAAGGGCATTACTCTTTGAAATAAGAGTATAATATACAATTAGTGTGAATAGCCTGTGAGCTCAATGCCATCAGTTTAATTGGGCATTTTTATTTTTATTTTTTAATACAGTGGCACGAACATAAAATGAAAATAGTCGCTTGCGTCCGCCTAACCGATCACCTGAGGGGGCGCAACGTTCTATACCGCAATTTCCCTCTGCGAATAAGATCCTTTTTTTTAACACTGGTCCCCGCCGACGAAAGTTAGATACTTTATGACATTGTGGGAAGCAAACAATCCTGGTCTATCCTAGGAGAAAATCCCTTTCCTGTCGCTAAACCCAGCATCCACCAGAAGAAAATTTTGCTGTTTATTTGATTGGATTGGATGTAATGTTCCCAGGTGTCCAGCTTAAATTGTGGCACCAAATGCGCTGAACACCAATATTTTAATTATATTTGTCTTATCGAATAGTAGACTTGTCTAAGATTAAAGATATCGAGGAAGACTGTAAGAAATTAGTGATGTCCAGAGCATTTGGGGCTCCGATTTACGCGGGACATCTGGCAACAGTAATTTGAAGGCTGTTATCTACTACGCGTTACTTCCGCCAAACTTGACAATGAACTATGAAAAATACTGCTTACAACTCGACTATCTGAAGGCAGCAATAGTCAAGAAATGCCGCGAATTAGCAAACAAACTAGACGTTGTTTTCCTGCCAAGCCAAATGTATTTTTTGGCTCTCAAAAACAAATTCGTTGCATTTGATTGAGACATTTCTCAGCAACTTCTCTTCTCTAAGGACATTGCTCAGTCCGACTAGTATTTGTTTCCTTCTCCCAAAAATTTCCTTCGCACAAAAAGCAAACAACAACAACAAAAAAAACCACTTTTTGAATAACATGAAATATTATTTCTCTAGGTATTTTGCACAATACGTTTTGTACGAAGTCATTATGAAACGTCCGGAGAAATGACGAAGGTTGTCGAATAGAATGGTACATATATAATCCAATAAGATTTCACCGTTTTCGACATTTCACACAGTTAAGTTTTTGTAAAAAAGAAAAAAAAATTGGACAACCTTATACACTGGTTTCTAAAAATTAAGGAAAAACAACAAAAGTAGCGATTACTCAAAATGTTACAAGTAGATTTTAATAAAACTGGGCCACAATACACAACACATAATAAGGTATAAAATAACATTAAAAGAAATTACCAGACGATTGTGGTGTTTCAGAAATTAACAAAATTGTAAAATAAAGAAAATAAATCTGTCAATTTGGTATAGGAAAAGTACCTTTAATATGGAGTATGATCACCCCTAGAAGCAACACATTACATATAGCAGTGTGTCATACTGTCAATTATGCGATTGATAAGTTCGCTGGGAAGTGCGAGCCATTGCTCTTGTAAAGCAGTTGTAAGCGGCGCAAGGATCTGAGGAGGGGGATTGAGAGCAGCAACAAATCTTCCAAAAGCCTCCCAAACATTCTTGATGGGATTCAAGTCCAGTGATTGAGCTGGCCATTCCATGCGCTGAATTGTTTGGTGCTGAAGATAATCTTCTACGATGTGAGCACTGTGGGGTCTAGCATTATCGTACCGTAACAGAAAATTATTACCTATTGCACCGGCATAAGGGCTCACATAAGCATCAAGAATGTCATATCTATAGAAGTAAGCATTCACAGTTCCACGTGGAAAGACATATGGGTCTGTACGTCCGCCCAAAGAGATACCATCTCAAACACAGACACTGCCTCCTCCATACGAATCTCATTTACGGATGTTTGATGGATGATAGTGGGTTTCCTGTCCCCTCTAAATCAAACAATGCATACTATCGCTTTGAAGGCTAAACTGGAGTTCATCCGTGCATAGAATACGCCTCCATTGATCAGCAATACAATGGACATGTTGATGTGCCCAACTTAAACGTTCCATCCGGTGACATTAAGTGAGCGGCACACAAATGTCTGGTCGCATCGCATAACGACCACCTTCATGAAGCCTCCTACGCACAGCAGACATTGATACCAATCTTTCAGTGGCTGCAACAAGGGAGGCTCTAAGGTGAAAGGGGGTAGCTGTTCTATTCCTTCTCACACATAACCGCAAATATCGGTCATCGGTGCTTGTCGTAGCTATTGACCGTCCTTGGATAAATCTTCTCGAGACCGAACCAGTGGTTTGAAATTGTTTCCAAAGCCTATGAACAACAGAAGGACTCAGATGTAACCATCTGGCCACCTCTGTCTGACTTTAGCCTACCTCCAATCTTCCTATAGCTCTATATCGCAGTTACGCGGACAAATGATACCTCAAGATCTTACTAACAAATTGGCTATCTCAGTTTTATTATCTCATAATCATAGCGACACGAGCAGCAGTACTCTCTAGTATGCATTTTTATAATCTTCACAAATGACAAATTCGATTGCAGCGCCTCTAATTTGCATTTTGTAATTTTATTTAGCATGTTTTAGTTAGCAACATATGCAAATTTCATACGAATAGGTTAATTTTTGAAGGAGTTACCGCTCATTTTGTGATTTTTCCTTAATATTTGTAAACCAGTGTATATACGCGGACATAACCATATGTAGTGTAAGAGCTAAAGTTTTTCGTTTTCCTAAACAATGCATTTATTAATAATAATGTGATAACTCAATCACATCCATGTTCTGATGTTACTATACAACTAAAAGTGCAGATTCTTTCTACAAATTGTCATTAAATTATGCTGGTCATACTGGCGTTAAGAAGCAGTTGATAATAACGAATCTGACTTTTCTTACATAATAATCCGAATCATGAATCTGACTTAATTTACTTATATAATATCTACACATGCAATGATAAGATATTTTTCTTATATATATACAATACGTGATACGCACGTTAAAAATTTATACTGTAAAGGTCTGTCAAAAAGAAAACGATATCCTGTTTTAAACGAAAAAAATTCATGTTCGTGCAAAAGAAATATCATAAGATTATACATTATATGCTGGAAACCTGTATAATACGCATTTTTTAAGATGTCGTAGCGATTGCGTTTTCGTATGTGTATTTTTAATAAGCAATATTACAGTAGAATCTCGATTGTCCGAAGTAATTGGGACCGACCATCTTTCGGAAAATCGAAAATTTCGGATAATCGAGAATGCTTCAATTTTAAAATTAAGGAGGAATATATGCAATATTTCTTAGTATGGTGACAAGTGCTTAATAAAAATAAAGCAATAGCAAAATAGAAATAATAATAAATTACCTGAATTTTAATTTTGAAATTAAGTACCTTTAACATATATCACAAGGGTTTGGAAAAAATGTTTTGTTTGTCGCAGTTTCAATTGTCTTTGCTTTGAAACTCTATCAGAGAGTTTTCTAATATTGTTAGTTCACCAGTATCATAGTCTTTCTGCTGCTCCAACCATGCCAAACCTTTTGAAAAACATTCGAAGGCTTCAGAATTGTTAATTAGTTTTCTTCGTTCCACTCCGCAGCTCAAGTTAAATTCAAAGGAACTCTAAGAAATGTAATCAAAAATATTTATATGTACCCGTAGTTCGGAAAGGAAAGCTTGAACACAAGGAATGTGATAATAATAATAAAAAAAAAAAACTTTCAAAATGGATTTGCATACAAGGAATGTGGTAGTAGAAAAAAAGTTTTTTAAATGGATTTGTGCACATGGAATGTGATAGTAGAAAAAAAAAAAGCTTTAAAAATTGATTTCGTTTAACGGAGAGTTTCGGTTAAAAGAGTTTCGGATAAAAGAGATTATACTGTAATTATAAATTATATTGTTTTTTTTACTGTTTCCTTAATTTTTCTTTAGTTTTACTCTCAAGATATTTTTTAGGTTATATATGCGTAACAAAAATAGATTGAACATGAAACCTTTGCAAGAACCGAAAAAAGATTTGTTTCGGATCACTTTAAGTCCACCACAATTCAAGTATCGCTAGTATTGCATTTTTAATAAGAATTTATTTAACTATGAAACTTTCGTTAGCATTTCTTAATGCATATTTATGACTTTCTGCGTGATTCTCAATCCCTTCGAAGAAACACCGGATTTCCTACCGTAGGATAAAACTGGATATAGGAAAACATTGCTGGTAAAGGTGGTAAACAATGATTGTACAAGAAGCAGGCAAAATTTCATGAACACAAGAGATTTAAAATTTCCTCATTCTAAAAAAGAGGTGATATCAGTTACTTTAAATGTTAAATCATTATACTTAAAATTGAAAATTTGTGGAAGAGATGTTATATATTCCCGCGGCCTCCATCTTGGATATTTTCTTGGCGTGAAAACCCCTTTTCTGCCAAGTAAAATTCGCCAAGCATATTTATGCGCATGTTAGGCTTAACAGGGTTGCCAAAACACGTCACTCGTCGGGATTGCCTTATCGATAAACGCCAACAAAACATCGCCGAGAAATCCAAGATGGCGGCCGCGGGAATATATATCATCTAAGCCATATTTGTTATTGAAGTTTTTTGGTTAATGTTGAAAAATATATTTTGTTGTAAAATTAAGTCTAAACTATTTCATCTCCTGTAGGTGTAATATATTAGGCTGTCACAAAAGTTTCTATCGAATTTAAGGGGTCTCAGGACTCTTAAAATTGGAAAAAATGAAAAAAAAAGGACCATATTCAACATCTAATATCTTAAAATGTATTTGATATTAAGACACAATTTTAAATGGGAATGAAAGATACAAGTATGTTCTTTCATTTCAAATATTTGAAAAATTTCAAGATGCAGAATAAGCATTTACAGGTGGCTCAAAACTATCAGACATTTGAGGAGCAGAAAATTGGTATAACAGCTTATGCGCACGATTACAAAATAAATTTCGCAACTAGAATGAAAATTTTGGTATCTACTTATACCTCAGATTATAATAATTACACTGAACCGAAATAAATTTGTATTTAACGCATTTTTATATTTTTAATACAAAGTTGTACTTAGCTAATGCAAAATTTAGAAAATTTCAACAATATAAAACCTAAAAAATATTTTCTTTTACGATAAAAAAGAAATTTTAGGTTCAGTTTATACAGAGTAACATGAAACATATGTTTTGAAAATTTCATGCAAAAATATTCAGAAGTTTTTGAGATATCGTGCGCGTTATGTCCAAAAACGTCATTTGGGGGAAAATGACTTCAAAGTTTTGGAAACACCTCTTCAGCTATTGAGCGAGTATAATTCTAAATGCCATAACTTCTGTTCTAATGGGAATTTCAAGATAACAATTATATAAAAATATTCAGAAAACATAGACGTTTAACATATAAAAAATTAAATTTTCGAAAATTTTAGAGCTTTGAGAGTCCTGAGACCCCTTAAGTGATATTTTTTTAATCCCTTTCGCATCACTTTCTGAAAACAAATGTCTTTTAGATATACTTTGACAAGATCTACAAAAGAAATATACTACAGAATATCTTTTTAGCTCACAGGCCATCAAAGCACGAGACTTAATGTGCCCGCCGGTTCTGTATGTATGTACGTAATGCGATAACTCTTCATAGAAACATCCGATTTGCTTCATTTTTTTCTAGGTTCATTCAGATAAGGCGCTTCCCTGATTAGTTTTGGAGATCATTGGTTAAGTATAAAGGGGGAAATGGGTCTAACCCGCCCTAATTTTGATAAATGGGTTTTTCATACTGAATTATTCGATTTGCTCCAAATTTGGTATAACGGTTTATTATGTTAATGAGCTTCCCTGATTAGATTTGGAGGTTCATTAGTTAAGTATAAAGAAGGGAAAGGGAAGGCTATCCCCTCCTTAGCTTAAATAATTGCGTTTTACATGCAGAATTATTCGATTTGTTCCAAATTTGGTATACCGGTTTATTAGGTTAAGGAGCTGCCTTGGTTAGATTTGGAGGTTCATTAGGTAAGTATAAAGGAGGGGGGGGTAGTTTCCGCTTTAATTCAGATAAATGATTTTCCATGCAGAGTTAATCGATTTAATCCAAATTTGGTATATCTTTTTATTATGTTAAGGATCTTCCCTGATTAGATTTGGAGGTTCATTGGTTAAGTATAAAGAGAGGAAGGGGGGCTACCCCCACCTAAACATAGATAAATGGATTTTACATGCAGAATTATTCGATTTGCTCCAAATTTGGTATACCGGTTTATCAGGTTAAGAAGCTACCATGATTAGATTTGGAGGTTCATTAACTAAGTAAAGAAGGGGTACGGGAGTTAGTCACTGCCTTAATTTAGATAAATGGGTTTTTCATGCAGAGTTATTCGATTTGCTCCAAATTTGGTATACTGGTTTAAGATGTTAAGGAGATGCCTTGATTAGATTTGGAGGTTTATTGGTTAAGCATGAAGGAGGGTAAGGAGGCCCGCCTAAATTTAGATAAATATTTTTTTCCATGCAGAATTATTCGATTTCCTTCAAATTTGATGTATCGGTTTATTCCGATACGGCGTTTCCTTCGTTAGATTTGGAGGTTCATTGGTTAAGTATAAAAAAGGGAAAGGGCGCAAGTCCCCTCCCAATTCAGATAAATGGGTTTTCATGAAGAATTATCCAATTTACTTCAATTTTTTCCAGGTTCATTCTGATAAGTAGCTTCCGTAATTAGATTAGAAGGTTCATTGATTAAGCATAAAGGGGAAATGGGGAAGCTCCCCCCCCCCCACTTAATTTAGCGAAATGGTTTTTTTATGCAGAATTATCTGATTTGCTTCAAATTTGGTATTCCGGTTTGTTATAATAAAGAGCTTCCTTGATTAGATTTGGTTGTTCATTGATTAAGTATAAAGGTGGTAACGGAGGCTAATACCCCTTCACTTATTTTTTGAAGGGCATTACTCTTTTAAATAAGAGTATAATATACAATTAGTGTGAAAGCCTGTGAGCTCAATGCCATCAGTTTAATTGGGCATTTTTCTTTTTATTTTTTAATACAGTGGCACGAACATAATATGAAAATAGTCGCTTGCGTCCGCCTAACCGATCACCTGAAGGGGCGCAACGTTCTATACCGCAATTTCCCTCTGCGAATAAGATCCTTTTTTTTTTTTAAGACTGGTCCCCGCCGACGAAAGTTAGATACTTTATGACATCGTGGGAAGCAAACAATCCTGGTCTATCCTAGCCAAAAATCCCTTTCCTGTCGCTAAACCCAGCATCCATCAGAATAAAGTATTGCTGTCTATTTGATTGAATTGGATGTAGTGTTACCAGGTGTCCAGCTTAAATTGTGGCACCAAATGCGCTGAGAACCAGTATTTTAATTATATTTGTCTTATCGAATTGTAGACTTGTCTAAGATTAAAGACATCGAGATAAACTGTAAGAAATTAGTGATGTTCAGAGCATTTGGGGCTCCGATTTACGCGGGACATCTGGCAACAGTAATTGGAAAGCTGTTATCTACTACGCGTTACTTCCGCCAAACTTGATAATGAACTATGAAAAATACTGCTTACAACTCGACTATCTGAAAGCAGCAATAGTCAAGAAATGCCACGAATTAGCAAACAAACTAGATGTTGTTTTCCTGCCAAGCCAAATGTATCTTTTGGCTCTCAAAAACAAATTCGTTGCATTTGATTGAGACATTTCTCCTCTCTTAGCCTGTATCAATACAGGTCTGATATACACTTATACTGCTATCAGCAGAGGAACTGTAAATGTGCTGTGGAAGATACCTGTTACAAAACTGTATGTTGAATTCATAGAAAAGTCAGATATTGTTGACGACAGTTCTTTATTTGAATTCTATTTCATTCAATTACTTTATAAAAATACAGATTTAAGTTGAAAAATATTCAGAGCCAACTTTGTTTAAAAATAGCTAAGTGAATCATTAAAAATAACTTTGGTTAAAACCGGATTAACTTCAATACACCTGGAGCTTTTCAAAACAGCTTAAATTTAAATCATAGCTAAAACCGTTTTCTAAAAACATCGTAAAACTCAAACTAAATATCTTACTGTAACTTAAACTCAAACATATTAAAATCATAATGAGAACTTTAAAGAAATGAACAGAAAAGAGAGAGCGCGGCAATTGATCAGCGAAACGCAATTTATACCTTTGAACTGGACGATTCCATTTTACAAAAAGGGTAGACCCGAGAATAGTCGACTACGGAACGGCTAACGCCATCTATGAAACACTTTAAATTTAATGTCAGTTCTTTTAAATTAATTTACGTTATAGGAAACAATTAACATTATATTGCAGGTGATGAAGGTATTGCTTTTAAAATAAAGAAGTTCTATAAGCATTAAAATGTAAAAAGGAAAGCTATTAAATCAATATAAGTTTACGTAAAGTTTAAACCCATATTAGCCATAAGTGACAAGTAAAATCGGTTGAATAGATAACATCCTCAACTTCTCTACTCTACGGACATTGCTCAGTCCTACTACTATTTGTTTCCTTCTCCCAAAAATTTCCTTCGCACAAATAGCAAACAACAACAACAACAAAAAAAACCACTTTTTGAATAACATGAAATATTATTTCTCTAGGTATTTTGCACAATACGTTTTGTACGAAGTCATTATGAAACGTCCGGAGAGATGACGAAGGTTGCCGAATAGAATGATAAATATATAATACAATAAGATTTCACCGTTTTCGACATTTCACACAGTTAAATTTTTGTAAAAAAGAAAAAAAATGGACAATCTTATGTATACGCGGACTTAACCCATTGGCAGTGTAAGAGCTAAAGTTTTTCGTTTTCCTAAACGATGCATTTATTAATAATAATGTGATAACTCAATCCCATCCATGTTCTGATGTTACTATACAACTAAAAGTGCAGATTCTTTCTACAAATTGTCATTAAATTATGCTGGACATACTGGCGTTAAGAAGCAGTTGATAATAACGAATCTGACTTTTCTTACATAATAATCCGAATCATGAATGTGACTTAATTTACTTATGTAATATCTATACATGCCATCCTCCGGCTTTATTCAAAACATACTTTGATCCAAAAAATCTGTTTAATTTAATGAGTGTTATATTGAATGTGATAGTTATTTCAAATCTACTTAATTTCATTCGCTAAGTAAAAAATCTGCTTCGAAATGTGTTTCATGGATTTAAAAAAAAATGTCGGAGATTTGCATGTATGATAAATGTAATGCATCCAAACATTTATTTATACTGTGCACTTACACTACTTATTTGCACTGTGCACTTGCACATTTTTGGGGTATAACAGTGTACAACAGTGGTTTTGTCCTAGAACTAAAATTAGTTGATTCTAGATCAGTTTTTAGCGCTGATTCCGAATATGCTTTCCGTTTATCTCTATGTGGTCCAGGTTTGGAGAAAATTTGCATATTTAAATTTATGCAAATTTAAGCTTTTTGTGCTATTTTATGTAAATTTTAGATACAATATATGTCACATCTAATGACGTTTTCTAGATAATGACTACTTGACTATTTGCTTCAGATAAATGTCACGATTTGCATATGCTTAACATTTATTTATCAATTATTAAGCCTAATTTGCATATTTTGCAATGGTGTAATATTTACATCACTATCAACTTTAAAATAGTTACCACAGAATTGACGTAATGTTTTTCTAATATAGATGTTTATGCTGAATTCAAATCGGCAGTCTGTTTTTTTTATGTCATGTCTAGTTTTTGAGTAAGATGAATTGCTACTTTTGCACGGCATTAACACAGGTTTGATATAAGATGCTTTTTAGAGGTATACAATTCATTGACAAAAAGGTGAACAGGGTCAGATTCATATCGGAGACATTAACAAAAATGTATATAATCGAAAAAAAATAAGTAGTAGAATCAATCCTAAGTAGTTGAAGTTTATCATACAAAGTATCATGAGAAAATATTTCTAGCTTTTTTGACCAAAAACTAAAATTTTACTTTTATCAAAAACTAGACGTGATAGAAGGAAACAGATACAAGATTTAAAATCAGCTCAAGAAAAAACTGGTTTAGAAACATATTAGCGTACTCTTGCGGGAGAAATATTTGAACGTCAAGAAACATTATTAGAAAAACATGAAAAATATGCAAATTAGGTACAATATTTCACTGTCACATGTCAGATATAATCTCAGAAACAACGTTTTTGTGAAGTAGATTAGGTAGTTATCATAACATAAAACAAAAAAACCTTGTCTGATATTGTTTTATATCTTAAGTTTGAAAATAATTGTATAAAAGTTACTAAATTTGCATAAATTGAAATATGCAAATATCTCTCAAACTTGACGTGCTGGAGTAAATCTAAAACTAGATCCGGATTCAGCACAAAAAATTGCATAAAAAACAGCTAATTTCTGTTTTAGGACAGAGAAAAAAGTTCAAATTTATTGACCAGTGTAGTATAACAAAATATGCAAAAATACCGGGCGTGGTGAGAGTTAGGCATTTGCAAAGTACAGTACTGCAACAGCCATTAGCAATGTGTTAAAAAAATTCAAAATATTTCTTCATTTCATAATTTTAGTTTCTCCTTTCTGAATGTGATTCGAGTACAACAGTCAAAATATAACGATTTACTACTTATTGTGTTCAATAATTTTAAAAACTAATTCCCTGGTTTTTTTTTTTTTTTTTGTTGTTGTTGTTTTCATTTCTAATGTATACTTGTTTGACAAAAACTAATGTTCATAAACAATGCACGTTGATGTTGCAAGAGCAATATCTTTCTTTATTTCGGTGTTTTTTTATGAATACTAATATTCCATATTTCACATAGATGTGTTTATCAACGTTTTTATATTTGCTATAATGATTCCATGAAACGCTTGAAAAATCTTAAAATTAATAAGAACGTCGTGAAAATTTTCAAATATTGTATATGTAATCAACTGGCTTCAGAAATTTTCTTTAAAAAATGATTATTTTAGAGCGATTCATTATATTTTGAAAAAGGGATGTATTGCATTATTTTTCCAATTAGCGTAAATGACAAATAAAAATAATATAGCATTTTCAATGTACGAAAAATAATGACGTATTAAAATAGGTATTTTTCAACGCATTTAAATTTAATAACAATTTACAAATGTTATACATACTTAATAAATTTAATTGTATCATAAATTTAAAAAGTGTTATTTAATTTAATAGGTATTATAAATTTAATATTATATAATGAAGAACAATGCATATTTCAAAATTACGCATCTTTAAGCAGAGAAAAATACCTTTGAAAAGGTCTTTCGGCTTAGAATTAATATGCTGTATTAAGTTTTCCCTAGATACATAATTACTCTTAATAACTATGAGATACTTTTTTTTCTAAAAAATTATTTATTAATAAATATTGGACATTTTGTACCTTTTAAAAATTTTATTTTGTCATCTACATTCATAACCCTATGTTAATTTAAAATTAAAATTAACTTATAAAGAGGGTGTTGTTTAAAATATTTAACAATATATCAGTTACGATTATACATATATTGTATTATTTTAACATATTCATTAAATTTTATTGTGCATTTTTTCAATTATTTTATAAAAGATAAAAATATGAAATTTCAGTATAAAAATTCATCTGGATTGTCTTTTTATTATCAGTCATTTGAGAGATATGCACCTGTATTAAATGTTTAAAAATTCTCATATTATTTTACTCCAATAAATAAAAATACGTTAATGTAAGGAAATATGAGTAGGATCTATCAACTAAAGTTTTAAATTAACAATAAATATAAAATGCATAAGCTACTTCTTTTACAAAAGACGGATTTTTTTTAATCATAAGCATAAAGCTATGCAAATAATAATTTGGCAACATTATATTTTGTAAAATATCAAAAGAATAAACACATTTATCATGTTGATACTCAATTTCAGATAAGAATAGCTTCATATATATGCAAATTGGTTCAATTCCTTCCTCTCAGGAGAAAAAGTAATCATTTTGATCACTATTTTACTATTTGTTATGCATCAGAAAACCTTTTTTTAAGCAGCTTGAAGAAGAAAGTGTTTTATGTTAATACAACAATTTAAATAGTCACATGAATGTAATTCTTTAAAGCTTAGCATGATACACATATTATTGTTTCTTTATAAATATGATGCATGCTTTTTCATAGGATAAATATGGGTCTTGTGTTTATAGAATTGAATTAGTAGTTAGATATTTAAGCTCTGTTGTATTGTGAGAAGTATTTGGAGTCGTTAAATATATGCATAAAATTGCAAATACATTTATATTCGTATTCCACCTTAAACATAAAATGAATTGTACTTTCAATGCCTTCCACACAAACACTGACATTTTTGTTCTATAATACCAATTTATAAACACATTTTAAGAGAAAAATCTGTTACTAATTAGCACATAAATTTGATACTGGAAAAATAAACGAAAATATTAAATAATTTTATACCATCTTTAAAATAAAAGTCATTTATTGAATTTTTATAATAAATATTTAATGAAACATTTTTGTAATTATAATGCAATGAAAATACGAATGGTATTTTGTAAATTTTAATTTCGTAATAAAAATAATTTATCTAGGCAGATGAAAAAGCTTATCTGATAAATATGTGACAAATATTTTTTCGGTATGTACGAACTTCGTTGATATCTATACTTTTTTTTTCAAAACTTTTTAACATCTATTATAATTCCAGAAATTATTTGTTCAATTTTCAGATGAATAACATCCTTTTTTCAAAAAGGTTTGCTTACGGGCACAGAGAAACCTTCTAATAAATAATAAAAAAAATTCGGCCAAGTCGAAATAACGATTGCAATCAATCATTATTCATATATATATAAATTATACCGGGTGTCTTACAGTGCACAGAGAAACATTTAAAAGAATAACTTTTTAATGTTTATAGCTAGTGAAGTGAAATTGTAGATGTATACATAGGGACCCAAATGAAAATTATTTACGGATTCTCGTTCCTGTCGAAGTATATTTTGTTTTCGAGTAAATGCACCTATATTCAATCGCACAGTGTGTTTGTTTAGTCGAAAGGCTTTATTTTTGTGACCACAGACATGTCGAAACACTCCGGAAGATGCCTAGTACCTTTAAAAATAGGGCAATGCCGTCTTGAAGCATGTTAAGATCATTATTTGCCAAGTTTGAAAGAACAGTTTCAGTGACTGATGACAAAGTGCACATAAAGAGCAAAAAAAAAAAAAAAAAAAAAAAAAAAAAAAAAAAAAAAAAAAAAAAAAAAAAAAGACAGCAAGGATGCCCGAGTAGATCACAGCTGCCAAAAAAATAACGGAGGAAATGCTATTAACTTCAAGCCGACAATTGGCTCAAAAGCTTAGCGTCAATACAGCCACAGCATGTAGAACAGTCAGTAGTAATTATTCCTGAAATTTTCTATTGCAAAATTTAGCTCTTACAATCTCTCAGCATAGATGTTATTGGAAAAGGCTGGATTTCGCCAACATCATGTGCCAAATGATCGATACTGGTTTCAACAATTGTTTTTTCCAATGAAGCATATTTTTGATTGGATGGCTATATCAATCGTCAAAATAATTGGATTTTGGGAGCGGGAAACCACAATATGTCATTGTAAAGCTTCTTCGTCCACAAAAGTTCACTGTCTTGTGTGGATTGTGTGCTGATATCAGTTTTGGACCATATTTTTTTCTTGTTCAGATAGCTAATTATGAAAGCTATTTCAACTTCTCAGCAACGCGGTTTATTCCTGACGTTTAACACGAACTCTGGATCCATGATACGTGGCTTTAGCATGCTGGAGCCCCTCCACATTCAATAAAAGATGTCTTGAACTTGCTCAGTAGTCACTTAGACAATCGTGTCATCGCAACGGATTTCCTTATCCTTTAGATAATGGAGTTTTTTTTTTACCCCCACAGCACTGACTTATCACTACTAACTTCATTTCATGGGGCTATGTTAAGGATGCAGTTCACAGAGATCGAAAAAACCCATAGTAGAGCTGAAAATAGTGATAATAAGTGTGATAATGCCGATTCCAATAGTCCAACTCAACCATGTTATCGGAAACTTCGAGCAGATGTTATGTTTTGCTGTCTCCTCAGATGGGCAACATTTGGAGAACCTCATATTTTAATTTTATTTATTCTCATATGTAAATTCTGAATTTTGAAATAAAAATCTTTTCTGTTTAAAAGTTATTTAATGATTTTTTCTATCAGAAAACCTGTATTTCAAAACCCTGTATATATCCCCTGGCCAAAATAATAGGAATTTTTTTTAAACATTTATATTCGTCTGTTTTTGTTAAGTTAAAGGTATTTTTAGTAATTGTATAGCACATTCGAGTTTATATATTGAATGTTGAGGATTTGGCTTAATGCTAACACACTGACATTAAGCTTACGATGTATTTGAGTGACGCCGTCGTTGCTTGCAACTACATGTCCTTAACCCTAGAAATTAGTGCACGTTTATTATTTGTGTTCGTGGTGTTTGCAAGATTCGTGCACTGTGTTTAGTGTATAACGGTTAATTATAATTATTATTTTGTGACTTTATAAGTGTTTTACTGACAATGTTCATATAGTTTTAGCTTTCCGTTAAAACTTTAAAATGTTGGTATAGTTTAAGCTTCCCTTTACAATTTTTCAAAGATCTAATCGCTTGGTATAAGAAGGTATAAGAATGGTATAAGAATGGAAGAAAAAATACAGGATCTCTTATCACGAAAGAGAGGTGGAATTCAAGCTCTGCTTCCATTTAATAGCCTGAAAGCATGTGAAATAGCTTCTAAGATGCATATTTCGCTTCAAAATGTAGGTAGAATTCGAATGTAGAAAACCATGGGCCTTTCGCGAACATCACCGAACAGTCAAAGTGCAGGAGAAAACGATTAATCACACTTTGTGTTGACAGAAATTTCATTCGAATGAGTCGATGAAATCGGTAAATGACTTCAAAGCAAACTGTTACAATGATGGACAGATGCTGGTGTCAACATCAACTCAAGCAAACAAGGCCCCTTAGGTAAGACTACAGGGATTGTCTACATGTCAAAAAAACCTAAGCTAACTATAGCCATGCGAAAAAGAGCCCCGATTCGGCAAATACGCATAAACACTAAACAGAAGAAGATTGAGTAAAAGTAATTTACTTTTTTATGCAAATGTGTAAATATTATTTTGTAACATAAGAAATTAATTTTAAATGTCACAAATTAATATATATACTTCATGTTTGGTAAATAAAAATCAGTATTTAGAGCCTGTAAGTTTTGATTTCAGGCGTGCTTTTTGTACGAGTTGACAGTGGAGATAATGAGTGACAGTTCTCAATTCATTAGGAGAAAACCGGTTCACGTACAAATTGATCTAGAAATAAACAAGTCGTAAATTATACGTCGAACGTGGCAAACGAATTGCGTTCGTACTATAACTAGTTTTACAAATATTCAGATCTTGGTGGAATAGCTGTTGCACTCTGATGCAAAAATTCATGAATACAAAATCCTAGCCTAATGCCGCAAGCACAATGTCAAGCATCCAACAAATTTTATTATCTGGAGCGTCATCTCGGCATACGGAAATGGTACACTTCAATAAAACCTTGTTAGTATTTTCGCCGATTTTTGTGTACATTTTTATTTAAAAAATTCTGAAATTTCACAAATTCATATTTTTTTTTTTTTTTTTTTTTTTTTTTGCCCGTACTGTACGTGTAAATATACGAATTTTTCATTTTACCTACAGGACCGAAAAAGGTAGGAAGTTCATTTAAATTTTATAAACGTTATTTAATGGTCTATAACATATGTTTAATTGCATTTAGAAAAAATTTTAAAAAGGTATATCTTACAGTTTTGTATTTATGCAGCGTAATAGGATTTATATAAAGATGGGAACCCCAATTAATTATACAAGAATTCTTTAAAAAAGAAGAGTAATAAAAACCTTAAACATTTTAAACTTTTTTCAAACTTCCATGTTTACTAATATTTCTATCCAGTTGAAATTTAAAATCGCTTAAGAAATACAGAAGTGTTAGTAAATTTAACAGTCAGAATCATAGCCATCGAAATCTTAGCCGTAATAACAAATTTAGTTTATTATCATATTTAAATATTTTTTTAGGATTTAAATAGTTTTTGAATAAAATGTCTGCCTTATCATTCAAAGACTTTTTTATTTGAAATATGTACATTTTAAATGGGTTTCAAAGCTGTTAGAAAAAAAAAAAAAAAAAAAAAAAAAAAAAAAAAAAAAAAAAAAAAAACTATTTTAAGAAATGAAAATATAACTTCTTATACTAAAATGTCATCTAAACTTTCTTTTTACTATTTGTCAGTTTACACGTATGCAAAATTAAATGCGTATTAAAATGTTTAAAAAATATCAATTTATTATTATATTAATTAATAAATAAATGATTTTACGAACTCATTAGTAATATGGATATTTCTTTCATATCTTTATATGATATATTTATGTGATTTAATCAATTAATAAATAAAATGTCGTATAAAAATCTGTGTATTTATATTTACCAAGTAAATGTCTTATTATATATCTAATATAGATTTTTTTAATGTCATCTGGCAAGAAACACGCATAGCCAAAAACAAAATCATAATCCCTGCAGTTAGAGAAAAGCAAACAATAATTTAACGAAATTACATTTCGCAAAATATATAATGAAAGAAAAAAAAATGATTATCATGTTCAAGCTCAGTTTGAGAAACAAATAGCTTCATATGTATGCAAATAGTTTCTGTTTCTTTCTCTCAGACAGAGATAGAGAGAGAAATTATCATTATGTGATCAGCATTTTAGTACATGATGAGTATGAAAAGCATATTTGTGAAGCATGAAGCAGAAACGGTTTTTCTCTCATATCAATAATAGCAATAATCATATGGAGGTAATACTTTACTGCTTATCATGCAGCCCATATTGTTTTTATAGTGAATTTATTGTTTTGGGGCAATATAAAAAAAAAATAATGGAGTTTGTTTGCATTCATTTTAAATTGTTCATCATTGCTTTGTAAGATAAATGTATGGTCTCTAAATTTGTCGGTAAATTTCAGAATTCAGTTTTAATGGTAATTCATCTTCTACGTTAAATTATTTATGAGATGATTTTCTCTGCAAAAACAGTCATAATTTCTTAGTATTCCCTCTACTCATTCACAGAATTATTTAATTTCACGACGCGGCAATGTATGATAGAGATATCAAACTTTACCAGATACATAACAATTCAATATGTATGACGTATACACTGTGAAGGATTTGTGATTTTTTCTGCACTTTCTGTTGTAATTTTGTAAGAACCGATTCTGTGAAATTGAATTCAAAGAACAAGTGACGTAAAACTTGAATTATTTCAGTAACGTGCACCACCCAGCCAATAGGGAAGCAAATTTCCCCCAGACTTGAGAGATTTTCAAGAACTCTCAGTGATGGAACAGTGCCGCAGCAGTTGAGCGATTGTCACCACAAAATATTTATCTTGGTTTTCGCCTTCAAAAATCCCAGATAGCCTGTCCTACAGTTAGATGAAGAATACTAATGAAATTTTGCGGTCTCAATTGATTTTCTGCTGCTACATTCTTCGATCACTGCTCTCTTTAAGGTAAATTTTACAAAAATTGTTTTGGCAGCTGGTGTGCTAGTACTTTTTGTTGTAAAATACAGATTTTTTTTTTCGGTGTTGTTAATAAAATAGAAACAGCATTTAGAAAGATTCATCACTTTAATCTTTTGTTACTGAAATTTAAGTGTCCAACAACCGTAGAAAAATGTTGTGAAAAACCGTAGATACTAAAGTAATTGTTTTTTTTTTCTGCAAGTACAAAAGCGATTGTAATACATAATTTAATTTTTGGTATTTTAATGAACTACAAATCGATAGTTTAATTTTTGTGGAAAATGAATCCCTTTTTAGTAACGTAAATGAAAAAGTATCTAGAACCTAGGAAAACAGAAACATAGGAAAAACAGAAATTTTGCATTTTTTTTTATTTGTTGACAAATGTCTGATTAAAGTTTAGCTGCTGCTGAAAGAAAAAAAAAATTGAAATCGGGTTAGTAGTTTTTGAGTAAACAGTACTCAATATAATCTGTCTTATATAGGATTTTGCTGGTGCTATTATCCCCTTAAACGGACTGCCAATAAGAATAATTTTAAATTTTAAGTTAGCTTTAACCAAATTATTTATGTACTAGCAAACCCCGCGGCTTTGCTCGCGTAATATTTGAAATATGCCAAGTGATATTTATATGTCTACTTTTTATTAAAAGGTACTAACTAAATTTTATTTTATTAAAAGGTAATATTTTAGTTTATTAAAAGGTACTTATTACTTTTAGGAATAATTATATGTCTAATTTTTATTAAAAGGTACTAACTAAATTTTTATTTTATTAAAAGGTAATATTTTAGTTTATTAAAAGGTACTTATTACTTTTAGGAATAATTAAAACAATTACTATTTAAAACACAATTTGATTAAGCATCATTGTTACACTGCATAAAGCAGAAATGAGACTTAAATTAATAAAACGAAATAAAACTAAATAAATAATAATTTAGAAAATATTTTGAAACTTTTATGCTCAGTTAATACGCTCATTTCAGTATTCATTTGAAGTTTTGAATTTTCTAGAAACCATCTTCTTACATCTTAAAATTAACCATCATGTCAAATTCCAAGTTCTACCACCTCTCTCAACATAAAGGGCTGTGTTGAAATAGAAACTGTCACCATTAATTTGCCAACATTAATTTTGAAATTGGTTTGTTATTTCCTAATATTCCACAGAAACGTAATTTAGAAAGCTTTTAAAGGCCTTTTTTAGAGCGTTTGTTGTTCCTGTGAACCCCAGGTGGTAGAATCATCGGCATAAAATATAGCCTGTGTAGGATCAGAGACTGCTACCATTGATTCGCAGCTATTACTTTTATATTTGGTTTATATTCCCTGAAATTGCGTAGAAATCGTAATTTAGGACTTTTTTAGAATGCTTTTCGCACATCCCCTTCACTTCACCCCTTTTTAATTCGAATTTATTTTCGACAGTCCTTCGAGGGCATTTATATTTTATAAGTAACTACCATGCCATATTTAAAGTTTCTAGCCTTTTCAGTATCACAGAAATCGCAATTTAGAAAGTTTTTAGCTACTGAAACCCTCTGGTGGTAGTAGCACAGACATAAACTATAGCTTATGATTGAGCAGGTTCTATCACCAACAATTTGTCATCATTATTTTTTTAATCGGTTTGGTATTTGATAAGATTACATAAAAATTGTTATTTACAACGCTTTTCGCTCACTTCATCTTTTTAAATTTGAAATTTTCTTTCGACAGTTCTTAGAAAGCAGTTGCATCTTGTAAGTAAATACCATGCCATACTTCAAAGTGTTAGACCCTTCAGTTATGCAAAAAACGCAAATTAGAACATGTTTTGCTTTTGCAACCCTCAGATGGTAGTGACAGCAACATAAAATATAACCTATGTTATAGCAGTGACTGTCACCATTGATTTGCAACCATTACTTTTGAAACAGCTTTGGAATTTCCTGAGATTGAGTAGAAATCGCAATTTAGAATGTTTTTAGAACGCTTTTCGCGCATTTTCACCCCTTTTTAAATTTCCAATTTTTTCGAAACTGTTCTTAAAGATCTTTATATGTAATACATATGTACCTTGCATAATTTTAAGTTGCTAGCCCCTACCGATCACAAAAATCGAAATTTGGAACGCTTTTTTGCTCCTGCAACGTCTAGGTGATAGTGATACCGACTTAAAATAGCGTCTATGTTAGAACAGATGCTGTCAGCATCAATTTCTTAACATTACTTTTGAAATCAGTTTGATTCTTCCTGAGATATTGGTGACAAATCGGCATTTAGAAAGTTTTTAGAACGCTTTTCGCTCATTTTGCTCCTGCATCTCCTCTGGGTTAGTGGAAACATATATAAAATATAGCCTATCTTGGAGCAAGATCTGTCACCATCTTTTTAACGCCATTATATTTGAAATCTGTTCATTATTTCCTGAGATTGCATAGAAATTCCAATTTAGAACGTTTTTTACAACGCTTTTTGCGCATTTTGACCCCCCCTTTTAAATTTCGATTTTTTTAGGAAATGTCCTTAGAGATCATTGATATCTTATAACTAACTACCATTCTAAATTTCACGATTCAAGGCCCTTCCGTCACGCAAAAACAGCAATTTAGAACGTTTTTCTCCTGCAGCCCCTTTGGGGTAGTGGCACCGACATAAAACATAGCCTATCTTGGAGCAAACGTTGTCACTATCATTTTGACACCAATATTTTTTAAATCGGTTTGGTATTTCCTGAGATTATGTAGAAACTACCATTTAGAACGTTTTTTAGAACGCTTTTTGTGCATTTTCTCCCCTTTTAAATTTCGAATTGTTTAAGAACTGTTCTTAGACACCATTTATATCTTATAAGTAACTAATATTCCAAATTTCATATTTCTAGGTCCTTCAGTAACGCAAAAATCGCATTTTTAGAACGTTTTTTGCTCCTGCACCCCCTTTGGGATAGTGGCAATGACATAAAATATAGCCTATGTTCTAAGTTGGACTAACACCATCATTTTGACACCAATATTTTTTAAATCGGTTTGGTATTTCCTGAGATTATGTAGAAACTACCATTTAGAACGTTTTTTAGAACGCTTTTTGTGCATTTTCACCCCTTTTAAATTTCGAATTGTTTAAGAACTGTTCTTATACACCATTTATATCTTATAAGTAACTAATATTCCAAATTTCATATTTCTAGGCCCTTCAGTAACGCAAAAATCGCATTTTTAGAACGTTTTTTGCTCCTGCACCCGCTTTGGGGTAGTGGCACCGACATAAGATATAGCCTATGTTCTAAGTTGGGCGAACACCATCATTTTGATACCATTACATTTGGAATCGGTTCGGTAGTTCCTGAGCTTATCTCCGACAAATAAACAATTTTTACCTCTTTATAATAGGAGTATGATAATCGACAAAAAATATTCAATCTTCATGCCGGTCTGCCACTGACGAATATTTTTATACTCTATTTGCAACACTATTTTACGAAAGTAAATTTTGTTATATATTTCTCTAGCACATGTTGTCAACGTGTATGAATTTTTTTTCTTCTTTTTAAAAAGTGGTGCGAGATAGAATAAAAAAAAATCTCGTTTGTGACAGCCCTGTTCCTGTCATTAAAATTAAGCCTGTAAAACAGACTAGAACATAGTTTCACATGAACACATAAAAATACCCTTGAAAAAGAACTTTTAAAAGGAAATCCCAGAATAAATTTCTAGGGAGTTGCAAGATATAAATCCTATTTGTTAAAGGTATACCTCAAACATTTGAATTTCTTTTTACCTTTTCCTTGTTTTTATCCGATTTTAAAAATTTTTAAATCTTTCAGATTTAGATTTTAAGGAAATATGTGTTAATTTTTGTCAATTGTAATTAACAAAGGAACATTTATTCCTGTCTGCGATTAATTGGTCAATGCACGTACATTTAACAAATAAGTGAAAACCACTAGCGTCATTTATTTTTTAAGGATTTAAATTTTCATATTTAAAAGATTTAAAATTTAATTTAATGATTAAATCCAAAGTAAAAATGCAAATAAATATATTTTAATTAAAATTACAAATCTGATAGTTGTATGAATATTATTCAATGTCAAGATTTTGATTATCGAAAATTCCTTTACTCAAAAGCATCAAGTATTATTGATGCTTGTTGAAGTATGATGAATGTTTCTATTTGACTTGACAAAAAAAAAATACAAACTAAATTCTAAATGCTTATAGCGATGCATGAGCATAATTTAAAATAAAATTTCAGTTATGTACTGTATAAATAAAATTATCCTGTCTAAATAAAATAATTTTAAAACCAAACCAAACCTAAAACTTTTCGTTGACATAAAATGGGATATTTTCGAGTTTTCACAGAAGAAAGTTTCATATCATTAGTTTTCTGGAAGGCTTCAAAAAAATTGACAAATTACGTAGTCACCATTGAAACTTGTAAAACACATTACCGTTTATGATTTGCTGTCCTGAGATGCAATCTTAAGATATGCTATCATATGATAAAATGTATTCTAGAAACAGATAATGTGCATATCCGAATATGAGAAAATTAGAAACAGAAAAGAAAGATCCTTTACAGAAATTTTCGAAAATTCCTGTGAAGCCAAAATATTTATCATAACTGTCGAATTCTACCGGATATGTATATTGTTGTATTACACTATATTGATTACATTGTCTAGCTATTATACCAGAACAGCAACAAAAAACTTAAAAAATGCTTAAAAGATCATATTCTTTATTATAACTTGAAACGAAATATACTGCTTGTTACTTTTTCATGCAGAGTATTGAATTTTCTTTTATATGGAAAAGGAAAAATGTAAATTCATTAACTTGTTAAAAAATAATCTTGGAACAAATTAAATATTAACTATTAATTAAATATTAATTAAACCGCATATTCAAAGAAACATTTTTAAATTTTATCAAGTAAAAATAATATGTTTCATAAACGAATTGTGTACCATTCGATAATATGCTAGCCTTTCGTCAGGCAATCTTCAGTTAAACATAATATCACTCAAGATACTCAGAATTTTTTTCTAACATTATTCCCATCATCGTCCTTCTAAAGTAGACTCTTCGAATTAGCATCCACCTTCTAATTAAATTTCTCGTTTGAGCAGTTCAAAAGCAAAATTTTATAGACTCTGCCTTAATCAGTAGAAAAATAATTGGTATTTAAGTTTTTCACGATTTTCAATCATGTAACACAAATCTCGGAAAGACATCGAATTTTTTTGAAAAAAAAATTATTCGCATACTGATATGAATTTTACTATTTATTGAATTTTATTTTCTAGAAAACCGTAACTAATGAAACATTGAAAAAAAGAAAATTAAAACAATTATTAAACTCATTTTTTCAGCAATATAACATGAGTGTCATAATTTTTTTAGATTTATAAAATATACCACTATTTTTAGAAGATCACCCACAATTATTTAAGTTTCAAAACTTCAATACTGCCGGTAACACTTATAAGTCTTCTCATCTGACAATAATGTGTTTTTTGAAAAGTTAAAAAACACATTATTCACACCTGATAAATTCACTTAAAAAATTCTACAATGCTCAGATGGTGTTTCCTGTCATTTATTATAACATTAATCCTCTTATATCTCTATCTAAGTGGCCTCTTTAAAATTTGTAATTAGTGTGCTCATTTGGAATGCTCCCGTGCAAATATTCACTGTCTCTATGTAAGACAGTCAGATAACAAATATTTGCTTAAACTTCTCAGCGTGACGTAGTTTATAAAATAAATACATTGAATTAAAGTTTTCATTCTTTAGTTCATATTTTTTGGAAGACTGATGTTAATAAAGAATACTACAAAGAAACAAATTTGTCAAACTGGTTTCTTCACAGTTATGACGCTACTATAGGATTTTCATACTTTATTACAAAGTTAATAAAATGGTTTATCTATTTTAGAATATTATCTGTCATCATAAAAAAATTACTAAACGCAATGGTACAGTAATATTAACTTTGCGCAATATGGAAAAAGCATTCCGTAATTTTTATAAAACCATTAAGCATTAAGGCTGTTCTGAAATCCAAGGGAGCAACTTCATGACACAAGTTTTAATTCATTTGTGTTCGGGAACGCATGAAATTGGCAGGTGTTGTTATTCAGAAACTATGTAAGCGAAAGATGTTTTCCATGTTTTGGTTACCGTAAAAGATCTTTCAGAAAATACCGTCAAAGGTGAAGTTTTGAACCAAATTTCTGAACGAAATGATAAAAAGTAACCAAAGAAAGGAGAAAAACTAGTTGTCATCATGACCGAAAATCGTTTATAACTTGATAAGTAATTTGCTTATCAAAAAACGGAAAAATCATATGGATTTAAAATCACTTACATAGTCAGCCTTGCCAATTTTGTGCCTTACAGTTTATGAGTTAACAAACATGTCAGAAATTTTCAGAGTTGTAAAGCTGGCTTGAGAACAGCGTTAAAGGCTAAAAAACAAACCTCTCTAAATACAAAGACAGACACTTTTAAAATTTATTCACAGGAAATAATATTTTTCATAAAAATATTTTCCATAAAAATACTATCCACAAAAATATTATCCATAAATTGTTTTATAAAATAGTTCTTTTTTTAATATAGAATTATATCATACAAAAAAAAGATCGCGGAAATTGTGCGTTGTACAAATTTTATTACTTTTACGTTGCCCGTGCAAATCGCCGCATGCGCAACGAGATGGTAACAAAGTATCCTACACATAAATAAATTGTTAAACTATTTAATTCCCAGATAATGACAATATGATATGAGTGTCGTATTTTATTAGAATGTTAACGAAATATATTATCTAATTTAGAATATTATATATCATTTTAGGTAGCTTTCTTTACAAAAAGCTACCTATTGCAGCCGTTCGGAGGAAAGCGATTTAAAAAAATTTTGGTATATTTTCATCGATCATGACCCCCAGACCCCGAAACCACCCTCCGTTCAAAATTGATATATATATATATATATATATATATATATATATATATATATATATATATATATATATATATATATATATATATATATATATATATATATATATATATATATATATATATATATATATATATATATATATATATATATGAAGCCCAGTGGTGTAGTGGTCAGGGCATCTGACTGCCGCAACGCAGGTCGAGAGTTCGACTCCCGACTGGGCAAGGTTCACTCAGCCCTTCATCCCTTTGGGGGTCGATAAAATGAGTACCAAGCTTGCTTGGGAACTAAACACCGAGGGTCTCGCGTTAGGCTGACCACCTGGCCGGGACGCATGCTGTATAGCACCTCGGGGCCCAGGGTCAAGAAAACAGAGATTGGCACTGTCGGCCCAGATCCTTCATGGATTGTATAGCCACAGAGTTTAGTTTTATATATATATATCTGACCTATGTCATACAGTAACTCTCGTATTTATGAACCGATTTGGATGTAATTCGGTGTGTACATAGTACATACCAATGTCTCGACCGAGTTCTTTGGCCAGCTTCATCCGCCATTTTGTTTCAAAATGGCGGCCATTTAAACTATTTTAAAAAATTTAAAATTTAAAATGTGGTACCAAAAATTTAAAAATGGAAAAATATTTTTTTCTTATGTATTTGACCTTTATACAAAGACTCCGTAACAGTTTTTGTTTCGTCTATATCTTAAAAAATGGCTGAGTTATAGCATTTTAAATTTCTAGCGAAGCTGACATTTTGAAACGTCCTGAATTTTGTCACGCGATAAAAGGCGTATTTATGAACTGATTTGGATGTAACTTCGTTTATACATAGTACAGACCAATGTCTCGACCGAGTTCGTTGGCCAGCTTCATCCGCCATTTTGTTTAAAAATGGCGGTCATTTAAAATTTTAAGAAAAATTTAAATTGGAAATGTGGTACCAAAAAATTGAAAATTGAAAAAATATTTTTTTCTTATGTATTTGACCTTGATAAAAAGATTCGGGAGCAGTTTTTGTTTCGTTTATATCTTAAAAAATGGCTGAGTTATAGCATTTTGAATTTCTAGCGTGGCTGACATTTTGAAACGCCCTGATTTTTGCCACGTGATAATAAACGTATTTATGAACCGATTTGGATGTACCTTGGTGTGTACATAGTACATACAAATAACTCAACCGAGTTCGTTGGCCAGCTTCATCCGCCATCTTGTTTCAAAATGGCGGCCATTTAAAAAAATTAAAAAAAAAATAAAATTTAAAAAGAGATGCCAAAAAATTGGAAAATGAAAAAGATTTTTTCGTATGTGTTTGACCTTAATACAAAGATTCCGGAACAGGTTTTGTTTCGTCTATATCTAAAAAAATGGCTGAGTTATAACATTTTGAATTTCTATTGTGGCTGACATTTTAAAACGACCTGATTTTTTGTCTTTCGATAACAGGCGCATTTATGAACCAATTTGGATATTACTTGGTCTGTACATAGTGCATACCAATGTCTCGACCGAGTTCGTTGGCCAGCTTCATTCGCCATCTTGTTTCAAAAGGGTTGCGATTTTTTTTAAATGTATTTTAAAATTTAAAATGAGGTATTAAAAATTGGAAAATGAAAAAGATTTTTTTATGTGTTTGGCCTTGATACAAAGATTCGGAGAAGTTTTTGTTTCTGAAAATTTGTTCTTTTGTTTATATCTTAAAAAGTGGTTGAATTATAGCACTTTGAATTTCTATCATGGCTAACACTTTGAAACGATCTTGTATTTGTCACGCGATACCACACGTATTCGCCTATTTCGATGGAAGAAGGCATGTGGATAGTATACATCAATATCTCGACCAAGTTCACTGGCCAGCTTCATCAGCCATCTTGTTTCAAAATGGCGGCCATTAAATTTAAAATAATTATATTTAAAGTGAGGTGCAAAAAAATTAGAAATTGAAAAAGGTTTCTTTCTTAAGTATTTGACCTTGATATAAGGATTCAGGAGTATTTTTTGTTTGCCTTTATCTTAAAAAATGGCTCAGGTAGTTTCAATTCCTAACGTGGGTGACATTTTGAAAAATCTGATTTTTTGCCTGCGACAGCACTCGTATATATCAACCGTTTCCGATGTGAGTGAGCATGTGCACAGCAATTACTAAGGTCTCGACCAAGTTCACTGGTTAGCCTCATCCACCATGTTGTCTTAAAATGGTAGGCACTTTAAGAAATCGCTGAATTTGGCAGCCAAATATAAGTTACTTTAATTAAAAGCAGCTTGGATAAAGCTGACTAATTTCGCGAAATTCTCATTCATAATGATTTAGCATTGATAAAAATTAGTATTGAATCTCCTACATTCGGTTTCCACTTAATTGAGCTTCGAGTGTTTGAATAACATAAGTTGGCTTTTTTAAAATAAGGAATATGAAAGCTACCTCTTCCTCCCGGCACTGGCCGGAGGTTTTTTTAAAAATTAAAAAATCAATTTTAAAAATTGTAAAAGAACAGTAGTATTTTGCTACAGAGAAAAAACCAGGTAATTAAAGAAAAATCATCAGCAAGGATCGACCGAAACAGGCTTTTAAATCTGAAACTGAATTTCGGTGATATCCCTATTTTCGGCCGAAAACGAAAACAAAAATGTCCAAAAAACTTTTAAAGTAATCCAATTGTATATATTATAGTAATTAATATATACATATAGGTAATTATTAATTAATTACATGTATTTATTGAATATACATAATTATTAATTAATTATGCGTATTTATTAAATATACATAATTATTAATTAATTATAATTGTGGCCCAAATTGGCTCTCTGTGCCTTAGACCCAAAAATTTATATTTTCATATAAAAGAAAACATAAATAATTCATCAACGCCACAGAAAGATTTTCTAATTATACGAATTTCATTTAATTAAAAAATATTTTAGTTTTATGTATACACATATCGATTTATCTTTTATAATGAATTCAGTAAATGATCCTCTGTTATACTCGAACTTTCTCAAAGAGTATTCGAAACAATTCTGCGGTTTGAAACTGAAAATTCCCTATTATTGTTATGTCTGCAGCGTTTAAGGAGCACATAAAAAAGTTTAGTTATATATGCATTGAAATCTAATCTAATTTGCTTTCTAATTTGAATGCATGTATTGAGTAAATCATGACTGATAATTATAAAAAACGAAGTTCGTAGCAATAAATACGTCTCATTTGAGCCGATAAAGCACAAATCGGTGAGAAATGCTGAAAATTTCCGAAGGAAGAAATGAGATTTTTGGAATACTGATAATAACGGTAGAATTTTCAGCCAAATTTTTGTCGAAACGAAAACGAATTTGGTCAATCCCTATTCATCAGTAATGTAAAATTATTGTGGGAGTGTCCTTTTTATTCATAAAGGTAATAAAGGTATATGATGGTTTGCAGGCATTTATCCAGACATATTAAATGTTCGAAACGCATCTTGTTTCCGAAATAATGAGAAGTTACACCTTTATATATTATCAACAAACATTTTTTTTTTTTTCGTCAAAGATTCAAAACAAAGCTGAAAACGTATCCAAAACTCCCTTTTAAAAAGTATTACAATTCACAAGATGTTATTTCAATCAAGAATTTGAATTAAACCTCTTGTGCCGATACTGAAGTGGCCTCTTTCATCTTTGTAATTAGCGTGTTCGTTTGTGAAGACTCAGTGCAAATATTCTCAGTCTGTGCCTAAGGCAGTTGAATGAGAAGAATTGTTGAAGTTTCTCAGAATAACACTGTGAAAAAAAAATAAGCTCACTCATATATTGATTAAGTGTTATCTTTCTTTTTAAACATAAGTTATAGAAAGTTGATGTTTTTAAAGCGTTCTACTAAAGAAAGAATATCAGGAGGATAACTCATTTTTTCACGAAAATGGCGGTTATTCAGAATATCAGTGAAATATTTTCGATAGGTTAGAATTTTATCTATGATAATTAAAGGTTAAAAGATTAGTATTTTCAAATATTAAGGTATAATAATAGTGATGTTTGACAATCTAATATGAACATTCCATCATTTTCAAACATTATCCAGTTTTTTAATGGAGAGTATGTAATATTTATTAACGAGTAACATTTTTTAAATTTATTAAATTGAAACCTCTTTATATTTCTAATGCAATTTACTGTTAAAAATACTACCAAGCAGTATAAGATGGGAGGAGGAATGCCTGTATAACGACCGATAAATTCAGATGCTTTATTTTGGTTTGGGGGTAAATGTTGACAATTTACTTTCAACTGGAAAACGCCATTAGATTGGAGAAACTTTAAACAATAATGTCCAGAACAGAAAATTATTTAGATCACCAGGAATTTCGGAACATGAATATGATCTTTAGTTTCCATCACAGTACAATTCTGAATAGTAAAATTGCTGCTTGCTAACGTGGATTCTGAATTACCTGGACAAGGCCCTTGTCATTTTTAACTAAATGTAAATAAAAATTAGATAAACATTCATTTTTTCAAAAAATAATAACATTATTATTTTTTTTTTCAAGGTGAAATTTTGAAGAAACGATTTTAAGCCATTTTTTAGAAGATACGTTTTTAAGAAAAATAGTGGTCATAAAAGGTAAATAATCCATTCAAATGATAAAGCATATGTAATATGTAATTTTCCTCCATATTGGAAGTCAATAGCTAACTTACTAATTTCTCCACAGTGCCCATCAGTTAAAAAACTGAGTTTTAGGAAACTGAAACGCATTTTAAAAATTTGGAAGAGGTTTTTACAGCTTGATAGAAGACGTAAATAAAATACATTAGAAGCAAGGAAGAAAAGGATAGAAAACTGAAAGAAAAGTATATTTTTTTAACCAAATGAAATAAACGACTTTTTAAAAGTTTTAAACCGTCAACATTCCTTAATTTAAATTATTACTCTTGTTACACATTTTATGCAAGAAATTTGAAACTTTAAATCAGCGTCCTTATTCGTGGGGCTTCAATAAGAAAGTTCACAATATTTGCCTAAAAGTATTTGTAGCAATGTGATAATAATGTTTGCTACTCATTAAAAAGGCTACCCTAGTGGCGTAGTGAGTTTTACTTACGTTCGTATTTTTTTGCGTTACTAACATCGTGCGTGAATGAAAAACTTAATCATCCTTTCTTTATTTTTTACAAAGTGTAAACTCATTTCCTTATTTTGGTTGCCCTTAGTATTTTTCAAAAATATGGTAACTAAGTAACAGTGGATGTGTAATGGCTATAATTACGATGTTTTGGCAGGAACATTCGGATTTACAGTGTATCAGATCTCTATAGTATTTCTAGCAGTACGTGCAGAAACATTTTTCCAGAATGTAGGACTGATGTTTAGAACGTGGGAAGGTACAGTGTAGGAAATCTATGAAAGATTGCTAAGATATTAATACACCAATTCAAACAAAATAATTTTGGACTGATGGCGACTGCTCTTAATTTAGATTACCATAAATTGTAATTGTGAATCTTGGGAAAGAATTGTGTAGTGATTTTCTGAATTTAGTTATTTTATCGTTGGCCAGTTCGTAAACATTCTCGCACATGTTAGCTTTACATAATGTTCTAGTTATTAAATAATTATCACACAACTACTTAAACACCATTAGTTCTCATTCAATAAAAACGTAATAATGCTTACATCATTAAAATGGTGGAATAGCTTTTTTATTTTTCGAACTGATGGAACAGTAGGTAATCTTGATGAGTCAAAAGGAATGATTAAGAGTTACATGCATTTTAAACAGTGTAATAAAAATCGTGGAATAACACCATTTAACTACTAGAAAAAATATGTAAGTCAATTTTGTCTTTAACCTCTTCAGTGATGATTTTTTTTTGAGAAAAAATGACATTTTATCCACGATTTATGCATTTTATATTAATAGGAATTCAAAAATGTAACAAAAAAATAACTTCCGCATGTGTGGTCGTTGAGCATTATTAAAAATTTGTGAGTGAAATGATTTTTTATAAAATAAACAAATAACATTGAATTTCTTTCTTCCCTTCCTACAAATTATTAAATCTTAATATTTAATATATCTGATATTATTTTTATCAAATATTAACATTTGTTCAAATAATATAACAGCACTGACTGCCGAATAATTGACTCGCGCCTTTTTTTACCCTACTGCCAAGAAGGGCGTGTTTCACGCGTATCTGGGTATGTGGATTTTTGTATACCCTCGCAAAATCCCAACGGTGAGATGGATTTTACTGAATATGGTCTCTATCGATTCGTCTTTACCTTTTGATGGTTATAGGCTTGGTTTTGTTTTTATAAATTCAAAATGGCGGCCTTAAAATACAAAATGGTGGTACAGAAGAAAACAAAATACGCATCATATTGAGTGGCATATCATTGGATAGGTCTTTCAAAATAAAGAAGATGTTTAATTGACTATTTTACAGTCAGAAACTCCGTTTAAATATTACACAACGGAAGTTGTGTAGGTAGAATCTCTAGCTTTACTGCAACTCTAACCTCATCAAAACAGTGTTTATAGATAGGAACTAACAATTAAACACAACTTAAAAGCCATCAATACAAGTAAATAAAAAAATAGGTAAGTAATATAAAAAAATAATTAAAATAATAAATCTTTGTAAAAAATCACCATAAAATAGTTTAACAATTTTGTAAAAATAAAAAATAGTTTCACATTGCTGAGAAATAATTAATTAGTTCGCTTTTCACACAGTCAGGGTTTTTGATCTTTTAAATTTAATTATATATGTAATTGTACATCGGAAATATCATTGTCAGTGCAACCAAACCATATAATTTTTAATTCTCATGTTGAGGGATTCTGTAGTGAATTAATTATTATGAAATTTTTGTTCTTATTGTTATTGACAATAATTATAATCATAAAAAAAAAACGGAACGTCCAAACAAAAATTGAATTACTAGCATATATTCACGAATAAGCAAAACCATGCTGTCAAATATAAGTGGAATGGTGAAAAAAATCTTTAACCTCATGGGCGTAAAGAGGTTAATGGACTCTTAATTTCTTGAATAGCGATATAAAAGAAAAGTATGTAAAGAAACAAAAAACAGACAAAACAATCTAATGTTTTTATGTGAATAGCATATCTTTAAGAGGCTTTATAAAAAGCTCTATTATTTTACAAAGTTTGCCCCCATTGTTAAATACATAAAGTTACTCATAAAATGAAAATATATTTAAAAACGTAAAATGAAAATGGCTTTTAAGTAATGGTAAAATGCACAAAAGTTTTATTTCGGTGATTAATTTTAACAACAATCCTCTTGTGGAACTTTTAACCATTTAAGACACAACCCGCATGATCGTGTGGGTTAGACATTCATTTAAAGTTTTGCTTCTGAGTCGTATGTAATAAGAACTCGAATCGAACGATCGTTCTGGTTTGCAAATAGAGTAAAGTATCATTTTTTATCAACAGGTAGAGGTTGCAGTCCATGTTTTACTTTCTACAGACATGAAAGCTTTGTTTACAAGTACATATTGTCTTAAAGGGTCAATAAGGCCCCCAAACATTGCAATTTGCGAGTTTATTTTAAAATTTTCAGCACCAAAGTTCACAAGCTCTGCCTATTTCAAATAAATAAGAGTAAATATTATGTTTTTCATAACTCTTCAACCGCGTGGTGCATACCTTGAATTTTTCAAGTAAAAGTTTCACACGAAAGTTAATATCGAAGACATAATGAATTGAAATGGACTATGGGGAATAAACTAATGAGGATCTATGACACTTGAACAATCAGTTATTCAAATATATAATCAATAGTTGTAATAGACTTACTATTAATAAAATTTATTTTCATTGAAGTATTATAAATTACATACACATTTTTAATGGATTTTTAAGAAATTTGCTGTTTGCATCAATTCAGAAATTTTTCGCTGAGTTAGAAACTTTTTTTTTCCTGATACATTTAAGAAAGATTTTCTGTTTTATCTCTCGAAGTTTATACATTTACCCTTGATGAGTATTTACGGATATTTAGAATTTTCATGTTATTTTCGCCCTGTTTCTGTAAAACAAAATTAAAAATGGATAAATTTTTATGAGAAAGTATTTTTAAAATGAATAAAGGCTGTAAACTTCTGTAAGATTTTAAGCATTACATAATATATTGTGAACGCCTGAATTTTTTTGTATTTAAAAAATGTATTTTTTTATACTCGGAACTGTAATACTTTACAAATAAGTAAATAATTAGAAGTTACTTCAGTTAATGGATATAATACTAACGTTTATTACAAAATATTTCCTTAATAAAACTTTTAATTTTTCAATCAATGTTATTTTTTTGTTTGAATTTCCCAGAATTACATTGTGTAGGTATATCTACAAATTTGAATTTTTTAATGCTGAAAAGTATCTCCCACAAATTTTCTTTTAACAAGCACTAAGCTAATAATTTTTAAATGCTTATTTTTTTGTTATCAGTTTTAAAAATATTAATTCTTATTTTTTTTGCAATTCCAAATATATTTTGAATTTTTGTCTCTCTTGATTACTGATAAAATACGCATACATGCTATAAAAATTTTAAAAAATCGTATGAAATAATTTCGCAGTAAATTTGAACAGCACATATCCAGTTTTGATGGCAAAGGAATATGATATATACATAATTTCCTCGTCATTTATGCTTTTTTCAGATATCCAAATAGAAAATGCATTTAAAAAATAGTTTTTTTTTCCTTTTTAAATACTACAAATTGTTTCTAACAAATTCAACTAGCAATCTTTAAACAAAATTATTAAATAGCAGACGTAACATTTGTTATCATCATTCTTATTATCTTCTAATATCTTTGAGGTTATTTTTTTTATCATCATTCCACTTTTCTTTGACAACATGTTTTTGCTTATTCGTGAATGTATGTCAGTATCTTTGAAAATTCATTTTTTGTTTGGATCGATTCTTCCACTCAAAATCCCTCTTTGAAATTTGGGCTTAATTCAAAAAGCATGTAAATTATGAGTTTGTTACTTTCTTCTGAAATATCTTAGTTTTTAGACACTAAATTTGTTGAATAAAAATGAATTTTGCTGGTTATATATATATATATATATATATATATATATATATATATATATATATATATATATATATATATATATATACTGTATATACATAAATGTATGTACACACATATGCATATATATATATATATAATTTTTTGCTATTAATAATAGCTGTTTTAAGTTGCAAAATGATCGCCACAATATAAAATTAAAGAATGGTTGATTACAATAAGAAAGAGATATAAATTATTACTAAATTGGTCGATTAAAATAGAAGCAGATGGGAAATGGTATATTACTATGGAACACTTTACAAGGACAATATACCCCAATATAATTAAATCACAAATGATTTCAGTTTGGATACAGTAAGCAATTAAGCGAAAATCACTTCATTAAAATTGCCCCATTAACTGCAAAATAAAATAAATATTATCTCAAATTGAAATGAAAAAATAAGAAAGTCATCAAAACAATCTATCCATATATATGTAGTATATATTTATTAATGGGTAGATAGTGCAACAAATACATCTCTATCTAATCTTCCCCAGAAGTTCTCTTTTTGGTTCTTCTGGTTCAGGTCAGGATTTACGACTGGCCAATCTATGACAGTAACTTGGGTTTGTCTAAATCCCTGCATTATATATTTAGACACATCGTTGGAGCTATTTACTTTCTGAATATCCATTCTTCCCCACCTAGCAACTTTCCAAATGGAAGTAACTGTACGTCGAGCGTTTTCTGGTAATCTTCGGAACATTGACGACCCTTCAAAAAAGCATTATCGGTTGTTCTATTATGATAAAATATTCTCTATCCCATGAGTGAACACCCTCTTTTTTGTTTAAGTTGAAAAAGTTCGTGGTTCCTGCGGATATCGTGCCAGTAATATGACCAAAAATCGGACCCATCTAAATTAAATTTATTTTCATCACTGAAAAAAAAAAAAAAAAACACTCAACTATTAATCTGTCCAAGTCATGTGATTTCAGGCCCACTTAACGTCTTAATGCCGTTTTGTAAACTTTGGCGAACAACGCATTTCGCGATAATCAAGAAATGCATTTGCTTCCAGCCGTCGATGGACCATGGCTTTCGATACTAGAATGCTTACTTCTTTAGAAACTGACCGTACAAAAAGGTCCTGGGTTTAAAATAATCTAAAAATCTCTCTGTCTTGCCGTTTAATTGTTTTCTTTGGTCGTCTTGAGCGTGATTTTATTTCAAAATTGTCAACTTTCGGCAGAATTCGGTAAATACCAACCCTGATGTGTTCAAGTTTTCATGCAACATCCACAACTATCCATCCACGAACCAATATAAACGATAGATTTACAAAATTTCCTTTTGGGAAAACTGAAAATTTTGAACGATCTTTGCGATCAGTCGGAAACGGAAAGACAGAATAGCTTTTATCTCAGGAGACTATTACGTCACGAGAACATGACCTTGGAATATGCAAATATTTGATATCAGTACTTAATTTAGCTTTTAACGCCGGGTGTGTGTAATTTTTTGAGACAGATTTTTTTGTTATTATTTTTTATATTTAATCCATGACTGTTAAAAGTTGTTTGAGTATTTTATTATATTTCTATCATCATTATATATTTTCATGATTTATTTGTCTTTCTTTCTTGCTTATTAACTCTTAAATTGAAAAAAAAAATGGGTTGTCTATAAACTTTTGGGATGCGCAGCAGATATTTTATTATTGGTATAGCTTAACGATACAGAAGATAATTTTGATTTTAGTTATTATCCAGATATGTTAAAACTGTAACTTTCTTCCGATAGTGAAACTATTATTTGTTATTTCGGTGTTAATATGGAAATTAAAATCAATAATTTACTGAATACAATTTATAATAAAGACGATAACTTTAACGATGAAACTACAAATATTTTACGTTTTAGTTCTTATGCTCATATTTTAATTATTAGAAGTATTTTTCTAAATGGTATTAAATGTATTCATATACTACTTTCAGAAACATCGGTTAACATAAGAGGCATTTCTCTTACATATAATCAAGCTTTATGCCAAACTTATACAGTGCATCTTTTAAACAATTAGTTCCACAGTATTATAAAAAACGAAGACTGTCGAAGGGAATTAAACATATTTTTCGAATCTAGATGTTGCTTGTTCGTGAGGTTATGAGAAGAAAGTGATAATGATTTCACATTTTTCGCTGTATACTTATGCTGCATTTTATTTTTGTTTCATTTCTTTCTAGTTGAGGGTGTCTGGGGAATGTTGGTACACTGTTAAATATTTCGGGCAAGGTTGAACTAATTTTTGGTGAAGCAGTAGCTGTCATCATAAGATGTTGAAACGTTATTTAAACATTTGGTTCTAAGGTTGAACCATAAACTGGTGAGATGATGAACGATAAATTGGTTAAATGTTGAACCCTAAATTGATGAAATGTTGAACATCGAATGTTGGTTCAACTTGGTACGCAAAGATGCAGGTTTATAAACATTGATTTTTGATCTCCGGATCAAATTATTTGCTCTTTTTTCTAAGGTTTACAAACATTAACATAATTTAGGGTGAAATGTTTACGGTTTCTCGGTTAATTTTTGATTTAAGGCTATTTGCAAGATCAAACAGATGAAGCGGAAGGTTATTTAAAAGATCAAATGTTTATTTACAAATTTTAATATAGTTAAATTATACGAAGCACAAATAACATCATTTTAGTTTTATGTAACTTGCACTCGAATTTATATGTTAATACATAAAAAAATGCATAATACATAAACAAAATCCACGAATATGTTATAGCGCTTTATATATTAAGAAAAGAAAACTTCTCAAATACATGTAATTGTAATGTATTTATACTTTGCTAAATAAACCTGAGTTCCAAAGTTGCACAATGCATGAAAGCAATCGTTAAACAAAAGCCAATCGGAATCAGAGAAATAGTTTATAAAAATCCTTAATTGTATTGAAATAGTGAAATCATCTTAAAAAGAGAAGAAAAAAAATCTATATAGTACGGTGTTGGAAGGGGAGGTTAATAAAACAATGCTTATCAACTCACATAATTTTAATAGTGTGGAAAATATGATTACAAATGTATATATAACTGATTATGCGATCGTCTTTATTCTTTATGCATTTTTTTTTCTTTTTATTGTCTTTTACATTCACTCCTTAAAATAAACAATTTCGAAAAAAATACATGCACCTTTTATCAGAACGAAAATTTCGAGAGTCTGAAAAAAAAGTACCGGATAATCGAAGTTACTGATATTCAATAGGCTTCTTTCTATTATTATATACTAAGTACACACCAAATTTCAAGTCTCTATCTCAATTTGTTTGGGAGATACAGCGTTTACAGCGACATACACACATACAGACGGACGGCATTTTTTTTTTTTTTTTTCTAAAACGGGTAAATCCGCCAAAAATATTTTTTGCGATTTTCAAAACGATTACAAGATTTGGGAAAGTAAAAAGTGGGAATCGATGTTATCGCATATTAGGATAAAGAGTCGTAGATATCAATTCCAAGGGAGATGATTAGGAAATCATTTTAAAAAATGCCATATTAGCAATGCTATGGATGGCACTGAGGATAATTTTATTTACGAAAGTGATCACGAAAATTCATCAGATCCTGATTCTGATTTTTATGACCATAAGCAATGGAACGTGGCTTCATAAAACTTTTTGAAGATTTAGATAGTGGTTCTGAATTTGAAAGTTTCGTTTGATGCTTCTTAATTTTTTATAGAACTATTTTTGCTTGTTTAGAATTTTATTAAAAATGTGATTTTTCTTTGAAAACAAATTGAAATGTTTTAGGGTCGGATTATACATGGGTGAAAAACTTTACCAAAATTTTGTCATTCAAAGTAGTGGAGTCGGCTTATACGCAAGTATATACGGTACTCAATAATATTTGTTAAATTCTGTTTAAAAGATCTTTAATTATGCAGAAAGTTTTAAAAAGAGTCAAATTTAATGTAACAGAAGATAATTTAATGTAATTTATATGAAAGACGTCATTTTTAAGTATAAATTTTAGAAGAAAGCTCTACACTCTACATAACAGAGGTAAAAACACTTATTCGTATTTTTATTATTATCCAGTAGCCGCCATTGGCGGCAACCCTGTTCTTCGTACACACATAGGAACATCGGAAGTCAGTTCATTATCGGCAAAAAGGAAAAGTTGATTCTTTCCTTTACTACATAAATGTAATGTGAAATTTTATTTTCGAAAAAAAATTGTCATTCGTGGTTCAGGTTTTAGTAACTAACTAGTTTCCATCAATATTAAATATGACAAAAATATTTAATTTAATTTTTAGCGGCCTTATTTTGATATTAATAATGCTACAAATGTTCTATCATTTGGAAGAAGAACGAAATAAAACAATACGGAAATTACTTTTTTTTAAATATTTTTGCGCAGAAATATTACGATTCATGTTTCTCTTATAAATGCTGATTTTTTTTTCTTTTACAAAATGCAGTTATCTTTTTTCTATTTGAAGAAACATAGAATATAACGACTTTTATACAGAGAAGAATTTTTTTTGTGACTATTGAATCATGAAATATTTCCGTTACGTAATGAGAATGCAAAATTGCAGTTTCTTTTCAAACCATGTGTTGTTGCATCTTTATTTTTCAAACTTCAACAAAAATTCTGGAAAGTTCGTATACGTGCTGTAAAATTGTAATAGAATAGGTAAAAGAAAATCTTAATAATGGATAGCATCACAGATGCTTGAGTCCGCTTCTGTTTTTAGAAAATCATTTTTAGATGTTATTTGATGTCCACTTGTTCTTTTATAAGCTTAAAATTTATTTTTCTGATAATGTATTCAGACATTACCATTCATTTATTTTGTAGTTTTTTCTTTGCCTGGATTTTGTGCAACAGTAACATATAATATCAGTTTTTTCTATTACGCATGGAAATGATTATTTCCAGATAATATCATCTGAAATATGTGAATATTTGAAATCATTACATTATGAATTTATAATTGCATAATAATATGGCATCACATTCTGACATATAAACAATGCATTAATCAGTATCAAGTGATTACGTTAAGCCTTAAAAGCCAAAATTAGTTTGCTGTCTAGTCCATATGTAATGTTTAAAGCTTCTGAAAAATAATTCAATAAATGCGTGTAATTACTTTTTGTATAATTGTTTTTTTTATTTTTTGCAGTTTTTACGATCACTTTCTTTTTATCAATTTTCACGCATTGAACCGAATCCATAAAAAGTGTTGACAGAGAATATTTTATTAATATTACCTATTAATAACCACACAAGAAAAATATTAGAACGGCTGTCTTTTTTAAGCGTTTTAGGAAGCAAAAAATAAAAATAAATGACAGGGCAGACAGTGACTGAATAACCCTCACCTCTGATGAATTTGATGACCTTCCACAGTTCATGAAAATTGTAATTTTGGACAAGCAGTTGACGATGCAAATATACAACCTATCAAAAGAGTACCAGCCTTTATCTTGGTGCGTTTTACATTGGAACTGATGGGTGGGAATGTGGGAGTAGAAAAACTTCCACCACCATATCATCCGCAACTATAAATTTATTAGTTTATGATTTGCATTCCTGCATTAAATATAACACAATCAGCGTTTTATTGGACGCATTGGCAGCATATAACAGAATTGGCTGCCGCGTTATATCAAGGTGGGTTCCGCGGCAGACTAAACTTTTGATGGTCGAATTTAGGGCCCCAATCATCTCACTGCTTTCAAGGAAATACTTGATATCAAATTAAAGCTAATTGCCGATTTCTGTGTTCTGGCTGCTATGTTTCCGTCTTTTTCATCAGACTGACCAACATCTTTTGTTCAGATTATACGTTTCTAACTTTGACAACAAGAGATGTACTTCAAGCATACAGCTCATTTCTATCACATTCCGACAGTTGTTTAAACTTTCTAATATACTTGCAATTTTCACCAGCTATTTTCGTCAAACAAGCTATTTTTGTCAGTCACTTCATTTGATTCGCTGCCTGGTGTTTTGTTTGCTTTTCCATTTTACAGTAGACCGCCGATTATCCGGACCGGTCCGGTTAATGGAAAATCCGGGTAATTGGACAACTAAAAAAAAAGGCTCTGTTAATGTTTTTTAAGTAACTTCTCTTCACACTTTTTCCAGGCTTAGAACAGCACATATTACAAATGGCTCATATTACAAATGCATATTACAAATGGCGTACTCAGAAGTTATTTTTTTAACGTTTTTAAAATTGTATTTAAAAAAAATTGGCATGAAGTTATACATAGAAATTACTGAATGTACTTACTATATATGCAGACACTGTACGAAAAAAAGTGAGAGGGGAAGAGGGGTGTGGTGGGTTACCTATTCCCAAGGACACCAAAGGACAAAATAAGCAATTTTTCGACAGCCTTCAGAGAATTTGAAAATAAGGAAGGGTGTATCTGTAGGTGGGGGAGGGAATATGCTCGGAACTCACGCGTGTTAGAAGTGAAACTTCTGAGGTTCTAGAAACAGTTGATTTTATGCATTGCTCTCTTTGCATTTTTTTATTTCAGGGTTAAGTGGATCCAGGACACAAAAATCTTCAAGTTTTGCAAAAATATTTTATTTCATTAAAAATTTGTCTGTTTTTTCCTGCTTAAAATGACATTTAAATTATGTTTCTATCTGAATTAGAAAAAAAAAATATTTATTTTTACGTTTTCGTTTGTCTTCAGAATCTAACTTTCAAGCAATAGAAAAATAGAAATGACTTCTTGTAAAAATGCGTTTTCTTTCATGATAGGTTTTTTTTTTTTTTTTTTTTTTTTTTTTTTTTTTTTTTTTTTTTTTTTTTTTTTTATACCATTCCCCGTATTTAAATTCTTATAACTCAAAAACCGTTAAAAAAAAAAAAAAAAAAAAAAAAAGTTTCAAACTTGGTGCATTTCTTTTTCAATTGTTCTACTTTAATTTTGATTCCGCATATTTGAAAAAATTATTTACTTTTGAATATATATATATATATATATTAAGTTGCACCACTTTTTTTTTTCGTTAAATATTTTTAATTTTTTTATAAATTAATATTTTTAAAAATTCTGAATCAAATTTAAAACATATATTTCTGTTTATTTAAATGAAAAAAAAAATTAAATTCCATAAATAATATTTGGAGTTATAACTGTTTTAAATTACCCCCACTTTTTAAATAAATTTTAACTTTAAATTAAAAAAAAATTGAGAAGTTTCATCATGTGATTTTGTTTACAAATGATAAGGTTGACCATCACGAAAAAATTCAAAATTTTAACTCAACAAATAAAAATTATTTTAAACTGTGTCCCGGACCCTCCTAAGAAATTGTTATTTAATAGATAACTTTCTTGACACCCGGTGCAATTTATCCTATAGCGCCTAAAAAAGTTTTGCTTCAAACTTTTTGATGAATGCCGGAGTAAACGTATGATCCTCGATCAATCAGCAATTCCAATCCACTTCTTACGAATTAATTAAATGAGCTCTTGGCGCTATGCAAATGGTGCATATTTTAGATTTACATTTTTGTACTTACAATGACTTTTATCTTTACAACATATTCATAGAAACTAATCATTTAATGTGCATATATTTTTTCAAAAAGCATCTAGCGCTTTTGCTTTGAAACAGATAGGCAGAATCACAACATTTCTGATTTCTCATAAAATTTGGGCATCATTTCTTAATAAAACCATAATAATGAAATGTGTTTTTTTTAACTGTATACAAGATAATTTGGTTTACTACCGTATTTTCGCGTACATAACCCGCGGGTAATCTATAGAAAAAAGCCAAATTTGTATGTCCTGTGGGCAATCATCCGGTGCGGGGTATCTATCGAGAGTCATTTTTTCCCCGTATTTGGACTTCCTTCTACCGTCTGAAACGGGAAAAGTCCATCACCGTAAGCGTGGTATCGGATGCTAGACATTAGTAACTTGGACGCTCGGATCAGAAGTAACCAATCAGAGTGAGCAAACGAACGCTCTTCGTCAATGGTCCAACATGACGAAAAGAAAAGGCGAAATTTTACTATTGGCAGACTCTGATTGGTTACTCGCAAGTCGATCTTCCTAGCTATTAAGACCTAGTTTATCGAATTGGCTGAGCCTTATCGAAACGGTAAAATCTGGATTTTAAAAAATCTGGATTTTATAAAATCTGAATTATAAGAGTATGATGACTACGAAAGTGGCGACAATGAAAAGGAACTTAATGATGATAGTAAGCATGATGAAGATGAACTGCCCCAAACAATATTGCAACTTTTTAATTCCGGTACGGAAGAGTCCGATTTTGTGGATATTAATGAATTGTAAAATTTATTATTTTAATCTATATTTGTCTTAAAAATTGAATAAAGATGTTTACCATTAGAAGTTACTCCAGTTTATTAGTAATATATATTACGATTATTTTGCTTGTTCATTGTAAGTAAGAAAATATATTTGTTTATTATATTGTATTTAGTTGGTCTTTTCCTATTTATCATTAATATAATAGTAATTAGCATTGAGATTACAAAAGGCACTTGCCAATCACGTGATTTTAGAAGTGCGGGGTATCTTTCGGTCATAATTTTTCTGGAATGAATGTTTTATGCTGTTGGTTATCTTCCGTCGCAGGTTATATGCGCGAAATTGCGGTATTCGAATAAATGTATAAAACATTGTATCTCTCTATTCTAAAAAAAAGTAACTACCGCTGTCACCGCCGCCGCCGCCGCCGGTTTTGAATTTTTTGTGACCGGAGGTCTTTCTTCGTTAATATTGAGAAAAATAATGCATACAAAAATATGAAAATCAGTGGTTTTATACCGAAATGTTTGATAAACACGCTGATGCAGACAGTTTTCAAATCGAAGAATTATTTTAAGAGATATTTAATGCTAAAGTTGGACAAAATCGTTCCACTAAAAAAGTTTTATAGAAGCAAAAACTATACATCGGAATTTAATAATTTTTAGATCATTTTATGCGTTAGAATTTGCCGGAGTGCAGATTGCATTAATTTTTTTATTCTGACTCATTTTTTCAGGTTTTATTTCTATTTTAAATTCAAATTTTCAGCATTTCTAGAGATATTTTTTACAGATTTCAGAAAATTGTACTAATTTAAACTGTTGCCAACTGCATAAAAAGCGCAAGCAATAATGTTTGCTTCAAATTAAAAATTTATTTACACGTGACTATTATAAACAGGAAAAAAACTTTCAAATTAGAATTAAATAATTATGTATAAAAAGCAGGGACTTTTTAAAAATTACGTCATAAAAAGTACACACGTGAATTTTAAAAGAGAAAGGATATTGTAAAATAATAAATTCATTAACATGCGTTCGAAGTCTTAGGAGAAATTACGTCATATTTACGTCACATTATAGTTATTACATAAAATGAACACAAAATAATATTGCAAAAAAGTTTAAATTTAGAAATTGCGCTAGAGATTTATTTAATATTTCGAGAGGATATTTTCAACTATTTTTTGTTAGGAAACCGCAAATAATATTACAAAAGTACTTTCACGCGATTATTTAAAAGAGAAAGAATAGCTTGGTAAAAATTACGTCACATTAAAAACGATTAATTTAAAATGTCTCATTTAAAAGAACTTTCTTTTCGCTTTGTTAAAAAATACCAGGAGACAAAGACTCTGTTTACTTAATTCCTTTTATATTAGCTTATTTTGAAATGTTGTTACACGTGTCTACCTCATCAAGTTATTTTTATTTCGACGTTTTATTTGTATTTTTATTAATGTTGTACGAATTTATTTGTTCTTTCGTTATTTAAAATAAAAATTATGTCAATTTGTATAATTTGGCGAGTGGTTTGGCGATTTATATAATTTGGCGAAATGGGTCGTCGGGATAATCAAGTAGTACCGCAGCGGATTTGGCGTTAAAATTCCCCAATCAATGAAGAAATGAATAGAAATTCGTTTATAGGGAGATCGCCACTGTTTTTTAAATTATAATTCAATCTTTCGAAATCTTTTTAAAGCCGATCAAATTAGCGTGCATTTAGAGCCTGCGGTGTCTGGACGGGGGTTGGCGAGCGTAGCTCGTAGGGGGCCGAGCCCCCTAGTGAATTAAAAAAAAATTAACTTTATATAGCAGAAACAGATAGCGGCCATGAATTTCTAATCCACTTCATACGAATTAATTCAATGAGTCTTTGGAATTACTTAAATGGCGCATATTTCAGATTTACACTTTTTATATTTACAATAACCTTTATCCTCACAAAAAATACTTTTCCGTATCAACGTTTTTTTTTTTTTTTTTTTTTTTTTTTTTTTTTTTTTTTTCCCTTAGAAAAAACTTTGATAATAAAATTGTTGGACGTGTACATTTAAAAGTTAAATGAACGTGACTTGGATAATATATTCTGTTTTCACACACATTTAGAAATTTCTGCTGGTTTGTTTTATACGTCGCAGTGAATATAAAGATAAAAATATGATTTTTAGGTGTGTTACATAAAACGCCTTTAGATCCTTTGATTTTGCAATAAAAATATGCAGAAACGATAAGGCATATTGTAGTTTCATTTAAACTAATTATAGAAATCTATTTACATTTGCAAAATGATTTTTAGATTTTTTTTTCTTTAGAACTATAAAATTATTACACTTTAAAACGAGCACTTTTTCACGTATTTTTCTTTTACAGTTTGGTTTTAATTACCGTTCCCTTAAACTCTTTACGCTATTATTCATTTTTTTCTGTAACTTAAAATCCTTCAGATTATATGTAACATATTAGAAAAAGACCTCACGTTACAGATATAAGTCCTGCTAAAGTGATGGCGGAACTGTGATGTAACATTTGAGTTTTTCGTATCAGTTTTTTCCAATCTATATCCCTGGTACAACTGGGCAATGTGCATATATGACTAACAGGTAGAGGCATACACGTAGATAAACCATGTTTCCAACTGTTTTTCCAGCCATTTATATAGAACAGTATTATTTTATATAGAAGAGTATAATTTATTGGTTTTTTCACAGCTTTTTTAACTTTGGTAAGTATCTTAGCTAGTTCACTTATAGTGAGAGGAGTATAAAGTTATTGAAAATATTGTTTAGTTATGTTATTACGTGAGAAAAACATTAGTAATAATGGAAAACACATTGCAGTTAAAATAAAAGCTACAAATCCCAGATGCATGAAACAGTCTTAGATATCTCATTAAATTTAACGAGATTCGGCGTTGAACATATGCACGTGGAGATGAAAACATTTTGAAAACACAATTAAATGAGTAATAAAATTACATTAACTTTGTTTTTAATTGTTCTGAAGCTAGGCTGTTTTATAAAATAGCAAACTAAGTTGAAAATTGTTACATAAAAATAAATTATTTAAATGTCACAACTTAAAGACATCCCAATAATTTTATTTTTTATGTATTATTTAATCCTAAAAAAACAGCAAGCCAAAACACACGTTTTTCTGTATTGATGTATGGTTAAAGGTGATTTTATGAGAAACAAGTAAGAAAAAATCATGCGTCAAGCATAGATTATGAAACACTTTCCAACACATTCAGAATAATGTAATAAAACTGCACTGTTTAAAAAATTAAAATATTACGTTTAATTCAACAATATGGAAACGCATAGTACATTTCAAAAACCAATTTTGGCTGTTGTCATCCTCAATCGCAAAATTACGCAAATGTTTTCAGCAGAGCTGTACATGATTTATAGATTTGAATCTATTAGCTACATGCAAGCCAAAATTTAGTTCACTTAAGATATACATATACTTCAGTTGAAAATTTACTTTCAGCAATTTCCTCTAATGAGGAGAGCGGTACGTGAATACTTTTGTTCAGCCCTGTATTTGAGGCATAAAATTTATATATAACGAGTAAGATGCAAACAATTATTTAAATTTAAAAGCGCATACCGAATTTTAAACCGTGCACTCCAGCAATTATTACTAAAACACATTACTGTACTGTAACCGATTTCTTTTGTGTGACCCTGTAAATGAATAAAAATGCTGTGAATGTCCTGTTCTGACGTGATCGTAGTGAAATTCAGTGATTCATACCAGTTTCAATACATTTGAAATAGCATAATATCATTAAAATACTCTGCAAACGGTTTTTCCCCATATACCATAATGTAATGGAATACTTTTAAATGCCCCTGTAAATGAACGATTAATCCTACATACTTCATATACAATACCAAATATGCTTCGGTGACCCTAAATAACCTTTATCAATTTCATGAAAATCCGTGTATATTTACGGGAGTTATTCCCCATATACCTTAATGTAATGGAATATTTTGAGTGCCCCTGTAAATGAACTATTAATCCTACATACTTCATATACAATACCAAACATGCTTTCGTGACCCTAAATAATCTTTATCAATTTCATGAAAATCCGAGTTTATTTACGGGAGTTATTACCCATATACCATAATGTAATGGAATACTTTTGAGTGCCCCTGTAAATGAACGATTAATCGTACATACTTCATATACAATACCAAACATGCTTTGGTGACCCTAAATAACCGTTATCAATTTCATGAAATTCCGGATATATTTATGGGAGTTATTCCCCATATACCATAATGTAATGGAATAATTTGAGTGCCCCTGTAAATGAACGATTAATCCTACATACTTCATACACAATACCAAACATGCTTTGGTGACACTAAATAACATTTATCAATTTCATGAAATTCCGAGTATATTTACGAGAGTTAGAGCGTGGACAGACGGACAGACGGACTAATGGATTGACGGCCAGACAAACCGAATGCATAAACACTTTTCAACTTTGTTGGAAAGTGTTAAAAAGGCGGTACGTATGCATGAAAATCATAATAACACAAAAATAGATTTGAAAAGCGCATCTATAGGCTCAACAAATTTAGATGCTATAAAGATTACAACAGATGTCTCTGTTCTGGACGAAAATATTAGCAAGTTACCTAGTTAATATTCAGTTGTAAAAATTCTAAAAACGAAGGTAGAAAGTCGCTTTCTGGTGTGCATTTCTAAAAACAATTATTTTGATAATTTTTCCTGTTTTTACTACATGTGTGAAGGACATGTAAGAGTCATCTATCGTCCAAAGGATTAGATCCACTTTTAACACTTTCCAACATAGTTGAAAATCGTTTATGAATTCGGTTTGTCTGTCCATCTGTTTGCCTGCCCGTGATATAGACCGATTGCCATGAAATTGATATATGTTATTGGGTTAACCATGGCAATTTCGGTATTGAAAATGCAAGTGTGTAGTATTGATAGTTCATCTACAGGGACACTCAAAATAATTCCGTTATGTTGCGGTCGATGGGGGGAAATCGTTTACAGTGTATTTTAATGGTATTACACTGTTTTAAACGTAACTGACATACATCATTGAGATTTACTGCAAGATTCGTATTATAGACTATGGTGTGCATGGGATTTATCGTTTATTTACAGGACACCCAAAAGAATTTGGCTACATTAGAAAATGAACAATATTTGAACTACTGAAATAAACGAAAAATAATTGTTGACAGTGCGTTTTCAATTGTGCTATGGGTTTTTAATTTTAAAAAGAATTATTTAAATAATCCTTAATGCTTATGATATCTTTATGTTATATACACGGCCACCCAAAATTTCTCATCAACATCCATTTATTAGCGGACATTCCTGAATGGAATTTACAATTGTTATGCGTTTAATAGAACTTACTTATAACATATTATGTAATATACATACATATTCATAGATCGTATACAGGGCTTCACAAAAAAGTGGTATATATATATATATATAAAAGGTAAATTTGCAAAGGCTGAGAAAGGGAAACTTTTCTCCAAACAAAAAATCTCTGAATCAATAAATTCCAACCACTCAGCTCAAAGAAAATGACGTCACTATTTATTTCTGTCGGTACGTGAGAAAAGTCACTTTAGTCCATAGTTAAATGTGTCTATAAACAGTGTAATATTTCCATAGAACGAAACCCAATGAACTTCAACAATCATTTATTCGTAAACACGAAATTTAGCTTCTTTCCACGCCGATGTTGTATATTCTATCTTAGACAAATAATCTGTTTCCTGACATTGCATGGAGAATTCGACAATCAAATCCAGAACTCATGTACTTTGGGGCAGTGATTACGAAAAATCTCTCACCAATCTAAGTCTCACGAATGTTAATAGTCACGAATGCTAAGCCTCCTGTTGCACCATATATAGGATCTATGTAATCACAGGCACCTAATTATATATCATTGCAAGAAATCACCATGATAATCAGATTCACGGACATTCAGACAGACTTTGCGAAACATAAATCAGAGTATACATAGCTCGCTCATCACGGAGTTCCTTCATAAAAATGTAGTTAGGTAATATGCTACAAAATGAGCAGGTTTTATTTTCATTTTTACTACAGAAAATTATATGATTTTGTAGAATATATATATATCATCAACAACAACCGTTTTCAATCCACTGCTGGATGTAGGTCTCCCCCAGATTTTTCCAATATTTCCTGTCTAGTGCTTTAGTCATCCAATTAACAGCGGATACTTTTCTGATTTCATCACTCCATCTTACATGAGGTCGTCTTCTTGGCCGTTTTACAACACTGGGATACCACTGTAGGGTGTTTGTGCTCCATCTATTGTCTTTTCTTCTTCCAATGTGCCTAGCCTATTTCCATTTTAGCCGTTTAATTCTTTCAATGATATCAAAAACTTGCGTCGGACTTCTTATCCAGGTTATTCTTTTTCTGTCCGTTCTAGTTATATCTAGCATACATCTTTCCATACTTCTCTATGTTGTTTGTAATCTTTGTACAATCCGTATTGTTAGTGTCCATGTTTCTCCTCCATAAGTTAGCACAGGGAAAACACATTGGTTAAACCCATTTCTTTTCAAACAAAGAGGCATGTTACTCTTCAGAATAATATTGTTCTTCCCAAAAGCACTCCATCCATTTCTTATTCTTCTATTGGCTTGATTCATGATACTATTATTCGGTGATATTTCCTGCATTAGGTACTCATAACTTTGCTCTTCTTTAATTTCAGTGCTGTTCTAGACGAATTTCTTTTTTGATACAAATGAACTGAACATCACCTTAGTCTTTTCCATGTTTATTTTTAATCCCAAATTAATGCTAGCTTTTGCCAAATATTCTAGCATATTTTCAAATTCTTCAGGACTGTTACTGAAAATTAAAATGTCGTCAGCGAATCGGAGATGACTTAAGTATTCCCCATTTATTCTATTCCCTTTGTTTTCCCAATCTAGCTTCTTGAAAATATTTTCTAAGACAGCAAAACAGCAATAAAAAGCTTAGGCGAAATGGTGTGTTTCCTTGTCTTACCCCTTTTCCAAGCTTGATCGTTGCTTTTCCTTTGTCCAAACGAATGGTTGCTGTTGCTTTCTTGTAAATCTTCTTTATATATATATATTTTTTTCAAATAATTCTAGTATCAATTTTATGGATGTTAAAATTAATATTCCCATAATAACACCCTAACATTCAACATTTATGATAAAAGCAATGAATTTTCTTTTAATGTAATTAATTTTACGAACTTTAAATCCCGCTTGCATATTTCAGTATATAGAAATATTCTGCTTAATCATAGTCTTCGTATCAAACGTTTATGTTCCTCCCAATTCTTACAGCCTAACATTTTAAAATTAAAGCAATTAGCATTGTCTTATAATTATCCCATCTCTTTTATATCTGCATGGCTCAAATATTAATATTCATTTTTTTTTCTACTTCTTACCAGTATAGGCATTTTTTATGTTTAAAAAAACTAAAAAATCGAAAACACTATTATGGAGGGTGGGATGTGGATTGCTGAAAAAATTATAAAAATCATACACACAAAAAATTATATGTATGTGTATATATAATATATATATTCTTATTAAAAAAAAGTTTTGGTGTATGTGTATGTTTTTCCATACATTATACACTAAAAACATAAAAAATAAAAATACCATTATGGAGGGTTGAGGTCGGGAATGCTAAAAAAATTGTAAAACCTTATATGTTTGTGTGTGTGTGAGCTTGTATAAGTGTATGTATATATTGTATGGACATATAATAATAAAAAAAATGGGGTGTCATGCATTTAACATAATAAAATTTCACATATTGCATCATCATTTAAGGATATATTTTACTATCTCAATATTCCTCATTGCTTTTTAAATTTTCACATTTATTTACATAGCTTACATTTCACAAGGCTAAATTTTACTATCTCAATTATTCTTCATCTTATTAAATGTTATTTATATTCTCATTTTTTTATATTATAATTTTTTGTCTTTAAAACATTAATTTAATCAATTGCCCTTTTATTTTATTTTTATATAATTCTTTATTTCTTTCTTTATTTATTTGTATTAATTTATTCATTTTCTTTATTTTATTTTGTACTCACTCAGTACTTATTAAGTTTATTCCTATTTTTTCATTCTAGTTTAACTAAAAGTTAATCTAAGTATTTTCTTGATTTTTTCAATCATTTTCATTCCTTTTATTTATTTATTTATTGACTTAAGATGGCAACTCTGCACATTATTGTTATTAATCCAGTTCCAGTTTATTAATCCAGATCCAATCTATTTTCTGTAATGTTTGCGTTATAAGGAGCTAGATTTTGTCATTTTAGGCTTAATGCCGACAAAATTGGATGAAATAACGCATCTTCTATGAATGAACTCACAAGCTCCTCTGATGATTCTGTGAGTCATTCATAGTTTCTTATTTTACATACTGGTTTCATATGTTCATTTCTAAATCATCTTTAGAACTTTATCAATTTCTTCATATATTTGTAATTTCAAATTTATTATATATCTATATATGTATATACTATACGTATATTTGGAAATCATAACACAAATCATAAATTATATTATATCACGATTAAGTTAAATTATATCACTATTAACAATTATTTATATCATAAACATTATATAACTTAAAATGTAATAGATATTCTCATAAATAATGCTCTTTTATTGTATTTCTTTTTAAGATATTTTCATTTAAATTGTAAATTAGCTATCCCACATGGGGGTAAGAAATATAATAAAAGGCATATATTTCATTACCATAACCGATATTGTTCTCCTTTTAATTGTTCAATTTACATAGTTATAGACAACCTTACTTTTTTTGGCCATTGAAAAAATAAGCATGCATTTATTATATTTATCCATAAATTATCATTTTTTTTTTTCATATGTAACGATAAGCCGAACAAAGAATTTGCAAAAATCGAAGTTTACTTCTCATAACGATTTTCTTTTCCCTAGAAAATTTCATTTAAATAATTGATTTAATCACTCTTTCCTGAATACTCATTTGAAATCTCTAGGAATTAGGAAATTAAACGACTTGTGCAGTCTAAGATTTTGAATATTATCTCGATACTTGTGAATAACTATTAGCTTGATTCCGAAGGAAATTCTACACTATCAAATTAATCTCTCATTGTAAAGTAGGAATTTAATGGATTTTAGATAAGCTAAAGGTGGATAATACTAGCAAAGTACGCAAAAGGAAGAGTAAAGAAAGAATTTAGAAAGGTGTGTAGATAACTTAAAGGTGGGATTATCCAAACTCTGTTAATGAGAAAAGCTTATATTTAAAACATTTATTTCTTTTTTCAGGTTGTTCCATTCTATATTGTGAAGACATTTTAGGACATTTAACAGCTATTCGTAATTTTCTGAAACCGTAGTTTAAAAGAAATGAAAATTTACTTGACTGCTCCGTCTAAGGTTTTAAAATTCGTAGTTAAGTTTTAATGCACAAGATTTGATCATAAGCATTTGAACTACAATGCATCAGGGGCCTGATATTAAATTTTTATTTAATATAAATAATAATTAACTCATAATCGTTTATTCAAAATACGCACACACACACACACATATATATATATAAGGAGAGATATATATACATAGTACATGCAGTACATGCATAGACATGCTTAGGTAATTATGAGTATACATCTAATTTATATATTTATATGTATTTAGCTAATGCAAATTTTTTATCATGTTTACTCTAGATTAAATGCTTCATTTACGCATTTTTAACTGTAAAATTTCTATGATTTTTACAGTTTTCAGATATTTGATAGCAATTTGTATAACAGTTGCATTTTGACATTGTAATTTTCATCATATCATGGGATAATTTTTTATAGCATTATTTACTTTTTTCGATGAATTACATTTAACATTGCCTTCATTTTTTCGTCCATTTTTGGGGGGGGGGGAGAAGGGGGAGTGTTATGTACACTAGCCCAAAGCTGTTAGCTTTTCAACTTTTCAGCTTATTATTGCTCGTTGAGTCATGCTTGTTTTGTGGAATTTACAGTCATTTTGAATTGATACTTCGATTGTAGATTTACATTATTTTTTAATATTTTCATGCTTGTATAGTTTACCATCATAACAGAAATGCGTTTCATCTATAATTTTTCCCTTTTCAACATCTGTGTGCGATCATTTATGAAATCGTCTATATTATTGGTTTTTGTACTCTACATGTACAACTTATGTTCTATTTCTATAATGATTTCCTTATTAATCTTCTGTTTTTGTATCACGAAAACAAAATATATGATTAATATTTCTTTCGTGAAAAATCAACATTTTCAATTTCACAATAACAAATTCGAAAACTCATGATAAAATTTCATATCCCATGTATTTGCAAACAAACACTTACAGAGCATTTTCTTTGCGAAATACACCACTATATAAAATCTTCTTCTGATGCAGTTCAAACTCTTCCACAATCAGTACTTACAAACTCAAATGCATAAGTTGTTTACCAGTTTGTTATAGTTAGAGCTATGAAGTAAGCCATTTTTAAATCAGTGTCATAAATTATCATATTCTTAATAATGATCTGGAATTAGGATGAACCTCGGGTAAATGAAAAATACTTCTCTTCATTTTTATTATTCCATGTTATATGTACTACATTTTCAAATTATGTTTATATTACATTGTTTTAACTCCATATTAGTACACATGAGTTTAAGCATGGTAATTAATACTCATAGATGAAAGCATTTTGTGTCTTAAATCATACGGTCAAAGCAGAATTTGTTCATTTGTTGTTTTCAGCTTCAAAAGTAAACTTTTCTACTGCAGAAATTTAAAACATTGACTAAAAATGATGAGAAGTATAAAAAAAAATTGAACTTAAAATAAAGTGCATTATTTTAATGGTAAATGTGTACAAAAATTTGTGGTTTTATATCAAATGAAAATGTTCAACTTTTTTATTTTATTTTATATCTACATGGGATACGATTAAACATCTTGAAGGGTATTACTCTTTTAAATAGATTTCAGAATAAAAGTTTCAATCGAAAAATTTACAATTAAACATTACAAAAATGTAATTTAAAATTAAATATGTAATTAAGAAAACATTTTTGTATATTTCTTAGTAATATGTGATAAAAAACCTTTGTGTGTTACGACTACTTCAATATCTTGACACTACTGACTTATAGTAAAACGAAAAAAAAAAAGTATAATGCTTTCTTTCATTTCGTTTTCTTCCTGTTCTTCTATTTTTTAAAACATACTCAGCTATTTAATACAAAACATATAAATAGCTATCTAACTGTGTACTTTTATGATTTATTGTAACTGGAGTTATCCGTGTAATGCAAAGGAAATTTATACTTAATTGTTTAACAGATGGGAAATAATTATCATTTAAAAGGAAATATCAAATAAACTTTTGACAGCTTTATTTATAAATATAATGTTTTTCTTCACAAACAATTATTTCAATTGTTTATTTGAGAAAGTCATTCAAATTGTTGGTTCTGTGTATTAGAAAATACTGCTAAAGATTTCAAATAAAGTACTTTAAATTATTTTGCTTTTAAAAGTATCTTGCCTATGAAATGTTCCATTGTAACCCGGACATGGAGTAACGTGGAACACATTTTAAAACTTTAAAAAAATTTTTACTTTTAAAAAATACTTATAAAATAATTTGCTTTTGCTAAATTTATAAATGAAAATAAGTAACTAAAGTATATAGAAGATTCTTTTTTCATTTTCATTGATCCATAAATTTCAGGAAAAAAATTAAAGCATTAAAATGATTCTATTCTACAACAACTTCTTCTACATCACTATTTGCATTTTGATTTGGAAAGATAAAATACTTTCAATGCTAAACTTGGTACATAATTCGGATATTGCATCATTTTAAAAAATATTTACATTACATTTGGTAAATTTTATAGTGTGATATCGTCTATAGTTTTATAAAATATATTTATATCTTTAATTATTTCAGTAAATATTTTTGGTTGCCTTTTATCTTCATTTCAGATTATCGTAGACATAATTCTATTCGATATAATTTTATCTTTTGGTATACTTTGAAAACATCTCCTGAAATAAGTGTAATTAACATACCTTTTCATGTCAAAAATATTGTATGTGTTTCGATAAATCAGAATTTAAAAAAAATACGTAATAATGAAATAAAAAAATTAAATTATTTCAGTAAACTTACCAGACGTATATGATGCTCTTTTTTTCTTTTTTATTAACATCGGAAGACAGTTAAAAAATTGTACATCAACCTTAACTTTCAGATTTTATTAAATTTTGGAATGAAATGGCTGTTAAAATAAATTGGAATTGAGGTAATTGTACTTACGGCGCTAAGTAAATGAGGTTCAGTAATGAGGCACAGGAAATGAGTCACATTTAGACGCTAAGAATTCAACCTATTATCAAACAAACACCTTTAAAATCATTTGCTGTAAAAATGCATGAACGATAGGTTAAAATAAATAAATACAGCAAAATTGTTAAAAAGGAATTCATTTTCAAAAACCTATTATTATGAATTTTCATTTTTGTATCTTTATTTTAAATGTTCGTTTCTTAACTGATGACTTAAATGAAAAATTATTTATTTGTTAAAATTTTACAGAAACAAAAATTTTATTTATGCTATTATTAAACTGCAAAAGCATTTCGAAACACACGCAATATGTATATATACAGACATATATAATGATGTTTTCTTTTTTGTTAATTTTTCAAGATTTATAAAAAATTCTCCTTCAACTTTTTTTTTTACTCAATACCAACTGAACTATTTGACTGAATTCAATAGGTTGGAAAAGAGGGAATTGTAATTATTTCACTGAGTAAATGAGGTGTAATAATAGAACTGGTAATGAGTCTCATTTAGCCGATAAGAATTCAACCGATTATCAAACAAAGACTTGAAAAATCATTTGCTCTTAAAATACACGATCGATCTGTTAGAAAAATCAGTAAATAAGTAAAGTACAATTGTTGAAAAGGGATTCATTTTCGAAGGCCTATTAGCGTGAACTTCGATTTTTGTATCTTTATGCTTTATATTTGTTTGTCAACTGATGAATTCTACGAAATAAATATTATTTTTTTATGTTTTACAGAAACATTTTATTTTTACTATTATTAAACTGTAAAAAAAAAAAAAAAAAATCGAAACACAGACACAATATGAATGTATATATACATATATGATGATTTTTTTTTTTAATTTCTCAAGGTTTTTAAAAAATTCTCACACAGCTTTTAAATTCCGATTATTTTTTGACTGAAATCCATCAATTTATTAAAATAAATTGGAAGTGAGGGAATTGTAATTATTTCACTTCGTAAATGAGGTGCAGTAATATAACTGGAAGTGAGTAGCATTTAGCCGATAATAAGTCAACCCATTATCAAACAAACACCTGTAAAATCATTTTCTGTAAAAATACATGAACGATCTTTTAAAAAAATTAGATAAGTTTGCAATAAGTAACAATTGTTTAAAAGTAATTCAATTTCAAATATCTATTATTGTGAATTTTGATTTTTGTATCTTTATTTTTTATATTCGTTTTTTAACTCATGACCTCAACGAAATACGAATTATTTATTTTATAATGTTTTACAGAAACAAGCATTTTATTTCTGCTATTATTAATCTGTAAAAAAATTTAGAAACACACACAATATTTATATATACATACATATATTTTTGTGATTTATTTATTTTTTGTTAATTTCTGAAGGTTTATAAGAAATTCTCACTCAGCGTTCAAATTTCATTTCTTTTTTGACTGAAAACCATCGATCTTTTAAAATAAATTGGAAATGAGGTATTGTAATAATTTCACTCATTAAATGAGGTGCAATAATAGAACGGGAATGAGTCCCGTTAGCCGATAAGATTTCAACCTATTATCAAACAAAGACTTGAAAAATCATTTGCTGTAAAAATACACGATCGATCTGTTAGAAAAAAACGTAAATAAGTAAAGTACAATTGTTGAAAAGGAATTCATTTTCGAATACCTATTAGTGTGAACTTCGATTTTTGTATCTTTATGTTTTATATTCGTTTCTCAACTGATGACTTCAATTATATACATATTACTAATTTTTTATGTTTTATAGAAACAAACATTTATTTCTGCTATCATTAAACTGTAAAAACATTTCGAAGAATAGACACAATAAGTATGTATGCATACATATATGATGATTTTTTTTTCTATTTTGTTAATTTCCCTAGGTTTATAAAAAAATCTCACTAAACTTTCAAATTTCATTTATGTTTTGACTGAAATCCACCAATCTAGTAAGGGGTCTCAGGACTCTTACATCTTCAAAACTTTCGAAATATTAAATTTTTTAGACGTTAAACGCCTATATCTTTTTAACCTTTTGATATAATTATTTACTTGAAATTTCCATTAGAACAGAAGTTTTGGCTTTTAGAATTATATTCGCTCAATAACTGAAGCGGCATTTCCGAAACTTTGAAGTCATTTTTCTTCAAGTGGCGTTTTTTGGAATAACGAGCAGGATACCTCAAAAACTTCTAAACCTTTTTTCATGAAAATTTCAAAGCATGTGTTTCATATTAGTCTGCATAAACGGAGCCAAATGTTTTCTTTTTATTGTTGAAAATAATATTTTTTTAGGTGATTATACTGTTAAAATTTTCAAAATGTTGTATTAGTTAAATACAACTTTGTATTAAAAATATAAAATTTCTGTAAATACAAATTTATTTAGGTTTAGTGTAATTGCTATAATCTGAAATATACGTAGACACCAAAATTTTCATCCTAGTTGCAAACTTTATTTTACAATCCTGCGCGTAAGCAGTTATAACAATTTTCGGCTCGTCAAATATCTGATAGTTTACAGTATATAAATGCTATTTCTGCATTTAAAAATTTTTTTAAATACATGAAAGGAAGGGGCATACTCATATCTTTCATCTTAATAAAAACTGTGTTTTTAAATAATATACATTTTAAGATATTAAATGTTGAAAATGGTCTTTTTGTTTTAACTTTTTCCAATTTTCAGAGTCCTGAGAATACTTAAAATAAATTGGAAGTGAGGGAAGTGTAATTATTTCACTCAGTAAATGAGGTGGAATATTAGAACTGGTAATGAGTTCCATTTAACCAATAAGAATTCATCATATCATCAAACAAAATCTATAAATAATTGTGTGCTGTAAAAATACCCGATCGATCTGTTAGAAAAATAAATAAATAAAGTACAATAGTTGAAAATGAATTTATTTTCAAATACCTGTTATTGCGAATTTTGTTTTTTGGGTCTTTTATTCGTTTCTCAACGGATGATTTCGACGAAATACTTATTATTTTTTTAAAAACGTTTTCAGAAAGAAACATTTAATTTCTGTTACTATTAAACTGTAAAAACATTTTGAAACCCAGACACAATATGTATATATACATACATACAAATACATATATACACTATGACGCAAAAGTTTAGACAATGAAGAAATTCTTACATACTTTGAAAAATATTTATTCAATTTTCAAATCACTGCTTGAAATTAATGTGCTGTACATATAAACAATATTTATAACAAAGAAAAGTGGAATTGTGCATATTGCAATAAATTAAATGGTAACAAAAATAAACTGCTGTCTCAAAAGTTTAGACACAAATTAAATAAAATCGAAATAAACAATTTTTAAAACCTGGTTGCGCATCTATGCTTATGTATTACGTCATATACACGAGATTGCATGGAAGAAACTAAATCTTGCATAGTTTGTGGATCGATATCGTACCATGCATTCTCAATAGATGTCTTAAGTTCCTTTTCAGAAGAGTATTGTCTAGCGTTGCTATAAACTTTGCGACACATGATGCTCCAAAGGTTTTCTATAGGGTTAAGATCTGGGCTACATGCTGGCCAGTCGAGAACTCTTATATTATGGGAATTAAACCAAGATTTTGAATGTTTTGCAGTGTGAATTGAAGCATTGTCTTGCTGAAATTCCCACTGAGGACCCCCTAGAAGCTCAGCAAATGGCAGTAGGTTTTCTTCTAATGTCTGTGTATAATGCTGTGAAGTTTGACGACCACTGGTGAAGGTCAGAGATACTTGTCCATTATAGCAAAAGGCTGCCCAAACCATCACCGAGCCCCCCTCCTTGTCTGCGACTAAAAAAACGTCGAGGTTCCTTCCGTAAGTCATGCCAGTACGATAAACAACCATCTGGACCATCCAGATTCCACTTTTTTTCATCGCTAAATATGACTGACTGCCATTTCTCTCCATATGACATATGCTTTCGAGCCCACATAAGTCTTTGTAACTTATGATATGGTTTCAGAGCTGGTTTCTTCTGCATTTTGCTATAAACGATTGTTCCTTTTTCCAAAATTCGTCTACGAATCGTATCCTTTGATACAGAGAGTCCCGATGAGCTTTGAACTCCACGTACGCTCATTTGTTGAGTACTCGCTAGTCTTTGTATCAGGCGATCCTCTCGTACATTTGTCACACGTGGCCTCCCAGACCGACATTTTGCTTTATATTCGGAACCACTCGATAAAACTCGATAAATAGATTTTTTGACCTATTAATAATAGCAGAAATTTCAGAAACGCTCTTCCCTTCACCTTTCAACTGCCAAATCCTTGAAACCTCATTCACTTGAATTTCTTTAGCTCTCGGCATGTCGACTATGAAGCGCAATCGTTTGCAGAACTTAAGTACTCCAAATTTGTGACATCATCGATTCTAAATTTGCATATGCCAGCGAATATTCAAAGAAATTTAGAATAGTGTCTAAACTTTTGCGACAAGCACATTTGAATTTTTATGAAAAAAATTAGTATTATAGCAAATAAAACGACTGTCTTTTGTACATAGCATTTTAAATCAGTTTTTGAATATATTTACAGGTTTTTGTAATTCTGACGTCATAATTCTACATTTTAAAGCTGAATGACGTCATTGTCTAAACTTTTGCGTCATAGTGTAGTATATAAATATATGTATATCATAGGTCGAACGTCAATAATGTTGATTTGCAACATCCGTCTTTTGAGATTTTGCATTTTAAATTACATTATTTTTGTCACATTTAAATTGAAATTTTAGCACATGTTGAAAATCAAAGTGAATGTCTGAGAGTATAAAATAATTTCATTTTAAAGCACATAACTTTCTATCCTTACGGTCTCAATACAGTGTTAAATGGCTATAATTTGAAGAGTGTTTATAATGTTCAGAGTTTTTTTTTTAATTTGATTCATAATTTTTAGATAATCAATAGAAATACTAGAAGTTCACATGCATTATCCAAAAAAAATAAATTGTATAGTACCTAATGAATGGATTTGCAGTATTGGAAATGATTTTATTGTGAATTGTTATGTTAAAGCTATAAGATAAGTGAAGCTTGTTGGATTTATATATTTTCATGCATTTTAGTGATCTGCTTTGAGACTTTATTAATTTTAGATTGAGATATTTTTTCAGATTCTAGTTCAGAAAAAGTTTCCTTTAAATTTTTAACAGAAATCTTTCGATGATTTTAAGATAAAAGATTTAATTTTTTAAATTATGACATTTTTTCCCACTTAGGGATATTGATACGACTGCTGCTTATAGATATGTAATCACTCTAAGTAAAATAGTTGTTCAATATCAGATCTCTTGCCTTTTCTTATAAAATTCCCGATTCATGTAAATGTGAGATTGATTTCGTGTATTTTATAATGATTTCCATAGACGTGTTGTTACCGGAGATCTAAATATTATACAAAACAAAAATTTACACTGTATGATGGTATTGCGCACTAAATTTAGATTATATAAAAAATTAACAAGAATACAGCTATTAAACTTTTTAAAAGGGATTTAAATAAATTCATTCTGCAATTATGTTACATATTTAACAACCCCTTTGAAGCTTTTTCAGTGTGGGAGTGGTATATGTTGATTAAATTTGAATTTTTTGTAAATAGTAAATTAAACATTAATGATTATGTTTATCATAGCCTCAATAAAGAAGATTTAAATTATATTAAATTTTTACATACAAATTTTGTAATTGTACCTGATGATGAGGAGGCTTCCAATTATACAATTATTTACTTATTTATTTTATTTTTTTACATTGAGAAAGTTAAAAATGAATGTAAATGAAGTCATACTGCTATTTTAAATAAATAAAATGCTTATACTAAAAAAGTCAAAAAATGTATTCACATAATTTTGCTATTAATAATTATCCCTTTTTGTTTTTAAATCCACCTATTACATTTAGATTCATTTGTTGTAATTCAAGAGGTATCGAAAAAAGTTTAAATGCTTAATTACAGGAGTTTTTGAAGCACATATGTGGTTTTTTGAAGTTTAAATACAGAGATACTAATTATGTTCGATGTATTGACAACAGCAAACAAGTTTTAAGGGAAATTAAAAATCCCCCCCCCCCCAACGCGTACTAATTTGCATACATATGATTTTGAAAATCTTTTTTTTAATATTCTAATTGATTTGGTATAAGCTATTGGGGTTTACTTATAGCATGTATCCTATTAAAAATAGAAAATATAGCATGTATAGTTTGTTTAAGGGGACACACAAAAGAATTCTGTTACATTACGGTCTATGAGGGAAAATCGTTTGCGGTAAATTTTAATGATGTTACACTATTTCAAACATACTGAAATTAATAAATATCGCTGAAGTGCACAACGGCATGCTTAAAACGAAATATAGTGTGTAATGCATTCATCCTTTATTTACAGGACATATTGTGTATGTCTATGTGGAATAATTGCTGTAAGTGCGTTTTCAGTTGTGGTACGCATTTTTAATGTGTCGCGCTATTTTTTACACAAAACTTGGTAAATATAACCTTTACTAAGATCATATTATAGCTCATATACAGGGATGCACAAAAGATCTCGAGTACATTTCCAATTTCCGCTTATTGATGGAAATTGCTGAAGGATAATTTTCAATTGTGCCGTATGTTTCCTAACTAAACTACATTTTAATATGTAGTATACATACAAATCATATAGATTATATACAGGTCTCCACACAGTAATTCGGAAATTTACCCGACTATTCATGCTAATTGCTGAAATTATTTTTTCAAATGTATTGTGCGTTTTCCAAATTGTTTACGTTGGTATCTTTGTTATCTTATTAAACAGTGGAACTATTTCTTCGATGCTTGATGCATAATTTTTCTTTCTCGTTTTAATTCATATTTTGTACAAATGCAGATAATTAATTCTTGAAAATAAATAAATTTAAACATATGAGTTATAAGTATTTACGAAAATAATTTATTGATTTTCATATTTTAAAAATATATCATCAACAGTTGTTTGCATTAAAACATGTGATTTATATTTCTGTGTTGTGTTTTGCAATATTTTATAAATAAGCTAAAAAAGAAAGACTATGTCCTATATTTCTGAAAAACAGATTTTTTTTTTATTTAATTCTGATTTACATGATTTTGTTTTCCCCGTGTTAAAATACCTGAATAGCTATCAAGAATTCCAAATTTCTAAAACAATTAACTTCCTGAATGCTAACATAATCTATGTTTTTGTGTTACATTTGAATTAATAAAATTATGAATAAAAATCCAGTTTTCAATTATAAATAAAAATTAACAATTGCATTCAATAATAAGAAGTTTGCATATTACTTTTTACATAAATAAATAAAAATACCAGTTTTCAACACAGGATAAACTATAATTAACAACTATAAGATACAGTTGAAACCTTTTTTATCATAACTTTTTTCATCACTAAAATTTCTATCCTTATTTTTCAAATAAAAGCTGATAAAGGTGACCTTTGCAAAGTGCTCGCCAAAAGAGATACTCCAGAAGAATGGTCTTTTTTTTTTTTCCAGGAAATATGTGGTCAAGCGGACGTAATTAAAAAGTTAGAGACGAGGAGGATCCCCTCAAATCCGTCCCACACCTTCCCTAAACGTTCCCCTCTGCTAAAGGTAAACACCCCACTTGATCGTTATCAATTGACTTTGAACGATGCTATAAAGTAACCTTGGGGTAATATAGGCTCAACTTTCTGCTCTGTAAAAAAAAAATAATAATAATAACATAGTTGACAATTGTTTCTAAAAGATCTAGTTTAGATCCAGTCACATTCACCTATTAATAATTCACAGTATCCATCAAATGCTTCTGGGAATACGTTCCGTTTCCAGAAGAAATTCTTACATAGTTAGTTCTCTATGTATTGAGCTAAAAATTTTAATGAAGTAGTTGTAAGGCAGTTAGTTTCAAAGCAATAGAAAAATCTACCATCTTATTTATTTTTCAGTATTCGCTTTTGATTGTGTCATTCCAAATTTCATAAAAACATATGTAAACATAAAACATATTTATAAATATTGTTTGCATTTTAATTTAAGTACAATTAAAAACTAGTCGGATGTACCAATCCCAAAACTTTCTTCTATCTCATACATGTTAATACTTCAAAATCCGCTATCACACTGCCAAAATTAAATGGCAATCTATGCATCTCATGAGGATTCTAACGATATGAAATTCCGTGCGTTAGTTCTTGGGATATGACTATCGCTGAAATCGTCTAAATTCAGAAAAATGCTGCCTAGCAGCGCCACCTATTGGGTGATTTATACCAAATCCTAATCAGCAACAATTTATGTCAACGTCTGACTGAATCTGAAGTTTGGAGAAAATCCGTACATTAGTTTTTGAGATAGAGCAATAGCGAAAATCGTGAAAATTCCTGCATAGCAGCGCCACCTATTGGGTGATTAACACCAAAACCTAATTAACAACAATTTGTGTCAACATACAACTAAATCTGAAGTTAGATGAAAATTCGTCCATTAGTTCTATTGATAGAGCTATTGAGGCAATCGTGAAAAATGCAGCAGAGAAGCTCCACCTGTTGGGCGATTTACACCAACACATAATCAGTAGCAAGTCATATCAAGGACTAACTAAATCTGAAGTTTGATGAAAATCCGTGCGTTAGTTCTTAAGATAGAGCTATTGCGGAAATCGTGTAAATCCTGCAAAATTCATCATAACAGCGCCACCTGTTGGGCGATTTACACCAAAACGTAATCATCATCAATTCATATCAAGGAATAACTAAATCTGAAGATTGATCGAAATCCGTGCATTAGTTCTTGAGATAGAGCTATTGCGAAAATCGTGAAAAATGCAGCATAGCAGCGCCACCTGATAAGCGATTTACACCAAAAACTAATCAGCATCAATTTGTATTAGGGACTAACTGAATATCAATTTTTATTAAATTCCGTGCATTAGTTCTTGAGATAGAGCGCCCACAAAATTTGTGTCACATACACACAGACAGACAGACTCACAGAGTCACAGACAGACATTTTGTAAAAACATGTTTTTTGGAATCTCTGACCCCTAAAACGTGTAAATCCGTCGAAAACCGGAATTCGAAAATTTTCATGAATCCAATACTTTCTTCTTGTAAAGATAGAAGAAAGTAAAAATTGAAACAGCTATTACACCTCGAAACATAAAAGAAAAAACTGTTACTAATTTTAATTAAAACTAGTATGTTGTGGCCATCACAAAACTTTCTTCTATCTCATACTTGTCAACACTTCAAAATTCATTATCACAGTGCATCTATGCTCATCATGAGGATTCTAAAAAGATGAAATTCCGTGCATTAGTTTTTGAGATATTACTGTCCATGAAATCGTGTAAATCCATCAAAATGCAGCATAGCAGCGCCACCTATTGGGTGATTTACACCAGACCCTAATTATCATCCCCATGTGTCAATGTTTAACTGAATATGAAGTTTGGGGAAAATCCGTGCATTAGTTCCTAAGATAGGGCTATTGCGCAAATCATGATAAATGCAGCATAACAGCGCCACCTGTTGAGCGATTTACACAACCACATAATCAGTATCAACATTTATCAAGGTGTACTTGAATCTGAAGTTTGATGAAAATTCGTGCATTAGTTCTTGAGATAGAGCTATTGAGGAAATAGTGCAAAATGCAGCATAGCAGCGCCACCTATTGGGCGATATTCACCAACACGTAGTCAGCATCATTTCATATCAAAGAGTAACTGAATCTGAAGTTTGATGAAAATATGTCCATTAGTTCTTGAGATACAGCGATTGAAGAAATCGTAAAAAAGCTGTATAGAAGCGCCACCTGTTGAACGATTTACACCAAAATGTACAAAATGTCAATTCATATCAAGGATTAACTGATTCTGAAGTTTAGTGAAAATTGTTGCATTAGTTCTTCAGATACCGCTATAATGGAAATTCTGAAAAGTGCAGCATAGCAGCGCCACCTGTTGAGCGATTTGCACCAAACACAAACAGCACTAATTCATATCAAAGTATACATGAATCAGAAGTTTGTTGAAAATCCAAGCATTAGTTGTTGAGATAGAGCTATTGCGGAAATTGTAAAAAATGCAGTATAGCAGCGCCACCTGTTGAGCTATTTACACCAAACTGTACAAAATTTCAATTCATGTCAAGGATTAACTGAATCTGAAGTTTGATGAAAATCCGTGCATTAATTCTTGAGATAGAGCCACTGCGGGAATTGTAAAAAATGCAGCATAGCAGCGCCACCTGTTGAGCGATTTGCACCAACATGTAATCAGCATCAAGTCTTATCAAGGACTAACTGAATCTGAAGTTTCATGAAAATCCGTGCTTTAGTTCTTGAGATAGAGCCATTGCGGAAATCATAAAAATGCAGCATAGCAGCGCCACCTGTTGAGCGATTTACACCAACACGTAATCAGCATCAAGTCATATCAGGGACTAACAGAATCTGAAGTTTCATGAAAATCCGTGCATTAGTTCTTGAGATAGAACCATTTCGGAAATCATACAAAATGCAGCATAGCAGCGCCACCTGTTGAGCGATTTGCACCAAAAACTAATCAGCATCAATTTGTATTAGGGACTAACTGAATATCAATTTTTATTAAATTCCGTGCATTAGTTCTTGAGATAGAGCGCCCACAAAATTTGTGTCACCTACACACAGGCAGACAGACAGACAGACTCACAGAGTCACAGACAGACATTTTGTAAAAACATGTTTTTCGGGTTCTCTGACCTCTAAAACGTGTAAATCCGTCGAAAACCGGAATTCGAAAATTTTCATGAATCCAATACTTTCTTCTTGTAAAGATAGAAGAAAGTAATGAGGGGAGGGGGTTTGCTTTAGATAAATCAAGACAGAAGTTCGACTCTTGTGTCTTGTCGCTTTTTACTTTCTTCTATCTTTACAAGAAGAAAGTATTGGATTCATGAAATTTTTCGACTTCCGGTTTTTGACGGATTTACACGTTTTAGGGGTCGGAGATTCCAAAAAACATGTTTTTACAAAATGTCTGTTTGTGAGTCTGTCTGTCTGTCTGTCTGTCTGTCTGTCCGTCTGTCTGTCCGTCTGTCTGTATGTGACACAAATTTTGTGGGCGCTCTATCTCAAGAACTAATACACGGAATTTAATAAAAATTTATATTCGGGTAGTGCCTGATATAGATATGTGCTGATTAGTTTTTGGTGTAAATCGCCCAGCAGGTGGCGCTGCTATGCTGCATTTTGCAGGATTTCCGCAATAGCTCTATCTCATGAACTACTCCACGGATTTTTATAAAACGTCAGATTCAGTTATTCCTTGATATGAGTTGGTGCTGTTTACGTTTTGGTTTAAATCGCCCAGCAGGTGGCGTTGCTATGCTGCATTTTGCAGGATTTATACTATTTTTGCAGTAGCTGTATCTCAAGAACTAATACACACATTTTCATCAAACATCGGATTTAGTTAGTCCTTTATATGAAATTATGCTGACTACGTGTTGGTGTAAATCGACCAATAGGTGGCGCTGCTGTGCTGCATTTAGAACGATTTTCTCAATAGCTCTATCTCAAGAACTAATCCACGAATTTTCATCAAACTTCAGATTCAAGTACACCTAGACTAATATTGCTGCTGATTATGTGTTGGTGCAAATCGCTCCACAGATGGCGCTTCTATGCTGCATTTGTCATGATTTGCGCAACAGCTCTATCTCAAGAACTAATGCACGAATTTCCCCCAAATTTCATATTCAGTTAGACGTTGACATAAGTTGACGATGATTAGGTTCTGGTGTAAATCACCCTATAAGTGGTGCTGAATTTTGCTGTATTTACACGATTTCAGCTATAGTCATATCTCAAGAACTAAAGCATGGAATTTCATCTTTTTAGAATCATTATGATGAGCATAGGTTGCCATTTAATTTTGGTAAAGTGATAACGAATTTTGAAGTATTGACATGTATGAGATAGAAGAAAGTTTTGGGATTTGTACATCCGACTAGATTACTTTCTTCTGTCTTTACAAGAAGAAAATATTGGATTCGTGAGAATTTTCGAATTCCGGTTTTTGATGGATTTACACGTTTTAGGGGTCAGAGATCCCGAAAAAATGTTTTTAGAAAATTTCTGTTTGTGAGTATGTCTGTGAGTTTGTCTGTCTGTATGTATGTCTGTGTGTGCGACAAATTTTGTGGGCGCACTATCTCAAGAACTAATGCACGGAATTTAATAAAAATTTATATTCAGTTAGTCCCTGATATAAATTGGTGCTGATTAGTTTTTGGAGCAAATCTCTCAACAGTTGGCGCTGCTATGCTGCATTTTTTACGATTACCTTAATGGCTCTATCTCAAGAAATAATGTACGGATTTTCGTGAAACTTCAGATTCAGTTAGTCCTTGATAAGAGTTTATGTTTACTACGTTTAGGTATAAATCACCCAACAGGTGGCACTGTTATACATCATTTTTCCTTATTTCCACAATGTCTCTATCTCAAGAACTAATGCGTGGACTGTCATCAAACTTCAGATTCAGTTAGTCCTTGATATGAGTTGACGCTGACTACGTTTTTGTGTAAATCGCCCAACAGCTGACGCTGCTATGCTGCATTTTTCCTGATTCCCGCAATAGTTTTATCTCAAGAAGATCACGGATTTTAATCAAACTTCAACTTCAGTTATCAAGTTGACTTAAGTTGTTGCTTATTAGGTTTTGGTATATATCGCCCGACAGGTGGCGCTGCTATGCAGAATATTTCACGATTTCCGCCATAGCTCTACTCAAAAACTAATGCACGGTTTTTCACCAAACTTCAGATTCCGTTAGAAGTTGACATAAGTTGTTGCTGATTAGATTTTGGTGTAAATCATCTAACCGGCTGTATTTTTCAGGAAGTATTAACATGCATGAGATAGAAGAAAGTTTTGGGATTGCCTCATTCGGCTAGTTTTCATCAATTTTGGATTTAATATTTTAAGATTAAAGACAATATAAACTAGTCGGATCTGACAATCCCAAAAACTTTCTTCTACCTCATTCATGTTAATACTTCCTGAAAAATACAATATAACAGCGTCGCCGGTTAGGTGATTTACACTAAAATCTAATCAGCAACAACTTATGTCAATTTCTAATTGAATTTGAAGTTTGGTGAAAATCCGTGCATTAGTTTTTGAGATAGAGCTATTGTGGAAATCGTGAATAATGCAGCATGGCAGCGCCACCTATAGACGATTTACACCAAAAGGTGATCAGCACCAGTTTATATCAGGCACTAACGGAATATAAAGTTTTATTAAATTTCGTTCATTAGTTCTTGAGATAGAGGTCCCACAAAATTTGTGTCACACACAGACAGACATTTTGTAAAAGCATTTTTTCGTGATCTCTGACCCCTAAAACGTGTAAGTCCGTCGAAAATCGGATTTCGAAAACTTTTACGAAGCCAATACTTTCTTCTTGTAAAGATAGAAAAAAGTAAAAAACTGAAATACTTTTATTTGTGTCTTTAAAGGGATTCCACTTTGAAAATATGTAAAGTCAGAGTTTGTTTAAAATTTTACGTTGATTACAAATCTCTTTAATAATCTTTTCTGCAAGTATCATGTATTTGTGTTAAAAAATGAGTCAGAATTTTTTGCGTTGATTCTAGTGTCCTATGTGTTTCTAGGGTGCCCCAGGATTTTAACTGGAATCTAGAAACGGAAGAATAGAATAAATAAATGGAAAAAGGATTCAAAGAATGAAGATATGATTAAGAGTATAGGGGTAGATTCCAAAAATTTTAAAGGAGCCACTGGCTCCTAAACCCAAATAATCCAGTCGCCACATTATAAAAGAAATGTATAAAAGCAATAGCGTTTATACGGGGGGGGGGGGGGGGGAAATCAGGAATTCAGAGTCAAAAATAACTTACACATGTACAAAAGAAACACAGACTACATCAAATGTTTATATTTCATTTAATCACATAATTCTTTTAATTTGGATCTAAATTAAGTATAATATAAATCTTTAGTTATGTGCAGTCAGAAGATAAAATTGGCCAAGATAGAGGTTAAAAAAATATATCTATAAGAATAAGCTAAGCAATCATGGTAGTGGGGAATATTAGAAAAACAATATTTCTTATTTTCATTTTGTCACACAAGAGTAAATATTTAAAAAAAATGTGAATGTGACATTATTTTGCACTATAAAGATCACAATACAATTCAAACATTTTCAATAACACACAAGAAAAATTATCTTTAAAAAAAAAATTATCACAGACTATTACATGGGAGATTCTGTTCCGAATTTTCCGAAAATTTGGAAATAAAAAAATATCACGGAAAAATATCGAGAATTTCGACAGTTAGTCGCCGAAAAAAATCAATTTTCTCAATCGTCAACAGAAAAAAGGCGCGAATTTCGTCTAAGGATCACATTTGAATTTTGAACAACCTTTACCTTAAGGCTAACCTTTACCTTACTCAAATCCAAAGGGTCAACTTTCTGACATAAGTTTTAATTCATTTTTATTCGGAAACGCATGAAACTAGAAAGTGTTGTTATTCAGAAACTATGCCATCGAACTGTTTTTCCCGTTTTCTTGTAAACGCAATAGATCTTTCAGAAAGTACTGTCAAAGTTGGCATTTTGAACAAAACTTAAGAACGAAAGAAGAAAATCCAGTCAGTAAGGGGAGAAAAATACCGTGTCACGTGATCAAAATCGCTTCTAAATCAATAGTTAAATGATGGATCCAAAAATGGAAAACACAGTTGGATTCCAAAACTCTTCCATGCTCAGGCTTTCGAATTTTATATCTTTCCGTTAAAAAATAAATTTGAAAATGTGTCAGAACGTTTTCGCTTGTTGAGCAGAGCAGCTGAGAACATCCTTAAGCAAAACAATGGAAAATAACATTTTTTGTTGAAAAAGCTGATTTTACTAGATTTTTCTTCAGCTACAAGATCAGAATAGCAACTTAAATGGGGTAAGCTAGACATACATTTGAATCTGTATGATTAACGTCTTAATGAGTATTATTAATTAAGGTTGTTCTTAACCGCTCTGCTCAACAAGCGCAAAACCTTTTGACACATTTAAAAGTTCATTTTTTAACGGAAAGATATAAAATTGGAAAGCCTGGCCATGGAGGCAATTTGGAATTGAACTGTTTTTTCCATTTTTTGATCAATCAATTACCTATTGAGTTATAAGGAATTTCGATCACGTGACAAACACGTTTTTCGCTCGCTCTTGAGTCTCTTTCTTCCTTCGCGCGGAAATTCGGTTCAAAACGCCCACTTTGACATTCTTTTCTGAAAGATCTATTGCGTTTGTAAAAAAATGGGGAAAAAAGCTCAATGACATAGTTTCTGAACAACAACACCAGCTAGTTTCATACATTTTCGAACAAAAATAAATTAAAACTTATGTCAGAAAGTCGACCTTTTGGATTTGAGAACACCCTTAAACAAAATAATTGAAAATAACAATTTTTAAGGAAAAAAGCTGCTTTCTATATTTTTTTTCAACTACAAGATCAGAATATCAACTTAAATGAGGAAAGGTAAACATATATTTAAATTTTAAATGATTAACATCTTAATGAGTATTATTAATTAAACAAAACAATTGAAAATAACGATTTTCAAGAAAAAAAACTGATTTCTTTAGATTTTTCCAGCTATAAGATGAGAATATCATCTTAAAAGGGAAATTTAAACATATATTTAAGTTTTCAACAACCATTACCTTAACCAATTTTAAAAACAAAGGAAAATATGAATTTTTTAATGAAAAAGACGAATTTAAACGAATTTTACTAACTTTTATACTAGTTTGAGATTTTAACATATATTTAAACACTAGTTATGTAAGATATAAAACTTTAGACTACAGCACTACAAAATATAGTATATTTGAACAAAATAAATTCAAAACTTGAAATTTCACATTAAAAAATATTTTCACGTAAACGCATATAAAAATACGCTTTTTTATTCTAATTTTCTTATCTTTTAGCAGATTGAATAGGATTTTTTCGACGAGACTAGTATAAGAAAATAATTCCAACTCCTATTTACCACCGTCAACCCCCTCACATTCCCTAAACTGGGGGGGGGGGGGGGGGTTCGCAACAATAGAGTTTTGATGTCACAAAAGCATATCGGAAATTGTTTACATCCAAGAAAAACATCAATTTTTACGCTTCTTTTCAGTTGTTACGTGAAAGCTATAAACTTATATTTTAGTTTTTAAAAATCATTACCTTAATGATTATTAATAACTAGCAAACCCCGCGGCTTTGCTCGCGTAATATTTGAAATGTGCCAAGTGATATTTATATGTCTAATTTTTATTAAAACGTACTAACTAAATTTTTATTTTATTAAAAGGTACTTATTACTTTTAGGAATAATTCAAAAATTACTATTTAAAACACAGTTTGATTAAACATCATTATTACACTGCATTAGGCAGAAATGAGACTTAAATTAATAAAATGAAATAAAACTAAATAAATGATAATTTAGAAAATATTTTAAAACTTTTATGCTCAATTAATACGCTCATTTCAGTATTCATTTGAAGTTTTGAATTTTTTAGAAACCATCTTCTTACATCTTAAAATTAACCATCATGTCAAATTCCAAGTCCTACCACCTCTCTCAACATAAAGGGCTATGTTGAAACAGGAACTGTCAGCATTAATTTGCCAACATTAATTTTGAAATCGGTTTATTATTTCCTAATATTCCACAGAAACGTAATTTAAAAAGCTTTTAAAGCCCTTTATTAGAACGTTTGTTGTTCCTGTGAATCCCAGGTGGTAGAATCACCGCCATAAAATATAGCCTGTGTAGGATCAGAGACTGTTACCATTGATTCGTAACTATTACTTTTATAATCGGTTTATATTCCCTGAAATTGCATAGAATCGTAATTTAGAACTTTTTTAGAATGCTTTTCGCACCTCCCCTTCGCTTCACGCCTTTTTAATTAGAATTTATTTTCGACGTTCCTTCGAGGGCATTTATATTTTATAAGTAACTACCATGTCATATTTAAAGTTTCTAGCCCTTTCAGTATCACAGAAATCGCAATTTAGAAAGTTTTTAGCTCCTGCAACCCTCCGGTGGTAGTGGAACAGACATAAAATATAGCTTATGTTTGAGCAGGTTCTATCACCAAAATTTGTCATCATTATTTTTTTAATTGGCTTGGTACTTTTTAAGTTTGCTTAAAAATTGTAATTTATAACGCTTTTCACTCACTTCATTTTTTTAAATTTGGAATTTTCTTTCGACTGTTCTTAGAAAGCAGTTGCATCTTGTAAGATGTAAGTAAATACCATGTCATACTTCAAAGTGTTAGACCCCTCAGTTTTGCAAAAAACGCAAATTAGAACATGTTTTGCTTTTGCAACCCTCAGCTGGTAGTGACAGCAACATAAAATATAACCTATGTTATAGCAGGGACTGTCACCATTGCATTGATTTGCAACCATTACTTTTGAAATAGCTTTGGTATTTCCTTAGACTGAGTAGAAATCGCAATTCAGAACGTTTTTAGGACTCTTTTCGCGCATTTTCACCCCTTTTTAAATTTCCAATTTTTTCGAAACTGTTCTTAAAGATCATTTATTGCTAATAAATATGTACCTTGCGTAATTTTAAGTTGCTAGCCCCTACCGATCACAAAAATCGAAATTTATAACGCTTTTTTGCTCCTGCAACGTCTTGGTGATAGTGATACCAACATAAAATAGCGTGTATGTTAGAGCAGAGGCTGTCAGCATCAATTTCCTACCATTACGTTTGAAATCAGATTCATTCTTCCTGAGATATTGCCGACAAATCGGCATCTAGAACGTTTTTAGAACGCTTTTCGCGCATTTTGCTCCTGCATCTCCTCTGGGGTAGTGGAAACAGATATAAAATATAGCCTATCTTGGAGCAAGATCTGTCACCATCATTTTTACACCATTATATTTGAAATCGGTTCAGTACTTCCTGAGATTGCATAGAAATCGCAATTTAGAAAGTTTTTTATAGCACTTTTTGCGCATTTTGACCCCCTTTTAAATTTCGAACTTTTTAGGAAATGTCCTTAGAGATCATTGATATCTTATAACTAACTACCATTCCAAATTTCACGATTCTAGGCCCTTCCGTAACGCAAAAGCCGCAATTTAGAACGTTTTTTGCTCCTGCACCCCCTTTGGGGTAGTGGCACCGACATAAAACATCGCATATGTTGGAGCAAGGGTTTTCACGATCGTTTTGACGCCATTATTTTTTATATCGGTTTAATATTTCCTGAGATTGTGTAGAAACCACCATTAGAACGTTTTTTAGAACGCTTTTCGCGCATTTTCACTCCTTTTAAATTTCGAATTGTTTAAGAACTGTTCTTAGAAATCCTTTATATCTAATAAGTAGCTAATATTTCAAATTTCATATTTCTAGGCCCTTCCTTCGGTAACGCAAAAATTGAATTTTGAGAACGTTTTTTGCTCCTGCACCCCCTTTGGGGCAGTGGCACCGACATAAAACATAGCCTATGTTGGAGCAAGTGTTGTCGCCGTCATTTTGACACCATTATTTTGACACCATTATTTTTTAAATCGGTTTGGTATTTTCTGAGATTGTGTAGAAACCACCATTTAGAACGTTTTTTAGAACGATTTTAGCGCATTTTCTCTCCTTTCAAATTTCGAATTACTTAACAACTGTTCTTAGAAATCCTTTATATCTAATAAGTAGCTAATATTTCAAATTTCATATTTCTAGGTCCTTCAGTAACACATAAATCGCATTTTTAGAACGTTTTTTGCTCCTGCACCCACTTTGAGGTAGTGACACCGACATAAAACATAGCCTATCTTGGAGCAAACGTTGTCATCATCATTTTGACATCAATATTTTTTAAATCGGTTTATATTTCCTGAGATTGTGTAGAAACTACCATTTAGAACGTTTTTTAGAACGCTTTTTGTGCATTTTCACCCCTTTTAAATTTCGAATTGTTTAAGAACTGTTCTTATACATCATTTATATCTTAAAAGTAACTAATATTCAAAATTTCATATTTCTAAGCCCTTCAGTAACGCTAGAATCGCATTTTTAGAACGTTTTTTGCTCCTACACCCCCTTTGGGGTAGTGGCACCGACATAAGATATAGCTTATGTTCTAAGTTGGACTAACACCATCATTTTGATACCATTACTTTTGGAATCCGTTCGGTAGTTCCAGAGCTTATCTCCGACAAATAAACAATTTTTTCCTCTTTATAGTAGGAGTATAGATTGAAGAGGAAGTTGGAATAAAAGGATATTTTTTTCTTGAGCTTATGTAATTTTTGCATTTATAAAATTTCATTACATTTAATAGCTCAATGCTCAATTTTGTATCAGATATGTGGCATTGGGATGGGTACAAATTTTACGAGTTCTGCTGCCAATCTTTGCCTTCTTTTTTATTATGAATTTAAATATGTTTTAAATACAAATAAGAGTTTTACAGTTTTAAGATACGTCAATGATTTAATTGCTTTCGACGACAAAATTTTTATATCGATTAACGATATCTGTCATCCATGTTTGAAATTAAATAAAGCTTCAGATGACTGTTTGCATGTTGATTATTTGGATCTAGATTTAATTATTACAGGTACTACTATACAAAATTAACTTTTTTTATAAAATAGATTTTCATTTTTATATAAATCAATGCCACACTGGTTTTCAAATTTAAGTAAGAGGGTTTTCAAGAACATTATATTGGGCCAAGTTAGCACATTTTATAAAATTTGTAGCAGTAAAGACTTTTTAAGTTCGCAGATTTTTAGATTTATTCCAAATATTTTTTTATAGTAATTTATATCTATATCAATTTATTTTTCATTATTAAATGAGCTTAAGAAAAGTTTTTTGAAGCAGCAACAGCTCAACGCCAAACACCGTGAAGGATGCCAATGTGACGTTTTGAATATATGAAGAATGCAGATTAAATTCTGTCATAAATTGGTCTACATTGTGATGAATTTTCAAGATACGACAAAGGTAGAGTGGAATGGCACTATTGAATTTGCATTGATGGAAAGACGAGTCTTTTTGTTGCTGGCCTTGGTGGAAAGCCCACGACACTCCACATCCGCCATTGAACAGCGGGAGCTGTTCAATGGCGGATGTGGAGTGTCGTGGACTTTTTAGAGATATCGGAATTTTTCAAGTCTTCAAGGGAAAAGGTGGAGGTATGACTTTCTCCTATGTTCACAATTCTTTTAAATTTCAGTTATTTTAAAATTTAAGTTAATAATTTATTTAACTTATTTTTTTTCAACTATCAAATTCAGAAAAATAGATTTGGTTTTGGTTATAAATTGGTTGGTTGCATTTGTTTATACAATAGTTTGGTTTTGTTAAGTTATATTACATAATTTTCAATTATTCAGCTGTTTAAGTTTTTCTATTTGATTTTGTTACACTAATATAGTATGGGGGTTGGCCACATCTTGCGAAACCTGTGAGGTTTAAATTTTGTGTTTGGTATCTACTTTTTGACTTCTCCCACCTTCCGATGAGCAAGAGTTGTGAGTATTTATTGTTTTTATTTCAATTGCTTAATAGTTTTATTGTTAGGTTTTGCACAATCTTTTCTGAATTTTCATGATTCTCATACTTTTTAGATAGAAACTATACATAGTATATAGTATATATATATATAAATAATCAATAAATTGCTGCTATACAGCAATATACACAGTTTACTTATTTTAGGTAATTTATATGAATTTATATTTTATTTCTTTTTTCATGTAAAAAAATTACTTTAAAATGCGTAATAATAAAGTTAAAGGCTTTTAAGGAAGTTTTAAAAACTATATAAACATATTTAATTTCTTTCAATTGGCATAGCTAATTTAAACTTTAAGAAATGTGAGATGATAGATATACTCGTGTATTTTTTTCTTTTTCTTTTGTTCATAAAAAAATCCTCTTTCAATTCCGTTTTTCAGAAATACATTTGTTTTTCCACTGAAATCCATTCACATTTTAAAATAAATTAGAATTGGGGGAATCGTAATATTTTATCACTTTCTGTAATTGACGTGCAGTCATAGCACTGGCAGTGAACACCATTTAGGTGACAAGAACTCCCCCTGTTATCAACCGAATACTGAAAAAGTAATTTCTTTTATAAATGCACTTTCGATCCCCTTTTTTAAAATGTTAAAATGTGACTTTTGAAAAACAAAATCAAATACATATTGATGTGAAAATCTAATTATTATTAATTTACTTTAATTTCATTTTTATATAAGTATTTTTCAAAGGGTGTCACAAATGAAGTAATTTTTATTGCATTTTTACAATTATTAATAAATCATATACGTACAAGTACGCATTAAAAAATATACATATATACTTGTTTTTCGGCAGATGATTTAAATGAAGTAATAACCCTTTAATTTTCGTTCTTTATACTCGTAAAAGTAAGCTTTTAAATTATACAGGAACTTGTTATGTTCATTTTGATTTTTTTTAAATGGATTGTTAGTGCTATTGAAATACACAGTATTAAAATGCACAGCTTAAAATAATAATAATACATAACTTCTAAATTATATTCAACTAAGTTAATTAGATTTACATAACATTATTTCAAAACAGAAAATTATGCTGTTAAATCCATCGTTTCAAATAATTTGACTTTCTTAAAAATGGCGTTACAAATATATGTTTAATACATTCTTTGAAACGCACTTTGTAACCTCAAATTCAATGCAATTTCATACAATAAAAACAAATATCAATAAAAAAACCTTTATGCTAGATATTTCCTTATATCCAGGTACTGCTGCTCAATTTTCATAGGTATTTATATAGTGTGTAGAAAACATAACGTTATTAAATTCTGTAGCATTTCTTGTTTGAAACAGCAATTTTTATACATTTCATTTTATAAAATAGAAAACATTTACATATTTTATTGCAACATATGTAAAAGTATTTAAAAAAACTGGCGGAATTACAGTAAAGACGGTTTAAACATCAAAGTGCATAATGTAAAGTTGTACTTAAGAAAATATTTTTGTAGTTTGTACATCCACTTTGAATATATATTTGTTAGATCGCTTTTCATGAACGTTAAAAAATACGTAGATTTATTTTCTCGATATATAAATATAAATTTAATCGAATAAAACTATGAATAATATAATATATGTGATCTTACGCTATACTAATGTTTGGGAGTATGAATGGACGTTGTTAAAAATGCGATGTAGTACAAATTTTATTTGTTAAAAAAAAAAAAACAATGTTACCTAATAAAACTTCTGTAAACAGATTAGCAAGGATGCCCTCCCCGAATTTGGAAAAATTCCGCCGGAAGGGGACGCTGTAATAGCGATTGATGCGCAATTATTAATATTGTATCATTGAAAAGTGTATGAAGTTATGCATAGAATTGAACCAAATTTTTTGTTTAGGTTTTTGATCATGGCAAGAAGGTGCTGTCTGAATTTGGAAAAAATCCGCAGAAAGGGTGCACTATAATAGCGATTTTTGTGTAATTTTCTTGATTTTTCGTAGTTCTATTGTACACCGGCGGCTGATGAAGCGACGGGAACTTCCCATCCTGATAAGCCGACAAACAGCTATTATACAGCAGAATAAAGGAAATCTATTGATTTTAATGATTATTTTGATCGAGATTAACTGGTTTTTACACCGATTAATTGACTGAAGCAGAAATTTAAGATGAAAGCCAGAGTTGATATAGTTTGAACTAATAAAAATGAAATACTGACATTTGTAACAACATTTTGAAATACTAAAATATGTGAGATAGAAGAAAGTTTCGGGGTTGGCACATCCAACTAGTTCCTTTAAAAAGTCGATTTCACAGACAACTGTCTATGCTTAAATGATTTCAGATAAAATCGCACGATAATTTAAAACTCTTGATTAATGTATATTCGTTAATTGCAGCCGGAATTAAAAAAAAAATACATATTTGGATTGAAAGGGAAGAAAATACGCATAAATATGATAATTTCGAATTGATAAATGCAATATTTAAAAAAAAAAAAAATCTACAGAGCAGCAAAATTGCCTACTCTCCTTAGTGACGTGTTGTTTTGAAATAATTTTGAGTTCCGCTCAAAGAACGCATCTTATTGGTTGCGAACGACTGAGTGAGAATTTATTCAGCGGTTACGTAAAAATCTATGTTTCTGTTGAATTATGAATACTTTTTCATTCTTTTAATTTGGAATTTTTAATCAATTTCTCAACTAATTATTAAAAATTTAAAATTCTGAAGCTCAGGTACTCGAAGTTAAAACCCAATTGCAATCCAGTATTTATATACACATCGTTATACATCATATATACATCGCATTATATCACATTACATAACTGAATTACATTTATTGAATCATTATGTTATTTTTTATTGCATCCAAATTTCAAAATAATTTCGAAGTATTTAAAAATACATTTCATAAATAACTAAATAAATATACATATATAGTTATATTCTGAACTTGCGGGCCAACATACTGCCCGCGAGTTGTGATGCGAATACCAATGCTTTATGGTAGGGATGCACAACGTGTGGCCCGCAATGGGTTAACTTGTGGCCCGCGATCACAATTTGTATAATTTCTTCTTTTTTGACACAATTTCGTCAATTTATAACTGGAAAAATTGCAATTTAAGTCCATATGTCGCAGGAAAATATCGCGAATTTCGTCAATTTGCCCTGGGAAGAAATTCCAAATTTCATCAGAGCCAATTAAAAATCGCAAATTTCGTTCATCGATCGGAAAAATCTCGAAATGTATCGATAAGTCGCAGAAAAATCTCAAATTTCGTTGATCAAATTAGACAAAATCTCGAATTTCGACAATTTACCGCTGAAAAAATTGCAAATTTCGTCAGAGTCAGTTAAAAATCGCGAATTTCGTTAATCGGACGCGCGAATTTTGTCGATTATGTAATCCTTGAACGGTTGCTGAAAAATCGCGAGTTTTGATAGTTGATCGTGAGAAAAAAATAGGAATTTTGTCAATTTGCCGCGGGAAAAATTACAAATTTCGTCAAAGGCAGTTAAGAATCACAAATTTCGTTTACAGGGGGCAGAAAATATTCGAATTTTGTTGATCGCGAGAGGAAAAATCACGAATTTTGTCGACTCGGCGCGGAAAAATCTCAAATTTCTTTAATCGGACATAGAAAAATCGCGAAATTTGTCGATGAGGTACGGAAAAATTGCAAATTTTGTTGACCGGCTGCGGAAAAATCGCGAGTTTCGCCAGCTTATTGCGAGAAAAATGTCGAATTTCATCAATTTGTCCTGTAAAAATTACAAATTTCTTCAGAGTCAGTTAAGAATCGCGAATATCGTTGATCAAACGCGGAAATATCGCGAATTTTGTCGAGGAACTGCAGAAAAATTGCAAACTTTCTTGATCGGCTACGGAAAAATCGCGAGTTTCGCCACCTTATTGTGGGAAAAAATCGCAAATTTCGTCAATTCGCCGTGGGAAAAGTTACAACTTTCATCAGAGTCAATTAACAATCACGAATTTTTTTAATCGTGCACAGTAAAATCACGAATTTTGTCGATGAGGTGCAAAAATTGCAAATTTCATTGATTGACTGGGGAAAAATCGCGATTTTGCCAATCTGCCGCGGAAAAAATTCACGAATTTTGATAATTGATAGAAAAAATTACAAATTTTGTCAATTGGTCGCAAAAATATTGAAAATTTGTCAATCTCTTGTGAAAAAAATCGTGAATTTTCCCAAAAATTCGCGAATTTCGTGAATAGCTCATGGAAAAAATTACAAAATTTGTGCGTCGGTTCGCAAATTTCATCGATTGTGCACGTAAAAGAAATCGCTATTTTCGGCAATTTATAAAAAAAAATTCGCAAATTACATCAATGTACATCAGGAAAAAATTACGTTTCGTCGATTGGTCATTGGAAAAAAATTGCAAATATTGTCAGTCTGTCACGTAAAATATTGCAAAATTCGTCAATCACTCATAAAAAAAATCGCTAATTTTGTCAATCGTTCATGGAAAAAACTTGAAAATTTCAAACATTGATCGCAGAACAAAAAAGTCACGAAATAATTCGATCGGGGGCGGAAAAAATCGCAATTTTCGTTGATCCGTTGTGGAAAAAAATTCGCGAAATTTGAAAATTTATCGCTGAAAAAAATCGTGAATTGCGACAATTTATCGCAGGTATCGCAAATTGGTTGTTTGAAAAGATTGCAAGTTTTGCCAATCGGCAAAGGAAAATTACCGCAAATCTGTCAATAGGTCGTTGATAAAAAATCGCGAATTTCGTCATTCAGTGGCTTTTGATTGACAAAAGGAAAAATAAAACGAATTTTGTTAATAGTTGGCAGAAAAATATAGCATAATTAGTCCATCATATCTTGTTATTTCAAAAAATAAGTTTCCTTTTATTTTAAATGAAGTTATTCTTCAATATATATATATATATATATATATATATATATATATATATATTTATAATTTTCAATAAGTTTCAATTATTTAGAAATTTTGGGTATTTTTTTTCTTCAAGTTACCATTTGTCAAGAAGGAACCGTTAGTCTTCATAAAGTGTTGAATGGTTATTCATACAGATACGAAGAAGCCCTGCATTCCTTCATACAATCATTTATTTCCATTTGTTTATTTTTATTATAGACAAAAAATAATTATTCATCAAGAATAAAAAATTATTACCCCCCTACCTCCTCGATATAGAATTTTCTCTGTGTTACTGATGTGGCCCTCGACAACCCAAACATTTTTGTAAGTGGCCCTTCTGTTAACACCCCTACTTTACAGCATGCCATTATCGATAAAGCAATAAAATAATAAATATTTTGTGCATTTTTATACTTTGTAAATCCTGACAAATAGAAGTAATTAGTTTTTACTGGCGTAAGTTCAGATGTAATAAAACGTTAAATGATTTTAGAGATTTTAAAGTGTTAAATGAACTACTCTGCTGAGATTCCTTTAAATTTCGGGTCTACAACCTGCATGCAAATAATACTAGTTTCTGAATATATGATGGTGATAAAAAAATTATAATAATAAATAACAATAATAATTAGATAATATAAATAACTCCCTGAATCCGGAATAACTATCGGTTACGCTGAAATATTTAGTAAAATATATTTCTGTTTTATTTTATGAGTTCGATAAAAATTATGTTACTTATAATTAAAATATTTTATGTATGGTGAATTCATTGATAAAATTTTTTAATTAAAAATTATGTTTTCTTTTGAATGTTCTGATATATACAAATGTGTTGCAATAATTTAAGTTATTTTACCTTTGCATTTATTCTATAAAATTTTATAACACGCTTGAATGCATTTAAAGAATTTAAAATAAACAATACTGATATTTTTGAAAATATATTTCAAGAAACACTGGAACAAATTCATTCAAAATGATCGACAGTGAAAAGTATGTACTTAATAATCCTAGAGCTTTTTATTTGCAAAATATCTAGAGCATAAACACGTTTAAAATTTTAATACATAAAGTGAGAAAAGAATGGGTTCATATATATGCAAATAGGTTCTGTTTCTTTCATCCTAAGAAAAGTAATCATATTTATCATGATTTTACAACAGGGTATAAACTAATTACAGTTTTTAACGAAATATAAAAAAAATGTTTATTTGTTATAATAATAATAAGATAGTCATAGGAATGTAATATATTTATTATTTTGATGCATAGCCGGTTCTTTAAACACAAAATAAAAATATGTCGTTTCACAAAATAATGATATTTTGCGTTTATGTCAAAGGAATACATTGAGATGTTTTTCAGAAAATGGTTTATTATTTTTCAAAGAAAGTACAACATTGTTATTATACAGAAAATATGAATTTTCGTTTCATTATAACTGTAAAACATTTTTTCATTTAAAATATTTTGAAAATTAGTAGTGTATAGGAGAAAAATTATACAGAAAATACAAATTTATGGATATTATTACATTGTCTCTTATTTTTGAGAAATATCCCCTGAATCAGCATATCTCCTACTCAAAAGCACTTTCTTTTATCTTCTTATGTAACATACATTAAATAATATAATACATTATTTTATTACACAAAGAAAATATTTTTTTTCTATCATGAAGTAGATTAAAATTCTGAATGTGCTTTATTTTGAATGGAAATGTCGCTATTGCAAAGATGCACTTCATCACAAAGAATAAAAAAAAAAAAACTTTTACTCGAGTAATTTTAGTCATAAAAAATAATGTTAATAATGTAAAAAAATAGTGTAAAAAATAATACGTATTCCTTTCAGGAGATTTCAATATCAGATTTTTTGAAAATTAAGTTTTGCCTTATATCATGTGTCTAGACGACAGGAAGATAAAGCGGTAAAATAGATGATTTTAATCATAAGTTTATTAAAATACTCTAACTATTATTGTGTGGCTCTTAGCTATATCTGCATACAGAGTGAATGCATCCGGCACTAGTATCGCTCACTGTAATAAGAACCCTGCATCGAGATTATTGAACGAATGTAAGTAGAACGCTGGTGAAATTCGATGAGTATCGGCCTAAGGAATAGAACTTTCCTTCGATGCGGTGAAATGAAAAATTTAACCACGTACCATTGAGAAATGGAATGTTTATAGAACTATAGCGTAGAATGCTCGTACTAAAATCAAAAGATGGCCATGTTAAGTTTAAACCATGATGACATTAAGCGTGATTAATTTCTATTTTATATTCTGTCTTTATCCTAATATGTAAGTAAGCGTAAGTGTTTGTCTTTAAACTGAGTGATATCTCTACTGCGGCGACTCTTCTCCTAGCTCTGGTGACAAGACGAGTCCTTTCATCACGCATTTATAACTACATAATTAACTAAATTTTGTCAGTCAATTCAGATATTTGGATATTCTTCCATGCACCGAGTCTCATTTCATATATTCTATTTTTCTTTATTTTGAAGCTTCTCTACTTCCCCGAACTTGAATTTGCGTTCAAAAACGAACGAACTAATAAAATGAAACTATGTACTACATAAGTTTTTACTCGACGCATAAGGCGATCAATTGAACACAGAAAAGTGTTACACAGTTATTCTGGTAAACAAATTAAATTTTTCCAACAAATATTACTGATTTAAAAATAAAGTATCTCAAATTCAAGCTGATTTTTCTTTAAACGATGTAATCAAGTTTTAAAACTTACTTTGCATTTCTAATGAAGGATGCTTAGTTTATTCTACGTCTGGCACCAATCATATTAGTCTCGGAGCGCCTGCATACCAAGTGGTAGCATCCTTCTCTAATACCTCGCCGGTAATAAGAAAAACCCTGATTCGTGATTACCCTTTATGTTCCAAATTAGAAATTCGTGAAAATTTCAATTTCTAAAGTATTTTTCATGATTTTTTGTAACTACATTAGAAGATTTACATAATCATTTAATACATTTTAAAAGGATTTTTTTCAATTACAATTAATTAATTAAATTCGAATTTATAGGAAGTTTTCGAAATATTTATACCTCCACTCAAATATTTTATTCGAAATATATATAGTTTTTTAGTATTTTATAGAATTAGGAAATGTACAAATATAATGCTGTTACAATGCAAATGTAGAAATATTCCCGAACTGAAACTCTCCCCCCCCCCCCCCCCACACACACACACACAATCTTTCAACGTCAAGAAAGCGGAAAAGATGCAGACTAAAAAAAAAACCATCTTTTTAAAGTATTTATTTTTTGAGCAATCGATAATGCTTTTGAAACAAGATTAAGTAAAGTATCTATAACTCAATCTAATCTGTATTACTATTAATCGATGTGTTGAATGAATTTTATAAAAAGTTATTTTAATGGTACTTTAATGAACTGTCGAGGGATAAAGGGTTATGGAAGGGATATACTCTGAATGCCGTTGATTTTGACAAGTGACGTGCTAAGGACTAGAACGGTAATTGGATGTTGTTAAATGACACATTTAACATGGTACTATTAAGGGGGTCCGGGACACATTTTAAAATAATTCTTATTCATTGAGTTACAATTCTGAATTTTTTTGTGATGGTTAACCTTATCATTTGTAAATAAAATCACACGATATAACTTCCAGAATTTTTTTAAAAAAAATTTTAATTTAAAATTAATAAAAAAAAATGGGGTAATTTAAAATCGTTATAACTCGAAATATTATTTATAATTTTTTTTTCATTTAAATAAACAGAAATATATATGTTTTAATTTTGATTCATCCTTTTTGAAACGAACATTTTTTTTTTTTTTTTTTTTTTTTTTTTTTTTTTTTAAGCGGTGCAAATTTTTTGAAAAAATTCATATTTTCAAAAGTAAATGCCTTTTTCAAATATGCTGAATCAAAGTTAAAGTAAAACGATTGAAAAAGATTTGTTCCAAGTTTGAGATATTTATCTTTAACTGTGCTCGAGTTATAAGAATTTAAATACGAGAAATGCTAAAAAAAAAAAAACTATCATGAAGAAAAACACATTTTTACAAGCAGTCGTTTCCATGACTGCCATTGCTTGAAAGCTAGATTTTGAAAACAAACCAAAACGAAATAATTAATATTTTTTGTTCTAATTCAGATAGAAACATGATTTAAATATCATTTTAAAGCAGAAAAATACAGAGAAAATTTTCATGAAATAAAATGTTTTTGCAAAATTTGAAGATTTTTATGTCCCGGACCCCTTAAGTAATGGAATATTTGTCAAAGTATAGTGTAGATTGTTCGTATTGAAGTCAAGCGACTATCATATTAAGGTTCAACCACGATGAATTTAAGTGTGATTAATTACTATTCTATATTTTGTCCTCTTCTTAATATGTAAATAAAACTATGTGTTTTCTTTTATCTGAGTGATATCACAGTTGCCATATTATTTACTAAACAATTTTGCACATTAAGCGCTCATTTGTGATTACTGCGAAAAATTAATACCACACAATCATTTCTCATAATTATTTTACAGATACATATACTGGTGGGATGTCTTTAAAACCTCATACAACCAATATAGAAGTCACCTCTAATTGATTATCTCTCATATCTATCCCCTTCAACTTACTTCCTACAAAATAAAGGTTGAAGGTTTAGTGGCATGATACCTTATTTAAAGAAGAAATTCTGTATTTATGTATAATGACATTTTATGAGAATCCATAATAACAACCAGTGCTTTCATAATACAATACAATAAAATGTAAAAATACACTTACAGTAATGTACATAACATGAAAAATTAGTAAATTAACAATAATTTTTTAATTTAATAATTTAAAAAAAGATGCACCTATACCTTCATTGGCGAAACTTTGGATTACCTGAAATTATGGACAACGAGGTAGTTTCTTATACGGAGTGTCCATTCTTATTTTTCAGCTCATTATAACTGCTAAACTATTTCGCTGTTTATGAATCTCAAATTACATGAAATTCGTTACCATTGACATAACTATATCTCCTGTATATGGATTTTGCACCAATGGAATGACAGAAGAAATAGCAAAAAGAAAGAAAAAGAAAAATGTTTGAATTAGACTTTTAAAAAAAGCAGCAATCACAATGCACGAATCTTATTAATTTTGTGATCATTGAAACTCATAAATGTGCATTTTGAGTGCAAACAACTTTTCGTTCCCTTTTCCAAATTTCGATCTATTTAGAAACAGCATTCTTGCAGTTGAAAAACCAAATAAAATTTTTCCGAATTTCTTATTTATGAACAGAATTGTTTGACAATTCGGATATTCGAGAACCATGGTTTTATTGTATATTCAGTATTTGGCCATAAAACAGAATATTCAATTCGTCCGAATATTTTTTTTTATTGAACCTAATACGTAAAATAACTAAAAAAATATATAACTGTTATTTATAATTATTACTATATATGTTGATCATTTTCCTGATCTATTTGAACCTTTGCGTTTTCTTTAATTGCAGTACATAGCTAAACACAGATATGCACGTAGCAAATAGCACTATGTGTAAGAAAATAAAAACTAAAATCTATTATAGCACAAAACAAAAAAAAAATGTTTTTACATACAAAAAAAAAATTGAATGCAATTTTTAGTATTACATAAAAAAAGCAACAAAATAAGTTTTTAGATATTTCTTTTTTATTTGTTTTTGATTTATTTTAAAGTATTAGAAATCTAAATTTGTCACATATGTTTTCGAACTCAGGTACTGACAAACATATGCCGGGCAAGTTGCACATACTGCAATTATGGTCTTGAAAAATGCATGCATCTATTACATTTGACACTATTTGATAAATTCTTTGATTTATTGTACATGCAGATATGAAGCAGGCAAAACCCATTGTACATGTAATTTATATAATTACATGTAATTATTTCAATTATATGTAATTTTCATAATTATATGTAATTTATATATTTTTTATATAAATTATTGAATGCAGCATTTATAATATCATTAAAAAAGAAAGAATTTATAAATATTCTTTATTATATGTATGTTTAAGCATTAACAATCTAAATTTATTGTATGAATTTATTAGGCATAAATAAAGACAATGCAAATAAAGTTTAATATGCTTGATAACAAGCTGCTCTGATTACTGTTTTTCTACTGCACTAAAATCTATTACACGGCTAAAATATATAGCTTCTATTTAATGAAAGTCTGTTTTAAATACAGTAAATTTGCTTAAAATAGCGATTTCAAATCAATGAAAATATTGTAAGCTTCATTTTCACAGTTTTTTTTTTTTTTTTTCAAGATTAGTGATACTTTGTTATCTGGTCGTAGAGGTAAGCGGATGAATGTTCTTCGATTTAGTGGTACGTCGGTCTAAAAGTTTGATAACCCCTGCTATAGACAACCATGATTGTAACGTCTAAGTTTTTAAAGGATATAAAAAAAATGCGCTGTACAGCAACAAACGAAGTTTTCCTATAATACCTAGTTGTATTAAATTGTCAATCTTACTGTTTTCGATTATTGGTAAAATTTTGCATATGAAATTTTATTTTAATGTGAGAAACTCAATCATATCATTTTCGCTTATTGGTAGCATTCCTAACATTTTGCAAATGGATATTCACTTTTAATATGATAAACTGTACTTAATTATCTTACATATTGTATTTTCTAAGTAATTGTTTTCATATGGGAGATAGAATGTGCTGAAGAAGATGGCAAAATGTACAAGAAAAAATCATTAGAATGTAGCTATAATAAGATCTTTAGTATTATAAAATATTTAAAAAAAATGTAAATATTTCAAAAGAGTAATTCAAAGTGTAATTATTTCAAAAATGAAATTCGCACAAAAATGATACATTTCAAAAATGAAAATAATTTTCCACATGAAAATAAACACTTTTGGAAAAATTGCGAAAAAGAGGGGGATTTTCGTAGTATTCCAGTAGTTGTAACGGAGGGGAATTAATTTTAAGTTTAAAAAACGAGAAATAGGGATCTATGTGGGATAAAATATGGTATGAAGAAATTTAATGCACAATTATTTACTGAAATTTAATGCATGTGTCATTTAATAAAACTGAGCAACTATAACTCCTTTGCATATTAATAATATGGTTATAAGTTGCAGTAGAATTTAAAGATATTTATATAATCCCCTATAATAGCAGAACTATATATGGGGCATTCTCACAATCTTTTGACTTTTGGGGAGAAAAATCTGGCGAAATTAAACTTGCTTAAATAACCATTTTAATCCGATAGACGAATGCCTTAATGATTCAAAATAAAGAAAAAATGGTCAGCAGCGAATTTTTTTTTTTTAATCTAACTGAGGTTTAGGTTAAATTTGCGAGTTTAATTTTCCTTACCATTTTACCCCTATAACTTTTTATTTTCTTCTAAATTTTTACTTATAATGAATTTGCATAGTACCCACAGGACATTCAAATAAGAAATAATACAAATGTAGTACTTTTAATACAGAATTTTTGTATAACATTGTCTTAAAAGGGTGTTAAAGAAGGGACGGTAAGGTAAAAAAAGGGACGAAATGGTAAAAAAAAAGCGACGAAATGGTAAAAAAAAAGAGACGGTAAGGTTGGAACGGTAAGGAAAATTACCACCTATTTTTGGGAAAATCATTTTAAGACTAAGGGATAGCCACAATGTTCATTGATTTTTCGAAACAGTTGTTAACATTGGATTAAATTAAATTTTATTTTTTTAATTTACCTCGAGAAGTGCAGGAATAAACCTTGAGACAGTAAGACTACCAATAAAGCCACGGTGCTTGAAATTGATATTTAAATGCTGATTTATATTCTGCAGTAAATTTCCTGTCAAAGAATTTTAGACATACTTTCTCTAGCATACTTCTGCATGAGCAAAAACTTGAAAAAAAATTCTGTCGCTGCATCTGAAGTGATTTTCTATATAATTTTAGAAGAGGGATGGTAAAAAATCTAAAACCCAGAGACAGAGTTCAAAAAATAATATCAAACCTAAAAATGTGTGCAGGTTAATTTTTAGCTACATATTTATATAAAACGATAGTTCCAATTTCAGAAGAAAATTACATCGATTTATTTTTATTGAAACAATTTTATCCAGACAGGTCCAAACTTCAAAATTAGCATCAGGGACAGGGGACGGTAGATGAGTTTTCCATGTGTTTGGACCCCCAACATCGTCCAAAACTTATTTATCTAGTTAATATTGTTGTGTAATCATGCAAGGTGATGTTCCCAATTATATGAAATAAAATAACACAAAAAGGTGTATTAAATAAAAAAATATTATTCAGGGACATGGAAGTTAAAAGATTGTGAGAATGCCCCAAAACACAGTTTCCGTTAAAACTAGATGGTAAAAAAAAATCCATTCTTCATAGAAAAAGGTTCATAATATCAGTAAAGTATTAGAAATGTTTATAAATTATTTTTAGTAATAGTTAAAAGAATTAAAACACTCCCATATTATGAGCGAGTTGGGAGCGGCGGGATATTAACTTCTTTTATACGAATTGAGGCAACAAAGCCGTTTTGAGACAAATGAATCATATATACTTGCCGATACCGATCTATACAAAAAAATTTTCATCCCATACATTTTCAAGAACATCCTGATTTGCTAATATCAGAAAATCCAAAGAAATGATTAAGACTAAATAACTAAATAAAAAATAGTTCTAAATACGTTCGTTAATGAAATAAATCTAATTAAATAAATGAAGAATAAAGTTAAAAATGGACTAGCTAGAAATATAATCCAAAAATCTAATATATATATATATATATATATATATATATATTGCTGGGCAACATATAACTATGATATGTTCCCGCACCATGTTGGTTAAATCAAAGTAAAATTGCGTAATTTGTTATTTCTGTTTGTATAAATATTTTTTATAAAATATAATTATGAGTGTAAAATTATAATGTTTATATATTTAAGTAAAATAAGAGTGTAAGTTAATACAAAAATTATTAAGTTGATTTTAAATAGTAAATATATATTTTTAAAAAATTGTTGTATTGTAAAATGAATGTATAATGTTGAATTGAGTTCGGATCTCAGACAACAACAATAGCCAGACGCCATGGTGTCGTTTTATGACAAGCCAATGGAAAGTGGTGTATAATTAGAAATCGTAAAATCATAAAAACTTTGGAATCAATTTATGGCCTCAATAAAAGTGTTGGGATAAATTTATGACTTTTCAGACCACCCAAACTTTAAGGCAGATAATAATATTAAAGTATATGTAAGGGGCCATTTGCAGACTGCTAGCTAATAGGCCTATCGAAGTATAATAAAAAATCTTCTCACATCCAATAACAGTGGACTAGACAAAAATAGTTCCACCCACTGCAGGAGCTGGTGTGCAAGAAGAATAAGTTTTGAAAAAAGAGAGTCTGGAAAAAGATGTAGAGGACGCAGGAGCTCTCCTGAAAGACCGTGCAATGAGTCCCGTAAGCCCTAGTAAAGCCCAGGCGAGATGGACATGTTGGAGCGAGCCTAATCGAGCCTAATCAAGCCTAATTGAGGGTGTCTTCCTGAGGTTCCTATCGGAGTGAGCCTAATCAAGCCAAATTGAGGATGTCTTCCTGATGTACATATCGGAGTGATCCTAATCAAGCCAAATTGAGGATGCGTTCCTGATGACACATGGCCATGATCCTAAGCAACGCAACAACTCGGAATTTGATGAATAAAGGCCACCATCCCGTATATTTAAAAAAGGTACTATTTTAAACTTTTTCCTTTACCACTTAAGATCATATGAAAAATCACAAAAATACTTTTCTGATATTTTATGGTAGAGAGTAATCTGAGATCCGACAAAACCAATGATTAAATAAGATTAAGGTAATTTAAAAATGAAAGAGAATTATTCTTTTAGCAAAAAGAAACAATTATAATAATTAAAGTATATGAAAATATTGTCTTTTTTTTTAAAACGTTAAATATACATGAAATAATGAGAAGCAAACAAAAGTATTGCTTTCTATTTTTTGAATTAATATTATGTTTTTCTGTATATAGTTATGTTCAATGTAAATAAAATATTTAATCAAGTTTTAAAAAGTTTCTGTAATTATTTAATTAATAATATTTAAAGTGTGTCAATTTATTTTTTACAGCTTAAATTTTAGTTTAATTCATAAGTGGAAGAGATCGTCTAAATAATTCACAACGCAAACTCTTAATTCTATTCGTAATTATTCAAATATAATAATTACATTTTGACGCGAATTATAATTTAATTTTATTAATGCTTCGCGTTGCTCTTCTACTAGAATTTAGGTAAATACGATCACTTATATTATTTGAATTTATCTAAGGTATATAAAATTATATACCAATTTGCTATGAGGTTGCTTGGATGATTTGGACCAATTAACGATTTTGGATATAAATTAAATAGAAAATAAAAAGGTGTAATTATCTGTCCAGCATATATATATATATATATATATACCGATTCGGTAAATGAATAAAATGAACAAATTAAAAGAAATGGTCACACAACAGACCTGAATAAGTAAAGATAAAATGAAGAAAATACCTAATATGTGCAATTAAAACTTGCCAAATTAGCTTATAAGCTGTGATATGAATTAATTTTTAGAATACACAGCTTTCGTATTGAGAAACAAATACACGCTAAAATGCTTATTGCGCATGTTCAGATCAGTAATAATCTCAAAATATTGCCTAGAAAATTTATATCCAATAACTAGATTAACAAAAACTACTTATTCGTTTTGAAACGACATGCATACAAGCTGATAAAGAAATAGAAAAACTAATTTTCAAATTCACATTCACGTTACAATTAATATAGAATTACCGAAACTTGCTCATAAATAGTCACTAAATCTTGTTCAGAGTTATATCATTTAAACTAAACAAAAAGTAACTAAACTAAATAAAAAGTACTATAATATATATATATATATATATATATATATATATATATATATATAAATCCTATTTAAATGCTCTTATGGAAGAGCAAGTCACGAAAACTATATTTGCACAAGTAATGAAATTCTAAAAAGAAGATGAACAGGCAACAGAAACAAAATTCAGTCCTTCACTCCTATACCCACCTCTGCGTAAAATGAATCAGATTCACCTGTGTCACCTCTTTATGAACTGTGATTTTCCTATCCAGCAGGAGTTCGCAACAACCTAAGTTTATTTTTCAATATATGCTGAAATATTATTTTAACAGTGCCAGATTATTTTTGAAGTGTTCCCTAGTTTTTTGGAGGTATAAATATATGCTATATATTTTTAAAAAATACAATGGCGCAGGCAAAATCTTATCTCTTGTATATTTATTCACCATTATAAATTTTTTATAATGTTTTTATTTACAACTTGAAAGTAAAAACAAAATATGCACAAACTTACAACTTAACATTTCCTTGTTACATAAAAGTTTCTTTCCAGTCATTAAGTTTAACTTGAATCCTATTTAAGTGGACTCATCGACCCCTGTAATTAGCATACTCACTTTAAATCCCCTAACGCAAAAGTTCGCAGCCTCCGCCTGAGGCAATTTAATGAGAGCCGGTGCGTAAGTTTTTCAGAACTTTTCAGCCATGTAATGCATATTCTAAGTAATTCACGTGAAAGCTTAATTATGTATAGCATTCTTTTCATGACATTAATGAATAGAAATAGACATTGTACTAAGGCAAATAAACAATTAGTCATTCTCCAAAAATATACTCGGAAATCTTGCAGCAATGAACTTATCAAATTAAGAGATATAAAACATTCATTTAGAATGCATGAGACGATCAGGTTGTTCTGGAATACAAACTATCTAATTTCTGACATATTCTCCAATCCATTTTTATTCGTAATAGTATGAAACTTGCAGGTTTTATTATTCAGGAAATGTGAAATTCAATAAATTTTCTATTTTTTGAAAAACAGGAAGAATTGTTTTGAATTGAAGTTCTGAACGCGAATTCTTGAAAAAGGTAAAGCTAATCGATCTCAAATGACTTCGTTAGTCATTTTCAAAGCAAGTGTCAGCCTTTACGTAAATGTCTCCGCACATGTGTCATAAAGGTTTCGCGAGGAAAATAACTTTTGAGAACACTCTTAAGAAACTGCAAAGTGACTACACATATGTAAAATTCGTTTCAAAATTGAAGTAATGCACATTGTAAATTTTCGAGAAGCTTTATCCATTAAAGCTAATGCATATATTGGAGAATTAAATATCTTTTTTTCTATGAATGAATTCAATTTTTTATAACAAATCTGGAAAATTATATCATTTGAGTGTATATCTACGTTTATAGAACGTAAATGTTTTATAATTATTATGATAATATATAGCCATTAGAGAATCGGCTCTTACCATGTTAATAACATTTTGACTGTAGACAACGCTGGCAAAAGTGTTCAACAATTAATACAGTAGTGGATTTATATCGATCAATAAAATTTATGGAGCTGGCAAAAAAAAAAAAAAAAAATGCTCTATTAACTCCCTCTAAAGGTCCAATTCGACTTATGCTTCCACTGTCACCCTCTTTTTAGTGGTTAGTTGGTGCTTTTCATTTTTTATTGCTTTTGAAGAACCGAGATCGGATCCGAATTGGTCGGAAATCTTTCCTTTAAATCCAACTCTGTCTCTTTTTATCGTCGAAACTTGCCTTTCTTCTGTCCATGACCACAGAAATGTTGGAAAATAAAGGCCAGTTTTTGTTTTTAAACGAGTTTGTGTACTTTATCCTTCTGAACGTAGCCTAGGGGAGAAACTCAAGAGGTTTTTGGCCCTATCGCCGCATTTGTTTATCAACCTGCTAATCAGAGAAAGGTGAAAACGAAAGTCTAGATTTTATCATATGGGATTATCCTATCTGATAAAGATCCCTCTCTTCGCTTCCCCAAGAGTATCAAATACGGTGAACTGTTTTGGCAAAAAAAAAAAAAAAAAAAAAAAGACTATTGCAGCTTATGCCTTCGTGCTTTCCGTCAGTGGTATAATATGTCTCCGTGAAGCATAAAAAAATTGTCTTTTTAGCATCATGGGGAGATCCGTAGGACTTCCTTAAGGCTCATCGTCTGATAATTGCCGGTAAGACTACAGGAAGTGATATAGGATGACTTTAGGAAATTCAAGATCACAGGTTAATTTTAAATTTCCACTGATTGTTATGATTTTTCGACATTATACTAAGAGTAGACGGCATTATTAGTATGAAAATTAATTTATATATTTAATTATTTTTATTTTTAGGTAATTATATGTTTATTTTAAAATAATTTAATCAATCAATTTTTTGAAATATATATGCACACCAAACTATAATCTAATAAAATAGCGATATTGCAGCGTATTTACACACAACCGGTATTATTAGAAAGCGTCATCACGCGTGATCAATTTCAATTAAAGAAGCTCCTGACATCAGGATGACAATTTAACTATGTTTTTTCCTCCGGATTTGAACTAGGATCATCAACAGTAGCAGACGCATTCTATTACGTAAGTCACATTGCGTGTTATTTCTTCTCTGATAAAAATAAATTAAATATATTTATATTTAATTTTCAAAAAGTTAGAAAATAAATTTATGATGGAAAATTTAATCTAAAGTAATTTAAATTTATTAAATTATTTATTAGCTCACAAAAAGTATTATTAAACAATATAAATATTTAAGGTAGTTCTATAAGATTAGACAAAATAATTAATAATTAATTAAAATATATATTTAAATTTTAAAAACATATAAGATCAAGCACGTTATATAATTATTTATGTTTTTTTTTTTTTTTTACTATATTAAATAATTGTCAATTATTTTTAAAAAAATAATTTTTGAAGACAATGCGTCAAATTTATTGATTAAAATATTTTTTTTAATTTAATATCAATTTTATAAATTTAAAATGTTATTAAATAATGAAAAATCCGTTACGTAATAATCTAAAATATACTAGTATAAAGTATCTAGTATCTAGTATAAAATAACACAAATATACTAATTAGTAATAGAAGTTTAACTTAAAAAAATTCAAACTAATCAAATCCAAGTCACTTTATGTGAAAATAAAATTACTATTAAGTTATTGTAGTAAAAAAAAAAAATCACTCATAAGATGGAGCTACCTCAGGAATGCTATCCTGGGAGGTTGCTATGTCGTCGAACTTACACAAAAGTTCTATCCTGAGAAAATTCTTCCTGTCTCTACCACAGGAACTTCTGATCGTATAATTTTTAGTTTCAGGAGAAATTCGTGTTGACTCGCAGATTCTGTGCATGTTTCTAAGAGCTTTGGCGGTATATACTAGTAACATTATGACGGCCCTAGAATATGTTATTAAATTCATTAAACTCTGATTTTATCTTTGTTTCATTATATATATATTTTTTATTCAATTTCGTATAACCACGATTCCAGATGTTTTAAAGAAAAAAAAATTACGATAACTACAAAAGAAAGTAAATTAGATTTATTATCCAAAATATAATTTTTTTCTGAAAATTAATTTGTCTTATATTGTTCATACAGCAGTAACTTTATTTCAATCGGGATAAAATTGTGATTCATTTACGAAATTATTGATCAAAACTTTAAGACACAAGTTTAAACCAAACTAACGGGAAATACTTTTAAACTAATCATCATTTTTGTTTTTTCCTAAATTGTTCATTTAAATAATTAATTCAGTCTATGTTTTAAGAAAGTGCTTTAGTAGGCTTTGAGAATTGGAATTTTATTTTCCTTAGATAACACAAGGCACGAAATTTCATCAGAAAACTCCTGAAAAACTTATGCGCTTGATATTTAAGAAAATTTCACAGCATCAGTTTAATGTGCAATTGTTAAGGTAGTGATTTAAAGGATTTTGCAATCTACGTAAGAAAAAGATAAACGTAGTAAATGGGATCCTAGCTCAGCAAATGAGGAATCTTAATTTCCTAATGTGTATTTCCATTTTCAAATTACCGCAAAAGTTACTGGCTTAGTAAATTAAGACATGTCTGCTTATAATCCTTTTTTTTTTAGTTCTGTGTTTTTAGAAGTAATGAAAGCTTCATGACCTAACAATTCGCAGTTTATGAACACTTTAAAATGTTTAAGAAGATATTTCAATTAATAATATTATTTTAAATAAAATTATTGATTTTTGTTACATGGGATGTTATGTGTACGTGGCGTATAAAAATTTCATTTTATCACCCTATCAATCTTTATGTTCAAAATCTATATGTACTTGCATCGCATAGAAAGCCAAAAATTTCTTAACATTACACGAAAAACATTTTAAATTCTGCTAAAACATATTCGTAGGAAAACCGAAATTTCCAGTCTAGACAGGTTCAGTCTTTGTATGTATACTATTATTTTCTTTTGTATATAATTATTTTCTTCATTCCGGCGGTACCATGATTATTATTTTTTTTTTTGTTTGTTTAAGCAGAATTTTCGTAATACATTGTTTTTGTTTTCGAAGTTTTTACGGGATTATCTTTGTAAGAGCTTTTTGCAACACAGGTAGAATTGGATTTTATTGTGTGTGAATAAAAGGTGCCTAAAAGGAAAAAAAAATAAGTGTAATATAAGGTATCCATAAAGTAATCCATTTGTGCGAATTTTAAATGCTACAATTTTCAGCGTTGAAACCCACAAATTATAACATTATGATATCAAATCACATACGTTCATTTCTATGATACACATATCCCATTTATCAAAGTGAAAAATGGCATATTTTCATATTTACAGTTTTTGGCTATAGCTTTCCTTTACTTGTAGCTTTTGGTTGAGGAAAACCTCAAATGTGGGAAAATTCCTAAAGAAGACGAAAATTGGCATAAACACAAACAAAATTAAATTAAATTAAATTAAAGATAAAAAAAAATGGATTCACAGAAATCGAGCTATATCCTCGGCCCATTTTATTATTTTTATTTTTTTAATCTTTCCATTTGACTTGATTTTATATTGATTTTATATTTATTATATATATATATATGTTTTATGTATTTTTATTCTTATTTTTACATTGATGAAGGCGGCCTGGATATCTTTGAAATGGACGTGTTTGGTTTGATGTCATAGTGATGTAATTTGATGATGTCAACGTCGTAAAACTGTAGCTTATGCATTTACTGTAAGGTAGTATTCTACCAAAGCTGTACACATGTAAATGCGTAGTAATAAAACGTATAATATTACGTTTAATAGTAATATAAATGGACTCATGTTCAGAATTAAGAGAATTTGTTTATTTTGTCGAATTCAATGAAAGTACTGAACGAAAGTAAAAAGTAATGCTTCGAAACAGACCTGTAACACTTTAGTGTCGATACGTAAGCTTACACGTATGTATGGGCGAAGCGAGAAGAGGCACAGGCTTTACAAGTGAGCGTGTCAATTTTTACGTTTTGCTCGCTTATTTTACAATTGTCTGAGATGATATGATAATATCTTGGTACAATATGTTTACATTTTCAGGGTTGCAGTTGAATTTAAAGATGCAGGGTTCAGATCTCTAGACCTAAACTATATGGAGCTAGTCTAGTACGCTCTGGTGAAATTAACCCAGAGCCTGAAAACAGCGTTGTAGTAGGAGTGACTAACTACCACAAGGACTGATATACCGCCGTATGATTTCACGTTGTGAGAGCTGCATAACTGTAAGTGAGGACGGTACCCATATTAACCCATTTTTGGTTGAATATTGTAATCTCTGTTTTATACCTTCTGAAGATGGCGAGTCTTACGCTGGATCATGCGTATTATAACTGTTGAATGATTATTTTGTTTGCATAATATACCGGGTGTCGCAAAAAGGACTGACTGATTTTAAAATTCAATAACTTGCAAACGGTGACAGATATTTAAAAATTTCTTGCAGGAGGTTTATGCATAAGGTCAAAAGTTTTATTACAGTGATTTTTGATTTTAGTTCGAATAACAAACAATAGATGGCACTGTAAGCAATAGTCTCTAAATACAGGCTCGATTTTTGGTCCTTTCTCTTGTTTCATGCGGAAAAAGGAGATGGAAATGTATTATCCGGGCCACGAAGTACCAAAAATCGAGCCTGAATTTAGCGTCTATTGATCGCAGTGCCATCTATTGTTTGTAATTCGAATTAAAATTGAAAATCACTGTAATAAAACTTTTGACCTTATGCTCAACCCTCCTGGAAGAATTTTTTAAATATCTGTCACCGTTTACAAGTTATTGAATTTTAAAATCAGTCAGTCCTTTTTAGGACACCCGGTATATCTATGTGATACCCAATTTCATTAAATTCAGACCAGTAGTTCTGGAGATAATCGACTAAATCTGAAAATTATCTTAATTTTCAATATGACAATTTGATCTGATATGTAATTGAAACTTACTGAAACAAATATCGCTGCTTTACATTGAAAATCATAATTAATTTAATATCAATTAAGAGTGTATATGTATATTTATCTTTAAATTCGCAAAACATAATTCTGTGTTCCGAACTGTATATTTCCATTAAACTCAAGACATTATATAAGACAGCTTTTGCTATAATACTTAAAAATAATCATCCTTAGAATACTAAATGCTTATGCATTAACATGATAGAGAAAAATATCAAAATCATAATTAATATCCATTTAAAAAGAACAGTAAAAGAAATCTTTTGAAAGGAATGTTACTATATAAGTTTAAAGATTAAAAAATGTTGTGATGTTTAATTTATCAATTGCATTAAAAAATGCCGTATTGATGAAAAACATACTAAAAAAACCAGTTCTTAAATTTTAAACAGATTTGTATAAAGCATCATATTTGAAATGAAAAATACTTCACAGTGATTTTTTTACATTTAAATCGTTAATGTAGAAGAAATGAAGAATTACAAATAATCGAGTTACGGTAAAAATAGATTAGTTTTTTATATATTTGGATTCAGGAAATGTGTTTAGATTTATTTATATCTGATTATTAAGTTATATGCATTGTCTCAAATATAGACAATACATGTGCTAATGTTTTTTGACAAACGTTATTTTTATTTTGAGGGATGACTTCGTATATTTCTTTTGAAACGCTTTTTCATGATATACTGCAATCTTACATTTCAAATTCTATTTCTTCACCATTTTGCAGCACTATCATCTGCTTTGCTATCTATTGAGCGATATTTTATCTGTCAGATTAATGTGTCTTTTATCAAAAATATATCTTGTCAAATTTATTTTGCGGATTCTTTACTGAATTTATTTCGAAGTTCTACTGGCGAAAAATGAAACTTTATGTGTGAGATTTATGAGATCTTGATGTGTTCATATTTTTCTTTTAATTTAAATGTTTTCTGAGAAAGCGAATGAGAATAAAAAAAAGATCTCTTATGTAACAAAATTGAAAATTTATCTTGACTATTAAAAATTTACATTTTAACAGTTACGTTAAAAGTAAGAAATGTCGCAAGTTACGTTAAGAGATATTATTTTACCTTTAAATGGTGTCTATTTCTTCCATAATCATTAACGATATACATTTGTGTCATTTTTAACCTATTTTCGCTCATTCTCAACACGCACACGCACACATATATGTATATATACCTACACACACACACTCGCATGTATATATATATACACATACACACACACGTATATATATTTGTATATCATCTGGAAAGACCGAGCTATGATCGGTTAAAGTTATGATCGTCTCATATAGGAGAGTTTTGGAATATTCCTTCAGAAAGTAAAATCCATTTTCTTCACCAAATATTGCCAAAATTTGTCAAAAGTCACAAACATGGCGACATTCTTTCATTTGATACCAAGCTAGTGTTTTGGGATCGGTAATATTGAAAGTGAATTTTTTCGCTAAATCTCATAAAAGTTCCCAACATTTCTCCAAATTTGGAGAAGATTAATAAGCGAAGATTTTGACATTTTATATATAAAAAAAAAAAAAAATCATTTACCACATGTAAATTATTTATTTAATAAATCACGCTTAAACTTTCTTGCCTTACAAACGAGTCTACTTAATGTCATTAAGCTTCATATAATTCCTTTTTAAGAAGATTCTTCCAGACTTTTAATGATCTCATTCGCTTGGTTGCATTCATTGCAGATGTTTATAATCTCTAACTTTGAAAAAGAAAGGATATGGAAGTGTTTTGAGATTTTTCAACCACATAATATACATCCTCTGCATTTGATGTAAAATATTCATCACCTAAAACATTGTTTTACGACATAATTGGTATAAATGTTCTTTGAACTTTGACATTAGCAATCAATCATTTTAATAGTATGGTTATAGATAGAGTAACAATGTTTTAAAGTAAGTATAAAGCACAGTCGAGCTCTCATAATGGTGTATTCGTTTTGCAAAGAAATGTTTTTCATATGCAAGCGCTCTTTTTTTCGAGATCACATTCTTATACCTACAATTTTACAAATAACCAAGGAAAAAACGCGAAACATTAAAAGTTATCTATTAGTGAAATTTAAACTGTTTTGTGTTTCAAAAAATAAATAAACACAATATACCAGGATATTACAATTAAAAACTAATGTTCATGTGACCAAACGCTATTTTATTCTAGAATTCATACCACTCATCAGTTTTGAAAAAAAAAAAAAAAAAAAAAAATATATATATATATAGGGTAAGAACAAATGCTTCAGAATGTAAGGCGTGAAAAGGAAATGTTGTCCGTGTGACTAATGGAAGTCACTTAGAACATCTATGACGTATGCATACAAAATGTTGAAGTTCTGTCTACATTCTGTCTTAATCTTATAGATAATTTCTTTTCCATAAAATGGTTATAGCCGTTTGTAAACGCTATATTTATTTTGACTTATCCGTTATAACTTATTACGTACTAAATAAACTGATATTTCGGACTGTTTAGATTTATCTGCATGTATTACATTTGATATTGAATTTTCTAGTTTATAAAAATCAATTAAAGTCTTCTTTGGGTTTTTCTTTTAATAAACGTCGCATAAGATCACATGCATTACTAACTTCAAAATTGGAGGGAAACTTTTCAATATATGCTTCATCCATACAATCCTTTTCGCCATCATTTTGTTAAAGTTGGTGAAAAGCATCGAAAATGATAACAAACTTAAAATTAAAGTTTACTCTCAAAGACTGCAGAATGTTTCTTGGATGATGTAATGTAATGTTTAGGTCGGATTGGAACTGGACTCCCTATACGGTTGAAAAGCACCTCGATTTGCCGCTGTTATCGAATCAGAAGACGGAATGTGATTTCATGTTGGAATAACGCAGGATGTGTTCAATGAAACCATTCGAGTTGAGCTTCAGAATGCTGGCCCGTTGGGGACGCGCGACCGGTATACGTGCCACTTAAGATGCACAGAATCCTTCATTATTCTCACCATTATTTTTAATTGTAATGTTTACCTTATTTAATCAGATAATTTTCGCGATAACATTACAGAAAAAAAATCTGTTTTTAAAATCCGGTGGTAAAAGATTAAAAATTATGCAATCGGCTCTCCTCGCGAAGGGGTTAAAATAAAAAGTGAGACCAAAAGTGAGACAGGTTTTGTACGAGAGGGTTAATCATATTTAGCAAATTCCTCAAAGCTACTTATTTTTTTTTCTTTTGTGAATCTCGCAAAATAGCAAAATCTGAAGCACATTTCTCCAATCTTTTCCAATTAATCTCTATAATTATGTGATTGGGCATGTCTGCAAATTAGAGAATGAGGTTATTTGACACATTTTCAATTATTTTTAGAACCTGAAATTACTTTTGTATTTAAACAATAAATTTATTTTATTTTATTTTATTTATTTATTTATTTTTATTTATTTTATTTATTTTTTTATTTATTTATTTATTTATTTATTTATTTTTGCTTTCTTCTATCTTAAATATTGGATTCGTGAAAATTTTCGATTTTCGGTTTTCGACGGATTTACACGTTTTAGGGGTCAGAGATTCGGATAAACATGTTTTTACAAAATGTCTGTCTGTGAGTCTGTGACTCTGTCTGTCTGTCCCAATGTATGTATGTCACACAACTTTTATGGGCTCTCTATCTCAAGAACTAACGCACGGAAAATAAAATTCATATTCAATTAGTCCCTGATATAAATTGGTGCTGATTAGTTTTTGGTGTAAATCGCTCAACAGGTGGCGTGGCTATGCAGAATTTTTCACGATTTCCACAATAGCTCAACCTCCAGAACTAAAGCACGGATTTTCATCAAACTTCAGATTCAGTTAGTCCTTGACATGAATTGGCGTTTTATACATGTGTAAATTGCTCAACAGGTGGCGCTACTATGCTTCATTCTTTGCGTTTTCCACAATAGCTCTATCTGAAGAACTAATGCTGGGATTTTCAACAAAATTCAGATATTGTATGCCTTAATATCAATTAGTGCTGATTATGTTTTGGTGGAAATCGCACAACATGGGGCGCTGCTATGCTGCATTTTTTCAAAATTTCCACTATAGCTGTATCTCAATAACTAATGTACGAATTTTCACCAGATTTATTATGTTCAATTTCAATTGAATTAGATTTTTATAAAAAAGTTAATGTTTATTATTTTTATATTACCAGGCATTATATTAACTCCTTAATTCTCGATGCCGTGATATTCACGGGCTGTGTCTTTTGATTCAGATTGTTTCATTCCCACCAGTTTTCTAAAATAGTTTAACTGGCTTTATTAGGATATCATTTTACTTGTCATTAAATAAGGTGAATATTTCTTCTTCAAAAAAGTGGTGCTAATAAGCAATTTGTATTTTTAAACCGTAATTTAATGCGACCGTTAAGGAGTTTTAAAAAAGCTGCATTATATACTATATTTTACGAAGTGAGCAATATAATATTCATAGACAATAACAAATTAGCTCATAATCGATTACATGTTGCTTAAAAAATGTTACAGTAAATTTTATATTAAATATTTTGTGAATATAAATTGCTTTTTACAATCTGAATTTTTTCAGTAAACAGAAAATAAAAATACGCACATTTTTTTTCAAATTTACGCAAAATAACCAGATTACATTAACTTGAAATATTTAGGTATATTTAGATTATTATTATGCTTACATAACAAACTGGACATATACTTAAAAGTAAACGATATAGAACTCCTAATATGCTATCAATATAAAATTAAGATATTATGAATAGCAGGCTTATAACATGAAATAGCCAGAATAAATTTTGTATTACGAATGATATGATTTTCTTTTTTCAAGAATAATGTAATCATAAGTTAAATTGAAAAGCCTGTTTTTCGGGAAGTGCTGTAATTTGTTTTTTGCATAATAATCTACGATATCAAACTGTTTACAGGGAATACGATTTTGAAATTCATTGAATGCTTGGTTCACTTTCAGAAGTATATATATTTCTTATTTTATTTATTTTTTACTTAGAAATATACTTTACCTGGGCGGAGAATACAATTCTTTACGTTTTCTGTTTATAAAAAGAGACCTCTTTAGAATAAAATATATTTACGAATTTTATTTATATGCTATATAAACGTGACATGAATACATAAAGGAGAGTTTCCTTAGATATTTAACAAGCTTTATGTTTGTTGACTCTGAAAATCTCAGTAAAAGATTTTTCAAATAGGTGCGTCTGATATAGAGATACGTTGTATTAAAAAGAATCTCACAATTTTACATTTCAAAGATTCTAAAAAATATCTTTCAGAGGCTTTTCTCTCATATTCATTAAAAAGAAGAAATTTTTGTTTTCATTGTAAATAATTATATTTCATGTACGCTTTTCGTCCTCTTCTTTATCATATTCAAAGTTGCTAATCTTTGTACATTTATGTAAATTTATAATATGCTTCTCTTGAAATGAATGTCTTTTCAGGTATTTTTTTTTTCTTAACAGATACAGAAATATTTGAATATATAATAAATTTTAAGTATAATCCTATTATTAAAAGAAAAATATTTTAGTGCAAATGAAAATTATTTGGCGGTGTTTTGTGTGTATAAAATATGAAATTCTATAGTTTAAGATTCAATGCATGTATTATCTAAAATATTAAGACCAGAATATAAATAAAAAGACAATTTAAAATACAATGTTAAGCAAATTCTGAAAATGTATATTTTAATCAATTTAAATTTATTTGGCATTAATTTTTCGCAAAATAAAACGAAAATATGTCTTTATTTACAAATATCTTTAGCAATTAAATATGAATCTTTTATTGATTAATCTTATATTATTTCTAATCTTTTGAATTCAGGACCACAACCAAAAGACTTACAGTGTGTTAATAAATTATAAGACTACTTTCATTTTACAAAATATGAAGTAAATAGAGGTCCTAATTATAGTTTAAACACATGAAATATCAGACAGCAATATATTTATTGAAATTAGTTTGCAATAATTTTGAGTAATGCAATAAATAAATATGTTGACAAAAATTTAAGCAATGATTAAAGATATATTGTTAACAAATTATAAGACCGCTTGTCTAAAAACAAAAATAATATGCAAATTAATACGATATTGGACGTCCATTTTTCCTTATAACCTCAAACACTCAGTCTTTTATAGAAGTGACCTGAAGATTAAGTACAGATTCAGATTGTACTTCAGAAATATTGTGCCATTCTTTTACAATGACTACTTCTAGTTCATTGGCATATAAAAATTGTTTATTATTAGCATAAACTTGGGGACTTAATACGCCCCAAAGATTTTTCATCGGGTTCAAGTCTGGGCTCCGACTTGGCCATGACAAAACATGACTTTTTTTTTTTTTTTTTTTTTTTTTTAAACCATTGCTGGGTGTATTTAGACATGGCAAAAAGCATTGTCCTAGTTAAACATCCACTTAGCACCACCTAAAAAAGATCCAAACGTTATCAAATGATCATATAACATAGCCAGACATTACGCAAAGTTCATACGTCCCAAAATCAGGTAAAAACGGATAATTCATCATCACTAAAAGCTCCCCAAAACGTTGTTGATCCTCCTCCCATTTTTCGACTGAAGCATTGTTTCGGTTCCTTCCTTAAATCATACCAATAGTGTTTATAATTATCTAGACCAACAAGATTAAATTATGTTTCATATGAAAGTATCATTGTTTCCATTTCTTGTTTCATGACATGACATTTTTAGCCCATATCAGTCTTTCTTCTTTATGAAGTTTTATTAACCTCGTTCTTTTCAACAGTTTCGCTCATTACTATTAGATTTCAGACACTTCCGAACTATTACGTGTGAGATTCTTTTGCTGAAACGGATGAGATGGATGCGAAATTCGAGGTAATTATATCTCCTAAACAATATTTTATTAGCAAAATACCTTATTTTTTGGAGAATTTTAATATGTATTTTTTATTTGCTGACGAGGATTTGTTTGGATGTAAGCTATCTTTTACTATACAATGATTTATACAATAGTTTTGTCTGAACAAAAGTAATAAAATCGTTAGACGTTTAATTTTGTCTTGATTAGGGGTCTGATTGTAGTGGGGGAGATTATATTTGCAGAAATATATTTATTCAACGATGTTTTTTCTGATTCCTGCCACTGATGCTGATTTTTTCTGGTTGAAAGATAGGGTAACTTGAGGTGAGATGACGTGTTGTACAAAATGCCATATCACGTAGATCTCATACGCGCATACGCTGTATGGCAAAGGCCGCTCAGTTTTTTTGAAGAGGGTTCCATACTAATACTTTAATTTCCGTTTGCGTTCTTTCAAAAAAAAATAAGTTGTGCTTTTTTTATTGCTATTTCGTCTTAACGCTTCTGATAAATGTCTAAATGTTTTTATTTGACCATATATAAATCTTAGTTTAAACACGATAGATATGCATGTGACGTTTTTAGAGTATACTGGTACCTGGCCCTTTTTCTAAACATAAATGGTGGCCGGATCCCGCTTCTTTACGTCAGTGGGACGGCCGGCATCTTTCCAAATACTTTGGGGTGAGTCGACGAAAATTTTTGGAGTTAAGATGCCGATTGTTTTCCCTTGAGGTAAGATGTCGGTTTTTTACCTTTGCAATCAAATGTCGGGTAGTTTCTTCATTGTTTAAATTACTCTTTGCTATTAACTAACTTTTCAACATTATAACCAGATAATTTAAATCAGTGATTCAATCGTGATTTTAATCAACTGATTAAAAAACATTCATTGATTAAAATCATGAATTTTCTAAATGTTTAAAATGACATAAAGAAATATTAAAATCTAAGTTGAACAGAATTCGAAAGGTTTCAATATATATTCCAAATTAATTGCTATGGAGATAGCAAACGGCTATTTTTGTGGTTGATTAAATAAAATCAACCCAACAGTTTAAAATTAGTTTGTATAAAATTTCTAATTAAACAATTTTATAAAGACGCTGTAAGAAATTTATTCAAAATTAGACATTTAAATGCATCGTTTTAAATATGACGTAATTTTCACAAAAGTTTTGTTTATCATTTTAATATTCACATAAAAATAATTTTAAAGGCCTATAAAATCGAAACTAAATCGGTGTGGCAATAGCAACTGCGAATTCCCAGGTGTCTCAATACTTTCTATAAAGGAACTAGATAAGAAGAAGTCAGAAGCTCGAAAGAGAGAATCTTAAACAGACGATGGTATGGATAATGATTAAATTCCTTACAAAGATTCAGAAAGTGAGGTTTTTTTTAAGTGAATGTGAATGAGTGCTCAGAGTGTCTAGAAGAATGCAATAAAACCTCAGAAAAATGTGATTGAATCAACTGCATTTAGTGAAATTCTTGGTTTTATAAAAGTTGCTCAAAGTTCCTAAACAAATGTGCAGTTTGTAGCAGATCTGAGATATTGCTGAAAAGAACAAGGGGACATATAAAAAAATCCACAAAAAAGCTGGATTGTAAAGCACTATAATACAGTGGCTTTACCGTATTCAAACTTGTTATAATGTTTTAAAATAGACATGCATAAGAGCCATATTTATTTTAAATGTTAAGTAGCACATAACCTTTTTTTTATTAATTTATTCTTTTATTAAATTGCTAACTTTTGTTGCATTAATATTTTTCTAATTTCCTAATATTAAGTAAGTTAACAACTTTAGTATGCCTAAAATGCTAAAGTTGTTTTTATTCGCACCATTATGTTTTATACTGCTTCACAAGAATTAGTGTTTACATTCAAACTCCATAAGGCATCTTACCCCTAGATAGTTGTCCATCTTACCCATACCTATGGGTAAGTTTCCAAAATGCAAGTGTTCACGAAATCAAAATTTTCTATGCTTTCTATTACATTTGTAAAATGAAATAAGATTTTAAATCATGCATAAGAATGCAAACTTTGGCAAGAAATCAATGAAAAACAAATAAAAACCACGGGCGATAGTTAAAACAATTAAGTCATAAACTACGGCATCTTCACCCAATCTACCCTATTTTAGGGTAGAACAAATCTTCTGTTCAAATAGATGTTTGTACTAATTAAATTATAGTAACAAGAGCACTTCGTTCATATGAACACATTCCTGAAAAAGTACAATTCATCTAAAAAAAGTTAATTAATTCATCGGTTACAATTAATATTTCTTTGAAAAATATTTCAAGGTATTTATTAAAAAAACAGTAAGTGTAACCTATGTTATTAAAAGAAAGAAAAGAAAAAGAAAACCTGAAATCAATTTTCAGAAACTTTAAATATGCGACTCCAAGCTTATTTCGCCAGCTTATTTTGCCAAATAATTTATGAATTGTGCTTAAAATATTAACAGCATTATAATGTGTTTTTCAACGATTAAAAATCAATTCGCAATTACTGTTCTAAATTTTAAATCTGCATATTACCTAAAGTACTTAGACAAATAACTTCCCCTTTTGTATAAAAAGGTACCAATTATCAAAAAATCTAAATATGATGTCAAGTTTGTTACAATATCTATATGCAGAAAATCCGTCAGTAAAATTTAACGTATATCCTTATTTAGTACATATTACTACTACTCGATTATTTCTAGTCACCATTTCTATACATGGATTTGTGGCAGAGTTAGTAGTTGCGTTTTATTATTATTATTATTATTATTATTATTTTATTTATTTATTTATTTTTTTACGGTTGTACATTTGATTTCTTTGGATATCCCAATGATTAAATTCTAATCATGACTTAAGTGAAATTTTATAAAAAAATATTCTACATATTTTTTATTATTTCAGTACAGGTCTTTCCCAAATGTGAATTAAAATTCAAAATAATAACAATTTGGCGTCATAAATGCCTTGGTCTAGTTTTTACCTTACATTAAACATGTGGATTTGCTTTGTAACAAGCCGCAAATATTTAAAGTAAAAAAAAAATATGTTATAAAATTGCCTTCCTAAAATATTAATGCAAATACGCACCGTTTTCATGTAAAATCTAAAAACAACCTTAAATTAGTCATATGTTCCATCAAAATGATATATTTAAGGTGAATGATAAGAGGGGGGGGGGATTATTTTTATTCGTTTGAAAACAAACAAAAAAACCCCCTATTTAACTAAAATGAAAGCCTTTTAGTTTTAACATGCTAAACGTACAATGCATTTTCAGAAGCTAGAAACAATCTTCCTTTTTAAAAATCAGCACATGTAATAGAGCAATTAAAAGCTTAATTAATTTTCCTACTTACACTTGATTATTTTTTTCTGGAGCATTATACTTTTTCATTAGATAATCAACCCTTCTATACGAAAGCACATAATTAGCTTTAGTAAAAAAAAAAAAAAAAAAAAAAAAAAAAAAGATAAAAAAAAGATAAAAAAAAGTAATATTATCTTAAGCATGAGAATAAAATTTAATGAACTACAATAAACAACTGTATTATCCATTACGCTAATAAAAACATCTAACTTCTTTCTTTTTCATATTAAGGATAACAATTAAAATTTTATAAAGAAACTAGGAAACTTTTACATGAATATATGACTCCATTTCCTTCATTCTTATTTAATAAAAATCATGCGAATTAAAAGAATTTATAGAATTTATAGAATTTATGATTATAGATAATTTATAAAAAGCATTTATTTTTTATTTATTTTTTCCTTTGAGAGTAAATAAAAAAAAAGAAAAATTTCCAATAGCTTTTAAAAATGATACATCCAAAAACAAAAATTAAAGGAAATGTATAAATTCTAAAAACGCATTTTATAAACGATGAAAAATACCTTAAAAACATCTTTTTTAAATACTTGAAATAACCATATTTTTAAATGTAAAGAAAAAGTATTGGGATGATCTTTCTTATTTTTTAAAAATTTTGTTTATTTTTAATATTAGATAATGTGTTTCATGAAATATCAAATTAGAAGTACTGAATTAGTATAAATCATGCATAATTGAATTAAATGTAAGTATTAAAAAGAACATTACTTTGTTATGAAAAAAGAAATCACACATATAAATATAAATTTATTTCGAAGTATTTAAACATCTCAATTTTTTAAAGTAATTAAATACATATACGGTACAGAAGGATAAATTGAAAATAACTATAATAATTCTTAAATTTAAAAACAAAGGTATAGATTTTTATAACTTTTAAACATGAATTTTATTATCTAATATGTACATAATAAATTGCTAGACATAGCCTAATATTTTTTGTATTTTTATAACCTTTTTATAAGTTTATATTATAAATTACTACACTGCTCAAAACAATTAAAGGATATTTGAAGTTTTATATAAAATAAAGATATAAACGAAATTTGTTTTGCCGAAAATAGAAGAAGAGAGTCAAAAATGCAAATTTTTCTGGTTTTCAAACTGTGGAGTATGCAAATGTTGAGTTCGACATCAAAAACGTCGCTTCAGCGGCAGCGAATGAAATTTGACTTTCAACTGGATAAAAGAGAATGAAGACAAGGATGATCGGCATTCAGTGATTGCTTTGTTTCGATGAGTACGATGTCTCAGTGAAGTCATTTGGCAGATTCAGAAGCTTTGAGAATTGTTGGTAGGTTAGAAGGGGGCCAAACTCAAGCCGAAGTAGCGCAAGCCATTGGAGTGTCACAAAGTGTCATTTCCAGGATCTGGAGCCGTTTTTTGGAGAGTAGATGTGCAGGCCTAAGACCAGGACAAGGTCGTAGACGGGCAACAACGCCCAATGAAGATCGGTATTTAGCGTTAACAGCTCGGAGACACCGAACCATGAATGCTACTCTTCTCCAACAACACCTTCGCTCGGCTACAGGCACCACGATTTCAACTCAGACTGTCCGAAACCGGCTCCATGCTGTAGGTCTGTATGCTCGCCGACCGATGGTATGTGTTAGATTAACATCAAGGCATCGTCGCGACCGCAGGGAGTGGGCAACCGAGCATGTCAACTGGAGGAGAAATGAATGGAGCAATATTCTGTTTTCTGACGAGTCCCGTTTTTCTGTGCATCCGGATAATAGGCGTATTTTCATCTGGAGAGACCGTGGCAGTAGGAATAATCCTGCGTTCGTGAACGAAAGTGTCAGATTTGGCGGTGGAGGAGTGTTGGTGTATGGTGGCATCTCCATTGACGGGCGCATTGACCTCTACATCATTCGAGATGGAGCTCTGACTGGTCGCCGATATAGGGATGAGATCCTCAGACCTATTGTAGTCCCTTACGCTGCAGCAATCAGAGATAACTTCATTTTAATGGACGATAACTGCAGGCCACATCGTGCAAACCTGGTGGAGGATTTCCTTTTCGAGGAAGGAATCGTTCGGATGGAATGGCCAGCGTGTTCTCCAGACATGAATCCAATCGAGCACGTTTGGGACGCTCTAGGAAGACGAGTTTCTGGCCGCCAACAACCCCCACAAACTCTCCAAGAACTGGAAAGAGCTCTTCTGGAAGAGTGGGACAGAATATCCCAACTCGTCATTAATAGCCTCATTGAGTCCATGCCTCAAAGGTGTTCAACGTTGCTGGCCGCCCGTGGAAACCATACCCCCTACTGAAAATGATTTTCTTTGAAGAAAACACCTTTTCTTATTCTTTGTTTCTCATATGCACAAATTGTGTTTTTTTCCTTTAGTACACAAATGCGCAATAAAATGCATTTTTTTCTGCCAAACATGTGTAATTTATTCTCATATAACCTACTATGTCTGTCGACCATGTATCAATCAGCTAAACAGTTTACCAGATACAAAATCCACCTAAAACTGCAATATCCTTTAATTGTTTTGAGCAGTGTATTATGTGTTTTACTTCATTTTATCTAATTTTCACCGCACAATGTCTTTGTAATATATAGTTCACATATAATGAAATGAATCGACAGGGAATGCAAACTATTCTCTTATTTATTCAGTTCTTAAACTACATTTCTGACGACTTACTGTGTCTTTTCACATTACTGTCTAAAATGTTTAAAATATTGCTCCTAAGTAGCTTTTGACAAATAGGGTTTCTTGATAATATGAGTGATGACTTAAAATACATATTTTATGAAGCTTCTTTTTACCCATGTCATCTTGGTGTTTTTTTTTTTTCTGTTGGATGATATTTTGTCTTCAGATTTTATTTTTATCAAAAGTATTCAGTATAAAATTTGAGGGGATTTTTTTATCTGAATTTTACCTACAGTTTTCCAAAGAAAAAGAATATATAATATTTAAAATTATTGATATATCGATGCAATGCTCATATTAGACTTTACTAACTTTGCTTTAAAATTTCAATTATAGCGTTGAAACATAAGATATTTTCCAATCATTTGTAAGCAATTTTTAGATGCTTTTTATTTTTGCAACACACTCATGAAATAAAGAATTTACAATTGATTACTTAATATCAAACAAAATAATCATTTATTCTAAATGTCAAATAAGATTGAGTATTAAAAATGTCACTTCTGAAAGCTGAGAAATAGAAAAAAGTTGTCGAAGAAGAAAAATAATTGTATGCACTTTGGTGACACCTTCACAACTCCCTAGTGGCAAAATTAACTGTTAGAGTGTATCTCGAAAACTTTTGTCAAACGGTCTCAATTTTTTAAGGTATTCAATGAAAATCTGACAAAATGTGAAAAAGCGCAACAACTGTGAAAAAGTACAAATGTGAAAAAGTACATATACTGTGGCGTAACTTTCTGCATACATTTGTCATTTCTTCTATATTTTAATGATCAAAAAGAGACTAGAAACGCAGATACTCACAAAAGATTAAAATAAGGGTCATTGCATGTCAATTCAACCCAATTTTTATGGTTTGTAACCCGACCCCCAGGGATTTGGATGAAACTGGGTGTATATACTAATTCTATCATGATATGAATACATCAGAAAATTTTCCTTCCTAGACCTCATAGTTTGTGAGATATGGGGGGTCCAATTTTTGGATTTTTTTCAAATCGCACATTTCTGAGTCTGTATTTTTAGACTGCAGTTCCATTTTCAAAAAATTGTTTCTCTGGATCTAAAATGCAAATCATCTTAAAAATATCACAATAAGTACATCAAAAGAAGCAGATTTTAATAAAAAGATATTTAAAAAAAATAATTTTAAATATTTAGGGCCAAAAAACTACACCAAATTTGAAAGTTATGGTTATTTTTCCAAATTTTTGTGATTTTACGAAAAAGGCTCTACAACAAAAGGCAAATGAAATTTCCAATTTCTTTTTGTTGTAAATAAAAGTTTACACTTTGGGCTTTCTAGTTATGATATAAAAATTATATCTTTCTCATGACTTATGCAAAATTGTGCCCTGTTTTGGGAAACTGCACCAATCATGAAAAAAAAATCTCTGCCTAATTTTAGCTGAGGTACTTAACTAACTACTCTGGTTCATATGACTTGTCGAATATATTATTCAATGTTTCTTTCTTCTTTTCTTTTGCAAAGTAAAGTTTTTGCTTTTTTTTTCTTTCTTCTGAGTAAAATGGGGAAAAAAGTCTATGACATCCAAATATCATATCACCATATCAAAAAGTCCTATGCAGTCTATCCTCCCTCCATTAAATTTTGTGCATAATCCTTATGTTTCCATTATTTATTCATTCATATATTTTCTTTTATTATTAGCATTTTTTTTATTTAAACAATCCCTTAATTTTGTGTTTACAATATAACTGTAAACAAAAAATCTTTTGTTGATACAGAATAAGAAAATGCAATAATGACTTTTTACCCATCAAATTTTCAGTATGTTTTTTTTTTTTTTTTTTTTTTTTTTTTTTTTTTTTTTTTTTGTGTGTGTGTGTGTGTGTATGTGTGTTTGAATTAAAATATTTTATTTATATTTAACATCCTTTTAAAACTTTCTATCTTATTATCTTGGATAATTTTAATCATTTTAAATATGTTTTTATAGTTTAAATACCTTATATTTAACAAAGCCTAGTTCATTTCTACAGTATGAAACATATTTTTACACATGCCTTGTATAAACAAATTCTGACAAAGGCAGGATAAAATTATTTAGTTAAGGCAGGTGTTTTCGAATCTGTTAATCAAATTATTATTAGTCTGCTGTTTCTCATAATAGAAGGGGAATCTATTTTTCCTTGTGCTGCAAATGAAAATAATAGATGAATTTGAAGTAACTAATTATGCTGCAAGACCGTCATGACAATTTCTGTGAGAAAAGAGAATCTTGTCCATGCCAGAAATAAGAAAAATTAAAGCCACAGCTACAGGTCCAGAAACAATTGAACTAATTGAAAAGTTTTATAATTGTAATGAATATTGAAGAATCATCACTGGAAAAAAAATGTAGCTAGCATTGCTAAGAATGTACTATGCTCAAAAGCGATTGATATTGTGTGTATCTACATGAGTTGTATTCTCTTTTTAAACAGGAATTTCCAAAAAACTTGAGAATTATAACTCTAGGTATTCAATCCAGTATTAGCAGCACTGTTCATTTAATTGAATTTGTGACAAGCTAAGTAAAATATTTGGAAAATGTTATTCCACTCTTTTATAACGAAAGCTAAATCTAATTTCCTAAAAGAAACTAAAGCAAACTTTGGCTCTCAAAAAGCTATCGTTTTGTAGGATTTCAGCAAAAATTTTACTTTTCTTATTCAAGATGAGGCTTAAAGTTACCATTGGATCAAAGAAGCTGCACTTTTGATACAACTGTTATATACACTGTATCTCTCAGTATTAGATTATCAGCAAGCAATATACACATTTTATCTTATGATATGCAACATGAAGTCACTCTTGTGTGTTTAACACAGAAGGAAGTGATGTCATTTGTAAAAGAGATATTTCCTGATGTAAGGAAAGTCCTTGACTTTTGTGATGGGTGCTCTGGCAATATAAAAATTGCAAATTTTCATAAACCTTTACCAAAATGAACAGAATTTCCCCTTAAGATATTTAAATTCTTTTCTGGGGTGTGGGGGGAAGGAGGGGAGATAGCCACCGATTTAATGTTTTAGATACTAAATCACGAAGATCTTCTAATATACCGATGTTTTGTTGTGTTATTATGTTTGGAGTTACAGTAAGATAGGAAAATTGGCATATATATTAGAAGGTTCTCAATGTTGCTCATTCATAATAAATATAAATTTTAAATTGCACAAAAAAAGACTGTTGCAAAATAAGTCTAAGTGATACAGCAAAAGTACGTCATTTATTTCTATATTTATATTTAGCTCAGTTATATTTTTGAATTTCAATCTTTTAAATATAATGTTTATTCTGATTTTTTAGCTTTAAAAATTTGCATATAATTTAACAAATTCTTTATTTGTTACATAAAAAAATACAACAGTCTACATCTTTAAATTATTTATAAGCAATTTTATTTAATGTATTGGATTTAATTAATGATTATTTCAATTTTAATAAAAATGAAGTTTTTCTCCTAGTTTATTTATTTTGCCCTGTTTTAGGAAATTGCACCATTCAAGAAAAAAAAAATATCTCTAATATGTCTAATTTAAACTGTGGTACCTAAATAATTACTGTGGTTCCTATGACTTGTTGAATTTATTTAATATACGTGCTTCTTTTTTTTTTTTTTTTTTTACAAAGTACAGTTTTTGCTTTGTTTTTTCAGAGTAAAATGAGAAACAAATCTATAATTTCAATATCTACACCCCCTCCATTAAATATTGTACATATTCTTTACATACTACCTTTGTGAAAGTATTTATAGAAATGCTATACCACTGAATCTAATGATAGATGTAAATTTATGTAACAAACATATGCGATAAGATTGAGAACAACACAATTTCAGATAATGTGTGACATGTACCAATAACATACAAATTTTCTACTGTTATAAAAATAAATAAATCAGTCTGATTTTAAGGGTTCATTTTAGGAAATAATTCAAAATGATTAATAAATTTATATTTAAAATGTGCAGCAATTATTTAGGTAGCATAAGCAAAGTTAAAGATACTTATCTCCTGATAGGTACAGCATCCCAAAATAAGTCAAAAACTTTGCATAAGTCATGAGAAAGACATAATTTTTATTTCATAAATAGAAAGCCCAAAGTGTAAACTTTTATTTAAAAGAAAAAGAAATTTGAAATTTCATTTGCCTTTTTGTGTAGAGCCTTTTTTGTAAAGTCACAAAAATTTGGAAAAATAACCATAACTTTCAACTTTGGTTTAATTTTTTGGCCCTAAATATTTAAAATTAATTTTTTAAATATATTTTTTTAATCTGCGTTTTTGGATGTACTTACGGTGATATTTTTAAGATGATTCGCATTTTAGATCCAGAGAAACAATTTTTTGAAAATGGAACTGCAGTCTAAAAATACAGGCTCAGAAATGTGCGATTTGAGAAAAATCCAAAAATTGGACCTCCCATATCTCACAAACTATGACGTCTAGGAAGGAAAAATTTCTGATGTATTCATATCATGATAGAATTAGTATATACACCGAGTTTCATCCAAATCCCTGGGGGTCGGATTACAAGGTCTGGTTGAATTGACATGGAATGACTCATAATAAAACTTCGTAAAAAATCACCATAAAATAAAACAATACACAGGACGCGTTTCGAGCTAAAAACATAACAGCCCGTCGTCAACTATAGCAAACACGTGTCCGCAAGCGAACAAGGTAAAAAAAAAAGGTTTTTTTGACCTTGTTCGCTTGCGGACACGTGTTTGCTATAGTTGATGACGAGCTGTTATGTTTTTAGCTCGAAACGCGTCCTGTGTATTGTTTTATTTTACGGTGATTTTTTACAAAATTTTATTATTTTAATTGCTTTAAATCGCCAGTTTTCGGTGCTGTTTCGCTGTATTCACAAAAGATCTCTATACATTCTCACCCATTTTCCGAAAACGCCCATGAAATATTTTCATTTTATGGTATGAATTCATCTTCCAAAGACATTTAACCTATCCGTGCTCAATTTTATTTCCTAATATGAGGCCCTCCCATATTTCAATACATAGTTTAGCAACTCAACGTCTGAACTTCTCTTTATTACAAAGGCTTATAAAAGAATCACCACAATCGCTCTCCAAATAATGACAGATGCAATGTCACTAAATCTATAAATAGTCGAAGAAAGAAACCACTCACTAGTAACGCTATTGAGAACCTCACATTAAAACATTTTGCTCTATCATCATGTTTAAGAGTTCAAAGCATCTATTTGATCTGTTTTGGGAAGGAATTATTTGAACATCCATTCTAGAATTTCATGGATACCCACATTTTCGCATACCGTTAACACGTGACTCAGGTACAGATTCAGCCTCACGAATATATGTGAAACAATAATCATAATTCCAACAGTAACACTAGACTGACACATAAAATTTGGGTTTTTCAGACGAAACTTTTTGCAAACAGTTTTATGGGCAATTTCATCAACTATAAAAAAAAAAATAGAATTTTTATTATTCGACAGTCTATTCAGTCTGTTTGATTGCCAAATGTGGATTACAGAGATCATATGAACTAGAAAATCGTAGAGTTATTCTGACGAACAAAAGATGCATTAGAGCACTGAGTCTGATTTTTCCTTACAATCTCTACCAAACTCTTTGAATCTCATACCTGTGCACTTATTTCTGTGGGAGATAGTCCCCATTACTAGTATTCAGAATACCGGAGTTAGAAGAGTGCAAAAGTCCTACATCAAACCTGACATAAAATTTTCCTAATTTTAAAAGAAAAGTTGTGAAAAAAGTTACATTCACTGTTTAAATACTGTTTAAGGAAAAGTGGGAAAAAATATTTAATACATCGTGGTTGATTCAGACACATCAACGAAGCAAGATTAATCGATCCCGATAGCACGAATAAATCGACAGACCGAATTATCAGGGTAATAATATTTTTACATTTTATATTGACATTTTTCATACTTAAACGACCATCCTAAATAAATTGTGGTCCAAATCAGACGCTTAAAAATACTTTAGTAAGGAAAATAAAGCACACGCAAATTTTCGTATTACTATGTGCTTAGTATTGCGCGCCGAAAAAATATTTCTTTTTAATTTTATGTATTTTTTTTTAATTTTATGTATTTTAATGGGGTAAAAACTGTCAATTAAAAAAATAGAAAGTATCATATTTCCATATTTACTGATAAAAGTTATATTATTTTATATTTAATAAAAAATATGTTTCGTCATAAGAGGCGTTCAAGTCTCAGATATTTAAATTATTGATTTTGAAAATTAGCTTAGTTTACATGGAGGCTCTCATGAGGGTTTCATAGGTCTCATGGAGGGTCACACATATCAAGCAAATCTTAGAAAGACAAGCATTAGAGATAGTTTCTCGAGTGTCACTGTAAGAGTATATAACTCCTCAAAATATTCTAGTTTATTGGAATATAATCGAGCAATCTCTCTACTTTTGAGAATTTAAGAAATTGGTATTTAGATTAACGATTTTAAATCATACATATATAAATGTAAAAAATCTATGAAAATTGTATACACTCAAAAATACATTGAAGTCTTTTGGAAAATGCATTCCTAAATTACTTCAAAAAATACCACAATCACTGGAATCATCTATAAAAAACGATAACGTAACGAAAGTACATTTTGTAAAATACCCTGTGAATAGATATATTCAACATGTTAATACTCAATATCAGATTAAAGTAGCCCCATATATATGCAAATTAGTTCAATTTCTTTCTCTATGAAAAGGATTATGGTATTGATTAGAAAATCATTATTTGGTATGCATTAAAACACATTTTCCTTAGCCTAAAGGCGGAAAAGGATCGTATGGTTAAGTAGAGATGAAGACTGTTGTTTTAAAATACTCGTGCTTTTTCTATACAATTTATATATCGATATCTTCTATTTAAAATTATACAGTATTTTGGACAGTATTCTGTCCAGAATTACAGACCCTTTCTTTTGCCAAACTTTAGTGTTATTTATTGCACCATAATTGACATTTTTAAAGTTTAATAAACAGGCATTCTCTATTTATAATTGCTAAAAAGGTGTAGGATTAAAACTTTAAAAATAGTAAAGTAGTTTTATTTGACTGTTGACATGTTTAGTTTTGTGACATGTTTTTTGTTTGGCCCTTTAGCGACAAACAAATCACTCGTTTACGAACGATAATTGTTGAACTTTTCATTTTTGAATTTCAACTACGTTATTTACGTTGATTAATTAACATATACACGGTCAAAAAACCACTTTACCGATAGCAGAAACTAAAGAATGACGAATGGCCGGAAACTTTTGCACACGCGGATTTCGAATTACCCCCCCCCCCTTTTGCATCAAGTATCTTCAGTATCCAATCAAAATGATCATGTGGTCAGAGGTCCTTTGCTTATCCCTAACTTTTGGAGCAATTGTGCTTCTTCTTCGCTGAAACGTTCTGGTAAACAAATCAAAGAAACTAACTGTTCGGGAATTTTTGACCGCCACTGTGCGTGGCAACAATGGTTATGAGGGCTACTGTACATTTCCTTTTCGTAAAAATTTCTATAATAGTCCAGGCAATAGAGACCGTATAGGGACTCTACCTAGCAAAATTAGTGGTAGTACTGGAAATCGGCTTTCTAGATGTTTTTTGGGTCTCTGAATCCAAATTTGTAACTTTCCACCAAAATTTCCCCCGGCAACACCCCCAAATTTTGGTAACCCCCCCCCCCCAAAAAAAAAGGTTTTTATTGAAAAATTCCACTTTTTATTGTTTTAGGGGAAAAGTAGCTAGAAATTCAGAAAGTAGACAAAATTAGCAACAAATTAGATATATGACATTAGGACTTAGGATGAAGGGGAAAGGGGGATCTGCCTCGGAACATGCGCCGAAGCGCTGCGTGGAATAAGTTGCGCAATTCCACTTAACCACTCACACGTTTACATTAGCCCTCCCATCTTCCCTCCGAACTTTCTCTATAAGGTTTACTTTAAGTGTTTCGGGTCGCTGAATCCGAATTTTAAACTTACCCCCCAAAATCCCCCCCCCCGAATCCCCCCCAAATAGTTGTTTTTAACTTAATTTTTTTTTGTTTTAGGGGAAAAGCATTACAAAACTCAGAAACTAGACAAAATTTGCAATAAATAGGATATATGACATTACGTCTTCATTATTTAGTGCACGTAGCGCCGCAGTGCATGTTCCGAGGCAGCCCTCACCCTCCCCGTTCATCTTAATTCATAATGTCATATATCCTATTTGTTGCAAATTTTGTCTAGTTTCTGAATTTTGTAATGCTTTTCCCCTAAAACAATAAGAAATTTAAGTTAAAAACAACTATTTGGGGGGGGGGTCGGCAGGGGGGGGATTTTGGGGCGTAAGTTACAAATTCGGATTCAGCGACCCAAAAATCTTAAAGTAAACCTTATAGAGAAAGTTCGGAGGGAAGATGGGAGGGCTAATGTAAACATGTGAGTGGTTAAGTGGAATTGCGCAACTTAGTCCACGCAGCACTGCGGCATGGTTTACGCAATATACGCATGGTTTACGCATGGTAACTGCAATATGGTTTACTCTATCTTGAAACTGATCAACAGATATTTCGATACAGCTATCTTTATGCTTCCTTTTGGAAACAACGGATTTCGAGCTAATTCTATCGACGATAATTTTCAGAATTTTCAAGCTATGATTTTGAGACTTTCACAAAAGTTGCTCTATACACTTAGCTAAAACATTATGCACGTTATATTTTGATAGCAATAGCGCATGTGCAGTGCAACATTTTTTTAGTAAACCTGTTCATTTGTCATCCAGCTTTTATTATTCTTTAACTCTGATTGCAGGGAATTGTGTACAATTTTGTTTGTCATATTTTCTGAAAAAAAAAAAAATTCTTATATTAAGAACTCTGCAAATTATAACCCAAAACACCTGGCAAAATTTGGGACTGTTTTTATAAAAACCTTAATTTCTCTGAACACAGTTTATTACAAAAATGAAAACAGATTAAAAAATGAACACAGTTTATTACAATAATCCTCTTAATTATGTTCTACAGTTTGAACGCTTTTGCTACATTATTTTTTAAAGGGTTATCCAAAAGGTGCTCCTTCCTTTTCAATTTGTCGACGGTACCCTATGGGATTTCGAAAAAAAAAATCGCGATAATATATGACCTGTACTATTCTGTTTACACACTTTGATTTAAGAATAATGCCTCATGTATTTCTCTAGATATTTAACAAAACGTCTAAAATTGCAAGTGACCAATCATCATAGGCCATATAGTGTACATATGTTCGCTGTCTTTCAATATATTTTCTACGAACCTTTTATTTTGAAAAAAAAGGCATGACAGCCCTAAACAGAAGTAAGCATATGAAAATATCTAAAATCTGAGCTTAATTTGAACTTATTGTGATCCTTGTGATGTTGCTCTTTGTGCTTTGAAATTTAGCACGCAAAAGTAAATTTTACTGAATAATGCTTTTATGTAAATAAAACCTATTTTCAAATATTTGTACAACATTTGGGTAAGTTTTTTTCAAGTCTGTGTAAAATGTTATGTTAAAAAATTATGTTTTCTTATGCGGAACTTTTTAAAAATATATAAAACATACTTTTTTTTCAAAAATTTTCTTTAAATATTAATTCTTAGTACATTTAAATAGCTCCTTGATTGTGAATAAGAACAGTTTGAAGTTTTAAATATATATTTTTTAAATATATGTCTTCCAATTATTATTTTTTAAAAATCATGCAAAGTACCAAATACACTCAGTTCAGAGGGAGATAAGAGTTTGAAATAGCTCATACTTCAAAGTGTTAAGGATGTTGCTGTATTTATTACATTTTTGTGTTTGTAATATCCCAATTGAGCTATAAAAGTAAAGAATTTTTTTTAATTTAATAAATAGATATTTCAAAGTTTTAATTAAATAACCTTATTTTCAATGCAAAACGTATAAAAGGGAGACGCATTTATGTAATTTATGGGAAAGAAAATCATGGAATCCATATTGGAAAAAGACTAAGTATCTGGGTTAGTAAGACATGCACAAAATTGATACTGCTCTTCAATTGGTTCACACTGAGTTAATTCGAACAAAATGCATTACGTTAAAGATTCAAAATAATGCGCACAATTTACATTTAGCAAGCATTTGAGTTTTGGGGCTGCATTTTAAAATACTCAGTTGAAAGAAAAACTATTTGTTTTTCATAAAACAAACTTCGTTTATTTAATGGATTTCATTGTAGAAGTAATGGAGAATAAAATGTAATGAAAATTACATAAATTTGGCACAGTTGAAAGAAACTGTTTATATTTTATATGTGAAAACGTAGGTTTGTTTTAAACAAAAGTTACACCATTTTATTTTATTTCAATAAAAATAGAATAGCAGGAATGTCAAGTCATTTTGCTTCAATAGTAGCATATTAGATATTTTTTCCGACTCCTTGAAATCGTTACGAACGAAAAGAATTAGTGTAATGAAATATCAAGGAAAATTTTGTTATTTCGTCGAAATAATAGTTTTAAGCATAGCAAATTAATTTTTTAAATTGCTTTTTAAAAGATAAATCATCTACAGCATATTAGATATTTTTATTCTGAAAAATATTTTATCATTTTTTTTACCTTTTATTAGTAATTATTTTGTTAGAAATAATAATAAAAAAAATTATATCATTATATGTGACCTCTTATTTGACCCTAAAAGAACACTGTTAAGAACACTCGGATATCTACGACCTTTGCTAGTATGTAAAAATATTCAATGTACTCATAAATTCGACTTTCACTTCTTTTATTAAATCAGCGTCATATGAGATATTATTAATGAATAAACATAATTATAATAATTATTTATAAATATAGTTAATAAATAATCTTTAACATGCTGTATCCATTAAATACAAATGATACAATTTATTCCAATTATATTTTTTTCAGAATTAAATAAAAACATATATTATTACATCAGATGTTTCAAGAAACTAGACTACAGTGTGTGAATAGTTTAAGCACAAAAATAATTTTAAAACCAAACATTAAATATTTACTTTATTTCAATATATGCCTTGTATATGTTAATAATAGCAGTTTAAACACCATATTCAATAAAATTATCTTTCAATGTATTTCCAAACCATTGTCTTAAATGACTGTATGATAACTGTATGTCATCTATTTGATCATTCTTCGTAAGGAATTACTTCAACATCCATTCTAGAATTTCGTGGATACTCCCATTTTCACAGACGATTAACGGCATGACGCAGGTACCGATTCAGTTTTCCAAGTATACACTGTAAAACATTTTTAGAAACGTTTCCGAAAGTAACGGAGACCTGTGCTGCACGATACTAACGGAAAGGTTTCAGATTCGACCAGAAAACTGTTTCGGTTATAATACGGAACATTTCCGATTCGCAATGAAAGGTTTCTGAATATATCTGAAACCTTTCATTACGGATCGGAAAGGTTTCTGAATACATATGAAATCTTTCTGAAGACTAAGAAATGTTTCTGAATATATAGGAAACCTTTTATTACGAATCGAAAAGGTTTCTGAATGTATATGGAACCTTTCTGAAGACGAGGATTATTTTAAAGTTTACATAAAAAAGCACAAATAACTGTACTAAAATTACTTTCAGGTGCATACATATAATATAAAATCATTTAAAATACATTAGAAAATCTCAAAAATACATTAAAATTTGTAATGTATTTTTAAGATATTTCTAATGTATTTTAAATAATTTTATATTATGTGCAATGCACCTGCAAGTAATTTTAGTACATTTATTTGAGCTTTTTTATATGAATTTTAATTATTTACTCAAGTTGAATTTAGCACTAGTATTTTAAAAACATTCAATTATTGAAGATTATTTTGTGAAAGGGGCTTAGTTTAGTAAAATGGATTTTGTGAAGAAGCCAGTTTTATTAAATGAATTTTTATGAAAGAGTCTTATATGGAAGTTCATTTCTGAATGATTTTTTTTTTTTTTTTTTAATGTATATCTGCTTGGATTTATTCTGAAAAAAAAATATTATTATACCTTTTTCATAATTTAGATAAAATTATTTGCTTTTTAACATTTTGCAGTGATATTTTTTTAACCATGCGGATTAACAAGTAACATTGAAGTTCCTGAACTGTATTATTATTGAAAATGGAATGATGAATTCTTTCGAAAAGCGTTTTATTTATTTTTTTAATCATTTATAGCATTATTTTTACTTATTATTTTAGTTCTTTATTAGCGTTTCTTTGTTGCACAGACATTTTAATACATAACATTTTATTATTATTAGTGCATGTAAATAAGATATGATTGCAATTTATGTTATTGTTGATTCAATATCGTATTCTGCTTTTCACAGCATAACATTAATAAATTAAAATGCCTTATAACTTAAAGCAAGAAATTTTGTGTACTATATTTCATAAAATAAGCTGATGGTTAATAATTTAGAAATTTTCAATTTTGTTTACTGTAAAGTGCATAATTAAACAACAACAATAGTATCTTTTTTTTTTTTTTTTTTTCCACAATTCAGTCTTGCAAAATCAGAAGAAAGCATTTTTCTTTTCAAGCAAGAACATTTAGATGAAAAAGTAAAATTCAAATCGCAAAAAATGCAATGGTTAATTTTTTCGAAGCATTAACAAAAAAAAAAAAAAAAAAAAAAAAAAAAAAGTGTGTGTGTGTGTGGGGGGGGGGGGGATTTACATATCTGAACCTCAGTACTAAACAAGTTAATGATCTTAAAACGATTCTTCTTATTTTTCTATCAAAATTTGAGAAGAAAAAGGATGAATATAAAAAATGAATATTTGAAAGCTTTTTTAGGAAACAGCAAAACAAATGAATCATTTTGTTTTAACTATAATGATTTATAAAAATAAATTCTATAATTGTAAGAATAGTTTACTGTTTATTTTTACTCACAATACTGTATTTTACATAAAAGCAATCAATAATAAAGAAGTAAAATGACAATGAACCTTCAACTTGTTTGATTAAAATATAATACGTAAATTTTCTTTTAAGTTATAACGCATTTAATAATTTGTTAAGAACCCGCTGTGAAAAGGAGAATACGATACCGCAATCAGTAGAACATCAAGTTTAACTATATTATCTTATTTGCATGCACACATGTATATATATTATAATAAAAAAAACAGACAGACAAAGTCTGATATATTAAAAAAAAAAATAGGTTATTAATTTCTTTTCGTGTATTGCAACAAAGAAAACTAATAAAGAAGTAAGTAATAATAAATAATAGTAAGTAAAAGTAATACTGTAGATGATTAAAAAAAAACACTTACCCAGAATTACGATCGTTCCGTGTTCAATAATACTAAATTTCCAAAGCTCTGAAAAAGTCCATTGATAATATCCAAGGTACATTTCTTGCATAGTTTTAAAACGCAATAAAAAATACCCACAAAATATAACAAAAGTGCTATAATATTGGGTTTTTTTTTTTTTTCAAAATAAAAGCGAATTCAAATTCAAATACACGTGATAAAGCGTAGAGTTCCCTATGCCGCCATCTCATACACTCGAGTTGACTTTCACTTTAGACGATTGCTTCCGGTCCGGTTTCAGCGTAAGAAGAAATAGTGGTGAAATACTTGAAGCGCATGCGTACACGCGCTTTCGCTGTTTCACGAAAAGTAAACTGAAGCACCCAGGAACCTTCCCGGCTGTTTCAGAAAATAGAAATAGTTCTCACATATCCGATACTATCAGAAATGTTCCTCTTAGAATAGTAAACGTTCCCACTATTTTTTACAGTGTACGTAAAACAGTAATCATAATTACTACATGAACACTAGACTGGTTCTGACTAAAAATTGGATTTGCCAGACAGAACTTTTTGCAAGTAGTTTTATGGGCATTTTCATCAACTAGGAAAAACAAAATAATGTTATCCGATAGCCTTTTCAATCTTTTTATATTGCTGTATGGGAATTCCAGAGATCATATGAACTCGGAAATCCTAGACTTATTAACGAATAGCAAACTGTTAAATTGTTAAAATTGTATCAGAGGCCCCGCGGGAGATGCTGGAATTAACTACTGATACTTCAACTGTGGTATGTCCCAACATAGCGAAAGTAGTCTTTTCTTTCAGACATACAAGGGAAGCATTGGGGTATTCACTCTGGGGTTGCTTAAACACCAACTCATTGAATCTGATGCCAGCGGATTTCTTTCTGTAGAGATAATCCCCATTACTAGTATTCTGAATTGTCTGGTTAAAACAGTTTAAAAGTCCCGGTCCAAACTTAACATAAAATTTTAACTATTTTAAAAGAATAGTACTGACAAAAGTTATATGCAGTCCTTGGTTTACGAAAACAATGTGGGCAAAAATATACAACAGATCCTGTTTGATTGGGGCACATCTATGCAGCACGATTAACCGATCCCGACAGCACGAAGAAATCGGCAGTACTTATCGGAAAAGAGGTTAATAATATGTTTTGATTTTATATTGCACTTTATGCACTTAAACGACCACCAGAAACAAATGGTAGACAAAGTATCCGTTCTCTACTATATACCTATAGACACATAATACCTAACTGTCAAAAATATAAGGTCTTTAATCAGACGTTTGAAAATACTTTAGTAAAGAAAAAGACTGCAATCTCCGTTTTTCAATTTGTTTAGTATTGTACGGTTTCGCAAAAAAGAAAAAGACAAAAAAAAAAGAATTTAGTTTACTTCGTATTTAATTTTATTTATTTTAATGGGGTAATATGTGTAATAAAAAAGTATGCTATTTCTATAAGTTTATTGATAAAAATTAAACTATTTTAAATGTAATGAAAAATATATTTCACCGCAAGAGACGTTCAAGTCACAGATATTTAAGTAAAATGCATGGAGAGTATCTACACATATCACGCAAATGATAGACAGGTGTAAGAGATAGTTTCTCGAATGTCACTGTAAGAGTATATTACACAAAAAAAAATATTTTACTTTATGGCTCATTCCATACGAAATGAGCAAATCAGCTGTGGCTAACATGTCACAAATTTTAATGAAAATAAGCATATAAGTAGATCATATGTATATTTATGAGTAAATGTAAAATAATAGATTTCAGGATTTTTTATTTAAGTATTAAAATTTACATTAAAACATGATACAAAATCGAGGTTTTGTCTACATATTTTAAATTTCAATTTTCATTATTAGACTTAGGAGTGAAAAAACTACATAAAAAATTATTTATAATTAATAATGAATAATAAGTAATAGCTTGGGGGAAGTTAGTAATTATATTTGTATTCCGTAATGATAAAAAAAAATAAATATTGAAAAATTTAGCCGGAAAAAATACAATATTTCTATTACTCGTTTGAACACAAAGGAAAGCTCTCAGAATTTTTATATTAACTGACGTTATAGCTAAAAGTATATATTTTAAATATCGAAACTTTCATTCTTGATTATGTATTCCTTAACTAGAAAAAAAAATATGTATTAAAAAATGTTTGGGATAAATGCATAATTCTATTGCTTGTTTGAACGTTAAGGAATCTCTTAATTTTTTTTAATTATTTGCGTTATAGATAAAAGTGTATATTTTGAATACAGAATTGTTTATTATTGCTTTCAGTTTATTTTTGGTTGAAGAATATTTTAAATTAGACTATAAAAAATGATTGAGTTGTATATTTTAAATACAGAATTTTTTATTATTGCTTTCAGTTTATTTTTTACTGAAGAATATTTTAAATTATACTATAAAAAATGATTGAGTCGAACAAAAAATATATAATTTTTTAATACTGAATCAATATAGATGGTAGCACTAAATTAATGTTTCGTAAAATCGTTCGCAATATTGTAAAAAACCCGAGCAACTTTGAAGTGGAATGTAAAAAAATATTACTTTTTTAACGCAATTTTGTTATGTTTAGAATTAAAAGACAATCTTGAATTATTTTAAGCATATCATATTCTTATTGATCTTTATGCTCGTGCAATATTGTCAATCTCTGTCATTTCCTTTAATTTAATTTTTCAGCATATATAAGTGGGAAAATTGTGATTGAGCAATATTTCTTTAAAGTTTCTAAGCTATTTTGAAGATGAAGGAAATAAATGGTAGCTTTTTATCCTTGAGAAATTCAAACATAATATGTGGCACTACGTCAGACATCAATGTCACAGATAGATGTTTTTGAATTCCTTTGATTTTTATAACGTTTTTAATTTTCTCGAAATTAACAATTTTTCAAATTTTACAACTAATTTAAGATTAATTACAGCGTTACCAAATTATTATTACTAAATTAATATGAAGATAACTTTCCTGTAGTTATAACATTATAAAAAGATTTAATTTATGTTAAATAGCTTTCAAGATACGGAACTTGAAACTTGCAACCTTGAACGCGATTGCACACATAACATTCTAGACATAACATGTCCAGAACTGCCAAAATATTTCTTTTTTTTTATCGAGATATTTTTCAATGCTTTGTTTCAATGTATAAATTGAGTCTGTGTCCCAAATTTTACTAAAATCGGATACTATGTGGCCACTTATTTTTTTAACATTTTTGCTAATTTTGTGTGGAATGACTCTTATATGAATGTAATACAGCAATGTCTCTGCTTTTGAGAATTTAAGAAAGTGGTATTTAGATCAATAATTGAAATCATTCATATAAAATGTAAATATATATATATATATATATATATATTTTTTTTTTAAAGCACACACACAGAAATATATTGAAATCTTTATCAAAATGTATATTCCTAAAATACTTAGTACATTTTACAAAAGTACATTTTGTAAAATGCCCTATAAATAGATAAATTCACCATGTTAGTACTCAATTTCAGATTAGAGTGTTCCCATATACAAGCAAATTGTTTCAATTTGTTTCTCTATGAAAATAATAATTATATTGATTAGAAAATCATTATTTGATATGCATTAAAAAACGTTTTCCTTAGCCTAAAGCGGAAAAGGATTTTATGTCTATATACTAATGGATTTTATTGCTTTAAAGTACTTTCGATTTTTTTGCACAATCTATATATCGACATATTTCATATTAAATTGTATAGCATTTTTGTCTATATTCTGTCTTATATTTCAGAATAACGTAATATTTCTTTTGCAAAATTTTAGTATTATTTATTATAGTGTATATGACATTTAAAAAAAAAATCAATAGAGATTTTCGCATGATATTCTGCAATAAATATGTATGATTTTAATTTATTTAAATAATAAGAAAATAACAAAATAATAAATGGTAAAAATAATTGCTTTCGCTACTTAAACTACATGGCAATAACTTTTATGGTATTGCTTATATATTTACTTATATTTATATTACTTACATATTTTCCTTTCGTATAAAATTAGATTAGTTATTCGTTCACTTCAAATATTATAAAATAATAATACTTCTAAATTTAGTTATATTAAATTCAGTTTTCTTCAATAAAATTCTATTTATAAAAAATCCCACCATTCTCATAAAGTACACACGCCATTATCCTATATATACATTTTAAACAATCTGCTTTAAATCAAATTATTTCCTTAACGGTACTTCACTACATTAGTTCAGAACATATAAACATTTCAAGCACTATTTTCTTTATAAATATTTACCCAATGAAATACACACAACTTTATTCCAAGCATTTACGAACATAATTACATCGGAAACTGTTGTCAGTTTGTTTAAAATTACTGTAATTTTCTGACAAGGTATCGTGTAATTTTCTCCTAAGTACCACAGTAAATAACGTTAATCTGTTAGCACTAGCTCGGAATAAAAGAAAAGACATAATATAAAATGTATACGATTTTGTTCATATTACTAAAATGTAACAGAAATAAAAATATAGACCTGGCTAACTACTTAATTTTTATTTAAGAAAAAAATGAAATGTTGAATTTGTGAAAGTATTTTCGAATAAAATTTTTCTCTTTAAAAACGTTTAAGGACGTTTCTGAATATGTTATACTTTTGTGTTTTTAGTATCCCGATCAAACTATAAAAGTAAAGAATACTTAGGAATTTAAGAAGTAGCTGTTTCAAAGTGTTAGTTAACCTCGTCGCTATTTGGCTTTTCATATGTGAATTTTTAATATTTTTTTATCATAAAATCCACACTGTTTGACTTTTTTACATTTTCAGTTCACTTCTAAATATCTAAATGTTTTTCGCTTTAACAGCAAACCAATAAGGGTCAACATCTATGCTGATGTCCACATAAACTAAATGCTATTTTCATCTTAGTTTCCAAAAAGCCTTCAGGACAGTATGGCCAAGAATTATTCATTCTTTCTAAGAACTTCACAGCTTAATGGCCATTTAAATCTTTAATTGACTTTTTCTCAAAACTTGCATTTCTCGTGTTTATGTTGCTTTGTTTCACTATCTATTAAACTTAAGAACTCAGATTTTTATTTACAACTTATATAATTTTATATTGTATACTTTAACACAGGGATTTAATGATTTGTTCAAAATTATTTGTTTTATGCAGTGAAATCTTACCAAAAATGCTAATTTAAGAATGACTTTCAATAAATAATTAATACTTAATTTTGAGTTTAACTTACAAGGAAAATGGTGTGTTAAAATACTTAAATCATGTTATTCAAACTACTCTAAAAAAATCTAGACCTCTATCTTTCACCATTTCTGAGAAAAATATACATAAAATTGATGAATTTAACATGGCGGAGATAGGGCATTCACTATCCCCTTAACCGAATAGTGTGTTTACATGTCTGTATTTTCTTTTGTTGTTGTTGTTGTTGTTTATATTACAAGTGTAAATGCCCGTCCAATGACGGTGAATAAAAATCGTAGTTTGCGTCGGGTTTTAACCTCTTTGGGACGAGCGACACGTATACTTGAACCATAAGATGCTCCGAATCCTTGATTATTCCCACCAGTTATTTTTGTCATAAATTTTGCCTTAATCATTGCTTTTCCTCGATTGAATTAGACAAAATAGTTTCCACTTAAAATTTTACATAATTGATAAAAATAGTCACATACAATTGATCAACAATAAGTAAAACTGACTTAAAACATTAAGTTCAGGGCCTCTGGGTTTTAAACAAAAATTTTGTAATCTTATGTTATTAAGAAGTCGAAACAGAGGATAAATTACAGATCTATCTTAATTAAGGGGACGGTGGAGCTTAAAATCCTTAAAAATATTTTTTTTTTTTTTTTTTTTTTTGTGAATTTCAACTTAAATATTATTCAAGGGTACATTATATACATTATGGCATGCATTTATCACAAAAAAATTTTAAAAAAAAATTATTTTTGAGAAAAAAATGGAATTTTACGCGTCATCTTAGAAATCTTCGAAACGCCCCATGCGTCTTCCATATAAATGAAAATCCCCAATATTTTTTATGAAAGTTTGGTTTATATATATAAATAAAATAGAGCATCGAATTTTATATATTTGAATTTAAAGGTAAAAAAAGAAAAATTCAAAATTTCAAAAGTTTTTCGAAAAAATTTCAAAATTTTTCAAAAAAAAAAAAAATTTTTTTTAACCTTTAAATTCAAATATATAAAATTCGATGCTCTATTTTATTTCTATATATAAATCAAACTTATATAAAAAATATTGGGGATTTTCATTGATATGGAATGCACAGGGGGGGCACTTCGAAGATTTCTAAGACTGATATATTTATATAAGACTAAGAATTTCTGAGTAAAATTCCATTTTTTTTTAATTTTTTTTTGTGATAAATGCATGCTATAATGCATATAATGTACCCTTGAATAATATTTAAGATGAAATTTACGAAAAATAAAAAACAAATTGAAAAAATTTGAAATTTTGAAAAATTTTCGAAAAATTTTCCAATATTTTCAATTTTTTTTTAAATCTTTAAATTCAAATATGTAAAATTCGATGCTCTATTTTATTTCTATATATAAACCAAACTATTATAAAAAATATTGGGGATTTTCATTGATATGGAAGACGCATGGGGCATTTCGGAGATTTCTAACACGACGCGTAAAATTCCATTTTTTCTCAAAAATAATTTTTTTTTTTTTTAATTTTTTTGGGATAAATGCATGCCATAATGTATATAATGTACCCTTGAATAATATTTAAGTTGAAATTTACAAAAAAAAAAAAAAAAATATTTTTAAGAATTTTAAACTCCACCGTCCCCTTAATAAAGAAAAACGAATATAGATTGAATACATGATCAGCCATAAAGGTACTTCTACACTATCCCGTCGACCGCTTCCCATAAAAAAGATCGTCAAAGTATAGGGTTTAACGCCAAAAACCTTAATTTTAACGTCACATTAATTTAGTAGCAGAATCGTTGCATACGATTGTTATTTCCTCAAATGATATTTGAATCGGCGTCCATATGTATATTAAATGATGTTTTGCTGAGTAGTCTTTTGTTTCGTTTCTACTTACGTAATTTTAGGGCCTAGAGATACATCACCAAAAATTATTGACGATTGTCAGTTTTATTTAGTGTAGCCATGCAAGCACAAAACTGTAATTTGGCGTATGTTTGTTAAATACACAACATTGTTAAAAATGGTAAATAACATTAATTTAGTAAAATTTATAAATGGTAAAAAATTTAATAAATAAAGCATAATAAAACAGTATTTACTAAAAATTAAGATAGGACATATTTACTAAATGCATAGCATAAGGTTGGCTGTTTATAGCATAAAATGTACCAATATAATGCCACTATTTGTAGCAGAGAACAGTAACTTAGCATGGTATTCTAACATACAAATAATAACCGGGTGATAGAAGGATTTAAGTAGACATTTTTTCTTTCGGAAATATTTCTGAAAAAACCTTTAACATGGCTTTAATAGCAGTATTTACTTATTTACCATGTAGAAATAAAATATACTTTAATGTTATTTGTATTACTGGTGCCATGTTTTCATTTCTATCTGACCTGGACTGGATAATACGTACTCTTTTATTAATGAAAATAACAATACCGACATTACACGGTGACGTCATGATATTAAAATAGAAACAGTATTGAAAAATAATTAGATGTTCAGTTACTTAAAATACATCGATATCAAATGACATCGCAAACGCTTATCCAATAGCCGGGAGAGATAAAGAAGAAAAGTAAGGTAAAGGAATAATTATCAAATATTTTATTTGTTTTCATTAGCACATTGTACATATGTTGTTTTAATTTACTGGTATTTGATGTTTTAGTGATCAGGGCATTCCGATTCTCTTTTGTTTTTTGAGAAATAAATACATAAAAGGTGATAATAAATACATAAATAATATATACATAAGTACATAAAAGGTGCTGTGTTGCATTTTTTGTAGTTGTTTTCACGCGCTCGAAGCGCTCATACAATAAAGATCGTCACATTAACGAATTTCTTGTAATTTTGGTGCATTCTAATACAGGTCGGTTGCTGAATCTGGTGATGTTTTTTTTCTGGGTTTTTTATGTGCGTGAAGCGTTCATATATGCGATATACTGTTCGCAGCATTAAAGAATTTCTCGTCTTTCTGGAGATTTTTTTTAACAAAACATCATTGTATGCAGTGACTTAGCTGTATTCGAATCCAATATAGCTGCATCCATTTTTCTTTTTTGTTTTTTGTTTTCATGTTCGCGAAGCGGTCATACATGCGATATAGTCATCACGACGTTAATAGATTTCATGTATTTTTAGAGACTCCAATACAGAGAAGTTGCCGCATCCAGGATTTTTTTTTTTCATGTGCCCTAAAATTTCTTTAATGCGAAAATGTGATCGCAAAGTTAAAAATATCATAAATTTTAATCTTTTTTCAACTTCTGATTGATCGTTAACATTTTTTGTTAATAGTAATGAAATGCGCATTAAAACGTTAATTCTTACTGCTCATATTAACTTTTTTATAGTATCTGTTATGCATAATAAATTTTAAAATTATTTAAACCCTACGTACGTTTAAGTGGGATCCAAAAGTTGTAAAAATTGCTTTTTTTTATTTCTCTATTGGTACTAAATGCACTACTAAATGTTTGGTATGACAGAAAAATTATCTGCTATACAACATCACGTTCATTTTTTATATTAGTATATACCTTAAGTTAGCATTTGAAAAATTTTTATGTAATGGAGAAAAAGTTTTTTACTGTATAAAGATGTAACCTCTTAACATGTAAAACTAAAATTGCGATTTTTTTTTCTATTTCAGCTTTATATTTTTATAACTTATAGTGAAATAGTTTCACCAAAATATGAAGAGGAATGGATCGGAAAAGAAAAAAACTCATTTAATTTCCACATTACAGTAAAAATTTTACACTTGTAGGCAAATAACATTTCCACGCTGCCGTAACTAAAATGCTTCAAATTTGTGTATGAATGTGCATTTTTCTTTTTAAAATTGTTTTATCAACAAATTTTGGAATTTTGCACGTTTCATTGTTTCACAGCTTCGGTTAATCCTGGAAAGTAAAGTACGTTTTCTTTGTGATGTGGGACTTTAATTTTAGTCTAAAATGAATATAAATGCAAAAGTGCATATCTTTAAACAATCATTGTAATATGTGTCGCTTTTATGGATAAAATTGGCGATATACTCTTATACTTTTTAGTTATATTTATCGATATGAGCGTTGTTTGTTTCTATTTTTACGGATGATGTTGATTATTATTTTTCATTCTCTCCGTGTGTTTTTCTTTTTTTCAATTTTGAGGAATTATAACTTAACCGGAAAGTAATTTAAAGAAGTTTACCAAGGAATACAGAACATATTTTCCCCTGAGAATCTAGAATAATCCGTTTCAAGTAGAAACTGAATTTCTAAAAAGTAAGGCATTTAAGAAAAAATTAATTTAGGTTAAAGAAAATGCCTCTAATGCTATTTAATGCTCTAAAACAATTATATAAACCAACATGTTTTCTCTTTTTCTCAACCCTGGGATATAACTTATAAATGATCAGGTATTTTACAATGTGATAAATGAAAAATTACTCAAAATATTTTGCGGTAGTCAGTTCAAATCACAGATGACTCTTCTAATTAAATTTATACAGTTTGTATAAGGTAGCTTCTATTTCGTATTTTTTTATGATGTTTTTTTTTTAATTTTTATGAATATTGTATTTTTTGTTTCTAATTCTATGTTACACAACATATTACTTATCGGATGTATGATTATGTAATTTTTCATTATTTCAATTTACTTCTTCTACACATTATTTAAATTTGAATTAACTTCATATTTTATTTAAATAAAACAACATCATAATAAATATTATTAATTCGATAAAAATTATTTAGATTATTTTATACGTATGCAGAACCCAAATCATGTTGTGTCAAATAATATACCCTTTTTTAAAAAACTTCATAAAATAACAAGTAAAAATGAATCTTTCTAGAATATTCGTTACTATTTAATATAAATCAGTAACAAAATAAATACACTTAAACTACAAGAATTTTTTTAAGATGTTGAAAAATTTATCAAAAAAGTTAAGTCAGTAACAGCTACTTCTTCCGATAATGTCAACGTCAGATGACGAAGAAAATGAAGTTTATTTTCAAACAAGTAACCAACCAGTTAAGTGATTTTGTGTAACTATTAGCCTAACCATACCGATAAGCCAATTAATCTAACTTTTTGGAAAAAAAAATGAAAGAAAATTACAGTAAAAGAAATTCTATCAAATTTATGCTTAAAAGATGAAAAAAAGAAGTAAGAAGGTTTTCTTGAAAAATATATTGAAATTCTTTGTTTTAGATGGGGTAATAAATTGTAAATTTAGTTCTCATATTGTCGTCTTAATGAGCTTTACAGCTAATAAAGATGAAAATTTTATACAATAATGCTTGAAATTCATATTTCCCTATTTAATGTCCCGTGCATATTTTTATTAAGTTATAATGTAAAAAAAGTTTCTGGTGAATATTTCTAATAGAATTTTTATGCTAATCAGTTTAATAAAATAAATAATACAGTTTTGTCTCAGTAAGATTTACTCAAATCGTATTGTAACAAATATTTTTTCTTAACATTTTAATAATAGAAAGTAACAATAGAAGGACATGTCTAGAACATTTACAATATTACTAGCTAAAATATAGCTAAAATATGTTGCAAACAAAATTAATGAGTTTGAGCTACTAGAATATTTGTAACTTAAGATGTAACAATCTTTTTCACAAAAGTAATGTTTCTAAAAGTTACTTTTTCCTATTATATCATCTCCGGATGATGCATGAAATTGACTTGATTTTCAAAACAGGTAAAAGTTAAATAATTTTAGTAACTGTTAACTAAACTACACAGCTAAACCAATTATTATGCAACTTTCAACAAAAATGTGCAAGTTGATTATAGTAAGTGAAATTCTAAAAAATATTATTTGGAAGCAATATAAAGGTAAGAGTAATTCATTTCGTAACCGCGTTTCTTAAAGAATGACTTTGGTAATCCCTGTTTTATTTAGTACTAAAAATTAATGAATTTTTACAATATCTGTGAAATATAATGTAATATGAGGAAGACAATTATATCAATAAGTCGATGTAATAATAATCGAAAATGATATTGCAATTTTTCATATGACATTCAAGTTTTTTAAAACTCTTATAATTCTTGCTTCAAAAAAGGTATTTTTGTGGTGATAATAATTTTTGAGATCATATTCAACTAGATTTGAATTTCTTGTATTTATTTACCTTCCGTTTTACCAAACAACACCACCTATAAAAAGTAAAAAACAGGCATAAAATTTCTTAAAAGGTTCTGAAACTTATAAAAATGGCAATATATCCCGATATCTTTCAAACTCACACTCGTTCATTTCCAGGGGGGGGGGGGGGGTAGGGGGGTGACAACACCAGCTACACTATATATATATATATATTAATAATTTCACTGTATTTCTATTTAGAACTTCAATTAATACCATGGAAAAAATAATGTGTCACATCATATAGATTCGCCTTCCTTGAATAGGCAGTCTGATTTTTCTGTATCTATACATATATATATACAAACAAACAAAACATTTGTTTTATCATATAGCTGTTCAAAATGTATGACTACTTAAAGAACATTAAAATATTTTTATATTTAAATGAAAGGAGATCTCTTTATAAAAAAAGTACATAAACGCAATTTAAATTTTTAATTGAATCTCAGATTACTATCAATTATATTACATATACACTGTAAAAAAAAAATCTGTGAAGTTACTAAAGTTTTTCTAGGAAACTGGGATTCCTAGAACTTTTCATGTAACGGAAACAACAAAATTTCATGTAACAGACACACTTTTGCGCCGAAAATCAAAAAATCTGTAAGGTTACTAAGAATTTTTTTGGAAACTGGGATTCCGAGAACTTTTCATGTAACTGCAGCCAGGGTTACAAATAAAAGTTAAGTAAGATTACTGAAATTTTAGCAGATCCATTTGTAAAGTTACAGATTTTTGTAGCTTTACAAAAACTAGTTTTGTAGATTTGCAGCTTTTTTCGTACAGTTACAGGTGAAAGTTTAGTAAGCATGTAACTTTACATCTGTAGAACTACAGATTTTTTTTGACAGTGTACATACAACGTTTTCAACAAGAAATATTACATTTCTTGTAGTTGGATGTCAAAGTTGATATTTATTTCTTCAACAAAGGGAAAATAACTGGACAAAGACTCAAATCTTGGACTTAGTTATACGCGTCAATGCTCTAACCACTGAGCTACCCAGATGATATCCAGCGTGACACAGTTCACTCACACATTGGTGTCCTCGTATCGGCGCATTCGGCTGTATTTTTTACCCGACTGAAAAGAAGGGTTATGTGTTTCACGCGTATCTGTGTATGTGGATTTCTTTATACCCTTGAAACATCCCAATGGCTGGATGGATTTTGATGAATGAGGTCTCTATCAATTCGTTTTAACGGCCCGATGATTATAGGCTAGGTTTTGTTTTTATAAATTCAAAATGGCGGCCGTAAAATACAAAATGGCGGTAGAGACAAAAAAAAATTACGCAACCTAATGAGTGGCATATCATTGGATAAGTCTTTCAAAATGAAGACGATGTTTCATTGACTATTTTACAGTCAGAAGCTCCGCTAAAATATTATAAAACCTGGAAGTTGTGTATGTAGGATCTGTAGCTTTACTGCAACTCTAACCATCATAGACACCTATAGACCTCATCAAAACAGTGCTTTAAGACAGGAACTAAAATTAAACACAACTTAAATGTCATCAATACAAGTAAAAAAAAAAAAATAGTTAAGTAATATAAACAAGTAATTAAAAAAAAAAAAAATATTTTAAGTCAATTCCTACTTATAGTCCAGTCAATAGGGGATTTTACCTGGCAAAATTAATGGAAGTTCTGGAAATAGGCTTACTTTATGTTTTTTTTTTTTTTTTTTGTCGCTGAATCCGACTTTGTAACTTCCCACCAAAACTTCCCCCGGCAACCCCCCCCCCAAATTTTGGTAAAATGCCCCCAAAAAAGATTTTCATTAAAAAAAAATCAATTTTTTTTATTGTTTTAGGGGAAAAGTATCTAGAAATTCAGAAAGTAGACAAAATTTGCAAAAAAATAGCTATATGACATTATGAATTAGGATGAAGGGGAAAAGGGGATCTGCCTAGGAACATGCGCCGCGGTGCTCCGTGGACTAAGTTGCGCAATTCCACTTAACCACTCACACGTTTACATTCGCCCTCCCATCTCCCTTCCAAACTTTCTGTATAAGGTTTACTTTAAGTTTTTTGGGTCGCTGGATCCTAATTTTTAACTTACCCCCAAAATTTAGCCCCCAAATCCTCCGCAAAATAGTTGTTTTTAACTTAAATTTCTTATTGTTTTAGGGGAAAAGCATTACGAAATTCAGAAACTTTCAGAAAATTTTGGTGGGAAGTTACAAATTCGGATTCAGCGACCCAAAAAACATAAAGTAAGTCTATTTCCAGAACTTCCATTAATTTTGCTAAGTAGAGTCCCTATACGGTATCTATTGCCTGGACTATTAGGTCAATAAGAGAATTTTTTTTCTCCCATTCTTCTTTCATCTTGAGTGGCGCTTAAAATGCCTTGATCAACAATAGGGCTCTCTCGGTCTTAAAATACCTTGATCAAGAAGAGGGCTCTCTCGATTATTGAAAGTTAATTAATTTAATTTAATTAATGAATTAATATTTGGAAAAACTGGATTAACATCAAGTGTTATCCACTACAATTAAAAAAATATATTTCAGCTTGATTGGATGAATAATAAGTATTTTATTTGAACTTTTATATAGAAAATTTGATCAGGATATATATAGCGAGAGTGGGAGCTAATAGTAGGAATTGAAAAATAGTTTTACATTGTTGAGAAATAATTAATTATTTCGCTTTTTACGCAGTCGGGTTTTTGATTTTTTAAATTTAATTGTTTATTTCCTAACCGATGCACAATAAAGTACACATAGAACACTATCATACCATGGATACAAATTATATTATATACGAAGTTTCAGTCTGAAATATTAAATTCTATTCAGATACAAAGAATATGGTGTTGCAACTACAAAATATATACAGTGAAACTCGTTTAAGATACGAATCAAGGGACCGAGGGCATTTCGTATCTTAAGCGGGATCGTATCTTATCCGGATTTCACAGATTCTCGAATAGTAATGCATACGCAGCCAGTACACATATTATCAACATGTTTTAACTGTTTGTAACTCTTATTTTAATTCTTTCTATCAATTTTTAGATAGTCTAGAAAATATGAGTTTAAGATTTTGAAATAAAGAACTTTTTTTTTTTTCACTTTTGAAATAAAGAATGGCATTTTTTTCACTTTCTAAATTTTATTGTGTTACTGTTTGTACAGTAACAAAACAAAAGTGTCTTTATTCAATACTCTCTACCAAATTAAATAAAAGATAATAAAACAAAATTCATGTTAATCTTTGGAAAACAGAAATTTAAATATTACACACTCAAAGTGGAAAAATAATAAATTTCCGTAATTATTTTTAAAACGACAAACTAGATGTATGTAAGAATAATTATTTGGTGAGGAAATCCTTTGCCCTTCTTCCCTTTTGTCCTAAAGACACGTAGTAAACGGACTGCACAAACACCGTTTCGTATATAAAGCGGGTTTTTGACATGAACATACAAATTTTCTTCGTATCTTAAGCGGAATCGTATCTTATCCGTACGTATATTAAGCGGGTAATTTTACACAGGTTTAATAGGCATTTTTCAAGGGACCGGAAGAAATTCGTATCTTAAGCGGGATCGTATCTTAAGCGGGCGTATCTTAAACGAGTTTCACTGTATTATTACGACATCAGCGAAAACAAAATTTCAGGTTTAAACTCCGTATGTATATATTATCCACGACATGATGCAGGATTAAAAAAAACTGCCGAGTTGGCAGACTTTATGGTACCAAATTGTGAGTGAATTGTGTCAGATTGAATATCATAAAGAAGCTTAGTGGTTAGAGTATTTGCTCTTATAGCCGAGGTTCCAGTTTCGAATCCTGCCTTCATAATTTTAAATCAATATTGTAAAATTTGTAATAGCATATCCTCTTCAAATGCGTTCTCAGGCAGATTCAACGCCTAGTTCAGTAAAAGAATTTAAACAAACATAGTCGCCAAAAAAAAAAAAAAAAAAAAAAAAAAAAAAGTATTGGCTGTAAACTGCGACAATGAAATATTTAACCACTTTAAAATAGAAATTAGTTAAACAATAAAAGCGTATTATTATTTTTCTTTTTAACATTTTTCCTCATCTATACCCACTAATCATTTAATAGTTTCATATTAATTAAATTATTATACGTTGAGAAAACAATTTAGATAACTTAAAAAACTGTTTAAATAATATTTCTTTCTTGTTGCCATATCTTAAAAAAAGAGCAAAAATTATATATTTTTTTGTAAATTAACTAACTCGCGGTATTTATAAAGTTTTAAAAAAAGGTGAATACACCATAATCGGTTTTGGTGTCTTTGCCAAATTAGTGAATTGTAAGGGACTTTTTTTGGAAATAACAATTTGCAGTCATTAAGTTAGGTGCAATTTTGAAGATAAATATTAAGTATTTATAAACTGTTTATAAAAGGGTGTATTTTAAAAAATGTATTTTTACTTTTATACTTATTTTAATCTAAGTAATATATTTGTTTTTTAAATGCAATGGTATTTCTCCTGCTTAATGTATCCTAGAAGGTTATTTTGAAAACTGCAAAAAATGCTTTACATTTCTTATAGACTTATAATTATTATTATACTCATTGTTAAGTAGTCTAGACTTATTCTTTCTATAGTTGGCATCACAGCGAAGAGGAAATTGCTCGCCAGCAGCAAGATAGGTGCTGGCAATGATGGAGAAGTGTTGGCTAATTATCTACAACTGCAGGACCGCTGCTGGACAGATTCAGTGAACTTTGCTGTTGGCAATCATCAGATAAAATTCTGGTGGGCTTCGGTTTTACCTCATGCGCTGACCTACCACTACATGGAATTGCGCGATCATTTGTAGAATTATTTCTGGGAATCCTTACCTTTCTAGGCTCACACAGCTACAGCTAGGTGGCGTTGCGAATATTGAAGACATTGAGTATTTGAACACAAATCTGAAATAAATATCTTAACACAATTTAAGCTATGAAGCTATTTTTTTAACTGTAAATAATATAGCACCACTGCCACCAACAAAATAAATAAGTAAATGAAAAAATAAATTCTTTATTTCAACGCAGTTCTTTTTTCTCCTTAAGTCTGGTTTTACAAAGTTCCAAAGGATTTCGGTTTTCATAATTTACGCAGTTGAGAATAAAAAAAATTAGCGTATGAAATATATATGATTTCCAAACAATACAATAATTTCTATAACAGTTTAATGATTGGAAACGTAAATCACAAAAGAAACAAACTTCAAATAGTGTAATGAGAGCTTAAGAACTACGAGCGGTCGTAGGATACGCTGAAAGTACTTGTTCGTGTCCGATCAAGAAAACCAAACAGCACCGAGCGCGGTTAATACTTGGGAGGGTGACCATATGGAAACCGCTGCAAGTTGAAATATTTCTATAGACAATTCTGTTATAGACACTTATCTACCTGTTTGTTTATTCCGTAATAGGTAGCCAAAACATTTAATTAGCTTGATATATGTAAGTATGTTTCTAACCTGCGCGCAATAAAATATGTGGCCTCTTTCCTCTTGCAGCCTTTTATTCTACTCTTATCCCCACTATTTTGCTGAAGCCAGTTTGGAAAAAAAATCGAAAATTGAAACCGGACTAATTTAAAAGGGAAATTACACAAATTAAAAACACCGAAAAGCGGGAAGGGTTCGGGGCCCTGCAGTATATAAAGTATAGAGTTTGATTAAATTTGATTCATTCTTTTGAAATATATACATACATATATATATATATATATATATATATATATATATATATATATTAATATCATGATGCTTTGAAATGGAAATTCAGACGGTTTTATAAAATCATTATTAACTGAAAAGAAAATGACACATTTGAATAACTGATTTATGCTTTAAATTACGGATGCTTTGTATTCGACATGGAAATCTTGAATTAGTGGAAAATTAAAAAAATTAGAAATTTGCCAATACTTTTAGCAGAATGTCGAAATTCATTGTTTAAATTATTGAGAAATTTTATGCAACTATCTAAAATGTTTTTTTTCTCGTTTTTTACAAATTTTCTAATGTATTAATTTTTTTTTCCTTCATTTAACCGTTGACGAGCAGTTGTATTTTAATCAACAAATGCAAAAATCGATATGGTAATTGTATTTTTTCAATCAGTATTTTATTAACAAAATAGCTTGTTTTTGGAGGATTTTAGTATGCGTTTTCTATTGAAATTAACCAGGATTTGTTTGGATAACAGCTCTCTTTTAAATACTAAAAAATTATTATCAAAATAATTTTGTTTAAACAAAAGTTAGAAAAACGTTGGACGTGCGATTTTTTTTTTAATAAGAAGATTGGATTTGTTTAAATATAATTGTTAAACGAGGTTTCATCCGATTAAACTTTCTGGTTTAAAGTTATGTATTCTTTTCAGGGTTGGAAAAAATCTCCTGTAGATAGAGATGCTTGTACTAATTAAATTATAGTGGGAGCACCATCCCGTGCATGAACCCAAATTATGAACTCGTACAATTAATGAAAAATTTTTACGTAAAATGAAAGTTACAATGGGGCTTCAAGGAAGCAGAGTACACCTGAAAAATAGACTTCACATTTAGAAAAAAAATTACAAGAATAAGTACTTCATCTGAATACCATTACATAAAACCAGGTTTGATGCATTGCTTGTCAAATTTTTGGAAACTCGAGAAAATTTATATGCTTATGAAATATATATATATATATATATGCATATATACTAGCAGGCTACGCCCGCTACGGTGGTCGATTTTTCCAAACGAACCTTGAGTCAAACAAAATGTGAATTTGACCTTGTATTTTAAAACAATGTGGACCTTCACCTGGGATATCCTTCCACAATGCTGAAAAAGATGCGAACATCATTGCGATATTATATTACGCTGAACTGCAGAAATTTTGAGCTATTAAGAAGCAATACTTTCAGTTGATCATTTACAGGGCATTTTAGTAGGGAAATGAGGCCATTATGACAACAGGAATTAAAATGTTCTCTAATCTGACACTATTAAATTAGCATTACAATGATTACAGAGATTCACCATTGAATAGCTATAATGTTAGAATAGTTAACTTTTGGGTGCTTGTTCTTGAACTGCTGGTCTCTCAGCTTGAGCATATGTGGTTTTGGTAGCTTAAATACAATCTCACTAAATTATACGTTATACTTCGTAATAAATGTCCTCTCTTGACAGTTCTATTACTACTTTTTCCACCTTTGAAATTCCAGTAGATTAAATACCGTCAAAAATGTATTAAGATGATTGCATGTACTTTATTAAATCATTTGCAGACAAAATGGAGTGTTTAACTTTCATTTCTAACAGAAAAGTGACGCATGAAAATGAGTGTTTTTAAATCTGAATCTTTTAAATAAAGTTAAAATAATGTCATTTTCATTGCCTTTTCGTTTTGTATACCAGTTGAAATCATGTAACAGTTAAACCGGTAAGAAACTCTACGACTTAGAAAAATAAACTTCATGCATTTAATGAAAAATTTCTAATCATCCATGATCGACCTCATTGTGAGGGTTGGGACAAACATTAAAAGTGATGCATTAATATTGTTACACATGCACCAGAGGTAATTGCAAAACAAAATTACCCGCCAAATTAAGTTCCAATAAATAATGCAATTTTTATTGACTCAATTATAGATATTTTACCTACAAATCTTCATACCTTAACCCTTAATTGCATAGTGATGTAAATTTCCATCACCTTTTTATTTAATTTTTAATACATAAATTAAGTTCTTACAACCACTATATTTATATATAAATATTAATCCTCTAAAAATTACAAAAATATGCTACTAAATAAAGTTAAAAGTCTATCTTAAGATTTCTGGTGTCTAATCCTTAATATAAAAATGAAAAACACAATTCTAAAAGAATAATGCATGCAATTAAGGGTTAAATAGGACTGACAATGATAAATAAAGTTAGTTATACAAAATTTTTAGCAATATGCCTTTTGGTCAATACGGATTGAAGATTTATTTTGCATTATTCTAAAGAGCTTATTAACACGGAGAAATAAATAGGCTTGATATTTACATTATCAAGTGTAAATTATTATTCTGTCTATTGTGTAAATAACCCAGATTATGAAATTAACTCTTAATTTATTGCTACGATTATCTGCTACGGTGTGCGTCAGGGCAATATGCTTTATGATGATCGAAATTTGAGGTAGTTTTATCCTATGTAGGCTAAAATGTTAAGTCGACAGATATTATTACACTTGCCACCATTGGAATAATAAAGTTTCCCCCCTCCATTGAAAGTATTGTTTTTTATGAGGTAAAATAATTTGAGATAAAGAATAAATAATAACAGAACCTCTTTTGTTCGTTTGCCTCATGATGAAACACAATAATTTCAGTAATAATGAAAAATCATGAATTTACTAATCGCTAAGTACAAATTTCATGTAATCTTCTGCAATTGGATTCACTGTCCGCTAATACGCTTCCGGATTCACTGTCCGGTAAATACGCTAATTAGCGGGTAACCTGATTACGGAAAATGAATCCAATAACTTAAAAAAAAACCTTCAAAAAAGAAGAAAAGATATGCAAAAAAAAAAAAAAAAAAAAAAAAAAAAAAAAACTGAAAGAGAATGACGAATTAAAAAGATTATCGAAAACGTATTTCAGTAAGCAATTTTTATTGTAAAATGTTTTCTTTGTGGTATTAAAACCGCATAATTGCATAAATTTTCTTAAGAATTATCTTTAGTACTTAACATTTGAAGCAGTTGAAATTTATAAAAGGAAAACTGGTCGTATATGTTAAAAAAAAAAAAAAAAAAAAAAAAAAAAAAAAAAAAAAAAAGAGTGGATTATATTCGCTGATCTACGTTCGATGTTATAAAAGTCGCAAGTTTGGAAAAAACAAACCAGCATGTTTCCGTAGCAAAGTATGTGAAATATATTTTAAATGTTTGAAATTAAAATATTTTACAATATATGTGTGCGTGTGTGTGTGGGGGGGGGGGGTGATGATGAAGATGTCTTGCACAGGTGGTTCATTTTGTTGAGCTTCAATACTGACTCTAAGGCTAAAAATGAATTGTTGATTATTTTAAGAAGGAGGCAGGAAACTGCTGAGATAATAGAAGGCAGAAATTTTCTGAAGGTCTTTATTGTGCACCGGGATCGTTTCGAACGTAGCCGAAATTACACGGCTAAGGCCGATGTTGGAGAAGGGAGCAGAAAGTTACATTTTTTACGTTCACAGAATCAGATCTTAGAAGGCAGTCATACAATTACATTTTCTCGAAAAATGCTCGAGTGTTGGCAAGCGTACATACACAATTTCGCCAAATACATATACTATATGGCGAGATTAGAGAGAGAGGGAGACATGTGGTCAAAGTACAATAATTGAAATTGAAAGGGGAATGTAAAAGATTAATAAGAAATATTTAACGCCAGATGATTACTTAGTAATTATAGCACATAAACCACAAAAGAACATTCGATAGGGTTTGCCAAAGTTCTCATGGTATTGAAGCGGCCGAAGCGCCCGTTAATAAACAAAACAAAATAAAGACAGGGTTAATAACTGAAATGACTAATATCTTACATCTGGACCAACGGCTAAAAATGTAGAAGTAATATGTCTGACTAATTTCTGCATATCATCAAAACTAAGGCAGAAGGATGAAAATTAGAATCCAGTTGCTAGGCGAGAAGAGGAAATTATTTCTTTTCTTTAAAATGCAGTGCGCTGCGGTTAAAATATTAAAGAGACTGAGAATTGAATGCCTAATTTATGAAGGGAAAGAGCACTAAAAACAGATTGAATCCGAATGCAGACAGATAATTAAATTTAATAATTTATAAAAATGTAATTTTAAAGGGGGGAAAGAGAAAAGGTCTTAATATTAATATGTGAAGGTAGGCGCCTTCACAGGTGGGGCGCAGACTTTTGAACTAAAATGTAAGTATTAACTCCATTTTTATAATTTTAGCTGCTATTTATATAGTTCAAATTTGAATATAAAAAATTTCTCAAATATGCTGTCTTACGCTTTAAAAATCACCTATAATGGGATCATCACTGGTGCTGATGTCAGGTTTACGCCTTTTTGGATAAAAATCAAATTGTTTGGCGACAAAAGTAAAATCTGCTAGTTTTTTCTGTAAGTGTTAGATAATAAAAAAATGTAAATAAGAAACAATAACAAAATTGTTACTTATTAGGTCTCCTTAAAGGGCATACTCAAAATATTTTGAAAAAGGACATGCTAATAAAATTACTCATGTATGTAAAAAAGATCAGTCAAATGTAGTGGCAGAATCCAAGTTAGAAAATATGTAAAAAAAAAATAATAATATTTTCGAATATTTGGGGCGAAAAGACGAACGCTGCACGCTATTTGGCGAACCAAAACATTTCGTGGCCAAATGCAACAGATGGAAATGCATTTATAAATTACTTATTAAATAAGTATTTCAATGCCTAATACTCAATGAATCTAAACTTAAAAGATGAATTAATTTATTATTTTTTCTGTAAGCTTATATAATATATACAAATTGCGTGTTGCTGTAGTTATTTAATTTTATACGGTGTCCTCAGCTGGATAAGTTTTAAGTGTATTTTGATTAAGAATGATGTCATTAAAAATTTCGATATTAAGTCGTTGTATCCATGGCAACAATACTTTTCTTTTGTTGTCTCTGACACTAACAATATCGAAGTCAAACTGCCAATGCTCAGAATCGGACCTTAATTTTTAGTTTGAAACAATTTTAATCCATTTAAACTTTGTTCTAAACAGCATAATTACTATCTTTAAATTTCATTATATACGCATACATGTACATGACAAAACTACAGTCATAAAAATGTATTTATTTAAGTTAAACTTATTTAAACTAACTTCGTATGGAGATTTGAAAATGTTTTCTTAAAGAATATTTATCACAGTATTATTTCAAATTTTATTGCGTCGCCAACCAGCTTTAAATCTCTCTTTTTTTTTTTTTTAACGAAAGCTAAATTGAGGTTCTGCCGATATTTTTAAAAATAAATATATATATCCTCATCAGAAGAATATTCTATACATTTTTTTAATATTTCTAAGTATGCGCTTATGAAGAACATTTTTCTTAACCTGACGCAAAAGAAAGATAAATCGCCAAATCCTGTTTTAATTGCAATATTTCAACTGCGTATTTTTTTAAGCATTACGAACATTCCCTTTCATGTTTAAATTACATATTTTAATTTTTTAATCTCATCACTCCTCAAAACTGACTTTTCCTTTTCTTTTTTTAAATTTTAATAAAAAAGTTTGCTTTAGAAATACATGGTCGTTTTAGAAATACATGGATATAGCTTTCTGCTATGTTTTGTAATTTCAGCACCACAAATTCCTAAGTTCTTAAAAAGAAAGATATGCTGTGTAATTGTTTTGATTTATATATTCCTGTAGCTATTTAATAACAAATATTTTGTGTTATTATCATCATCTAGTTGTGAGCACTGGATTAAACACAATATTATTGAAGAATTATTGAAAGTAAAATATAAAAATCGTCAGTATTTTATCTTCATCGCAATCCCTCACAGATAATGTACAGTCGTGTAATAAAATACACCCATCTACTAATTTTGCACCATATCATCATATTAAAGTGTATTGGTGCTAATCGATGAATAAAACAAATTATTTTTATACCTAAATTTCGCTCAGAGAGTCAGTTGTCTAGATATAGAAAGTGTTAGAATCATAGAAATTTTCAATACTAATATCTGCTTTTCACATTATATTTGGGTTCTTGCGTAAATGTTAGGAGCAAATCTGATTCCAATCGAGAAGGTAGGTAATGAATTATAAAAGTTTATATTTTTAGAACTTGTGATGGTAAATTCATTTTTAATCGTTCTAAAATAGATTTCAATGCGAGTAAGTTTTTAAACCTAAATCAAAAACAGATTGATAATATCTGCTCGAAGTTTCAATTTACTATTGAAAGCTTCTAAAAAATAGGTGAAAAATTCATCGGTTACATGAATTAATTTTCAGAAGCTTTAACCTTTTTACGGTAGACTGTCGGAAAGAGCCCCCCCCCCCCCCCCCCCCAACCAAGCTTTATATACATGATTCTTTTTTTATACTCTATTCGCAACACTATATTTTAAATATACATTTTTTAGTTAAAAAGTTTTCTTAAAAGAAGTGGTGCCAACCGAATGAATTCGTGTAAGGATTATTGTTCCTGGAAGGAGTATTTCGACCGGAAAGTGTAGAATACGCTAGTCCAAAATAACAGCTTATTTCGCCAAGTAGTACTTGAATGGTGCTTTAAAAATTAACAGGATTGTAATTTTCTCTGAAACGATCAAAAAGGTATTACCAATTGGTGTTTTAAATTTTAAACTTGCCTAAGTCCTATTGTACTTAACCAAATGACTTAGTGTTCGGTATACGAAGATATGTTCTATGTGAAAAGCTCAATATAGTATTAACAGTAGTTTTTGGTATTTAAAAATGTAAATGCTACAGTATCTGTATGCTGGCGATTCCCTAAACAAAATTTAGGTCTAACCTTAATTGGTAGATGTAACTACTTTTCGATTGGTTCCAGTTACAATTTTTATACCATTATTTGTGGCAGAATTTGTAGGGACGTATTATATATATATATATATTTTTTTTTTTCACGACAGTGCATTTGATTTGGACATGACGCAAATTACATGCAGACCATGAATTAATACAATTTTTATAAAATAATATTCTGCGTATTTTTTATTATTTCTGTATACGTCTTTCCCAATTGAGTTTTAAATTTCAAAATGATAACATTTAGACATTAAAAATTCGTTGGTCTAGTTTTTTAACTTACACGAAACAGATATATTTTTTGTACCAAGCTATAAATGTTTAAAATTTAAGAAATAAAGTTGACATCAGAAAATTTCCTTTCTAAAATTTCAATGTAAATGTTTTCATACAAAATTGAAAAATAACTCTATATTAGTGATATGTTCCATCAAAATGATATATTTAAAGTAAATGACAATGACAGATACGTCTTTAGTTATGTGAAACAAAAACCTATTTAACTATATTGAAAGCCTTCTAATTTTAACACACTGAACTTAAAATGCCTTTCCACAAGATAGAAACAATCTTCCTTTTTAAAAATCAGCACATGCAATAAAGCAATTAAAAGCTTAATTAATTTTCCTATTTACACTTGATTATTTTTTCTGGAGTATTATACTTTTTCATTAGATAATTAACCCTTCTACACAAAAGCACATAATTAGCTTTAGTAGAAGAATAAGTAGAAAAAAAATATTATCTTAAGCGTGGGAGTAAAATTTAATGAACTACAATAAACAACTTTATTATCCATTACGTTAATAAAAACATCTAACCTCGTTTTTTTCGATCAAGGATAACAATTTAAATTTTATAAAAGAGTTTGAAAAACATCAAATGAATAAATTACTCCATTTCACTGATCCTTATTTAATAAAAATCACGCAAACTAAAACGATTTATAGATTTTATGATTAGGTTTATTTAAAAAAAAATGCATTTAATATTTATTTTTTTCTCTTTAAGAGTAAATAAAAAATATATTTCCAAAAAGAAATGATGTAAGAAATGTACCAATTCAAAATAATACGTTCTAGAAATGAGGAAAAATAAGTTAAAAACACCCTTTTTTTAACTTGAAAGAAACGTATTTCTATATGTAAAATAAAAGTATTGAGAGAATCTTTTCTATTTTTTAAAAGGATTCTTCGCTGTTACTTATGTGTAATGGCTTTCAGCAAACAACAAATAAAAAATATTTTGTAAGTATACATTATAGATACAGTCAATTGTAGATAAATATTAACAAAAACTTTACCTTATAATGAAAAAAATTCAATTACATATATAAATATCATTTCTTTTTCTTTTTTCGAAGTATTTAAACATACTTGATCTGGTGACGTAAGTATAGTATATGTATTCGGTACAGAAGTATAAATTAAAACAACGTTTTTCACAATCGTCATTTCTAGATATTATGAGTAATGACTTGAAATACATTTTTTATGAAGTTTATTTGTACCTATGTCATCTTGGTTCTTTTTTCCCTATTATTAGATATTTTGATTCCAGATTTTTTTTATCAAAAATATTCATTATAAAATTTGAGGGAATTTTTTATCTCAATTTTTACCTACAGTTTCTCGAAGAAAAATAATATACAGTATTTAAGAGTATTGATACACCGATGAGATGCTGAAATTAGCTTTACTTTAAAATTTCAATAATAACGTTGAAACATAATTTTTTTTAACGTGTGTATCTCGAAGACTATTCTCACACGATCATCTCAGATGCTTGAGATTAAAATTGAACATACCCATTAAAAATATATTTGTTTCCAGAAAACATCAAAATATATACAAAAATAATTTAACTACTTAAAAGACGCCAGATATAAAAAAAAAAATAATGTTTTTTTTATTTATAACTGACGTCTTTTAAGAAATTAAATTATTTTTAGTACATATGATGTTTTTTTTTGAAGATGTATATGTTATTAAGTTTCCGTATAATGGACGTAGATGTAGACCTTTTTATAGTTGATATAATATTTGAACATACACTTGTCTTTTTTTCCACATTTTAAACAAGAAAAAAAGATTGAAATGCAGAAAAGACAAAACTCCTCTACAAATTCTCACCCATATTCGGAAAACTTCCAACAAACTTTTTTCATTATATGGTATAAATTCAACTTCCAAAAAAATTAAGTTATTCATGGTCAACGTGGTTTCCTAATATGTGACTCTCACATATTTCAATACATATTTTTGCAACAGAACGTCTGAAATTATCTTTATTGCAAAGGCTTATAAAAGAAATTCCACAACAGCGCTCGAAACATTGACAGATTTAATACCACTAGATCTACAAATAACCGAAGAAACAGAGCACTCACTAGTAACGAGATTGGGTACCTCACATTAAAAAAATTCGCTCCATTATGCATGTTTAAGAATTCAAAGAATCTATTTTATCCTTCTTGGGAAGGAATTACTTAAACATGCATTCTAGACTTTCATGGATACTCTCATTTTCACAGACATTTAACGCGTAACGCAGGTACCGATACTGCCATCGGAGTATACGTAGAACAATAAAGATCAAAATAGAGTAAAACCTCCCTAAAGCGATCACGTTCCGTTCCAATAAGAATTGGTCGCTCCAAGAGGTGGTCTCTTAATGAAGGTCATGTTTAAATCTAGATTTTAATTGTTGAAAAAAGGTAACAATTAATGTTACTAAAATTTGTTTTTGACATCAGGAAAAAATATGAAAATTTATGTATAAAAACAAAAGTTAATGACATAAGTTAATTGCTGCAGAGTTTGAAAAAGGAATACATTTACGTTTGCTTTGATTTTACGGTTTTACCTTTTATAACTTTTATTTCCAAGTCCCTTCGAAGTTCAATAAATAAATGCAATATTTTGGAGGGAACAAATAATGATTATTTCATTAATTTATCAATTTCTTTGAGAGTTTCCTGACAAACTTAGGGCAGTAGAGTTTATTGAACTTTATCCTTAATTTGTCACAAGAGTTAAATTCATTGCCTAAAAAGGCACAATAGGGTTTAAACACTTAAAAGTTACCAAAATAAATAAAAATTCTAAATTTAGAAATTTGATGACTAATGCGCTCTCCGGAATTATTTTTTTTAAATAAAACCTTCTTCAAGTGACCAGGAAAAAGCGGAATTTGTTTCATTTTTTTGTCAAAGAATGGGTCGCTCATGGAGGGAGTTCAGATGCGATGGTCGCTGAATATGGGTAAAATTAGTATTGAGCCTATGGGAATAAATTTCGTTCCATGAAAAAATGGTCGTTCAGGGAGTTGGTCGCTTAATGGAGGTGGTCGCACAGGGAGGTTTCACTGTATATACAAAAATAATTTAATTACTTAAAAGCCGTCAGGTATAAAAATATATATATATTTTTTTTACTTATAGCAGACGTCTTTTAAGAAATTAAATTATTTTTAGTATATATTTTGATATTTTTTGAAAATGCATAGTTTATTAATGCCGCCGACCGAGAGTAATAATAGGCTCGAAGTAGACTGACATTGACTGTGTTTTAAGGGCAGAATGTTTTGCACGTAGTTTTATGCGCAACTTCATCAAATGGTAATATATATATATATATATATATATTATCCGACAGTCTTTTTCAGCATTGTGGAATGTGGATTCCAGAGATCATATGGACTCGGAAATCCTAGACGTACTAACCAATAGCAAGTGGTTAATTTATTAAAATTGTACCCGAAGCTCTTTGGAAAGAGCTGGAATGACCTACCGATGTTTCAACTATAGCATGTACGATCCAGGTATGGCGAAAATTACCTTATCTTTCATCAGACATACAAAGGAAGCATTAGAGCGTTGACTCATCTGTTTGCTTAAAATGTTCAAGAAACTCATTAAATCAGAACCAGTGGATTTAGTTCTATGGCAGATAATCCCCATTACTAATACTCTGAATTCTCGTGTTAAAATAGTTTAAAAGTCACAGACAAAATCAAACATATATTTTCCCCTACATTGTAAAAAAACTGTAGTTCCAGATATGTAAAGTTACATTCTTACTAAACTTTCATATGTAACTATACAAAAGACACCGTAAAACCTACAAAAGTAGTTTTTTGTAAAGCTACAGAAATCTGTAGCTTTACAAATGAATCTGCTAAAATTACAGTAATCTTACAAAATTTTTATCTGCAAACCGGGTTGCAGTTACATGAAAAGTTCTTGGTATCCCAGTTTCCTAAAAAATTCTTATTGAGCTTACAGATTTCTTGATTTTTGGTGCAAAAGTGTTATATGTTACATGAATTTTGGTTTTTGCCGTTATATAAACATTTCTAGGAATCGCAGTTTTGTAGAAAAACTTTAGTAACTTCACAGATTTTTTTACAGTGTAGTTAAAAAAAATAGTAGTAAGAAAAGTTACATCCAGTCAGTGGTTAACGAAAGCAATGTGAGTAAAAGTATACAAGAGATACTGGTTTATTGCCACACATCGAAACAGCTGTATTAATCTATCCCAACAGCACGAGTAATCAGCAGCCCGAATTATCCAAAAAGAAGGTAATAATAGTTTTTTGATTTTATATTGGCATTTTCCTAACTTGAGCGACCGCCCTAAGTAAACGGTGGCCAAATTACCCGTTATGTACTTTATACATACAGGGTGGTTATAAAAAAATAAACTTCCCTGATATATGGACTCCTAGCGGCCAAACCACTCAACCAGTCGAAAAGAAATTTTAGATATACCTATTTGAAGATATGCATTGAAGATCGTGATGATTTAAAACAATAGAGCCAAGCTCTCACGGTTACGGTTACAGTGAAAAAATTTCGAATGGCAATACCAATTTTTTTCATGTGCAAATTCATCAGTGGATTGAAAAAACATAAACGGAGTTCGTATAACACCTCAAAATATTGTACACTGTAAAAAAAATCTGTGAAGTTACTAAAGTTTTTCTAGGAAACTTGGATTCCTAGAATTTTTCATGTAACGGCAACAACAAAATTTCATGTAACAGACACACTTTTGCGCCGAAAATCAAAAAATCTGTAAGGTTACTAAGAATTTTTTTGGAAACTGGGATTCCGAGAACTTTTCATGTAACTCCAGCCAGGGTTACAAATAAAAGTTTAGTAAGATTACTGAAATTTTAGCAGATTAATTTGTAAAGTTACAGATTTTTGTAGCTTTACAAAAATTAGTTTTGTAGATTTGCAGCTTTTTTCGTACAGTTACAGGTGAAAGTTTAGTAAGCATGTAACTTTACATCTGTAGAACTACAGATTTTTTTTTACAGTGTACTTTATTGGAATATAGTCGTGCAATCTCTCTGCTTCAGAGAATTTAGAAAAAATGGTATTTAGACCAATGATTTAAAATCATTCATCTATAAATGTAAAAAAAAATCTATTAAAAAATACACACAAAGAACTATATTGAAGTCTTTATGAAAATTTATTCGTAAAATACATCGAACAAAATACCATATCATCACAGTCAGGCATAAAAAACGATAAACTAAAGAAAGTACATTTTGTAAAATGCCCCGAGCATAGATAAATTCACCATGTTAATACTCAGTTTTAGATTAGAGTACTCCCATATGTATGCAAATTGGTTCAATTTCTTTTTCTATGAAAAAACGAATCATATTGATTAGAAAATCATCATTTGATATGCATTAAAATGTTTTCCTTAGCTTAAAGCGCAAAAAGATTCTATGGTTATGTAAAGATGAAGATTGTTGCTTTAAAATACTCATGATTGTTTTATACAATCTATATATCGGCATCTTCTATTTTAAATCATAGGACATTTTGGACAACCATCTCTCCATTATTTCAGAATAACAGACCCTTTCTTTTGCCAAATTTTTGTGTTATTCATTACACTGTAATTGACATTTTAAAACTTTAATCAACAGAGAATTTTGATATGGTTTTCTACATTTAACATCTATGATCTTAATTTCTATAAATAACAAGAAAATAACGAAAAAATTAATTAATAAACATAGTTACTTTTGAAAAAAAAAAGAAAACTACATGGCAATAATGCTTACTATATTGCTACTGTGTATTTTCTTTTCGTATAAAATTCTATAAGTTATCATTTACTTCTGACGTTATAAATTAAATATATTTCTAAATTTAGTTATATTAAATTCCGTTTTCTTCAAAGAAGCTTTTATTTGCGAAAAATTCCACCTAATTCATAAAGTGCACAAGACCCTCATCCTATATATACATTTTAAACAATGTACTTTAAATGAAGTTACTTCCTTAACGGTACTTCAGTACATTAGTTTAGAAAATATAAAAATTTCAAACATTATTTTACTTAATAAATGTTTACCCGCTGAAATACACACGACATTATTCCAAGCATTTACGAACTTAATTACATCGGTAACTGTTGTCAGTTTGTTTAAAATTACTGTGATTTCCTAACAAGGAATTGTGTAATTTTCTCCTAAGTACCACAGTAAATAATGTTAATCTGTTACCATTAGCTCGGAATAAAAGAAACGATATAAAAAGTATACGTTTTTTTTTTTTTTTTTTTTTTTTTTTTTTTTTTTTTTTTTTTTTTTTTTTTAATTTCTAATGTGTAACATAAAAAGAAATATACAGCTGCCTAAATATTTAATTTTTATTAAAGAAAAAAATGAAAGATTGAATTTGTGAAAGTATGAACTAATGAAAATTTTCTCTTTATAAGATTTAAGGACTTCGCTCAATATGTTATACGTTTATGTTTAAATATTCCGATCAAGCTATAAAAGTAAAGAATAGTTAAGAATTTAAGAAGTAGTTCTTTCAAAGTTGTACTTAAAAAGTCTTTTCAATGCAAATGGTAAAAAAAGACAAAACAGAGAAAGAAACATTCATGTGATTTTTCTAGAAGGAAATTCTGGAGTCCATATTGAAAACAGACTAGGTCTCTAGTTATGACAGAAGAGTAGTGAGACATGTACGATATTTATATCGCACATCAATTAAAGAATTTCATCAATCAACAAAACTGTTTTCTTTAGAGATTCAAAATAATGCGCTAGATTCACAACTTAACATTTAGGCAAACTTTTGCGTTTTGGTGCTTGCTACAGAGCTGCTACATTAGGCTCTATTTTATGTCGGTGCACTACCGCCTGGGGGTTGCAGTATCAAAAAACGTTCTAAATTGCGATTTTCGTGTTACTGAAGAGTCTAGAAACATGGAATCTGGCATAGTAGTTACTTATTAGGTAAAAATATCTCTAAGAACATTTCCTAAAAGAAATGGTGAAAATGGGTGAAAAGCGTTCTAAAAACGTTCTATATGGCGATTTCTACGCAGTCTCGCGATGTACCAAACAAATTTCAAAACTAATGCTTGGAAATTAATCGTGGCAGCCCTTGTTCCAAGATAGGCTCTTTTTTCCAGTGCCACTATCCTAAATGGGTTGCAAGAGCCAGAAACGTTAAAAAATGAGATGTTTGCTTTTCTGAAATGCCCTGAAACAAGAAATTTGGTATGGCAGTTACTTATTTGATATAAATGTTCTCTAATTTCATTTCTTAAAAAATCGAAATTTAATTTTAGGATGAAAATGCACAAAAAGCATTCTAAAAATGTTCTAAATGGCGATTTCTACGCAATCTCCGGAAGTAACAAATCGATTTCAAAAGTAATGATTGAAAAACAACGGTTGGTCAAAAGTAATTGTTGATGCTGAGTGTCCTTGCTCTAACAAAAGCTGTATTTAATGTTGGTGTCACAACCACCTGCGCGTTGCATGAGTAAAAAACGTGTTAAATCGCGATTTTTGTGATACCCCAGGGGCTAGCAAATTGAAATTAACCATGGTAGTTACTTTAAAGCTATAATTGGTGTTTACGAACATTTCCTAAAAAATTCCAAATTTAAAAGCGGAGAAAACGGGCGAAATGCATCCTAAAAACCATCTAAATTGCGATTTCTACTCAATCTCAGAAAATATCAAACCGATTTCAAATGCAATGGTTGCAAATTGATGGTGACAGTGCCTTCTCCAAAATAGGCTATACTTTATGTTATTGTCCCTACCACGTGTGAGTTGCAGTAGCAAAAAATGTTCTAAATTGCGTCTTTTTTTGTGATACTGAAAGGTATCATTTTTTAATATGGAGCTTAAAATATACAAGTAGTTTGTGAACCGTTGAAAAGCAATTCAAAATTTAACTGGAAGAAGTGAGTGAAAACGTTCTTAATTACGATATTTATCCAATTTTATTAAATACCAAACCGTTGAAAAAAAAAAAAAAAACTTGCAATCTGGTGGTGATATGACCTGCCCAAACATAAGCTATATTTCATGGCGGTGCCACAACCACTAGAGGGTTGCAGTAGCAAAAAACATTCTAAATTGCGATTTATGTGATACTGAAGAGGCTAGAAACTTGAAATATTTCATGGTAGTTACGTATGAAATATAAAGGCCTCTAAGTACAGTCAAAAACAAATTCGAAATTTAAAACATGTGAAGCGAAGGGGGTGAGTGAAAAGATGTTCTAAAATAGTCCAAACTTACGATTTCTATGCAATCACTTTAAATAATGAATCGATTCCAAAAGTAATGGTTCCTAACCAATAGTGACAGTCTCTGATTCTACACAATTTACATTTTATGCCGGTGCGACTGACATATTGGGTTGGCATGAACAACAAAAGTTCTAAAAGAATATTTAATGAATTTGTAAATTACGTTTTCTATAGATTATTAAGAAATACTAAACCGATTTCAAAATTAATGTTGGCAAATTAATGGTGACAGTCCCTGTTTCAGCATAGGTATTTTATGTTGGTGCCACTAGTACTAGAGAGGTGGTAGAACGTTAGACAAGAAGCTTCGAATTTGAAATGATGTTTAATTTTAAGATGTAAATAAATTTTAAGATGGATTCTAAAAAATTAAAAACGTCAAATGAATATTGAAATGGGCGTAAAAGATTCAAAATATTTTTTAATGATCATTTATTTATAATTAGTTTCAGTTCTTCTTATCAATTTAAGTCTCACGAATGCCTAATGCTGTGTAATAATGATGTTTAGTCAAACTGTGTCTAAATTAGTAATTTTTGAATTATTCCTAAAAGTATAATTTTTTTCAAATAAAAGTTCGACATACAAATATCGCTTGCCATATTTCTACTATTACGCGAACTAAGCCACGGGGAATGCTAGTTGAAGATAAATCAGAAACAAAATAAATCCACTTAAACTACAAGAATTTTATTTAAGATTTTCAAAAATTTATCACAAAAGTAAAGTCAGTAAAAACCATCCTTTTCCGATCATGTCAACTACAGATGACGAAGAAAATGAACTTGATTTCCAAACAAGTACCCAGACAGTTAAATGATTTTGTCTCTAAACTATACCGAAAAGCCAATTAATATAACTTTTTGCAAAAAAATGCAAGAAAATTACAATTAAAGAAATTCTGTAAAATTTGTATTTAAAAGATGAAAAATTAAGTAAATCGAAAAGGTTTTCTTCAAAACTGATATTCAACTTCTTTGCATCAGATGGGATAATAAATTGCGAATTTTGGTTTTCATATTGTCGTTTTAAATAAATAGATAATGAAGAAGAACATTTTATAGAGAAATTTATACAATAATGCATGAAATTCACATTTTCCTATTTAATGTGACGTGTATGTTTTTGATTAAATTATAATGTAAAGGAAGTTTCTGGTGAATATTTTAAACAGAATTTTTATGCTAATCAGTTTCATAAAATGAACAAGACGTTATTACTTAAGAGAGTTAGTAAGAGTTTTGCAAAAACGTCTACTTAAAAATACTATTCTTGCAATTTATTTAATGGTCTATATTACTGCCGCTCTATATATTATTATTAATGTCTATATTATTATTAAGGTTATATATTACTATACGTAATAATAATTAATATAGTAATTGTATCAAAATTTACAATTTTTTTTTATACTAATGCCTATTTTTGACGTTAGAATTGGTCTTTTTCTGCAAGTTTTACCTTTGAAAAAATGTGGTAAGATTTTCCGTAAAACGATCATGCTTTACGGCAAGCCTCCCAACACACCTAAACTGGCGTAGTATTTACATTCGTAAACCAGTTGGACCCAGTTTAACCAGGACACCACACTTGCATACGCTATGATTCAAGGAGCTGCATCACTCTCTCAGTAGCCCTGAAATGTCTTGGATGATTGGTCGCCGTGCGAGAAAATAACCTTGTATTAAAGGATTAAGCCCTGAGGTTTTTCCCCAAGAACTTGGTTACCTCTGGTACTCCGGGTACTCACAGCAGCCCGGGCCCTCGGCTGTGACTCTGAGTCTGATTTGTACTTTTACTCTGCCAAAGCTTCTCCGGAATTTAAGATCAACAGAGATAATCATTTGTCATTCTGCTGTAAGTCGAGTGAAGAGGTACCACTAGATCAGGAATTATGAAGGTTTAAAGTTTGCAACTCGTAATGTTAATTCATTGTTGTTCATTGTAAAACAGATGAGAATGCGTAGTTTTTTACGCATAACTCAAACTTTACTTAGATAAATAAAGTTTAATTTTGGCTTTTTATGTTTGAAGCTTCTAGAAATCGATTTTTTTTAATTTAATAGGTTACAAAATATAATTTTTTTTTTATTATTTTCAAATGCATACATGCCTGCACTCATTTTTCGAAACCAAATTAATTGTAACATATTAACTTTTTATCGATTTTCATTTCTAAAAGCCTTAAATATGAGAAACAAACATTTACAATTCATTCCACTAAATTTCTTTAAAGTTATGATTATAAGCATACCTGAATTGTATTTAGTTTTGCAACGATTACAAGCGAATTCAACATTCGAAGTTCCAAACTCTCTAAACCGTTATAATCCTTAAACAAAATTACCAGAGAACTTCTTATTTTGTATCCGAATGTAAAATCTGCAAATATACAAATGTTATTGTAAAATTAGGCGTTAGTTTTAAAAATTTTAGAATTTGGTACAATAAATAGTAAATTTCGACGATCAACTATGCAAAATTAAAGTACAGTAATTATTAGTAGATATTTTTACTGTTCTATTAAATCGGTACATTTACATTTTTATGCAATTAGCTATGCAAGAAATACTGGGTTCTTCTTTCTTTTTCGAAAACTATACACAGTCCTGCAATATTACAATTCACATATTTTCAGTGACTTTCAACATAAAATAGACGGGAAAATCGAACATAAAAATAAAAAATTTAACTGTGTCGTAAGTAAGAACGTATTAAAATGAGGTAGAATACATGGACATTTTGTACGGATATAAAAAGGGCGAAACGTATGAAACGTATTGCCTTTTTCTTATTTATTGTATCTTGACATATGACACTTTCAGATGCTTCCCGTTACGCAATAAATTTTTATTTTTAAAAAAATCGGTTGTTTAGTGAAAAAAAAAAAAATTTACAAGAAATCAATAACGTCGATGTGTCCATGTTTACAAGAAAAAAAATATGATAAATAAAAAACAACTATTCTGTGATTTACTACATAGAAAAAGAGCAAATTGTTTATTCAGGTAATATATTTCCTTTCTTGATACAGACACAGTAACCGAGCTGTTTCAATGCATTATAATATACATTGTTTCTCTCAAGTGCATTGTATTAAAGCATTATTAAACTATAGAGGAAAAGGTGTGAATATGGGCCGAAGTGGCCATTGGAGGTGCTGAAGACTGCGGCCAGGATTGCACATGCACGTGATGCCACTTGTTGATATGAGATAATACAGAGCAGTTGGAGCCATCTTTTTAAATAGTGTGAATGCAGCGTGAGTTATTGTGCGAATTGGTGTTTGTTCGGGACTGCAAACTTTTGACACATAACTGAAATCGTTTTCTTTTCCTGCTCTTATAATTAGTTTAAAATAATTTCAGAGTGATATCTTCAAAGAGAAGATCCTTAGCTACTTTTAGAAGCACGCCTATAGTCATGCAAGTCCTTAGGTTACATGTGAAAGTGTACATCTTTCTTAGTTGGAGTTGGTGTAAATATGGGCACCCTTTCTTCGTGTAAATATGTGCCCCGTCTTTTTCAAATTATCTTTATATACAAGCACATGAAACTCTGGCTATGCTAATTGATGAGGCTGCTGAAACACCGCAATGCTCCCCGGGAACTTTAATTGTAGTTTCTTATGTCAACCTATATCCTGTCTCCAACATGAAGAAGAGAACCACTATGGGTGGACGCAAAGTGGCAAGGTTCAACGTCAACAATGGATCACCATGCAAGGATCGGTTGACCAAGTCACTTGACAAAAGTGCTCAAGAAGACATCCTTCCCGGAGTAAGAGACAGGTCTGGGGGCAGGGGTTAGAAGACCAAAGGCCTCCCCCCCCCCCCCAAAGAAAAATCGACCCACGAAACAATACGATTTATCCTCGGACTTATCACTGATCCTCCCTTTGAGGACAGTGACGATGATATGGAACTGAATATCAACGATGCGACTAAACCAATCTCGTATGATGCAACTTGCATCTTTTGTGACGGAAAATTCTGAGAAGACACTCGCAGAGAAATGTGGGTTAAATGTGCTATCTGACAAAGGTAGGCACACTTAGATTGTGCCGGGATTAAAGTGTCAGATATGTTTTCGATTTCCGAAAATAATTTTTTTCCACAAAAAATAAATTATCTTCCATTTTGTATTGTCTTATCATGCTTTAAAACATTTTAAACTAGATTTTGTGACCTTTTTTGGGGAGGCCCTATATTTGCACCCCATTTTTTCTAGTGCTTTTTTCAAAGCTTTTTGTATATCTTAGTTTCTGAATTGAAACATGTGATATTAATCATTGTTTTGCATTCTCTCATTTACTAAACTTGTTATACACTGCTGAAAAAAATTAGGGACTACAAAATTACGCAAATATTTACATCGATAAGTAACGTAAAATAAAACATCCATAATTTAAAGCGTAGTAGAAAACAGTTAAAAAAAAACTTCACATGCAAATTAAAGTTTTTGATGTCAAAAAGTAGAAAAAGGAGATAAGTGTAGAAATCGAGATTTTGCAGAATCGTCTGTTTCACTGTCTCAGTTGAAAAATTCAATTGCTCAGCTTGTGTTTTGAGAAAAGGTGACTTGAAAATGTCACAACAGTGTGATCTAACGAAATCCAGGGTTTGGCGTATTATCGGGACAGTTGAATCTGGGGAAACACAACGAAGTGTAGCTGACGCCGTTGGGATCGCAAGAAGTGTCAATGCAAGGCTGTGGAATGGTAGACATCCACAAGGGCAAGGACGGTCATGTGCTACCACAGAAACTGATGACCGATAGAAGAGCTGTTAACAGCTCTTCGAGGCGAAACGGGCAATGCTACGCAGCTGCAAATACAGTTGTTCTTGGCCACAGGATGAAGGGTGTCCAGACAAACAGTCCAAAATAGGCTTCATCAGGATGGTCTCTATGCACGTAAGCCAATGGTCTGTATTACGTTTATCTCAAACAACTGTGCGGCGCAAAGAAGGTAGGCAACTGAACATCGAGTTTTGATGCAACGTTGTTGGAGTCAAATTCAGTATACAGTCGAGTCCCGATTCGTTATGGATGTGACATCTGATTTCTTTTCGCATGGAGAGAAAGAGGTTCTCAAAATAATCCCACATTCGTTCGTGAAAGATCATATTACAGACGAGGTGGGCTGATGCTATAGGCTGGAATCATCGTATGTGGGCGTACGGGCCTGCTTGTCATTTGGAATGGCACTTTGACGGTCCAAAGTTATACAGACGGGATACTGAGACCTCATGCCGTATTCTATGTTGCAGCAATTGGTGATTTCTTTTTTCCCCGCATGTCATACAGTTCGTCTTGTGAAAAACATTTTTGAAGCTAAAAAAAATACAGCGTATTGAATGACCAGCATGCTCTCCTGACCTAAATCCGATCGAGCATGTTTGGGACATACTCAGACGACGCATTGCTGTGAGACCAAGGCTTTCTTTTACTGTCCGAGACTTGGCGATTGCAATTCTTGAGTACTGGAAAAGTATTCCCCAAAGTCTTATCGATAAACTTATCGCATTCATGGAAAACCGGTGTGCAGCAGTCTTAACTGTTCGAGGAGACCACACGCCATATTAATAATCTTGCATAATTTCTAAACAATACTTCTTTTTATCATTTACACGAAACCAAATTGTTACCCTAAAAAATCTTTTCATGTTCTTTCCATCTTTTCAAAGAATTGTCATGCAATCAAAAAATGCATTTTAAGCATAATATAATACAACTTGACATACGCCTTTTAGAAATACTTTGCGCTTCGGAATTACGTGAAAAGTATATTAATTTAGTGCTCACGAACAAAGCGAGAAAAAAACTATTCATTTATTCCCATGTTAATAAAAAAACAGGCATTAATATAATATAATTTAACCTTAGTTTACTACATAGAAAAATGAATATTTTTTTCTATATATCCAGACATAATTTACCTTAACAGAAAAATTTATAGAAAACAAGTCGTAGCAGAGCATAAAGAAACTTTTTTGCCTCTAAGCATATTGTTAAGATATCAGATAAAATATGGGATGTACGTGATCAGAATTGATTACTGCGCCTTTTGCCAGTGACATTAGCATTCAAGTTATTTACATTTGACATTTCTACGAATTTTAGAGAATTTAGATTCTCTTGTGCACGCTATAAAACTGTAGTAGTTTTTAGTCGGAATATTTTCATTACATTATTTCCATATAAATTATTAGATACGGTGTTATTCCCACCGAATCTAAGATGATAGCTAGTGACATAATATTATTAGTTGGGTATTAAAGGTAGGATAAATAAAGATGGAATAATGTAAAACGAAAAATATCAAATTCAAGTGAATAACCCAATATATAAAAGAAATGTTTTTATTGGTTTAATCCTTATATTTTACTTTATTTTCTACATACATGCAAACGTACCATTTCATAAATTCATAAAAGTTTTTTTTTAGATAGAAAGCTTTTAAAAACTTTGTAGAATCAAAAGAAGTAAATAAATATTTTTGAATCTATTAATTACGAATATAAGAAAGGAACAAAACAAATCCAGTAACATCCGTCTTCAGAAGAAAAAAAAAAATATGTTGCAATATAATTTAAATACTATTTATAGTTTAACTTAAAACATAGGTAGAGAAATAGTTTTCTATTTGTGCGATACCCATTCATTTGTACAAAGTAAAAAAAGAAAAATGTTTCTGAATCTTCAAAAATATAATATAACCAGGAGCGAAAATTTACAATGAACTCTTCCGAGTTGCAAATGCTTCCGTCAAGTTTTTTTTATCTTTATAAACTTTGGATACAAACATATTTTCCAGATTTAAAGAGGCAATTTTATACTTTTTTTTCAGCCGATAATTGTTGGTAAAGTAAAGTTTCCGGATAGTTTTTATAATGTATTTACCAGTTTTCCCACACCGAAGTATAGTTTTTAGAGATTCGCTCATCTGACGAAACTCCATTCCTCTCACTTCTCTGGTTGTGTGTCCGACCGTCCGTCCGTAATAGAGCTCGTTCTCAGGAAGTTTATAAGTTGGAGACTTGAAAATTTGCAAACTTATAGCTGAACGCCTGAGATCACACATTCATAAAATTTTTAAAAAAGTGTTAATTATCGCAAACTAGTAATTAAAAAATCCAAATTAAAAGAAGGGAAAAAAGGATTCATAATTTAAGTAAAGCATTGATTTTAATCAAATCGTAACGATTTTCTCAATTAAGATGCAGGATTACCTGAATTTCGCCCATCTACTAGGCCGATAAATGAACTGCGTGTTTAGAAACATAAAGTATCTTAAAATCTACCGGACTTAAAAATATAAATTGAGCAACCAGACACAAAAATTTTTTCTCATTCAGAATTTATAATTTTTTGTTCAAAAATGCCATCTAGAAGCAGAAACGTTCATTAAAAATATATTTATATGAATTATTTCCTTTTAAAGACAAGCAGTGGAACACAGGTGTTTTAGATATATTTCTTGACCAGACAGCTGTCGCCTAACTTTAAAACTAAGACATCTGGTAAAACAACATAATTTTTTAACTAGGATTGTTTTTTTTTGTTTTGTTTCTTTCTTTTTTTTTTGGGGGGGGGGGTGTTAAATGCTAAATTTATAGACTTTTAACTTCTGCGTCTATGCCTATTTTTTATGCTGATTCTGAATATGTAATTTTCGTAAAATTCGAATAAGAAATCTTTATTTTATCCAAAATTTGCTTTTTAAAACAGAAAAAAATGCTGCCTGCTAATATTTTTAAATTATAAGGGTAATTACAAATTTTCTATTTATATCATTTAATTAAACGGTAAAATGATTAGAAAGTAATCTTAAATCAAAACCTTTGTGCGATCTTCGTTCAAGCATATCCACTTTTTTAGAATGATATTAATTCTCAACTATATATTTTTGCCCCACCAGTGGCCGAGAGGTTCTGCTCTCGAAACTGATAGATGGGAAGCGCTGGGTTCGAACTCAATCGTGCCCGTTGGCGTAATTGTTTGGTGTTTTCCGTAGTTTTCTTTGAATACTGGATTTCCTTGCGTAAATACGGGTTAAGTTCCCTTAGAAAGACCACAACTGAGGGCACCCCCCACTTTGCACCCATATCTCACGTGTAGATAATTGGCCTTCATAAAATAACACCAACAAAAACGAAACATTTCCAACTGCCTAACTGAACTTATACATGCAAGAGTAACAAAATAATAGTAATGTTAATGCTGTTAATTTTTCATGTTTGTCACTAAAACCCATTTGTTGAACACCGAACTCTTTAGTAGAAAATTAATTGCATCTGAAAACCTATATTTCGGGTTAAGAAAACTGAATCTTGCACTATAAAAACTACTTGGAAACGTTTTTGAAAATCAGTGACAGGAAAAAAAAATTCATTTATTAAGTCTTCTTTAAATCTGAAAAACATATCATTTCCAACGGTTTCTAAAAATAAAGAATGTTTTTTTTTCTTTTTTTTCAAATTCGTGGTAACATGAAACATTTATTGTATATTTCCGTTAGTGATTGTTGTGGATTTTTTTAGAATAACTATCTTTTTCAATGTCTTTCTTATAGAGTATAAAAAGGTATTTCTCATAACAAATTCTTCATTTGCATGAGTGAGTAATTAAAAAGAATATATTAAAAAATAAATTGTTTTAGAATTTATTTTTTATCATCTTGCACTTAACTTTATTTTATATAAAGGTAGCTTTTTAACATAATGTATCTTCATATATGAATTTTTAAACATGGATCTGTCGATGAAATTAAATACAAAAATAGGTTTGTTTACTACTGACACTCTACAAAGAGAGAAAAAATCCAGTCATATCCATGTTACAAGAAAAAGATATGCTGCAATGCAATCTACTTTAGCTTTTAGCTCACTACATTGAAAATGCATCCTTTTTTTTCTGTGTATTCAAACATAATTTTACCTTTCCGGAATAACTCACAGAAAATTTCGTATATCAATGCATCGAAAAATGTATTTTTTATTTTTAGTTTAAGCATGATACTAAGATAAAAGAAAAAGTATGTGATGTATTACATCAGAATTTGTTACTACTCTTTTTATACATGACATGAAACGTCAAGATGTTTACATTTTCAAATTTTTACGAAATATATGTAATTTAGGTTCTCTCATCCGCGTTGTAAAACTGCAGTTCGCTTTGGCCTGAATATTTAATTCCATTATTTAGGCATTAATTATTGGGTATGTTGTTATTTAGTTGGAAACTCGACTAACAACAGTAAAGTATATATATATATATATATATATATATTATTTGGAATCCAGACATCAATATAAAACAAATTTAAACATTTCTAATACACAAAAGTGCACAACGCTATACACAACGCTATACACAACGCTACACACACACAACGCTATTTAAACAAATACACAACGCTATTTAAATAAATTCGATTCATAAAAGTTTATGTTAGCTCGCTTCCTAAATATGAGTGTCAGGTCTTACGATATGTACAATTATTTTATATGTTACAATTACAATTAAGTAACAAAAACAATATTATAACAACTATCATGGAAAGTACATGCACATTATAAAATTAAATTGTGATTTTCAGTGTTTTTTTTTTTATTTATTTGTTGTTTAGAGCGACTTAAGACTAAAATAAAAAAAAAAAAAAAAAAAAAATACTTTCACATGGACTCCGATGTTGATTCAAAACAATGTCAAATATTATATTAACTTTAAACTATATATATTTTTAATACATTCATTAGTAAACATATTTTTCATTTAAAATGTTTTGATTACTCTATTTTCGAATAAAAGTTTTATGCAATTTTTGACATTAAAACTATCTTTTATTATTTTTGAGTGTATGCTTTGTGACAAAGATCATTTTTCTGTTAGGATAATTTATACAAAACGATAGAATACAAAACATATCTACATATTAGGCTGTTTCCATTTAAAAAGCAATTAATTAAATTTAATAAAATCTTAACAATAAAGTGTTTAAATAGCTGATTTAAATAATTATTTAAAATTGATTCCATGTCATCGTTTTCTTATAATCGACAATTAGAGGGCAAATAAACATTTTTAAATGCAAAAATACAACAAATTTATCTGCGTAAAAGAACAAAATACCAAATCGAATGCAAAAATTTTAGCATTTTATTTCGAAATAAATTGTCAGATATACTGTTATTTCAATTGATATTCATATTAAAGTAAAGTAATAATACATATTTAAGTTCAATTTCAAAAAAGTGTAATTCTCGAAATGAAAAAAATAATATAATAACGTATTTTCTATGTTTTACAAAAATTAATATTCAGTCACACAGAATATTTATAAATTGTATGAATTTTGTAGTGATAATCTTCGAATTTATCTTCAGTTGTCTAGTGATAGTCGGTGTTGATTTTTTTTTCTAACAAAATACCTTTTATCGAAACATTTTCTTTTTATTTAATGTAATTAAAACAAAAACAAAAAAACTTTCTCGTTGCAACAACTTATACAGTGCAGTTATCATACTATCAGTTCAAATGATGATCGTTAGGTACTTTCATGCAATATCTGCTTATCGTTCAACTTTACAATGTACATAAATATAAATTTTGCATTTTGTACACTCTTTAATATATCTTCACGCAGAATGTTTTGAAATACTTTGCGTTTCACAAAAAGCTCAATTGAAACTTAATAAATATTTATATATATATTTTTTACGGCTAAGATACTAACACTAGAATAAATTCATTTAAGTCCATATTTGCAAGGAAAATCATCTATAAATGTTAAGCATTTATTTTAATATATACTTAGGAAATTAATTTGTTATCTTTATAATTAGAAGTATTGCATACATTAATAATATTATAACTGCGAAATTCTGTGTGAATGTTTCAGTCCAGCCAACATCAAAACGGATGAATTAATGCCTTTGTAGCTTTGCATATAGATGGATTATAACGCAGAAATGAACTTAATATTGGAATATTTAACTTAATAATTGAAAATTGCATTATTTATAGAGAATCAATTCACATTTTTTTTCATATAAAATTTAATCATGTTTCTTTACGTTGTCCACAAATCAACACCCGGAATAATAATTTATCCTCAACAATTAATTATCAGTTGAAATATTTTCACATGAAAAAAGGAAAATGAAATTATTAAAAATTAAGAACCAAGAAAAAAATAAATGAGACGTCAAACTGGAAATAAAACGGTACTTTTAAATAGTATCATAATAATACAGTGTGCAGGAATATGAGTAAATACGGAAAGCTGCCGAACATGACGACATATATGAAAATTAAATGCGTGCGCTTTAATAATAAAAAAATGATATTGGGTAATGGTATTAATTCTTATTATTTAAAATAATTTATGATCAGAACTTGGCGGTTTATGGTCTTCGTACGGCTAACATAAATATTTAATTTTTAACTGAAAATTGCAAAAAGTTAATAAAAAACGTTCAAAAATAAAATAAATAGTAAATGCCAATACTATTTTTCGAAAAATTATCCATGTCGAAAATGACGCAATAATTTGAGGGAAATAGTTTTTTTCTTCTTAAAAACTAACAACTTCACAGAATTACTTGAAGAAAAAAAAAAAAAAAAAAAAAAAAACTAGACGAGTGTAATTCTTAAAGCCGCCCATTTCAGAAAATATGAATAAAATTTGTCATATTTTTTAACAGGAAGTTCATTTTTTTTCACAAAACCTAAAGATTTAATACGGTTGTGCCAAAGTACCATCATTTTCTTTCTACCAGTATCGAAATTAAGTCTCGGGAAGTAGAAGTATATTAAAGACACGTTTCTAAATAGTGGTTTAGCAATCGAATTTTAATTTCACAATTCTTTTAGCTCCATTTTCAAAAATAGCTATTTCATATATATATATGTATATATATATATATATATATATATATATATATATATATATATATATATATACAGTGTGTCCGCTCTTAGCGATATCCAATGGCTAATTTGTAAATTGTTAGTCATAGTCATATAGTTCCAATTACAAAAAATGTTTTAAATCAGGTAAAGAAATATTTTAAAAGCGATTTGGGTCAATAAAAAGATTTCTTAAAAAATTACGAAATTCAAATTTTAACACGATCCCTCGGTCCCATAAGTTATATTTAGTAAAATTTTCCGATTACACCGACAAGTAAGACAAAAAAAAAAAAAAAAAAAAAGACCCATTAATATAACTCTGAAATTGATCGAGTTATGAAACTTTAAAAATGCATGACTAATGCCACTTTTCTGCGCTGAAAACAAATGGGTTCTGCTTGTCACACAAGATATACGCTCGAACTTTAAACAGATATTACTCGGTCAATTTTAATCATAGAATAACAGGACTTTTTTGTGTTACCTGTCAGTGTAAAAGGAAAATTTTACTAAATATAATTTATAGGACCAAGGGACCCTATAAAAATATTTTTTTAAGAAATATTTTTATTGTCCCAAATCGCTTTTTAAATATTTCTTTAATTGATTTAAAACATTTTTGTAATTGGAACTATATGTCTATGACTAACAGTTTAGTAATTAGCGATTGGACACCGTTGAGAGCGGCCAACCCGTGCACCACACACATACATATATATATATATATATATATATATATATATATATACAGAGAGAGAGAGAGAGAGAGAGAGAGAGATGGATAGATAAATTGATATAGATATAAATATAGATATAGATATTATAACAGATTTAAAGTCTTACAGGACGCAATACATACATATACAAATTTAACTCCAAATACTACCTAAAATACACTGTTGTATAGTCTAGAATTTAAATAGCGTTGTTTTTTTTTTTCATTTTAAGAAGAGATATCCGTTAATTTTCACGATTTTACTGGGTTCTCCATTTTCATTGGTTATAATTTTATTTTTGCGATTGGTTATATTATTTCGTTCAAATTTTCCCCTTTTAACACTTTCCAACAAAGTTTAAAAGTGTTTATGACTTCGGTTTTACTGTCCGTCTGTCCACACTCTAACTGCCGTAAATATACTCGGATTGCCCTGCAATTTTTGGATGTTATTAATGTTTACCATAGCACGTTCTCTATTTCAAATGAAGTTTGTAGAATGCTTAGTTCATTTACAAGGACAGTCAAAATTTTTCCGTTACACTACGGCCTTTGGGGAAAAATCGTTTAAAATGATTTTTAATGATGTTACTCGCTTTCGAAAATAATAAAACTGATATGTATTTATGAAGTATACTAAAATATGTCTGAATATGTAGAATAGGCGGTGAAAAGAATAGTTATTATTCATTTACAGGGCCATACAAAATAATTCCTTAACATAATGATATAGGGGTGCAGGGAATTGCTTGCAGCGTATTTTAATTAAGTTAAATTATTTAATGTATAATGATACTGATATACGTCGCTGTGGTTTAATATATCTTGTTTCATGTATAATACGAAGTGCATAGTATTTACAGGGACACACAAAAGATTAAAGATACTATATTGTATCCGAAGTACTGTACAGTAGCAAAGTATGTTTCGATCTATTAGTATAAATTGCTGGAAAAGAATTTTCAGCCTGCTATGCGTTTTCTTGCTAAACTAAATTTCCAATTATATTGTATATATATCAACTTACCGATCAGGGCTGTTCAAAAGAATTAGAATACATGTTTTGCTATGGACAGTAACTGCTGAAATCAGTTTTTCAAATGTTTTATGCGTTTTCTAAAATGTTTTCTTAGTTATCGTCTTTACCTTATTTCACTAAATAACAAAGTTTTGTTAAAGCATTCAGGAAATGTTGGAAAGTGTTTCATAATCTATGCTCAAAGCATGGTTTTTCTTTCTTATTTGTTATTGATTTATGTCATGGCCCCTATAAATATGAAATACCGTATTGTCCACTGTAAAATGTGATAAAGAGTTGGTTAGTGTCACATATGTTTTTAATTATTGGCAATGAAATATTTTGATTAATTAATACATTTATATTCCTTTAATGCTACGTGAATGACTTCACGATTAACAGCTAGTATATATAGATATAATTGTAGAAAAAGAACCATACAAATTCATCGAAAAATAAGTTTCTGTTTCTAAATCCGTATAACATGTTTATATGACCGTGACGTCACGCTGTGACTTGAACGTCCATCGAAAATCACAAAGACGTGCATGTAAAGTCGTTAGAGCTGTTTTTAGGTGTGTTCATAATTATGTAAATAGGTAGTCCTCTCATCCGTCCGTCTGTCCGCATATAACAGTGCAAAAATTACCCATCCGAATCGTTTGAAATTTAATACATATAATCGTTGCAGATTTTTGTCGGGTCATTTCAAATTTCACGAAAATCGAATCAAAACTTAAAAAAATATTAATAAAAGTTTTCTTCTTTCTACCAAATCCTATCATACATGATTAATTCTATGATATATCATGATAGGTAATTATTCTAGGTTGCCATCTTTATGAGGTCATATTAAAAATGCTGACATATTTTTTTCCGTATTTCTGAATTTTATAAATGTAATCGTAATAAATTTTGTATTCGTGAATTTCTATATCAGAGTGCAACACCTATTGCACCATGATCTGGATATTTATAAAGCTAGTTTTAGTACGAACGTACTATGTTGTTTGCCAAATTTGACATACAATTGCCGACTTGTGTACGTATTCTGTGAAGACACGTAATCCCACTTCGTGAAGTCCCAGTGGGTCTTCAAAAGTGAGTCTTTTTTGACGAGTTGGCATCTATTGTAGGAGATTTTACTGTTTGTTTAATGTGTGATTTTATTTCCGAAACTGTTTTGGTCGATGTTTTCTTCTGTTGACTCCGAGCTGGAATACATATAGGGGAAAGCCGGAAGAGCCGGCTCTAATTCTCTTTTACTACTTTGATTAGCTTTCATAAAGACGAATTATTCGGGATGAGCCGGATCCGGAACAACACGGTTGTCTGTTATTTAGTTAATTTTTATTTCATATATTTCATTTTATTTAACTTTTTCTTTAATGATCTCGGTTCCAATCATTTTGAAACAGCATTCATTGCGTAAGTATATTTTACCCGAACCACAATAGGATAAGGTCTGCTGTATATTTTTGTGCATGTCAAATTCGTAATAGATTCCTGATTCGTTTTACGTAAATACGTTCATGTAAGGTCGTTATGGCCATTTTTATCTGTTCTGTGATGACACACAGTTCCACTTCGTGAAGTCACAGCGCAGCTTTAACGTGAAAACTGCATCTCTTTTGGTGGTCTACAGATTCTACAGTTTTCTACAGATTCTTTTATTAAAAGTGCACTATAGAATCGAGTAAAACGATTTTGGATGGATCCGAACGGAAAATTTTACACATCAAATAGAAAAAAGTGGATATGCCTACATTAAAATTTATTTAAGTTTAAATAGTCATAAACTATTTACACAAATAATATTACATTATTTATAACTATTTTACTGTCATATGTAGCGCAAAACTGCGCACCCTTGTGCTTATTCATAAAAATTTATTTGTAAAAACAAACAAGCCAAAAAAAAAACACCGAATAAAGAATATGTAAAAAAATATTTATAAACATCTATCACAAATACAAAAATAATTTAACATTTTTTTAATGAAAATGAGAAAAATGAATTATGAGGTAAAGATATATATTCTTTTGTGAAAAAGGAAACCCTTGAATCCCAATCCTGTACATATTACACTTTTAGTAACATTAAAACTATAGTTTTGGCATTTTAACTGCATGTACAGAAGGGATAGATCCATAATGTGATGTCCTAATTTAAAAAAAATGGTTATTATGAAGATTTTGGAGACCCACCCTAACTTTTAAGCATTGGTATTTTGAAAAATACTTTATATTATATATTAAAGTAGCTTTTAGACATTATTTGATATATTTATATCATAAAAATATTAATACATTTGAGATTCTCCAAAATCATTCTTATCTTCGGATCCAGGTTTTAGATAAGCTCTTCTAAAAGCTGCTGTATACTTTAATTCATTAAAAAGAATTTCTAAAAAATATTTAAAAAATAAATGCAATAATTTTAAAAAGAAAAGAAAATATTTAACCAGCAAAATAAAATATACTATGAATTATGCACATAATCTTTATTTAATACTTACATTTGAATTCCTTTTACTTCAGGGCTTAATAATTTATGGATTTTTTTTCAATGTGTGTACAATGCACTTACAGATAAAAGTTACATTTTGTGCTCATTTTAACTTATTATAGCATAGAATATTTTGAAATACGCTACAATGCGGAAAAAATACATGAAAAAGAATTTTGTTTAGCTTTATTTTGACATACCAAAACAACAACAACAAAAAAAATAATGTTCAGTCATGCCCATGTTTACAAAGACAAAAATATCTGGCAATATAATCTAATTTAGCTTTTACTTTATTACATAAAAAAATAAATATATTTTTTTTCTGCATCCAGACATAATTTACCTTTACAGAAAAAGTAATAGAAAATGAGCCGTGTCATGCCAATGCATCAAGAGATACTTTTTGCCTCTAAGCGTATTGTTAGGATATGAGATAAAATATGTTGTGTACGTGATCAGATTTGATTACTACGCCTTTTGCACATGACATCAGCCTTTAGGATGTTATATATTGGCATTTCTATGAAATTTAGAGTACATGAATTCACTCTGACACGCAATGAAATATCAACTATAAACATATTATTATATTATCTTGGCATTAATTATTACTTATTAGTAATTAATTAGTTATAATTACTAATAACTTTATTACTTTAAATACGGTTATCTGATATTAGTTAAAACTAAAATCAATTTAGTAGCATATTAGTTATAAACAGGAAATAAAATAATTTGTTTATTATTTAGTAGTAATTAGTTCATTATAAATAGTTATTCGATTTTATTGTGGGTTTTCTATTGTTATATTATATCACTTCGATTGAAACTCATATAACAGCAAGTGAAACATTAATAGCTATATATTTCCCAATTACAATATGAATCACAATTACTAAGAAGTTTATTATTATTTTAACCCCTAACGGTTGCATTAAATTACGGTTTAAAATTTCAAATTGCTTATTTGCACTACTTTTTTGAAAAAGAAATATTCACCTTATTTAATTACAGGTAAAATGATCCCTAATAAAGCCAATTACACCATTTTATAAAACTGGTGGGATTGAGACAATCTGAATATAATACACCCTACGTGACTATTATGGGAGCGAGAATTAAGGGGTTAAATACGTTTAACTAATATTAGTTAAAACCATTATTAGTTAATTAAGATATTAGTGATAGATAACAAATAAACTAATTAGTTTCTTATTTAGTAGTAATTAGTTCGTTTTAAATAGTTATTCGATTTTATTATGTAATTTCAATTGTTATATTACTTCGATTGAAACTTATATGATATCCAAAGAAAAATGTATGTAAAAATATTTTTACTAGTGTATTCTTCAAGCAATAACATATCTTTCAGGTGCTGAAATTTAATACTTTTTCGCGATTTCTTTTTAAGAATTGAGATATGCTTTTATAATTCCACTGATATTAAATTATTACACATCTATTCAACTAAAAAATTGCATTTTCTTTCACTTTATACATGAAAAATTCCGGCTTACACTTTGTGGGAAGGAGCAAGTCGAACAAAGTCGTTAAAGCAACGGACACGATAACTAATCGTAGAAATAACCTTGGACAATAAGACAAAAAAAAAAAAAAGAATTAATATTTCAATGGCTACTAAAATTTATAGATTTACAAACAAATATGCATTCTTTAAAGGCATTCACTTAAACAAAGTATAAATTTTCAACAGAAAATTCCGTTACTTACACAGAAAAGTGAGATATGGGGAAAAAAGCGTACCTATTGCACTATAAATATACGTGACGATCAATTTTTCCAAATGATCAAAATGACTGACTTAAACATTGTGGAGCTAGAGTGTTCACAGATTTTTAAAATGCATTTCTATAAAAAGATGAGCTTGACGTTTTCGAGACTGTTTACTCACTGAGACGCATTATACGACATTAATTCGAAAATAACCCTTTCACATTTGATAAGGATTTCGAACCAAGAAAATCTTCGTATGGATCTTCGTGTGGACAAAGAGTACTTTAACTGACAAAAAAAAAAATTGTACTGATCAAAGAGGGACTTACATCATAATGCTCATTTTACCATCTATATACATGTGAAAGTAGTACTTTAGATTACTTTTAGTATTATAATAGTACTTGAGATTCGTTAAAGAATCTTCAGATGTAATGTTTTAAATAAATAGATACCATGGCTTTATTATAGATTTATGAAAGATTTATGCCTTTTACAAGAAAATGAATTTACGCAATATAATCCAATTTAATATTTTACTGACTTCAGAGAAAGGAGAATTGTCTCTCTATATTCAGACATAAATTTAACTTTCCAGAAAAATGCATAGTATAATATCCGTATGAATGTATCAAAATATACCTTTTTGTCTTTAAGCATATTTTTTGGATATTATATAAAATATGAGATGTACGTGATTGGAATTGATTACTGTGCTTTTACATATGCCATCAGCCATCAAGATGTATACATATTCACATTTCTAAGAAATTTTGAGAATTTATCCTTTATGCGTTTTAAAGTTGTTGTAGATATTTCTCTGAATATTTGATTGAATTACTTCAACATAAATTATTATGTATGATGTTATTTCATTTAAAATTCAGATGCTAGTTACTGAGATGACATTATTAGCTATATATTCCATTTGCAGCTAAAAATAAATAATAAATAATGTTCAGAAATTCTATCAAATTCACAGTCAGAAATATAAAAATTTGTTTTGTAAGTTCGATCATTAAATTTCTTTTTGCAGTATACATGCACGTAAAGATAGCCATTTTATATATTTTAACCCATTGAGGGGCACCGGTATATATTATATACCACCTACGATTAATGAAGTTTTACACCAGAAAAATTTTATTAAGTTTTACTTTTCTAACATTGGTGGAAAAAAGCCGTAAAATTGTTTTTACTTATTTTGAAATAAAATTTTTCAAAGATTCCTGTGGGAATTCAGCATTTCACAAACGTAATTTATTGCCCCTGAAGGGGTCAATGTACCTATACAAATTATTTTTATTTAAATATTTTTGGTTGCTCAAGAAACTAGCGTGAAAAGAATTTTTTGTGATTGTTGCTAATTTACTAATAAAAGACGATAAAAACATTCACTTTTATGATATATTAATGAATTCATAAACAGCACCGTTTTGTCTTTAAGTATGTAGTTATGCTATCGGAGGAAATGTGTAAAGGCAAGTAATCAGAATTGATTACTGCATTCTTGACCAATGATAACAGCTTTCAAAAATTTACGTTTTCGTATTTCCATGAAATTTCAAGGAAATACATTCTCATGCATGCCATAAAGAATCTTGAATGAAGAATCTTGAAAGAAGAATCTTGAAGAATCTTGAAAGAATCTTGAAGAATCTTGAAAGAATCTTGAATCATAAACCATCTTGAATGTTTAATATAATATTTAGGCATACATTTTGATGTCCACTGTTATGGTGTTTAAAACTAAAACAATAGATAGTAGACATTACGAGCAACATATTCTAACGATAAATAATTTGATTCCAGATTTAAGGGGACAGGAAGTTTTGCAAAAAAAAGGACATTTAACCTGAAGACCATTATCAGCGAGGACCGATGAAAATATCTAGAAAGTGGAAGAACATCTTAATGATGAACCTAATCTGTCAAGTTTGAGACTTGCTCAATAGATAGATATTTCTCAGGCAAGTGTTCAAACATTCCGTCACTTCCTTATTTTAGGTTATTAAAGGTTCTCAGAGAAAGCTTGAAATAGTTGTTGGAATGTGAGGTGAACATATTGATCCATTTTTATGGCTACGTACTTAAAAAGTAAAAACGGAACAATTATAAGATCACTCCTGTGATTCTCTGTCTGTCACATTCATTTTACTCTTAAACTATGGAAGGTGGAAAGTTCAAATTGGGGGATGTAATAAAGACTATTTACCCACATGTTTAAGGATTAAAAAACATTCACAAATATATTTAGGAAAAATGTATAGGGGCTAATTAAGTTACTTGAAGAAAAAAATCTTTTCTTTTTATATCGTGTGGGGTATCTTGTGAAAGGTTTCATAATGCTGAACTAAAAATACATTTCTTTTAATTTTAGGTATTATATTTTTGGTTATCATCAAAAATGTAGTGCGAAAATATGCTCCACCTCATCTGTTTCCGAATCTACACTGTTAAAAATTTGCAGTATTCTGCCCAGTCATTTGACCGTTTTTATCTAAAACGGTTACACAACCGTAATTTAACACTATTCTGACCATATTATTGGGCTTTTTATGGTCAGTATAGTTAAATTACGGTTATGAAACCGTTTTCTTTTTAAAAAAACGTTCGAATGACAGGACAGTTTGCTGCATATTTTTAACAGTGTACTAAAACTAAAATTATGGAAAAATTACAGGTAGTAGACGTTACTTTAAACCTTGCAAGAAAATTATAGCGATTACCTTAGATCGCGCAGTTTTTCATAAAAACGCATTTTTCCTTTACACACAAATTTCGATTTACGAGAGTTCGGGAAAGATTTTGAGTAGTGCTGGAGATACCTACCGTAACAGGACTATAAAAGCATTGTTGATATTGATTTTCAAAAAAAATCGTCAGTAATTAGTGGAGATATTAACCCTTAAAGACACGGACGGTTTGGACATACATAATGACAAGGGCGGCATACTCTACCTATTTGTTTTTAAAGCCTAGATAACAACTTTTAATGATAAATTCGTATAATGCCGTGCCCAGTAGCAGTATCAAAGCACTAAACGTCAAATTGTTAAAAACAGACTAATTTTATTAGAATTAATCACATAAATACCATTGGATTAGCGACTAATTTAAATTGAGTGGATCTTTCAATATGCTTCCGTGACTTTAAAATTTAATTAGAAACGTACCTGGAAAAACGCCAAGGCGACGTTGCAATTTTGAAACCTCCTTTCGAAGCCTGCTTAGCACAATGTGGAGCTTAAACTTTGAACAAGGATTTTGTTTTAGCTACACTGTAAAAAGAAAAGATTATTACAACGCTAAATTTAGTTTTATGAAATTCAAATGAAGTTTAAATATGCACTACTTTTATTATCTTACCGAAATAAGTTCATCATAAACAGATTAGGATAAGATAAATAAAGGTATACAGAATAGCAATATTTAATATTATTTATTCTTCATATCTCTTTGAACTTTTATGGTATTCCCATTCATATACTTTTCTAGTATATACAGCTATACCCAATCCTACGTTGTGCAGTTTTTTACAAAGTCTTATTAATATTTTAGCAACGATTTTTTTCTAATAATACAGTTAATAATGCATGTATTTATTGTACGGAACCCTCTGAGCGCAGGTAATACTCGAACTTGACCCTTTATTATAATGTTATGCATATCCCAAGCTTCATTTTGACATTAAAAATATATATATTTGAATATAAACAGAGTAAAAATAAAGGTATTCAACATAACCCTTGCATGACTTTTTTTTTAACGGACACTGTATTTAACCTCTTGAAAGTTGTGGTTCTTTTTTGGACCACTTAATTTTTTATCCGTACATACCACATACCTTCAAGAGTTTTGAATGTGAATTTTGTTGTTATGAATTTCGAAAAAGAAAAGACTTTCACTTATTTTGAAATAGATTTTTTTTTTTTGTGAATTTTGCTGTATCTCAATCATTTAAAGCATTTTTCAATACGTTACCCCTTAACTTTCAGGGGAAAGACACTTCTATTTGTAAGAACAATCGAAAAGAGTGAATGACACCAGCATTTACAAACAAATTTATTTCAAAATTAGCAAAAGCTTTTGTTGACGTACTTAATAAAAAGAAATTTTTCATTCCAATATCCTGGTGCCTTTGTGTCATTTAGGAACTATAATAAAGTGGTCCAAAAATGAACCGCCGCCCTCCATGGAGTTAAATGGTCTAACAAATATAAACAATTCATAATCTATCTAAGTAATATTATAATGGAATATTTTAAGCTCTTTTCTAGATTTCTTAGTTGTGATGCAACTTTAGATACAACAGATATGTAAGCAGTATATATAAATATTATACAGACATACATACAATAAATACAATAAATACAATAAACTCAACTGGAGTTAAAAATCAGCCAGAGCCAGTAATCGAACCCGGGACCACAGGCTGGCTAATCTCGGGCTAATTTTTCACCGCAGTTGGGTTTATTGTATTTATTGTATGTATGTCTGTATAATATTTATATACTAGCTGACCCGCCCAGCGTTGTCCGGGCCCATAATAATATTCTTAAATGAATCTGAAAATTTTTTCGCTTGTCCGTAAAGACGGGGGGGGGGGGGGGGTTGTAAACGGTTCATTTTTCCAGGGCCCGACGCTTGTTCAGTTCCAAAGTTGTGTAAAGTCACAGGTTAGGTTTTTAAATTTTAATATGTCTCATACTTTAAACATTTTTATTCCAAATTAATTGATGAATTCAATTAAAATTTAATTATATTTCAATAATTTAATTTTTTATTTAAAATCTTTAGATGAAAAAGCAATTACAAATACAACATAACCTGTAATACAATAAATGATATAATACAGTTATAAGCAAATATTACTATATATATATTTTTTTAAGTACCATTTATTTTCTAATAGAGTAAAGCCTGTTTATAACGTAATCCTGCAATAAACAAAAAATAAAGTTCTACCCCCCCGCCCCTCTCCTCAAAAATACTATTATGCTTTGTTCAATTTAAATAACCTGCATAAAACTGAATTTATCACTGATCGTTTTTGTTTTCTTCTAAACATGTTTTATTGTATCTTACTTCTGGTGGTCCCGTAATAATATTCTTAGATTAACCTGAATTTCGTACCGCAGGTCCGTACAGTGAAAACTACCGCTCCGTACATAATTACTTTAACGTTATGACAACATTTTGTAAACTTCTTGCTGCTGTTCAATTCGCATTTCCAATACAGCGCTTTGCAGAAATTGCACGCTTCACTCAAAGTCCCACAGTTATGCCCCGGAACTTTTAAATTAGTAATTTGGATTTCAGAAGCAACGCGTGCATGCTACGGTTATTAAGCCTATTTCGGCTATCGCTTATGCTCTGTGTTTAACAGCATTCTCGATCCAATCTGTCTCGATTCGAATTCGGCTTTTTCTTCACTTTCAAGCATTCGCCAAGACCTTTTACGGGCATTTCAAATGATACTTTGAAGCTCTATAATTGCAGCGAAAGATATTAAAGTGAAAGAGCGAAACGTAAATAAACCCGATCGCCCTAAATCCTACCAAAGGACTTTTACAGTAACCAATGGGATCATTTCTCGGGCGTTGCCATTAAACAATAACAAATAATCGCGATTTCTGTGCCACGTAGGTTAGCGTAATATATATATAGATACTGTTAACTGTTTAATTCAGGCGTTATTTGTGTATGTTATACACTGTAAAAAAAATCCGACCAGTTTTCCTGTAGGAATCGGAAAAATAGTTGCCCTTATCGTACCGGAAAATTTTTTGACCCAGCTTGGAATAAAATCCGTAAAAAAAGAAAGGGAATAGTCAATAAAACGGTATTTTACGGATTTTATTCCGAGCTGGGTCGGAAATTTTTCCGGTACGATAAGGGCAACTATTTTTTCCGATTCCTACAAGAAAACTGGTCTTTTTTTTTTTTTTTTCTCACAGCGTATTATATATCACAGTATGTGTGTTTTAATAGATATGTAAGCAGTTTGACGATACTATTTCAAAATTAAATAAATTGAAAATAAGAAAAATAAAAATTTCATTAAATTACAAAAAGATGAAGTATTTTAAATACACAAAGTTAAGTTCAAGTTAAAGAACAAATCAATAATTTTTTTTTTTTTTTTCAATAAATCAAAGCTTTTGTGAAAGTTTAAAAATACAATATATTTCGATATAGTATTTGAAATTTGTGCATTTTTCAATAGGTTTAAAAAAATATATATTTAAAACACTCATTTATTTGAAATATTTTAAGTGAAATTTCGTTTTATTTTAATGCTCTGATTTACTAAACTAAAAAAATAAATAAATAATTGTAAATATATATATTTTTTTAAGATTGATATCGTAAATGGAGTTATCTAATTCATATTTATTATTGTTACATTTACATCATAGTGTAGAGAAATGCAAAACTGCGAGTGTATATTTTAATCACCCCTTATGCAGGAAAGAAATTTCTTTTGTTTGTACGCGTATTTTGCTGCACGCCAAATTTTACACGAAAGATAGAGTAAATCACGGGTGGTTTTTACGCATTATCTTTAAACAATAGCAGATAATAAAGTTGAAAAAATATGGTTAGGGTATATATGTTACAGCAAAAGATCTAATATCAACCAGTTATTGAATTGGTCGAGATTCTTGGAAGAAGTTTGATACACTACATGAACAGCGTACATCCTACTATGGCTGGCCAGTACCCGAAGCGGCAGGAATTCCCGAGCAAAAATTCGAAGTGCTGATAAAAACCTGTCCGGAAGGATGTACTGAAGTGCACGACGCGACGTAGGAAGGAACGTTCGATTCGTGTATTATTCCTGATTTTATAGTATTTTACATTAATCTTGTATACGGCTTTTTTATACCCATTTATTGTTTATAAAGTAGGATAAACAAATTAGACATTAGCCTTTTTTCTTCTTGGTAAAAATAATTATTTACTTTAAAAAACTTATTTTGTATATCTTAGAATAAAGATGCCGCATGAAAATTTAATTAAACGAATTTTATTCCAAAGTAAATAAATAGCTTTAATCACTTAAAAGCACCTTAACACCTACAATGTAAAAAAATTTGCGGAACCTTTCTGAAAATATGGAGAAATCTGCTGCACGATACTTCGAAGAAGTTTCTGATTCAAGCAGAAAAATATTTTGGTTTCGCTCTACTGCAGAAACTAAACCCAAAAATACGGAAAGTTTTGTGATGATTTCAAAATGTGAAAATAGCCCTTTGATATCCTATAATATCCAGAATGTTCCTGTTAGAATACTAAACACAGTGTACACAGTGTTTTTTACAGTGTAAAGAGTCAAATACTATTTTTTTTTTAATCCTGATTTCTAAAAAATATATTCTTCTTTCACTTCATATGAGAAATTATCCTTCTTTGAAAATTAAAATTTGGATCACAAGAATAGTTTATAAATAAATGAATATACCCCATGTTTAAAATCAGTATTAGTTAAGAAAGCTTAGTTTATAAATATATGTGTATATGTATAAAACTTAAATATTAATCCGTATAGAGATTAGAGAATTTGTCTGCAATGATTTTGAAACATTATTATCGTTACAACATAAATGTCAATTTTAAGACTGAAATTAGAACATACATGCATGCCTATAATTAAATCCGAAACAATTTCATTTTTAGACTGAACATGAACGATGTCAATCTAGCTATCCCGATTTCAGCATCGAAAACTCATTTCATACCTACTTCCATACAAGTAATTTTCTAGTACAATAAATTTTTATAACATTTCAACGTTTGGAGATAAAGTCCTGAAGACAAGGAAAAAAAAAACAGATACTAAAAAGTATGAAGTATTAGAATTTTAGATTGAAAATTTTGAATGCAGTAGATATTGTGAAAATGCTAATCTAGTGTTTGTTAGATCCAAAAAATAGAGTGTTTTATAAAAGTTTAAGTCGAATTGTATTCAAAAATAGACTTAAATAAGAATAATTTAAGAGGGTACTTCACTCAGGAGAAAACACCCTCGGACTAATGTTAGTCTTTTTGGAGAATAAAACAAAAAACCTTTTGAATTTCAATACTTTAAAATGAAATTTTTGCATTAGATAGCTGAGGTCAATATTTATAAACGGCGTTTGTAACTTTTTCAATTTTGTTTACAGGTTTTTTTATTATTATTATTAGGATACTTTTATTTTCGGGACCGGTTTCTAAAGTAAAATTATTCCTATTTAAAAATAAAAGGAAAATAAAAAGAAAAATTCGGAGGATTAACATTAGTGAACGCGTATTTTCTGGTGAAAGAAGTACCCCTTAACAAAATATATTTCATTTTCTATTTGCATAAGCAATAAACTATCGTAAAAAAATATTGAGGCAATATAATTGTTAGTGATGTTACATATTTATATGTCCAATGTTTATCATTCACAAACTTACGGTAAGAAAATTTCAATATTATCACCTTTTTGTCGTGTTAAAATCCCGAATTTTTCCAGAATATTTGCCAATTATTTTATACGACAATCGTTTAACCTTAAATAAGTATAGTACAACAATCAATGTCATAAAAAACCGTCAACAAACTAACTAGTGTAATTGAATTTAAGCAAAGTAGTCCATAATATTAGAATATGTTCTTTTGAGTTGTTAAATTCGTTTCTTTCAAATGAAAACAGAAGCGAAATACGTTACTAGATAAAACTGAAAGGTAATTCAATATTTTATTTACAATGATAAACTAGAAATTCAAAATAAGCTATAATATTTTAATACATTCAAAATATACTTTAAATTTAATTACATATATAATTTTTAAATTATAAATGTTATTATCTTCATCAAATGAAAATAATTATTTGCCTCTTACATTTGAGCACATTTATAGATTTGAAAATAACAAATTCAAATATTCAAATTTCCCCGTAAATTTACAATTGTTAGCATAGGTAATAAAAAATATATATCTTGCTTTTTTAACTGTCACTGATCTTTAAAAAAATGTACTTCAATTAAAGTTCAAAAGTATTTACATTTTATCTGATGGGACACTATTGTGTATAACAGAAATAAAATTGCATTGCGGTTAGTCAGTTTTTTTTTTTAAGTTTACGCAAATAAAATCCTATTATGTAAGTAATATATTTAGAGAAAGTAACAGAAGAGCAAAACCCCATTGAACATAATATTTTTATTTAGAACAATAATCAAAGTCATTATTATTAAGAAAAAAATTAAATTTTATTTATAGTAGAAGAAGCTGTAAAAACACTAAAAATGTTCTTGTACTTTAAGAACAATTGGACATATTGTTATTTCAAGAATACAAGCAAAATATCAGCGCATTCTTGATTTGATACTATGGAAACATAACTATTTTTTAAATACATTTATATGCATTGATGTTTTTTATAGTAAATCAATAGTATATTTTATTCTTAGTATTTTACGCATTTTAATAGTATGTAACATGCTGTTTTATCTCTGTTTAGGCTTCAGATAAAAATATAAATTAAAATGTACGAGGAGGACTAAGCGCAATATCTCAAATATCTGACAAAAATACGCCATTAGTTTACAGTTTTAAAAAAATAATTATAGATTATTGTTTCCGATAAATTTAGCAATTCTCTGATTTATGCAAGAAAGTTCTACACAAAGCTTTTTAAACTGGAAAAGTGATTCTTAGGAAACCATTCAGTAAGCGCTGTATATTATTTTAAATGAAAAAAAATACCTCTCTGGCATTCTTGCCTTTACTTTGAAATTTTTATTTACCTTTAGTCAAAATGGAAATATACATGCTTCTCAACATTTTATAAAAGAGAAAACTTTCACCTCCTAAAATATTGTTAGAAATCTATATTGAAATATAACGTGAACGTGACTTGAATATATAACAGGAGTTTTTACTTACGCTGAGTATGCTTTGAGTATTTATTTTGAAAATAGAAGAGAAAACTCTGAGAAATAGAATTAGACGTTTCCATGTATTATGAAGAAGAGAAGAATTTACATGCGTAACCTTTAAAAGCACTTCATTCGAAAGCACGTTGTATTTGCCTTATACTTACAATGTAACTTTTCTTCTCATAAAGCCAACAGAATATATTTTTTTAATTTTCCGAGAGATTTCCTTTTGCCATAGACATGTCTAACGAAAAAAAATTTATACGTGCAATTCGTTTTGCCTCAAATAACTCGTAATCAGATTCAGCTACAGTTTACGTGATGTCTGATACGTTGCTTGGATTTCTACAGCAATTCATTCAAAAATGTGCATCAATTTTACCCAGATAAATAATGCTGTAAGGGGCTATACATATATAAGGTTATCATTTTTTGGTAATTTTCGAACCCCCTCCCCCTTTTTCGATATCAAACATTATCATACCTCGAACCCTCCCCCCCCCCTCCCCGTTATGATATCGTTATCAATGTCTAACAATTCCTGTTTCTCTTCTTTTTTTTTTCTTTTTCTTTTTTTTTTTTTTTTTGGAACGATATATAAATATGTTGCATTTATTTTTCGCATTCTTGACTGAATCAAGAGAAGTGAATAAAATATCACTTTATACAGTGTCCGCTCTTAACGGTGTCGAATGGCTAATTCCTAAACCGTTAGTCATAGACATATATTGCTCCAATTACAAAAATGTTTTAAATCAGGTAAAGAAATATTTTACAAGCGATTTGGGTCAATAAAAACATTTCTTAAAAAATTACGAAATTTATTTCTATACGGTCCCCCGGTCCTATAAGTTATATTTAGTAAAATTTTCCTATTACACTTACAAGTAAGATTATAATTGGAGCTATATGTCTATGACTAACGGTTTAGGAATTAGCCATTGGACACCGCTGAGAGCGGACACTCTGTATATAAAATAACTTGATATCAAATAGCACTTATAAAATAAATAGTAACCATTTAAAAGAATTTAATAATATATTTTTGTTACATAATGCATCCAACATTAATATTCTCTTCTTGAAATTGTTTCCGCATGGGGGAGGGAGGCGGCAGACGGAATTTCTTATCAACAAAATAGGGGTAGAAAATTCTTTCTCTTTTATTTACTAGTAAACACAAGTATAATTTCAAACACACTTCGCATATGATTTCACGAAAAGCGAATTATATACGCGTACGTACATATATAACAGAAGAATAGGAATGGAAAACGGTGAAGTATTTCATATTTTAGAATTAAATAATTTTATAATCATTTAGTGATTTTAATCATAACTTTATATTATTATAAAAATGGATAACAGACTAAAAAAGGATAGCATACTATTTTGATGTAAAGACAAAATTACAAATAAAAAGAGGAAATTTTGTTTGGATCAAAAATGATAATGATATCAAAAGACAATCCTCGCTACCCTAGAGATATCTTACGATATCATGTACCAGGCCGCCCCTCCCACTAAATTGATAACGTTATATATGCACAGCCCCTAAACTAAAATGTTTATTTTAATTATTATTATTTATTTATGTTTCTCGTCACTGTTTTGAGTTATAATTACTTTAATTATTATTTGATATTTTTTATCCTATCATAAACGCTGTTCGATTATTAATTACACATATTACTCTTTCTTATGTAGTTTATACTACGTGTCGACCTCTTCTCTCTTATAGTTCAGTAGGATTTAGAAAAAAAGATTTCCCTAGACAAGATGTAGGGTTTACGTCAACTAGGAAGCGAAAAAATTCCGCAAACTGTTCAATTACTCACATGGAACCTTTTTGATTCCCTTTCTTCTAAAAACATTCTGGTTCGCCATTCTTTCTACATGGTCATATAACTATCGGAGTTACATATTGTCAAAATAGGCAACGGAAATGAAATATTAGTTATACAGTGAGAATACTGACAATTTATTTCCAAAAGTTTCTGAAGGTCGTCTATTTCGCCACAGTAATTTATTTTTATTAACAACTAATAACGGCCGCTTTTCAAGTTACTTATTGAAATCAAATGTTATCTCCAACTTGCGTCAGTGGTTGTATGTCGAGTACTCTCCATCATTTACTAAGTAGTACTTTAACGCATACATTTCTAACAGAGGAAACGTCAGACCAGAAATTATAATATTGGTTTCCTAATATTATTTAAAAATTTCTTCTGATAGATAATATAATTACCTGAATCAAAATATTAGAAAATAAGCAACATAATTTTTCCTAATGTGTCTTATTCCAATAGATAATATAAATGATATTTAAAATCTTCCAGGGATTAAACTTCAATCTTAGTAGAAATAGACCATGTTTACATAGTCTATAAATTCTTTAACATTTTGATGATTTGAATGTCTGCATGTTGTTTGTAGATTATTTTTTCCTTTATATGTCTATATTACAATTAAAAAAATACATGAACTCTTAAGAAGTTTCAACGCTTTTAATTTAAACCAATACCGGTGGGTACAGAAGTTATAAACTTAATAGTTTTTCACATATACTTTACCTGACTCTAACTAAGAATCTTAAAACATATGGTAATAAATAAAACCATGACAAAGTTGTACAGCATCATCGATTTAATTTAAAAATACATATTATGCACATGGATACGATAAATATATGCTTCCTTAGACCAAAATATCTCACACTGAAACTCTTATATTAGATACCAGTTTGAGCAACTATGTAACAAATAACATTTGCATATCATATTTTCCAATTTTTTGGTAGTCAATTTATTTGTGGTAAGCATTTAATTTTCGCAAAAAATTAAAAAAATATATTAAAAATATCTTTATGCCTGAAAATTAGCATTATCAATTTTACGAAACAAATTTTGTTAGAATTTATAAGTCCCAATTAACTAGAAACTACAGTCTTATTTTCGTCTTGGAAACAAGATTTTCTCGGCCACATTTAACTTAGGGAAGCTATAGAAACTTTATAAGATAAAAATATAGTATGCAAATATACAGCGTGGATTACAAATGTTAATATTTATACCGATGTTAAGAATGGATAGAAAACACTTCAACAATCAATCTTTAATGAAACAGCGATGTGAAAATGTGCCGGGTGCTTAACAGGGGACCTCGAAACTTTTAGTTAAATAACTCTTGGACGAATGGAGATAGTGATTTGAAATGGTGCACGCTTGCTCAGGGTCACAAACAAAAACTTATTTACGGACTCTGGTTACTGTCGTAAAATATTTCGCAAAAATATATTGATATTCAATCGAAAAGCGAATTTTTTTAGTTTAATCTTTGCGACCAGAGACCTGCTGAAACACACAGGAATTGGTATAATGTCTTTAAAAATAGGCCAAAGTCATCTTTAAACATGCTGAATGTATAAATTGCCAAGTTACGAAATTTTAAACAAACACCGCATACATGGCACATGGTTTCAGAAGGATGGAGCTCCTGCACATTGAACGGAAGACGCCGTGGATAGTCTCAGAATTCACTATGACAAACGGTGTTATCATAAGAGGTGCCCGAATCGCTTTGGCTATGGATCCCCCCCCCCCCTCCTATAACAACCAAAATCCATAGAATAGCTGAAAACAGGTATAACAAGCATGATAAGGTTGATTCCAATACGCCGACCCAAGCAAATTATCGCAAATTTCGAGCAAAGGCTTCGTCTCGTCGTCTCCAAGGATATCAGACATTTTGAGAATCTCCTTTTTAATTTCCTTTATTCTCATAATGTACATCCTGAAAATTGAAAACCAAAATATTTTTCTATTCAAATGTGATTCAATATTCTCTTTTTCTATACCCTGTGCCGTGTATTTATTCCATAGCAAAGAAGTAGTTTCACAATTAAGTTCCAATCTTGATTTTTATTCTTATAATTACAATAATGGAGTTATTTTAACAAACTTTTAAACAGGTTCACCTTGCTTTCTGTAAAAAATGATGGCAAAATGAAAAGTATGGGAAGTGCACTCTAATTCAGCCAGTGACACGTAAAAATTATGAATACATTTTGAAAAATGGAGTGTATAGTTTAGCACTGTATTTATGTGGATGGTAGCCTTTTTATTGTTTCTCGTAATATCACGTATATAAATTTAGACACTGGATTCTATATATGCATTTTTTACTTTTGTGCCATCTACAAAGTCCTAAAGTTCGCTTAATATTTTTTATATTACTGTAGATTTTCTTTTTAATAGAACGCATCTCATTCACACAAAACAACTGCAAATATTTTAAAGATACTATTATAAAATTACTTTCCATTCCGTCATATAATTTCTGAGTTATTCTTAAATGGTTATCTGCTTTTTCCATTCTGTTAGTTGAAACATTCAACCTGTTGAACTAAGGCAAAATTTGCCTTTTTTTTTTTTTTTTTTTTTTTTTTTTTTTTTAATATACAGCATCAAAATTTGGTGTTTGTATTGAGTTTTGTACAATTTCACTATGAGGATGGTTCTCTAAGGAGATTTTTAAAATATATATAAATTGAAAAAAGACTGTATTTACAGTCAAATGATTATTCTTCGTTTATTTTCAGACAATTTTCTGAATAAAATGTCTGGGGTGTACTTTTTTCACCCATGCACGTAAATTTTAAAATATTTTTAATGAAGTTCTTGGAATACCTTTTCGCGTATTTAAAGATTTTTACTAGCAGCAATGAAGCAAAAATAAACTGTTAAAAAGATTTATGTAAAGTTAAAAAAATCTCACTTTTTATTAGCAAAAAATTGGAAACTGTTTTTGTAATTAAAACGTAAGGCAAAACCAGGAAAAAAAATTAATTAATTATTTTCAGTTCCACTAGTCTTATTTTCTTTAAGGCATTTTGCTATTATCTTTGTTCAGGTAATTAAGTCTTTTATACAAAATCACGTATCTACATTTTGTTAAGATAAAGGAAGAAAAAAAATTACAGAATTTAAGCATTAATGAGATTTAATGAAATATAATAAATTAGCTCAGTGCAGATATTTTGTTACCACAGGTTATATTAACTTAATTACAATTTATGTTTTTATATCATTTAAGTATTTTGTGAACTTTAAAAAAACAATGAATGAATTTGTTTTTTGCTTGATATGCGATGCTAAGAATTATGTAAATGTATAATATAAAATACTTTATAAAATTTTTAGTTCGTCGATAAAGAACTTTTGATTATTAAATGACGTTTACATTATCTTGTATTGATTGTCCTTGGTGAACTTTAAATCATGTTACATTTTTAATAAAAATGTAAGGACAGAGTTTTAATAAGTATCTTAAAAACAATATACTTAAAAACAATAAATTTGTACTAAACATTTCAAACTAACAGAACTTAAATCGGTATAAAGTAATTAAATCTTAATATCATTAGAAAATTTAAAAAAAAAGACCTACAAACAATAGTTTATCTAAAACTATAATTAGTGAATCCAGGAAAGAAATAGATTTTATGTGTATACAGACTAAGTTTGTATCCGTCCAAAATTTTTAGCAGAATTTAAATGTCTTGTACGGGGCAATTAATTCCGTGTATTTAAAATTACCCCATTTGTGCCTGAATTTTTGTTTTCTCAAATTTGTTGATAAAATCATTTTAAATTGTTGCAAAATGAACCTGAAAAATATTTTTAAAAATACGCTAAAATTTTATTGTATTTATTTGATAAAATGTAACCGTATTAAATATGGTACTATGCATAATATTTGTAATGACATATATGCATAATTAGATGTTTTGTCTACATTTATATAAAATAAGCTTCTAAATAATTTAATTATATACTATAATTAGTATTTTTAAGAACTATTAAAAATAAAATTATTTCTGTAAAGAGACTAATAACTTTATAAGTATTAGTAATAATAAAACTAAGAAATCGTATTTGGAGTTCAAAAACAATTTGTTTCTTAATTATCTTAAAAAGGACTTCACATAAATAGCTGTCCCCTAAATGGCTAATGAAAAAATATGTACCCATTTGTGCCTAGCGTCGTATATTTCTTACAAAAATGCATTCAAAATAGGCTTGAACACGTAATTTCACAATTTTAAAAAATATGTATTTCAAAGAAATCTACAAGCTAAGATTATGACTTATTTATTTGAATTCTTGGTTAATAAAACTAAGAATAATCGTATTTGGAGTTCAAAAACAATTTGTTTCTTAATTATCTTGAAAAGGACTTCACATAAATAACTGTCCCCTAAATGGCTAATGAAAAAATATGTACCCATTTGTGCCTAGCGTCGTATATTTCTTACAAAAATGCATACAAAATAGGCTTGAACATGTAATTTCACAATTTAAAAAAAAAAATGTATTTCAAAGAAATCTACAAGCTAAGATTCTTTGACTTTGTGTGACTTATTCATTTGAATCCTTGGTTAAAAAAACTAAAAATAATCGTATTTGGAGTTCAAAAACAATTTGTTTCTTAATTATCTTCAAAAGGACTTCACATAAATAACTGTCCCCTAAATGGCTAATGAAAAAATATGTACCCATTTGTGCCTAGCGTCGTATATTTCTTACAAAAGTGCATACAAAATAGGCTTGAACACGTAATTTCACAATTTTAAAAAATATGTATTTCAAAGAAATCTACAAGCTAAGATTATGACTTATTTATTTGGATCCTTGGTTAATAAAACTAAGAATAATCGTATTTGGAGTTCAAAAACAATTTGTTTCTTAATTATCTTGAAAAGGACTTCACATAAATAACTGTCCCCTAAATGGCTAATGAAAAAATATGTACCCATTTGTGCCTAGCGTCGTATACTTCTTACAAAAACGCATTCAAAATAGGCTTGAACACGTAATTTCACAATTTTAAAAAATATTTATTTCAAAGAAATCTACAAGCTAAGATTATGACTTATTTATTTGGATCCTTGGTAGAAAAAACAAAAATTAACTTACTTTTTACATTTCGCCATCTTGAAAAATGACACATCTATAAACTCCGAAAAATGTCTTCATTTAAGCAAATAAATAACCATCTTATTCTGTTATCTTTCGGAAACAGATGAAGACATTTATAGTTAATCATTTTATACAATTTTCATGTTATAATTAAGAAGGAAATTTTAGAAATTCATTAAAATTCGAAGCGTCCCAAAAATGTGACCTTAGGCATAAATGGGTTAATCATTGAACCTCGAATACATCGCAAATGATTTCTTTCCGATACTAGCAACGCTCCCTACATATTTGAGAAAGCCTTGACACGCGTCACAAAAACGTCACACAAAGCAAGCAAAACAAAAAAAAAAGATCATTCATTTATTCGTAGATATCCACGAACCAATGAATGATATTTTTCTTTGTTTTGCCTGCTTTGTGTGATGCTTTCGTGACGCATGTCAAGGCTTTCTCAAATATCTGAGGGGCGTTGTTACTAGATGCCAAGTCCCCCAGAAAAATTGCTTAAAAATGAATTAGTTCAAACTGTCTGCTAATGCATGGTTCCAAAAAATGATAGGTTCATACTTGAAATTCCTCAATCACACAGGAATACAACAGCATGTGATGTCATTTATTCAACCTTTATGAAAATAAATAATTAAATATGTTCCACGAACCAATGAATGATATTTTTTCTTTGTTTTGCCTGCTTTGTGTGATGTTTTCGTGACGCGTGTCAATACTTTCTCAAATATCTAAGGGGCGTTGATACTAGATCCAAAGTCCCCCAGAAAAATTGCTTAAAATGAATAGTTCAAACTGTCTGCTAATGCATGGTTCCGAAAAATGAAAGGTTCATACTTGAAATTCCTCAATCGCACAGGAATACAACATCATATGACGTCATTTATTCAACATTTATGAAAATAAATAATTAAATATGTTTTGTCAAACATTCTGCGAAACTAGCTCTTTTCTGAAAAGAATACACCCTTATTACTATTTGTTAACTTTTCTGTCGACCACTTACGGCAAATAAATCGGTCGCAAAAAATATTGAATGCGAATAGTGCATATGCTTGACGTAGATCTCAACAGTGACATAGTATGCAACACGCCATGTGCATATTCCATTTGTATGTCCATTATGGATAAAATAGTTTAAAATTCATAGTATCACAATTTTATTTTACCCGATTCTTTATCATAGTTTATCACCTCGATATTTTATCAATTTACTTACAATATCAATGGAACCTACCTTGTATATAATGAATATCATAATATGAATTTGAAAAAATTATATGACGATAATGTTCAGCTCAACTACTTGAATAGCCGATCGACCCAGAATAATAACATATGGTATATATTCCAAATTCATATTTAATCGTATAGAGAAATCCTGGGCAATCTTCTTAAATTTGTAAGTATGACAGTGGTTAAAAGTCTGTCTGAAATATGCTGAACATGGGTTATCATCCATGCTCCCACAACCGCATTTAAGACCAGTAACAATTTTTGTTACAACCATTACACATCAATTTATTTACTTGGAAAATAAGTATTGGTTTTTAATGATAGAAAGGGTTATTTGTCTGAAGAGAATTTTCTTAAATACCTGTATTAAATGAAAAGCCTACATGGAAAGGAAAGGGTGGGAGCACCCAAAAATATAAAGTTTTACGACCATCCATTAACGCTTATCTCACATTATGAGAGCCTTCAATTATATTTTTTCTCGCGATCATATTAAGATATTCACAAATCGTTTCTTTTATTTGTTTCTTAAATGCAAAATGTTTGCTGTAATTTTTTTTTTTTCAGCAGGACAACTTTCTTTATTTTACAGTCGTGTGAATATGTTCAAGAATGACAAATTCGACTTTCACTAGTACAAAAATTCAGAAAAAATATATATTGAGTGATTAGCTTTTAAGGGAAAATGAATAGAAATAACACTGTAAAAGTTTTTTTTTTTTTTTCAATAATGAAATATTTTAATTTTGATTGCATAAAACATATATTTTGAAATGTACCAAAAAGAGAGATATTCAGAAATATATATATTGTATAGAGATATATTATTTGGCGGCTTCTCACTAGACAGTCATATACTTCTTATTGGCTACTTATATTTAGTCATTCTGAAGGCTGCTATATTCCTTTCATATGGAATTCAAACAGAAGACTGTAAATTCACCTGTATAAAAATTTTACTTTATTTCTGTGGTCGCAATTCTATCCATAAATTGTTTAAATTACCCAAATCGAGGTCTTTATTGAACTTTTATGAAAAACCTGCAAAATTTAGGAAATTTTTAGCGTGGGTATATAGTGATGAAGAAATGATTCCTTCAGCAGGTAGTCATTATGAAAAAAATCTATATGAGAGGGAAACCTTTAAAATTTGGTTATAAAAGTTTGGTCATTTTTCTGCATAAGGATATCTACTCAAATTGCACAGCTAGGTATGAAAATAAACAAAATTGTAAAAGTTATAAGCCTGTTGGAAGAACAGTTATTCTAGATTTAATTGAATGGGAGGTAAAACCTAGAAAACACAAAGTTTATATTGACAACGTTTGTAATTCCTTTACATTATTAGAAGAATGTGATTCAGAGAATTTCAGATAGCATGAATTATAGAGAAAGAACAGAAAAGGATTAAAAAGAAAAACATACTGATGTATCCCTATTTCAGACATACTTATAATGACTGTTCAAACATCTTGTTAAATCCATAAAGAAATGAAAGGGGAAATGCTTCAGATAGAATTTATGTTCAAATTGTTATTGCATTGCTGAAAATAGAAAATATAAATTGAAACAGATAATTTGCTTAGGTTCACGAATGTCAATGATTACAGATCTTCGTTTTGATGGGATAAATCATTTTATTTCACAAGCTGGAAATCAATCAAAATGCAAAATCTCTAAAAAGAACAGTTACGAAACATGTGCAGTAATTCTACAAAGAAACTGATATATTTTTATAAAATACTGTAACATTGACTTAATAAAAGCATGGATAAATAAATTTCATTTCTTAAGTTATAATAAAGTACATTTATTTTCCGTGTGACGTATATTAAGAAAAATAACAGACGATTAAAAAATATAATTATATTTAAAAAATGTGTATTTAATTCCATCTACCATCTTGCTTGAATTTACGTATATACGGCTTCGATATTCATACACGAAAGAAACTAGTGTTATCTTTATTTGGTGCAGCTCTTTTTGAACCCTATCGTAAATTCTTTATGATCGCAGATTTTATAAAATTTTAAATTGTACTAAAATTATGGCTAGTAATGTACTTAAAAAATACAATAGATTGAATTTAGATGATGCGGTTCGTAAAACGGCGCTAAATGAGTTAATTTTATTTTTTACAAATATATATTTATATTCATATGTGGAATTGCCAATTTGTATGCAAAATGCATCCTGCACAAAACATATAAATGTATATTTATACATATATAAAGCGGGGAAGTGGGACTAGGAAGATATTTAAGAAATTACAATGTGTCGACAATACAAAGACTGACGAACCCTGTTCTATATTTTGTCACTTTATATATCAATCCCCCAAATCTTTATAATATTTATAAGATGTTAACTTCTTTTACATTTTTATATTACTATCTTATTTAATATTCAAAATCTATAAGTACCTTTTGTTTGTGTTCAGATCTGCGCTCCTATAACGTTACCACCGAGAAACTACCCAGACATACGATAATGGGGGAATATTTGGGTGTTTACTGACTGGAAAAAAACTGTGCACACAAAATAACATAAGAAATAACTATGGAGGAGAGGGGGGGGAGGGGCTCAACACCCAATTAATCAATAACCCCAGAGTAAAATAGGCTAGCTAATCCCTAATTACTCAACCTGTAGTATTCATAGTGTTAACATACAAAAGCATAATTAATAATATAACATACTGTGATCGTGAAAGTTGTTCCTGGCTAACCTGTGAGATAATATATATTTACAATTATCCCGGAAAGGGCGGGAGACATGTACCTCAAAACCTACCCCAATGGCGTTGTGATTGCTTTTGAAATAGAAGTAGCTTTTAGATCACGCAAATGAAATGAATTATAAATATAAAATTTAAGCATTAACAATTCTTAAGAGATCCGTACTTCCTGAAATAAAAATATCTAATACTAAAATAATGAACACGGACTCATGGTTGAAAAATAAAATGTTCAAATTTAACAAATAACAAAAAATTATTTACACTAAAATATACAATTAAGAAAGATGTGTTACATGACACGCTTGCTCTAAGCAACCAATCAAACTAGTCATTATTATTCTAACATAAATCCTAAATTACTTATTATAAAATTACTAAGACACATGGGTACCAAATTGGAGAATTCAATCCCTAATTAAAATACATAAATATACATAAAACTCGTTTACAGGGAACAAAAATATACATAAAAATGACAATACCTTCTACATCTTTTGAGTAGGCGAAGACCACTCTCAGTGGGTTCAAGAACTATACTTAATCCTAAAAAGTTCGAAATTATAACGGAGCACATACAATAACTACAGTTGAGAACATCAACCTCAGCTCTTCAATCGAGCTTTTCGATACGGTTTCACTAATATAACTAGTGAACCGATAAACAATAGACCTATGCGTTTTGGTCGAGGCTAAAAGCAATTAACACCTCTGGCGAATACCTTGAGAAAACCAACTTCTCATCTCGAGAGGTACTTAGGGAGCACTTAAAAAAGCTATCTCATATGGAGAGCATCTTTCTGAATAATGATAACTGCTATAACAATACTCCATACTCTTAAATGAAATTCTCTACTAGACAATAGGGGGTGGGGCTTGAACGCCCTTTGTTCAATCAGCGAAGGCTTGCACGCCCTCCATTCAATCAGCGAACGGCATATCCGACCCCCTTTACAACGAACTCTCCTCAAAGCGCCTCATTCGGTAACTTGAGGCCATGCGGTTCCACAGGGGACCGCCCTCTTGAGGGGCACTGGAAAATGCGCACGTGGCTAGCTGAAAGTGTGTGGTCCACTTTTACGAGCAGTCGTAAATATACCAATAAATTTATTCTTGACATTATTGTCAAGGCATTGTTAGATGCTCTTCTCCTTGGAGTTGAACTAGAGATGCTTCGTAAAGTTGTAGTTGCTGTATTTTATGTCGGCCAATTATCAGCACGTGGGATATAGGCCCTAAAAGGGGTGCCTTTGTGGAGGTCTTTCTAAGGGAACCTAACCCGTATTAACGCTTGGAGAACCAAGGTTCAAAGAAAACCACGAAAACTCCGAACGATTAGGCCGACGAGCGCGATTGGGATCGAACCCAGCACCTCCCGTCTACCAGCTTCGAGAGCTTCGTAAAGATACACGTCACCTGTTTTACCTTCACTCGAAAACAACTAGAATCCTATATATATATATATATACATAACCATAACCAAATTAATAGTGATACGTTTAATACACAAGTTTATATATAAAAAAAAAACAATAATAATTCTGAACTTCACTAAATATAAATCCAGGTATATTTTATAATAAAAATGGCTTTAATCTGTAATACACGTAAATGTCGCCAGCAGTTTAAAACATCTTTTCAAAAAATCGTATTTTTTAAGATTTTTTGTTATATTAGCATCAAATTTTACTTTTTGGTCTGTTCTATACATTTCTACCATATTTTCAATTTCAATTTCCGTCTATTTTTTTCATAAAAGAGTATTTTTTTTTTCTTTGTTTACTGAATAATATTTTATCACTCAGATTACTATTTCTTTCACTCTGAAATATTATTCCTTTAAACTTTGAGACTTGATATTTGAATTTATTTTCCATGTTTATGGGAAAATTTTAAAATAATGCACTTTATGTTCTAAAATTCCCGTAAAATAGACTTTTTTGTTTAACAGAAATTCTTTTATACAGATTATCAAGATAATAACATTTTATTTGTCGACGATATCAAAAATTAAATTATGTTAATCGACATGTTATTTCTGTTAAAAGGCTTATTGCTATCTCATTTCAAACTCAAATAACAGCTAATAAAAACACTTTATACAACTTAAACATATTATCTTTTGAAAATCAATGTAAAAAAAAAATAATAATAATTATTAATTGAAGATTGTCTTATTGATGTATTTTACTTCCGATATATTTTACTTACTAACATTATAAAAACAATCTAAAAAAATTCTCCATAATAACTGTTTTTTTAAACTGAGTAACAAGTGTGTCTGGACCAGAAATTGATTAACTTTAAAAAGCAAGTATAACTGTCAGTTAGTTTTAAAAAATCAAGACGCATTATTTCTTCTTCAACCAGAACAACTGCTATAATATATATATATATATATATATATATATATATATATATATATATATATATATATGTATATATATATAGGTTTATAATTATATATATATATATATATAATTATAAACCTATGGAAAAAGAATATCTACACTGTAACGCAAAGCGATATGTGCTTTGATAAATGTAGCTCAATAACATGAGCTACAATGATGTGCTATGATAAATGTGCTATGATAAATGTCTAATAACATACTTCTACATCTGCACTTATCTGTCACCTACATATCTACATCAAAACATCTACATTTACACACGTGTACGTACTCATCTTTTGTTAATGTAATGAATATATTATTTAAAAATTATTACGATAGGTTACAGACGTAACCGGCACTCCCCGAATTTCCGTCATTACCTGTTGTTATGTTTCCCCACGGTTGACTTCGTGTTGCTTCGTGCGACGCAGGATGGAGCTGGTGAAAAATCTACGCTTGTTTTCGTGTTTCCCCCGCGGATTTATTCTACTATTCATAAATTTGTAAATATGTTTATTTTGTAAGTAAATTTGTTTTTGTGTAGTACAGTTGTGTAGTATATTAAACATTCTTTTCTAAGTAAATCTCAGACTGGAGTTTCTATTTGAAGGCCTGTGTACATTAATTAAATTGTGGAGCCTACCTCTGGAAATTGTCTGTCATAATATCTATTTGCACGCGTCAACATTTAAATAGTTATATCCAACATCAAATTAATAAAGATACATGTTAATTGAAGAATCTTCGATAGTTAGATTCTCTCTCTCTCTTTTTCTCTGCATACACACATACACACTCATATATATACAATTGCAAAACCTTTGTCGCTTTACCGCTTCGTCGGCCACGATTCCACTGTTTGTTAGAACTTGTATGGTGCAGATGCAAATTTTTGATGACATTTTTCTAGTAGAAAAGCCAATAAACTTAGCGATTGCTGATACACTGATGTCTCTTTCAAATTTTCTCAAATCTCTTTTTTCCCCATCATTAGACGAAATAAAAAAAAAATTACAAGTTATTCCGATTAAGATATAAAATTTATAAGAAAAACCAGTTTATTAGATAATGTCATATGCTGCGCAGACGAGTCGAAGTTTCTGTGAGTCATAATAATTTAAATACTCAGTGTGTAATTAGATGTGTAACTGGATTTTTTATTCATATGTATAATTGCTCTTTTAACATAAATCTTATTACACTTAAGAAATATATTGCATTTGTAAAAGTATAAATAATGTGCTTAAAAAATAATAAAAGAAAATTTCACGCACCTGCTCGTGAAAAGATTTAAGCGTACTTTCTAAAATGTAATCATTTCACAAAAAAATGATTGTCTTTTTTAAGTGTTGCAATGATTCGTTGACAGCTAAGTTTATAAAATAAATGATTTTTTAAAAAATAAATGCTTTTAATCATGTGCATTTTGACAGCAAATTGTTTTTGAAGCATTCTGGTTCAAATTCGGAATTAAAATTTAGTAAGGAAATATACTTCCCGCCTCTTTTGAATGTGTTATAGGAGTATACTAGGACTTCCGTCAGGGGCATTAGTCTGAACGATGTTACTGAGAACATTTAATAACATACTCGTGACAAGAATAGAAAATGAGATGCTATCTTTAACCCATTTATGCCTACCGTCCCATTTTTGGGACGATTCGAATTTTAACAATATTTTATAATTTTCTTCTTCTGTATAACATGAAAATTGTATGAAGTAATTGTCTATAAATGTCTTTATCTATTACCGAGAGATGACAGCATAAGATTGATATTTATTTTTATGATACATTTAAATGTAGGCCTTTTTTCGGTGTTTATATGTTTTTCATTTTTTAAGATAGCGAAATGTAAAAAGTAAGTTTATTTGTATTTTTTGTATCAAGGATCCAAATAAATAAGTCATAAACTTAGCTTGTAGACTTCATTGAAATACGTAATTTTTAAAATTGTGAAATTATATGTTCAAGCCTATTTTTTATGCATGTTTATAACGTACAAAATAAAGGGCAATAGGTGCAAATGGGGACGTATTTCTATTATCCAGTTAGGGGACAGTTATTTATGTAAAGTCCATTTCAAGATCATTTTGAAATACATTATTTTCTAGACTCATATACGATTATTCTTAATAATTCTTAGAAAGTTATTAGTCTCGGTAAAGAAATAAATATATTTTTTAATAGTTCATAAAAATATTAATTATTGTACATAATATACAATATAAAAGCTTAATTTATATAAATTCAGACAAAACATATAATTATGCATTTTCCATATATGAGTATTCCCATATTTAGTACTTTTACATTTTATAAAATAAATACAGAAATATTTTAGCGCAATTTTTTTAGCATTTTTCCAATTCATTTTGCAACAATTTAAAAATATTTTACCAATAAATTAGAGATAACAAAAATTCAGGCATAAATGGGTTAAATGAGAATACATGGCCTGTCTGAAAAGTCTAATCATCTTCAAGGTAAGCCTCTTGCGTCTCTACCACGTAGCCCACCGTTCTTTCCACTGCAGAAAATACTTCTAGAAGGCTTTTTTTGAAATGGTGTTTAACCCCGCCTTCGCATTCTGTATATTTCATCTCTTCTGTCAAAATGGGATTGTTTCAATGGCGCCTTCAATTTCAGAAGCAACCACAATTCACAAGGAGCCATGTCTTAAGAGTACAGAATTTGGTTAACGACCGGAATTCCATATTTTAAAGAAAATGAGTTAAAACTGGTGTGAAAGAATAAGAACAAAAAATCTTCTTAAAACACCATCAAAATTTTTTAAATGCGCTAGGCCTATCGAAAGATCTGAGTCTTTCTTTGCCAGGCACAAAGAAGACGCGCTTCTTCTATGAAAGCAGCAGCAAGACTCAAGATTATAAGAAGCAAGACTATGTCTTGCTACAGCTTCACAGTTCGTGTCACAGCTTCATGTCTTGCTACAGCTTTACAGCTTCACAGGCACGTCTTCTTTGCGCCTGACGAAGAAATACTCATACCTTTCGAAAGACCTAGCGCATTTAAAAATTTTTGATGGTGTTTTAAGAAGATTTTTTGTTCTTATTCCATATTTTGTCAAGAAAGTCTGCACCAGGTGCGATGTATGAGCTTGCAAATAGATGAATCTTATGACTCCTGATGAATATTACGAATCGTTTTGCTTTGAGAATCACCAAGTTTTGACAAAATTTGATGCAGTACCTTTCTTCAACCCGTTCAGTCATCAGGAAATAAATCAAAATCCGACAGCTCCTCACTCGACGGCCAGCAGGCAACGACTGGCTCACTGGATTGGTGGAAAAAATTGAGGCATGCGCATTAAGCTGTCTCCTTCCAAAGTGCACAAGGGCGCAGCCTTAAGATTATTATTGCGCGCAGAAAAAATAAAAGTCTGATACTTATCAGACACAACTCGTATACTGACACAAATTCAAATGAAAACGAACAAACTGAATGGTAGAATTGCAAAATACTCTATAGAATATACACTGTTAAATAATGGCTAAGCAAACCTGCAAGACAGCCGTCCATGGGTATAAAATTGGGAGTGCGGAATACATTAAAATTAATAGAGAAAATAAAACACAAAAATATCTTGTATCGGAATTTGTACTCCTTGAAATGATGTCAAAAACATAAACAGACGCTCCACACTTACCTCTGTTTTGGGCCTTGGCCAGAGACAGAAAAGCCTAGAGAAGGAACATTTTGACAAGCACTTTCGGGCAAGAAATCCGCTGTTTCATACCGACATTTATTTAATATTTAAACAGTTTATTCAATGGTAGATGAATAGCTACCCGTTTTGTTTCATTTAAATTGCATGTTTTTTTTCTTGGGGGGGGGGGGGGGTGTATATAGTATTACTAAGTATTTAAAGTTTCTATACCTAACAATGCAAATTGATGATATTTTAGAACACTTTCTGTTCATTTCAAAATTTTTCATATTCAAATTTTCTAAGCCATTCTAAGAGATCATTTACATCTTAAAATTATCCCTACAAAAATTTCCAACCCGATAAAATGTTTTTAGGTCAGCAGTAGCACAGAAAAAAATCGAAGGTTTTTGTTCCTATATCATTTTACATAGCGAAATTTTTAGAAATTGTTCTATTTCGAGTATGTTTGTCTTAAAAGCAACATTCATGTCAATTTTCATTTTTATATGCCTAATAATTAATTTTCTTGCCTGAACAGTATGACTCAATTTGCAGTTTGAGTTCTTTCTATAACGGGCATTTACATCTTATAAGTTACTACCATACCAAATAGTTTCTAAACCCAACAGTATCACAAAAGTTGCAGACTAGATCTTTTTTTTTATAGAGCACCCTTTTAATTTTTGTTTTTATTTATTTACTTATTTATTTATTTAACTGATTGGCATTTACGTCTTAAAAGTTACAACCATGAGAAATTTCTAAATTTCTTTCTCTAACAATTACAAATAAATGGGGATTTAGAAGCTTTCTAGAACATTTTACGTTTATTGCTCACTTTAAAATTTCGAAACTTTTAGAAAGCGTCCATAACGAGTATTTACATCTTAAAAGTAACCACCACACAAAATTTCAAATTTCTATCCCAAACAATATGACAGAATTCGCAATTTTAGAACTTTTTTGCTCCTCCACACTTGAAAATTGTTGTACCGACATAAAATATAGTCTTTGTTGGAACAGAAATGGTCACCAGCATTTTCAATCCAATATTAGGTAGCTTTCATTACAAAAAGCTACCTATTGCAGCCGTCCGGAGGAAAGCGATTTCAAAAAATTTTGGTATATTTTCATCGATCATGACCCCCAGACCCCGAAACCACCCTCCGTTCAAAATTGATATATATATATATATATATATATATATATATATATATATATATATATATATATATATATATCAATATATATATATATATATATAACCATTAATTAAACATAACCTTCCACCGTCAAATATTATGAATTAAAGCTTATATATATCTGACCTATGTCACACTGTAACTGTCGTATTTATGAACCGATTTGGATGTAATTCGGTGTGCACATAGTACATACTAATGTCTCGACTGAGTTCGTTGGCCAGCTTCATCCGCCATTTTGTTTCAAAATGGCGGTCATTTAAAAATTTAAAAAAAATTAAAATTTGAAATGGGGTACCAACAAATTGAAAAGGGAAAAATATTTTTTTCTTATGTATTTGACCTTTATACAAAGACTCCGGAGCAGTTTTTGTTTCGTCTATATCTTAAAAAATGGCTGAGTTATAGCATTTTAAATTTCTAGCGTGGCTGACATTTTGAAACGTCCTGAACTTTGTCACGCGATAAAAGGCGTATTTATGAACCGATTTGGATGTAACTTCGTTTATACATAGTACATACCAATATCTCGACCGAGTTCGTTGGCCAGCTTCCTCCGCCATCTTGTTTAAAAATGGCGGCCATTTAAATTTTTAAGAAAAATTTAAATTTGAAATGTGGTACCAAAAAATTGAAAATTGAAAAAATATTTTTTTCTTATGTGTTTGACCTTGATAAAAAGATTCGGAAGCAGTTTTTGTTTTGTGTATATCTTAAAAAATGGCTGAGTTATAGCATTTTGAATTTCTAGCGTGGCTGACATTTTGAAACGTCCTGATTTTTGTCACGTGATAACAGACGTATTTATGAACCGATTTGGGTGTACCTTGGTGTGCACATAGTACTTACAAATATCTCAACCGAGTTCGTTGGCCAGCTTCATCCGCCATCTTGTTTCAAAATGGTGGCCATTTAAAAAAATTCAAAAATTTAAAATTTAAAATGAGATACCAAAAAATGGGAAAATGAAAAAGATTTTTTTCGTATGTGTTTGACCTTAATACAAAGATTCCGGAACAGGTTTTGTTTTGTCTATATCTAAAAAAAATGGCTGAGTTATAGCATTTTGAATTTCTATTGTGACTGACATTTTAAAATGACCTGATTTTTTGTCACGCGATAACAGGCGTATTTATGAACCGATTTGGATGTAACTTGGTCTGTACATAGTACACACCAATGTCTCGACCGAGTTCGATGGCCAGCTTCATTCGCCATCTTGTTTCAAAAGGGTTGCTATTTCTAAAAAAATTTAATTTAAAATTTAAAATGAGGTATTAAAAAATTGGAAAATGAAAAAGATTTTTTTTATGTGTTTGGCCTTGATACAAAGATTCTGGAGCAGTTTTTGTTTCTGAAAACTTGTTCTTTTGTTTATATCTTAAAAAATGGTTGAATTATAGCACTTTGAATTTCTAGCATGGCTAACACTTTGAAACGATCTTGTATTTGTCACGCGATAACACACGTATTCGCCTATTTCGATGGAAGAAGGCATGTGGATAGTATACATCAATATCTCGACCAAGTTCGCTTGCCAGCTTCATCGGCCATCTTGTTTCAAAATGGCGGCCATTAAATAAAAAAAAAATTATATTTAAAGTGAGGTGCAAAAAAATTAGAAATTGAAAAAGGTTTCTTTCTTAAGTATTTTGACCTTGATATAAGGATTCAGGAGCATTTTTTGTTTGTCTTTATCTTAAAGAATGGCTCAGATATAGCCGTTTCAATTTCTAATGTGGGTGACATTTTGAAAAATCTGATTTTTTGCCTGCGACAGCATTCGTATATATCAACCGATTCCGATGTGAGTGAGCATGTGCACAGCAATTACTAAGGTCTCGACGAAGTTCACTGGTTAGCCTCATCCACCATGTTGTCTTAAATTGGCAGGCACTTTAAGAAATCGCCGAATTTGGGAGCCAAATATAAGTTACTTTAAATAAAAGCAGCTTTGATAAAGCTGACTAATTTTGCGAAATTCTCATTCATAATGATTTAGTAATGATAAAAATTAGTATTGAATCTCCTAAATTCGGTTTCCACTAAATTGAGCTTCGTGTGTTTGAATAATATAAGTTGGCTTTTTTAAAATAAGGAATATGAAAGCTACGTCTTCCTCCCGGCACTGGCCGGAAGGACTTTATATTTAATCGTCGAGGTATTTTCAGAGATCCCACCCCACAAACACAAACTTTATTGCTTTATAATATTAGAATACACGTAGATACAGGAGCCGTTTATCTTTTATTATATCTAAAAAAAAAATAATTTACCTAATACGTGTTAGCTGATGCATTTTATAAAATGCATGCATAAACCAGTTTAATACATATGCAATTTTATTTTTATTGTCGTTTATATCATTTGGCAAAAACAACCCACTTTCTTAAACATGAATTCGGTCAAACTTTTTAAAGAAGCTGTCAGGCCCATATAACAGCTAAGTATCGTGAAGGGTATTAGACACATGTTAATAAGGCACTTAGCCGGATACCGGAGATAAAGTGTGGTTGTATGCTCAAACTAAATTTTATATCACTATTATAACTCTCATACCGTTATAAGAATATTGTAGTTAGTATTACTCTTGTTCGACGGCAAACTTACCTATTTATCTGAATGCGGATTATTGCATATTTATCATGTATGAAGAGTGGCTATAACATATTCATTTCATTTCGCATATTACGTACCAATTGCAATATTAATACTTTTATGTTAGCCGAGAGCAGATGAGGAATTGGCAAAAAATTTCCCATACCATATTCATATTGCTTTTATTTAATTTAAAACGCAAACCTTCTATTCGTTTGATTTAAAATACATGATTTTAACTGATTTCATGGTACTTTTCCAATAATACTTTGGCTTTTTTTTTTTTTTTTTTTTTTTTTTTTTTTTACTCGATGTAGTTTAGGCTTATAGATGATATGAACAATGAACAGCTATGTAAACAAACTTGTTGAACCTTTCTGCTTATTTTTACATATAAATTTAAACATTGTATATATATATATAATAAAATTATTACTATTCATGTACAAGTTACTTCTGTTTGTATGTGGAATTGGGTAAATGGCTTGTTTACACTTAATAAATTGCATAAATGTTTAAAGAAATGCATGGGGATATCAAACAATTGATAAGTTGCCAGAAAATATGCATTAAAAGTTCACTTGTCTCGCCAAACTCATCTTCTCTACCCCACCAAAGGCCCCCTACACTGGAAAAAGAACGAATTTCTTTAAAAATGCTAACACGGAGAAAAAAGAAGAAGAACAAGAAATAATCAAGTCAAAATATTTTATTTAATCCTTAAATAATTGTTCCTAATTTGCACACGCGAAATATAAGAGATGTTATTAGCTTTTTTAAAAAATGTGTTACAGAGATTACCACAAAATATCAAACACTGAGTTATTTTTGCTTTTTTTCTTTTAAATAGAAAGAAAATCAAGATTTATTTTCCTGTTTAAATAGGTTTTATCATATTTTAATATTAGTGCGCTGTAATCCGGTTTTATACGAAAACTTCCAGTTGGTGAAAATGATGTACACTGAATTTCCATGACATATGTAGATAAATTGCGCTTTTTAATCAGTTTTTTAATATAATTTTTTAACGAATTGGAACTTCTTTTTTTATAGTATGTGCATCAGTAGATTACCCTCACAGATACATTCTGGTACAATCAGAAACGAAATCCGACAAACATTTTTTGAGTTATGCTTGATAAAAGGTTTTAATATCCATAGTAGCTCTATATGACCAGAAAGTAATATTGCGCTGTGTATTAGTCTTTGTTTCGCTCAAGCAATAATTATAATTTTAGAATTTGAATAATTTATCTCGTTGTATGAGGATTTCTCAAGGCCGTTTGTGAAGGCTTTTAAAAAAAAATCGGAAGAAATCGTTAAGATTAAAGGATTTATACCCAAAATAATTACTATATATTCGAAAACTCTTTTTCCATTTTCTCTGCAAAAGTCTGCGTAGAATATCAAATACTCAGTGTAGAATTAAATACCAAATTAATGAATGATATGTCCATTTATGTAGAACTGAGGCAAATGTTTCCAAAATAGTAATGTGTCGTAAAATATTGCATAAATTATTAACTTGATGTTGTGGAAAATATATATATATATATATAATATGTAAAATTTCTAATTTAATAAAAATTATTTCTGAAAATTGCTAATAAATTATTCATACCTGCCAAAGTAGCTTCGACATCATTGTTTTAAAGCGGAGTAATACCACTTTAAATACCATTTCACAGGATCTATATTTACAGAGTGTGTAAAAACTATAAGGACAGCAAAAATTTTGATAAATTGAAAATGCGACAAGTGAAATGGCAATTTAATGTTGATCATAAAGTGAAAATACTAATATAAAATTCAACAGAATGTATCTGTGTCTTTTTTATTGCGAAAAAATCATAATTATGCAAAAAAGCGCTATTTTTGACTGTGTAAAAACTTTAAGGACACCTGTATTTTGTTTATAGAAACGGTATATATAATTATTATTAAGGACCTGCCGAAACCGAAACCGAAACCGAATTTTGGAGATCTTCCTATTTTCGGCCGAATACGAAAACGAATATGTCCAAAAACTTTTTTAAAGTAATTAAATTGTATGTATTATAGTAATTAATAAATACATAAATATATTATTAATTAATTACACGTACTTATTAAATATGCATAATAATTAATTAATTATGCGTAAGTAGTATATAGGGGGTCCTTTGGCACACTTTTTATATTCCACTAAATGCAAATATTTAACGATTTTTGTAAGATTTTGCTCAAAAAATTTGACTGTTAAAATATTGGGGCTGTAACGATTTTATAACGATTTATCGAGCAAATGATGATAAAAATTGCATTGTGTGGATATTTTTATTTTTTCAACTAAATTATGTAAAGAAGAAGTTTTAAGAAAGGGTTATAGAATAAACAATCAAAATTATTACAGTGATGAAAAATTTTGCCTGACGCACTTTCTTAATAGTCTACGAAATGCTAATAAACAACCTTCCTCTAGGATAATATTGATAGGAATAAGAAAAGCAAAGAGCTGCGTTGTATAATAAGTTATCGGCATTATAACCAATCCTAAAATCTTTAGTTGCATTAAAAGCTATAGAATAGTATAAGTTATTATTTCCTGGAATATAAATATCGAACCATTCTTTTGTTTCGGGTATTAAATTCCAATTGTCATCACATTTACTTTCTATCCAAAAATAAACACCAGGTTGAGAAAATTTAGAGGTTTGATCCATTTTGTATATTTTAGCTGTGAAAGTTAATTTTATTGTATCATTGAACCTATGAAATATAGTATAATTATTAGAGTTATCGGTGCTATGATTTGTAATAACGGGGTCAAATTTAAAATAATGAAAGGTAGGCGAAAGACAATTAAACAGTAAAGTACTTATGACAAAATATTGTAACATTTATTTAGAAAAAAATTGGACGTCAAATAAAGGATATAATCCTTCGGCTTAAAATTGAAATGTTAATTAAAAACCGTTGATATATGATATCCATTCCCAGTCAACTTTATCATTAAATTCTTTTAAAAAATCTTCGGATAAGACCTGATGATAGGAGATCCCTTCCCAGTCAACTTTATTTTGAAATTCTCTAATAAAATCTTCGGATAATGTCTGATGAAATGATATACACCGCCACTCAACTTTATTTTGAAATTCTCTAATAAAATTTTCTGATAATTTTTCATTCTGTGATATACAATTCCAATTAAGTTTATCCTTAAATTTTCTTATAAATTCAATGGGCAATTTCATAATATTTTTACTTAAATGAAGATCAATTTTATTCATATATAATGAAATAAATGTATGAAATGTTTTATGATGGGATAAATTGATAAATAAATCTTTATATTTATGAATTATAATATCGTCTAATCTTTGAGCCGACCCCATTTATATAGAAGCATTTTTATAAACACTTTTATTTTTCGTCTTTATTTAAAAGCAGTCGCAATTCATTAATAAATCGTATTAAAATATTTTTTAATTCCAAAACTTGATCTATTAATCTTTCTCTATGAGGTTCTTCTTCTTCATAATAATGGCCAAATTTTTTATTTAATTCACCAAGTTGAACGGAAAGTATTTTTTTCCATCTATCGTTATAAAAATTATCTGGTAATTGATCAAACTTATATTCAATGAGATTGCAAAAATCGAGTTTATGCATATATTTTTCTAAAAACCTTTCACCAAATGTTTGAAAGCGTGCTATTAGCAGCCAATTCAAACCTTCTTCCAATGTACACATTGTGTTTTCTGAAAGTTTTTGGAACCTGGATACTTTATGTAAATCTAATTTTTCATGATATTTTTGAATAAATTCGTCACTTAAGGTTTGATATTGAGATATAACAACCCAATTTATATAATTCGAATGTTTTAATATAAATTCTTCAGACAGCTTTTGATTTTTAGAAACTAAATTCCAATCAAATTCATCTTTGTATTTTTCGATAAACTCTTCGGAAAGTGTTTGAAAAATGCATATAACATTCCATTCAACATAATCTATGAGTTCTTCCATAAAACATTCGGATAATATTGAATATCTACAAACTAACTTCCAATTGAGTTGATCCTTCAAATTTCGTAGGACATCTTCGGATAAATTTTTAGTTTTAGAAAATTCGTCCCAGTTGATATCCATTTAATAATGAAATATTTTTAAAAGGGGATTTTTTCAATATGAATATAAGGTTTTAAAGTGACTGGAAAGTTTTTACTTTTGGATTTTATCCAGAATGTAATGATGTCCCCGCGTTTTCCATTAACAAAACAAGTTTCATATTTATCACTTGTTTCTCTGTATAAAATTTTTTTATCTTCGATTTTAAGTTCTATCTCTATATCCACATTTCTTCCTATTAAACTATTATCTATTAAATATATAGTAATTTTGATATGCATATCTGTAGATAATCGCATTTCTTGATCCAGTAATTTAGAACTTATCAAGTCGAAATTTACTTTTTTAAATTCTTTTCCTGTAAAAGTCTGAAAATCCTTCACTGTAACCCAGATATCTTTATTGTCTACATATATTTTATTGACTATGTCTTTATCGTTTTCGGGTTCCGAAACATTCGTAATTATTTTATTTTTTGCATCAAATTTATCATTTTCTAGTATTAACGCATTTTTTTCTAAATATCGTTTATTCACAACATTTTTATCATCTTTCGGATCTGCGACATTTCCTATTCTTTTTCCTTTAGCGTCAAAAGATTTTCCATCGATTAGATGTAAAGTGTTTTCATCCAATTCTTTAATTCTCTTACCAGTTTCTTCAGCGAAGGTTAAAAAATTACTATCGTAATTAGTATTATTTTTTTCTATAAAATCTCTTAATTGGAAATGATTATTCTCTATTTTATTCAAAACGAAACTTTTAGTAGTTAAATCTAAATCATCGATTGGATCTGAAGCATTTTTTAATATCTTATTTTCCATATCGTAATGACCATCGTCCGTTAATTTAAAACCTATACCGGGGGGTCCGATAGGGCCTTTTCGCACTGGATTATCATACGGTGGATAATAAACAGCCATTTATAAAGACTAAAAAATGTTATTCTCCTAACGTTTTAATCATAGTAATTTCTTTTTTATTCATATTTAATATACATTTCTTACTTACTTCTAAAATATAGTAAAATACATATTCTTTGGTTGTTTCTTTTTCTAATTTCCAATTGAATTCTATTCTCAAATTTTCAAGAGTGGTGTAGTTTACATGATTTGACAAATCAAAATGAATTACAGGATATAATTTACCAAAATCTGAATAATTTACCATACATCCGGTTTCTGTGTTTAGATTATTGAGACCTGATTCCAGAAAAGATTCATATAACCTATTATATTCCTTTTTACCAAAATCCATCGTATATCGCTCTGCTGGTAACGGCGATCTGTTAATCATCAACCAACATTCGATCATATCCAAATTATCAAATATCATATTATTTTTTTTAGGATTTTCATTTCTGTCGAAATATTGCGGTATTACAAATAATCTTAAAACTTCATCGGATGTAGCAGATATAGAATCGGAACCACTTTTATATTTATTAATAGGACTAGATCTGTTAATTTCATACTGATTCCAGTTTATTTCTATATCCGTATTAGATAATTTTAATTCATTATAGAGAATCTCCGCACCATTTTTAAAGTCGACGTATCTCACCCACAGCGCTATGTCTTCAATTTCTACTTTATAATCTGGATTTGCAGCGTCTGTGTAAATCATATTTCTGCTATCGTCTCTTTGGAATTCCAGTCTTATTATGAAACCAGAAATGGCTTTTTTATATTCTGCGACGAAATCAAAAATTTCCTTTAAAGGCGTCCATGTTGTAACTGAATTACTATTTTTCGACAATTCCCATCTTTTTTTAAATCCTTTATTGTAGTTTTCATTTTTTACAATTTTTAATTTACTGACGACATCTGTTACAGGGGTTGTAGCAATTATCGTACCATCGCTTTGAAGTAAACTTTTATTTCTATCAGTACTATCACTGGTATCTGGGTAAAAACCTATATTGGTGGCTTCTGATGTTGAATAATCTCTGGTATAATCCTTAAGTCTCTTAACCTGTAGAATGTAGGAGTGATAGTCTCCAACTGATTCGATTATTTGTTTACCTATCTGAAGTTTTACGCCTTTCATAGAACACACAGCTGCGACATTATCATCGTTTATAGATGCACCACTGGATTTTATAATTTTCCACTTTGTCTCAAGGTAACTCTCCGATAATGAAATAGGATCATTTGTATCGGTAATTTCGAAATGAAACGTAGTATTTTCTTTTTTGTCATTATGGCTTGTACTAGGCAATCTTATTTTTTTTAATTCGCTACTTTTTATATCGTTATTATAATAATAATGAGTATCTCTTAGATCATAAATTTTTTCCATTTATTTAGGAAGAATTTTTAGACCTGTTCCTTTCATCTTTTTTGAAAATATTTCATTCAATATGTCAGCATCACTCAATCTGTCAACTACTGTTTTTTCATTCAAATCTACTTTTTTGGATTTAAAAAATCCTTTTCCTTGAATTCTTTTACTTTTCCTATATAATCTGTGTTGATTCATTTATTTATTGAGAAAATTTAGTTAATATCAGTTGATATATTTTTTCAACATAATCTTCTTTTTCCTCTACGACTCTAAAATTATACTCAATTAAACCTTTATTTAAATCAATTAATTCACCATTTTGATTCGTAACTCTCATCCTTATTCTACGAATTGAATCCCTATTCACAGGATAATATATTAAATTATTGAATTCTTTCGAAATGATAACACCCGGTACATCCCTCGGTGTAAAAGAATAAATAACTTCTGAATTATTCTGGTTGATTAACGATCCATTAACTACATCAGAATGAATATATATAATGTCGTTTCCGTTTGTTATATCTGCTATATTTTCACCTTCTATTACAGTCTCTTCATCATGACTTTCGTAAACTTTTTTTTCAAAGCCTATTAACTTATGAAAATCGCTTTTTGTTAAGTCGATATTCCAACCTTTACTTAATTTAATAAGCATTCTCAGTCTAGATTGTATTCTACCAAATTTTACCGGAGGATCGTCTGAACCAAACGCTTTCATTACATCTATATTTAAATCTTCAACATTTTTATTACCATAAGGAATAGTGATAGATTTAACATTATTCTCATCTGTGTATACGTCAAACGTATTAGTTTTATCTGTTATGTTAAACCATGAAACTGTCATAGTAAAAGACTGCAATGCTAATTTTTTTAATTTAAGAGGTTTAGGAAATTCAACAGTGAAATCCTCTGATTTTTCATGAATTTTTGGTTTCAGTTTGATCATTTATTAGACAGAAAAAATCTTTAAAGATGAAAAACAAGCTCTTCGTTATAATCGCTAGGCTGTTGAGTAAATGAGTTAAGTACACATTCTGGACAATTACCGTTATTTCTTTCCTTTATATATTTCATACAAAATAATCCACATTTGACAGAAGTAGGTTTTTGTAAAAAACTATCATTGTGAGCTATATTGACTTTTTTATTGGACAGTTTAAGAAATTTCATAATATTTTCAGGAATATATTTTTCTTTGAGTTTAATATTTTTATATATATATTCACCGAAAGGATCGAAATATTCTACATAATTATATTTCGGGTCATTATAATAAGAAACCCAATGTGTTCCAGAACCAGTCGAAATATCTAAATTAATAATACCGCTTTCAAAATTTCCAATCTTTTTAGGGAGTAAATCGGAGGTAAAAATACCTCTGAATCCTTTTTCATCTTTCATATTTTCCTTAATCGTTTTATCCGATATACCTAATTTTGTTATCGGGATTTTTTTTTTTTAGACAGAGAAGCTGACTTTTTTTTAAGACCAGATCCTTTGTTTTCCCAAGGTTGAAAAACTCCAGATCCTGAAATTTTATCCAGGATTTTTTTAGTCCCCCAACCTGCTGCACCACTCGCAGCACCGAGCCCCAGGGATGTTAAAATAGGAATTAAAAAAGGTAAAAATCCACCGTTTTTATCTAATTGAGTTTTGCTTATATTTATTCTTTTACCTTTACTAATCTGATTAATCTGTGTTTTAGTTAAATACATTTCATAATTGGGAGTTTTAGAATTGTCTATCTGCAGTGTCAGTTCTTCTTTTTTTCTGAGAGCAGATTTCAATTTATTAATCTGTCCGTCACTCAAATGAATCTTCTTTTTTACATAACTCATTTATTAGGCAGCAAAAAGCTGACGCTTTCAAAGAAGAAATTGATTGTATAATCGTTCTTTATCTCCGTTAGTTATTTTTTTAGTTTTAATAAGTTTGTCTATTAGCAGTTTGACTTCATTTTTTAATTTTTTCGACTTGCTACCTTGACATCTTTTATCAATTAATTCAGATAATAAATCTAAACCTTTACTGACTTTCATTACTTCGCTACCTCGAATTGTAGTTAATCTAGCCAGATATTTTTGTAGCTCATCTTCTTTATACTTAACAACTTTTAATTCATCCTTTTTCTGACTTAATTCCTCCTCTGAAAGATTTTTAGCCCTCGTAATTGTACTTTGTAAGTTGCCTTTTTTCCTCGATAATTCTTCTTTTAACTCCTTAGCCTTTGCATACATTTCATCTAATTTTACTTTATTGTCTAGGAGTTTCGAAGGTCTGTATAATTTTTCAGTTATTAAATAATCTGTATCTAAATACTGATCAACATTATAAATAAGCGACGGTTCTTTATATAATTCTTTGACATCTTCGATCGCTTCAGGAATAATTCTAGATGATTCTGCAATAGGCTGTAAAGATATATTTAATTCGTCCAATTTATCACTGATAGATTTAATATTTTCTTTTCTACTTTTATCCTGTTCTTCTAATTTTTTAGTGACAGGTTTATGAAATTCAGTTAGACTTTTGTCTATACCTAGCTTTCTATCACGCTGTGCTTCATTATTTTTTCTAATATCTGCTTGTAATTTGACAAGTTTTATTGCATTTTTTAATTCTTCTTTTTGTTTCTTATTTCGATCTTTTTCTAAATCGTTTATTTTATCCATTTATATAGTTTTAAATTAGAAGCGACAGCTTCGCCGTCTATTTTTACTGACAGCTAATTAGAAGCGATAATGTTTTTACTGACAGCTAATATGCTTTTACAGGCAGTAACATTAGAAAGCGTCAGCTTTTCGCTGTCTAATAAATGATTAAAATTAAAGATTACACAGAACCGGAAGAATTGCCTGACCCTAAACAACATCGTTTTTTACCCAGACATCCTTTCAGATTATTAATAATTGGCCCATCAGGTTGTGGAAAGACAAATTTACTAATAAATTTATTAAACGGTTTTGAGAATCCTAGTAATTTAAGATTAGATTTCGACGCTTTATATTTATGCGCAAAAGATATTTCCGAGCCAAAGTATTCTAAATTGCAAGAAAATTATACACAGTTTGAAGGTGTTGAAAGAGACGATATTATAAAATGTAAAAAAATAAGTAAAAATAAAAGAAGCGAATTATTAAAATTGTATGATAAATATAAAAAGAATGTATTATTTTCTTCAGATTTGAGTGAATTTATTACTGTCGACGATCTAGATTCCTCTGAAAAAAATCTTGTTGTGTTTGACGATTGTGTTACAGAGAAAGACCAGAAAGTTATAGAGGATTTGTTTATAAGAGGTCGAAAGAAAAATGCATCCATTATTTATTTAACGCAGTCTTATTACTCAACTCCTATAAATATTAGAAAAAATTGTAATTACTTCATATTTTTTAAGCTACAGCCTAGGGAAATCAATCAGATAATCAGAGAAATAGACGGAAATCTAACGAAAAAAGAATTTCTAGAAAAATATAATTCTTGTAAGGGTAACTTCTTTATGTTAGATTTAGTAAATTCTGAAATGAGATACCGAAAAAATTTTGAACCTACATAAATGGAAGAATATTTAGAAAAGAGATTATATGTTTATCGGAAAAGTTACAATTTGTATCAAAAGATAAGTATTTCCTTAACTGTTAGCAAATTTATGCTAAGTGCTTCGGGATTATCAGCTTTTGTATTAATACCACTGGCTGCTTTGAGTTTGACTGTTGGAATTGTAGAAGTCATTGAGAAATCTTTAAATATTTTGGAACGAAAAGAAGAATACAAGCAATGTTATAATTTTTATAAACAACTGTTAAATTTGTTGAAAGCTAAAAAAATTTCAGAAGAAGAAGTGTATGTTAGAGAACAAGATTTTATAAATAATTTAGTATATTTCCCAATCGAAAAGTATGTGAAAAAAGTACAGTTGAATGGATATAAATATTCTTCTTAGAAAGCGTCAACTTTTTGCTGTCTAATAAATGAGTTGTAAAAGTAAAAAAATTGTTGTTACGTCTTTAACTAAAAAGGGTAATTTTAAAGGTGGGTGTTTAAAATGTGGACAAACTGGATCGGGTTTTCTGAATAAAGTCATTAGTAATTTACCTTTTGAAATGCATTTACCTAATCATAACTTCACAGGCCCGGGGACACAATTATTATGGGGGAAAACGCGATTAAATCCAGATTTAACGTATAAAAATTCGTCTAAACCTGTTAACCGAGTGGATGAAATTGCATATAAGCATGACAAATGTTATTTAGAAAATAAAGATACAAAAAGTAGAAATGAAGTATGCGATAAGAATATGATTGATGAATTAGATAATATTCAAAATCCTACGATTAGAGAAAGAATTGAAAGAGGAATTGTAAAACCGATTATTAAAGCTAAAAAATCTTTTGGTATGGGATCTATAAATACAAAGATCTATTGTTTAAAATGTAAAAACCACACAGAAACTAAAGATGTTAAAAATGCAATTTCTAAAAATAACAGACCGATACTGAAAGGTATTTGTCTAGATTGTGGTTCTAAAAAGAGTGTTTTTTTAGGAAAACCTTAGGGATGAAAGATCCTAAAAGTATCTTAGAAAAAATATATTATCATCCTGAAAGGGGTTATTGTGGTATCAATGAATTAAAACGAAAAACAGGTTTCAGTCAAAAGCAAATTACAGATTTTTTACACAGCCAAGATGTTTATACCAGACATAAGCCTTTAATTCGTAAATTTAAACGAAGACGCATTTATGTCAGTCATATCGATGATCAATGGCAAGCAGATTTATTGTTTATCAAACCTTTTAGTAAATATAATAACGGAACTAATTACTTATTGACAGTGATAGATATATTTAGTAAATTCGCGTATGCTATTCCGATAAAGAGAAAAACTGGTGAAGAAGTAACTCAAGCATTTAAAAAGATATTTAAAGAAAGAATTCCTGAAAGATTACAAAGTGATAAAGGAACCGAATTTGTAAATAAATGGACTTTAAAATTATTTAAAGATCATAATATTCAGTGGTTTACAACTGAAAATGTTGAAATAAAATGTTCTGTAGTCGAACGATTTAACAGAACAATTAATAAAAAAATTAGAACCTATCTAGCGGCCAACAATACTAAAAGATATATAGATGTTTTGGACCAATTAGTTAAAAATTATAATAATACCTGGCATAGGTCTATCAAAATGACGCCTAGCGAAGCGAGTAGAGAAGAAAACGAATCTGAAGTTTATAAAAATTTATACGAAGAAAAAATAATAAGAAAACCGAAATTCAAGGTTGGCGATAGAATAAGAATTTCGAAATACCAGACTGCTTTCACCCGCGGATACCAGCCTACTTTTACTGAAGAAATTTTCATCGTTTCAGAAATATTAAACACTGACCCAATTACTTATAGAATAACGGATTTGAATGGCGACGAAATAAAAGGAACTTATTATGAACCGGAATTAGTTAAATATAATCAGAAAGATAAAACGTTTAAAATTGAAAAAATAATAAAAAAGAAAGGCAATAAATGTCTAGTTAAATGGTTAGGTTATTCCGACGAATTTAACTCTTGGGTTGATGAAAAAGATATCAAGTCAATTTAGAAATCCGTATTAAAATATCAACAAATATTAAATTATAAACATGTTAAATTATCAAATAATCAAGTATTAAAATATAATCATGCTAAAATATCAAAATTATCTACTTTTAAAATAATCGTATCTATATAATATAAATTTTCTTTAATTCTGTTAAACAAATTAGCTAATTTCCAGAGGCCTTTAAATTATTTTGTTACAGCATAATAATCTTCCTAGTTCGTTAATAAAACAAGTCCATACTTAAAATTATTCATGCAGAAATTACTTTTCTTTTATATTTTCAGAAATTATTCAGTTTAAAAAAAGTAAATGAATGGCTCTGCTTTAAGTAACTTTTAGCATTTTAATTTTAAAAATTTCTATGATTTTATAAATAAAAAATAATATCTAGTTTTAATAATCATTAATATATATTTTTTATTATTCTGAATATCATTATCAAGTTCGAACGGTCGAAAAATATGTTTTTAAATACTCCGTAAGAACAGTGTAACTTAATATATTTATCTTTTTTCAGGAAGGCCAGCTGACCTCTAAACGGAGTTGAATTTGGAGCGCGCATCAACGAACGAACTCTCTTGACAAAAAATGTACTTAGAAGAAAGTGACGTATGCTATTACGTCTTCGGTAGAAAAAACGTTTCTCTATCTACTTTGAGTGAGGAAGTGAAATGCATTGCAAGAAATAAGTTTAAATAAATGAATTGCGACTTTTTTGAAAACGTTTTAATAGATGATTCGGATTCTGACTCAATGGAGTCTTTTGATAAAGAAAAAAAATGTCAAATACCCGAAAAATATCTCAAAATTTATGATCAAATGATTCGAAATTATATACGATTCGGATAATGATTGTTATTTTCCATATAAAAATATAGATGTTTTTTTATGCCAAAGACGCAAATCCAGAAATAGTCGCTTTAACGCATTGAAATGGAAATTTAAGTTAAATATTACATATGAAGCTGAAGAAATGTTTTATAAATTTTTAGATTTTGCGTACTATAAAAAGTCGATAAATTATTTGTATTTCATTAAAAAAATATTAGATTATTGTAAAATAGAAAATAATTTGAAAATAAAATTTAATATAAAAAACGAAGACATTTGGAATACCTTTATAAAATTTATTTTCTAATAAATGGAGATGTCTAAAGTTTGCAAGCATTGTCAGATGACTAAACCATTAGATCAATTTTATAATAGATTTCGATATGGAAAAACAGAACATTACGCTAATTGCAAAACTTGCCATTTAGCTATTAAAAATAAAAAAATTGAATGCGAATGTAGTAAAACTTACACTTTAGCTCATAAAAAGAGACATTTAAGAAGCGATTATCACATAAAAAGAACGTCAAAATAAGTTTAGGATGTTGTGTTTTAAATTGAACGTATTTTTTAGTTGAAAGTATTATATTGAATGTTGCATTTTAGTTGAAAATATTATATTCAATGTTTTAAATTGAACGTATTTTTTTAGTTGAAAGTATTATATTGAATGTTGCATTTTACTTGAAAATATTATATTCAATGTTGTGTTTTAAATTGAACGTATTTTTTAGTTGAAAATATTATATTGAATGTTGCATTTTCAGAAATTATTCAATTGGACCTTGATAGTTTCAAAATTAGAATCGTGGGGAAAAAGTGTTTATAAAATTTCTTCTATATAAATGGAGGAAACTCTAAGATTGATATCTGTTTCAAAAATACATATTTCAAAATTAAGGCAGGTCGTAAAACTTTTAAATATAAATCAACCCCAACGATGTAAAAAAGATGACTTAATTAGATTGATACTGGGATATATAAAAGAAACTGGGAAATATAAATACGTTTTAGTAGATTTATTAAAAATAGACGCAACAGATTATTTAAATGAAATGAAGAAAAAATTTATCAAAAATCCTAAGAAAAGAAATAAGTTGAAAAAAATATTCGATTCTTTTGATTTAAAATTTAACAATAACACAGCAGAATTTAATCCAAAAAATAACGAAGAAAAAAAGATAAAAACAGCGGTCAACCTTAAAAAATTATTTCCTGATTTGAATGAAAAATTGAAACAATTTATAAATGAACCGAAAAACCGTCCAAAACTTAAAAAACTCTTTGATTATTACGGCTTGAAATATAAAGATGAAAAATTGATTAAAAAGACAGAAAAGAAAGTCAAATTGCAAACAAATTTAGAAAATCTGTTTAGGCCTGATTACAAAATTGTTGAGACAGGAAAAAAATTTATAAAAAAATTTAATACTTACATGTATGTTTATAAAATAAGACAAATAAACAAACTCACACCAGGCCAGTATTATAGTATCTTAAAAGATTTATTCAGAAGAGCAATTGGAAAAATTGAAGGAAAGGTCCAAATTGTTATAGACAATCCCTCTTTGACGCAACCCTTTCACCCTAAAATGATGTCAACGAAAGAAACCTATGACACCTATTTAGATGTTTTAACACATAAAATTGAATACAAAGAGCTGGATATTAAAGACTGTGAATTTTTTTTTACTGTCGTTGATTTGCCTAAAGGCGGTAAACGATCGAAATTACTGAACAATAACGATATTGTCAATAAAAAAAGTATTCTTCAAATTAAAAATGACGATAATATCTGTTTGGCTAGATCAATCGTTACAGCCTTAGCTATTCAAAATCGTAAAATTTTATGCGAAAAATTGAATCTAGAAAAACTTACAGATAATGACGTTAGATACATAAAAATGGGTAGAAAATTACAAAAAGATTTAGCGATAAAATTGCATGAAATGTGTGATATTCCGTTAGAAATGTGTAATTTAGAGCATGTTAAACAATTCGAAATTTTTTTAAATATTCAAATAACTATATTTTGCAGAGAAAATTTTAACGAAAGGATATACAGCGGTGCCTATAAATATAATTGCGTTTACATTTTAAAAAATAGAAATCATTTTGATGTCATTACAACGGTTACAGGATTTTTAGGAAAAAACAATTATTGTGATTATTGTAAAGTCAGTTATAAAAGAAGTGATCAACATAAATGTTCTTTAAAATGCAATAGATGTTTTAGGAAAGAGAGTAATTGCGAAGGAGTTGATATTCAGTGCAATGATTGTTTTAGATCTTTTAAAGGAAAAAACTGCTTCGAAAATCATAAAAATGAAGCAGTCTGTGAAACACTGTGGAAATGTTTAAAATGTAAGAGAAATATCAATAGAAGACAAAGAAAACCGAAAGATCATAAATGTGGAGAAAGACTATGTAAAAACTGCAGAGGATGGGTTTTGGAAGATCATAAATGTTATATACGTAGGAAAGAATCTAAGGGAGGGACTTGTAAAAATATCTGTCCTAAAAATATAAAAGACAGAAAGAAATGGTGTGAGAAATGTCAAACGTCAGAATTTACAGAAAAATATATGTTTTTTGACGTTGAGACGAACCAAGAGACAGGAAATCACCAAGTCAATCTAGTTATAAATCATGATTTTAACGGAAAAGAAAAAATATTTAAGAATGAAAATGAATATTGTGAATGGTTATTCCAAGAGAAACATTGCGGTTATACAGTATTAGCGCATTATGGAAAAGGATTCGATTTTCAATTTCTAGCTAAATACTGCTTTAAAAATAAAATTAAAGTGTTTACAATATATCAAGGAAATAAACTCATATATATGCAAGCAACCGTATATAATATAAGGTTTATCGATTCTATAAATTTTACACTGATTCCGCTAAGAAAATTTCCTAAAACGTTTGGACTAACGGAATTGGCAAAAGGGTATTTTCCTCATTTGTTTAACACTAAGAAAAATCAAAATTATGTAGGAAAATATCCTGAAAAATACTATTATGGTTATGATACTATGACTTTTGATCAAAGAAAAACTTTTGATAAATGGTATAAATCGGTAAAAAACGAAACATTTGATTTTCAAAAAGAAATTATAAAATATTGTAGGTCTGATGTTGATATTTTAAGAAAAGGATGTTTAGAATTGCGAAGATTATTTCTAAACATTGCTAATATTGATCCTTTTAAATATGTCACTTTAGCTGGCGTTTGCATGGCTATATACAGAGATAAATTTATTCCAGTGAATACAATAGCGATTGATGAGGAGTGTATTCCAAAGGATCAATTCAGTAAGAAATCGATCATTTGGCTAGACTATCTGTCTGAAAAACACAATATCAAAATACAGCATGCATTAAATGGTGGTGAGAAAAAATTGAAATTAGGGGATAAAACTTATAAAGTAGATGGTTTTTATAATAATACCGTTTATCAGTTTCAAGGATGTCATTGGCACGGTTGTCCTCGCTGTTTTACAGAATCCACCGTCAATCTTCAAAATCAGATATGTATGAAAGATTTGTATGAAAGAACTCAAAAAATAAATAAAAAAATAAAAGATAAAGGATTTGAATTGATTGAAATATGGGAATGTGATTTTGATAATCACAAAGAAATTAAAAAATATATGAAAAATGAATGGAAAAGAGATTTTATAGAACCTTTAAATCCTGGAAACGCATTCACCGGAGGTTGGTGTGAACCTACCAAATTAATATACGAAATGAAAGAAAATGAAAAGGGTAGATATATCGATGTTTGTTCACTTTATCCAACAGTGAATTACTTTGATTACTATCCTGTTGGTCATCCGGTAAAAATTTATAATCCGGAAAAATATGATAAGAATTGGTATGGTTTGATACAATGTAAAGTACTTCCACCTAGAAAACTCTATCATCCTGTTTTACCTTATAAAGGAGAAAAATTAATATTTAGTTTGTGTAAATTATGTTCAAAACCTATAAAATGCGAAAAGAAAGAATGTAAAAAATGTTATGATATGCGGAATAATGAATGTAATCATACGGATGAGGAGAGAAGTTTTACTGGTACGTGGACAACTACCGAAGTTGAACTGGCTATTGAAAAAGGTTATAAGATTTTAAATATCTATGAAGTTTGGCATTTTGAAAAAAAATCTAATACATTATTTAAGGATTATGTTAAAATGTTTTTGAAAATCAAATTAGAAACAGATGATAAATGGCCTGAAAATTTCAAAACTGAAAAAGAATATAAAAGGTGCGTAGAAAAGAAATTGGGTATAAGGTTAGGAGAAATCAAAGAAAACCCAGGAATGAGATTTATATCCAAAATTTGTTTAAACTCTTTATGGGGAAAGTTCGGACAGAGAAAAAATATGAAACATACAGAGAATGTTACAGAATTGGCAGACTTTTATAGAATTATACTGAACGACCGCATTAAAGACTTGAATATGATATTTTTAAATGATGAGTGTGTGCAAATGGATTATAAGATGAAAGATGAATATGTCAAGAATAACTTTAATACGAATAATTATATAGCGGCTTTTACAACCAGTTCGGCTAGAATAAGATTATATGAAATGCTTGATAAATTAGGAGATAAAGTAATGTATTACGATACAGATAGTATTGTTTATATCGATGATGGCTCTAATAAAGTAAAAACAGGCTGTATGTTAGGCGAATGGACCGATGAATTAGGAGAAGATAAATATATGAAATCGTGGATATCTGGAGCTAGTAAAGATTATGGTTATATTCTGAACGATGGTTCTGTAAAAGGGAAAGTAAAAGGATTTAAAATGAGTTATGAGAGCGAAACTAAGCTCAATTTTGACGAGAGAATGAAAACAATAACTGGGGAAATCGAGCATATAGATGTAGAAATAAATCAATTTCAGATACAAAAAGATAGAAATATTAAAGTGAATAAAATGAATAAAAGATATATGTTTGGATATGATAAAAGAAGAATTTTAGATAACTTTGATACTGTACCATTTGGATTTTAAGCCGATCCTTAATTTATAAAAAATGTTTTCTAATAAATGGACGATGTCACTCTTATCATAAATGTTCAAGGTTTTATACTTCCTTTTAAATCTATAGCGAGAGAAATAAGCTGGGTTCATTTAAAAGAAGGAATAGGTGAAACGATTTCTGTATTTACACCTAACTATGAATTAGGTGATCAAGACCATGGAATAGTTCGTAGATGTACTAACGATATCCATGGTTTAAGATTTAAACGATATTCAGATAATACAGGCTTATGGATTAGTAGCGACAATGTAAAAGATTATCTCTTACAATTGCATCAGATATATGGTGGCACATTTGCTTTTAAAGGAGGAGTTTTTCCGAAAAGTACCTTTGAAGAATGGGGAATTCCTATAAAAATATTAGAAGTACCGAGATGCGTTCGAATCCTAGGACAGGGTTGTTCTATGTACAGATGTCTGTACTATAAAAATTGTCTTTCAAAAAATGTTTCTTAATAAATGGAAGAATTCAACAGTCTCAGATCGTTCCCTGTAACTCATAAGTTAAAAGATTTAGAGACAGGGAAATACAAACTGATTTCGTTGAAGAAAATTCAAACAAAATTTGGAAATGCGACTATTGCAAGATTGGAAGTTAAGGATGTAGAAAAAGATTATTTTCTTAAAAAGAGTCATGGAAAAATTTCTGAAACAGCAATAACAAAACTGAATAAAGGGGGTTATATCTTTCATTTTAAAGGAAAAAATAATGACGGTTATTATGATTATGAATTAGAAAAAGCTTAATCCTGCAATTTGTTTTAAATCTTACAATAATCGGATGGACCATTTATCGAACTATGAAACTAACAGAATAGTATTACTGAAATTATCTGTTTTTAAGTACAAATTTATTTTCTGTCCTAGACGTGTTCATTTCGACACAAACTATTTTTTATTTTTATTTTATAGAACTATGGAAATATCAAACTATCAGAATAGTATTTATAATTGTAAATAAAAAAGAGAGAATTGGTTTTCTATTAAAAAATTAAAACAAAAATACGATAAAAATCATTTAACTTTTATTTTAGATAGCAATATAATGCAATTGATATTTCTTATTTATTTAATCTGTCTAAACTTTGTTCAGTGTGTTTTATTTAATCTATCAAAAAAATTTTTCTAAATAAATGTTACAATATTTTGTCATAAGTACTTTACTGTTTAATTGTCTTTCGCCTACCTTTCATTATTTTAAATTTGACCCCGTTATTACAAATCATAGCACCGATAACTCTAATAATTATACTATATTTCATAGGTTCAATGATACAATAAAATTAACTTTCACAGCTAAAATATACAAAATGGATCAAACCTCTAAATTTTCTCAACCTGGTGTTTATTTTTGGATAGAAAGTAAATGTGATGACAATTGGAATTTAATACCCGAAACAAAAGAATGGTTCGATATTTATATTCCAGGAAATAATAACTTATACTATTCTATAGCTTTTAATGCAACTAAAGATTTTAGGATTGGTTATAATGCCGATAACTTATTATACAACGCAGCTCTTTGCTTTTCTTATTCCTATCAATATTATCCTAGAGGAAGGTTGTTTATTAGCATTTCGTAGACTATTAAGAAAGTGCGTCAGGCAAAATTTTTCATCACTGTAATAATTTTGATTGTTTATTCTATAACCCTTTCTTAAAACTTCTTCTTTACATAATTTAGTTGAAAAAATAAAAATATCCACACAATGCAATTTTTATCATCATTTGCTCGATAAATCGTTATAAAATCGTTACAGCCCCAATATTTTAACAGTCAAATTTTTTGAGCAAAATCTTACAAAAATCGTTAAATATTTGCATTTAGTGGAATATAAAAAGTGTGCCAAAGGACCCCCTATATACTACTTGCGTATTAATGAAATATACATAATTATTAATTAATTATACTTGTGGCCCAAGTCTCTGTGCCTTAGATTCAAAACATTTTTTTTTCATATAAAATAAAACGTAATTAATTCATCAACTACACAGAAAGATTTTCTAATTAGACGAATTTCATTTAATAACAAAATAGTTTAGTTTTATGTATACACACCTCAATTTATCTTTTATAATGATTTCTGTAAATGATCATCTGTTATACTTGAACTTTCTCAAAGAGTATTCGAAACTCTTCTGCGGTTTCAAGCTGAAAATTTTCTATTACTGTTATGTCTTCAGCTTCTAATGAGCATGTTAAACAGTTTAGTTATACATACATACATTGCTTGCTTTATAATTTGCATTCAAGTCTTGAGTCAGTCATGACAGATAATTACAAACAACGAAGTTCGTAGCAATAAATAGTCTCATTTGATTCGACCAACAAAGCTCAGATCGATGAGAAATGTTAAAAATTTCCGACGTAAGAAACGAGATTTTCGGAATACTGATATTTTCGGTTGAGTCTCAGGCACAGAGAGACAATTTGAGCCACAATTATACACTTTTATACAATTTATATACACAATTATACCATTTTTTGCATTCCTTATAGTTTTTACACACACTGTACTTAAATACAATGTATATATATATCTATGTATATATGTGTGTATGTGCGTGTATATATATATATTTCTTTATTAGAACTGAAAATAGTAAAAGAGACTTTATAAAAAAAGAGAAAACTCTACGCATAAAATATTGTTCGCAGTATATTTTGAAATATAATGTGGACGTGACTTGAATATATCACTAGGGGATCGTACCGGGCTTCCCGGGTTAAAGAATATAAGTGAAAACATTTTTTTTAATTGAAAACTAACAATTTTTTTATATGCAATAATTTTTTTAGATTGACCACTTACATTAAAAAAGCATTTTTCATATGCAGAATACGAATTACACAATGAAATAATTTTTTTTTAATTTATCAAAAGCGATATTTTCTTATTAGCCTCATGCTAAGAGTTATTTGCCAAGATTTTACTACTTATGGCATCCTTTTATATTCTGATAATTTCAGAGCTTATACTCTGGTAAATTTGTGTTTTATTTATGTTATTTTATTTATTTATACATAGGGAAGTTTTTTTTAAAGGAAATTAGCCGTAAGAAAATGATGAACTCTTTATTTTGTTTTAAGGGCAAACGGATTAATCTTTCGTAATCGAGCTCCGCGCGATATAGATAAATTAAAAAATATTTCATGCTTTAAAATTGTTTTAAAAACCATAGACAATCAAATAAATTGTAAACTGAGATGATGTTTGCAAACAAATTCCATTTGAAAAAAAATCCTATTTGGTGATCTAAAAATTTAAATTGTACGATTACAAACATGTTAGATTTGTGTTTGTTCAATATTATTCTTTTATTTGTTTATAAAAGAAGTATTCATTTCGTTAATTTGTCTTTCACAAATATGTTAGTTTGGTGGTTTTTTTATTAGTCTTTTATTTGCTTAAAAAGGAAGGATTAATTTCATTATGCAAAAATAATCAGAAGCAAATGCTGAAAAAATGTTTGTTGTTTATGTGCAAAATGTTTATTATTATATGTATTGAAACAGGCACGTGATAAGATAAATTAAAAAAAAAATCATGCTTAAAAATTATTTTAGAAAATATAATACATCAGTCAATGAAAACAGTTTTTAAACAAACTGCATTTGAAAGCACATTTATTTCCCTATGCGACAAAAATTGAAAATGTATGATGGTCAGAAGATTGAAAAAGTGCAGTAGCGAAAACGTCAAGACCGAAATCTGATCGTGGTGAAGTATTGTCATTCGCAAAATGACGTCAGCGTTACGCACAGATACGTTTGTTCTTTATAATATAGATACGTAATCAGTAAAATATAATAAAGATCAGATATTAGGATGTGGTTATGAATTGAGGCTCTTATCCTTGGATTTCCGGAATGAAAACATCAATTTTCACCTTCTCAAAATTTGCATACGCATTTCTAATATCCATATTCATCCTTTTTTTAAAAAATTGTATTTTGTTTGATCATTTAAAAATCATTTTAACTCAAAACTTGAAGTCAAGGTCGCCAGCAACATCTTTTATGTGAATAGACGTATTTGAGATTCTAATCTCAATTTTGGAGAGTACAAATTTCCGTAATTTATGGTTTTTAGACGCATTTGTGTTAAAAGGCTAAGTTTTATCTAAGAAAACGATAGTTTTCTTTTAAATATTACTTCATTTTCACTTAAATAGGCATTTCGCTTAGTGTCTGAAACTTAGTATCAGTACACCTGCAGAAGGAAAATCACTATAGAAAATTTATGAGGAAAAATGCGTGTTTTCAAAAGCAGTATGTCATTTTCCGTTATTATGCCCCTAATATAATATTCTGCTCGTAATGGGATTTTGCGCCACTAAACCTATACAACAATTTTTATCAACAATTTTGAATTTTTATCAGAAAATAGCATGAATAAATTTTAAAATATCTCATTATTTCTCTCTTGTCTGCAGCAATGAAAGCTATCCAATTTTCATCATTTTGAAGAAATTTCATAAAATGCTTTTACAATTAAAATATAAAAGTGGGGATATTTAAAAAAAAAAAACAGATAGTGCGACCATATCTACAAAGGAAGAGCTTTAAAAAATATATATATTAGTAAAATTGGTTCAGCAGAAAGATCAGGGCAGATGACTAAAAAGCACACTTGTGTTTTAAATATGTAGATTATTTAAAATTAGGAAAAATTAAATTAAGCAAATTATGTTATTTTGATAAAATTATAGTAGAAGGCCCTAAAGAATAGCATTAAAATTTTATTATTCGAGAGAATTTTCGACAAAAACTTCAGGAACACGATATTATTTTAAACCACGAATTATTTGTTTGCTAGTCTAACTCGGAGAAGCAAATCCATCCAGGCAATAATCATCAATTTCTGTAATATAAATCGCTATTATTTGCATGTCACCTCTCTTTTATACAGACACTCTACATTTTTGTAACGCATTGCGTTTATCAGTGTGTGCTTTCGATTACATTATTTTCAAAAGGGAAGCATTTTCACCTGTGAAGAATTTGAAAGCAGCTAGGCTGTGAAAATGACGCACTTCTACAAAACATAATTCAAGTTTAAGAATTAAAATACACGCTTTTTTATAAAATGACGTCATTTACATCCGCTAAAGCAATCTACTTTTACAACCTAGTCTTAAACTTCGTCTATAGAAAAGTGTGCATATGACGTCATTATCACGGAATAACAGACAATATTCTTGATATAACTGATATTTTATTTTTAACTATTTTTTCAGGTTTTATGAGAAAATGGCAACAAAAAGATACAGTATCTCCTATTTTCAACTATTTTCCGTTTACTTTCAATGACCTTCAATAGAAATGAGGTACTTTTGTTGCCACGAGAAGAAAAATGGTATTAAAAACTGCAAAAAAATTAATATCTCAAAAATTAATTGAAATACAGCTTTCAAACAAATTGCATTTAAAAGAGCATTTTTTTCCTTATACGACTGTGTAAAAATTTAAAATGTGCGATGTTTAGAAGTTTAAAATTTTGCAGTAGAGAAAATTGCAAAACCAAAATTTCATTTCAAATTTCAAATTGTTGCCATTCGCAAAATGACGTATTCGTTACGCACAGATATGTTTGTTGCATGTTTCTCCATTATTTACTCTGTAAATAATGGAGAAATTTTTTAGTAATAGAATTATGTATTTCGAAGTATTAAAATAGAATGTACTATTGCATTTAAAGGTTTAATTTTTTTATCTATTTCCATCTAATATTTAAACCAAATCTTTTAATATTTTAATTAATTCGGTACATTTTATAAAATATAGAATTAGTTATTAACTTGATGCTGTGGAAGTAAAAAATAAAGTAAAGAATATTATATGCAAAATTTTCTAATTCAATAAAACTATTTCTTACAATTTCTAATGAATTATTCATACCTGTCAAAGTAGCTTCAGTATCATTGTTTTACAACTGAGAAATCCTCTTCAAAATCCATTTCACAGGCTCTATACATTACTTAAATGCAATATATATATATATATATATATATATATATATTTCTTTACTGTAACTCCAAAGAATAAAACAGACTTTCCAATACCTTATAAAAAGAGAAAATTCTACGCCTAAAATATTGCTCTAAGTATATTTTGAAATATAATGTGAACGTGACTTGAATATATCAGAAATTTTTAACTTAGGCTGCATGCTTTTCCATTATTTGCTCTGTAAATAATGAAAAAAATTCTTAGAAATGGAATTATATATTTCGAAGTATTAAAAAGAGATCTACTATTGCATTTAAAGGTTTAAATTTTTAAAAATCAATTTTGGATCTAATCTTTAAACGTAATCTTTTTATATTTTAATTAATTCGGTACATTTTAATGAAATATAGACTAAATTATCAACCTGAAGTTGCGGAATTAAAAACGAAGTAAAGAACATTATATGCAAAATTTTCTAATTCAATGAAATTATTTCTTACAATTTCTAATAAATTATTCATAACAATTAAAGGTTTAAATTTTAAATCTTTTTTGCATCTAATCTTTAAGCGTAATCTTCTAATATTTTAATTAATTCAATAAATTTTATTTTTTGTCTGTTGTTCCTTATTTTCAATGTGTTATACGTTCATCTGTAATTTGATCTGTTATTCATTATTTTTCATTAAAATGTGCAAATATTTATATATTGCAATTTTATTACATTTATTTTTTCTTTTTTGTTATTATTTTTAATTACTGATGTTCTGATTTTTCTTAAACATGCTATCTTTGAAAATAAAAAAAAATATATTTGTTACTTATTTTTATTATTGATATGTATAATTCTGTTTCTAACATAAATCTTATCGCTGTTAAGAAATACCTTGCATTTGTAGAAGTTTAATTGCTGTATTAAAAAAAAAGAAAATTTCCCGCGCTTGCTCGTGCAAACATTTAAGCTCGCTCACCAAAAAAAGGTTAATCCATTCACGAGGAAAATTATCGCCTTTCTGAAACCTTGAATTGACGTATTGACACTATGTTTTGCGAAATAAATGATTTAAAACAAAATGAATAGTTTTCATCATGTGCATTATAACAGAAAATTGTTTTTGAAGCATTCTGGTACAAATTCAGAAGTTTGGAATTAAAATTAAGTGGAAATGTACTCTCTTAAAAAAATTCAGCGATTTTAACTCCGACTGAGTGTATTTTCACTCCTTTCCAGTATTGAAAATGCACTTATCCTATAGGAATGAATTTCATCCATCTTGCGGAGTGGTTTTTTTCATTCCTTTTTGATAAGCTGTTTTCGCCCTTTTTTCGACTAAATTAATAGGGAAAACGAGTGACTGCACTCATTATTGACAAGTCATTTTTAAACCCCTTTTTTTGTCAAATTTAATAGGCAAAATAAGTTATTTCCCTCTTATTTTCAGAATTTTTTTTATAATTTTATTTTTTAACATACATAACTCCCCAGTTTGTAAAATGTATTATTTTTAAAACTCCATTTTGGTTTATTTTAATCCAGATGCAGAAGAACAGAAGAAGTTTTGTTTTTCATTTCCGAAAGATAAATTAAATAATAATAATAATAATAATAATAAAAGATGGTTCGCGCTATAACAAGACAAGATTTTTTAACTTGTCAATATCCTGAAGTACGCTGTTTTTACTTTATCTTTCTTATTATGGTTTTCTTATTTTTAGTATTTTCACATTGTATATATAATTTTAACGTTATTAGTTTTAATCCGGAAATGTCGATTTCTTTAATTATTTCTGATATTATTATATGTTCTTAATATATTTTGCTTATGACACAGATAAATAATTATGGAATATAGAATTCATGTATTACATAACTGCAGACTTTTTTTTAGTTAAACTTTTGAATATGAACAGAGCGAAGTATAACACAAAAATAAAAATTCACACAATCATAATTAAAAAAAAAACTAGTTGTGTCATAAAATAAATTAATCATATTTTTTACTAATCTATTATTTTCTGATACTTTTTTAAATTATCTTTTACATTTCGTACTATTTACATAATACAGTGTCAATTAAAAAAATAATAAATAAAGTGTAGATGTGTACAACTATCTAACTGAACACAATTTATTAAATACTTGTACTTACAGAAACATAAAAAAAAATAGAACATATATTATACGTTAATAATAATTTAATAATTTTTATAACCATGGGCTGTGTTCCGCAAATATTTCTGAGTGTCATGAGCAAAGTAGTATATTAATAATCAATAATATAAACACAAAATGATATGTGTTTAATAATGTAAATACCAATTAGTGTAATTTTACACAATTTGAATACGAGAAAACTACATATCTAAGCGCATTTTATTGATTATAAAAATTATGGAACAGTTGCATTAAAAAAAAGAAAAAAAAAGTAATTTAAGAAATTCATGTTTCCGGTTTTAAATTAATAACGTTAAATAACGCAAAAATCATACATACAATGTGAAAATACAACAAGGCATGGCGAAGGAATTACAAGAAAGATGAAGTAAAACAGCGTACTTTACCTTAGAATTTTCCGTATTAGTAAAATTCTAGAATCGCCGGTAGCCATCTTGGTTTTACCTGGGAAACAAAAATGAAATTTATTCAGTTCTTTGTGATGATTGCCCCCTACCCCCTGCTTTCATAGCATAATCCATCTATCTTATTCTATACCATTTTTAAACCAATCAAATTATAATTGTAATATTGTTTTTATCATGTAGGTAACGCTAACCTTTGACGTTTGAAACAAACAAGCGACTCTCTTTTCAAAATGGTCTCCCTTTGCCAAACTATATATCGCGTTACACGATTTCAACCAATGGGGAAGCTTCTTAAACCACTCTTTTAGAGATATTTTTCTGTTCCGATCTGAAATGAGCGGTTCTGGGGATGCTACTCCTAAAAAGGTTATTTGGCAAACCAGTTTTTTGTGGAAAATGTCTCTTTTTGATAAAACAGATACTCAGAAAGAACAAAAACACGCGTAAAACTTTTCGTCCTTTTGTTGAGCTAATAATTCGTTCTTTTGAATTAAGAGTGATACCCCACTGCTATTAAATTAAATGTGCTATAGGAGTATATAATTTAAATTTTAGGTTCCGAAATTTTTAACTCCGAAAATGTGGATTTCTGAACACCACTTGCGAAGCGTTGTAGAGAGAAATAAGCGTATAAGAAGAAATTTTTATTATTAGAGGATAATTCATACCTTTATTCTACTTTGAAAATATTTTGGTCAGAAAAAAACCTACGTTTAATATCAATTACTTAGAGTAAAATTAAATACAAAATTAATGAATGATATTCCTATTTATGCAGAATTGAAAAAAATCTTTCCAAAATAGTAATGCGTCAATAATTTTTTTTTTCTTAAAATGAAAGCGAGTATTTTTAAAGTGAGTAATACTCTTCAAAATCCATTCACAGGCTCTCGTACATTACTTAAATGCAGTATATATATATTTATTTACTATAATTCAAAAGAGTAAAACAGACTTTCTCTTACCTTATAAAAAAGAGAGAACTCTACGCCTAAAAAATTGTTCGTAGTATATTTTTGAAATATAATGGGAACGTGACTTGAATACATCAGAAAAGTTTCAGTAAGGCTGCATGTTTTTCCGTTATTTGCTCTGTAAATAATAGAGAAAATTCATAGAAATAGAATTATATATTTTGAAATGTTAAAAAAATAATTTACTATTGCATTTAAAGGTTTAAATTTTAAATTGTTATATTCATCTAATTATTAAACATAATCTTTTAATTCATTCGATAAATTTTATTTTTGATCTGTTATTCATTATTTTTAATGGTAACATTTTTTTTTTTTTTTTTTTTTTCGGCAAAGAACTTTTTAGTTAAAATTTATAACTTTTATTTTTTCCTTTTTGTTATTCTTTTTTGTTAAAGCTGTTTTAAAGTTTCCTAAACATACTAGATTTGTCATTCTGGGAAAATAAAAATTTAATTTTTACATAGTTTTTCTTTATTTATATTCCACTATTAAAACCAATTTGTGTTCAAGTTTTCAAACTGTTATTTTGAAATTTGCGTAATTCGAAGCCATTCACCACGCGTAATTAATTCCTTATAACGGTATGCCTTACAACAGAAATATCTGAAAAGTTAAAAAAAAATACTGTGTTTAGTTTCTATTTGTTTTATGCACCACAAAAGTGTCTCAGAAACAGTTGACGGAAATAAGTACAGTATTTTTTACTTACCGTGCAATATGTTACAAAGAGAAACATTTCATTATTTTAAAAACTAAAATATAATTTTATCACTACAATTTAACTGTGGACAAAACTTTTCTTTATCCTTGAAATCCACATAGAAAGTATATTGGTAAATATACTGTATAATAAATGTCTATTGGATTTAGTATCAGTTTTTCAAATATTTTTTTAAATAATTCTGAGTACCAATGATGAAAATTGGAACAGAATTCATTCTAATAAAACACACACACACAACAATATATAATAAACACACATGCTGTGGTCCCGGGTTCGATTCCTGGCTCTGGCTAATTTTTCACTCCGATTGGGATTATTGTATTTATTGTTTGTATGTCTGTTTAATATTTATATATACCGTTAAGAATTCATTGTGTTTAGTAAGAAAAAAGCCCCATCATCTACAAAATTTGCCTCATGTAACATTGAGAAATACAATATATTATTTACTTTTTTCACATAGATTCAAATTTTTAAACAAAATTGTGTAAAATGATTCAAATAAGATGTAGTACATTCATTTATTTCTAAAGAATTTTTCGCCTTAAGTCCACACGTTCCAGTTTCTTTTTTTAACCTGCTCTATATGCCAAGAAAAATATAGCTATTTTATGATATATTTTTTTTAATTTACTTCATTAATATAATTCTGCACATATGTCTTAAAACGACGCTATAGTTTTAAATGCATATAAATGTGATAAAGTAACATATTGGAGCTAAAAAAAGCAACTGGCCCAATCTGTTTCAGTTTGAATTTCGATATATTGACGGACATACATAGTCCGGATGATTATATCAATAAGAAATTATGTGAATTTCATAAGTAAGCATTCGGAATTCTGTATTTCTAAGCTTTATTGTAACTAACTATGTTGCTATAAAATCATGATGCATTTGGGTTAACAGTGCGCTTCTCTTTTTTCTTGACCTTGGGATCCGAAGTGCTATGCAGCATGCGCCCGGATAGGTGGTCAGCCTAACGCGGGACCCTTGGAAGCTTTATTAGCAATCGGGAACATGTAAGCAGGAGAAGTGCTCAAACAATTCATTATTAAAATGATGATTTAAGGGGTCTTGTACCTTTTAAACTCGTCGAAAATTAACGAAAAACTTCAAAGTTTGAATTAGTCTATCTTCAAAGCCTTCTTATGTATAAACATGAAATTTTGGTTATTGATTAAACAGATTGTGCTTTGTAATATGCTACCATTAGAAATTTATTAACCCTTTACAGAATTTGTGTATTGTTGAAATCAAAATAGCTCTTTTCTTTACCCCATAAGTCATTGCGAGCATGATATCTTGAGAAAGTATGCATGAATTGGCATAAAATTCGGTAAAGATACAAAACATATATGTGTGTTTAAAATGATCTACTCTTAGGCTAAAATTATTTCATTAACTATATAAAAAAAATATTTTCGAAAAAAAATAAAAATTTTGTATTTTTAATGAATAAAAATAGTCATAACTAAAAATACTATCATTATAAATACTTAAAAGTTGATCATTTTAAACACACATATTTGTTTAGTATATTTATATAATTTCGTGACAATCCATACATACTTTCTCAAGATATCATGCGCGCAATGACTTATGGGGTAGAAAAAGAGCTATTTTGATTTCAACAATACACAAATTCTGTAAAGGGTTAATAAATTTCTTTTGGTAGTATATTACAAAGCACACTCTATTTAATCAATATCCAAAATTTCGTGTTTATACATAAAAAGTTTTGAAGATAGACTAATTTAAACTTTGAAGTTTTTCGTTAATTTTCGACGCGTTTAAAAGGTACAAGACCCCTTAATCATCTCTGTATGGCAGTCAGAGTTTCAAATCTAGCATGATACTACCGAAGAAAAGATGTTATTCAGGTACCACAGATCTCATTAGACACTGTATAAAATATCACTGGATTAGAACATTACAGTCGTAGTGGGTACTGGGCGTTTCGGGAAAAAGATTCGAATCGAACTCTTTAAACCCCGAAGAACCTCATCTCGCCTCCGTCCGTCGTCTGTGATCTGACTGCTCGTGCGTAGTTTAAGTTAATCTAACACAAAGTGGTAAATCAAGTCACCTGACTTCCCTTCTACAATCATAACCGCTTTCAGATGGACTTTTTAACAGTTCCGGTGGAATAATCTTGAGGCTATTCAACTTCCGCAGCGCGAAAACGTCTTTCTAGAACTCTCCATAGCCTCTAAATCAGGTACACAATGTGCAAATATAAAATAAGCTCTTAGCTCGAGATTCCTGGCTAAAAATAGATTTTAGATTGCCAGACGATAATTTTAACAGAAAAGAGAAAAATGAAATTATTGGTGCAGAATAAAACTATTTTAAATAAATATGTTTTTTAGAACGGGATAATTTAGGAATTATGACATTTTAGCAATTAAATAAAGAATTTAGAGGGATTTTATATACACTGGAAATAATAGTGAATTTTAATAGGGATTTAAATAATAAAATGTTTTTATTTAAGGAATATAAGTAGTTAGCGCTTTTTATAGATTTAAGCAATTTGGAATAAATATTATTAGGTGAATTAAGATGTTATACCTTATGGAGATTGATAGCTTAGATTAAGAATAGGTTTTTAATTTAATAAGCAGGCGTGATATATGGAATATGATTAAAAGGGAAATTTACATTGAATAATGTTAACCTTGGCGAAACAAATTTAAAAATTTTCAGTATTATCCTCGCTTCCAAAGATTTTGGATGAATTAGGTAGTTAAGTAAATTTACAAGTTCAGACAACATAATCATAATAATTTTTGAATTTGAATTTTGATAGAAAACATTTAGGAACTTTCAGCGAAGAGGTGTAAAAGAAAATTAAAAGCAATGTAAGAATTAAAAAAATAGCTAGAAGTCCTTATAAAAGAAAACAAATTAATGGTTACAATATCACTTATCCTTTGTAAGTGCACAGGGGAATATATAATAATAATAATAATTAATAAATATTAATAAAAAAGAAATAACAAAAGCATAATAGTAATTACAATAAACATTTTTTTCTGTTTCATAGAAATTTAGTAAATTATTTCCATTCAATTTAGCAACTTTCTAACAAGTTCACAAAGTTTCAAACTCTTACTTGTTTAATTGGAAAATTTTCTAAGTTCCGTTATTTTAATCAGCCTGTTTTTTGGAACTAACTTATCAGAATTTCTAACTTCGTAAATGTTTTAAAAATAATTGATACAGTCCTTTTAAATAAAAAGCTCTATAAGGTTGCAATAAATGTTTTCTCAATTTTAACCATATCAGACTAAATTTTCTTTTACATTAGAACATAAATTTCTCATTACTCCTTTTTAAATATAATAACATTAATTTATTTGTAGTCACTTTTTATTTGGGTTTGATAAGTATAGATAATTATAGCAATTTTTTATATAATAAACAAGTCTCTGGTACGAACTGTAAGCCTAGGATCTGTGTTTGATTTCCAGCCTGGGAATTTTTTCGCTCAGTTGGAAATATTCCATTCGTAATCAGTTTGATTGTGTTAAAACAATAAGTCTCTGGTAGTTACTCTACTTCTATTAAGGTTTGTTTATCAAATTACTTTTTTGAACTCTTTTTCATTTTAGTTGGGACCCATCTTCTTCAAATATTATTTTTAAATTTATCTACGTTGTAAATATAAAAATTTTCAATCATAATTGTATGTTTTCTTTCCATTAATAAATAATAAATAGCATAGCTCTCAATAATATAAATAAATAATATAATGCATTTCAATTCATAGTAATAACAATAACAATTCTCAATATGACTAATAACTCTCAATGTAAATAGTGATTCATAATATTCTCCAATGGTAGAAATAATAATAGTATAATAACTAGAGTATAGTCTAAGAAAATATAAACAGTTTCTTTACTTATTGATTTGAAAATTACTGGTTAAGGATAAAAAGAATTACATAGCAATTAAATAATTTTCTTATTTTTTAATTATATAAGAAAGTACTTTTGCCAATAAAAAGTATTAATATATATATATATATTATATATATATATATACAAAAATAATTACAAAATCCAAATAAATTAAAATCTAAATATTTTGAAAGTTGACTCTCAACCAGTAGTTTCTTATTTTTATTTTTATTTGATACTCATTAACAAAATTAACAAAATCTGTATAAGGTTATAAGTTTCCATTCCTCAAATGTGTAATAAATATTTCTTTCTACATGTGTTTGGAAAACTTATAATAGTAAAAATCAAGAAAATAAATAGGAATAAAAATATATTATATTTAACCAAGAAATGTTATAAACCTTTAAATGCTCTAAATTCTAAAATGTTCTCTTTTTAAATATTCATTTAAAAAGGTAATTTGTTTAAATACATAATTTCTGTATTACAACAACCACTGCAAAATCACATCATCATAATCAAATTTATATGATTATGTAATTATAGAAATATTTATAAACTCCTACTATTTTTGAAAACAATTGGTTTAAGAAAAGTAAATAAAGTAAATATAGTTTATTTTGATATGGAACTTTGATATAGAACAAATAATATTCTCTTTGCGCATCAAGAACATACCTGATAACGTTGAAAACTACTGTAATAAAAGATATCTAAAGAATTAGAATTTAATCTATTGTTTTTACTTCGGTTTGAATTAAATTTAATTCGCCAATTAAATCTGAATCAGAGTAATTAACATCTCGAAAATTTTGAAGAATCCTGAAACTTCCATAATCAGGCAGCACATTATACTCATTGTTATGTTCTCAACAGTCCTGAGTAGTCACATAATTTTCCCAAGTAGATGGTAACACTATATCATCATTACATGATTTTAAACTTTCATTACTATCATCAGCTGTTACAAAATTATCATCATTACATGAATTCAAATTCTCATTATTATCAGATGTTACCAAATCATCATTATCTTGTTTTAATTTATTTATATCCACAGTATTAAAATGAAGACATATCTCATTATGTATGGATAGACTCCTATTTATAATTTTCTTTCCCTGTCTGTGAGTAAAATTTCTGCAATCTATAGTTAAATTAAACTTGGAACATTCTTTTAACTTGCATAATCCAAACTTGCATAGTCCAAATGAGTACTACACACTAAAAAGTTAACATATATATATATATTTTTACCCATTTTAAGAAAAATACTACATTTTTTACTTATATCTAAAAACGCTTTTGCCTGGCGAATAGTAACTGGGAGCATGGTTTCAATTTATAATTTAGCAATTTTAGCACAAATTTTAGGGGCAATATTGCGCTAGTGGAGCCAGTGCCCGCAACACATGGAAAATTACAAATATTTGTATATCCATACAGAATTAGTTGTTAAACATTAGGGAAATTAGATTGTGAATTGGTTGGAATGGTATCAGAGCATGTTGAATTATTTCTAAAAATACACACTTTTCTCCAATGATAAGCGTTTTTTATCCTTCTCTTTGTACATATTGTACGTGGCCTAGAATGGTATGGATTTTGAAAAATTCTAAACATTTGAACCTGAATTTATCTCTGTGGAATCCAATTACTATGTGCATTATTGGGCCCAATTGGCTGAATCCAAATGCCTAGATGGCTGAAAATTTTGTCTAACTGGTGGTATTTGAAATCGAGGAGAAAGAATAATTAGGTTGTCTGGGTAGTTCATTTAACATTTCGTTTGAAACTAGAGGGCTGAACTTTTAGAAATTGTACAATAATCTGGTAATATTCAATGGTACTCCTTTGTTACAATTAACACTCAAATGCACACACACAAACACAAATCATTATTACAATTCTTTTTTACGCTATGGTTTCAGAAGCTAATAAATAATTTTAAAGGTTCGATAGCGTGAAAAAAATGAGTATAAGCAACTTAAGTATTAACATACTTCTTTATTTTTAGAATTCTTCAATAATACATTTCATCTATAAAATTTTATTGTAAATACACATAGCAGATGCTTTCAACATATAAATTTGAGAAATAAATATTTAAAACTTCATTGTATATATTATCCAAATATGAATACTTTAATTTAATGAAATTGAAAATAATATATATGAAATTTTCTTCTTAGATAAAAGGTATTCTCTACTTCGTAAAAGAAAATTTATTTAAACAATAAATTTTGTCTGTGTGGTACACACGCTGGATGATAAAAAAAAGCTATTAAAATTGAAAACATGCCCATACTATCTAAAACTGTGTTTATCTATAATTAATTAACTATTTTCTATAGATATCTGTATTTTTGCTCAAGTCGTTAGATAAAGACATGAACATTAGTTGGATTTATCTTTTAACAATGTGTTCATTAAGTAAATAATGTTTATAGATGTAAAATAAATAATATAAAAAAATAATAAATCAAATTAAGAATATCGAGAAAATGGAAATCATATCTGAATTCCTTTCCACATAAAGAAATTCACTTAAATGGTTAATTTCATTAATTAATTTAAGAATAAAGAAGTTTAGTTATCTAAATAGTTTTGATATTTAAAAATAAATAAATAGATGGTTTTCAACAGCATTTTGATAGTTTCGGAAATTGCGCATTATTTAATTAATGTATCGTAATTATGTTACATTGTTTTTAAAAGATAAGATAAACAAAGCTGTGACTTTTTATTTTACTCAAAGTATAAATGAATTTAATACAGTGACATGACGAATAAAAGAACTTATAAAGCTAGTAATATATAGGTATTTCGTTATCTTAATCTGTTATCTTAAAAATCTATATATTTTGTTTATATGTATTGTAAGACTATGCCTGCTCCAATCGTTTGATAAAAGAGCGGATATATTAACTCAAATTGTATTTTATAATTACGCTTTTTAACTAGAGTAACACAGGTTGTTGGTTCATCGTGGCAGTTAGAAACCGTTGCGAAATGTTTGGGAAATTGTAGTAACAGAGACGCCTCTTATTTTGAGCATATTTCAGAGCAGCTAAGTCTTGAGCCACTGTTGGGATTTTTTTGGCAAATGGTTCGGACATGCGGACATTTCTTAATGTGTGGCAACGTGTGATAACAATTAGCCAACAACTAGCCAATGTTCGTTCAATGGTTTGGTACTTCATCCGAAGTCTGCAATTTGTATGGGCATAAATTAACTGAAATCTATTTATAACAAAGAATTCATATTAAATATAAATTACCTCTATCTTCCTTCTGTCATAAATAATTTAATTTTAATAGATCGTTTAAGAAGTTATTTTAAATATAAAAAGATTTTAAATAGTGAACTTTTAAGAATGAAAAACGTCTTTGTAAGAAAAACGTTTTAAGTGAGGTTTTTATATGTATGCGAATGGTATGTTATTAAAATAATGCATTATAATTAACTTGTGTTGTTTTTTTAGCAATATTTTCAAAAGATGTGAATTTCCAGATATGCACTCTAAATTAAAATGTCTGAAATTCAGACACTTAAGTGTCTGAAATGGAGTGTTCAATTTTCAGACATTTTAAAATGTCTGAATTTTTTCAGACACTTTTTGCGTCTGAATCGCATCCATTTTTTTGTAAGCATCATACGTAGCCACGTTTGACCACGTTAAATCCTGGAAAAATATTTGGCTGTGGTCCTGCCCCCCCCCCCCCAATACAGCCTGATTTTTTTGGTGCTCTCAGTTTTGGTATACAATTTTCGTTACGTTGATAATTTAAATCTTTTACGACATTGTACTGATTATAATCAATATCGTGAACTTCAGGAGTAGAACAAGATTAAAAAACAAAAAATATTTATCTAAATATTAGATTTTTTAAAATTTATTTTGTTTTTAACCTTAATTTACTTTAAAAGTTCAAAATATTGATTATAATCAGTACAATTTCGAAACAGATTTAAAATATAAGCTTTACAAATATTGCACATCAAATTTGGGGGCACTACAGTCGTAGGGGGACGGGGCACTTCCCAGTTTGCCCTTCCTTTAATCAAGAAGTACTTTTGCAAAAAACGCAACCCTGCATTATAGTTGTCTAAATTGAGATGTCCGGTATTCGGGAGTATCCGTTGTGGAGGTTAATGGAGATTCTCGAATAGCGAACACCTCTATTTAACGAATACTTTTTTAATCAGCAGACATACATATTTGTATATTTTTACCTCAAAAAAGTAGACATCTCCAATTATCGGACAAATTCCGCGGTCCCGAAGTGTTCGCTATTAAGGGCTTTTAAGGTACATAGATAAATATATATATATATTTTATAATCTTGTCCTACTCTAAAAGTTCAAAATATTTATTATACTCGGTTGAATGTGGAAAAAGATTTAAAATATCAGATGTACGAAAATTGCAAAAATCCCACCCCCCCCCCCCCAAAAAAAAAAATTAAAATATAAAAAAATATATTGCCACATAGGCAATTTTACATATACATCACTTGATAATCACAACAGCCATTTAACTATGAATAATGAAAATAAATAAATAAATATTCTACTTTAATAACATTGGGGAAAAAATGACTTTGGTATTTTGTTAAATATATTTGCGTTTTTAAACTTGTCCTACTCTAAAAGTTCAAAACTTTCATTATAATCAGTGCAAGATTTAAGATATCAGCTTTACAAAAATTCATGCAAAATCCCCCCCCCCCCCAAAAAAAAAAAAAAAAATGAAAATACTTATTTAAAAATTATGTTTTTAAAAAATTTATATTTCCACATGGACAAGTTTTTATGTAGATCAGAGGGTACTCACAAAAGCTATTCAACTATCAATAAAAACAAATAAGTACATATTCTATATTAAAAACATGAGGAACAAATAACTTATGATTTCCAAACTTCTTTCGTCTTAAATATATACAGTAACATCTGTCATTTTTGTATTTTTCGTATAAGTGCATATAAATAAAGTTACCACAATTTTAAATACGAAATCTAGTTAGAGGTTTTTACTTTTTCCCATTATAAATTTCAAATTACTTTTTTATTAAAAATAATAAAAAAATCAGTATTAGAGTTGATTGCAAATCAAATACATATGTATATTTTTACAGGCAGGTTCATATAATAGACCAGTCTCATTTACTTTATCTTTTTTTAATCTGCGGTTTTATGCCAGGAAGTAAGAAAGCATTAGGTCATCTTTCAAAGTTTTTTTTTTCTTTACTTCCTTGTGGCCGTCATTTACTGCGAGATAAAAATTATCCATTGAAAGATTGAAACTAAGAACTGACATTGAATATATAATTCGTAATAAAAAAGAACGTCATAAGTTTAAAAATATATACTTCTAGAATTAGTGGGGTTTTTTGCGAACAGATTCAAAACTAATTAAATTTCATGCAGGATTTTGTTTAGTACAATAAGTAAAATCATAAAATACACTAATTTTACTACTATAAAGAAACTTACTTGAGTTGCTGCAAGAGGTAAGAAATATTCCTCGATTTGAAATTTTAAAAACTACCACAACCACAGTGAGGGAGAAAGACTTTCATCAGTTTAAAAGGTAATCCCATAATACATCCGACTAGCCCTATTTAAAGAATGAGATGTTTCATCCTAAAAACAGGACCCGCCAGACAAAAGTTTCTTTTTTTTTGCCAGTTTCGACAGGACGAAGATGAATAACACAATATTATTGATATAAATTGATACGAGTTAACACTAAGCCCATTGCACACGCTTTGTAGAATTTCCGGGTGTAATCTTCAACCGCCGTCTACTTCTGTTCTGTGTCTATCCCGCCCTTGTATCGACGACAGCTTCTAAGAGACATTTGATGTCGAGCACACACGTCAGATGTATGTATTCAATAAATAAATACTCCAAGTTAATACGAATTAAAATCACAGTACTTCACATTTCGCAAAAAACGAATTAAAATACACGCGTACATAAAAACAAACTTTGTTTGAATTACAACGTATACCACTTCGAACGAAGACATCTAAAACGCATGCGCAACTGGGAGTGCTAGTGCCCCCTGGTGGTTATTGCGTCGGAAGAATCAAAACATCTTAAATTAAGATACGTTTAAAGCAATGAAGTGTCTTAAAATAAGACGTTTGCGGATATTTTAGACATTATTCTCAGTTCGTTTACACCATGGTCATAGTAAGACGCTTATGTATCTTAAATTAAGACATCTATAGTGTCTTAATTTTGAGATTAAGACACTTAAGTGTCTAAAATTCTTTTTCAGTCACATATGTGTCTAAATTTAAGACGCTTCTATTTGCAGTGTGGTATGTATAAATGTTTATAGTATAAATTGCATAAACTTATTTAAAATCTGTTTTTTAAAAATCCAAAAGAAATTGCCGTTATCTTTAAGAAAAAGCTGCAAATTTTGTAAAACGGTACAAATAATTTTTAGAAGCGATTACTTCATAATATTCGTAGATGATATTTTTATAGCTTTATTACTAATAGTATATATAGAAATGTTTGGTGTATGTATACATACACATATTACTTATGCTTTTTCGTTAATATGACGAACTAAAAGCCGAAGCTAGTATTATATATCTTAAGAATCCGAGAATGTTTTAATAGATTCCGATATCTCGAAATTAAAATTAGCTTTCGACATATTATTATTTGTTTTTAATATTTTATGTATTTTTTTATATTAATGTCAATTAGGATATTTCATTGTTTGAAAAAAGGGAGAAAATATATATACTATAATTATAAAATTTTTACTTGGGCTTTTATCTGATAAGAATTAAAGAATAATTATATTTATACTAGCTTAACCGATCGGCTTAACCCGATCCCATCGAATCCAAATGAATCGCCCGATCCCGATCCAAATGAATCGCGAATATTAAAACATCAATCAATATTAAAAAAAAAAAAAAAAAAAAAAAAAAAAAAAAAAAAAAAAAAAAAAAAAAAACGAATCTTTCAAGATGAACTTTTGAAATGGGTCCCCGGTGCTTTTGGCAGCGTAGAGCGGGTGTGCTACGCCACATTTTCCAAACAAGCATTACCAAACAGACCTCCGACGCGGATCTAAGCTGCCTACGTAATGTAAGTTGAAGAGAATTGTAAGTTGAGGTGAAAGAAACGAACTCCGTTGAAATCAGGCGCAAAAACCCCAGATAACAATGCTCCCTGGTGGTGGAAGGTAGATCCAAAACCTGTAAGTGAATGGTAATCTAAGTTAAAACAATCAATTCCCATTATAATCGGGTCCATATAAAACCAGAAAAGAATAAGCCGTTAACGTTCGAAAATGGTGGTAACTGTAGTCCATTGCTCAGTTGAATGAAACTATTTTCGTTGAAATCGGGCACATAGAACACGAGAAATTAATGCAAAATTAACGTTTCCAAATGGTGGAAACTGGAGTCTGTGCTTAGGAGAGCATACTTTTCGCAAACTCTTAAATCAAATCAAAAAACTCTGGCCACAGAACGCAGTATCAATCTTCGTTTAAGTTGATAAAACTTTTTAAATTATGTTTTTTATTAAGTAGTTTCCTTTTCATAACTCAAATTTGATAGATTGCTCGGCTTATCTCATGAATTGGACATCTGATTAGTTCACTTTTTAATAAATGCTCGCAACTGTCTTGTTATTGTTTTTTACTATTTGTAATATCGTCGAGAGTTTTTTGAAAAATAAGAAAAATTAGCTACCAATTAAAAACGCAATTCGATATTCTGACATAAAACAATTTTCTACACTTGATCTGAAAATTTCAAATCGATATCTTGATTCGTTTTCTTAATTTTATCCAATTAGTGAAAATTTACATTGTTTTTATTATCCTTCTGCAAAGCTCCACCACCCATGAGGTTCTGCGTTTTTCATGTACGAAGCGTTTTGATTAGAGAGTCGCGCGGGCTTCGCCGTAGCGTTCATATCTCTTTAGATTGTGGTTTTGAGGAATGAAATGCTTTTTTTAATTGGGCTTTCTGATTTTTTTTTATTAATATCTTGCCCAATTATCAAAAGTTCAAAATTATGAGTCTCGCTTCCATTCGTATCTGCCTTGGACTATCCTCATATAAATTTTCAGACGGTAGATGTCGCTAAACATTGCAGACACACAGACAAACACACACAATGATAAAAAAAAAATATTTTATTAGTATAGATATGTATATGTATGGTGTTTAAAACGGGTCTAAAAAGGGGATGTTTCTTTAAAGAGGGAAAAAAAAAACATCATTTTCATTTAAAACGTGATGTATAATATAAAACGTGTATTCATAAAACAGATTTCTTTTTGCATAATTATGTAGCAAAAAATGATACAATATTCAATTTCGTTTAATTATGCAATATCTGTACGATTATACAATCTATGCAATTTTATTTCATCAGCTGTAAAATATTTTATGTATGCTTTTGTCAATTCATATAATATCTATAAATGATGTCATTGAAATCGTTCCTTTTTATTTAGAAAACTGCAATTTAGTACATTTCTTATATACTAAATATCAAAAAATAGTACTATAATTCTTATTAGTATAGTTTTTGCGTATTATTATCAACATCCTGTAGATTGCAAAATATTTTTTTTCTTATTTCCAGTTATCCTGCATTGTATGTATATTTTATTTACACGATATTTTACGAAATCTTAGAATAAAATAGGTTTTTGTCTTATTATTTTAATTAGATATTTCAAAAAACTCCAAAAGTTATTCATTACAATATTTTTTAATGTGCTCATATGATCAGAAATTTTCATTCAGGCTTTATTTTAATGAATCTTTAAAAATAAAATAAAATCTAAGTTTAAAAACGCAATATGTGAATTTTCCTATTTTTTTAGTGTGTATGTAAGGCAAATTACTCTGCATTAATGATAAAAAATCATGTTAAAGCATTACCGGTAGTTGAACAAATTCCCTTTTTTCACAACAAGCATTATCCTTTTTTAATTAAAAACCCAAGAAAAAGGCATACGCATTTTAATAAATTATTTCCAGTTTCACTAGTCTAACTTCGTTAAAAAACATTTTGTTTATATTATTTCCTGGTATTAACTCGTTTACATGAAATCACATACATATACTTTGTTACACTGCAGAAAAAAGTGTGTGGAGACTTTAATTATTAATGGGTTTTAAAGAACTATAATAAATTATAGTAAACGAGATACATTTAAAAAAAGAACCCCAGAGATTATATAAGATAATTACAACGTATATCTCTCTTATTTTTTCAACTTTTGTACATATCTATTTAAGTATTTATTGAAATTTCAGAAGTCAAAGTGTCAGGCCAGTATATATACCGTGCTGTTCTAAAAAGGACTGACTGATTTTAAAATTCAATAACTTGCAAACGGTGACAGATATTTAAAAAATTCTTGCAGGCGGGTTATGCATGAGGTCAAAAGTTTTTTAAAGTGATTTTCGAATTTAGTTTGAATTACAAACAATAGATGGCGCTGTAATCAATAAGCGCTAAAGACAGGTTCCATTTTTTGGCGTTTCTATTCTTCCATACGGAAAAGGGAGATTAAAATGTATTGAGTGGATCTGGAAGTACCGATAATCGAGCCTAAATTTAACGTCTATTGATCGTATCGCCATTTATTGTTTGTAATTCGAACTAAAATCGAAAATAACTGTAAAAAAACTTTTGACCTCAAGCATAACCTTCCTGAAAGAATTTTTAAAATATCTGTCACCGTTTGCAAGTTATTGAATTTTAAAATCAATCAGTCCTTTTTAGGGCACCCGTTATGTGTACATATATCTATGCATATTATTAAAGTAGCGGAACAAAGCGATATAAGTAAGCGTCCTATCTTAAATGGGAGAGGTAAACGCGAGATTAAAGGCGAGGTCACAACAATCAAGGTCACCCGCCACGTAGCCGACGGGGTTAAACTACAGTAAGATGCCTATCTGTTTCCTTACTTCACACCACTAAAATTGTAAAGTTTTTTTCAGCTTGATTAATAGCTGAAATATCTCTGAAAAGGCGAAGAAAACTTCGTGGTATCAAGTGCATCTGGACGCACCTCTTGCTAAGCCATTATTTTGCAATAAATGTGGTAAAAAAGTTCAGTTCCATGCGTGACTAAAGATTTAGAAAATATGCGCAGATGGTAGATATCCTGTCATATATGACATCACACTAAAAGCCTGCGTATATAGATCATCACCCAGTCCACAAGATCGCCCAACTAAGTTAATTTACGCCCGATTCCAGTATTAAGTTTGTACGCTTTCTTATATCGCTTTGTAGCTGAGTCTCCACTTCTCTGGTTAGATTTTCCCAACTGATCATGGGATTAAATGAAAAGTGTGTTGAGGACGCCACTAATTTCGGCAGAGTACACTCATGAGGGTATGCCCATTCATGTCTTGAATCAAACGACACCTGAAGTGTTGAGGTTTTTATTTCTAACCAGAATAAATTCCTTTTTTGAGGATTGTCGTTCACGTTGGTATAGAAATCCGTTTGATTTCAACTTCAATTTAACAGTAGCATTTTCGGGAGAAAGAAAATATCAAACAATTGTTGCAAAACATAAAAAAAAGGGTGGAACCAAAAATTACTATATTGCCATAGAAGATTGAAACACGATTCACGAATAAATAATTTTCAAAAGTATTTTCAACATTACACTTTTAAATTTTGAAACACGAGTTTAATTCAGATTATGAAATAAAGAAACGTATCTCAGTTAAGTTTTGAATATAAATTTTATGATCATCATATTTTTAAATATTGAAATGGTGAGATGAATTTCTTCGAACTTAGAAGATCACCTCTATTATTACTTTTTTAAAATTTGATTAAACATATAGTAGTAAAGTCTGTTCTACGAACTGGTTAGAAGTGTAAAAACTTTTGATATATTCTTTATACCTACGCTATACCATTTATATTTTTATATCGCTATGAAAATATTTATAAAAGCTGAAATACACTTTGAAAAGCACTTTGAGTGTTTTCATAGAACCATTCATGAATGAAATTATACTATATTTAAAAGACTTTACATGAAAGGAAAATCTATCATTGAAAATTCTTTTCATGGTTAGAAGTTTCATGGAACTTGCATATTTATTGAGCAAAGTAAAACAAATATTTTTCTCCCTTAGTTAGCACGCGAATGAAAAAAAAATCATTAAATATTAATGCATGAGTTTTAAAATCTGATTCTTTTTAAAAGTAATAAATTTCAAATATAGCTATTTGCAAATACATTGAAGTAATTTTTTCCCTTCAAAGTAATTTTAAGCAGAGTGGTTATGGTGTATTTTAAGTGAGATTGTATGGTGTATTCGAACTTTATACGTCTATAATATTTACTTACATAAACCGCATTAAAATTATTACAAAAGCTTATTGCTGATTTAATGATACTTTTTTTTTTCAAAACAACATATTAAGATGCTTACTTCAGTCAAGCGAAAAAACGCGCTAGCTAATGCTAATTCTATGGAATAAATGTATAAAGATATTTCGTTTGCATTTTTTAAAATTATATATATATATATATATATATATATATATTGCATTGGATGGCTGTATCTCTACATCTGCCGCTTTTTTTTCCTTTTTTTCCATTTTGTTTCCAGATATTTCTAATTAGGACACTTTCACTTCCGAAACCAGTTTCGAAAATGAAAGCATCCTCATAAATAAAATTTGCAGACGAAATTGAAAAAGTAAAAAGTGCCCTTATTATCAATCTCGGTTATCCTAATGCAAAAAAGTCATTTAAAAAAATTGATGTACAAACGAGATATCTTTATAAATTGCTTCCATAGGAACAGCGTTAGGAGGCGGGTCTGTTCGCTTGACGGAATCAGCCCCTTAACGAGAGAGTTTTCAACAATTTTATTTATTTTTAAAAATACGATTGAAATGGTGAACTCACTGCATTTCAAATTTGAATTAAAAATGCATTTGAAAAAAAAATAACTCCATATTTAATTAAAATCAAAAAAAGTTAAAAAAAATGGTTTTTAAAAATCTGTACTACTTTTTTAAATATTGATATTTTTGCACAATTTTTTTGAGGTTTTCAAATGTGTATAACAAGGCTAAGCATGAGTTTTTAGATACATATAATATTACATATAATATTATTTTTTTACTGATGTATATTGTGTAAAGCGATGAAATGTAACACATCTTCAGATACTTTTTTTAAATAACGAAAAATCCTAAGGCTAATTCCATGCGCAGATTTATCACTTATATAATAAAGGGTATGTACAAAAAATTTTAATACCTATTTCAACTACAAAAGAAAAAAAAAAGCGTTCGTACTTCTAAAACATGAAAGTGAAGCAAAGGTGAACATGGAGAAAAAGCCATTTAAAATTTTAATTTGTAAGGGTAATTGCGATGGGTGTATTAACAAAATTTTCAATAATTCGCGATATAATTGCCGAATGGGTAAGCATGAGGTACCAAAATAGTCACAATTAAACAGGTTTTCAATTAATATTCTAAAAGAAAAATCGATTTTTCGACCAATTTTAGGTAAACTGTTCCCTTATTTAGGGTAACGGTCAGTTACATTTTGTTTTACCAAATAATAGAAAATAGTGATTGTGATATTTTAAAATAATAATATAAATTTCCCCATTTCCACTATCACATTTCTTATGTGCAAAATCCATTTTGAAAGCTTTTTTTTTCTTTTTTAACTATCATATTCCTTGTGTGCAAGTGGTCCTTTCCAAACCACGAGTGCATATCAGTATTTTTGATCCCCTTTCTTAGAATTCCTTTGAATTTAACTCGAGTTCCGGTAAGTTCCGGAGTGGGACGAACAAATTAGCATTTCTGAAGCTTTCGAATGTTTTGCAAAAGATTTGGCATGGCTGGAGCAGCAGAAAGACTGCGATACTGGTAAATTGATAATATTAAAAAACTTCATGATGCCTTCAAGAATTTCGATGCCTTCAAGGCAAAGCCAATCGAAATTGCGACAAACAAAATATTGTTTTAAAACCTAGTGAAATATGTAAAAGGTACTTACTTTCAAAATTAAAATCCAGGCAATTTATTCTTGTTTTTATTTTGCTATTGCTTTAATTTCATTAAGCACGTGTTACCATAATAAGAAATAGTGCATATATCTCTCCTTAATCTTAAAATTGAAGCATTCTCGAGTATCCGAAAATTTCGATTTTCCGAAAGAGGATCGGTCCCAATTACTTCGGATAATCGAGGTTCTATTGTACTAACAAATGAATTTTTAAGAGTAATCAATTTTTACTAGCTTCAAATTTGCCAATTCAAAATTACAGCTCATTACGCGAAGTACTTAGTTTTGAGTCAAGCTTAAAAAAAATCACATTCCAATCTATTTTTCAATTATTAAAATGAATTTAACTTCAGGCATGCCAAATTTGTAACCTGCATACTTCTTAAACACACTTGGCCGAATAATTCCCCGTGTGGTGTCCTAAGGTAATGTTTACGATAAATCCAAATATGGTGTCAAAATAAGATCTTAATATGGAAAAATATAAAGTTTGTTAGAATTTCTATGCATAAACGATTCCTTAGGAAATGTATAATTTTACCATATTTTTAGTAGACGTCATTACTACTTTTTCTTCGACTCCACAATGTACAAATCATATATATTTGACACCCAGCAAGGGTTCAGATAGGGAACCATGCCATTTTATATTTTTTGGTGCGATTTAGTATTTCATTATTTTAAGTCATTTTCAGAAATCTTTCACTTATTGAAAAAAAAAAAAAAAATCCCCACATTTTTAAGAAATAAATCTGATAGAAAAATAATTTAATTATAATCATAAATCAATTGATTAAGTTCATAAATTTTTATTAAGAAAATGTAAATAAAAATGAACCAAAAATCCATGCGACGTTTGCATATATAGTTTCTGAAATATAATGTGATATGCTTAATTATCCTGTGACAACAGACAAACAAATTTAATTGTTTTAGAAGCTTCATATATTTCAATGTGGATATTAAAAAGGTTTACTGAAAATTATTAAATTTTAGTATTATGCGAAATACTATTGTTTTTCTCTCTAAACGGTTATAAAACTTAATTACGTACTTTGTATAAAATTACTAATTATCTAAACAAATATTAATATTTCATTAAAGAATAATCAAATGTAAATGTAAAAATTAAATTATCTATTAATTAATTCATTGAACACCTATTGTTTTGTTGTTGTTGATGATTTTTAGAGTGATATTCACTTTTTTAAATATGATGAAACGTCAATGTTAAAGCTGAACTTGTTTCAGTCTCATTATATAAAAGTTAACAGATTAAATATTAATTAAGATATGTACTTATATTACACTGAAAAATAATGTCAAGCTCCTTTACCATACAAACTAATTAGTAACTCACTTTTAGGTACAAAATTTCAAAATATGATCAGTGTTAATCGCTTTATATGATACGCTTAATATGATTGTTTTTTTTTTTCCTTTTTATTGGTTGTATGAAAATTAAGTTATTGGACTATCAAGGATATCTTATTAATGTTTCAAAAAAATTTCAAAAAATTATCATTTTATAACAAATTACAGTTAATGATAACAGTTCCTCTTTTCATCTACATAATTTAAAATTGTTTCAAACTTTTAATTGTTTTTAATTATCGGGTTACTTTATAAAAGCATAAGAATGCCTAGATTAAAACTTGCATTTAATTTTTCCTAATCACAATTTACCGAGATTCAAAAGTGTTCTTTAAATTGTTTTATTACAATATTCTAACAATCGTATAAAAATATTTCAATAAGCAAAAATAAGTCTAAATAAATTATAAAACATTTCCGCGGAATAACACTTTACTATTCTTTATATATATATATATATATATATGAACTTACTACAAACAATGATAATACACATTGTATAAAAAATAGCTATCAACTTGTTAAGATTTTAAAAAATCTTCATTCTGTTTGTAATATAACGACATATGACTTCAAAGATCTTTTTAATAATATAGACCTATTAGATTTATATAAAATTATAAATGCATTATTTAAAAAGTATTATAAAAAACTGGAATTACCATCTTATATAGATATTGCATATTTTAAATCTTTAACTAACTTCATTATCTATAATAATTATATATTGCAAGATAATACTTTATATTTACAGCATGTCGGTATACCACAAGGCGGTTGTACTTCCAGTTTACTCTCAGACTTATACTTATCTCATTATGAACGCAATTTTACTAATAATAATCTACATTTATATCGTTATATTGATGACATCATTTTAATTGAAACTGATCAATCTGCAATTACTCGATTTCCAGTTGATTATCCCACTAATTTGGAATTAACGGAAAACCTTTTATCTAACAATACAATTAACTTCTTAGATCTTAAAATTACAATAAAAGACAATAAAACAATCACAGATTTGTTTGACAAACGTAAAGAATTTAAATTCACAGTTAATACATTTACAAATTTTAAATCTTGTCTACATCATTCTGTATTTCGTAATATAATACTTAATCATTTATATAGAATAAAATGTTTATGTTCTTCTCCTCTAATTAACAATAATATTAAAAAACTAATTTATGATGCATTAAATCATGGTTTTCCAAAAAAATTCATATATTCATTAATATACAATTAGTACTTTTCTTACATGATCTATAAACACAAATTAACACATGCGTAAACAAAATTACAAAAAAATTATAAAAAAAAAAAAATATATCTATAAAAAATTAAAAATTGTAAAAGAATATAAAAAAATATTATAGGATGGTTGGGTGGGTAGATGTTAGAGTACGGAGGAGGGTGGTGTTGTCTGGATAATACGCAATGGTTAATTATTTATTTAAAAAAAAAAAAAAAAAAAAAAAAGCGGGTCTCTTGTATTATTACTATTTTTTTGTTATGTATTTTATGTGTATGCTGATTTGATATTTTATATGTAAGTTGGAGATTTTCATTAATATTATAATTAGCTTAATTATTCATTAATCTAATTTACAATTATTTGTTATTAAATTTTAATTTACTTAGGACAATATCATATTAATTACTAATAGTATGCCACTCTTAGTTTAATGTTTTTGAATGTCCCATATTCATTCTTTATGGATTTTTATGGATATCTGAAAATAATCCACATTCTATATTTGAGCGTTTTAAGTAATGGGATTTTAAGTATTATTTAACCTTCTATATACTTCCACATGTTTGTTATTTCCTGTTCATTTTATAAATATCTTATATATAATTCATTAAAAAATAATTTTTAGATAATTTTTAATAATTATTTATATTAATTACTACTGAATTTATTTTGTTTTATAGCATATAAATATATGCTATATATTATCAATGTTCTAACATTATTTAAACTCTTAGTTTAGTTTAAATAATTTAGCTAATAGAACATATTGTATGCTTTTAAATATTATTAACAATAGTTTTAAATATTTTCTGTGATTTATATTAGGTTTATAATTCTCTATATATAAGGATATGTTTGGTTTTGCTGTTTAAACAGTTATTTACATTCACAAGCTTGCAAATTTTTATCTTGCGATAGATGTTTAATATAATTATTAATAGATGGCAGCACTAAAATTGTATTTTCAGATTGCCTTAATTTTTATTTTTCTAGCTCCATTTCAGTTATAATTTATACACCTGGGTGTATTTTTAGCTAAATTTTGACGATATTGTTAAACTGTTATCTATTAATTGAATAGTGCATTTTAAATAATGTAATTAATATCTATTTATCTTATATTAGATTAAATTTGTTTTACAAGGTCTTTCAAATTTTATTTCAAAATGTATTAACTGCATCCTTTGGTATCATTTACTGTGATTTCTTAACTGTTTTATTCACCTTAATCTTTTTGATATACTGGAAGACATGTGCACATGGATTTTTGTAAAATACTGAAATATTAATCGGTATGGTATTTATTATTTCTATTTTATATCCTATAAATATTTAAATACGTTTTATTGATTCTTCCATTTCATATTATTTGTTTCTATTCTGCTTTCATTTTTAATCAATTCACTTGATTTTAGTGGTTGTTCTATAATTCTCTATGTATAGGGATTTGTTTGGTTTTGCTGTTTAAACAGTTATTTACATTCAAAAGCTTGCAAATTTTTATCTTGCGATAGATGTTTAATATAAATATTCATAGATGGCAGCACTAAAATTGTATCTTTCAGTTTGCTATATTTTTTAATTTTTCTAGCTCCATTTCAGTGACTAATTATACACCAGGGTGTATTTTTAGCTAAATTTTGACGATATTGTTAAACTGTTATCTATTAATTTAATAGTGCATTTTAAATAATGTAATTAATATCTATTTATTTTATATTAGATTTAATTTGTTTTACAAGGTATTTCAAATTTTATTTTAAAATGTATTAACTGCATCCTTTGGTATCATTTACTGTGTTTTCTTAACTGTTTTATTCACCTTAATCTTTTTGATATACTGGCAGACATGTGCACATGGATTTTTGTAAAATACTGAAATATTAATCGGTATGGTGTTTATTATTTCTATTTTATATCCTATAAATATTTAAATACGTTTTATTGATTCTTCCATTTCATATTATTTGTTTCTATTCTGCTTTCATTTTTAATCAATTCACTTGATTTTAGTGGTTGTTCGGGCACAGGGGAAAATTAATTTTAGCTTTAGCTTATTTTTCCCACAGAAAACGACCATTTTGCTTATATCATTGAATTCTGTGCCCTCGATAACGTAATTCAATGTATAAGCTTTTCAATTTTTGTCGGTGTCCACTTTTTTCTTTTTTCTTCCATAATAATTCTTATAATATTTTTTTAATACTTACAGCTTTAATTCATAATAATTGACGGTGGCAGGTTATGTTTAATTAATGGTAATATATATATATATATATATATATATATATATATATATATATCAGTGGCGTGGCGTCCGGTCATCGCTGGATGCGGCGATGACCAAGCAATATTTTAAAACTCTTAATAAGCTTTTAAAACTCCACGATCCAGTTTTAGCAGAACATTTGGAGTTCATGTATAAGTGAGGGTAAGATTTAAAGTTTCTTTTTTGAACATTCAACCATTGAATTTTAGAGTTAATAATTTTTCACCACAAACTTAAATAATTGCGATGACCACCGAAAATTTTCACGCCACGCCACTGATATATATATATATATATATATTTGCTAAATTTTGACGATATTGTTAAACTGTTATTAATTAATTTAATAGTGTATTTTAAATAATGTAATTAATATCTATTTATTTTATATTAGATTAAAAGTGTTTAACAAGGTATTTCAAATTTTATTTCAAAATGTATTAACTGCATCCTTTGGTATCATTTACTGTGATTTCTTAACTGTTTTATTCACCTTAATCTTTTTGATATACTGGCAGCCATGTGCGCGTGGATTTTTGTAAAATACTGAAATATTAATCGATATGGTGTTTATTATTTATATTTTATATCCTATAAATATTTAAATACGTTTTATTTATTCTTCCATTTCATATTATTTGTTTCTATTCTGCTTTCATTTTTAATCAATTCACTTGATTTTATGGTTGTTTGGGCACAGGGGAAAATAACTTTTAGCTTTAGCTTATTTTTCCCACAGAAAACAACCATTTTGCTTATATCATTGAATTCTGTGCCCTTGATAACGTAATTCAACGTATAAGCTTTTCAATTTTTGTAGGTGTCCACTTTTTTCTTTTTCTTCCATAATAATTCTTATATTAATTTTTTTTTTAATACTTACAGCTTTAATTCATAATAATTGACGGTGGAAGGTTATGTTTAATTAATGGTTATATATATATATATTCTTGTACATATATAATAAATTTAAAATCACAAATATATGAAGAAATTGATAAAGTTCTAAAGATGATTTAGAAATGAAGATAAGATACCAGTATGTAAAATAAGAAACTATGAATGACTCACAGAATCATCAGAGGAGCTTGTGAGTTCATTCATAGAAGATGCGTTATTTCATCCAATTTTGTCGAGATTAAGCCTAAAATGACAAAATGTAACTCCTAATAACGCAAACATTACAGAAAATAGATTGAATCTGGATTAATAAATTGGAACTGGATTTAATAACAATGATGTTTAGAGTTGTCATCTTAAGTAAAAAATAAATAAAAAATAAAAGGAATGAAAATAATTGAAGAAATCAAGAAAATACTTAGATTAAACAATAGGTTGAAAAAAAAATAGTGATAAAATTTTTAGATGGGAGGGACAACAAACAAACATTTAAATATTGTCAACTGAAAGATTAATGCTAAAGTAAATACATTCGGATTTCAAGTGAATGTGATAGCAATAATGGTACATAATCTACAAGATGAAAAACAAATTGAAGACTAATGGAGATAATACATGAAAAATGCGCTATTGCAGCTATGAATACATGTATTAAGAGAATTAAAATGAACAAAGTGAAATTGAACAGCTAAAACCAAGCTATAATAATTACCAAGCTAGAATTACCTATTACTTGATAAAGAAAGTACCATTAAAAATGCCAGAATAAGGTTGTAAGACTAAACTAAAAATAACATACTTAATAACATGCGCATTTGCAGCAATGCTATTAGAATGCTGAAATAATAAATTTGAAATCACAAATAAAGGAAGAAATTGATAAAGTTCTAAAGATGATTTAGAAATGAACATATGAAACCAGTATGTAAAATGGGAGGGACAACAAACAGACCTTTAAATATTGTGAACTGAAATATTAATGCTAAAGTAAATACATTTGGATTTCAAGTGAATGAGATAGCAATAATGGTACATAATCTACAAGATGAAAAACAAATTGAAGACTAATGGAGATAATACATGAAAAATGCGCTATTGCAGCTATGAATACATGTATTAAGATAATTAAAATGAACAAAGTGAAATTGAATAGCTAAAACCAAGCTATAATAATTACCAAGCTAGAATTACCTATTACTTGATAAAGAGAGTACCATTAAAAATGCCTATATATACACACACATATATATATTAAGTCTGCATAGTGTTTTAAAACATTTGGTCTCTCAAAAATTTTAATGAACATTTCTTAATAAAAAATCATATTATTAATTATACAATTTAGTAAAATAATAAGCTATTAATGTCTATTGATTGCAGCAAAAAATAATCACTTACATAATGAAAATATTAAGACTGTTTTAAAATGTAAATTACACTTGACGTATTTAATATTCAATAATTTCGAGCGTAATTTCACTGCTGAAAATTAGTTGTAAAAAAATAATTAAAATTATATGTGTAAATTATATTTCTACTACATTGTATCTAAATTTATAAATTGCGTTATTAACCTCAGGCTTGAAAATATTTAGTAAATATATATATATATATATATATATATATATATATTTGTAAATGGAAATTGAATCGCGCAAAAGATTACTTTGAAAGGGACGTTTTTTAAAGAATTTTTAATAAACGATTTTGCTAATAACACTATTAGTTTGTTTTGTAATAAACTCAGAATTACTACTGTCCTTCGCTCTCTTGAATGTCAACGGTTACTTATTAAGTTCTACTATTTTTATCCTTGTTACTAAAAGATACAATAAAATAGAATTTCTGTTAATAAAAAAACTATTACGTTAAAATATAAATTATTTTTTTACACGAATCACTAAAATGTCTGAAAATTAACAGCACCTGTATAAAGTCCGCCTGGGGTCTTGCGTATATTTCTTGCATAAGGTATTTAATTGACTTATTCAGAACTTCAGTTTCTCAGAACATAAGAAAGAATAATTTATCTGACCTTTGGCCTGAAATATAGACGATCACTAATTTAACCCATAAGTTTTACGGTACTTTCAATGTTCTTCAATTTTAAACAGCTCAAATTTTTTCATCACTTGCAAAATGAATTTGTCTATTTAAATTTTAATCACAAAAATTCAATCATTCCTCATATTTAATGATAGCAATCAAAATTATCTACGAGAGTGAATAATCACATAAAAACTTTAGATTACATTAATTTTTGAGAAATTAAATAAGTAATTTCACATGCGCTTATTCATTATTAACTTATTTATTATAATTCAATATTTAAGTTAATTATTAATGTAAATCTGGAAAAAACTTTAATATTCAAATCCCAAATGAAAAAGTACCTGTCATCTTATTTCACTAAAAATTGCTTTATTTGAAAAGATAGCAGCAAACAAAGTGAAAAACTCAACAAGAAAAAGATTTTCATTAGACATAAAAGGCGTTGGTAAAATTATCTAAACTGAAATATTTCCTTTTTCATCGAATGTTTCCTATTATTATCTGTTTTATTGTTTTTGTTTATGCCATTAGTCCAAATGAACGTAATTCTTTTATTTACACTTTGATGCCTATCATTTAAAATTAATTTTCTTTTTCATCCTTATAGCCTTAATTTTCTTCTAACATTTTTCATTCAAATAGCTGATAACTTTGAATAATAAAAAAGTTGATGATCCTGAATCTTAAAATGATCCCCAAAAGAAATAAAATGCAATTCTGTTAACTGAATCTCGATATTTCTTTATTTTATTAAATGCTTTACAGTATTGTCAATTATTTCCTTGGTTTTGTTTCGCTTGTTATTTAAGGGGCCTTCAGTTATTTTTTTTTTTTTTTTTTTTTTTTTTTTTTGTCGAATTCTGTTTTTTTTTTTTATTTATGTAAATAAAATAAAACTGTCTTGTACAAAAATCAAAGCTAAATACATTTCAAATTTATGAATTACATTTTAATAGCTGGTTTTATCAATATTATCTGCATATATTTTAGAACTTCAGAAATTCTGAAACTTTAGCTGAAATTGCACTATTGAGGTTTTAGAGGAAATCCCCAGAAATCAGAATTGATACTCAGGGCCATGTAGTTGTTGTAATTTACATAAACGATTTAAAAATGTAGACGAGAAAATGCAACGAAATTTTTATTCATTTTTAATATTTGTTTGCTGGAACATGAAAAAAGTTCATGCGATATTATTAATATTCAACAATAAATATCTGGGAATATCTATGTGTACCCCTGATTTTTTTTTTAATACCGCTGTAAAATGTAGGGTGTATTAAAATGTACATTTAAAATAAACAAAAAATATTTTATGAAAAAACATATATTTTATTTTATAGGTCTTCTTATAGTTGATCAATAGCAAAAGTGTAAACCAAATTTTTAGAAGATTATTCCGAAACTTAAAAATATCCCAAATGCTATCCTTCGTCATATCGCTGCTTGGCATTCATTGTGTGCACTGTAAAAAAAATCTGTAATTTTTACAGAAAATAATATCATTTTTTACAGAAAAAATCTGTTTTTATTTAAAACAGTTTTATCTGTAAAAGAAACTTAATTTTGTAATTTTTACAGAAAAACCGTACTTTTACAGACCAAATACTGTTTTAATGAAAATTACAGATATTTTCTGTAAATTAGACCGTTTTCCACTGGCGCCAAAATTGACAGTTTTTTCTGCCAGTTTGTGAGATTTTTTTTACAGTGGGGCGCAACTAAAAAAAACACTAAATTGTACCGAAAATAATTTTTAAACTTTATATTTTTAAATGAATTCAATTATTCGTATTATAAGTTGTTAAGTCTAATTCGTCTTTTAAATACATAATATTTAGTGACTATAAATACAGTATCTACGATTATATTTACCATAATTATAAATTTAACACTAAATTTACATCCCCTCATTATGTTATGTCATTGTTCAAGTAAAAGATAGTCCATTCACTTATTAAAATTGGAACGAGCCACTATTAAAGAAAAAATAATATCATCAAAATTGTCCTAAGACAAAATGTGCCACTATTCAGAAAAATGTTACTACTTCCATCATCCAGGATCAAGACACAACTGAATTTCAGAAAGTGTTAATCTAAGTCCACGGCGAGTTTGATTGCGGCACATCGATCCTCTCATGCAAACTAGTGGAATTGCATTGTTGGAAGTTTTACATGATAAAAGAAGTAAATCAGTAGATTTCGTTGCACCAATAAAATCATATATTAAAAAGTAGATTGTTTTTCCAAACCTATCTTCTTCCTTAATAAGTATCATAGAAGAAATCCAATTCTGCTTGAAAAAAAAAGATATCGAGTTTTAAAAATATAAATTTTATGACTTCTCAGAGCTTTCTGGCAGTAAAAACGCATTTTTTCTGTTTGCTTTCAAAGTTCTTAATTTGTTAGTCTTAAAGTACAAGTAACTAAATTGAAGGACTGTTACGTCTTGAATGTAAAAGCACAAAAATAATTAAAAATTTTTCACTAAAAGACGCATAGTACATACTTTTAAAACATTAAATAAAAGTTTAAAAGTTTAAAAACCAAGAAGTTTTGGCCACCCTGTGGCCCTCATCAGGGTCATATTTCAGTGTAGGACAGAAAGAAACTTATAAGTCCATAAAAGTAAAAAAAAAATAAACATACATTGTTGAGCACGCCTCAAAAAAGAATTGCTCCAAAACATCTTTTTAACCGCATCCCAACCATCTAATCACAGAGAAGAAAGAAAGCTTGGAAAAACTAGATTATAAATGTCATTAATGACGTCAAACCTCTTCAACATTGAGTTAAATTCTGCCTCAGATAGTCCAACCACAACTTATGAATGCCGTGAGAAACACCTTTGTTACATACCTCATCATTCCTCAATTCAATTTCCATGGATTCCCTAATTAAACGTTTATGCGGATTCGTCACGGTCAGATGATCTTTGCGTTGTCATAATCTATAGCTTTAAACTGACTTCTGGGACAGAATTTTTCAAGGGCTGTGGTTTGTCCATTATATTTTATGTCAGTTTTATGTTCCTTCAATCTTGTATCAAATTTCCTTTTTGTCATACCTATGCAATAAACTTTCTCCCTGCTATAAAAAATAATTGGGATCTCATAAACACCGGATACACTCACAGGGGGGCGGGGGGGGGGGGGGGTAGGGTCTATTTTTCTTGAAAGAAAATTAATATTGTATTCATATGTTGGGCACATGGGATGTATGCTTTAAAGGAATTTAATAAACATTTAATAATATTGAAGGAGTTAATAAACTAGATTCACATATAAAATTTACTATGGAAGCGGAAATTGGGGCGAGGCTGCCTTTCCTCGTAGTGGATGTCTTGAGGGTGGATCAAAGCCTTTCATTCAACGTTTACAGAAAGCCAATCAAGTCAAATACAGTCATTCCATTTCATTCTGATCGTCCGTTTAACTACAAGATTTCTGTTTTCTCTCCCTTCATAAAACGCGCTTTTCTGATATGCTCTGGTGGATCCCTCCAAACAGAACTTAGTTTTATTAAAAGAATCACAGCTGATCATGGTTTTCCAGCATAAGTTATTGATAAGATTATTGTAAAGCATATGAACCCCCCTCTCAAGATTAAAGCCGAATCTAAATTCATAGTTATCAACAGAAAATTTGGTTATGTCACTGGTATTTACGAAAGATTGAAAAAGTACTTCAGACCATTTAATATTCACCTTGTAGCAATTCCTAAACCTAATGTTATTAATTTATTTTAAAAAATAGACCCTACCTCCCCCCCCCCCCCTCTGAGTTTATCCGGCGTTTATGAGTGTATTATTTTAGATAGCGGGAGAAAGTTTATTACATAGGTATGACAAAAAGGAAATTTGATACAAGACTGAAGGAACATAAAGGTGACATAAAATATAATAGACAAATCACAGCCCTTGCAAAATTCTGTTCCAGAAGTCAGATTAAAGCTATAGATTATGACAACGCAAAAAGATCATATGACCGTGCACCTATCCGCTTAAAAAATTAATTAGGAAGTCCATGGAAATTGAATTGAGGAATGATGAGGTATGTAACAAAGGTGTTTCTTACGGCATTCATAAGTTGTGGTTGGACTATCTGAGTCAGAATTTACTCAAAGGTGAAGACGTTTTACGTCATTAACGACATTTATAACCTAGTTTTTTCAAGCTTTTTTTCTCCTCTGTAGTTGGATGGTTGGAATGCAGTTATAAAGATTTTTGGAGGAATGCTGTTTTGAAGTGTGCTCAACAATGTATCTTTATATTTTTACTTTTACGGACTTATAAGTTTCTTTCTGTCCTACACTGAAATGTTACACTGATGAAGGCCACAGGGTAGTCGAAACTTGTTGGTTTTTAAACTTTTAATCTTTTATTTAATGTTTTAAAAGTGTTTATATGTAGTATACATCTTTTAGTAAAAATTTTTTAATTATTTTTGAACAAGTAGATGTTTTCTGTTTTATTTGTTAGAGTATGCAATAATTTTTAATAAATATTAGTTACAGGAACAAGAGACTGTATAAAAATTTCAGTTTCGTATTTATATATATATATATATATATATATATATATATATATAAGTGTTGTTATATAAATGGATTTACATATTATTAAGAACAACCCTTGAAAATATATCGCAGAATTAAATGTTTAGAAAATCACTATTGATAACCGATAAAATGGATCATCATGTATAAGCGAAAGCTTATATAAAAATGCATAAATAATCACTAAACATCTATTTAGCAGGTATTCTTGTCATCAGAAAACATAAATTTGCAACCATGAAAGAAAATTGACGTGCAAGAAACAAAATAAAGAATTTTGATTAAAAAAATATTTTCTGTTAATTTTATTAAATCTTTGAAAAATATTTAGGGGAGACTAGGGAGGGTTGACCCACTTTTATCAAGATGATTTTTTATTTTTTAAATATTGAACGTAGAATAAAGTTTTATATATCATTTTATTCGTTATACAATCAGTTATAAAAATAAAATTGCTACATAAGTGTAACATATAAGAAATTTGAAAAATGATTGATTTTAGTCATGAAAAAATAATGGGTCAAGGCTCCCCACATATGGGAGGCAGCTTCCATTTTCACAGTGTTTCATGTTATTATGTCCGGATTTAGGAGCCACGGTCCCGCTTTTTTTTTTTTTTTTTTTTTTTTTTGTTTCCTTTTTAATTTTTTGTGACACTCGACCTGACAACTCTAGTTGTCACATAGTTTGTCTTTTTATCACTCTATTCACCCTGGGGAAATTTGTCTACATACCTTCCTAAAGTTTTTCGATCGATGCTATATATCGATGTTCTTTTGCAGGCCCATGAGCACTTAACTTATTATTAAAATGATTTAAACCTTTAAGAGGCAAAGTACTTCCAGTACTAAAATGTTGACATAAATAACTGGGACCGGAATTTAATAAAAAAGTTATTTGGAAATAAGAAAAAAGGCTATATTTCACATAAATATTAAATGGAAAAGATTTTAACGAAATTCTGGTGCAATTGTGACGTGTCGGAATTAAAATTAAGTGGTTTTATAAACATACTACTGCGCCTGAAAGGGTTAAGACTGCTGCTTTAATCCTTTCCAGTCTTTCCCACTGTTTCTGTTTATCTAATGCAAGTAATATTTAAATTAAAAAAAATTCCTATCAACATTCCCATTTTCTAGCAATTTTTCCCATCTTCCTTTAGACAGTTTTAAACATTTTTTTTCCATCACACCATTTTACTATAGCTTTAAAGAATAAATTTACATTATTTTATATATATAACCATTAACTTTTCATTATGCGCAGTGTATAATAAAAAGATTTCCAAAACCACTTAATTAAGGGAGCCTTGAGCATCTGGTCAACCCTCCCTCACATTGACTGGGTCAAGCCTCCCTACATAGACCTTTTCTAAAGAATAGAACATTGTTATGTTAAGCGTAACTTACTGTACAATCTTTAAGCCTTGAATTAAAGCTCGATATTTCTGCATTACTTTAAACCTACTTACTTAAATTTCTATGATATAATTTATCTGGAAAAAGCTTACAAAATATTTCTAAAAAACACAGCTTTAGGTTTAAAACGCTTCACAATTGATTTTTCCGCACCTATTTCGATTATCTCTATGAAACGAAGACTGTTGTTTGATCATTCCAGTAGCTTCGGTTGACACATGTTGATAAAAATCTGAAATTCTTTTAAATAGGAGAATTGATGGGTGGGTCAAACCTCCCGTATGGTCAACCGTCCCTAGTCTCCCCTATACAAAGAATAGTGTCCAAAAAGTCAGCTTTTATTATTTAAGTGTAAATATATATACTATGTACATTTTTATATGTTTAAATATGTAATTTCACATACCAATATCGTATAAAAATATTCATAAATCAGACTATCAATATAATTTTTTCAAACTAATTCCTCTTTTAAACATTAAATATTTAGTGATTAAAAATACTGTACACCCCAGCTCAGAATAAAATCAGTAAAATCGGAATAAAATCCGTAAAATTGGAATAAAATCCGTAAAGTACCGTTTTAATGACTGTTTCCTTCTTTTTTACGGATTTTATTCCGAGCTTGGTCGGAAATTTTTCCGGTACGATAAGGGCAACTATTTTTCTGATTCCTACAGGAGTACTGTTCGGATTTTTTTACAGTGTATCTTCAATTATATTTACTATAAATACAAATTTAACTTAATTTATATCCCGTCATTGTGTTATCCCATGGTTCACGTAATAGACAGTCCATAACTTTTTAAAAATAGAATGAGTCACTATGAAACAAAAAATATTATCACCAAAATTGACCCAAGTCAATATGTACCACTATTCAGAAAAAAAAATGTTACTACTTCAATCATTCAGGGTCAAGGCATAGCTAAAGATCAGCCAGTGTTGTTATAAGTCAACTGCGAGTTTGATTGCGGCTCATCTACAGTCTGATGCAAACTAGTGGAATTGCATTCTGTGCAATTTTACCTGATAAAATAGTAGACCAATAGATTTGTTTTCACCAATAAAATTGCATATTAAAAAGTTCGATTTGTGTCGCTATTAACACATAGCAGCGATATGTAAATGCATTTACGTTGAAACTTTTATACAGTACCTGGGACATTTTTTTTTTCAAAACTTTCATCATTCTTAGGGCTCAGTGCTCAGGGCACTGTGGACGGTATGCTTAAAATTTAAAATTATTGATGCTTTTAACATTGATTTTTTTACATTTTTATTATATTGCACTAAGCTCCATCTTAATAAATATGCTCTTATTGTGCTATGCCATTCCTCAAGTAATAAATATTCCATCACTTATTTAAAATGCAATGAGCCATTGTTAAAGAAAAAATAATGTCACCAAAATTTTCCTAATACAAAATGTGCTACTATTCAGGAAAATGTTATGATTTATATCATTCAGGATCAAGACTCAACTAAATTACAGCGAGTGTTGATATAAATCCACGGCGAGTTTTATTGCGGCATATCGATCCTCTGATGCAAACTAGTGAGTTTTACATGATAAAATTAGTTCACCAACAGATTTGTTTTCATTAATAAAATAGTATATTAGAAAGTTCGAATTGTGTCACTATCAACGCAAAACAGCGATATATAAATTCATTTACGTCGAAACTTTTATACAGTACCTCTGTCTTCTTTTTTTAAACCTTTATTCATTCTCTAACACGTAACAAAGTAAAAAAAAATCGAGTTCTGTATGAAGAAAACCTATTGGGATTTAATACTTTAATATTTATGATTTTCAGTGCTTTCTGGCACTAAAAAGTTATTTTTCTGTTTTCTTTCACAATTCTGAAAATTTTATTCCTATATTACAAATGGAAGTTTTCTGTTTTACTTGTTGGATTTATACAAGAATTTATACTAAATATTAGTTATGGGACACCATATAAAAATTTCTGTTTCATAATTTAAAAAGTAAATTAATATTTTGATATAAATTGATTAACATATGATAAAAAAAGACATTTGAAACTATATCGCGAAAATTAACAGTTTAAGACACCGCTATGAGTCACTGATAAAAAGGAACATCATGTGTATAAGATAAAGCTTAGATTCAATTCTATAAATCTTTATTAAGCGACATCTATTTAGCAGGACTTATCATTATTAGCAAAGATTAGCAAAGAAATTTTTCGTACAAGAAACAAAAGAAATTTTATTAAAAAAATACTTTTTGTCCTTTTTATTGAATCTTAAAATATATCTATACAAAAAAATGTTACTCAAAACATCACTTTTAAAAATTATATTTGTATATATAAGTTATTTAGATTTTTTAGTGTTTGCGTATACAATTTCACATCAGCTTATTCATAAATCAGGCTATCACTAAAATGTTAGTTTTTAGGTAAATAATTAGTTATACGTATTTAGATTATTAAAGCAGTCCTACAGAAGAATTTAATTTTTTGTTACTTTTACTTCATTAAATGTTTGGTAATTGTGAACAGCTTCTCATTCCACGAAGAAAAAAATCTGGCAATTATCAATGCTCAGCCATTCTTCACCAAAAGTTGCAGTTTATTTTTCTCTCTGTTTCTTAAAGTTAATATTTATTTATGTTAAAATAGTAACCTCAATAACGCAGATATTAAGTTTAATGAACAATTTACAAATCGGCTTAGAATAGCAATAAGCCAGTTTTCTTCTTTCCTATAAATTGAGGCCATTTTAAAAGTGATATCAGCCACTATTCCCTGAAATGAAAATAAAGTAATCGCAAATATAGATTTTTTAAAATAGTACTAGAATTGATATATATTATATATATATATTATGTATACTATATATAGTGTAAAGCTACAGAATTTAAATAAACTAAAGACATATAAAACTTTGCTCTGCTGTAATAATGTACCTGCTAAAAAAATAAATTATTAAAGCAGTCCTACAGAAGAATTTAATTTTTTGTTAATTTTACTTCATTAAATGTTTGGTAATTTTGAACAGCTTCTCATTCCACGAAGAAAAAAATCTGGCAATTATCAATGATCAGCCATTCCTCACCAAAAGTTGCAGTTTATTTTTATCTCTGTTTCTTAAAGTTAATATTTATTTATGTTAAAATAGTTACCTCAATAACGCAGATATTAAGTTTAATGAACAATTTACAAATCGGCTTAGAATAGCAATAAGCCAGTTTTCTTCTTTCCTATAAATTGAGACCATTTTAAAAGTGATATCAGTTACTATTCCCTGAAATGAAAATAAAGTAATCGCAAATTTAGATTTTTTAAAATAGTACTAGAATTGATATATATTATATATTATATATATTATATATACTATATATAGTGTAAAGCTACAGAATTTAAATAAACTAAAGACATATAAAACTTTGCTCTGCTGTAATAATGTACCTGCTAAAAAATTAAATTATTAAAGCAGTCCTACAGAAGAATTTATTTTTTTGTTAATTTTACTTCATTAAATGTTTGGTAATTTTGAACAGCTTCTCATTCCACGAAGAAAAAAAGCTGGCAATTATCAATGCTCAGCCATTCCTCACCAAAAGTTGCAGTTTATTTTTATCTCTGTTTCTTAAAGTTAATATTTATTTATGTTAAAATAGTAACCTCAATAACGCAGATATTAAGTTTAATGAACAATTTACAAATCGGCTTAGAATAGCAATAAGCCAGTTTTCTTCTTTCCTATAAATTGAGACCATTTTAAAAGTGATATCAGTCACTATTCCCTGAAATAAAAATAAAGTAATCGCAAATTTAGATTTTTAAAATAGTACATAGAATTGATATATATTATATATATTATATATACTATATATAGTGTAAAGCTACAGAATTTAAATAAACTAAAGACTTATAAACCTTTGCTCTGCTGTAATAATGTACTTGCTGAAAAATGGAATTGTGGTAGTAGTATACAAAACAGAAATACAAAATGTCAGGTACATCTCCGTTTTTTTTTAAGATGATATGCTTTGTATTTAAAATTTTGACCAATTAAATAAATAGTTACATATGGCATCCATTATTATGTTACTTGTGATATACATAATAAATTTAAATCACTCCAAACTAAACAAAGATTTCAGACGAAAGAAAGTGCTAATTATTTTCTCTTGCTTAAAAGGTACTTCTTTTGAATAGCTAATTATTCTGAGTACCAGACTGATGATTCTAATCACTTAAACGAACTACAAAAGAAAAGAAATGCTTCGATGGTATTATATATTATCGTCATATTTATTTCTCTTATATATTTTCGTCATATATCTTTAGTATTCTCATGCTTGAGGTCAATAATTAAAATAAATGACGCAAACTTAATAAGGAATTAATAAATCTTTTTGATTTATTTCTTTAAATATCACTAATATCAATAGTCATTTAAGCTATATTTTCAGTGAATTGGTGAATCTGGAACCCCTTATGTCCCCATTTCTGTCGTGAATTTATTATTCTTTAATCTTATTTTTATAAATTAATAGTTAATATTAACTAATCCAAGTTTAATTAAACATATCTAGCAAAAAAAGTGTTGGCTATATTATTTCGTTGAAAAGTACTTATTTTGAATAGTGAAATATTCTGTGCTGAAAACAAAATGATGATACTTAGAAGAAAAGGGATTTTCTTAAGAAGAAAAGAATTTAGATTTAATTATATCTCTACGTTTCTTAATTATTAGTTTATTATTTTTTTTAATTTTATATTTTAAATTAAAAATTGATATTAAATCCTTTTACATATGATAAATTTTTTTTTGTGAATTAATCGTTTTGGAATCTTATATTTTTAGCTAAATAATTAACATTAATAAATCTAACATTAATTTAAAAAAGTTCTGTAAAATATTTCTGTTATCTTTTTTATTTAAAAGCACATCACTTCAGTAGCTAAATGTTTTGCGCAGAAAAGAAATTAATGATTCCCAACACTAAAAAAAAATCTTCATCAGAAGTAAAAGGTTTCAATAAGATTACCTATTATCTTCAAATTTCTTTCGTTAATTAATGCTTCATAATAATTATTTTCTTAATCTCCAGTTCTATTTAAAGAATTAACATAAATCACTCCAAACTTAATATTAAGATTTTCCATTTTTATAATTAAGATTTTCCAGGTAAGAAAAAGTTTTATCTTAAAGATTTCGAAACCTTTAATATGCACATAATTTATACAGACAAATATCCTGCGCAGCAAAGAAATTAATAATGTTTTCATAAAAAACAAGTTCTTCAGAAATACCATACTTCGTCTTCATTTCAAATACTTTTATATATTTATTGTGCATAAATTGGTCTTTATTCTTATTTACTTCAATATAAATAATAAATATAAATCAATCAAAAATAGTGTGGAAAACCCAGGAGCGAAATGTTTATCTTAATTATTTAATAAGAACTTTATTTGAATATCTTATTATTCAAGTCTGCAAACAGATTCCCAAAAGGAAGTTGATAGCAGAAGAAAAGTTCTCTGGCTTCGTAAGCTGATAACTTCATAAGTATTTCGTTTGTTAATGTTTGTTTATTTTATATTTTAAGAAATACTAGCTGCTATAAGTAACTATAACACTACTAAACAGTTACCGGGAAATTAATTATTTTTCTCTTTCAAAATGCCCTCTATTTGAACTACTAATTATACTGCGGATCAAACAAACAACTCATACTCTGTAAAAAAAGACAAAAGTTGTCTAAACAACGAAAATATAGTATAACCTCAAACAAATATGCACAAAAACCTCTTCCAAATTACTAATAAAGTCGAAAAGTTTCCTTTCTTTTTTGAAAACTGGTTAAACAATACATTTAAAATATATAAAGAAAACTATATAAAAACAATGTTTCTTTCGCTGCCACAGATTTCGGAAACGTTCAGGAGTATTTTTATAGTACAGTAACAAGTTTTCTAAAACCGGAAAATATTATGAAGGAAACTTAATATGCTATTTATTCCCAATTAACCCTAAGCGTCCTAACCGTGTTTTACCTTCATGTAATCTTTGCATTCAAGGTCTGATTTAACAAAAAATTTATATTAATGTTATTTTTTTACAGTGCATAAGATAAATAAATATGTCAGGGAATCATAAACGAATCCCCATACAAATAATTTCCATAGCTATTATTTTACTCATCTTTAGACATAAATAAAAACAATTGCCAAACGCTTAAAGGGTACAATTTCAGCTTCGTAACTGACTTTATAGATGCAAAAGTGACAAAATAATACTAATTTTAATGTTAATATTAACTAATGTTATTTCGGTTGTATTGTTTGCCAGTAAAACATGTTTACTTCAGTTACTTAAAAGAAATTGCCAAACGCTTAAAGGGTGCAATTTCAGCTTCGTAACTGACTTTATAGATGCAAAAGTAACAAAATAATACTAATTTTAATGTTAATATTAACTAATGTTATTTCGGTCGCATTGTTTGCCAGTAAAACATGTTTACTTCAGTTACTTAAAAAAATTGCCAAACGCTTAAAGGGCACAATTTCAGCTTCGTAACTAACTTTATAGATGCAAAAGTAACAAAATAATACTAATTTTAATGTTAATATTATCTAATGTTATTTCGGTTATATTGTTTGCCAGTAAAACATGTTTATTCAGCGTTGACAGAATCGTAAACACTAATAGCCTCGTTCGGAAAAAAATATTAATATGCTAGCAAAACTACCCGGAAAACTTTCTGAAAATCAGTGGCAGGAAAATAAACTTAATTTTTATAAATTTGTCGTTAAATCTCGAAATAATACACTGTAAAAAAAACGGACTAAAAAACGAAGATACTTCTGGCAATCAAGACGCCAGTGCTATTTCCGTTTTTTTACGGAATTTTTTTCTCCATAAATTGCAGAAGAATTTCCTTTTTTCATCAGAAAAACGGAAATTTTTCTGTAATTTATGGGGGAAAATTTCCGTAAAAATACGGAAATAGTACTGGCTTCTACATTGCAAGTAGAATGTCCGTTTTTTTAAATAGTGTATTGTTTTATGTGGTTTCTAGAAATAAAGAACGCTTTTCATAATCGTGGGTAGCTCGGATGAGGTTATTGTGTATTCCCGTTCGCGGTGTGACGTTTTATCTGAGCTCACGCAGAGACCAGATACCTAACTATAAATTTACATGTCAATGCTTCGCAAAATCCAGATGCAACGTGTAAACAGATTTAATGATGTAAATATCTTGAGAAGTGCTGCGTAGCATTTGTAGGAACTGAAACTTTTTTGACTAAGATGACTCAATATACCACGTGGGTTGGCTTGGATATAGACTGAACTCTCGGAAAAGGCCCCGTGGGAGAGATGCTGCTTTGACACGACCGAAGGCAGTCAGTTATCGTTTCTGCTGGAGGAGTGATTCGCTCCTAAAAGGATAAATTTATTTTGTGTTAAGACTGTATGTGTGCTTGCCGATGTGTGTGTCCGTGTATCGTCAATAAAAAAACTGTAGAAAATGAACTCAAAGTTCTTTTTATTTTAGTTAAGATTAATTCTTTAAGTTAGATTTTTATTGGCGTTACAGCGGTTATAATTACCTTTATTAAGAAACATTTCCATTTTTTGTATAGTATATAAACTGTAAAATGAATCTCATAAGTACAATGCATCAAATTCCCTGTCTAAATCCTTAATCTTTTTTCAGTAATTAATCTGTATCGGTATTTGTATGCTTTAAAACTTCAATTTCCATATTTAAAATACATATAAGTAAAAATACAAATAATTGAACAAAAATTACTTTCAGATGCATACATATTATATTGAGATATTTAAAATACATTAAAAGCATTAGAAAAACCCAGAACGTTTTTAACCTTTACAAGGCCGTCATCAGTGGGATTTGAATGTTGTTATTATTTTCTTTGCGCTTATTCGAGAATTTTCTAGAAGAAAACATTGTAATTTAAATGTTGTACTTCAGATCAGATATCAGATAAAGTTATTCAAATATTCAACAAAACGAGCTTTCATCTATTATGCAGCAAATCTTTTCATAACCATTTTGACTTTCATTAAGTAGACTGTTTTCATGCTGATTTATTCAATAGTTACACAGTTTTAATTTACGAATTATTAACTTTTCTCAGGAATTTTCAGCGTTGTTTCATTTTTTATACCTATAACTTTTTAAATATTATTCATGTTATTTTCATAAAAATGGTCCAGTTCCTTTATAACCTTATTATATTTATTATGGAATTCATAAAATGTATTACTAATAGTTTCAAATTTAAATAGGTTTATAAGATTTATAGCATTTTTTCTGTCAGTTTCTTGGTTACTATTTTTAAAAATATAAAATTAAAAAAAAATTAAATTGCTTATTTGCATTTTTATGTCTTAATTTTTATGACATTATAAATAATAAATACGAATTTTAAACTTAAAATTTACAAAAGTTCAATATGTTTTTTTTTTCCGGAGGCACATAAGTTAATCTTAGATTTTTGTTTATTTTTAATTCTACCGTTAACGCAATTTCCCGGCGTTACTTTAGTTAATCATGTTGTCGGTCTATGAGATAGAACAAACATCTTTTATTTAATTAAATTAACCTAAGTAACACATATATAAAACCTTTTATAAATGTCATAAATTTGCAACCCTTCTTTTTTTTACTTCATGCATAAATAAATTCGAATGTATTTTGTCCATATACATGTGTCCATATATATGTTTTATAAATAATAAAAGGATTATTAATTTAAGCCATTTTCTACGCCGATATCGAATAAATTCAAATATATAACAGGTTTAGCTGTTAGATTGTTCTAAAGGTTTGAAATTTTATCGCAAAGCTTTAGAATTACTTGATACGCATCTAACTTTGCAAAGCTAGATTAATGTATTATATTTAAGAAAACGATTTATAGCTTTTCAAAATGTAAGCATCAAGGAGACTTAAATCTTAATCTCTCTGAGGAAGATTAGTGTACAAGAATTATTAGAAAATTCCCCTGATATTATAAATATTTAATAATTATTAATATCTTAGAAATTATAAAGATTCTCTATTTATTATGTTGAGAGAAATGCAATGGGAGATTTTAACTTGGCAAAAGTCTATATTCGTTAACTAAAACTATTCTGAGGTTGCAGTTTTTCCAATCTATTACTTAGGCGTCATTTCTTTTATTGTGCATCCCGTTAAACAATTATTATTATTAATATTCACATTAAGTACACTCATTTCTTATTTTATAGGTCGGTTATGTAATATTATGAGCTGGATATTCGCATATCATGAATTATCATGACAAGATACGTGGAAATGTCTCGAAACATTTAAAAATAAAACTATTAGTGGATATCTATCTTAAATGTTGTTTAAAGTAAACAAAAGACAAGTATTAATGTTAGAGTCATTGTGCTAAATGAGAAACGGTTACGCATACTTTTGCCACATTTTGAGTACATTTGGCATTTTATTAAACAAATATATTCTTTATTAAGCAGAAAATTATTGAATAATGCACCTTTAGATCAAAACTTAATTGTTTTGTAGAAATGGAATAAATATCTGTAGTATCCCACAATATACAATTGTCGCATTTACGGTGGTTAAAACCTAAAGAAGACGTCCAATTCTCTAAAGTTGACAATGCGTTTCATACATGCCAATTCATCTAAATGTATTCATTTAAGTATTAACTGAAGTGACTTAAATTGTCGCATATCTACTGTGAATGGTATCCGAGACCGCTTGATGAAAGATAAATAAAAAGCTTCATTAACTTAATGGATACTGTTTTTGTACTAAACTTTATGTACAGGACTATTATAATTTAAAATTACTTATTCAGAAATCTCTAACATTAACACTAGCGATCCAAACAATTTTAAGAGGAACACTGTAAAAAAAACCCTCTCAATTGACAGAAAAAAACTGTCAATTTTGGCGCCAGTGGAGAACCGTTTAATTTAGAGAAAATACCTGCAACTTTTCATTAAAACAGGTTCTTTTTGTTAAAAATACAGATTTTTTAAATTCAGTTCCTTTTACAGGGAAAAACTGTATTCCGTCAAAACAGTATTTTTCTGTAAAAAATACATTTTTTTCTGTAAAAATTACATAATTTTTTTACAGTGAAGTGGTCTGAGAGACCTCTAACAGCGGTTAAGAGTTAAAATTCGCGGAAATAAAAATAATAATAATTTAAAATACGCGGAATTCGCGAGTAAAATTTTAACCTGTAAACTCCGCAATAGTGCGATTTGGGATTTCGTAATTGCAACAATTCCGTACATTTCAACTTTCTGGAAATATAGCGATAAGGAAATATAATGCATGAATCCTATATGAAATTTAATATGGAATCGCAATGAGAAATTGATTTTTATCGAAAATATTATTTTGCTAAAGAAAATTACAATTTAATTAAAGCGTATTTGAAATAATTCCGGCATTTTAAATTTTGATCGGTGTGAAGTCGCTTTAGTGTGGAATTCGTGGGTTTTAAGAGTATTTACAAGATATTTATAACATTGATAGCAGAATTATGTACATATAACTCGAAGTATCGCGAGTATATAATGGCATATGAAAAAATATTAGACTTATAAACTGATAAAATCGTGCAGTGTTCATAATAATTTGATCTTAGTAGGCCTGATTAAGACAAAGAGAGGACCAAGTGTCTGATATTGTGCTTCCTCCAACTCCGCCCCACACCTAGTTTTTCTTACACTTTCACTGGACATTTTCTATGCCTTATAATACATATATAGAAACAAAAATAGTCATTTAGATAAGAACAATTTTCTTTTTGGATCTTATTCTCATCTAAATGTAGAAAATGTTCATTATAATAAGTAAAAGCTGAAACAGAATAAACATATCAGATTTCAGAAAAGTGTAAAAAAAAAAAAAAAAAAAAAAAGTGGAGTCTTTCAAACTAGGGCATAACTCAGCTGCATCAACACATTCGAAAATCAAGCTGAAAGTCAAGAGGAACGTTTTAATGTTTGTAAAATAAAGTTACTTAATACATATTAACACAATATGTGTGTTTTCTATCTACACAATATTTTTCAGAATTTCCATCATGTAAAAGTATTATGAATCCCGCAATCATGTATCTGAATTCTCTGTTGAATATATCCGCTACTCTTACACCATTCTTTTTAAAAGTAATAATTTTAACGACACTATTTTTCAGTTTTGATCAGTTTAATCATGTTCTCAATTACCGGTTGAAGAAAAACATTGTTGTATGATTATGCGGAAATTCCTAATTTTCAAACTCAACACAGCTTAATGAAACACAATTCCTTCTTTAAACATTATTTTAATACAATGTATGAAAAATACCATATAAACACACCTCGTTAATCGTCTAAAAATCTCTCTGCATTTAGGGCATCTAGTTTATCGCTAATAGGTATCTTAAGAAACTAAAGCTACCAAAATGCGTTGAAAACTTTATAACTCTAATTTTAAAATTGGTCGATTTTTTTTTTTTTTTTTTTTTTTTTTTTTAAGATTACACTTTAGGTAAATGAAACCTATGTCGTAACCCTTCACGTCCATAGAGTTATTTGACCTTCAGAATTAAAAAAAAAACATGAGTCACTTTCTATTTTTTTTTTCTTTTTTCCCCCTCATTTAGTGACAATAGAGTCGCTGTACAATAAATTATGTGTATTTTAATGTAATTTTTTTTAAAGAAAATATTTTAAAACCAGAGAAATGTTTCTGGTTTTATTTTTGAATTTGGGATGTATCATTAGATAGCATTTATTTAAGATTATGGTATTAAGATATTAAGTACAACAATACTATCTTATTTAGAGGTTATCACATTTAGACACAATGATCTTATATCTAAACTGAGAAATTACCTATGAATGAAAACAAATATCGGGAAATTAAAAAAACTTGCATCAGATGCACGTGATACATCTAAAAAGTTTGTTCATCGGCATTATTTCACATGAATAACTACTATATTATGTGGAATATTACATTAAAATAATAACGTATTGTAATGATGCTAACGTTACTACATAAATATATCACGTCAAAATACGAAAAAAAAACTGAAAGACTTTTACACATACATGTTTTTACTTCTGTGTCTATCCCGTTTTTATATCGATGACAGCTGGTATCAAGCATGTATTCAATAAATAAATAAACTAGTTGATTAAGAATTAAAATCGCAGAACCTCACATTCCGCAAAAAACGAATTTAAATACATGTATTCATAAAAATAAACTTTCACTTTGAATTACAATGCATACCAAGTTCGAACAAAATACATCTAAAACGCATGCGCAACTGAGAGTGCCCCTTGGTGGTTATTACATAGGAGAAACCAAACGTCTTAAATTAAGACACTTTTGAAGCAACGAATTGTCTTAAAATAAGACATTTGCAGATATTTTAGACACTATTCTCAGTTCGTTTACACGATAATCATTGTGCGATACTTATGTGGCCTAAATTAAGACACCCATAATGTCTTAATTTTTAGATTAAGACACTTATGTGTCTGAAATTCTGTTTCGGTCGCATATGTATCTAATTTTAAACTGTTTGCATTTGCGGTGGATATGATATGGAACTTGTGATATACAACTCCAACAGAGCTTTAGACACATACTTTAATTTTTATTAAATAAATAATGCTTACTTTTAAATAAAGAACGGAGAGTATACAGACGCCAGGATAATTTCTAATTCAATGAGAATAGTTCAAAATAAAAGAAAAACGACAATGTTTACCTTCACGGCTAACAACTTAAATTAAAAAGAGATGGCTCCGTTCTTTGAATATCTTTATTTGGAGACAATTGCTATTATATTTTGGAAATTTTTGTAAGCCATTTGGAGAACAATGAGAATTTGAACAAATAATCTCTTCATCCGATTCACAAAAAAAGAAGTTATTGATATAGAAAAATAGGTGTAACACGTCACGGGGACATACATATATACATTTCCTTCTGAATAAAAAATAGTCATACATTTTCCGCAAATATATATTTTAAATGTATAACAAAACGAAAAAAAAAAAAAAAACAGTTTCTTTATTCTGTCAAAAATTATCTACCACGTAATGGAAAAGTAACCTTTTTCGTTGAATACTAGGGGGGCTCCACCGCCCAGCTCGCTACGCTCACCAACCGACCGCATTATAGCTTCGCGATTCCGTTCGGTAACGTGAAGCAATCCCTATTTTCTAGCTAGTCCCAGACATAATTTTTTCGCCTTTCCATGCTAGATCGTTTCGCGATTCCTCATTTTCAATGCATTCAATTTTTTTAATTTTACTTGGTAAAAACGCGCTCCTCCCCGACTACTGACAATTTTATTTCCTTATATCCAAGCACATAATCATTAGAGCTTACACATTTTCATAATTATAAGAATTATTAAATATAAAATCATTAAAAAAAGGTAAAATTTATAATTTATTTGAATAATTACAAAATAAAATAAAATTATAGATATATAATGTTACGAATATTATAAATAGTTAGTGTTTGTGCTTAAAAATAATATAAACAGTTCAATTAAGCTCTATACATAAGATAATATTAGTTTTCGTTGCATTGAAATATCTCAATTTGTTGATTTTCTGCAAGCAAGTAAACACTATTGGATTACAATGGGAGTCTATGGAAATTTGGCGAAATACTGGAAATAGCGTCAAGTTGGCGTCCCTTTTTGCGACTAATTTTGGTCGCCAAATGTGGCGATATATCGCCAAGTTGGCGTCAAACTTGGCGACGTTTGGCGACAGAGCCGTGTCCCCTCCCCTTGGTAACCCCCCTTACAACGTCAGAAAGCTCTGACCAATTAAATGCGTTTTGAGGCACCAATCAGATTTTCTTTGGTCCATTTCCAAAGCGTTGCTTTTTTTATGTATATAGAAGGAATACCAGACAAATAACGACAAACAATGAAGTCTTCAATGTGAAGAAAATATAACAGTCTAATCCTGATACCGTCAGAGCAGCAACAAAAACGCAAAATGTGCACGCAATTAGCAGAAGTTCATATGTCGCGCAATAGTTCTACAGTCCTTGCCCAGTTTCAGATAGTTTTTTTTTTTTTTTTTTTTTTTTTTTTTTTTTTTTTTTCTGTAGAGAGACGGATTAACATCATATATTTACTTCATATTGTACACAGCGCCAACAGAATGTTGTTTAACCTTTACACGAAGGCTAAATACATGCTAAAGCCAGCAGAGGCTGTTGAAATAAAGGCTAAGTCAGCAATATATCGACACTGTAAAAAAAGACAAATGTTTCTGAATCTGGAAAAAAATAATATAACAATAAATGAAAATATACAAGAACTTCTTCTTAGTTATAAACGAACTCGAAAATCGTTGTTGATCTCGGGAAAGCTTTGAAACTTATACAATATATACAATATACAACTTTTAAACAATATATTTCTGATATTTTAAGAAGCAATTATAAAAACACAGCTTATTTTGCTGACAGTAATTTTCGGAAATGTTTTCGAGTAGATTTTACAGTGCATAAATCAGATTTCTGACCCCGGAATATAGCTTTTTTTCTTTGATATTAATTACCAAATAAAAGTTTTATGTTCAAAAACATGTTAAATTAACTGCATTACGATTACCATTAAAATTAATATTAATGGATACTCGTGCATGTATAATTTCAAGTACGCATCTCAAAATGTTTTATTGAGAATTAATAGTATCAGAAAAACCGACATTGAGGTTTGAGAAAACTTATTAATGCACTAGAAAACTACTCCAAAAAGTTTCCGAAAGTCATTGGCATCAAAAGAAACTTATTCTTATAAATTAATCTTTAAATATTGAAAATATCGTGGTTTCTGATGTTTCAAAGAACACTTTTCGGAATGGTTGTTAACTTATTTATGCATATTTTCATTCGCGGTGTATTATTTTTATTTTCGTAGATCATGATTCTTTGTACGTTCTTTTACATTGAAGCAGTTCTACTTACGCAATTGCGGATATTACTATTGATTTAACTTCTCATAACGATAATTACTGGCGCAGTTTGAACTTTTTTGTCTAATATATATATATATATATATATATATATATATATATATATATATATTCAAGTCATAATCTACGAAAACTAAATAATATAATTTTAATGCGGTTAATTTAATATGTTTGTTGAACATCAAGATGTTTACTTTAGAATTTCTTGCAAGCAAAAGAAACGGTGAGAAAAAAACTTGGATTTTTTTTTTCCTTTTTTCCTTTCTTCCTTCCTTTTTTTTTTTTTTTTTGTTCTTTTAAGGGGGTAGGATACCTTTAAACAAGTCGAAAAGTAAAAAAATATCACTATGTTCTAAGCTTCAAAACTTGTGTAATAAGTCAAAAATAAAAATCAAACTTCATTTACATAAAAAGCTCATATTTAAATTTATATTTAAATCTATATTTAAATCTATATATATACTTGTAAATTAATAAATAAATATTGAAATGTTACGTTTAAAAATGCATGGTAATAAGAGAAAAAAATCTTGCGCGCATGATAAAATCTGAAAATATGCATATGTTACCGGCCAAACCCAATTTTAGGCCAAACTAGATTGGCCTAGGCCAAACTAGTTTATCCCAACGCGCATCGGATAAACTAGTTTTTCCTAGGCCAAACTAGTTTATCCTAAGGCCCATAGGATAAACTAGTTTTTCCTAGGCCAAACTAGTTTATCCTAACACCCATAGGATAAACTAGTTTTTCCTAGGCCAAACTAGTTTGGCCTGAAGCTCATAGGATAAACTAGTTTAGCCTGCTATTTATTGGTCTGAACTAATTTGCCCTGGGCCGATCTAGTTTATCCTACAATTCGATTTGGCGTGCTTTTATTGATCCCAAAAACCGCTTCCGTGCCCCCCTTCTATTTTATCCTAGGCCAATTCAATTTGACATTCTTATATTGATGCCACAAAATGGAAAAAAAAAAGAACCGAACCGAAGTAATTCAAACTCAAATTCAATTTCTCAAAAATGAGTCAAGTTCAAGCTCAAATTTAAAATTGTTCAAACGAATCTGCTCAACTCAAACACATCTATGGAAGTCCACTAAAAACTAGTATTTTTAATTATTATTTTTAAATATAATAGAAGCTTAGCGACCAAATTTACAAAATTTTGTAAGCTAGTCTTTGGTTATTAGATGTAAAGGTCTCTACTGGCCCGCTAAATTTTCCTTCCCGACACTCGGTCCGGGCTTGGTTTGGGATTACTTTTTTCGAGAGGTTCAGACCGAGATAGACCATGACTTCCGTGATTTTTTTTTCCACAGACAGAAATGTTAAGTTCAATTTCCAACCCAGCTCATATGAAAATCATTTGGACCCATCTCTGGTCTGTTCAGTAAAAATATCAGTAACATTTGGCACGTCCATACTTTTTAATGTAAATCGCCCAACAGGCGGCGCTGCTATGCTGCATTTTTGACGATTTACGCAATAGCTCTAATTTAAGAGCTAAAGCACGGATTTTCATGAAACTTCAGATTCAGTTAGTCCTTGATATAAATTGGTGATGCTTACGTTTTGGTGCATATTTGGTGCCAACATGTGGTGCTGCTATGCTGCCTTTTGCAGGATTTACACGATTTCTGCAATAGCTCTATCTCAAGAACTAATGCACAGATCTTCAACTAAGTTCATATTCAGTTAGTCCTTGATATAAATTGATGCTTACTAGGTGTTGGTGTAAATAGCCTAATAGGTAGCGTTGCTGTTCTGTAATTTTCACGATTTCCTTAATAGTTCTATTTCAAGAACTAATGCACAGATTTTCACCAAATTTCAGATTCGGTTAGTCTTTGATATGAATTGGTGTTGATTACGTTTTGGTGTAAATTGCTTAACAGGTGACGCTGCTGGGCTGGATTATTCACGATTTTCGCAGTATCTGTATCTCAAAAACTATTACACGGATTTTCACCAAACTTCAGATTCAATTAGACGTTAACATAAGTTGTTTCTGGTTAGGTTTTGGTGTAAATTACTCCACAGACTGCTATACTGCACTTTGCTGGATTTACAGGATTTCAGCGATACTCATATCTCAAGAACTAATGAACGGAATTTCATATCTTTAGAATCCCCAAGATGTGCATAGATTGCCATTTAATTTTTCACTGTGATAGCGAATTTTGAAGTATTAACATGTTTGAGATAGAAAAAAGTTTTGGCGTTCGTACATCCTACTTGTTTTAACATGAGTAGATGCATTTTTAGGTTACAATTAAAGTACGGTAAAACCTGAGAAAAAATAACCAGCCTATGAAGGAATCCCGTGTTTAAGAAAAAAAAAATATTTTGATCTCTGTAAAATGAGTAATATAAGTTACTTGTAAAAAGAATATAATGCATTTACAACAGACGATGAACCTTCTAATAAGGGAGCCTGCCTATAACGGATTTTCTTCTTCCCTGTGCAATTCCGTCTTGGATGATTTCATTGCATAGGATTTTTAAAATTTTTAAATCTCCAAGCCACAGAATGTGTATTAACGATATTAATGATTCTATTGTAAACTATACTGATATTTAATGAATATCTATTTGTATGTAAATAGCTGAGTACTTACCACTAATTTTTTTACACGGCTTGGAGGCTTGAAAATCTAAAAAAAATTATATAGAAAAACCTTCAAAGTCGGAATCACATAGAAAAGAAAAAAACTTCGTTATACTTAAGTTCATTTTTTAGCAGTCCCATCGTCTCTAGCAAATGTATTATGTTTTTTTTCAAACGGATTATTGTATCCAATTTGCACCGATTAAAAAAAAAATGTGTTTAATACAGAATTTCGTCATACACAGATTCTTCTAACAGGTTTTACAGTATTGTACCCCCATTCGTATAAACTTATATGTGCTATTCTTTAAAGATAATTTTAATTGTGAGATAATAGTAACTTAAAAATATATGTATTTTAGGCCAAACTGGTGCCGGGACTTCGCCGGATTTTTGAAAATTCCAGATTTCTGAAAGAATATCAAATGTACTTCTTATATTCTTAATTATGCATTTATTCATAAATAATTCAAAGCCAAGTGATATTTATGTGAAAAAAAAATCTGTAAATTCTTCCTCTCCTAAATTTTATGATAACCTCTCATCCCATTCTTTGGTACTCCAGTACACAATTTGTTATATGGAACATATTTTGCAACTACCGGCGGCAGTGAAATGGGGAAGATAGGGGGACAGTATCCCACTCCTCATCAAATAAATTTTATTATACGGGGGGTGACGGCAATACTACTTTGCACAGGCACCGGAGCGGTAGTTGGGATCAATAAAACCACGTCAAATTGCGTTGGCCTACGATAAACTAGATCGGCTCAGGATAAATTAGAAAGTTGGCGCCGTTGCGGTCTTTGGGATGAATAAAATCTCTCCAAATTGAATTGGCCTAGGATAAACTAGATCAGCCTAGGACAAACTAGTTCAGACCAATGAATAGCAGGCTAAACTAGTTTATCCTATGAGCGTTAGGCCAAAGTAGTTTGGCCTAGGGAAAACTAGTTTATCCTATGGGCGTTAGGATAAACTAGTTTGGCCTAGGAAAAACTAGTTTATCCTATGGGCGTTAGGATAAACTAGTTTGGCCTAGGAAAAACTAGTTTATCCTATGCGCGTTAGGATAAACTAGTTTGGCCTAGGTCAATCTAGTTTGGCCTAAAATCGGGTTTGGCCGGTAACACATATAAAGAGGAAATTTTGGCGAAAGTAAATACATAATATATTTACCTTCATACTAAAACCAGAATATTTGTAAAAAAATATTGACTAAATTAAAAAATTAACAATAAATTAAAATCTTCCACTTTTTGAAAAATATTTCAAAAGTTTAAAAACAGAAAAAAAATAAAATTTTACATTTTTCTGGTTTTAAGTTGTAGATAATACAGAAATGAATATGTGGTAAAAATGTCTTTTGATTGTCATGCATAGTTTTTTAGTAACACTGCGCGCAGTACCAAAATTCATCGTTTTGAATAAACGCAATGCAAAGTTTAATTATCGTATGTAGTCTTAATATGTAGTCATAATAAAACTGCCATAATTAGTAAACTAATGGAAATTTTTAATGCGGTTTTTTGCATATTGTTCAAAAGTGGTTATGGAATCAAAATATCTATTTTAAAAAATTAGAAAATTTTGATGGTTTAAAGATATCCTACCCCCTTAAACAAGAACAGAGACGGCAAAAGAATATTTTGTGTCAGACATGCTTCTTTAAATCTCAAAAATGGTTTATATTTTGAGATTTCTAAAGATAAAGGAATTGTTACCGGAGTTGTGGATAGTTCGAAAACGGTTCGATTGTATATTCGTAAAGTTTTATTAGCATCAGAAGCATTTATGTATTTTACAGTGCAATTTATCGCGGACAGAGCTTTCATTAGCTACAGAAGCCTTTAAATGATTTAAATATAATAATAATAATAATAATAGTATAATATAATTGTGATAGGAAAATATAAGTCTAAAATTAGATATACTGATGAAGGAATTTCGACATACAGAATCATAAACCAAAATTATGAGAATAGAACAGAATTTGAGAAAACGGTAGAAAATAAATAACTATACCAGGTCACTTTCAAATCACTTTGTGAAAAGAGAAATTATTTTAGAGAAAAAAAAAACATTTTACGGCACACTACTAAATAAATTGGTCAATAAATCCTATAATTTTTCCATTCAAATTTTGTGTATTAATGCAGTCTCTGTTTTAACATTTCTATTTATGCCTTTATTGTATTTTGGTATCATAAATGTTGTTTGCCAAACGTTCTTAACACATTTTAAAATACAATAAAAAATAAAACTATTTGAGTAGTGGGGTTTAAATGGAAATGTTTCTGATAGTCGAATTTTTTTTAAGCATGTTAAAAAATAGATTTCGTATTTTCATGGATGACGCAATAACTTTAGATATGGATAAAATATCAAAAACTCGTGATAAACAGCTTCAAACAATCTTTTATACAATGCATAAGCTTATATATCAACGTCTACCTTTTTGCCACAAACGAGTGGAATGAAATTAAACAGCTGTGTATTCGAACGGCAAAGACCGCGCACGTAATAGATTGTAGAAAATAAATTATTGCTTACTGCTTCAGTTTTTATGTTATTTTACAGCTTTGAAGGTATGAAACCAACTATTATTAATTTTATAAACAAAAGTTTTGTTTAAATAAATCTTTCAAAGATGAAAATCATTTCCATCCGAACCATACACTTATTATGGAATTAAATAGTTTTTTTTTTAATTTAATTTCAAAACGTGCCAACTACATCATAAGTAATATATTATCCATTAATATCATTAAATCATATTACTAAATTAATTATGAAATACTGATCTATTTGTCAAGGGCTGTGTTCAATAGATGCCCAGGTCTCATGTTCGTTAGAAAGAACTGACGAGTATCGCGGGTGAATCTCTGCTAGTTGCATACAGCTTTGTAAAATTTTAACATATCAGTATTTTATAAACTTAATATAAGATCAAAATAATATTTAAAAATATTATATTTCTATTATTATTGAAGAATTAAAAATATACGATGTTAAAAAAAAAAAAAAAAAAAAAAAAAAAAAAAAAAAAAAATGTGTACTGAAATTTGAACAAGTTATAAAAGTTAACGGTTTTTTATTCTGTAATAGTGGATTAAAAATTGTAAAATGGTATTACATATAGATATTTATAATTGTTAACACTTTCAGAGGTTTATAAATTGGATCTATGACTAAAGGAACACCGTAACAAAGTTACGTTTCTATTAGGGATGTAAAAATTGAAAAAAAGGTATTCCTAAATCATTTAGAAACTTAAAAACTCTTATTATGAAGTTAAAACAATAAAGATTTCTAAGTTAAATTTATTTCGCTTTTCTAGGAACTCTATCATTTATATCAAATATAATAGTAGAATATTTTATTCAATAAATTTTAAAAAGTATTGAATATTCCTATTAATGATGAAATGTCTTCAACAAATAGTATTCAGAAAATTTCTCTTCGATTTGCAATGTTTTTACTCTTTTCTCCAGGAGCTGTCTGATTCTTCGTTTGTTGGATGATATTTTTATAATGCAGATAACAGATTATTTTATTTTTTGTTGTTGTTTCACGGAAATGTTTTTTTAAAGCTGATTTGCGATTTTATCTAATCTTTTGAAAGACGATAAAATACACTTCATATTCAAAATTTTCAATGAAATCCTTTTAATGTTTATTTTTTGTGTTGACATTTGATATAAAAAAAATAATTACTCGTCTCATGACAAAATTAAAAATAATCATATAACGAATTTAAGCACAGAGTGATTATTAGGGCATAGTTAAAGAAAACATTGAATAACTTTTGAACGAAAAAAGATTTTATTTCAAAGTTTCAGGATTTACATATGAGAATAAAGAAAATAAAAACATGGGGCTTTTATACTGTTGACTATCTGAAGAGACAGCAAAACGCTCAAAACTCACGCTAACTTCTATGCGTGGGTCTGCTAGGATTGACCTTCTAACACTTGGTATCGTTGTTTTCAAGTCTATGGTTTTAAATCGATCTCTGTACATTTGATATTTAACAGAGCCCCATAAAAAAGTCAAGTGTTGATAAATAGAGCTATAGACGACCAAAAATGTGCATAGCCGAAGCAATTGGGGAAGTTTCTTGCGATGACAGATTTTCATAGTGAATTCCTCCCTTTTTTTTAGCAGCGGTGATGTTATCATGAGTTATTGCTGTCTTTTGGTTGGTCTTCATCCCCCCTTTGTCATCAGCGACTATACATGTTCGTTCAAACTTAGTAATTATTGCTCTTAACATACTTGAAGTGACTTTGAAAAAAAAACGCTTTTATATAAACGATTGAATATCGGTAAATTTTGGGTAAAAGAAAGTATCTTTAGACGGTAACCAGAGTCCTTAAGTAAATTTCCTTTTGGTTCCTGCACATGGATTCACAATATCCAGTAAGATTTATTAAAAAGTTCGCTATAATGTGTGAAGCACGCGTTATATGTCCAACTCTTTATTTGCGAACTATTTGCTACGAATATTTATCTGTGTTCCTTTCAATGTTATATACATATTAGGAGGTATCGTAAAGTTTCAATTATAGGCAATTTTTTTCATATTCTATCCACACCACTATTTTAAAAAATGCATATCATAGTATATTTCTCTTGCAAATGTTCTCAAAGCGTTCATGTAACTGCAGTTTTACCTATATCTTAATATAAATCTATCTTACTTTCAAGTTTTTAAACTTAATTTAACTTCTATTTCTCCTTAATTATTAAAGCACTTATGCTAGTAACTATCATTATTTTTTCTTATTTCAGTAGTTGTAAACGACTACACCTATATTTTTCCCAATGGCTCATAAAAATATAAGGCATCATATTGTTCAGCCTGGGTGCTAAGTTGCTTGGCAACTAGGTAACCCCTCAACGTTGCTTCACTGTTCAGCACTGTTCGGTTCTCAAAGCGTATGTAAAAGGTTTTAGTTTTGAAAAAGTGGTGCAAGGTAACATTATTCGCCCGTAATTGAAACTTTACGATACATCCTCATAGATCATAGCACAAAATTTCAGTTTTAATTATATTTATAATCTAGTGGGAAAGACAAATATTTATAAAAGTAGAAAATGAAATTTCCTTAGACTTATATAAGTTTTTGATTTTCTTTTTTAATTACAACTAATTGTTTGGAATTGTTTCCGAATTTATCCAAAAATGCAGTTCGTGTGAATAGAACAAATTATCTATCGCATATTTTTAACAACAACAGAGTGTCTCCTAGAAAATTTTGACATTTTATGTAAGCGACTGAGTTATTTCTTTCTTCCAATCGTTATAAGAGATAAAGTGACTTGTGATAAATGAACACCTATTACAGAAGAGGACTATTGCAGTAGAAATTGTTTGTTATGGAATTACATTATGTAAATTTCACTATTTCTCATATTCCTCAAAAAATGGCCCTATTCATACTGTATGTAATCTGTCCCTATCTTAGAAGTGAGGAATACTTATTTTTACAGGTGCTGTGTACCAAACAGTCTTACTAACAGCAGAACATTCTCCGTTTTAAGTAACTTTTATTTAGTTATTTCTATTACTATATTGTAAAATTTTGAATCTAAATTCAAGGAATATTAAAAACCCAGTAGTCATGGAATACGATGTGCTGTTAATGCTCCATGAATGAAAAATGATAACATTACTTTAAAAGTACTTTACTTTAAAAGTATATTACTTTAAAAGTACAAAGTATAGCATACGTATTTTTTTTTTTTAATTTTTCGCTTTCTTTAACTATTTGATTACTGGGTCGGGGCATATTTCTTTATTCTATTTCCACCACTTTCTGGAAAAAAATTCTCGCATAGACTTATACTAGAATACTTTCAGGAAAAATCTTCCACAAAGAAACTTTTTTGTAAATTGTGGTGCAGCTGAATGTGAAAATAATCGCCAGTCACCGACCATAATCAAAAGATAAAAAACAAATATTCGTACTGACAAAAAAATGCATCATTCCAAAATATTTTTCAACTTAATCTGTATTTTAACATTTGAACGCATCAGATAATCGTTTCCATTATTCACAAGAGTGAAAAAAAGAATCATATGCGTTTTTCCTTTTTTTTTTTTTTTTTTTTTGTAGAGAGAGAACTTAATACTTAAATTTTCCTAGTTTTTATTTATTACTTAAATAATTTACACTACAATAAATGAATACTAAAAACAGCAATTCAACCAATTTTTTTAAATATGTTTCCAATGTATCTTTTTTTAATTGAAATTACAATTTTTTTATGTTTTGTTTTTCAATTTAGTTTTTCTACATTTTAATGAATATAAAAATTTGGTATCAGATGCTTGTTTATGAAACAAGGGATAGTTATGTATCAATAGTTTATTTAAAAAAATACAGTATAAAAATAAAACTTAATAATGTTTGTACATATTTAATCCTTTTCCAGAAATGTTTTAAAACATAATTTAGAAATAAAGTTTAGTACGCAGACAAAATATGAAATAGAAATTCAGTGTTTTTTTAACACAAATTCAAATCATTGTGATACAATTATGATTGAAGTTTACAAACATCATTTTACTGAATATTTGTATACCATTATGTGAAAACCATCGCGAAAATTACTGTTAACATGATAATCAATGCCAAAACAACGACGACGTTTGTATCTTTGTAAATTAAAATCTCTTAAGATAAATATTCGTTTGAAATTAAAAACAAAAACCTCTAACTGTTTAGAACAAAATCTTAAGTTAGAAATAAGACCGAATGATGAGAAGAAACGTTCAAATCAGAAATATATCTAAACAATTTCTAAAAATACCTTTTATTATCTGAGCACTATTCAATTTAGTTCGGTTGCAGACATATTTGAATTAAGACTTTGAAAAGAAATTTTAAATATATTTATATAAAAATGAAACAGAAATTCTAATTCATTTTAGAATATCGAGAAAGGATATTATTTTTAAATCATAATTTCTTAAATGTAGTAATATCACTATTCTGTTCACTTAGATTTGAGGATTTTTGGATATTAAAATATTTACATTTCATTCATTTTAGGCATAAAACATTTATCATACATCATAAACAGCAGATTAATTCGCATATTTGATATATTTCTTACATTTCAAATCTATTAGTTTTAAAAGCGTCCAAACACATTTTGACAGTTTTCATAAAATCATCGAAGTCATTGAAAAGTTAAATTTTTATAATAATTAAAGTACTTCAAATAAAAATATTTTCTTTAATTTTTAATTTCATCAAATTTAGAAAGACATTAGTGAAAATATTTTTAGAGGATGAATATTAAATAACAAATATAGATGATTAAAAATATAATTCATATATTTTATTCTTATATACATACTCTATTAATGAAAGCCGTACACATCCATGCAACAGTTTTCTTTGCACTTCTTCATTTTTACAAACATGTTCTTTAATTAGATATCTAATACAGCCATATAACGTTTGAAATATACTTCCAACAACAACAACAAAAAGTCATAATTATATAAATATATTCATAAATGTATAAGCAACTTAATAAATCAAACATTAATTTGCCATTCATTAAAGTTTTTATTTCATGATAGAAGTTCGAAATTAAATGAAATATATTTTAATGAAAAAGTTAGTTTCTTGAAATATCACTAGAAATATAGAAAAAACCAACTTTTTGATTCATGGAATGTCATATAATACTGATCAAATTTATTGAAAATTATACATGTGTAGATATATAAAAATGTATATACTATTTTATATGTTTTTATAAAATACAAAGCTATTATTAAAGCCATTTAATTTTTATAAAATCATTTCATTCCAAAATTTGGAATACGCCAACGCTTGTCATTTCTGTTCTTTTACCATATGCGCATATAATTCGTTGTTAGAGAAATCAGGAACATAATAAGTAGGAAATAATACTTGCGTTTACCAGTAAAGAAATACAAAGACTGTTGTCTACTGTTTTATTGACAGGGCTGCCAAAGGCGACTATTTTTCTATTCTGTACCTAACTCTATTAAAAAAAAAATGATTTCCTATAAAAAAATTTCTTTTGCAAATGTTCTCGAACAGTATGTCAATAACTTGTTTTGAGAAATCGGTTGCAAACATATTTGAATTAAGACTTTGAAAAGAAATTTAAAATATATTTATATAAAAATGAAACAGAAATTCTAATTCATTTTAGAATATCTAGAAAGGATATTATTTTTAAATCATAATTTCTGAAATGTAGTAATATCACGATTCTGTTCTCTTAGATTTGTGGATTTTTGGATATTAAAATATTTACTTTTCATTCATTTTACAGATAAAACATTTATCATACATCATAAACAGCAGATTAATTCGCATATTTGATATATTTCTTACATTTCAAATCTATTAGTTTTAAAAGCGTCCAAACACATTTTGACAGTTTTCATAAAATCATCGAAGTCATTGAAAAGTTAAATTTTTATAATAATTAAAGTACTTCAAATAAAAATATTTTCTTTAATTTTTAATTTCATCAAATTTAGAAAGACATTAGTGAAAATATTTTTGGAGGATGAATATTAAATAACAAATATAGATGATTAAAAATATAATTCATATATTTTATTCTTATATACATACTCTATTAATGAAAGCCGTACACATTCATGCAACAGTTTTCTTTGCACTTCTTCATTTTTACAAACAGGTTCTTTAATTAGATATCTAATACAGCCATATAACGTTTGAAATATACTTCCAACAACAACAACAAAAAGTCTTAATTATATAAATATATTCATAAATGTATAAGCAACTTAATAAATCAAACATTAATTTGCCATTCATTAAAGTTTTTATTTCATGATAGAAGTTCGAAATTAAATGAAATATATTTTAATGAAAAAGTTAGTTTCTTGAAATATCACTAGAAATATAGACAAAAACCAACTTTTTGATTCATGGAATGTCATATAATACTGATCAAATTTATTGAAAAATATACATGTGTAGATATATAAAAATGTATATACTTTTTTATATGTTTCTATAAAATACAAAGCTATTATTAAAGCCATTTAATTTTTATAAAATCATTTCATTCCAAAATTTGGAATACGCCAACGCTTGTCATTTCTGTTCTTTTGCCATATGCGCATATAATTCGTTGTTAGAGAAATCAGGAACATAATAAGTAGGAAATAATACTTGCGTTTACCAGTAAAGAAATACAAAGACTGTTGTCGACTGTTTTATTGACAGGGCTGTCACAGGCGACTATTTTTCTATTCTGTACCTAACTCTATTAAAAAAAAATGATTTCCTATAAAAAAATTTCTTTTGCAAATGTTCTCGAACAGTATGTCAATAACTTTTGTTTTGAGAAAGGTGTATGAGGAGGAATTAAAACATTAGTCGCCATGTGGCAGTATTGCGTTGATAACTTTCCCGGCAAAAAGACAATATTACTTTTGAATACATTATGTAACAATATGATATTCTTAAATGCTTTTAAATAATAATCAACTCTTTTAGATGTTATTTGATATAAATTTGTTTCATTTTTTAATATTTTATTGACTTCTTGAATCCGTAGAGTATGCAACTAATAAATGGATAATCATATGTGACATGTGTATATCACTGCAAGCAAAGAAAGAAAAATAATCTAAAAATAAAATAATTTTTAGAGATTGATAACGATATCATCGGAAGGCGGTGGGGAGTGGTAGGGTTAAAGAATGTTAACGTATTATATCGTAAGGGGGGGGGGGGTCCAAAATTAGCAAAATGTTCATAACGTCGTAACGTTATATATATGTAATAATCCCAAAGTTTGAATGGGTATCCCATAAACGTTCAAAGAGATATGAAGCCCAAATAATATCAAATATTGCTATTATGTATAACTCCTTTTTAATCTTATCCCAATCTGGGTTTTTTGTTGTTTTTGATGAATTTACTACGGCACTGACAATAAAAGTAGTGCATATTTAAACTTATTTTGGCATTTCATAAAAGTAAATTCAGCGTAGTAATTACCTTTCTTTCTACAGTGTAGCTAAAACAAAACCTTTGTTCAAAGTTTAAATTTGGCATTGTGCTAAGCACGTTGCGAAAGGAGGTCACAAAGATGCAACTTCCCCTTGCCCGTGCCACGTTTTTCCAGATAGGTTTTTAATTAACTTTTAAAGACACAGGAAGTGTATAGAGAGATCCACTCAATGGAAAGTAGTCGCGAATCCTATAGTACTTATGTGATTAATTTTAATTAAAATAGTCTGTTTTTAAAATTTTGACGTTTATTGCTTTCATACTGCTACTGTTCATTGCATTACAGAAATATATCATTAAAAGTTAATATCAAGGAATTAAAAGCTGATGGTACATAGAGTACGTCGCCCCTGTCATTTGTATGTCCGAACCGTCGTAATTTTAAGGGTTAATATCTCGGCTAATTACCAAGGATTTTTTTTTTTGAAAAATCATTATTAACAATGCTTTTAAATTTCTGCTGCGATAGGTACCACCAGCGCTCTTTAACATGTTTGCTGAATACCTGCAAATCGAAATTTGTGTGTCACGGAAAAATGCGCTTTTCCCAATAACTATGTGACCTAAGCTAATCGCTATATTTTTCCTGCTAGTTTTAAATTATTGCCTACTCCCTCTCATTTTTCATAATTTTAGTTTCAGTAGATTCGGAAATAGATGGGGGGGGGGACATATTTTTGCACTACATTTTTGACAATATTTCTAAAAATATAATACCTAAAATTAAAAGAAATGTATTTTTGAGTTCAACATTACGAAATCTTTCACACCATACCCCACAAGCTATACAAAGAATTTTTTTTTTTCAAGTAACTTAATTAGCCCCTCTACATTTTTTCTAAATATATTTATGAATGTTTAATAATCTGTAAATATGTGGGTCAGTAGTCTTTATTACTTCCCCCAATTTGAACTTTCCAAGTTCCATAGTTTACGAGTAAAATGGCTGTCACAGACGCACAGACAGACACAGGAGTGATCTTATAATGGTTCCGTTTTCCCTTTTAAAGAACGGAACCCTCAAAATGAACAAGATCGATTGCTGTGAAATGAAAAGAATATATAGAAGTAAGCGGAAAACAATCTCTCTCGAAGAAGCAGTTTTAAACAGAAATAGTGCAATAAAAACCAGTTTTGATCTTCAGCGGTAATTAGGGTTGGATATTTTGCACGACTTAACTTTAAGAAAAGTTATTTGACATTCTTGAAGTGAAAAGAAAGAACAATTTTCTTCTGAAAAAAACAATCATAGACTGCAGTAACTATGAAGAAAATATATCTTTAAGTCTGTGGCGTATTTATAAGAGGGTCGGGGTTCGTAACCTCGTTGGGCGCCATTTGTGGCGTATTTATTGAGGTGGGAGTTCATGAGGAGTCTTATAGGCTTTAAATATAGAGCTTTTATTCAACAGCTGGCAAGGGGTTGGCAGACAAGATCTCATAAATTTGGCCCTCACTCCGTGATAGTAATAAAGTCATCTTGATTATATATAAAGTCGAAGTTTAACTCACGTATCTTCATATCTCCGGAGCGTGCTTAAGCTGCGGTGGCGGAGTTCATTTCAAATCCACGTCTAGATTTCATTTCATTCTAAATCTTTCCTTGTTCCCAGGCTAAGCTCCAGCCATACAGGTTTCTTCACACCAAAACTATTTACGCCAAATCACACCCTCTCCAACGTCTAACTGCACTGACTAACCAACTACTACCTTAACATATTTTCGCTTCCCCATTTATACTCTTGTAGACTGAGCAAATAAATTTGTATACGGTTACCGCTAGCTTGCGGAACAGTGAACTCCTAATTAAAAATGCACCGCGGACAATTAGAGTGCCTCTATATTAGAGTTATGTCTTACACCACGTTCACCTTCAAACCACTAGAGAGCCTCTGTAACAAAGTTAATGGTCCCTTACAAGTCCAGAAATGTCAGACATGGACTGTTTCCAGTGGCGTAGCCAGGATTTCGTTTCGGGAGGGTTCCAGAATTTTTCCTTTAGGTTATATATATATAGTAAATTCTGTCAATAGGAAATCGCAAATGTTTGTGACAATTCCGTTTAATACAGGTTTTCGTGTTATCAGGTGTATTTATATAGTATTATTTTTTATAGCACTATGGAACATTTCTGATTAAGACAGAATTCCGCTATAGTCAGATTCCTTTCTTACAAGTTTTGTGTATTTATATATATATATACTTACTTATGTCATATAAGTAGAATAAAACTTGTCAAAATAGTAATTATCCATAACAGAATCCTGTCTTTAACGGAAGTGTTACATGGTCTTAATATGATTTGCGATACAATTAAATTTGCTAAAAACCTGTCTAAAAGGGGACTTTTATCACACTTTAGTGAAACATAGTGCAACCTGTGAAAGCGGAATCTTTCTATAACGGAATCCTGCATCAAAGGAAGAGACTCAGGATAAATTTAATTAAATCAAGTTTCATATTACAAAACATTTGCATTGTAACAATAAAATTAGGATCAAGTGTTTAAGTTTAAAACAGCAATTTTTAAGTCTAATTTCTTGCCATTGAATTAAGAACCTTTGCTGTAACAGATATTGGATAATGATTTCACACAAGTGTAGATCGCGTGAGCTGTTAATTCCCTATGGGGGTTAAGGGTTATCTTTAAGAAAAAGATCTTGCATTTCCAGCTACAGAAACTAGTAATGTAAGAAGCGCACACATCAAATACAGTTCATGCTGGAAAAAGTAGATTTGTTACAATTGTCTAATTCAGCCATAAGTCTTTTGGCTTTCTATGGTTCATGTCTTGTCATTTTTGATACCATATTCGTTGCTTTAGATAATTGGGTGTCTGTAAGGAATTTAAATTTTTGTAATAAGTTTATCTGTGATGGATTAGCACTTTTTTGGAAGGATTAGGATGTGTAAAAAATAATGGTGGTTTCCTGTTATTGTATTTCCCAACCAATTTATTTTACATGTTTCGAAACAGTTTTAAAGCATTCTCCAAGTTCAGCAGTAAGCTTCGGACTTTGGTACGTAGATTAGCTTCAATTTATGATTTTGATTTCTCATTGTTAAAAACATGATGTCACTCGATTTCGATTTCTCGTTGTTAAAGACATGATGTCACTCAAGACCACCTCCATACACAAAACTCTTAGTACCATCAAGAAATTTCTTGAAGCAATGTTAAACTGGGCTTTCAGAAATAGAAATTGGAGTCAAAGATAATGTTGAATAGAGACATTTTTTCCGGTAGGGATTTATGCAGCTCTGGAAGGGACACTTTGGAGTCTTCTAGGCTATTAATAAGCATAAAATCCCAAATATTCCGATTGCACTCTTAAACAACTTGACATGAGGATCAAGACCCTCATCTCTGTAAATTTCAGCATTCACAGTTGAAAAATGTGTCGGTCACTGCAGCCATTCAAAATGATGCCCGTCCATACCATGATTCCACGATCTTTGTATCGATGTCTTTCAGGGATGTTTGCAGCCTTATTACGTGTGATTTTCTCCCTCCGTATGGTAACACGTCTGTAGTAACTCTCACAACAAAATCGGGATTCATCGGTAAAGAGAACTCGGCTCCAGTCCATGGTACTCCAGTGATGATGATCTCTGCACCATTTTACGTTTTCACTGCATATTTACGTTATCTCGTTGATTGAAGTGGGCAGGGGTAAAGAGAGCGTGTTTATGAGAAATGGAGATACTCCGAAATGAGAAGCTTAAGAAAGGGGTACGTGAAAGAAAAAAGGTTAAGAAGTGAGTACGTTTTAGCAGTTTTAATGGATACTGTGAAAATGGAAAGTGTTGATATCGGAAACCTGTCTAAAACGGAAAAGTTCATAGTCCTGGCGAAAGACATACCTTTGAATTATAACTTCTAAGACGAACACCTATCTAAAGCGGAATTTTTCACAGATTCTTTGTGATACTGTTGTTGGCAACACTAATGTTTCCAACAGGTTAATACCATTTTACTGTATTATTAATGTACCTGTAATATATTTATATTAATTCAGAAGTATTATTATTTTTTTTTCTGTGTTATTAAACTATGTATTGAAATGCATTAGATGGTTATGTATATATATGGAAGGTATTAAGTTGTTTACTATTTGAGAAGTAAACAGGGGGAGACTACCTCTTAAAGGGGTACTTTGAGTTGTAGCCAAATAGTCGTCCATTTAACAATACCTTGACGTAATAGTCAAAAGTATATTTACGACCATATTTATGACGGGTCGTAAACTGGACCACACAACTTGTAGTCAGGCACGGACCCTTATTCCCTAGTGCCCCCTTCGAGGGTGCGGTCCCGGAGACAACGTCAGCCCCAAAGCATCGAATCAGACGCTTTGCAGGGAAGTTATGGAAGGAGGTCTATGATATCGTTCGATGATTGGACGAGGGGCGCTTAAACCTGGCCCCTATTGTCCAGTTGAGTAGGAGTTTAAGTAAGTAGGAGTTTAAGTAAGAGAGTCATACACCAGATTAATACAACAGACTCATACGAGAGATGATTCAAGAAAGTTGGATAAACATGTAGTCTCGTTTGATATTCCCCAAGTTTCTTAATGACTCCTAGCCTGTCCAATTTGTGTCTATGCACCGGTACACTAGATATATTAGTGGGACCGTTTCACGAAGCACGATTGAAGGGCTATATTTTTATTTGTGATGGCCGCCACAAGAAAGTGTTACTAGTTAAATGTGTTTAAAGAAAAACTGTATTATGGATTATCTTGAAATACCGGGATCCGATGAACTTGATCCTCTATGATGTATATGATTAATGAAGATACTGTTATTTTACTATATTTTTGTTCCCTGTATAAGTATATATATTTATTTATTGATTAGGGATGATTTTTCTCAAATTGGCTAACCAGGTATTCAAATATTTTTATGATAAAAAAGCTTAAAGTTAATTTCAGAGTAAATACAATGTTTTTTTGATTTGTTACTTAAGCAAGGGTGTTTTGCGTTACTTATTCCTAAATTGTGTATTTTGTAAATAAATTTTTGGTTAATTGTCAAAAGATTAATATGTCATTTTTCACCCACAAGTCTTGTAAATTACTTTAATATTAGATTTTATTTCAGGTCAAATTCTAATTCCTTAAAATTTATTAATGTTTAATTTTGGTATTATTAACTTAGTCTTGAGCAGTCCAAAAGCTACTTCTTATTCGAAAGAAAATCACAACGCATTTTGGGGTAGTGTTGAGATCGATGTCTCTCGCCCCCTTTCGGGATAATTTAATAGGTATTATCTCAGAAGCTAGCCGGGACCAAAACGATCACAATTTATTTTATTATTAATTCAAGGTTAACACTATGGATACTACAGGTTGTGAATTAGGAGTTGCTAACCTAATTTACTTTGGGGTTTTGGGTAATTGAGGATGTTGAGTATCCCCCTCTTAAGGCTTTCCTGTCCCAAGTTTATTTTATATGCATCTGTGTTTTCCATTATTAATATCCCCCAGACCCCAGTTTTCTACAATAAAGTGTATATGTGAGTGGTAGCTGGGTAGTACCGTTGTAGGAGCCTAGTTCTCCACAGCAACTGTCTTATCCGTTTTTACTGTTGTATCCATGATTCAGTAAACCAGTTTTTCGTTCCTGGGGGGGGAACCCCCTGGAAACCCCCCTCGGCTACGCCACTGACTGTTTCCGATTGATTTAAGTGTTATTATCGGATGGAATATATCGAATGGATGGATATCAGTTTGCGTACAGAGACAGCGATATTGTTATGTGATGAAAAGTAACAACGGAAAAATTAAAGCAGATTATAATGACCAAACGATCGAACACCAGCAAAAGTGTATGTTTTGAAGGTGCTTCTCCTATGCACATTAGTGTTGTACCTATATCTGTGTCATTTGGGTGCCTTATATTTTATAAATTATTATATAAAAATATTGATATTTATTGGACGAATAATTGGAAGCGAAAATGAGAAATGTTGAATGCGAATGTCAATTCTTTTTTTTTTCAAATTCAATTCCATGCCATGTGCCAATGTTTTAAAGGTAAAAAGACATATTTCATAGCTTTGTCAGGCACGTGGACTGCACTGCAAAAATATATATGATTGTGTCTGCGAATCAGATATGGTTTCTAGATAAGGATATAGCCGAATACTGCAACACTCTCATAAATTCAATTCTAAGACATTATAAAAGTCTACAGAGCTCACATTTATTATTGAAACATTTGTATAATACATTACAAAGAACAAAATGTATGAATATTTTGAAATTATTACTTGTATTCACATTTGTGTGTACCCTATTATGCAAAAACAACGCATAGTTTAATAGGTAATTACATATTATATAAAATTACAATTGTATAACATAATTTCTTATAAAAAAAGAGTAAGAAAAAGACACACTAAAACCTTAATAAATAGATCACATTTTCCTTCGGAACACATTAAAAAAGTATTTAAAAAAATCATAGGAGTTTTATTCTTTAATTCTGTTGAATACGTAATAGTAAGTAATGTTGATTTCGAAAAATGTGGAATATCACAAAATACATTAAAACACTTGTGAACAAACTGAATATATCGGTTCGCACTAAAAGAACACGAAGTGTCGGGGTTTTATGGCAAAATAAAACAAATATAAGAGTAAGTAAATTAATAATAAGGAATTTCAGGTTTCAAATATTCATAAAAAATACCAAATTTTCATATAGAATATCATTTTCAACATAAGACTTGCCAAATAGTCGGAATTTTTGCAGCAAAATTATTAATAATAATAACACTGTAAAAAAAAATCTGTAGTTCTACAGATGTAAAGTTACATGCTTACTAAACTTTCACCTGTAACTGTACGAAAAAAGCTGCAAATCTACAAAACTAGTTTTTGTAAAGCTACAAAAATCTGTAACTTTACAAATGAATCTGCTAAAATTTCAGTAATCTGACTAAACTTTTATTTGTAACTCTGGCTGCAGTTACATGAAAAGTTCTCGGAATCCCAGTTTCCAAAAAAATTCTTAGTAACCTTACAGATTTTTTGATTTTCGGCGCAAAAGTGTGTCTGTTACATGAAATTTTGTTGTTGCCGTTACATGAAAAGTTCTAGGAATCCAAGTTTCCTAGAAAAACTTTAGTAACTTCACAGATTTTTTTTTACAGTGAATATGAAAAATTCAAAGAGTTTCAAGTGCGTTCACTTTTTAAATATTTATAAAAGTTTCACAAATGGTTGTAACGCAGCGTGATCGTCACCTGCAAACAGTCGGAATGTACGTATTTAAAATAGTTCAAAGAAATATTTATTTATTTATTTATTTTTGCCACAAACATTAATACATTGACAATTTTTGAATGTTCAAATCACACTCAGATTCAATATTTTTTTTTCTGTGATTTTTTATAATGTTTACACATTTATCGTATAACCCTCACATAGCAAATTGTTTAAACAAAAAATGTATCGTTATAAAGATAGACGTCAAAGTGCTAAATAATTTAAAATTGTTTTAAAGTCATTTTTACAGTTGTGTAAAAACGCAGAATCTACAGAAGGATTAGTTTGAAAAAATTTATTTTCATGTGGTTGCATCTTATTTAAATTTTCGGTAAATACAGTCAAACCCGGTAAATACGCGATCCCGCTTAATACGCGGATTTTTTCTGATTCCTTGAACATCGGCCATAAGGCCAATGCAAAAATATCACGTTCAATACGCGAACGGTTATTACGCGATCCCGTTTAATACGCGATAGATTTTTGGTCCATTGAGTCAAAAAATCACACTTAAGACGCGAATTCATTCATTAAGATCCCAATTCCTTCTTACTTCTCCAGTTCGGCCAATTTAGTAGATTTGTTTTATCGAGATTTTAAAAAATCTGCTTCCGAATATTTACTTTATTTAATAACAGACCAATTAAGGCGAACATTACTAATTGGAAATAGAGGTAGATAAATGATTTTTTAAAAACAGCTAAATTCTTCTTGGATACCGCGTCCTAACATTCTTTGTCTCTGGCTTCGTGTGTTTCTACTGTAGTAGAGTGAGATAGACGAATTCAGGATATATGTTTCCCTATTATATTATACATGTTTGCTAGTGCGGTTACATTACATTACACACGTACATTAAATCACTGTTATGTTTTATAATGCATATTATTAGCAAAAAAAAATAATTAAAAAATTAAACTCGTAAGGATTAAACAAATACGACAGCGGTTTAATAATAATAATTATTATTTATATACCTTTCATGTACACTGCAAGATATTTACTATAAAATACAGTAAAACCTTCCTAAAGCGACTACGTTCCATTCCAATAAAAATAGGTCGCTCCAAGAGGTGGTCTCTTAATGGATGTCACGTTTAAATCTAGATTTTAATTGTTGAAAAAAAGTAGCAATTAATGTTACTAAAATTTATTTTCCACATTAGGAAAAAATATGAAAATTTAAGTATCCAAACAAAAGTTAATTACTGCAGCGTTTAAAAATTTTATACAATGACATTTTGCTTTGATTTTACGATTTTATCTTTTATAGCATTTATTTCGAAGTGCAGTAAACAAATGCAATTCTCTTTAGGACGGGAACAAATATTCCATTAATTTATCTATTTCTTTGAGTGTTTCCTGACAGAATAGGGTAGGGGAGTTTATTGACCGGCATTCTTGATTTGTCATCAGAGTTACATTCCTTGTCTAAAAAGGCACAAAGAGGTTTAAATACTTAAAGTTACCGAAATGAAAACAAAATAAACTTAGCTTAGAAGTTTCATGAATAATGCACTCTTCAGAATTATTTTGTTAATAAAATCTTCTTCAAGCGACCAGAAAAAAACGGAATTTGTCTCATTTTCTTAAAAGAAATTGGTCGCTCATGGAGGGAATTCAGCTGGGATGGTCTCTGAATGGAGATAAAATTAGTATCGTGCCTATGGGAATAAATTTCGTTCCATGAAAAAAATGGCCGTTCAGGGAGGTGGTCGCTTAATGGAGGTGGTTTCACAGTGAGGTTTCACTGTATGATGTAGAAGCATTCATCATTCATATACAGGAACACACAAAAAAAGTCAGATACAGAACTCTCAATGAACAATAACTGCTGAAGTGCGTTTTCTTTTGTGGTACGCATTTTAAATGAGATTTTATAAAATATATATCTTAGTGAGTGTAATATCATCTACAGGGCTGCAAAAAACATCTGAAATGCATTTCCGTTTATGGATTGAAATTACGGAAGGGGAATTTTCAACTGTGCTATGCATTTTCTAATTGAACTAAATTTTAGAATACTATGCATTATATGATAAAAAAATTGTTCCTGTACAGAGTTGCGAAAAAAAATTCTATTTTATTATTATTATTATTATTATTATTATTATTATTATTTTACTTTTGATAGCAACTGATGAAATTGGGTTTCCAGATATCTTATGTTTCTTAAAAACTGTTTATTTAGACATCTTTTTTGCCTTTTTAAACTGTCAGGTTTTACTTTAGAACTCTGAATCGGTTGGAAATTGTTTCATAATCTATGATTAATGCATGATTTTGCGTTCTTGTTTTTTATATATGATTGTTTGTAAAAGCACAAAACAACGCGCATGTATTATTTGTTTATCTATAATTATGGAATAATAATTCTAAATCGAATTGCGATATAATCATAAATAGAAATATGTATTTCTTGACTCACTATTGGAATCCGCATAGTTAAAACTAATAAAATATAACTTAAGTTCATGTCTGAATGTTAATTATTACTTTTTCAGCAAATATGTGAGCTTTCAAAAGCCATATTTTAGAGTTATATTGAAAATTCATTTTCTGACATTATTTCACTTGTCCTAAATAAAGCCTGTGAACGTCATTAATAATTAGTATTACATCAATATTTGAACATATTTATCTGTAACATCTCTCAACTTCTCAAAATATGCATTTCTCAAGATTGAAAATGTCCCCGAATGCATTTAAATGATAATTGATCTGTTTTTTAGAAAGAGAAAATAAATCATTTACATTAGATAAATGAATGACGACAAACCTAATAAAATAAAGATACACAGGTGTTCTGTTGCGATTTTCATTTAAAAAAATCTAAATAACATGTATAAGGCTAGTAAAGAATGTTTCAGAATCACAGGAGTATAAAAAGATAAAAAACTTTTCCATATATTCCCATCTTCTTTAGAAAGCTTTGTCACCGGTATATTATAATGATTGCTTCATTCTTTCGAAATTCCAACCATGTGGAGAATCATACAACAGCTAAAGCTGATTTGTATACCACAGTTTACTTGGCAGAAATAAATGCTTAACGCAGAAAGCAAACTGTTCGACGGCACATATCTCATCATCATGATAGTGCAATATTGCACAATGTAGTTCTAACAATGTGTTATTTGAAGCAATAAAAAATTGATGAACCATTGTCTTTATTTTGTACCCAATGACATTTTCTAGTACCCATTCCTGAAAAAAAATGCTTATTCAGTCGTTTAGATTTTTATAAAGGGACTTTTATAAGTCACATAAGTCTGCAATACAAATATCTGAAAGACATACCTATTTTGAAAGTCGATATATTCGGAAGAAAAATCGTAAATATTCTGAAAGCGAATGTGTTCCAAAACATTAAAGCTTTGTTCCTATGTTTCTAAAAATTTAAATAATGACCGCTGCATACAGCAGAAAAATACTAATGAATAAGTAAAAGTGTAATGGTAGAATGAAACTTTGTTTACATTTAAATATCATAAAAAATAGGCTGAAAATTTAGGAAACATTATGTACAATTAACACAATTCTAATTAATGCAAAAAGTCATTAATGTAAATTGTAAATATATTTGAGGTATATAACAGTAAAATAATGCTTTTTTCGGCATAGCAGGAAAGATATTCTATATCCAGTCCTGTGCACTGTAAAAAAAAATCTGTGAAGTTACTAAAGTTTTTCTAGGAAACTTGGATTCCTAGAACTTTTCATGTAACGGCAACAACAAAATTTCATGTAACAGACACACTTTTGCGCCGAAAATCAAAAAATCTGTAAGGTTACTAAGAATTTTTTTGGAAACTGGGATTCCGAGAACTTTTCATGTAACTGCAGCCAGGGTTACAAATAAAAGTTTAGTAAGATTACTGAAATTTTAGCAGATTCATTTGTGAAGTTACAGATTTTTGTAGCTTTACAAAAACTAGTTTTGTAGATTTGCAGCTTTTTTCGTACAGTTACAGGTGAAAGTTTAGTAAGCATGTAACTTTACATCTGTAGAACTACAGATTTTTTTTTACAGTGTGGGGAAGCTAAGAATTTCTAATTTTTGTAATGTATTTTGACACTGATATTATACTTGATTGACCTTGATATGACTCACCTCCAAATTTGCCATAAATGTTGTCCGGAAAACTTAGAAAAGTTCATCCGGAGGGCAAATTGGGGCTCGGGGCTCGGGACGTGCATAGCATGAATAAGTGGTCACAGGCCTTTCCAAAAATATGTCACATGTGGTGGTCGGTAAAAGTTAGAAACATGCTCCCCTTTAAGTTGACTATCGCGCCTCCTGGAATGCATCCCCCGCTTTTTTTGAAATATCGTTTTCAGAAATGTGTTGCAGAGGACGGTGGCTATATAGGAAAGGACTAATACAATGCAGCAATTTCATAAATTTTACTCTATTATTCCAATGTGAGGGCAAAAACTTATTGATACCCCCTGTGATATCGTTTGATATCGCATATATTATTCTTTATAGGTAATTAATATGATCCCTAGATAGTTAAAATTTAATATTAACTATCAACATAAAACTCGCCTTTCTATTTCTTTTTGTATAACTAAGTTTTAATTTAATCTACTTCCCTTTTCACATTACTTTAACGTTCCCAGAAAACTCTCTCTGCTCTTTTATCTAAGTAAATAAAATAACAAAAAGAATATTATTCACAGCCATTTCATTTCGAAAGATTCATTCTTTTCGCGTTGCATCTGCCTATAAAATTTCTCTCTATCAGATTTTTAAATCGATCCTTTACTATGAGATAGTCAAAACTTTGGTTAAACCAGCGGTTAGATAATAACATCCAGATGTACTTTTAAACTCATGTCGCTTTTCAGTTTACCGCACTCATTCCAATGCTATTGACAGCTTTCGGATTCTTTCTTACTTTCTCACGTACTAGCGTTTGGCTAATTATCGCCTATTAGGCTTTTCATCTAAATTGAGACTGCCCCATGTATTCCAATGTAACGGTCATCCCTTGGCAAGATCTGTGTCTTACCCAATATCTATATATCGCCAAAACTTTACGAATGAAAATGTGAACTTCATCACTCTTTGCCTGTACTTGATCATGTAAGGATCAGGATTTGATCTCGTGTGTCCGCGGTGTCACTCCCGAGACACCTACGTATCTCTTCAAATTTTTATTAAAGTTTCCTTTTCACGCTACAAGTATTAGTTTGAATCTTCTGGACCTGTGTTTATTGTGTTGTTCGCGCATTCGTACTCCACTACGGAAGATCTTAAATTTCATTTAAATAATTCAAAAGATACTTCCATTTACTTACTAATATCTGAAGTTTTTTTATGAAAGAAAAACCACTCCGGCAACAAGAAACATCTCTGTTACACCCTCTCGTATATATTTATCATTATTGATGTTGAGAACGTCACAAATTATGTATAGGGAATTAATAGGTCTGAAATTGAAAATGCTTTTAAAAATTTATCTTTACTGTAATTAACTTTAGCATACATATATATTTTTTAATTATAATAAGGCATTTTTTCTTACATAATTATATATTCATTCCAACATAAATTAAACGTTTTTCTGATGCATACCATATAGCACCATCGATCATGTTGCGAGCCCGGTGAATCCGTCTCTGGAGAAATCCTATGGAATCATGGGTCCCTTGAGGGAAGGAATTGTACTAGCCACCAAGGGTTTGAAAAACAGAAGTTGGCCATCAAACAGTCGATTGAGAAAACGGAGAGAAGACAGCGCCAGTTTTTACTTTCAATTCTCCCTCCGTCCCCTTTCCTCAGGATTAGTCATGGGAGAGCAATTTGTCAAGAAAATTTTACTTTTTGTTTTATGTGTTTAATAATATTTTTTTTCTGTTATCCGTCAATGAGTATCTAGTGGCAACCTATGTACTATGCTCCAAAATTCTAGTTCGAAGTGTAGAAAGGCTCAGGTGGGTGGGCCTCAAGCTAGTCTTCTAGTTTCTGTTGTCCCCACGGAATTCCCTATATCTTGAAGGCGATGAATTGTCAGGAGCCTTAATTAGTATATGGAGCTGACCTAATTCTTTTTAAGTGTTGATAGGGGTTCTGTCGTAGTTTCCGGATATTCCCGTGCAATTTTGGGAAGTTCAGTACCGGGCAAAGGCAGTATCTTAAATTTTAACTTAAATTCATCTGAAAACCATATCGTGTTATTTGTCCATATGTTTCGAACAATTGATCCTTTTTTTTCTTTCATTACTTTTAGACATTAAAACAGCATTTATCTCTCATAATGTTTGAAGTCTTATTAAACAAATGAAAGACTGATGTAAAATTAATATTTTAAATAACCAGGCAACTTTTTGAAAGAATAATTCATTTAAACTATGATTCTCGCTTGTATTCCTTCAGTGTACCCTATACATTATTATAAAGCACATATCATACATTTGTTTTATTTCTACATTTTCTTTCTCCCTTGAAATTTGAACTTTTTAAAAAACTCAAACGTACACACTTTTATGAACATTCGCCTATTCTACAAAAAGTTTTTTCAACCTTAAATATTTTACGGAATATATTTTCAAATAGGATGTGAAAGTGAACTTTCATGCGTAAGGTTTTTGACCTTTCATGCTTTCTTTAGCTCTCTTACATTGCAAGATAAAATAAAAATTTAAGGAAATAGTTTCTATTTTGATATGCAATATCAAAGGGTTATTGCCATTTGGAATTTGTTAGTAGATTTTATTACTTAAAGCATTAAAGAGTTTATTAGTATCTCTTTTTAGGTCGTCGTCTTCTAATCGTTTATTTTTTCTTCATCTCGAGACGTATTTTATCATTTTCTTTCTTTTAGCGTGTAAAAATTGAAATCTTTATCAATTTTTAAATGATAAAATTTATGAAAATGAAATAGACGTCTTTGAAATTGCAAAAAGAAAATATAAACTATATCATTCAAATATAATCAAATATTTCATTAATAATTTCAGTGATTTGTGTTATAGAAAGACAAAGCATTTAATATTTGCTTGTAAAATGTCCCCGGAAAACATTAATCTATTCGAGATGTGTTTATTCTTTATTTGGAACAAATATAGATACCGGTCATTAAGATTTCATTATTTCCAAATTCCGTGAGAAATTCTGTAATTGAAGACTGGTCCATGTCATCGTTTTCTTCTTCGTCAAATACAATAATAACCATCTTTACTATGACTAATAAAACATTTAAGAATTAATAAAAAAAAGCGAAATTCTGCGTAAAAGAGGTGTTATTAAAATAAACTTTGAGTGGGAAATTAATAAGGCAATATGTGTAATTTTCAATAGTTTGGTTGCAGCAAAGTTGTACGTAAATCTTTCGATAACAAGTGAAAATATGCAGTTTTGCGAACGAAAAATTCAATTTTTCCCCCTTTGTAACATTGTACAAGTGAAGTATAAGTAGATTTAATACAAGTATATAGTAGTACATATTTTATTTAAGTGCAAATTTTAATGATTTTTTAGTCATTTAGAGTAATCTCTTATAGTCCAGTAGAAATAGCCCCAAAAAGGGCCTTGCCTAGCAAAAATTCGGGTAACTCTGATTTTCGGATATAGTGTATAGGTCGACCCTCTAATGAAAAAAACAAGTTTTCGACCTTCTAGCCCTTGTCGTTTTTTACTATATCAAAAAAAAAAACAAAAATTTTCGGCACTTTTTTCGATTTTTCTTCATTAACTCGGTTTCAGTGCATTTAAAAAAAAAAAAAAAAAATATAATTACAATTTTGTAGAGGACAAAATTCTTTACAACATACACTATTCATGTTTGTAAATTGACTAAATAGGAGACGAGATACGGAGCCGGGAAAATGGGATACAATTTGCAAAAAGTGGTAAAAACAAACAAATGACGCTACTTTTTCCTTAATAACACATTTTTATTTTTTATATTTCCGTTTTAGTAACAAAAGGGCCGTAATAAACATTGTAAAGTATGAAATATAGTACAAGTTTCATTCATTAGAACATTAATTATCTCTAACAGACTCTAAAATCAGAAAAACACGATTTATGGTTAAAACAGGAAAATACCGCCTGGCAAATCACTAATTTAAAAACCATCTTTAATTTTTGATATTGAATAAACGAAGCAATTAATTGATTATAGTATGTACAATAAAAAATAATTGGAGAATAGTTGGGGGTGGAGGGGGGGGGGAAATTAACTAAAATCCTAGTCGGTAGATATAGGCGCCGCCCAGAGATTGGGCTAAGAATCGGAAGTCTAAAGTAAAGTTAAATGATGGGAATAATGTAAAAAATACTGCAAATATAAATAAAAAAGAATTTAGAAATTTTAAAAAGGTAAAATGATTATACAGGGCCGAAACTTCAGGGGGGGGGGGGGGGAGCATATGCTTCTTTCGCCAGAATGGAAATCAAAGAGGGCGTAAAATGAAGATTTGGTATGTCGTATTTGTATTAATTTGTCACCCCAATTTTTATTAGTTAGTCAAAGTTTACATTAATGGTAAATCTATCTCACATTGAGAATATTATTCCCAACATAAAGAGAACCAGCAATTATGCTTATGCATACTAAGACGGAAACCTGCATAAAGCAGAATTGTTTTCAGGGTTTTTTAAATTCAACTTTAAATTTTAAAATAAAGCAATATATATTATGAATTTATAAAATTCTGTATGCAAATTCACTTTGAGTCGGAGGGGGAGTGTGTGTGTGTGTGTGTGTGTGTGTGTATGTAGGGGGGAGAACGGGGGCAAAACCCATGTTTGCCCCAGAATAAAAAAAAAACTGGTTTCGGCCTGGAAGTATCGAATAAGAATAACTGTTAAAAATGAATTCGGAAAGCGCAAAATGCATGATTATATACGCTAAAAATAATAGCGGAAGAAATATTGACAATTAATCAAGTATATGAATATTATTATACTATGTGGCAACGCTCCTGATGTTATACTGGACCTTGAGGACTTAGACGACCTAGAACAAACAATCGAGTCAAGTACAATAGACGGGCTACCAGGGTCAAACAACAGAAAAAGGAAACACATATAAAGTGGCTATACTTACTATATATTTGTTGATTAGTGTCTTGTCCATGATATAATTAATTCGTGTTTTTAATATAAAAAAAAGCCCTTTTTAAAATTACTTAAGTTTACATACAGAATTTTATAAGCTTATAAAATCCATTGCTTTATTTTCAAATTTAAGGTTGAATTCAAAAAATCCCGACAACAATTACGCTTTATACAGTTTTCCGTCCTAGTGTGCATAAGCATAATTGTTGGTTATTGGGAATAATATTCTCAATGTGAGATAAATTTACCATTAATGCAAACTTTGACTAACTGACAAACATTTCTGTGTTAAATTAATACAAATACGACAAACCATATCTTCGTTTTTAACCCTCTTTGCCTTCCATTCTGACGAATGAAGCATATGCCCTACCCCCTCTAGTTTCGGTCCTGTATAATCATTTTACTTTTTTTAAATTTCTAAATTATATTTTATTTATATTTGCAGTATTTTTTATATTATTCCCAGCACTTTACTTTCGACTTCCGATTCTTAGCCAAAACTCTGGGCGGCGCCTTATATCTACCGACAAAGATTTTAGTTAATTTCACCACCCCACCCCCAAACTATTCTCCAATTACATTTTATTGTACATACTATAATCAATTAATTGCTTCATTTATTCAGTATTAAAAATTAAAGATCGTTTTTAAATTAGTGACTGGCCTGGCGGCATTTTCCTGTTTTAACCATAAATCGTGTTATTCTGATTTTAGAGTCTGTTAGAGATAATTAATGTTCTAATGAATGAAACTTGTAGGATATTTCATACATTATAAAGTTTATTACGACACTTTTGTCCCTAAAACGGAAATATAAAAAATAAAAATGTGTTATTAAGGAAAAAGTAACATCATTTGTTTGTTTTTCCCAATTTTGCAAATTGTACCCCATTTTCCCGGCTCCGTATCTCGCCTTCTATTTGGTCAATTTACAAACATGAATAGTGCATGTTGTAGAGAATTTTGTCTTCTACAAAATTGTAATAATAATCTTTTTGTAAAATGCACTGAAATTGAGTTAATTAAGAAAAATCGAAAAAAGTGTCGAAAAAGTTTTTTTTTTTCGATATAGTAAAAAACGCACAAGGGCTAGAAGGTCGAAAACTTGGGTTTTTTTTCCTTAGAGGGTCAACCTATACATAATACCTGAAAATCAGAATTACCCGAATTTTTGCAAGGCAAAATGCTACTTCTACTCGATTATTAGCATATATATTTTTATTTTAATGATAATAAGTGATTTTTCTTAGGTTATTACGTAATTCGCTAAAGAATAGTTGAAAAGTTTTTATGCATTTGGTTTATGTGATTGCATGTTAGGGTGGAGCGAAAAAACTTTTTCTCGAAATCAATATTGCCTGAGTCATTATATGGTGCCAAACTGGCTAAAACAGACTGTCATCAAATTTCAGCTCAAAATATTGACACCTTGGGGTTCCACACTTCAAGTGAATATTTGTATAGCATTTTTAAAATGTTTTAAATGCATTTTTAACAAACAAATAGTAATTAATTAATTGAATAATTAATGAATTTGTAAATTAATATTAAATACTTATTTTTTATTAATAAATGGCTTTATTAAAACTTTATTGTCAGATGTTAGTGCTAGAAAGGGCATTTCGTAATTAAATAGCAAATTAAACTTCAAAATCTAATAGATTGCAGCACGTATTCTAGTCTAAAAACTCTTACTGACACGTGTCTTTTATTATGTGGAATGATTCGTTTTTTATGACGGTTGTCTTTGTTTAATGCTTGTCTTTGTTTCAAACACTAATATATAGACACTAATTTGTTTTTTGTTTTTTTAGACAAGACAATACGGAAGGTAAATTTAAGCATGACCTCAACTGAAAATGAAAAATTTCGTACAGTTTTTGGAACAATAGAATGAGACAGTGTTACCCACGGATGTTGATTAATTGAAGCATTTCATATGGATAAAAAATAAACATGGAACGAAATGTTTTAGCAGACCGACGGCATGAGAGAAAAACAGGATAAATTAACATTTCTGGAACTCAAAAATTGAAGCGTATTAGAGAAAATCAAATGTAGGGGGGAAAATCAGGAATCTGAAGCAGAGGAACTGCTATAATGCTTATAAAATATAGTATCTATTTATATAAAATGCAAGTCTCTGTGTGTCCCTCACTATTCCGGTAGGACCGCCTCATTGAAATGAGTAATTGTTGAAAAATAGCAGGGTTACCACAGTAGCACCAAATGTTAGCCAACTTGGCGATAGCTGGATAATTTGGCGAAGTTCCCATTTAAAACCATTAATCTTTCATAATGGAGGTCACCGAAATTTAATTTAAACTCCACTCTTTTAAGATATTTTTTCGAAATCGATGTGTGAGAATTTAAAGTACATCTTTACATCTTCCTTCCCATGCTACTAATAAAATAACCGCTAATAGACAACGGTGTACTGTGTGAGCTCCTAACTGCGCGATTTTAATGTGCTTTAGGTACTTTTCCAGTATAGATAGGTGCCTTGGCGAAAAAGGAAATTTGGTAACATATTTTCCGTGAACCTATTCACTGTGTCATTTTATATACACACGCATTTTTTTCGATATTTATACGATTTATTTAACATAAAAAAGCCGTTTCTCTAATTTTATATAGAAACAGATGTAATTTGTACATAAAAACATCAATAATATACATATAAAACAAACAAAAACGCTCATCAAATTTGTTTTCATAGCTGTTTATATGATTTGACAACAAATCTCGATATTTTTCCGTTATACGGACACCATGCCAAAATGTATGCTAATGCGCCAATTATTTCAAAATGCTAAAAGATATTTGTAATTTTATGCCAGCAGTTTAATATGAGTTTTATTTTATTGCTTTATTTTATAGCAGTTATTTGTTCACTTATTTTAAGTATATATTTGTGATTTGATGAAATAGTTCGTAAAAGTCTGGAATTTTCAAATGTTATATTTTTTAAATGCTCACTTTAGTATTGACAATGGTTTTTCTTTTATTTTTCAAATGCTTCAATTCACGATTTTGCGCCAACTATTGCGCTTGGCGACAATGGTGTCCGCATAACGGAAAAATACCCAAATCTCACTTTCTGATGCCCAAATTACACCAAGCTTTTAAAAAAAAATACCAAAGCCCCTACAGTGGAAAAGTACCAAACTGTCTATTATTTTGCGCTATCCGTGTTATAGTTTGTACTATATGCAAGGGGAGTGGAGCGAAGAGTTTAAACATTAAATATTAAAGTTTCGGCACAGATGTCATATACGTATATTGGCGCGATTTTTTTCTGACGCCAATGTCATATACACAACGGGTACTTAACTGGCACCAAAGTGTCGTAATTTTGCTTGATATGGTGATACGGATGTTGTTGTTTATGCTGTTGATGTTTTCGCCAAATTTGCGTCGGAAAAAAATCGCGCCAATATATGATAACGTATATGACAACTGTGCCAAAGTTTCTATAAAGCAGTATAAGACTAAAAAATGAAGAATAAAATAAATGCAAAATAAGACTAAAGAAGAAAGAAAAATCACGCGTTAAGCATAGAATGTGAAACACTTTCCAACACATCCTGAATGCTTTAACAAAACTTCGTTATTTAGGGAAATAAGGTAAATAAGATAACGTTACTTCTTAGATATCCCGTCAACCAATTTCGCCAAATTATATAAATAGCCGAATCAATAGTAAAACATTAACAAAAATACAAATAAAACGTCGAATTAATGATTTTATTGGCCATTATTGGCATTTAATCTTACAATTAATTAATTAATGGCAACCATTATTGGCAATTAATCATACAATTTGGCGACAGTAATTTGGTCGACGGGATAACTAAGAAGCACCAAGATAACAAAGTAAACATTTTAGAAAACGCATAAAAAAATTAAAAAATTGATTTCAGCAGTTACCGTCCATAGCCAATAGTACCGTTATTACATGCCACTATTTAGCTAAAATTTAATTTAAACTACTCTTAAAACTACTGAAATCACATTTCCAGATATTATCATCCATAGACGGTTATGTATCCAATTCTTTGCGTGACCATGTATATCATTTTATCTATATTCTACAAACATTTCTTAGGAAACTAAATGCAGTTCAGCGTAAAAATGCATAACTCCTTTAAAAACCATCTTTAAGCAATTTACTCTCATACTCAGTAACGCTTACGAATTCTTTTGTGTAGCCCTGCATATGAACTGTAGCATTTATACACACAGTATAGTATGCATAAATGTAGTGAAACATAAAAGCGCATATCATAATTAAAAATGCATTTCTAGCAATCATTGCTTATGTACAATACTTCGGAGAAACGTTTCTTGGCGAGAAAGAAGTTTGGCAACGTATTTTCTGGCAACCTATTTACTGCTTCATACTCACAAGCAATTTTTTCCATATGTATACAATTTGGCACAGATGTCATATATTTTGTCGAAAACATCAACAGCATAAACAACATTCGGGTTACAATTACAAGCAAAATAACGAAACTTTGGCGCCAGTTAAGTACCCGGTGCGTATATGACATCAGCGTCAAAAAAAAAAAAAATCGAACCAATTTGGGCGTATATGACATCTGTGCCGACAATTTAATATAAAAAAAGCTATTTACCCATTTTTATAAAGAAACAGAAGTAATTTTTGCACAGATGTCATATACGCATGGGGGTTGGCGTGATTTTTCTATGACGACAATTTGGCGGAAATCTCGATTTCAAATACCAGTTACTTATATATTTTTCAATTATTTGCTATCATTTTGAAAAGGAAATAACTATAAATAAATAAAAGTTTGAATAATAACTATAGAACAAAGCAGTTTATATAATTAAAAAACAGAAAATAAAAGTAAATAAACAATTTATTAATAAATAAAAAACAATAGCCGGGTTTCCATAGCAGGCAAAATAACACCATTTTGGCGCCAGTTAGGTATCCCGGTTCATATCTGAAATCTGTGCCGTAATTTGTATATAAAAAAATTAGGAACAGATGTCATATTCGCCCCATATTGGCGCGATTTTTTTCTGACGCCAAATCATATAGGCAAAGGGTACTTAAGTTGCGTCAAAGTGTCGTTATTTTGTTTGATGTGGTAACCCGGATTATGTTGTTTATGCTGTTGATGTTTTCGCCAAATTGGCAACCGAAAAAAATCGCGCCAATATGGGGCGAATATGACATCTGTACCGAAAATTAAATATATTTAGAAACGATTTTTTTATGTATATAAGTGCATATATAAACGGCACAGATGTCATATTCGCCCCATATTGGCGCGATTTCTTTCTGACGCCAATGTCATATACGCAACGGGTACTTAGCTGGCACCGAAGGGTCGTTATTTTGCTTGATGTGGTAACCTGGATTATGTTGTTTATGATGTTGATGTTTTCGCCAAATTGGCAACCGAAAAAAAATCGCGCCAATATGGGGCGAATATGACATCTGTGCCATATAAACAAAGATAAAAGTTCATTAGATTTGTTTTCATAGCTGTTTATATATTTTCGCAACATATGTCACTTTCTGATGCCCGAATCGCGCCAAGCTTTTTATTAAAATGCGCTATAATGGAAAAGTACTTAAATAAATAATTAACAGAAATAACAAATTATACAAACTAAAACTTTTTATTTCGAGATCAAAGCATTGTTTTTAATTTCGATTAAAAATACATATATCCTTGGATAACTTCAATTGAAATTAGGTTCACAGCTTAATATCTCATTCCATAAACCTAAACAAACACAAGTGATTCATTCATCGTGAAACGTCAAAAATATTAAATCATTGAGGTAATCATTCACAAAGTAAGTTCTCCAACAATCAATGGGTAATATTCTAATGACGTCATAGTAGGTAAAATGGTGGCGGTATCGTTTGTTTATGGTTTGCAATCACAAGGATTTAATTTTGCAATGTCTCTTAGTTACATTATTTTATTGTCATAGTGAGCTCAGAACAAAAGCCTATTTTTTCATCATTTAGTTATTAAAGATGGAAAAAAAATCATAAATGCATGATTTGAAATTTTTAAATAATTTTCTTTCTTAATACTAAAAAATAACCTCGGGAAGTAACAGCGGGTTTAAGTTAAATAAGTTTAACTGTTTAATTCTGTTGTAATATTCAAAATAACTGTATTTATTAGATTTCAGTACTCAACATCAGGGCCCGATTAAACTTTGAAGTTAGAGGAATTACAATGTCATTTCAGGACCTTTCTTTTGGAGAAGCTTTTCTAAATTCCATATATACATGGAAAATCTTCAGTGTTAGAAATATTATTCCTAGGACTGACATAACACGTGAACGGCCTGCAATTTTACACAAGTTTTTGAAAGCTACTTTATATCAGAAATTTTACTAAAAACAGGTTACTTTTTTGCTATACTGCCCACACTATTAGGATTATGACAAGTTGCAGCCAATTTCGCCAACGTCGTAACCAAGATCGTGAAGCACACACATATAATACCATATAATACCATTTCATGAAATCGTATACTATAATTTAATAGTTTTTAACCTTACTTCAAGTGTGTTATTTATTTATTTTTAAGGCTCAAACAATCTAAATTGTCCAATATATAAATTAAAAAAATTGTAAACAAAGATTGAATAGACATGACCGCAAAAAGCCTCAAATCTGCATAACACTTGGAACCAAACTGTGCAGATTAGACGTCTTCTACTGTACACAGTTTTTCATAAATGTGTTTCGTTCTTAAAATGTGTTATTTTCATCTATCACTGCAGAACAAGCGAGAAAACTCATATTCTTGCACATGAGTTGTATATATCTTTATACCTAAATTTCCGTCCTTTTTGACGGGCTACCTTTCTAGTATATAATAATGGTTATAAAAATATTACGGATTTAGAAGAAAACACCGTTTTAGGATCTGATTCAGAATTAGAAGATAACTCTGAAGATGAAGAAGATTACTTTTGTCATGAAGCCAAATGTTGGAAGTCTATTATCTATGATACTCCCTCAACCGGTAAGACAGGCCAAATGAGAATATCACTGCAAAATCTAGCCGTTTCTTGTGATAGAGCGGGAGTATCGGGTAGGTCAGCTGCTATCATTACATCTCCTATGCTTCGTGATATAGGGATTGTATTCAAAGATACACCATCCAAAGTTATTGAATGGATTAAGGTAAGGCGAGAACGTCGATTACACAAACGGAACAGGTTGTCGTTTGCTGTGATGGAACGAACGTCTACACAAAACGGCGGACACAAATTGGGACAAAAAATGGCGAAGTTACACAGCTTGAAATCTTCGGTGGCCACAAATTACACTGGTTTGTACGTTACTGCGTACTATTGAACTACCTCTACGTCGCCTTTTCCAGAAGACAAGCGAAACTGCACTTGGGCAACACCAGTTTTCCGGAACAGTAGAAAAATCTCTGGAAACGTTCGAAAAATTGCTGTGATAAGTTTTGTTTCTATTCCAGTTGCCCTGCGTAAATTTCATAAAAAAAGATCTCAATGCAGTCAAAAAATATCTCTTCGATATTTCTAGGCCAGTATCCTTGGGCGAATGTCTCCCAGATATAGAAAGCAGAAGTCCCGGAACGATGTCTCATTCAAAATGGCTCACTACAGCCAACTGAATCCTGTGACTGTATGTGTCAACTGCTGAACCAACAGAAAACTTTAAGCTCCTAGTAGAATATGTCATGAAAGTTTACATGCCATCCTGGTTTGAAATAAAGAAAATCCCAGGAGCTACTCATTGAGCACGTCACCTGCAGAGAATAGTAACAAAAAGATTTTAAGTGGTCAGAAGATTTTAAGTCAATCGTTCACGAAATTATTCAAAGGAACTCTTATTTTGCTCACTCTAAAGGCAATCTGTCGACAATACTGTTAGAAGAATTATTACATATTCGAAAACTGAGGATCCGAAAAATACTGAAAGCAAGAAAATCTGACTGGAAGGATAAAATACGTCAATTTCACTTTACAAATTTAGATTTTGAAGCAAAGAACAATTTTGAGATGATTCACAGGGACAATCCTTTGGAACCCCCAGATACCACGAACCTCAGTAACGAAGGGATAGCAAGTATGATCAGAAATGATTCATAATTTCAAATAGAGAAGCTCCCTTGTCATTCACAAGCAGTTGAGAGTCATGGGCGACTAATAACATTAGCATCATTTGGAACACGTGGAGCGGAAGACAAGAATGGATACATTTGCAGTGCAATCAAATAACGAAATGAATGTCCAAAGTTTGCCAGTTAAGTTAAATTTTTTGCCCTCATGTGCAATCCAAAACTGAAGGCTGATTAAAGTAAAATGCCATCCGGTTTCTTTTTCATTTTTAGAACTATTTTTAAGTTAACATTTAAAGCTATTGTAAACATTAAAATGAAATAAAAAAATTGTTTTTTTTTAATATTTTGAGTTAACATTCCTTTCTTTGACCCCCTGTGGGGAAGCTGAAGACGATGAGTGATTGCGCTGGAAATTTAAAAATAAAATAAGAACAATTGCCTTTTTCACTCCACCGTACTGCACGTGCGCTAACTCTCGTACATATACTCAAATTTCCATGAAATTATTATATGTTCATGAATTTATTTTGTCTGACTCTCCGTGCTCTAACTCATATATACACAGATTGCCATGTAATTATTTCTGTTATTGGAGTTTAGTATAAAATGGTCGGTATTTAAAAGGAAGTTTATAGCGTTTTTTGTTCCCTTCCCAGGGGCACACAAAAGGATTTCGTTTCATTAAAGTGTTGTTGGAAAAATGCTTTACGGAAAATTTTATTAGTTTTATGATATTTAAAACTTATTGTTATTGATAGGCATGACTGAGCTGGACTACAACATGCTTTCTAAGGAGTGTACGAAAAGTAACATTTATAAGTTAATTTACAGAGTCACACTAAAGAAGTGTAATACATTATTATATATGTGGGAAATCGGTTACAGTACAAAACATAATTGGTATCATACAAAACAGCATGGAAACTTAATTAAATTAAAAGGAACACTATAACATAATTTGTTTTGGTTATAGAGTACGTAGCATTTATCATTTATTTACATATATACTCAACAAAATGCGGTTATAGAGCTGAATATGATCGATAACTGTTGTTAAATGCATTATTACACTACAGATTTAAATTTTACTTCGCTAGGTGGTTTGTTTAAATGCTATATATCACATACAGATCTGCAGGAGAGAATGCACGCGCATTATCGCATATGAACAGTAATTACTGAAAATGAATTTGTATTGAGGATTATATGAATCTCTTTTAGATACCTCACTTAATTGGATGAAAAATATAATTATTTCTAATAAAAATCTGTTACAGTAGGAAACAGTTCCATAATCTAACCCCGCTGCAAATTGCTTTTTTTTCCTTAAAAGGGAGTTAATCTACATAAACAAAATAATTGAAATATAGCCTATTATATTACATAATAAACTCACTATATATATATATATAATATCAAGTATAATTAATGAAAATTATTGCATAAATGTTGCAAAAACAGCTCATATTAAAAGCAATAAAATGCATTTCATCAATAAATAAAATATGCAAATACACTAAAAATTGAAGTAAATGGTGTATATCAATAATATTTATAACAATTAACTATGAAACACCAAAACTGACAAATTTAAACTACACAGGTAAACAACATAGGTAAAAGACTTTATGTTATTCCTCAGTGGGTGGACAGACAGAACTAACTCTACCATCACTGTAAAAAACATTCAAAACAACGGAAAAACTATCATCCTATTATCTTGAAAAAAATATCATTTAAGGTATAAAATTTAAAAATTATAACTTAATATTGAAAAGTAAATAAACCAAACTTAAACAAATATATAGTATAAAAAAGCATAATTATATTACAAAAATAAATTGTCTTGAAAAACTGTCTTTTAAAAATGTGAATTTAAAAATTGTAACTTAAATATTATTAAAAGGTAAGCAAATTGGAATATTTTAACGTGCATGAATAGAGAACTACGAGCGTCATTCAGACCTATAAGAAAAAACAAAAACATAAACAGAAATACCTGCCAAATATCCTTCACCTAGTATTAACAAAAAACGATGAATTCTCATTCCGTATCCAAATTCACAATTTTCAAAGCCAAGTCTGCAAATTTCCTTCTATTTAAGCTTCCGTCCAAACCCGTTCTTTTTTAAAAACTTTAGAATCAGTACATCACATAGAATATTCCTAAACCATGCTATCATAAAATGATAATCCTGCCAAATCACAATGTTGCCGTTTATTTATCAAAACATTAATAGAATAATTGTTATTGTAGAAAAGATTAGCTCAAAATTTTAAAAATTCGGTTACGAAAGTTAATCTCACTGAAACAAATTTTATTGAAACGATTTAATTGATTAATTATTATATTTATATAAATCTTTCTATGCAAATCAATGTGGCATGCTTCTGGTATAAAATTGAAAAATATTTATTTTATCATACAAATCCAAGTTTAACTTGTTATCAAAAATATTAATAGAAATATCTAAAAAATCTGCATTTTAATCATCACCGTTTGCCCTATTCAGCTTTAAACATTTCGGATGTATGATGTCATATTCATTAATAAAGTCAAAATTAAAAATCAAAATATAATCAATGTACCTAAAGGTTTTTAAAGATTTATCATATTGCATTGTATATTAATATTCAAAATAAAATAAAAATAAATTATCAGCAGTACTAGAATAATTTTTCCACATCCCAATTCCACAGATCTGATTCAAAGTATTGTTATTAAAATTTGCATAATTAATGCAAAAACAAAAATGGCATAAACTTAAAAATAATTCTCTAGCAATAGTTAATTTTTCATACAAATAAAATAAATCAAAAACATTAAAATATTATAAAGACAATCAATAGATATATTTGTGAATATATTATCAAAGTCGAATACCTGTATTTTCGGAGCAGTAAAATGCAATTTGTCCAAAACTTCAATGGTATTATCAATCGACCAAAAAATACATTATATATTGATAATATATATATTTAAAAAGCTTAAGTACTTCATGAGAAATAAATACATCGATTTCGGCTGTTATTCAAGGTTTTTCGTAGCTGTTGTTGATGTCGTAAAATTGTGAAAACATATCTGATTTATTTCAGAAACTACATATCTGATTTATTTCAGAAACTACATGTCTGGTTACTCGTGCTTGTCTGTGAGTGATTGTTGAACGATGCAAATAAAACCACATATAAAAACACCGTTCGCTAAGTACAGGTATTCTTGTATACATAAAATTAAAACAGTTGAAAAGGTTTCTACACTATTAAAAGATTGCAGCAAACTGCACAGCCATTCGTCCATTTATATTGAAAACGCTTACATAGCTATAATATATTTTTATTCTGACCATACAATGATCAATAATATGGGCAAATACGCTTAAGAATATCTTTATCGAATAAAAGGTTGAAAAATTAGAAGAAAGAAAACCTTATTCAGGACAAATCCCCCGCCGCCTAAAAAACAATCTCACATTAGTCTTTGATAATATCTTGAAAACTGATATTTTAAATATTGTAATGCAAGAAGGTATACTTGGCCAAAAATCAAAGAATCATTTTACTGTCCAAATTGTCACAGAATATATACGTTATATTAAAATTTTACTTCGCGATATTCCTTTAAATTATTCTAAGTTTCCGACATATTCATTATTTCCCTATTTCTTAATAATATCTATTATTTATTCCTATTTAATTTCCCTTTAAATTTAAAACGCGCATATTAATAATTATCATAGTCAAAATCTTAATCTATAGCTTCCCTTCATAAGTTATTATCAGCTATCCAATCTACAATATTCTGAGAAAAGCTCGTTTTTATTTTCGAATATTTAAAAAGCCATTTAGTTATTTTTATTTTTAATCGTAATTCCATGAATCTTGTATCCCGCGCTTTTTCGACGTTAGACTCTTTACTTCGAAAACACTAGGTTACCAGGCATGGAATTCATTCTCCTTAAACCACCCCCTTCGCATTATTAGCTTAACTGCCCAACTCTCGAAGTGCGCCTTTCACCGATTGATTTGTTTCTCTACTATGGCGATATCTGTCGCCCTTCACGAGTTCTGATAAAAAGCAGATACAATGACTTCGGAGCTAAGATTTCTGTCTTGTTTCAACTGCTTCAAATATCTTATATTGTGTGTGCAAGTCCTTTAGTATTCTAAATTTGCTTTTTATGATCATATAGCATAATGTAGCGATTCATGTCCAAGCATGATGACTTTATGAATTTTTTCATAATGTGCGACTTGTTTTTTGTTTTCATGTTTGATGAAGAAACGCTTTACAACGACAACTGGCTTATCAGAATCATGTTATTACACTATTTTTTTCTTCAAACCCAGTTTTTTTTTATCCCTTGAGGTTTTTACATTCAGTAGTGGGGTTAATACTTTTAGTAATATCATCCATTACTAGAGTTCATCATATCAAGAACTTCTTAGTAAAAAAGTTATAGATAATATTAAGAAGATTTATAAACCGTGTAGTTATGGTTTCATTAAATGAATTAAGTAATTAAATGAGAAACTCTAAAATTATAATCACCAAAATATTCATTTCTGTGTAATTCTTGTTATATTTTCCCGCATGTGAGGCGCAAGTTATCTTACTAAACAGTGTAAATCGTTAATGTAAATATGTGTAAGTTTTTGACTGATTTGGGGTTGAAAATCGGAAAAGGTAATGATTGATAGTGATTGATCGGTACAATTTGGAATGGAATAGCTACTCCTCCATACAGGGTACTGTGCAGTAAGCGTCCTAATAAATTTGCCAAATTATCAAGCTTTGTATTTTTATACACTTTTCTTTTTTTTATATATAAATTCGAAGGTTATATCAAGTGATGGTATGCATGTTTTTCTATTTATTTCTTACAATACCCAAACTAGAAAAACATAAATACGCGGTCTTAATCTTCTCACCGCCGTGAACTGATATATTCGTCCACTAAGCTGTAGCTTTCACTGTAACAGAAGCATTATTCAAATTAATATAATTTTACAGATATAATCCAGTTCTGTAATATTAAGTTATGTTAGTACTCTCAAGGATTATATTACTATGTAAAATTAAATTTTTTGTATCATTTCGAAAAAAATATCTTTTTTTTTAGCATAAAAAAAATTACTGAAAAAACAACATTACAATTTTGTTCTTTGCTCTGCGGTCGGATTAACTCTCTGCGTAACTCTCGATTTAGACATTTTCCAGTCTTGAAGAACGAGTTTTTTTATAGTATCTCAATTTCTTTATATTACTATTTAAATCTTTTTAAAGAATTTTAGTATAATACTTTAACTTTTAAAAATTTGCCTCTTCAAACTATACCGCTAGCCATTAAAATTGCAACACCATGAAAGATTGAAAATACAAAAAAGATATTTATTGTACGTAAACAGTGCAACAAAATGATTAAATTTGTAATCAGTTTGGGGGTTTACAAGGGTGCGAAACTGATAGAAACAGCTACTCCCCCTGGCAGCTAAAACGGCCCTTATCCGGTTAGGCATGGTGTCGAACTGGGTTTGGAGGACAGAAGCGGACTACTCATTCCATGCTGCTTCAAATCTATGCCACACTTCATCAACCGCATTAGCTGGAGAAGGGTGGCGGGCTAGTCTCAAAGCAATTTATGACCAGATGTTTTCAATGGGTGATAGATCTGAAGATCGTGCAGGCCAGGGCTGCGATCGAATACCATGTGTATCGAGGAAGGTCTGAACCCAACATGTGGTCTTCCATTATCTTGCAGGAGGCCGAAAAAAACTGTTTTTCGAGTTTTGATGATGGGTAGTGCGGAAAACGTGCCACTGTTGGCACTAAGTTCGCACAAAAAATTAGAGATTTTTTTGACAATTCCTTGAAGTTTGGTTTGAAACAAATGGCTTGAAGTTTGCTCAAACGCTGATTTTTTAACTTTCTTTGCAAAAATTTTAAAAATGTTAAATTAAATTTATTTTATCTGGATTTACTTGACATCTCATTATTAGTGTACTAAATGTTTAAATAAGCTCCGATTATGTATTATTTAACAGTTATGTCTATTTAGCATTAGGCGATTTTTATAGCCTTTTCGCGTATAAGCGAGCAAGAATTGTAAGTATTGTTTGGTTCGTTCGTCGATTTCCCTTTTTTGTCTTTATTATGGTCCTCGCACTTCCTTCTGTTTTTTAATGCGTTTAGAGCCATATATTTTTATGACGGACCGCAGCATGTCTTGACAGAAATTTTGGAAGGACAGGAGAGTGTGGAGCAGAAACCAATGAAAACGCAATAAGTCATCATGGGGATAAGCGAGTATATAAGGGATGGACGAAACTGTCAGATGGGGTATTAATTATTTTTCTGCTCTAAAATGCAGATATTCTCAGAAGATTCAAATAGTGTGAACTTTTAAGTAGGCAGTTGGTTTGAATCAAAAATTGAACCAGGGGCTTCAAAAGCAGACACTCCCAAACGCATATCTCTTTGTCACACAGCGTTCGCCGACTTTAGAACTGATATATCATACAGTAAAATGCATGAGCTTCATCTGTGCTTCAGGATGCATGAATTGTGACAACAAGAAAGATCTTGGAGAAAGTAAAAATACAAGAATATTTTTTAATAGTAAAAAAATATCAAATCATCACCATGTTGTCGAACGTAGTTCGGAATATTTTGGTCACTTGACACCGCATTTCTGTCACTGCGGGGAAATAGCAAAATCGTTATATAATTTTTCAAGTCAGAATAAAGCCTGCTTTGGGAAAAATTAAGAAGATAGCTGCAACATTTGATATATATTCTTCATTAGAACGAGCTTCCACTCCGACACCGACATCCACTGACTAAACTAGATGGTAGAATCACTTGAACTAAGACATTTACCAACCCAATCGTAAATAGACAATTATAGTACTCAAATCGCCAACCTTTTGTATTTCTGATATCTATGAAACAGAAATAGGCTCAAAGAAAGCGACACATACATTTTCGCGCGCCAATAATGATATGTGTTTCATCTTTCTCTAGACGATGCCGCCTTTCCCTTATTTTCTATGAAGATCATTTCATCTTTTCTACCATCAAAGAATATGATTGTAATTTTTTCCTCCAAGATCTTCCTCCTCCTGTATCTTCGTTCAAAGTTTCTTTTTCTGTCTCCTCACCCTGTCTTTATAGATGACAAGATCCTCATTCCCTGTTGTCACAATTCCTGAATCCTGAAGCTCAGATGAAACTTTTAACGAAATTTACCTATATGACATACCAGTTCTAAAAGCGGCGAACGCTGTGTGAGAAAGGTATATGCGTTTGGTAGTACATGATTTCGAAGGCCATGGTGCAAATTCTGATTCAGGCAAACTGCCTGCTTCAAAGTTCCCACTATTTGAAAGTTCTGAGAAAATATATATTTTTTAGAGCAGAAAAATTATTATAATCCCATTATGCAGTTTCTGCCATATCCTATTTCCTCCCTCATCCTAATGATGACTAATTGCGTTTTCATTGGTTTCTGCTCCCCATTCTCTTCTTCTTCCAGAATTGCTGTCAAGACATTCTGTAGTCCGTCATCCAAATATGTGACTCTGAACGCATCAAAAACAGGAGGTAGAGTGAGGAACATAATTAAAATAAAAGAGAGAAACCGACGAACGAATCAAACAGTACTCAGAATTTTTGCTCACTTTTACGCGAAAAAGCTATAAAAATCGCGTAATTCAAAATACACACAACTATTAAATAACACATAATCAGAGCCAATTTAAACATTTCATACACTAATCATGATATTTCAAGTAAATTCTGCTAAAATAATTTTAATTTAACATTTTAAAATATTTTTGCTAAAAGAGTTAAAAAATCAGCATTTGAGCAAAACTTCAAGCCATTTGCGTCAAATCAAGAAATTGTCTAAAAAATTTGAAAATTTTTGTGTAAACTTAGTGCCACCAGTGGCGATTTTTCCGCACTAGACATCATCGAAAATCGAAAAAATGTTTTTTTCGGTCCACCCTACTATGCAAATTTAGTTATTTGGGTTATGTAGCTTTGTGAAGTTTATTCTTTTTATCTAAAGTCTTCAAAATCAAAATGAATATTGGTGGTATTACATAATCCATTTTATATGATAGTTTAATATTTAAAAATATATAATTTAATGTGTAGCACCCTATTATATATATATATATATATATTACCGGCTGTCACCGATTGTATCGCCAATCCCTTACAATAAATGCTGACGTTCTACTCCGGTGAAATCTCCAAACTAGCTTTTCGATAAACGGAAATTCATGTTACATTCATTTAGCAATAAAGTGCGCATACATAATATTCTTATAAAATGCATTTGTCTTCTTTTTACATAGGGTAAATATATAGTCCTTAAATTTTCCAGAACAAATTCATCATACTGAATATTTAAGAAAATAAAGAACTTGAATGCTACGCTTTAAATAATACTTTTTATCAAGCATTTTACACGTTGTGTGATGGAATGTATTCAGAAAGAATTAGTCATCATTTTTCACTGAAACCATGGGAATATTTCACGAATACCAACGCATAATTAATAATTTCATATTTGCATAATCGTTTCTCTGGAAAAAGTGTGATATTCCACCCTTTCGCACAGAAATAATGATTACATTGAAGAAATTGAAACATTACCATTACAAAATGGATAATTTAATAAATTTCGCACACTTTTTCGTAAATAAAAAACTGTTTATTATTTAAATATTTATTATCTCAATAATAGCACGAAGTAACTTTAATTTTCCACTAATGTTCATAAAACTACACTATAGCATATCTTTAAAATCTACTATTCATAAAATAATAGATCTCCAGAGACTTACCAATACAATCACCATTCAGACATCTAGTATTTTCTAGAAAAAAAAATCAGTTTTATTCTAGAATTTAGAAAAATTCGCCATTGTACACTGATTCTCATGCTTAAAGTCTAAAACAAAAATTCTGAACAATGCAATTATATTTTCGTGTCAACAAGAAAACTATAATTTATAAGAAAACGTTGGAAATAACAAGAAATTTTTTTAACTAAAGTTAAGAGTAATTTTCAAAGTTGCAACTGTTATATCCGGTAAGATAAAGAAATACTTTAAGTTTTCCAAAGTCTTTACAAGATTTTATTTCCCTTTTTTTCTAAAACTGTTATGTTTTCTGATTCATTATTTTTAATGTTTTGAAATTTATAATTGCTGTTTTTTCTCTCAAACTTTTAAATTTTAAAATATTTAAACTTGTAATTTTTTATCATTGAGAGCAATTGAGGCATTGCAGATCTTTCTGTACTTTGAGTAAGGGAAACTGTTAAGGGATTGCATGTGTACGTCTAAGTGTTGTAAAATTTAATAATAACATGTATAGGTCTAGCATAAATTAAAATCAAATGTTCTTCTTAAGTTTTTGGAAATTATAAATAGAGTCTTTTAGAATTAAATTTACGTCAACTGAAAGCAGCATTTAATTATAAACATTTTTAAGAATTTCATGAAATTAAAGATAGAAGACGTTGAAAAATGAAAAAAAAATAAGAAATGAAAACAACTAATTGACATTAAAATTTATTTTTGTTTGATGTTTTCTATTAGACAATTAAAAATCAATACATTTTATGCAAATGTTTTCATTGCTTGTTACATTCGAATATTCAAAATAGCAGCTCTTCCAACTTTTTATTTTTTTTATTTTTTTTTAACCGTGATCCACCTAAGCATCTTTGAAATCAGGATATCCCCTCCGCTCCAATGTAACATAAAACTTTTATGTATTGTGTATGTAGTCTGCACCAGAGCCATCATTTACTTGAGTGATGGAGGCTTATTAATTTTATAAAGGTAGTCCTCGTTTGGAAATTTCAAACTATTTGTATGTTAAATGTATTCAACATAGTCAATTTTACATATACTCTTAAGTAATTTCATATGTAAATTTTTTCCATGTGACACATTTTACTGTGAATGGAAATAAAAGTTTCAATAAGTAGATAGAAAAAAATGGGTGTGTTGTACTAATAAACAAATATCGTATAGTTATTACGATAATGTATAAGAGAAGGTAAGTAGTAAGAAAATACCTCTGAATTTTTTCGTGAAAAAATATTTTGAAACTTAATTACTTGCTGACATTAGCATATGAATAACTACAAAATAATATGCATACTTTGTAACATAATCCTACGTACTTTCATATCCACATAGTTTGAGATGATTTGTAAGAAATACTGCACCGTTCAATACCGTTTCAAATTACAATACATAGACATATCATATTAATTTCTAATGCATAGTATATTATATTACATGTGAATAAAATGCATGTTTTAATTATAAATGTATTTCTTTGTTCTATCATCTCCCACTAAATTAGGTATATTTAATTTTTAAGAAAGTTTATGGTCTCATTGAATGTAATTAATTTCAAAATTTGATTATTATTATTATTATTATTATTTAATTCCTAAGCATCACATTTTAATAATTTATTTATTTATATTTAATTATATATTTATTTATATAATTATGCAATGTTGTCACAGTAATTTAAATATTGATATGTTATAATAAGATACAGTTATGTGAAATACTGATTAATGAATCATCAATCACCATTTTACATATTTTTTTTTCAATATATCATTTACTTATTTTTCTAATATATGGTGTAAATTTATTAACATATTTTTAATTCTTATTTATTTATCATTTATATATCTCTAGACAGGATTTGTTTTGAAGCTGAATCCAATAATAGCCATACATATTTTTTTATTATATATTTGTTTTTATTACAAAACAATATACTTTACTAATAAATTCTAAAGTTGGCAGCACTTCATTGATTCCTTGAAAAACATGGTGGAAATAATTTTTAAATGATCTATAAAGAGCGCTGGTCACATGTATTGAAATATCTACATGACTATACTGTACATTATTACTCATTGGCTCATCATGATTTAAAAAACTTTTTTGGCATCATGTGCAAATAATCTCTTATACTTGTTATTATTGATGCATCACTCTTGGTTAGAAATGCTTTCAAATTGGTAATGTGTTTTTTATTTCTCAATCCTTTTTAATCGTGTTTTAGTGTGGTAGTTTCAAATTCGTATTCCTTAGGTTTTTTATGGGTAATACGAACACCACACTTGAACGAACAACTTACGAACACCATGAAACACCACACTTTATTTGTGGAAATCTAAGAATTTTGGACCTGACTAATCTCTCTTGTTTCTACAAATTTAAATATATATATATATATATATATATATATATATATATATATATATATATATATATATATATATATATATATATATATATATATTTATTTATATATATATATATATATATATATATATATATATATATATATATATATATATATATATATATATATATATATATATATATATATATATATATATATATATATATATATATATATATATTTATTTATTTATATATATATATTTATATATATATATATATATATATATATTAATTACGTAAAAGACTTAGATTGATTATATAAAATTTTAAAGTCACGAATTCGAAAGACAAAAAAGAAATATCAAAACGTTCAACGAAATAAATTTGCTTTGAATGACTTTTTGCGAAATTACTTTTCGTAGTCACGAAATCCCAAGTATTTGATTATTATAAAAAGCATGAAGCGTAAATATTTCCATTTTGGAAAACAGTAGAACATGGCATAAATTGTTATGACTTTTCTATAAAAAGAAAAAAAAAATCATATATTATTTTGCCATTTATCAATTTACCGATTTTCTTTCAGAAGAATTCTGCCAGCATTGTTCGAAAATATTTTTCAAAGGAAATAGCAATTGTTTTTTTATTTTCGACAAGAGGTTTCTTTTTATCATAAAATAAACAAATGCAAATAAAGTGAATCGTATATTAAAGTTTTTTTTAAATGATTCATTTTATTAAAAAATAAAAATACGTTTGATATTTGTTAAACAAATGTCATAAATGGGTCAGTAGGTTATCTATTGCGTAACAAACGTCTTCTCTAAATTCTCTTGAATGTAGTATATTGTGGCCATGAAAAAAAGATCGTCTATATAATTGCATATATCAAACAAATCATGCAGTTTTAATCATCTCCTCTTAGGTAACTTCAACAAAAATTAAACGTGAACAAGTCGGGAATTGTTTGTCGAAGGGGGGCAAATTAAGTGCGTTAGTATTATAACTAGTTTTATAAATATTCAGATTTTGGTGCAATAACTGTTGCACTCTTATGCAGAAATGCATGAATTGAAAATTTCTTACGATTATAGATATTAAATTTATTAATAAGGAAGTAATATGACTCCATCATAAATATTACTTAATAATCCTGGCAATCTGGAATCATTACCTATCATGGGATATCTATTAATTAATTACGTAAGATACGATTTAATAGAATGAAGAAAACTTTTATTAATATCTTTTTTAAGTCTTGATTCGGTTTTCATAAAATTTTAAATGACAAAATTCTGCAACGAGTATATATATTATATTCCAAACTATTCGACTGAGTAGTTTTTGAGTTGTTATATGCAAGTGGACTGACAGACGGACAGACTTACAGACCAGACGACGACTATAAGTGGTACGTATTTATAAATTACGAACACACCTAATGGCAATCTATTCCTGTCACGAGAATTCGAAATTTGTTGTTTCGTAGAAATCAACGGTCATAAACTGGAGATACAAGAATCACATCCATCAAATGAATCATCGATGTGCGGCATCCTCTGTTGGAGGATTTTGCCCAAAACATACCAGCACCAGTTCACACAAGGATAGAACTTCAAATTAAATTTCATAATTTTATATTCAATGAAATTTCATAATATTTCACATTATTATTATTATTATAATTATAAAAGATTTGGAAATGGACCAATGAAAATCTATGTAGAATCCGCGAAACGCATCTGATTGGTCAGATTTTTCTATCTTTTCTTAGCGAGAATTAGGTTTGACAAAAACCGAGAATTTAGATTGGATGGGCGAAAAAGAGAAGAATCTTTTGCATTTCGACAGACTTTTTTTCCCCATTTCGATAGACTTTTTTTTGCGGGTGGGTCGACGGCAAAAGTGATTTTTAGAGAAACAGAATAATTTCCATTAACTATGAGAAAGTGTGCGGGTGGTTCATCTGCGTATGGAATCTAAAAATTGAATGCATAGAAAATAAGGGATCGTGTAGCTATACACAATGGAAACTCGAAAGAATTACTCGGGGTGGGGAGTTTAGCGAGCAGGAAGACAGAGCACTCGTGTTTATTTAAAAGAACAGTTGTTTTAGCTTAAACAAATCTTTGTGTTTCTTCATGTTACTTATATTATTTGCGCTGAAAGTTTTTTTTTAAATCACGTCTGTCAACCGAAAAACGTTTTTTTAATTAGTATTATTATTAAATTGATATAATTGATAATATTTAATTAATCACGATTTAATAAAAAAATTAAATTTTTTATTTTAATGGTAGAAAGAAAATATGTTTGTGTCAGAAGTTGAAATTGATGTTCCTGGATGATTAAATAAAACATTTTAAGTAAACCATTAATTAGTTATATTTAATATCATATTTTTAATTTTGTGTTGTTCATCCATTATTGTAACTAGGGGAGAAAACAGGGCTTCGCGGATAACAGAATATTGCTGAAAACCCTTATATATATTATTTCTGACATAGGTATCTTTTTTTATCTGCACTTATGAAAGACACAGAGATGAATGAGGTATTTTTGAAAGGTTCTGGAAGAAACTTTTGTTGTAATATATTTATATATCGTTAACCGGATGTTTGATGAAAACAACTTGCAGTTAATGAAAAAACGTATCAACAATTAATCTCAATAATTGCGGTGAGAAAATCTCGCACGGATCTATTAACTTTTATTTTTATTGATAACTCTAATAGATTTTTTACATTTAATATATTTTTTAGAATGCCCATTAACATTACTAAAAACATATTTATATGAAAAGCAGAATAAATCTTTCAAATAAAATTTTGAAATGCATTAAAAGCGATATCTTTCTATTGGTCTCGCACCAGGATTTAACAACCGACGAAATTGAAAAATATTCAATCATAATTTTTGATTCGGTTTATTTCAGTGGTTTACCCCTGACCGCCAAGCAAAGGAGCAAAATTCTAATGTTGTTTACTCTTTAATTTTTAAAACTGCTGATTTTTTTTTCCAACATGATATAAAGTTTTTTATTACGTATAGTCATGTAAGCCTTTAAAGCATTAATCATAACATAATTACACTAGATTAATTTTAACACAATTATTATAATTGGTAAATACATCATATTAGATGTAAATTTCCAACTGGGCGAGAAATCGGACCAGGATTCGAACCAGGGATCTTCTGGCTGAAGCCGCCAGTGCTCTACAATGTGAGCTATCTCGGACGAATCTGGTGGAACGTTTTCACCCAGCTAACCTTAATGATTATAGCATCTGGTCTGAAACCCGGTTCAGTGCAACAGAATAAATCTCAGGTAATGGAACTCCAGAAAGCTGAGCGGAACCAGGTTTCAGACCAGATGCTATAATCATCAAGCTTAGCTGGGTGAAAAGTTCCACCAGATTCGTCCCGGATAGCTCAGATGGTAAAACACTGGCGGCTTCAGACAGGAGATCCCTGGTTAGAATCCTGATCCGGACATTTTTCGCCCAGTTGGAAATTTACATCTAATATGATTTATTTACCAATTAGAATAATTGGGTTAAAATTAATCTAGTGTAATTTTGTATCCAACGATTTCTAAAGTTCCATTACCTGAGATTTATTCTGTTGAGTTGAACCAGGTTTCAGACCAGATCCTATAATCATTAAGGTTAGCGGGGTGAAAAAGATCCACCCGATTCGTCCGGGATAGCTCAGGCGGTAGAGCACTGGCGGCTTCAGCCAGGAGATTCCTGGTTCGAATCCTGGTCTGGACATTTATCGACCAGTTGGAAATTTACATCTAACATAACATAATTTTTTTAAAACTGGATTATATTTGTAGAATTATATTAATTTAAATAATGCTTCTATTGCAGCGAAACCTACAGCTTAGTGAACGGATATATCAGTTCACGGCAGTGAGAAGGTGACATTCAATTACATGTCTTAAACCTGTGTTTTATTTATATTTTATTGTTGTATTTATTGATTAATGATTGTCTTAATTTCGTTATAGAATATAAGCCGAAAGCAAATTATGAGCTATTTGTATTAAATTATGTGGAAAAAGATTTATATTTCGCAATCGTCTGCATACGATCTAAATGGATTGGAAAAAATCATCCTTGAAAATAATTTTTAAATCAATAAAAATTGAGTAAATGGCGATACAGTTTTTCAAAGAAATTGCGATATAGTTTTCAAACAAATCTTATTTATAAGTCCATTTTATTCCCTATTCGATGATGTAAAAATTGGAAATGTGCGATGCTTAGAAGTTAGAAAAAAAATGCAGTAAAGCGAAATCTGATCATCTAATGTTGCCATTTTGCCATTGTAAAATGACATCAGCATTGAGCATAGACACATTTGTCCTTTATAATATAGATATAAAAGCAATTTAATTATAAAGAAATATTATTTAACAGTGTCGCCTTAAATCACAAATGTAAAAAAATAAATATATTTCATTTGGTTACTTCCAAATTTTATATCTATGTGCAATTTTTAAATGTAAATTATAATAGCTTCGTTTGGAACTTTCGTTTAAAAATTCTTTTTGATACATTTTCTTGAAAATTTCAATAAAACATGTTAAGTTTAAATTTCAAATTGCTTAAGAAATAGGGAATATATTTTATTTATTCTTTTTTACATTTTGCTATACTTCATGTAAAAAGAAAGTAGCTCTAGATTTTTTAATATTTTTTTTTCAGAAGAACGTTTTCCAAGGCGCTTGTTTAAATATTCAGTAAACAAATGCTTTATTAACTATTCGAGTTTTAGCAAGAGAAATGAATATTTAATTTGGCAGTTATTTAAAAATCTAAATTTAAATAAAATATTATGTTACGTTTATCTACCTTGCATTTTTCACACTTTTTAAAACTGTGAAAGTAAATATCACAAACTGAAATTGAATCATCTGTATAAGAACATTTCGCAAAGTTATGTAATTACAAAATGCCAATAACTTCGTTAAAAAAAGAAACAAAAACCGGAATAATTTTGCGAATTACATGTTTGAAATAAATATAATTATAGTTTGCATTTTAATTGCTCTATTACGCATTACGTAAGTCAATATATATTTAAAAAATATATAAGAAACTACTAAATGAATTTATAAATAAAATCTTCAAAAATTATTGCAAAGCAAAATAAGATTTGAGGTCGATTAATCTAACACAAAAAAAGTTTTTTTTTTAACTGTAGTAACTAAATTACAACTTATATTACATTAAATTGTTAAAACTTTTTAAAACATTAAATTTTGGTCAACGCATTATATACTCTTCTTCAAAATAACGTAATCAATGCCATAGAATCGAGATAAGCGATCAGGATTATCTAATAAATTGAAGCTTAAAACTGTAGCTACTTGGCAAAATATCTGGTTCCTTTGTAGGGAAAGGGTACATCCTATAGACGTAATTGAAGTACTTGTTTCTAATTTTATCAGTGAAACTAGATAGTTGAAGATAAATATAATGTAGTTTTTATCGGTGCAAAAATTTCACACTTATTATTCTTATTTGTGTTCTCTTCAGTGAAGAAAATATACAGATTTTATTTTTAAGTCATTTTAAATAGACGCGTTCACTGACCAAAGTATGTTAAAGAAATCAGGATCTTTAATCCCAATACTGATTGATATAAAAATTGATTTCCGCCAATAAAAGAAATGTACTCAAATAACTTTCTGTAGAGTGGGTTACCACCAATAGATTTTATACACACCAAGTTATATGCAAAAATTTAATTAACTTAAAAAAACGCATACCACAATTTACTAAAACTCACATCCAACAGTATTGCTCTCAGACAGTATTCACTGTAAACAAAAAAAAATGGTTGGTTGGTTGGTTGTATTTATGATGGCCAATTATCAACACGAGGGATATAGGCCCTAAGTGGGCTGTGCCCTCCGTGGGGGGTCTTTCTAAGGGAACCTAACCCGTATTTACGCGTGGAAATCCACGGCAAAAAAATTGGTATTTTACAGCAAAATGTGCGGGCACCAGGGCTGCCAACACAGTTGCTGTAAAATTTACAAGCTGCTGTCTTTAAGAGTTCTGTAAAATATCTCACTTCTTGGTAAAGTTGCGTCGCTATTGATTGCGTGGTACATGTGATGTAAATAATTCGATTTTTACTTCATCTGCTGCTGGAATTCGATTACACATTATCTGTGCTTCAAAAATTGTAACATAAAGTGTATGAAAAATCACAAGAAAATTTTAAAGTTCTGTAACTGAATTCTTTTGTATATCTGTAAATGCTGCATTATGCTGCCATATTTTGCATTAAGCATCTTGTAGTTCCAATAATTGATGTATAACATTTTAGATACATTTAAAATCTACCGTAAAAATAAACTAAACATGATTTTCCCCCTTAGTCAATAACGTAACGGGATTCTTTTGAGTACACTTGTAAACGACCTGTAAATGCTACACACTCCATTCACAATACCGAACACGCTATTGTAAACGTAAATAACATAGATCAATTAGTTAGCATGCCGGGTATATTTATGTGCGTTGGAGCGTGGACAGAGAAATATAACTCATAATAATTTTTAATTCCTTCTTGGTGAGAATCCTTCGGCTTTTTTGTGTCCATGTGGTCGGCGCCGCATATCATGCGACGAAGAGAAGGTGTATCGTTGAAAGTGAATACATCGTTGCCTACATGACGGCGATTTTTTTTCTTCGTATTATTTTTGTATTATATTTTTTTCTGAATATTTCTAATTGAAGCTCATTTTTTTTTCAAAGTTAGCTATAATACAATCTGAAATAAATAATTTCAATAAGTTTTTTTTTTTTTTTTTTTTTTTTTTTTTAAATCTCTGATGTCCCAGCAAGAAAAATTGTAAAGTTACTTTCACGGTAAGATTCAAAACAATTTTCCCAAATTTTATATGTATTTTTAACCCTCCATTACTCGCGTGGGGTGTTCTGATCACCCCACGAGTAAAAACATGCGCACAAGTACAGAGTTTTTCAAGCTCAAGGTCAAATATTTTCAGTAGCTGCACATTCCTAGAGGCCACGCCTACTGACGACAGGTGTTCATTCTACCATTTTTTCCGAAGCAGTGAGGACGTGAAAATTTTTCAACGGGGGTGCTGAGAACACCCCGCGAGTAATCAAGGAATATTTTTTGACTGAAAACACAATTAAGGTAAGCTATATTGCAGATTTATTTTATTTTTATCATAATAATAATTAAATTTATGATTAATTTTTGTTTTATTTTAATTTATTTTGAGTCTTTTACATCGATATTTTGCCATTTTTTCTAGAAAATGTCGAAATTTCCGTGGGAAATGGAGCAACAGCGTTTGCGGCATCTTTTGGCTTCTGTTTCATCAGATTCTGAAGATGATGAGGTTGCAGGTACAGATAATACTTTTTCGGATGATGATGAATACTTTGAGGAATGTTCTGATCACAACTCGGAATCAGAACAAGAACCTGATGAAATATCGGAACACGATTCAGATATCGAACTACAGTCCGACTCTCCGTATTACTTAGGAAAGGATAAAATCACGAAATGGTACAAGAAAAAAGGTAAAACTTCTATACGTACGCGTTCTTCGAACATAGTTATTCACTTGCCGGGTGCTAAAGGCGCTGCTAAGTCTTGTAAAACACCTATTGAATTTTTCAAACTGCTTATATCAGATGATATAATCGAAGCTGTGGTTAAGCACACAAATGTGTATATAAATAAAATACAATCAAATTTTTCCAGAGAAAGAGACTGCAAAGTGACAAATGAAACCGAAATAAATGCTTTCATTGGCTTATTAGTTCTTGCTGGATTATGTAAATCTAGTCACAGGAAATTGAGCGATTTATGGAATATTTCCCGTCTTGGTATTAATATATTTCACAAAACAATGACTTATAATCGTTTCTCGTTTCTATTACGTTGTATTCGTTTTGATAATGTTTTAGATCGTGATGAAAGAAAATCTTTGGATAAATTTACTCATATCAGAGACATATTTTCAAGGTTTAACGAAAATAGTGCCAAATATTATTCAGTAAGTGAATACGTGACGATTGATGAGCAGTTGCTCAAATTTAGAGGACGTTGCCCATTTTTATAGTTTCTGCCAAATAAACCAGGAAAATATGGTTTAAAGTTATTTGCGTTATGTGATGCTAAAACATTTTATACTTTAAAATTTGAACCTTATGTTGGTACTCAACCAGATGGACCATTTAAAACTTCCTATACCACCTTAGATATAGTTATGAGGTTAAGTGAAAGTATATATGGTTCAGGAAGGAACATTACATGTGATAATTGGTATACGAGTGTTCCATTGGCTGAGGAATTATTGAAAAAGAAGCTAACGTTGGTTGGTACACTAAGAAAAAATAAAAAGCAGTTGCCGAAATAATTTATACAGCAACAAGAGACGGGTACGTCAGTATTTGGCTTTCATAATAAGGTGCCCATGACTATAGTTTCTTATTGTAAGAAAAAAAAGAAAAATGTAATTCTTCTATCTACAATGCATTACAATGATGACACATTAATCGAAACAAAGCCCGGAGTTATGAAGCCTGAAATTGTACAATTTTACAATTCTACTAAATGTGGAGTTGATACAGCTGATCAAATGTGCAACACTTATGATGTATCAAGAATTTGTAATCGTTGGCCGCTTCGATTATTTTATCATCTACTAAATACAGCAGGAATTAATGCTTTTGTATTAAACTATTCTGTGTTTCCAAATACAGAAATACCACGTTCGAAGCTCATAGAAGAAATTGGATTCAGCCTTATACAACCTCACATAGATGAAAGAGCACAAAATCCAAATATCAATAAAAGCCTGAAAAGAAGCTTAAATCCTGATACAAGTTTCGAAAACACCAACCCGGCAAAGAAAGGTCGTTGTGTGATGTGCCCTTGATTAAAGGACATAAAAACTAACTGCTACTGTGTTTCTTGCAAAAAAAAATATGTGCTTAAAACACATGTCTTCCATTTGCCCAAATTGTTTTAAAGAATAATATTATTAAATCATTACGCATAAACAAATCTTAATGTATGTTATAATATAGCAAATAAATGTCATTATCCAATATTTTTTTGAGTATAAGTAATATAAGTAGTAAATGTAAATATTTTTTATATAAATTTGACTGTAATGTAGTAGTATATGTAAAGTTTTTTTATCTATTTTTTTATAAAATTATATTTTTCTTGTATTTCCAAATTATTTTTATTTATAATAAGTCAAAGTAAGCTACTTTAATTATGTGTAGATGGAAAATTAATTATAATTCATTATAACTTGAAAATTGCAATAAAAAGTTTGGGGTGTTTACAACACCCCCGCGAGTGATCGTGTGACAAAAACAGGCGCGAGTGATGGAGGGTTAATAATTATTTTTATGCAGATATTATCTTAAATATCTCAAAGAAATGGATTTGATAGATATATTATCATGCTATTTTATTTTTTTTTACTTAAAAGTTCGGTGATTTGCAGGAAAAACTGGAGATCAGTGGCATCTATATTACATGGCATCTACGTACGAAAAAACAAAAACAAAACAAAACAAAAAAAAGTTGAAAGAAAAAATTCCTCCCGGCTCAGTCTATAGGCACAGGTAGATTTCTAGTTTCAACAACAAAAACTAAATCATGATTAGAGATAAACCCACTTCAACAATTTTATCTGGACGCTTTTTACAAGTTTTTAATTTCATTTTTATATAAGAGCTGGTTTTATCACAATCATGTTAAGGCGGTATTAAAAGAAATACTTTTCTATGCTCAACAACTCGAAATTTTCTGGCATGTTTTCATATTGATTTTTAAAAGAAAAATTATGAAACTTTCTGACGTGATTTTTGAAGAAATTTATAAGCAACCTGGGTTTCTATTTTCCGTTCACTTAATTAAAATTGATTTATAAACAATTATTTTCTCAGTAGGACCATATTTTTCGTTTTCAACAAAATCGCTTCTGGAAATTTGGTTCAAAATGCCAACTTTGACATCCTCTTTTGAAATATATCAAAAGATGCTCTGTCAAATAGATAGATCCTCTATCAAAAAATCGACAATTACGGTACATTATATAGTTTCTGAATAAGAAAATCAATCAATTGGATGCGTTTGAGAGCAAAACGGAATTTAAAAATGAGTCAGAAGATAAGCACTTTGGATTTGAATACAACCGTAATACGATGATTTTTTTTTCTTCAACTGCTATGTATTTTTAATTTGTTTTTCGCTGTAAGAATTGGCCCTATCAAAAACTTATCAATATAAATGTTGTAGATAATATTAAGAAGATATATAATAAATTCATGCTGATTTTATATCTTGTGAATTCACGACGTTATGGATTTTTTTCTTCTTCAACCCCCTTTTTTGTTTTCGTTTTTAATTTGTTTTTGCGGTACGAATTGATGCTATCGAAAACTTGTCAGTGTAAAAGTTGTATATAATATTATGAACATCTATAATAAATTTAATTGGATTTAATATCTTGAGAATTGACGAAGTTATGAATTTTTTCTCCCTAAAAACCTGTTTTTTGCTCCCCTTGAGCCCATTTTTAATTTATCAAAAATCTGCGATACATAAATGTTTGGCCCTATTTTTAGAAGTAATAAAAACTTTAAACTGATTTGATATGTACGAAAATTAAGAAGTTATGGGTTTTTATCTGTTTTTACAAAATATCTCCCTATTCCATCCCCTTGGTTCGATTTTGGCCATTAACGAACTTAACCTAGATTTTATGCCCCTTGATTTTATACAGTCGAACCTCGTTATCCCGACACTCTAAGGACCAGAACAAAGTGTCGTCATAAGCGGGGTGTCGCGGTAACCGGAGTTGTAGAAAAATGTTTATAAAAAGCTGTATTTTTAAGTAATTTAAGACAATTTCGAATTCATAACTGTTCTTGCAGTTTTAAGCAAAAAAACATTATTATTAAACAAAATAAACACAAAAACAAAATTGAAAAGAATAAAAATCAGATTTATGTGACATGTTTTTTTATTGTTACATGAAATATTGATCAATTAAGGTTTGCTTATCTCTAGATGTGCTTCCTACAATTCTTTTTTCAATATTATTCAATGAATTGTAACCAATATTCGTTGTTTCAGAAATGGATGTTAGATAATTTTGATCGCTTCAATGTAATGTAAGGCTTTGGTTTTAGTCGGATGAAAAATGCCTTGTATCCAAAAGAAAGCGTCACGTGTTCAGAACAAAAAGACCGCGAGTAGACTGATACGTCTATCTGGAGATTAAGGGGGTCATTCATAGAGTTTGGATTTATTTATTCAGATAAAGGAATGAAGTAAAATTTCTGATTTATCTCAATGGGTATTTTAGACACTTTTGTGAAAAGTTTGGCTAAGACATTTCTTACAGCTTAATTTCCGTGCTTATAAGTTGGATTATGAAAAATGGACGATTTTCCTAAACCGTCGGGATATCCGGAGTTGAAAATTATACAACGACGTAAAATCCGGAGTTTATTTACACTAAAGTCATATGCAGAAAACCGGGACTTTGAAAAACGGACGTGATAAGCGGAGTGACGTGAAAACCGGGTGTCGGGATAACGAGGTCCGACTGTATATTAGTTTGGAAGAGATTTCTTCAGAATTATGAAAGTTATCGTGTCCATAAAAAAGTGATATATATATATATATATATAGGTAGATAGATAGACAGATAGATGAAGTTTTTTACTGAGGATGCTTTTGGGTTCTAGGGGTCATGATCGGTGCAGATCTGCAATTTTTTTTCAGAAATTCCAACATAGGAGCAATCGAAATTGGTAATATTTCATACGAAATCTACCTATTATTTTGCATTTTTGAATTCAATATAGAACATATATTAATTTTGAGCGTTTACAAAAATGAATATGCTTTTTTTTTATCGGAATGTCGAAAAAAAAGAAAGAAAAATGAAAACTTATTTAAATGTGTTTTGTAAGAAATAAAAAATTAAATATAAATATAAAACACAATGTCTTTGAAATTTCCATTTAATGTACTATTTATGTTTGGTGATAATTTTCGAATTCTACTCGGATAATTCTAGATCCGTAAACCCCCATTTTTAGATTTACTGCATTTCTCCTGTTCAATGAATTAACTTATACATAAGAATATGTAATTAGAAGTGTAAGTAAAAATTCGATAGGAATGACTATGGCGTGTGGACTATGTTTAAAACGTATGGTAGAAATGCTTAGAAGCAATATTTGTGATTTCGAACTGCTTTTAATCTTAGAAATATAGTCGTTAGCCGCACCCACATAGGTAAACAATTTCAAGATTAATCTTTGTAGGAACTTTATGTGTACTGAGAATCGACCAAAAACCTTGAAAAACTTACAATTACGGTGCTGTATATTCTTTGAATTTTTCTGAAAAAAGTTGTCTTTTCTAAACACCTTAAGGTTTTAATTTTTATTAACGCTTTCTCGCAAGCCGCGCTGAAACGTGAAACATGAAGCGCTCAGCATCTTTGATTATTCCTACAGTCCTCAGCAAAAGTTTAGATACTGATGATATTTAACCTTTAAAGAGAAAGTTTGAACTCTTGGATTATACAAATCGCTATACTATTTTTTAAATATATTTGAAACATTTTAGGACGGAAATAATAGTTTTATTGCTGGATAATATTTAATATAACTAAAAAAGGTAAAATTTGCATATTGCAAAAGTTTAGACACTTTCTTTATTTTTGACAATTCACAGAAAAATATAAATGTCAATCTCATGGCGTCACATGCATGGGGCATTTAAGTATACTTCGTCATAGCATTGGTTGGGGAATATACCGCAAACTAGAGAGTTTTAGTCAGATAAATTATTTCAAATATGGAAGCTGAAAACGAAAGGGAAGGCTTCTGAATCTCTGAAATATTTCTGTCTATCGAGTAGTATCTAAGAGTGACTCCTACAAAGAAAAACACAGATATGGAAAGCTTCGTGTGACTGGAAAACGAGGTGATAGAAGGATCTATAAACTGTCATGTACAGGAATGATGAGTGCTAGAAAGAATAAAAGTTAATCAGTACTTTTTATGTCAACGAATACGATTCGTGTGCGAATTAAGGGAAGAGGTAAATTAGTTTACATGACAAAAAAAAAACAGCCAGCTTTGAAATATCACCGCAAATTGACGAGAATGCTGTGGGCTCGCAAACGTATGTCATACGGACCCCAGCTCCGTACTGTGATATACAGTGACAAATAAATTGGAATTTGGATGGCCATATGAGTGGACGGACATACTATTAACACGACTTGCATAAAAAAGACTTTCTTTAGCCGTCAACAAGGTGGTGTGTTTTTAATGATTTGCGCCCCAATTTGATTTGATGTTCAAGCATCACTGGAATTCCTCAATGGTCGCCAAACTGCGCAAGCCTAAATCCATACTATAGAGTACAATTTAAGGTCATTTCGGAAAATTTTAGCTGCTCCAAAGTATGTATTTCAGCGTGAATTCATATTTCACACAAAACAAGAACTTGGTTTACTCTCAAAATACTACTGTACTCAATTGGCCCGTGTCTAGCCCTTTCCAACACAATCTAAAATATTTTAGTCATAAAGTCTCGTGGGATTTACGCGTATTTTCGACAATATTGCTCTGTTATAGAACTTCGAGCTGTTGTTGAACGTACTTGGTACAAAATAGTTCCTCAAGAGATGCAGCATTTAGTTTCTTCGGTGTAAAGTGCATTTTTCCACTAATTGCAAACAATGGGGGTGGAACTGGAATTTAACGTATTGTTATTTTTCTGTAACTATAGAGATTGTCTTTATTTTTGCCACAATGTTAATTTTTTTGTCATCGTATATTATGTGAAATGTATAATTTTAAAGTTATTGTTTGTGACTAAATGATAAGATTCAAGTAATATATGACAGTACAGTTCGTTACATATTTCTAAGTACAGAAGCATAATCGGCCATCGTCTAAACTTATGCAGCGTACTGTATAATTAATTTTTCAATGCAATTTAAGGGACACAGGACCTTCAAACTTTAAAAAAAAATCTGCTTTCGGCTTTAGTTTATTCTGAATGTTTTAAAATTTCGTAACGATATGTGAAAAACCCCATTCAAAAATCTGTATTATTTCTCGAGTTATAATCATTTATAAACGGTGAGTATAATTGAATGTCCGTAGATATTGAAACTTTAAAAAGCATTTTCTCATATTAGTAAATTTGATGGTTGCGCGCATTGTTACTCTTAAACTATGTAAACTACAGCTTAAAAAAAAACAACCAAATATGCGTTTAGTTATAGTCTACATGCTAAAAATATATATATCACATATTTTGATTATTTATTTTTCATTTTTTGTAATTTATTTATTTATTTATTTTGCATTTGAAAAACATGAAAAAAAAATTGAGATTTTGAAATTTTTGAATATTTTTCTATTTTTTGCTGAAATTAAATTTTAAACAAAACTTTTCCGTATATTTTAGTTTCAAATTAAAAGTAGGTGTATTATGATTTTATTTTGTTCAAAAATTATTTTCGATATGAATAATTTAAGTGTTTTATCATACGCGCAGCACTTAATCACCCATTAGTGAGGTGATTTTTTAAGTTAAAAATTTAAATATTAATTCTGTATATGCAACATTTATTTTTCTGGATGATGTAGTTAAGGATATATATTTTAGGCAGAAATGGAGAAAAATATTTAAATTGCATATTGTTTGTGTTTTGGTACTTTGTAGAAGGCGATGCTTTTGATTGTTTCTACAAACTCGAAAGTTCCTGTGCCACCTTAATCAATGCATATATGTTAATGAATAAGGTAAAAAAATTCTATTTTATGTATCCCGTGAGTAGTATATAGGGGGTCCTTTGGCACACTTTTTATATTCCACTAAATGCAAATATTTAACGATTTTTGTAAGATTTTGCTCAAAAAATTTGACTGTTAAAATATCGGTGCTGTAACGATTTTATAACGATTTATCGAGCAAATGATGATAAAAATTGCATTGTGTGGATATTTTTATTTTTTCTACTAAATTATGTAAAGAAGAAGTTTTAAGAAAAGGTTATAGAATAAACAATAAAAAAAACCTGATTATAAATAATAACGTAATCAATTTAGATAAAATAATCAACATTTTTAAATGTAAATATTTAATTATTATAGTGATGAAAAAATTTAGTCTGATTATAGATTGACGTACTTTCTTAATAGTCTACCAAAAGCTGATAAACAACCTTCCTCTAGGATAATATAGATAGGAATAAGAAAAGCAAAGAGCAGCGTTATATAATAAGTTATCGGCATTATAACCAATCCTAAAATCTTTAGTAGCATTAAAAGCTATAGAATAGTATAAGTTATTATCTCCGGGAATATAAATATGAAACCATTCTTTAGTTTCGGGTATTAAATTCCAATTGTCATCACATTTACTTTCTATCCAGAAATAAACACCAGGTTGAGAAAATTTAGAGGCTTGATCCATTTTGTATATTTTAGCGGTGAAAGTTAATTTTATTGTATCATTGAAACTATTAAATATAGTATAATTATTAGAGTATCGATGCTATGATTTGTAATAACGGGTCAAATTTAAAATAATGAAAGGTAGGCGAAAGACAATTAAAGAGTAAAGTACTTATGACAAAATATTGTAACATTTATTTCTAAATAAATTTTCGATAGATTAAATAAAATCCATTCGAACAAAGTTTAGACAGATGAAATAAATAAGAAATATCAATTGCATTATATTGAAGTCTGAAATAAAAGTTAAATGATTTTTATGATATGTTTTAAATTTTGAATAGATCTCTCTTTTTTATTAGCAATTATAAATACTATTCTGTTAGTTCGATAAAATAAAAAAAATAGTTTGTGTTGTCCCTGGAGTGGCGGTAAACGCTCGCAAACATAGATCATTTGTGATCGTGGAATGTTGGAATGGATCACATTTGTGTTGTCCCTGGAGTGGCGATAAACGCTCGCAAACATAGATCATTTGTGATCGTGGTGTAATGACACCACCAAAAAAACATTTTATATATTAATGTGTAAAATTCTTCATGTTGTTCTTATGTTGTTTCTTCATTTTTATTCTTCCAAATAGATAAATAAATCTTTATGTTTATTAATTGTATGATAGATGATATTAATAAATCATCTAATATTAATATTATAATATCATCTAATTTTTGAGCACCGATTATGTAGAAGCATTTTTATAAATATCTTTATTTTTCGTCTTTATTCAAAAGCAGTCGCAATTCATTAATAAATCGTATTAAAATACTTTTCAATTCCAAAATCTCATCCACAAATTTCTCTCTATGTATAAGTTATTATCTCCGGGAATATAAATATGAAAATATTCTTTTGTTTCTGGTATTATATTCCAATTGTCATCACATTTACTTTCTATCCAAAAATAAACACCAGGTTGAGAAAATTTAGAGGCTTGATCCATTTTATATATTTTAGCGGTGAAAGTTAATTTTATTGTATCATTGAAACTATGAAATATAGTATAATTATTAGAGTTATCGATGCTATGATTTGTAATAACGGGGTCAAATTTAAAATAATGAAAGGTAGGCGAAAGACAATTAAACAGTAAAGTACTTATGACAAAATATTGTAACATTTATTTAGAAAAAAATTGGACGTCAAATAAAGGATATAATCCTTCGGCTTAAAATTGAAATGTTAATTAAAAACCGTTGATATATGATATCCATTCCCAGTCAACTTTATCATTAAATTCTTTTAAAAAATCTTCGGATAAGACCTGATGATAAGAGATCTCTTCCCAGTCAACTTTATTTTTAAATTCTCTAATAAAATCTTCTGATAGTGTCTGATGAAATGACATATAATACCAGTCAACATGATTTTGAAATTCTCTAATAAAATCTTCGGATAATGTCTGATGAAATGATATACACCGCCACTCAACTTTATTTTGAAATTCTCTAATAAAATCTTCTGATAATTTTTCATTCTGTGATATACAGTTCCAATTAAGTTTATCCTTAAATTTTCTTATAAATTCAATGGGCAATTTCATAATATTTTTACTTAAATGAAGATCAATTTTATTCATATATAATGAAATAAATGTATGAAATGTTTTATGATGGGATAAATTGATAAATAAATCTTTATATTTATGAATTATAATATCGTCTAATCTTTGAGCCGACCCAATTTATATAGAAGCATTTTTATAAACACATTTATTTTTCGTCTTTATTTAAAAGCAGTCGCAATTTATTAATAAATCGTATTAAAATATTTTTTAATTCCAAAACTTCATCTATTAATCTTTCTCTATGAGGTTCTTCTTCATCATAATAATGTCCAAATTTTTTATTTAATTCACCCAGTTGAACGGAAAGAATTTTTTTCCATTTATCGAAAATTATCTGGTAACTGATCAAACTTATATTCAATGAGATTACAAAAATCGAGTTTATGCATATATTTTTCTAAAAATCTTTCACCAAATGTTTGAAAGCGTGCTATTAGCAACCAATTCAATCCTTCTTCCAAAGTGCACATTGTGTTTTCTGAAAGTTTTTGGAACCTGGATACTTTATGTAAATCTAATTTTTCATGATATTTTTGAATAAATTCGTCACTTAAGACTTGAAATTGAGATATAACAACCCAATTTATATAATTCGAATGTTTTAGTATAAATTCTTCAGACAGCTGTTGATTTTTAGAAACTAAATTCCAATCAAATTCATCTTTGTATTTTTCGATAAACTCTTCCGAAAGTGTTTGAAAAATGCATATAACATTCCATTCAACATAATCTATGAGTTCTTCCATAAAAGGTTCGGATAATATTGAATATCTACAAACTAACTTCCAATTGAGTTGATCTTTCAAATTTCGTAGGACATCTTCGGATAAATTTTTAGTTTTAGAAAATTCGTCCCAGATGATATCCATTTAATAATGAAATATTTTTAAAAGGGGATTTTTTCAATATGCATCCAAGGTTTTAAAGTGAGTGGTATTATGGGTTTTATCCAGACTGTAAGGATCTCACCGCGTTTTCCATTAACAAAATAAGTTTCATGATTAGCATTTGTTTGTCTGTATAAAACTATTTCATCTTCGATTTTAAGTTGTATTACTGTATCCCTATATAGCCTATCATCAATAAAATATCTACTATTATTTGTTAAATATATAGTAATTTTCATATCCATATCTGTAGATAATCGCATTTCTTTATCCAGTAATTTAGAACTCATCAAGTCAAAATTTACTTTGGTAAATTCTTTTTCTTTAAAAGTCTTAAAATTATCTTTTATAGTAACCCAGATATCTTTACTATCTACATATGTTTTATTGACTATGTCTTTATCGTTTTCGGGTTCTGAAACATTCGTAATTATTTTATTTTTTAAATCAAATTTATCATTCTTTAATATTAACGCATTTTTCTCAAAATAGCGTCTGTTGATAGCATTTTGATCATCTATTGGATCTGCAACATTTACTATTCTTTTTCCTTTAGCGTCAATAGATTTTCCATCGATAAAATGTAAAGTTTTTTCATCCAATTCTTTAATTCTATTACCTGTTTCTTCTGTAAACAATAAAAATTCATTATCGAATATGGTTTTATTTTTATCTATAATTTCCGTTATTTCAAAATGATTATTCTCTATTTTATTCAAAACGAAACTTTTAGTAGTTAAATCTAAATCATCGATTGGATCTGAAGCATTTTTTAATATCTTATTTTCCATATCGTAATGACCATCGTCCGTTAATTTAAAACCTATACCGGGGGGTCCGATAGGGCCTTTTCGCACTGGATTATCATACGGCGGATAATAAACAGCCATTTATAAAGACTAAAAAATGTTATTCTCCTAACGTTTTAATCATAGTAATTTCTTTTTTATTCATATTTAATATAGATTTCTTTCTTACTTCTAAAATATAGTAAAATACATATTCTTTGGTTGTTTCATTTTCTAATTTCCAATTGAATTCTATTCTCAAATTTTCAAGAGTGGTATAATTTACATGATTTGACAAATCAAAATGAATTACAGGATATAATTTACCAAAATCTGAATAATTTACCATACATCAGGTTTCTGTGTTTAGATTATTGAGACCTGATTCCAGAAAAGATTCATATAACCTATTATATTCCTTTTTACCAAAATCCATCGTATATCGCTCTGCTGGTAACGGCGATCTGTTAATCATCAACCAACATTCGATCATATCCAAATTATCAAATATCATATTATTTTTTTTAGGATTTTCATTTCTGTCAAAATATTGCGGTATTACAAATAATCTTAAAACTTCATCGGATGTAGCAGATATAGAATCGGAACCGCTTTTATATTTATTAATAGGACTAGATCTGTTAATTTCATACTGATTCCAGTTTATTTCTATATCCGTATTAGATAATTTTAATTCATTATAGAGAATCTCCGCACCATTTTTAAAGTCGACGTATCTCACCCACAGCGCTATGTCTTCAATTTCTACTTTATAATCTGGATTTGCAGCGTCTGTGTAAATCATATTTCTGCTATCGTCTCTTTGGAATTCCAGTCTTATTATGAAACCAGAAATGGCTTTTTTATATTCTGCGACGAAATCAAAAATTTCCTTTAAAGGCGTCCATGTTGTAACTGAATCACTATTTTTCGACAATTCCCATCTTTTTTTTAAATCCTTTATTGTAGTTTTCATTTTTTACAATTTTTAATTTATTGACGACATCTTTTATAGGGGTTGTAGCAGTTATCGTACCATCGTCTTGAAGTAAACTTTTATTTCTATCAGCACTATCATTGGTATCCGGATAAAAACCTATATTGGTGGCTTCTGATGTTGAATAATCTCTGGTATAATCCTTAAGTCTCTTAACCTATAGAATGTAGGAGTGATAGTCTCCAACTGATTCGATTATTTGTTTACCTATCTGAAGTTTTACGCCTTTCATAGAACACACAGCTGCGACATTATCATCGTTTATAGATGCACCGCTAGATTTTATAATTTTCCACTTTGTCTCAAGGTAACTCTCCGATAATGAAATAGGATCATTTGTATCGGTAATTTCGAAATGAAACGTAGTATTTTCTTTTTTGTCATTATGGCTTGTACTAGGCAATCTTATTTTTTTTAATTTGCTACTTTTTATATCGTTATTATAATAATAATGAGTATCTCTTAGATCATAAATTTTTTCCATTTATTTAGGAAGAATTTTTAGACCTGTTCCTTTCATCTTTTTTGAAAATATTTCATTCAATATGTCAGCATCAGTCAATCTGTCAACTACTGTTTTTTCATTCAAATCTACTTTTTTAGATTTAAAAAATCCTTTTCCTTGAATTCTTTTACTTTTCCTATATAATCTGTGTTGATTCATTTATTTATTGAGAAAATTTAGTTAATATCAGTTGATATATTTTTTCAACATAGTCTTCGTTTTCCTCTACGACTCGAAAATTATACTCAATTAAACCTTTATTTAAATCAATTAATTCACCATTTTGATTCGTAACTCTCATCCTTATTCTACGAATTGAATCCCTATTCACAGGATAATATATTAAATTATTGAATTCTTTCGAAATGATAACACCAGGTACATCCCTCGGTGTGAAAGAATAAATAACTTCTGAATTATTCTGGTTGATTAAAGATCCATTAACTACATCACAATGAATATATATAATGTCGTTTCCGTTTGTTATATCTGCTATATTTTCACCTTCTATTACAGTCTCTTCATCATGACTTTCGTTAGCTTTTTTTTCAAAGCCTATTAACTTATGAAAATCGCTTTTTGTTAAATCGATATTCCAACCTTTAGTTAATTTAATAAGCATTCTCAGTCTAGATTGTATTCTACCAAATTTTACCGGAGGATCGTCTGAACCAAACACTCTCATTACATCTATATTTAAATCTTCAACATTTTTATTACCATAAGGAATAGTGATAGATTTAACATTATTCTCATCTGTGTATACGTCAAACGTATTAGTTTTATCTGTTATGTTAAACCATGAAACTGTCATAGTAAAAGATTGCAATGCTAATTTTTTTAATTTAAGAGGTTTAGAAAATTCAACAGTGAAATCCTCTGATTTTTCATGACTTTTTGGTTTCAATTTGATCATTTATTAGACAGTAAAAATTCTTTAAATATGAAAAACAAGCTCTTCGTTATAATCGCTAGGCTGTTGGGTAAATGAATTAAGTACACATTCTGGACATTTACCGGTATTTCTTTCTTTTATATATTTCATACAAAATAATCCACAGTTTACAGAAGTAGGTTTTTGTAAAAAACTATCATTGTGAGCTATATTGACTTTTTTATTGGACAGTTTAAGAAATTTCATAATATTTTCAGGAATATATTTTTCTCTGAGTTTGATATTTTTATATATATATTCCCCAAAAGGATCGAAATATTCTACATAGTTATATTTCGGGTCATTATAATAAGAAACCCAATGTGTTCCAGGACCAGTCGAAATATCTAAATTAATAATACCGCTTTCAAAATTTCCAATCTTTTTAAGAAGTAAATCGGAGGTGAAAACACCTCTGAATCCCTTTTCATCTTTCATATTTTCCTTAATCGCCTTATCCGATATACCAAATTTTGTTATCGGGATTTTTTTTTTTTAGACAGGGAAGCTGGCGTTTTTTTAATACCAGATCCTTTGTTTTCCCAAGGTTGAAAAACTCCAGATCCCGAAATTTTATCAGGATTTTTTTAGTTCCCCAACCCGCTGCACCACTCGCAGCACCGAGTCCTAGTGATGTTAAAATAGGAATTAAAAAAGGTAAAAATCCACCGTTTTTATCTAATTGAGTTTTGCTTATATTTATTCTTTTACCTTTACTAATCTGATAAATCTGTGTTTTAGTTAAATACATTTCATAATTGGAAGGTTTAGAATTGTCTATCTGCAGTGTCAGTTCTTCTTTTTTTCTGAGAGCAGATTTCAATTTACTAATCTGTCCGTCACTCAAATGAATCTTCTTTTTTACATAACTCATTTATTAGGCAGCAAAAAGCTGACGCTTTCAAAGAAGAAATTGATTGTATAATCGTTCTTTATCTCCGTTAGTTATTTTTTTAGTTTTAATAAGTTTATCTATTAGCAGTTTTACTTCATTTTTTAATTTTTTCGACTTGCTACCTTGACATATTTTTTCAATTAATTCAGATAATAAATCTAATCCTTTACCGATTTTCATTACTTCGCTACCTCGAATTGTAGTTAATCTAGCCAGATATTTTTGTAGCTCATCTTCTTTATATTTAACAGTGTCTAATTCATCCTTTTTCTGACTTAATATCTCCTCTGAAAGATTTTTAGCCCGCGTAATTGTACTTTGTAAGTTGCCTTTTTTCCTCGATAATTCTTCTTTTAACTCCTTAGCCTTTGCATACATTTCATCTAATTTTACTTTATTGTCTAGGAGTTTCGAAGGTCTGTATAATTTTTCAGTTATTAAATAATCTGTATCTAAATACTGATCAACATTATAAATAAGTGGTGGTTCTTTATATAATTCATTGACATCTTCGATCGCTTCAGGAATAATTCTAGATGATTCTGCAATAGGCTGTAAAGATATATTTAATTCGTCCAATTTATCACTGATAGATTTAATATTTTCTTTTCTACGTTTATCCTGTTCTTCTAATTTTTTAGTGACAGGTTTATGAAATTCAGTTAAACTTTTGTCTATACCTAGCTTTCTATCACGCTGGTCTTCATTATTTTTTCTAATATCTGCTTGTAATTTGACAAGTTTTATTGCATTTTTTAATTCTTCTTTTTGTTTCTTATTTCGATCTTTTTCTAAATCGTTTATTTTATCCATTTATATAGTTTTAAATTAGAAGCGACAGCTTCGCCGTCTATTTTTACTGACAGCTAATTAGAAGCGATAATGTTTTTACTGACAGCTAATATGTTTTTACTGACAGCAACATTTGAAAGCGTCAGCTTTTCGCTGTCTAATAAATGATTAAAATTAAAAATTACACAGAACCGGAAGAATTGCCTGACCCCAAACAACATCGTTTTTTACCCAGACATCCTTTCAGATTATTAATAATCGGCCCATCAGGTTGTGGAAAGACAAATTTACTAATAAATTTATTAAACGGTTTTGAGAATCCTAGTAATTTAAGATTAGATTTCGACACTTTATATTTATGCGCAAAAGATATTTCCGAGCCAAAGTATTCTAAATTGCAAGAAAATTATACACAGTTTGAAGGTGTTGAAAGAGACGATATTATAAAATGTAAAAAAATAAGTAAAAATAAAAGAAGCGAATTATTAAAATTGTATGATAAATATAAAAAGAATGTATTATTTTCTTCAGATTTGAGTGAATTTATTACTGTCGACGATCTAGATTCCTCTGAAAAAAATCTTGTTGTGTTTGACGATTGTGTTACAGAGAAAGACCAGAAAGTTATAGAGGATTTGTTTATAAAAGGTCGAAAGAAAAATGCATCCATTATTTATTTAACGCAGTCTTATTACTCAACTCCTATAAATATTAGAAAAAATTGTAATTACTTCATATTTTTTAAGCTACAGCCTAGGGAAATCAATCAGATAATCAGAGAAATAGACGGAAATCTAACGAAAAAAGAATTTCTAGAAAAATATAATTCTTGTAAGGGTAACTTCTTTATGTTAGATTTAGTAAATTCTGAAATGAGATACCGAAAAAATTTTGAACCTACATAAATGGAAGAATATTTAGAAAAGAGATTATATGTTTATCGGAAAAGTTACAATTTGTATCAAAAGATAAGTATTTCCTTAACTGTTAGCAAATTTATGCTAAGTGCTTCGGGATTATCAGCTTTTGTATTAATACCACTGGCTGCTTTGAGTTTGACTGTTGGAATTGTAGAAGTCATTGAGAAAACTTTAAATATTTTGGAACGAAAAGAAGAATACAAGCAATGTTATAATTTTTATAAACAACTGTTAAATTTGTTGAAAGCTAAAAAAATTTCAGAAGAAGAAGTGTATGTTAGAGAACAAGATTTTATAAATAATTTAGTATATTTCCCAATCGAAAAGTATGTGAAAAAAGTACAGTTGAATGGATATAAATATTCTTCTTAGAAAGCGTCAACTTTTTGCTGTCTAATAAATGAGTTGTAAAAGTAAAAAAATTGTTGTTACGTCTTTAACTAAAAAAGGTAATTTTAAAGGTGGGTGTTTAAAATGTGGACAAACTGGATCGGGTTTTCTGAATAAAGTCATTAGTAATTTACTTTTTGAAATGCATTTACCTAATCATAACTTCACAGGCCCGGGGACACAATTATTATGGGGGAAAACGCGATTAAATCCAGATTTAACGTATAAAAATTCGTCTAAACCTGTTAACCGAGTGGATGAAATTGCATATAAGCATGACAAATGTTATTTAGAAAATAAAGATACAAAAAGTAGAAATGAAGTATGCGATAAGAATATGATTGATGAATTAGATAATATTCAAAATCCTACGATTAGAGAAAGAATTGAAAGAGGAATTGTAAAACCGATTATTAAAGCTAAAAAATCTTTTGGTATGGGATCTATAAATACAAAGATCTATTGTTTAAAATGTAAAAACCACACAGAACCTAAAGATGTTAAAAATGCAATTTCTAAAAATAACAGACCGATAATGAAAGGTATTTGTCTAGATTGTGGTTCTAAAAAGAGTGTTTTTTTAGGAAAACCTTAGGGATGAAAGATCCTAAAAGTATCTTAGAAAAAATATATTATCATCCTGAAAGGGGTTATTGTGGAATCAATGAATTAAAGCGGAAAACAGGTTTCAGTCAAAAGCAAATTACAGATTTTTTACACAGCCAAGATGTTTATACAAGGCATAAGCCTTTAATTCGCAAATTTACACGAAGACGCGTTTATGTCAGTCATATCGATGATCAATGGCAAGCAGATTTATTGTTTTTCAAACCTTTTAGTAAATATAATAACGGAACTAATTACTTATTGACAGTGATAGATATATTTAGTAAGTACGCGTATGCCATTCCGATAAAGAGAAAAACTGGTGAAGAAGTAACTGAGGCATTTAAAAAGATATTTAAAGAAAGATTTCCTGAAAAACTGCAGACTGACAAAGGAACCGAATTCGTAAATAAGTTAACTTTAAAATTATTTAAATATCATAATATTCAGTGGTTTACTACAGAAAACGTTGAAATAAAATGTTCTGTTGTCAAACGATTTAACAGGACAATTAATAAAAAAATTAGAACCTATCTAGCAGCCAACAATACTAAAAGATATATAGATGTATTGGACGAATTAGTTAAAAATTATAATAATTCCAAGCATAGATCTGTTCGAATGACACCTACCGAGGCGAGTCAATCAGAAAACGAATCTGAAGTTTATAAAAATTTATACGAAGAAAAAATAATAAGAAAGCCGAAATTCAAGGTTGGCGATAGAATAAGAATTTCGAAATACCAGACTGCTTTCACCCGCGGATACCAGCCTACTTTTACGGAAGAAATTTTCATCGTTTCAGAAATATTAAACACTGACCCAATTACTTATAGAATAAAGGATTTGAATGGCGACGAAATAAAAGGAACTTATTATGAACCGGAATTAGTTAAATATAATCAGAAAGATAAAACGTTTAAAATTGAAAAAATAATAAAAAAGAAAGGCAATAAATGTCTAGTTAAATGGTTAGGTTATTCCGATGAATTCAATTCTTGGGTTGACGTAAAAGATATCAAGTCAATTTAATTTTTCCGCTAAAATGTTTATAAAATTACTCATCAAAACTACCGTCTATACGGGGAAATGCATTACATTAAAATAAGTTTAAATAAATGAATTGTGACTTTTTTAAAGACGTTTTAATAGATGATTCTGATTCTTTTAACAAAGAAAACAAATGTCAAATACCCGAAAAATATCTGAAAATTTATGACCAGATGAAAAAATGTGAAATAATGTACGATTCGGACGGTGAATATTTTACATATAAAAATATAGATGCTTTTTTAAGTGAAAGACGTAAATCCAGAATAAGTCGTTTTAAAGCATTGAAATGGAAATTGAAGTTAAATATTACATATGAAGCTGAAGAAATGTTTATTAAATTTTTAGATTTGGTGTACTATAAGAAGTCGATAAATTACCTATATTTCATAAAGAAAATATTAGATTATTATAATATTGATAATAATTTGAAAGTAAAATTTAATAAGAAAAACGAAGACATTTGGAATAGCTTTCTAAAAAATGTTTCTTAATAAATGGAGCTGTCTAAAGTTTGCAAGCATTGCCAGATGACTAAACCTTTAGACCAATTTTATACTCGATTTCGTTACGGCAAAACGGAACATTACGCTAATTGCAAAAGTTGTCATTTAGCTAATAAAAATAAAAAAATTGATTGCGAATGTGGTAAAAAATACACTTTAGGTCATAAAAAAGACATTTAAAAAGCAATTATCATATCAAACGAACGTCAAAATAAGTTTAGGATGTTGTGTTTTAAATTGAACGTATTTTTTAGTTGAAAGTATTATATTGAATGTTGCATTTTAGTTGAAAATATTATATTCAATGTTTTAAATTGAACGTATTTTTTTAGTTGAAAGTATTATATTGAATGTTGCATTTTAGTTGAAAATATTATATTCAATGTTGTGTTTTAAATTGAACGTATTTTTTTAGTTGAAAGTATTATATTGAATGTTGCATTTTCAGAAATTATTTAATTGGACCTTGATAGTTTCAAAATTAGAATCGTGGGGAAAAAGTGTTTATAAAATTTCTTCTATATAAATGGAGGAAACTCTAAGATTGATATCTGTTTCAAAAATATATATTTCAAAATTAAGGCAGGTCGTAAAACTTTTAAATATAAATCAACCCCAACGATGTAAAAAAGATGACTTAATTAGATTGATACTGGGATATATAAAAGAAACTGGGAAATATAAATACGTTTTAGTAGATTTATTAAAAATAGACGCAACAGATTATTTAAATGAAATGAAGAAAAAATTTATCAAAAATCCTAAGAAAAGAAATAAGTTGAAAAAAATATTCGATTCTTTTGATTTAAAATTTAACAATAACACAGCAGAATTTAATCCAAAAAATAACGAAGAAAAAAAGATAAAAACAGCGGTCAACCTTAAAAAATTATTTCCTGATTTGAATGAAAAATTGAAACAATTTATAAATGAACCGAAAAACCGTCCAAAACTTAAAAAACTCTTTGATTATTACGGCTTGAAATATAAAGATGAAAAATTGATTAAAAAGACAGAAAAGAAAGTCGAATTGCAAACAAATTTAGAAAATCTGTTTAGGCCTGATTACGAAATTGTTGAGACAGGAAAAAAATTTATAAAAAAATTTAATACTTACATGTATGTTTATAAAATAAGACAAATAAACAAACTCACACCAGGCCAGTATTATAGTATCTTAAAAGATTTATTCAGAAGAGCAATTGGAAAAATTGAAGGAAAGCTCCAAATTGTTGTAGACAATCCCTCTTTGACGCAACCCTTTCACCCTAAAATGATGTCAACGAAAGAAGCCTATGACACCTATTTAGATGTTTTAACACATAAAATTGAATACAAAGAGCTGGATATTAAAGACTGTGAATTTTTTTTTACTGTCGTTGATTTGCCTAAAGGCGGTAAACGATCGAAATTACTGAACAATAACGATATTGTCAATAAAAAAAGTATTCTTCAAATTAAAAATTACGATAATATGTGTTTGGCTAGATCAATCGTTACAGCCTTAGCTATTCAAAATCGTAAAATTTTATGCGAAAAATTGAATCTAGAAAAACTTACAGATAATGACGTTAGATACATAAAAATGGGTAGAAAATTACAAAAAGATTTAGCGATAAAATTGCATGAAATGTGTGATATTCCGTTAGAAATGTGTAATTTAGAGCATGTTAAACAATTCGAAAAATTTTTAAATATTCAAATAACTATATTTTGCAGAGAAAATTTTAACGAAAGAATATACAGCGGTGCCTATAAATATAATTGTGTTTACATTTTAAAAAATAGAAATCATTTTGATGTCATTACAACGGTTACAGGATTTTTAGGAAAAAACAATTATTGTGATTATTGTAAAGTCAGTTATAAAAGAAGTGATCAACATAAATGTTCTTTAAAATGCAATAGATGTTTTAGGAAAGAGAGTAATTGCGAAGGAGTTGATATTCAGTGTAATGATTGTTTTAGATCTTTTAAAGGAAAAAACTGCTTCGAAAATCATAAAAATCACTCAGTCTGTGAAACACTGTGGAAATGTTTAAAATGTAAGAGAAATATCAGTAGAAGTAAAAGAGGACCGAAAGATCATAAATGTGGAGAAAGACAATGTAAAAACTGCAGAAAGTGGGTTTTGGAAGATCATAAATGTTATATACGTAGGGAAGAATCTACGGGAGGAACTTGTAAAAATATCTGTCCCAAAAATATAAAAGACAGAGGGAAATGGTGTGAGAAATGTAAAAGGTCAGCATTTACAGAAAAATATATGTTTTTTGACGTTGAAACGAATCAAGAGACAGGAAATCACCAAGTCAATCTAGTTATAAATCATGATTTTAACGGAAAAGAAAAAATATTTAAGAATGAAAATGAATATTGTGAATGGTTATTCCAAGAGAAACATTGCTTTTATACAGTATTAGCGCATTATGGAAAAGGATTCGATTTTCAATTTCTAGCTAAATACTGCTTTAAAAATAAAATTAAAGTGTTTACAATATATCAAGGAAATAAACTCATATATATGCAAGCAAACGCATATAATATTAGGTTTATCGATTCTATTAATTTTACACTGATTCCGTTAAGAAAATTTCCTAAAACGTTTGGACTAACGGAATTGGCTAAAGGTTATTTTCCTCATTTGTTTAACACTAAGGAAAATCAAAATTATGTAGGAAAATATCCTGAAAAATACTATTATGGTTATGATACTATGACTTTAGATCAAAGAAAAACTTTTGATAAATGGTATAAATCGGTAAAAAACGAAACATTCGATTTTCAAAAAGAAATTATAAAATATTGTAGATCTGATGTTGATATTTTAAGAAAAGGATGTTTAGAATTGCGAAGATTATTTCTAAATATTGCTAATATTGATCCTTTTAAATATGTCACTTTAGCAGGCGTTTGTATGGCTATATAGAGAGACAAATTCACACAACTGAATACAATAGCGATTGATGAAGAGTGTATTCCAAAGGATCAATTCAGTAAGAAATCGATCATTTGGCTAGACTATCTGTCTAAAAAACACAATATCAAAATACAGCATGCTTTAAACGGTGGTGAGAAAAAACTGAAATTAGGTGATAAAACTTATAAAGTAGACGGTTTTTATAATAACACTGTTTATCAGTTTCAAGGATGTCATTGGCACGGTTGTCCTCGCTGTTTTACAGAATCCACTGTCAATCTTCAAAATCAGATATGTATGAAAGATTTGTATGAAAGAACTCAAAAAATAAATAAAAAAATAAAAGATAAAGGGTTTGAATTGATTGAAATATGGGAATGCGATTTTGATTGTGACAAAGAAATTACAAAATATATGAAAAATGAATGGAAAAGAGATTTTGTAGAACCTTTAAATCCTAGAAACGCATTTACCGGCGGTAGGTGCGAACCTACCAAATTAATCTACGAAATGAAAGAAATCGAAAAGGGTAGATATATCGATGTTTGTTCACTTTATCCAACAGTGAATTACTTTGATTACTATCCTGTTGGTCATCCGGTAAAGATTTATAATCCGGAAAAATATGATAAAAATTGGTATGGGTTGATACAATGCAAAGTACTTCCACCTAGAAGGCTCTATCATCCTGTTTTACCTTATAAAGGAGAAAAATTAATATTTAGTTTGTGTAAATTATGTTCAAAACCTATAAAATGCGAAAAGAAACAATGTAAAAAATGTTATGATATGCGGAATAATGAATGTAATCATACGGATGAGGAGAGAAGTTTTACTGGTACGTGGACAACTACCGAAGTTGAACTGGCTATTGAAAAAGGTTATAAGATTTTAAATATCTATGAAGTTTGGCATTTTGAAAAAAAATCTAATACATTATTTAAGGATTATGTTAAAATGTTTTTGAAAATCAAATTAGAAACAGATGATAAATGGTCTGAAAATTTCAAAACTGAAAAAGAATATAAAAGGTGCGTAGAAAAGAAATTGGGTATAAGGTTAGGAGAAATCAAAGAAAACCCAGGAATGAGATTTATATCTAAAATTTGTTTAAACTCTTTATGGGGAAAGTTCGGACAGAGAAAAAATATGAAACAAACAGAGAATGTAACAGAATTGGCAGATTTTTATAGAATTATACTGAACGACCGCATTAAAGACTTGAATATGATATTTTTAAATGATGAGTGTGTGCAAATGGATTATAAGATGAAAGATGAATATGTCAAGAATAACTTTAATACGAATATTTATATAGCGGCTTTTACAACCAGTTCGGCTAGAATAAGATTATATGAAATGCTTGATAAATTAGGAGATAAAGTTATGTATTACGATACAGATAGTATTGGGTATATCGATGATGGCTCCAATAAAGTAAAAACGGGTTGTATGTTAGGCGAGTGGACCGATGAATTAGGAGAAGATAAATATATGAAATCGTGGATATCTGGAGCAAATAAAGATTATGGTTATATTCTGAACGATGGTTCTGTAAAAGGAAAAGTAAAAGGATTTAAAATGAGTTATGAGAGCGAAACTAAGCTCAATTTTGCCGAGAGAATGAAAACAATAACTGGGGAAATTGACCATATAGATGTAGAAATAAACCAATTTCAGATACAAAAAGATAGAAGTATTAAAGTGAATAAAATGAATAAAAGATATATATTTGGATATGATAAAAGAAGAATTTTAGATAACTTTGATACTGTACCATTTGGATTTTAAGCCGAATATTTAATTTATAAAAAAATGTTTTCTAATAAATGGACGATGTCACTCTTATCATAAATGTTCAAGGTTTTATACTTCCTTTTAAATCTATAGCGAGTGAAATAAGCTGGGTTCATTTAAAAGAAGGAATAGGTGAAACGATTTCTGTATTTACACCTAACTATGAATTAGGTGATCAAGACCATGGAATAGTTCGTAGATGTACTAACGATATCCATGGTTTAAGATTTAAAAGATATTCAGATAATACAGGCTTATGGATTAGTAGCGACAATGTAAAAGATTATCTCTTACAATTGCATCAGATATACGGAGGGACATTTGCTTTTAAAGGAGGAGTTTTTCCGAAAAGTACCTTTGAAGAATGGGGAATTCCTATAAAAATATTAGAAGTACCGAGATGCGTTCGAATCCTAGGACAGGGTTGTTCTATGTACAGATGTCTGTACTATAAAAATTTTCTTTCAAAAATTGTTTCTTAATAAATGGAAGAATTCAACAGTCTCAGATCGTTCCCTGTAACTCATAAGCTAAAAGATTTAGAGACAGGGAAATACAAACTGATTTCGTTGAAGAAAATTCAAACAAAATTTGGAAATACCACTATTGCAAGATTAGAAGTTAATGATGTAGAAAAGGATTACTTTCTTAAAAAGAGTCATGGAAAAATTTCTGAAGCAGCAATAACAAAACTGAATAAAGGGGGTTATATCTTTCATTTTAAAGGAAAAAATAATGACGGCTTTTATGATTATGAATTAGAAAAAGCTTAATCCTACAATTTGTTTTAAATCTTACAATAATCGAATGGACCTTTTATCGAACTATCAAACTACCAGAATAATATTTACTGAAATTCAAAATATATCTGTTTTTAAGTACAAATTTCTTTTCGGGTAAAGATGGGTTCATTTCCACACAAACTATTTTTTTTATTTTATCGAACTAACAGAATAGTATTTATAATTGCTAATAAAAAAGAGAGATCTATTCAAAATTTAAAACATATCATAAAAATCATTTAACTTTTATTTCAGACTTCAATATAATGCAATTGATATTTCTTATTTATTTCATCTGTCTAAACTTTGTTCGAATGGATTTTATTTAATCTATCGAAAATTTATTTAGAAATAAATGTTACAATATTTTGTCATAAGTACTTTACTCTTTAATTGTCTTTCGCCTACCTTTCATTATTTTAAATTTGACCCCGTTATTACAAATCATAGCATCGATAACTCTAATAATTATACTATATTTAATAGTTTCAATGATACAATAAAATTAACTTTCACCGCTAAAATATACAAAATGGATCAAGCCTCTAAATTTTCTCAACCTGGTGTTTATTTTTGGATAGAAAGTAAATGTGATGACAATTGGAATTTAATACCCGAAACTAAAGAATGGTTTCATATTTATATTCCCGGAGATAATAACTTATACTATTCTATAGCTTTTAATGCTACTAAAGATTTTAGGATTGGTTATAATGCCGATAACTTATTATATAACGCTGCTCTTTGCTTTTCTTATTCCTATCTATATTATCCTAGAGGAAGGTTGTTTATCAGCTTTTGGTAGCCTATTAAGAAAGTACGTCAATCTATAATCAGACTAAATTTTTTCATCACTATAATAATTAAATATTTACATTTAAAAATGATGATTATTTTATCTAAATTGATTACGTTATTATTTATAATCAGGTTTTTTTTATTGTTTATTCTATAACCTTTTCTTAAAACTTCTTCTTTACATAATTTAGTAGAAAAAATAAAAATATCCACACAATGCAATTTTTATCATCATTTGCTCGATAAATCGTTATAAAATCGTTACAGCACCGATATTTTAACAGTCAAATTTTTTGAGCAAAATCTTACAAAAATCGTTAAATATTTGCATTTAGTGGAATATAAAAAGTGTGCCAAAGGACCCCCTATATACTACTCCCGTGGAAAAAAGGTATTTAAAAAAAAAAAAAAAAAGACGTGTGTCATGAAAGGCGAGAGAAGGAAAGATCAGTTGCGAAATACATCGAAAAACTGCTGATTCTATTAAAATATATATTTGGCAAGAGGTACTAAAACGATTATCAATGTTTTTCGAGACTTTCATATTTAGGTTGTTTTGCTTTTGTGAAATCATCAGTTACTTTTTAGCAAATAAAAGAAACTCATTTCGTATTGGGGAATAATCCTGGTTCTTGTGGCCCCTTAATCAATGCATATATGGACGCTTGTCATGAAAGGCGAGAGGAGGCAAGATCAGTTGTGAAATACATCGAAAAACCGCTGATTCTAGTAAAGCATATATTTGGCAAGAGGTATTAAAACGATTTTCAAAGTTTTTCGATATTTTCCTATTTAGGTTGTTGTGCTTTTCTGAAATAATCAGTTACTTTTTAGCAAATAAAAAATAACTCATTTCGTATTAGGGAATAACCTTTTGAACATTTTTTTCCGAAATAATATTTTATAATTTTATACTCAGTATAACTGTAAAAAAAAACAATTATATTCGCTTCAGTAGTTCCCAAAATAAGTTACTAAAATATTAGCTGTTTTACGTATGAATTCTCGATTGTTCTTTAAAATCCATTTATTAAAGGTACACATATATTAAGACTGACTTTAAATACAATTAAATACAATAAACCCAACTGGAGTGAAAAATTAGCCATAATTTATGTGCTTTAATATATTGTGGATCGATGGAAAAAGATATTTATTCATCGTTGTCACGTCATCATGTGCTATCTGATAGATGGACGGTGACGTTCCCCAACTTGGTTTATTAGTGAGAAATTGCCAGGCTAGGACATCGACCAGGGTAGCTTAACGGTAGAGCAACAGCTCGTTATGCAGTCGGTCCAGGTTCGATTCCTGGCCCTGGCTAATTTTCCACTCCAATTGGGTTTATTGTATTTAATTGTATTTAAAGTCTGTCTTAATATATGTGTACCTTTAATAATTAAAAATGGAATTCAGACGTTAATTTATGTGCTTTAATAAAATCCTTTTACTTAACATTTTATTTCACAATGTAATCTCTAATTAGCCGAACTCCCTAATTAACCGGATTTTTGAATATTCAGAATAATTAAAAAATTCCTTTGTCTGGATAATTGGAATTTCACATTATCTTAATTTTTTATGTTATTTGCCGGAAATAAACAAAAAATATCACAAGACGAAAAAACCTGAAATTTTTTATGTCATCGTATATAAAACTATTCCTTCAGATATTCTCTCCCTTTTCTTTGGAAAGTTATTGATAAAAATGATGTCTCTATGCCCGATGGAAAACATTTTTATTTCAAAGCACATTGTGAGGATATCAGTTGAAGAATGAAATGTACGTGATCAGAATTGATAACTTCGCATATAACCCTTAAGGTGTTATTTTTAAAGGTTTACATTTCGTTACTTTTACAAAGTTTTTCGAAAACGGATTATACAGCACGCTTTATGAATAAGAAAATATTACACAGAATAATTAATATAAAGAACGTGTAGAAAATCCATATGAAATGTAAAAATACATTAAAAGTAATTAACATTAATGATACCAGAAAGCCCTTTTCACTTAAAAAAATGCCAGAATGCGTACTTTTTTTTTTTTTTTCAGTAAAACAATCTACAGTTCAAAAAGGGACAGATAAAAGAGCATAACGTAAGTGCATCTTCCGGATGAACATAAAGGAAGAAAATTTTAAAAGAACTGATTATTCGATTGATCCATTATTTAATTCAATAATCAATTAAATCTGCAAAACTGAGCGAATGTTTTATGTCTGTTGGGTACTGTACATTCCAATCGCACTCGTTATTATTTGTATCGATGGGTATGCGAAACACTTGCTGTTGTAATACGAACCTCAATAATCGTTTTCTTATTTATTTTCAGTGTAGGTTCATTTCTATTAACCCTCCGACTGTCTTGGAAAAGGGCAAAATTTTAATGTTGTTTTCACTGCATTTTGTTTTAAATGCTAAAAAAAATGATTCTTTGAACATTTTATAAAAAAACTTAATAACGAATATGAATGCAATCCTTGGAAGTGTTAATCTTTGTTCAATGTATTAAAAATACATCAAATCAATAGAATTATATTACTTTAAATATTGCTTGTATTGCAGTGAAACCTGGAGCTTAGTGAACGTATTAACACGGGCTTGTCAGCGAGGGAGTTTTGATCTCCCCGATTGCATTTCTCTATAGGCGAACTGTTTAATTTTGTGCAAAATTTGAAAGAGTGTAAAAATAACATGTTATCATTTTTATTCGATTTCAGATATTCATGCAGATCTATTAACTCACACTCATCGGGATATAAAATAGATGATGGATTGTGATTGAAATGAGAAAATCTTTTTAAAATGTAGTAATCAATTAAAACGTCATACAATGTAACGAAATTATTATCTCTCTCAGCTTATGTGGCGAACACCCAGTTTCTAAAATGTATAAAAACGGTTGTTAGTTTTATTATTTTTATTTAAAAGTACTCATTTATGATTTGAAGATTTCTCAATTTGTTAGGTTTTCTTGGAACTAAGCTGAAGTTTGCATGAAGCTTTTTAATAGCGATGGTTTTCTGGCCCCTCCACTATTGCGGTGTCTAAGACAGTAGATATTTCCCTTGCAGAGTTAACAAACATAAAAAATAGAGGTTGTCAGCTTTGTTCAGGCCGAACCCTGATTCTTGCTTATGAAAACAAAGGACCCAACAAAATTAGATCTGTGATAGCTAACATAAGCTTTAGAGTTAATTAGAGCAAAATGATCTAGGTATTGTAAATTGACCGACTTTTTTTTAATGTAATTGCAAGCAGATGGTTGCAGCTATTAAAGAAATTTGGAAGAAAATTAACCTCAAGCCAAGGTCAGAAAAGAAATCAAATTTCTTTCTTATTTACTTTTATTTGCCATCTCTTTATCAGCATACTCAAGATTTAACTTTAATCGCAGTCAATATAAGTCAATAGGACCTTGTACGACCACAAACATTTATTTATGTTTTACATTCGTGAAATTCTGAGGCTTGTATTCTATCGATCTATATTCTTCAGCATTTTAAAATAGCCATAATCGATATCATTGTATTTTAAATATCTTTATATTTTATATATGAACCTGAAAGTAATTTTTATACAATTATTTGTGCTTTATATATATTTTAATTATTTAACCATAATCGAGTTAGGAGCTGAAAAGGTAGATGTTCTTCTATCTCAATTATTCGAAATAAATTTTTGTAAATAATCCTATATACACCAGAAAAAAAGAATTCTATTTGTTTCATTTAAGCACATTGTGTACTATAGTTAAGTTTATCAATCTATTTTTCCTCTTTTGCTCAACGCGCCTGTAAAAGACAGACATCAACATATAATCCAAGTAAAATAATTCAACGAACTAAAAAAAGGTAATTTACGTCCCCCAATTTGAAATTGTAGAGCGTAAAACAGCGCAGTGTCATCTAAACATGTCATTTCGTACTAAATCAAACAAATACATTAAAGACATTTCTTGCGTTTTCACGTTGATTTCACACCAGAATATTAATAGTCAGCATTTAATTCCGTTTTCATTCCGTTCGTCTGCATTTCATCTTAAAAACCGTCAATGGGCCTAACACACCGAGTACATTTGGATATCCCGTATCTAGTATATTCTGAATATCTTACTCTGCGTTAAAAAAAGCCCCACCAGTGGCCGAGAGGTTCTGCTCTAGAAGCTGGTAGACGGGAGGTGCTGGGTTCGAACCCAATCACGCCCGTCCGCCTAATTGTTCGGAATTTTCGTGATTTTCTTCGAACCTTAGATTTCCAAGCGTAAATACGGGTTAGGTTCCCTTAGAAAGACCCCCACGAAGAGCACCCCTCCCCTCTCTGGGCCTATATCCCTAGTGTTGATAATTGCCCGTCATAAATACAACCAACCAACCTGCGTTAAAAAAATAACTGTATATTGAACTGTATATCGTCTGCAAATTTAAAAACACGACGGAAAATCGATGTTGTGTAAGATGTGGCATATAAGTTTATCTTCCAAACCCTCTAAACAGTTTTTATTATTATTATTATTTCTTAAGATCCATTTAAAGGATGTACAGTGCAACCTCGATTATCCGAGCTAATTGGCACCTCTAGTACCTCGGATATCGAAAATCTCGGTTAATAGAAATTGTGTATAAAAGCTCGCTGTGCACGCGAATTTAACATCTCTAAGAATAAAAGACAATAAAACGTTTTTCAAATGATAAAAATAAACATTCTAAAGTTATGTTTCACAATTTTACAAGTTTAAAAAGAAAATCAACTGCTAGTAGTAGAATTTAAAAAACAAATTGATTTTTTTTTAACTATACTAAGCTAAACATTGAAAGATGCATTTTCAAAAATAAAACAGATCTCAAGATTTTTTTTTAAATTTAATTACATTAATTTGTTAAATTCCCGTTATTTTGTAGAAAAAAAATGTCTTCTACCTTTCATTAAAAAAGTCTAGATTTTCTATGAGTGGTTGTCCGATCACGCCAATTTTGGAATAACAGAAGGTCTATCGGCGTAACATCGCTTCTTTGCTCCAAATATTTTAGGGCAGTTGTTATTGCTTGAAAGACTTCAATGTGACTTAATAGTTCGTGAATCCACAAAAGCCTGTAAACTAAAGAGCTTAGTCTTTTCCAAGGACCATTCACACGCACACACACACACACAAAAAAAAAATAATAATAACCAGACTTCGTTATCGGCTTGGTTAACAGAAACCTCGATTAATCTAACTCGGTTAATTGAGGTTCTACTATATATGGCAACGCAATCATAAAAATAGATTACAATTTTCAACTAAATGCACATTTTTCTTTATGTTTCTATTATTTGTGCACATATCATTTATGCATAGATCTCAATTACATTATATTATTGCAGTCATAAAATAAACTATATAACATCGCATTGCTTAATGATTCCTTACTAATTCATTATACATTAGTTTTCAAATAAATAAAGACCATAATTTATTTAAAATTTAATATATATATATATATCCCTGGAGAAAAAGTGCAATTTATCATGTTTTCGTAAAAAAGCGTCTCACTTGAATAATTTAACGTCTAAACATAAGGTAAATATTTTTAACATTAAAATATTCTAAAGCAAAAGTTTTATACGGCAATTTTTATAGGTAAATTGTTCATATTTTTTCGATAATTACCAGTATTTTGGTTTCTTATCAATTTTTATCTTATTTTTTCCTCCAATGTCAATTAAACCATTTCATTTACCAATTTATCCTTTTATAAATGCTGATTTATTTGTGTAAAAGTTCTGAATGAATTATGCTCTCAAAGCAGTTTAAGTGATGAAGATGTCTAACTAAAAAAAAAAAAAATTAATTTAAAAAAATACATATTGTCATTATTTATACATAAATGAATATAATTTGAATAAATATAAAAGTAATTTAAATAAAATTTGATATTCGATCAGAACACACATTTTTACCTCCTTTTCTGCCTTATTTGGAAATGTCATTTATTTCGTTTATTTAGAATATCCTATATGCTTTTTTTGCTTACAACATATAGCTACCCTATATATATATAAAATAAAATGAAACGAATTTATGAAACAATTCCATGAAACGAATAAAATGAAAGGAATTTATGAAACTATTTTATGAAACGACTGAATAAACAACGGATTATGATTCACGGCGATTTCTCCTAAAATATAGAATATATTGCGATGTAATTAACACCAAACATCCATATAGTTCCGCAGATCTCAAAACTGGTATTAGAATTTTAAAATTTGAATTAGTTTTCGAAATATTATTATATTTTTTTAAATACTTTTCTCTAATGAGGGCAACTAAAATTTTAATCATAACATATATATATTTTTTTTTCATATTTTAGAAAAGGTTATTATTTTAAACTAATTTGGCAACGAGTTTGGCGCCCCTTAAATGTATGTTAAGAAATATATCATGCTACTTTTATTCATAATTTAATTTGTATTTTATTATCATTTTATTTAATACAAAAATTTCATTTAAAACTGAAACATTTAAAATAAATGGCTTTCACTTCCTTTTTTTTTTTTTTAACGAAGCGAAAAGAAAAAATTTAGGCACAGATGTCATATACGCAAAGGGGTACCTAATTGGCGCCAGAATGGTGTTATTTTGAATGACATGGTAACCCGGCTATTGTTGCTTATTTATTAATAAATGCTTATTTGAAGTTATTTTCTTTTTATTTACGAAAAGGGTTATAAATAGTTTTGTTGTATAGTTATTAATTAAACTTTTTATTTATTTATTGTTATTTCATTTTAAAAACAAGTAGGTAAGTGTGATCACAGATCGCACAGAGGGTTTCGTTTAATATTCCTTTCACAACAATTTATCCTTTAGCAAAACCTGTTAGAACCAGGGAGCACTCTATTCTAAACAAACCTATTTCCAAACGAAACTCCGTTTTACATACTATGCGTAGGTACATTAGACGAGGGGATCGGACACATAGCACCCGAGATAGGTAGACGCCCCCAGGCGGTACAAATTGGAACTAAAATATGTACGGCTATGGTGCATAATATGAAATACTGGTTAAAAGAGTGTAGGCAAAAGTTAGAAAAGTGCACCTTTCGTGAAAAGTGTGGAGGTTAGAAAAATTGCTAAAAATACAGAAGTTAGAGAACGGAGGGGTAAATGATATAAGACTTTTTCAAAATTTTATGATATATCTTCTGATGTGAGGTGTTCAGCTATAAGTATCCACAATTTCATGTCTTCAACTTATTTAGGGGCTCAGTTAAAAAAAAAATACACAAGTTAGAGCCCAGAGGGGGGTAAATATAAGACTTTTTCAAAACTTTATGATTTGTCGTTTGATGTGAGGTGTTCAGCTATAAGAATCCGAAATTTCAAGTCTTTTACTTAATTAGGGACTTAGTTAGAAAGAAAAGCTTAAAATACACAAGTTAGAGCCCATGGGGGTAAGTATAAGATTTTTCAAAATTTTATGGTTTGTCGTTTGATGTGAGGTGTTCAGCTATAAGCATCCAAAATTTCAAGTCTCCACCACACCATTATATAGTTTCTGTGAACGGGCTCTCTGACAGACAGACATGCAGACAGACAAAGCAGTGAGACGAATAGGGTTTCATCACATGAATGAAACCCTAATAATAGAAAAGAATTTAAAAATACATATGCAACTGATATTCCAAAACGAGGTTTTCGTCAAATTTTCGTAAAAAAAAAAAAAAAAAAAAAAAAAAAAAAAAAAATTCGCCAAACTCGGTGCGTATATGACAATGCAACAAATCATGACATTTAATTGCAACTTCAAAGCAATGTTTTAGTGGTACTACTTTTCCCGTCGGCCAATTTCGCTAAATTATATAAATCGCCAAACCACACGCCAAATTATACAAATTGACATACTTTTTTTTATTTTAAATAACAAAAGAACAAATAAATTAGTATATCACTATTAAAAATACAAATAAAACGTCGAAAAAAAATCACTTGATGGTGTAAACACGATAACTTGCATAAAGTTAAGTGAATGTGACATTTACGATCAACCATTATTGGCATTTAATCTTATAGTTTGGCGACAGATTTTTGGTCTATGGGATAACCAAGTAGCACTGTTTTTTTTTTTTTTACCACTCGAAAAAAAAAATGCTAACTGGCGAGTTAAAAAAAAAAAAAAAAAAAAAAAAAAGCTATTGGCGATATTTGCAACCGGCTGACATAAAAGTACCAGGAATTCATTGCGATTATGGTAACTTTTGTGTAGTTTTATTCGAAAAAATAATTTTTATTCTTTAATCAAAAATAGAAAACTTTCTTGTGAAAAGCGATGGGATCAGCCTGTAATTGTTTATGGCAGCTACATGACTTGGGTTATTATAATATAGATGAAATGCTGCCGATAGAATAATATTTGTCGACTTATCACATCTGTAGCTGTCTAACATTAAACTACCAAAATGGCCGCCTGGAATATAAAAAGCGAAGGGATCGGCCCGGAACTGTTGATGATAGTCACATGACTTAGGATATTATTATAGAGATTGTTTTCAATTCTAAAAACAGCGCAAAGAATAATATTTTGTAGCGATTAAAAATTTATTTACACGTGACTATTAAAAACAGAAAAAAACCTGTAAAATTACTATTAAATGAGTACGTGTTAAAAACAGAAAAATGTTGAAAATTGTATTTACACGTGACTATTATAAACAGAAGAAAAACCTTTAAAATTACTATTAAATGAGTACGTGTTAAAAACAGGAAAATATTGAAAATTGTATTTACACGAGAATATTAAAAGAGAAAGGAAACTTTAAAATAATTAATACATTGGTATGCGTTTAACCCTTTCAGGGGCAAAGTACTTCTATTCGTAAAATCTTGAAATCAGTGAATGGCACCAGAATTTACAAACAAATTTCGAAATACAAAAATGCTTTTGTTCACTTACTTAATAAAAGGAAATTTGTCATCCCAATATTCTGGTGCCAATGTGGCATTTAAGAATTAAAATTAAGTGGTCCAAAAAGGAACTACCGCCATTTAAGGGGTTAAAACAGTAAATTTTATTAAAGTGTAGTAAACTGTATTACGTCAATCTTTTTATAACGCTGTTAAAAAAATACCGGGAGGCAAAGACTCTGTTTACTTAATTCACTTTATTTTAGCTATATCATTTTATTTTATATAAAAAAGTAATTTAAATCTAATTGAACATGAAATACACGGGCGAAGTATACCGTACGTTAATAGTGACAATAAATACTATCACAAGAAAGTAAGTCATGTCTGTCATCAGAAATTTTACATTATCTAACCGTATATCGAAATAAATTAGCGATTGACAGCCTAATAATTCTCTAGTATAAAATCGAAGCCTGTTTATAATTTAAAACACATCGGTACTTTTCTAATGTTATCTTAAAGAATAGTTAACGTTTATTTTTAAGAGTTTAAAATATCATTAAATTAATTATAACACTTTCAGCTCTATGAATAAATCAAATACAAGTAATGTCTGCAAATTAGTAAAATTATGCAAAAAATATGTAATATTAATTGCACAAATGCAACCATATTTCTAGTCTTATTGTTTTAAAAATTGAATTTTCAACAATGGAAAAGTATTGTACTCTATGCAGTGTGCCCATTAGGCATGTGATGTACGCGGAACAGCATCTATTAGCAAACATTTGTGGCGCAAGTTTAAGAGGAATCATTTTGAGGAAGCAGAAAGTTTGGAGATCTGAAAAAAATGTGGCAGCAAAATATTGCGAGAAGTAAAAAGGTAAGTGGTAATTATTTATATTGATCGATATAGATCAACTATCTCGTAGTACGATTTAGTCTTATCAGCTGTGTAACTTGTTTATTCAGATTGTTTGACTTTTACCACTTTTTTTAAATAAAAATATTTAATTATTAAATGAAAAATTTCAGCAAAATTATCAATCAACTAATCTGAATAAAAAAGTGAGCTAAAGTGGCAAGACTGGTTAAAACAGTAATGTTATATTAGTGCATAGCTTCCGTATACCTTCAAACGACTGACACTAAATGATTATTCATTTTGTAACCATGAACATTTCTAATCCACAATAGCTGCGAAATACGACTGAGTTGATTTCGTTAATACGACCGCGTTACGTTCTGACTGTATTATTTACGCCAGATAAAACTCCCAAACCATCTGAGCTCGATCTAGAAACAACCACATATCGGTTGATGCCTCAGCTTGAAGCTACAACGTTAAACACGTTTGGGAGTAGGGGGAAACATTTATCACTATTTCAGAATATTATTTATCTTATTAATGACAGAAATTATGCGATTAAATAAGGTAATTATATGTTAGTGGTATCCAGATCCTGAAGCCTGTGTTCGTTGTATCAATGTTTTAATCAGACTCTGGCTCAAAAATCCCAGTTAAGCTGGTTTAAGACATAAATAACAATAAGGCATAATTTATACTACGTCCTCTAGAAACAGATATATACAATAGGGTGGGCCGAAAAAAACTTTTTTCTTCTTTTGATTCGCTACACCGCGGAAAACTTGTGTCTAGGGTAGCTTAGTAAAATGCAATAACAAAATAAATAATTTTTTACGTTTGGCGGTAGCGCATCGCACTTGAATCTTTGAAATTTATTGAAAAAAAACAGTAGTTTTCTTTCGCTTTTTTAAATTTATATACGAAATAGATAAAAAACTGCAATGGTGAAAAGGCTTTAAAAGAAAGATAAAAAAGCACATTATAATAAAAAAAAAACAAAATTACTTCATTTAGGGTAGCGCAAAGCAATTAAAATATACTTAAATTGACACATTCAAGCTGTATTAAGACTTATGAGTCCTTCTACGCTGGTAGCAGTCCAGCGCGACGAGCCCTGCTGCTAATTGGAGCCCGTCAATACTACTTTTACTGACGCTTCACAATGCAATGTGCGATAAGCATGCGTGTGCTTTATGTCACAGTGGTTTCTGTGAATTGATCACTATATTAGAATTATAGAATTTTGCCGGCAATGATTAGCAGTGTGTTCTTCTTTGCGTTTCAATCGCGTTTCTTAAAGACTGATTTAATTAATGACCGCTTAATAAGTGATTCGATTGCTGTGTTATGGCTGTTTCCAAAGAAATTATTCGCAGTGACTTTAACTGCCCGTTATTTGGCCACCTAAAAGAGTTACCGGTTAATAAACTTCCAACTTATGAAGACGTTCTCAAGTGTTGCTTCCATGAAAATTACAACTTAGCCTTGAAATCAAACAACAGGTCAGTTAATTTTTCTCACGTTTCTATTATTGTGACGCTAAAATTTAAATCTGTGTTTGATAAAGCTTCAATACTGACAGTAACGCCTTACAGAATTGTTCAGTTAATAAATGCATATCATGATAGTTATCGTAATCTTATGGAGTCCTTTAAGCGTGATAAGGGAAAGTAAAAGTTGAAAAAGAGAGTTGAAGATTTTAAAAAAAAAAAATCTTTGTTACTGTTTGATGGTAAAGACAAGTAAAGGACTATATTTTATTACAAAGTGAAATTACACTCAGGTACAATCAGATAAAGGTAATCAGATCAGGTAATAGTACAATCAGAAAAGTAGTTTTTATTTCAATGAAAATTTGCCATTTAAAAAAAATGCCTTTTTTTTAAACATAATCCGCTGCCAATGTGTTGCAAAATGTATTTATTTTTTCATTTATTTATCATTACTATACTCTTTTCTACTAAAATATGTCTATAGCTGCTTGTTATATAAGTTATATGATTGATTTCCATTTATTAGAAATTTTATCAAAATCGTGTTTTTTCTCAAATTTTAAGCCCGATGCGCTACCGCCAAACGTAAAAATTTATTTATTTTGTTATTGCATTTTACTAAGCTACACTAGACACAAGTTTTCCGCGGTATAGCGAATCAAAAAAAGAAAAAAAGTTTTTTTCGGCCCACCCTAATATACAATAAAATTGATTATACCCTCCTCCCTGCACCATGCATGGATTAGATACGTAGATTATATTCTTGTCACACGGCAACATACAGATGCCTTAATCAATAGCTTCTTAACACAGATTAACTTGACTCTAAAAGTAAATTTACATTGGAAATGGAACAGAATGGTATTCTAGCTTATTTCGATGTATTATTAATCAAAACGCACCAAGGAATAGAACATACTGTTTACAGAAAACCCATTGTCAATCAATACATTATACCTCATAATGCTCAAGCACCATTTTCCTACAAAGTTTCAGTATTTAGGCGGTCTACCAAAAGAACTTCCGAAGTCTGAACCCCAGAGTAAAACAACGAAACAAATAAAATGTATGACATCGCAAGAAACGATAGCTTTAAAGAAAGCACAATAAACAAGTTAATTTTGACCTTGAAGAATAAGAAGAAAGGTAAGTTCAATGTACAAAATTGCAAGTTATCCTCTTTACAATATATTCCTTGTTTCTTAAAAAGATTTAAATTCAAACTCAATAAATACAATATCATTCATCAATGCAAAACCTTTCGTAAAATTAAAAAACATAGTATGTATGAAAATGGACCCCATAGAACCAAATCAGTTATCAAGGGTATATGAAAACCAAAGAAGATGGGACAATGCAATTTTATATAAAGATGGCAAACAGAAACCTTAAAAATAGGATCAAAGACATATAGAAGCCGTGAAGTACAACAAGAAAACTACAGCTTTATCCAGGCTATATAACAAAGAATCAGTGGAGATTAATTAAAAAAATAGTAATGAATAATTTTATCCATCGAGAATTTACTTGCCATCCATTATCCGATAATCAATAATGATCTTTTTACGCAGTGAGAATATATACAATGATTCAGCCTCCATTTAGCATCCTAAAATTTGGAAAGATATGCTATACAGAATAATGAAACCATAGTATGAAATAATTCACGTTCACTAATATATATATTTTTTAATATTGCAGTTAATTTCATTGTTCGCGTGAATTTCATTTACCAGTTTTCAATTAAATTTTTTTGCGAAAATATTTGTATCGTTATATGGAGAATGTTGCCGTCAGGGCAACATGTACCATGCCGATCTGAATAAATAAAGATTTTTATTTGCCTTTTAAATGTATTATCACTTTAGCGTAAGTTAGTTTGATGATTCAAGTGATTTCATGCATAGTTTATAAGTTGGTCTAAATAACCTATTCTAAACATGTTATTCGGTCGCATTCATATGACAAACGTATACATTATTGAAGGTAAGTAGTTCAAATCTTCGGGTTGTCAGAAGAAAAAAAATATACATTGCTCCGGAGACCAAATATTCCGGTTTTCATTACTGACAAATAGTTTTAATTTTTTCTGTATACATTGCTATTCGTTAATTTGTGTTTATATATGGATGGATTGTAAATTTTAAGATAGATAAATTAAAAATTTGCAGTATAAAACCTCTATATCTTTGTGGGTTTTTAACGAAAGTTTTTATGAAAAATTGTTAATAATTACTAATAGAGCATAAATAGATTAAATCAAAACATTGTATGAGAAATTACGATACTTAAATATATGCTGCGACATTGTGTATTATGCATAGAGATTAAACATATTTAGAATTTTACAAAACCTATTATTATTTTTTAAATAATGTACTTTATGCGAAATTTTAATGAGAACGGTTTGTGTAATGTTGTAAAACTGCAGTGCTTTTTAAAAATATATAATACAAAGTTTACTCAACTACGTTACCTAATCTAAAAAAATATGGAAATCAATTTTTTTTTATTTGAATGTTCTATTTCTAATGTTTTTCCTTTACATACTTAAAATGATGTATTCCAACATATGAATAAATATTTTTCAAAGTAGAGTTGCTAAGTCACAAACACTTACTTTGATTAATTTTCGACAGATTATTTCACATTTGTTGGTGCAGTATTATTAATCAGAAGATTAACTGCACAGGAGAAAATAAAATGATTTAGCAAGTGAAAATAAAATTTTTCAGTAAACAGAGAACCACGTATTCACATTTGGATATACAGGAATAAAATAAATGCTTACTTCGGTCTGACTATTAATTCAAATTTGATCGAATATTCGTGATTAGAGTAATGTGAAATCCTATTTCAATAAATCGTACTGCTACAAATACGGTTCATCAAAAATTTTACAATAATTTCTTAATTATATTTTTCAGAAATTTTCTTTCAAATTTAGGGGGTGCAAAAATTATGCGAAATATATATATATTTGTTGGTAGAGTGCCGGGAGGAGGGGGGGGGTGAATATTGCCACTTACATGATATTATAGAAAATTTAAAGTTCTACATGAATGTATATATGGTATATTGAACGTTATATGAATGAAGATTTATAATTTTATATGGAAATACGAATTAATTAATGAATTACGAAATCGGAAATGGTCATTAGCAACTGCTATAATTAGAATTTTGTGTAAATATTTAAATTAATCAATGTTCTATTTAGATAGTCTCAGAAACTCTCAGAATCAGAATGATTAGCTATTCTAATAGTCTAAACGAATGATATTTTATTCAAAAGCTTGAGAATTACAATGATTTTGATATGTATATAAATTTGCAGATTTAGATTAATGCATTAGAGTTAAAGAATTATTTAAAATGTTTCGCAATCTAGACAAACAAAAGTTACGATATTTGATTTGCTCTTCGATTATATAGATGATGCTGGTTATAATTTTTACTAATTAATACGCAAAAAAAAAAAAAAAAAAAAAAAAAAAAAAATCGTCGCTTTAACCATTTTTTTTTAAGAAAGTATATCTTAAACTAAAATAAATAAATTTATTTACATCTTCATGAATTTTGATTGGTTCTATTTAGATTTACATTATTTACTATGTTGGAAGCCTAAGTTATATAATGATATGCGAAATCAAAAGTAATCATTAGTAATCTTACAATAAATATAATTATATTTAATTTAATAAGTGTTCCCTTTGTATGTTCATGGAAATTTGAAAAAATAGAATCTTTAGTGATCCTAAAAACCTAAACCTTAACGATCTGAATTTTATTGCAAATTATGAGAAGAACAATTCTGGAAACCCAGTTCTCGAAAAAAAAAATATTATATATTAAAACACACCACTCTATTAATTCTGCCATAAGTCTTCGCATAAAAATGTGAATGGTACAAAAAGATTAACAATAACGCCCACTAGTTGATTATTTACTTAAATTTTGCTTAAGGGATCGCCTACAAATAAAAATTGTAACCAAATATGCAATTTATCAATACTAATACGTATTATTGACATCATACATTTTTAGTTTCGGATACAAAAGGAAAAGTCCTTTAATAAAGTAGTTTGGGAAACACGCAGGTTATGTTTGTAACTCCTAATGTTAAAACCTAACGTTAAAAAGTAATGTTAAAACCTAATGCTAACTCATTTTAACTCCTAATGTTGGAATTGTTGCAAAACAGATTGCAATGCTGGTAGATTTTTAAGCATAACCAACGACTATTTGGTAGAATTACCTGTAATTTTTTTTTCTATACTTGAAGTTCTTAGAAAGGGACTTCTGTTAAAACAATTATATCTTACAAATCATATTTTTCTAAAAATACAATTTCTGATAAATATATATAAATCAAAAGTTGCAAGCTTCAAATATACAAATTCAATATTATTGCTCATTCATGTTAGTTTATGAGTTATACTTTTAAAACTAACCACATTCCAATTTTTCAATGATTGACTAGACATTTAACATTAGAGCTTGCACATTTTAAGGTGCTTTATTCAATGATTTGGTAACTAAATATAAAATGTGCCGTTGAAACGAAATATTATGTCAGAATCGCCCGTGAATTGTTTTAAATTTGGTAGAATGGCTGTATGCAGATGACTCCCTAATAAAAATTTGGGTATAACTTTAATTAGTAGACCTTAGTGCAAGTCGATTGGTGCCAATTATATTTTTATACGATGATTTGCCGCAGAGTTATTAGAGGGTAGTATCTGTTTTGGACTGTACTACATATTCATGAAAATTTTCTGTTTAGATTTAGGTTTTAGATTTAAGCGAACAATAACTCTTCATGCTTGAATTTAAGTGGCTGAGAGGTTCTGCTCTCGAAGCTGGTAGACGGTAGGTGCTGGGTTCGAACCCAATCGCGCCCGTCGGCCTAAATGTTCGGAGTTTTCGTGGTTTTCTTCGAACCTTGGATTTACAAGCGTTAATACGGGTTAGGTTCCCTTAGAAAGACCCCCACGAAGGGCACTCCCCCTGGGCCTATATCCCTCGTGCAGATAATTGGCCTTCATAAATACAACCAACCAACCAACCAACCAGCTTGAATTTAAGATTAAAAGTAAAAATTAACTATCAAAGCAATTTTTAAAAATACACCAAAAAGATTTATTTAGTCATTAAGTACATTTCAGAAGGATTATGTCTATTAAAATAAATAATCTAAAATAAGTATTGAGAGAGAACGTATGCAGCGTTTGCAAGCATCTCTTTTAGAAATATATTTTTAGTATTTTGTTTAAAAAAAATTAAAAATATAACGAATGGTTTTCAATAAAATTATAAAAAATATTCCGTACCGAAACTTTCTATTCCATGTCCTTAAATTTCAAGAAAGTTGCGATATTATACTTAGAAAATAAATTATTTATTTAAATAATTTTGTACTGCGCAACAAACAATGCGATTGGAGCGTGATATAAATAAGGTAAATTTTGAACTTATTCTGAATTGTATTATTTTCAATGAATATCTTAAATGACTTTTATAACAACTCTTTTCAATAGTAAATTTTATACCCTTGGCTTATAAAGGGTTAAAATGTTTAGCAATAGAGACAAACAAAATTATGACACCATATTTGCTCTTAGAAATATGCAAAAAATTAATATTATATATATATATATAATATTTCCATATAATGTTTTTATTTGTTACCTGAAAGTGAACCTTTTTCCATATTTATTTGTAAGCAGCTTTAAAAAGGGGTATTGAAAAAAAAATTATAATTCACAACCGTAATTTAAAAAAAATGTTTCACAATTTTTTTTTAACCATTTGGAAAAATGGTTATTGTTCTCGTCAGGATGGGAAATCAAAAGCATATCTCAAGGTTTTCATTGGTTCAAATCTGCATTTTACTCGTTTTATGATTGGTCTATACAGTAATCTGTATTTCCCTTTAATTTCAACAATGATGGATACCTTCTGTTGCCACTATGACAAAAAAGCTTTAAAAACTACAAAAAAAAAATTTATTACTCAGAAACAAATTAAGATACAGCTTTCAAACAAATTGCATTTAAAAGTACATTTTTTTTCTCTATCCGACGGTGTAAAAAGTAATATTGTGGGATGTTTAGAAGTTTAAGAATGAAATTTCATTTAAAATTGGCCGTCAGATTTCTTGGAAATCTGACGATGGAAAAGCCTTTTCCCAAACAGCCAATGAAATGCTTGGATATTTACATAAGTTTCAAGAGGATAATACTTAAGTTTCATGAAATCTGACGGATCGCAGGCCATCTTTTTGGCTTGCAATTTTTACGTGTAAGATCACTATTAATGTTTAATTCATGGCGTACGTAATGTATGATCAACTCCGTGCGATTTTTTATGTCTTAAATTTTAGTCTTCGAAAAATGGTCGTTGTAATTTGATAAATTGCTTTTTTTTATGTAAAATAATCTGCTGAAGTCAAGAATTCTAAATTAACGTGTTTCGAAAATCGAATTGCTCAGTAGCTTATTAATATGATTAAAAAGTCCTTCCGGCCAGTGCCGGGAGGAAGAGGTAGCTTTCATATTCCTTATTTTTAAAAAGCCAGCTTATATTTTTCAAACACACAAAGCTCATTTTAGTGGAAACCTATTATAGGAGATTCAATACTAATTTTATTAATACTAAATAATTATGAATAAGAATTTAGCGAAATTACTCAGCTTTATCCAAGCTGCTTTTATTTAAAGTAACTTATATTTGGTCGCCAAATTCGGCGATATCTTGAAGTGCCTTCCATTTTAAGACAACATGGTGGATGAGGCTAACCAGTGAACTTGGTCGGGACGTTAGTAATTCCTGTGCACATGCTCACTCACATCGGGATCGGTTGATATATACGAGTGCTGTCGCAGGCAAAAAATCAAATTTTTCAAAATGTCACTCACATTAGAAATTCAAACTGCTATATTTGAGCCATTTTCTAGGATAATGACAAAACAAGAAATGTTCCGGAATCTTTATATCAATGTCAAATACTTAAAAAAGAAACCTTTTTCAATTTCTAATTTTTTGCACCTTATTTTAAATATATATTTTTTAAATTACTGGCCGACATTTTGAAACAAGAAGGCTGATAAAGCTGGCCAGCGAACTTGGGTAAGACATTGCTATATACTATCCACATGCCTTCTTACATCGAAATAGGTTAATAAATACGCGTGTTATCGCGTGACAAATATCAGATCGTTTCAAAATGTCAGCCATGCTAGAAATTCAAAGTGCGATAATTCAATCATTTTTTAAGATATAGACGAAACAAAAACTGCTCCGGAATCTTTGTATCAAGGTCAAACACATAAGCAAAAGATCTTTTTAATTTTTCAACTTTTTGATCCCTCATTTTAAATTTTAATTTTTTTTTTTTTTTTTTTTTTTTTAATGGCAGCCCTTTTGAAACAAGATGGCGAATGAAGATGGCCAACGAACTTGGTCGGGACATTGGTATGTACTATGTACACACCAAGTTACATCCAAATCGGTTCATAAATACGCCTGCTATTGCGTGACAAAATTCAGGTCGTTTCAAAATGTCAACCACAATAGAATCCAAAATACTATAACTCAGCCATTTTTTTAGGTACAGACAAAACAAAAACTGTTCTGGAATCTTTGTATTAAGGTCAAACTCATACCAAAAAAAATCTTTTTCATTTTCCAATTTCCTGGTACCTCAAATATTTTTTTTATTTTCAATTTTTTGGTGCCACATTTCAAATTTTAAATTTTTATAAAAAAATTAAATGGCCGCCATTTTGAAACAAGATGGCAGATGAAGTTGGCCAACGAACTCGTACGAGACATTGGTATGTACTGTGTATACACCAAGGTATATCCGAATCGGTTCATAAATACGAGAGTTATCGCGTGACAAATATCAGGAAGTTTCAAAATGTCAGCCAGACTAGAAATTCAAAGTACTATAACTCAGCCATTTTTTAAGATATAAACAAAACAAAAACTGCTTCGGAATCTTTGTCTCAAGGTCAAACACATAAGAAAAAAATATTTTTTAATTTTAAATTTTTTGGTGCCACATTTAAAATTAAAAATTTTTTTTTTTAATTTAAATGGCCGCCATTTTGAAACAAGATGGCAGATGAAGCTGGCCAACAAACTTGGACGAGACATTGGTATGTACTATGTATACACGAATTTACATCCAAATCGGCTCATAAATACGAGAGTTACAGTGTGACAAATATCATATATATATACATACATACATACATATATACATACATACATATATATATATTATATATAGAGAGAGATAGATCTATATAGATAGATACAGGGGTGGGGAATTTCTATAAAATCTTACCATTTATTTCATCAGTCAGTAAAATGCAATGTACAGTTGAAAATGTTTACGACAAAATTACGCAACTCAAAAAAAGTTGGTTATTATTACTATAATGCATTTTCATATTTTTTTCCCTATAAATTAAATAATATATAAACAAGAGATGAAAGTTTAATATAAAATAGAAATTAGTACCATGTTTACATCGCAATAATTTGGAAAGTTGAAAAATATAGCTAACTATTTAAAAATAATAATGTTTCGGCATATATCTATAGTTTGCAGTTTTCAAAAACTACCTAAAAATTCACTCGCCCGGATAGAAAATTCGCTCGCCAGTGGCGAGTAAAATGATGCATTTTCCTACCCCTGTGTATATATATATATATATATACCCTATATAATATAAAATGAATCGAATTGAAACGAATTTATGTAACGACTCTATGAAACGACTGATTAAACAACTGATTCCATTTCACGGCGATTTCTACTAAAATATGGAATACTTTGCGATGAAATTAACACCAAAAATTCGTATTAATCCACAGATCTCAAAACTGGTATTAGAATTTTAAAATTAGAATTAGTTTTCGATACATTAATTTTAAATACTTTTTTTCTAATGATGGCAACTCAAATTTGAATCATAACACATATATATTTTTTTTTCATATTTTAGAAAAGGTTATTTTAAATTAATTTGGCGACGAGTTTGGCCTGCCTTAAATGTATGCTAAGAAATGCATCATGTTACTTTTATTCAGAATTCAATTTATATTTCATTGTCATTTTATTTACTACAAAGCTTTCATTTAAAATTGAAACCTTTAAAATAAATGGCTTTTACTTCATTCTTTCTTTTAAACGAAACGAAAAGAGAAATATTAGACACAGATGTCATATACGCAACGGGGTACCTAATTGGCGCCAAATGGCGTTATTTTGCCTGACATGGTAACCCGGCTATTGTTGCTTATTTATTAACATGTGTTTATTTGAATTTATTTTCTTTTTATTTACAAAAAAATTTATAAATTGTTTTTGTTCTATAGTTATTAATTAATTTTTTTTTAATTTTTATTTCATTTTACAGAATATACATAACAGAAAATAATTTAAAAATACATATGTAACAGGTATTTGAAAACAAGGTTTTCGCCAAATTGTCATAAAAAAAAAATCACGCCAAACCCGGTGGATATGTGACAATGCAACAAACCATGATATTTAATTTCCACTTCAAAGCAACGTTTTAATGTTATTACTTTTTCCGTTGACAAATTTCGCCAAATTATACAAATTGACATTTTTTTTTTTTTTTTAAATAACAAAAGAACAAATAAATTAGTATAACATTAATAAAAATACAAATAAAACGTCGAAATAAAAAACACTTGATGGCGTGAACATGTGTAACTTCCTTAAAGTCAAGTAAATGTGACATTTACGATCAACCATTATTGGCATTTAATCTTATAGTTTGGCGACAGATTTTTGGTCAATGGGATAAACAAGTAGCACCGTTTTAATTTACCACTCGAAAAATAAAGAAATGCTAACTGGTGAGTTAAAAAAAAGCTATTGGCGAGATTTTCACCCGGCTAACATAAAAGTACCAGCAATTCTTTGTGATCATGGCAACTTTTATTTAGTTTTATTCGAAAAAATAATTTTGATTCTTTATGCAAAATGGAAACCTTTCTTATGAAAAGGGAAGGAATCAGCCCGTTGTTTATGGCAGTTACATGACTCGGACTATTATAATATAAACGAAATAATGGGGATAGAATAATATTCGGCGACTTATCACACCTGTAGCTGGCTAACATTAAAATACCAAAATGGCCGCCTGGAATATAAAAAGCGAAGGGATCCGCCTGGAGCTGTTGATGATAGTCACATGACTTAGGCCATTATTTTAGAATTGTTTTCAATTTTAAAAACAGCGCAAAGAATAATATTTCCTAACGATTAAAAATTTATTTTCACGTGACTATTAAAAACAGAAAAAAAACCTTTAAAATAACTATTAAAGGCAACTACTATTACTATTTAAAATTAATTACTATTAAAATTACTATTAAAATTACGTGTTAAAGGCAGGAAAATATTGAAAATTATGTCCTGAAAATTGTATTTACACGTGAATATTAAAAGGGAAAGGAAACTTTAAAAAAATAAATGCATTAATATGCGTTTAACCCTTTCAACGACAAAGCACTTATATTCGTAAAATCTTGAAATCAGTGAATGGCATCAGAATTTACAAACAAATTTCGAAATGCAAAAATGCTTTTGTTCACTTACTTTCATTTTCATTTTCTACAACGCGGGATAACCCACCATTGGCATAGGCTTCCAGATCCCGCGTTGCAAGTTTATTCACAAAAAAAAAAAAAAAAAAAAAAAAAAAAATACAATATTTAACAATAGTTTTAAAAATAAGAAATAAAGGTAATAGTACAAATAATAATAATAGTAATTATAAATATAATAATAAAAGTAATAATAGAACAGATGAGCTGAGCGCTTTACAGACGAAAATGTGTATTATTTTCAACACGAATATGATTGATTAATTACAAATAGCAGCAGATGAATAAGATGTTCTTAAGCTCTACATATTCTCAGGTGCATTAGTTTAATAGTTATTATCATGAGTTCAAGTGTTTTGTTGTGAGATAACTTTAAGGTTATGGATAACCTGAGTGTATGTCTGTTCTATGTACAAGAGTTTTCTAAATTTTATATTCTCGATTTAGTTAGGCACTGTTTGGCCTGAAGTTTATGTTTCTGTCCATTAGTGCTAATCTTGTTCATCTATTGGCATTTGTGGGTTTTGAAAAATTTGTTGATTGTTTTCTAGTAACCGCACACAATCTACTATTTTAGTATATAGCATTGGTGTTTTCAGCACAAATTTGAACCAATGGTGATGTTCTATTGTGGCTGATTTACGGATATGGAGGGTTGATGTTAATGGACAGCTGAGCACATAGTGAAGAGAGTTACCAATTTCACCACAGGTACACAGTGGCAACGGAGCTTTATTTATTTTGAATAGGTAGGTAAAAGGGAAATTTTCACCCCAATATTCTGATGCTAATGTGGCATTTAAGAATTAAAATTAAGTGGTCCAAAAATGAACCACCGCCCTTGAAGGGGTTAAAGCAGCAAATTTTAGTAATTGTATTATGTCAATCGTTTTATAATGCTGTTAAAAAATACCGCGATATAAAGACTCTGTTTACTTAATTCATTTTATTTTAGCTTCTTTCAAATGTTTAACTGATCTTCTTTAACCAAACACGAAAACAACCATTGAATGTCTTAACAGCAACTGATTCTACCTTACATTTTTGCAATCAAAGTGAATTGAATGGAAACCCGTTTACAGGGAGATTGCTACATATTTTTTCAGTATAATTCAACCTTCTCTAATCTTTTTAAACCGATCAGATTAGCGTTCTTTTAGATTCTACAGTGTCTGAACGGGGGTTGGCGATAGTAGCTTGCAGGGGGCAGATCCCCCTAGTATATATATATATATCAACATTTGAACGGAGGGTGATTTCGGGGTCTGGGGGTCATGATCGATGAAAATATACCAAAATTTTTTGAAATCGCTTTCCTACGAACGGCTGCAATAGGTAGCTTTTTGTAATGAAAGCTACCTAAAACTTTTTAAAACAGTTATAAAGAAATATTTTCATTTGATATTCTGAAAGAAATTGTGAATTTAGGATGTTTAGTCATTTTAATGATTGGAGGGGTTGAAATTTTATCTCAAAGCTCATGAATTGCTGTATATTTAATATTCATAAAATTTTTCGTTACTTTATTGATGCATTTATTTTAAGAAATAATTTATAAGTTTTCACACTACAGGGAAGCAAAATGTAATAAATCGCATTTTCTCTTAAATGTATTTATCTGTACAATGTTAAAGTATAATAAATAACTATTATTTAGATGAAATTTGTGTTGTTTGTTATATTATAGCTTCAAAAGCAGCCCATTTTGTATACTTATTCGTAAATTATTTTAACGAAAATCAATAAACCAAAATATCGATATTGTAAGAACAAAAATAGAAAATAGATAGTAAAAAGAAATTTCCAATAAAAAATCAACATACTTTTCTTAGTCAGAGTGTATACGGCAGAATGTACGATTAGCTGTCTTTATATAATAAACGAAATAAAAAATATGAACTAAGCCAAAACAAGTAAATATGCAATCAAAGAAAATTAACTTCTATAAATAAAAAAAAAAATGCTAAACAACTGTAGAGATTATACTAATACGACAGAAAACTTCTAAAATACATAGACTCAGAAATGAAATTAATACATCAGAATTCAGCAATACACAAACTGAGAAATAAAAATAAATAAATTATCCAATATGTAATATACTGACATAAACCTTTTTATTATCTACTTTTGATTTTAAAAAAAGGAAAAAAAAGATTCGTTTGATAATCAATCTTTGTCAAGCAGACACAAAAACAATACCCTGCAGAAATTGAATGCAACGACATCAGCATTTTACGTCTCACTAAATTATTTCTTTAGTTAGTTAAATAATTCATTGTCTAATTTTTTTTCTTTCAATTGTTAGTTAATTCTGACTCAATTTATATACTTTATGTTTATTTATTTTTTTTATGTTTTTTATATTCATTCATATATGTGAAATCATAAGTAAATCTTAATTGATTATAAGCTTCGAAAATAAAATCATTAGTAGCATCAATAATATAAATAGAAATTTGTATAAACAGTTAATTTCTGAAATTTTCTCTCTAGATATTTTGAGACACATTCAGATTTAGCCATTCTAATATTTTTAAATGTTGGAATTTAACGCTTGAAAAATTAACGCTTGAAAATTCATCCTGTATCACTTTTAAACTAGAAAATTACAATATATTTGATATGCATCGAAATTTTCAGTGGGGTGATTAATAAATTAAGAAAAGAAAATTATACCAATGTATCAGCATTAAAAACAAATAAATAATAAGATATCGTCCTCTCTCTCTCAGAATTATTTGTATGTATAAAAAAGTAAAATTAATTTAAATGACGGACAGTACAGTCTTCTATGAGTAAACTTATGCGTGAAACTAAATAATGAAATAAACGAATGCGAGAAATATCCCTAATATGCATAAACTCCGAAATGTAATTAATGCATCAGGTTACAAATCACCAGAATAATATACATATTGAGAAATGAACAATATAAATTATCCCATATCTAATACACTATATCCTGAGAATAAAACATTTTTAACTGTTTCCTTAAAAGAAAAAAAGGCGTTGTTGATAATTAATCAATCTTTTCCATGCAGACACTGATAAATCGGCACACAAACAATAGCCTGCTGAAATTAAATTCCACTACAAAATTCCTTTGTTAGTTAAATTTATTTAATTTCATCGATGTTCTCTGTACATATTCAGGGGCACTTTCAGAATTAGGAAGTTTATATATTCTAATATTATAAAAAGTTTAAATGCTATGCTTGAAATTTTATCATTTATTCTTTTTAAACTTGAAAATGACAGTATACTTGATATTTATTCTAATTTGTAGTGTACTGATTAATGAAATCTAGTTAAGAAAAGTATTTAAATGTTTTAGCATTCGAAACAAATAGAAGATAAGATATCCTCATCTCTCTCAGAAGTTCTTGTATTAACAACAAATTATTTAGAATGGCTGTAAACAACTTTTTCTATGATTTAGAAATATTTTGAAAAGACACTAATACATCAAAAACGTTCCATCTGAATAAACTCAGAAATCATCAGGATCCGAATCATCAAAATAATATACATATTGACAACTAAACAATTGAAATTATCCCATATCTAATCACTACATAATGGATGAGAAATAGCATTATCTTCTTCCATTTAAAAAGAAAAAATCTTCAAATGATAATCTATCAATCTTTGTCAAGCAAACACTGAAAAATCAAAAAACAAAAAAACAAAAAAAAAAAACAATACCAGGCGGAAATAAATGCAACTACATCAGCATGTAACTTTCCACTACATTCTTTCTTTAGTTAGTTAAATATTTCCATCTCTGTTTTTCTTTTTTTCAGTCGATAGTTAAGCTGGCTGAATTTATATACGGTATCTTTCTTTGAGTTTTAGCTATCATTTATTTTCCACTGTTGTTTAATTTCATCGATATGTTTGAAGCCATATGTAAATCTAATTTAATTAATGACCTCTGAGATGGAAATCATTTTTAGCATCCTTAATATAAATAGAATTTGTTTAAACAGTAAATTTCACCAATGTTCTCTGTACATATCCTAAGACACTTTCAGAATTTGGATGTTTAGCTATTCTAATATTCTAAGAGTTCGAAATTTTACGCTTGAAATGTTATATTTCATTTATTTTAAAATAGAGAATTGTAATTTACTGTATATTTATGGAAATTATACAGTGGGCAGATGAATGAATTCGAAATATTTGTACGTACAATAAAGTAAAATTATTTAAAATGACTCCCAATACCATTTTCTATGTGTTAGAAATATTTAGAAAAATTATAAAAAATAAACCAAAATGAAAAAAAAAAAAAATCCTAAAATACATAAACTCAGAAGTACCATTAATTCATCAGTGTCCAAATCAATACAATAATATACATGTTGAGCAAGGAAGAATAAATAATCCCATATCTAATACGCTACATGCTGGGAAGATCGCTTTTTGGTATACTCCTCCTTAATAGAAAAAAGCATAAAGTCTAATAAAGCTAAAACATCGTTTAAAAGGGGGCCTGGCGGGTTCTTATTAATTTCAGCATTATATACTTAGATAATTAAATAATTTTAAATGCTTCTTAATTAACTGAAAATACATCGAAAAGAGAGTTTTTTGCTGTCTTTTGAAAATAATAACATTTAATTTGGTATATCAATCATTCTGTGTTACGAATACATAAAACATCTTGACACAAAGCAATTCCTTGAAGAAATGAAATGCCTCTACTTCAATGTTTACTTTCCATACTTCTTCATTAATTAATTATTTCAAGACCATTATCTAGTTATTTATTTTATTTATTTTACTATATATTTATTTATTTATTTTACAACACTCTGTTAAACTGACATTTAAATTTCTTCCTATTAGCTTAATCCAGAATTGTTTTTATGTCTATATGAATTGTTAAGTTGAAAGTCTTATGCAAATCTAAATTAATTAATGAGCTACGAAAACAGAAATGGTCATTAGCATGCTTACTATAAATAGAATTTGTTGAAAGAGTGGATTTAATAAATAGTCCCTTTAGATATTTTCAGAAACTTTGAGAATTAGGATGTTTAGTTATTCTACTATTCTAAAGAGTTGAAATTTTATCGAAAGCTTGAGAATTACAATGCAATTGATATTCATGGAAATTTGCAGTTTCAGATTAATGTATTAAAGTTAAGGAAATGATTTAAAGCTTTCACAATGTATACAACAAAGGATAAGATATTATATTCCCTTTTAGAAATATTTGTCTCTACAATAATTTAAGATTTCATTATTACCTCAAAATCAACATATTTCCTATTCTTACTTGTAATTAAATTCAGTGAAATATTATTTTAAAAAAACTGGATGCAGTACGAAACAAAAAGAGTGTTATTTATTTATTTAACGTTGTATTTATATAAATTGTCCAACTAAAACTTCCTTACATAGATATGTATGTAAATTTTAGGAATTCCAGAAGTAATTAAATGTAGAAATAATAGTATTATTGATAGAACTTATAATGATAAACAAAATAAAATTACAGAAAGAAAGAAAGATAAAAATGTGCATAAAGAGAATTGGATAAGAAAGAAAATGTAACTGAATACGTAAGATTTTAGGTTTCCACTTACTTTTGCTAAAAAGTTTTTATGGTTAGAGTATATGGTTAGATTTATGGTTAGATTTTCATAAAGAAAATTATTAACCGATCTCAATTGATTGAAAGTCCTTAAGTTCATATTTATTATTTTTAAGCGCCAAAACCAAAGTTAAGCAATATTTTGATAAATTGAAAGATGTAGTGGAATATGTATGTAGTTATAAGTTGCATACCTTCTGGATAACTCTATATCCACCCTGTAGCTGTATTGTACACCCACCTTTTTTAAATACCAATCTAGCATTGGAGGCATTGCTCCTTCTCCATACACAGCACAAATCTAACAAGCAACTTCTGTGTCAACACTACATATATTCAGTGAAACCTCTCTAAAGAGACCACCCATTAGACCATAAAAAATCGGTCTTTCAGAGAGGCGGTCTCTGAATTGAGGTGATGGGTAAAGCAAAGTTTCATGAAATACATGCTACAAAAATAATTGTTATTGAATTAGTTTACTATATTTTAGGTTTGTTCACCTTTGCAGTAGGAATTTGTAATTTGCTTTGATTTTAACATATTTGTTTCTAAACATTCTTTGATCTCTTTAAACAAATTATTTAGTTTAGTATCATCTCTAACACATATCGAACATTGTATCAATCTATTGATTTCAACAAGTGATTCTTGACATGAAACAGAAGCTTTAATTGGTGGAAGCTCGTCGTCTGAATCAAAATCAGATTCTAAGACAGATTTTTAAAAAATCTCGATTGTAGTATCATTCATTTTTATAAATGACTATAGAATTTATTTTTTATATAAAAATTTTAAAGTCTTACATTTGTCGAGAATTTGTATGACATGTTTCTCCCAGTCTTCAGATAAATCATCATAACACTTAAGAGCTTCCTCATATTCATGTGATTTGGGGTCATAATCTACATTAGCTGTTTTAATAGCTGAATCACTTCACCTTCTAAGACACTCATATCATCAATGAAATTTTCTATCGATACATTGCTTAGTCCACAAGTATTGAAGCAATTGACAATTGGTTGCGTCTTTACGTTATCCCATGCACATTTTATCCATGGAATAGCATCAAGTACATTGATGAGTTTCACAATGTTGGATGCATTTTTGGTCTCATTTTTTTAGCGAAATGAGCTTTCATAAAACAAAGCGTCTGTATTCGAGCTTTAAACAATGAATAATTCCCTGAGATAGCTGCTGAATTTTGGATGTCGTGTTAGGAAGGGGAAATTGAAGTTTCACACTTTTCAGCTGTGCATCAAACAAGTGAAATGGAGCGTTATCCAAAATAAGGATAATGTTTTTACCCTGTTTGATCATCTTTTTGTCAAAGTCACGTAACCATTTTTCAAAAATGGTTGCTGTTAGATTTCTCAATCACTCCTATTTTTGTTACATCAACATTTTTAAAGCAATGAGGCTTTTGAGCCTTCCATATTATGATTGAGGTTTTTTTCTCTGCAGCGGCATTTCCACAAAAGGCCACAGTAAGTCACTGTTTGGCTTGTTTCCCCTCTTTTGCTTCATCTGTTTTCTCCATAAGAGTTTTAATGGGCAAGACATGGAATTTTATATAATAGAAACACTGCCGGCAGATTATCTGGGCTAGCCAACTGGTTAATAGTAATGCCTATCCCTCTAGCGTGCCTTATAATCTCGGACGGCGGTCTCCTAGTCGGTTTCAAGCATTGCCATCTTCGCCCGCACACCCACATACAGCGTTGTAGGAAATGCCAGATTTTTAATCACAACGAGAATCGTTGCCCCAACAGTGCCTTCTGTGAACGTGTGGGGAAGAGCATCCCTCTAATGAATGCCAGAACGCACCCTGCTGCATTAACTGTAAGCAATTTAACAGACGCCACCACACAAGGTTCAACATCATACAGAAGGCCTCTGACCCTGCCTGTGAGACCTTTAGACATGCCTATAGTATGGAGAGAGAAAGGTTGGACATCATATTCTTGCCATCATGTAGAGAGCAACTACCGCCTTCGCAACAGCCCTACCCTGCACATAACTATGATCAAACTCATCAATCAATGAATCACCTTAGAGGACCACCACCACATCCTCCGGGTGATTACCAACCTCAGTCTCAATGGCCCCAGGCTCCTCCTTGGAACCAAAGTCTCCCAACCGATCTCCGGGATCTATGCCCAGATGACAACACAGCAGGTTTTTTCATGGGACCACACCGTTCATTCTTTCATGATAATGGTCCGCTCGCAGAACAGCCAGGTAGGCGCTTTTAATATTTTTTTTTATTTAATATCCTCTCAGTTAGATTTGTCAATGTCTCATTCGCCCTTAACGATCCCTAAAAAGGATCATCCCCCTTTCGGCCACATCAAAATTCTTCAAGTTAACTTAAACCATTGCAAAGCAGCAAATGTAACCCTGAGAGGCTATCTTATCAGTGAAAACATTGATATAGCTCTTTTGCAAGACGCTTACTGTAACAAAGAGGGCACACTCACGGATATACCTACATCCTGGGCGGTCTTCCCGTGCACGTCTAAGAATGCCCATCTCGTTATACAGAACACTAATCTTATTTATTCACATTTTTACACAAGCACACATTGCACCTTCGCCACAATTACTGCTAAGGAAGGTAAACTCATAATTGGCTCGACTTACGCAGCACCTAAATCAGATTTCGAGGAAACCCTCGAGGAGTGGCAACACCTCATTATACAGAGGGATTTCTTCATATGTGGTGGTGATTTCAATGCTGCATCCCCACTCTGGGGCTATGATAACGAAAACGCCCGTGGAGAATGCCTCATTGAACATCTAGTCGCTCGAAAACTTGTCATTGCCAACATAGACAACACAATTCCTACTTTTCAGAAATTTAACAGCAAAGGGGAGAAACTAGCTGAGGGTTTCCCAGACCATACTCTGGCAAACCCCCCAACACTTCAAAAAATTTGGCAATTGCAAGTTTTAGATGTTCACAATGACTCAGACCATAATTACATAAGGTATTCTTTCGAAATAACACCACTTTACACATCACAAAGAAGGTTCAATACCACTAGAGGTAACCTTCGTAAATTCACACAAGTTATTAAAACACACAGACCACTCCTAACTCAACACCTAAAAGAAGTAACAAACACCACACAACTAAACGACTTTACCATTAAATTAATAGAAACAATGAAAACAGCAGCGAAAGCATCTTTTAGACTAAAGAACACTCGGAGGAAGCAAACATTTTCGTTTTGGACCTCCGATCTTAAAATTAAACGTAATCACCTCACGGCACTGAGGAGAAAACTTAAAAAACTCAGGCAAACAGAAGATTTTAACACGGATTACTATCGCGACCTCAGTGCCAATTATCGACTTCTCTCCGCTAAATATAAGCGTAGTGTTCTGAATGCGAGAAACGCTGCGTGGCATAAGTTCTGCACAAATCAAACAGACCCTTTTGGAACAGCTCAAAAATTTTTCACGGGTAAGTTTTTCACTCCTGATGAAATCAAGCTCGAACTACCACCCAGTCGATCATCCAGACAGGAAAACATGGAGCACCTCATCAAATGTCTTTTTGGTCCCTCCGCATATCCATCAGGAGATAACACTGATATTACTTTTGATGCACCTCCCGACAAACACTTTTCAAAAGCTGAGGTAACTACCGCGCTACGAACATTTAATGACAAGAAAGCCCCAGGTCCGGACAGTATAGACTTTAAAATTCTGAAATTAACTGTCCATGTAATTCCCAAAATTTTCACGCATTGGGCTAATCTCTGCCTCACCCACCACTACTTCCCGCTCACTCTGAGACAAGGGGAAGTAGTATACTTCCTTAAGCAAGGGAAAGTCGCCTCTGAACCCTCGTCTTACCGCCCGATCTGCCTACTTCCATCCCTAGGTAAATTACTAGAAAAATTACTCGTATTTCTGCTTAACCACTTTCTTGAATCAAATAACTTACTTCATCACAGGCAATACGGCTTCAGAGAGGGCAGATCATGTGACAAGGCTTTGTTTGCAATCCTCACTTCCTGCACTCTTAGCATAGCTGAAGGAAATTACACAACCCTTGTCTCCTTAGATATTAAAGGTGCTTTCGACAATGTAGAGTGGCGAGACATCTTGTTACAACTACGTGATATTGGCTGCCCGAGCAACATAGCTGGAACCATTGCAACATACCTAAAATTTCGCACCATCCTTATCAACTGGGGATCAGGCACATCAGTGCACCCATTAGAAAAGGGTTGCCCTCAAGGTTCGTGCTTGGGACCAATCCTCTGACTACTTATTGCCAGTGTCCTATTAAAAGAATTAGAGAAATTAGGTTTCATCCTTTATGCCTTCTCGGATGATTTCAACTTTGTTTTCTCGGGCCGCCGTCGTCTGGATCTGGAGCTGCAGGGGGCAAGAGCTTTCCCTGCATTTTTCCAGCTGTTGGCTCATCTTCATCTCCAGCTCTCACCAGTAAAATCTCAAGCATTAACCTTCATTAAACCAAGAGAACTCAAACGTAAACCTGTTATGCGAGTCAATGGGGTTAGCGTTCATCATGTGCCAACTCTTAAATTATTAGGCATAACCATTGATAAACACCAGAGCTGGATTCCACATATCAAAGCACTTAAAATTAAACTTTTAAATTACTACCATAACTCCTGCAAATTAACATCGAAAACTTGGGGCATCAAGCCCAGCATGTTAAAAACTTGGTACCACACAATCTTTAACGCATCATTTTCTACTGTTTGGGCGTCTGGCGAGGTTCGCTAACCAAATTGGCTAAGCAAAAACTTGCCTCTATCCAGCGGATATTTCTTCTGCAGATGGTTAGAGGTTACAAAACTATCTCCACGGATGCACCCACAGTACGTACTGGTATTCCACCCATACACTTAACACTCACTTACGAATACCAGAAAAACAGAATACTACATCTAAAACACGAACCAACACAGTCAGCACTCTTCTCAAACATACATTTACAAAGGAAAGTCTATAGCTGGACTATGCATCCGGCGGTTGAGACATCCCATCTTCAAGTAAATATTAATAAGCATTCTTATACCCCTCAAATAACCCAGCCATTTTCACCGATGGGTCGCGCACGGAGACGGGAGTGGCGTCATCCTTCTGCGTCTTCATAGACGGCATTGTGGCTCATCGGTGGGCATGCAGGATTGGAGATGACAATTCAGTGTTCCAAGCTGAACTCTTTGCAATCCTCCGGGCCTTGGAATGGATTGCTCTCTATCCTCAACCGATATACTTTCACCTTTATAGTGACAGCCTTTCCAGCCTGCAAGAAATCTTCGCCCATAGGACTAAACACCCCCTAGTACTCAAAATTAAATTAATTTTCAAAACTCTCGTCCATAGGGTCTCTCTCGGCCATGTCACCGCTCATATCGGCATAGCTGGCAATGAGCTGGCTGACACGCTGGCCAAGGAGGCCACCTCACGGCCAAACATAGAGCTTGCCCTTCCTTTTCTCCCATCTTATGTTCGTTGTTTCCTTAAAAGGAACATACTTTCAGACTGGCAACTCTACTGGGATGCCTCACGTAAAGGCAGGCACACCTATTCCTTAATCCCAAAAGTCTCCTATAATCTCTTAGCTTTCTCCCCTTCCACATCAGCTTTCCTCTCCGGTCAATGTCCATTTAGAACATACCTCAATTATTTCAAACGCTCTGGCACGGAGCTCTGCGAGTGTGGGGCTTTTGGGTCCCCAGATCATTATTATTTCTTCTGCACACTCACAGAGGCCTGGAACCTTAGGTACTCTAACCCCCGCCCAGTTACTTGGCTCAAAAACATCTTATCTCGTCCAAGAGTTCTCCGCCATTTGGCAGAAATATTTCACTTCCTTATGGACCTGAGCAATCTTACTTCCTAGCTGTTCTGCATCTGCATTCCTGAGACTCGCCCTTTGTCGCGTTAGAGCCTTTGTAGAGCTCCTGGCAGTCCTAGCGCCCCTTGTCGTGCAAGAGCAGGTCTCCGGCGCACATACCATCTGGACGATGTGGTCCGGAATCATGATACAATCCTCAAATTTTCTTTTTTGATTTATGGACTTTTATCTCCAGGATCAACCCACCGCTGCCTGTCGCGTAGGAACTTTGTGCTCCAGCGGCTATTTTTTATGTATATCTATGTGTTAATGTAATTTTTTTCCTCGTTGGCATGTGCCTTTTGTCCGAGGACTGGAACTATGTGTAGTGAATCCCCGCATGTCGGGGAACTTACCGGGTGGATCAAAAAAGGTCTACACCAGATCCTAGTGATCTGTGGATCTTGCTCCACTTAGGCATAAAATAAAATAAAATGATCCAGTCTCATCCAGACAGTAAATGTCACGATCTGAATATCCTGCGAGAATCAATGGAAGACCAGAGTTTCACTCCACTAACACCTTTTAGTCTACATTGACCGATTCTCTACAAATAGATTGGAAGACAATGCTCCTTCTGAGACAAAACTTCTCCAGCCACTCTTCGCTTGCACAAAAATATTTTACCCCTATATCTTCTGCAATTTGTTAGGCCTTCTCGTTCAACAAATTTCATCTCAATGGGATATTTTTTGACCTTGCACACTTAAACTACTGCAATATAGCTTCGTTAAGTTTGCTCAATTTTTCTTTCCTTTTTCTTTTAATTCCGCAAGATTTGAATTCCTTATACTTTTTTAACAGAATTTGTTTTGTTTTTGTATTGTTCATCTGAGTTTTGCTACAATTTAACTGTGCCACTAATTTCCTTTCTGATGCTCCATCCTCGTGTGCTCTTAAAACTTTCACTTTGACTTCTGAAGTTAACATAATTCTCTTACACATCATCTAAATTGGTATTCTTAGCACACAGCAAAAAACACACGATATGCACTTCGATGAGAATATGCACTGACATAGGATTGTCTTGTGAACGTATGGACCCTCGTTAGCACTGGGCTCGGTAGTGGGTGGTGCGGCCGAAGTCTGAAATATTTTTTCTAATATGGATGAAAAATCTTCATTTTCTTCTATCTCGCTCCCTTGTGGAGAGCAACAAACACTACAGAATGAACTATTCTCACGTTTATTTATAATAAAACGCGCTGATAGTTTATCTGATAGTTCTTTTAAAAGAACTTCACCTTTTCTAATTGCTAAAACATTCCAATCTGTATTTGGAGATGATTGTAAACTTAAAATGCAGACTGGGGATTTGCTGGTGGAGGTCACTTCAGTTAAAAATTCAAACTTTCTCTTAAATTGCACAATAATAGGTTTATTTTCAATTTCTGTTCAAGCACATCAAACATTAAATACAATCCGTGGAGTAATATCATAACTAGAACTTCTATTCACTACAAAGGAAGAACTTCTAACAAATTTAAAAGAACAAAATATCATAGATGTGCGCCGTATTACTATCCGACGGAATGGATAAGTGCTTCCAACAAAGCACATTATTCTAACCTTCAATAGCCCTATTTTACTAACTAGAATTAAAACTGGCTATCTAAGCTGTCCAAACCGACCTTATATCCTAAATCCTCTCCGTTGATATAATTGCCGGCATTATGGCTATACTAATACTACCTGTCGTGGATCTGTTACCTGCGCACGTTGGCACGTTGTGCAGAAGTAGGCCATGACGATAAATCCTGTGAAAAACCCGAACACTGCACAAACTGTAAAGGTGCTCATACAGCACACTCTTGCACTTATCCTGAATGGATCCATGAAAAAGAAATTCTTACTCTGAAAATTACTCAAAAAACATCCTTACCCTGATGCTCGAAAACTTGTTGAGACTAGAACCCCATAAGTTGGAATTTCTTACTCTAGCTTATTTAAGCATAAATCAAAATCCGTAAGACACATAATCACCCAAACTGAATGCTCCTTTCCTTCAAGTTGTTCACCAGAGAATCCATCATCTAGCACTCTAAAAAGAAAAACCCGTGATGTATACTCTACCGCTAGTACAAGACTTATACCAAAATTGGAACTCTGGTCACCATCATCAGAACCTGTGAAAATTTTACACATACATAGTCGGTCACAAAACTCATCAATTAAATCTGAAATATCAACCGAACATGAGACTAAACAAACGTCAGTTTCAGGTAAAAGCAAATAGATGAAACCTATTGTTTGTCCAACTCAGAAGCTAAGTGAACGGAAACCTGAGTAAAAATTGAATTCTGCGGGTAAGATGCATAAACCTAATGTTTCCCCAACAAAAATCAAACCAAAAATCATATGTACAGAATAAAATATCACACATAATAAAACACAAGCCACTTCACAGTGGAAAACTGTGAAGATAAAACAGAGAAAATCATGCCGTAGCCCATCTGTTACTTATTTGAAATATCCCAAACAGTTGCATAATTACGTGGAAGAGGCCATGGAGTCAGTATCTTATGACTCGAGTGCAGACGAGGAGAATACTGTTTTTGAAGTGTTTGTGCCTAATTGATTTAACGTTTTTAATTCTGTGGTTTGTAAACTTGTTTTTATGTAGTATTTGTACATCATCTTATACTTTGTTTATATTTTAACATTTTTTACTTAATAAATTTACATTTTTTTAAATTATAATAATTTGTGCCTTTTAATTAAGGCCTTTGTACTGTTTTATTTGTTTTTAATTACGTATGTCCTTACTGTTTTTCATTTAATTATGTTGTTCTTTTCATCCTGTTCTTAGCCACTTTTTACTCATACCTTCTGTTGTCATTTGTCCTTGTCTTGGCACAGCGTGTCCCTATAGGGACTTTGCGCCATAAAACCTCATTCAACGAACCTACCAACCATATTAAAATTCACCACGTTATCTTCCATAGGACGGCAGATAGATGGTTCTGAGTCAATAGCGAAATTAAACGATTAAAGTATATGTTGTAGAAATGTTACTTTATTCGTATCAGCGAAAATATTTTCAAGTTGTTCATGTTGCACATGCGTGCTTTTATGATTGCATTTCTAATAGAAATTAGTTTTGTTAGAAATACGTTTATTTTTTTTTATTTTTTTTCTAGTGTGGCAATGTGCAAATGAGATCACCTAATTTACATATTGTAATAATTCCTGTAATCCCGCAGATGTGAGTGAGATATATTCCTACGAAATGTCCTACTGTGAAGCAAATAAATAGTTTCTGAATTATGTGGATCTTTATTTAGGTTGTTGGTTAATTGTGTAAAGCATTAATACTAAAGAATAAATTAAAATCAATAGTGAAAATAAATGAATTCAAAAGTATAGTATACGATGTCGACGAGAAGGAAAGTGCACAGAATAGGGAATTTTAAACAAAAGTGTTTTTTATTACTGCAGTTATTTACAAATCGTTAAAATAACACAAATATTATTTATGATAAACTGAAATGAATGAAAGAAATCTCACCCACAACTTCTTCTAAATTTAAAGGTGCAGCGTAAAATACTTTCTTAAAACTTTATAAAATAATAATTAAGCTCAAGAAACAATCTTACAGCAAACTAAAATATACTGTGAAGATTAATCTTAACTACATTAAACATGTTAAAGTTCGTATTAAGTTTTGTACACTTTCTTTCAAGACTAGTTTATGTGTTCAATGGCATTATTTCTCTACCGAGATTAATGTTTGATTGGATAAAAAGATAAGCTTTAGTAACAATAAGATAAATAGCAGCTGATATTGAAGTAAAATTGAAAGAGAAATTGTTAAGCTAAATCATAGTTAGAAGATTCTAATCTTTGTAAGATTTACTGTGTTGAAAAATGAAAAGTTGAGAAGATAAAAGTAATTTCTGTTACAAAACAAATCTACTGTTCCTTGAAAAATATTGCATTATTTGCGTTGTTTATGACTCATAATCTTTGAAGTAAGATAATTTCTAATTACATTGTAACACAATGAAATATTATTATATAGAAAACAATAAATCATTTTAAAACTACAGTAATACAAATTAAAACATGAATTACATCTTTTCAATAATCAGACACTGAATGCGATTAAGACATGGACAAGATTTATAAATCTCTAAACTTATTTAAACAAGTCTGAAATTGTTTGTCCAACTTGGCAAATGAGGTGCATTCGTACTATAACTAGCTTTATAAATATTCAGATCTTGGTGTAAGAGGTGTTGCACTCTTTTGCAAAAATGCATGAGCACAAAATAATTTACGATTATATATATATTAAATTCAGTAATACGAAAATAATATGACATCATCTTAAATAAGATGTCATCTTCATGGACCTAGAATCATTACATATCGTGGGATATCATTGAATTAATTATGTATGATAGTGTTTAATAAAATGAATAAAACTTTTATCAATATCTTTTACAGTTTTGATTCGACTTTCATAAAATTTCAAAAGACATTACAAAATTTTACAACGTCTATATATATATTAAATTTCAAACCACTCGGTTGGGTAGTGTTTCCACTGTTATATGCGGACAGAGGGACTTATAGGCGGACGGACAAAACAATGGCTATATGTGCTACGTATTTATATAATTACGAACGCACTTAAAAACAATGTCGCAAGTGAATACTATCTTAATAATCCATCAAGTGCATGTGTCATACAGAAACCTGCGACTAAACTCTGCGAATTATGCTTTTTAGTACTTAAAAAGCAAAAATGGAACAATTATAAGATCACTCCTGTGTCTGTCTGTCTGTCGCAGCCATTTTACTCGTAAATTATGGAGCGTGAAAAGTTCAAATTGGGGGATGTAATAAAAATTATTGACCCACATATTTAAAGATTATTAAACATTCACAAATATATTTAGGAAAAAATGTACAGGGGATAATTAAGTTACTTGAAAAAAAAATATTTTCTTTGTATATCGTGTGGCGTATGCTGTGAAAGATTACGTAATACTCAACACAAAAATACATTTCTTTTAATTTTATATATTCTATTTTAGCAGATATCGTCGAAAATGTAGAGCAAAAATATGTCCCCCCCCCTGCTATTTCCAAATCTACTGAGACTAAAATTATGAAAAAATAAGATGTAGTAGACGTTACTTTAAACCTTGCAGGAAAATTATAGCAATTACCCTATGTCGCATAGTTTTAGAAAAAAGTGCTTTTACCGTTACACACAATTTTTGATTTTCGGGCGTTCAGAAATGGTGTTGAGGAGCACTAGAGGTGCCTACCGTAACAGAAGTATAAAAGAATTGTTTATATTGATTTTCGAAAAAAATCGTCAGTAATTAGCCGAGATATTAACCCATAAAGATACGGACGGTTTGGATATACATAATGACAAAGGCGGCCTACTCTATTTACAATTGATTTTTACAGCCCGAATAACAATTTTTAATGATATATTTGTGCACTGCAATGCCCAGTAGAAGTATAAATGTAATAAACGTCAAATTGTTAAAAGCAGACTAATTTAATTAGAATTCATCACTTAAATACCATTGATTTCGCGAATAGTTTGCATTGGGTGAATCTCTCTATATGCTTCCCGTGTCTTTAAAAGTTAATTAGAAACGTACCTGGAAAAACTTGGCAAGGATCAAGGCGGCGTTGCAATTTTGCGACCTTCTTTCGAAACGCACTTAGCACAATCCCAAGTTTAAACTTTTAACAAGGGTTTTGTTTTAGTTACACTGTAAGAAGAAAAGGTTATTACTACGCTGAATTTAGTTTTATGAAATGCCAAATGAAGTTTAAATGTGCACTACTTTTATTGTCACTACCAAAATTAGTTCATTATAAACGGACTAGGAAAAGATTAAAAAAAGAGTTATACAGCACTCTAAATTGAAATGTCTGAAATTCAGACACTTAAGTGTCTGAAACGGTGTGTTCAATTTTCAGACATTTTAAAATGTCTTAATTTTTTCAGACACTTTTTGCGTCTGAATTTCAGACACTTCAAACGTCTTAATCGCAACCAATTTTTGTCAGCATTATACGTAGCCATATTTGACCACGGTGAATCCTAAAATAATATTTAGCTGTGGTCTTGTCCCCCCCCACCCCACACAGCCTGATTTTGGAGCTTCCAAATTTGGTATGCAATTTTTGTAAAGCTCATAATTTAAATCTTTTACGACATTGTACTGATTATATTAAAAATTTTGAATTTCAGGAGTAGAACAAGATTAAAAACAAACAGATATTCATCTAAATATTAGATTTCTTTTATTTGTTTAGTTTTTAACGTTATTTTACTTTAAAAATTCAAAATGTTGATTATAATCAGTACAATTTCGAAATGGATTTAAAATATAAGCTATACATAAATTGCACATCAAATTTTTGAGTCCGAAAATCGGAGGGGGACGGGACACTGTCCAGCATGCCCATGTTTTAATCAGGTCCTTTTGCAAAAAAATGCAACTCTGCATTATCTTTTACTAAATAGGAGTGTCCGGTATTTGGAAGTGTCCGTTGTGAAGGTTAATGAACATTTCCGAAAAGTGGACGTCTAATACCTTTTTTAATACACAATGTATGCATATTTGTATATTTTTACCTCACAAAAGGAAACATCTCCGATTATCTGACAAATTCCCCAGCCCCAAAGTGTTCCCTATTGACGGTTTTTACGGTACATGGATAAATATATATATATATTTGGAATCTTGACTTACTCTAAAAGTTCAAATATTCATTATACTCAGTGGATAAAAATAAAGATATTTATAATATCAGATGTTCGAAAATTGCAAAGAACCCCCCCCCCCCTCAAAAAAAAAAAAAGAAAATTCATGCAATTTAAAAACTAGATCTTTTAAAAATTTATATTGGCAAATAGGCATTGTTTTACACAGATCAGATAATCACAAGATCTGTTTAACTATAAATACAAAATAATAAATAAATACTCTAATTTAATAACATTCAGAAAATAATTACTGCTAGTTTCAAAACTTGCCTCAAATATACATAATATAAATAAACAAGTTTAGTCACTATAAGTAGTGAACATGTGTAATATATATTTTTTGAATATGCGGTGATTTGGCATTGTTTAATTAAAAATGAACTTTGGTGTCTAATTTTATACATTCTGTGGAATATGTAAAAGCTTTTCTTTTAAACATATTCCTTAGCTGTTATGGAACAACAGGATATAAGTCATATTTATTTTTTTATTCCTGTAAACTTTGTATCTTATGAATATGAGTTACATAAATTTTACAGATTTGATAAGAAAAAATTAACCTAGAAAACAGAAGAAAAGGAAAAGAAATGACAGAATATGTACTGTTTTTAGTTGTTTGAAAATACTTTGAATATAAAAAAAGTAGTTATTAATCGCTTAAAAATATATAATATATAAGTAAATATGAACTTTTAAAAATATATACTATTTCAGTTTTATCTATAAACTTTATATCAAGCATAAACAACTTTTTATTTATGCCTAAATTATCATGTTTAATTTTTTTCGTACTAATAATTGTTTGTATCAGAAACGTTGCATATGCGATTGCAATAAAGGGAAATTTCATAATTGTTTCTGATATTTCTCAGGTTTGAAAATTTAAAATCATGAACAAAACATAGCAGAAAAAGGCTTACATATAAATAAAAAAATAATATAAGTAGCAATTTAAAAAAACTCAAAAAATATTAATGAATACTTTATAAATATACCGTTAAACAAGAACAGAAATTGCAGTTAATGAATAAAATGTTTCTGCATTTGTTCTATGTTTAAAAAATCTTACGGAATGATAGTATAAGAAATACCTATTATGTTTTTAGAAATTTGGTAAATGTTAAATATGAAACTTTGACTATCAAAATTTCCGATTTTCAATAATAAATTAAAGCATCAATAATAAGAATAAATCTTTAAAAAGTTTCAGTACTGTGATTAAAAACGGTGACATGTAAAGAAAATTTTCACAGTATTAATGCTTTTTTTCAATCTGAAAACTTTTCCGAGTATCATAATCATAAATGAATATCATATTTAGCTCCAAAATAATAATCACAAAAAAAAAAAAAACAATAAGTACTGATACATAAACTGCAAGAGTTTATAATCAATAAACAGTAAAAATCAGAAGAAACAGAACATAGAATAAATACAGTTTCAAACGGCTTCAATTTAATGTTTTTATCTCCCTTTAATGGAACTATGAATCATTCAGCTTTTCAAATCTGTTTATGTTGCACGTTTTGCTTTTGGGCAACGACAAATTGGGATATTTTTTATCACAGGATCGAAAAGGAATATTAAACAAGTTATCACTCATTCGTTTATTCACAGGAGACAAGCGCGCTGAATTAAAGCATTGCAATTTCATTATCAAAACAATTATATTCGATACCGTTACATTAAGAAGGTATAACAGACGACAGCTTGTGAAATCAAAAAACTAACATTAAACTACAAAAAAAGAGATCAATCTTTAAAAACTATTTAATTTATATTCATAAGATACAAACCTACTGAAATAAAAAGTTAAAATTAAATATGACTTACGCTTTCATTCGATAAATACTCCATAATTACGCATTTCTTTTAATCCAAGCAATGGCGACGCTTAAAATGTGATTCTTTCTATATCATGAAGGAGCCATAGATGACATGCGCGGAAATCAATGCTCTGATTGGCTGTTCAGAAAAGTACAAAAAAGAAATGTTCAACTACTGTTTTAAATAAGACACTTCGTAGATAATTCCAACATATTTCTCGGTTCGTATATACCATGATCATACTAAGACACTTATGTATCTTAAATTAAGACATCTATTGTGTCTGAATTTTCAGATTAAGACACTTAAGTGACTGAAATTCTTTTTCAGTCACATATGTGTCTAAATTTAAGACGCCTCTATTTGCAGTGAGGATAGCAATATTTGATATAATTTAGTCTTCCATATCTCTTTGAAGTTTTATGGTCTACCCATTCATACTTTTCTAGTATATACAGCTATACCCAACACTACGTTGTATAATTTTTTTTTTTTTTTTTTTTTTTTTTTTTTTTTTACAAAGCTATACTTTCCTTTGAGCGACGATTTTTTTAATAATACAATTAATAATTCATATATTTATTGTACGGAACTCTCTAAGCGCAAATAGTATTCGCACTTTACCGTTTATTTAGAGAAACTGTGACCCAGTATTTTATGCTACCTACTCTTGGAAAGATTTGCTGCGTAAAAATGGCATTTTACAGTTGGTAAAATATAAATCCAAATCCCAGTAACTTATGTGTTACGAGAATGTGTAACATAATTTATATATTATGAAATCAATAATCCTACAAATGTGTATTTTAATCTATTAAATCGATTTCTAGACGTTTAAAATACAAAAAAAGAAGAAAAAATCCCTGATGGCTCGGCCTACAGACGGGGGTAGATTCGAAGTTAAGTATTCATTTAACCAACAAAAACTAAATCAGGATAAGAGATAAAACCACTTTAATAATTTTATCTGGCCTTTAACAATTTTCATCATTATTTATACAGGGTGTCCAGTAAATGACTGACCGATTTTGAACGTAAATAATAAAAAAACGGGTTGAGAAAAAAGTGCGCCGTTTGCTGCATTGTTATTAGAAAATCAATAAATTTTTAAAAAGCGCTTCGTTGAAATAGTTCGATTTTTTTGCCAAAAGATGGTGCTGGCGGCAGCAAGCTGTAAGAAACACAGACATTACTCTAGTTTTCATAGGAATGGGCTTTTCGAATCATTTTGCAGTGTCGACTCTGAGTCGGCTTACCTAAGTGACAATTCAACATGTTGAGTCAATTCTCGATCACCTGCAGAAATAGGACTGGTTGGTTAAAAAGAGATTTAAAATAATATTTATGATTAAAACAGAGGCGTAGCTAAGGTGTGGCAGCTGCCCCGGACGCCGCTGTTAAGGAGCTCCAAATTTAGCAAGGTTTAACCGAAATTGACCCACATATTTTGACAGTAAATAAAAATTGTTGATTTTTTTGTGTGCGCGTGTGTGTGTAAATATTTCCTTTAGTAAAATATTTTGGGTATATCGAAATGAACATTAAAAAAAATTCTGTAAATGTTTCTTGAGATAACAAGATAACAGACTAAACTTTGTGCAATTACGTGCAAATTATGTACCGATAATTACGCGCCTGAATTGAGGTGTAAAATGATTAAATTAGGGGAACCACATTCAGAGAAGGTTTAAATTAAAACTGCCTCACCTATTTTGACCATAAATAAAAATTGCTGAACTTTTTTGTGTGTGTGTGTGAAATAATTTCAAGTAGGAGGGGGGGGGGGGGGCGGCATATGTTTTCGTTGGTATCGTAATTTTCCTCTGTGAAATTTTTGATTTTCAAACTGATTATTTCACCCTTAAATATTACAACTAAATCTATACTTGATCATTAGCTTAAAGGTAACTATATAATTAACAGGTTATTAAAATTTCAAAGCTATTGTAGAATATTCAATATATGAAACGAAAAGTGACTTCGACGACTTTTTTCAAAGGATTATATTTGCATTTTTTTAAGTGGATTGCGGTGTTGCAAAGGGAACTGGAGGTATATGATGTTTTGTATTTTCTTTTCTGTGTATTTTGCTTTTCGGTGGTAATGAGTGAATTTGAAATATGCTGGAAAAGGGGGGGGGGGTGAGGAGGTCACCCGGTATTTTAAATGTTTTTTAACCCGGAATAACTCGCTAGTGAGAATGCTTAATTGCTTTTCTTTTACTTTACATTCATATAATATCAACTTTTTTTGGTTGCCGTAGTACTTTTATTCACAAAATAGGTAAAATAATTGAAAAACATTTTGAAATTTTAATTAAAATGAAAAATGATTTAAATAAGAGTCTTAAAAAAGTACGACTGTGAGAGAAAATCTCATGCAGCGAGTTCTCCCGGGTTAAAAAGGAGTCGTTATCGTCCAGAATCTTAGAAATTTTTAGGATTAAAAATTTCATAAATTCCTAGTCTGTGTGAGACGGTCCGAAAAAAAAAATTGATATTTAATAGTAAATTGGCTAAATTGGTTCGTAAAAGCCCTTTTTTATTTGATACTAGCAGTCCTTGCCCGCTATACTGGTCGGTTTCTCCAAAAGAATCTTGAATTAAGCGAAATGAAAACTTTTTTAAATATTTATTTTCAAAATATCTAATCGGAAATCAGTAATAGTTGTCTTATTCATATGATCTTATACTATTGAGTTGAAAGTCGACCCTGGAGTAGAATCGGCTAAAATAGCTCTAAAATCGCTGAAATACATGTGTTTAATTATTTTTTTAAATGTTTGCTGCCTTGGATTTCATGCCTCTAGCTAAATTTGTTGCTGAGACCTAGCGAAATGTCCTAACATTTTCGCCCTCCTCTTTAAATCCTTAGCGGTAGAATTTCTAAAATCACCGAAACATGTGTTTAGTTATTTTTTAATAGGTTTGTTATCCAGAATTTTCCACTTAAACCTTTTGCTATGATATCATGAAATATCTGAAAACTTTCGACTATCCCATTTCGTACAGCTATCTAAAACTGCTGCTGAAATATATCGAAATGATCTAAAAGATTTGACTCTCCCTTTAACCCTCTTAAGGGAGAAATAGTAAAATCTAAGAAACAATTTAAACTATTTTTTTAGCAGCCCTTGACCACTGCTAGTCGTTTTCTCTGGAAATTCAGAATCCTGCCTAAAACGGCTGCAGTGATATGGTGAGATATAACGAAATGCTCTAAAATTTTCGACTCGCCTCCCACCCCCATTTCTAAACTTGTCTATACGTGGAAAAGAACGGGAAAGAAGAATTCTGAAAATAAAAATTTTAAATATGGAACATTATTAGAAAAAATATTCTACAAACTTTTTAAAAATTATGTATAGAAAACCCCGCAATTTTCAAGTTACTTGTCAATATTTATATTTATAAAATTGAACTAAAATAAGTAGACGTTTATTTTTATCTAAAACACGTAGACAATTAAATAAATTCAGTAACAAAACATATTTATAATAAACTTTTACTAAAGAAAAACTTCATGTCTTTTTCATCTAATTTTTTCATTATTATATGAGACAAAAGCAGTTAAAAATATTTCAAAACCCAACGCTATTTCCACTTTTTCAGAAAAGTACAAAGATAATAACTATTTGATTACCTATCCGGCGTCTTGATTTCATAATTAATCATACACGAAATACCCCGCTCCGTTGTCCTCCCATTTCTTTCATTTAATCATTCTCCCGATCCTACATCTTTCCCCTTGTGGATTCGATGAGTTGAAATATGATATTGAACCGAGGAGTTGAAGAGTGAAAAATCCACTTTATTTTTAACTCTTGACTCTCCATGCCCGACACTATGTTAAACGCGTCCTCTAGTCCTGGAGTCGACTTCGATTCCGAATTCCAAACAGAGCGGAAATTAAAGTTCGACTCTTTTGAGTCGAGGCAATTCAATTTGAAGTAGTCGATAGACTTACTTCGAATCACTTAGAAGGAGTCGAATTTTACAGTCAACTTTTCGACTCTTTGGCCAACTCCAGTTATTTTTGAATGAGTTCATGCTAAAGTTTGGTGTATAAAAATGGTGTATTCAATGGAACAAAGAATATTTTTAGTATTAGAATTTCACCGTCTGAATCATAGTGTTGTGAAAACCAGACGAAGTTTCCAACAGAAATTCAGTGTGAGTAAAGGACCGGCGAACAACACGATTAGAAGTTTGTTTGCAAAATTTTAACGGACTGGAAGCGTGAACGATGATCGCGCAGGAAACGTTGGGCCACCGCATGCATCAATTACTGTCGATAATATCCAGGTAGTTCAACAGGCAATTCAAACACGTCCTCGATCGTCTGTCAGGAAAATTGCAAGGAAGTGTGGAATAAGCAAATCCTCGACGCATCTAATCATGAAAAAGTGTTTAAACATTTTTCCATACAAGATTCAGGCTCGTCGACCTTTGAATATTTGCACCGCCAATCAAAGAGAGACCTTTGCCAACGATTTGTTTCAAAAGATTGATGGTCGCGAGATTGATGTGATATCATTTGGTTTTCCGACGAAGCCCACTTTTATCTCGATGGCTTTGTGAATAAGAAAAATTGGCGATTTTGGGGGAAAGAAAACCCCCATATTTCTATGCAGTCTCCATTACATTCGCCGAAAGTCACGGTATGGGCCGCCATATCCTCGAAAGGAATCATTGGACCCTTTTTTCTACACCATACAGTAACTGCAGCACGATATCTTGGCGTACTGCATGACTTTGTGGCCATACAAAATGCCTTGGATGACTCACGTAGTTCATCGTGGTTTATGCAAGATGGTGCCAGACCACATCGAACGGTGGAAATATTTGATTTCCTGCAGGAACATTTTGATGATCGTGTCATTGCTCTACACTTCAGGAACCGGCATGGACTGGCCCCCCTATTCACCTGATTTAAATCCTTGTTATTTCTTTCTATGGGGACACTTGAAAGAGGATGTGTACCAGCAAGAACCACAAAGTCTTGCCGACATTGAACATTACGCCTATAATGCATGTCAGCCCATTACGACTGAGACATTATCACGCGTATGTACAAATTTTGTTTTGAGACTATGCCATATTATTGCTACAGAGGGCGGCTATATTGAAAATATTGTTATTTAGTTTTCAGTCACCAGCGTCACATAGTGGCAAAATTTGGAGCTTTTTGAATGCAATGCATTTTTCTTAATTTATTGATTTTCTAATAACAATGCAGCAAAACGATGCAGTTTTTTTTTCTCAAACCGTGTTTTTTGTTGTTGTTGTTGTTATTTACATTCAAAAATAGTCATTTACTGGATACCCTCTATTTTAACTCATCGAATCTACAAGAGGAAAGATGTAATATTGGGGGGGGGGGGTGATTAAATGAAAAAAAAAAAAGAGGGAGGACCACGGAGCGGATTATTTCGTGTATGATTAATTGTGTTATCAGTACACCGGATAGGTAATCAAGCAGTTATCACCTTTGTATTTTTCTGAAAAAAATGAAAATAGCGTTGGGTTCTGAAATGTTTTCAACTGCTTTTGTCTCATGTAATATTGAAATGTTAGAAGAGAAAGAAAAGAAATTTAACTTTAGTCAAATGTTTTATAAAAATGTTTTGCTACTGAATTTATTTCATCGCCTACGTGTTTTAGATAAAACTGAATGTCTACTTATTTTAGCTAAATTTTATAAATATAAATACTAGCAAGTAACTTCAAAATTGCTGTTTTTCTATATATTCTTTTTAAAAAGTTTAATTAATATATATATATTTTAAATAACATTCCTTATTTCAAATCACATACAAGAGATATGTTCAGAATTTTTCTTTTCCGTTCTTTTCATACAGGATAGTTTTGGAAGGGGAGGAGAGTAGGGAGGATGAAAAACGTGTATCAGGATCTATAATAGTTTTTGTAATGAAATTTTGAAAAGGAGGGACTCGCGGGAATCAAACACAGGTACGTCGATTTTTTTTTTTTTTTTTTTTTTTTTTTTTTTTTTTTTTTTTAACCTGTAACAGGTATTGTGAAATTTTGTTACGCTACAAGAACGGCGCGGTCTCTCAAATCGCTTAACGGAAAGATGAATAAAAAACCCAAATGACTTGACCCCGATTGTTTCTGTACTTAACTTTATTTACAGGACTATGGCAATTAAAAATAATGTGTTTAGAAATCTCTAGCGATAACACTATCATCCAAAACCAAACTTCATTTCAGCAGCATCTATAATTAAACCTTAAACTGCAAGTTAAATCGAAAAGAGAGCCGGTCTGTGAGACCGGCTATACCTGTTACGGGTTAAGCATCCTTCCATTTCAGCGTAGATGAATTTGTAGGCGAGAGAGGTGAGTGGTAAAAGATATCTTAGAATCCTTCGCGGCTTTTGTAATAAAATTTTCAGATATATTAAATGTCAAAACATGAATATAATGTAGGGATGAATTCGGTTTTTGGAAAAATCAATAAAATGTCGTTTTAGGCAGGCACGTAGGCAGGCAAACTGTCTTAGCAGATAGTTTCATATGCTATTTTCTCCATCGGGTTTATGATTTTTTTATGTTTAAGATAAAACTTGTCACAGACAGATTCCTTTTTTCTAAAATTTGCTATATTTTTATGCACCGATTTAGAAAGCATATCTCTCTTCTTTTTGTGATAGGGGACCTGGCAATGCTATTTCGGAAACACTGTTAAAGAACATATCCTGAATAAAATTTCTTTAGGCTAAATGTGTGTAAAGCTGTTGCTTATTTCAAAGTATGTTTTTCTGGTTTTTATTAAGTATAATACACATTTTTCGATCATAAATATTATTTTAAATTTCCTTCTAACCAACCAGTCCTATTTCTGCAGGTGAGTCGAGAATCGACTCAACATGTTGAATCGTCACTTAGGTAAGCCGACTCAGAGTCGACTCTGCAAAATGAGTCAAAAAGCCCATCCCTATGAAAACTAGAGTAATGTCTGTGTTTTTTACAGCTTGCTGCCGCCAGCGCCATCTTTTGACAAAAAATCGAACTATTTCAACGAAGCGCCTTTTAAAAAATTATTGATTTTCTAATAACAATGCAGCAAACGGCGCATTTTTTTCTCAACCAGTTTTTTTATTATTTACGCTCAAAATCGGTCAGTCATTTACTGGATACCCTGTACATTCCTTTATCTGGTTAAATTTTTGATATTTATATTAAGCTGCTTTTATATAAGTAGTATTTGTAATTTGCACTTTACTATTATGTTATGAATTCGGGGCTATTCCGCGGAAGGGTAATAGCCGATTTTTCAGCGATTTTCATTATTGTATCATTGAAAGTGTACGAAGTTATGCATATAATTTAACTAAACTTCACATATATGTTTTTATCCATAATAATATGTTCCAAGCTGAAAATGGTAATATTACCTCGGAAGAGAATGGTGTGATAGCGATTTTTGGGCGAATTTAGGGACGGGATAGCGATAGATCAAGCTGTTGTGCTGTTGTATACCAGTCTCTCAGAATTCGACCTTAGACCGAATTTATGTACGTTTTCACTTTAAAAAATCTTTTCGAATTGATTCGAAATATGTTTAAAGTGTTTCAGAATAATTACATAATGATATTTCAAAAATTAAAAGGATTAATGAGTTTTAACAAAAATGAAACAAATCTAAAATTGAAAAGTACCAGAAAAAAACAAATCATCTCTAAATATATAATAATATATAAATTGCAAAATATTGCATACATCATTCCAGATATTAAATTTATAATATGGCTCTGTATATGTCCTTGTATGGATGGTATATGTTCTATTACGTAAAGAATCTTTATTACATATACCTTATCGATACATATTCAAACTTAGTTGGTAGTTTAGTGTCGTCTTACGATATAATTATTTTCAGAAACCAGTAATTTTTTATCATTATTTATACCTTGCTTTATCTGGCTAAATTTTGGATATTTATATTAAGTTACATTTATATATGTAGTATTTGTAATTTGCATTTTACTATTATGTTATAAGATTATGCTATATTATGCTATAGATTTTTACTTTTATGTAAATATAGATTTTTATTTTTATGCTAATTTGTATAACTGCATTGACATATACTAATTTATAAGTTTTTTTTATTACTTTTTTTTCTAAATTTCAGAGAGAAATGCAAATACAGTGCACCCATTGGCTTTTTTTTCATCATGCATCTTTCAAAATGCTATACAGCATATCTTTTGTTTATAGAACAGACTTTTATGTAATTTTAAAAGTATAGGTATAATGTTATTTAAATAAGATTAAAATAATATTAAAGGGAAACTCCCCTCTACTAATTTTCTTTTTATGAAAAAATAAAATACTTGAAAAGATGTGTATGTGTTTACGAGTTCCAGTGAAATATGACTTTTGTGAAAACATCAAATGTATTCTCTGTAACAGATTAAATAAATTATTATTCAAAACAATGTCTATAAATCATTTAGACATTTCTACTGCATAACAATGTTTCTATCTTAAGTAATATGGAATTTATTTAATCATAATACTTTATCATAATACTATTCATATTTCAAACATAAATCATAAAATAACGAAAAAATATTATTTATGGAAAATATATTTAAATTGAAACCGCACATTAAATTCAAGGCGAAATCAATTTGGGTGCAGAGGCGTATACAAAGGGTAACAAACGTCCATATATTTTCATTTAAGCATAGAAAATTATTTTACTCGACCTTCTATTTTATAAAGAAATGTTTGGTGTTTGAACAGAAATAAACCTTTACAATTTTAAACTTTTATAAATTATTGATTAAGTTTGTGACATATTTTTTTTAATTTTTTCTATTATTTATACAAACTAAATATGAATTTAGACACTTCCAGGAAAATTATCAAAATGTTGCAAGTATATTAAATGTTGACATTTAACAGTAAATTAATGAGACCTAAACAAGGTAAAGAAATGTTATAAGGAAAAAACGACTTATTATGTGTCAATATTCAGGCAAACATGAGTATAAAATAGTGAAGCACATATGAATTATATTTGTTTAGAAAAGTTCGATGTGGCTGTTCTTTCTTACTTTTAAAATGTCCTTTCAGTAAATAAAGTCTAGTCATAGAATTGTGTACATATTCATGCCAATCAAACCGAGTGCAATTGCCATGTCATTCGTGATTAAAGGTTAGAATTTATTTCGGATACAGCAAACAGTAAATCTCATATTTTTTTAACTACACGCTAAAATCGGGGATTATAAAAAGTCTGGTGATGCTTGTGACCTCTATGATCCCTGTACACATCGAATAGCACGCCCGCAACAAATCCAAACTAAAATTTCAAACAAATTAGAATTCAGCAGTGAATTAATTGTGACGCCTGAACTCAGTTCAGGAACGCAAGTGCTCCAATTATAGAAAGACCGACCTGAGTTTGGGTACGAGAAAATCGGTGTTTCAATTCCGCGATTCCCAAACTCACTTCGTCCATGCGTTATATGTAATTTACCATTTTCCCATTAGATGACGATACTTTCCCGCAAAAAGTTCCGCAGTTTCGCGCAATTTGTCGAATTTTTGTAATTTTGCACTTCTACCCAAATTTCGTTCAAACCACATTACCATACTGTAAAGGATTTGTGAATTTCAAAGGAATCTGAAGGATATGGAATTCATGACTGTCGTGTAGAAATCTACACAACAAGGCTTGTTATTAATTTAACTAATTAAATATTTTTCGCACGATCCAATAACATTTAAAAATAATTGAATTCTCGGAAAATAATTCTTTAGTAATTAATTTATACAATAAATTAAAATAACATAAAAAATACTCCAAAATTAAAGTATATTAAAATGAATAATTATATAATGTGTAAGAAAAAAAATATATATGTTGTTTGGTATTGGTATGTTTAGAAAAAAATAAGGAATATGAATTGTGAATTTATTTTGTATTAATATTGAAAATAAAAAATTTCGAATTGTAAATATTTATATGTGCAAAAACAGTGTAATAAAATAAAACTCCCCAAATAAGACCAGACAGAAAATAGGAAATTACAGATAAAGCGAACAGTACTGACGCCAGACTTGGACAGAAAATGTATAGCGAAAGAATAGAAAATTTACGGTGTTGAAACCATAAATTTTCTATCAATTAAGATGGTTTTACAACACTCGACGTGGATGGTGATTCCCATGAGAAACCTGATGCAAGGGGCAAAAATTTAGTTAATGCTATGCAGTGAAAAATAAATTGGCACGCCCATAGATGGGGATGTTTAGAGTATCCAATAAGGGACCAGGAGTAGCCTCCAATCAGAATGACAGCTCTGGGTTAATTTAGCCCTCCCCCCCCCCCAAAAAAAAAAAAAAAAAAAAAAAAATTGGATCTTGGAAGATGAAATGAGAGAAGATTATTAAGTCTTGTGTCTCGTCCTCAAGAAGTTCTATAATTTTTTTTAAGATGTGACTTCCTCTAAGACGATCCAGATACTTCAAAACTTTACATCAAGATTCTTCGCAGCAAATTTTAAGGACAATACAAAAATTAGCGATTGAAATGAATGCTGAAAGCAGATAAGTCTCTGTCACAAAAAAATGATTGATGCAGAAAAAAAAAGGAAATGATGATGAAAATTAATGCTGAGAGTAGACCTGTCCTTGTCATGATCTATTGACGAAGATCGCTGAGAGCAGACAAGTCTTTCAAAATAAATTGATGCAGAATCTTACAGAACAATTCACCTGATGTGGAGATATAAGCTAAGTGGATAGTAGAGAGATGTATGAAGTGTCTGCAGATTTTGCCAATGAAAGCGTACATTGTGGAGTTGGAGCTCGGATAATTTTCATGCGTCATAGAGTGCTTAAAGGAAGTGAAATTGGTTGGTGAAAGACCCCCATGAACTCTACATATATAAGAGAAAAAAAAAACTTTATGCCTAGATGAACTTACTTGTGTTTAGGATTCCATGAACTATGAGTGAACTGTATAATTTGGATGGTTACAGAAAAAGATCGAAGTCTATTTGGGTGAGAAATTCCTTATATTTATTTCAATATATATTCGTGGCTATTGTTTTCATGTTTTCTTATAATGTGTACATTTAATATTAAGCAACTAATTTTCTAAATTTTCACTAAAGTACATAATCTTATGTCATTGAATATTATGATTGTTTATGATAAAGATTTTAATGATAACGGGAATATTATTTTTCATAAATAAAATTTTGATTAAAATTTTGGCAAAAGCCCCATCATCGGATCGTGCTGTGAACAAAAAGGGCAAGCATAAGATAACATAAATTAATAAAAAAAATAAGTAACAAAGTATAATTTTTATGAAAGTTTTGCTGTTCTAATGAGAATGGAACTATGTTATATTCTGATAAAATAATAGATAATTTGAATCTTAATTTGAAAAGATTATTGTGATATAACAAATCATATTTGAGTTATGAATTTTATATAAATGAAAATGAAGTTTGTTTATGTATGTATACTTATATGTCTTTCCTTTGAACTCCTTCCTTGTTCCCTTTTAGATAATATTCATAATTTATGGTATCTAAAGAACTAATATTTTGAAATTATTAGAATTGGACGTTTCTCTATGCAACCTACAAGTTCGATATTTCCATTTCAACGTTAAATAAGGCGTCCTTGAGTTATTGTCAAAATTAATTTTATTCCAAAATTTTCTTCTCTCCTAATTTATTAATTAATATTATCCCATTTGATCTTTTCACAACGCAGATCGGGATAACTGTTTCTATTGTACTAATCATTTTACTGTCGGGTGACCCTGTGCGTTATGACGTCCAAATCGTCACAACAATGACAATTGATATCTATAATAATTAGGAAAGAGGTTTGTGTGCGAGTGTCTGAGTGTATCGACGGTGTTCTGAAGAGACCGCTGTATGTAGAGCTACAAAATTTGGGGAAAAGGTACGTCTATATATGAAGATTTGCATCTCGAAGCCCGATTTTCAATTTTTTTAAATTAGTTTTTTTATGCGATTTTTAGGTTTTTTTTTAAGTTTCGAGGCGAGTTTTCCACATTTATTGAAAAGAATACGGTTTCTTTCTTTTAACTCAATATAGTAAATTTTGTTCTCTTTTCAAAAGGGTTTATTCGGAATTCGTGAAGCGATTTTTGAATTTTTAGTGAATGTTTTATGCGATTTTTGAACAGCATTTAATGCAGCTTCATACCTATAAAGGGGTTACCGTAGGAGGGGGGGGGGGGATACAGTTTTGTCACCAACAGCCGCCAAGTTTGTCACCAAATTGGTGATATATCGCCAAAAGTCAACCAACTTTGTGATATGTTTAACATTTCTCCAAATTCCCATAGACTTCCATTGTAAACCAATAGGGATTACTTGCTTACGGAAAATCAATAAATTGAGATATTTTAATGCAACAAACACTGATATTAATTAAAGGATTATATTAATTATATTTAAGGGAATCCAAGAAAATTAAATTATGGCTAAAAGTAGCATGATACAATGCTTGGCATGTTTTCCCAAACATAAATTTTAAGAGATCCTGCTGGTCAAAGGAATTAGATTTGAAACTTTTATCCAATTATAGTAAATTTTGACTTTCGTGATTTTTGAATTTTTTGTGATTTTTAATTCAATTTTCACGTTTCTTCGCGATCTGCTGCAATATTTTGACATTCCATTTTTCACCTATAATGCTAAAATAATTTCTTCCCTCATTTCAATAAAGTTCATTCGGGTTTCGTATAGCAATTTTCGAATTTTTCGGGAATTTTGTATATGATTTTTAGTGTATTTTAGCGATTCCCTACCATCTTTCCACATTAGTGAAAGGAATCAACTTTCAATCTTCGAACACAATATATATATATTTTCTCTTTTCGAAATTTGTGCAGCGATGTAAAATTTTTTTGCGATATCTTATTGTGATTTTCAGAGCATTTTCGCAATTCGTGCTGTTTTTTGACGTTCCCGGGCAATTCCGGGCAAGTTAGCTGGTAAATAATAATATTGTTGTATTCGTTTATTATATTTATCTTGAAAATTATGTTATTTGATTTATTTTGCTGTAATTTCACCAAAAATTACTGTACTAATCCATTAACACTTCCCCTATATGTGAAAATATTGAATATTGTAGTTATTTTGCTCATTTTTTTCTTTTAAAATAATCTATTTTTAACATTTTGATGATAAAAACTAACAAAATTAAAGAGAATTTATTTTTCCATTTTTGGCGCGTTTTTCTTAAATATATACCACAGGCAATGAGTTAAGAAATATATCCACAAACGTAAGATAATACTACTAATCTTCCATTAAATGATAACTTTACAAGTAGATTTTCGCACTTTTTCTGTTATGTAATTGTCCAATCTCTTTGCCCAGTCTATATTTCAAAAACTACAGTTCGTTTTTTAGTTTTTTTTTTTAACGTTTTAAGTTTGTTTTAGTTTAATATATTTTTTTATCATACTTCTAATGATTTTAATTTTCACGTTATTAATTTCATGGCAGATTTTACGAGACAACGAACGATATTGAGATAAAATATTTAAAAAAATGAATCGCAAAACAATACGAAATAAAAATTTTCTATCAAATTTATGTAAAAACAACTATAAAAATAAATTTCAAGTAAAATATATTATTTTAAGAATATTTTATTGTTTAGACCTCTATTCTTTTCCTAAAGGCCTTAAATATACTTACACTCAATGGAAGCCGATAATCGATAGTATCGATAATGTTTCTTCTGGCACAATGAATGACATTGCCTAGTGCATTTGAATGCATCTTTCTTCGATCTGTAATGGTCTTTGATGTTTGTAGAAAATCGAAGTAAGCTTCTTTATGTAAACGTCTTTTTATTAATACTACGTAATTCATAATTTAGGATTGAAAATTATGTAAATGCGAGATATCATTCGTGTATAACTTGGAAAGGCAATTGCTTATTTTGTTGAAATAGACGTTTGTTGATATTCTGTATTGCAATCAAATCATTTCACAATACTATGGAAGTCAGTCTTTAATTTTACTATTTTTTATTACTTTTACATATCTAAACTGTAGAAAAAGACAAATGTTTCTTAATATGCGAAAATACACTATATGGCTAAAGGTGAAAGGTCACTAGCGATTTTAGAAGTTTTGTTAATTTTCTAGAAAAATACATGATGAATTAAACTAAAACTGCACGTATGTAAATAGTATAGTATAGCTCAAATATTTCCGCGAATATTTTTCTCCGAAATCTCATAGGGGACTAACAACAAATTGAAAAAGAACGGCTATCTTTTGGATAACCCTGTAAAAACTATCGTAGCAAAAGCGTTCAAACTCGAGATTATTCATAAGTGGTTTATTTTAATGTACTGTGTTCATTTTTATGAGGATAGCATGTATACTCTTAGAGAAATTAAGGTTTTTATAAAAGCAGTCCCAAATTTCGCAAGTTTTTTTTATTATAATTTGCAAAGTTCTAAATATAATTTTTTTTTCAGAAAATATGACAAACGACATTATACACAATACTCTGCAATTAGAAATAAAAAATAATAAAAATTGGATGAAAAATGAGCAGGTTTACTAAAAAATGTTTCACTGCGCATGCGAGAATGCAGTCAAAATATAATGTGCATAATGTATTAGCAAAGTATATAAAGCAACGTTTGTAGAAGTCTCAAAATCATAGCTTGAAAATTCTGAAAATTATCATCCATAGAATAAGCTCGAATACATTGTTTCCAAAAGGAAGCAGAAAGATGAAGGATTGTATACAGATATAGTAGTACGTGCAATATTGTGTACGCTATTTTTGCACAAGTCAACAGATATTTGATACAACCCCTCATATTTTTGCGTGTTCATACCCAGATTACGAATTTCGAAAAAAACGACTGTCTGATATTATCTTGAACATTATCAAACCTTTCAAATTTTCTTATCAGATCTCTTACTAGTGCTCTAAAAAGGCTTAGGTCGGTTTCTGAATGTTAAAGCCCACTTCCGTAGAAATAGTGTTGCATTTTCACCACATAAATACCAATTTTTAACAATAAAAATACGATCTTCAGTTCAATATGACGCTATGGTAGACATTTTCAAAATTGCACGGAACTGACACTAAAGAAATTCCTTTTATCCCCTCTCTCACTGCACGCATTAGTGCTGCCATCTAGTGAAGATCTGAGAAGTTATTTCAGATTAAAATTGCAGGTCAATTAAAAGTCGCCTATATATCTAATCGTAACATCAATATCCCATTCACAATTATTAAAGGTACACATATATTAAGACAGACAATAAAGGTAATTAAATACAATAAACACACATGCGGTGAAAAAATTAGACGAAGCCAAGACTCGAACATGTGTCGACAGCGTACCTTGCTGTTGCTCTAACCGCTAAGTTACCCTGGCCGATGTCAACTCAGGTTCAAGTCCTGTCCCCGGCTAATTTTTCACTCCAGTTGAGTTTATTGTAATTAATTGCATTTATTGTCTGTCTTAATATATGTGTACCTTTAATAATTAAAAATGGAATTCAGCCATTCATTTATGTGATTTAATAAATATTATATTCATATTGCCATTTCTCTAGCAGTTCTTGTTTCAATTTTTTCTTTAAAAATTTGTGGGTTGAAAAAAAATTTGTAAATATATAGCTATTACTTCTGCAGCTGCTTTTTAGAGAGGATCTTCTTTTTTCTTTTTTTTTTTTTTCATGAACACCAGCATGGCATTCTACACAAGTAAAGAAAAATTACTACTTTTCTAGTATAAGGGTGTTAACGAAAAGAAGAAAATGGTCTTTGCCAGATAGGGAAATGTAGCAACGTATTCAATGCTTTACACAAGCAAGCAAATTTTTCAACATATGTACAATTTATTTAATATAAATAGGCCGTTTATCTATCAAGCAGGACGGTCGTTCTGCCAAGCCAAGCTGAAAAAAAAAATGCTAACCCCGCCAAACAAACAAACGCCAAGAATAAGGCAGACACCGTAACTGCTTATTATACTGATGACAACTTCTCCATGTTAAATGAACGAAATATGCCAGCGTAAAATTTCCCATATCAAAAGAAGCAATCATCGCAGAAAAATAAAACCAACACTAGAAGGACCTAATAAAGAAGATCTTCAATTTGAGATCAAATGCATCCTCATAAATTAATTATAAACAGAGATATAGATTTTTTAATATAACGTCGAGATACTGAAAATGACAGATTTATTTTCTTCGTCACAACTCATGTTTAAATCGAGGTAGAGACTTAAATAATGGACAGAAAAAAGTAAGGATTGAATTTTTGGATAGATATTTACTCAATCTACGTGCTTTTATAAAATTCAGCTTTAAAAACATTAATTTTCTATTCATAATTAGCGAAAAACTGTTAATTAGTTCTAAAGTTTACAAATTATGCCAAATAGCGATAAACCCGCCAAAACATTTTAGAAATCTTATACTTTTCTTTTATATTATCCTTTTGCATTGATTTCATCGAAGATAACTATGGCTGAGATTCAGATAGATTTTTCGCTGTTAGCGAAATGAGTTTGACCAATCAGAAGCCTGCATGTTTGAGAATATTTGCTGTTTGTGGATCCCGGCCTATGTCATGAAAGTTTTGAGTCATTTTTTTAGTGCCGTGGATGAAGTGCAATATTTGTAGAAATGTAGGCTAGGATCCAGATAGATTTTTCGCTGTTAGCGAAACGAGAATCGCCAATCAATAGCCTGCATTTCTGCAAACAGCGAAAAGTTCACAAAAATGCAGGCTTCTGATTGATGAATCTCGTTTCTCTGACAGCCAAAAATCTATCTAGATTGCGCACAATGGAGGATATTCCAAATATGGGTTCGAGGCTGAAAAAGTCACGTGATACCGGTAATTTATCCAAGGAACTTCTATCTGATAAGAAGGGAAGATACTACTACTTTGCCTCATGAACCGTTTCATTGGCTAGCGGGGATTTACATTACACGTCTACGGAGACTTCCCTTCTTTAAGATAGAAGTTTTTACCTTGACAACGTGATCAAAATGTAGATGGAATATCCTCCATTATGTTGAACACAATTTTGCATTTCCACATCCAGGTAGGGTATTAATTGTCATAACAACAATACATATTCGAAACTATTTAAGGCACTGATTCTGAACTCCTTTGCTATACCTTTCAATATTAAAGAAGTTGTTGTCTCCATAGTAACAGTACTTTTCTGTATTGCTTTCTCTAAAACACAAATATAGAAATTTAACAAAGAGCGCTCAGAATCAACACCATAACAGAGAGCCTTCATACATAAGAGTGGTGATATATGCACAGGAAGCATGCTCATTTCAAGTTTTTGCCGAAAGTATGGCTACAGCGTCTAGAATACCTTGTGTGGAAATATGCTATCCAAACAACGCTAAAAATTTGTATCCCTTATATGTGCGACGATATTGCTAAAATCCCAAGTATCGATCACAGCGACATCTGCGGATTTAGTATTACATTGTATAGACTAGCAATATCTTGCAGTTTGAGAAAATATCCTGCAGATGTCACTGTGATCTGTATATTTCAGCAGCATCATTGCACAGTTAAGGGATACAATATTTTAGCACTTTTTAAAGTATTACAGGGATAGCCAATTTCCACACTATATATACAGCGCCTAGAAGATACAGTGTGGAAAACGGCTACAAAATAGTGCTAAAAAATTGAATCCCATAAATGTACAACGATGCTGAATAACAAGATGTCGATAGTAGCGCCATCGTAGTGATTTAAAAACGATAGTCATTCTAAAAGAGACTCTTTAACCTATTTCACGTCATTCCTTAACTAAATTAGCTTATAATAGACCAAAATATCTTATATTTATAGTTTCCGATATTTAACATTCTATAATTTTTGAAAACTCAGTGTTTATATTGAAAAGAGTTACGAGATGGCGCTTGTATCAGCTTATTGCCGCTGAGCATTGTTGGAGATTTATGGATACAAGTTTTTAGCACTTTTTAAAGCATTATAGGAATAGCCGTTTTCCACACTGTATCTTCTAGGCGCTGTACTATAGCTCCGTTATAGGCCTAGATTATATGTTGTAGAAATCGACTATACCAGCAATAATTAAAAAAGCGCGGAAATAGTGAATCCCTTAAATGTACACCGATGTTGAATTCCAAACAATCATTTACAGCGACATCTGCAGGATATTTTTTAAAGAAGAAAGAGACACGTGTAATGCACCGATATAGCGTCTAGAATACATACTGTGGAATTTTGCTATCCAAGCAGCGCTAAAAAGTTGTATCCCTTAAATGTGCACTGACGCTGAAATCCAGGGAGCTGATCGCAGCGACATCTGCAATAAACTTTCAAAGTAAACATCGTATTATTACAGCGGGCTTGACGCCAAGCACACAGGTCAGATGTATGTTAATAAAATGTAAAAAAAAAAAAACGCCACAGCGTCTAGACCAAATTATAGCGCCTAGAATATATAGTGTGGAAATTGGCTATCCCTGTAATACTTAAAAAAGTGGTAAAATATTGTATCCTTAAATGTGCAACGATGCTGCTGAAATATACAAATCGCAGCGACATCTGCAGGATATTTTCTATAACTGAAAGATATTGCTAGTCTATACAATGTAATACGAAAATCCCGCAGATTTCGCTGCGATCGACACTTGGAATTTTAGCAGTATCGTCGATCATTTATGGGATACAAATTTTTAGCGTTGTTTAATAAAATATTTCCACACTAGGTATTCTAGACGCTGTTACCAAATCGTCATGAAGTTTTAGGAAATGTCCTGCAGATATCGCTGTGATCGACTCATTGGATTTCAGCATCATTTGAAATTTAAGAGATCCAATATATTAGCACTTTTTAAAGTATTACTGGGATAGCCGATTTCCACACTATATATTCTAGGCGCTGTAGCACCGCGGTAGCCTGTCTTTTTCGTTTACCTCGGAGTAGATATAGATGAAGTCATTTGTAGCCGTTCCTAAACTGTAGCCAACAACATATAAGGCCAGTTCATAACGTCACACGGAGTTGATTATCTGTACACGGCAATGGACACAAAAATAATCGGCTCGCAGCTTTGTACTAATCATCGTGTAAAGATGATCCAACTCTGAGACTAACGAAAAAGACAGGCCACCGCGGTGGGTCCGATTCTTCTTTTTTTTTGCAGACCGCTGGAGTCACGTGATGCTCGAATACACCAAAGAAGGTGCGTGAAAAGAGCATCATGTGACTCCAGCGGTTTGTAAAAAAAGAAGAATCGGACCCACCGCGGTAGCCTGTCTTTTTCGTTAGCCTCGATCCAACTGCGTGTGACTTTTAAGCATCATGAACTGGCCTATTATGTCATTGGTCGCGCTAACACCCTCCCTCCTGCGTCCACCGTATATAGCGGCATCTTGTACTGGAGACTGCTAAATGGGCTGCTATCGGTCAAAATCAAGAGAGAAAAGGGCAGAAGAGAGGGAAATAACTCGTTTTTTTTGTAACTAGTTTTTCATACGGGAAGATTGACATGTCTGGTCCTCTCTTTTCATAACTTCATGGTGGTGAAATACGCCAAAGCATCCTAAATATCTGAGAAAGTCTTGATTCGCGTCACGAAAACATCACACAAAGCAGGCAAAGCAAAGAAACAAAATCATTCATCGGCTCGTGAATATGAACGAGCCAATGAATGATTTTTCTTCTTTGTTTTGCCTGCTTTGTGTGACGTTTTTCTGACACGTGTCAAGGCTTTCTCCAATATTTAAAGGGCGTTGAATAGGCCGGGATTAAGATAGATATTTCGCTATTAGCGGGATGGGATTGATCAATCAATCAGACGTCTGCATTTTTCCGAACTTTTTGATGTTTGCAGTAAACACCGAAAAGCCTGCAAGGATAAAGGCTACTGATTGGTCAATGTAATTTTACTAACAGAGAAAAATTTATCTGGATCCCGGACATTAACTTTGGTTGGTTAAAACAATTTTGAATAAAATCAAATCAGGAAGCCGATGTTTGTTAACTTTTCTGGTTAGTTTAATTGAAATCTTCCTCGTCTATTACTGAAAACTGAGTTACCGTACTTTGGACAAAAAATTGAATATGAGTACTCGACTTGTGCATATGTCATTACTCTAACACAGTGTTGCCAGATGGGCTACTTTTTTAACTCAGATACTTGATTGGCACCACTTTTTTGAAATTGTAAAATGTGCCTTATTTAATGACATATTAATTAAGGCGAAAACAATGGGAATTTTACCGTTTATAATAAGTGCTGGCAATCAAGAAATCTGAATTTAAAAAAAAGTAGCCCACTGGCAACACTGCTCTAACATATAAATGTTCTCTGTTATGACCATGATTCTAAGTGCAGTTGGTTAAATTTGAGTATCTGGGCATTAGAGAAAGCAATAGTGGCCCACTGTGGCTGAGTGGATAAGACATAATGCCGCTAATCGCTTGAGAGCGTAGGTGGAAGCAGATTCGAATCCCGCCGTGATCCGCATGTGATAAGATGTATGTGTTCAATAAATCAAACAAACAAACAAGCAAGCAATAGTGAAAGGTACAGTTGGCATGGAAACAACGACTTCTTTAATTCGTATAGAAAATTAATGAATAGTAGTAAATGACTCAAGTTTAAAATGTAGGCAAATGGTCTGGAAATATCAATGGCTCCCATCTAGTATTTCACAAAATTAATTTAATAGATTCACATGATGTATAACTTGATGCAACACTTAACTAATGAAAATTCTGCAACAAGACTTATGTAGGTAGATCTTTTGAATGAATAATTCAGAATTCTGAGAACAAAACGAAGTTCTTAAGGGCTCTTCCTCACCCCCCCCCCTCAAAAAAGGAAATACGATAGAAAGATATAAGAATTTGGATAGCTTCAATATGTCTGTGATCTTTTGTCAGAGTTCAGAAAAAGAGTCTGAGCATAAAAAAAACAAATTTAACGAACGATAAGACTATAGATTTCAGGCAATTTTTAACCGAAAAATATTTAATTCTAATGTATATGCGGCTTTAATAATAGACTATTAAAGATAATCAATTTAGGGGAAATTTTATAGTAAATTAATATCCTCAGATTTATGCAAATAGGTATGGATAAACAGACTTGAGTAAAATTACATATTTATTCTTTCTTCTCTATAACACGATCTAAATGAAGATGAAGTTATATGTACAGTTTATATCTTTAAATTTTTAGATTTTTTTTTATCAAAAATGTTCCTTTATTATGTCTAGAATTGCTAGATTTACAGATCTTCGATTCTTTAGATGCCTGCGGGTTTTCATTCTCGGATTAACCGTAGGTATTTGTAAAGATAAATTTATTTTGCAAAACTGTCAGCAAAAAAAGTTAAAAAAACAATTAACTGACAGACTAACTGTAAATATATATTTTATTTCGACTCTGTTTTTTACTAAATTTTCATCTTTCGTAGAAAATTTTAAGGATATATAAATTGAGAAAGACTGATACTTTGAAAGAAGAAATTGACTTTCCTTACTTTTAAATTATTAATCACTATAAAAAATGAATGATAGGTAAACAAAATGTATAATATTGTGTTTGCTCCCTGCTTATAAAGGCTATACAAGGACTAATTTAAATTTGAGCTAGTAGAATTATTTCAGTTATATATCATTTGTTTTAAAAAAAGAACTGATATCTACTAAAAAACAACTTTTCAAAAGTAAAAAATAAGCCAAGCAAAAAAAAAAAAAAAAGAAAAAAAAAAAAAAAGAAAAAAGGTGAAAGTTGTGGCTAAAAAATAGTGTGATATCAAATTTCCAAGCTTATATTGCGGTACTTATTTAACATTTTTTGATAAAAATTTACCATATGTAAGTCGAGTACCTAAGTATGCGTTGATAGAAAGCCTTTTCTCCTTTACTAAATACATCATAACGTGTTTCTGAAAATTAATTTTTTTTAAATTATGCATGATGGGCTTGGCGGCCATCTTTCCATATTTTACACAAATTTCTAAGCACTCAAGCTCGTAACATATTTGCATTATTAAGAATTTCGAACTTATAGTTTTAGCTACAGACAGATAAATTAAGAAAGTTTTTTATTTTGAAAAAACAAATTGATTTTTACTGCTTTAACTAATTAATTATCCCCCCTCCGAAAAAAGAGAATCATAAGATGAAACCTGAAGTTATTTCAGCTTTATTTTTAGACACAAATTTTTAGGCACTCATTTCCATAAATTAAAAGAATAAAATGTTTGCTTTAGTAACAATTTCGAACTTCCAATCTTAACAATGAACTTGTGTGCTTAGAAATTTGTGTAAAATATGGAAAGATGGCCGCCAAGCCCATCATGCATAATTTAAAAAAAATTAATTTTCAGAAACACGTTATGATGTATTTAGTAAAGGAGAAAAGGCTTTCTATCAACGCATACTTAGGTACTCGACTTACATATGGTAAATTTTTATCAAAAAATGTTAAATAAGTACCGCAATATAAGCTTGGAAATTTGATATCACACTATTTTTTAGCCACAACTTTCACCTTTTTTCTTTTTTTTTTTTTTTTTTTTTTTTTTTTTTTACTTTTGAAAAGTTGTTTTTTAGTAGATTTATATATACGAAGAGAAGTAATTTGTATATAAAAAACAATAATAATATATGTATGTAAAAAAAAGGCTTATAAAAATATATATACATATATAAACAAATATAAAAGTTCATCAGGATTCTTTTCATAGCTGTTTGGCAACAAATCTGTCTTTCTGAAGCCTGAATTGCGCTAAGCTTTTGAAAAAAAATCCAAAGCCTTTATACTGAAAAACTACCCAAAAATTTCTTGTCTGATTTCTGTAGGAATTTGGTATTTGTATCATAAGGTAGTTTGATGAGTAAGAGGTTTCCAAGGCTTTGAGTGCAGAAAGGCAACGATTATACAAAGCAAAGAAAACACAAAAAGGCCACTATTAATTCAGTTAGTATATCGGAGTATTGGTTACTCATACATAATTTCTTTAGTCATAACGTTTTTCAATGCCTAATCTAATAATTTTTGTACATATTTCGAAATGTATGAAGATATATTTTATTGAAAGTGTTATGCTTAAAAATGCGAAATAACATGTGTATTATATATATCGAGTATTTCCAAATCGCACAGTAAGAATACATCATACAATAATGAAATTAAAAAAAATAAAGCATAGAATGTTTTAAGTCTTAGTACTTTCGACACTGTCAACATCTTTTACTAATAATCCTTCATCAAAGCTGCCGCTTGTTCTCAAAAAAAAGGAAAAAAAATGCAAAGGAAAAAAGCATTAAGGAAAAAATGCAAATATGATAAAATATTCTAAGAAGTATTTAAAATAAATGAGAGTCAGCTGAATTTTAATAAGAATCAGAGGAATGAATAAAATAATAAAGGAAAACAAAGAAAAAAGGTCTCTTACTGAACACAGTTACTTCCGTGGTTTAAGACTCAAAACCAAAGCCATTGGTCAAATTTTCATACAAGACATAGTAATTTGTTATTAATAATAATCTTATTTTATTAGTGGTTTTAAACAATTTTTTAATAAAGATTTTTACAGATTTTTTTTTTTTTTTTTTTTTTTTTTTTTTTTTTTTTTTTACATATAGGATATTATTAATAATCAACTGTCAGGATATTTTATCTATTTAAAAATATTCGAAACGTTTTCAGAAATATATAAATTTACTGCACAAAAACAACTAGAGAACGTCTTAAAAAGCGAATAATCTATTTATTATTATTAATGAATAGATTATTTTTTCGGGCATTTCCGTTCTAATATTCAACATGACGGAAAAAATTTAAAATATCAAATAACCTTTCGCTTTAGGAAATGTTTTCGAAAATTTATATCTTCAGCTACATGTATTTCCGCCTTTTCTGCGCTTTCCGAAAATTTTACATGTCAAATTCAATTTCTTTATCCCCTTTGGCTGCATAATGCTGTATTTCTATCTATTTAATACTTTTTATCGGCCCGGTTGTTATTTGTTTTTTTACGAAAATATATTAATTTATATTTGTTTGCAATTTACTCTTTTCTCTTTTTCTCTTTTTCAGTCTTTTGAAAGACTACACAGAGAGTAGGAGGTTGGACAAGTACATTCGATATCTCTATCATTTTCATTTGTTGTTTTCAATTGCTTTAATTCAAAATCTATTGCTATTTTTTAATATATATATATTCGCCTACTTAAATATATATATATATAGTTGTACTTTGTTTAATACTTTTTTTTTTCAATTTTTGCACTTTTAAGTAGAATAATTTAACGATTTTTTTCAAAATCTACTGTTACTCCTTTTATCTACTTAACGTTATTCAAAAACAATTATATTTCAAATTACAAAAACACTTGCATTTATTGTTCGAAATCAAGTATTTGACCACTAAAAATGTAAATATTATATTTTAAGTTTTATATTAAAGTTTTAAGTTAAACATTAAGTGATAAATATTAAGTGATTAAATATTAAGTTAATAATATAAAGTTTTAAGTTAAGTATTAAAAACCTCAAATAACATTTTGCTTTAGGAAATGTTTCTGATAGTATTTTAAGATGTTTTCAGTGCGCTATAACCAAAGAAAAAAAGCAAATGGCCTTAATGTTCGGAATTAAAATAAAGCCTCTAACAACAACAACAGAAAAAATAATAATAATAACCTCTTTCAAGTTACCAACTATTCAGAAGAGCGTTATTTATCTTTAGAAAGTTCAGTAGCAAATATATTTTGAATACTTCAGAATCACTTAAAAAAAAAAAAAAAAAAAATATTATTGTTGCCGCTTATTTTCGGGACAGCTTCCGAGTTGTTGTTGTAGTCTATTAGTAGTCCAGGCATTTTGTGATTGAACATGGGCAAAATTGCAATAGAAGCTTTTTACAGAATTTTTTAATCAGGAACTACTGCTTAATAGCATACTAAAAATCAGACAAAATCTGAGCACGGGAACACCCCTATATACGGATTTCAAAATGGCGGAGGGGATTTTCTGGAACTAAGGCAGAGAATATATCGCTTACGGAAATATATCGCTTTATTTTCACAATTTAACTTTGAAGTATAGTCAAAAACGATAAACAGTACACAAAAGTCTACTATTTCTGACAAATTACTGCTTAAGTTCATTTTTACAGAAATGTTCCAGTGAAGAAAAAAACGTATCAATAGTTTTCATCATATTTATAGTTAGAAGTTAGGTAGTTCTTGTTACATACATTGACTTGGCAACCCCAGAAGCTGTAGAACAGGGCAATCAATTACGCTTGCATCAGCATCGTAAAGTAGCACAGTTTGTCTTTCAAGAACATGGAATCATATTAAGTAAATAATCTGTAGCTGGTAGTCACTCGCAGAGTATTGGGTAGCACGAGTGTTTTTTTGCATACCCGCCCCATTCTGCTGGCTTGGTTCTTTCTTCCGATATTTATTTGTAAGTAAGTGTGATAGCTATGATATTTTGTAGAAGAATCGGTCGGAGGCAAACGTTCAGGTGTAATAAATGATTTTACTGTAGTTACTTTCCTTACCAATATTTGGTGACGTAGTTTGTCTATAGAATCCAGTGCCTTGCAGTCATAAAACAGAAGCATTGCTTTTCTTCCAACCTCAGCCATATCTGAATGTAGGCTTGAATTTAAACAAAATATTTTTGCAATAGAACGGAGCTCTGTCTTGTTCATCTGTTTGAGAAATGATGAGGATTTCCCAATCGAAAAAATTCTGGATGTTGTATCGCAGCCAGTGAAAGCATGCAGAAACAGAAGGAAGTGGCAATTTTCACGACCTAACAGAGATTGCATGTTGAGGATATGATAGACTGGTTTGGAACATGATCCTCGTCTTATGTCACTGCGATAGTATAGCTTGAAGCCATTACCCTGTGCCTGTTAAAGAAGGAGAATCAGCAAGTTGGTATCTTCACCTATTACAGTGGTATGTGCATGTGCATGTTCTGAAGATGAGACTGCAGCACGAACAATATCTATATTGTCATCCCCATCTGCGTTGTGAACAGTACAGCCTTGTTTCTTAAGCAATTCGCCTATGAGGGAAATCATTGCGTGCTTGTTTTTTCATTGTCCAGAAACTCTTCCCTTTTTCCAATAAATTTCACGTATGGGCTGAAATTAATATCTCTACTGTTTTTTTGTAGCGTCATCTGTGAGCCACATAATGGATTGTTGGATACCCAATGTAATTATCAAAAACCATGATAGGTTTTCCATATTGTTTAACAATAAAATCAGCGTAAGACATAGCAATGTTTTCATATGTATCATTTTTTACACCAGGAAATGCGACGCAAGAAAGATCCCCCATCCAATATGTACCTTTCTGTACTTTCCACGTTGTCATATTTTTCATTGTGTAAATTTTTAATGTGTTTGACTAGTGCTTGAGCTAACTGAGATTTGTCTGAATTCCTCATCATACTTGGTGATTCAAATAATGCTGCAGGGTACGCACACGGTTCATAACGCATGACATCTCCGAGATTCATTTCACCACAAGTGCAGTAATCATCAGTCTTTGAAGAGGAGCGCTGGATCTATTTGTATATCTAAGTCATCTTTATAACTACAAATGGCGGCAGCAGATCCTAGAGTTTTCACTTTCTTTGACCTTTTAGCCGAATACCTAAATATATCCTTCCCTATCATTTTGGAGATGATGATCATACCAAATAAGTGCAACTCATCAACATTAACTTCTTTTTTAGCTGTTACGCCTGCAACAATTTTGCGTAGAGTAGAATCAGAATGAAATGGCGATATGTGTTCCAGTACATCGGGCACTTTTTAAATGTCATTGCTGCTCCTCTTCTGTCTGCTGTCCCTTATAGGTATTTTTGATAATTTTATAAAAGTTACACACTCCCAATGTTATTCCTATGGGAGTTTGAAGCTAAAAGTTAGCATAGAACACAATTTTTAACTATTTTCAAAACATCATTTAGTACACTTAAAATTGATATTTTGAATTGAAACTGGCAACAGAGCAAAGTATATACACTTACGTTAATAAAAAGCACAGTATGGAGCTGTTTATAGCATTTATTATGTATGTTAGAAGTTAGAGATTAATTAAAAAAGGTTAACATTACAATAATCTCCACAGAGATGCATTATTAAATGGCCGCCAATGGTAAAGCATGTACTTTTCAGAGGCTCATTAAAATACTAAAATTTATAAAAAGAATCTAAAACTCACTCACTAGTGTTGTATAAGCTTCAAATTACACAAATAATGTAGTAATCCGAGGTTAAATAATCATTTAACACCATAAATATAATCTTGAAAAACACTGACATGACAAACTACTCTGGTCAGATCACAATCACAGCACAGCATGTATAAAAAATATCGATATCTTTGCTTAAAGTCTCCTTAACAAAGTAAATTGGTGATGAAATGTCCAATGCCGGTGATGAAATGTCGTGCGTGTCCTGAAATTTTATAGCCAGGAAAGGCTTTCTTAAATAAAGCTCTAAATTGCTTTTCTTAAATAAAGCGAAATTTCGCGCGTTTAAGCTAGATTTATTCTTCTATTTAAAAATACTGATATTTGCCCTGAAAAATTCCCTAAAGCACATTATTAAAAATGTTGCGATGCCTGGGAAAGTTATGCACAACTAGCATTTATAAGCACTGGAATCGATTCGGAGCCAGTTGCAATTGCGGATACATGAGATAGAGGAACGGGATTAACAGAAAGTAGAGAAATTTAAAAGAACTATATCTCGCGAACCACTGGAGCGATTTTGATGAGGTAGGGCTTAAAATGTTCAGGAAGACTTAATATGTAGAAAGAAAATATAGTATAGGGCTTGCCTGAGGCCGGAGATATATCTCCCCATCGCCGGAGCTTGAAAAATTCACCGCATACCGGATGACTGTTAGGAGATCGGTCTAGTAGTAATACAGTTTAGAATGAGTTACAGATACTTTACTTTATCTTGTTCCAAAAGCATTATTGGTTGTCAGTTGTTCGATAAAAAATGAATATTTGCAGTCCAAATTGTTTAGTGCTGCCCTCTGTCGTCTTCCGTCTCAACTAAAAGCTTTACAACAGCACAAAAACGCAAAACGGCATATGATTCAGTCCGTTTTGAAATCCGTTTTTAAGGGTGTTCCCGTGATCAGATTTTGTCTGATTTTGGTTATATTTCTCAGTAATGGTTACGGATTAAAAATCAGTTAACAGAGCTTCTATTGCAATTTTGCCCGGGTTGAAGGTGTATTTACTTTAATTTGCCTGGACTATAGTCCGTTTTCTCAAACCGCAGTATTGGTTTCTCCAATGCTATCAATTCTCAATTAAACATTTTCTGCTGCATAATTGAATTTTTAAATGCAAAAGCCATAAAATAACATTAATGTTAACCCCTTAACCTACGATTTAAAATCAACAGCTCCACGGTTTGGCAAATTCATAGCTACCACTATAATTTAATAGTGATTTTCGCCTTGTTTAATCATGGAATTTCGACGATTAAATTAAACTATATTTACTGTGAAAGTTTAGTGGTAAGAAGAATTTACATTTGGCTCGATGATTGTACGCGGGCTATGCCCGTCATTGTAGGTAATGGGTTTAATGTTATTACTACTGTTCCTTTATAATATTTTGCTGAAAATATTTGTAGAACATGAAAAGGTTTAATTGAGAACTGATAGCATTCAAAAAACGTACACTATTTCCTTTTCATGAAACTGATTATGCACTATAAAATTTATTTGGAAATGTTTCCGAAAATCAATAGCAGCACAAAAAAAAAGAACTATGTTTTTATAAATGCTTCTGAGGAAAGAGTTTATTGCATATTTTCGTGCGTATTTATGTTTCATTTTAGTTTATTAAAAAAAATAATTGCTATTTTTAACACAGTATTGATTTCATATTCTGCCTTTTTCTGTCTTTTCTATGCGTGTCTGAAATTTTACATGTCAATATAATTTTTTTATACTTTAATAGGGTTATTCTATTTGCATTTACATGATATTATATGAATAAGGGTAATATTTGTTAAACAAAGATAAATTTCTTTATAAATGTTACCATTCCGTACTTATGGGGTTTCGGGACTCGGAAAAATGAAAACAAAAGACCATTTTCAACATTTAATATTTTAAAATGTATTTGATTTTAATACACAGTTTTAATTGAAATGAAAGATATAAGTGCATTCTTTCATTTCATGTGTTTAAAAAATCGCAAGATGCAGAATTAACATTCACAGGGGGCTCCAAACTGTTAGACATTTCACGAGCATAAAATCGGCATAACAGCTTATGCGAATATTGCAAAATAAATTTGCAACTAGAATGATAATTTTGGTTCTAACTTGTACTCTAGATTGTAGGAATATTGAATCCTGTATATGTATCCTGTATATGTATATGTATGTGTATATGTAGGAATAAGTATCTAGATTGTTTAAATAAAAAAAAAGATATTTAAAGAATTTTTATATTTTTAATACAAAGTTGTATTCAGCTAATGCAAAATTTAGAAAGTTTCAACCATATAATCACCTACAAAAATACTCTCTCGGTCCCAAATTAGTTGCGACATTTAGGCCGAAAATTTTGTTCCAAATTAGTTGCTACATTTCAAGTGGATGGAGTCATATATAACTTCCGATGCAGTTTAGTTGATCGACACCATTTTGTAAGGACTCAACCACCAGTATACCCTAAAGATAATTTTCTTGCTAAAGAATTAATGATACATTAGCTAGAAGGTGGTTTTAAGCAATTACTGGTGGAAGAATCTTTACAAAATGGGGCGTGGCTTATGAACGTGCGAATCATAGATTTTCTAAACTAAGTTGGTACTTATTTATGGAAAGACGGAGGGAATGCTTGGTGTATAAATGCTGTTGATGGATAGGATATCACCCTGAAATCTCCGAAAAATGTTTTTAAAAAATCATAAAATCATCAGTATCCTATCGTCAGTATAAAATTAATCAAATGTTGTAACTAATTTGGGATACAAGGAATATTTTTTGAACAACAAAAGGGAAATTTTAGGTTTCGTTTATACAAACTAACATGAAACGTGTGTTTTGAAAATCCCGTGAAAAAATATTCAGAAGTTTTTGGGATATCGTGCGTGTTATGCCCAAAAACGTCATTTGGAGGAAAATAACTTCAAAGATTCAGAAACCTCGTCAGATATTGGGTGAGTTTAATTTTAAAGGCCCCAAATTCTGTTCTAATGCAAATTTCAAGGAAAAAATTATATCAAAATGTTCAGAAAACGCAGGAGTTTAACATCTAAAAAATTTAGAATTTCGAAATTTTAAAGCATTATGAGTCCTGAGATACCTGAAAAAGTAAACACAGAACCATTATACTATAACTCATGTGTCTGTCTGTCTACCACACCCATTTTACTCGTAAACTGTGGAACGTAGAAAGTTCAAATTGTGGTAAGTAATAAAGACTATTGAACCACATATTTACAGATTGATAAACATTTACAAATATTTTAGGAAAAATGTAGGGGGGTTAATTAAGTTATTTGAAAAAAAAATTCTTTGAATATCGCACGGGTTAATCGCTTAGAAGCTTCCGTAACTCTGAAATCAAAAATACATTTCTTTTAATTTTAGGTATTACATTTTCAGAGATATCGTTGAAAATGCATTGCGAAAATACCTCCCTCTCCCTCTATTTCCGTATCTACTGAAACTAAAATTATGAAAAAATTAGAGGTAGAAGTTGTTAATTTAAAACTTACAGGAAAACTATAGCGATTACACTAGATCACATAGTTTTTGAGAAAAGCGCATTTTCCCGTTAAACACAAATTTCTATTTTCGGGCATTCAAAAAAGTGTTGAGGAGCACTGGAGGTACCTATCGTAGCAGAAGCATAAAAGCATTATTGGTAATGATTTTAAAAAATCGTCTGTAATGAGCCGGGATATTAACCCTTAAAGACACTGACGAGTTGAACATACATAATGACAGGGGCGGCGTACTCTATGTACCATCGGCTTTTAAAGCCTAGATAACAAATTTTAATGATATATTTATATAATGCAATGCCCAGTAGCAGTATAAAAGCAATAAACGCGAAACAGTTAAAAATAGAGTTATTTAATTAGAATTAATCACATAAATAGTATAGGATTCGCAACTAGTCTGCATTGAATGGATCCCTTAGTAGGCCTCCAGTGTCTTTAAAAGTTAATTGAAAATTTGAAGAACGCAGTAAGGACTAAGGCAGCTTTGCAACCTTGCGACCTCCTTTTGAAGCAGGCTTAGCACAAAACCAAGCTTAAACTTTTAACAATGGTTTTGTTTATAAGACTGTAAAAAGAAAAAAATATTACTACGCTGAATTTAGGATTATAAAATTCCGCATGAAGTTTAAATATGCACTACTTTTATTGCCAGCACCGAATTAAGTTCATCATAAACAAATTAGGATAAAATTATAAAAGAGTTATACAGAATAGCAATATTTGATATAATTTAAGCTTTATATCTCATTGAACTTTCATGGTAGATCCATTTATACTTTTATAGTATGTGTAGTCCTAATACTTTTATAGTATGTATAACCCTAATACTTTTATAGTATGTATGTACCTAACCCTACGTTGTATAATTTTTTATAAATACTTATTATTCTTTTAGCATCGATTTTTTCGTAATAATACAGTTACTAATTAATATATTTATTGTACGGAACCCTCTGTGCACGAATAATACTCGCACTTGGCCATTTATTATTTTATTATTGTCACACTTTCTGAATATCCATATAGAGAGAATGAGGAATGAAAGATAAATTCTATACACATCTTGTTCTACAGTAACACCTTATAGTACACTTGTGGGATACATATACATTTCAATATGAATTGAATATTTTTCAACTGAGCGAAAAAATGTACAGGCTGGATATCGAACCCAGATCCTTGGCTTACAAGGCCAATGCTTTTCCATTTAAGCTGAACTTGGCGACAACCAACCAGCATACTCTCGCTGGGCATTTTTTCGCTCAGTCGGAAAATATTCAATTCGTATGATAACTTTACCAATCAGTTTGATTGTGTTAAAATAATAGTACATTTAAATGTGTTAAAAATAGTGTAATACCATTGAAATACAACGCAAACTATATCCTCCCATAAACCGTAACGTAAGGGAAATCTTTGATTTCCCCTGTAAACAAAGAGTAATGCCATAGAAACGCCAATAACCTACATCAGTTTAATGCAATATGCCAATATTTACGAAAGTTAGAGCACGGACAGACGGATACACAGACAATTTCGAATTCATAAACACTTTTCAACTAAGTTGGAAAGTGTTAAAATTTATATTGATTTTTATCTATTGTTTTGACACATGTAAATATTTTATATATAAGATCATTTCTTTTTAACATATATAAAACCAACATGATGAACTCTTGTCTGACGGTTTCTTCAAATGGAATTTAGAAGTTAAAAGATAATCTATTAAATAATGCAGATAAGTTGGAATATGCCCATATACACAAACTGGAGATATTATGGAGATCTCTTTTACAATTTGAATAATAACTTGAAAAAAGCCAATGATTAGATGAAACAGTTATAAATTTTCGTAATCAATGAAGGAGAACTTATTAAGAACATTATTAAGAACATTAATAATCTTAAAGTAATAATTTGTAAATATACCTACTCGTAACACCAATATTCTATTCATATTTCCATTTGTCTAGTATTTCTTGTTTGAGTTATTTCTTTAAAAATTATTTTGAGTGTTGTTAAAAGGTCTATAGAGATGTGCCTATTACTTCTGTAGTTCATTTTGCAAGAAAATCTGATATTTTAGTTCCATAAACACCAGCATGTACTTTTCCGCAAGCAAACATAAACGTCTTCTCTGATTTCTGTAGGTATTTGGGTACTGATATTATATGATAGTTTCATGAGTCAAATTGTTTAAACGTTTGGACACCAGAAAGGCAACAAATTTATAATAAAAACTGTAAGAAAACACAAAACGTCCGGTATCAATTTAGTTATGTCGGTCTATTTCTTTTAGATATATAAAACGTTTTAGACATTTTTTTTTTCGTGTCTAAGCTAATTATTTTTTGAACATGCTTTTAAACATATGGAGATACATTTAATTGAAAGGATTATACTTAAAAATGTAAAATAACACGTATTTTGCATCTTTATAGAACATTTCAAAATAGCACTGCAAGAATACATCATACAATAATAAAATAAATAAATTTTGAAAAAATAGAAAGTTTTAACCCAAAGTATTTTGGACTCTATCCTTCATCAAAGTTGTCACTATGTCTCAAGGCAACCATCTCTTTAAAGAAAGATCATAAATATAATAAAATATTCAATATCGTATTTCAAATGAATGAGAGTGAACTGAATTTTAATAGGTATCAGAGGAACATGGGCTGTTTAAAAATAATAATGAAATAAAAATGTATCTCATTGAACACATTTTCCTCTCTGATTATAGACTAAAAACTTCATTTATGGCGTACTAAATGTTATTAATAATAATCTTCTTATATATACATTTTTACACTGGTTTTCAATAAACTTTATTTGTAGAAATTACATCTTTCAAGTTTATTATTAATTCTCAACTGTTAGTATTTTTATTTAACAACATCCGAAGCATTTTCAGAAATATATAAATTTGCTACACAAAACTAATACGATAATAAATAAAATTTTAAAACATAGAATGTTTTAATTAAAAGTATTTTGGACACTATCCTTCTTCAGATTTGTCACTTATTCTCAAAGCAACAATCTCTCTAAGGATAAATAATAAATATAATAAAATATTCAATGACGTATTTAAGGGCGTCCGGGGTAAAAAAATTATCAAAAAATGCATTTTTTTTTTTATATTGGCTTAAAAAAAATACTAAGTTTTCAGCGTTACATACCGCAAACTGCATGCTTTTATCTTCATTAGTCCAGAGATATAACACCTTTTGCCTTGAGAAGCGATGCATCAGCTACACTGTGACGAGAACTTTAACTTCATTTATCTCAGAATGAATTTTTTCAAGATTTGTCAGATTTAAAAAAATATATTTAATGTTCCTTGCAAGATATATGCATGAAATTTTCAACAGAGATTTTATGCTATATTTTCAACAAATTGTCTTCAGGATTTGTAATTGCGAGCGATAATTATGAAAATATGCTAATTAATGCAAAACTCACTCATAAAAAAACTTCATTATTTTACTTAAATTTTTTTTATAAAATTCATAATATATATTTTAAGAAATCCTGAAGAAAAATAAAAATGATACATTTTCTAAACACAAGAGTGTTAAAATTTTGTAAATCGAGTAAGTACTTCCAGAGTTATATCAAAAATTAAATATACTTAAAATTAAAAATTTTGAATTTTTGTAAAAAAAAAAAAAAAAAAAAAAAAAAAAAAAAAAACTTAAAGTTTTTAATTTTTTTTTTACATGCAACATTATTATTATATTAAAACATATCCCAGAAAAAAAATTGAGATGAGTTTTAATAGGTGTCAGAGGTATTTGGGCTGTTTAATTAAAAAAAATAAAGGAAATAAAATAAAAATATCTCATTGAACACAATTACCTCTCTGATTGAAGACTAAAAACTTCATTTATGGCGTACTAAATGTTATTAATCATAATCATCTTTTACATACATTTTTACACTGATTTTCAATAAACTTTATTTGTAGAAATTACATCTTTCATATTATTCTACAAAATTTTCAAGTTTATTATTCATTCTTAACTGTTAGTATTTTTATCTATTTAAAAACATCCGAAGCATTTTCAGAAATATATAATTTTCCTACACAAAAATAATACAATTATAAAAAGTCCTTCCGGCCAGTGCCGGGAGGAAGAGGTAGCTTTCAAATTCCTTATTTTAAAAATGCCAACTTATATTATTCAAACACAAGAAGCTCAATTTAGTGAAAACCGAATATAGGAGATTCAATACTAATTTTTATCAATACTAAATCATTATGAATGAGAATTTCGCGAAATTAGTCAGCTTTATCCAAGCTGCTTTTATTTAAAGTAACTTAGATTTGGCTGAGATGTTGATGTATACTATCCCCATGCCTTCTTACATGGAAATAGGCGAATACGTGTGTTATCGCGTGACAAATACAAGATCGTTTCAAAATGTTAGCCATACTAGAAATTCAAAGTGCTATAATCCAACCATTTTTTAAGATATAAACAAAAGAACAAATTTTCAGAAATAAAATCTGCTCCGGAATCTTTGTATCAACGCCAAACACATAAAAAAATCTTTTTCATTTTCCAATTTTTTAATACCTCATTTTAAATTTTAAATTTAATTTTTTTTAAATGGCAACCCTTTTGAAACAAGATGGCGAATGAAGCTGGCCAACGAACTCGGTCGAGACATTGGTATGTACTATGTACAGACCAAGTAACATCCAAATCGGTTCATAAATACGCTTGTTATCGCGTGACAAAAATCAGGTCGTTTTAAAATGTCAGCCAGAATAGAAATTCAAAATGATATAACTCAGCCATTTTTTTAGATATGGACGAAACAGAAACTGTTCCGTAATCTTTGTATTAAGGTCAAACACATACGAAAAAAAATCTTTTTCATTTTCCAATTTTTTGGTATCTCATTTTAAATTTTAATTTTTTTTAATTTTTTTAAATGGCCGCCATTTTGAAACAAGATGGCGGATGAAGCTGGCCAACGAACTCGGTCGAGATATTTGTATGTACTATGTACACACCAAGGTACATCTAAATCGATTCATAAATACGCCTGTTATCACGTGACAAATATCAGGACGTTTCAAAATATCAGCCACGCTAGTAATTCAAAATGCTATAACTCAGCCATTTTTTAAGATATAGACGAAACAAGAACTGCTCCCGAATCTTTGTATCAAGGTCAAATACATAAGAAAAAAGTATTTTATCAATTTTCAATTTTTTGGTATCTCATTTTAAATTTTAATTTTTTTAAATTTTTTTAAATGGCCGCCATTTTGAAACAAGATGGCGGATGAAGCTGGCCAACGAACTCGGTCGAGACATTGGTATGTGCTATGTACAAACGAAGTTACATCCAAATCGGTTCATAAATACGTATTTTATTGCGTGACAAAATTCAGGACGTTTCAAAATGTCAGCCACGCTAGAAATTCAAAATGCTATAACTCAGCCATTTTTTAAGATATAGACGAAACAAATACTGCTCCGGAATCTTTGTATAAAGGTCAAATACATAAGAAAAAAATATTTTTCCATTTTCAAATCTTTGGTACCACATTTCAAATTTAAATTTTTTTAAAAAATTTTAAATGGCCGCCATTTTGGAACAAAATGGCGGATGAAGCTGGCCAACGAACTCGGTCGAGACATTGGTATGTACTATGTACATACCGAATTACATCCAAATCGGTTCATAAATTCGAGAGTTGCAGTATGACAAATGTCAGATATATATATATATATATGGATATATATATATATATATATATATATATATATATATATATATATATATATATATATATATATATATCAACTTTTGAACGGAGGGTGGTTTCGGGGTCTGGGGGTCATGATCGATGAAAATATACCAAAATTTTTTGAAATCGCTCTCCTCCGAACGGCTGCAATAGGTAGCTTTTTGTAATGAAAGCTACCTAATAAATTTTCAAAACGTCGAATGTTTTAATTCAAAGTATTTTGGACAATATCCTTCATCAAAGTTGTCTCTTATTCTCAAAGCAACCATCTCTTTAAGGAAAAATCATAAATACAACAAAATATTCAATGAGGTATTTAAAATGAATGAGAGTAAGATGAATTTTAATAGGTATCAGAGGAATTTGGGCTGTATATAAAAAAAAATTAAAGGAAATGAAATAAAAAATTATCTCATTGAACACAGTTAATTCTCTGATTCAAGACTATAAACTTCATTTAAAGCATACCAAATATAATTAATAATAATCTTCTTTTATATACATTTTTACACTGATTTTCAATAAACTTTATTTGTAGAAATTACATCTTTCATATTATTCTACAAAATTTTCAAGTTTATTATTCATTCTTAACTGTTAGTATTTTTATCTATTTGAAAACATCCGAAGCATTTTCAGAAATATATAATTTTCCTACACAAAAATAATACAATTATAAATAAATTTTCAAAACGTCGAATGTTTTAATTCAAAGTATTTTGGACAATATTCTTCATCAAAGTTGTCTCTTATTCTCAAAGCAACCATCTCTTTCAGGAAAAATCATAAATACAATAAAATATTCAATGAGATATTTAAAATGAATGAGAGTGAGATGAATTTTAATAGGTATCAGAGGAATTTGGGCTGTATATAAAAAAAATTAAAGGAAATGAAATAAAAAATTATCTCATTGAACACAGTTAATTATCTGATTCAAGACTATATACTTCATTTAAAGCATACCAAATATAATTAATAATAATCTTCTTTTATATACATTTTTACACTGATTTCCAATAAACTTTATTTATAGAAATTACATCTTTCATATTATTCTACAAATCTTTCAAGTTTATTATTCATTCTTAACTGTTAGTATTTTTATTTCTTTAAAAACATCCGAAGCATTTTCAGAAATTTATAAATTTCCTACGCAAAATAATACGATAATAAATAAATTTTCAAAATATAGAATGTTTTAATTCAGAGTATTTTGGACAATCAAAGTTGTCTCTTATTCTCAAAGCAACCATCTCTTTAAGGAAAAATCATAAATATAATAAAATATTCAATGAGGTATTTAAAATGAATGAGAGAGAGATGGATTTTAATAGGTATCAGAGGAATTTGGGCTGTATGTAAAAAAAAAAGGTTAAAGGAAATGAAATAAAAAATTATCACATTGAACACAGTTACTTCTCTGATTCAAGACTAAAAAACTTCATTTAAAGAGCACTAAATATTAATAATAATAATCTTCTTTTATATACATTTTTACTTTGATTTCCAATAAACTTTATTTGTAGAAATTACATCTTTCATATTATTCTACAAATCTTTCAAGTTTATTATTCATTCCCGACTGTTAGTATTTTTATTTATTTAAAAAACATCCGAAGCATTTTCAGAAATATATAAATTTGCTACACAAACATAATACGGTAATGCCTTAAAAAGTGAATAATTTATTTTCATTCATTAGAATAGATTATTTTTTAGGGCATTCCTGTTGTTCTATTCAACACGACGGAAATTTTTGAAAATATCAAATAACCATTCGCTTTAGGAAATGTTTTCGGAAATTCATATTTTCAGCTTCATATATTTCCTTTTTTTTAGCCTTTTCTACGCTTTTCCGAACTTTTACTTGTCAAATTCAATTTCTTTATCCTTTTTGCCTGCATTATTTTGTATTTCTGTTTATTTATCAGGTTTTATCAGCCCAGTTACAATTTCTTTGTCACGAAAATATATTTATTTATATTTTTTTTGCAGTTATTTTTTCATCAGACTATATTTTGAAAGTCTAGACAGAGAGTAGGAGGTTGGACAAATACATTCGATGTCTGTATCATTTCTATTTGTTCTTTTCAATTTTATTGAAAATTGAAATTATTCATAATATATTGCGACGAGGGACGTTTCGAAACTAAGTCATTTTTAAAAAAATAGAATATGATACACCGGGTGAAACAAGCCATCGCTGTAAGAATCCACACCCGTTGCTGGTTCAACGACTGAAGGAGCGCCAGCGGAGGAGAAATGACACATGCGCAAGCGTAGAAGAAGAGAAAGTAGCAGCAGACCGTCGTGCCCGAGATTATTTGAACACAATCCACGATGTCAGACAAAAGAATGACAATTCAGTCACCAATCGAAGTGCGTGCTGTTGCTGTTATCCGGTATGAATCGCCACGTGTAAGTAATGTGTCCGTCATCCATGTACAGACCGCCTACAGACCGTCTATGGTGATGAGATCATATCCGTTAAATGGTTGGTCGCTGGTGTTGCATATTATGTGAAGGAAGGCAGAGTGTGTAGGATGAAGGTCGAAGTGGGTGTCCCTCCAAATCCACGAATGAAAACAACATTGCTAGAGTACAGGATATGGTGTTAGCGGACAGGCACATACTGGTGCTAGACGTGGTGTCCACACTATATATTGGTCGTGGTTAACCCATCACATGCTCCATGATGTATTGGGTTACCGAAAAGTGTGTGCAAGATGGTGCCAACAAACCTGAATCTGGTTCACAAGAGTGCAAGTATGGGAATCAGCCTCGATCACTCGATGCTGTATGCGCGAGACGGAAATGCATTTCTGGTCAGAATCTACACTGGCGATGAGACATGCGGGCACCCTTTTACCACAGAAAGCAAGATCGCCTCAATCACTTGGAATTATCCCATTTCACCAGTGTGGAAAAAGTAAAAGGGTCACCCTCCGCAGAGAGGTTATGGTCACAGTGTTCTGGGACGCGAAAGGTATAATTCTCCTTGATTTATTCCATCAAGGAACCATCATTGTGGCACGCTGCTGCGACAACCTCACCAAACTCAGGTCTACCATTTGACGAAACAGACTAAGGCTTTTGAGTGTGTTGTGCTCATGGACGAGAACACGAAACCACACTCAGCAAGGCTCATATAAGATCAAATCCGTCGCTTTGGATGGGAGAGATTGGATTACTCGGCCTACGGCCTAAACGCATAGTAATGCGTTTAGTTATTTTTTTCAGTTTTTGTCTTTTTAAGCAAAACTAATTAAGCATTTTATTCAAAATCTACTGTTACGCTTTTTTTTGTATTTAAAATTATTCAAAAGCATTTACATTCATTGTTCGCCACATTGTTCGCCACCATTGTTCGTTGTAATGAAAGCTACCTAATAAATTTTCAAAACGTCGAATGTTTTAATTCAAAGTATTTTGGACAATATCCTTCATCAAAGTTGTCTCTTATTCTCAAAGCAACCATCTCTTTAAGGAAAAATCATAAATACAACAAAATATTCAATGAGGTATTTAAAATGAATGAGAGTGAGATGAATTTTAATAGGTATCAGAGGAATTTGGGCTGTATATAAAAAAAAATTAAAGGAAATGAAATAAAAAATTATCTCATTGAACACAGTTAATTCTCTGATTCAAGACTATAAACTTCATTTAAAGCATACCAAATATAATTAATAATAATCTTCTTTTATATACATTTTTACACTGATTTTCAATAAACTTTATTTGTAGAAATTACATCTTTCATATTATTCTACAAAATTTTCAAGTTTATTATTCATTCTTAACTGTTATTTTTACTTGTTAATAACTTAACAAGTTTTCCCATACACCGTACGTGAAAGAAGAGTTTGCTTCTTCAGTTACTAAAATCTTTAGACACAACTAATTTTAAACTGCAATATTCCCTATATTTAATGACAGCCATATTACGATTATATACGACAAATAAGTTAGTACGTTCAAAGTAGTGTATGGTCCCTATTTTTAGTTTATTGTGTCAAAAAAGCAAAACAAAATCCTCCTATGGGCTTTTGACAGAGATGATTTTTTACAATATTTAGCTGCTCATAGTCAACATCATAAAAAACTATAAAAAATGTCAAATTACTATTCCTTTTGGAAACGTTTTCTGCAAGTAGCATTTTCAGATCTTTTCAGTGTACTGTATTAAAAAGACAAATGTTTCTATATCTACGAAATTAAAATATATCTACGAATAAAAATATACAATAATCTCTTTTAATTTACCAAAGAAAATCTATTTTTTATTTTTAGAAAATTTAGTAATTATTTATTAATTATTTTTTCAATTTACTACATACGTTAGATATAGCAATGATGTTTTAACAAGGACATATTCTTTTACATTTGTTAAGCAATAGCTAATCTTATTGAATACTTCCCTTCTTACTTTAAACATCACGGTAAACTTTAAAAATATCAAATAACCTATCCCTTTAGGAAACATTTTCTGCAAACAGTATTTTCAGCTGTTTGGAGTATTGACTTCATATTTCTCTCTCTCTCTATGTCTTTTTTTTTTTAGATTTCCTATGCTATTCCGAAATTTTACTTGTCAAATTCAATTCCTAAATCCGTTTTGCTAACATTATTCTGTTTCTCTCTCTGTTGAATGCTACTTTATCAGTCAGTTTACTGTTTCATTTTATACGAAATAGAGTTTATTATGTTTCTTTCCAGTTTCCTCTTTATCATATAACTCTTTTGAACGACTACAGAGAGATAATGATGTTGAAATATTATATTCATGATCTATTCCATATTGAATTATACTTTTTAATTGTTTTAATTCAAAATCTCTTCAATATTAAAAAATTAGGTATTATATTAAAAACTTTTTAGCACGTCTTAAAATATTATTTTAGACGTTTAGACACAGTTAGACACAGTTAGACACAGGTTTTGAAAGCATCATTGTAATGGTTTGAAGTATTGGCATATCTAATTTTCTCTTAATGTTTTAAGGATTCTTTTTCCCCAAAATTCTTTTATATTATTTACCTGTTTAAAAATATCCAAACGACTTAAATAAATATTTGTAATTTAGTATACAAGAAAACTTAATAGATATTTTAAATAGTAAATCGAATATTTTCTTTTTTTAAGCAATGGATAATCTTTCTGAATATTTCCATTTTGCTATTCAAAAATACGGAAAACTTTGAAAATATAAAATAACCTTTCTCTTTAGGAAACATTTTCTGCAAATAGTATTTTCAGTATCTTTAAGTATTGAGTTCACATGTTTCTCTTTTTAGCCTTTTACATACTTTTTCAAAATTTTACTTGTCAAATTCAATTTCTTTATCCCTTTTTTAAACATTATTCTGTTTTTCTGTCTATTGAATGATATTTTATCACTCACTTTACTGCATTTTTTATACGAAAATAAATTTATTTGTGTTAGTTTCGAGTTTTTCTCTTTATCAGTCTTAAAGTCTACAGTAAGGAAAAAAAATAGATATTGAATTCGAGATCTATTTTATTTAGTTTTTTTTTTCTATGCTTTAGTTCCTAATATTTTGATAGTTGAATGTTCATTGTAAATCTTTGAAAAATACTGTACCATCGAAACGCCTTTCGGTGGTAATAATTTTAAAAATGCTTTTCGTGTACCCAACCTCACAATTATTTTTTGCATTATTTACAGCGAGCATTAACAGTTTTTCGACCATCACTTAAGTAGTAGTTATACATTTTATTAAAATTAGTTTGCATAATTTTTCTCCAATTTTATATGTTATATATTTCTTTTCAGTAAGAACAATTCCCTCCTTATTAACATTTTCCACAATGGTTGAAAGGTGTTTATGAATGTGGTTTGTCTGTCTGCCCCTCTGTATGGAGACAAAATTAGGCATATTCAGCGAGAAAGTGTGCCGTGCTATTTTAAAATGCGCCGCGCTATTATTAAAATATGCCAAGCCATTTTTTAAATGTGCCGTGCTTTTTTTTTTCAGGTGTGTCGTGCTGTTAGGTATTTTCCGTAAGAAATACTACCTATTACATTCACCCCTACGTTGGGATTTATGAAAAAGTTTTGCAGATCTACGCCGATCACGACCCCTGAAACCCAAATACACCCCAGTTAAAAACTCTCTCTCTCTCTCTCTCTCTCTCTCTCCCCAGTTAAAAACTCTCTCTCTCTCTATATATATATATATACGTATATGTAACTATTTTATGTACGCGATAACTTCCATAATTATGCACAAATCTCTTCCAAACTGATAGATAAAAACAAGGGAGAGAAAATCTCGGTCAAGTTCGTTAATGGGCAAAATCGAACCAAGGGGGTGGGTATAGGGAAAGGAATTTCGGAAAACTTAAAAAACGTCATAACTTCTTAATTATAATGCATATTAAATCAGTTTAAAGCTATTATTATTTCTAGGAAAAGGGCCAAATATTTATGTACGGCAGATTTTTGATAGCATTAAAAATGGGTTCACGGGTGAAAAAAATGAGAAAGAAAAATTATAACTTCGTCAATTCACAAGATATGAAATCCACATATTTTTTCTATAAATCTTTTTATTATCTACAACTTTTATACTGGCATGTTTTTGATAGGACCAACTCTTGCAACAACAACAAAAGAAAAAAAAAGGAGGGGGAGGGGAGTTGAAGAAGAAAAAATGCATAACTTCGTCAATTCACAAGATATAAAATCTGCTTTAATTTATTATAAATCTTCTTAATATTATCTACATCTTTTAAATTGACAAGTTTTTTATATGACCAACTCTTACAACAAAAACAAATACAAAAAAAATATGGGTTCAAGAAAAAAAATAGCATATTAACATGATTCAAACCAGCTCTTACAGAAAAATTAAACTAAAAACGCGTCAAGATCGGACAGACAAAATTGTTAAACTGGGTTTATCTTTGATATAGATTTAGTTTTTGATGGTTGAATTAGTACTTAACTTAAAAATCTACCTGCGGCTGTGTGCCGCGTCGGCAGTGATTTTTTTTTTAATTCGTTAACGATTTCCTGAGACCGCTGCACTGTTTTTCCAAAGGATGGGTTATTCTGTTCCAAACTTTTCTCGAATGTATGGCATTCAACTCAGAAAAATTAAAAAAATTGTACACTAGTCCGAAAATTCGCACATAAAAGAGGACCATATTTTTTCTCAACAAAAACACTCATAATGGATATCAATCTCGAATAATCGTATTTCTGAAAGTATTTACACCACTTCTCATCCTCACCTGCAGTGGCGCTATTTCAAGAGGGTTTTTTTCTTGGGGATGTGGGTGGGAGTGTGTGCGCAAAGTTTTCGTCGAGGAATAGTTTAAAAAAGCGTGCAGCTATGCACGACTCGCACAAGAAATAGGAAAATACCACAATAAAATGTTGAGGATTTTTTCTCCTTTAATTCTTTCACAATTGATTGATACTTCCGCGATTTTTTTTTCCAGGATTGTTACTATTGTTTATTTGTTTATTTTTCGGAATTTTGCGAAATGAATTGTCTGTTTTTTTTTTTTTTCAAACGATGCACAATGTGACGTTTTGCTGATCTAGGTAAACAGAATTCATTTTACCAGTTACCTCTGAATTTGATGGAATCGCGCATACTGGTTGCTGAATGTCTGTATTTTCAAGATCCGTATGAGTTTTATCAAAAAAATCCGAGGTGTCGATAAATTAGGACCGTGAAGAAGACATTTGCTCAGTTGGTTTGAGAGGGTTTCAAAAGCTGTTGTAGCTTCCTCTAAGTTTGTAAGCACGTCGTGGCTATTATGTTTCCTTTGAATGCACGAGTTTGCTGAACATACCTCACAGGATTGTCAAGGTCAGAGTTAACCCATTTTTCTTTAAATATTGGCGATATTAAAGCCGCTCAACCACTTTTTTCAAAGGTTGTAATTCTGGATGATCCTTGATGTTGTTTACAAATTTCAGCTTGACTTTTAACATATATTTTTGCATTATTCTGCAATAAGTATTATTTTAAAACAAAATGCCATCTTTAAAGTATTTGAAACTGAAGAAAACTACTTTCAAGTTAATTTTTAGCCAATTTCAATAATCTGATTGATCTGAAACTTTGCTCAGGATATGTAGTTCTGACGACAATTCGATGTTATTATAATTTATGAAACGTAGCAGTGAAGCTTTTTTTACAGGGCCACATAAAAGACTTGTTGAAATCTTGCAAGACAATTTTAAACCACTTTCAATTATCTGATACAGCTGGTCTGTATTTAGCTATATGTGTTTTTTGATAATAATATTAAATTTTAATTTGACGAATGTGTAAATTGTGCATTTTTTACATGGCTACACAAAAGATCGCAGAAAGATTGTGACAAAAAAGCAGTAATTTTATCAAACATTTCACATTATTTATATTTCAATTTTAATTAAATTTCAACAAAATTACTATAGGTTATTGAGATACACAATGGCATTTTTTAAATTGAAAAGTAAGTGCATAGAAGTTGTATTCAATTTACAGGGACACATAAAAAATTCGGATAAATTACCATCTATACGCAGAAATTTTATTTCAAATTGATTAACATTTATAAAGGTTATTTATTCACACAAAAGCCTTTTTTCAACCGAAAATAATTTAGATAGCATTTACATGTTTTGGTAACACAAAACATTAAATTTTTTTAAATACGATTTTATTTTTAAATTATTACTTTTCAGGATGACTACACAAATTTCTAGAGCAAATCTGTGTAGACAAAAATAAAATAAGAAATGAATTTTAACTTACATTCATGGATTAAATTGTTTTTTACTTAATAGTAAAATAAGCATGTTTAACGAATTCTTTGTAATTCATTATATTTTTATTTTTAAACATTAATGTTAAATAAACCAATTATTTTTCACTATTTGAGCATTTAACTAGGGATACATTCAGAAAGTCGGCAAAAACTAATTAAACTTCAACGAAATAATTTTGTCCACCTAGATCGTAAAAACGTCCCACTGTGCGATATTCGAAAAATACTGGGAATTTCGCCAATGATCGCAGGCACAAAAACCGATGTTCTACAATTGGTTCCTGGAAAAAAAAATCGATAATCGGTTTCACCAAAAAATTGCTAATTTCGTGAAATGGTTGTGCATAAAATCACAAATTTTGTCAATATGTTACCTTAAAAAGTCATGAATTTCGATAAAAGACAAAGGGAAAATGATGCTAATTTCGTAAAAAAAAAAAAAAAAAAAAAAAAAAAAATCGAAATCAAGTAGAATATTTTGTCAGTTGGTCAAGGAAAAGGGTTGCGAGTTTTGTCAAAAGTCGCGAAAAATTATATATTTCGTAAATATATCTCAAAAAATAATAAAATAAAATATAATAAAATTTGCGAATTTCATCAAAGGAACGCGCGAAAAAACGCAAATTTCGTCAAACGATCGAGGGAAAAAATCGTAAATTTCGTGATACGAATTACATAGGGTCAAATAAGCCAAATTTTCCAAGACTAGGGGTTTCATTCTGTCTTTTTTTTTTCCATAAGAACTTTTGTGATAATTTTGGTTTTAATTTATAATTATCCTTGAATTGAATAAAAATACTTAAAATTTGAGTCCTTCTTCGTATCGCGTAACTACGTTTTTATCGAGTTTAATTTTTTTTTTTAGGGGAGTGGAGTTAAATGCGTCTTTGCAGTATTTTAAGAGATTTTGGAATATTGTTGAGATGAGCCTGGTAACCAAAATTATCTTTTAGCCTTACTTATGCTGTTTTTTGTTGTTGTTGTTGTTGTTTTTGTCTCCATGCTCTTTTTTTCTCCTCCGTGCCATTTTTCCCCGCCGTGCTGCGCTTTTTTTCAAGAACAATCTCTAGTATATCTGTATTTCTGTTGTGCTGCCTGGCACTAACTCGCGTAAATATACTCGTATTATATTAAAATTTTAATATATTAATGATGATCACTAGAAAATATTTGCTACTGATAATGAAGTGTGTGGCATATATTGTTCGTTTACAGGAACACGCACAAAATAATTGAGTTTTATCATGAAAATCGTTTGTGGTACATTTTATTTCAAGCGCTTATTTAGATATATCCTTTCATTGTATGAAAAAATTAAGTTTCTTAATGATATTTTGTTATTGTTTGAAAGCGTTTCCTAATCTGTGTTTGATGCATGATTTTTTTTTTTTATGTTTAGCTTTCATATTAGGGAAAATAAATTAAAACTGGTGTGGAGGAATAAGAACAAAACCCTTCTTAAAACGCCATAATTGTTTTTTTTTTTTTTTTTTTTTTTTTTTTTTTTTTTTTTTTTTTTTTTAATGCGCTAGGCTTTTCTGAAGATTTGAGTCTTTCTTCGACAGGCGCAAAGAAGACGTGCTTCTACTATGAAAGCAGCAGCAAGACTATTTTAAATGCACTAGGCCTTTCGAAAGATCTGAGTCTTTCTTCGTCAGGCGCAAAGAAGACGTGCTTCTACTATGAAAGCAGAAGCAAGACGTCTTGGTCTTCTTTGCACCTGACGAAGAAAGACTCAGATATTTCGAAAGGCCTAGCGCATTAAAAAAAATATGGTGTTTTAAGAAGAATTTTTGTTCTTTTTCATATTAAGCTTGCGAGATATTGCATCGACTATAAATCTAACCAGCATGAGTGTCTTAATCTTTATATGTCTAATATAATTAACAGTTTTATTAGTTTTAAAATATCTTCCGATTAAGTTAGATATTTATTTTTTTAACATATTTTTCTCGAAATAATATAATCTATACTCACGTTGTTATTATTATTATTATTATTACTGCATTTCCGTACAGAATAAAAAGTATTCTATTTCACAGAAAGCATTATTAGTCTACATTGCAGAATATACTTCCAACAAAATAAACTTTGTACCAATTTGACTTTCTTCGTCGCATGTTAAGTATCTAAAATAATAGCTCCAGGTTTTTAGGTAAGTGTATTTCCTCTTTGTACTCTCCAAACAACAATTGAAATAACAATTTGTTACTCCAATTCTAGTTTAAATATTGTTTTAAAGATAAAATTTTCTTTCAAATTTTATAAAAAGTTACTCAAAAATGTATACCTTCTCAACGAATTTATCTATAAAACTACCACTGCTGAAGACAAATGTATTTTTCATTTATTGAATGTGAACTCTGTTACAATAGTTGTACGCCACTTAAAGAAGCGATTTTAAACTGTAAATTGAATTTGTTCTTCCTCAAGAAAATGCTACAGACATTAAGTGTTTATTTAACCCCTTGAAGGGCTGTGATGCCGCTATGGCATAACATAAATTTAATCCCTAATTGGCACTTGATTTTTTTAATGAAAATATCACTTTTATTAAGTACGCGAGTTTATACTTTAACTTGTTTAAAATGAATTTTCTTGTAAATATAGGTGTTATTCAATTATTTCAACATTTTACGAATACAAGTACCTTGACCCTGAAAGGGTTATACGTTACAGTAACAGTTATTTATTAAAAAGTCCTTCCGGGCAGTGCCGGGAAGAAGAGGTAGCTTTCATATTCCTTATTTTAAAAAAGCCAACTTATATCATTCAAACACACGAAGCTCAATTTAGTGGAAACCGAAGATAGGAGATTCAATACTAATTTTTATCAATATAATGAATGAGAATTTCGCGAAATTAGTCAGCTTTATCCAAGCTGATTTTCTTTAAAGTAACTTATATTTGGCTGCCAAATTCGGCGATTTCTTAAAGCTCCTGCCATTTTAAGATAACATGGTGGATGAGGCTAACCAGTGAACTTGGTCGAGACCTTAGTAATTGCTGTGCGCATGCTCACTCACATCGGAATCGGTTATTATATACGAGTGCTGTTGCAAGCAAAAAATCAGATTTTTCAAAATGTCACCCACAATAGAAATTGAAACTACTATATCTGAGCCATTTTTTAAGGTAAAGACAAACAAAAAATGCTCCTGAATCCTTATATCAAGGTCAAATACTTAAGAAAGAAACCTTTTTTCAATTTCTAATTTTTTTGCACCTCACTTTAAATATATATATATTTTTTAATTTAATGTCCGCCATTTTGAAACAAGATGGCTGGTGAATATGACAAGCGAACTTGGTCGAGGTATTGATGTATACTATCCACATGCCTTCTTACATCGAAATAGGCGAATACGTGTGTTATCGCGTGAAAATACAAGTTCGTTTCAAAATGTTAGACATGCTAGAAATTCAAAGAGCTATAACTCAACCATTTTTTAAGATATAAAAAAAAGAACAAATTTTCAGACACAAAAACTGCTCCGGAATCTTTGTATCAAGGCCAAACACATAAAAAAATCTTTTTCATTTTTCAATTTTTTAATACCTCATTTTAAATTTTAAATTTTATTTATTTTTTAAATGGCAACCCTTTTGAAACAAGATGGCGAATGAAGCTGGCCAACGAACTCGGTCGAGACATTGGTATGTACTATGTACAGACCAAGTTACATGTAAATCGTTCATAAATACGCCTGTTATCGCGTGACAAAAATCAGGTCGTTTTAAAATGTCAGCCACAATAGAAATTCAAAATGCTATTACTCAGCCATGTTTTTAGATATAGACAAAACAAAAACTGTTCCGGAATCTTTGTATTAAGGTCAAACACATATGAAAAAAATCTTTTTCATTTTCCAATTTTTTGGTATCCCATTTTAATTTTTTTTATTTTTTAAATTCTTTTAAATGGCCGCCAGTTTGAAACAAGATGGCGGATGAAGCTGGCCAACGAACTCGGTCGAGATATTTGTATGTACAATGTACACACCAAGGTACATCTAAATCGGTTCATAAACACGAGTGTTATTACGTGACAAAAATCAGGAGGTTTCAAAATGTCAGCCACGCTAGAAATTCAAAATGCTATAACTCAGCCATTTCTTAAGATATAGACGAAACAAAAACTGCTCCCGAATCTTTTTATCAAGGTCAAACACATAAGAAGAAAATATTTTTTCAATTTTCAATTTTTTGGTACCACATTTCAAATTTCAAATTTAAAAAAAAAATTTAAATGGTCGCCATTTTGAAACAAAACGGCGGATGAAGCTGGTCAACGAACTCGGTCGAGACATTGGTATGTACTATGTACACACTGAATTACATCGAAAACGGTTCATAATTACGAGAGTTACAGTGTGACATAGGTCAGATATATATATATATATATATATATATATATATATATATATATATATATATATATATATATATATATATATATATATATATATATATATAATTTTGAACGGAGGGTGGTTTCGGGGTCTGGGGGTCATGATCGATGAAAATATACCAAAATTTTTTGAAATCGCTTTCCTCCGAACGGCTGCAATAGGTAGCTTTTTGTAATGAAAGCTACTTAAAAATGTATCTTTAAAAAAGGCGAAAAATTTCCGGAAGGCTCGTGTAAATTAGATGTAAGCCTAATGATTTGTTTATCTTTATTATAACATACTTTATAGATCACAACTAATTTTCATAAAGGAACAATTTAAAATTTTTTTACTATCTATGTGTCTTTAAACTTATCAGACCACCGGAGTTACCCGATCCCGAGATAATAACATTAAATATACCTCAAATAAAGGTTGAAGTCAGACTTTTTTTCTCGGCATGGAATAGGTGCTGGAGGCCAAACTGACTTCTGGAAGGTACACCCTTGAGTTTGTATCGCGATATATTTTTAACGAAAATCTATGAAAACTTTTTTTTTCGTTTAAGACAAGTTTTCGTTATACAGGGCTCCCATTGAAAGATATTTTTGATAAAGAGGTGTTATATAAAAGTTCTTTAAAACACAATTTTCATGTCAGATATTTAAAAATATAGCAGTCTAGGAAAAATCTAATATTAAAAGAGATCATTCAAAATTTATTTCAAATTACTATTCTAACTTTTCCCATTTACTTTCTTCTTCCATTTACTATTCAACCCTTTTTCTAACCTAACTATTTTTATTTAAGTAAGAATTGATAAGAGAATGTGTTCTTATCGGAATTTCTCTTTTTCCAAAGCACATTAGAATTATCTAAATTATATTCTTTTGTAGTATATTTTACTCGGTAATTTCTTCGATCATTCAGTGAAGTCAAAATGGATTTTTCTCTTTCAAGCAAATGTCCACATAAGGCCTATAATGTATTTCTGGACCTTAGCCAAAAGTTTAAATGTGATAGAAAATTCAGAAATATTGCTGCAAATGATGACGAGAAAAAAGTTTATAAATTATGGGAAAATGCGTTCTAGTTTAAAACTATTCTTGATAAAGTGTTGAAAGACGTATGGTATGCAAAATATCTAATTAGTATTTTGGTGGCGAATATTTCTTAATATATGTATATCATATTTAGCATCGTATTCGTGTTAGGAAAATAAATATAACTAAAAATATAACTCCAACATACAGATACGTCATAAGGTCTAACGAAATGTGCTTGAGTTGGAAATTATTCTTGATAAACAGTAGTAAAATGTGTTTAAATTGGAAATTATTCTTGATAAACAGAAGTAAAAATGTTATAGATGGTGGAATATTTCTTTAAGATTATGAAGAAACATTCGTTCAAACTTTATATATAAGAGAAGTATGAAAGCGAAAAGTTTGAATATTCTATGAAATAAATATAACTACAGATAAAGGCAACATAAACAATGTCATAAAATAAATTTAAATTCTAAATATATATCCAATGAACTGAAAAGAATATTCTGATAATGGACGGAACATATATATATTATTTTAAAGTAGTGATGAAATATATATAATTTTATAAAAATATATTTTTCTTTTGATATATGGGGTGATTATAATTAAAGTTTTACTTTCAAAATGCTGTAAAAACTAGCCATTGGTCAGGATGCCATGATATTTCATGTGAGTCTACGTGAAGCAATGGAAGTTTGTTTTTCAAAAGACAACAAATGTACAAAATTTGACCCATTAATGGCACTCTACTCATCATAAGATGCTAGTAAAAAGACGTGAACTGCACATTGCACATTACGCTTGTGATACAAAGGCGGGAGGGGGACATACGCTAATGTCAGACCACGAACGTTTTTTGAACGCATTTTCGCTTTTACAGCCTCACTACACATTCGCTAGCATGTGATGGGAGGCTGTAAAAGCGAAAAAAGCTTTCAAACAAGTGGGTAAGTGTGATCACAGATCGTACAGAGGGTTTTGTTTAATATTCCTTTCAAAACACTTTATCCTTTTGAAAAATCTGTTAGTTCCACATTTCGCAACAAGGGGCGCACTCTATTCTAAACAAACATTTATCCGAACGAAACTCCGTTTTACATACTATCCATAGATATATTAGTCGAGGGGATTGGACCATAGCACCCGAGATAAGTAGGCGCCCCTGGCGCAAAAAAGTGGAACTAAAATATGTAAGGCTATGGTGCATAATATGAAAGGATGGTCGGCAAAAATTGGAAAAGTGCTCCCCAGGTGAAAAGGGTGGAGGTCAGGAAAATTGCTTAAAATATACAAGTTAGAGCACGAAGGAGTAAATAATATAAAACTTTTTGAAAATTTTATGATTTGCCGAGTGGTCTGGGGTATTCAGCTATACGTATGCAAAAATTCATGTCTCCAACTTAATTAGGGGGCTCTCTTAAAAAGAATTGCTTAAAAGACATATGCGGTAGCTCAAAGGGTTAAACGTAAGACTTTTTCAAGATTTTATGATTTGTCGCCTGGCCTCAGGTGTTCTGCAATAAGTATGCAAAATTTCAAATCTCCAATTTAATAAGGGGTTCAGTTAGAAAGAATTGCTTAAAATACGCATGTGGGAGCGGAAAGTGTTAAATGAATGACTTTTTCAAATTTTTATGATTTGTCGCATGATGGTGTTCAGCTATAAGTATGCAAAATTTCACGCCTCCAACCTAAATAGGTTGTCACTGAGAAAGAATTGTTTAAAATACACATGTAGGAGCCCAAAAGGTTAAATGTACGACTTTTCAAAATTTTATGATTTGCCGTTTGATGTGAGGTGCTCAGCTATAAGTATGCAAAATTTCACGCCTCCAATTTAATTAGGGGCTCACTTAGAAAGAATTGTTTAAAATACACATGTGGGAGCCCAAAGGGTTAAATGTACGACTTTTTCAAAATTTTATGGTTTGTCATTTCATGTAAGGTGTTCAGCTATAAGTATGCAAAATTTCACGCCTCCAACCCAATTAGGGTTCAGTTAGAAAGAATTGTTTTAAATATACATGTTGGAGTCCAAAGGGTTAAATGTACTTTTTCAAAATTTTATGATTTTTCGTTTGATAAGATGTAGTCAGCTATAAGTATGCAAACATTCAATCTTCCAACATAACTAGGGGCTCACTGTCGCATGATGGTGTTCAGCTATAAGTATGTAAAATTTCACGCCTCCAACATAAATAGGTTGTCACATAGAAAGAATTGTTTAAAATACACATGTGGGAGCTCAAAGGGTTAAATATACGACTTTTTCAAAATTTTATGATTTGTCGTTTGATCTGAGGTATTCAGCTATAAGTATGCAAAATATCATACCTCCAACCCCAATAGGGTGTCACATAGAAAGAATTGTTTGAAATATATATGTGGGAGCCCAAAGGGTTAAATGTATGACTTTTTCAAAATTTTATGGTTTGTCATTTGATGTGAGGTGTTCAGCTAAAAGTATGCAAAATTTCACGCCTCCAACCTAATTAGGATTCACTTAAAAAGAATTGTTTAAAATACACATGTGGGAGCCCAAAGGGTTAAATGTACGTTTTCAAAATTTTATAATTTGTCGTTTGATGTGATGTATTCAGCTATAAGTATGCAAAATTTCACGCCTCCAACCTAATTAGATGCTCACATAGAAAGAATAGTTTAAAATACACATGTGGGAGCTCAAAGGGCTAAATGTACGACTTTATCAAAATTTTATGATTTGTCGTTTGATCTGTGGTGTTGAGCTATAAGTATGCAAAATTTCACTCCTCGAACCTAATTAGGGTTAACTTAGAAAGAATTGTTTAAAATACACATGTGGGAGCCCAAAGGGTTAAATGTACGACTTTTTCAAAATTTTATAGTTTGTCGTTTGATGTGAGTTATTCAGCTATAAGCATGCAAAATTTCATGCCTCCAACCTAATTAGAGGCTCACATAGAAATAATAGTTTAAAATACACATGTGGGACCTCAAAGGGTTAAATGTACGACTTTATCAAAATTTTATGATTTTTTGTTTGATCTGAGGTGTCCTTCTATAAGTACGCAAAATTTCACGCCTGCAACCTAATTAGGGACTCACTTAGAAAGAATTGTTTAAAATACACATGTGGGAGCCCAAAGGATTAAATGTACGACTTTTTGAAAATTGTATGGTTTGTCATTTGATGTGAGGTATTCAGCTATAAGTATGCAAAATTTCACGCCTCCAAATTAAATAGGGTGTCACTGAGAAAGAATTGTTTAAAATACACATGTCGGAGCTCAAAGGGTTAAATGTACGACTTTTTCAAAATTTTATGATTTGCCGTTTGATGTGAGGTGCTCAGTTATAAGTAAGCAAAATTTCACGCCTCCAACCTAATTAGGGTGTCACTCAGAAAGAATTGTTTAAAATACACATGTGGGAGCCCAAAGGGTTAAATGTACTTATTCAAAATTTTATGATTTGTTGTTTGATAAGATGTAGTCGGCTATAAAAATGCAAAATTTCACTCTTCCAACCTAATTAGAGGCTCACATAGTAATAATTGTTTAAAATACACATGTGGGAGCGCAAATGGTTAAATGTACGACTTTTTCAAAATTTTATGATTTGTCATTTGATCTGAGGTTTTCAGCTATAAGTATGCAAAATTTCATACTTCCAACCTAAATAGGGTGTCACTTAGAAAGAATTGTTTAAAATACACATGTGGGAGACCAAAGGGTTAAATGTACGACTTTTTCTAAATTTTAGGATTTGTCGTTTGGTGTGAGGTATTTAGCTATAAGCATGCAAAATTTCACGTCTCCAACCTAATTAGAGACTCACATAGAAATAATTGTTTAAAATACACATGTGGAGCTCAAAGGGTTAAATGTACGACTTTTTCTAAATTTTATGATTTTTCGTTTGATCTGATGTGTTCAGCTATAAGTATGCAAAATTCCATACCTCCAACCTAAATAGGGTGCCACTTAGAAAGAATTGTTTAAAATACACATGTGGGAGCCCAAACGGTTAAATGTACGACTTTTTCAAAATTTTATAGTTTGTCGTTTGATGTGAGGTATTCAGGTATAAGCATGCAAAATTTCACGCCTCCAACCTAATTAGGGACTCACTTAGAAAGAATTGTTTAAAATACACATGTGGGAGACCAAAGGGTTAAATGTACGACTTTTTGAAAATTTTATGATTTGTCATTTGATGTGAGGTATTCAGCTATAAGTATGCAAAATTTCACTCCTCCAAATTAAATAGGGTGTCACTGAGAAAGAATTGTTTAAAATACACATGTAGGAGCCCAAAAGGCTAATTGTACGACTTTTTGAAAATTTTATGATTTGCCGTTTTATGTGAGGCGCTGAGCTATAAGTACGCAAAATTTGACGCCTCCGACCTAATTAGGGTGTCACTTAGAAAGAATTAAGTAAAATACACATGATGGAGCCCAAAGGGTTAAATGTACGACTTTTTCAAAATTTTATGATTTGTCATTTGATGTGAGGTGTTCAGCTATAAGTATGCAAAATTTCACTCCTCCAACCTAATTAGGGGCTCACTTAGAAAGAATTGTTTAAAATACACATGTGGGAGCCCAAAGGGTTAAATGTACTTTTTTCAAAATTTTATGATTTGTTGTGTGATAAGATGTAGTCAGCTATAAGTATGCAAAATTTCACTCCTCCAAACTAATTATGGGCTCACTTTGAAAGAATTGTTTAAAATACACATGTGGGAGCCCAAAGGGTTAAATGTACGACTTTTTAAAATTTTTATAGTTTGTCGTTTGATGTGAGGTATTTAGCTATAAGCATGCAAAATTTCACGCCTCCAACCTAATTAGAGGCTCACATAGAAAGAATACTTTAAAATACAAATGTCGGAGCTCAAAGGGTTAAATGTACGACTTTATCAAAATTTTATGATTTGTTGTTTGATCTGAGGTGTCCTTCTATAAGTACGCAAAATTTCAAGCCTGCAGCCTAATGCCTCACTTAGATAGAATTGTTTAAAATACTCATGTGGGAGACCAAAGGGTTAACCCATTAAGCGCCGCTATATTAAGCACGTTAAATAAATAAAGTTTATTTATATATATAAGATGCCCCTATGATAAAGCAGTTGAAATTTTTTTAATAACAGTAACCGTTTAGAATGTATAACATGTTCCCGTAGCGGGAACGTTGGCGTCTAATGGGGGTTGAACCTTCCTCTGAACTGCAAAGAAACGCGCGTTATTTTCTCCTGCCATAATGCAATTGCGATTAGAAAATTTAATAAAACTTCATTTTTAGGCATGATTCAAACAAATAAACAAACATATAAACAATTACTAAAAATATATGGATTAAAAATTTAATATTAATATTCATAAATCACTTTCATTCAATTTTTTTAACGAATATTCAAAATATTTGAAATATAACGTCACTCTTTCTTTTTTATTATTTCCCTACACATTGTCTATGCAACTTGAAAGGAATAACTCAGATATAACATTATGTTGTAATAAACACTACACGCACATATGTATAAATTTGTTTTACACCTAGATTTCTGGCATATATTTATATTAGAACATAGTTGTTTTCATCGACAAGTAACTGATATATATATAACTCTATATATTCCTAAATGATGTTTTGAATTTTCTTTATTACCTGTTTCAAATAAAGTAGTTGTTTTACAAATGAAAATTGAGACATCTCTTATTTCAATATAATAAATGCTTTTCACGTTACTATTACCAAACATCGATTTTCAAATTATTTAAATATATATATATATTATCTTTTTAATAAGAGGCCTGCATATATTTAGAAATCGATCTACAACAGTATCACCGTTAGTACAATTAATATAACATGAAACAATTTAGAATTTTCGTAATCCTTCTTTTTCTTTTTTTATATTGTATATGAATCTACCTATGGATTTAAGTTTCAAAAGTAGCTGCCAACTACTACTGTATTATATCTTAATTTATAGTCAAATTTACTGTTACAAGAAATTACCAAAATTCTTTTTTAATGTTTTAGTAATAACTTACTTCCATGCAAAACTCAATCTTTTATTTTTGCATCTTGCATTTTAATTGTAATTTAAATATTTTTTTTTCTGCGGATGAACATCATAAAGGTAAATTTTAAGGGGTTTTTTGTTCACAATGGTTCTGTTTTTCCGTATAATATTACGAATCCACATTCAAGCGAACTGACATACACTGCTTTTCATGGCTGGTTGGTTGGTTGATTTGTGACGGCCGATTATCTACACTAGGGATACAGGCCCGAGGGGGAGTGCCCTCTGTGGTTGTCTTTCTAAGGGAACCTAACCCATATTAACGGATGGATATCCACGACTCGAAGAAAACCACGAAAACTCCGAACGATTAGGCCGACGGGCGCGATTGGGATCGAACCCAGCACTTCCCGTCTACCAGTTTCGAGAGCAGAACCTCTCAGCCACTGGTGGGGCACTGCTTTTCATGAAAAATCAATATAAAATGTTCCTCTCTTTATGGAAGCGCGCTTGCAGACAAAGGGATGGGAATGTAACCACAAGCCGCCAACGCTCCCGTTGTGGGAACATACGAAAGAAACCTTTCTAATATTGCTTTAAATTAATATATTTACTTCGTATTAGGAATTCATTATTAGGTGATCTGTTGGCTTTAAATATTCACTGCACTTGTAAAAACTAAAGAATTTACTTTTTTCTCTTTACTAATTTTACTTGAGGAAGTCTAAAAACCAAAAATTCTCTTTTTTTAAAAATCTGCAAAAAATAGTAAATATATATATATCATTCTGAAAAAATATGTATACTACACGCCATACTATTAACTTTTCGGCACAAAATGTATTTTTTAAATAATTCAAAAATATGTTGAGGGAAAAATAACAAATTGTTGTTCCCGCAACGGGAGCGTTGTCGTTTAATAGGTTAAATGTACGACTTTTTGAAAATTTTATGATTTGTCATTTTATGTGAGGTATTCAGCTATAAGTATGCAAAAGATCACTCCTCCAAATTAAATAGGGTGTCACTGAGAAAGAATTGTTTAAAATACACATGTAGGAGCCCAAAAGGTTAAATGTACGACTTTCTCAAAATTTTATGATTGGCCGTTTCATGCGAGGTGCTCAGCTATAAGTATGCAAAATTTCACGCCTACAACCTAAATAGGGTGTCACTGAGAAAGAATTGTTTAAAATACACATGTAGGAGCCCAAAAAGGTTAAATGTCTGACTTTTTGAAATTTTTATGATTTGCCGTTTTATGTGAGGTGCTCAGCTATAAGTACGCAAAATTTCACGCCTCCAACCTAATTAGGGTGTCACTTAGAAAGAATTGTTTAAAATACACATGATGGAGCCCAAAGGGTTAAATGTATGACTATTTCAAAATTTTATGATTTGTCATTTGATGTGAGGTGTTCAGCTATAAGTATGCAAAATTTCACGCCTCCAACCTAATTAGAGGCTCACATAGAAAGAATACTTTAAAATACAAATGTCGGAGCTCAAAGGGTTAAATGTACGACTTTATCAAAATTTTATGATTTGTTGTTTGATCTGAGGTGTCCTTCTATAAGTACGCAAAATTTCAAGCCTGCAGCCTAATGCCTCACTTAGATAGAATTGTTTAAAATACTCATGTGGGAGACCAAAGGGTTAACCCATTAAGCGCCGCTATATTAAGCACGTTAAATAAATAAAGTTTATTTATATATATAAGATGCCCCTATGATAAAGCAGTTGAAATTTTTTTAATAACAGTAACCGTTTAGAATGTATAACATGTTCCCGTAGCGGGAACGTTGGCGTCTAATGGGGGTTGAACCTTCCTCTGAACTGCAAAGAAACGCGCGTTATTTTCTCCTGCCATAATGCAATTGCGATTAGAAAATTTAATAAAACTTCATTTTTAGGCATGATTCAAACAAATAAACAAACATATAAACAATTACTAAAAATATATGGATTAAAAATTTAATATTAATATTCATAAATCACTTTCATTCAATTTTTTTAACGAATATTCAAAATATTTGAAATATAACGTCACTCTTTCTTTTTTATTATTTCCCTACACATTGTCTATGCAACTTGAAAGGAATAACTCAGATATAACATTATGTTGTAATAAACACTACACGCACATATGTATAAATTTGTTTTACACCTAGATTTCTGGCATATATTTATATTAGAACATAGTTGTTTTCATCGACAAGTAACTGATATATATATAACTCTATATATTCCTAAATGATGTTTTGAATTTTCTTTATTACCTGTTTCAAATAAAGTAGTTGTTTTACAAATGAAAATTGAGACATCTCTTATTTCAATATAATAAATGCTTTTCACGTTACTATTACCAAACATCGATTTTCAAATTATTTAAATATATATATATATTATCTTTTTAATAAGAGGCCTGCATATATTTAGAAATCGATCTACAACAGTATCACCGTTAGTACAATTAATATAACATGAAACAATTTAGAATTTTCGTAATCCTTCTTTTTCTTTTTTTATATTGTATATGAATCTACCTATGGATTTAAGTTTCAAAAGTAGCTGCCAACTACTACTGTATTATATCTTAATTTATAGTCAAATTTACTGTTACAAGAAATTACCAAAATTCTTTTTTAATGTTTTAGTAATAACTTACTTCCATGCAAAACTCAATCTTTTATTTTTGCATCTTGCATTTTAATTGTAATTTAAATATTTTTTTTTCTGCGGATGAACATCATAAAGGTAAATTTTAAGGGGTTTTTTGTTCACAATGGTTCTGTTTTTCCGTATAATATTACGAATCCACATTCAAGCGAACTGACATACACTGCTTTTCATGGCTGGTTGGTTGGTTGATTTGTGACGGCCGATTATCTACACTAGGGATACAGGCCCGAGGGGGAGTGCCCTCTGTGGTTGTCTTTCTAAGGGAACCTAACCCATATTAACGCATGGATATCCACGACTCGAAGAAAACCACGAAAACTCCGAACGATTAGGCCGACGGGCGCGATTGGGATCGAACCCAGCACTTCCCGTCTACCAGTTTCGAGAGCAGAACCTCTCAGCCACTGGTGGGGCACTGCTTTTCATGAAAAATCAATATAAAATGTTCCTCTCTTTATGGAAGCGCGCTTGCAGACAAAGGGATGGGAATGTAACCACAAGCCGCCAACGCTCCCGTTGTGGGAACATACGAAAGAAACCTTTCTAATATTGCTTTAAATTAATATATTTACTTCGTATTAGGAATTCATTATTAGGTGATCTGTTGGCTTTAAATATTCACTGCACTTGTAAAAACTAAAGAATTTACTTTTTTCTCTTTACTAATTTTACTTGAGGAAGTCTAAAAACCAAAAATTCTCTTTTTTTAAAAATCTGCAAAAAATAGTAAATATATATATATCATTCTGAAAAAATATGTATACTACACGCCATACTATTAACTTTTCGGCACAAAATGTATTTTTTAAATAATTCAAAAATATGTTGAGGGAAAAATAACAAATTGTTGTTCCCGCAACGGGAGCGTTGTCGTTTAATAGGTTAAATGTACGACTTTTTGAAAATTTTATGATTTGTCATTTTATGTGAGGTATTCAGCTATAAGTATGCAAAAGATCACTCCTCCAAATTAAATAGGGTGTCACTGAGAAAGAATTGTTTAAAATACACATGTAGGAGCCCAAAAGGTTAAATGTACGACTTTCTCAAAATTTTATGATTGGCCGTTTCATGCGAGGTGCTCAGCTATAAGTATGCAAAATTTCACGCCTACAACCTAAATAGGGTGTCACTGAGAAAGAATTGTTTAAAATACACATGTAGGAGCCCAAAAAGGTTAAATGTCTGACTTTTTGAAATTTTTATGATTTGCCGTTTTATGTGAGGTGCTCAGCTATAAGTACGCAAAATTTCACGCCTCCAACCTAATTAGGGTGTCACTTAGAAAGAATTGTTTAAAATACACATGATGGAGCCCAAAGGGTTAAATGTATGACTATTTCAAAATTTTATGATTTGTCATTTGATGTGAGGTGTTCAGCTATAAGTATGCAAAATTTCACGCCTCCAACCTAATTAGAGGCTCACATAGAAAGAATACTTTAAAATACAAATGTCGGAGCTCAAAGGGTTAAATGTACGACTTTATCAAAATTTTATGATTTGTTGTTTGATCTGAGGTGTCCTTCTATAAGTACGCAAAATTTCAAGCCTGCAGCCTAATGCCTCACTTAGATAGAATTGTTTAAAATACTCATGTGGGAGACCAAAGGGTTAACCCATTAAGCGCCGCTATATTAAGCACGTTAAATAAATAAAGTTTATTTATATATATAAGATGCCCCTATGATAAAGCAGTTGAAATTTTTTTAATAACAGTAACCGTTTAGAATGTATAACATGTTCCCGTAGCGGGAACGTTGGCGTCTAATGGGGGTTGAACCTTCCTCTGAACTGCAAAGAAACGCGCGTTATTTTCTCCTGCCATAATGCAATTGCGATTAGAAAATTTAATAAAACTTCATTTTTAGGCATGATTCAAACAAATAAACAAACATATAAACAATTACTAAAAATATATGGATTAAAAATTTAATATTAATATTCATAAATCACTTTCATTCAATTTTTTTAACGAATATTCAAAATATTTGAAATATAACGTCACTCTTTCTTTTTTATTATTTCCCTACACATTGTCTATGCAACTTGAAAGGAATAACTCAGATATAACATTATGTTGTAATAAACACTACACGCACATATGTATAAATTTGTTTTACACCTAGATTTCTGGCATATATTTATATTAGAACATAGTTGTTTTCATCGACAAGTAACTGATATATATATAACTCTATATATTCCTAAATGATGTTTTGAATTTTCTTTATTACCTGTTTCAAATAAAGTAGTTGTTTTACAAATGAAAATTGAGACATCTCTTATTTCAATATAATAAATGCTTTTCACGTTACTATTACCAAACATCGATTTTCAAATTATTTAAATATATATATATATTATCTTTTTAATAAGAGGCCTGCATATATTTAGAAATCGATCTACAACAGTATCACCGTTAGTACAATTAATATAACATGAAACAATTTAGAATTTTCGTAATCCTTCTTTTTCTTTTTTTATATTGTATATGAATCTACCTATGGATTTAAGTTTCAAAAGTAGCTGCCAACTACTACTGTATTATATCTTAATTTATAGTCAAATTTACTGTTACAAGAAATTACCAAAATTCTTTTTTAATGTTTTAGTAATAACTTACTTCCATGCAAAACTCAATCTTTTATTTTTGCATCTTGCATTTTAATTGTAATTTAAATATTTTTTTTTCTGCGGATGAACATCATAAAGGTAAATTTTAAGGGGTTTTTTGTTCACAATGGTTCTGTTTTTCCGTATAATATTACGAATCCACATTCAAGCGAACTGACATACACTGCTTTTCATGGCTGGTTGGTTGGTTGATTTGTGACGGCCGATTATCTACACTAGGGATACAGGCCCGAGGGGGAGTGCCCTCTGTGGTTGTCTTTCTAAGGGAACCTAACCCATATTAACGCATGGATATCCACGACTCGAAGAAAACCACGAAAACTCCGAACGATTAGGCCGACGGGCGCGATTGGGATCGAACCCAGCACTTCCCGTCTACCAGTTTCGAGAGCAGAACCTCTCAGCCACTGGTGGGGCACTGCTTTTCATGAAAAATCAATATAAAATGTTCCTCTCTTTATGGAAGCGCGCTTGCAGACAAAGGGATGGGAATGTAACCACAAGCCGCCAACGCTCCCGTTGTGGGAACATACGAAAGAAACCTTTCTAATATTGCTTTAAATTAATATATTTACTTCGTATTAGGAATTCATTATTAGGTGATCTGTTGGCTTTAAATATTCACTGCACTTGTAAAAACTAAAGAATTTACTTTTTTCTCTTTACTAATTTTACTTGAGGAAGTCTAAAAACCAAAAATTCTCTTTTTTTAAAAATCTGCAAAAAATAGTAAATATATATATATCATTCTGAAAAAATATGTATACTACACGCCATACTATTAACTTTTCGGCACAAAATGTATTTTTTAAATAATTCAAAAATATGTTGAGGGAAAAATAACAAATTGTTGTTCCCGCAACGGGAGCGTTGTCGTTTAATAGGTTAAATGTACGACTTTTTGAAAATTTTATGATTTGTCATTTTATGTGAGGTATTCAGCTATAAGTATGCAAAAGATCACTCCTCCAAATTAAATAGGGTGTCACTGAGAAAGAATTGTTTAAAATACACATGTAGGAGCCCAAAAGGTTAAATGTACGACTTTCTCAAAATTTTATGATTGGCCGTTTCATGCGAGGTGCTCAGCTATAAGTATGCAAAATTTCACGCCTACAACCTAAATAGGGTGTCACTGAGAAAGAATTGTTTAAAATACACATGTAGGAGCCCAAAAAGGTTAAATGTCTGACTTTTTGAAATTTTTATGATTTGCCGTTTTATGTGAGGTGCTCAGCTATAAGTACGCAAAATTTCACGCCTCCAACCTAATTAGGGTGTCACTTAGAAAGAATTGTTTAAAATACACATGATGGAGCCCAAAGGGTTAAATGTATGACTATTTCAAAATTTTATGATTTGTCATTTGATGTGAGGTGTTCAGCTATAAGTATGCAAAATTTCACGCCTCCAACCTAATTAGAGGCTCACATAGAAAGAATACTTTAAAATACAAATGTCGGAGCTCAAAGGGTTAAATGTACGACTTTATCAAAATTTTATGATTTGTTGTTTGATCTGAGGTGTCCTTCTATAAGTACGCAAAATTTCAAGCCTGCAGCCTAATGCCTCACTTAGATAGAATTGTTTAAAATACTCATGTGGGAGACCAAAGGGTTAACCCATTAAGCGCCGCTATATTAAGCACGTTAAATAAATAAAGTTTATTTATATATATAAGATGCCCCTATGATAAAGCAGTTGAAATTTTTTTAATAACAGTAACCGTTTAGAATGTATAACATGTTCCCGTAGCGGGAACGTTGGCGTCTAATGGGGGTTGAACCTTCCTCTGAACTGCAAAGAAACGCGCGTTATTTTCTCCTGCCATAATGCAATTGCGATTAGAAAATTTAATAAAACTTCATTTTTAGGCATGATTCAAACAAATAAACAAACATATAAACAATTACTAAAAATATATGGATTAAAAATTTAATATTAATATTCATAAATCACTTTCATTCAATTTTTTTAACGAATATTCAAAATATTTGAAATATAACGTCACTCTTTCTTTTTTATTATTTCCCTACACATTGTCTATGCAACTTGAAAGGAATAACTCAGATATAACATTATGTTGTAATAAACACTACACGCACATATGTATAAATTTGTTTTACACCTAGATTTCTGGCATATATTTATATTAGAACATAGTTGTTTTCATCGACAAGTAACTGATATATATATAACTCTATATATTCCTAAATGATGTTTTGAATTTTCTTTATTACCTGTTTCAAATAAAGTAGTTGTTTTACAAATGAAAATTGAGACATCTCTTATTTCAATATAATAAATGCTTTTCACGTTACTATTACCAAACATCGATTTTCAAATTATTTAAATATATATATATATTATCTTTTTAATAAGAGGCCTGCATATATTTAGAAATCGATCTACAACAGTATCACCGTTAGTACAATTAATATAACATGAAACAATTTAGAATTTTCGTAATCCTTCTTTTTCTTTTTTTATATTGTATATGAATCTACCTATGGATTTAAGTTTCAAAAGTAGCTGCCAACTACTACTGTATTATATCTTAATTTATAGTCAAATTTACTGTTACAAGAAATTACCAAAATTCTTTTTTAATGTTTTAGTAATAACTTACTTCCATGCAAAACTCAATCTTTTATTTTTGCATCTTGCATTTTAATTGTAATTTAAATATTTTTTTTTCTGCGGATGAACATCATAAAGGTAAATTTTAAGGGGTTTTTTGTTCACAATGGTTCTGTTTTTCCGTATAATATTACGAATCCACATTCAAGCGAACTGACATACACTGCTTTTCATGGCTGGTTGGTTGGTTGATTTGTGACGGCCGATTATCTACACTAGGGATACAGGCCCGAGGGGGAGTGCCCTCTGTGGTTGTCTTTCTAAGGGAACCTAACCCATATTAACGCATGGATATCCACGACTCGAAGAAAACCACGAAAACTCCGAACGATTAGGCCGACGGGCGCGATTGGGATCGAACCCAGCACTTCCCGTCTACCAGTTTCGAGAGCAGAACCTCTCAGCCACTGGTGGGGCACTGCTTTTCATGAAAAATCAATATAAAATGTTCCTCTCTTTATGGAAGCGCGCTTGCAGACAAAGGGATGGGAATGTAACCACAAGCCGCCAACGCTCCCGTTGTGGGAACATACGAAAGAAACCTTTCTAATATTGCTTTAAATTAATATATTTACTTCGTATTAGGAATTCATTATTAGATGATCTGTTGGCTTTAAATATTCACTGCACTTGTAAAAACTAAAGAATTTACTTTTTTCTCTTTACTAATTTTACTTGAGGAAGTCTAAAAACCAAAAATTCTCTTTTTTTAAAAATCTGCAAAAAATAGTAAATATATATATATCATTCTGAAAAAATATGTATACTACACGCCATACTATTAACTTTTCGGCACAAAATGTATTTTTTAAATAATTCAAAAATATGTTGAGGGAAAAATAACAAATTGTTGTTCCCGCAACGGGAGCGTTGTCGTTTAATAGGTTAAATGTACGACTTTTTGAAAATTTTATGATTTGTCATTTTATGTGAGGTATTCAGCTATAAGTATGCAAAAGATCACTCCTCCAAATTAAATAGGGTGTCACTGAGAAAGAATTGTTTAAAATACACATGTAGGAGCCCAAAAGGTTAAATGTACGACTTTCTCAAAATTTTATGATTGGCCGTTTCATGTGAGGTGCTCAGCTATAAGTATGCAAAATTTCACGCCTACAACCTAAATAGGGTGTCACTGAGAAAGAATTGTTTAAAATACACATGTAGGAGCCCAAAAAGGTTAAATGTCTGACTTTTTGAAATTTTTATGATTTGCCGTTTTATGTGAGGTGCTCAGCTATAAGTACGCAAAATTTCACGCCTCCAACCTAATTAGGGTGTCACTTAGAAAGAATTGTTTAAAATACACATGATGGAGCCCAAAGGGTTAAATGTATGACTATTTCAAAATTTTATGATTTGTCATTTGATGTGAGGTGTTCAGCTATAAGTATGCAAAATTTCACGCCTCCAACCTAATTAGGGGATCACTTAGAAAGAATTGTTTAAAATACACATGTGGGAGCCCAAAGGGTTAAATGTACTTTATCAAAATTTTATGATTTGTTGTTTGATAAGATGTAGTCAGCTATAAGTATGCAAAATTTCACTCCTCCAACCTAATTAGGGGCTCACTTTGAAAGAATTGTTTAAAATACACATGTGGGAGCCCAAAGGGTTAAATGTACGACTTTTTCAAAATTTTATAGTTTGTCTTTTGATGTGAGGTATTTAGCTATAAGCATGCAAAATTTCACGCCTCCAACCTAATTAGAGGCTCACATAGAAATAATTGTTTAAAATACACATGTGGGAGCTCAAAGGGTTAAATGTACGACTTTTTCAAAATTTTATGATTTGTCGTTTGATCTGAGGTGTTCAGCTATAAGTATGCAAAATTTCATACCTCCAACCTAAATAGGGTGTCACTTAGAAAGAATTGTTTAAAATACACATGTGGGAGCCCAAAGGGTTAAATGTACGACTTTTTCTAAATTTTATGATTTGTCGTTTGATGTGAGGTATTTAGCTATAAGCATGCAAAATTTCAGGCCTCCAACCTAATTAGAGGCTCACATAGAAATAATTGTTTAAAATACACATGTGGGAGCTCAAAGGGTTAAATGTACGACTTTTTCAAAATTTTATGATTTGTAGTATGCTGTGTGGTGTTCATCTATAAGTATGCAAAATTTCAAGTCCCCAACATGTATTGTTTCTGAGAACGGGCTCTGTCACAGACAGACAGACAGACGGACGGACAGACAGAGGAGCGAGACGAATAGGGTTTCGTCAGATGAACGAAACCCTAAAAAGACGTTTGTCTGACATTATCCTTATTCAGCGTCTGAGATTGTAGTCATGACGCTATTGTTGAAAGATCGGGCTTTGCTTGTGAATTTGTTTTACATGGACGGTGACTTTGTGGCAATTGGATTGTAGATATTCCGAACATTAAAGTGTTTCAAAAGCGGCTCTTTCCCGATGACTGCATTCGGTCTGAAGAAGTTGATTGATAAAAAAAAAGGACCAGATTTCCTGTTGGAATCGGAAAAATAGTTGCCCTTATCGTACCGGAAAAATTTCCGAAACAGCTCGGAATAAAATCAGTAAAATCGGAATAAAATCCGTAAAAATTGGAATAAAATCCGTAAAGTACCGTTTTAATGAATGTTTCCTTTTTTTTTTTTACGGATTTTATTCCGAGCTCGGTCGCAAAATTTTCCGATACGATAAGGGCAACTATTTTTCCGATTCCTACAGGAATACTGCTCGGATTTTTTTTCAGTTCACCTTTTCGCTGTGTATATGCTTTGGAATAAGAGTGCCACAACAGCATGTCACGTCTTTCGATTAGCATCTTATAACGAGTACAACGCTACCTATCGGCCAACTTGTGTACCTTTTTTTTCAACAAAACAAATTCACTTTGCTTCACGTACACTGTAAAAAAATCCGAGCAGTATTCCTGTAGGAATCGGAAAAATAGTTGCCCTTATCGTACCGGAAAATTTTCCGACCTAGCTCGGAATAAAATCTGTAAAAAAAAGGAAACATTCATTAAAACGGTACTTTACGGATTTTATTCCAACTTTACGGATTTTATTCCGATTTTACTGATTTTATTCCGAGCTGGGTCGGAAATTTTTCCGGTACGATAAGGGCAACTATTTTTCCGATTCCTACAGGAAATCTGGTCCCTTTTTTTTTTTTTTTTTTTTTTTTTTTTTTTTTTTTTTTTTTTTTTTTTTTTTTACAGTGTGTACTCGCATGAAATATCAGGTCATTATGACGAGCTGTTCTTTTTTTATATCTTTTTGAAAGTGAAACTTTAATTTTAATTACTCTGTACATTAAAATCTGACTAGGAAATTTTCCAGGTATCTAATGCAGATGACAATCAACACGATGATTTAAAAACATTTTTCTGAACAGTTTTTAAAGTTTTAAAATATTGGGCTGATCAAAATCATGTGAAAGGTTATAGGTAAAAACCATTTCAGTCCTCCTTTATGTGAGACCCAGCAATTAGATTGACAGGCCCTACTATCGTTTGGTAAAATTGGATTGAGTGAAAAATCTAGGTACTCTTTAAAATCGCATTTGGATATAGGTAATAACGATGAATGCAATTAAAGAAAAGATCTTTTAATAACTAGTTTGGCCCTTCTTTTTATTTGGAAACTATCGCTGGTTAATACTGGAAGAAGGAGAAAATTATAGCACTCCTTCAAAAAGCAATAAGTGTAAAACGAGACAATGGTGGATAAATTATTTGTTACCTTTATTGTTTTTCCCAATAACACTTACATTATTTTTTCAAAACTAGCAAAAACTTTTTTTTTTTATGTAAAAGCAATTTAAATAACATTTTAAATGATAGATATCGATGCCTTTCTATGAAGGAATAATTTTGCTACTTTATAGCACTGAGAATAAATATAAAAATAGATCTAGAAACTTTTTATATATCGCATTTTGTAAAGAATCAAATATATTTATTTTTATTAATTACGTTACAATAAAATAATATGAAAATCTGTGTGAACCAATAAGGGGAAAATAACTTCTTAATAACAACATAAAAAACTGAAAATGTGAAAGTCCTTTCAGAAGAACTTTGTCTTTCTTCTTCAGGTGCAAAGGACGCGTGCTACCAGTTTGAAAGCAAACAAGCCGAAACAAGACAGAAAGAAAATGAAGGGAAAGAGACATGTTACAGAAACAGCCAATAGGAAAGCAGAATATATCAGCCAATCACAGTTAAGCATTATCAAATCAGAAGAACATGGAGTATAAGTAGAATTATGGAGAAAAATATCCGCTTTCAAAGTGGTAGCACGTGTTATTTGCGCCTGAAGAAGAAAGGTAAAGTCATTTCGAATGGCCTTGCGCATTTTCTATTTTAATGGTGTTATTAACAAGTTATTTTGCCCTTATTAAATATATTAGTTAAATGTAAAATCTACACTAAAATGACTACAGTGTGACGACAGCTCAGAGAAAAACACAGTAAAAAAATTGTGGAAAATGCCATTATTTTCGTCTCTTTATTTAATGTTTCGTATAAATAAGCGGAATTATTCTATAAGGAAATCTGGTATATTGTCTTTTATTTGGTATATTGTCTTTTATTTGATAGTATTTTTCTTTGATCTGTCGCCACCCTGAAGTATATGCAAATTTGCTAAGCACCTATGTAATGGATTTTTTGAACGTGAAAGTGAAGTACATTTATGAATATTAATACATGGATAACGATTCTTAAGTACGACAGGAAATAAGGTAGAATTACAGCTGGTTAATATATATATTCAGTGTGTCCGCTCTCAACGGTGTCCAATGACTAATTCCTAAACCGTTAATCATAGACATATAGTTCCAATTACAAAAATGTTTTACATCAGATAAAGAAATACTTTAAAAGCGATTTGTGTCAATAAAAGCATTTCTTAGAAAATTACGAAATTTAAATTTTTATACGGTCCCCGTTCCTATAAGTTTATTTAGTAAAACTTTCTTATTTCACTGACAAGTAAGGCAAAAAAAAGCCCCATTCATATAACACTAAAATTGAGCGAGTTATGAAACTTTAAAAAATGCATGACTTATACCACTTTTCTGCTTTCAAAAGAAATGAGTTCGGCTTGGCTTTGAGGGGTCATATACCAAGTGCTTAAAATATTCGAAGATCTTATTTCATGTGTATCTGTGCTTTGAAAAATATCTTACAAGTATTACGATTAAGTTAACATTTATTAAGTTTCAGATTGGCTAAAATAACGTATGTTTTATTTTGTCAGTATTTGAGACTGTTTCTTTTATGATTTCTTTTAACAATAATTAAGTTATTTTTATAAGTGTTTACGTTACTTCAACGATCATATGTGTGTTTCTCCAGCTCAAAATTTGTACTCTGACTTCGGGACGTGGCTGGGCTCCTGGAAATCTTGCTTCCGCAAAAGAGTCGTAGTAGAGTAGAAGAATAAAGGGTTGCGGACGAAGATGGGCCGCTCGCCGCGGCGGTTGAGTAAGCAACAACTCACTTTCAAATATGCGATCGAGATTACATTTCACATAGTGACTCAAATCCGATAACAATCTAATATTATTATGATTTTCGGTGGTTACCATTTATACTTATTTTACAGGATAACAGAAAAGATTTCGAATAGATTACCGTCAAGAAGTTCAAGAAAAAGTTTTAGATTAGTTAATACAAGACTCAGATTGTTGGTTTTTTTTAACTCATATGTATTTTTTACCACTAAATCCGAAAATTATCTTAATTTTTAACCAGCATGTCAGAATATTTCGCAAATCATAAATTGTCAAATTTAAAGAATAACAAAAATCTGATAGGGTAACTCCGTGAGAGTCGCCGCATACGGGACAGATGCCGCACCCCTTCTATTTCTTGTAATTACCGATAGATGGTCGCCAAACGCACAGTATAGGTGCGCAATGAGATTATTTTAACCAGTGTATAGAGTGAATCCCATTTCGATTTTTGCTTGTAGAAGTACAATCCTTAATTTGACGTAAGTGCATGATCTCACTGTCCATACTTTTAAATACGTGATGTTTAAATATTTTTCATCCACTAATTACTAAATGCATGCATGATTTCGAAGTCAAAACTAAACGTAGCGTTTGTATAGAGTACTGTGTGTTTGGTTACGCCTTTCCCCTGAGTGATGGCAGGTAGCTGTGATGGCCGACGTCTACACCATGCAAAACGAGATACATGCCTCACTGCTATTCCGGTATACATGCCGCAGTTTCTTTTGTACGGGATGATTAAGTGTTATTAACTTTTCCTTTTCTTTTTGCACAGACTAACCATGTTAGGCTTGTTTCAAGTTTACTTAAACCAAAGGTGAAAAAGGGAAAATAAAAAGTAAGAAGGGCAAGTCAGGATGATAATAATGCAAAACTGGATTACGTGTAACGCAGACGTTCTTTCCAAACTACTCTAAAAAAGAGGAAGTGTAATTGGCTTCTTTGCATCATGTGTTTAAATGTAGTTACATAAAAACTGTACTTTTTTGACACTTTTTCTGTAGATTGTAGTAAAAAAAGCAGGTCTTTTAAACGATTCGGTACTATAGGTGCATATAAGCACCGTTATAAAGAGCTTACATAATTTGTTTCTGGTACCAGTAAAAAAGAAAAGTAATATTTGCTTTGTTTAATTAGAGCCTTTTCATGATTATTTAAGCAAAGATAACTTCTTTTAAAAAAGTGTTACAAACGGAATAAAATGTGTGTAAAAGCCACCGATCCCGAAAGGTTAACAAATAAATTATGTAAACACAATTTTACTTTTTTTTCCCATTACCCTTTCTAATACATTGATGTTACGTTGTTGCTGAAATAACAATTAAAATTTACTGTAGAAAAAATAAGTCGATAATTTTAATAGTGAAAGTAGGCAACGATTATTAATTTGAATCTACTAATACGTTTCATTGTACTGATTTAGTTTCATTTTGTTATTACATCGTTAATTATAGTCCAGATATGAATATTTTTTTTAAATATTTTTATTTATAATTTCATTCTGTTCTTATTACAAGCGCGGCATTACTACCGCACAAGTGCGGCGTCTCATCCTGAATGTACGGGTGACGCGCCGCAGTATAATATTTTAGAAAATAATCGTTAAAAAATATTAATAATTTGTTTTGAATTTTTTGTCGCACTACACGCGTTGTCTATTTAACATTAAATAGCACAGCATGATTTTTTTTTAATTTTATGTCCACCATGGGACTTTATACACAAATTCAAAATATATGCGGTATAAATCCCGGAATTACATAATTTGATTGTTAACCCTTTCGGGACCGGTGGCTTTTACACAAATTTTATTCGATTGGTACCATTTTTTTAAAAGAAGTTACCTTTACTTAAATAATCATGAAAATGCTCCAATTAAAGAAAGCAAATATTACTTTTATTTTTTACTGGTGACAGAAACAAATTTTGTAAGCTCTTTATGAAGGTGCTTACATACACCTATGGTCCCGAATGGGTTAAGAGACCTGTTTTTTCGACTACAATCTACAGAAAAAGTGTCGAAAAATACAGTCTTTATGTAACTACATTTAAACACATGATGCAATGAAGTCAATTACATTTCCACGTTTTTGGAGTAGTTTTCTAAACATTCCTTGCAAAGAACATCTGCGTTACGCGTAATCCAATTTTTCATTATTATCATCTTAACATCCATCTTTCTTGACCTTCTTACTTTTTATTTTCCCCTTTTTCACCTTTGGTTTAAGTAAACTTGATAACAAGCCTAACATGGTTAGTCTGTGCAAAAAGAAAAGGAAAAGTTACTAACACTTAAACACCCCGTACAAAAGAAACTGCGGCATGTATACCGAAATAACAGTGCAGCATGTATCCCATTTTGCATGGTGCAGATGTCGGCCATCACAGTTACCTGCCATCGCTAAGGGGAATGGCGCAACCATACACACAGTATTCTATACAAACTCTACACTTAGTTTTGACTTCGAAATCATGCATGCATTTCGTAATTAGTCTATGAAAAGTATTTAAACATAACGTGTTTAAAAGTTTGGACAGTGAAATCATACACTTACGTCAAATTAAGTATTGTACTTCTACAAGTAAACATCGAAATGGGATTCACGCTATACAATGGTTAAAATAATCTCATTGCGCACCTATACTGTGCGTTTGACGACCATCTATCGATAATTACAAGAAATACAAGGGGTTCGGCATCTATCCCGTATGCGGCGATTCTCCCGGAGTTACCCTATATAAAAGTTTTTTTTTAATTTAATTTAATTTTATTCAATAATTTATTCAATATTTTTGCTTATCCTGGGATTCTTACAGCTAAACAGCTGTTATGGGGGACTAAGTACAATTTAAACTTTGAACTTTTTAACTTTGAAATTTGCGATTTGCGGAAAATCCTGATGTGATGGTTAAAAATGAAGATTATTTTCGGATTCAGCGGTTAAAAAAAAAAAAAAAAAAAAAAAAAAAAACACCATAAAAATCAATCATTAAAAGTTAAACATATAACAATCACATCTATTTTATAGTATCAAATTTTCGCAATTTTTCGTTTTTTAACTTTAAAATTTACGTGAAAATCTTTATATGATGGTAAAAAATGAAGGTCGATTTCGGATTCAGAGGTACAGAATACATAAAAATCAATTATCAAAAGCTAAAAAACATGACATAACCCAACTTTTGCAGGCTAGTGTAATCTAATAATACTTTAAAATATGTATCATTGTGTAAAGAATAGAGGCTGATAATTTAGCATAATTTTATTTAACAAAAGTTCTGTTTCTTCTTTCTTCTTAAATGTTTATTACAAATTGTATATTTTGCATTAATATGTCAGAATGATTAAAGATTTCAAATTTATATTGCAATGTTAATTTTACTCTCAACCATTTTCTTAATATATCTGACGAAAGTATATTTCGAATAAATTTGCGAATGACCCCACATTTGCAGCAAAAAATATGCTCCAACTTTAAACAGCTATTACTCGGTGAATTTTAATCGTAGAATAACGGGATAATATATATATATATATATATATATTTTTTTTTTTTTTTTTGCTTTACTCGTCTGTGTAAAATGAATATTTTATTAATTATAACTTATAGGACCGGGGGACCGTATAAAAATTTAAATTTCGTAATTTTTAAAGAAATGTTTTTATTGACCCAAATCGCTTTTAAAATATTTCCTTACCTCATTTAAAACATTTTTGTAATTGGAACTATATGCCTGCGACTAACGGTTTAAGAATTAGCCATTGGACACCGTTGAGAGTGAACGTCATATATATATATATATATATATATACCTATTTGTGAAGTATTGGTAACGCTTGACATCCCTCTTATACGTTTAACTAAATCTTATTCTCACGTTGTGTTTTAATTCATAAAAGTAATGTGCTTTAAGCTTTATAGAAAGAAAAGAACATTATTTATTATCGGATAAACATAAACACCCATTATAAATTTAAAGGAATTTAAGGACCTTTATTGCTGTCAAAAAATTGGAAAAAAAAAACAACAAAAATTGTTAGAGTTACTTACTTTTAACAAAAAAAAAAGAAGAAAAAGACAAATAATGTAATTGAGTATGACGTCAGACAGGAGAATTAGATTTTTTTTATGTTAGTATTTTGAACTTTAAAATATTGTACATAATTATACTGATAAATTGACACTTTATGACACGTTGTGATATTTAAAATGCTAAACAATTTTTATAATGTAAACTCTTTTTAAATGACGCATTTTTTTAAATGTTCAATGTTGAAATTTCATAATTTTTAAAGAAATGTTTTTATTGACCCAAATCGCTTTTACAATATTTCCTTACCTCATTTAAAACATTTTTGTAATTGGAACTATATGCCTGCGACTAACGGTTTAAGAATTAGCCAATGGACACCGTTGAGAGTGAACGTCATATATATATATATATATATATATATACCTATTTGTGAAGTATTCGTTACGCTTGATATCCCTCTTATACGTTTAACTAAATCTTACTCTCACGTTGTGTTTTAATTCATAAAAGTAATGTGCTTTAAGCTTTATAGAAAGAAAAGAAGATTATTTATTATCGGATAAACATAAACACCCATTATAAATTTAAAGGAATTTAAGGACCTTTATTGCTGTTAAAAAAATTGGAAAAAAAAACAACAAAAATTGTTAGAGTTTCTTACTTGTAACAAAAAAAAAAAAAGAAGAAAAAGACAAATAATGTAATTGAGTATGACGTCAGACAGGAGAATTAGATTTTTTTTATGTTAGTATTTTGAACTTTAAAATATTGTACATAATTGTATTGATAAATTGACACTTTATGACATGTTGTGATATTTAAAATGCTAAACAATTTTTATAATGTAAACTCTTTTAAAATGACGCATTTTTTTAAATATTCAATGTTGAAGTTTCTTACGATGCATATTTTTGAGCTGAAACTAACATTTAAAGCACCGATTTCCCGAATTTTTAAAAAATATTAAATGGTATATAATTCATAGCCTTTAAAATAATATGTAGCATTTATGGTGAAATTATAATGTAGTCCGAGACACAAAAGTATTAAAAATAATCACACTTTTTTACATATTTTATCTTAAAATATACTTTGGAAATTTTAGAATAGAATGGCGTAAATTTTTTGCAAATACAAAAATAAGGTATAAACGTATAACCCTTTTCATATTAATCCTCATTTCCCCAATATCTAAAGGAGTACTTAAGGGTGTTGATCAGTGGAATGCCAACCTTTCCTCTCTAAAGTTTAAAACTGTGAGATTGAAAATAATTTGTATTTTTAAAGCATCTCCTGTAGAAAATAGTATTTTAATTTTTTTTTTCTGTGTGCAATTCTTGAAGAATATCTTCTTTGTTTAGTCATGAAAATATTTCTGAATTATATTCTTAATCGCATTTGAAGTGTTTATTACTTACTCGCAGCTTGTCGTGTTTGCTAAGATTTAAGTATATAATTATCAAATTTAATGATTCAGACATTTTTTGTCAATAATAAAAAAAAAGACAAGTCTCTGAACAAATGTACACTGACAAACGGAGTTAAAAATTTATATATATATATGTGTGTATATACATTTATACCCTGTATACAATGAGTCCACGTACAACCTGACCGACCTTTATTTTCGCAGCCATTGGTCCTAGATGCACACTTCCAATTACAAAAGTGGTCAAAATTAGGTGCAGAGTTAAGATAAAAAAGTTTGAAGCGAAAAAACAATTTAATGAAGAATTACAGAATCTAAATTTTTATACGGTCCCCCGGTCCTATAATTTATATTTAGTAAAATTTCCCTGTTACACTGCAAGTAAGGCAAAATAGCCCGTTGTTCTATGATTAAAATTGACCGAGTAATAGCTGTTTAAAGTTGGAGCATATTTTTTGCTGCAAATTAGGGCTCATTCACAAATTTAGTAGAAATATAACTTCGTGAGATATATTAAATAAGTGGTTGAGAGTAAAATTAGCATTGAATATAAATTTGACATCTTTAATCATTCTGACATATTACTGCAAAATATACAATTTGTACTGAACATATAAGAGGATACAAATAACAGAATTTTTGTTAAATAAATTGATGAAAAACAACAGCCTCAATTCTTTATAAAATGATACATATATTTAAATGCTGATAGATTACATTGTTTGCCAAATTTTGGGTTGTGCCATGTTTTTTATTTTTTGAAAATTGATTCTTATATACTTTTTAGAGCTGAATCCGAAAAGGACCTTTATTTTAAACCATCATGTCAAGATTTTTCTCAAAAAGCAAATTTCAAAGTTGAAAAGCTCAAAGTTAAAATTGATCCCCCCTCCCCTCCCAACCTCATCGGTCCCCTGAGCTGTTTAGTTCTAAGTAATCCGGTATAAGCCTAAAAATTTAATAAATTATTGAAATAATTAAAATTAAACTGAATAAAAAAAGTCTTGCATCTATTTTATTAGTGTCAGATTTTTCGCTATTTTTTAACCTTGAAATTTACGATTTGCGAAAAATCCTGACGTGATGGTTAAAAGTGAAGGTACTATTTTTATTCAGCGTTAAAAAATACATAAAACGTAATTATAAAAGTTAAAAAACACAACCATCGCAGGTTTATGTTATCTAATCTAAAACTCTTTCTTAAACTTGTTAACGGTAATCTATCCGATTTTTTTTTGTGTATGTTACCCTCTAATACAAGTATGTATAAGATGGTAAGCGTCACAAATCATAATAATACTACATTGTCATCGGATTTAAGTCAGTATGTAAAATTTAACTTCGATCGGACATTTTAAAGTGAGTTAAAGTTCGAGTACAAATTTTAGACTGGAAAGACGATCGTTGCAAGTTAAATGAAACCATTTGAAAATAACATAATTTTTGTTAAAAGAAATCATAGCCTCAAATCCTTAGAAAATAAAACATTTGTTAAAATATAATTATTTTAACTAATCTGAAACTTAACTAATAAAAGTTAACAGAATCGTAATATTTGTACGATTTCTTTAAAAGTGCAGATACCTTGAAATAAGTTTAAGTACCTTATAAACGACCCCTGAAAGCATAGCAGAAATCATCTGTTTTGAGTTGCAAAAAGTGATATAAGTCATGCATTGCAAAGTTTCATAACTCGGTCAATTTTAACATTAGTTGAATGGGACATTTTTTTTGTTTTACTTATTAGTGTCGCAGTAAATTTTTATTAAGTATCATTTACAGAACCAGGGGACCGCATAAAAATTTTAATTTCTTAATTTTTTAATAAATACTTTTCTTGACCCAAATCGTTTTAAAAATAATTCTATACCTTATTTAAACGATTTTTGTAATTGGAAGTATGCACCTAGGACCAACGGTTGCGAAAAAAAAGGTCGGTCAGGTTATACGTGGACACACTGCATATATATATATATATATATATATATATATACACTATATTGCCATTAATGACCGGCAACTTTCAATTTTAGACATTTTGTCGAATATTTAGAAATATACTTGACAGATTCTTCTGGAATTTCAGGATTGAAAAGAACAGGTATGACCTCATATTTAGCAATGTCGATTTGATAAGGGGGGCGATTAGGGGCCAACAAACAATCAAAGAAAAAAATAACACTTGGGATCACCCTGTAAAATAAAATGCACGAAATGATCTACCGCTACCGAATATAAATGAACAGACATTGTGCAATATGTGTATTCTTTTGCGTAAGAATAGCACGCATATTAATAGAGATATAGCGATTTATTTTAAAAAATTAAAAAAATCTTGCATGTTTTTTGCTTATAACATGCAGGGTTTTCAACCAAATTTAACGCTGGTTTCAGAAAAATTGACAAAATATAGTAGAAATAATATAGTGTAATTGGAATATAAATATATTAAATATTTAAGGAAATATGAGCAGTTGTAAGAAATAATTTTTATCTGCGAACAAGGATCATTTTACATAATTTAATAGTCAACTCTATGGAGAAAGTTATTAAGAAAAATCTAGTCCAATATCGTAAAAATTCAGAATGATATCGGCGTTAAAATGAGCAAATTTTTAGTTGTTCTCTAAAAGCAGCTGAATGATAAGGGATTTTATACAAATTGTCATTTTTTATTAACAAACTTTCAGAAAAAAGTTAGTACTATTTAGTGAGTATCAATCAGAAGATTTGGAAAAAATGCTTCGATTTTGATACTTCTTTTGATCATGGTATAGGCTCGTTCTGGTGGTTATCCAAGAAGAACTAAAGCATCAATAAAAAATGAAAATTTAAAAAAAAATTAAAAATTAAAAATGAAAATTTGTGGAAGATCCCTTGTCATTCAGCTGCTTTTAGAGAACAACTAAAAATTTGCTCACTCTAGCGCCGATATCTTTCTGAATTTTTACGATATTTGACTAGATTTTTTTAATAAGTTGTTCCATAGAATTGACTATTAAATTATGTAAAATGATCCTTGTTATCGTTCGCGCATGCGCAGATAAAAATTATTCCATACAACTGCTCATATTTCCTAAAATATTTAATATATTTATATTCCAATTACACTATATATTTTCTACTATATTTTGTCAATTTTTCTGAAACCGGCGTTAAATATGGTTGAAAACCCTGCATGTTATAAGCAAAAAACATGCAAGAATTTTTTAATTTTTTGAAATAAATCGCAATATCTCTATTAATATACGTGCTATTCTTACACAAAAGAATACACATATTGCACAATGTCTGTTTATTTATATTCGGTAGCGGTAGATCATTTCGTGCATTTTATTTTACAGGGTGATCCCAAGTATTATTTTTTTCTTTGATTTTTGTTGCCCCACTAATTGCCCCCTTATCAAATCGACATTGCTATACAGGTCATACCTGTTCTTTTCAATCCTGAAATTCCAGAAGAATCTGTCAAGTATATTTCTAAATTATTTGAAAAAATGTCTAAAATTGAAAGTTGCCGGTCATTAATGGCAATATAGTGTATATATACATACACATATATATATATATATATATTTAACAATCATGCAATATATAGGATTGTTTGGGCGCATTTGACGCGTTGAGGTACAAACATTAGGGGGCCAATTTGTCCATTTCTTTTAATTTCAAAATTTCTCATTCATACAAGAAAATTCCTATAATAGTATTTTCTCTATATGAAAATTTCCGGGATGAAATCAAAATTTTTGTATTAAAAAATACTCCATTTTTATTTCTTTTCACGTATTTCATATGTTTGGCAAATTTGCCAGTTTTGTGGGATTTTTTTTTTTTTTTTTTTTTATTAAAAAATTTCGATTTCACTCAGGAAATGTTAAAAGAAAAATTTTTTCTTTATGTAATCACGAAATGTTTGTATTAAATAAAGAAGAGAATAGTATAGAAATTTTCTGGTATGAATGAGAAATACTGAAATAAAAAAAAGGGTCAACATGGTCCCCTGGTTGTTTGTACCTCAACGCCTCAGTTGCGCCCACACATTCTTATGCAAAAAATGATTGTTATAGTGTCCTGTACCAACCCTTAAAGTTTGTACAATGAATTTAGAATCACGCTGTATATTTATATATACAGGGTGTTCCGTTAAAGGGGTCCAATATAAATAGGGGTAATAGAGGAGATCACACGGGGCATAAATCAGTATATAATGCCTGGCCGGATCTCAATAATTTTCAAGTTACAGCAAATAGAATGAAAAATCGGAAATTTGTAAAAAAACCCTCATTGCTAAACTATCGATAATGCTACATAAAAACGAAGCACATATTTAGAAAGAGCAGAAAAAATCCTACGAAATGACATAAGTTGTTTTAGAATATTGAGAATTAATGGCGAGTTACAAGCTCTGAAACAGTGAAAAAGTACAAAATCAAATATTTAGCAAAATAGTTAATCGTTAATTCCAAAAATGCAACTCTACCTACATCAAGGAAAATCTACATTATAAAATTTGGTCCATTCCGAAAGCTTTCGAAGAAGCTGACAATAAACCATATCAGTTTAATTGTATGGGAGAAATCAAGCAGTTCCCTAGTTACAACTCTGTACTGTTGCACGCTCGGAAAGGGCGAAACTCCGCCCATGACGATTGTAAACACCCCATTTTAATATCTTTCATTTATACATTTCTGATCAACCTCTATCAATACCCTTTCATTATTCAGTCTGGTCAAGTGAATGACATATTGTGCAGCTCTCGCCTTGTCTTAAAGCAAACTCCGTGACTGCTGCGTTTCCTCCGTGAACTTTCAGGATGATGAAGAAGAAGTACTTTTTATGCAAATTTTCTATGTGTATAGGAAGAAAAGTGTAATAAAACAGCAGTCATCAGTGGACGTTATGTTAAAGGGAGGCTGTTGTAAGTGGGATTGTAGTAAGTTGATGTATAATAATTATCCCGGAATACTCTAACGAAGAATATGCGGACATGCATCTGATGTACGGGCAAGCTCATGGAAATGCATGTCTAGCACAGCGCATGTACCGTGAGCAATTTCCAAGGAGACGTTGCCCAAGTTCGAAACTGTTCATAAAAATCGATAGACGATTACGGGAGACTGGATCGTTTAATACAGCAAGCATTGATGCAGGGAAACCTCGACATGTACGAACACCTGCAATGGAAGAAGATGTACTGAATATTTTTAAAGATAACCCCTCCACGAGTACACGAGCTGCTGCGTCTGAAGTCGGTGTTTCTCACCAAAGTGTGTGGCGTGTTCTGCGTGCAGAAAACATGCTCCCCTTTCATGTGCAGCGGGTACAACTGTTATCAGTAACAGATTGTGCTCAGCGGACAGAATTCGTACGCTGGTTGCTTAATGTAACAGAAAATAATCCACAATTTCTGGAAAATATTTTATTTACTGATGAAGCAACATTTACGAGAGAGGGCGTGGTAAACACGCACAATATGCACACATGGTCATATACAAATCCGCACACTGTTTACCCGTCGAACGCACAACAAAAGTTCAGTGTGAACATATGGGCAGGTGTCCTCGGCGATTATCTCATAGGACCATATTTACTCCCAGATGTACTCAATGACAGTACGTACTTGGTTTTCCTACGGGATATCTTACCGCAGTTACTGCAAAATGTGCCAGCAACATTGCGCCACAATATGTGATTTATGCACGATGGCGCACCGGCACATGTTTTCATAGGTGTTCGCAATCACCTCAATTCAACATATCCTGGGAAATGGATTGGACGCAGTGGAGCTGTTGCTTGGCCTGCACGCTCTCCAGACCTCAATCCGTTAGACTTTTTTGTTTGGCGACACCTTAAATCGCTGGTGTATGAAACGCCTGTGGATACACCGGAGGATTTACTAGCGCGAATCGTTGTCGCTGCAGGAGACATTCCCAACTCCGTCGGAGTTTTTCGGCGTGTTCGCCAATCTTTACGACGTCGCTGTCGGCTGTGCGATTCTGTTAATGGGCGCAACCTCGAACACCTATTATAATAATGTCCGTTCGTCTGCCTTCCGACATTGAACTGTGCAGCGCAGGCCAGAAGACTATGCTTCACATATGTCATAAAGTACGTGGAATGTAATTCTTTATTTGTCATTTTTCTTTTATTTTCAACACTTTTTGGCACAGTATTTTGTAAGTCACAGACTGTAGTGTACTCAAATTGTAAATTACAAAGTTTGTATGAATTAATTTAAAATTTAGTGTCTTTTTTAAATTTATAATTAATAAAATTATTATGCTATTTCAGGGTTCGTACGGGTACCGTTATTTTCAAGGCCCAATTCCAGAATTGTTTTACAGAAAAATAAATCTAGTTTAAACGGTCGAAATTTTGCCTGATTTCAGGGCAGATTTTCAATAAGAAAATACTGGTGCCGAAGAATTTCTTAGTCATGAAATTCAAGCACCCGTACGAACCCTGTATTTGTTATTATTATTTCCTATCATAAATTATGATGCACATATACATACAATAATTGTCCATGTAAAACATGTACTGAAACTTCTTGCATAGTTACAAATCGCAATATTTTTAATTATTTCCGAATTTTCACCACCAGTTTAATTTTAAAGAATTTAACTTAAGCTTATCAATAAAAGACCACTTTAAAATGTAGACTATTATTGTAAAGTTATTTTGGTTCATTCAACTCTTGAATAATTAAAAATGTTGCATCTCAGAAGAAGCATGATCGAAAATGTATAGTTGAGAGTAATTAAAAAGGCGGTGTTTCCAATCGTGATGGGCGGAGTTTAACCTTTGCTAGTGTCAAAGAAAGCGGAGTTGTAACTAAGAAACTGATTAATTTCTCTCACACAATTAAACCGATATGGTTCATTGTAAGCTTTTTCGAAAGTTTTCGGAATGTACCAAATTTTACTACATTTTCCTTGTTGTAGCTAGAGTTGTCTTTTTGGAATTAACGATTAACTATTTTGATGTATATTGGATTTCGTACTTTTTTCACTGTTTCAGGACTTGTAACTCGTCAATAAATATTGCTATTTTAAGACAATTGATGTCATTTTGTAGGTTTTTTTCTGATCTTTCTAAATATGTGCTTCGTTTTTATGTAGCATTATCGATAGTTTAGCAATGAGGGTTCTTTTACAATTTTCCGAATTTTCATTCTATTTGCTGTAACTTGAAAATTATTGAGATCCGGCCAGGCATTATACACTGATTTATGCTCCATGTGATCTCCTCTATTACCCCTATTAATATTGGACCCCTTTAACGGAAAACCCTGTATACAGTAAATCATACAGTAATATAATACAGAAAAATCATTATGGTAATAGGAAAATTTACACATAAATCAGCCTAGAAGTTATTTAATATTGGGTGAATGTACACTCCTCTAACTCAGCTAACAAATTTTATAAGCTCAGATATATTTTAAATTGTTTAAATCATATTATAAATAAGCATAGCTTTACATTAATACAATAAAAATGAATATTTGTAAAATACATCTAAATTTAATATAACTCATAAATAAAAGGAAGCAAATAATTTAAATAAGAAAATACGCAATTAAAAAAAAAAAAAAAAAACCATTATGTGAGACCTGGACAAAATTATAAACTCAAAGTTATGAATATCTATTTTCTTGTATTTTGATGTGAATAAATTTATTTTATGATAAGAAACTAATAAATGGAGTCATTAGGGATCAATACATTTCAATAGACCAATGCATTTTTTTTTAGTTTTTCACAAAAATATGTGTAATTTTAATATAGCACATGACTAAACCGAAAACCGTCAATTAATGAGTTTAAGAAATGAACGCAATTTGAATCCTTTTGCTAAGTATTAATGCATGAATTTGAAATTGAGTTGGACTGCCATTTTTTCTTTATTACTTCGAATAAGCGGCTCGGCATAGATTGAATTTTTTTTTTCAACTGCTTCATTGGCAACTGGTTCCATGCTGAAAGTATAGCCATTTTTAAGTCATTTGTGTTTTGATTTTGACGGCCATCATGATAGACTATTCGAACCATCCCATCCCAACAATTTTCAATGGGGTTTAGATCAGGTCTGCGGGCTAGTCATTTCATGACATTCCCATGCCAGCGCTCAAGCCACTCTTTTGTACGTTTTGCAGAGTGTTTTGCTGCATTATGCTGCTTAAAAACACAGTTTACTCTAGCAATCAACGGTGCATAAAGCAATAGATTATCTTTTAGCATTAACTGGTAGTTTTCTGCTTTTGGTTTTCCATTAAGGAAAGCCAGAGTAATTTTACCCTTCTGAGTAAAACCAGTCCACACCATAACGGATCTACCACCAAAGTTTCGACTAAAGATATGCAGTTCTTCATGCCTAATATCGTGCCAGTAGAATCTTAAGCCATCTAGGCCGTCTAAATTAAGCTTATTTGTATCTGACCAGACGACTGTGACTCATCTAACAGTTTCAGAGCTTACATTTAGCTTTAAATCATTTATTATTTGGCTAGAAGAAGCTCCTGTACTTGATGCTGTTCGTAAGATTTATATTAGATTTCTTTCTGTTATCTTTGTATGTCGACCACTGCGTTTTTTCGTTCCATAACCTGACAGATTCTTTAAAACGTTTATTACTGCTCCTTCTGAACGTTTAACTAAATAAGGAATTTGGCGTTGGATTTTTCCAGAAACTCTGAAGGCCAAAATTTTATCAACTTGTATCTCTGTGAAAACATTTCCTTGAGGCATTTGGAAACTTGTTGATTTTTGCTGTTCTAAGAATAACATGTAACGACACGACAAGATAAAAAAAGATGCATTAAAAGAGACTCAAAATTACTCTAAAAGTAATTCAAAGGCAGACAATAAAAGAATTTTAATAAAATTATCTAGAAAAATTAAAATGACGATACATACATTTTGCCTTAATACCAATGTGAAAGAACATCTACTCAATTAGTTTCTTATCATAAACTAGGGGGCTCGGCCCCCTACGAGCTACGCTCGCCAAACCCCGTCCAGACACCGCAGGCTCTAAATGCACGCTAATTTGATCGGCTTTAAAAAGATTTCGAAAGATTGAAATATAATTTAAAAAACAGTGGCGATCTCCCTATTAACGAATTTCTATTCATTTCTCTTTGATTGGGGAATTTTAACGCCAAATCCGCTGCGGTACTACTTGATTATCCCGTCGACCAGTTTCGCCAAATTATATAAATCGCCAAACCACTCGCCAAATTATACAAATTGACATAATTATTATTTTAAATAACGAAAGAACAAATAAATTCGTACAACATTAATAAAAATACAAATAAAACGTCGAAATAAAAATAACTTGATGACGTAGACACGTGTAACAACATTTCAAAATAAGCTAATATAAAAGGAATTAAGTAAACAGAGTCTTAGTCTCCTGGTATTTTTTAACAAAGCGAAAAGAAAGTTCTTTTAAATGAGACATTTTAAATTAATCGTTTTTAATCTGACGTAATTTTTACCAAGCTATTCTTTCTCTTTTAAATAATCGCGTGAAAGTAGTTTTGTTAGCAATGAAATATTATTTGCGGTTTCCTAACAAAAATAGTTGAAAATATTCTCTCAAAATATTAAATAAATGTCTAGCGCAATTTCTAAATTGAAACTTTTTTGCAGTATTATTTTGTGTTCATTTTATGTAATAACTATAATGTGACGTAAATATGACGTAATTTCTCCTAAGACTTCTAACATATGTTAATGAATTTATTATTTTACAATATCCTTTCTCTTTTAAAATTCACGTGTGTACTTTTTATGACGTAATTTTTAATAAGTTCCTGCTTTTTATACATAATTATTTAATTCTAATTTGAAAGTTTTTTTCCTGTTTATAATAGTCACGTGTAAATAAATTTTTTATTTGAAACAAACATTATTGCTTGCGCTTTTTATACAGTTGGCAACAGTTTAAATTAGTACAATTTTCTGAAATCTGTAAAAAATATCTCTAGAAATGCTGAAAATTTGAATTTAAAATAGAAATAAAACCTGAAAAAATGAGTCAAAATAAAAAAATTAAAGCAATCTGCACTCCGGCAAATTCTAACGCATAAAATGATCTAAAAATGATTACACTGCTATGTATAGTTTTTGCTGCTATAAAACTTTTTTAGTGGAACGATTTTGTCCAACTTTAGCATTAAATATCTCTTAAAATAATTCTTCGATTTGAAAACTGTCTGCATCAGCGTGTTTATCAACCATTTCTGTATAAAACCACCGATTTTCACATTTTTGTATGCATTATTTTTCTCAATATTAACGAAGAAATACCTCTGGTCACAAAAAATTCAAAACCGGCGGCGGCGGCGGCGGTGACAGCGGTAGTTACTTTTTTTTAGAATAGAGAGAAAGCATTTATTCAGATCTAAGAGTAGCAGACTATAGAAATTCATAACTTTCAGTTTATAATTTTGCCCACGTCTGAGAAACATAATATTATTTTTTTTAAGTTATATATTTTCTTATATAAAATATTTGCTCAATTTTATTTATGAGTTATATTAAGTTTAGATGTATTTTAATAAATATTCATGTTTATTTTATTAATGTAAAGCTAAGCTTATTTATATTATGAATTAAACAAGTTGAAAAATTTCTGATTTTTTAAAATTTTGTCCAGGAGTGTATATGCATTATTTACAATGTACGTAAACATAGTGGTCAACTCATGATTTTTAATGCTTCATATCTCCACCTTTAGCAGCATAAGACTGCTTTTATACGTCTTGCCATCCCTTTTTCAGAACCAGTCGTTCCATTTCATCACTATGATGCCTTACACGAATTAATTGCTCAGTTAGTTGAACCATGTTTGTTGCTGCAATTTTGTGCTGCAATTTTGATGACTCGAAGACTGGAGTCAACAAAATTGCAGCAACAGCGAAGCTTCAACCAATTGAGCGATTACTTCGTGCATGGCATCATAATGATAAAATGGAATGAGTTATTCAGAACTACATCCAATGAATGCCGAGACGTATAAAGACATTAACAGCTGCTAAAGATGGACGTACGAAGTACATTGGCCTCAGAAATGAAGGAACAGTGTCCTCCGGATGCTTTCGATTGTACATGGTTTGTCAAATATCTACTGAAATTCTTAAAGAATTGTCATTGAATTTCGGGGATGTAAAAAACATGTTTGACTTCATATTTTTCAGTGAAGATTTAGTTGCAGGGACAATTACGAGGGCAACAATAAATTTGATAATAAAATAAAGTTTGTGATCACCCATGTAACAGAAAATGCTCAAAAAGGAAAGTCACTGTAGCAGATGGCTAAGTGGGTCCTGATTAATGGTCGTGTGTATTTCGTTAAGCATAGCATGCGTATTCGTGAAATTGTTAACGTTTCTGTGTAAAATTCAAATGTTTTTTGTGTATAGAATACAGAATTTTCAACCAAATTTAACATAACTTTCCGAAAGCTTGAAAAAGAACAGTAGAAACAGTATACTGCAGTTAAAACATGAATATATTGAATATTGGATAAGATATGGGCATTTGTATGAAACAATTTTTAGCTGCGCATGCATGAAAGAGTCCAAAATTCTTATTTCTTAATTTGGTAATCCACTATTTAGGCCACTTCATATAAAAAATCTAGTCAAATATTGTGAAAACTCAAAAAGATACAGTGAGCTGGTTGACAAATTTTTGAAAATCCCTTATAATAATGCTACTTTCAGAAAGCAACCCACTATATAGCTTCTATTTTCCTGAATTTTCGCGATATTTAACTGGCCTTTTTATATAAGTTGCCCTAAATATCTGACTACCTAATTACGAAATAAAAATTTTACAATCTTTCACGCATGCGCAGTTAAAAATTATTTCATACAAATGCCCATATCTCATCCAAATTTCAATATATTCATATTTTAATTGCAGTATACTATTCCTACTGTTCATTTTCAAGTTTTCGGAAAGTGGTATTAAATTTGGTTGAAAATTGTGTATGCTACACACAAAATAAATTTGAATTTGTAAAAGAAACGTTAACAGCTCCACGAATATGCATGTTATGCTTACACAAATACACACGACTATTAATCAGGACCCACTTAGTCATTTGCTATAATGACAGATCTGTTATATGAGTGACCGCAAACTTTATTCTATTATTAAATTTATTGTCTCCCCCCCCCCTTCCTAATTGCTCTCACAACTAAATCTTCACTGAAAAATATGAAGTCAAATATATTCTTTACATCCACGAAGTTCAAGGACAATTCGCCAAGAATTTCAGTAGATGTTTGACAAACCGTGTACAATCGAAAGCATCCGGTTACTGTTTATTAACTTTTGGAGGCCAATATACAAAAAATCATAGATGGACTGAACATCTATAAATATGTTCATTGTAACTAATGCATATATATTGAACCAATATTAAATATACTAATGCAATAAACTAACTTCTAGGCTGATTTATGTTTAAATTTTCTGGTTACCATAATAATTTGGCCAGTGCTGTATATATATTTATATAACGATTTTAAAATAACAAAGAAACATTATTCACAAATGGGTAAATAAAAATTAAAGCTGAAAAAAAACTCATATCTCAATAATATACAGAAAAAAAGAAGAAAGCTATATAATAGGGTGGATCGAAAACTATAGGATTTTTTTTTTTTCGAAATTACTTTTGCCGCGGTTGCAAAAGGTGCCTTTTAAGTATATTAGTTTAAATGCTGTTTTAATTTAAATTCAGATTGGGGACCTTTTTGTCCTGTGATTCTTGATTGTCACCGCTTTTTTGAAATAGAAATATTTGGCCTATTTAGAAATAGATTGAAAATTCTAAAAAATAAAGCGAATTATACAATTTTAAAAAAGTGGTGACGGTCAAATAATCTCAATTAAAAAAGTCCCCAATCTGACAATACTGTCTTCCGGTGTCCCAAGCGCCCCAAATATGGTTAAAAATTGAAATGTTTGTGAAAATGTACATTTTTTTGTTTATTTATTTATTTTATAATTACTTAGTTCGAAAGTTGTCTTTTGAGTATATTAGTTTACTTGTTTTTTCAATTGAAATCCATTAATTCATATCTTTCGGTGCTCCAAGTGCACCAAAAATAGTTGAAAATTTAAATTATTTAAGAAAATGTAATTTTTTTAAATTCCATTAGGCACCAGGTGAAAAAGTTGTGCACTGTATGTGCTATATAATTGTGTAATTTACGTATTTTTTATCGAAATCCATTCATATCTCCCGGTGCCCGAAGTATATTTAAAATTTGAAATGTTTAAGAAAAGGTTTAAAATTTTTTAATTTACGAAAAGCTTTTAACAATTTGGCAAATTATTTAGTTAATGAAGTATAAACTTATAAATGATAATAATTTTATAATAATACATGAAGTATAAGTTTAAAAATCAAAGCATGGAATCATAAAAAAATATAAAAGTTGCACTGACGTATAATTTTTTTACTTCTTTTATTTTGAAGATTTAGATACTTATAAAGTTTGTAATCCTTTTTGGTATTAAAATGTTTGATATGAATTCTTGATTTTATTCTATTCAATAGGAAACCGTGTCTTTTTTCTCGTCCATTTCCTGATGCCTCAGACACTAGGCGAATGCATTTTTATACAGCGTGGGTATGGCAAGGATATTTTGACCATTCCTCCGTTTCTCCTACTTTTAAATTGGTCTCAATTTCTACGCAAGGCATATTCATCAAAAGAGGTATTTCAAAATATCCAACTCGTCGCCAGTCAATAAGTTCATAATAATCATTTGCTTTGAAGTATATTTTGGTATTTGAAAAATTCTTAATTTTCCTGATCCTCTATTTTCATTTCTAGCACAAATTAGCTTCAGTATTGCTAATGACTTGGTATGCTCTCAGTTATCTGAGAGCATTGAGTAATTTTCAGGATGACAAAAGAAGCTAGATCGTTGAACAACACCGTCTAATATATTTCTAAGATTGGTTTCCAAATATCTAGAACATGTGATACGTTTCCAAAAGTGCCGCACTCATTCTGTTAAGGAGGGCTTTGTTTTGATACGAAACCATATAGGTGTATAATATATGTTGTAAGAATTATGATATTCTCCGATGAATTTTCTGTAGCCACATACAACATAAAATTCTACCTGCAGTTGTTAGCCTTCTCGAGTGAGAAACTGAACCAGGTTTCTTTAATACCAGCTGAGAACCATATTCAGCACGTGATACTGCTATGCAAATATCACATAACTATTGCTTATAATTGCTTAGACCCATCCCATCTATGTTATGTGGCATATTATACACACCAACTGAAGAAAAGGAAGCTACAGGTTTTGAGAGCTCTACCAATTGACCCACAAAAGGCTCTACGACCAATTGTTGCACCATCTAAAAAATTTAGCAAATGTCCTAAAGGCAACTCACGTGTTTGAAGTAAACAAATGCACCATTGTAAGGGTCTATTGAATTCAGCTCCATCAGGCGAATCCTCCTCTGCGCCCAGAATTTGTTCCATCGCATTCAATTACTGTAAGACTATTATTTGTATGTTATTTAATAAAAATTTTGATTATTATTTCTTTTATGGCTTTAGATTTCTTGTTGGAACTGTAACATGTCCAATATACTGAGAGTCAGTAAGAGTATAATTGTTCCTTCTTTGTATATTTTTGTGTAGTACTTCGTGCCCTTCATCACTTGTACATTTGTCTTGTCTTTTCTCCCATCGAAATATAATCCTGTTAAAATAGACAGAGACACTGACAAACTTCTCGTCTCTGCAACTAAATTTTGAACCTTTGTACGCCGTCTAAGAATTTTGTTGCGATCTCCTACATCCGAAGTGTCTATTTTGTGTACAATTACAATATCTTATAAAACAGCCATGGCAATTGAATCTATCTGAAATTCTGTATCTGACACATCCCCTTGCAACGGTAGAAAAATTTAAACGATTTTGTGGTTGATACTGAAAAGTAACTACATTCGTATTTGTATACGAAGAAGCAGACGTGGAGGGGAGATCAAGTAGCTCAACATTTTCAAATTTTTTTACTTTTGAATCCTTGTGCAATGTCACTTGTGAGCTTGACTGGTAGCACAACATAGGCTTGAGCATAATTTTTAAACATTTTACGTTTTATTCTTTCGTCTTTCATCTGTTTGTACGGATTTCGATAAAATATTATATAAACTACATAATTATATAGTACGCCCACTACAGGAATTTCGCACCAGGCGCCATATCTCTCTATTCTGAAAAAAAGTAACTACCGCTGTCATCGCCGCCGCCGGTTTTGAATTTTTTGTGACCGGAGGTCTTTCTTCGTTAATATTAAGAGAAAATAATGCATACAAAAATATGAAAATCGGTAGTATTAAACTGAAATGTTTGATAAACACGCTGATGCAGACAGTTTTCAAATCGAAGTAATATTTTAAGAGATATTTAATGCCAAAGATGGACAAAATCGTTCCATTCAAAAAGTTTTATAGGAGCAAAAACTGTACACAGGAATTTAATCATTTTTAGATCATTTTATGAGTCAGAATTTTCCGGTGTGCAGACTGCTTTTAGTTTTTTAATTTGACACATTTTTTGAGGTTTTATTTCTATTTTAAATTCAAATTTTCAACGTTTCGAAGGATATTTTTTACATTAATTTAGAAAATGGTCTTAATTTATACTGTGGCCAAATGTATAAACAGCGCAAACAATAATGTTTGCTTCAAATTAAAAATTTATTTACACGTGACTATTATAAACAGAAAAAATCATTTGGAATTAGAATTAAATAATTATGTACAAAAAGCAGGAACTTGTTAAAAATTACGTCATAAAAAGTATACCCATGAATTTTAAGAGAAAAAGGAAATTGTAAAATAATAAATTCATTAACATGCGTTAGAAGTCTTAAATAGGAGAAATTACGTCATATTTACGTCACATTACAGTTATTACATGAAATGAACACAAAATATTGCAAAACAGTTTAAATTTTGAAATTGCACTAGACATTTATTTGATATTTTGAGAGGATCTTTTCAACTATTTTTTGTTAGGAAAGCAGGGCTCGCAGCGTTCCTAAAATTTTCGCTCTTTGCTACCACTAAATTAAAACTGTAATCTTTGTTGTATAATTCTATTATAGATCTTAAAGTAATCTACCACGAAGAATTCTTATTTAAAATACTGGTAGAAAAGCGAGAAAATTTTAGGAACGGTGCGAGCCCTGGGAAAGTGCAAATAATATTTCATTTCTAACAAAAGTATTTTCACGTGAATATTTAAAAGAGAAAGAATAGCTTGGTCAAAATTACGTCCGATTAAAAACTATTAATTTAAAATGTCTCATTTAAAAGAACCTTCTTTTCGCTTTGTTAAAAAGTACCAGGAGACAAAGACTGTTTACTTAATTCCTTTTATATTAGCTTATTTTGAAATGTTGTTACACGTGTCTACGTCATCAAGTTATTTTTATTTCGACGTTTTATTTGTATTTTTATTAATACTGTACTAATTTATTTGTTCTTTCGTTATTTAAAATAAAAATTATGTCAATTTGTATAATTTGGCGAGTGGTTTGGCGATTTATATAATTAGGCAAAATTGGTCGACGGGATAATCAAGTAGTAGCGCAGCAAATTTGGCATTAAAATTCCCCAATCAAAGAGAAATGAATAGAAATCCGTTTATAGGGAGATCGCCACTGTTTTTTAAATTATAATTCAATCTTTCGAAATCTTTTTTAAAGTCGATCAAATTAGCGTGCATTTAGAGTCTGCGGTGTCCGGACGGGGGTTGGCGAGCGTAGCTCGTAGGGGGCCGAGCCCGCTAGTGGAATAAAAAAAAAATACAACTTTTCAAAACAATACAATGTTTAACTATTTGTGGGACTGGAGCACCGGAAGCAATTTATCGAAGTTCAAACATTTTCGAATGTCTGCTAATATGCTTAACAGACAACTTTTGCGCCTCTCGCCAAAAGTAATTAAAATAAATAAATAAACAAAATAAATTATAAATTTTCATAAAAATTTCAAATTGTAACTATTTTTCGGGCGCTTGGGGCACCGGAATATATGAATAGATTTCATTTAAAAAACCATGTAAACTAATATACATAAAATACATTTTTCGCAACCTGCGCCAAAAGTAATTAAAAAAAAGAAAATAAAATTAATTTTCATAAACATTTCACTTTTTAACTTTTTTCAGGGGGCTTGGAGCACCAGAAGATATGAATGGATTTCGATTAACAAACCATGTAAACTAATATACATAAAATGCAACTATTCCGCTATCCACATTTAAATTTTCCGATCCACCCTAATATATAAACAAGAAAAGATAAATGAAAATTGAAGATAGTGTGTTACTGAAATATTTCTTGAACTGTGGCAGAATCATAAAACCCACATTACCTCACTATTACAAATAATGTACTGTTTCATTTTTGTACAAGCTACAATAAGGTAAAATGATACAAGATTTGGGCAACTGTGCATTAAAACCTTAGAAAATGAATTAAATAAGCATGAAAAGATGTAAATAAGGAAACATTTCCTCATAAATATCCCAGAAAAACATGTATTATTTGACAAATCTTCACATATTGCCGAAAAACATCGACTATTTCAGTAGATGTATTAATTTACAAAAGTACAAGTAAAGAAATATGTTAATCAAGGAGCCAAGAAGTGCAAATAACGTGATCAAGCCTGAAATAGATGAACAAGTTCGTTTGCAGTACTTCCATGTAGTAACAGAAATTACAAATTAGAAAACAAAATTATTCATGCAAGGTTTTAAAATTTTACAATTTAAATAATTAAATGCTATTTAATTAATTAAGAAAATTTATGTAAATGATGAATAAATAGTTTAGTGGAAGGAGAATACAATAATTAAATTATAAATTAATTATAATTATGCATAAAGAATAATAAAAGAAAAAAGATAAATCATTTCTATGACAGTACAGAATAATATTAACAAAACAAATTAACGTGGAGGAGGAAACAGTCAAATGAAACAAAACAGATCGATGTATATTAATGTGAGATTATGAATAAAATGAAGAATTATATATGACACGGTCCCACACAAAAAAATAAACCAATTAAGTTTTTAATGAATGAACTTAAATTCCCATTAAATAAATGATATAAGACCAGTTGTGTTATATAGAATGAAAGTGTGCTGGATAAGCTAAAGCTAAGTAATTAATAAATGCATTATTACTAAATAGTCCTGTCTCTCGCATTTTTTTTTAATAAGTAAACCATTGCGACCGAGTTTCCAAAAAACACTACTCTTCTCCATATTCTACCATCTACTCTCCTTGCCGTTCCATTGATAAATATATTTATTTTTTTTCATTTTATTCTTTTTATTTTATTTATTTTATATGTTTTATTTTTATAACATAAAATTACGCAATGAATTAATCAGTTAATTATATCCAAACATTTGTTTAATATTTTTAATAACAAGATGAGATGGGCTTAAACATTTTATTCTAAACATATGATTAGGAAGTATATTATGGTAATGTGAATAATGATGAAATGAATTAAAATGGTTAAAAGTGTTAACTTTGAATTTAAAATCTTTACGTTTGTCATTAATATAGTCTTAGTTTTGTTATTTTCCGGTACATGTTTATAAATATATAAATATATTCAATTAAAAAAAGTTTAAATTTAAATAAACAAGATTCACAGGTAATTTTGTTTTCGAAAATATTTTAAACGTTAGTGTTTAGTTAAAAATGAATATCAAAATTATATAAAAATTTATGTATTTTATTTCACTTAAGTACACTATATCAAACAAGGTACATATACAGAAAATGAACACAGTCTTTTCACGAATATGTAAAAAAAGTCTGTATAAGTTGCAATACGTCTCACAATATCTTTTTTTTTTATTACTGTAAACAATTGTATTCAGTTTTCAAGTAAATTTATTTACATTAGAAAAAATTAATAAAGATATCTGTGCACCTAGTTTCCGTTAGACTTAAGTATATTTTGACATTCGTACAAAACTTTTACAATATACAAATGAAATTTAGTCTTGAACTGCCATAGACATCTTCATTTGTTTTATCCTAAAAAGAAAGATGTATAAAAACATTAATACAAAATTTATCTAATCAAGAGTATATGCAAAGTAAAAGAAATAGTTCGCCATAGACAGCGCAAAAAATGGCAGGAGCTGTGGTTTAAACTTTTATGTGATGTACCATGATTTAGATAAAATTTCACTTTCGAAATTATTTTTCCTGAATTTTTCAAATATGTTAGAAAATTTGTGCAAACATTAAAGTGAGATTATACTTATTTGGCTTACAATTAGATTATACATTTTTGGGGGGAGGTTACAAAGAACAAAGATAGGACTATAATAACTAAAAATCTTCTTAAAACACCATTAAAAACTTTTAAATATGCTAGGCCTTTCGAAATATCTGAGTTTTTCTTCGTCAGATACAATTAACACATGCTTCTACTATGAAAGAAGCAGCAAGACACTAATAATAGAATCGTAGTAGTAAATAGTAGAAACACGTTTTCTTTGTGCCAGATGAAACAAGATTCAGAACTTTCGAAAGGCTTAGCGAATTTAAAAATTTTTTATAGTGTTTTAAGAAGATCTTTTAGTTCTTACTGATTCACACCAGTTTCAACTTATTTTCTTTAAAGATAGGACTTTTTGCATTTTATTTATTGATATTTCACTTGTACACAGGGTCATTGAAAAAGCTGTCCCTTATTTCGAATTAAAATAACTATGGACTTAATGAACATAAACCATTTATTTTTATACTGTTATATTGGGAAAATCATTTTTACGCTATTTAGAAAATTTCAATATCGGCAAATATCTAATCGGTAGTCGATCTCCTTCCATGTAAGCTTTAAAGCTCCTGTCCCTGCCGGCGAAGAAACTCACGAGCTATTGCTAATCGTATGGGGAGGGAATTATCTACTATCTCGTTTGCATTTCGGCATTTTTAAATATAAATATATATATATATATATATATATATATATATATATATATATATATATTTTACATTGGATAGCCGAGGTCCGCTTCTACATCGCCCTTTTTTTACTTTTTCGATTTTGGTCGCAGATATTTATATAAAGTTACTTTCACTTTCAAAACCCGTTCAGAAAATGAAAGTGTCATTCTAAAAAATATCTGTAACCAAATTCAAAAAAGAAAAAAAGGTGCTATGTAGAGACGGATCTGGGCTACCCAATGAAAAAAAAAAATAATAAAATAAAAATGTCTAAATGCACACGAGATATTAGAAAAAACTCTCCCCATAGGCATAGCTCGTGAGTGCCTTCACCGGCTTTGACAGGAGCCTTAGGCTAATGCCATACGAACGTCTTTTTACATTCTTTTTTCGCTATCACACAATCTCTACACATGCTAGCGTAGGTGTAGGGATGGTGTAAGTGCGAAAAAAAAAAAACGTGCAAAAAGACGATTTCCTGAATTGTTTTGTTTGTTGGTGGATCTTCTCCATACGTACGGCGGAAATGACGTTGCACAACAATAACAGATTTAAAATCGGCGTAGCACAGCACGCACTGGGCTTTCACTTGTACATTCATCATGATTGATGTGAACTGACTGATGAGTGAAATGGCATCGCGTCTCAAAGTGCGTACATTCATCATGATTGCTGTGAACTGACTGATGAGTGAAATGGCATCGCGTCTCAAAGTGGGTACATTCATCATGATTGCTGTGAACTGATTGATGAGTGAAATGGCATCGCCTCTCAAAGTGCGCGCTGTCACGCCAAGGTCAACGCAATCATCACTACCAAAATTCCTTCAGATATTCTACAATTTCATTTCACGTTAGTTTCGTACAGATTGACTGCATATTTCTCGTGCATTTTTTATTTTTTAAATCATGGACACCTTTTTTGATGACCCTGTATATAAAAATTGGGAATAAAACGACTTGTGCGAGGGAGGGGGTGGTTTTTGCAGGTGTGCGCTGCAAACTTCAGGCGCCCATTTTTCTCCAATGGAAAAAAAGTCGCTAAAATTTTGAAAGGGCATTAAATTGTCTTGAGGTTATATCATTTATTTAACAAGTCATTAAAAGAAGATTTTTTTTTTCGCATTCTTTTTTTTTTTTACCTTTTACGATCTAGAAAAAATAATTAAAAAATGAAATTGATACATTTGTCTGCATAAGCTCCAAAAAAGTATATTAAGCAGCATTCTTTAATAAAAAAAATCAAAGATGTCGAATCGAATAGTTCTCGATAAAAATGCTCGTAAAGTTTGAAAAACATGGTTTCGAGAAAAAATTAAGTTTAAATGTTTAACATTACATAAAACTCAACTTGTGGTACTACGTTCAATGATAAAAAATGCATACGGAATAGAAATATCGCAAAACCGCTTCAAGGCAACGGCCTACACGCTTCAGTGAGACAAAAAAAAAAAAAAAAAAAAAAAAAAAAAGAAAACGGAATATTTGATAAAAAGAAGTAGAACCTTTCCTTGAAAAAAAAAAAAAAAAAAAAAAAAGGTTAAAAAATTTCGTCCAATAAAAGTATTAAACTAAATCGATAATTCTAGGGAGTACGTAAAACTTTACTTAAGTAATTTCTTTAAAGTATTGTTTTTAATTCTTTGTAGAATTGGAAAATGTACAAATATAATATCTTTACATATAAATATGCAATTATTGCAGAACTAAAACTTACCACTTTATGTCTTTCAACATTAGGAAATCTGAACATTTACAATTACAAATGAATTTAACCACTTAAAAATCATTGGAAATCCATTCCGGGTTACATAACACATTGCTTAGTGTACAGAACTTAGGCGAACATAATCTTTACTTGAAAACTCTAAGGTATTTCGATAAGCACAATTTTACAATTGCTTTAATTGGTATTAGTATAAAAAAATAAAAGGACGTAAGCGACACTGTTATCTTGTTTATACAGGGTGCAATATGTTATCTATCGCCAACCTTTAATTTCGGAACAGTTGTCCGTAGACATATAGTTCCAATTGCAAAAAATATTTCAAATGAGGTAAATATTCATGTTGTGGCATTATTAAAGTAAAAAATCAATTTTATAAAAATTACGAAATCTAACTTTTTATACGGTCCCCCAGTCCCTATAGTTATATTTAGTAAAAGATTACACATATCATAACAGATATAACAACAAAAAGTTTGACATCTGTACTACAAAAAGTGACACAGTTATTAAATTTCAAAGTTTGAGATTTTTGCACATGATTTTGTCTTTCATTGAGGGATCAGTTAAAAGATGAATTAAAGTAATTCGAGATCAAATTCAGGGTACAGTGTCCTTTTTACGGTGAAACCCCTTTTAGCCGGTATCTAAAATTTGAACTAACTTTTATGGGTCGAACAATATTCGAACGTCAAAATAGGTAGAACCGACAACCGGAAAGTAAAACATACTCACTGAGGACTAGATAAATGGCAGTGGAATTGCACCCTGATTTTGATCTCGAATTACTTTAATTCATCTTTTAACTAATCCCTCAATGAAAGACAAAATCATGTGCAAAAATCCCAAACTTTGAAATTTAATAACTGTGTCAATTTTTGTAGTACAGATGTCAAACTTTTTGTGTTATATCTGTTATGATATGTGTAAACTTTTACTAAATATAACTATAGGGACTGGGGGACCGTATAAAAAGTTAGATTTCGTAATTTTTATAAAATTGAGTTTTTACTTTAAATAATGCCACAACATGAATATTTACCTCATTTGAAACGTTTTTGTAATTGGAACTGTATATCTACGACCAACGGTTGAGAAATTAAAGGTCGGCGATAGATAACATATTGCACCCTGTATATGAGAAAGCATGTATACATGCAATCCGGAACTGCTAATCTAGTTAACACTGTTCGTCTGGCAAAGTGCGCGAAGCTATAATAGAAAAAATATTTCGCCAGAGTTTGTGTTGAAGTAGAGGAAATATACAGGGTGATTCAGCTCGTCGGTGACAAACTTTAAGGATCGATAGAGCACACCTAGACGAACATTTTTGAATAGGGAATGTAGGGTCCCTGACGCGATGGTAAGGCGCTAGGCGCTTTCGAAAATTTGGGTGCCGAAATTCGAAACGTCATAAAAACTAGGGAAATGGTTAGATTTTCTTGCTTGTTGCGTCGAAATGATTCTGTTTGTTTAGACTTTCTTCAGTACCAATTTGATAAGCGTATCTCTTAAAACATGGATAGGGGGCGCTGCAGACTTTGGAGAGCTAGACAACAACTTTAAGCCCGTTATTTTGATAATTTAACACATGCTCGCCAAAGTTTATACTCTAACTTAAAGTTTGAACCCAAAAGTAGAGCCCTGCAAAAAGCGTAAGAGCCGGAATAAAATGTCAAAGTACAGGGTGGTCGAAACTCGAAGGCTCCTAGGAGATAAACAAACAGATTTCTTGACTTATGGCATGCATTTTCATGATTCTGTTTGCTGGGGCTCTCTGAAACTCAATTGAACGGTACAAAAAGAAACATCGATAGGGGGCGCTTTGGGCAAAAAACATAATTCGTTGACATTTCGGACGCTAACTGGAAACGGGGCGCTACGATCAGTTAGAAACAAAACAAGAGAGTAATTTACTTATCATAAGAAGCTATTAAAACTGCAGTTTGTTTGTTTTTTTTAACAAACATAGCTGGTTTCAATCATGCACAATGCGCGCAATAAAATTTACATAAGGTGCTTTTTGCTGATTTATGCAAAAGATATCGTACCATATCGATATGCAAAAGATACGTAATGCGTAGACGACAACGCGAGATGACGTAGTTGTATGCGCAGACACGTCTTTTGAACGTGCGGTACCTACTTAAGCTTCGGGTTACTTGTCTGCAGATCGGTAGCAGGATGGAACGGTACACAAACTCTGAATTGGCTGACATGCATTTGGCGTATGGCGCTGCTGGTTGTAATGGACGAGCCGCTCAGCGGTTGTACGCCGAGCGTTACCCCAACAGGCAAATCCCCTGCCATGCCTTCTTCGCTCGAGTACACCAGAGGTTGTCCACAACGGGATCTTTCGACGGAGGCAGGCCTGAACGGGAGCGATCAGTGAGCACCCCCGACAACGAAGAGGCTGTGCTTAACCTGGTTGAGGACAACCCAGGTCTTAGCACGAGAGATATCGCCAGACATGTTGGCATTTCGCAAGCAACTGCGTGGCGCATCTTACGTTCCCGGAATCTGCACCCCTACCACATCCAGCGGGTGCAGTTGCTCAGAGAGCAGGATTTTGGCCCTCGAGTGGAATTCTCAAGATGGTACTTGGCGATGAGATCCAGGGATCCCCGTTTTGTAAACAGCATTTTGTTTACGGACGAGTCCACCTTCAGCCGGGAGGGAATGTGGAACGCCCACAACAGTCATGTGTGGTGTGATGAAAATCCACATGAAACCAGAAGCCGAGCAGCCCAGGAGCGTTTCTCAGTAAATGTGTGGGCCGGCATTCTGGGGGATTGCCTCATTGGCCCTTATTTGTTACCTGAACGGCTGACAGGTGGAAATTACCTGATTTTCCTGGATCAAGTGCTGCTGCAGCTTCTGGATGAGGCGCACGTACCCGAAGGTTCGCGTCGCCAGATGTGGTTCCAGCACGATGGAGCTCCGGCCCATTACACGAACGACGTGCGTCTCCATCTAAACGCAAGGTATGGCCAGCGGTGGATCGGGCGGGGGGGTCCAGTTCACTGGCCTGCCCGATCACCAGACCTCACCTGCTTGGATTTCTTCCTTTGGGGTTACCTGAAGGCCGAGGTATACCATACACCTGTCAGCAGTGCTGAAGAACTTGTGGCGCGCATTGTGGCAGCTGCAGGGCAGATCAGAGATACTCCTGGCATTGTTGGAAACACACACTCCTCAATGCGACGGAGGTGCGAAGCCTGCATCATGGCCCAAGGTCGAAATTTCGAGCATCTTCTGTAGTGTTATTTTTTGTAAATAAATTTCCAGTATCATTGATGTTTTTGGTCTAAATTTATTCAGAAGTGTTGAGCAGAGGTAGAAAATGTGTTTTCATTATTACTAACTGATCGTAGCGCCCCGTTTCCAGTTAGCGTCCGAAATGTCAACGAATTATGTTTTTTGCCCAAAGCGCCCCCTATCGATGTTTCTTTTTGTACCGTTCAACTGAGTTTCAGAGAGCCCCAGCAAACAGAATCATGAAAATGCATGCCATAAGTCAAGAAATCTGTTTGTTTATCTCTTAGGAGCCTTCGAGTTTCGACCACCCTGTACTTTGACATTTTATTCCGGCTCTTACGCTTTTTGCAGGGCTCTACTTTTGGGTTCAAACTTTAAGTTAGAGTATAAACTTTGGCGAGCATGTGTTAAATTATCAAAATAACGGGCTTAAAGTTGTTGTCTAGCTCTCCAAAGTCTGCAGCGCCCCCTATCCATGTTTTAAGAGATACGCTTATCAAATTGGTACTGAAGAAAGTCTAAACAAACAGAATCATTTCGACGCAACAAGCAAGAAAATCTAACCATTTCCCTAGTTTTTATGACGTTTCGAATTTCGGCACCCAAATTTTCGAAAGCGCCTAGCGCCTTACCATCGCGTCAGGGACCCTACATTCCCTATTCAAAAATGTTCGTCTAGGTGTGCTCTATCGATCCTTAAAGTTTGTCACCGACGAGCTGAATCACCCTGTATGTGTATTGAATACCTTTTATACTGCTTTCTTGGTCGCATCGCAAGTTACCTAACATCGAATTTGTCTCATAAGGTCATAATTTCTTGATATTATCGGAAATAAATATTTTATCTTAATAATCGAAATTATTGGTCTAGAAGCTCCAAAATCTAAATGAATTTAGAATTGAAAACTTAATGTTTCTTTCAAACATATAGAATATTATCTGTTTGATACTCATCTAAAAAAGCATTTTTGATCTTTAAATAAGAAAGAAATAGCAGAATAACAGATTTTTACTCTCATTAGATGCAGCTGTGATCCATATGTTCAAATTTAATGGAAAAAGAAAAGGGATTATGTTGGTCCCAAGAAACCTATTTGTTAACCGTTCTCAAGAGTTAAGTATATTTTTTAAGATAAAATGGTAATAAAAATAATTAATTTTTTTTATATTACTTGCTGGAAATTATAGTTTAGGGAGTAATTTCAGAGCACCCTTACAATGTTTATAATATTGTAACATAATTTATAGCTTAAATGTTTCGAAACGCGTTCAAAATAAAAATCTTTTGCAAAACTATACGTTTGAGCAATTTACTGACAGAGCCCTTGTTACTACAAATTTTTATAAGAAATATTTTTCACTACTCGATAAAATACATTTTATAGAGGACAAATAATAAATTTCAACTATATTCGAGTGTAAAAAATATTTTTCTTTGCTATAATATTTTTGCTTTAATTATCTACAGAGATAAAAAGTGGTATATATATATTATTTTAAGACGACAGTTTACCGTTTGAACAATTTTGTTTATTTTTCAAAATATGGTTCAAATGGGGGAATTCACTGTATTTTATGGTGGTTTTATCATTAATAAATGTATATTTTGAAAAAAAAATAACTGCATATTTAATTAAAATTTTTAAAAAGTTTTTAAAAAACAACTTTAAAAAGATTCCTGCTACTTTTTAAAATATTGATCTTTTTACCCACTTTTTTTCTTCAGATTTTCAACTGTGTATTACAGCGGATGGATTTTCAGATACATCTAATACTAGATTTAATATAATTTTTTGTGATATATATGGTGAAAAACGATGAAATCTAACACATCTTCATATACTTTTTTTTAATAACAAGAAACCTGAAGGCTAATTCCATGCGCAGATTTATCACATATATAATAAAAAACAAACGCAAAAAAAAAAAAAAAAAAAAAAAAAAAATTAAATCTGTATCTCAAACACAAAAAAGCCTTAGAATTTTAAAAACAGGGAAGTTACGAAAATATGAACATGGAGAAATAGCCATTTAAAATTTTAATTTTTGTGGGTAATTGCACTAGGTGTATTAATAAAATTTACAATATATCGCGATATAATTGCCGTATGGGTAAAAATGAGGTGCCCGAGCATTCACAATTAAACAAGATTTTGTTCAATATTGAAAAAAAAATCGATTTTTTCTACAATTTTGAAGTAAACTGTCCCAATAAAGTTACTATGAGATCCAACTTGGGTTTCAGGGATACAGAACATAAGAGAAAATTATGCTTTTATTGAAAACTCTTATTATTATTATTATTATTTTAGATTGAATACAATTCTTAGATAACCTACTAGCAACAACAAATGCATTTTTACATGAAAAATATAAATATTTTGCAAATGTAAGTATTAATAAGTGTGGCTTCGAACTCATTATCAGAAGGGACACATGCGATATTGAAAACGTAGGGGGAGTTATGTGTTAACTTATATTCGATGAATTTTTCCGGTTTTCATGAGCATTGTGTTTATTGTTCTGTTATACATTCTGATAACGACCCAATGAAGGAGTTGAAGTATGCCAATATAGGTTTCTAATATACTTTTAATGTGTTTTTAATAAAGTAACGTCTTTTAAGCAAATAAATATTTCTAATATATGTTTTGACTTTTCCGTTTGGAATATATATTATTATTATGTAAATATTGTATTTAAATAAAGTTTCAAAATTTCTTAAGAGATATATTTTTGCATTAGCGAGGATGACAGATGGAAGAAATCGTTAAATATTTTATTACTTACAAAAGCCTTTTTGATTTTGATATTTTCAGTGGTTTAAACATGATTTCTATTAATTGTCTTTAAATTTGTATTATATTTCTACTATTTTATTATTTTATATATTTGGTGAGGATGTTTTAATTTCGTCACGAAATATTAGCTGTAGAAAAAAAAAAAAAAAAAAAGGCTGAACTATTTGCATCGTATTAAGTACAAACAGATTAATCTTTCGTAATCGGGTGGCGTGCGATAAAGTTAGATGTTTAAAAAATCACCCCTGGAAATTATTTGAAAAAAATTAAAAAATCAGTATATTGAGAGATCAAACCTTCTTAAGATTTTAATGTTATTTTTACTCCTGTTAATAAAATCATTTTTTTAAATCTCAAATACCCCGTTGATCGCCTAGATAACTGGGGTATTTAAAAAATCTCTTGTCAGTGTGGCCTTTCTTATATTGGCCAGACTAAACGTGCTCTTAGATATCGTTTAAAAGAACATGAAGGTTATGTTAAAAATCAGGAACTCAAACTTTCGTCTATTGCTCAACATTCTTGGTATTCTCAACATATGTTCGATTTTTCTAAGCCATCATTATCCAAAAATGTTTTTCTAATCTAGATCTTGATTTTTGGGAAGCTTACCACATCATTAAAAATTCTCACTCTTTAGTCAATGACTTATCTAGTACTCCTGATTTTCCAAGTATTTGGAAAGCATTAATTTAATTTCCGCTTTTTTTGGTTTCTTTTTCTCTCCTTCTCCGGTAGATGTCGCTACTTGTCCACCCTGTCGTTTCCACTGCTTCTCTCTCATTGGTTGTTTTTAGCGCCTTCGCTACCTTCATAGGGTATATAAGCCAGCGCGTCTCTGTCTATCATTTTGTTTTATTTTTCTATCATTCATTTTTATTTATGCTTCAAGTAGCTCATTTATCCCACCTGTCAGGTTTTTTCTACCACCTTTTTTACTTTTGTTTTGCCCCCCCCCTCCCCCACCCTTAAGTTAATTGCTACCATCCAGGTCTTAGTTTGCTCTCCTGCCATTTCTCACAAGTTCTGGTCCCGTGGATGTGTGGAGTTGTCCACCAGGGTATCGGTTAAAAAGGTGTTCGAAGTCGTAGTCGAAGTCTATCATTTTGCTCAGCCTTGCTTTTTCTAGTAGGCTGTTCATTCTTCCGTATCTTGCACTGAAGAAGAATCTCGCTAGTAGATTCGAAACAGCTGTTTGCTGCTTTTCATGTATTAGTTGTGCATTTTAAAACGTTGTTTTTTCTGCTTTTTATTACTGTTGCACAAAGGCTTTATTCGCTATTTTTGTATACACTATATGTCCAAATGTGACGACCAGCCACTTGCGATTTTAGACATTTTCTTAAACAGCTAGAAAAATACATAAGGAGAATCCTGATACATATCCTGAAACTCCAGGTGTGTGAACAGAATAGTAGAGGTCATATGTTTCCGTGAAGATTTTTTTCCGAAACACCATAGGGGACCATCAAGGAATTGAAAAAGAACGAATATCTTTTCGATAACCCTGTAAAACTAATGTAGAAAAAGCGTTCAAGCTGTAGTTTATGATTAAGTGCCTTATCGTAGTGAACTGTATTCATTTTTATGAGAATAGCATGTATATTGGTAGAGAAATGTTTATAAAAAGAGTCCCAAATTTTGCTTATAATTTGTAGAGTTCTTAATATAAAAACAAGTTATTTTCAGAAAATATGACAAACAACATTGCACACAATGTCTTGCAATGAGAATAAAAAATAATAAAAATTGTTTGAATAATGAGCAGGTTTACTAAATAATAATCTCTCCGCATGCCCGAATGTAATCTAAATATAATTTACATAATGTATTAGCTAAATGTATAGAGCAACTTTTGTGAAAGTCTCAAAAACATAGTTTGAAAATCCTGAAAATTATCGTTTATAGACTAAGCTCAAAATCCGTTATTCCCAAAAGGAGTCAAAAAGATGAGGGGCTGTATCCAAATGCAGTAGTACGCGCAATATGGTGTATGCTATATTGGCACTAATCAATGGATATATGGATACAACCCTTGATATTTTTGCTTTGTTTTGGGAACAACGGATTTTTAGCGTATTCTACCAACTGTAATTTTCAGAATTTTCAAACTATGTTTTTGAGACTTTTACAAAAATTTCTCTATACATTTAGCTAACACATTATATTTTTATTTCATTCGGGTATGCATTCGTAGTGAAACATTATTTTGTAAACCTGCTCATTTTTGATACAATTTTTACTATATTTTAATTCTCATTGCAGATTATTTTGTACAGTGTTGTTTGTCATATTTTCTGAAACGAACTTTCTTTTATATTAAGAACTCTTCAAATTATAAGCAAAAAACTTGGCAAAATAGAGACTGTTTTCAAGAAAACCTAGATTTTTTTTTATTTATTTATTTATTTTTTTTTTTTTTGGGGGGGGGGGGGTTACATGCTATTCACATAAAAATGAACACAAATTATTACAATAAGCCACTTAATCATAATCTACAGTTTTAATGCTTTTGCTACATTAGTTTAGACAGAGTTATCCAAAAGATATGCGTTCTTTGTCAATTTGTTGGTGGTCCACTATTGGGTTTCAGGAAAAAAATCTTCACGGAAATATGTGACCTATACTATACTGTTTACACACCTGGAGTTTCGGGATAATTCCTCGTGTATTTTTCTAGATATTTAAGAAAACGTCTAAAATCGCAAGCGACCGGTAACATTTGGCCATATAGTGTACGAAAAGGGCGTTTTACTGCATCCGTTTACCTTTAAATAATTCACTTTTCTCAGTTTTTTCTGCGATATTTGTTTTTAATACATCAATATGATAAAAAGGCTTACACTTCAAAACATATTTTTTAATGAATTGGATTTTTTTTAATAGACGATCCTTATGGTACATTTCTAAAAATTAAGGATTAGACTTCCCGTAATATGAATAGCTATTTTTTTTAAGGAAAACGAAAACAAATAATAATTTTTATATATTTTTACATCTGTCATAATATTTTATTTTATTAAACTAATTAACTTCCAGAACTTCTTAAACTAATTAAAAAGAAATCAGGTACTTACATTTATAGAACAACTCTTTCAAAAAAAGTATGAAAAAAATTGTTACAAAATGTAAAAAAAGTGTTGGAGATGTGTGTTTTAAAATGCTATAATGAGATTTGCATTTTTTCTTAATTTAATGGTTTTCCTTCACAAAACCATTTAAAAATATGTGAAAAAAGTTACAATAAAATACTCAAGTAAAAAACAAAGAGAATTAAAGGCTACAGAGTTCTCATACAGTTGTTAAAGTATGTAGTGCTAATGACAAAGATTTTTAAATGTCGGAGTTAGTCTAGATCTGAATTGCCACCAATTTTTCTACCTATACTACTATATTGGATATGCATGGATGTTGCAAATTATGATTAAAATGAAGAAATTGCCATTATAGCACAGTAATATTTACTTTATTTACTTCTGAATATACATTAACTAAAATGAAATACCTAGAGCTAACGTGTGAAAAAAGTTCTTTTTTTTTTTTTTTTTTTTTTTTTTTTCTATTTCAATCTCTCTTAGAGTAGTCCGGGTAATAGGGAATTTTACATAGCAAAATTAATGGTAGTTCTGGAAATCGGCTTACTTTATGTTTTTTGGGTCGCTGAATCAAAATTTGTAACTTCCCACCAAAATTTCCCCCGGCACCCCCCCCCCCTCCCCCTCAAATTTTGGTAAAAAGCACCCCAAAAAAGGTTTTTATTAAAAAAACTCACACATAACCACTCACACGTTTACATTCGCCCTCCCATCTCCCCTCCTAACTTTCCTTATAAGCTTTACTTTAAGTTTTTTGGGTCGCTGAATCCGAATTTGTAACTTACTCCCAAAATTCACCCCCCCCCCCCCGAAACCCCCCCAAAATAGTTGTTGTTAACTTAAATTTATTATTGTTTTAGGGAAAAAGCATTACGAAATTCAGAAACTAGACAAAATTTGCAACAAATAGGATATATGACATTATGACGTAGGATAAACGGGGAGAGAAGGGGCTGCCTCGGAACATTCCCCACGCGCTTTTCTCAAAAACCATTTTTTTTTTTTTTCAAAAAATTAATTTTCGGGAGAGTTGCCGGGTGAAATTTTTGTGGGAAGTTACAAATTTCGATTCAGCGACCAAAAAAACATAAAGTGAGTCCAAATCCAGAACTAGTATTAATTTTTCAAGGTAAAATCCCCTATTGCGTGGGCTTCATAACTTAGTTCACGTAGCGCCGTAGTGCATGTTCAGAGGCAGCCCTCCCCCTCCCCGTTTATCCTACGTCATAATGTCATCTATCCTATTTGTTGCAAATTTTGCCTAGTTTTTAAATTTCATAATGCTTTTCCTCTAAAACAATAAGAAATTTAAGTTTAAAATAACTATTTGGGGGGGGGGGATTTGGGGTAAATTAAAAATTCGGATTCAGCGACCCAAAAAACTTAAAGTAAACCTTATAGAGAAAGTTCGGAGGGGAGATGGTAGGGTGAATGTAAACGTGTGAGTGGTTAAGTGGAATTGCGCAACTTAGTTCACGCAGCTCAGCGTGCATGTTCCGAGGCAGATCCCCCCTTCCTCTTCATCCTAAGTCATAATGTCATATATCTAATTTGTTGCAAATTTTGTCTACTTTCTGAATTTCTAGATACTTTTTCCCTAAAAGAATAAAAAATTTTGATTTTTTTTTTAATAAAAACCCTTTTTGGTGGTCATTTTCACCAAAATTGGGGTGGGTGGGGGTTGCCGGGGGAAATTTTGGTGGGAAGTTAAAAATTCGGATTCAGCGACCCAAAAAACATATAGTAAGCCTTTTTCCAGAACTACCATGATTTTCGCTAGGTAGATCCCCTATACGGCCTCTGTTGCCTGAACTAGAGGGTGCATTTATGATTTAGTAATCCGTAAATGCATTTGAAGCTCTTACAAAACGTTTTGCTTTCAGATTAATTGTATTATTTCGGCAAGCACATTTAGATAGATTATCTGATATGTAGTGGATTTTAGGAATAATCTTATAATATTTTTATGCTAAACTTTATTACGTTATACTCAACAAAGCAATATAAGTAGTACATTTTATTGAATGAAGTAAAATTTACTTTTTTTCTTTGCATATACTTTAACTAAAACAAATAACAACATATAAGTAATGTCATCAAAGTTTTGTGTTTTTTCCGTTCTATTTTGAAAAGTATATCGACAGCTTTTATGATTTAGTAATTAGTAATCTTATATGAAACTTTTAGTTACTAAACTTTGTCTTAAAGATTAATTTTATTAATTAGACGAACACATTTAGTGATTATCTGTGATATAATAGATTTCATGAATAATATTATGATAATTTTTATACCAATTTTTTTTACCTTATATTGAACATAATCAAAAGATAATCTTACTACATATTTTTTTAAGAATTCTGAATGCGTTTATGCCTGCAATATATTTGAATATATATTTTGTAAATCATTTTTTTATAATATAAATGTAAATTCTTTATTTTAGAATTTAAAAGTAAATTCTATATTTTTGAATTAAAAAATAAAACAAATTTATTATAACTAGTTTAATACATATTTTAAAAGTTGAAAAATTCTCTGTAAGCAAAATATTTCATAAAGAGTGCAAAAAGTGTTGAACGAAGGAAGCAAATTACTTGGGAAAATAGCCATTAGAAATTGCGAAAAAAAATTAAACGAAACCTGTGAACGTGAAAGTTTAATATTTTGACAACTTGCTGAATATTTAAATTTTTTCTTCTATTATAGAAAGTACTGAAACGAAAAAGACACCATAGTCTTATAGTATTTTAAAGATTCTAGATTTAAATGAATGTACATTAAATATACTTACAACTTCAGCTACTTGTATGAGCATTTTCAGTAATCTTGGGCCCGTATTCACCACGTCCTATCTTCTTTACATCTATTGCAGCATACATTTTTATTTATGTACACATATCACCAATTTAAAAACAAATATTCAAATATTTATACTATGTACATAGAATAATGTGAGTGAGCAATCCAATTTCACATCATTATGTATATATTGTATATAATTTTACATTGTTTGACTTTCCGTAAAGGAGAGCATTTCAAACATTTATCTTTGATCTTTTTACCCAAAGAAAAACTCTTATTTTGAATCAAATAATTAAATATTTATATATCAGATATAACATTAAACAGCCAGTTTTAAATAATACAAAGCAAATAATACAGTTATCTTCCTTTATTTAGCGACTGTGCAAAATTAACATTTAGTATATAATGAAGTGTTGGGTACAAATATTTTATTACTTTAGATAAAAACGCTCTTATTTAAGTTTTTTAGTTTATTTATTTACACTGTGTTCTATTTACATTTACAGAAATATTTTTTTCTGTCACTTTACAAATCGTTATTGAAGGTATATTTATTTTATAAAAGTAGGAAAGAATCGAATCGAATATATTTTAAAATTCATTGCTAAAAAAACTATTAAAATCATAAATATCAATAACATAGTTTAGAAATATCAAATTTAAAACACGTTTTCGGTATTACATAATTTTCACAGATTTAATAGTTTGATTTCTTAATCGAATTATATATCATTTAAGTTTTAATTTTAACAGTAAATTCTGAATATTATTTTAATAATGAAAAAAATATATTCTATACATATAAAATAATATAGTATTCTCAATTCTCTTTTAAAAAATGCATAAATAATTTAGGAGAAATTTTCAAAAGTTTTGATATCTGAATGCGATAATGCTGATTTAAAAAAAAATGGTGCATAATTGAAATAAAGTAAGCTTAAAAACAACTATTGTTCTTCATGTGTATTTGGTGTTCAAATAGCTAATTTTTAAACTATCAAGACAAAATAGTTATATTTCTAAACACTGAAATTTGCTTTGAATTATGATTTATATACTATAACCAGGATTGGAATCATATTCAGCATTGTTATTTGAAAACAATAAAAAAAAATCAAAGGAGGTCTATAGATAAGCATTGTTTTTTGATCTATCTCGACGTTTTTACTCTTTGTATATGATGTTTTGACAGTTTTAATATAATTTATCATGTGTATATGTTGTCTCTATGTTTGGTTCTTGTTTAAACATTATTTAAATGCAATAACAGATGCATAGTTTTATTGATTAATTTTTAATATATTTCAGTTATGGTAATGTGATGTACTATCAGTATGAGCAGCCACAATACCCGTTTATACACATTTGTATATCTATCATAATGAGAAAAACTTGTCTGTGAGTAATACTGTCATCAGAGAGACTGTGGCAACAAGCATATCAAACTATTTCGCACTTTTTTAAAAACATGTATAACATTTAAATTTTTATAACATCGAAAAAATATATACTTTCAAAAGCAATTTTTATGGAAGCTTTATCCCAGATTGTCCATTTTTTCTGACTAATTTGCGAAAGTTATTTTTTAAATATATAACTCACACGTGCATTCTGATTACGGAAGTATAACCATTCTGCACTCCAAACAATGTAAAAAGATCAGCTTTAGTTTACGGCTAATATTTCAAAACAAAATGAAAATTTCATCAATAAACAAAACAAATAAATAAAACACAAATTTAATATATATGTTATCAAACTATGTTTTTAAACTACTGGAATTTTCACAATCAAAAGGACTGCTATACATAATGAAACGTTTGAGATTTTGTTGGCTATAATTTCCTGACATGCGGCTAATAATAAAATATTGCAATCAATACATTTCCTAAGCTTTATTCGAATACACAATTGCTATTTTTCTGGGAAAACTAACAAAATATATTAAATGTAAAATACCCATTAAATTTTCAATAAAGAAAATTATTTTCACCTGTGTTCTGTGCACTGCGCAGAATGTTCTCGGGAAGTCCCACTTGGACCTAAAACGTATGTAAAAACATACGACGATATTGTCGGAGATTCATATCGGAAATAATAAAATTTGTATTTTTAAAATAAATCACAATTTTCTAACTAATCTTATGTATTCGGCCTTGTGTTTCACATTTAAACAAAATTAACAAAAAAATCAGAGAGTCAATAAATACACATATTCAATTATTTATATATACATATAAGACATCTTAAGGGGAAAAAAGATAAAATTTCTTGACTTAATCGATAGTGCCAAAAAACAAAGCTTATCTACACTCTTCCTTTAAACGAAAACTGATAATGTCCATTATTCAAAGAAATCTAATTACAGAGTTCAAGATCACAACTAAATCACATACGAAGATAATCACGAATATACCCCTTCCGAAGACTGTATTGAAAAGTGACGGTAAGAAATATATTCTTGAGGTACATCATTCTTAACTGGTCTTCGCCTTCTTCGACGAAATTTTAAGGCTGTGAGAAGTATTGAAAGGGTAAGTACCAAAGCAGCACTAATGCTGCTTCCTAATATGATCCCTAAAGTTGATAAAGTTATTTTGGTCTTGTCCGTTTTTGCCAAGGTACGGATTTGTAGGCACTTTCTATTGTTTGCTGTCACTTCACTAGTCCTTTCTGTTTCAGTGACATAAGGGGTTGGTTTATTGTTAAACATCCTGAGATACTTCCCAGTTCCTGTTACACACACGCTATACCAAGTTTCTGGAAGTAAGTCTTCCAAGTTGTGCATCCTTGCCGTGGGAGGAAGGTTAGCTAGCACAACGGGCGATCTGGAAGTAGTCACGTGGTAAGTGACTGTAAAGCCGCCTATAAGAGTGGCATTTTGTACTTCCCACGTGATGGTCAAATGATCCGAGTCCAACCTCTGAACTTCTATGTCGGATACTAGAGGTGTAGGGCAGATATCCGATGGGTGTAAGGTAAAAACAGAGTGGTCATGGAGTTTTTCGGGATGCACGCAAACTAACGGCTTGTCGTCTGCGTGTAGAAATCTACCATGTTCTTGAAGCCATTCCCAAAGACTTAGCATAAGACAGTCACAGTGAAATGGGTTGCCTGAAAGAATAAAATAAAGCATTAATTATTTTTAAATAGATGGATAAAACACATATTTTGAACTTTTAATGTAGAATTATTCTACATTTAAAAATAATCATATTTAAAAAATATCTTACATGCACTGCAAAATTAAAAGACAAACGAGTCATTTCACATCCAATAACACAGTAAAAAATCAGCATGTAACTGCTCATTACAGATTTTAATAAAACTGAGTTTGTTTGTTCTTACTATTAATGTGTAAGCACCATTCGGGGTTTTTACTCTTCTGGGTCATAAGTAGTTTTAAAGGAAATAAATATATTTTTTAATTGCCATGCGTTGGCATTTTTGACTGTTAGATTTTCAAAGATAGTATGTTATAAATAAATTCATATTTCAATAACTCGCAAATAAAACAAATGAGTTTGAAATTATTTATGTTTGGCAAAATTTAATATACGTAAATTATTAATAGATGACTATTGTTTCATTTAAAATTACATAAGTGTACTTAAAATTTTTATTTTTAAAATCAAAATATTATTTGAAGAAAAAAAGTATATATCAAAGGGCATTTTAACCCAAAGGCAGATGGTCTGAAACATCGGAATATTTTTTAAATTGTTCATAAAAGTAACATTTAACTGACAATGAAATACGGATAGTCGGATTTTGGTTGTCTGTATCAGTATTTTGACTAAAAGGATTTTTTAAAACATTTTTATTCAAACATTTCTATGCTAATCTCTGCTTAAATACATGAGCCTCTCGGTTAGCGTTTAAAAATTTTATAACCTTTTAAAACTGATACAAGCTTAAAAGATATTCAAAAGGCTTATTTGTTTTAGTAAAAATAACTTCACCCTTAATTGGAAACGTGAAGTATGGTATACAAAGAGTAATTTTCCGCTTCCGAGTGTATTGTTTCAAGAAATGTTTACTATAAAGAAAAACAAAACACTTATGTTCTAGCACGGCCAAACTCGATTCCCCCTTATACGGCTGTAACAAAAAGTCGAAATCTCTCTGTTTTCGCGGAACCAGAGTTTCTCTCTGGAGAATTGTAAGGGGCGCTTTTACCTACTGTGTCTAATGAAGACTTTCCCTTGCACGCTTGTGTTTTCTTATGCATAACTTAACTGAAATTGCGATTTTTGATTTTTTTTTAAAGAGTAAAAACCGGTTCATTGCTGTGTTCGATACTGTCTTACGATTAACTAAAAAAAATCCAGAAATTTATTTTCATGAATTTCCTTAAAATTTGGAGTACAAGCTGTTGAGAGAAAAAAAAAGACTTGCTGATTCTTTAAAATAATAAAACATGAAAAAAAAATTATTTATTTATCATTAGTTTTTTGTTTCCTCGTATTTCATGACCAGCACCTACAATATTTAAATTTACTGAAAGTTATTCACAATGTACACATACCTATACTTTTTTTAATTAAGAATCGTGTAAATATCCATGTTTTTATTATTATTATTTTTTTATTTATTTATTTTTTTTTAAGAAAAGAAAAAAAATCGATATGATTTGATTGCCGGATATTGGCGAAAAGACTTACTTATTATTTTTATATTATAAAACATGTAAATATATTTTTATTTTTACATTACACTTTTATATGATGACTGTCCAGAATTAGAATATTTAGTTTTATCATGTGATTTTGTAATTTTTCTATATGCTTGTACAGTTAAAATTAGCCCATATAAAGGTTAACTTTATTGAAAATCGTTTGCAATGTACTGATATACATATTTTCTAAATAATTAAGAATTATGTAAATATCCATGTTTCGAAGGAAAAAGCATTATATGAGTTGATTGCCGGATATTGGCAAAAAGACTTTCTTATTTTTTATATTATGAAACATGTAAACATATTTTTATTTTAATCGTATACCTTTATACCATGACTGTCGAGAATTAGGATATGTAATTTTATATGCAATTTTATAATTTTTATGTATGCTTAAATATTTCAAATCAACACATATAATGTCCAAATTTACTGAAAATTACTTGCAATGTACCGACATATATATTTTCTTAATAATTAAGAATCATGCATATATCCATGTTTTGAAAAAAGAAAATCGATATGAGTTGATTGCCGGTTATTGACAAAAAGACTTGCTTATTTTGTTGATATTATGAAACATGCAAATATCCTTTTAATTGTTTCATAGTTTTATACCATCAGTGTCCAGAATTAGAATATTTAATTTTATATGTAATTTTGTTACTTTTCTACATGTTTGAATATTTCAGATCAACACATATAGTGGCCAAATTTATAGAATATTGTTTGCAATGTGCATATAATCTATATTTTTAAAATTAATTAAGAATCGGGCAAAAAGAATGATCTGAAAAAAATATTTCGTTATGAGTTGGTTGCCGGATACTGACGAACTTGCTTATTCTCTTAATATTGTGTAAATATTTTTTATTATAGTTTTTATAATATAGCTGCCTAAAATTCAAACGTTTGATTTTATAATTTCCTCAGCTTTTTATTTATTTATTTTTTTCTAAAAATGGTAGAAACCTATAATTATTATTATTTTTCTATTTCCCTGTACACTTCATTTTTAGTACCTCTAATGTTTACTATTATCCAAAGTTGTCCGCAATCAACTTTATATACCTATATTTTACATCAGAAGTCTCGTGCAAAAAATAATTGAATGGTTTAAAAAGATATCCTGATTTGAGAATAATTTGGTTTTTTGAAAAAGTTTTGGTTAATTTTTTTAATAGTTTGAAACTAGTAAATAATATTAAAAAAATTTTAAATTTGCAATTTAATTTAATTAAAAAAAACAAATGCAGAAATTTACTTTATAATCTTTGTTTTCCGTGTTATAGTAGCGTGTTCTTAAATATATTTTTAGGTGCTTATGTTTAATGCATTGTATTTATTTATTTTATCTTCAAATCCTTCAGTTTTCCTGTTTGCAGTATAAAAAACATCGAGGCAAAATATACGAAAATTATCTATACCTTTCATGACGCATATACAGAGACTTTTTCGTACTTTTATGTATGAAAGTAACACTTAATAAGCATTATTTGCAGCAGAGAAAATACAATTTACAGTAGGTATTCGCGCCATCTGGCGACGATTGTAGTCATTAACGATTCCCAAACTAAGGGATATTGTGAAGGCCGTACAAGGCAGGCGATCGAGTTTAGCCGTGGTTCTAGTAACTTACCAAAATTGAACATAAACATTTTCTCTTTTATACTGATGCATTATAACACAACCACATTTTTAATGATTTAACAGAAAAATACGTTTTGAAAATACTAATTTCAAACAACGCAGCAATCTCTCAGACTGTTATTTTCTTGTTAACTGTTAATAAAAAATAAATATACATTAATTCCCTTTCTAATGCTTGATATGCTTATTTTCGGGTTGGGTTGATTTTTGACGGCCAATTATCTACACGAGAGATATAGGCCCTGTGGGAAGTGCCTTCCGTGGAGGTCTTTCTAAGGGAACCTAATCCGTATTAACGCATGGAAATCCACGGTTCGAAGAAAACCACGAAAACTCCGAACGATTAGGCCGACGGGCGCGATTGGGTTCGAACCCAGCACCTCCCGTCTACCAGCTTCGAGAGCAGAACCTCTCAGCCACTGGTGGGGCCAAGCTTATTTTCGGGGCAAATCAAATTGCGTACAAAAAGAATTTTTGAATGACATATCCGCAACAAATAATATATATACATATATGTATATATATCTTATTTTAAATATGAAAATAATGTTTTAGAAAATCAGCGCTGCTTTATTAAAGGTAATAAATGTTGAATAGAAATAAAAAATATTATTAAAAAGTTTGAACTATTAGTACTTTAGAGTACAAAGACACTTTTATTACAAATTCTAAAACACAGGGTGTCCATAATTAAACGACCTTACTTTAAAGTTGTGGTTGCCTACAGAGAACTTTCTCTATTGTTCATAAAGTTGTGAAATTTTGTGAAAGACATAATAAATGGATAGGAATTTGTTTAGGCTAAAAAAAAATTGCAAATAAAAGTAATTCAAAATTTTGCCACCAGAGGGAGTTTTTTAATAAATGACACATTTAGCATTACGAAAGTTTAAAAATGTTATTTATTAACTTAACCTTACTCTACAGGCAGCTTTTCACAACATTTTCCTAGCTTTTCCCTGAATACTGCGGTCAAATGTGGAACGTGTTATCTTACGATTCCAGATAGTATCTGAAAATGATGAAAATCATGCAGACCATGGTGTGGATATAACAAAATTTGTTAGCATCGTAAATGTATGCTTAATGTGTAATTCGTTAAAAAATGGTCTGTTATTTTTTTTTTTTTTCGCTCACACATATTTCCATACTTTTATTATGTCCTCCAAAAAATTTCACAACATTCTGAACAACAGTTTCGTCTGTTGAAAACTTTAAAATAGGGTCGATTAATTATGAACATCCTGTAAATAAAATTTCTTAACTATCTTAATGCTAAATATGTAATCTATTAAAAATCGCTCTCTGGTGGCGAAATTTTAAACTATTTTTATTTATATTTTTTTAGCTTAAACAAATTCCCATTCATTTATTATGCCTTTCCCAAAATTTCATAACTTTATGAACAATAGTTTTGTTTGTAGACAATTTTAAAGCAGGGTCGTTTAATTATGGACAGCTGGTACGTGTGAAAGTGGCACATACGCCTACGCGTCTGCACATGGATTGGACGATATTTTCTATATAATAATTTTTAATAATGCTTTTATTCTATGCTTTCTTTCACAATAAGTTTAATTTAAAAGAAATTATTTTCATTGTAAACGAATGTTAAAGTCCATAACTAAGTTCAAATATCATATTAAATCGTAAATGAATGATACCAAATTAATTCTTTTTAATAAAATAATTCGGTTGTCCCTAATCTTACTTAAAGCGTCATAATACTCTGGAATCAATGGGTGACGTTTTAACAAGGTTTCACAATATATAATAACAAAATATTAATTTTAATTAAAAAAATGTAATAGTCTCTATGAAAGACATAATATCATTTTAAATTAAACAGTGTTACTTTTTTATATTAGAAATATGTACGACGTAATACAGAAAGAGTAAACGCATAACCACTGGCGGTATTAGATTTGTTCTGTATAAAATTCTAAATGTCTCAGAGCAAAAAGTCCACATACATATCACGATATAAATATTACCTGATTTATACAGTTTTGAGATGGATAGTTCAAAACAGAACCGGTGAAAAATATAATTTGAAAAAAACTGTAACCATTTCCTGTAGACTATTGAAAACAAAAACAGAAATTTATATTTTTGGGGCACATTTTGAACTTGAGGATAAGGTTAGTTGGGGCAACTGGGCCATGATTTTACAATGTGACTCTGGAGCTTCTGACAATTCAGCTTCAAAAAGCTAATGTACATTTGAATTAAAGTCTGAACATGTAAATTATATAATTATATATGTGAATAAAGAGCGTTGTAAGAGAAATCTTCACTATCAATATGTCTAAAAAAAGCACTAAAAGTGAAAATATTAGATTTATTTATACCAAAAACATAAAAATTAAGTAAGTACTTATGTACTTTAGTATAGGTAATAAGTATAAAAGTTACATGGGTATTTTAAGGGGGAAATAGGAGGGTAAATCTATGAACAAATGGCTATGTAAGTATTTAAGTACTTTATCTGTATTCGGGGCTCGCATTACATAGGGAAAATTTTATTGTTCCTACCAGAACCCTTAATGATTTACCTTCATGACCATTTTATTTGACATATTCTAAAGGAAGGTACGATAAAGATATTATTTTCAAAATAGTGGTAGGAACAATAAAAGTTTCCCTATAGAATACGACGTCTGTATATCGTACAATTTCAAGGTTTGCCTATCTCTCTTTCAGGGGCAAGGTACTTGCATTCGTAAAATCTTGAAATAATTTAATGACACCTGTATTTACAAGATAATCTATTTGAAAACAAGTAAAAGTATATTTTCGCGTACTTAACAAAGGTGAAATTTTCATTATAAAATTCCGATGCCAATGTGACAATTAGGAATTAAAATTATGTGATGTCATAACGGTATCACCGCCTCTCAAGGGGTCAAGAAATTTGGTTTGATACCACCCAATATGCTTTTTTAAATTTTTATTACGTAATTTTAATATGGTATTCTATAATTTTCTTTATTATGAGCAAAAAACAATGGAGAAATTTACTTCCCGTAGTAAGAGAAACTAAAAAAAAAAAAAAGAAGATATTTAGAACTATTGGGGTAACTGGATCCAGCATGGTCCAGTTACCCCGGATACATGTCCCAGTTACTCCATTCTTGAAAAATGTATGGGGTAACTGGGACATCGGACTTGCATTTGAAACTTGAAGTAAATAGGTATAGATACCTAATAATATTAATGTAGTTATATGCCTAATATTTAAAAAAAAAAGATTGTTTAATAAAAGTACTTATCGCATTTTAATAAAAAGCCGTGGAAGTTCAACCAAATGGACGTTGTTTTTAAAAAAATAAACCTAAATTTTTGACAACCTATCGCAGCATATTGAGAGTTATTACTGAGTTGACACACGTTGTTTTAGGAAGTGGAGATTAAGGTGCATTGTTCACAAAAGCTAAAACTTAAAAAACATCAACAGATTTTTATAAAATAGCCTATGACCCAGTTACCTCTTGGGTCCCCAACTAACCTTACATTCTATAATCTGACGAGAATAGTTTTTGCTCTTATTAGACGAAGAATAAAATTTCACTGCAGACTTTGGGAACACAAATTTAATATTACTTTTTTCAAGTTCTAACATGAAATAAATGATCACATAAATTATATAAATGTTTGATTATAGAAATAATGAAAATGTCTGTTTTTTATGAATGCTTCCTCTTTTCAATTGACTTCCTAGGAAGGGATTTTATAATTTGGTTGTATATATATCGAATTTTCCGAGATACAACGCATTTCAAACAAAAAAATAATTGACCAAATTGCACATATGCGCGTTATACGCCTGATATAAAAATAAAAGCTTAAAAATTAAGGATAAATTTAAATTTCAATATTTAATGAACAAGAGAAGGAGACAAATTAACGAGAGTAGGATTCTAATTGCTTTTTGGGATTTGATCAGATATACTTTCAGTAGCACACAGCCGCACTTTGCATTTGCTTACTTCAGTATGTTTCTCAGACTAAATATGTTTTCTGCGTTGGTAATGGCATTTTTATTATCCATATCACAAGAAAGTTTCTTATGAAAAAAATTGTGGATGCGCTTAAGACGGCAAATATTCCTAAAAATATAAAACGAAGACTTAAATTGTAGATGCGCATTATACGTCGTAATAAATGGTATATACAATTTTTGTATATGTATGTTCATTGAACTTTCAAATGGATGGCCCAATTCTGCTATTTTTTTGTTGTTGTTGAAAATAGCTCGTTCTGAAGGATTGTCCAATATAATTTTTCTCTGGGTCAAAAAATGCTATTTTTTTTCTGTCTGTTTTTCTTTTAAATATTATATACGCCCTAATATTCGTACAACTGGGTAATCATCAGGGGATTGGAAAATGTTGTTACGATAAAGAAATAATCACCACAGCCTGTAATTTTTTAAATGGGGTGACGTCAAATCATTTAATATGTGATCATCAAATGGTCATCAAAACGACCTATATTTACAATAATGGGATTTCATGATAATGTACAAAAAAATGTTTCAAAAAAAAGAAAGGAACCACTGAATTGTGTCATAGGAGATTCTTACTAAAATACGATAACTGGCGTGCGCTAAATTTAGAAATATGCACTGGAAATCAGTTCCCCCTCCACCACACCCTCAAAATTACTTTTTAAAGAAACTAATTATATTAAAATTAAATATTATTTAGAACTTTTACCTGAAATCTTGAGCGCAGTCATTCTTATTTCTACTGGAACCAGCACATTACTGCTTAAGTGCATTATTTGGTTGTGACTAATATCCAGTTCTAACAGGCTGGAGAGATTGTCAAATGCACTTGGCGATATCCATGTCAACTTGTTCGCTCGCAGATTTAATGACTTCAAATTGTACATCCTATCAAAGGTGTCGCCGTCTATCTTTTTCAACTTATTATGCGATAAATCAAGTTTTGATAAATATTTCAAATCTTCTCTTACAGAAGGAAACTCAAGGAGGTTATTATGGGTTAAATTTAAATTTTCCAGGCGTATAAGACCATAAAATCTTTCTTCGGGTAATATATCTAATTCATTATATCCTAGATCCAAATTCCTTAATTGTGTCAGTGGTTTGAATGCCCCCGGTGATATTTTTGCAATGATATTTGACCTTAAAATCAGTGTTACCAAATCAGGAAAAACCAAGAAGTCGTGTGAGGCAATAATTGTAATGTTGCTGTGACTGATATTAAGATGATGTATCTTGTGATAAATTTCTCCACTAAACATATCTTCTCTTATTCTTAAACAAGCGTTTTCGTTAAAAGACAAAACTTTTAAATTTTGCATTGGTGCAAAAATAATTGTATTAGGAATGAAGTTAAATAGATTTCTGTCCAATTTCAAAGTCTCTAAAGCTGTCAAATGATCGAAAACGTCGTTTGGCAGAGATACCAAGTTATTTCCGGATAGATCCAACGATACTAGTTTTGAAAGATTCTGAAAGGCTTTCTTCTCGATTTGTGTTATGCTATTATCTGAGACATTTATCTTTTTCAAATTTGTATTATCGCTGAAAGATGCATTAGGAATCATCTTCAATCGATTTTTTGATATTGATACGATTTCCAACTTTGATAGCTTTCTGAAAACGGATTTTGGTACAAAAGAAAGATCGTTTCTATCTAAATAAAGTTCACGAAGTGAATGTAAATCAACTAATAAATTCGGCTCTAGTTGTTTTATTCCATTTCCAGATAAATGCAAGGAATGCAAATCACTTAAAGATTCAAAAACATAACCTTGGAATTTATCTACTCCAACATTATCCAGCTCTAAAACTGCAAGACCAGTAAGCCCGTGTATCTCTATTCCATCACGATCCGTGAGATTATTGTTGCTAATTTTGAGCTCTCGTAAACTGTTCATAAAAGTTATTTTAACTGACATTAAACGGTTATTGCTGATGTCAAGTTTTGTTAAATGTTTTAACTGTGCAAAAGAATTATCCTCAATGCTTTCAATCATTGCATTCGACAGTGTTAATTCTTCTAATAAATTTTCGCCTTCAAACATATATTTGCGAATCACATATATTTGATTTTGCGATAAATGTAATATTCTCAAATTTTTTAAGCTCTGGAATGCAAGAGGTTCAATATCCATTATCCTGTTGTAAGATAAATAAACTTCTTCTAAATTAACTGCTCCTGAAAACATGTTCACGTTAAGATGATTGATGTTGTTGTGTTCTAAATTTAAATATTCCAGTCTTTTCATCTCCGAAAATGTATTATCTTCAATTACAGATATGGCATTATGATCTAGATATAGTTTTTGAACTTCTGTCAAATCTTGAAAAATTTCTTTCTGTAATTTTTTGATCTTATTAAAATCTAACCAAAGAATTTCCATTTTATTTAATCCTTTTAAACTCCCTTCCGATAAAATTGCGATTTCATTGTGATTTATTTGAAATGATCGTAAACTTGAAGGGTATCTGCTAAGTATGTCTGCAACTTCAATAAGTTTATTTCCTTGTATGTTTAAATGTTGCAGATTTGCTAAGCTTTGAAGGGCTTCTTTTTCAATTACTTCAATTCTGTTAAACTGCAAATGTAATTCCTGGAGATTTGGCAGTGAATAAAAACTTCCTTTTCGTATCCTTTTAAGTAGATTATTTTGAAGCCTCAGATCTCTCAACTCAATGAGTTCTTGAAAAGTTCCTGGTTGTATATCTGTAATTAGATTATTGTCCATTGAAAGTGAACGAAGCTCTCTATTGTTTTTAAATAAAAATGGATGAATCTCTCTTATTTGATTAAAAGACAACTGCAGTTGATAAAGATTCTGCAGTGACTGAAAAGCCCCCATTTCGATAGAAGATATTGCATTGTTTGGTAAAAAAAGCACAGATATCTGCGAACTGTTGTAGAGAGTATCATTCGTAATTTTTAAGATATTATTGTTTGATAAGAACACTTCTCTTAACTGCGTTAAATTGTGAAAAATGCCGCCTTCAATAGAATGTAAATGATTGAAACTTAAATCTATTGTTTTTAATTTATGAAGTGGGCTAAGTACACGAGAATGAAGAAGCACTATTCTATTATGGCTTAAATCTAAATTCTCAAGTTCTCGTAAGTGAATAAAAACTCTGTCATCGAGAGTAACCAACTGATTCATTTGTAATGATAACACTGTTAATCCGGGCATTGTAATAAAGCTACGATCGTGAAGTTCTTTGAGTCTGTTTGAATTAAGATCTAGCGTTTGTAAGTCCGTAAAACGTGTAAATCCGTCATCAGTAATATCGTCTATGAAATTCTTTACTAAACGTAATGTCTTTAACTTCTTTAACCTCCTTAATGCGCTGAGGGGAAAACGTGATAGTCTATTGTTGATGAGAGACAATTCTTGTAATGTATTTTCGAGTCCACCAAATGCATATTCAGACAGGGTTTCAATCCGATTTCCTTGTAAGTTTACTGTGGTCAAAGGCATGCCATAAAAAGCGTAACTCTCTACTTTTTCTATGCTATTCGAATCAAAGTCCACTGATGTTAGCACTTTTAAAGAGCTTAGTGCTTTTTGAGGAACTTCTTTAAGTTTGCTGTTCACCAATGACAAACTCCCGAGGCTCTCTTCCAGCCCAGAAAATGCTTGGTCATCTAAATGCTCAAGGTTTGAAAATGAAATCAGAAGATGAGATATGGACGCATTTGCAAAGAGTTTTGATGGAAGGACGGTTACATTCTTATCCAGATGGTATATTCCAAGGGATTTAATGGGAACGTTTATGAGTGATAATGTGGTCCGTATTTCTGAGATTCCTGTAGTGGGACACTCCAGGAAAATTCCATCTTCAAACTGGTAGCATGGACACCATGGGCTATCTTCTCTCTTCGGACAGTCTTCAGCTTCTGGTGATAACTGTGCTAGTGGTTTTGGGTTGGAGGCACCACAAAGACTGAATCGTAGATATGGCATTACCACCGCCAAAGCCAGGAGCCAATACTGACCAAAGAATAAACTGATAGAGCATTTCATATCTCATGTCTTGACTCCTATAAATAAATAAATATTTATACTTCTTTATTTGCATTCATAAAATTACAAATATATATCAAAATATTAGAAAGTATATTCTGTAAAAATCTAAATTGCATTTTGATTATATCTCAAAATAAGCTTAAAGAACTATATTTAGTTTTTTTTTAATATTATAGAAGAATGGAAAACAAGTATTGTTTAATTTGGGTTACGAAATGTTGTAAACCGGTTGCAAACGCGTAAATACTTTCTATGTTTATTCATCTTTAAAAAAGATGGATATAGATGATATAAATCTTATCTACAAATAGTAAATTATTTATAATCTTATAATGAGCTTAAGTTCCTCTATTTTATAAGCTAATGAAAATAAATATATAATATTAGCATGTAAAATCTTAATATATTAATATGATTTAAGGAAATGGTGTAAGATGAGGTAAAATATCAAAAGACACCCTCGGACTACAATCAATAATCTCTAAATTAGTTTGCCCGCAGTGTTAACATAAATGTATTATTTGAAAATTTATTCAGTTTGAGCCATAGTTATGGTAATACTCTAATATTTTATGTGATTTGTTAAATAAATGCACTCTACGAAGTAAATGACTATTGAGCGAGTAAATCTGTGATTGATTGTTCCAATTTGGTAGAGCTAAATTAATTCATTTGTTTCAAGCTTCCTTTATTTTTAGATTTTTTTATTTACTTCATGAATGTATGGCTTATAATATGTAGAAAGTGTGTGGAAAGTGTGGTTTAGAGTATGTAGAGTATGTGTGAAAGATGTAGTCTCTAGTATACACATAATTTAAATATTGTTTAGGATAAACAAGAACCGGTTAACTAAAATTTCATATAACACCAGCTAATTTATTTATTTTGAAAAATTAACTGGTTCCTTTAATATGTCTCATAACATAAATATAATAAAATAAGGTTGTTACTAATAAGAGAAATTTATATATACATTGGTAGGACATAAAAAATTGTAAAAAGATTATTAAATGCATCGTAAAATGTGAAAACAGCAGAACTCGTATCAAAACAATGCACATTTCTTTTTCATGTGTAAAAATATATGCTATGACTTGGAAAGCTGAAGAAATACATAAAACAAGTGAAGGGAATATAAAAAACAATAACAATAAATTATATGTATATAAATTTATATATTAAACTGCTCCTATGTTTATTTTTCCGTGTGTTTCTCTTTTTTGCTTGCGTTTAATTATTTTGTCTATCTGAAACCATTTATTTATAGTCCTGTATTTTATTTTACAGCTTCTATCTTTCTAATTTAAGGTGATCAGAAGTAGTCCTCATTTTCTCTGGACATTTTTCATTAAGGCATATAAAGTAAAAGTGACGCGATATTTAATTAGAATAAGCTGAGAATCAGTCAGCGTATATAACTTTAGTCAACGTATCCTTAATTCTGATAAAGTAATGAATAGAAATTGTGTGTTTAATACCTGTAATGCACTATACATCTAAGTCCATTCGATTCTCATAAGGCATCACTGTATCGAAAAATTGGGGGACTCTTTTGTGCTTATGTCTGCTATATTTTATAATTAAAAAAAGCGTAATATAGTTTACTAAAAACTTTTGCATTCTTTCTTTAAGAATGCACTTATTATCATCTTGAAGAAAAACATGTTTATTTCGTTTTACAAGCAAATAAGTACTTTCGTGTTGTCAATAAAATATAATATGTCATTAAAATACAATTCACATGTATGCATCTGTGATAATGTTTTAAGAATAACATTTGTATTTCTCCAAATTATGTAATAAATCGTGTCTTTAACTCCTTCAATAATTTCATAAAATCCTTAAATTTTGTCATTTACATATCAGCCATTCCATACTGCCCAGCACTTCATATTTCTGGAATAACGCTTTCACCTCTCTTGAGGTTCCAAAGGATTTTTTCTTCATTATTTTGCTTCTGGCTGAGATCGTAAGCTTTTCTCTTTTCCCTCTTTATTCTGATTTGCTAGCCAAATGCTAGGGTAACGAATGAGCGAATGGGAGAAAATGAAAAGTTTACAATATGGGGCAAAGGAATAACGAAGAAAAAATCATTCGTAAGTGATTATGCCTCAGACGAGATGACAGCGTTATTCAAGACAATGCAGTGCAGGGCAGTATGTAATGTCTTCAATGTAAACTACAAGGTATTATACGGAATTTATGAATTTATAGAACGAGTTTAAGACACATTTTTTTTAGAATGTGGAGAAATCCAAAAGCTAATCTTAAGAATTTGGAGAATTCTAAAAGCCAATCTTAAAAATTTGGAGAAATCAAGAAGCTAAACTTTAGAATGTGGAGAAATTGAAAAGATAACCTTAAGAATTATCACAGAAGCATGTATGTGAATTATATTTTAATGACATATTGCATTTTATTAACTACACGAAAGTACTTATTTGCTTATGAAACGAAATAGGCATGTTTTTCCATAAGTGTATTTTTAAAAACAAAATTAAAAAGGGTTTTTCAAATTATAGTACTTTTTTACAATGATGAAATATAGTAGACACAGATATACACAAGTCCCACATTTTTCGATACAGTAATGCCTGCTGAGAATCGGGATGGATTTAGTTGTGTATATCCTCATTTTATTTTTCTAAAATTGTGTAAAAGGGTCTCAAAATGAGCAATGTCCTCAGAAAAGATGAAGTCTGGTCATCTTATTCTTTTCGTACATCTTTTACTTTAGTTTCCCTTTATCCCCTATCTTAACACAAATTTGGTGATAAAAAAAATAACTGCTATGACGGAGAAATTACAGATTTTATATTACAGATATTTCAAAATCAATATATATATATATATATATATATATATATATATATATATATATAATCATTAATTAAACATTACCGACCATCATCAAAAACTGCAATATTGTGAATGATTGACGACACGCCATAAACCAACAATATAGAACTGTATGTGTAAAATAAAGTACCGTATACCTAATTACAAGAATTAACATGGAAGAAAAAAAGAAGAGTATGGATTCCGAAAAATTGAAAAACTTATATATTGAATTACGTTTTCAAGAGTACAGAATTCAATGATATAAGCAAATCGGTTGTTTTCTGTGGAAAAAAAAGCTATAAGCTGAAATTTTTTTTTCCCTGTACTCAAACAACCAATATATTCAAAATAATAGTTTCAAGATGAATACAGAACATTATCAAATGGCAAGAGATGGAAAAAAACTACAACCCATTAAATATTGAATTTATAGCAATAGAAATCTTACAAAACATACAGTATTAATTCCCAGTAGATTTTCAAAATATATTCCCGCACATGGAATCCAAAAAGCATGATAAGATTAAGGTGAATATAACAGTTAAGTTAACACAGAAATTAAAAGCTATGGAGTCAGTTAATTCATGTTGAAATATTGTGATAAATATAATTAATATAATATAAATAAAAAATAATTACATTATTTATAATACCGAAAAACAATTTTAAATTTTATAATAACAATTTTGCAACATTGTCAATATTCAGCGTTAATTACCACCTAGTGTAAATAATTAAAATTATGACTTTAATCGAGGCTATTTAAAAATACAAAATTTATGGTGCTGCCATCTATTATTTTATTTTAAAAACTATTATGATTATACAAATGTCACAGTAAGTAGAATCTAATACATGCTAATGAATTAAAATGTATCAACTGCATTCCTACACACATCCTAATAAAAGCAATACCATACTGTATTTCATTATTCAGAATTTTTTTTTTAAATAAATTAAATGTTAATACAATATATTCTATTACCATACCATTAAATCTACACTTAGAAATTAAAAAACCTTTTTAACTTGATAATATATAGAATATAGGCTATATGCTATGAAATAAAATAAATTATATATTATAAAAATATAATAGTCTTAATATTTAGCTTTACATATAAAAAATGAACAGGAAAGAAAAAAAAATAAATAATTAAATAAATTATAAAATAAATAAATAAAAATGGATGTTTATATAAGATTGTCAGATACTAAAATTCCAAATAGCCTAAAGATCACTATATATATATATGTATATATATTGATTTTGAAATATTTTGCTTTCATTTTTATTTTTTTAAGTTTAAGATGCATGCGCTCTCATTGCATGTAAGGGAAAAATCTCGTATTTTCACCTTTCAGTCTTTGTTAAAAAGAAATAGACTACTTAAATTATCAACATTTTTATCAGCCGTCACCGATATATTACAAAACTGATATAATACTTTTTTTTCTAATATATTTATCGTTCGTTTAGTATTTATATAGTTTTTTTAATAATTAAGCTAAATAGTTTTTTACAACAAAAAATGTATATTTGTTAATTTAAAATTAAAATTAGTACTGTTTAGAATAAGAAATCAACATGTTTATTGTTGAATAAATAATTTCCTTTAAACAGGGGCAAAGCACTTCTGTTGCTACAATGTTGACGCCATGTATAAAAAAGTGTAAATGTATAAGAAGGAAATATCTATAATACATTTCTGTAGTAAAAAGTAACTAAACTAAACCTACGGCCCTATGATCAGTAGTCTATCCTGGACTACATTGATCAGCACTATTTTCCTGACCAAAAGCTATAAGATGATATACGGCATATGCCCCAGTCAGGTGGTCAACTAACGCAGGAGAGTTGGTGTTTAGTTCCCAAGCTTGTTACTTATTTTATTTATCCGGCACGGATGAAATGTTGTGTCAACAGTGGCAGATCCAGTAGAACTATGGCCCGTTGCGTTTTAGCCATATGTGATAACCACTACGCCACTTGTCTTAGCAAAACAACCAATACGCAAAAATAGTGACGAATTTCAGCTTTTTTTTTTTTTTTTTTTTTTTTTTTTTTTTTTTTTTTTTTCATTGCTCTATTACTAAGCAGTATTTGTAAGAATAAATCGTACATGTTCCTCTACATATCGTTTTTAAGTTTTTGTTTTTATATGTGATATGAACTATTTGAATTTTTAAAATCATAAGTATGTGTAAACTTGAAGGTGTATTTCTTCACATACAGCTTTAAGTTTTTATTTGTGTGTGCATTAAACTGAACTATTTTACTATAAACTATTCGACAATGTATATCTTTACTGTTAACAAATTGTTTGCGGACAATTAATATGATACCAGTATTTGAAACAATAAAAGGCGAGATGTTCTATGAAAGTCTTTCAGACATGGGTAAATTCTTCAAAATTATGTATCAATAAATAATATATTTAAACTTGTAAAATTTTCTTATAGCTTGACGAAGTAAACCAATATATGAAATAAAAATTTAAGTTTTCAGATAAAACCTTTCCAACATTTCGTGCAAGAGAAAGGATTTAAGAATTGAGGACTTAGAAGAGACCTTTTTTCAATGAAGTTTGGCTATATATGAGCACGATAATTGTAGGTAATGTTTATTGTAGGTAATTGTAGATGTTTATAACTTAAATATTAAAAGTAACCGAATTAATTTGAAAAGAATATATGAAGCATACCAAAGACCGACATCAATTATTTCCGCACTTCGTTTTTCTAACTGAAAGTCTGGAACAATGCAGAAGTATTTTACATCAGAATGCCTAAGAAAGAAATAAAAGTATTTATTAAAAAATACATAATTCAATAACAATATATATTTACTCAACAAAATAAAATAGGAATATTATGCAATTTGTTTGATTGTAAACTTTCTAACATAAGATCAAGTTTACGAATAATGTTTGGAACATTATTCGGACTACATTAAAATTAGTTGACAATCAAATTTTCATATTTGTTTATACAATAAGTTTCAGTGATTTCGTATTTTTACAGAGCATTTAAAACGAGACATTCTGATGCTTATATGCTTATAACCTTCAAAAACACGGACAACGTGCTGAGTACGCAACTCAATGTAAAAACAGCTGCGAAATGCAAATTAACTGCATGATTAACACTTGGCAACATTTATCATGTTTCAAAAAACCCTTCAGTGTTTATCGCTTCATCAAATAAACAAACGAATTTTGTTAAAATTCTAAAAGTTTCAGAATAGAAAGATTTTATGCTCAAAATAAGTAATATATATATATATATGTGTCTGTGTGTGTGTGTGTGTGTGTGTTACGGCTAAAGAAAGAATGAAGAGTAATCCTAGGTTTAACCGTTTAAAGTGCGGATTAGCCAGACCTTGCGGATAAAGCCTGAACAGTTCCCATATGCTTCACCTTTAACCGGTTAAAGCTAGCTGTAACCAATATTGGTTGGTTAAAGCCCGAAGCGTACCCAACACTTCCAGCTTTAACCAGCTAAAACCAGTTCTTACCGTAGCAGTATTTTGTGCTTGAGCTTTGAAGAAGGGAGATGTCTGTTAAAGTATGTTAATAATTTTATGCATATTTTGTTGTAATAGTTTATATTAGCCGTTTATTGTATATTTCTCATGCATGTGGGCCTTACGAGTTTTGTGCATTTTTTAGATTGCTGCACAACTAGTTTGTTGAATTTAGTGATGTTTTTTTTCGGTTTATGAACGCATGACATTTACTAACGTGCATACGTGCATAACGTGCATAACGTACATACGTGCATTTACTAAATGCCGCTTTAAGGAGTTTCCTGCTTTTTTCAGATTGCTGCAGAACTAGGTTGCTGTATTCAGTGATATATATATATATATATATATTTTCTTTAATATTTACATTTTATTTTCGGTAAGACTAACATGCTCATAATGTTTCTGATTACAAGGTTTTAATATGTTTTTACAAAGATGTTTTATAATAATTTCGGACTTTAACCGACCAAGATAGGTTAGACCTAGCTTTAACCTGTTAAAGATGGGAGCGTTGGGATTTCTTCGGGCTGTATCCGTATGGCCTGGGTAATCCGCACTTTAACCGGTTAAACCAAGGTTTACCCTTAATTCTACTTTAAGCGTAACATATATATGTATATATATATATGTGTGTATATATAAAATATTTATTCTTGGTCCACCATCATATATATATATATATTTCTTTGCCAACATTTGCTAGTGATCTCTAATGTTTGTATTAAGTTATGCCTAACGCTAAGACACCTAACACTGCATAAGTACCTAACGCTGGATTTCATTTTTTTTTTTTTTTTTTTTTTTTTTTTTTTTTTTTTTAACTGTATCCTTTTTAATCTTGTTTTATTTTGAACTTAATTGGTGTTCAATGGTTTATTTCTCTGTTTTATGTGCGTAGTTGCCCCAAATTCATATTCTTTAGCTAATTTGGGGCAAATATGAAGATAAAACTACACATTTTATTTGTGAAACTTTAGGCATTTGGGACCCGACGATTCTGTCTAAGTTCTACAAATTTCCATTATTCCATTTTTGTTATTTCAATTCTGCTGTTTTTTACTATGCTTTTGGAATCTATGTTAAGTGTGTTGGGGGAACTGTATTTTTGTCAATTTGTTAGTGTCATTTTATTAATGATCTCACAGTTTATATATATATATATTAATTTCTTAACTTGTAGACAGGTCTCAAATAGTCAATGTGGCCAACATTAAAAAAAAAAAAAAATACAAAGAATACCAAGCAAAACTCTTTAAAAAATATTTATACCAAAAAGATAAAATAAAATATTTCAATATATTTTAGCACAATAAAAATATATTCAATATTTATTATAGACAAATTCAATCAAAACAGTCACTTTCATGCCTCTTTTTCCTGAATAAACTTAATATCAATGAGGATATATTTAACTCATTGCTCATATTGCCCATTGTCCTTTGCGGCAATCTATTTGTCATATATGAAAATATTTAGAAATAGGGAAATCTACGTAGCTTTCTTTGGAGCCTTTTTTGAATCCTTTATGACTTCGGGCTGCAGAGAAAAACACCATTATATTACCACCACCACCACCATACATCATACCACTAATATGATTATGCCATTTTGACTCACTTGGAATGAAAGTATTCAAATCCTTTACGTCCCAAATTATGAATTCGTGAAAATTCGATCTTCAAAAGCATTTTTCGTGAATGTTTGAAATTACATTAAAAGATTTACAAAATTATTTAATAAATTGTAGGAGGATTTTGCCAATTAAAATTAATCAATTAAATTTGAATTTATAGAGACAAATACTTTATTGAAAATACTTTTTTTTGTATTTTGTGGAGTTAGGAAATAAACCAAAATAATATTCTTATCATAGAAATATAGAAATATTTCCGAACTGAAACTTCTCTCCTCCCCAATCTTTCAACGTACAGAAAGCTGCAAAGGAAAAAATAAATCAATCTTTAAAAATATTTTGTTTTGTGAAATCAATAATGCTTTTCGAACAAGATAATGTAAAGTATCTATAACTCATTCTAAACTATATTACTACTAATCGATGTAATGAATTTTGTAACAAGTTATTTTAATGGTACTTTAAAGTACCCTCGGAACATAAAGGGTTAAATCAATTATTAAAGTGGAAGTTCGTAACTTTTCCTGCTCTCTTTCGTTATTTTTATCGGTGTGTCAGCATTGTAGTAAGGAACATGCCGACGATGTATTTCTGTATTTTTTTTCTATTTTTATTTCTTAATTAACTTTTTTTTTAATATAAATGTGATGTTTATTACTTTTATGCCAGTACTTTACATTCACTGCTAAAAATCTGCAGCAAACTGTACAGTCATTTCAACATTTTGCAAATAGCAGTTACTTGACCATATTGTGAAGATATTACCCAGCAAAGAAAGAAACGGTGGGCCATCAGCTGGAAAAAAGATTGCAGCCAGCACTGCCATCAGCGGTAAAATGCAATGTTGCCATTACTTAAACCAGTACAAAAGTGTCCGTGCGGAATACAGCTGGCACATCAGTGATGGCCATCAGCAAGCCAGCATTGGTATGCATCACATTACTTCAATCCGGCCCTTTTCCTGCAGTGCTAGCACCTAACCCATTGCTATTCGTTGCTGGCCCAGCACTTTCCCTTACAAAAATTTCTTATAGAATTCTATAAAAAGTAAAGTATTATAGAATTATGGCCCTTTTTTCTATAAGCTAGTTTCACCAAGAGCTATAGAAATATATGCAGAAGTGTCTATACTAAAAATGTCTATAGAAATATTTGAACTTGCAGTGTTTTCCATGTGGTCGCCCTCCCAAGTACTAATCGCCCTCGGTGCTGTTTGGTTTTTGTGATCGGACATGAATAAGTACTTTCAGCGTTTTTTACGACCGCTCTTAGTTTTCAAGCTCTCATTACATTATTTTAAGTTTGTTTATATTGTGATTTACGTTCCCAATCATTAAACTGGTATAGAAATTATTATATTGTACATAAATCCTATATATTTTATACGCTTTATTGTTTACGCTTTTTTTTATTATTGATTCTCAACTGTGTAAATTATGAAAACCGACATTCTTTGTAACTTAGTAAAACCAGATATAAGGAGAAAAAGAGTGCGTTGAAATAAAAAAAAATAATTATTTATTCATTTACTTATGTATTTTGTTGGTCGCAGTGGTGCTATATTATTTACAGTTTCAAAAAAATTAGCTTCACAGCTTAAATTGTGTTAAGATATTCATTTCAGATTTGTGTTCAAATACTTAATGTCTTCGATATTCGCAACGCCACCTTGCGTAAGGGTTCCCTGCAATAATACTGCAAAAGTTCGTGCACTTCCATGTAGTGGTGGTCCAGCGCATGGGATAAAACGGACGTCCATCAGAATTTTATCTGATGATTTCCAACAGCAAAGTTGACTGAAGCTGTCCAGCAGTGGTCATGCAGTGGTAGACCATTAGCCAGCACTACTCCATCATTGCCAGCATCTATCTTGCTGCTGGCCAGCAAATTCCTCTTTGCTGGGTATGACTAAAATATTGAACAAATTTTGGCGAGAATAGATTAAAATTATGGTCAAGTAACCATTATGTTTAAAAAAATTCGAATGACTGGACAGTTCGCTGCAAAATTTTCACAGTGTTGCAATGAAAAAGAATATCGTCCAAAGTTGATATTTAGGCTTTGGAGTCTAAAGTGCCCTGCAGTGATTTTATCATACCACATCCATCCGTTTATTGTAGTTATAATTAAATTAGTCTCTAAATGTAAATATATTGTTTATATTGTCTTGTAAATATATTGTTTAATTATTTTATCCTACTGTTAGATCATTTTATTAAACAAGAATATCATTAACACGTTGAGTACCACGGTGGCTGACACTGAAGCTGAAAAATTTGCAATGGTTTAAGTAATTTTTAAGAAAGTATAATCCTGTAATAAATAAAAGGTTAGTAAATTTTAAATAAATTTTCACTAATTACTTTAAACAATACATGTATTTTTAGTTTTATATCATATGTTAGACCGTCAGTCATCGATGAATGACGCGTTCTAAACAGAAAGTTCAGTGTCAGTCACCGGTTCTGATGTCGCGCTTAACGTGTTAAAAGTTATTATTTAGTTTAAAAAAGAAAAAAAAATACCTACAGCACGCATACAGTACGTCGCCTACATTTTTATGTTACTACAAATTTTCTGAGTTTTTAAAGGTTTATAAAAAATGCTATACATATTGCTAAAGAAAACAAATAAAAACGAATAAAATATTTTTTTTTTATAATCCAAACGATATTCCTGCTTAAACATTAATATTAAATATGTTTTTCGTAATTACTAAACCTACTTTAATTTCATTTCGTACAATGATAAACCATAACATATTTTAAAATGTTAATGACATAAACTATTTTTTAAGTGCTGATCTCAATAATTGAATACATTATCTCAAATGTTCTACTAAAATTATTTCAAAAGATTATCATGAATTAAAAAACAAAATTTAGCTATTCTATAGGTTTAATTTATTTTAAATATATCGTGATACAAACTAGATATAAAAAAGTTTTAACAAAATATATAACTATGCGGAGATTTTACATTTTTAACCGATTAAAAAAATTCGTAGTGAATATTACATATTAACTCATTTTAAACACATAAGTTCATATTTAATTTTCAAAGTATCTTTTAAAGCTTTAATATTGACATTATTTTCATGGAAGCTTTTTCTTAATTGCCTATAATTTTTTCATATAAAATGGTTACATTTAGATGACATTTGCTTTTGAAATTTTTCTAGGAAATGAAAATAGAATTTTATAAATTAGAATGTTGTATATGAATATTTAAACAACCATAATAACCCGTGTTTGATAAAATATTATAATTTCACAATACTTCCAGAAAAATGTAAGTGCGCTACACGTATATAACTTGTGCTAATTTTTAAGGTACATGAAATATATTTACTTTAAAGTATTTTGAGTAATATGTGTAAAATTAAAATGGTGGCTAGGTGTAATTTTCAGATACTTAATACCTAAATACCTTATTTAAGGGTGTAGGATACCTTTAAACGTTCAAAATTTTCGAATTTTTTTAATACATATTTTGATTCCGCAATCATTTCTGAACAATATGCAAAAAACCACATTAAAAAATTCCCACTAATTCACTAAATATGGCAGTTTTATTAAGACTACTACATAGGAAAATTAAACTTTGCGTTGCGTTTATGCAAAACAATGAATTTTGATACTGCGCCCAGTGTCACTAAAAAACTATGCACGCAGTCAAAAGAAATTTTCATCACATATTTATTTTTGTATAATCTTCAACTTAAAACCAGAAAAAAGTAAAATTTTATTTTTTCCCGTTTTTTGTACTTTGAAAATATTTTTGAAAAAAGGATTTTTTTTTTGTTAATTTTTTAATTTAGTCAACATTTTTTTTTTTTAAATATTCTGGTTTTAGTATACAGGTAACACGATTATGTATTTATTTCCACCAAAATGTCCTCTTTATATGCATATTTTCACATTTTATCATGCGCGCAAGTTTTTTTCTCGTATTATCATATATTTTTAAACTTATCGTTTCAATATTTAGCTATGAATTTACAAGTTATATATATATATTTAAATATAAATTTAAATATGAGCTTTATATTTAAATGAAGTTTGATTTTTATTTTTGACTTATTCCACAAGTTTTGAAGCTTGGAGCATAGTGATATTTTTTACTTTTTCGACGTTTTCAAAGGTATCCTACCTCCTTAATATATTATTATTATTAACTTATATATATTACTTCTGTTGTCAAGATCCATTTTCTTAAGTAGTATATTGAGTAAAACGATGAATGGGGTATCATTAAATAGGAATCTTGTCGACATCTGACATCGCATACTGAATTTAATTAATATGTAATGTACAATGATGAACGAGGTAACATTAACAGGGATTCTGTGCCTTCATCTGACATTGCATACTGAATTTCCCTTATACAATTTAGGTTAAGTATCATCAAACATATTAATTCTGATGTCAACATCTCTTTTCTATGCACATACAAAAGCACAACGATAATGGCGTATTATATGAAAGGTTTTTAAATAGGCTTTTGATATAGCACGCTCATATTTCGTTTAAAAGAGTTGTTTGATTAAACAAATTGCATTCATACATGGGAATTATTCCAGAGAGAAACATTCGCCTTGCATACAATATTTCAAATGAAAATGAAAATCAAATTTCAAAGTAGTTGCCGGTAGAACGTCAGTGCGCTATACTGTTTGCCCGGGTTCGAGTCCCGGCATGGAATCTTTTTCACTATGTTGGTACTTTGAAATTTGATTTTCATTGGGAAGATTGCATTCAATTATAAATTATTGAAAAATGTATCGGAAAATATACTCAAATGTTGCAGTGAGAAAGTGACGCTATTCTAAAAATTAATGTAATAATAATGTAAACCTTTGAATATTTTTTTTAATTTCAGAAATTTATTATTACATTAATTTAGTTATGAAAAATGAATTAAATCATTTTTCATACCTAAATTAAATTTTAATATGTCAGAAATATAATTCAAAATATTTATTTATAAAAGCATCATACAGAAACATTGAGATTTAATTTTTAAAACATATATGCATGGTGACCCATAAGTCTATTCACATTTCAAATTCTCGTAAAAAATTTTAAAAATGTTGTATAGTTTCAATCCTCAAAATTCACCTTGAAATCTTTTTAAAATATTGGGTGAGTGCAAAAATTCTACCCGTTTTTTAGTGAAAACAGAAAGGCGGAGAACACAAAAAGTTAAGCACCTAGAAATTTACGCAAGCACCATCATTATGTATGTCATCTGTCTTGGCAGTAAGTTAATCCCACGCCGATAAAACTGCTCTGTTTTAGAATCAAAATACTGTTGTAACCCCGTTTTCACAGTCTCCACATTATAGAAGGTTCGGAGAGTTGTGTATCAATACACAGGTTGTGTATCAAGATTGTGTAAGAGTTGTGTATCAGGCGTTGTTTATCAATAAAAAAGGGAGATAAATCGAAGATGCAAGGTTGGGGCTATACGCTTCGTGAGGTAAAACTTTCCAACCAAGGTCCAGGAATTTTTGCCGAGTCCTTAAAACAATATGAGGCCTGGCTTTATCTTGATGAAAGAGAATCCTCTGCGGTTGATGAGTGTTGGCCGCTTAGATGTGGGTTTAGTTCACAGTCTGTCCAATTGTTGACGGACCCTAACGCATCGATCGTTTGGTTCGGTGCGAGGACCTCCTAGTTGATACTAGCCTAGTTGGGACCCTTGGCATCCTACCATACACTGAGCAAAACATTTTCAGCATGTTTAGTTTGATGGAATACTCTCTGCATCATCGGATCATCTGCATCTGCATCATACGCTTCACATCACGGTACCGTGATATATATATGTGTGTATATATATATATATATATGTGTGTGTGTGTGTGTGTGTGTGTATATATATATATATATATATATATATACTTTTTTTGGATGCAAAACTCGCAAATGAGGTAGTGTGATACCAGCATTTAGAAAACTTGCGTATTTGGAGATTCCTGTACACCACTGCTGACTAAAGTTACTTCTGAAAGTAAAAAAAAAGTTTAAACTTTAAAACAGAATGATTTCCGGAAAATACTATTAATTATTTTTTTTTTTTTTTTAATGAAAAATACTTTGTGATTTTAAAGCGAAAAAATAAACGTTTTAACAAGTGTTTACAAACTCAACAAATTTTATCTAGATCAGTTATATCATAAATACTTACTGACATTATTTCAGGTGAAAAAAAAATGGAATTTTTTAATTCATAAGAAGCAATACAATTACAATAGTAAAACAAAGAAGAAAATGAATCGAACAAAAGAAGGAAGGATTGAATGACCAAATCTGGTGTTAGGGTTCGGTGAACTTTCACAGCTCTGGAAGAATGCCAAGAATAGAACAGTGTTCATAAAATGAAAGCTATATCTCTGACTAACGGTGATTATTTTTTTAATACCAATTTAAATAGTCTTTTATTCTTTCAAGTTAGATTTTTTTTTTTTTTTTTTTGGGGGGGGGGGGGGGATTACTTTTTGTAAAAAAAAAAAAAAAATCAAAAGTACTATAAAAAAAGTTTAGAGAAATCTAACTATATATTAGATGTCCTCACAATAATTATTTTTTAGATAATAAATATGACAATACACAGAGTAATAATTTTGGAAGACGTTGCGTTTTAATAACAACAGGATTAAATTGAATTTATAACTTTTCACTACTGTTGTCTTACTTTATCATAAATTATTGTTTCGTACAAATAATCCCCATTTTTAATTTTAAAAGAATAAAGTATATGTTTGGAACCAAAGTTTCAAAAACGGTATATGAACCTTCAAACGAACATTTTTGAAAATTTTATTATTTGATACTGCAATATAAATAAAGAAACAATGTAACGCCATCATTATCAAAGCTACATACAAATAATAACAATAGTAATTGCAAAGATTGAATAATAAAAAAAAAAATCTATGCGTATTAGGAAGCCAGACATGAAAAACTTGATGAACGGCAGTTCTTTTTGTTAATAGTTTATTGATTAGTACTTTAAAAAAATGAGCTTTTCGAATGGATTTTCCCATTATATTCTCTAATTCTGTTTTTAATCACCTTCGCATTATTCCCAAAAATATGCAGAAAATAAAAAGAAAATATAAACTTTCTTCAACATCATCTGTAATAAAACTTTAAAAGATGTATAATAATAATAATAATAATCTTAACCTTATTTGCAGAGTTGATTGATATTCCTGTATGAGTGAAATTATTAAATATATTTTATTTTTTGTAGAAAAACACACCACAATGCAGCAATTATCAATCAAATATAAACAGGAACATTTAGAGGCACAATAAAGGCAAAAACATAAACGTAAAATACAAATCAGGAACACTTGTAACCACTTTTGTTCGAGGAAAGTATAAACACAGCTCGTTATCTCACATCAAATAATGCAACTCTGTAATATATGTCGTTAAATTAGTCATTTAATAACATCGAAGAAGATTTTGATCACTTCCACGATTCCAAAACAAATTTTATTCTCTTTCTCCCAAATATTAAAATGCCATCTCCAAAAAATAACGTTTCGTTATATAAGCCAGCGTAAAACAAAGCAGATGCATCATTGTACGGTTAAATACTCTACTGCAATTTTTTTTAACATGTAAGCATCACATATTTTCAATTTTTATACCGTCGTATTGGGAAAATAAAATTCTTTTTAATGCAATTAGTTTGACAACTGCAACTTCATGTATTTTTTAGATATTAATATTTTTGTAGTTTTTAGCGCCATTTGTTCAATTTTGGCAACGCAAGTACTAAATTTCTGTAGAAAGTAAAGAAAAATTGTTGGAAAATAGTAGTTATATATTTTTGTTACCATTTTCCCATAACTACTGAAAAAAAAAGTAATTAAAATACGTGCTATTTTGAAAAAAAAATAAATAAATGAATGATATCTGATGAAACCTAGCTATTATAAACTATATTTAATTTAATTATCTATATTGCAAACAAATAAAGGCATATGAATCATTAGATAGCCGATTTCTTTTTCTTTTTTTTTCCTTTTTTTTTGTGTGTGTGTGTGTGTGTGTATTATTCAGCGATACTGAGATCATATGAATACTTTTCTATAGATGTTGTTTAAGATTGGATCGTAAACAAGGAATTCTTCAGCGATGCGAATGATGTCATTTTATATAAATTAAAAGTGGGTGTTTTAAGTCTTAAAACTGAAACATTTTTATATTATCTATCTTTATATATATTTTTTTTTTCATCGGGGCGACACTAAATTCTGAAAAAGCAGAGTTCCTGTTTTCTAGTTCAGTTCTTTTCTGTCTCGTTTCCGCTTAAAAATTTTGAGGTCTAAGCCCGAGTGTCTCTCGGGTTACAGTTTTCGGTGAAGCGAACTAAGCCCGAGAGTCTCTCGAGGGCAACTCTTAACTCTCGAAGCTATAAAAGTTCCCACTATATACATTCGCATCCTTTTCAGGTATTATCTACGAACCTTTTATTTTGAAAAAAAAAATATGTGGCAGCACTAAACAGATGTAGGTTTATGACAATATTTAGAATCAGAGCTTAATTCGAACTAATTGTGAATCTTGTGGCGTTGCTCTTTGTGCTTTGAAATATATCACACAAAAGGAAATTTTACTAAATAATGTCTTTATACAAATAAAACGTATTTTCAGATATTTGTACAGCATTTGGGTAATTTTTTATTCAGGTCTATCTAAAATTTTATGTTAAAAATTGGTGTTTTCTTATGCGGAACTTTCTTGAAAAATATAAAACATGTTTTTTTCAATAATTTCTCATTAACTATTAAATTTTAGTACATTTAATTAGTACCTTGATTATGAATAAGAACAGTTTGAATTTTAAAATAAAAACAATATTAAAATCTTGAAAAGTACCACATACCCTCAGTTCAGAGGGAGATATGCCGTTGAAATACCTCAGACATCAAAGTATTAAACTAGAAGCCGTTATCATTTTGTTGCAATGTGACTCTAGCGCCGTCTGAACTTCGTATTCAGCGGCAGTGCAATGATCCCACATTTTAAAATTACATTCATGCTGATTACTCCGTATACAATGTGTTAATTTTTAGATACATACACAATTGGCTTAACTGCCTTAGAAACTGCCTTGAAGATCCACGAAGGGACCAAACTCAGCAATATCCAACACTACCCACCACTTCCCAGCGTATTTATACTACCTAGCCGACCACAGAAACATAATTAGTATGTCACTGAGTAAAATAACCTCGACAATCACATTCCGAGAGATTCATCCATACTTGCAAATATAAAAGAAACGACGGAATGAGTTTTTGTTTCGTACAAATGTTAGAATCCAGACAACATGATCACACACAAAACCCAACAATTATTTTAATCCTTGACTACCTCCATAAAGAAAGTAGCTAGGTACTGCTACACTGTAATTCTTATTCAAGTAAAACTTAATAAAGGTTTATTCAAAATATAGTAGCGTTTAATTCTTATTTGAAAAGAACATATACAGAAATTAAACATAAAAAAATTTTACTCTAAATCACTATTTGTGAACGTCGTATCTCAAGAAACACTTACTCATGGTTAAAGTTCCACAGAGCATTAAAATGATGATGAACAAATATTATCAAAATAACATATACCACATCCAGTTTATTTACTAACAGGAATAAAATGCTCTACCACAGCCAAAATGATTTATTATAATTTGTATTAAAGGTAATATTAAAGTTCCTATAAACTTTTTTAACGTTTACTTTTACGTATATTGCTTATTTTATGTTTCAAAGACTGTTAAAATTCGTATTAATTAAAATGCATGAACTTCTAAAAATATCTTATCTGTCACTTATTATTATTATTATTATTATTATTACATTCTGTGGTAAGATAGATTTCCGAATAGTCATTATTTTTAAATTATTTTCCAACGATAATGTCAAATGCATTAGTGCAAGTGTAACCGTTTTCTTTCAAGAAGCATAACTTTTTAGGAAAAAATTAAATTTTTCCCATGATTTGACACTATTTTTAGGATTTCCTTTGATATTCTTAATATCGGTATATAAACTCAGAAAGAAACCCTTCCAAATAATTATGATACTAAATTATAATTTATGATATCAAGTTTAATTTCGAAATGAAACGTATAATATAAAATGTTGGAAATTAAAGCATCGCTAATTCTGTTAAGTATTAAAATATTGATACAACTCGACATAAATTGTCGCTATACATCTCGGGTTCTCTCACGGCGCAATTTTGCTTTGCGATACATCCAAAGAACTATTGAGAGCTATTTCTGTTAAGTATTAAAATATTGATAGTATTCGACATAAATTGTCGCTATACATCTCGGGTTCTCTCACGGAGCAATTTTGCTCTGCGATACATACAAAGAACCATTGAGAGCTATTTCTGTACAATACGACATTGGTACAGCAATGGAGTCTGTTCGTGATGCGTAGCTTTTCGGCCAATTGTAAGACACAAGAACCTCCATCATTTAATTCAAAATATTTTTTTCAGCTTTCTAGAAAAGAAGCTAGAGAATTTATCTGATTATATATATATATCCAGGTATAACTCTTGAACTGTTATTTGTCGAATTTTGAGAATTCTTTTTTATATATAAAAGCTTGTTTCGAAGGTAGACCTATTAGAAATTTTATCAGGATCTTAATAATCTATTAATATATACTTTTACTTTTTTTTTCCTGAGCTGTAACTTAGTGGGAAACGTCCATATATTGTTAAGAGATACAACACTACTTTCTGTTTGTAAATTAATCGTAGACGTGTCAAAAATTTTTATATGATTCTTCACTGCACATGATAATTAGCAATGTTTGTATCAATTTGATTTAAAGGAATGTGAAAAACAAATAAGAGGTTTTCACAAAAAAAAAAAAAAAAAAAAAAAAAAAAAAACTGTTCAGCAAAACCAATTTCACTAACATACGCCAACTAGCATTCAATAACGTGTGATACAATCCATTGATTTCGGGTTTTTTTTTCTTTAAAAAATATTTCTTTAGTTCCCATTATTATCCTTACTGTAGCTAATCATTAATTCAGTTGATAATGTATCCCATATGTTAAAATTAGTTATATCATTTTACTAGTTCCGTTTTAACAATATAAGTTTCTTGTATACTTAATACTTAACTGCTATTTTAAGACAACCTAAAGTTAGTGACTCTTATTTCAATTTTAGCTTTTTATATTTTATCAATTCACATGCCATTATGCATCGTTTATCATTATTGCTGCATTTTATCTTCGCTCAAAATAAAACAGAATAAAATCGCTTGAATCTGGAAATTATTGACTGCACTATCCTCCAACATGCCGAAAAAATAATGAGCTGTGAAGTTAAAGATTGAACACTACCCATAAAATTCTTCAGGGATAATTTAATGACGGCATAAAGGATATTAATAGGATATTCTTAAATTCCTGTCGAGAGAGGAAAGTTGGTTATTAAAAGAGTGTTATCTCAGGGACAGCCACAAAACGAGGAAAGAATGTAAAATCGATAGCGTAAAAGTGATAGCTATACCGAAATCGATTAAGTTCTGATTTTTTTAATGTTGATATTCTCGACCGAAGAATACATTTTGTGGCAGAAAATCTGTGGAGATATAACTTTCATTTTAGGGTGATGCATATTTTATTAGCTTTAATAGGAAGAAAAAGGGGATTGTACGTATATTGAATATTTTGCATTCAAGTTATCTGGTAATACTTTTACACTTGATTTTTGCTTCTAAATTTTAGCAAAAAAAAAAAAAAAAAAAAAAAAAAAAACATTGCAAAGAGAGAAAAAGAGCAATTATGTAATAATAGTTATCATAATAATAGTAATAATAATAATAAAAATAATAATAATAAAATATAAAAAAGGTAAAAGGAATATATATAAAAATGTATTCAATATATTATTATTTACAGGGCATTTTAAATCAGTGATGGAATAAGCAAAGAAGTGTTTAGGCGAAAAAGCTTTAAAAAGATTTACAACTCAGAATAATTGTGGGGTAATTACAAATGCATAATTCAGAACAAGGATTCAGACATTAAACATCTAACCTTTCTGTCTACTAAACAGAACTTCACACAAATCCATGGTTGGCTCTAAATTGAAAGCGCCTGGCAAAGAATACGGCAATAAAGTGCCTAAAAACCTAAATGATCAAGGATTTTCTAAAATCTGAAATAAGTGGCAAATCTCAAATCAATGAAACAACTTCATTGTGGGACATTTTACTTTCTTCTACCTTCAATAGAAGAAAGTATTGTAAACGATTTTTTTTTTTCGATTTCCAGTTTTCGATTGATTTACACGTTTTAAAGGACAGAGATCCCTAAAAAAATATTTATTGAAAATGTCTGTCTGTCCGTATGTCCGTATGTCACCATTGTACCATCAAAAAGTGTATGAAGTATTCGTAGCATTGAACCAATTTTTTGGTAGTTTTTGCTATGGCAAGAAGATTCTCCGTTAATTTGGACAAAAAACCGACGGAAGGCGACGCTGTAATAGCGATTTTTCTGTAATTTTCATTAGTGTACCATCGAAAAGTATATGAAGTTATGCAGAGAATTATACGAAAATTTTTTGGCTATACCAAGCAGGTCCTCCTTGAATTTGGAAATATTCAGCTGAAAGGGATCACTGTAGTACTGATTTTTCTGTAATTTTCTTCATTTTTCGCAGTTCTATTGTACATCGGCGGCTCGTAAAGCGACGAAAACTTGGAATCGCGATAATCCAGCTATTCGCGAACAGCTGATGTGCAACAGAATATCGGAAAACTGTGGATTTTAATGAATATCATGACCGAGATTAACTCGCTTTCACTCCGATTAATTAACTGAAGCAGAAATTTAAAATGAAAGTCTTAACTAATAATATTAAAGTATTGACATTTGTAACTACATTTTGAAATATTAAGATGCATTAGATAGAAGAATGTTTTGGGATTGGCGCATCCAGCTAATATTAATGTAAAAAATAGATATTTTTCTGTATAAATGCAAATAAATTACAAATGTACACAGAACATTTTTATCAAAAATTTGTAATTCGTTTATTCAAAAAGATGATAGTTTTAACTGAAATTTGTTGGTAAATTAAAATTTTGTTTCTCTCTGCAACAATATGGCGATTAAATGTATGGGTGTTTTTTCGCTCTTTTTTGACGACATACGAAAGTGCGAAAGATAGTGATCATCCCTCACTAATTCTGTCGCAAATCGTTGTATAAAAAAGATACTAGTACCAACCAGTTTGTTATAAAATATGCAGATTAAATTCATGCATGGGAGAAGGGGTCTCTTACCTTTTTAAATCAAAATTGGTCAAAAGCCAGATCAAAATTGATGTGGTTTCGATTTTTCGTAAATTTTAGTTAGCTTCTATTACAAAAAGTAAAACGCTACATATTGCAGTCGCCCAGTAGAAAACACTTTCGAAAAAGTTTGGTATATTTTGACCGATCATGACACCCAGACCCCCCAAACCACCCTCTGTTCAAATGTTGACTTATATATATATATTCCATACATTATACACTAAAAACATAAAAAATAAAAAATAAAAACACCATTACGGATGGTTGAGGTCGGGATTGCTAAAAAATATGTTTAAAACCTTATATGTTTTTATGTGTGTGAGCATGTATAAGTGTATGTATATATGCTTATACATTGTATGGGCATAAAAAAATAATACGGGGTATCATGCATTTAACACAATAAATTTTCACATATTGCATCATCATTTAAGGATATATTTTACTATCTCAATATTCCTTATTGCTTTTTAATTTTCACATTTAAATATACAATACAAGGCTAAATTTAACTATTCAAATATTCCTCATCTTTTTAAATGTTATTTATATTCTCATTCTTTATATTACAATTTTTTGTCTTTAAAACGATAATTTAATCAATTGCCCTTTTATTTATTTTTATATAATTCTTTATTTCTTTATTTATTTTTTGTATTAATTTATTCCTTTTCTTTATTTTATTTTGAATTAACTCAGTATTTATTAAGTTTATTCCTATTTTTTCTTTCTAGTTTAAATAAAAGTTAATCTAAGTCTTTTCTTGATTTCTTCAATCATTTTCATTCCTTTTATTTTTTTTTTTTTTTTTTTTGGGGGGGGGGGGGGGGGGCTTAAGATGACAACTTTAAACATTATTGTTATTAAACCAATTCCAATTTACATTTTCCTTTCTCACACCAGATGGCAGCACAGTTATGGGTTTCACTCAGATGCTCAACTGTAGATCACATGTTAAAATAGTCTTAACTTTGTTTTCCATGCTGATATGCAGTAGTTTTGACTCTAATATTTTTTAATATCCAGTATGAGGTGTATCTTTCTTTGGATCTCTTAGCTTTTTATTATATTTTATTATCTAACGCATCTTCTATGAATGAACTCACAAGCTCCTCTGACGATTCTGTGAGTCATTCATAGTTCCTTATTTTACATACTTGTTTACTATGTTCATTTCTAAATCATCTTTGAACTTTATCAATTTCTTCATATCTTTGTGATTTCAAATTCATTATATATATATATATATATATATATATATATATATATATAAGAACGTGAGTTTCAAAACTAACCTTATACAGAAAATCAAATTTTTGGAAATCGCGAAAAACCTCTGACTGCGTCCATTGGTTTTCATTGTAAAATAAGATTTTACAATGCCAGAAATACACGAAAAAGCTAGTTTTTTTTTTTCAATGCGTATTCAACAATAGAATAGATTGATAAAAAAAACCCGATTTTTAAATTTTGGATAGGACGAGTTTTAAAACTCATGTCCTCATATGTATATGATTTACGTCATGGTGTATCTCTCGTATTTATGATCCGATCGGATAAAATTTATTATGTGCATAGTACATACCGAGTTCATTAGCCAACGTTCGTCAATATTGACAGACATCGTTGGCGAAGTTCATACGCCAACTTGTTTAAAAATGGAGGCCATTTAAATATTTAAAACTAAAAAAACTACGCAACAAATTTTGAAACCAAAATTTATTTTATGTTTAAGTATTAGGCCTTGATACAAGGATCAAGGAGTTTTTTTTTTTGTTTTGTCTCAAACTTAAAAAATGGTTGAGATATAGCAGTTTGGAATTCCAGGGTTGAAACAAGAAACATTTTGAAACAAGACAACAGTTTAAAAAAATAAGGGATTAATTTATGAGTCTTAATAAACGTCATTTCTTGCAAACTATCTTTCATTGTTGTAACCATTTTTGTAATTATATAAATTGCATAAATATAATTGCCTAAATATAATTTGCAGAACAAATTAAAAAAAAAAAAAAAACTGGAAATAAATAAGCATTGCACTGTCGCGCAATGCTTAAATATATTAATATCCGTCAGCTTCAAATTCTCTTCAAGCTTGGCGACACTTGGCGAATATCGCCAAATCTGACGGTCAAAAATATGTAACCATAAATGATGCCAACTTTGCTATACTTGCCTACTTTGCAAGCTTACTAATTCGGCGCAATTCTCATTCAAATTCTGTAATGACAAATATTCTCTTATCGGGTTCGTCGCATATTAGCTTCTTAAATTTTGAGTAAAATTTTCAAAATTTTAACACCCAGAAATAGGGAAGTTATCTTTTCTAACCGGTACAGGCCGGAAGGATTTTTTAAATATTTATTGAAAATTACATAAAACTTTGTAATAAATTTAAGCCATATCTAAGACTTTATAAAATAGAAAAATAAATAATTATAATATAATACATTAAAAAATACAGTTCAATTAAAGCTCCAAAATTTGTTCACATGGTATGTCAGAATCAGCACGATAACTTAACTTAGAATAGATATATATAGCATAAAACTTATGTTAAAATGAGCTTTAAACTATACTTTATAGGACGAATTAAAAATATGTAAATTATTTCGCAGAAATTATTTAAAAAATTCAATTGAATTTGAAAAATGTGGGAAAAATTGAAAAAGTAATTAATTCATGATTTTAAAATAATGAAGTTATTTACCTATCTGAATAATGTTAATTCATTCTATAAAATATAGGTTAGAGTTTACTCCAACAAAAGTTTTATGTTTATATATTTATCCTAATAAGTTATCGTGTGGATAGCGATATACCATGTGAAAATATTTTGCAAAGTTAACTGAACTCAATTTTTTACTACATTATATTATAAATGTTTTTTTTTTGTTTTTTTTTTTTTACATTTTATAAAGTCTTAAAAATGACTTAAATATAATACAGAGATTTATGTTATTTGAATAATTATTTAGAAAGTTGTGAGAAATTAAAATTACATCACTTTTGCACTGGCAACGGAGATTTTAAAAGGTATGAGACCCTATAAGGTTTTTTTGAGGAGGCGTATAGATATTCAAAATACGTACAGGGTATCCTTAATTAAACGACCCTTCTTTAAAATTGTCTACAGACGAAACAATGGGTCAGAAAATTGTGAAATTTTGTGACGGACATAATGAATGAATGGGAATTTGTTTGAGCGAAAAAAAATTTTAGATCACAATTTTGCCACCAGGGTTTTTTTTAATGAATTACACGTTGTAAAAAGTTTAAGCTTTATTTTTCTCAGATTAAATAAGACAAATATACAGACGGCCCCCTGAAAAAAATAAAGCGTGAAAACTTTAAAAAATTATTGGTGTTCGAATTGAACAAACTATGAAAAAAAAATCCGCATATAACAGCCGCCATTTTTTTCACAGAGCTCATGTTCAGAATTCAGTGGGCGGTGGCTAAATGTGTAATTTATTAAAAAAACGCCCTCTGGTAGCGAAATTGTGATTTACATTTTTTTTCGCTCAAACAAATTCCCATTCCTATAACGGCTTTACCGTTATATATTCATTATTCCTCCTCTCCCCTCGAAAAAAACAACTTTTAACCTTACTGGTTTATTATAAATTGTCATTATTCTTCCCCCCCCCCTTCAAATAAAATATTTAGTTTACATTTGACATTTTAGAGTTAATTTCATATGTCTTTATTCATTCTCGTCCCCCCCCCTCTCACTACTGTAAGTTTCGCTTTTACCTTTTAAAGTTCTTTTCAAATGCAGACATCATTTATCTCGGTTCCTTTTTCTGTCTTTCAAATTCACACGATTAGAAAAGATCTTAACCGCAGCTATTTTCCATTGAAATAAAGTAAAAGAATAAAATACAAATGAATGTATTTTCGCTTTGCAGCCGACGATATCTAATGCATATTTTCCCAGCCTCTGAGCTTGCATTAGTATTCAATTCTCACCCTTCTGTTTGTCGAATAAAAGACATATGCCCCTTGCTGACTAATTCAGCTGTCGTTAAATCTATAACGAGCATGTAATATCACGTATTAGCTATTTCTTTAGCCACTTTCCCTTACCGCAGGAATGTTAAGATACGTGTAACCATATAGCCCGCCGTGGCGTAAGTTTGAGTTCTATGTAATACTTCGGGATGCTTCTGATTCCTTTTTCCACTCCACCAATATTCATCGCCAATACAGTACATATGTTCCTATTCATCTCGCCAATGAGTGAGTGATTGTAATGAATATTTTACCACTACTCCCTCTGATCTTGAACGTGACGGACTTCAGCTCTCTGCCCTTCGGGGCCGCCCCGTCGGGCAGTCTTGTGTTTGACTTCTCCCCGTCCCACTGTACTCTCATGGCCCTCTTTTTAAAAGTTTCATAATAAAGAAGTAAGTCCTCGAAATTTTCGTGTTGGAGTTTTTTTCATTCATTCACGAATCTGGGAATCTCCACTTCTCCTCCACATAAATTGGCGCCGTTGCCCAGATTTTTTTCTCCAACAGTAATAATAATAAAAAAAAATACGGGGAGAAGTTTCGTTCCGTATCATCCTTTACCAGCGACGCGTAAGTATGTCCATAGATTTTCTTTTCCCACTGGGGTTGCGGCTTCCCTCCTTCAACTCAGCGCTCAGCTCCGGCGTCAAACTTCGTGGGACTTTCACTTTCCCTTCCCTGCCCTCGCTGCCCTGATGGACTATTGTGCCTTCGTTGCCGGCAATCCCTCAACATCTCTCTGTGATTCTACTGTCTCAGATACGATCTCCTGCGAAGGTGACTACCCCCCATCTTTGCTGACTTTCCCTGATTCAATATTCTGTTGTTTCTCCAAAGCCTGACTCAAGGCTGTTTAAACTTCTATCGTATAATCGTCAATCAAGTCGAGAAACCTTCTCCGATAGCGGTGCGCTTCGCTCAAAAAAAGGTGACATCTGAACTGTCAACTGCCACGTCGGTCCTGTGATGTGTGTTCACCTGAAAATAACCACCCCCGCTCCTAAAAAAAAGGTGATTTTCACCTGTTTGCGTGCTTTCTGCTCTCCAGTGGTGTGACCGCTTTGTGAAATATTTTTTTTGTGTGTGCGACAATCTCTCAGAAGGAATCATCTGCTCCACCAGCACTTGTAAAAAGTGTGTTGTGACAGTGTGTGCTCTTCACTCTGATTTTAAGTCGTTTTAAAAAGTGTCATCGGAACGTTCACCTGCTCCAGATATTTTCTAAAAAAAAATTTCTTTTTATATAAGCCAGAAATCCTCTTTATAGATAAGTTTGTGAAATTTTCTGCGTGAGATTTATTGTGTGCCGTTCCCAAGTTGAGTGATAAGGTGCTTCAATTTTTACGAAACATACAGAAATCTTCAAAATCTCAAAAAAAAATTCTTCAAGTGCCTTCGGTGCACTGTGTGCGCGATGAATAAAATGTGCATTATTTCAGTTAATTTGTTGGTAGTTCATGAAGACAAGATTAAATATATATATATATATATATATATCAGTGAACTGCAGAGATACGATACATTTGAAAGTGAATTCTTATTCTTCAAAAATAACCACATGATTCTTCAAAAAAAAGTTAATAGATGTGAGCAATTCTCTATCATACCTTTTTAACAGCACTTATGGAGTACGAAAACGGAACCTTATTTATATTTTCCCTTGTTTTCAATTTTTTTTTTCTTTCCGTTTCAATTTGTCACTGAAACCATATTAATTCTATTTTTCAAAAAAAAAGTGTTGATTTTTCGGTTCGATCTGTTTTCGTGCTCAAAGATAAAGCTGTATGCTATCGACAAAATGTGACATAATGGATTTTAAAATATAATTAATAGTCATAGCATTTTAGTTTCATTTCTCTCCTTTCGGGCTGTTTTTGTTTCTAAAAAAAAAATAATAATCATAAGTGCATAGGCTACTTGAAATGATATTTTTATTATACTTTTATTAATATTTCAGTTATTATAATTTTGTGTTTAAATTATGACAGTATTCTCATTTTTTTTTTCTCATGAAATTGCATATGCATGCTATGTTGTGTTCTGTTTTTTTTTTTCTTAAGGTATTTTTCTTTATGCATTTAAAAATCTATAATTTAACCCTTTAACCCCACTGGCATATTTTGAAGGTATACTTATTTTAACGATAGGCAACAAAAAATTCTCTGCTCCAAGTTTTGCAGTATTTGATATTTTTATATAAATATGTGCATATTACGCTCACAACCTTTGCACATTTTCACTTGTTTGTGATATTTGCACACTTTTCAAAATGTGTTGCTCCACTCTGAACTTGTTTGCTTTTTTCTGTATTCTAAACCAGAATTACAATTTAGTTACCTGTTTTTTTTTTTTTTTTTTTTTTTTTTTTTTTTTTTTTTTTTTTTTTTTTTTTTTGAATTTCGGACACTTTAATCCAACTGGATGTAGACAGAAATTTAACTTTTAGAAATCTTGTGATTGATACACTCATATTATTTTTTACACTCCCACCCCCTTCATTTTTTACCTTTTGTGTATAATTTATTTATGCAACTTATTGTGTTTTATTTTATGTGCATGCATTTCATTTCTGATAACTAGAGTTTTTGCACACTTACACCTTTTTGAAATACTCGTATTATTTATTTTGCATTATTTGTGTTGCTCTCTCAAAAAAAAAAAAAAAAAAAAAAAAAAAAAAAAAAAAAAAAAAAAAAAAAATTCCTCCTTTTCTTTCCATTTTGGCTGTCAAAAAAAAGTAAACAACATAAAATTAAATAAACACGAGATAACAAAAAAGGATTTTGGAGATAACAGACACTTCACCAGTCTATTTTTAAAATATGGCAGCTAATGATGAAAATACTATTAGTGATTTTAATCACCCCATTTCTGTATCTCCATGAGTAGATTATTTCGAGGAGATATTATTAAGATATTCGGATTCCATTAATATGGAAGCCACATCTATTCAAAATTCACTTAAGACCGAAAATGTTGCATCCTTATCTGAAAATATTATGGATTTCCTTCAGATCATTAAATTCAATTTTCATGTGCTTAAACTAAACTTTAATGTTCTAAAGGACGATTATTCCAAATTAAAACATTATAAAGATAATTTATTTCTTGTAAATCAGAAACTGTTAGAGAGATTACATAAAATCACAGCCCAACAGAAATGTAAGGCGAAGCGTACTAAATGTAGTAAGACTATGGGTGATCAGGTGGTAGAGGTCAACAACAAACTCCCTCCATCTGCCCTACATAAATCAACTCAAACTGTCCCCTCTTATATGTGTAAACAAGAAAAGTTACCACAACTGGAAAATGATAAAAAAGACACATATCTTAGCTCCGACCTGCACACTCAAGCTAAGCACAATGAAAAATTTACAGATATTAGGGACTCCTCTCTAAAGTCCTTATCCCCTGCTAACTTAATGTAACTAAGCCTATTCGTGTCATTATTTGTAACCTCCCTGAAAATTTAAATATTCCTGATATCTTGGTTGGTATTTCAGATTTAATCCATATACCTGAACCTGATTTTCACTTTCTTAAAAAGTACAAACTCCTACATATCAAGTCCTTTAATTGGATCTTTGAGCTTGCACCACAGGATGATAGGCAATTATTAATGCATAGGGAAATTATCATACAATCAAAACAGTACCCTGTTAAACCATATATAAATGTTAGACGTCGTTTTAAGTGTCAGGTATATAATGATCATCTTGCAATTTCGTGTTATAATGACATTAGATGCTCTGTGTGTGCCTTGCCACACATTGACCCTCAGTGTAGAAATCCTCCAAAATGCATTAATTGCATTAGAAATAACGATAGCAATAAGACCAACTTTGACATTTTCCACAGTGCTTTTGCACCTTATTGTCCATCATTAAAAAAAATTCATCAAGCAAATGCGAGAAAAAGTATACAACTGTAATAGATTCCCATAAACATCTCATACAGCTTCCTTTTTAGGAAACAACAAAAAAAAAAAACAATGAAACATACATTTTACATTTTTCGTTTTTTATTTAACACACATTACTGTGAAGGAGTTACTATCAACAGCATTCCTTTTAAAGTTTTTTTTTATTTTCTTATACATTTACATACATATGTCAGTTTTCGACAGCATTATTCATACTTATTTGAAGTTTGAAGTTAGCTTATTTTTTCAAGATTTTTTTATAAACACAAGTGTACTGGGAGTTGCTTTTTCATTTGATTATTTAGCCGGCAAATAGTTAAATGAATGTCGAATTGGAACAAAAGTGAAATCGTTTCTGATACGCGTTGTCAGACTATATGTTTTTCACTTTTTGGAAGATTTTGCTGAAAGAGTACGCATTAATTCAACTTTAAACATTCATCATTACACTAGTTACATTTTTTTAGATTTAATTTTTAGAAATTTGGATATAATTGCACATGTTAATCTTAGTTAAGTTTATTTAGTTACATGTCATCACACAAGTAGCATTTCCTGGTTACATTTTATCCTTTTCACTTTTCTTTACTTTAAAGCACAGTTGTTTTTTTTTTTTGTTTGTCTGTTTTAACTTTAGGCGAAGCATTTTTGTACTTGTGATACAATGCTCTTGGTTCCATGTGTACACAATGAGTTTGTGTTCATAGTTCATACAACTGAGTTCATAGTGTATTGAGTTCATAGTTTACACAACTGAATTCATAGTTCATTGAGTTCATAGAAAAAAAAACACTTTACACGAGTTCATAGCATTGTCAATTCTTTGTGTACTTCAGGGACCAATTGCACTATCATTTTTCTTTCATGACAATACTTAGTTCATAGAATTTTTTTCCTTACACATATTAGTTCATAGTTTGTTTTCTTTCTTGTGATTTGTTTTGCATATTAGTTCATACCAATTTTTGTTTTGGTAGACACTTTAGTTCATTGAAATATTTTTTTTTAGACACATGAGTTCATAGTATGTTTAATTTTTTTTTACACACATTTGAGTTCATCGTATTACTTTTACACTTTAAGTCAGTGAAATACTTGCTCATACTTTGTTCATTGAGGTACTTAGACTGCTGTGTTCACAAACATACATCTAAGTCGTTGAAATTTTCCTTTTTTTCACTGACATACACTGTTTTAGTTCATTGTGAAATACTTTTTCTTTGCTTCGTTCATTGAAATACACATTTTTTCTTTGGTTCATAGACATACACTTACAATTTAGTTCCTTGACATTACAACTTAGTTCATTGTTATTACAATTGAGTTCATTGATATTTTGTTTGGTAAAAAAAAACAAACACATTATACACAATTGAAAATATTTTGTTTCTAGGTTTCAACGTTACACATTAGGATAATTTTTTTTGTTCTCATTATACCAGGAACTACATTCGACCTCACATGATATGCACAAATTAAACATTTATTTAAAAAGTTAAGTTTTAACAGATTCTTAATTTTTCCTTTATTATTATATTTCTTTTATGCCATGACATTTCATGTCACCATCACTTTGTTTCACAACAAAGAATGCCCAGTTTACAGGATGCTACCCCTTCACATGCATTTTCTTTAAATTTCAAACTTATAATGTTTTTATTGTTTTCATCACATTTGTTTTGGTTTTCTACATGTACATAATTACACGTTTTCTTTTAAATTTGGAGATTAAATAAAATCTCTGGTTAAGCTTCACTTAGACAATAAACACGTCTAAGATATTATGTCGTTCTTGTAATAACATAACTTCACAATAACATTTTTTTTTTGTTTATAGCATTAGTAACCTAGTGCAGTTACACTAAATGTTTCGAACATTATCTAAGGTTATACAATACACATACAGATCATATCCTGCTCGATACATTGTAAGGAATACAAAGTTAGACTTTACTTTAAAAAAAATTGCAGTTGTTATACTTACCCGATCATGTCACCAGTCTCTCCACACCTCGGATTGACCTTTTACCTTTGATATGTGAGATAGTTATCTCAGTTTTCTTTTATTATTTGTAATTTATCCCCTCTGAAGTTATGTTCTCGTTCAAAATTTTGCCCTAAGGTTCCAAACTTCATTGTGTAGAGAGACAAAACCCTCGAATTGTTGTTTCAATTCAACAAACATATTTTTTTATATGATACATTGACGCATGCTCCTTGGAAGATCAATGTGATCTTTGGGGAGCAGGAACCTATGTGTCATTGATGTATGGGTCTCATAACTCCCTCCCCCCCTAGGGCTGATATTCTAAACTGACGCCATCACACTTGTTTCTTAACAAGAATAAGGGCTACACCCATTCATATGCATGCTATATGCATCCCGTTCTTTAGTAGTCCTGTGCGGTGTGCACGAAAACCAATTTTCTACTTCTTTGTTTTTTTATATTACTTCATTTAGCTTTTATTCACAGACATGCATATGTCATTTATTTTCTAAGTAGTATCTGTGTCTTTTGTTGCTTGCATTTATATTATATTATTTTTATTTTGAGAAGATATTATAACAAGTTACTAAAAAAAAAAACATTTTCTTCTCTTATTTTGGTCATGAAAAATGCTGGTACCAGCCTCTTAATCAAATACTAAAAAGCTAATTAAAAAGGATCCTGTTAAATCAAAAAAATTATTATTTGGACTTTCTTGGTGACTGTAAAGACTAATGAATACCAAGAAAAGAATAAAAAAAAAAGGCGCCATTTATCATGACCTGAAAAGTTTTGCTTTATGCAAACATTTAAAGAATTGCAAGCACACAGTTATATGTTATATATATATATATATATATATATATGGAGGCTTATCTTTGTTATTATGTTATATCTGTTTTAAATACATATACGTATGGGATGGACAAAGTAATCTTCAAATATAAAAAAAAACTGTTCTACAAGGTTCGCAGTTTTTTTTTTTCTGGTGGTAATGGGTGATATATATAACGGCTTTACCGTTATATATTCATTATTCCTCCTCTCCCCTCAAAAAAATCAACTTTTAACCTTACTGGTTTATTATAAATTGTCATTATTCTCCCCCCCCCCCCCATTCAAATAAAATATTTAGTTTAAATTTGACATTTTAGAGTTAATTTCATATGTCTTTATTCATTCTCGTCCCCCCCCCCTCTCACTACTGTAAGTTTCGCTTTTACCTTTTAAAGTTCTTTTCAAATGCAGACATCATTTATCTCGGTTCCCTTTTCTGTCTTTCAAATTCACACGATAGAAAAAGATCTTAACCGCAGCTATTTTCCATTGAAATAAAGTAAAAGAATAAAATACAAATGAATGTCTTTTCGCTTTGCAGCCGACGATATCTAATGCATATTTTCCCAGCCTCTGAGCTTGCATTAGTATTCAATTCTCACCCTTCTGTTTGTCGGATAAAAGCCATATGCCCCTTGCTGACTAATTCAGCTGTCATTAAATCTATAACGAGCATGTAATATCACGTGTTAGCTATTTCTTTAGCCACTTTCCCTTACTGCAGGAATGTTAAGATACGTGTAACCATATAGCCCACCATGGCGTAAGTTTGAGTTCTATGTAATACTTCGGGATGCTTCTGATTCCTTTGTCCACGCCACCAATATTCATCGCCAATACAGTACATATGTTCCTATTCATCTCGCCAATGAGTGAGTGATTGTAATGAATATTTTACCACTACTCCCTCTGATCTTGAACGTGACGGACATCAGCTCTCTGCCCTTCGGGGCCGCCCCGTCGGGCAGTCTTGTGTTTGACTTCTCCCCGTCCCACTGTACTCTCATGGCCCTCCTTTTAAAAGTTTCATAATAAAGAAGTAAGTCCTCGAAATTTTCGCGTTGGAGTTTTTTTTTCATTCATTCACGAATCTGGGAATCTAATATCTCCTCCACAATTCCTTTATTATGTCCGACAAAAAATTTCACAACATTTTGACCAATAGTTTCGTGTTTAGAAAACTTTAAAGTAGGGTAGTTTAATTAACGACACCCTGTACATAAATTACTATCAAGATGAGAAAGTTTATTATTAAAATAGTTTTATCGCAGAGACAGCCACTAAACCAGCAATGAATGTTAAATCGATTGCGTAAAGCTACTATGTTAACAGAACTATACGGAAATCTATTGTGTTCCGATTTTTTTATGTTAATATTAAAGAATGGGGATTACATTTCTTAAGAGAAAAAAAACTCGGAAATATAAAAAATAATATTTATTTTAAAGATTTATTTAAAAAAAAATTATTTTAATGAACATTTTACAAGAGATGCTATAACTAGTATTTTGCTACTTTTGGGCTGTTTCATTTGTTTTGTGCGCACAGTAATAAAAAAGATTTACAACTCAAAATGAAATTGGATTAACTATAGATACTCGAATTCAAAGCAAAAATTCAAACCCGTATTATCCCAATATCCAGATCACTGAACGGAACTTTATACCCGTTCACGATGAAATTATAATTTATTTATGCACAAAGCAGTATTACAGTGCTTAAAATTGGAATAACGCGGATACCGTAAAAGCCGAAGTAAATAGAAAGTATAACATAGGTGGATTTTTTTTATTAGAGTGGATTAGTTTTTCTGTAGAAATGAAATATACATCGAAAATTAGTATATTTCATTTTAATTAGTTTCTTTAGATTGTGAAATTCCTAGCAGAATTTTATTCCGAAATGAGAATTTTATGTAGATTTAAACAGTTCTATACAACTCTGTTTTATGAATTTTCAAATTTTCAACTTGAAAAATGATGTTTCAAGAAAATGTCAACGTTGCCAGCTGGAAATTATCCAGATCTGAAGTTTTTTATTGAAACAGTTTAAAACATAATTTTGTATTTAAATTATTCATATTTTGACGTTTTACTTAATATTGCTAAGATTCAATTTTAGAAAATTTAGAAACACGTGAAATTTGATTATTCATTTTATTAACTCTTTGATTAACAGTAATTTCACATGAAATCGTATCTTTATTACTTTTAGGTGAATTTCGTAAGAAATACTATCTATTGCATTTTCTCCTATGTTGAAATTCCTGAAAAATGTTTTCAAATCCCCTAGAACCCAAAGCCATCCCCAGTTCAAAACTATATATGTATCACTTTTTTATGGACATGATGACTTCCATAATTCTGCACAAATCTCTTCCAAACTGATACATAATATCTAGGGAGAAAAACTGTCTGTTAAGTTCGTTGATAAATATCTAAAAAATAATGACTCATACTTTTTTATTTATTAGAAAAGAAAAATTATTAGTTTAAAAATATTCTGTAGTTTTTTTTATGAAAAAGTGTTCTTAAAAGATGAATACAAATATTTTAATAATTAGATTTAAGTGTATGCAGTTAAACTAATTATAAATTGAAACAATTCTAAAATTAGGAAAATCTTCCATACGTGGATTAGTAATATGATTGAACAGGAGTAATATAATAAACGTCTAGGAATGAAAATTCTTTTACGAAAATTGTAGAAAATAACCATGATTGGGAAAAAAATTATGAAAAAATATTTTTCTTTCAATCTATCGCACTACATTGAAGCAAACATGTCGCATAGGCATATGTAAAATATTTCCTAAAATTTACATTTCGAACATTAGGTATATATGATATAGATTTTTTGTGTAAACAAAAATTTTCTACTGAATCTTTGGGGCATTCCAAATATATTTTAGATGCTTTAACATTGAAAATTTATGAAAAGAATTGCACGAAATTGGTTTTACCCTTCTACTTTGCATTTATAAGATTCATATTTTATAAATTCAGTAATACATTCTAAAATTTATTTTTTGTGGGATATTTAATGCCTTTATTTTATATTTAGTTGTAAAATTAATTTTATTAGCTTTTTTTAAATTAAAAAAAAATATATTTTTTTAACTATAATAAAATATTTATTTTTCCCGGTATTTGAAACTGTCAAAATAATAAGAGATCATTATGAAGGTAAAGTTTTCAAATCATATTTGTTCGCATTATTCTAACTTGCGCATTACTTAAATTTTTTCTATTTTCCAATTTTTTTTTCTAAAAGAGAAAGTTTTAATGTCTTCTATGAAAGTAAGAAACAATATCCTAATAGAAATATATTTATTTCATAAAAAAATTAAGTATGGCTGGAGTTATAAAACTCATCAAGCATTTTAAAGCTTGTTTTAGTGCATCATTATATAAGTTATACATACCACAGTTTTCATCTTTCATATTTTAACAAAATTTATTACTGAGTAAATAAAGTCAAACTTAAGAAATCTTATCCATAAATTCGTAATATTTCTTTATTCAAATGATTTCTTACGAATTACAATGAAACGAAACATAAAATAAACAATGACGTTTAGAGAATATTCATTTATATATCAAGCGGATGAGTATTTATAGAAAATGCACTAATGTAAAACTGTTGTAATTCTTCTACTGTTATGTCCCCTCAAGAATTGCATTACTTAGATCCCAAAGCAATGAAATGTTTCATATCTGAAAATAAAATTCCAGTTTCTAACCTTTGTCAAAAAAAAAAAAAAAATATTGTTTATCCCGTAATTCATGAAACCCTCTCAAGTGTAGAAAACTGTTTATTTAAATTATGAAAAGCGCTGCTTAAATATTTTGACAATTAAAATTAATGTTGCATGAAAAATTTCGAGAACAATAAAACCTGAATAAATATATTTACATTTTTATCTTACTTCCATTGTGATGTTTGAATATATTATTCTGCATTAGAAATTACTGAAAACGAACGGTAGTACATCATATGAAAAATAAAATTTATAAATATCGTTCTGATGTAAAAACACACAGATGGGGAACACAAACATAAAATATGGATGATGTATGTGTTTGCGTAACGGCACTGTAGTACAGAGGATACGGTTACGCTACTCCATTTGATATTTTTTATTTCTTTAATGTTCTCTAGCTTTTATATTTTTTAGAGCAGGATAGTTCTGATAATGAAGCAATATATATTCAGCATGATGCATGGTTAGGAACGGATCCTGCTCGTCATTTAACGCTTCTATTTCTTAAATGTTTGTTTCTGTAAATAAAATGTTTTTGAAAAAATATCAAATTTGGACGAGGACTTCATTGCTAGTTTTATGGTTTTAAAGGAGCAAGCAAAATAATATTTAAATTCATGCACTAAAATAGCCCTTCTAGAATACAAAAATAATCAATAGAAAATATTTAAATTCTCTCAATCTATAATTTTTTTTTTTTTTTTAAATCGACGAAGTTGTTTTAAAGTAAATTTTATATAAACCCATTAACCGCCAAAAGTATCAGGTTAAGTTTTTGAAATTTTTAGCTAAACAGCGTTTGTCACTACAAAACCTGAATGTTATTTTTCGCTTTATTTGATCATAAAATTTTGTCGAAAAAAAAGGAAATTCGCGTTAGTGACTATCGGAAACAACTTTTTTGAAAGGATTAATATCCATACGGTTGTTAAAAGGATTCCGGAAATTTAAAAGAATATGAATGTCGATGTGGTCTGGAATTTTTTGTTTTTCTTTTTAGTTTTCAAAGCAGATGAGGAATTTTAATCATTTCAGAAAAAAAAAAAAAAACAACCCGGGAATTTTCGAAAGTGAGTTACGGAAACGAAATTTTTTAATGGTTTAATATGAATATATTTTACAACCGAAGGTAACCTTTTAACTTCTTCGGTCCCTGGGCCCCAAACGGGGACTTTTTTAAAAAAAATCGTAAAAAATAATAAATAGCATTTATCTGTTTTAAAAACCAAAGACTCCATTCGTGAAAGATTTATTTTGTAGAATTCCACACAGATGATATTACCATATTGTGACTGAAAAGATAAAAAAGACATTCAAAATTGCAGAAAAGCGTGAAAGTTTGTCTCGACCTACTAGAAGTGAGAATTTGTCCTTGTTTACCTCAGATAAAGACCGTTTGTCATTCATTCTGTCATTTTTTAGTTTAAGGATAATTATTTAATATGATGCATGTCAATTTTAATATAACATTACCTATTATGTCTGAAAATTTGAACTTTGAAAATGAAGTGCCCATTCGGGAACCTTGGACAGACATACAAGGAGAAAATTCGAAGTCGCACCTTTGGATCTTCTTTGCTTACGCAATTTAAAACGGTGATTCTGACATGTATCAGCAACGTTTTTACGGTTCACCTTTTAGTTACGGGATTTAGTAAATAACGCGGATAATCATAAAGAAATGAAAAGTCTGAGCAATGCATTGTCTTTATACAATTTTTCAGACATCTACGTGCAGTACATTTTCCTATCTATAAGACACAGAGCACACGCATACAAACTCTTTTCATTTATCAGTATAGATACTAGAGAATAGACGAGCGAGTTCGGTGTAGATTTTCAGTGCTTAACTGCTGTATGTTTCTTATATTTGTACAATACTTACATTTTTTTTGGCTTCAGAATCTGGGTGTAAAGGGGTTGAAAGCAGTGATGCAAGATTGGGGACTTTTTTGATTCAGATTATTTGATTGTCACCACTTTTTTTAAATAATATAATTTGTGTCATTTTTCAGAATTTTTAATCTATTTCTAAATAGGTCGAATATTTCTATTTTAAAAAACAGTAACAATCAACAATCTGGGGACAAAAAAAGTCCCCAATCTGGCAACACTGGTTGAAAGCTGTAGTAGTATAAGTATAACAATTTCTTAGCTGTAATAGTGATCAGATTTTGATGCAATGTAAAGAGTTATTAACTGTCGGTGATAAGGAGAATAGCGCATGTCTGATTTAACAAATAGTGTAGTATTAGAAATATTTTTAATACAAGCATTTTCAAAGTGTTCACTGAGCGCAGCAATTATGAACGAATTCAGGTGAACTTTGATACCAACTGTCTTTTAAGGATTTATTTTGTGATACAAAAAAGTTATCTGATATAAAACAAATTACAATTATTTAACGCAGTGTTTAATTGAAAAAAAATATCATGATTAAAATCGAAAATTATCATTAGCTTTACTTCTGATAATTAGGCCAAACGTTTTATCGAGATAAATCGTACTAGAACCTTATGTGTCTCAATTATTTGGAATCTACTCCTATAGGACTTAAAAGAATAGTGCAGTCATAATGCGAGTGCAATTCGGAAACTAACCTCCGCTGTGGGGTACCGCTAGTAGTAATGGGCGGAACATAACAATTGTGTATATGAAGCAATCTGTGATTCAGTAACTTCCAGCTATTCTAATCAGAGTGTTGTATACTGCTGCGTGTTTGCCGGTTATAACGTCATAAAATGTACGCTGCATTAAAAATCCAGCCAAATGCGTGGTACGAAGAGTGATAAGATTTCTTTGGACAAAAAAATTATCAGCGGCAGACATTCATCACGAGTTGTAATTGTAATGTGTGCCGTATTTGACTCAAACATTATGAGTGAAGGTTTAGTGCTTGGCGAACACAAGATCTTTTGCTCCAATTGAAATAGGGCGTGATTAATCATCTCCCTACAGACCGGACTTGGCTCCTTCTGATTACAATTTGTTCACTGAAATGAAGAAGTGGCTTAGGTACATTACTTTGCTGACGGTGAGGAATTTCAAACCTCTGAGACAAGTTGGTTGAATTCGCAGGCCGCTGAGTTTTATGAAGAAGGGTTTGGTAAGTTGATAATTCTCTATGACAAGTGTTTCAATGTACTTGATGATTATCTTTGGTGATTATCTTGAAAAATAGAGTACAGTTGTACCTTTCATACGTGAATAAAATTTGTTGAAGGTATTCGGATTTCTTTATTTAAAGCGAAACGGAGGATAATTTCAGAATTTCCCTCTTAGATCATTACTTGTGGTCTCTTTCAATAGCTTACTTCGAATTATTGTCCTCGCTGAAATATGCCGCTATGCTTGAAGCAAGAACTATTTAATGAAATGAAAACACAAACATTTAATATAACTGATTTTTCTGATATCCAGTTTACACTAATCTTAATCACTTTCTGCAAATAAAAGTTTTTAACTTTTTCAAACACATTTTAAAATTAAATATTATGAACATATTTGAGACCAAATTTGTTTAATTACTAGAATACTAATTAAAACATATGTTATATTAACGTTTAAAACATTTTTTTACTTAAAAGGGCTTATAAATATAGTTTCAAGGTAACATTTTTGGTATCATTTTCGGTAGCATTTTATAAACATTTTCTTAATATATTATAAAGTATTAAGCTACATAAATATATTTTTTTTAAATAGAAGTAACCTCTTAAAATTTAAATTTAAAGTAAACACAAATGGAAAAATATATTTTATCTTCATTTAAAAACACTGGAAAAAACTGGAAAAGATATTTTATTTGACTCAGTAAATTTCTATTTTTTACTTTAGTTGCCTTTTCAAGCAAGTGTATGTCTCAATGCGCAATGGCAATATTTAACTTTCGACGTTTTATTTATTGAAGAAAAACATACTTATTTCTTTATATGGTAGTCTGGTGAATAAATAAGCTGAAATATTTTACGTGTATTTGGTTTCTATTTCGCATATCACATAGAATTATGTGATATTCATAATACTTCACTAAAACCAGAGATTTAATATATTGAGTTAAGAGATATAACATATTGTGTACGAGTTATACATTATTCTTCACTAAATATTTTTATTACATGGATTTTGTGTAGTATACATAAATAGCACTTTAACAATAACAAAAAAAAAACTTTTCTTTATAGAAGATTGAAATGGTATAAAACAATTTTCCCTTAATTATTGTGTCATAAAATGTTGGGAATTTGATAAGCACAGGCATGGAAAAAAAGGCGCATTTCCATAATTTTTCTTCTTTTTTGCGAAGATATTTTTAAGTGTTAAATTAAAAAAAAAATATATTACTAAGATTTTATTATTTACAAGATTTTTTTTCGAAAATATTTTTTAATTTTTAATCTTTTATTACAGTGTTATCAACTTCACCTTTTTAGAGACTTTTTTAGTGAAATAAGATATTTTTACGATGTCATGCATTAAATGAGGACCCAAATTGTTGTTTTTACAATTTTTGCGACACTTTAGGAATTTTCTGGGTTTTTTTTTTTTCCTCATTCTTCTTCTATTTCTTTTTAATGTTTTTATAATTATCTATATTATTAAAATCCGTGCGCGTATCTTTGTAACCACAAAAACTCGGAAACCAAATGGCACAGGGCTACGAAATTTGGCACACGGATTGCTGGTAGGAGGCCCATGAATGATTGGGGCAAAAAATTCTAAAATTTTAAATAGTTTTTATTTTATTTTATATTTTTTACGAATTTTTGCCTTTTTTATGTTCAATCCGTAATCGCGCGAGTTCTAACCAGTTCTAAATGTTTACTGCAATGTGAGATGCACAGATTGCATACGCCACGCTGCAATAGTAAGAAGATGTAGCGGGTATTACGATAATTCTTTTACCTCGCATGCACATAATTAGCGATTATTTAATTGCGCTTAATTATTACATTTAAAAAAAAATAAAGAAAACATCAGCAAAAATTTTAATTCTATTTATTCCCTTATTCAAAAGATGTAGTTTTATCGCCTGCTGCCATAGCAACATTAATAAATTAAATTTCGTTAAAAAAAATGCACAGTAGTAGAAAAATATTTTTCGAGATATACATATTACGTACGGTATGCTGAAATAGTAAGAAGATGTAGCTGATATTACTATAATTCTTTTAATTCGCATGTAAATAATTAGAGATTATTTAATTGAGACTAATTATTACTTTTTTTAAAAAAATAAAGAAAACATTTTTATGCAAATATCAACAAAACTTTTTATTCCATTTATTCCGTTATTCCAAAGATGTAGTTTCATCGTCTGCTGCCATAGCAGCATTATAAATCAAATTTCATTTATTTTTAAATGCACAGTAGTAGTAAAATATTTTTGTAAATCGAATAGTTATTGAACAACTCAATGCTTTAATAGGACAATTCTTACTTCTTGTTTGTTGTTATTTCGTTTTTATGCTATTTTTCATTTCATATTTGATTATTATTTTTTAAGTATTTGATCATAACTTTGGAAATTGAAAATTTCAAAATAAGATGCCTAAGCGCAAAAAGTCAATTACTGGCAATTCCTCACGAAAACAGAGGGTTATAAGACAGCGTGAAAGGCGAGCTAATGAGACAGGGTAAGAAACTCCACAAGAAGATTCGCAGTGGCAGAAAGAGACAGGGAAAGACGAATGGCACAAACGGAGGAAAAGGCTACTTTAAGAAGATATGAAGCTGTACTGCGAGCTCAACAAAGACGTAATGATGAGGATACCCAATCACTGTCTGGGAGGGCAAATAGCTTACAAGCCATTGCTCGACGTCGAAGAATGAATAGTACAAATAATGTCGGAAGATGCGGGTTACATCCAACGGTTGAAGAACAACAATGTGGTCATCTGGACAATGTTTGCATCAAGTGTAGTGCATTTTTTTTTCAATGCAGAGAAGAATACAAGAGGAATTTGTACTCACCGTCGTCACAACGGCAAAGCAATTATGGAACCTCTTCAACCTTATCCAGATCAGATGAGACAGCTTGTAGATGTCAGTGATAGATCGTCAACTCATTTTAAGGACATTCACATAAGGTCATATAAAATATGACCTTATGTGTTCCTTATGTGTATATGAAATGGTCATATAAAATATATATAAGGTCATGTTATCTTTTGCCTCTATGGGTGCTCATGTTACACAGCCCCCAGGTGCCGGCCGATATTGTTTTAGAATCCATGGACAAATTTATAATAATACATCTCATCTTCATCCATCTGAAATAGGTCAGGAAAAATAAGCTCAAACGCATGTATTGGATTCTGATATAGCACTGTGGCAACGTATGAACAGTAGAGAAATTTTAAAATGTAAAGAAGAAATCATGAACAAGCTTGACGATATTATCAGGCGAGTTAATTCTTATGCACATTCTTTTCAAATGCTTCACGAAATGAAAGAACGAGTCATCGCAGAACAAGGACCTGCAGCAGCAAAAATCGTGCGATAAAAATTTATCAGCGGACCAGCATCGAGGCAGATAAAATGCACCAAAGTCAAATCAGAGCCATGATGGTTTTCCATAGTTCGGATGGTGCACCACCTACCAATAGGGATATCTGCATATATCCGAAGGGCTGTCAACTGTGTAGAATGAACGCCCTGAATCCTAATTGTGACTCCATGACTTATGTTTTATTTTTCCCACATGGCGAAAAGGGTTGGAGTGTGGATGCACGATGTTCTCAACTTCAATTTTAATGTCACAGTTTGTCAGTCAGAAGGAATGTTTTCAATCCCATACTTTATCGTTGAAAACTCTTGCAGCAGTATTGCGTCGATGCTTATGTCAAGGTAGAAGGAAACCGTTTTAATCACATCCGCTCTAACCAGAAAATATTAAGAGTAGAATATTACTTAGGATTATCAGATCACCTTAATGCTCTAGCAGAACAATCTGGTTTGAAACCAGGTGTAATGGTTATTTTGCCATCTACATTCATTGGAAGTCCCAGAGTCATGCAACAAAATTATCAAGATGCGATGGCCTTATTTAGAGAATCTGGTAAGCCTGATCTTTTTGTCACCCTAACGTGCAATCCAAATTGGCCTAAAATCAAAGATAACCTTTTCCCAGGACAAAAGCCTCATGATCGTCCAGATTTAGTGGCACGCGTGTTCGATATGAAGAAAAGCAATGTTGAGCGATCTTAAAAAGAACGGCATTTTAGGAAGCACAGTCATAACCATACATGTTATTAAATTCCAAAAGAGAGGATTGCCATGCATGCACCTTTTACTCATTTTAACTGGTGATGATAAGATTAGAGATCCAGCCACTATTGACATCATCGTCTGTGCTGAATTACCTGGCCCACAATTGAAAATGGATTGCACGAAATTGTCCAGGCTACGATGATTCATGGACCATGTGGCGTCATAAATCCAAACTCACCTTGCATGGAAGACGGTGTTTGCTCAAAGGGTTATCCAAACGAGTTCAGAAATGAAACGGCTGAGAATGTTGATGGTTATCCAATGTGCAGACGGCGTGATGATAGTAATCACATAATGATAAAGGGAAATGTCGTAGACCACCGTTCGGTTGTTCCTTATAAACCATACCTCACAAAGAAATACAATGTCCATGTTAATGTCGAAATATGCAGCTCTGTTAAATCCATTAAGTACATTTTTAAGTATGTACACATGGTTCATGATTGTGCAAAAGTTGTTTTTGAAAATAATGGTGAGGGATCTGCTGTGTGGGATGAAGTGAAGAGTTATTTAAATGCACGATATCTTTTGGCAACAGAGGCAATGTGGCGACTGCTTGAAAAGCCTATTCAGGATAAGCCGCATGTTATTATTTGATTACCGATGCATCTACAAGACATGCAATCTGTATATTTTAGGGAAGCAGAAGAACGTGAAGCTTTTGAAAGAGCAAGAAATAAAGACACCATGCTCACTGCTTGGTTTCTACTTAACAGGTCAGATAATTCAGCAAACATCTATCTCTATACAGAAATTCCAAAGCACTTTGTATGGAAAGGCAATGTGTGGCAAAGGGGTGTTAGAATAGATGACTACATAGTATCAAGGATGTATCCTGTAAACCCAAAGGATATTGAGCGATTCCATCTTCGTATGCTGCTTTGCCGTGTTCCTGGTGCCAAAGCTTTCGAGGAGTTAAGGACGTATTAAAATACTGTCCATGAAACATTCAAGGGTGCATGCCGTGCTAGAAATTTATTAGTAGATGATGATGAATGGCAACATTGTTTAACAGAAGCTTGCGGTTTTGAAATGCCACCCAAACTGAGACAACTGTTTTCGTTCATATCTGTCTTTGGCAATCCAAATTCACCGATTCAATTATGCGAACAGTTTAAGTCAGAACTCTCAGAAGATTTTGCTCGCCATCTTCCACTACAGGAGAGTAGAGATGAGCCCTTCAAGACATAGCCAATCATCTACGCATACACAACTTGGCACTTCAAAGCCTTGAATTGCCTGAACCCTCAAGCCTGGGGAACTCTGTGGAATGTGATGTCTATGATTTACAAGAAGAAAGAGCAGAGAGACCACGATTGTTAAACATGCTAAATCCGGAACAACGTATAATTTTTTATGCTGTCATTAAAAGTATTCAGAATGATTATGCTACTGTCGCTAAGGTTTTCTGTGCCAATGCTTTTGCGGGATCAGGAAAAACATTCCTATTCAATAGTTTGTTGCATTACGTCAGAGGAATGGCACACACTGCTATTCCCGTTGCATGGACAGGCATCGTATCTATACTCTTGCAAGGTGGAAGAACTGCGCATTCTCAATTTAAATTACCAGTCTCCATATTGGATAACTCAGCTTCAAAAATTCGGCAAAATACATCTGAAGGAAGATTACTGGAAATGGCTAAGCTTAACCATATGGGATTAACGTACCATGACACCTATTCATGCTTTGAATGTTGTCAATACTCTTCTGCGAGATTTGGTTGACAAAGATGTCCCATTTGGGGGCAAAGTGTTCATTTATGGAGGTGGCTGGAAGCATATTTCACTTGTAGTTATCCATGCAAACAAAACATTCATTTTTGAAAGTTGTATCAAGAAGTCTTCTCTGTGTCCAACATTTCGACAGTTCAGTCTGATTTCAAATGTGCGAAAGGAGCCGGAGGAACTTGATTTCGTGGAATGGCTCATTCCCCACGGGGATGGTCGATTTACTGATGATTTTAAAATAGGAGAAGATATTATTGAAATTCCTCCAGAATGTTTAGTGCAGGATTCTATAGTGGATGATATTTTTGGTTCGTCTGAAATTGATCTTGATCATCTTTCGGAAAGAGCCATATGCCCCAAAAATGAGGATTCTTTGAGATTGAATGAAAAGGTATTACGAAAAGTACCTGGCGAAGTCGAGTCTTATTTTAGTGAATATACAATACTTTGTGGTGATGTGGAAGAACGAAACAATTTGCAGATAGATTCCATCAATAGTTTAACACCTTCTGGAATACCACCACATCAGTTCAATCTTAAAGTTGGCGTTATTGTTATGATGCTTAGGAACATGAATCCATCCAGTGGTCTCTGTAATAGGACACGTTTAATAGTCAAACGGTTGTCGTAAAATGTTATAAATGTAGACGTTTTGACAGGGCACAGGAGAAGCACCCGTGTTTTCATACTGAGGATCCTACTTACTCCGTTAGATACCAGTTTACCTTTCTAGTTACGCCGCCGTCAGTTTCCACTTAGGTTGCCTTTGCTATGACTATCAATAAATCTCAGGGTCAAAGTTTGAAAAAGGTTAGAATCTATTTACCCCATCGAGTTTTCTCACATGGGATGTTGAATGCAGCCTTTTCAAGAGCAACTTCTAGAGGATGTGTACGTGTTTGGGTTAAGAACGGACCAAAACAAGGAAAACTTTTGTCACTGTCTGATAAGGTATTTACACAAAACATTGTCTACCGTGAAGTTTTTTCTTAAGTAGCAACTATTTTGCTTTATTGTAAAAAACAAACAAACAAAAACGAGTTTACCGCAGTTTACCTCATGGATGACGTAGAAAACAATGCAAAGATTTTTCAATTTAAAGATTTTTTTTTCAAATTTTTTTGCATTGACGATGTACATTTTATTCTTTCTTACAAATTTTTGTGTAGTTGTGTAAATATTGACTTCACAATTGATTTCCTAAACTTTAATTTGGTTGTGTAAATATTCACTAAATAAACGAGTGTACCGCAACTTACCTCATTGGTGACGTGGAAAATAGTGCAAAGATTTTTCATTTTAAAATACTTTTTTCCAATTATTTTACAGTGACGATGTAAATTTCATTTTTTCTTACAAATTTCTCTTTGGTTGTGTAAATATTGACTTTATAAAAGATTTTTATATTCCTAAACTTTAATTCGGTTGTTTAAATGCTTACTTTTATTTATTTTTTAATACATAACTGATTTTTTGTGTACACACTTATTTCATATTGGTTGTGTAATTACTGAATTTTAATAGACATAACACATTTTTATATTCATAAACTTTAATTTGGTTTTACTGTTTTTGATTTTTAATTTTGGTTTTAGAATTAAATTCATGAACTCCCGTGCGTAGAGCGGGTTAAACGGGTAGTTATTATTATTATTTTGCAATTACATCATTGTTTATTTTGATAAAGATGTTTTACCACGGAGCGTTTTAATGAAATAGATTACAGTATAACCCCGATTTAACCATATTCGTTTCAACGATTACCTCAATTTAGATGTGTTTTTTAAAAGCCGGATTCATCTTTATTTATTTCTATGTTTTATTATTCCCATTTTAACAATACTTTTCCGCAATTTAACGATAACTTTTAAGAATTTTGAATATTTTAAGCATCTTTACAGCTATTTTTTTCTCTTTATCTATTACCAGTTAAACGAACGAAGAGTCCGATAACTTTTATAGAATTATATTATGCCACATTTATCGAGTCTCTGAAATTGTAGAACGTACACATATGTATTGCTTTTAAAACAAATAACAGAGTCTTGTCACACGGGTTTAAGAATAAAATTGAAAGCAATTATCGATATATTTTTTTTAAGTTATTGGTATATATTTAATTCGCCAATAAAATTACACTTACTGGAACTTCACTAAAAAATTAATACGACTGGTAATTAAATTTTTTAAATTTAAGAAGCAATTTTCATGTCACTTTGAATTAATTAACGTGTTCCTCTATTTAAGGATACCCCGGATATAAAGATGATTTTAAAGAACAATCGTTAAATCTAGGTTCTACTGTATTTTTGTGATGTCAATTATTAAAAGAAGATCACCATTATAGTAATTTCTTATTTTGACGATTTAATCGGCACGATCGGAATTTTCAAGTTAATTCTTTTTACAAAGACATCTTTTAAAGCTTTCATTTGTAAAGTAATTTTTTTTTCCCATATTAACGAAGTACCCCCTTGAAGTGATTGATCTATTAACGATCACTTAGTACGATCTCCTCTACAGTTACATGCTTTTGTATATTATATACACATACAATTTTGTATATCATATTTAAAGTAATTTTAGATATTATATAAGGCAATCCCTGGAAACACCTGGCAGGTCTCCTAATAATATTAATATGTCTTATAGGTTAAATTTCTGTTTGCTTTTTATATTAATCTGTATACAAATTGCCTTGCAGGGAAGGATATGAAAATAATGTATTAGATCCTCATGTATATTTTCTGCGTTTTCAGAAGTTTTAAGAAATAATTGAAAGTAATCGCCATATTGACAACCAAGGTTTTGTGCGGACTTCTTGGTCATAATTTTTTAGAAAGGGTGTTAAAAAAATAAAATAATAAATAATAAATAAAAATAAATCCTAGTCTATAGGCAGCACGTGCCTTTAGGAATCTTGCCCATTTATGTATTTCGTTTCAAATCCACTTTTATACTGATATCGTTTAAAACTTAAAATAATCAAACTATGAATTGACAGACATAAATTAAAATGACTAACGTTATTGAGATATTATAGATGTGTTAAAATGTGTAAAAATCGTAGTTAAAATGCATTTTTGCCATTTCAATACGTAACACTTCCAAATTTGATTTAAAAAACAAAACTGGCACCATGTTTTATTAATGTTCGGTACACATAAAAAACACCTTCTTTCAATACCTTCTGTAATCATCTCCCAAAATAAATAAATAAACAAATAACCAAATAAATAAATAAATCAGTTTTATGAATTTTGTTTAGAGAGAGATAATTAAAATATAACTCACTAGTCAATACCTAATCAGCAAGATAGGATGGAACGTTTTTCATGATTTTTAAACAAACGTTTAAAAAAATAAAAGTGTGTCTCTACTAAATTGTGGTAAAGACAGAAAAGAACATTACATAAGCAATTGTGTTAATTAAAAAGTTTATCTTTAAGTACTGCTCTTTCAATATTTATAAACAGTACTTTTATTTTGCATAAATAATTAACATTTCTGGAATAAACATGTTGCTAACATAAAATATTTTATGTGAACAAAAATAATATTGTATATGAAAAAACATTATAATTTTCCCTTATACGAAAAATTTAAATCAAAGATATAAAATATTTTGCTCATGTCAGTAAGCTTTTATTTTTTGCTTTGGTTGCCGTTTTTAAATCTTCTCTTCCTTAAGATCTTTCTCTTTCATTGTACAATGACAATATTTAACTTTCGACATTTTACTTACTGAAGAATAAAATGCTTCTCTATATATTTTATTCTGATGTAGAATTTCTGATGTTGAAATTTTTTAAGTATATTTGAGTCCTATTTTTATATTATATCACAAAGTCTCTTTTCGTATTTGTGATTTATGTATAAATAAGTGATGCATTGAGATCTTTTTCTCTAATTCTTACGTATTTTAACTGAGCCATAATATATATATATATTTTTTTTAATAATAAAGGAAGAATTGAAGTTAGATGAATCGTTATGCTTCAATAATTTAATTCTTCGGCACATGTTTATAATGAATGATGTAAAAATTATGAATCAAGCATGCATATATTCAATAATATATTCCATTTATAAATTGTAAGAAAAAAAACCGTTTGTGTTTTATTTGGGGTTTTAATATAGTACTTTGAAATAGTGTAAAAATACCTGTATATATAGAGAGAGATAGATAAGTAGATAGATAGAATGGTCAACAATTTAAGTGGAAAAAGCATTTATCTATTTCAGATCTGATATTACGAAATCGATTTAATAAAAAAAAAAAATGAGAAATACAAGGTAATACAACTCGGAATTCCCGGTTTACAGAATATAGGTTAAAACAGTTTTTTTTTTCTTGAAATATTTGCAGTACGAAGCAGCATTTTTACAACAAAAATATCGCTAATGAAATCAAATAAAGTTTCGAACTTTATTAAAATCGATAAATTCGCATTAGCTGCATGTCAGAATGGTCAGAAGTGAAAACGTTAAGAAATCAAGAAATATTTATTTACTGACATCATTATTAATTTTTCATTGCACATATAGGGTGACATTAGGATAGATGGCCATAGTTTTTAAAGATTCAAATAAAAATTCTTAGAATGCGAATACAAGAAATATTCAGGCATATTTGAAATTCTAATACATATACTCATCATACTCATCATTTATTTGATTCATATTTTGAGGATTTATTTCCATTTTAAATTCAAATTTTCAGCATTTCCCGAGATATTTTTTTACATATTTTAGAAAAGGATATTATTTTAAATTGTTGCCAATTTTTAAAACAGTGCAAAGAATAATATTTCCTTCAAATTAAAAATTTATTTACACGTGGCAATTATAAACAGAAAAAAAAACTTTAAAATTAGAATTAAATTATTACATGTTAAAAGCAGGAAAATTACGTCATAAGAACCATATTACACATGAATTTTAAAAGAGAAACAAAATATTAAAATAGAAAAATCATTATTATGCACTAAAACTTGTAAATGGAGGAAATTACGTCATGTTTAAAATGGCCAAAAAATATGGCAAAACAATTTAAATTAAAAAATATATTTCCTCGAGACATTTATTTGATATTTTGAGATGATCTTTTCAACTATTACCGTGAATTCGAAGACAGCGCAAATAATATTTCCTTCTAACAACAAAAGTATTTTCACGTGAATATTAATAAGAGAAATAAAACTTTGGTGTAAATTACGTCAGATTTAAAACGATACATTTAAAATGAATTATTTAAAAGAGCTATCTTAAAGCGCTGTTAAAAAATACCGGGAGACAATGACACTGTTTATTTAATTCATTTTACATTAGTTTATTTTCAAATGTTTAAGTATTTTTTTTAGTTAAATACGAAAACAGCCATTGTATCTCTTAACAGCAGTAGATTTTGTCTTAAAAATCCCAATCAAAGGAAAACCAATGGAAACCCGTTTACAGAGAGATCGCTATTTTTTTTTTAATTCAATATTTTTAAAGCCCATCGAATTAGCGTGCTTTTTGGATTTTGGTATGCCTGAACGAGGGACAGCGAGCGTAGCTCGTAGGGGCAGAGCCCCCTAGCAATATAAAAAAAAAATATTAAAAAATGCGTATAATTTGGGAGAAACGTACTTTTTTTTTAAACTTCGCTAGCTGCACATTTACCCATCTGTCTGGCAAGTTGAGGATACCCTCCCAGAAAAATCGTTCAGCTTTTGAAGTGATCCAGACATCAAGCCATCTTTCGACATCTTCGTAATTGTTGAATTGTTTCATGGAGAGTGCATGAAACGTCAATCAAAACAAATGGTAGTTGGAAGAAGCCAACTCTGGTGAGTACAGCGGGTGGGGCAAGATTTCACAGCCATGTGTGTGTTTCTGTGTGAAATGGTGTCTCTGTTTGCTTTCGCTGTGTGTGATGGCGTATTGCCGTGAAGGAAAATCACTTTACCTTGTCTTGTAGCCCATTCTGGTCACTTTTCGATCAATGCATGGTTCAAATTGATATGTATATCCTGTTTATCAGTTCCGAACAAAAATGAGACTACTGTTACTGTTAATAAAACAATTGTTAAAATGAAGTTTCTAAACTCTTCAATTGCTTTTTATTATAAATCACTATTTATGTGATAGCTATAAGTATACAGTTTCGTCTTTGTACGAGTTTTACTTTTATAACGAAGAACATATAAATATATTAAGATACTACAGACGTAAATGTAATCAGGTTGGCTGTTATTAATTTTTTCCAACGAATTTTATTAGTATCACAGTTAATTAATTGGTATTATTTTTGTATTGCAATTATTTCTATTATTTTGTGATACGTTAAGTGTCTAGTATTCACGATTTTCAATCATTAAAATCTAAAAAGGAAGTTCATTACAAAATATTTAGTGAGCTACATTCATTTGAATAATTATATATCTAAGCATCATAAAAAATCAATCATAAATATTAGTACTATCGTATCTCATATTAATTGAAAAAAAATGTGTATAATGACTAAAACTGTTTTCAAAAAGGATTGATATTACACAGATTTTAGTATTCTTCTTATCATTAATGTTTAGGCATTTACTAAGGAACCATAATTATTCATTTTGATATTAATGCACTCAACAGGAAGGCTGCTACGCCATGATTTTTAACAAGAACTTTGTAGCTGTACCTCACTAAATTCGCAAAAACATATAGTGGATGTTAATAATATAAATATGGTCGGATTTTGGCAGGAATGTCAATAAGAGAGTTTTGTTGCTCAATGTTCTTTATTAGTATTACTATTATTATTAGTTAAAACTAATCAAGTTAATTCATACTAAATTCACAGAAATGCATTACACATTCATAATTGTTAGTTTGTAACTCTAGTATTTCAATCAATAAATTAGGAATATAGCAAATAAAAAAAAATGTGTGATGACCATAGCGTACTCGTTCATTTGTTTACTAATACAATTCACGATAGTGTTATTGATTTTTTCAATTTATGTTATTGGTATCATAGTTAATTAATTTGTATGATTGTTATAATGCATGTGTTTCTGCTATTTTATAATGCGTTAAGTGTCTAGCATACAGGATTCTTAATTATTAATATCTAGCAATAAATCTCATCGCAAAATATGTAGTAACCTACATTTATATGAATAATTATTTACCTTAGCATTATAAAAATCAAGCGTAGATTTTAATACTATCATATATATGGTTAATTAAAAAATAATGTAATTATGAATAAAACTTTCTCCAAAAAGGATTGATATTATACAGATATTTATATTCTTCTTATCATTAATTTTTAATCCATTTCTTACCGCACAATAATTATTCCTTACGCATCACCAAACTTAGAGAAAAATGGAAATTAAATTGCTGCTTATTTCAATTGAAAAAAAAAAAAAAAAAAAAAAAAAAAAAAAAAATAGGGAGCAGATAGGCGGTCATTTTTTTATTGAGTAAATTTATTTCATTTGAATTAAGAAGTATAATAGATTATTAAAGAAAAATAAATTATCGTTTATTTTTAATTAATGTGTGTAAATGCTCCGAACTTTTTCATTTATCAACAGCCTTTCTCCTCATACTTTTTACGTTAAATCTTCAATAAACGACTTCTTAAATGAAATTAAAAGAAAAAAAGCATTTTCATGAATACGTTTATCATTCTGTAGAGCAATAAAATAAATCAAAATGTTTCTTTATTTTCCAAGGCAAAAACAAAACAAACAAAATAACCCCATAAATATCTTAATTACGAATTTTAATTAAAACTCTTTTTATCGCAACAAATCTCATTTAAACAATGTTTAATTACGGAGAGGGACTTTTTTTAATGAGTTATTTATCGTTTTGAGGCAAACGGGATTAGCAAAATGCTAATCAAGAGAATAGTGTAAGATTAAATATTAAGCGAGTTTTCGAGAGGCTTTCAAAATAAGAATGAAAAAGTATTCTTTGTGATTTGAAAAGAGGGAGTTGGGTAGCTGCATCGCAGTGCGTGTTCAAAAAATATTAATATGTTTATTTGGGATGTTTTTTTTTTTTTTTTTTTTTTTTTTTTTAGAACATTCTTTACTCATAAAAAGATTTCACATGTAAAGTTACGCTTGCTTTTTATTTGAATGGAAGAAATGTTGCAATTGGTATCCTCGTTAACAAAATTAAATAACATTAAAAGTATAGTCTTTAACGTGTATGAAACAATTTTTTTAAGTATTTTATTACTCATTCTATTCTTCAAATGTATGTAAATCTCACGCTACTACTCAATCTAAAAAAATATATATATTTTTTAGCATAACATTTTATTACTGGGATTTTTTTTTTTTACCTCCTTGTAACGTAGCATTTGTTTAATTTACTAGTCAGCGCACTCATTATGACTAGAAATATGTGGCTTTCTAAGCTACAAGCTTCAAACCATAATAAGACAAAGAAAATTTTCCGATAATTACAATTTATACCTTTTATGCTACTTTCAAACTCAGCTTGGCGGAGTTATTTTCCTTTCATTTTTAACACTTGGCGGAATTCTTGCTTCAAAAAGTGAGAATTGTTGCCAAATTATTTAAACAGCAAGGAAAATAAACTTGACGATTTTTTATTTATTTTTTATATATGTATATGGCATTATATAAAGATATATATGTATACAGTAAACTCCCGACTATTCGGCCTAATACGGCGGAAGGGTAGACCGGATTTCTATAAATATTTACTCTCTTTCTGCTCCCCGCCCCATTATATTAAAAACACATGTTACACATGTTAAAATAAATTTTATATATGCAGTATATACAGTTTCAAAATAAGCAAAACATTAGCGTTAAACGTAAGCCTAATTCATAAAAAAAAGAATACATCTTATTTTACTGTTTATTAACAAATGATTGTGCAAATATGAAAAGTTATGTATAAGATAAAAGAGTCAAAACTTAGTTTTTTAGTTTTTGAAAAAGTAGTTGATAGATGACTGCTTCTCCCTGTTAGCCCTCTTCCACGACGCAATGTTCCTCCATTTACACAAGCCGATAATATCAGCTGATGTATCTTCCTCCTGCTGACACGAAATTTCTCCTCCATAGTCTGTACAACCTTTTTTCGTTTATCATCCACTTCTTTAATCTTTAACAAATAACACAAATCACACCAAAAGATTGTACTAAAGTAGCCAGGATAAGCGGAAAATAACGTCCGCACTTGTTCCGTTGCACAACTGACAAAACAGGTTATCAAGCCTTAACCCCCTTCTTTTCTGTCTGTCTCTGCAATTTCTTCTTGCTCCTTCTTGTCGTGAGTTAGCACTTTCCTAAGGACGTAAACCTGCCTGTCTCGGCCGCTTGCACCATTCCTCATTTTGTTTTACTGGCCCGAATAGTGCGTAGGGCCAGATAGTCGAGAGCCGGATAGTCGGAAGTTTACTATATATATATATATATATATATATATATATAACCATTATATAATTACAAATCATCATCGATTTCCAATTATTAAAATTAAATTAATAAATGTAGCTACAATTCATAACGCTGACATTATACAAAATAAAGATGGAACCTGTAACCAGTAATATAGAATCAAGCTATATTCTACTAAATCACTAGCACATTGCGAACGATAATTCCATATAAAAGATATGAAAAACCACCATATTTTGATAAAATATCCAATTAAAGAGAACTGATACAAATAACCAGCTAAATAATGTTGAACCAGAAAAAGACGTATCATAAACAAACAATAGATCAATTGGATGAATGAAGCCGGAAGCTTATATAGTATTTCACTTTTTCAAGGGTGAATAAAATACATATATAAGCAAACAATATAGTCGATTTCTGTAATGGAATCCAGCAATAAGATAAAAATTGAATTCCATTATGTACCCTATAGACTATACACTATTAATTATAAATCCACCAGACAAAATAAATTGAATTAAAAAATTAATATTTATTAATCAATGCAATAACCGCAACAATGAACAACATTAAAAACAAATTACTTCTATTTGTAAATATTAGTAAATGGCTTCTTTATATTAAACATATTGTATATGTTTAAATATTCAAAAAATTGCTTGTGTTAATCAACCAGTGAATAGGCTGCCAGAAAATATGCATGAAAAAATTTCCTTCGCTCGCCAAGGTCATTTTGTCTATCTTGCGTACTATATAAATTATACGGTAAAATACACACTGTATATAACTGTATTGCTACTATACTGTATTTTCACTATACTGGAAAAGTGCCAAGATTTTTTATATATTTGAAATATTTCTTTTTATTGTTATTTCAAAGTGTTATATAAATAAATAACTTTATTGTTTATACTTTTTTATTACATAATTATTAATAATTATGAATCAACTGGTACAAATTGGAATTTTTAAAATTCACGAATGAAGAAATTTCCTGCCGACAAATATCCATAAATAAATGAAACAAAATGCCTCTTACGGCGAAAAGTAATTAAAAAAAATAAATTAAAGTGTATATTAATCTACTTAAAAATGTTGGTATTTAAGAAATGCTTTTTATTAAATACTACAAGCATCCCCCGACTTTTGTAAGTAATACGTTCCGTAAAGTTTTATGTAATATGAATTTTACGTAAGTCGAATTTGTAAGTTGCTTAGGTACAATGTTGTAAAAATCTGCAGTATTTATTATATATATACAAATGCAATATATATATATATATATATTATTTACACCATATTATTTTATAACTAAAGAATCATGCCAGGGATTACTCATATATAAAAATATAAAAACAAAGTTAAAGAACAATTTTCAAATATCTTGTGAAATACTGGATTTATAAATTTCACATTGATGAATAGATTGATCACAATTTTGAATCTAAATCAAACGACTATAAAAATAAGAAGTAATTAACAAGGATTAATTTAGCCTGTTCTCTATGAATTTCGGATGCAAAGACAGATGAATAGCACTCACAAATTAAAATAATCATTGATAAGCACAAATTTTATATATTATGAATTAGATGACTATACTATGAATAACTACACTCTAAATAAAAAAGAGAGACTATTCACTCCAGAGGAGTGAATAGTCACTCTATCGCAGAGTCAAAATATGCCCAACCTCTTTAGAGTGACTATTCACTCTGAGCAAAAGTGAAATTTTTGACTCTCTGAAAGAGTGAATAGTCACTCCTGGGAAGTGAATATTCACTGTAAACAGGGGTGGATAATCACTCTTTCGAAGGAGTGACTATTCACTCTTGATAAAGGAGTGCGGTTTTTCACCCCTGGTAGGAGTGAATAGTCACTCTTTCATAGGAGTGAATATTCATTTTTTATGGAGTCATTTCTTTTTTATTTTGCTTTTATGGGCATTTTAAAAGAATCACATCTTTTACAGCATGCAATGAAAATAGATACAACCGTGGTAAAGATTGAAATAAAATACTTTATTAGCAATATTTATTTAATTCATAGTTTGTAACACTAGTTGAACTTTTATGGAAAAAATCAGTTAAAGTTACATAAGAATTTAAATTAGATTACTGACAGAAATATACTAATATATTTTATTCCAATCTTATCCTTTGTGTTTGCTTTTATTGCATGCCTTATAAAAATATTACTTTTAAAGTTTTATAAATAAATTTTTAATAGGTGGATGTTATATGCTTAAAAATGTTTGATTTCATTTTAATTTTTGTTTTAAATATAAATTTCTCTTTACCATATTTTTTCCGTGAATTGTTGCTATTTTTGCTAAGTCCCATTATTCTAAAATATTTTTTCATTTTTTCACATAAAAACAATGCTTATAAACTTACATCTTTTTTAAAAATGAGTTCTAAGCATGATTTAATAATTAAGAATGTTTGTGTATTTTTTTTTATCCGCTGTGATTTGCTGTTGTTTTATTTAATATGAGCATGGAGCCTAATTTTTAAGTTCTCTGCAATATATATATATTTTTTTCTTTTAAACATATTCCTTAACTTAATCATGATTTCTAATTTTCGCCCATTATTGCTGAAAACAATACTTATTAATGAAACAACACGGTAAGCCATATTTAATTTAAATTTTTTATTCCCGGAGATATTGTATTTTGGGAATATGAGCAAAATAGATTTGATATATTTTATAGGAAAAGATTGATCTAGGAAATAGAAAAAATATATATATAAAAATAAACACATTACATTTATCTGTATCTGTATGAATTTTAATAAAAATTAAGTAAATGACTGCATATGAATGACTGCATAGTTCTTATAGTTTGAAAAACATTTTAATGTAAAAAAGTAGTAATTAATTTCTTTAAAAAAATATTCAGATTATGTAAGAAAATATGAACTTTTTAAAAAATATACTAATGCTGTCTTATCGGTAAACTTCAAAACAGGCAAAAAAAAAACAAAAACATTTTATTTCAATACTTAAACACAATACTTCATACTTCATACTTAATACAACATACTTCAATAAATGTTTTATTTTTTACTGCCAAAAATTACGTGCATCAAAAACGTAGAAAATGCGTTTAAATTGAAGGAAATTTAATAATTTATGCAGAATGTGTATAATTAATTTATTTTATACTACTCAGTCTCGAAATTTTAAAATCATAAACCGCAGAAAAAGCTTACATACAGTTTAAAAAAATTATTGTACCATCTAGAGACCTGCACGGGCCGATTTTCATTCACGGCATTCGGGCCGGGCCAACTTATTTTTTCTGTCCAGACCCGGGACTGATTTCATTTCTAGTCTTCACGGCCCAAAATTTTCAGTCGTAGTTTTGACACAGCCCGTATGAAAATTATTCTCTCAGCGTGGCCTGGTCCATTCAAAGGTCAGTTAACTTAGGCCTGACCCAAATTTTTTTGCAAAAAATACATACATTTTTAAATCGTCATTACTCTACTCTTAAGCATTAAAAAAATTTTTTTTTAAGAATAGTAGTTTTCTACGCTTATTAAAATATAACTAAATTAAAATATAGTAAAACGTATGCAAAGGAACCTGCCTATGACAAAACCCTGTTTTAAACTGTAAAACGTCTTGATCCATGCAAAATTATTATACTAATACGTAAGAAAAGAATATATAATACATTTACACTTGCTAAGAAGGGAACTTGTCTATAACGTATTTCTTTTTTTTTCTATAAAATTCCGTCTTAGAAGATTTTACTGTATAGCATTTTTCCGATTTTTAACACTTCAATACATAGAATATGGATTAACAATATTAATGATAACTAAAGCATTTACATACAAGAAATAGAGATTCATTAAAAAAATTAATATCCCAGCCTGCGGCACTTCTATAAAAATGAAGATTATAAACATTAAAAAAAAAATGTTAAGATAAATATTTTGGGTCAGAACGCCTCCTATGAGACAAATTTTTAGTACCAGTACTTTGTACCAATTTTGTAGAAGAAAAAGTTAAGTAAAATAATTTCTAAACACGACATTTGTTAATATGCTAAAATGTCCACTATTACAATTGCCAGTCCTAAGCCTGAAACAGGTGTGAAGAGAAGTAACCTAAAAAAATTTGCCTTAGCCGATTTTTAAAGTTGTCCGATTATCCGGATTTTTCATTAACCGGATCGGCCTCGGCCACAACCAGTCCAGATATTCGCCGCTCTTCTGTAATTAGTTTTTTTTTTTCCTTTTTTGGTGTTTACTCTTAAACTGTGAATGATGCTATTAAGGTTTAAAGAAAAAAAAAATGTTTTTTTTTTTTCTTTTTCTTTTTTTTTTTTTTCCCCATGACCACGAAATGCAAAAATAAATTAAGAATGGAAATTTATACTGTAATATTAATTATTTAAACGCTGAAGCTATTAAATTCAGTCTGTAATTGCAACAGTGTACTACAAAATATTAAATATTTCCAGCATTTCAATGAAGATATACAGGAAACATATACGTTTATAAAGTTTCACGTACAAAGAAAAAGTCATATTTCACATTAAAAGGAGATTAACCCAATATTGCAGAAAAATCGATTTATAATTGGTATGTTCACATTTTTTGCTGATAATTTGTATTAAATTATAATGGTTTTTTAATACTATAATCTATAGTTTCTTTATAACGTTTCACGTACAAAGAAGAAGGAATATATCACCCAAAAAAAGATGAATACAAAATATAAACATATTATAAGGTGTTTTAAAATGCTGTAATTTAAGAAAGTATTGATTATATACTGATCGCATTAAATGCATTTTCTCTCCCTTTTTAATACTTGATTCGATAACTATAAATAATATTTAAAAATAATATTTCTGCCGTGTGTCAGAAATTGAAAAAAAAATGTTTAAATTTAATCATGATATTGAATACTTATATATTAAATATAAAAAGTATGTACTTAAAACACTGTGTTTAAAATATTAAATATCTACAGCAAATCAGCGGGGGTATATTCATTAGTATGAGAAAAAAATAATAATATATTTGTTGCATCCAAGAAAAGAAATAATATAGCAAAAGACAAATGCATAGTAGTAATAATAATAATAATATCTCTCTCTCTTTCTCTCTCTGTATATATATATACATATATTACCCTTATTAGATAGCAAAAATTAAAGGTTGAATCCGTTTCCGCGAAAACTCTTTATAAAATATTATTGAAAGGTTTCGTGATATATATTTGGCAATTTTCTTAAGAATGTACATACAATTTAATCAATAAATGAAACAATAAGTTAAGGTTCATTATTTTGTTTTCCTTTCGACAGATAACTAATAATTAATTACCCTCTTTATTGAGTAAAGTTTCAAAATTCCTTTTAATTAAGAATTTTATTCCCATTTATCGAGCTTATGAGCTCATTTGTACCCCATGTTCGATTTTTCATCGCTTATAATGTAGGAAAATTAAACCCTGGCATAATTTGATAAAACAAAAATTCATCAATTCAGCCGTTATCTGACATTTTTGCTAATCCGGCTTGGTTCAAGTATTTATCGCGTCCCCATAAATCATGCACGCTCGACTAATGACACAGACAAAACATCCATTAAATTCTTGAACATCGCATGGAAGGCATAAAAGGGCTCACCTTCTAAGTGACATAAGTTGCACGTGCCACTTAATTTCCCCCTGAACCGTTTAACTAGTGACGTAACGGTAGAACGAAGAAGGGACAATGCAGAAATGTTAGTCATACATTTTTGCGGTGGAGTTGAGAGGATGTTCGGCTGCATTTAATGGATGTTCCTTATCTTCCAATTTTTAGAAGAAAGCGAACAATTAAAGCATATTAAATGGCAAAGGTGATTCTTTAACTCCAAGAGCAGAATAATGGGGATAAAGAAGCATGATAAAAGCAGGAAGCATTCCTGCAAATAAATGTGCAAAAGGAATATAAAAATGAGATTTAGAGTTAGAATAATAATTAAAAAAAAAAAAAAAAATACAAACAATAAATTATGATATTTTCATTACAATTTTAATGAAGAAAAATATATTTTAATTGCAGGTTATTTTTATTTAGGTACACATATAATAATCGGAAAAATTTACAAAATATCGATACATAGATTTTTGATATCTTTTTTTAATGCTTCGATATTCAAAAAATATCGAATAAAAAATATCGACAGGTCTATAAAGTCAACTAAATTATTTCCAGCATTTTTCAGGTAATCCATTTACAAATTGTAACTTTGATAATAGCTGCCACTCAGACGACTGCTTTTCTCAGTAATTGCATTTTCTATCTTAGAAAACACACTATCAGTTTAGACAGAAGTCTCAGAACTTCAGTATTTTGTTGCAAAAGCGTGAATTTCGGAGGTGAACGTTTTTTAAGTCTTCATAGATTTTCGAAGGATTCCTTTTTATTTATAGCTACAGGTACTGGTAAATAGATATATCAAAATGCAGAGATATTAGGCACGGTCACCGGATATTATTAAACATATTTTATGGTCTGGTTACTTTGATGTTGAGGTCAGAATAGATTCTTGTGATACATCGTATTTTTTTTTTCTGTTTTTTGGTTTAAAATACACTTTAACATCAGTTTTAATAATTCTTTTTAAATCTATCTAAAATGCTGGACAGTCGTCTATTTGTATTTCTATGAACTTACTTATTTAATACTTATAAAATGCCATTTCATACACTCACGCGCGAGCGGGGATAAAATCTATCACACTATTAAAAGCATTTGTAAAAAACAAAATCCAATGCACGAAGACAAAAAATTAAGCACATCTAAGTATACTTGAGATCTTGGCGAGTGGAAATTTCATTTGATACAATGGGATGGGGTAAGGATGGCTCATTGTTCATACTGTCTGATGTCACTGATCATGTGTCACAAATCAAGTAGGATAATTCCTGGATTTATGTTTTTTTTTTTTTTTTTTTTTTTTTTTTTTTTTTTTAAATTTGTGTATAAAGTCCCATGGGGGACATAAAAAAAAATCATGCTGTGCTATTTAATGTTAAATATACAGCACGCGTATTGCAACAAAAAAAAAAAATCAAAACAAATAATTAATATTTTTTAACGATTTTTTCTAAAACATTACACTGCGGCGCGTCACCTGTACATTCAGCTCAGATGCCGCATTTGTGCGGTAATTATGCGTTTTGCCATACGAACAGAATGAAATTATAAACAAAAATATAAAAAAAATACATTCATATCTGGACTATAATTATTGATGTAATAACAAAAAGAAACTAAATGACTACAATGAAACGTACTAGTAGAGTCAAATTAATAACCGTCTGCCTACTTCACTATTAAAATTATCGACTTATTTTTTACGTTGAATTTTGATTGTTATTTCAGCACCAACGTAACGTCAATACATTAGAGAGGGAGAAGAAAAAAGTGAAATAGTGTTTACATAATTTATTTGTTAACAGACATGTTTATTCGACCACAAGCTACACAAAAATTGTCGGAACTGTACAGTCTTTATGTAACCCCGTTTGACACATGATGCAACGAAGCCAATTACATTTCCTCTTTTTTGAAGCAGTTTTCTAAAAATTCCTTGCAAAGTACGTCTGCGTCACGCGTGGTCCAACTTTTTATTATTATCAACTTGGCTTGCATTTTTTTTCGCCTTCTTACTTTTTAATTTTCCCTCTTTCTCATTTGGCGTAGTAAACTTTATACAGTTTTAACATTCATCAATGTCTGATGGACTGTCTTGGGATCCTCTACCTGAATAAAAAATTAAATTTTCTTTTGGTAGTTTTGTATCTTTTTTGTTAAATTTCTTACATATTTGGATTTTTTTTCTAAATTTACGTGTTGCTTCAATAATTATTGCCCTTAATGTATATAAAATATTTGTACTGCGATGGTTGATGTGGAATATCGAAGCCTAATCTCTTAAATTGCTATATGCTCAATTTAAGAGCCGTAGCTGCTATATTAAAATAGTTTTGGAGGGAGGGGTGAAGTTTTAAAGACCTATTTGGGGGGAGTTTTTAAGAAAAGGGGTGAGAGAAAATGCTGCTTCGGAGCTTAGGAAGCTACATTTGGACAAATGGATGAGATGTGGCTACATCACTATGACCTCGAGTCAAAACGATAGCAGTTACGTCTCATCCATTGTCACAAATCTAGCTCCATAAGCTAAAAATCCGCCTTTCACCCCCCCCCTTTTCACTCCTCTCACCTAAACTATGTGAATATCGCAGCTACGGTTCTGAAATTGAGCATATAGGCATCTAAGACATTAGGCTTCGATATTCCACAACAACCATCGCAGTACAAATATTTTATATACACTAGGGACAATAATTATTTAACCACCTTCGTACATTACGCTCTTTTCAATTGTCAATAGATGTTTACTCCCGTTTTCTTAATTCTGTGCTTTACTGTCCTTTGACTAACTCTCGGAATAGGAGATATTTTATGTAGGTGTTTGGTAGGTGATGGTGGTTTTATACTGCTAGTTCCAGGTGCTGCAGGCTTTAAATTGATTTGAGATGTGTTCATTAGCACTTTACGTGATGGGTTTGCCTCATTTGCGTCGTGGTTTCTGCTGAGAGCATTTCACTATCCGCTAAAGCAGAAAACAAATGATCTGGGAGAGCGTTGTTGTTCAAAGGAAAGATCCCAGTAGCCTTAAAGTTACTAGTAGCGGTGGAAACAGTTGCCCATTTGTTCGAAGAGTCGCAGATTAAAGACATTATCTGATACAAAGTCAATCTACGTCCAATATTCTGCATTAACCTTTACATACCATTGTCTTCGTAGGCTTATACCTTCTTTTCTTTTATAAAATGTCGGCATTTCTGATAAAATCTGTAAACAAGTTTAAAATTTATCTGGTTTTGAAAAACAATATTTCATTTAAAACCAGGACGTTAAAATGCAAAATCATTAGAATTGCTATTAACGACTAATAACACGCCTAACTTGGTTAGTCTGTGCAAAAAAGTAAAGGAAAAGTTAATAACACTTTATAATCCCGTACAAAAGAAACTGCGGCATGTATACCAGAATTGCAGAGCGGCATGTATCTCATTTTGTATGGTACAGACGTCACAGATCACAGTTACCTGCCCTCGCTAAGGAAAATGGCGTAATCATACACACAGTATTCTATACAAACGCTATATTCAGTTTTGACTTCGAAATCGTCCATGCATTTCGAAATTAGCGCAAGAAAAGTATTTAAGCAAAACGTGTTTAGAAGTTTGGATACTGAAATCGTGCGTTTACGTCAAAATAAGGATTGTACAGCTACAAGTAAAAATCGAAATGTGTTTTATGATATACACTGATTAAAACAATCTTATTGCGCACCCATATTGCACGTTTGACTGCCATCTATCGATAATTACAAGAAATACAAGGTTTACGGCATCTATCCCGGACGCGGCGATTCTCAAGGAGTTAATAATATGGTGGAATGCTTTTGTGACCGCGTGAATATATTTTCACATTACCCAACATTCTTAGTATAGTATTAAGCGACAAATAAGTGAAAAGTGATTAATTTAATACTTTTTATTTAATAAAGCCTATTTAGTTTGATTTATTTTGAAATGTACGTTAAAATGCATTAAGTTGATTTCCACATGTAGACTGTTAATTTCGAAGAAGTTTCGATAAATCAGATGTTAAAACCGATATATCGATAGCTATTGATGGTCAAACATTGGGTTTAAAAATCAATATTTTTTCTGCCATATGTGTACACATTAATGAAAAAAAAACTACTGTACTTCTTCATCTATTGTAAATTAATATTGATAAATATGCATTTATCTTTTAAGAACATGCTATACATTTAACAGTGTTAAATGGAAAAAATATGCAATATGCATACACGAAAACTTACAAAATATGTATGTTACTGTGAAGAAATAATGAAAGTATTACATATAAAAACATGCATTAAGTATGCAGACATAATGCATTATGTATGGAAAAAGATTGTAATTGAACATTTCTAAACACTTGGTAATTTATACCAATTTGAAGAATAAGTACCAATCTGCCAATAATACAGTTCCTTTTTTATATTTGTTAGATATAATTCACTTAATGAAGTTTTCTGCCCAAAAAATTTTTCTGTATATGGGGCATTCTCACAATCTTTTGACTTTCATGTCCCGGAATAATAATTTTTATTTTAATACACTTTTTTGTGTTTTTTTTTTTAATTTCATATACTGGGTCATAGGATTGCATATCAATATTAACGAGATAAATAAGTTTCGGATGATGTTCGGGGTCCAAACGCTTGGGAAATTCCTATACCGTCCCGCGTTCCTGATGCTGATTTTTAAGTTTGGAGTTGTCTGGATAAAATTGTTTCAATAAAAATAATTCGATGTAATTTTTTCTGAAACTAGAACTATTGTTTTATATAAATATGTAGCTAAAAATTAACCTGCACACATTTTTAGGGTTGTTATTATTTTTTTAACTCTATCCCTGGGTTTTAGATTCCTTACCATCCCTCTTCTAAAATTACACAGAAAATCCTTTCAGATGCAACCACAGAATTTTTTTCAAGTTTTTTCTCATGCAGACGTATGTTAGAGAAATAATGTTTAAAATTATTTGGCAGGAAATTTACTGTAGGATTTAAATCAGCATTTAAATATCAATTTCAAGCATCGTGGCTTTATTGGTAGTCTTACCGTCCCCAAGGTTTATCCCTGCCTTTTTCGAGGTAAATTAAAAAAAAAAAATCTTTTGATCCAATGTTTACAACTATTTCTAAAAATCAATGAAAATTGTGGCTATCACTTAGTCTTACCATGATTTTCCTAAAAATAGGTGGTAATTTTCCTTACCGTTCCATCCTTACCGTCCCTTTTTTTACCAATTCGTCCCTTTTATCCAATACCATCCCCTTTTTACCTTACCGTCCCTTCTTTAACACCCCTTAAAGACAATGTTATGCAAAAATTCTGTATTTAAAGTACTACATTGTTATTATTTCTTATTTGAATGTCCTGTGGGTAATATGCAAATTCGTTATAAGTAAAAAATTAGAAGAAAATAAAAAGTTATAGGGGTAAAATGGTAAGGAAATTAAACTCGAAAGTTTAACTTAAACCTCAGTTAAATAAAAAAATTATCGCTGTTTAACCAGTTTTTCTTTGTTTTGAATCATTAAGGCATTCGTCTATCAGATTAAAATGTTATTTTAGCAAGTTTAATTTCGTCAGATTTTTTTTCCCCCAAAAGTCAAAAGATTATGAGAATGTCCCATATCTGTAAAACAAATTTCATCGATGAAGTGCATTTTAAAATATATTCAGGATTTAAAAAAATATGCACATGATGTTTTCTGAGAAATATTCTGTATTAATATTTTTATTAAAATTTTCATGAAGTTTTCAAATAATATTATTTTGTGATGCATTTTGGAGAGACCGATAAAAAATACATTACGAAAGCCAGACATACAATTTGCATAATGACGCTTTGTATATTAGATTGAATTAGATAATTTTAATTTTTTGTACAATATAGAATAAATTTAACCCATAAAGTATATTTTGAAATAGACCTATTAAGAAAGTATTTTTATAATTTTTGGTAAATATTTCTGTTCCGAACATAAATATTTATTGTTCAAGAAGTTTCTAAAAATTATTATTTTATGATGATTATGATTTTTTTTCATTTATTAATGCTTCTTTTTTGTACAAAATGTTCATAATTGCAATTTCTAAACTATACGTTGCTAACATTACTTACAATTAAAATAGCATTTTTGACTTACGCCACTGCCATATATTCTAGACTCATTATCTTCAGTTCTGTCGTGAAAGTTTTATGAAAAATTATAAAATTTCCTTAAATTAGCTGATTTGCTTCTTTCTTCAGTGACACTGCACCATTTATAGCGGGAAATTACTAATGTGTTTTTCTCTGTTTTAAAGGATAAAAGTCTTTTATGAATAAAATCTCATTTTGTACGTAATTTACATATTTCCACTTACATATGTTGTATGTATTTGCAATTACCTTAAGCTGACATTTTAGATTTTGGGATTTCACATTTTACATTTTTTTCGAACATTTTCATGTACAGAGTGTCATATGTTATACGCAATGTCACCATTATTATTTTTACAATCTATTACACAATCTCGGATATTTATCATAATGAGATATCACATGTTCTCATTAAAATTTTTAGAACCATTAAAAATTTTAGTATAAATAAAATTTTATACCGTGTATATTCGTTATAATTATTTCTTTCCTTGATATTAAAATTTATGGATCAATTAAGAAAATGGTTGTATCCAACAACTTTAATTTTATCCATCCGCTGTCGTTCTGTGGAATAACGACTATTTTACGACTCATAAGCGTAATTAAAAAAGAGAAAGAAGTTTACAACTTTGCTGCTTGTTTCTCATTAGTGGTAGAGTTTAGTTTCAAATTAATCCTCTAATTTGCAAGGAAACATACCATAAATGTCTGATGTTTTAAGCAATTTCGTTATAAAAGATAATAGCATGTCAACTTGTTAAAACGAACTTATCGCGTTTTGTGACAGATAAGAAAATATTCTTTAGAATTGTATATTACTCTTATGATAATGAATACATTTATTTTTGCAATAATTAGATGATCAGAGAAAGTAACATTATTGGTGTGACTGCACGTATTCAGTTTATATAAATGATTTTGGATTTATTTTACATCAATTAAAATTTTCCACAGATTCGTCAGTATTTATCAAGAAATATAATAATATAAGACCCCTACAGTTATTATTGTATACTAAAAATTTAGTATGCAGTTTATATAAATGATTTTGGATTTATTTTACATCAATTAGAATTTTCCAGAGATTCGTCAGTATTTATCAATAAATATAATAACACAATACCCCTACAATTATTATTTTCAGAGTTTAACAATAAAAATATTTTTTTGATATTTTTAGGTTTTTAATGTCCTTTCTGGAGTAGAATCTGAAAATATCAATAAAAATTGTAGCTCACTAAGATTTTATTCTCCAAATTTGACTTTTATTGCATGCAAACGGAGTTACAATCTGCTTATTGTAGTTACAGCACTTAATGTAAATCAAATGTAAAATTATTTTCTTAGCAAAAAGTCTTTTGCTCAACAAAATTAAATATGAGTAGTTTCATATTCTATTGGTTTTTATATTTCATCTGTTTTAATTTGAAGTATTGGAGTAAGGGTAACCTAACAACACTGCAAATTGAAATGTCTGAAAGGGAGTGTTCAATTTTCAGACATTTAAAAAGTCTTAATTTTTTCAGACACTTTTTGCGTCTGAATTTCAGACACTTCAAACGTCTTAATCGCAGGCAATTTTTGTCAGCATTATACGTTGCCATATTTGATCACGGTGAATCTTAGAAAAATATTTAGCTGTGATCCTGTCCCTTCCAACCCCATACAGCCTGATTTTGGTGCTCCCAAATTTGCAATTTTTGTAAAGCTGATAATTTAAATCTTTTCCGACATTGTACTGATTATAATAAAAATTTTGAATTTCAGGAGTAGAACAAGATTAAAAACAAAAAGATATTCATCTAAATATTAGATTTCTTTTATAAGTTTAGTTTTTAATGTTATTTTACTTTAAAAATTCAAAATATTGATTATAATCCGTACAATTTCGAAACAGATTTAAAATATAAGCTTTAAAAAAATTGCACATCAAATTTGTGTGTCCTAAAATCGTAGGAGGACGAGACACTGTCCAGTATACCCATGTTTTAGTCAAGTCAAATGCAACCCTGCTTTATTTTTCACTAAATAGAGGTGTCCGGTATTCAGGAATGTCCGTTGCAGATGTTAATCTACATTTTCGAAAAGTGGACATCTAATACCTTTTTTAATATAAAACGCAAGCATATTTTTATATCTTTACCTGACAAAAGCAGACTTTTCCGATTATCTGGTAAATTCCGCAGTACCGAAGTGTTCGCTATTGAGGGGGTTTGCGGTACTTGGATAAATAGATATATTTTAATCTTGTCTTACTCTAAAAGTGAAAAATATTCATTATACTCAGTGTATAAAAATAAAGAGATTTAAAATATCAGATGTACAAAAATTGCAAAAAAAAAAAAAAAAAAAAAAAAAAAACTTTCCTCCCCCCAAAATAAATAAATAAAAATTCATGCAATTTAAAGATTAGATCTTTTAAAAATTTATATTGACACATAGGCAATTTTTTTTACATAGATCAGATAATCACAAGATCTATTTTACTATCAATACAAAGTAATAAATAAATACTCTAGTTTAATAACATTCAGAAAAAAATTACTGCTAGTTTCAAAACTTGTCTCAAATATACATTTTAATAAGTACATATAAATAAACGCGTTCAGTCATTATAGGTAGTAAACATATGTAATATATATATTTTTTAATGTGTGGTGCCTTGTCATTAATTAAAAATGAACTTTGTGTCTAATTTTATACATTCTATGGAATACGTATAAATTTTTCTTTTAAACATATTCCTTATCTTTTTTGGAACAACAGGATATAAGTCATTTTTTTTTATTATTATTCCTGTAAACTTTGTATCTTAAGAATATGAGAGCAGTGGCGTGGCGTCCGGTCATCGCTGGATGCGGCGATGACCAAGCAATATTTTAAAACTCTTAATAAGCTTTTAAAACTCTACGATCCAATTTTAGCAGAACATTTGGAGTTCATGTATAAGTGAAGGTAAGATTTAAAGTTTCTTTTTTGAACATTCAACCATTGAATTTTAGAGTTAATAATTTTTCACCACAAACTTAAATAATTGCGATGACCACCGAAAATTTTCACGCCACGCCACTGTATGAGAGCTACATAAATTTTACATATTTGATAAGAAAACATTGACATAGAAAACAGAAAGAAGAAGCAAAGGAAAAGAAATAACAGAATATGTATTGTTTTTAATTGTTTGAAAAAAACGTTGAATATAAAAAAGTAGTTATTAATCGCTTAAAAATATATTCAATCCTGTATTATATAAATAAATATGAAATTTTAAAAATATATACTTATTCAGTTTTATTCATAGCCATAAACAACTTTTTATATTTATGCCTAAATTATCATGCGTAATTTTTTACTGCTAATAATTACTTGTGTCAGAAACGTTGCATATGCGATTACGATAAAAGGAAATTTAATAATTGTTTCTGATATTAATCAGGTTTGAAAATTTAAAATCATGAGCAGAATATAGCAGAAAAATGCTTACATATAAATAAAAATAAATTAATACAGATACCAATTTAAAAAACTCGAAAAATATTAATGAATACATTATAAATATACCGTTAAGCAACAACAGAAACTGCAATAGATGAATAAAATGCTTCTGCGTTTGTTTTATTTTTAAAAGGTCTTAAGGTATGGTATAAGAAATTCCTATTATACTTTTTGAAATTTGGAAAATGCTAAATCTGAAACATTGGCTATACATATTTCAATAATAAATATAAATCTTTAAATGGTTTCAGTTCTGAGATTAAAAACGGTAATAAGTAAAGAAAATTTTCACAGTATTAATGCTTTTTTTTTTTATTTGAAAACTTTTCCTAACATCATAATTATATATGAATATCATATATACCTCCAAAATTATAATAATAACAAAAAAGTATAATAAATACTGATGCATATACTGCAAGTGTTTACAATCACTAAACACTAAAAAACAGAATAAACACAGTTTCTAACGGCTTCAATTTTATGTCTTTATCTCCCTTTAATGGAACTATGAATCACCCATCTTTTCAAACCTATGTTTATGTTACACGTTTTGCTTTTGGGCAATGACGCATTAGGATATTTCCTTTCAAAGTATCTAAAAGGAAGATTAAACTATTTATCACTCATTCGTTTATTCACAGAAACCAAGTGAACTGACATAAAGCAATGCAATTTAATTATCAATAATTACAATTTAATTGCAATTATTGTAATAAAAAAATATTAAATTGCAATCATTGCAATTAAATTATCAATTTAATTATCAATTATATTCCATACCGTTACATGTAGGAGGTATACAGATGACAGACAGCTTGTGAAATAAAAAAAATAACATTAAACTACCAAAAAAAAAAAAAAAAAAAAAAAAAAAAAAAAAAAAGAGAGATCAATCTTTAAAAACTAATTCATATTCATAAGATACAATCCTACTGAAATAATATGCTACAATTATATGACTTACGCTTTCATTGGATAAATATCTCATAAATACGCATTTCTTTTAATCCAAGCAATGGCGACGCTTAAAATGTGATTCTTTCTATTCTTATCTCATGGAGCCGTAGATGACATGCGCAGAAATCAGTGCTCTGATTGGCTGTTCAGAATAGTACAATAAAGAAATGTTCAACTACTGTTTTTAATAAGACACTTCCTAGATAATTCCAACATATTTATCGGTTCATTTATACCATGATCATGCTAATACACTTATGTATCTGAAATTAAGACATCTGTTTCGTCTGAATTTTCAGATTAAGACATGTAATTGACTGAAAATCTTTTCAGTCCCATATGTGTCTAAATTTAAGATGCTTCTATTTGCAGTGAATGAAAAGAAAAACAACAGATGATTCTTAATTTAGGAAAAAAATATTATAATCACGAATGAATATATGCAATAATCTCAATTTTAGTTACTAATAAAACGCAAAAACAATCTTTATCTTTGGAATCGTCAGTAACTAATATGTTTTCAAGATTAAAGGAACTTTTATAAAAACTAAGTTTCTTTTGTTGCGACTGAATTTTGGAAACATTTACGAATACTTTTTGGGTAGATTGAACAATTTTCTTCCACCCGAACAATTTTCGTTTGGTTTTAAAAAATTCCAAATAAACATGTCCATGTTCAACAAACATGTTTTACAGACAAATACTATAAATGAACATCATTAACATTAACAGTATATAAGATTAATAAATTTTCGTTACTCTTGCATCTATAAATTCAATTATGCAGCTCAAAATGTTTAATCGTTAGTTAACGGCTTGTAAAAATCCGATATTCCTGGTTGAGAAACGGATTAATATACAATAAAATCTACTCGTCTATAAAAACTATGCAATACTATAAAAACTACTCTACGTTTCCGAAAAACTGTGACAGTAAAATAAATTTTATTTTTATAAATAATTCTTTAAATCTGGTAAATATGTTAGTTTCTGAGGTTTCCAGTAATAAAGAAGGCTTTTCCAAATCTTATGTATCTTGGAAGCTGTTATTGTATATTTTCCTTTTGTTATTAGATTATTTATACGTAAATTAAGATAAATTTCATGTTTAAAGTGAATGGCTTCACACGAAATTTTATATGTCGGCCAAAGGCTAAAATAAACATTCGTATTCGTATTGCATTATCATGGAAAGGACTTAATTACGACACTGATGATTGTCTATGCTTAACTTGTGTTAGACTTTATAAATTTAAAAACAATTAAGTTTTATGTATACAAACCTTCCTCAGTATACCAGCTGTTTCGTACTGTCAACAAATTTCTGACAATCTTTTACAAGACATATCTGAACACTCACATGATTCTGATTCAAATAATGCTGCTGATGATGATTTTCAGTGCCATATAGACAATGATGACTCTCAACTATTCAATCAATCTGAAAGTTTTAACTTAATTAGAGGCTTAGGTTTGTTTAAAATATCTTCTAAAATTTTAGATTCTTAACTAAAAGAAGGAAATTGTTAGCTCCTAAAGCATCGACATGGAAGAAATGAAATAATAGTTTCTATTTAGAAGGTCATTAGTTATTATATGTTTAATTACCTCTTATATTTTTGCTTTATGTGATTTCTTGAGTCAGGGAATTTTCTCACTGCGATCTCTCCAGACCACTTGCATACTTAATTTCAGTTTACATAAATTAAATGAAATTTTCCTATCCGAATATAATTTACTTGTGAACCACACAACCTATTTGAACTTAACTTTATACCTGATAATTCATATGGAAATTAATTGTTTCGAAAAGTAGAGTTTGTGAATTAATTTGTTCTCTAACGGAATAATTTAATTCTCTATACTATTTCTTTTACAGCGTTTTTAATATTACTAATGGAGACCTACTTTGTATATATGAACATCACAAAACAATAGTACATAGAAACATTATGTAGACCAATTCAAGAAATTAGCAACCTTTGATAATCTCTTTAATTTGCAAAGTATCACTTCATAAGTTTAAAAAAAAAAAAAAAAAAAAAAAAAAGCAATTTAACAAATTACAACGACCATTTGGAAAATGATTTTTTCGAAGACTAAAATTTAAGACATAAAAAATCGCACGGAGTTGATCATACATTACGTACGCCATGAATTAAACATTAATGACACGTAAAAATTGCAAGCGCAAAAATCGTCCGCGACTCGTACGTATTATCCAAGCATTTCATTGGCTGTTCGGGAAAAGGCTTTTCCATCGTCATATTTCCAAGAAATCTGATGTCACATTTTAAATGAAATTTCATTCTTAAACTTCTAAACATCCCACAATATTACCTTTTACACCTTCGGATAGAGAAAAAAATGTACTTTTAAATGCAATTTGTTTGAAAGCTATATCTCAATTTGTTTCTGAGTTATTAATTTTTTTTTAGTTTTTATTACTTTTTTGTCATAGTGGCAACAGAAGGTATCCATCGTTGTTGAAAGTAATGGGAAATACAGATTACTGTATAGTCCAATCAGAACACGAATAAAATGCGGATTAAACCAATAAAAACCTTCAGATATGCTTTTGATTTCCTACCCTGACAGAGAACAATAACCATTTTTCCAAATGGTTAAAAAAGTTACGAATTAACCATTCTATTTAGTACAATGAAACTTTGTAACGTTTTCAGTTTATAATTTCGTTTTTACCTATTATATGTATAAAATTAGTAAATAGACTCATATCTCGTAGTACCATCTTCGTAGAAAATAGATTTAGATGATTTGAGAAAAAACGCAACAAACGGTTGTTATTCACAATGATTTCAGAAATCGACTTTTGTTGTTTATTTATATGCAAGCTCATATAAATAAACTCATATTGTAAGCTTTCAAGAACACATATATTTTTATCTATGTCCAGTTAAATCGCGAAATTATTTAATTATTCATGCAATGATCTCCACCGTAGTTCCATTAAAATATTTTTGTTATGCAAGCATATTTGATCATACCTTGTGCTTTATTTTGTCTAAGTACATTTTGCAAAAACTTTTCTGCAGTCAAATCAAAGTCAGATCAAATTTGAAAGATATGAAATTTTTCTATTTGATTATTTCACATTTTAGGAAGATCAATTACATATTCATAGAATAATACTTTCATTTGTAAAATTTACTTTTTCAAACTTTTGTACAATTTTTTTTTATGATTTACCAATCGACTTAATGATAGTAAGAAAACCAATTGCAATGGTACATTCAAAGTCATTGCTAAAATTACTGTCGGAAAATTATATTCGAAAGTGGGTCGAAGAATTTTAGTTCTTTATCTAGAAATAGTCCCATAATTTGCTTTTATATATTGCTTGCAATACAATAACAAAGATTCTCAAATCATTATCCCGAATGGTATTCAATATATCCTGAGTCAATTTTTAATAATTTGAGCACTTTGGCTCTTTTGAAAGTCCCATAATAAAGAAATAATACCTACATTGTTAAAAATATCATGAAAAATTACCTCTGTTTTAAAAGGCTATCTATTTTCTTACCAATGAGAACCATCCATAGGCATTTATGTAGCGTTCTCATAGGTCAAAAAATAGATAGCCTTTATAAACAGAGGTAATTTTTCACGATATTTTTAACAGTGTACATTAGCCACAATATTTTTTCAAACGAATCGTACAAGAATTTTGATTCTATTGTACAGAAACATTGAGTATTTTCTGATCGGTTTAGTCATAATAAGAAAACCATTTTTTTAGTCGCTTATTGAGTGCTTTTTTCAATTGGTTGAAGAAGTTTCTGAGCTAAGTTTTGCTTAATACTTTCTTGTATTCCTTGAAATTCTATAAAAAATATATACACAAACTTTATTCTATAGTCACATTATCAAAAGTTATTGATTTTAATTATCTGTAATTGATTTCTTTTAATATTGCAAGATTCATCGCATATTCATTGAATAATACTTTTATTAGTAAAGTTCTTTTACAAGCTTTTTGTACAAGAATTTTGATTGTTTTTCCAATCACCTTAATGATAATAGGAAAACCAATTTCGTTTTTATCTTCATTTAGTCATTCTTAAAATGGTTTTCTTCATTTCTACTTGAATTGTTCTCTTATCTGAGATCCGACTAATAATTTTGATGCATTTCTTGCAATTCTATAACAACCATTTACAGAGATTTTTGCTTTAGTCAAATTATTAAATATTAATGATTTGAATTATCTGTAACTGATTTCGGGGTGGTATTGGAAGTTTCATCCCATATTCATTGAATATTATTTTCATGAATAAAGTGTTTTTCAAACTTTTTGAAACAAGAATTCTCATTGTTTTCCGATATGCTTAATGATAATATGAAAACCAATTGCGTTTTTATCTTCGTTGTCATTTTTAATGATACTTTTGTAGTTATATTTAACGTACTGTTTTATTATTCAGTCTCACTTAATATTTTTTATATATTCTACGTAATTCTTTTACAAATATTCACAAAAAATATTCTTTACTCATACTACCAATCATCAAATTTTTATTATTTGAGCTGTCTGTAATGGATTCTTTCATATTATCTGAAAAATCTTATATATTTGTTGAATAAGGCTTTCATTTGTAAAACGAATTTCTTTTTCAAATATTTGTACAATAATGTTTCCAATCAGTTTAATTTTTAATAATAAAACAAGTTATTTTGTTTTTCATGAAAATCTTTTTAATGAGTTTTTCAAACATATATTCAAAGTATCATTCACGTTGTTAATAATGCCCTGTCTAATAAATTTTATGCAAAAACTATACATTTGTTTTAAAAATATTCACGCAAACTTTATTCTTTACACGAATTAAATTGTATCTTTTTTTTTTTTCTTTTTTTTTTTTAACTATCTACGATTGTTTTTCTTTCTGAATGTATGTAGCGTACTCGCATATTTATCAACTGACACTTTTATTAATATAGATACTTTTTTAATCTTTTCGTACAAGAATTTTGAATTTTGATTGTTTTCTGATATTACCAATGCCAAGAAATCACGCAGCTTTCATCTTAACTACTAATGGTTTTTCCTTCATTTATATTTAAAGTAGAATTTTAGCATTTTAAGTATGCGCATCCCGATCTAATAATTTATTTATATGCTTACGAAATTCTATAACAAAATTTCACAGAAACTCTATTGATTAACCAAAATTGTTCTCAATAAAATTTTAATGATTTGAACTTTATATCTTTTTCCTAGTTATTTGAAGATGCATTGCACATTCATCGAACAATACTTTCATCGAACACTTTGTGAAACTTTTCATAGAAGAATATTGATTGTTTCCCTATGAACTGAAAGATGACAAAGACACCAATATAGTTTTTAGATTCAAAATGTATTTTAATGTTGATTTCTTATCCGTATTCAAAATACTACCCTAACCATTTAAAAGAAATCAGTCCTACAGATTAATATTTATATATTCCTTGGAATTCTATAATAAATATTCACAAAAATTCATTGATAGTAAAAAGTCCTTCCGGCCAGTGCCAGGAGGAAGAGGTAGCTTTCATATTCCTTATTTTTAAAAAGCCAGCTTATATTATTCAAACACATGAAGCTCAATTTAGTGGACCCGATTATAGGAGATTCAATACTAAATCATTATGAATGAGAATTTCGCGAAATTAGTCAGCTTTATCCAAGCTGCTCTTATTTAAAGTAACTTACATTTGGTTGCCAAATTCGGCGATATCTTGAAGTGCCTGCCATTTTAAGACAATATTGTGGATGAAGCTAACCAGCGAACTTGGTTAGTAATTCCTGTGCACAAGCTCACTCACATTGGAATCGGTTGACATATACGAGTGCTGTCGCAGGATTAATCAGATTTTTCAAAATGTCACCCACATTAGAAATTCAAACTGCTATATCTGAGCCATTTTTTAAGATAAAGACAAACAAAGGCTCCGGAATTCTTATACCAAGGTCAAACACTTAAGAAAGTAACCTTTTTCAATTTCTAATTTTTTTGCACCTCACTTTAAATATATGTATTTTTTATTTAATGGCCGCCATTTTGAAACAAGATGGCTGATGAAGCTGGCCAGCGTACTTTATCGAGACATTGCTAGATACTATTCACATTCCTTCTTACATCGCAATAGGTTAAGAAATACGCGTGTTATCGCGTGACAAATATCAGATCGTTTCAAAATGTCAGCCATGCTAGAAATTCAAAGTGCTATAATTCAAGCATTTTTTAAGATATAGACGAAACAAACACTGCTCCGGAATCTTTGTATCAAGGTCAAATACATAAAAATACTTTTTTATTTTCCAATTTTTCCATACTTTATTTTAAATTTTAAATTAAATTTTTTTAATGGAAATTTTGAAACAAGATGGCGAATGAAGCTGGTCAACGAACTCAGTCGAGACATTGGTATGTACTATGTACACACCAAGTTACATCCAAATCGGTTCATAAATACGCCTGTTATCGCGTGACAAAAATCAGGTCGTTTCAAAATGTCAGTCACAATAGAAATTCAAAATGCTATAACTCAGCCATTTTTTTTTAGATATAGACGAAACAAAAACTGTTTTGGAATCTTTGTATTAAGTTCAAACACATGCGAAAAAAATCTTTTTCATTTTGAATTTTTTGGTACCTCATTTTAGATTTTAAATTATTTTTTTTAATGGCCGCCATTTTGAAACAAGATGGCGGATGAAGCTGGCGAACGAACTCGGTCGAGACATTTTTCATGTACTATGTGTACACCAAGGTATATCCAAATCAGTTGATAAATACCCCTGTTATCGCGTGACATAACTCAGGTCGTTTAAAAATGTCAGCCCCGCTAGAAAATTCAAAGTGCTATAACTCAGTCATTTTTAAGATATAGACGAAACAAAAGCTGCTCCGGAATCTTTGTATCAACGTCAAACACATAAGAAAAAAATAATTTTCAATTCTCAATTTTTTGGTACCACATTTCAAATTAAAAAAAAAAAAAAAAATTAAATGACCGATATTTTGAAACAAGATGGCGGATGAAGCTGGCCAACGAACTTTGTCGAGACATTGGTACGTGATATGTATACCCCAAGTTACATCCAAATCGGTCAATAAATACGAGAGTTACAGTGTGACAAAGATCATATATATATATATATATATATATATATCAACATTTGAACGGAGGGTGATTTCAAGGTCTGCGGGTCATGATCGATGAAAATAAACTAAAATTTTTTTTAATCGCTTTCCTCCGAACAGCTGCAATAGGTAGCTTTTTGTAATGAAAGTATCTAAAAGAAGCGAACAATGACTGATCTTTCAAACATTTACAATGCTCTTTTCGAAGTAAAATTCAAAGTACTGTCCAAACTATTTAAATAACACCAATCTCACTCAATAATATTTTTATATAATTTTTTTTTTTTTTTTTTTTTTTTTTTTTTTTTTTTTTTTTCTTTTTCTTTACGTAACCTTTAGTCTTCACCCAAATTATACTGTATCAGATTTCATGAATTCTAATTATCTGTAACAAATGCTTTCCAAGTGTCGAAATATTTTTAAAATATTCATTGATAGAATTTTATTAGTTATCCTATATCTGTAAACATGTGTACACGCATTTTGCTCGCTTTCCGATCACATGAATTATAATAAGAAAATTAGTTGCTTCTGTTTTATCTTGAAAACAATTTTAGTGCTATTTTTGCAGTCAATTATTCAAAGTGCTATATTTACTATTTAATTTAATTCATCCCCTGGTACTAATTCAATGGAGCAATTTTTATAAAATTCCTTACAATTCCTTAATAAATATTCATAAAAGAATTATTCTTCAACGAAATGAATATGCATTAAATTTGAAAGACTGTGTGTAATTTATCTTTTCTCATTATCGGAAGATTCATCATATATTGATTGAATAATACTTTCATTGGTAAAAATAGATGTTAAAAATTTTCGTACAAGAATTTCGATTACATTCTGATCGTACCTTATGATAATAAGAAAATCAATTGCACTTTTTTCTTCTAAGTCAAAAGTTTAAAATGAATAATTAAATCTTCTAATTATAAGATTATATATGAATAGTTTTTTTCTAGCTAAGAAGTAATATATATGTGTAGTGCATGCTCCAACAATGATAAACATAAAAAAAAGAGAGGAAAAAACATGGCTATTTAATTTCCATAAAAAAAATAAGCATCTATTCATATTCTCTGACGTAAAAATACATAAAACTAGAAGTTAAATGCGAATGTTCGTGAATATGAAATATTCGATTATACTCTCTGTCCACCCCCCCAAAATAGATATAATACTAAAAATAATCATAATAGATGTAAACAGGAAATATGACTTCAGTTAGCAACGCATGCATTGGAAATTTAAGGAATTAAAATCTATATGCTTCTGTTGCCCTTGTATGCTTATTTGCTTTTTTATGAAAGATAAAAATCATAAAGCAAACTGGAGATAATTTGTATGTGAAAAGAGAAACAAAAATATTGTTAAATAAAAAGTTAAAAGCATGGTTACTTCTATAATATCGATTTATATATATATATATATATACAGTAGCGGTCTGAAGTTTCCCGCCAGTTAGTTTTTGTTATTTGTTTCACAGAACGTTCCAGAGAAAAAGAAGCGCAATCACTCCAAAAAGTTAGGAATAGGCAAATGATCTCTGACTACGTGATCATTTTGTTTTGATACTGGTGACACTTGGTGCAAAAGGGAGGAATTCGAAATTCAAGTGTGTAAAATTTTCCGGCCATTCGTCAATCAATAATTTTTATATCGGTAAAGTGTCTTTTTGGTCGTGTTTGTTAATTAATCAACGTGAATAATGTAGTTGACATTCAAAAATGAAAAGGTCAACAATTATTGTTCGTAAATGACTGATTTGTCTGTCGCTAAAGGGCAAATCCTCTCGTGAGGTTGAGGCAAAGTTATCGATCGGAAAATCTACTGTGAACGATATTTTTTTAAAATATAAAGTTGGCCATGGCCTTCAGGACTTGCCACGGTCCAGGAGATCCCGGAAAACAACTATTCGTGTAGACAGAATTATCAGTAGTAAAGCAGTTGATGACCCGAATAAAAATGCCGCTGCAGTATTCCGTTATTTACGATGTGAAAGTATTGCTGAAATAGGTCTGTCGACCGTGTCAAGACTCTTACGTGAGGTAGGACTTTATGTAAGAGTCGGCGTTAAAAAATCTTTCATAAGTAAAGTAAATCAGAGGATCTGACTTGTGTTTGTCAAGGAACACAAAGACTGCTCAAGTGAAAACTGGAAAAAAGTACTATTTTCCGATGAATTGAAGTTCAACCTTTTTTGGGAGTGATGGCAGACACTACGTCAAACAACCTATAAACAAAAGATTATGATTCGCGATATGTTAGCCCTACAATGAATCATGGCGGAGGATACGTTATGCTGTGGGGAGCATTTTCTGGAAAAGGTATTGGTCCGTTAGTTAAAATCTGCGGCAAGATGAATGGTGCAACGTATAAGGATATCTTGCAAGATCATTTGCTGCTTTGTAGGAGAAAAAAATTGTGGTCGCAACTATTTGTTTCAGCATGATTATGACCCAAAGCATACATGCTAGCTCGTCAAGCACTGGCTTTCGGTTAAAAAAAAAAAAAAAAAATCCGCTTTTGAAATGGCTAGCCAAATCACCTGATCTGAATCCAATAGAAAATCTTTGTAACAAACTTGACAAACGTGTACGGAATTATAAATATTCCAGTTCAGCAGAATTTTCCCCAAAATTGGAAGAAGAGTGAAAAAAACTTACCACGGAATATATTCAACCGTTCATTGGATCGATGCCACGTCCCTGCGCCGCAGTACTTATTGCTAAAGGTATGACGACAAAATACTAATTGTAAATGTTGTCGATCACTGTTATTTCCTATTATAATGCCAATTTTTTCCAAACATTCCAAGATGGCCAGAAACTTTTGAGAACATGCGTTTTCCTTTGCAATTAATTTTGTCAATTAAATTTATTGATATTTATTTGTTATTGCATAAATAAGTTCCTAAATATTATGTCAATAAAATGTATAAGTATCACTTTGAGATTCCTCTTCATATGGGTATACTTACAAATTAACCAAAAAGTTATGCTGGCCGGAAACTTTTGACCGCCACTCTATATAATGTGAACTTTCTTGTACATTTTATCTATAATTGAAGTGTTATTTTCTCTTCATTTATTTATTTTTTCATATCTTTTGTGTAATTTTTGGTTCATTTTGGAAATGCTTAGATACGTTTATAAGGAGCTACATTTTGTCATTTTAGGCCTAATGCCGACAAAATTGGATGAAATAATTTCTTCAATATGAATTAAACCTCCAAGCTCCTCTGAAGATTCTGTAGGTTATTCATAGTTTCTTATAGTACATTTCCGGTTTCCACTTTTCATATTTTGTTCATCTTTAGAACTTTAGAATCTTACCAAAATTTTCATATATTTGTGATTTCATCATTATATATATATATATATATATATATATATATTGTGAAAAATCCAATTTAACTCAAATCCCCCATATATATTCAAACAAAACTCTATGTAGGAAAATGCATTTATAAACATCCCAGCTCAGAATATTTTCGAAGTCTTGGGTTCTACAGGAGATGATCAAAAGAATCAATTCATGTTAACCAATCTTACCTTTTGCCTGAAAAGAAGCAAGTACATGAAAAGATTAGGATTTACGTAATCTCTTTTAAATAGCAAGCTTGCCGATATTTTCCCAGACGACTTGAAAGTGAAACTATATGCGAAATTTTCTCACGCTAGAAGAGACGGTTCCTTTTGACCTATGATACCGAAGCTTGTTAATGATGTCACGCAGCCTAAGCTCTGAGTGATATATAGATAGCCTTTGTTTTAAGAAAGGCGAGTTAGGGAGCAGAGGAAGGGAGGCTAAAAGAGGGAGATGAGTTTCTGATTCCAAAAAGACAGGTTTCACTCAGAGTGCGGCTACGATCTTGGACAAGTCCGAAGGAAATACAAACAGTCTGACGACTCAGCCAGGATAATCTTTCTCCGGTAGAAACCACGAGGAAAAAGGAATTGATAACAGATTGTTGTATAGAAGAAAAAGCAGAGGCAGCTGTTTTCGTACGAACTAACATTAAGGGACACGAAATTTACGTTGAGAAAGAATCCATTGGAAGATTGGATTCTAATCCTGCGTTTGCTGAACTTGTTATTTTAAATGAACATTGTCGTAAGCTGTAACGTACCCAAAAATAATATAGTTGCATTTCAAGTAATGACCAAGAAGTTTAATTTATTTTATGTCATTGCAAAATAATGTTTGGTTTGAATTCTACTTGGGCTTCCGCTTGACTGAAGTTCCACGCTACCACTTCCACCCTTAAGTCGAAGCTTTTACAATATATAGAAAGAGAGCGAGAGAGAGAAATGAAACATTATCATACCCATCGAAAAGTAGTACAGCTTTATTTTTTAAGATATTATCGATACACAAATCTGTGCAAACGCATATGTATACACATAATAAACTACTAAATTTTTAGCCCCATTTCTATGATACTGAGTATTTAGTTAAATCAAGTTATTTGATGAATAATTAATATGACGTTTATATAAATGTATTCGATTAACCCTAAAAAGTTCGATGCATTCTGCAATATATATTTTGATTTTTCACAACAGAGCATAAAAAGAAAAAAGAAAAAAAGTTACCTTACTACTGTTTAATTCAAATTCTAGAAATATTGATTACATATCCATGGAATAATACTTTCATTTGTAAAAATGCTATTTCAAAGTTTTATACAAGTTTTTTTATTGTTTTCATATGATAATAATAAAAGGTAAAAATATTTGTTTTCACCTTTGAAGTAAGAATTTTTAATATTTATATATGAAAGTTATATTAAAATAACTTTATTAATATAACTAAACATTGTCCTATACATTTTAAGCATTACTTGACTCACAAATTCTTCTTATGCTGTGAAGTTATTCTGGACCAAATTTTAATGATTGTAAATATCTGTGATTTTTTAAAAATTATTGGAAGATCCATCACATATTCATGAAATAATACTTTCTTACGTAAAAATACTTTTTGTACAAGAATTTGGATTATTTTGCGATCATCCTAATGATCATAAGAAAACCAATTACGTTCTTAACTTTGGCTTTTTTAAAATTATTGTTATATGAAATTTAAATTTAAAGAACTTTAGCAATTTAACTAAGCATAGTTCTAAAAGTTTTATGTATTACTAAAATTCACAAAACATTTTACTGCAGTCAAATTATTCTGGATTAAATTTTATCCATTTGGAGTGCCTGTAAATGATTATTTTTTTAATTTATCGAATCATTCATGCCATATTCTTGAAATAATAATTTATTACGTAAAAGAAGTATTTTTTCAAACTTTTGCGAAAATTTTTTGTTTCTCTTATCATCGTAATGATAATAAGAAAAACGTTGCAGTTTTTATTTTCAAAGTTACTTTTAGTATTGTTATCTGAAAGTTTTTTCTAAAGAAATATAACAATTTACAGTAACGTAACTCATACAATATATTTTTAATTTTATTACTGGGGGGTTGAATACAGATTTCTCAAGTTACAAAATATAGTTGGAAACTATTTTTTTTCTGAAAAAAAAAAAAAAAAAAATATATATATATATATATATATATTTTTTACATTTAATATACTTGTTTAGATTGCCCACTATCAACAATAAAAGCATTTTTATACGAAACGCACAAATTTTGAATTCATGTAAAGTTTTAAAATTAAATAAAAGCTATAATTCCGCATGCCAGTTCTTAAGAGCAGAAGAATTTCGATAGTTACAGCAGTTCCTTTTTTTTCTGACAAACCCAGAAATTTAAGCGCGTAATTCGATTTCATGACTGTTAAATTCTTGTTTTATTTATATTATTCTATTATCGTATTTATTTATTGTCAAAGTTTTAATTTTGTTATCGAAAATAAGTCGAAAAGAAATTCTCAAATATTTGTATTATTTTAAGTAAATGTGCTAATCTTACGCAGTCAGGCCGCACGCGATAGAGATGGAATTAAAAAAAAAAAATAAGGCTTGAAATTTATTTCAATAATCATAAAAACACAGTAAATTGAGTTGCAATTTTCACGCAAATTGTATTTGAAAAAATTCCTTTATTTTCCTTCAATCAGGCGAAGGAAAATCGCGAATTTCGTTCATTGGGCACAGAAAAATTATGAATTTTGTCGATGATGCGCAGAAAAATTACAAATTTTGTTGATCGGCTGCGGAAAAATCGTCAGTTTATCGCGAGAAAAAATCACGAAATTCATCAATTTGCCGCGCGAAACAATTTCAGATGTCGTCAGTGAATTAAGAATCACAAATTTCGTTGATCGGGAGCGTGAAAATTGCGAATTTCGTCGATCCGATACGGGAAAAATCACAAATTTAGTTGATCGGGTAAACAAAAATCGCAAATTTCGTGGAACGAGCGTGAAAAATTCGCAAATTTCTTCGATCGGGCATTAAAAAAATCCCAAATTTCGTCCATCTGGCAAGGAAAAATCACAAAATCTTTCGATGAAACGCGGAAAAATCGCGAATTTCGTTTATCGGGCACAGAAAAATCGGGAATTTTGTCGATGATGGAAAATTTGCAAATTTTGATGATCAGCTGCGAAAAGTCGTAATTTTCGTCAGTTTATCGAGAGATAAAATCGCGAGTTTCGTCAATTTACCGCGGGTAAGATTGTAAATTTTGTCAGTCAGTTAAGAATCGAGGATTTCGTTGATCGGGTGCAATAAAAAGCGCAAATATTGTGATCAGGCTAGGAAATTTTTCAAATTTCGTTGATCGGGTGCGAAAAATGCGAATTTTGTCGATCAGACGCGGGCAAATCTCGTTGATATGCTGCGGGAAAAATTGTAAATCACGTCGGCCAGGCGTGTAAAATCGTAATTTTCGTCTATCGGGACGGGAAAATCGCGTGTTTTGTCGATTGGGCTCGGAAAAATCGCGTTGACAATCAAAAATTAACAACAGGAAAATTACAAGTTTTGTCAGTCAGTTAATAGAGAATATCGTTGATAGGGCGTGGAAGAATTGAAAAATTTCGTTGATCGGGAGTATCGCGAATTTCGTCGTTCGGGTCCGGAAAAATCGCAAATTTTGTCGATGAAAAGCGGAAAAATCTCAAACATTGCTGATTGGCTTCGGAAAAATTTCGAATTTTGCCTATAAGGTGCGGAAAAAAGCATATCTCGTTGATCGGGTGTGGAAAAAAGGGATTTCGTTGACCGGGTGCAAAAAAATCTCAACATTCGTTGATCTACTCCTCCTCCCGACTTCGTTCATAGAGTTCTCATTTTTTTTCTGGACTAGCCACTTTCATACCTATGTTTGTTTTTTAACACTTTTAATAAATCAAAATTTATACTCACTCGAACAAAGTCAAGGAATGTTATCACTACCTGAAAATAATCCTTTCTATATCTCTGTTATGTATAGTCTTGCCAACTAAATTGGATATGTTGACTGGGTAGGAGAACGTAGAGCGGTAAAAGCCCCCCCCCCCCCCCCCACTCTGAAACCATGTTTTAATCCGATTACAGGCCTCATATCAACTCTCCAAAATAGAATTATCTGTGTTACTGATGTGTCCCTTGAAAGCCCAGACATTTTTGTAAGTGGCCCTTCTCTTAAAAGGATTGTGCACTCCCAGTTTAAAGGAACTTGTTTCCTCTATAGTACCTCAAATTCAGTGTAATGCTCAGTCTTATTTGTAATTTATAGAAGCCAGGGAAATGTCATAATAAAAATCAACTCAATTTTTACAATGTCTTTAAACACATTATTTTCAAAGAAATATCTAAAAGATCTTACTGGTAGCAATGATTTTACAACTTCTGACTTGAACTATGTCAAGAACAAGAAGAATTACTCTGCAGCGCCATCTTTATACCTCATAAATAACTAAAATAAACAGGCCAGGACAATGACATTCATTTTCAGTGACAAGCTTATTTTAATTATGGAAAATTATTTGTAAAATACAAAACTTGTTACCTTCCACATATATGTGTTATATATGGTATAATTATTAATTAGAAATTTAAAAAAAAATAGAAAAAGATATTTGTACCTGGTACCAGAAAGCCTTTTACTTTACATGCATCACCGTTTGACATGCCAGGAAAATGACAATCTGAAATTTTAAGTCTTTTAATTGCTTTATTTTGTGTTATTATGAATATAATATCTCTTGAAAATACTTCTAAGAATATTTTCAATTAGAATGTAAAAAAGAAAATTGCATTATATAACATTAAAAGAAATTTTATTGTGCGGACTGTTTTGTGATATTGATCCATTTAGGGTAAAGTGCTCATATTTCATCCCCTCTCCTAATTTCGTCCCCCTTAATTTCTCCGCTTCTGCGAAAGTGGCGCCACTTATGACGCAAGGCAGAGGGGACGGAAGGTAAAAGGGGTCAGTGTTGAAAGTTACATTCGCCAAGACGCATACACAAATTGAAGACGGCGAATTTCCTATTTTTAGAAGACCCGAGTTCTTATTACGTCGTTTCTAGAACGTTATTTACTGTACTGTAAGTATTTATTTCTTATTCATTGCATGTATTTTACGTTGGTAAGAGGATGACAGTAGAATACAGTGAGTTTTAGGACGCTCAGTTCATCTTACGGGAACTGAAGCTGCGTCATCTTGTGAAGTAGCGTGGTCCTAATTTCGTCCCCCTTACAGTTCTTAATTTCGTCCAGGGGACGAAATTAGGAATCTTGACATTTTTTTTTTTTCCTCATGTTTGGATGACTAATGTTTCGTTATGTTATTCTTTCATTGATAATTAGTACTACTACTAATAAACTTTGTGCCTTACTTTAATGTAAATTAAATTAAACTTATTTAGAAATAAATTTTGATTTAGTTATAAGTTAAGGCTCCTGTCCCTGCCGGCGAATTCACTCACGAGCTAATGCTATCCTATGGGGAGGGATTTTTCTAATATCTCGTTTGCATCGACATTTTTAAATATATATATATCTATTTTTTTTTTTTTTTTTTTTTTTTTTTGCATTGGATAGCCGTGATCCGCCTCTACGTTGCACTTTTTTTACTTTTTCGATTTTGGTTGCAGATTATTTTTTTTAGAATGACACTTTCATTTTCTGAACTGGTTTTGAAAGTGAAAGCAACTTTATAAAAATTTCTGCGACCAAAATCGAAAAAATAAAAAAGGTACGATGTAGAGACGGGCCTCGGCTATCCAATACAAGAAAAAAAAAAAAAAAAAAACAACAACAAAAAAAAAAAACATATAAAAGTGTCGAAATGCAAAGGAGATATTAGATAAGTCCTTCCCCATAGGATTAGCATTAGCTCGTAAATGTCTTCGCCGGCAGGGACAGGAGCCTAAAGCCTCGGCGTAGTAGGTTTTTGGGGGGGACGAAATTGGGACCATTTTTTTCTTTTGCATTTTTTGGATAATTTTGAAAAAAACAATTTTTCGCATTGTTAATTTTTTTTTTCGACATTTGCCTCTGTTTCTATGTGCGTGGGTAGTTAGAGTATGTAAAATCCAAATTTGGTAGATTTTCACTGAAAATTACAATTTTCAAGGGAATCAAAGTGACTAGGGGGCGATAATAAGGCATCTTACCCTACATTTACGCACACATGTTTATGATTTCGTTTTTTCTGGTTGTATGTGCTTAACTAGCGTAAATATGCGTGGATTGAATGAATGTGTGAATGACCATAGTATCTGTAATTGATATACACCGTAGTACTTTCCTTATTCAAAAAGCGAATGTGTTGCATAGACATTATAGTTCGTTTATAGTTCGTTTTCAGGGACATACAAAATAATTCATTGTAGTCTATAGGGGAAAAAGGTTATTTAATGAAGTTGCACTATTCTAAACATAATGAAATTGATATGCATTATTGAGGTGGCGTATAACAGAATTTCTTTAGAATATTGAAAGCGTAGCAGCATTGATTGACAGGAACGCGGAAAATAATTCGATTTCGTTATAGCTTATAGCTGAAAATCATTTGCAGTGGACATTAATGATGTTATAACTTTAATTGTTTATAGGTATTTTTTGTTGTATTATGTATTTTCCAGCTTATGTATGTTTAGCATTATAATATATGTTTATAGAGCAGAAATAAAATTTTATACACGACTGGAAAAAATCGTTATATTGCTGAAAATTGATGAACATTTCTGGAAGTATGTTTTTGTTGTTTTATGCATTTCTAGCTGAAATAAATTTTATAATAATATGTGATGTGTACAAAAATCTGTAGACAATTTGCAGCTCTGCAAACAAGAAAAATTCCAGTTACTGTCTATGGGGAATAATTGCAGAATGAAAATTTTCAAGTGTGACACATGTTTTTATCTAATTTAAATTTTGCCAAATAAAGTCATTTGTATACGCATATATACATCATATATAGAGCGGCTCATAAGAATTCAAATAACACAGCGACTACTAGCGCTATTTTTCCAATTGGTATCCAATTGTGTTGTGCGATTTCTAAATTGTTTATTGTAATATCTTGTTTTATCTTTTTTTAAATGGAGATGTTTCTTTATAGTATTATGGAAATATTTTGAAAGTGTTTCCGGATCTATATTTGATGTATGATTATCCTTCCTTGTTTTTATTCCTTCTCTCTTTTGTTTATCACAAATTATTATAAACTTATAAAATTAAGAATATAATTAGCTAACTAGCTTGACTAATTTTCAATTAATATGGTAACTTTTAACTAACTAATAAAATAACCAATTTCTGAGGTTTTCTTTTATTGACTCGCTACCCAGAAAAGAGAAAATTGCTAGCCAGCAGCAAGATAGGTACTGGCAATGATGGAGAAGTGCTGGCTGATGGTCTACCACTGCATGACCACTGCTGGACAGCTTCAGTCCACTTTGCTGTTGGAAATCATCAGATAAAATTCTCGTGGGCATCCATTTTATCTCATGCGCTGGCCCACCATTACATGGAAGTGCACAAACTTTTGCAGTATTATTGCTGGAAACCCTTACGCTAGGTGGCGTTGCGAATATAGAAGACATTGAGTATTTGAACACAAATCTGAAATGAATATCTTAACACAATTTCAGCTGTGAAGTTAATTTTTTTTTTCTTTTTTGAAACTGTAAAAAATATAGCACCACTGTCACCAACAAAATAAATAAGTAAATGAATAAATTAATAAATTCTTTATTTCAACGCACTTTTTTTATCTCCTTAAATCTGGTTTTACTAGGTTACAAAGGATTTTGGTTTTCATAATTTATCAATAATAAAAAAAGCGTATAAAATACATAGGATTTCTATACAATAGAAAAATTTCTATACAAGTTTAATGATTGGGAACGTAAATCACAAAAGAAAGAAACTTGAAATAGTGTAATGAGAGCTTGAAAACTACGACCAATCGTAGCGTACGCTGAAAGCACTTGTTCATGTCCGATCACGAAAACCAAGCAGCATCGAGCGCGGTCAGTACTTGAGAGGGTGACCACGTGCAGTTCAAATATTTCTATAGTCATTTCTATTATAGACACTTCTATAGCTCTTGGTGAAACTAGCTTATAGAAAAAAGAGCCATAATTATATAATACTTTGTTTTTTTATAGAATTCTATAAGAAATTTTTGTAAGGGAAAGTGCTGGACCAGCAAAGGAATAGCAGTGGGATAGGTGCTAACACTGCAGAAAAAGTGCTGAATTGAAGTAATGTGATGGCATACCAATGCTGGCCTGCTGTTGGCCATCACTGATGGGCCAGCTGCATTCGGCTCGGACACTTTTCCACAGGTTTAAGTAATGGCACCCTTGCACTTTACCGCTGATAGCACTGCTGGCTGCCATCTTTTTTCCAGCTGATGGCCCACTGTTTCTTTCTTTGCTGGGTACATTCTTTGCAAAGTTTATTAAAACACAATAATTTAACATTCTTTTAATTATTTTATACATATAAATGTGCACAAAAATTTTCTTTTGATTACACATATTTTTATAATCTTTAGTATTGAACTTTACGCTAAATATGAACTCTAATATATATCAATGTCACCTTAGATAAAATAAAAGCAAATAATAATGAAAACTATGGCATGTCTTCAATTTTAACATTAAAAAAAAATCTTTTTCGTGAATATATATATATAATATATATGTAACTTGAGCAAGATGACGTATTAAAATTAATGGTACGCAGCTAAATATTTTTCTCAACGCAAGTTTAACAAGAAACACTGCTACTTCTACTACTGTCTAGCTACGCATTTAAAATTAAAGTGGCGTATGGTAACAAAGTGACGTATTAAAATAAGTAGAACGGCGGTTAAATACATTTTTTCCTATATAAGTTCACTCCAAGGCACCTTAAAAATTATAGACTATCCCCTTTCAAACGAAGTGACGTATTTGTATGAATGGAACAGCAATTAATATTAGAAATAGTCTCTGACGATGGCCGAGAGAATTGTATGCCGAAAGTACTGAAAAATTTTAAATAAAATGTATATTGTTTAACTTCTGACATCTATATTATTGTTATTTTTGTCGCCTTTTAAGTAAAACAGTGAGCTTTTTAAAGTTCATCTAATGTATTTTGTATAATTAATGATATTTGTATAAATTAAAACAGAGTTTTAATAGAAAATTTATAAGTATTTCCTCCAAAATGAAAAAAAAAAATACTTTGTTTAATATTATAGATTGAACCATGGATTTTAAATTCGAAAGAATGATAAGGAATTTTATGCATGTTTCATTTTTATAAATCAAGGAAAACGTCAGCCTTTATTTTCACAAGAAATGCAAGTTTGTTAATGGAAATATGTTGCACTTTTAAAAACACCTTAAAATTTTTGTTTTGCAGAGTATTACAAAGGATATATTATATTTTCAGAATACTTATAAAAGTAAAATAAAAGTTATATTCGCCAAAGACCGGAATAAACATGTTTACCATACGCAGTTTTATGTAAATTTGTGGCTCATATTTCATTGCATGTTCGAATCGAACATCATAAGTGCCAAGATAGTATTAGTATGCGCATAAACTTTTTACATATTTTAAGGAAAAGAAAATTCGTGACTAAGGAAATATATTTTTAGCACTTGCAGTGTATAGACATGGCCCAAAAATGCATTATGGTTATTACTGAGTTGAACGTAAAGAAAATACTAACATGGAAATTTGCAATAGATTGCTTAGCGACAGTGTTTTAAATAAGAAACAGAAAAAAATTAAAGTATTCGAATTTATCTTGAATAAAAGTAATAAATGTTGTCTAAATTAATATGTACATTTAATCGAATAAATTTAATTTGGAGAAAAAGAGTTTTCCACATATGCAGTTTCCCACATTAAAATAAATAACTAAAAGACTAAATTTTCTATTACATTCTTTTGTATTAATTTTTTTATTAATTTTTATATTTATTTGTATATATGAGACATTTTTAAATTTTAAGAAATATTCTTATTTTCCGTATATATTATCTCTTAGAATTTCCTCAAAAACTATCGAAAATATCTTGTTCAGTATTCTAAAGTAAACAGTAGATTTTAATTTCTGAAGAACGATAAGCATTTTTATGCAAACTTTTCTCTATAAATAAGAAAATAAATAGTTTATATTTTTATAAGGTATGTTGACCGCTTGCGGATATATCATGCACTTTCAAAGATATTTAGAATTTTTTGGAGTCATAAATTGTAGTCGAAGTGTAATTTTTTTAAATATGTTCATAAATGAAAAATAACAGCTACATTGAAAACAGTATAAACTGTATAAACATGTTTATCGGAAAAAGTTTTATGGAAATTTGAAGCTAATGTTATATTCTATTACCAAATTGCATAGCGCAATTGCATGTGTAAAATTAGTACACGCTCGAAATTTTCTTGTAAAAGAATTCGTGTTTAAGAAATATTTATTTAGCACTTGTATTATGTATACATGTCCTAAAACTGCATTACAGCTATTACCTGCCAACATTTTGGGTATGAAAACCTAGGTATTTATCCTAAAAAATATAGAGATATGAATTTCAAGATGAGTAGTTTAAAGGCATTATACTTTAGACAATAAAATAAAAGTAATAAAAGCTACGGAATTTATTAAAAGATAAAGTAATAAATATGTCTCAAGTATTTTGTACTTTAAACTGCATCTCATAAAACTGGAAAGACTTTCCTTACAGATTCTATACAAGCAGATTCACATTAGAAAAATTACATAAATAAATGTTTAATGACATAAAACGCTAAATACCGACATTTTATTGCACTCTCCTGTATAAAACAAACATAAAATTAAATAAAATATTTTAGATGCAAAACATTTGGTGTGGGAATAAAGTCATTTCCTAATTTAAAAAAAGAATGTATTTCGCAGAAGCTATTATACTTTTACAGAAGGTCGGGCACACTTTGTGGAAACCATTTTGATAGTTAACTTTTATGAATAAAATGCCTTTTTTGCGACGATTTGTTTCTATCTGATAGTCATAGAGCTTGACAATAGCTCTAGCTCTAATTATCTTTGAAAGTAAACTTTTTTCCTAATACTGTAATGTAAGCTTTACCCCATTCCTCCAGGACCGTTTTCAAAACTCCTTTAAGTGTTCTTGGATGTCGTTTACCCGAGGCTCTCTTTAATAAACCGAAATCGCAAAAGGCCTTTGGAGAAGCATCAGGTAATGTTACAGGTATTTAATTAAATGGTATAAACTGTATTCCTGTTTCTGATTATTTTTCTTTGCTAAATAAGCAACAGTTGGCGTTGACGTGTCACCAGGTGCTTTGTCCATATAAAGCTCAACTTTATCAATATCATTTCCATATAAGGCTGGAAATTCTTAAAAAATTGGTTCTAAAATATTCTGCTGATAGTAGGGCGAATTAATTTTGACTTTACTTGAGACTTTTTTGACTTTTAATTTACTGTTGCAACTATCATAAATCCCACTGTGAACTTTTCTTTACACTGACGAAACCATTTTGTATGGTTATTCCAGTCAGTGATCAATAGAAAATTGATATTTTATTATTATAGTCACTTGCATGTACCCTTTTCTCTTCGCGATTTACCACAAAATTTCATTATTCAGAAGCTAGGCGCTTTACATATAATTTTCTACAAGTTGATTTTCTTTCAGCGATATGTTTTGGAAAAAGCAGACGCACTTAAGTTTTAAAGATCTTCTTTAATTTCAAATATTTATGAATGATTTTACTTACAGAAGACATTCCTAGTTTCGGTGCAATGGATCTTTGAGTAGGCGGATTTTCTTATGATCAGAGTCTTCACTTTCTTGATATTTACTTGCTTTCGAACAGTCTTCGGATGTGGCTTTGCGGTCATGTTTTCATTTTTACATTCACTTAGACTTTCCCCCTTTAAAATTTAATATATTACAAATACCATTTTTTTAAATGCAATAACCGCGATATTTACACCGCTTTATAATATATTGATACGAATATTTCTCCTCGAAAAGCACAGTTACGTAACCTTCCAGTTATCCATCAATTTTGGGAGTCATTTTTAAATATTTTTTTTATTTTGCATTCCAATCAAATGATAACGGTAGCAGACAAGTTTTCTGAAGTTTCGAAATTCTTATCTCAAAATGGAAACGACAAAATTAAATTAAAAATCGTTTCCATAAAGTGCGAACGAGCTTCTGTAGATATATATGCATTTTTGAAAATCGTAAATAAAGTAATCGAGTATGTAATAAGATCAATAAGCTTCGTACATATTATCAACAACTTGGATAAATAATGAAATTATGTTCTTAAACTCTATTTCTCTTTATATTATATTTTATTTTAGTCTATCATACATTTATATATACTGTATTATTCTATTATTTTTATGATATTTTGTTGATAGTAGAACCGTACATACAGTGGTACAGAACACACATCATCTATTATCCTATTTTATTATGTTTAATCAGGAACTGGTGTGGCAAAGACTCTGTACTTGACATAACTCTTAAATAGAAAAAAAAAATAAGCGGAGTAATAAAAGAGCGCGGAGAGTACAGTGTTGATCAATCTTTTTCCACCAACCTGGCAAACTTAACTTTTATTTCAAAATTTGCGTTTATAATTGGTTAATTTTAACTCACTTATTCTAATTGGCAAATAAATAATATGAGTTGTGTTTTGTCCAGGTTAGTATAGTTGGCAGATTATTTGCAGGTTAAGCCAGGTCCGTGGTTGAAATCTTGGGTTGAACACAATTTACTCAGTAGAAAAATTACAACTCTTCGCAATGTGTTCGACGACAAAAGAAATTTTAAGAGTGAGAATGTGAAAAGACATCAATTTTACATTACAATCTTAAAAGGATTTTTTATAGTAACGTTTTGTATTCAGGGAAATACTTTATGTTCACTTTATAAGGCCAGCATATTATCAAGGCAAGCACACATATAGGTTTACATTACAAAATATTTTCATAAAAACTTTGAAAAATAAAATACAACTTCTGTTATTAAAATAGACGATCTTGTAAAATTTTCTTCAAAATATCAAAAATGTTTTGTTTAATATTCCAGCGTGAACGACGGATTTAAAATTCTAAAGAAAGATAGAATCTTCACGGAAACTTTGTTTTTATAAATCAAAGAATTTTGCTTAAATTTTTCAATCCATTATCGATGGTTAATAGGAATATGTTGCACTTTCAATTACGAATTAGAATTTTTGTGTTGACACGTATTTTGAGTAAAATATAATATTTTACTTTCACATAAAAAAGCATGATTTTCACAAAAACCGGGGATTGACATGTTTACCATGTCCATTTTTATGTAAATTGGAAACTGACGTTTTATCGCATGCTCAAACTAAAAGCCATAAGTGCAGGAAAAGTAATATGCTCATAAAATCTTCTACTTTAAATAATGAAAAAATTGTTTGTGCCTAAGAAAATATTACTTTAGCACTATAGAAATAGCTAAAATTGCATTATACTTATTATCGTGTTAAACATGTTAAAATATATTGACATGGGAGTCTTCAGATTGTTCGCTGAACTACATAATATTATAGAGAAAACAAAAATAAAATAAATGTTGTCCATGAAATTTATGTAAAATAAGAGTATTGTGTCGATAAACATCGTTTTAAGCAGCTTGCACATTGAACAGAATCTCTTAAACTTGGAGGGAAAAAACTCCTCTAAGCTTTTATACGGATTCAGGTGTTATAAATCAGAAGTTTTTTTTTTTTTTTTTTTTAAATCATTAACCCGTAACTGGAGACGGGAGTCAAAATGACTCCGCGTTGTTCTTTGGCTCTGATTATGACGTGGTTTTTCTCCTTGAATAAAACCATCTCCTCAGTACCGTCAAGTAGTTCTTTTATCATTACATGATTTCCAGGATATATTGCGTTTCCAAAATAAATCACAATGCTGTTTACAATAGACAAAAAAGAAAAATAACATTGGAGTCTTTTTGACTCTATGTCTCTGATCGCGTACGGAAATTCATGTCTCCAGTTACGGCTTAACACAATTTATATCAAAAGGGATTGTTTTTCATCCATATGTATTTTAAAATAATAATAGAATATATAACAAATTATATCTGATATAGACTTCTTCAAAGGAAAATATAAATATAATCAGAATTGCATTTTACACTTCAAAAAGTTTTAATAAATTACTTTCTCAAGCTAGTTAAAAATAATTCTTCTAAAAATAAACTTAAGTGTTTATGTATGCAGTTATTTATTATAGTTAGAAGGGAACACTGACTCATAGACGAGTAATTGTTGTAACAATCTTTATAAAACTGACTTTCTGAATAATTCTTCTAACAATAGCCTTAAATATGTATACAGAGTGTATCTGAAAAAGGGGGGGAAACTTTACGGGGCGGTAGAATGCAGCTATACGAGTAAATTTCGTCATATAATGTATGGTCGGAACGCAAGCGATGGAAAGTTAAAAGGTAGTTTTCCACTGTCGCAGTTAAAGAATTAACACGAGAATGAGAGGAGGTACTACAGAAAACATTTTATTAAAAGGAATGTAATTAATGTGCATGCTCAAAGAAATTGCTCTAAAGATCTTCCGCCAGCCGTAATGCATGTTTCACACCTATAGGACAGGGACTGACGCATACTTCCGAAGACGCCCGGGGTTTCCGGAATATCGCCGGCAACAATGGCAATCCTGACGACTAGATCCATACCGGTTTAAATGGGGCACTCGTGGGCTTTTCATATGGCCCCACAGGAAAAAGTCCAAACACGAGAGATCCGGCAATCTTGAAGACCATGCTATGAGATCTCCTCGACCAACTCATTGCCCTTAGACAGTGGAAAACTACCATTTAACTTCTCACCGCTTGCGTTCCGACCATACATTCTATGACGAAATTTGCTGGTATAGCCCCGTTCTATCACCCCGTAATGTTTTGCCTACTTTTCAGATTCACCCAGTATATACATTTCTTTATTATCGCTAAAAGGGAACATTGATTTAAAGTCGCGTTATTGCTGTAATTATTCATGAAAAACTAAAATAAAAACTAAAATAAAATTTTAAAAAATAAAATATAATCATTTAAATGTTTCTCCTGTGCTCTTCTATTTTTATACGTCTTAGTTTCCAAATATTTTTAAAAGCATGGTAAGCTACAGCTATATTCTAATGTAAGGATGCGTACAGATTTGCCATAATTTTCAAAAATAATTTTTCGCATTATTTAACTTAAAAAAAAATATATATATATATCACAAACTATCTGAAAAATGAAAAATCAGAAGAAAAAACATATTATGCAAAGATTTCTGATCTAAAATATTGATGTCATAATCTTTGGAAATTCAAAGATTGTATGCATCTTGTAACACTGATATCGTTCAGAATATTAAAAGAAAATACTGAATAATCAATCTAACAAAAACATAACTTTGAGATAAAAGCCAAGTTCTGTCAAAAAAAAAAAAAAAAAAAAAAAAAAAAAAAAAAAAAAAAAAAGCCAAGAAAAGAAGTGGGTTCAAGGTTAAAATAAAATTCACTCAAACTTGCCTACTGAAGTATTATAGCATTGTTTAAAATGTTTAAAAATAAAAATTATTGATAGCATATTAATAATAAATCTATAACTTTCTAGAATTTTCGTGTATTACACTTTAAATTCTGGCCTATAAATTTAAAAAAAAAAGGCATTAAATGAGTGGAGTTTAAATTAAATTTCGGTGAGCTTGACTATGGAGATTAAAGGTTTTAAATGGGAATTTCGCCAAGTTAGCCAGCTATCGCCAAATCATATTCATAAATGGCAACTCGTTTTATCGCCAAATTTGGCGATATTGCGCCAAGTTGGTCAACATTTGGCGTTATTGTGGCAATTCTGCCATTAGTATTATTCAATTATTATTCATTACGATGAGGCGGCCCGACCAGAATTGTGTAGGACACTCTGCGACTTGGATTTTATATTAACAGATATTGCTGTATTACATGCATGTTTTGAAACGAAATGTATTGATTCTAAATTTTTATTGTTTCTGAAACAGCAATAATCATATTGATAATATTTACACAAGTCAAGATTTGGGGACATTTCTTTCTTTACTAGTCGCCCTTGGGGACCAGCTTGGTCTCCCTTAAAATTTATGTTTGGGAAAGCATTGTATCATCTTACTTTTATTCATAATTTAATTTACTTGGACTCCCTTAAATATAATTAATATAATCCCTTAAGCTACTATTAGTTTTTGTTGCATTAAGATATCTAGATCTGTTGATTTTCTGTAAGCAAGTAAACCCTATTGGTTTAAAATGGATGTATATAGGAATTTGGCAAAATATTAGAGATATTGCCAAGTTGGGGACAAACTCGGCAGCATTTGGCGACAGAGCAGGGTCCATCCTATGGTAACCCGCCTTATAAGTATGGAGATGCATGAAATAACCAATGAGATGCTTTTCATTCGGACGTTGCCATTAAACAATTAACAATTAATCGCGATTTCTGTACAGCATACGATAGCGTAATATATATATAGATTTTTTAAACTTTTGGATTGCCAACAAAACAGCACAGATGTGTACAATCTCATAGGTCAAATAGATTTTCATCAGAAAATTGGCGAAAACAGCTCAAAATGATTTGTGAAATATAATAATCGTCTGCCAGTACTTTTAGGTAGATTTCGAAGAAATACTACCTATTGCAGTCGTTACCATAGTGCGAGTTTTGAAAAATTCCTTCATAACTTTTTATTATAGGACCCCAGTAACCCAACCCCCCCCCCCCCCGACCTAAAAAGTTTATATATATATATATATATATATATATATGTATGCGTGTATGTATGTATGTATACATGTATATATGTATGTACTAAATTTTGCACGGATTGTCCTCAAACTAAGCCAACAACTTTGGTATGGCTAATATCTCGGCGGGGATTGAAAATGGACGAAATCGGCCCAAGAGGGTGGAAATGGGGAGGGTTCAAAATTTTTAATACTGTCTTAATATGATTCTGATAAAACCAGCTCTTACGCAACAATGGCAGGAAAAAGATGAAAGTTTTTCATTATTGCAGTTGCCAACAATAAAAAAAAATAATAAAATTCTCACCACAACAATTATTTTTCTATTGCAAAATTTTCACGAGTAAAATTAAATAGTTTGACAAATTGAAAACAAATTGAATATTACGTCATAAGTTTTCTAGAGCAAGATTTCAGCATGAAAACTCAAAATAAAATAAATAGTTTGACGAATTAAAAAAATATGTATATTGCGTCATATTGGAAATATAATGGACCTCAGCAGGTGAATATGTAACGCCATGTGAGTTTGAAGAAACGTATTAAAACATGAAAAAAACCCGACTATGGAAATATTAACATATTTTAACACTTTAAGGTTCTCTGAATTTTTTGTAGCCATTTTTAAACCTATTCCATATACATGTGTGTGTGTATTCGTGTATATTATAATTTTCACAAAAAGTTTAGCTCCCTACAGCTCACTTTTTGTGAAGAAACTGGGTTTATCTCTAATCTTGATTTGAGTTTTGTTGGAGAATTTAGTACTTAACTTCGAAATCTACCTCCGCCTGTAGGCCCGAGCTGGCAGGGATTTTTTTATACTAACAATTATCATATTTATTTATTTATTTATTTTTGACACACACAGTATTTAAATGTCAAAGTAAACAGACAGTAATTATTCAAATTCGAATTCGTCCACCGAAACTACAGCATAGCAGAAGAAACTGGGTTTATCTGTAATCTTGATTTGAGTTTTGTTGGAGAATTTAGTACTTAACTTCGAAATCTACCTCCGCCTGTAGGCCCGAGCCGGCAGGGATTTTTTTATACTAACAATTATCATATTTATTTATTTTTTTTTTTTACACACACAGTATTTAAATGTCAAAGTAAACAGACAGTAATTATTCAAATTCGAATTCGTACACCGAAACTACAGCATAGCAATAATTTGCATCTTCAAAACCCTCGTATCTATCATTTTGAAAGTTCGTGTCGCTATCGAACGACATCGAAATGATACTTGATAGTCTCCTGCACGCATTACATTTATACTCAGCGTTAATCGGTAGAATATCTTTATACTCAGCCACAATTGATAGAGTACCTGTAGCACTGACATTCAGTGTCCGAGACACTGCAAGATTGTCCACAGCTACCCTGCCTAGACCCATGGTAGCCACACATCCATGAGCAATATTTATTTCAATCATAGGAATGACTCTACTTTTGTTTTCATTTTTAATTCTGGGATTAGACTAATTTCAACTGCGAATGTCTCGAAAATAATGCGTATTTCGACATATGTATTCGCTCAAGATGTTTTTGTTTTTACACAATGTGTATGAAAAGGTAAAGTTTACGCACCATTATTCAAAAAACTCATTCTCTGGAATTAACGGAAAATGGCTGATATTCAGATGATTTTGCTGCATAGTCATCCCGTATACAGTATTTGGCGCTTTTTTGGCAAATTAAAATTTCGCCTAATAGACATAATGTTAAAGTAAAAAAGGACACCCCTAAGTGGGTAATTAATCTATTTTTACAATTATTTTTTCGATTCCTTATTTTTACAGCGTAAACGAACTTCGCACCAAATTAGAAGTCTGCAGGTGCAGTAGACATATGAGATCTTTTTGATGAGTGAGTCCGTCAGTGATAAAATTATCGATTATCAGACATTTTCAAATATCATTATCTCGGAAACTAATTTTGCGTTATTTATAAAAGTTTGGATTCTATGTAATTAGGGGGGCCTTACTACGTATTTCGTATAACAAGTACGTAGGTCACATAAATTTTCAGTTGTAGAGTGTCGAAATTTAACGAAAACAGCTCGAAATGGTTTGTGTAACACACATAGTATGTCAGATGAACTTGGCAGACACACCGCCGTGTGTCTAGATAACAATTAAGGCATGCATATGTTTATTATAATTAAAATTAATATGTTTGCATTAAATGAAATTATTTTTGGGAAAAAAGCTGTTTTTCCATAATAAAAATATCTTAAAATTTCCTTCAGAATATCAAAAATATTTTGTTTAATATTCTAAAGCGAGTCGTAGATTTAAAATTCCAAAGAGCGATGAGGAATTTTATGGAAATTTTGTTTTCCTAAATAAAAGTAAAAAATATCATCTTTTATTTTTACAAGACACGTTTGATCGCTAACGGAAATACGTTTCTCTTTCAAAGATGCTTTGGAATTATTCTGCTGTCACGTATTATATATGAAATATAAGATTTTCCGTACATTAAAAAAATATCCAAGCTTTGCATTACACAAAAACATAAGATAAACCTATTTACCGTACCGATTTTTATGTAAATATGAAGCTAGTACTTTATTGCATGCTTAAATTGAACATTATAACTGAACAATATTTGTATGTGCATAAAATTTCCCCCAAAATGTAACACAAAAAGTATTGGCGAGTAAGAAATGTTTTTGAAAAACTTATAAAGGCATGTTTGAAAATGCATTACAGTTATTACCTTGTTGAACATAAAAAAAATATCGACATTGTAGATATCAAGCGATCTCGTTTAAAGAAAGTTTATTATGGAGAAAACAGAAAATAGATATCATCCATAGGATTTATCTAGAGTAAAAGTAATAAACATCGTCAAAAATAGGATGTATATATTGATTTAAATATTCACACATTGGATAAATACAATTTATGTGCCCAATTACATTTATTCAAGTTTCAATAATGTAATAAAAGGGGAATTTTCAAATAAAAAGGTTTGGACTAAGACATGTTATGCTCACGTTATATGAAAAAAATAAAAAATAAATGATTTAAACCACTCTCAGTTTTCTGAAGTTAACGAGACTCGAGCTTATTGTAACTTATCGTTATATTAAATTTATTTTCTTTGTGTGTTGTATTTATATGTATACTATCATCTACGTACTTGCGTTGTTGACGTATTTTCTTATCTACGAGGTTAGATTGACTAAGAGGTATGAAAGAAAATTCCAGAAGAGAAGTTGTTGTCTACTGGAATGAAGGTAGTACAATATGAAGATATGTAGAGGTGGATAGGATAGTTGATGACCAAAAGATAATCTTTTGTAATGATCTGTCACAGGATAAGTGGCAGTTGGGAGTGAGAGGTGAAGGGTTTTATTTGTGCTGTGTTCGGTGATTTTTTTAAACACCTCCTAACAGTAGCCAACTGTTTTCAGACATTTCAGATAGACCTGTGTGGTAGTAGTATTGGATAACCTTTGCTGTGTATGCGCAAAAGAGACGGAAATAGTGTGTTTATAGTGCAAAGCGTATATACTACATAACATATATTCTACATAACATATATACTACATAACATATACTCTACGGGTCATTCCATGTCAGTTCAGGCAGGCATGTAACCCACCATCACAGATTTTGATGAAACTGTGTGTGTTTGTTCCTTTTATTAAGATATGATTCCCAGTATTTTTTTTTTACTCCTTGGTCAAATAGTTTCTGAGAAAAAAATTGTCAAAATTTTGAAAACTGCCATCAGTTGGCATTCTTGACTGCTCGATTTTCAAATGTAGCATGATATAAATATGATCATATTTCAATATCTATTCCACAAATCATCTTCAAATAATTTATGCATAATATATAGGGTACGTATTTTATGAAAAAAATACTGTTACGCTTATATAACATTTTAAGTGTGTCTAAAAAAATGTTTAATCTTTGAAGTCGTGATTTTTTTATGAAAAATAATGCATTACCTAAAATAGCATTATTAACAAAAGGCGGTATTTTTATTAAATTTATTTTTTGTGGGGGACAGTGGCGACTCGTGCCAATCTTCACTGGTGGGGCCCGGTCCTCATAACATATTGTAAATTTTTATGTATTAATATTTGTTGTTTAAACATGAAAACAAATTATTTAAAACTAACTATTATTTAAAACTTTTATTTCTTACTTTTGAAAAAAAAAAAAAAAAAAAAAAAATATTTTTTCAAGTAATCAACGTTAATTTCAAATTTATCAAATTAATTACAATTTTTAACATACCATTAATTGCCATTATTAACATTGAACATACTTTGATCAATCATTATTTAATTAAAAAACAAATATACAAAATAATAATAATAATAATAATAATAGTAATAATAATAACAATCTCACAACGTTACAGAAAAAAAATATAAACTTTACTTGCAAACATTGAAACTGTTCAGAAATTAAAATTTAGTACATTATTTAATTAAAAGTTTGGTATGTTTTTAGATGCGCAAATCTTTCACTAACTTTAAATTTAATTACCATTATTCACATTAAACTTACTCTGGTCAAACATTATTAAATTAAAAAACAAATTCACAAATCAAACAAAAAATAATTATCTCATAATTTAATAGAAAAAAATATATATTTTTCTTGCAGAGATTTAATCCATTCACAAATTAAAATTTAATGCATTATTTAAATAGAAATTAGGCACGTCGATTTTTTCGACTAGCAAATCTTTCACTTACTTTTACATCAAATTTTGATATTGTACTAATAAAATATTTGTGGGCTGAAAGAACAGCAAGAGTGTGCTTAATCGTTCCTGTCCCATAGAGTTTTTCAAAAATGTTTTAAAATTTTCTCTCATTCGCTCTTGAACTCCAGTATGACACCCGCTCACAACAGCGCACCGTCATATGCTTGCGCAACAAGCTTATCTTTTAAATAAAACTTTTCTAAATTGTGAGTTAAGATTATAGTAAGTCCCTCTGCTGTTTTATCATAGACATCAATAAATTGAACAAACCTTTTCAAGGGTTTGTTGTTTTTTATATATCGTAAAATGATAACAAATTGCGAAGTGCAGCTTACATCAATATAGTTTCGTCAGCTTGTAAATCTACAAAATTAGAAGCAGAAATCTCATTTTTAACTTCATGCATATACGTTTCATACATACAATCCAACAGCTCATATTGTATAGTTTTTTAAGTATTTTTAGATACTGTAGCATTGTTTAAATGGTCTTCCAATATAGTGTCCAGTTTTGAGGCGTATGTGACCAATTCTAAAAACATACCTCGGTTTACGATTTCGCACATACCTGTTCTTCTCAACCATTTCATTATGTTTTTGTAATGAAATCCTGTAACCTTCATCCAACTGCACTACAATATTGACAGTTCCGAAGGTTTTATGCCCCACCAGTGGCTGAGAGGTTCTGCTCTCGAATCTGGTAGACGGGAGGTGCTGGGTTCGATCCCAATCGCGCCCGTCGGCCTAATCGTTCGGAGTTTTCGTGGTTTTCTTCGAACCTTGGATTTCCAAGCGTTAATACGGGTTAGGTTCCCTTAGAAAGACCCCCACGAAGGGCACTCCCCCCTGGGCCTATATCCCCCGTGCAGATAATTGGCCGTCATAAATACAACCATACAACCAACCGAAGGTTTTATAGTTAAAAGCATTATTTAAATGAGTAGTATTCATTTCATGTTTTTTTTTACTCTTTCAGAAAAATGCTTCAAATCGTTACAGCCGGCCATACTCCATAATTTCATCCCTCCAAACAATAAAAAATAAAAACAGAACAATGCTTTTTTTTTTCTTCACTTGCTGAAATACACAGAAATTTTTGATACCACTGTGTAGAGAAATAGCGTAGTTTTCCTCCATTTTTTCGTTGCATTTCAAAATTCTTCGGTTGATAAGGTCCCAGGCGTTTAATTTCAAGTTTTTCTTCCAAATTCATTGTTGAAAAGGGCATAATAAATCATCTACAGAATTCATTTTTTTATTTCAAGAATTTAAGGGTGTGTTCGAAAAAATATTTTTCCACCCTCAACAGCTCGAAATTTTCTGGGACACTTTCAGACTCATTTTTAAAAGTAAAAACATGAAACTTGCTGAGATGATTTTTGAAGTGATGTTTAAGAGGCCGTGTAGTTTCATTTTTCGCTCAATTCAATAAAATTTGATTTTAAAACAATTATTTTCTCATTAGGACCCCTTTTTTCATCCCCAGATCTCCCGCTTCAGGAAATTCGGTTCATAACTCCCACTTTGATAGCATTTTTTTTGCAATATTTTCTGCATTTTTCAAAAAATCGACAAGCACATCCCATTATGTAGTTTCTAAATAAGAGAGTTTGCCAGTTTGATGCGTTTGAGAGTAAAAATGAATTTAAAAATAAATCAGAAATAAGCAGTTTGGATTGGAATACACCTTAACAATAACATGTGTCTCCGTTTAAAGAGAGTACAGAGTACTTAAAGATCGCGTAATTCAACGAATAAGCAGCAATAGTAATACAAATGTCGACGAATATTTTTGAGAATCCCCGTATAACAAACTTTGGATCAAGGGCACTCTTGCCCAGTGCCCCCCATTGCAAAAAAAATACGGAAGATTTAGCTCTAAAAGAGCAGTACATCGCCAAAATTGAATGACACGTGAGGGAGGGAAATACTCATTATCGCGCCAAATGGGCAAATATGTCTTGTGCCCCGATACAGTAACCTTGGTGTTCAGAAGTAAGTAGTGGCCAGTAAAGAGATTTATTGCCTCTGAGAAAGAAATAGATGCTGAGAGTCGATAACGGATGAGTGGGCACGATGTAAGAAGGAGTTTCTTTGCAATATATTTTTAGTAAACAGTTCTTTTTTTTTTTTTTAAGTTTTAAATTAAAAATATGAATCAAAATTTTTTAAATGAACAGAAAATTCTAGTGGGGCCTGGCCCCAGTGGCCCCAATGGACCGGCCGCCCCTGGTGGGGGATATACTTAAAGGTGTCCTTTACCTGATTCTGAAATAAAAATAGTGGGATTTTGGGTGTTTTTAGTAGTATTTCATATTTAAAAATATTTTGAGGCGTATTTCAAATCAAATCAAGCAGAGTCATTCCATGTCAGTTCGCCTAAGATATTTAATTCACTGTCACAAATTTCAATGAAACTGGGTATGTTTATAGCTCATTTTAAGACATTATCAAGGAAATTAAAGGTGATTACAAGTAAAATATTTTTTAAGATAAAAAAATATCTAAATTTTGAAATTTCTTTAAAAATGTTTTTAATGGCAGATCTATATTCAAAGACTGCATAAAAAAAAGTCATTTCAATATAAAATCACTAAATAAGTTTCAAATAATATATATGTGACAAATAATGTAGGCAGATTATTATTTATTGTTGTTTGTCACGTTTAAATGCTAAGAGTGTGTTTAATCTTGTGAATTCTTAAAATCAAGAATTTTGTGAAAAATAATGTGTTAATCAAAAATTTATTACTAACCGAAGGCAGGCTGTTATTACTTTTTTTAATTGTACGTAAAAATATCTTTTCAATAGTTATAAAATAAAAATAGTGAAAATATGAGCAATTTTAACAAAATTTTCATAAAATGTGAATGTTTAATGATAAATATTGAAGCTTTTCATGCTAAGATGTACTAAAATGACTACGATATCGTGTATTTCTACTCTTGCTTAAATATAATACATACAATAATAAAATAACAAATATTATTTACAGCAATAAAAATTAAATTAAATAGTACCAGTTCCTTTACCAACACTACATTGCTCAACAGCCGACTTAAAATCAACAGCCCGCACTCTTATTGAAAAATACTTTCAACTGTTCAAATAATAAGTAAACTGCATTTAAAAATTTTAATATCAACTTATTATCTTAAGACGATAATAATAACTAAACAACATGATGAATTTATAAATCAGCTTTTAATTGAAAAGTCATGAAATGGTCCCTTTAAATACTGTTGTTCATCGAGTCAATCAAAACAAATTATATAAAAAAAAAATAGTGAGCCTAATATGCTGACTGCAATGACACTTCTAACAAAACTAATTAATTCATTACCATCTGAAATCAAGCCCGAAAGATCAAAAGAAAAAAAAATCATCTGTAGTGTGAATGTGACATACTCAGTGGTTGTTGAGGTATGTCTTTGTGACATTTTCACCTGTACTTCAATAAAATATAAACATGTAAGCTTTTTTCATTCATCCAAATTAAGTAAATCAATTATAAAATTTTGTTGTCATTTCACCAGATGTTAAATTTTTCGTTACATACTATTAGATAAGTTTTTTACTTTTAGACATTATTGACATAATATCATAAAATTTGCTATATGTATTTTCTGTAAGTGTATAAACAATATATATATGCTTTATTAAACATAAATGAATAATTTTTAAATAATTTGTTTGAGAACAGGGATATATATACACACATATATATGTTGAAAATCCATCTTTCAGCAATATTGTGATGAAATAAATCAAATTACCGTAATTTCCGGTGTATAGCCCGCGGATCATACAATCGTGTTTCGACCCAGAAATTTTTAAAAATAAAATGTAACTTTTTAGATCACAGTAAATATTGGTCTTCAAATACTGAATAAAATTTCTGGGTCCAAACTGAATTGTTTGATCTGCGGGCTATACACCCGAAATTACGGTACATATCATTAGAAACTGAATAAAGTTACAAAAGTGCAACTCATTAAGTTTTAAATATTTTTTTAGATATAGTTATTTGAAAGATATAAATATAATGGATTATGCATTATTTGCATATATTTATACGTCAAAATTTTCTTCAACAGAGTGAAATTTGGTTTTTTTTCAATATTAGCAGCTCAATGTTAAATTTTCAATATTAACAGCCAAATATGAGTTTAAAGATTAGGACTGTCATTTTGAAAATTTCTATTGGGCGGTGAGGAGCTAGTGATTTTTCTCTTTTTTGGAAAGGGATAATTGCTCTTCGCCCTAGAAGTTTTACTAAAAAACAATATTGTTTATTTTTTTCCTTAAGAAACGAACATAAAAGATAATTTGAAAAATAAAATAAATGTATAAATAAAAATATTTCCAGGGATGATACAGTGGATAGCTTTTACATTTGAAAATATTGATAATTTTAAATATGATTTAAATACTACTAAAACCAACCAAAATCCCACTATTTTTATTTCAGATCCAGTTATAATGTAGTATTATGTACAATTTAAAATTAAAAAATTAGTCAGAAACTCCGCCTCTGATTGATAAAGATTTTTTAATAATTTCATTATTTTTTGTAAAATATTTTTGATTTCAAAGATTATACAATTTTTTAGACACATTTAAATATTTTTTTAACATTACAGCAATATTTTTTTCATAATCTACATACTTTATTTACCTTGCTTAAATTATTCGAAGAAGATTTCTTTATTAGTTATTGAAATATGATTTTATATATAAAATGAGGCCTTTGAAAATTGAACAATCATTAATGGCAACTCGTGGCATTTTTCCAAAATTTTGATAATTTTTTCTCATATGTTCACTATTTTTATTTTATAATAACCATTTAAAAGATATTTTTACGTACAATTAAAAAAAAAGCAATAACACACTGCCTTCGGTTAATAATAAATTTTTGATTAACACATTATTTTTGACAAAATTCTTGATTTTAAAAATTCATAAGATAAAAGACACTCTTAGTGTTTAAACTTGATAAAAAACAAGAAATAATAATCAGCCTACATTATTTGTCACATATACATTATTTGAAACCTATTTAGTGATTTTATATTGAAATGACTTTTTTTTTTTTTTTTTAATGTAGTCTTTGAATATCGAACTGTCATTAAAAAAATTTAAAACAATTTTTCAAAATTTTGATATTTTTTATCTTAAAAAATATTTTACTTGGGATCAAGAAAATTAAAGGTGATTACGTCTTAAAATAAGCTATAAACAAAACCAATTTCATTGAAATTTGTGACAGTGATTAAATGGCTTAGGGGAACTGACATGGAATAACTCTGCTTGATTTGATATGAAATGCACCTCAAAATATTTTTAAATAGGAAATACTACCAAAGACACCCAAAATCCCACTATTTTTATTTCAGAATCAGGTAAAGGACACCTTTAAGTATATCTCCCATAAAAAAGAAATTTAATAAAAATACCGCCTTTTGTTGATAATGCTTTTTTTGTTAATGCATTATTTTTCATAAAAAATTCACGACTTCAAAGTTTAAATATTTTTTTAGACACACTTAAAATGTTATAAGCGTAACAATATATTTTTTTCATAAGCTGCGTACCCTATATATTGTGCATAAATTATTTGAAGATGATTTGTAGAGTAGATATTGAAATATGATTATATATATGACATGCTACATTTGAAAACCGAGCTATCAAGAATGCCAACTGACGGCAGTTTTTCAAAATTTTGACAATTTTTTTCTCAGAAACTATTTCACCAAGGAACAAAAAAAATTACTGGTGATCATATCTTAATAGTAAGAACAAACACACGCAGTTTCATTAAAATCTGCGATGGTGGGTTACATATTGATATTTTACTGCCTGATTTGACGTGGAATGCCCCCTACATAACATATATACTACATAACATATATTCTACATAAAATATATAATACATAACATAGTATGTAGATAATATCCCAAAGTATAATTTAACGTATAGCAGGATCGGTTATATCTTTGCCTGTAAACGGAAATACTGTGTTATGTTGTAAATGTTAAAGTGTATTGTAAATAAATCTTCAATATAATATTTGTTTGAACTGTTTTAGTAAACTTATTCTCAAGCTTACATTGTGTCCAGTATCACGCATCTATACCATTAATGGCAGTATACAAATTAAAGAATATATATATCTTTACGTCTGGGGGATTGAAAGCGGAATAAAATACAACACACTCGTTTTTTATATATAACAGGATTCGTACGGATACCGTTATTTTCAAGGTCAAACATTTTTTTTATAGAAAAATAAATCTAGTGCAAACGAATGAAATTTTGCCTTATTTAAGGACAGATTTGCCCTTAAGAAAATTCTGGTACAGAAGAATTTCTTAGTCTGGAAATTCAAGGACCCGTACGAACCATGATAAAATGAAAATATACAAACATATAGATATATTCAAAATATATTTTAACCTACCAAAAAATACATATATAATTTAATTTTTTCTAAATGTTATTAAAAAAATTACAGAAGTAATGAAATATTAAACGTATTTTCTAATGCTATCCTTCGACATCTATTTTGGAAAAAAAGCACTCATTATTCGTTCTTCCTTCTTTTATTATTTTTATTTATATTTTTACTCATTTATTATGTCTTTAATTCCTTACACGATTTCCTACTTTATTAAATTTATGCTTCAAAAATTATTTTAAAAAATGTCATTAAAATAATAATAAACAAAACTTATTTAATTTAATGCCTGTATTATATTATACATTTACATCTATACCAATTTTATCACTTATTACTTGTAGCAAAAAATTGGATGTCAAGCTTGTCTGTGCTATAGTCGTTAAGCAGTTTCATAATATATTTACTCAGATATATTTTAATTCAATATTTAAAAAAATACAAAACAAATATTAGTGAATGTATTTTTTAAACATTGAATTAAAATGTATCTAAGTAACTATATTAAGTAGCAATATTATTTGGGGCATGATACCCCATTCATTGATACAAATAATGCCTGATAAAATCGGTATAGATGCAAACTTATAAAAAAAATACCATTCTAAAAAGCTTTTATAAATTCTAATATTCATCTGTTAACATTATGACAAGCAATATTAAGATTATAGAATGCATGACCAGCATTATAGCATGCATATATACCAACATTTCAGTATCTTTCTGGTATCTGGTCCCACAAAAACACGTATAAAAAAAGAAAATTTATTTACAGAAATGTTAACGTAATTTAAGAAAATTTTATATGGCATCATTTAGACTTTTTTATATAAAATTTCTGATTTAAAACATGTTTGAATTAAGTCAATTTTCTTTTCGAAATAAAAAAAATAAAATCTTGCATGAAAAAAAAATGCGTTCGAATTTTATTTTAGAAATATATTTTAATACACTTAAACTTCTCGTTCATTACAAAGACATGGTACTGTGATGTGTAAAAAAGGAAGTTATTCATCAGATTTTTAACATTCACACATCATTTTTCGCAGATATAAAATTTATATTTTTTAAGAAGGTAACAATTTTTTTTCAAATATATAATTGCTTGGAATTTTCTGCAAAATATTAAAATATTTTGCCTAATATCCTAAAGTGTGTCATGAATTTAAAATCCAAAAAACGACAAAGGTTTTTATGAAGATTTTGTTTACAAGGATGAAAGAAAAATATCAGCCGTTATTTTACAGCCGAGATTGATCGCTAATGAAAATATATTACCCTTTCGACGACGCCTTGAAAGTTTTTGTTCTGTGAGATAGTTTATAAGAAATATAATATTTTCAACTTACAGTATAAAAGGAAAAAGAAATTTTGCATTCATTAAAGATAAGGATAAACATGATTACTGTACCCGTTTTTATGTAAATTTGAATCAAGTGTTTTATTGCATGCTGAAACTAAAATCATAAGTGTGCTGATAGTATTAGTATCAGCATAAAATCTTCTGCATAGATCAGTTATAAAAAATATGTGTGATGGTAAACATATTTCTTTAGCACTTATAGTAATAGGCATGTTCTAAAAATGCATTTGAGTTATTACCGTGTCGATATATTATATGTATATATAATATATCGACATAAGAATATTTCGAAAAATCACTTCAAAAATCACGACAGCATACCACAGAGGATAAACAAAACAAAGTGAAGTAAAGTGCATAGAATTTATGTTGAAAAAAAATTACAGCTCATGTTCGAAATATTAGATTTTTTTTTTTTTTTTTTTTTTTACAAATTGAAAATATCGTTTGGCAGTTTAATGTCTTTTAATGCAAATATGCAAACGATATTTTTTATTAAGAACTTATTGTTGATTAAACTTATTCATTAACTTAAAATTAATATCATTTATGAAAAGATTAATTGAAAAAAATTATTTTGAAAAGTCAAAATATTAGAATATTTATTCAAGTGGTTCAAAATATTAGAATACTTCACATTAATTCGCCTTTTATTATCACCAACTCAAAACTGGTGGCATCATTGATTAAACACAGACAATTTTATTTAAAATCAGCATTCTTTTTGTAGTTTGTTCGCTTTTTCGTCTTAAAATGGGTCGTGTGAGTGATATTCCAGAATCTATTAAATTTCGTATGGTTGATTTCGATCGGCACGGTAAAAATTAATGTTATATAGCGAATTATTTACATTGCTCGCAATCAAGCGTTAGTAAAATACTAACACAATATTCAAAAAATGAAAAACTTCAAAATAATCGCCAATATGGCTGCTGAAATCCAAAAACATCTGCTAGAGATCACGGGAAACTGAAACGTATACTTAAGAAAAACCGTTTTAAAAGTGTGCGATTCTTGCACCAAAAATGGAAAGAAGAAGGAGTTGAAGTTTTTACATCGACAACATTAATACGTCTCTATAAATTTAAGTTTCAATCTCGTGTATCAAAAACAAAACCTCTCATGACTTCAAAACAAAAGCGTATAAGATTGAATTGGAATAAACAAGACGTTTATGGAGCGGAGAAGATTGGAAAAATGTATTATTTAGTGGTGAAAGTATGCTTTGTGTCTCATATGGTAATCAAGGTATTCGAGTTTGGAGAATGAAACAGAAAACATTTGGTAAAAATTCCTTAAACATTCCGTAAAATTTGCAGCTAGTGTCAGGGTTTGGAGTTGCATGAGTGCAGCAGGACCTGGAAAGTTATGCATCATCTACGAAAAGGTTAACCCTCAGACATATCAAGAAATTTTGGAATATTACATAATTCCATCATCAGAAGATTTATTTGAAGATGATTTCATTTTTCAACAAGATTTAGCGTCACCGCATACCTCGGTGTCAAATAAGAATTGATTCAGCCAACGCAAGATTAAGGTACTTCCTTGGCCACCAAACTCACAAGACCTTAATCCCATCGAAAACTTATGGTGTATAAAGAAGAAAAAACTCCAAGAAAATCCTTCTTCAAGTAAAACTGAGTTAGTAGCACTTATAATGTCTATTTGGCTAATATTGATAGAAATGTTTGTAAACGCCTTGTATATAGTATGCAAGATCCATTGTACGCTGGTATGAAAGCTAAAGAGGATGTTACAAAATATTAAGGACAATTTATTTCATATTCACAAGGTAATATTGTTGCGTAAAATAAAATATTCTAATATTTTGAACCAATCTAAATTTTATTCTAATATTTTGATGTGTTTCAGAAAGCTGTATACCTAATTTATTGTACTGTATTTTATATTTTGTAAATGTTAAAATCTTATCTAAACATTCCAGATTTAATTTATAAGAAATTTAATTGCATTTACTTAGTATCAAAAATAAATAAATTAAAAATAATTTTTCTTATTACTTTTTCTCAATTATTGTAATATTTTGATATGAGCTTAACTATCGTTTGAAGTAGTGTTGAAGTTTATATTTAAAAAAATTTCCAACATAGTTGAAAAGTGTTTATGAATTCCATTTGTCTGCTCGTCTGCCTATCCGTGCTCTAACTCGCGTAAATATTTCCGATTGCCATGAAATTGACACATGTTAGTGGGGTTTACTATGGCATGTTCGGTATTGAACATGAAGTATTAGTCCAGGCAATATGGAATTTTACCTAGCAAAATTAATGGTAATATTGGAAATCGGCTTTCTAGATGTTTTTGGGGTCGCTGATTCCGAATTTGTAACTTCCCACCAAAATTTCCCCCGGCAACCTCCCCAAATTTTGGTAAAAAGCCCCCACAAAAAGGTTTTTATTAAAAAAATCAATTTTTTTATTGTTTTAGAGAAAAAATATCTAGAAATTCAGAAAGAAGACAAAATTTCCAACAAATTAGATATATTATATTATGACTTAGGATGAAGGGGAAGGGGGGATCTGCCTCAGAACATGCGCGCGGTGCTGCGTAAACTAAGTTGCGCATTTCCACTTAACCACTCACACGTTTACATTCGCCCTCCCATCTCCCCCCCGAACTTTCTCTATAAGGTTTACTTTAAGATTTTTGGGTTGCTGAATCCGAATTTTAACTTTCCCCCAAAAATCCCCCCACGAAAACCCCCCTCAAATAGTTGTTTTTAACTTAAATTTCTTATTGTTTTAGGGTATTGTATAGGGTATTGTACATATTTACAAAATTCAGAAACTAGACAAAATTTGTAACAAATATGATATATGACATTATGAATTAGGATGAACGGGGAGGGTGAGGGCTGCCTCTGAACATGCACTGCGGCGCTATGTGCACTAAATTATGAAGTCCAGGCAAATAGGGGATTTTATCTGGCAAAATTAATACTAGTTCTGGATTCCGACTCACTTTATGTTTTTTGGGTCGCTGAATCCGAATTTGCAACTTCCCACCAAAATTTCACCCGTCAACCCCCCAAAAAATTGATTTTTTGAAAAAAATTGTTTTTTGAGAAAAGCGCGTGGGGAGTGTTCCGAGGCAGCCCCTCTCTCCCCGTTTATCCTACGTCATAATGTCATATATCCTATTTGTTGCAAATTTTGTCTAGTTTCTGAATTTTGTAATGCTTTCCCCCCAAAACAATAAGAATTTTAAGTTAAAAGCAACTATTTGGGGGGAGTTTTCGGGGGGGCGGATTTTGGGGGTAAGTTAAAAATTCGGATTCAGCGACCCAAAAAACTTAAAGTAAACCTTATAGAGAAAGTTCGGAGGGAAGATGGGAGGGCTAATGTAAACGTGTGAGTGGTTAAGTGGAATTGCGCAACTTAGTCCACGCAGCACTGCGGCGCATGTTCCGAGGCAGATCCCTTCTTCCCCTTCATCCTAAGTCATAATGTCATATATCTAATTTGTTGCAAATTTTGTCTACTTTCTAAATTTCTAGCTACTTTTCCCATAAAACAGTAAAAAAATGGAATTTTTTAATAAAAATCTTTTTTTTTTGGGGGGGGGCTTTTTACCAAAATTTGGGGGGGTTGCCGGGGGAAATTTTGGTGGGAAATTACAAATTCGGATCCAGCAACCCAAAAAACATCTACAAAGCCGATTTCCAGTACTACCATTAATTTTGCTAGGTAGAGTCCCTATACGGTCTCTATTGCCTGGACTATATGTAGCGGTTACGTTTCATTTAAACGGATAATCAAAAAATCTCTTTACATTACGGTCTCTCGAGAACAGTCGCTTTCGGTGTATATAGATGACGTTACAGTACCTTAAACATATAGAAATTGATGTATATCATTGAAGTGTGCTACAAGGTTCTTGCTATAGAACTTAGCATAGAACTTGTCGTTTATTTACGGGGACACGCAAAAGAATTTTGTTACAGAAGAAACTGAACAATAAATGAACTATTGAAGCCTACGAAAATGTTTGCTAGAAGGGCGTTTTCAGTTTCTGGTATGCGTTTTTAAATTTAATAATTTTCTACAAATATTACTTAGCGTGTATTATTTTAAATAGATCATATACATGGTTGCACAAAAGCTTTCAAATACATCCATTTATAGGCGGAAATTGCTGGAGGGAAATTATCAACTGTGCTGTGTGTTTGGCTGAACTAATTTTTTACATACTATATAGTATACATGCATACCTATATATCATACACAGGGCTACACAAAATATCACATATTTGCCCGACAATTCATGGTAATAGCAGTTTTTCAGGATAGGCTTTAATCAATATCTTGCTAATAAGAGACTTTTTTTTTATCGGTATCAACAATCGTTGGAGAATTCCGCAGCGATAAATACCTTCAACTTCCCTCCCTTAAACCCCTCGATGAGTTTTAAAAGCAAAGTAAAGTAACGGAAAAGTCTAAATTAGTATGTTTGTAGTTGTTTTCTAAAAAAACAACGTAGCCTGAGATAACCGCTATAGTTTGCCTGCAATGTTTAAATATACTTCTACTACCCTTATTTTTTTTGTAAATTTTATTGATAGTAGATTCTGAAATTCGAGAGGGGGGGGGGGAGATATTTTTGCAATATATTTTCGAAGATATCACTCAAATAAAATTATCTAAACTTAAAAGAAATTCTTTTTCAGCTCGGTTTTGCGAGATGATTCGAACAATACAAGATATAAAAAAAATAATTATTTTTTCAAGTAACATGATTACCCTATTAGATTCTATCTTCAAATTCATGTTGAATGGCTAATAATTGATAAATATATGCGCCAATAGCTTTTATAACTCTACCAGTCCGTAACTGTCGAGAAACATTGCTTTAACTGACGGACAAACACATGAATGTCTCCGTTATATATGTGTTCTGTTATATATACGTGAGTATAATGATTCCGTTTTTAACACTTTAGAACAAAGTTGAAAACTGTTTATTAATTGGGTTTGTCTGCCCGCCTGTCTGTCCATCTGTCTATCCGTGTTCTAACTGGCGTAAATATAGGGCAATTACCATGAAATTTGTATATGTTATTGATGTTTAGTATGGTATATTAGGTATTGAAAATAAAGTCTGTAGTAGTGGATCTTTTACATGGACACGAAAAAAAAACTGCAAAACATTACGGCCTATGGAGAAAAATCGATGACAAAAGATATTATACTATTTTAAACTTACTGAGAATGTATATGTATACCTCTGAGGTTTACAACAAACGCTTACTGTAGATTCACGTGTATAATTTATCGTTTATTTACAGGGACACGCAGAAATATTTTTCTACGAGGGTATATCAATAAGTTTTTGCCCTCACATAGAAATAATTGAGTGAAATTTATGAAATTGCTACATTGTATTAGTCCTTTTCTATATAGTCACCGCGCACATTAACACATTTCTGCAAACGGTATTTCAAAGATAGGGGGGGGATTTTTTAACTTTTGCTGGTCCCCATATGTAACATATTCTTAGAAAGGTCTGTGACCACTTATTCTTGTTATGCACTCCCGAGACTCCCCCCCCCCCCAAATTTACCCCCAGAGGGCATGAATAATATCCTCATTTTTTTTAAAATTGCCCCCCGGAAGGAAATTTTGGGGGGAAGGCCTCGGAAGGTGATTATCACGAATAAATGATCACAGGCCTTTCCAACAAAATGCCACATGAAGGGTTAAGTAAAAGTTAGAAAAATTCTACCCCCTTGGGTCTACTATCGCACCTTTTGAAATATATCCCCCCTCTCTTTGAAATACCGGTTGCCCAAATTTTTACTGTGCACACTGACTATATAGAAAAGGACTCAGAACACCTGGCAATTTCATAAATATCACTGAATTATTTCTATGTGAGGACAAAAACTTATTGATATGCCCTCGTACAGTACTGTCTATGAAGAATAGTTTCTGTCAGTGCTTTTCAGTTGTGGTACGGTTTTAAAATTAAACCATTTTTTTTTTTTTTTACATATTACTTTGTGTGTATAAATTTTATAGATCATATACAAGGATACAGAAATCATATAGAGTACAATTGCGCTTATTGACGGAGATTTCTGGATGGTAATTTTAAACTGTACTACGCATTTAATTTAACTAACTTTTATAATACTATGTAATACAAATATAAATCTATAGATCATATCCAGGGATGAACAAAAATATTCTGATATTTTTCCAAATATTGATATACAGTATTCTGAATGCGTAGAAAGTGTTTAATGATCTATGCTGGAGAGATGATTCATGTTACTGTTTAAGTACGGAATCCTAAATATCTTCACATTTTACGACATTTTCCCAATACCTCCATTTATTAAAATGTTATCGTTTAAGAAAGCATAGTATACTTTATAAGAGCACATTTCTACATCTAACAAACCGGGTTTACGAAAATATAATTCTATTTCTTCCGAGTTGCCACCGTCGCGTCGGTTGCGAAAATCGTGCCTTTATTTTAGAAAACCTAACAAATATATTTCTAAATTTTAATGTAGCATTTCTGTAACAAAAAATTATTTTACTGCTCGTAATTTTTAAAAAAAGTTTTCGAGTAGCTTTTTTAGTGTATTTATCAGTTTTCTCAGAGTATCAATATATCAATATCAACACGAAATATTGGTTTTTCGGGTGTTATAAAATTTGAAGTAAATATTTTCAACTGCAAAATAGAATTTATGCACACGGGTAGCAAAATAATGTTTATTTTATAAACTTAATTTAGCATATTGAACAATCTTGTATAACGTGAAAATGTTTATGTAAGAATTTATTGCCTACGAAAAACCGATATTATCTGTTGATACCTTGTTGAGGAAACTGATTACTGTTTTCTAAAATTACTCGGGAATCTTTCGAAAATTACAAGCAACAAAAGAAACATTTGCTTCAAAAATGCTTATTTAAAACTTGGAAATCTGTTCCTTTTTGAGATTTCTAAAAATAAAAAAACTTTTTTCGGTATTGCGTGTACCTCATATGACGTTACATTTTTCCAAAAATGTCTTACAAAAATAATGAAACATTTTTCTCTCTCTCTCTCTCTCTTTTTTTTTTTTTTTTTTTTTTTTTTTTTACAGTGCATCTCAAAAGTTTTTTTTTTTTCATCATTATTATTATTTGCTTTCAAAAGTAATTTTCTGTTCGTTATAAATGTCTTATAAAAATTAATTTAGCAATGAAATAGCTGCCTTTTTTAAAATCGACAAATTTTTCAATCGACAAAAATTTTTTCGACAAATTAAATTAATTTTTTTTTGCTTAAATTTTTATTTGATTCTTATTATAAACACAGACATCATTTTTAAAAATTGAATTATGTTTAACGAATTTAAGTTCAGATTTTATATCATTATTATAAATTACTTTCTTTATTTAAGTTTGTTCATAATAAATATCTTTAAAAAAATTAAAGCTAAAAAAAAAAAAATGAATTTTAAGTAACTGACAATATAAAGTAAAAAATCATTTTTTTGCTACAAATTTTAAATTGATTCTTATTTATTTACCGCTTTCTTTTTTTTTTTAATGGCTATTTATTTTTTCGTACTAATAGAGACATCTTCTTATATATTGGAATACGTTTTAATGACATTGAGTTCCTATAGAAAAAAAAAAAAAAGATTAGCTTTCGAATATTAGAGGAAGTATCTTAACATTAAATTTAGATTTTTTAAAGGTGTTTTCAAAATTGTTTGAACACTGGTGCTTAAAGTTTTTACGTATGATAGTATGGAACAAGAAAAAGAAAGTATTTAGTAAACATTTGATAAAACCTTTGAATTGGAAGTAGAAAAAAAAAGGAAAGAAAAACGAAATCTGCTAAACATGCACTTAGATTTTTTTAGCGATGTTTTTTTTTTTTTTTTCAAAGCGGCTGTACCTTGCGGTCTAAGAAGAAAAAGACATTGCATTATTTTGCTGACTTATAAGTTTTTTTAAACTTAGAAATTTCAACACCGGCATTTCATCTAACATTCGAAGTACTTGAAGTATTGAAGGCCTATAAAATAAATACATTACCTATATAGATAAGTGTGATAGCAATTTTTAACAACTCTTTTCTTTATGTCAACGGAAATTAAAACAAAACTCGTTATGCCTTTTTTGGATATCCCTTTGTTCTGTTGAATTTCGAACTTGCTTATTTTAGTGATAGTTTGAAAAAAATTCTGCAATGTCAATTCATGCATAAAAGTATAGAGAATCATGTGTAGATGGAACTAAGCTTTGCTACATCTCATTCTTAGATATATGGTCGGCGACATAGCAAACAAACTGAAACTTGTATAGCAATCACGTGACCACCAAGTACATTCTGGTTAAGACTATTATAATATTTAATAAAAGCAACAGTTACTTTGAACACGATTACAATTATTATTACAGACAAGATTAACTGGATCAAACGCATGGTGTGCGAGATCTAGCACTTCAAACGTTCTTGTCAATCGAGGTATCAGAGCAAAGGCATCACTGTAATAGGTAGTAATATTTATAATAACAGACAGTCGTCACAAAAAGACAAACGAAACCATACCACGAAGTTTTAAGCTTGTATTTACTATCAATTTAACTGCAGGGTAAGCGCAAAGACATCGGACGAATGTCCAGATTCATCATTAACGTTATTGGATCTGTTTGCAACAGTCTAATCAAGTCCAAACCATTTGAGCTTTTAACAGAATTGTTCGCATTTAACTGGCGGTAGATGTAGGTGGAGAATACTATACCTAGCATCTAACAGGGGAAAGGTAGTACAAGGACCTTTTTCTGTTTAGTCTGAACTAGTTATCTATGGCCCACGATATCGAGATAGAGCTTTTATTACCATTTTTAATTTTGGTATGTATTTCAGCATGAATTTGCATGGCAATTTTTAGAATTGTGTTTACTTTAATCATTTACTGATAAATGTGTTATACACCTATAACTTTTTTCAACGTTATTATGAATTTAAGCAAAATAGCTTTCACGTATGGAATATTTTCACTTCAAATACACTTAAATTATTTATTTGATGCCTTTCTTTTCACATATTTTTTCAACTTGTAGAAAGAAAGTCACATTCAAGCAATATTTTCAAACAAATAGTTAATAAAAATACGCGTTCTTTGAAAATACAGAAATTTAGAAGCAAATAAGCATGAATTATCTACTACTTTTTGAATGAAAGAGCGGACGATGTATTTGAGGACAGCCTACAGGAACGATCAAAATATATCCGAATAATCATAATATATTCGAACGATCAAAATATATTCGGAAGACTTTAAATTCAGAAATGGAATTTGAAAACGTAAGTCTCTAAGCGACTGTAAGCTAGGGAGATATCTTTTTCTGTTGTGTATACATACAAAAATCTCCTTTTATTTTCTTTCGAAAAATCTTTTCCTGCTTTCTTTGTTTGTTTATTTTCCCGATGTGATACAAATGTCGACTTCCTGTCATCTCCTAAGTATATTAAAGTGACTCAGCTTAGGCAAAGAAAGAAAATAAAGAAGCTAAAATAGGCTGTAGAGAAACTGGAAATTTTTCCGTCAGTACTTCAGAAATAAAAAGAAAATGTACGATTCTTTCTAAAAGAATGCATGGAATGCAATGATTTTTCAATTCGGTACTTTAAAAAATTCTAAAAAAATATATATACTAGTAAATAAAATACCGCTGTTGTAATATTATCCTTATTTAAATAGATAATTCTGCGATTAAAGACTAATTTATGATAATGGTGGAACCTAAAATTAAGTCTACGCATTTAAACATATGAAGCGATCAAATATTTTCTGCATGAATTACAAGGAAAGTTTTTTTTTTTTAATTACAAAATAGATAACTGATTTTTTAGGTGAGTTCTTAATTATATAAATACGTAGCACCTATAGTCGTTGTCTGAATCGTCCGTGTATGTGTTCATCTTTCTGCATATAATAGAGCAAAGATTACCAAACCAAATGGTTCGAAATTTAATACATACATTCGTACCAGAATTTTATTGAGACATTTCAAATTTTATTAAAAACGAATCAAAATTTAAAAATATATTAATAAAAATTTTCATACTATTAAATCCAATCATACATAATTATTTCAATGATATCCCATGATAGGTAATGATTCTAAGTTTCCATAGTGATTATGTCCTATTTGAAATGGAATCCTATTATTTCCGTATCACTGAATTTAATATATATAATCGCAGTAAATTTTGAATTCATGTAAAATTGCATAAGAGTGCAACAGCTATTGCACCAAGGTCTGAATTAAAAGGTCTGAATAAAGCTATTTATAGTAGGAACGGCACTGCTTTTGCCACATTTGATATATAATTTCAGCTCCCCCCTTTTTTTTTTTTTTTTTGCAATCTTACAATGTAATTAAATGAAGTTTTAAATTTCCACTTTCTTTACCATAAGACCGTTTTTCTCATTATATTTATCTCCGTTACTTTTGAATTCAGATATTTGTATGGCGTCGAAATTTTGGCCCCTCTGTTACCATTATATAAACAAAGAATTTTTGCTTTATTGACTGAAGAAAATTACATTCTATTTTATATTCAGTACATACATACAATTTATTGACGGGTTTTATATAAAAGGAAAGTAACTGCAATAATTATGTTGTTAATGATAAATCTTCCTTAATGTTGATTCTATTAAATTCTAATAAAAATGATATTAGATTTTGAAATCTTCCATATTCAAAATACAATGTTTTTTTTTTGTTTTTTTTTTTTTACCGTAGGTGTTAGCTACTCTATTACAAAAAAGTTTTTTCTTTATTACTTTTCTACTTTATATTAAGAAATAGATTGTTAAAAGAATATTTTTGAAATTTTTGACAATTTTTTTGGAGCTGTCTGACAGTATATCTAGTAATGTATTTAGCAACGAAACTAGATACACTAGAGGTCTGCACGGGCCCGGGCTTGGCCCGAGGCCCGTACCCGGCCCGGCCCGCGGGCCGGGCCGGCGGAATGAAGGCGAATTTTCAAACGGGCCGGGCCGGCAGAATTAGGACAACTTTTTCAACGGGCCGGGCCGGGCCGACAGACAAAATAAACGGGCCGGCAAAACAATTAATAAAATACCAGCCATTTTCAATGAATATGATTTTCTCGAGAAGTATAAATGTGCGTCATGTGCGTGCGAGTTTAACAACATCAATACTGAAATGTAACGTGTCCATCGTAGAGATCGGCATCGTACAGTTACAAGATGTCTGATTCCGAGTTTAATTTTTTTTCAGCAGACTCGTGCCGGGAAGGAAGTGATCTTAATCGATCTCAGGATGTGTAGAACAGTCATTTTGTTTTGTAATATTAATAGTGATAATGCACTTCTCTTAACAGTATCTTTGGAAATATACCTTAAGGTGGTTCTCATATTCACTGCTCAACAATGCAAAGCTTTCAGACACATGTTTCTGACAAAAACTTTAACTATAAAGGCATAAAATTGACAGGCCTGCCTATTGAAGGCATTTGGAAACGAATAGCTTTTTCCATATTTAATAAATTACTTACAGAGATAACAGCGATTCCTGTCACTTGACTGTACGTTTTTCTCCTTTCCTGTGCTATCGCTTCCGGAAATTCGATTCAAAACGCTAACTTTGACAGTATTTTCAGAAAGATATATTGCTTTTATCTATGAAAAAAAAAACGACATTTACATAGCTTTTGAATAAGAATACCTGCCAATCTTACACGTTTCCGAAAAGAAAAGACTTCATAAATGTGTCGAAATGTAGCTCCTTTGGATTTGAGAAAAGTCTTAATAAGAAAAATATTTTCACAAATCTACTTCTTATTATACAGCTTCAAATGTTATCTTGTTTTTAATCCTTTATTCTGAACTACATTAATCTTTTAATGAATCCTTATTTCCATTTTGAAATGTCTGTAGACACGATGACTGTAAGTAATCGTTAATGTTTACTATTGTGCGTTTTCTGCTTTGCGAACATCATAGTAATGTAAAATATACTGTAAAATGTTCCCATAAATATGTATGTAGTATTCATTAAAAGAATCTTAATTGTATGTTGAGAAAAAACGGATTTTTTTTTTTTGCAGAAATTGTATCGGGCCGGGCCCGTTTTCACTGATTTTTGTACGGGCCGGGCCGGGCCGGGCCAAGATAGCTTTCGTACGGGCCGGGCCCGGGTCTGGAAATTCCGGCCCGTGCAGACCTCTAAGATACACTAATTCAAAAAAATTCTTACGTTATCCTCAAGACTTTTGCACATTCATGTCACGCAATAATATCGAATCAAGTTTTGTCCCCATTTTTTGTCACACTGAAAAAAAAAAAAAAATACTGCCAGTTTTCCGTTAAAAATATGGAAATAGTCAGTAAAACGGTATTTTACGGATTTTATTCCGAGCTGGGTTGGAAATTATTCCGGTACGATAAGGGAACAATTTTTCCGATTCCTACCGGAAAACAGGCACTATTTTTTTTACAATGTAATTTGTATGGAGAGAAAGACTTAAGGAACTATTTTTCATACTGTTTTATACACATGTATCAGAATTATTTCACGATGGTGTTCGTAAAGGTGACTGCGAACATCATGTGAACATCTGTGAACATCAAGCTGGAAGTGATACAGATACACATAAAATTCGTGATGTGCATGTCATGCCGGCAAAAGCCGTAGCGAATACCTCATAGCTTAAATAAATAAATAAATAAATATCATTTCGTATCAGTGACATTCCTATTCCCATTTAAATTTTTTATGTTGTACATACATAAATAATATAATTATAATATAATAATATAACAAAGTCCTGAAATAAATAAAATATGTTTTTCTTAAACTGGATTTTATGAATAGAGTCTGTATATTAAAAACTAAACGTCGATTCTGCAATGGAAAACTAGAGTATTATTTCACATCATTTTAATTTTAATGTAAGGATTTCAGAACATAACAGATGCATTAAATTTAGTTTTTGTGACCATAATTAGTATGTAGCGATAATTTAGCATTAAAAATCTCTTTGCACAAATGTATAATAATATGTCCTAAATTTACTTCAGATAAAGGCTGATAGATTAGATAAGGCTTTATTTTTGACTAGAAATTTTATTTAATACAATGTAACTTATTTCTTACTGGTACTCATTTGACTATATATATATATATATATATATATATATATATATATATATAATATTCTTACAAGCGCACTAGCGCACTTATCAGCCTTAACTAACGGCTTATTTGCTGGAAATCGCCGTAATATATTTTCGTATATTAAGGTTTTTTTTTTTTTTTTTTTCTTACCGTGCATAATTAAGATGTGTATATAGGATATGGTGGAATTTTATTTCACAACATTTCCCAAACAGATAAATAAAAACAGTTTTTTATTAATATAAATATATTGTTTTATGAGTTTTAAGCTTAGTTTTCAAGTAAATTATTAGTTTTGTTTAAAGGAGAACGGAAAACATACTTTAATTTATTTGAAATATTTCCTTTTTCAAATCATACCTTCATATTTATCTCATTTTATTTTTTCGTGGTAAATATTTTAAACATAATATAAATAATAATTGGAATGTTTCTATTTAATCTACTCTAAAATACCTAGCAATACCGTAATTTAAGTTTGCATATAAAGTTTTCGGGAACCGTCAGTTATTAATTTCCAAGACACATACAGACAAGCCCTACTTGAAGAAGGTAACAAAATAGATAAATTGAGAAGCCTAACTTAAATGTTTTATATTATCTGCTTTATAATACTAAATGTAAATCAGGAGCATTTAATACACCCGAATAAAAATTTTGTTTATGAAATAAAACTTTTCAACATGTTATTATTTCACTTTGCGTAGCTTTTTGCTTATCAAATCTTTTAGCAGAAAATACAGTGCCACTTAGATACTTGTTGTTGGTGAAACAATGGAACAATGTATAAAATCTGGAATACAGCCATATCAATGCTTTCCAAATTTGAAGTCATCATTTAGGTCAACTGGAGAAATAAAATACAGATATAATTAATATGAAATATGAAATTATTATTTTAATGATGGTGTAAAACAAATACATCTGTGCGTCTATCAAAACACATCCATGAAATTTTTTATCTTTTACAATAGCCTTCTATATTGTTGACGTCTTTTTTTTTTTTTAATCAGATAAATAAATTAATCTTTTGTTTTTTTTTAAGTTTTTGTATACATTTACTTCATGTTGTTACAACTGGATATCTTTCATCATTTGTCATTGTAATTAAAAAAGAGACAGTAGTAGCATCAGAAGAAAATACTGACATTCCTTTTATGTATTTTAATATGTAGAAATTATAATGTTGAATTTATATTCCGTCTGATTTCAATAAAAGGAATTGTTTAATCTTTCTTCAAATTTATTAAGTAACGTTTAAATTTTTAATTTTATATATAATTCTTACTATCGTTTAAATGTAAAAGTTAAATAGGGGGATTAGGAATAATTATGTATATTCACCATATTTCAATTTTAGACCTGTACGATATGTAGAGTAGATAAAATTAAAGTCGAACGGCGACTATAAGTTCAGCTGTAATGAATGGGAAAAATCCAAAAAGTACCATTTTATTTCTCCTATTTATATTCGTATGTTATTTTTTCTTTCTTTTCATCATACGGTGTCTTCTACATATTAAACAATATCTAATTTTTAAATGTTCAATAGAAATATTGTAATTTTATTGCAAATAAATTATCTATGCCAATAAATAACAAATAGAAATTGACATTAATTATGAATAATAATTTAGTGAGTTATAAAATTTTGAAAAGAGAGCCAATCAAGGGTTAACCCTTTAAGCGGCTGGCAAAATTTTTCATTTATGTTTAATTATTCTTAAAATAATAGCTATGAAAAGGATTTGTATGGGGATTTGTTTATGATTACATTACATATTTATTTATCTTATAAACTGAAAAAAAAAAAAACATTAATATCAATTTTGTACTATATCTGCTGTTGAATTCAAAGATTATCCGACGGAAAAACACGGTTAGGACTCTTAAAAGGAGAAAAAACACGATATTTAGGTATAACTGGAACAATAATTTATACACTTGATTATTTGTTTTGTTTCGCATAATACTGAACGCAGTTGCTTTTGGCTGGAATAGATATTAATTTATTATTTAACGCATTTATTTTAATTTGAAAGTTTTAATTCTAAACTATTTAAGGGGTCTCAGGACTCTTAAAATTAGAAAAAAAAAGAAAAAAAAAGACCTTTTTTAACATTTAATATCTTAAAATGTATTTGGTTTTAAGACACAATTTTAATTGCGATGAAAGATATAAGTATGTTCTTTCATTTCAAATATTTAAAAAATTGCAAGATGCAGAATTAGCATTTTCAGGGGCTCCAAACTGTCAGACATTTGACGAGCAGAAAATCGGCATAACAGATTACGCCCAGTGTTACAAAATAAATTTTTCAACTAGAATCAAAATTGTGGTGCCTACTTAGTCTTCAGATTATAATAATTACACTGAACCTAAATAAATTTCTATTTATAGCATATTTATATTTTTATTACCAAGTTGTATTTAGCTAATGCAAAATTTAGAAAATTTCAACAATATAATCACCTAAAAAAAATATTTTTTTTTTTTTAATGAAAAGGAAATTTTAGGTTCAGTTTATGCAGACTAACATGAAACAAATGTTTTGGAAATTTCTGAAACAAATATTCTGAAATTTTTGAGATGTCGTGTGCGTTATTCTCAAAAACGTCATTTAGAGAAAAATGACTTTAAAGTTTCGGAAACGCTGCTCCAGCTATTGAGCGGGTATAATTCTGAAAGCCATAACTTATGTTCTAATGGGAATTTTAAGGAAACAATCATATCAAAATGTTCATAAAAAATAGGAGTTTACGGTCTAAAAGAATTAAAATTTAAAAAATTTCAAAGGTTTAACAGTCTTGAGACCCCTTAATCCCTGGTCCCAAATATGTAAGATTTCTCATAAATAGCTAGCTCTCAGGGTTTGGAGACTTTGACAGTATTCCAATGTTTGAACGTAAATATTTAAATAACTAAAGCAAAATGCATACAATTACAGTAAATTTTAATACCAAAGTCTCAATGATACATACAAACTGTCCAAAACAGCAATACAAGCAGTTTGTTATGTCATTAATAGTTCACTTAAAATAAGAAAATACGTTAATGAAATGATAGAATAATCTTAAATAAGCACAATTCAATCAAATATAGTATTTCGCAACAATTTAACATTCTATTCACAAGAGAAATCCTATTGTGGAAACGTAAATAAAATTACATGCTTTATTATTATTATTATTATTTATACTGGCGATATTCAAAATTGTTTAAAATCTATACTAATAAAAGAACAAATCGCTCTGTCTGTCTGTCTGTGTGTGTGTGCAGTGATCGCTAGCAAAATCTACGGCACGTACGAGGCTCAAATTTTTTGTGAAGATAGTCCAAGGCCTTCCGCAATGTACCTGAGCTTCAGAATTTTTAAATTCTTATAATTACTTGAGTTATTGAATAACAACTGTAACTCACTCTCATTAAAAAACTATCTCGGTCTTTGGGAGACAGGAAAATCTGTGATGCATGCACTGAAGGCTTATATACGCATCGGTCGAAAATGAAGTACGAAAATAATATTTCGGGGGTATTTTTTCCTTATTAATTAACTAACATCGTCCAAACCGCTTAATAAAGTTAAAAACGGAAGACACGTTCTGAAAGAACGTATTCTTATGTCTCAAATGCCGCAATCAATTAAAAAATATATCGCAATTAATCCCTTGAAAAATGATTTAAAATGGTCGTTTTCCGAGAAACGCTTTTCTACCTTATTGCAACACCTCTCACAGTAAATATTGTTAAATTTAAAGCAATTTAATTATTAAAATAATAGAAAAAAACAACAACACATAAATGAATATAATTATAAAAAATTACTATATTTTATAAATCTCATTGTTCAACGTATTTAATTAAAATATTTTTTTTTCTTTTTTTTACATTTTTAAGGGTTTTTAATTATTCTTAATTTTAAATCAAATTAATTATTTTAGAAAAAAAATACAAATAAATGAATTGAATAATAGTAATAATAAAACTACATTTTACATTGTCCAATCGATTTAATAAAAACATTTTTGGTATTTCTTTTTTTTTTTTTTTGCAATTTTTAAGTGGTTTTTTTAAACTACACCAACAAAAACATTTCTCTCACTTATAAAAACCCTCGCTAGATGATGCCAAAAAACTGTTTACAGATATTAAATGATACAAACTCGGCCGTAAAAAGGGTCTGTCCATTCCGGTAATAATTCCAATATAGTTCCCCCACATGAAGTAAGTTACAGTAAAACCTGCTTAGACGGAAACGAAACTGCCAGTGATAAATTACGTTTTATGCGGGCTCTTTAAATTGAACAAAGTATAATTGCATTTTTTTTTGGGGGGGGGGGGGGCTGAAGCCTGTTTCTTTCTTTCTTTTCTTTTCTTTTTTTTTAGTTTATTGCACGATTCCGTTATAAACAGGGTTTACTCTATTAGAAAATAAACTTGCCGGATAGTTTCTTTTTTAAAAATCTATTGTAGTATTTGTTTGCAATTTTATTATTTCTTTTTCAGTATTAGAGTTTATGAAGCATCTGTAATAACTTTTTTATCTAAAGATATTAAATATAAATTTAAATATTGAAAAAATAATTAAATTTTAATTGAATTCATTAATATATTTTGAATAAAAGAGTTTAAAGTGTGAAACAAACAAAAATTCAAAACCTTAACCTGTGACATTACTCAAGTTTCCAACTTAACAAGAGTCGTGCTCTGGTAACATGCCCCCTTTCTACCCCATCTCTGCACCGACTTGCAAAATTTACAAAATATACAAATTTCAGGTTTATTTAAGAATATTATTACGGGCCCTTGCAAAGACTGTTGGGACAGTTAGTATTTAATAAAGAAAAGTGGAGATTGTTTTCTTTATTTTATTCGCAAGAAAATTTCGGGATTTTTTAAAAATTGAGTTCTATTTATGAATGCAAAATGTATAAACCGTATATTATGAAAAAATATTAATCTAAATTAATACTTTATTAAATAAAAGTAATACACATGAAAGCAGTATGTATATATGTGTACGTAATGTATACAATTAAATATAAGAATTTTTAAATTTTTAAGATACAGTATACGCAATTAAAAAAATGAAAAATGTTAAAATAAATGGTTTAAAAAAATATGATAATTAAACTTTGATTGCGGGCTTGGAGCATATGCCTCCTATCGAGTCTATGGCTCTATTTTTATCAACCCTACCAATTTCTTTTAATATAATCACTATCATACAGTTTGATAGTTTCAAAAAAAGACTAACGAAGAGTTGCGATGAATGTGTATATATTGTATTATTTTACCTACAGGTCTCAAGACGACAAGTAACTAAAAATAAAATTCCATAAAAAGCTTTTTTATTGAACTTTTTAATGAATACAAATATTGAAAATTAAAAGGACACTAAATCTAAAGACCCTTTTTATATTTCTTTTTAACTTTTCTAGTGCTTATAATGAACTATCGTACACTAGCCGCCCTTGGCGACCAGTTTGGTCTCCCTTAAAATTTATGTTTGGGAAAGCATGCTAAGCATTGTGTCATGTTACTTTTATTCATAATTTAATTTACTTGGACTCCCTTAAATATAATTAATATAATCCCTTAAGCTAATATTAGTTTTTGCTGCATTAAAATGTATCAATTTGTTGATTTTCTGTAAGCAAATGAACTCTATTGATTTACAATCGAAGTTCATGGGAATTTGGCGAATTATTAGCGATATCGCCAAGTTGGCGTCACCTTTGGCGGCTAATTTTGGCGATGTATAATCTTTGCGCCGAATTTGTCGATATATTGCCATGGTGGCGTCAAACGTGGCGGCATTTGGTGATAGAAAAGAGTCTCCCTGCGGTAACCCGCCCCTCCCTTATAGTTATGGATATGAATTTAATGCTGTTCAGTAATCAATGAGGTGCGTTTCATTCGGGCGCTGCCGTTAACCCCTTGGGGACGAGCAACACGTATACGTGCCGCGTGAAGCGCTCAGAATCCTTGTTTTGCCTCACCAGTAAAATTTTACTGTAAAATTTGCCTTATTGAATCAGCGCATTTTCTCGATGCAAGAAGACACAAATTCCTGTTTTTAAAAAACGGTGACAAAAGATTAAAAATTTCGTACAAGGCTCCCGTCCCGAAGGGGTTAAACAATTAAAAAATAATCGCGATTTCTGCGCCACGTACGATAGTGAAGTATATATATAGATTATCATGTAGACACTCCTTTTATAATCGTAACTATATCCGTACATACATTTAATGTTTGCATAACACGAATGCACTCCATCCCATATATATTCAGCATATTTGAAATTCTTACTTAAAATCCCTGTCAGGGTTCGTACGCTCCAAGGACTTTCAAGCACATTTTACCAGAAATTGTGCAAAGTAATATTTGCCTTATTTAATGGAAATAAGTTCTATCATTAGATACAATAACCAGTACATTACGAAATGCCTGCGGTACTAAACACCTAAAACCCTTGAGTCATTTGATGCGTACGAACCCTGCCTATACTACATAAAAAAAAAAAAGAAAAGGAGTGGTGATGAAACATCTGTATCCAATATTTCAGTTAAAAGATTATTAGAATCTAACTGCAGGTTTGATATCCATAAAATTCTTGATTATAGCAAAACTTTAAAAAAGTGGTTTATCATCCTTCTCTGTCGCGTTTTCTTATGAATTTTGTTATTAACGTTTAGAAAAAAAAATTAGCAACAGAATAATTGTGCGTTTATTTTAATGCTACTCGTAATAATTATTAAGCGAAATTTATGAGTGCTATGTAAAGAGTACCTTTAACACCATTAACTCAATTTTTATGACTAAATTTTCTTCTATTAGTCGAGTAAATTTCTTGTAAATCAGAATGAAAACTACATTAAAAATTTTTTGCATCATATAATACTCAGTATACCAGCAAAATCAAATAAAATATCGATGCAAAAGATATATACTGAAAATTTTATCATAAATGAATCGTTATTTAGTTATAAATGGTTCTGCGAATCTAAGAATACAATTCCATAAAAATTATTTTATATAAAAATTTCTTTTTTATGTTTTTTTTAATTAACCAAATATTAGTTCTACAGAAAATTAATGATAGAGATTCTCTAAATATTTATCTTAAGTTTTCTGGGTACTGAAATGAATTCACATCTGATATCATAAAGCATTACTATAAACAAGTAAAATTAACCTTTAACTGATGTTACCGGTCTCTCAGACCGCGGATATTTTTCAATTTTTATAGTTTAACTTGCAGTTTTTAGTTTAACTACAAACACTACCGAAATTTTGTTCTGTTTGGAACTTTAGTACCATCACCAGGGTCTTTTGAATAGGTGAATTTTAATTATAACAGTCCTGAGCAAAAAGTGCAAAAACACCATCCTATGAGTTAATCGTGCCTTTTATTCATCTTTCGTTGCAGCGGTCTCACAGACCGCTTCACACTAGTTATGTGACAATTTCTGTGACATCAGTTAAAGGTCAAATCTAAAAAATCAAAAAACACGACTGCGTAAATAGCGAACTAATTAATTATTTCTCATGAATGTGAAACTGTTTTTTATATTAGTTAACTATTTTTTATTTATTTGTATTGATGACTTTTAAGTTGTGTTTAATTGTTAGTTCCTGTCTTTAAAACACTGTTTTGATGAGGCCTATAGATGTCTATGAAGGTTAAAGTTTTAGTAAAGCTAGAGATCTTACCTACACAACTTCCAGGTTGTGTAATATTTAAACAGAGCTTCTGACTGTAAAATAGTCAATGAAACATCGCCTTCATTTTGAAAGACCTATCCAAATTTTATGCCACTCAATAGGGTGCGTAATTTTTTTTTTTTTTTTTTTTTTTTTTTTGTCTCTACCGCCATTCGATAGATACCCCATTCATTAAAATCAATCCAGCCGCTGGGACGTTTCGAGGGTACAAAAAAATCCACTTGCCCAGATACGCATGAAACACATAACTTCTTTGGAGTTGGGTAAAAAATTATAGAAACCCCCCCCCCCCCCAAAAAAAAAAAAAAAAAAAAAAAAAAAAAAAAAAAAAAAAAAAAAACGCGCACTATCTTATTAAACAGTTATGAGAATTTGACTTCGTTTTTTTAATCGTATAAAAATATTATTTTAAGAAAATATTATACAACGTTTAGGGACACGTGTGGGACAGCTTTTCTAAATATTGCTGCTTTATAATTCAAATTACAAAATACAAACAATTATAAATTCTATTATATCCCCAAATTGAAACAACTGTGTTAATATGAAAACCTAGAATTTTTTTGTTATTATTCATGTATAGCTTATATTTTAACAACTTATAAGTTGATAGATATCGGCATATATGTAAGTATCACGCATAGGATATTTTGTTTGTTTGTTTGTGTTTCAAGGAATAGCCCAGAAAACGGAAAGATTACTTAACTGTGGGGTTTAAAATGTGGACATTTTTAAATCTGTAGAAAACGGGCAAAATACTTTGGTCTAGGGTGAAAAATGTGGATATTTTAAAATCTATTACTAGAAAACAGGAATTCTGCTTTTTCAGAATTTAGTGTCGCCCCTCGATGAAAAATAATATATGTATATATAAATAGTGCATAAAATATTTCAATTTAAGACTTAAACCACACACTATTATTGTATGTAAAATGACGGCATTCGCATCCGCTTAAGAATTCTACATTTGCGATCCACTCTTAAACATCTACAGTAAAGCATGCACAGGATGTCACTATCGGAAAATAATACACAAATTCAGCAAAAAGATGCTGTCGTTAAAGAAACTCGACAAAAAAAACGGCTATCTAATGATTCATAGGCCTTCATTTGTTTGTAAATATAGTTTATAACAGCTCCATGTTTTAACAGAAATTATTCGTTTAATATTTTTTCAAAGTAGCACGTATTTTATTACATTTTCTTTCGGTTGTTATGAGAAAATGGCAACAAAAAGATATAGCTGCTATTTTTCGCGTTTTCCAATTATTTTTCATTACTTTCTACAGAAATGGAGTACTTGAGTTGCCAAAATTAAACTAATGATGCTAAAAACTTCAAAAAAATTAATATTTCAAAAATAAATGGAGATAAAGTTTTCAAACAAATTGCAGTTAAAAGTACTTTTTTTTTGCAATACGACGGTATAAAAATTGAAAATATGCGATGATTAGAAATTTTAAAAATTGCTATAGAGCATTTAATCGTACAACGAAACATCTGCTTTGTTTATAGCTGGCTTCTGTAAAGTTATTTTTTGGAGACACAAAATAAGCTGGGAGAAAGAAATAGCATACCGTACCGGGGGCTAAAATGATCATTCAATATCACGTGTGTGACTGCTTTTCTACATATCACTGCTGCTTTAAGAATGCTATTGTATCCTCAAAATAACTCAACTATGCTAATATAAAAATACAAGTTATTTTTAATGTATAGTTTACATAACAACTTATAAATTAATAGATATAAGTATTAATGTAAGTGTCACGTGCAAGATACTTTGTCCGTTTTTCATAGAATGGGCTGACTTTTATTATAAGAATGAATAATGAATGATGAATAATATAGAAGCCAATGCTGATTTTTATTATAATCTATTAAAAATAACAAAAAGAAATATCAATCTAATTATTAGTTATAAAACCTAATATGCCTTATATACAATGTAGAAAAAATTTGTTAAACAAGTCAAATATCAGAGGAGCCTTATTTTATTTTATTTTTTTTTATTCAAACACTATCCATGATATTAAAGTGCTAAATATATACATTAAAGCAATACTCATAATTTTACAGTAATTGAATAACACTTTTCAGAGAAATTAAAAAAAAAGGATAAATTTCCTTATGAATTTCAAAACCGAATTCCATAAAAACTCCTTTTTGTATCCATTTATAATGGATAAAAACATTAAATCTGCGAGAAAACTAAAACTGGAGACTCTTTAAATATTTATTTTAAACCTTTCCAGATACTGAAATAGATTCACTTATAATATCACAAAGCATTACTATAAAAAATTGTAAGGAAAAATCTTTGCACTCTATTTCTCATTAAACGGTTATTAGAATACGACTACAGCTTTTAAATCATATAAAAATCTTGATTTATAGCAAAACATTAAAAAAGTTTAGCACCCTTTCCTTTCATGTTTTTTACTTCGCTTTTGTAGCTGGCGTAATATGCAACGCGAAATCTTTTATAAATATTCAGTCAAGCGTATCTTCTATTCAGTAAGTTAGGGAGAAATAAAAAGTGCGGTATGTTCCAGTATTCGATGCCCCTTCCTCCTCCACCCCCATTCAATGACTTTCCTCAGCGACTTTTGTTGGCTCCCTTTTGCTTTGACGCTATTATTTTTTTTCTACGTTGTTCCATAGATCCCTCATCCGTAATTCATCCTCTATAATGCGTCGTATATCTTAGACAGGGGTCTTTTTTTCCCCTTAGAAATCATTCAAGTGATTAGACTTGCGTTAATTCATCCGTTTAAAAATTTAAAATAGCAAGAGTATTATTTTTGGTTATAAAAATTCAGATGAGTATTTTTACTGATTTAGAGATTATTTTTTTAGAGTTAATTCCAGTTATAAGGAAGATTTGTGATTTTGAAAGCATATTTTGAGTACTGGTATTTGGTTGTTGCTAAAAATTGCGGTTTCGAATTTATATCATTGTGATTAATGATAGTATCAAATATATATCAATAAAATAGTTATAAAAATTGCTTTTTTTTAATAATTTAAATATGAACAGGATTTGAACACAATACTGTTGAAACCGTTTATAACGATGTTACAGGAAGACTAAAAGTTATTAATTATATGTGGAATTCGTTATAACCAGTTTCTTAATTTCAAACTGAAATTTGCAAGGAGTTGTAAAAAATTAAATTTTTTTGTCATTTTTTACTTCGCCAGTTTTAAATATCTTTTACGTTGTTACAGGTCCCTTTTTCGTAATTTAATCATAAATATGTCACATATCTTAAACAGACGGGTTTTTTTTTTTCCTCTCAAGAAAATTTCCAAGAAATCCAATTATCCATTTATCCATTAAATAATTTTTAATGGCAAGGGCATATTTTTTATTTTAAAAATCCTAGGTGAATTTTTACTGGTTTTGAGATTAAATTTTTTCTGGCAAATTAAATTTTAGCTAAAATGAAGATTTGTATTGCTGAAGAATATTTTCAAATCTTATAATTTTGTTTTCATACTTCATATGCTGTGGCGAAACTCTTTTTGTTACTTACTTGATTCCTCACCAATATTGCATGTTTTTAATTCATCGTGCATCATTGATTTGAGTATTTTTTTTTTCTTTTTCCCAAGAAGTGGTTCTAGTTTCTAAACTACAATTAATTTATTCATTAATAACACTTTGAAATTGCAAGTTCATTTATATATATATATATATATATATATATATATATATATATATATATAAATGATCAGACTTTACTCCTTTTGAGATTTTTTTTTCACTCATGTTTTATATTTTTGAAAGACTGATTTCAATTATAATAAGTATTTGCTTATACATGGTTTGACTAAAACTGACGATAAGTTATGCCAATTTTCTTATAATTAATCAAGATAAGAATTATAAAGAACCAAGTAAAAAACAGCCTTAAAAATGCCTTTTTTGTGACTATCTCTGATTTGATACCATGAAGAATTTATTATTAAATCGAGACAGGGTTTTTAATACATGTGATTACATACATAGAAATAATCAAAACAACTTTTAAATGTAGTATTTATTTTGCAGAGGTTCCATACATATTAAAATTTCGAAATTTGTTTTTTAAATATTCTGTAGGTCTTATAAGCTATGTTTAGAAGTATTTTCTGGAAGCTCTGTAAAACAGTAAATATATTATTTTTCTTAGAGTAAAACTCAAATGGGTTATGACACTTTGCATTTAAAAAAAATCGGAGGTTTCTGACACCAAGAAAATTTTCTGTCTGTTTTTAGAGTTGCTAAGTTCTAAAATTTCATAAAATTCCGAGTATATATACACTGACGGAAAAAAAATCCCAACACCAAGAAAGACTTGTGTTAGATAAACAAAATTTGGTAGGCATGTTTATACATTTAAAGGTGACATCGATTAAAATTTCGCACTTCGCGCATAAGTGTGACGCGACTAGCGCCACTCAGAACTTGCAGATCAGGTTTACTTTAGATGCGTGCTGTAAAGTTCGTGGGCATTATTTAGCTTCGAAATGTGACGTTAGCCAAGAATGCCTTTAACAAGACGAAGAAGCCAATGTCAACAGCTCACCGAGTTGGAACGAGGTCGCATATTCGGGCTACGAGAAGGTGGATTTTCTTTTCGCGATATTGCAGAAAGACATGGCTGGAATGTATCCACTGTGCATGATTGTTGGAAGCAGTGGTCAAGGGATGGTACTGCCTCAAGAAGACCGGATTCCAGGCGGCCACGTGGCACTCCTGAGAGGGAAGATCGACGTATTCGGCGTACGACTGTTGCGCATCGTACTGCGTCTGCGGCAGAAATTCGAGATGCAGTTGGTACCACAGTGACACAACGAACTGTTAGAAATCGGTTACTTCAAGGACAGCTCCAAGCCAGGCGCCCTGTAGCGCGCATTCTACTAACTCCAAGCAATTGCCATTTGCGACGCCATTGGTGTCAAGCCAGAGCTCATTGGAGGACAGAGACGACAGAGGCTTGACACGAATGGCGTCGCAAACGGCAATGGCTTGGAGTCAGTAGAATGCCCGCTACAGGGCGCCTGGCTCGGAGCTGTCCTTGAAGTAACCGATTTCTAATAGTTCGTTGTGACACTGTGGTACCAACTGCAGCTCGAATTTCTTCCGCAGACGCAGTACGATGCGCAACAGTCGTACGCCGAATACGGCGATCTTCCCTCTCAGGAGTGCCACGTGGCAGCCTGAAACCTGGTCTTCTTGCGGCAGTACCATCCCTTGACCACTGCTTCCAACAATCAGGCACAGTGGATAAATTCCAGCCAAGTCTTTCTGCAATATCGCGGAAAGAAAATCTATCTTCTCGTAACCCGAATATGCGACCTCGTTCCAACTAGGTGAGCTATTAACAGTGGCTTCTTCGTCTTGTTAAAGGCATTCTTGGCTAACATCAACTCAATACGTCACATTTCGAAGCTAAATAACGCCTACGAACTTTACAGCACGCATTTAAAGTAAACCTGATCTGCAAGTTCTAAGTGGCGCTACTAGCGCCACACTTATGCGCGAAGCGAGAAATTTCAATCGATGACATCTTTCAGATGTATAAACACGCCTACCAAATTTCGTTTATCTAACACAAGTCTTTCTTAGTGTTGGGATTTTTTTGTCCGTCAGTGTATATATATAAATATATATATATATATATGCGTGCGTGTCTGTGTGTCATTTGTCTTGGCAAGTTGTTGAATTCATTTGTATATTTGTGTATATTCTTTAAATGTTATTTTGTTAAATGATATCTTTTTTTATATCATTTTATTTTAATTTAATTCATTTCTCTTTTCATTTTGAACTCTTCAATTTATTAATTTGCCTGCCTCAAGACGATATGATTCTGGCAACAAATATGGACTACTTGATTTATGATATTTTTTGCAAACTTTTATATAATATAGTATATATACATAAAGTCAGAGATAGCGATTAATAATAATCAAGTTTTCAGTTTTTATATCATATTTTATTCATTCAAATAATATCATGCATTTCTAATGGCAATCAATAACGTTGACAATAGATCCTGATAGTTTTGTCTGCATTTCTTTGAGATCCAATAATATGAATACTAAGCAAATAAAATAATTTTAAAAATTTAATTACTTTTAAATTAAAATATTTATAAATTCCATTTAATATTTAAACTTATTTTTAAGATTACTTTTTAGATTTTTTTTTTGCAATCGAATTTTGCAATCGAATTTTTTATTATTATTATTCCTTCATAGTATATAATAAACATATTAAAAAATTAAAGCATGTTTTGAATGATAAAAGAATATATAAAATATTTATTACCGTATGAGACAACAAGTAAACTGCGATATTCTGTTTGTTAATTTATTTATTCTTATGCGATCAAAAAATAGGATTAATTAAGCAAACTTTATTATTCTGGTACTCGTATTTAAATTATAATAGCAAGCTTTGATTGTAAATACACTGGTTTCTTAAAGCAACTTCCAAACATCTAAAATCGCATTTAGTTCATTATCATTTTTTTTAATCCCTTACCAGTACCTTTATAATGTATTTGTATCGTATATATATATTTTTCTTTTCTGAAAAATGTTTCAAAAGTCAAAATTTATTTTAATTTATTCAATAATACCAGTTTAATATACCAAACGCGTTTTTTAGGGGCTTGTAAAATGTATAATATATATATATATGATCTATTTTAATAGCATTAAACTTTATCTTGACAGCAGAGATCAGTGAAAGTCTAAAAATAACGTGAAGTTGTGTGGAAGGCTTAGTGAAAAAGCAGGGAAATTCCAACAATTCTATTTATTAATGATGACAAAAGTGATGATATTTACAAGATGAAAACTTAACAAGCATGACTGTGCTTGAACTAAAACAAACTAAAAATAAACATTAAATAAAGGTTACTTAAATAGTGCTACTACGCCATAACAACAACAACAACAAAAAAAAATACAAGAGCTGCTCACAACACGCAGCTACGGCGAAAGGCAAATTCATCAAATCCGTCCGGTCATTTATACAAATACAAATACAGAATTTCTGCACACTAAGTGATGCCATTCCTAGAAACGAAATACTACAAAACATCGTAAAACGCCATTGAGTCAAATGCTTCTTACCTCATGCCCAGTGCCATGACGTCAAACGTACGAACGACAGCCGTGAACAGCGAATCACCGGTGATATTGCAATCACAGTTCCGGATCGCTACGATGTCACGTATTATGGAAAAACGGCATGCCGGTAGCGAGAAGCAATGGCGTTTTTCATGTATTTCGCCGTTGATTTGGAGAAGGTAAAAACGAAGTAAGTCATATTAACAAAGCTAAACTTATTCTAATAAAAACTAACATTTTAAGTTAGCATGACAACAATATATATATACATATATATATGCTTTTAAAAGGTGTAATAATAAAAACTTTCTACTATTTCATAATTTTATTTTCCATGACAACGCTTTTTTTATTCAAATACAGGTAATTTCTCAAGGAGCTGCTTCATCAAGTATGATATCTGATTTATACCTTTACTTTTATGAACGCAAATTTATTAAGAATAATATATTGCTATACACATACATAGATGATATAATTAATCTTTCTGTTAAAGATAATAATTCTACATTTCTTCCTGTAAAGTACCCTTCTAATCTAGAACTTAGTACTGCTTTTCCACATAATTCTAGTATCAATTTTATGGATGTTAAAATTAATATTCTCACTAATAACATCCTAACATCCAATATTTATGATAAACGCAATGAATTTTCATTTAATGTAATTAACTTTACGAACTTCAATTCCTGCTTACATATTTCAGTATATAGAAATATTCTTCTTAATCATTGTCTTCGTATAAAATGTATATATTTCTCCTAATTCTTACGGCCTAACATTTTTAAATTAAAGCAATTAGCATTGTCTTATAATTATCCCATCTCTTTTATATCTGCATGGCTCAAATCTTAATATTCATTTTTTTTCTATTTTTTTTTCTACTTTTTACCAGAATAGGCATATAATATGCATCTAAAAAAAACTAAAAAAATAGAAAACACTATTATGGAGCGTGAGATGTGGATTCATGAAAAAATAATAAAAACATACACAACAAAAAATTATATATATGTATATAGTATATATATATATATATATATATATATATATATATATATATATATATATATATATATATATATATATATAATATATGTATATGTAGATTTATATATAATTTTTAAAAAGTATGTGTGTGTGTACGTTTTCCCCATGCATTATACACTATTAAAAAAAAAAAAAAACATATAAAAATACCATTAAGGAGGGTTGAGGTCGGGAATGCTAAAAAAAGTTTAAAACCTTATAGGTTTATATATGTGTGAGCCTGTATATGTGTATGTATATATGCTTATATATTGTATGGATATATTAAAACAAATAAATAAAAAAACACGGGACATTGCATTTAACATCATAAATTTCTCAACAATTTTCACATATTGCTTCATAATACAAGAATACATTTCACTATCTCAATATTCCTCATTGTTTTTTAAATTTTCACATTTAGTTACATAATACAAGGCTATATTTTACTATTTCAAAATATTTCTCACTGTTTTTTAAATGTTATTTATTCTCATTTTTTGTATTATAATATTTTGTCTTTAAATTAGTTAATTTAATAAATTGCCCTTCTATTTATTTAGTTTTATATAGTTCTTTATTTTATTTTTTATTAATTTATTCCTATTCTTTATTTTATTTTTGTATTTACTTAGTAATTATCAAGTTGATTCCTATTCTTTCATTCTACTTTAACTAAATGTTAATCTAAGTCATTTCTTTATTTCTTCAATCAATTTCATTCATTTTTTTTTTTTGGGGGGGGGGGGAGTAAAGATGGCAGCACCAAACATTATTGTTAATACTCTAGTTCCAATTTATATTTTTCCTTTCTCACACCAGATAGCAGCAAAGTTATGGGTTTCAGTCAGATAATCAACTGTAGGCCCACATGTTAAAATAGCCCTAACTCTGTTTTACCATCCAGACATGCTGCAGTTATGCTTCCTAGTATGTAATTTAGGTATTTTGCTCTATTGATTTTTAATATCCTGTGTGAGGTGTATATTTTTTAGGTCTCTTGGATTTTTATTATCTATTTTCTGTTATTTTTGCGTTATAAGGAGCTAAATTTTAACATTTTAGGCTTAATGCCGACAAAATTGGATGAAATAACACATCTTCTATGAATGAACTCACAAGCTCCGCTGAAGATTCTGTGGGTTATTCATAGTTTCTTATTTTACATACTGGTCTCCTATGTTCATTTATAATTCATCTTCAGAACTTTACCAATTTATTCATATATTTATGATTTCAAATTTATTATATATATATATATATATATATATATATATTTACCACTTAGAGAATGAGACTTTTTTTAATTGTCAAGTTTTGAGATTTTGAAAACCTGTTTTGAATGATAATAATGTAATATTTGATTTCTACGTTCTGTAGATAGAAATCATGGTAAATCATGACGATGTTTTTTCATTTATTTTACCATGATCAATAAAGAAAAAAAAAATGAACATATTTGTAATTAGATATTATGAAGGATTTATTATTAAATCACGACGGAGTACGTTATATTTCTCCAAGAAGTCTATCACCGCCGAAATAATCCTATATATATATATATATATATATATATGATGTACTTCTCGATATCAACGCACACTAGGATCACGAACGCACGCCGTATCTTTGCCAACCATAAATTATTCCGTAGAATACCCATATTGCAGTCTTAAGTGGCGACAGTGGAAAACAGGACTTAAAAAACATTAGGAAGAATTTCCTATTCAATCATAAAAAAGTCCTTCCGGCCAGTGCCGGGAGGAAGAGGTAGCTTTCATATTCCTTATTTTAAAAAAGCCAACTTATATCATTCAAACACACGCAGCTCAATTTAGTGGAAACCGAATATAGGAGATTCAATACTAATTTTTATCAATATAATGAATGAGAATTTCGCTAAATTAGTCAGCTTTATCCAAGCTGCTTTTCTTTAAAGTAACTTATATTTGGCTGCCAGATTCGGCGATTTCTTAAAGTGCCTGCCATTTTAAGACAACATGGTGGATGAGGCTAACCAGTGAACTTGGTCGAGACCTTAGTAATTGCTGTGCACATTCTCACTCACATCGGAATCGGTTGATATATACGAGTGCTGTCGCATGTAAAAAATCAGATTTTTCAAAATGTCACCCACAATAGAAATTGAAACTGCTATATCTGAGCCATTTTTTAAGGTAAATACAAACAAAAAATGCTCCTGAATCCTTATATCAAGGTCGAATTCTTAATAAAGAAACCTTTTCAATTTCTAACTTTTTTTTTTTTGCACATCACTTTAAATATATATATATTTCTTAATTTAATGGCCGCCATTTTGAAACAAGATGGCTGATGAATCTGGCCAGCGAACTTGGTCGAGGTATTGATGTATACTATCCACATGCCTTCTTACATCGAAATAGGTGAATACGTGTGTTATCGCGTGACATACACAAGATCGTTTCAAAATGTTAGCCATGCTAGAAATTCAAAGTGCTATAATTCAACCATTTTTTAAGATATAAACAAAAGAACAAATTTTCAGAAACAAAAACTGCTCCGGAATCTCTGTATCAAGGCCAAACACATGAAAAAAATCTTTTTCATTTTCCAATTTTTTAATACCTCATTTTAAATTTTAAATTTATTTTTTTTTTAAAATGGCAACCCTTTCGAAACAAGATGGCGAATGAAGCTGGCCAACGAACTCGGTCGAGACATTGGTATGTACTATGTACAGACCAATTTACATCCAAATCGGTTCATAAATACGCCTGTTATCGCGTAACAAAAATCAGGTCGTTTTAAAATGACAGCCACAATAGCAATTCAAAATGCTATTACTCAGCCATTTTTTTTAGATATAGACGAAATAAAAACTGTTCCGGAATCTTTGTATTAAGGTCAAACACATACAAAAGAAATCTTTTTCATTTTCCATTTTTTTGGTATCTCATTTTAATTTTTTAATTTTTTTTAAATGGCCGCCATTTTGAAACAAGATGACATTTCTTAAGATATAGACGAAACAAAAACTGCTCCCGAATCTTTTTATCAAGGTCAAACACATAAGAAGAAAATATTTTTTCAATTTTCAAGTTTTTGGTACCACATTTCAAATTTAAATTTTTCTTAAAAATTTAAATGGCAGCCATTTTTAAACAAGATGGTGGATGAAGCTGGCCAACGAACCCGGTCAAGACATTGGTATGTACTATGTATAAACGAAGTTACATCCAAATCGGTTCATAAATACGCCTTTTATCGCGTGACAAAATTCAGAACGTTTCAAAATGTCAGCCACCCTAGAAATTCAAAATGCTGCAACTCAGCCATTTTTTAAGATATAGACGAAACAAAAACTGCTCCGAAATCTTTGTATAAAGGTCAAATACATAAGAAAAAAATATTTTTCCATTTTAAATTTTTTGGTACCACATTTCAAATTTTAATTAAAAAAATTAAATGGCCGCCATTTTGAAACAAAATGGCGGATGAAGCTGGCCAACGAACCCGGTCGAAACATTGGTATGTACTATGTATAAACGAAGTTACATCCAAATCGGTTCATAAATACGCGTTTTATCGCGTGACAAAATTCAGGACGTTTCAAAATGTCAGCAACGCTAGAAATTCAAAATGTTATAACTCAGCCATTTTTTTTAGATATAGACGAAATAAAAACTGTTCCGGAATCTTTGTATTAAGGTCAAACACATACAAAAGAAATCTTTTTCATTTTCCATTTTTTTGGTATCTCATTTTAATTTTTTAATTTTTTTTTTAAATGGCCGCCATTTTGAAACAAGATGACATTTCTTAAGATATAGACGAAACAAAAACTGCTCCCGAATCTTTTTATCAAGGTCAAACACATAAGAAGAAAATATTTTTTCAATTTTCAAGTTTTTGGTACCACATTTCAAATTTAAATTTTTCTTAAAAATTTAAATGGCAGCCATTTTTAAACAAGATGGTGGATGAAGCTGGCCAACGAACCCGGTCAAGACATTGGTATGTACTATGTATAAACGAAGTTACATCCAAATCGGTTCATAAATACGCCTTTTATCGCGTGACAAAATTCAGAACGTTTCAAAATGTCAGCCACCCTAGAAATTCAAAATGCTGCAACTCAGCCATTTTTTAAGATATAGACGAAACAAAAACTGCTCCGAAATCTTTGTATAAAGGTCAAATACATAAGAAAAAAATATTTTTCCATTTTAAATTTTTTGGTACCACATTTCAAATTTTAATTAAAAAAAATTAAATGGCCGCCATTTTGAAACAAAATGGCGGATGAAGCTGGCCAACAAACCCGGTCGAAACATTGGTATGTACTATGTATAAACGAAGTTACATCCAAATCGGTTCATAAATACGCGTTTTATCGCGTGACAAAATTCAGGACGTTTCAAAATGTCAGCAACGCTAGAAATTCAAAATGTTATAACTCAGCCATTTTTTAAGATATAGACGGAACCAAAACTGCTCCGGAATCTTTGTATAAAGGTTAAATACATAAGAAAGTAATATATTTTCATTTTTAATTTTTTGGTACCACATTTCAAATTTTAATTTTTTTTTTTAATTTTAAATGGCCGCCATTTTGAAACAAAACGGCGGATGAAGCTCGCCAACAAACTCGGTAGAGACATTGGTATGTACTATGTACACGCCGAATTACATCGAAATCGGTTCATAATTACGAGAGTTACAGTGTGACATAGGTCAGATATATATATATATATATATATAACCAATAATTAAACATAACCTACCACCATCAAAAACCGTAATATTATGAATTAAAGCTGTAAGTATATATAAAAAAAAAAAGATTAAATTATTTATAAGAATTATTATGGAAGAAAAATAAGAAAGTGGACACCGACAAATAATGGAAATGCTTATATATTGAATTACGTTTTCAAGGGCACAGAATTCAATGATATAATCACAATGGTTGTTTTCTGTGGGAAAAATAAGCTAAAGCTAAAAGTTATTTTCCCCTGTGCCCAAACAACCATTAAAATCAAGTGAATTGATTAAAAATGAAAACAGAATAGAAACAAATAATATGAAATGGAAAAAACAATAAAACCTATTTAAATATTTATAGGATATAAAATGAAATAATAAACACCATACCGATTAATATTTTAGAATAAATCCACGCGCACATGGCACCCATATCGTAAAGATTAAGGTTAATAAAACAGTTAAGAAATCACAGTAATTGATACCATAGGATGCAGTTAATACATATTGAAATAAATGTTAAATAACTTTTAATATAATATAAAATAATATAAATAGAAAGTAATTACATAATTAAAATGCACTATTAAATTAATTAAAAACCGTTAAACAATATCGTCAAAATTTAGCTAAAAATTCCCCCTGGTGTAGTAAATTATAACTGAAATGTAGCTGGAATAAGTAAATCTAGAACTTATCTAAAAAAAAAACACAAATTGTGGTGCTGCCATCTAGTATTACTTTTATGAATTAATTGTCAAAAGACTTGCTTCAGTTGTAAGCAATTGAATGTAACAATTGTTTTATTAACAGCAAAACCAAACATATCCTTATATATAGATAATTATAAACTGAATATAAACCACACAATGTATTTAAAAAAAAAAACTATTGTTAATAAAATTTAAAAAGCATACAAAATATTCTATTAGCAAATTTATTTAAACTGCACTAAGATTTTAAATTATTCTAGAACATCGATAATATATAGCATATAGCTATATGCTATAAAACAAAATAAATTCATTAATAATTAATATAAATAATTATTAAAAATATAAAAATCTTTAATAAAAACTATTATATATAAGATAATTATAAAATGAACAGGAAATAAAAAACATATGGTAGTATAAAGAAGGTGAACTGATACTTAAATTCCAATTACCTAAAAAGCACAAATATAGTGTGTGGATTATTTTATACATCCATAAAAATCCTAAAAGTATGAATGTGGGACATTCAAAAACAATAAACCGATAATAAATTATATAACACTAAGTGAAAATAAATAAATATTAAAATATTAATAAGAATAGAGGAATAATAATAAATATAATTACCCAATTTTAATCCATACAGTATAACTTTATTTATATTAAATATACTTATATGTATATTAATCACTATAAAAATGGCATACTATTAGTAATTAATATGATATTGTCCTTATTAAATTAAAATTTATAACAAATTATTGTAAATAACATTAAACAATAATAAAGCTAATAATTAATGAAATTCACCAATTACATATAAAATATCAAATCAACATCCTTATAAAATACGTATCAAAAATATAGTAATAATACAAAAGCCCCATTTTTTTATATATATATAAATTAACCATTGCGTATTATCCAGACAACACCACCCTCCTCCGTACTCTAACATCTACCCACCCATCCATCCTATAATAATTTTTTTATGTTATTTTACAATTTTTATTTTTTATAGAGATTTTTTTATTTTATAATTTTTTTGTAATTTTGTTTACGCATGTGTTAATTTGTTTTAAAAGATCATGTAAGAAAAATACTAATTGTATATTAATGAATATATGAATTTTTTTGGAAAACCATGATTTAATGCATCATAAATTAGTTTTTTAATATTATTGTTAATTAGAGGAGAAGAACATAAACATTTTATTCTATATAAATGATTAAGTATTATATTTCGAAATACAGAATGATGTAGACAAGATTTAAAATTTGTAAATGTATTAACTTTGAATTTAAATTCTTTACGTTTGTCATTTAAATCTGTGATTGTTTTGTTGTCTTTTATTGTAATTTTAAGATCTAAGAAGTTAATTGTATTGTTAGATAAAAGGTTTTCCATTAATTCCAAATTAGTGGGATAATCTACTGGAAATGGAGTAATTGCAGAATGATCAGTATCAATTAAAATTATGTCATCAATATAACGATATAAATGTAGATTTTTATTAGTAAAATTACGTTCATAATGATATAAGTATAAGTCTGAGAGTAAACTGGATGTACAACCGCCTTGTGGTATAGCGACATGCTGTAAATATAAAGTGTTATCTTGCAAGATATAATTATTATAGATAATGAAGTTAGTTAAAGATTTAAAATATGCAATATCAATATTAGATGGTAATTCCAGTTTTTTATAATACTTTTTAAATAATGCATTTATAATTTTATGTAAATCTAATAGGTCTATATTATTAAAAAGATCTTTGAAGTCATATGTTGTTATATTATATACACAATGAAGATTTTTTAAAATATTGACAAGTTGATAGCTATTTTTTATACAATGTGTATTATCATTGTTTGTAGTAAGTACATATAATTGATTAAGAAGTTTTAAGAGAAGTTTATTGGCTTTATTATTATATGTATTGCAACCAATAGTTACAGTCCTAAATTTAATTGGAGTTTTATGAAATTTGGGAATAAGAACTAAATATGGATAATTAAAGTTAGTAGATAAAATATTTAATAGTTTATAATAACTTCGAATTTTACGATTATTTACAATTACATTTTCATTAGTTTTTTTAAATGACTTATTAGAAGAAATACAATTTGTAAGAAGTTGGTGATAATAAGATTTGCAAATAATAGCATAATTATTAGGAGATTTGTCTACATATGTAATAACGTAGTTTTTTTGTAATTTAGTAATTTGTTGGAAAATATGCTGTGTATTAATAGAAACCAAATCAGCCATATTATTTTTTAAAGCCATAGTTAATTTTTCAATTACTAATATTTTCCACTGATTAAAATATTCAATAGGCTTATTATAAGAGATAGAAATTTTATAAATAAAAATATCAATATCATGTGTAAACTGTTTGATAATAGATTTAACATTAAATTTAGATGGAAGTCTATATTTAGTACCATAACCCATTAGTTGTTTCAATTAAAAAAAAATATATATATATATATATATATAGATTATATATATATATATTATATATATATATATATATATATATATATAAATTTTGAACGGAGGGTGGTTTCGGGGTCTGGGGGTCATGATCGATGAAAATATACCAATTTTTTTTTTAAATCGCTTTCCTCCGAACGGCTGCAATAGGTAGCTTTTTGTAATGAAAGCTACCTAAAACAGGTTGCATTATCATTAATGAATGCATTGTAATTCACAGTGACGGAACAGTGCAGCATTAGAGAATCAATTGGCACCCCTAAATTCTAATAGTATTCATCTTCTTATTTCAAGACGGAATTTGACATTTTTCAAGGCGAAGTGTACTATTAAAATTTAGTGATGACAATCGCCCAACTAGTGCGCCAGTGTTCCATCACTGAATTCACCTCTCAGCACGATTCCACTTGCAATCGAATTGGCTCTCGTATCTGGGCTGTATCACTTCATATCAAAGAAGTTAATTGTATTAGAAACTACACAATTTAAAAACCAACTCCGCCAAGTGACAAGTGATTATCAACAAACGAAATAACGTACAGTCGTGGAAAAAAAAGTAAACACCCCCTACTAACTCCTCAACAAATTATCGTAGAAGAAAGTTACTGGTACCAAACGATTGGAAATAAAGTCTACTTTTAAATGATGTATATAAAATTTGCTTAGGGGGCCATCTAAATATTAAAACGAATTCAAACTTCATTTTTTTCAATGACAATACCCAATTTTAACAAGATATTTCAAATCTTCGGTTCAAACTATGCCTAGACACCAAATTTCAAGCCATTTGAATGATTTTTGAATTATAAGCATTCAAAATTGAGTGCTTCTAATGTTAAATTACATTTTCATATTTTTATTTACATCTCCAGAAATTATGCTCCTAATGTGCTATTTTTTTGTGTAGCTATAATGCTAATATACCCAAACATAAATACGCTGAATTTGCAATTTTTATAATTTTATGTTATGAATTATGAAATTAATATTCGAAAAAAACATGAATTGCAGCCTATAATTAATTTGATGGATTTAGATTTATTAGGTCCTGCTTTATGGAAATCCAAAATTTCACATTTTTCTTCCAAGTAGTTTTCAAATTATGCTTAAAAAACGGCAAAATGATGGTTTAAGGGGCAGTCTATAATAGAAGCGACTAGATATTTTGAAATTTCTTCTGCTGTCCTGTAATATAGCAGGCTTCATTGACTTCTTAAGGTGCCTTGATCAAGATGGGAACTCTCTCGGTTAACAGTCGAGTTCCGAACATCAATTTGGATACAGCCCTTAAAATACGCTCGCTTTAAAATAATTAATTTCTCAGAAAGTTATGGTACGAATTGCAAAAATTTGTTTTTAGGCTAATTGAAGGGTGTAGAATTCATTTATACTGTCAGAATTGTGTACTGCTATTGAAAAAAAAAAAAAAAAAAAAGTTATGATTCGTTTTAATATGTAGATGTCCCCCTAAGCAAATTTTATCTATATCATTTAAAAGCAGACTTTATTTCCAATCGTTCGGTACCAGTAACTTTTTTCTACGATAATTTGTTGAGGAGTTAGTTGGGGTGTTTACTTTTTTTTTTTTCCACGACTGTACAAATTTTCTGTTCCAAGCCAGTGCAAGCTGTATAAATATCAGCAAAAAGCGAAAAGGTACACTGACGTGCTCTACGCCAGATCCAAAGTATCTGAAGTTAAGGGGGAAAAGAGAAGATAGCGGGCCTATCGATTGGTTGAAAAGGATGCGTAGGGTCGGGAAAACTTCATGTAGTGATAGGACTCTTTACTTATACGGTAAATTTTGAAAGGGGAAAAGGTTTAGAGGCAGCAAGCTTGCAAAGAATCATTGATTATCGAATAATAATTTCAATAAAAGATAAAAAATGGTATTAATAAACATTCAGCAAAAAGCGGAAAGGTACACTGACGTGCTCTACGCCAGAGCCAAAGTATCTTAAGTTAAGGGGGAAAAGAGAAGATAGCGGGCCTAGCGATTGGTTGAAAAGGATGCGTAGGGTCGGGAAAACTTCATGTAGTGATAGGACTCTTTACTTATACGGTAAATTTTGAAAGGGGAAAAAGTTTAGAGGCGGCAAGCTTGCAAAGGATCATTGGTTATCGAATAATAATTTCAATAAAAGATAAAAAATGGTATTAATAAACATTCGAAAGAAATAAGAATTGAATGTCTCAAAATATGAAGGAATAAGTAGATTAGGTATTTTTATGAAGTGTTGCGTTTACCAGATTAAGGTTTTTAGAATCAGAATATAATGATGCACTGAATTAAAGGCATGGGTTTTAAAATATAATTGATATTTACGACATTATTAAAAGACATGTAAAAAAGGTAGATATTATAAGTATTTGGAATAAACTAATCTTTTACCCGCCGACGTTCCACAAGTGGAACATAAACTATGTGATGCTGTATCTGCTTAAGTATTTGTTAAATCTATTGAAAATTTTAAATATACCTTTTTAAAGATATGTTTTAATGGATTATAAAGTATTATTTAATAATTTTTTTGCAGTTCCCATCTTGGAGGTTGTTGAAATGCAACAAAAAAAAACGTAAATATAGTAGGCTGTGCTGTTTTGTTTATCTGTAACTTTACAGTTAAATGCGAGTGCTGTGATGATTATTATTGTATTGCTTATTGTTGCTTATGATGTTTTATGCATAAATTAATGTTTTATCTTATTTTATTTTTGTTTCATAATCATTTAGAAGCCTACGTTCCACATGTGAAACGTTGGCAGTTCAAAGTACAAAATTATCTTAATGTTACTTTTTTTAAGATTTTGATAATTTTTACTGCGCTCCTTCGGCCCATTATTTTTTTTTAATTATTATTTTCGTACTAGTATTATTAAAGAATAAATTTTATGATATATGTCTCTTGCACCTGTTGCCAAAGTGTCTGTGAAATATTTTTGAACCAATAAATGCCAATAAAATCCACAAAAGGATTGCGCAAACCAGAAGGAGGAGATTTTGATTATTATTGTGATGGCAAAGTTGTTTATGTACGATGGAATGTCAACAGTGTCGTTACTGTTATATCAAATTGGGAAAGACCATCACTAACTCAAAGTCTAACATGATATTCTCGTAATTCGAAGCGAGAAGTTTCAATGAAACAACCGCGATTGATTATATTGTATAATTAGAGTATGGGTGGTGTAGATGTTTTGGATGATTTGCTTGGAACATATTGTTCAGTACTTCGATGATAAAAATGGTGGTGAAATATGTTTGCAAATAAACTAAATATGGCTGCTGTTGCTGCTTAGAGACTGCATTGCCATGCAGTATGCTCAAAAGAAGCCCTAAGTCCTTTGGAATTTCGTCGTGAAATTGTAACTGTTGCCATAAAAGTTTGCTCCAGTAAGTATGGACATTATCATCTCATCCAGTAGCTATGGCTTTTCATCTATTACTCAAGGAAGATGCTCAAATTGTCAAAAAAGGCATGAAGAAATGGTGTGAATATTATTGAAAGTGTATGCATGAAAAATGGTTTCAGGCCATTCATAAACATTTTGCTGTTAGTGACTAGTTAACATGTTCCTAAAATAGAAAACATTTTTTACTTTACCTTGTTTTCTTATGTACGTAGTGCTGGAATGATTTGGAAAGAAAAATTCACCAAAATGTACAAATGTTATTCGAACCGCCAAGGTTCCACAAGTGGAACATACCTGTAACTCCATTTCTGTTTAACATAACATCCCAAAATTCGGCACACAGCCTTAGAATTAATCTAAATCGTTTCTTTTTAGGTGCGTTCGTAATTATATAAATACGTAGCACCTATAGTCGTCGTTCAGTCCGTCTGTCTGTCCGTCCGTCTGTCTGTCCGTCCGCATATAACAGAGCAAAAACTACCCGACCGAATGATCTGAAATTTTTAATATATAATTGCTGCAAAATTTTGTCGAGCCATTTCCAATCTTATGAAAATCGGATGTATAGTTTAATTACAGGGACAGTCAAAAGTTTTTCTTTACATTACGGCCAATGGGAAAAATTATTGCAAGTGAATTTTAATGATGTTACAGACTTCCGAATGGTCTGAAATTTTTAATATATAATTGCTGCAAAATTTTGTCGAGCCATTTCCAATTTTATGAAAATCGGATGTATAGTTTAATTACAGGGAAACCCAAAAGTTTTCCGTTACATTACGGCCAATGGGAAAAAATTATAGCAAATGCATTTTAATGATTTTACAGCCTTCGAATGGTCTGAAATTTTTAATATATAATTGCTGCAAAATTTTGTTGAGCCATTTCCAATTTTATGAAAATCGGATGTATAGTTTAATTACAGGGACACCCAAACGTTTTCCGTTACATTATGGCCAATGGGAAAAAATTATTGCAAATGCATTTTAATGATTTTACAGCCTTCCGAATGGTCTGAAATTTTAAATATATAATTGCTGCAAAATTTTGTCGAGCAATTTCAAATTTTATGAAAATCGAATGTATAGTTTAATTACCTGGACAGTCAAAAGTTTTCCGTTACATTACGGGGAATGGGGAAAAAATTATTGTAAGTGCATTTTAATGATGTTACAGACTATGCACTTCTGAAGCGCAAAAAAATATACATTCAGTACAATATGGGGTGCAAAAAATAATTATAAAACTAGTTATAGTACGAACGCACCTCATTTGCCACGTTTGACGAGCAATTTCCAACTTGTTTTTTTTCAAAGTAATTTGAGAAGTAGTTCATGGTGCGGCGGGTAAAAAGTTAACTAAGGTAAAATGGCGAAATTTTTTTATTGTTACATTTATATATATTTATGTGCGCGTGGGTGTGGGTGTGGGTGTGGGTGTAGATGTGTATTTACGTATATACAGAAAGAGAGAGATGGTTTTCTGACTATCTTTCATTGCGATCATATGTAATAAATATTAATAAACTAATTGAAAAATAAACTTTCATCACTTTGAAATAAAATAGATTTCAAATAGCATTTGATATTTACAATTATTTTTAAGAGAAGAAATAGATTTATACTTCTGGAAGCGCATTTTTATTATTTTATATTATCATTTTGAATGCAGTAAACAAGTTTTGTGTTTTTGGAAGAATATATTTAATCAAAAGTATATATAAATTTTTTAATACCTTATAACTAAACAGTAAAATACTATAGTATGTTCATTTATTTCTTTTTTACACTGAATTCAAAAATATAAAGCAAAATGCAATCTGCTCTAAACAATAATTTATTGTGTATGCGAGTTAGTATTTAGATATTAATAAAGTCGTGTTATAAACTTATTCCTTTTTTGAAGGAACTTCCTCATTTTTTAATTTCCATTTTTGTTCTTTATATTTTCGTTGTTCATAGAAACCCTCAGCATGTATTTTTTAAATGCATCATATATTTTGGTTTGAAAGGATTTCTTTTCTTTTCTTTTTTTTTTTGGGGGGGGGGGGGGGGGAGAAATGTTTCAACTCTTAAATCTTATTTTAATTCATTTGATAAATAATACTAGTTTAAAATTGAAAGAGCATTTCTTTGTATTATAAAAGGTCAGATATCTATTTTTTACTGCATTGTCGATTGAAACTTTTTATTTCCAATCATGTTTTGAGCTTTTGAAAGCTTGTTTTGAATAATAATAAGTTTGAAATGTTTTTCCCTTTCAGCGATTAGTAGTCAGAATATGGTATGCAGTTTTTTCATTTATTTTTTTGTGATCAAAATTCTAAAGAACCAAATAAGCAAAAGCGTCTCCAAAAATCCACTTTACTGCGCATTTTTCCTTTTAAATATCAGAATTGATTTGTTATTTAGTCAGGACGGGTACACACACACATATATATATATGTGTGTGTCTGTGTGAGTGTTTTATAGAGGGATGTAGATAAGTCTAGATATAACAAACTTTTCAGTTTTCCGAATCATATTCCGATTGCTTAAAAATGTGTATATTTGTAATATATTATCAGTATGAATGGCAATAAAATGTAATATGTTTTTTCACATTTCGTGACAATCTAATATGATAAATATCAAGCAAATAAAATTTTCTAGAAAAATTTACTTTTCCCGAAGATTTTTTTGTAAATATCATTTTGACTGAACGTTTTCATTCTTTTCAAAGTTTTTCAGTGGATAACATAACGTGCTCTTACAATGGTTTGATAATGTATCACATAGCATGCATACACGAAACATGGTTATTGGTTTTAAACATTGCGGAAAGAGGTGGTAGTGTGTAACATTTGTAGGGAACTTCCCTACCTCCTCAATAGAATAGACTCACCTTACTGTTCAACCGAAGACAGAGAGAGCAAAGGAGTTGATCACGTAATCGAAGCTGACATGAAGACGATAAAATTCAGGTCGAAAGTACTCGGTGTATAGTATTGAGTTTTAAGTTTTTAAAACTGTTTTAAATGTAATAACAACTTATCAATATTGTATCCTCATTAACTGCACCTTTTCAGCAAACATTACTTGTTTTTGTTTTGATTTAATCCAAGGTGAATGTGACATTCCAGTGACATATATTTCGTATATGCATATTGTGGGTTGTAAATATCAATTAAAAGTTTATTATTTTTATTAATTTTTTTATTCAAAAAATATGGAAATTAATTCTTAGTTCTGTTTCTTTTGATGTTTATGCGTTAAAATCTAATCTCATACGGAAGGTTCAAGACAATCTTGAATTCAGGTGGTGGTAACAACCCTCCCCGCAGATGTAAAATTTTAATGAACGAAATTTTCTTTTTCTCCGTTTATTAAAGACATACTGGATTTTAATTTTATTTTCAAGTAGCTTAAAATATTTAAATACTAAGAAAAGTAAGAAAGAAAAATTTTCCTTTTAAGGTGAAGGTGGCTCCACCCCACCAAGAACCCAATCATAAGAGATAAATCCCTCACAGAATTTAGCCCCCTCCATAGAAATTAATTAAATGAAATAGAAGTTATTTTTACATCTTACAAAATTGAAATATACAGTAAAACCTCCATAGCGGACACTCCTATATAACAGACACCCATCTTTAGCGGAAATCCCATTTTTCTATTCTCAACATCTTTATAATTGTACACTTTGGCTCTGTATTAGCGAACACCTCCGAATAGCGGACAAATTCCGCGTACCCTAGGTGTCTGTTAGTGAGAGGCTTTACTGTACAGACTTTTTTGTTTATAAAAATGCACAATTTTTGCAAATATAGAGTATGCACTTATATTATGCAAAAATATGTGCACATATTTTGAAAACATCGAATATGCACTTATTTCATGAAGAAAATGCACACAGTTTTTGAAAACATAGAATATACTCATATTTGTATACGAAAGAGATGTAGATAATTTTGTAGATAATTTGCACAGAAAGTGTATACTTTAAAATATTAAAAAATAGTTACTTTGTATACACAAATTGTCAGCAATTCATCATTTTTTGGAAAAAAAAGTGCTAATTTCTTCTAGCTGAGAAGTAGCTCAATCAGGAGTTCGCTGGCAATTACAGCAAAGGTCTTGATTTGACTCTTGACGAACACATTTTTACTTATGTTAATTCAATAATATATAACAAAATACATAAATGAGTAGTTTTTTGACATATCTGCAAGTTATATCATTAAATATATATATAAATTCTAAAATTGCAAAACTTTTTTTTTCAAAAGAGAGAGAGAGAGAAAAGGAAACAGATATGAGAAATGGGCGGTTTTTATGCAGTCCCATTAAATACAACAATGATTTTCGTTTGAAAAAAAAATATCTAAATGTATATATAATTGAGAGAATGGCATTGTATAATGTTTAGTCTAATAAGTTTTATGTATATAAATTTTCTTGTTGCTCACAATTCTCAATTTTAAATATAATTGTTGATGGCTACTTATTATGCACTTTCTTTATTTTATCTGCATTCATTTTATAATTTTAGCCTAAATGTAATGCATTTTCTTTTATGATCTGAAATCCGCCAAATCCAGAAATCCCATAAACTCTACTTCAAAGCCGTGTGAAAATTTGACTATACTCTAAATAAATAATAATATCCGACAATTTTGTGGATTTAAGCAGGAAAATGAATACATGAATGTGTCATAAAATTACCAAGTTTGGGGTTGATAAAAATAAAGGAAAAAATTTGAAAAAAATAAAAATACAAATTTTTATTCTGAATATATACGGTTAACTATTGTGCAATATTTGATAAACCAAATATTTGGCGAAGTGGCTGATTAAACTGAATGCCGAAAAGCGGCAGATTCTTCGTCACACCCATACTTTAACACTTTATAATTAATAACGACTACACTAACTGACTTATAGTTTCGTATCTTAAGGTAAAATTTACCAAAAAAGCCGAATATTATGTCAAAATTATCTGTTTGCATTGGAAATTTCAACGTTTGATACAATTTCATCATGAATACGAACGTCAAAGGTGATTTGTTTAACATGTATTTAAGAAAGACATAATTTCCAGTCAAATATTTCCTTCTTTGTCTCTTTCACAATTTGGATATTAATACACATAAGATGATCTCTATCTCTATTTTTTGTTGTCTGTACTTGGTCGTATCCAATGAAAGAGACAGACCGGTGTGCTACACCGATTTTGGCTACCTCTTTCAGCCTACCTTGATAAAGGAGCGTGATTTAACAAATAGTGAATAACAGTCACAATTTTGATATTAAAACACATAAGATGATCTCTATCTCTAATTTTTGTTGTCTGTACTTGGTCCCAATGAAAGAGACAGACCGGTGTGCTACACCGATTTTGGCTACCGCTTTCAGCCTACCTTGATAAAGGAGCGTGATTTAACAAATAGTGAATAACAGTCACAATTTTGATATTAAAACACATAAGATGATCTCTATCTCTATTTTTTGTTGTCTGTACTTGGTCGTATCCAATGAAAGAGACAGACCGGTGTGCTACACTGATTTTGGCTACCGCTTTCAGCCTACCTTGATAAAGGAGCGTGATTCAACAAATAGTGAATAACAGTCAAAATTTTGATATTAAAACACATAAGATGATCTCTATCTCTATTTTTTGTTGTCTGTACTTGGTCGTATCCAATGAAAGAGACAGACCGGTGTGCTACACCGATTTTAGCTACCGCTTTCAGCCTACCTTGATAAAGGAGCGTGATTCAACAAATAGTGAATAACAGTCACAATTTGGAGATTAAAATACATAAGATGATCTCTATCTCTATTTTTTGTTGTCTGCACTTGGTCGTATCCAATGAAAGAGACAGACCGGTGTACTACACCGATTTTGGCTACCGCTTTCAGCCTACCTTGATAAAGGAGCGTGATTCAACAAATAGTGAATAACAGTCACAATTTTGATATTAAAACACATAAGATGATCTCTATCTCTATTTTTTGTTGTCTGTACTTTGTCGTATGCAATGAAAGAGACAGACCGGTGTGCTACACCGATTTTGGCTACCGCTATCAGCCTACCTTGATAAAGGAGCGTGATTCAACAAATAGTGAGTAACAGTCACAATTTGGAGATTAAAATACATAATATGATCTCTATCTTTATTTTTTGTTGTCTGCACTTGGTCGTATCCAATGAAAGAGACAGACCGGTGTGCTACACCGATTTTGGCTACCGCTTTCAGCCTACCTTGATAAAGGAGCGTGATTCAACAAATAGTGAATAACAGTCACAATTTGGAGATTAAAATACATAAGATGATCTCTATCTCTATTTTTTGTTGTCTGTACTTGGTTGTATCCAATGAAAGAGACGGACCGGTGTGCTACACCGATTTTGGCTACCGCTTTCAGCCCAAGGTTATTAGACATATAAGGTTGGCTCGTCACTATGGACTCCGTCCCGCCCTCTCTCGTTGCTAGGCAGAATCATACGTCACAAGAATCCAAGAATCCTTATTACCCGTGTTTGCTATGTTTATGTTTGTTCGTCTAAAATATTTTTCTTTTTAGATTTAAAGTCAAATACATAAAAACTTGAATTTGAATCTCTCTTTTAATATTTTATTTCATAAAGAGACATTCAATGAAAAGAAAGATATTTTATAGAAAACTGTTGACTATATATAATCAAACACATCCAATTTAAATATCGACAGTATGTTAATAACTTCTTTTTCTAAATTACGAATCTTTATCCGCGTAAAATATTTAAATGCTAAGTCAGAAGAGATGAAATCATTAAAAAGAAAATTAAAATTTAGCACTAGGGATTGTGTAGAAAAAAAAAATGAGAAAAACTATTGTATAGTTGTTTTATTTTTCATTAGTATTTTCTTTATTATATAAAATCAAATGCTTTAAATTGTAAATAATATGTGAACAGTTGAACTGTTGTAAATATTATTATTTTTTAATTATTGATATATTAAATATAAAAAAAATTGATGGTGTTAATTATTGTGAGGGCTAATTTCTCCACTACTCCCCCCCCCCTTCCCCTTCCTTTGTATCAGCCTCTGGAAATAACCAATACTTGGTTAAAAAAAACCTGTAGGAAGATACTATGTGTTTTATATACAATGCAAAGTCTCAAATCCGGACGTCCGAAATCCGGAATTCTCCAAAATTCGGACATTTTTGTAATTGGCGTTTTTATTTTAGCGAAAAGTAAAATAAACCGCTAATAATCGCATAAAACAATATTATATTAAGCTAAAAGTTTGAAACCGAATCCCTGTTACGAATGCCAAAAAAATCTCTAAATATCATACGGAAAAAAAATCTTTAAAAATTAAAAATCACTGCAAGAATTCTGAATAAACTTTATTAAAAAGAGGCCATTTATAATACTGAACTAAAAAATTAAAACCGGATTCCTTTTACTAATGCGGAAAAATCGCCGCGAAACGTAAAGGCAGAAAAAATAGCAAACTTTAAGCGTCTGAAGTTTGCAGAGAACATAATTTACTATAGTGAACAATACCATTGTAACTGGAATTCCTTCATTAATGCCAAAATAATTGCCTCGAAACGCAAAAATTCGCATTGCAAATCGCCCAAATTTCAAAAATTGTGTAGGATAAAATGTACTATATTGAATTAAAAGATTGAAAATGAATTCCTTTTACGAATGTCAAAAAATTGCCTCTAAAAATCTAAAATTCACATAAAAAATTCGCGAAAATTTCAAGAAACGCTGTACGAATTCCAAATAAACATTATTAAAAAGAGGACAACATTTACCATATTAAGCTAAAAGACTAAAACCAGATACCTTTTAATGATTTGGGAAAAGTGCCACACGCGCGAAAAAAGTAGGAAATTTTTTTTTTTAATTTAAAAATCGCAAACAACAAAATTTATTGTAGATAAATTTATTGTCTAAGACATTGTAACCAGAATGCTTTTGTGAATCGCAAAATAACGCATTCAAAATCCCTAAAAAGTCATTAATCACGGGGCTAAAACTTTGAAATCGAATTACTTTTACGAATGTCAAAAAATTGCTGTATAACGAAAACAAAAACTCTTAAAATCGCTTAAAAAATGCGATACATTGAAAAGTCGATGTAGGATTTCCAAATAAACTTCACTGAAAAGAGGTCAAAGTTTATTATACTGAATTAGAATATTGTAATCAGAATCCTGTTAGTAAAGTAAAATTTTTTTCGCAAAATTCATAAAAACGATAAAAACCACGTAAAAAATTAAATAAAAAAAAATTGTTTTAATTGAGATAATTTTACCTTTTGAAAAACACATATTCCCCAATTAAAATATCTCTTTAGTATTATTTTAATTTATTTTCTTTTAATTATTAATTAATTGTTTTCTTTTTAGTATTAAAATGCTTTCCAATGCGTAAATAATTCACCGGTGAAAGTGGATAAAGTTTTCATTTTTTTTTTTTTTTTTATTATGCAAATGAACAAAAATTCGGAAAAGTCCAATGGATGAGTTCTGGACGATTCCGAATTTTTGACTTTGCACTTTACTAATATATGCTTTAAAAGAATCATAATTGCATATGTTTAAGTCTTTTTTACTGTTTTTTACAACTTACAAATATTTTAAAACTTATTAGTCTTTATAAACGTAATTCTGAGAAGTTATTTTGTTTTTCTAATTTGTAGAAATTCCATATTAAAACGTACATTTTAATTAAATGAATTCAAGTTGCAACCCACTATTTTACTAATTTAATATATATATATATATAAGAAATTGTCAACTAGTAAGTAAAAAATATATATCATAATAACAAAATAAGAGAGAAAGAGTGAGAGAGAATATAGAGCAGCTGTAACTGTTTTTTCTCTTTTTTTCAAAAATGTTTAATTTTTCACCCCCGTGTCACTGTAAAGATTTTAAAACTTATTAATTTTCTTCTATGTAGTTTTAAAACTAAGGTCTCTTATTTCTTTACACGTAAAAAAAAGTATTAAAAATTTTTCCCCCTTAAAATTGCATAACAATTCAACTGTATATAACGCTATTAGCACAGGAGGGATTCCGACTGTGGATTCTTGTGACGTAGCAGAGGAAGATCCCTCCGATTGGGTGAAAAGTTACGAGCCAACCTTTATAGTCTAATAACCTTGCTTTCAGCCTACCTTGATAAAGGAGCGTGATTCAACAAATAGTGAATAACAGTCTACTTTGATCACGTGACAACTGAGAAGGATGGAAGAATCGTGGTGTGTCTGTTTCCGTAGTCTGTACGCTGATGTGCAAATTACAACTTCGTAAACTAATACGGAAAATTAATATAAAAGAGTATTTCTAGGTATAAAATTTCTAGGTACATGATAGAAAAAAAAATAGTAAAACTGTGCCATCGTTCTATGTATAATTCTGTATTTTTATTTGTTTACTTTGCTATTACATTTGCTATTTATAGAAATATAAGACATAGGTTAAATACTGAAGTATAGTTACTATTGTCTTATTACTGACTTAACCTTATGGGTATATAAATATTATAAATTTTCCTTCTGAAACATAAACAGTTCCTTTAAATAAATGCTCATAGCTGCATATAATTTTTCAAGAAATATTCTTTATTAAACATTTAGTTTATTGAACTCTTTAACAAGGTATTTTAAACTATGAATTTAAGTGTGATTTTTTTTTCTAAATATCTTTAGAGCATCAATAAAATAAGAACTTCTGAAGCTTTATCTCCTAATCAATAAAATACATGCGATAAATACACAGAAGGAAAAAAAAAAGATTATAACGTAACGTGTTGGAAAGAATTTATCTTTTTTCCACTGGCCGCAAAATGACGCTTTAGCAGTACAGGAACATAAAATGTTTTCGATCTATTCCCCTTGTGCGTAGTACGTTATTAAGGGGTCTCAGGACTCTTAAAAAAAGAAAAAAGGAAAAAAAAAGACCATTTTCAACATTTAATATCTTAAAATATATACAATTTAAAGAAGCAATTTTTATTAGGATGAAAGATATAACTATGTTCTTTCGTTTCATCTAGTTAAAAAAAATTCAAAATGCAGAATTAGTATTTATAGGGTGTTCCAAACTGTCAGACATTTGTCAATCAGGAAATTTTTAAAAAAGATTACGTGCAGGATTACAAAATAAATGTTTCAACTAGAATGAAATTTTCTGTGCTTAACTATATTTCAGATTATAATAATTACCCTGAAGATAAATAAATTTGTATTTAAAGCATTTTTATATTTTTAATAAAAAGTTGTATTTAGCTGATGCAAAATTTTGAAAATTGTAACAGTATAATCACCTAAAAAATATTTTTTTTGAACAATAAAAATACAATTTTAAGTTCCGTTTATACAGACTAACATGAAACATATGTTTTGAAAATTTCATTAAAAATATTCAAAAGTTTTTCAGATATTGTGGGCGTTATGCATAAAAACGTCATTTAAAGAAAAATGACTTCAAAGTTTCGGAAACACCGCTTCAGCTATTGGGCAGCAGGTGTAATTCTAAAAGCCAGAACTTCTGTTCTAATGGGAATTTCAAGGAAAAAATTATATCAAAATGTTCAGAAAAGATAGGGTTTAACATCTAAAAAAATTAAAATTTCGAAAATTTTAAATCTTTAAAAGTCCTGAGACGCCTTAAAGTACGATGCACAGACCATCAATTGTTTCTCATCGTGAGGAGAAATAATTGATATATATATATATATATATATATATATATATATATATATAATATATAATATATATAAGCTCTATTTAAACCGTGGGTGCCAAAACTAGGATATGCCACTACCCAGTAGTATGGAGAAATGAGCATAAATGCTGGATATATGGACATGCACAAATCATGCACGTATAAAATTTTTCAGGGAATCTATTTCAGAATTTATTTCCTTATTCAACGAAATTTTAAGTCTTTAATCATAAAAAATATATAATATAAAATTTAATTAAAATTTATAACTTTTTTGTTTTAATTTTTAAAATCTGAAGATGGACAGGAAAAAAATAATAAATGTGCTAATTGGACAGTTTAATAACCAGTTGGTTGATTTTGGAGAAGCATGAATATCTTCCACACAAGAATCTTAAACAGATCTACAGACGTATTTTTTTAGAAACAACTACGAAAAAAGCTCATTTGATTTATAAAATTAAAAGTATTTTGTTTTTGTTGAGTTATAAAATACATAATTTTCCTATTGCATTATATTTTTAATCAATATTAGGGAAGTCATTCAAAATTATTAACATTTAGGAGGGTCTTTTTTTTAAAGACAAGTCCTTCTGGCTTTATTGAAACAGTAGATTGATTTCATATCTGTTTTTTTCCCCTGTATTTTTTATAAGGTACAGACATTTTACCGGTCATTAATTTTAGCCTGGAAATTTGTAACTCATTGATGAATGAACACATCCAAGATATTAGAAAGATAATTCCGCTATCCAAATTTGGATCTAATCAGTCCAGTATTTGGGACAATATTGCGATGACTAAAGACTATTATCATATGATAATAATAAGCTATAACATATTTACGACGTTGAATGGAGGTTCGAAATTAATCATTCAATGAAAATGTACTAAATTATTGTAGTAGTAATCACCTACCAAATTGAATAACATCTGATATTTTTACGGAATTCAAAAGAATTTTACATGTATTATTATTGAGCTGAAAATATAACCTTATTGAATTCTTAACCTTATAATTCTGAATTTCAAATTGCCTTTATTTTTAAGCTAATTACCGAATCTTTTTTATTAACGAATTTATCTAGAATATTTGAATGACCAATGCACTATTGAAATTTGTAGTAGTTCAGTATTATGAAAAATGTAGTTCAGTATTATGAGCTATAACCGTGAAAACACGTTTTGAATTATATTTCTGGATATACACATTTAAAATTAGTTATAGCAATAGGTCGATTTCTAAAGAAATCAGTCTAAAAGTACTTACCTTAAGACATAATTATGTCAGCGATTTCTTAGAGCAGCTTGTCATATTTCTTGTTGATTCCTAAATTTGTATCAAGCGGATTACAGAATACAGCTCAAGGCGTTCATTTTTACTGAAATTAAAAAAAATTACAAATTAGTTAAACAGATAAAACATTAAGTCAATTATAACTGAATCAATAATTGATAAACTTAAAATTAAGTCAATTATAATTGAATCAATAATTCATAAACTTAAAATTAAGTCAATTATAATTGTATCAATAATTCATAAACTTAAAATTAAGTCAATTACAATTGAATCAATGATTTATAAAGTTAAATTTAAGTAAATTATAATTAAATCAATAATATATAAACTTAAAATTAAGCCAATTATAATTGAATCAATAATTCGTAAGCTTAAAATTAAGTCAATTATAATTGAATCAATAACTCTCAAACTTAAAGAACAGCGCATTTAAAAAAAAATAGCACACTATTCGCTTTTAATTCATATTTTGTTTTCTATCATTTTAAAGGTTCTCAGGGCTCTTAAAATTGAAAAAAAAAAAAAAAAAAAAAAAAAAAAAAAAAAACGAAGACCATTTTTATTATTTAATATCTTAAAATGCATATGATCTTAAAACAAAATTTTTATTGGGGGGTGAAAGATATAAGTATGTTTTTTACTTTTATGAGTTTAAAAAATTGCAAGATGCAGAATTAGCATTTAAAGGGGCTTCCAAACTGTCAGACATTTGACGAGCAGAAAATTGGTATAACAGCTTACGCGTAGGATTACAAAATAAATTTTGTAACTAAAATTAAAATTTTGCTACCTACTTATACTTCCGATTGTAATAGTTACCCTGAACCTAAATAAATTTGTATCTAAAGGATTTTTATATTTTTAATACAAAGTTGTATTTAGCTGATGCAAAATTTTGAAAATTTCAACAGTACAATCCCTAATTTTTTTTTTTTTTTTTTTTTTTTTTTTTTTTTTTTTTTTTTTTTTTTTAACAATAAAAAGAAAATGGTAGGTTCAGTTTATACAAACTAACATGAAACATGTGTTTTGGAAAATTCATAAAAAAATATTCAGAAGTTTTTCAAATATCGCGCTCGTTATGCCCAAAAACGTCATTTGGAGAAAAATCACTTCAAAATTTCGGAAATGCCGCTTCAGCTATTGAGCGGATATAATTCAAAAAGCCACAATTTCTGTTCTAATGGGAATTTCAAGGAAACAATTATGTCAAAATGTTCACATAAGATAGGACTTTAACATCTAAAAAAAATAATAAAATTTCGAAAATTTTGAAGCTTTAAGAGTGATGAGACCACTTAAGTGTTGTAAATATTCCATTGCTGCAGTTTCGTTGCCAGATGGCATGTTTTAGCGAGTGTGGTTTGGCACATCATAAACTCCATTGTTTTTTAAACTTGCATACATTTGTAAAAATATAGAATATTTGGCGATTTATCATCTTCGCCTGATCACGGATAAATGCATTAAAGTTAATTTAGTAATTTATAATTAAGTTCCAAAAATATTAAAATATTGTTTTATTTTGAAATATACCTGTGTACATAATTTTATAATTCTAGTATATGAGGAAATGAGCTTAAAATCGCTTAAAAGAGTCCATTTTTACATGCATGAAACAAATTAAGTTAAATAAAAGGATTTACAAATAAACTATTTAAACAGTAAACCATTTAATTTGTTTGCTTAATGCATAGTAACGCAGAATATCCACAACAGGTGCTTGGAAATTTTGTAAATTAATCTTTAATATTTTTTTATGAATGCAAATTTACGTTTAAGAGAAACTGATTTAATCATACACAGATGTAGATTAGACATTGTTGCTTTATATCCCAGGAGACATACATCCTTGTCAAATATAAAGTAATACATAAACGATAAAGAAGGAGCAAACTCATGACATTTAAACGTTTCGATTTGGTAAATTCATGCATTTATAAGTTATGCTACTTTTGAATGTTTCCGTTATTTAATACGGCAAGCAAGACAGGATACATGTTAATAAATTAATGCATTTTCCTTTGCATCGATTTTGAAAATGTAGACTAATGTAATGTTCTATAAATATACGATAAGACTAATTGCAACAAACTGCCAAAACGTAATTTAACTCTATTCTGAGCATATTATTGCCCATATTAAGGTCAGGATATTATTAAATTACAGCTATGTAACCGTTTTCTATAAAAATGACCCAGTGATGGAACAGTTTACTGCAAACTTTTAACTGTGTAGTGTTGTGTAGATTTTACATTATAATAGTAATTCATTTTATTATTACCAAAAAAATCCTACATTTTTTTAATATGCGTTAAAACTATATTCAACACACTGATTTTCAACAAAAGCTGTTGTATTAATATATAGTCCCTCTTTTATAAAAAATGTCGGAAAATAAAATAAAGGAGTTTTATCGTAAACAATATCTATTCACAATCCTTTATTTAGCAGCTTATTGATTTTTCTTTTGTCTCCAGTGTTTGTGAACAGGTTTTAAATATTTTCTCCAATATTCAATGTATCGGTTAAGGGATCATTTATAACAGAAATGTTACAAACTAAACTCTTTTTTTCTTTGTTATCCTATAAAAATCGACAAAGGTTTCTTTTAACAGTTTAGCTGTCTCATGACCTGTTTTATAAGCAAATGTAAAAATAATGCAATTTTTTAATATGTTATGGAGAACAGCAGATGATATTGACACTTGTAGTCTTTTAATATATTTGTAATTTTAAAGCTATTTCTTTTATATATGCACTAACGTGTTGAAAAAATAAATTTTCAACTTATACATATTTTGTGAAAACCTGATAATTATTTTGCTGAAAAATAATATATGAAACATATCATTGTTTTTGAAACATAGTTTTTTTTCCCGTGTTCTTATATATATATTTTTTGTGCGTTTAACCATACAAGGCTTCCTATAATTTCGAAAACATTTTGAAAATTCAGAAAACTATCACCAGTAGACAAGTGTAAATGCGATGTGTCGTAGAGCGGTAATGAGGTCAAAGTCGCTGCCGTTTATGCAATGTACTTGTATTAAAAGCATGCCCCGATCCCTTCGATCCCGCAGGTCGATATCTTAAAATTATCAAATTTAGCTTTTAATTTTTTACAGTAAGATCTTCTGTGATCGGGTCCGCTACCGTTCCGGCCTGTATCTGAAGGGAAACTCTGGTTCCGCCGCGCTCTGCCACGATTCTGCTAATTCGTGAAGTTCTTGATCATTATTCCATAATGATCGAGTAATATTAGAGCGACAGCAGCTACTTCATGTTAAAGGTGGAGTAGTACGGATTTGGAGGTCCCTTCCTTCAGTTTCCGAACGGAAAGTTAGCATACCTGATTATGGAAGATTCCACTGGAAAGAAATGTAAAAGCCAAATGGCATACGTTTATGACATTGACCAGCGGGTTTGGGATGACCCGGCGTTTAATATCTGTATGACGAACTTGTCGGCTTCCAGATCATTATAGAGTGTGGGTATTTTTTTCTAAATGTTATTTTATTTATCGGTATGATTGGGCTACATTTTTTACTGCCACCAAACACTTCGTAAAACTTTATGGTGTAAAACACACTCCAATAAAACTTTTCTTTTTAAAATTTTCATAAAATTTTGAAATTTTAACGTCATTTAACATTGTTTTATTTGAAATTTTCATAATAAAACGTTAAAAAAATAGAGCTTCAAAACATTCCTCTAATTATTTTCACAGTTAAGCACTACAATATATTATATTTAATCATACTTGCGATTAAGATCTAATAATTATTTCAACTTAATTAAATATTAGAAAATTTAATGCTAAAAACCTTTATTATAAGGGTAAAAGCTGGTAAAAGGGGATAAGGGCCCCTTATAAAACTTTCTATATAAAATAACTTTATAACTTTTATATATCTTATATTTCATATGTAAGAATAAAAACGAAAACTGGATGCACTCAAGAAACATTTAACGGATAAACACTAGATAGTCTACCGCTGTGAAATAACAGTGATTCTAGAGCATATAGGGTTCATATTTGGCTGTTACTTACACTATCTTAAAAACGTCTTAGAAAAATATTTACTATTTAGTTTCCAATAATGACATTTCAAATGTGTACAACTTATTGAAATAATTTAAGTTTAATAGTTTAGTATAAAGTATTATCATTTGATAATAAATGATAAAAGCTCTACGCTTTTGTAATGAACCACTATTTCTTCCAGGTAGGGCCAATATCTTATAAATTTAGCGACAGGGAAGCGCTGTATTTATTCCCATATGACAACGCATACTTATTTTACGATAAGCATACCGTTCTTCCACAACGCTAGTTTTGGAAAATGAAAAATTATTTTAAATTAATTTAATTCCTTTGTATTGGATAATGAAGTGGGCTTAAGAAAATTTGTGTCTCTTCAAATGATTTGAATTTGCAAAATGTTTCATATACGAAACTTTTAGTTTCTAACACATTTCAAAATTTTTACTCATGAAAGAAAATAACATAAATTTAAAGAAATATTCCTACTTTATTTAAGTTATTAAATATATATGTTATGGAATACATATAGAAAGAATTAATGTGAACTTTGTTTGAAAGATTTAACATTTAAAATGCGAGAAGTTTAGAAACTCACACCTTATCCTTCGCACTCTAGTCCCTTAATGGTACAGATCGATGAAAGTTTCCTCTAGAGATAAGCTTGTCTTTCTGTCCTATAACCAAACCGGTAACGAACATAAAGAAAGAATTGCAGAGAATTAAGATAATGGATCAAGTAAGGGAAGGGTTTTAATGAAACCCTTGTATCTTCGTGATTGCTAAGCTAGAATTTTGCTATTTCAGCTGTAACTCGAAAGCTGTATTGATTCACTTTCATGAAGAATAACAGTCGGAAATGAGACGTTTGTACTATGTCAGGAGAATGATTAATTTAATCTGTAAGCAGGTAATTTAAATTTAGATTGCTTTAATGAAGGAAACAACTTGGAAGATAAAAACTTTTTTTTCTTTCAGTTGAGAGGTAAAATTTTTCAAATATATTTTCTAAAATATAAAATAGAGCAAACTTTTTTATATTTTTTTTTATACTTTTTTCTAAAATGTAAATTAGTGATCACTTATATGGATCATCAACTTTGCTATTAATGCTTAAAAATTATTAAAATTATTATATTAAATATTATTAAAAATAATTATTAGAATAACCTTTAATATACAATGATAAAAATCAAATCAAGGTTCGTGACATCCCTAATTAAAGTTATTATAATAAATAATATAAATATTAAAAAACGCCATTTTAAATTACTTAAAAATATTTTATTCACTTACATACATCTAAAACCAAGTACTTTCTAGAGTTTGACGTGCTCATTATCAGGCTGCTAATAACCCTGATGATGAGCATGTCAAATGATCCAACATACTTGGTTTTAGATGCATGTATGTAAATAAAACACCTTTATTTAATTTAAAATGGTATTTCATTTTTACAAAATCATTTATACGAATAAGAATAGCCATTCATATATTATTTGAATAAAATCTAGATTTTAGTTTTCAACTTTTATCTTGGGTAATGCAAAAGGTTTAAGAATATTTATGTCACTTTATTATATTTTTTTTTTTTCGGTTTGAAATGCATGCCAGATAAGAAGCATGTTTCTAACGCATTCACAAATTTGTATTGATAAAAGTAACAGAATGTCAAAGAAAAATTCCTATTTTCTTGATGGGATTAAATACATATTTTATGGAACATGTCTAGAGGGATATAATTTGAAATATTCTATGAATATTTATCAGATGAAATCTGAGAATTTTAGAAACCCATGTCTTATTCTTGCCAAGGGATTCTAATCTGTTAATGAAATAGATCGATATAAGTTTCCTATTCAGATAAGTTTGTCTTTTGGTACCATTACTGGGCTGGGAACGAACATAGAGAAATAATGGAGATAATTCAAATAATGGACAAAGTAAGGAAAGAGTTTTAATGAAATCATCGTGTCTTCGTTATTGCTAAGGTAGAACTTTGCTGTTTAAGCTGCAACTCTAAATCTTATTCTCATTTAATTTAATGAAAAACAATAGTGAAATACAGTAGTTTGATGCTAGTTTTATGTCAGATGAATGCTTAATTTAATCTGTAAACAGGTAATTTAAATTTAGAGTGCTTTAATGAAGGAAACAACTTTAAAATTATAAAGTATTACTTTTAAGTTTGGAAATAAAATATAATATATCCTGTAAAGTAGAACGAATGTCGTCAATTACAACTACAACTTCTACTTTTACACTTAATTCCTAAAAAAAAAAAAAAATATTACTCATCACGTATAGAGAAATATGAACTTTTCTATAAATGCATAAAAATAAAAATGCACACTGTAAAAAAAAAAAAAAATCTGTAAAGTTACTAAAGTTTTTCTAGGAAACTGGAATTCCAAGAACTTTTTATGTATCGGCAACAAGAAAAATTCCTGTAACAGACGCTGTTACAGGAATTTTTGTTGTTGCCGTTACATAAAAAGTTTTAGGAATCCCAGTTTTCCAGAAAAACTTTACTAACTTTACAGATTTTTTTTTTACAGTGCAGTAGAATCTCTTTTATCTGCAACTCTTGGTTAACCGAAATACATTTTTTTACTATCAGATTCCTTGTGTGCAAGAGCTCCTTTCCTAACCACGAGTACAGATAAATATTTCGAATTCCGTTTCTTAGAATTCCTCTAAATTTAACTTGAGTTCCAATAAACTGCAGAGTGAACTAGAACACAGTAAAAGGAGTGAGAACCGGAATGTGGGAAAGTGGTCTAGCAGTCAAAGAAAACGAAAAAATTAGCAATTCTGAAGTTTTTGAATGTTTTGCAAAAGGTTTGGCATGGCTGGGGCAGCAGAAAGACTGTGATACTGGTGAACTAATAGTATTAAAAAAAACTTAGTTATAGAGCTTTAAAGCAACCGCAACCGAAACTGCGATAAACAAAACTTTGTTTCAACACTTGTGAAATATGTGAAAGGTATTTAATTTCAAAATTAAAATTCACGTAATTTATTCTTTTTCTAATTTGCTATTGCTTTATTTATACTAATCACTTATTATTACAATAAGAAACCACGCATATCTTTCTCCTTAATCTTCAAATTGAAGCATTTTCGATTATCCGAAAATTTCGATTTTCCGAAACATCATCGGTCCCAATTACTTCAGATAATCGAGTTTCTACTACATAAGAATAACTATACAAATGTTATTTGAGTGTAATCTAGAATTAGTTTGAACGTGATTATATTGACCTATGGGAAATTCTCGAGAAAATCGTTGTCACTTCAAACGTCTTTTTGTTTTAGAAAGCGCATCTGATAAAAGAAAGGTTTAGTTTTTAGGATACTCTCAATTTTTTATTCAAGAAAATAACAGAATATTAAAGTCATTTTCTCATTTTCTTTATAAGAAATATATATTATGTTATGTCTAGAAAGATCTAATTTCAACTTTGCTATGAATATTTTAACAGTTAAAGTGTGAGAATTTCAGAAACTCGCATCTTATTCTTGGCACTGTAATCCTTTAATGGTAGAGATCGATATAATTTTCCTCTGGATATAAGCTTATACATCTGTCCCATTACTGAACCGACAATGAATATAAAGAAAGAAGTGGTGAGGATTCCGAAAATGGAAAAAGTAAGAGAAGGATTTTAATGAAACCTCTGTATATTCATGATTGCTAAGTGTAGATTTTGCCATTTCAGCTGTTATGCCCACGTGGTTTCAATTGTTTTTCATGATAAAGAATAGTGGAAATGAGATGCTAATTCTATATTTGTTGAATGCTTAAATTAATCTGTAAGCAGATAATTTAAATTTAGATTGCCTTAACGACGGAAACAACTTCGTAGATAAAAAAAAAAAAAATCTTTCAGTTTAGATATAAGATAATTAAAATAATGTATCAGAAATTTAAACTAGAGAAAAATTTATCAATTTGAAATTGTCTGTTTGTATTATTAATAAAAAATAAATTTCTGATCACGTGTGAAAATATATATTTTTTTTCCATTTATATTAACGGGTAAAAGTTTATATATAAGAATTTCGTTAATTTTATTTATAAATGATTTTTATAATACATAACTTCATGTTTATGATAAGGTACTATTACAGCTGCCGCGAATACAATGAAATGTGTACATTTTTTTTTAATAATTTCAAAAATTTTGATGATTTTTTTTCAGTTATATACATATCACAATCAAAATTAGAATCGAAGAGAGCCTACTTCATAAGAAGAAAGTGCCTACATATATGTTCCCTAAAAACAGAAATTATGAGCTTAAAATGCTTTCTTTAATATGTTTAGAACCATAACATAATGGATTTAAAATAAATAAATTTAATGCTACAATTTAATTGTTACAAACTCAATGTTACAATTTAATGCCACAGTAGTAGCATTGCCATTTAATAACCATTATCTTTAATTTACCTTTATAAAAGATAATCGCACCATAAGATATTACTAAAATATTTTCATGCTGAAATAAATGAATTTAATTTTAAACGGTCTTCTCGTAATAAATGTAGATGTGAAATTATGCTCATCCATATCATTTTATAACCTTAACCGTAACTGTTATATTTAAATAGTTGTGGAAAATCGACAGTTTTAGAGAACTTTTTTCAAATATAAACAAAAGGTATGTTGATATTTCTTAGGTTATAAAGACTTTTTTACTGAAATAACATACTTGAAAAAAGAATGCCAGTATTATCGGACTTTCTTTGGCATTGATTGATAGATATGGAATTAAAAACGTATTAGAATTGAGTCATCATTCTTCGAAATGGTTTTCTTCTAATTTATTATATATCTAAACGTTGGCAGTATTTAAGTATATAATGTATTTTTTTTTTTTTCACTTTTCTTATATTAAAACAGTTTCGCCTGTTCAAAGATTGGTGTAAAAATTAATTGCTGCTGGAATGTTTGTTCATATATATTTATTGCAAATGATGACACTCTGATGCCTCAATTTACAAGGAATGTTCGGACTTACGTATAAAACTCGATAAAAGGTATCCCTGTTTTCACTCGCTGTTCTCTTTAGCTCTCTTGTACCACGATACCCAGTATAAAGAATATCAAGGTTAACGATTGTTATGTCTAACGAAGGTTTTCGCTGTTTTTATGCCTCGGCTAACGAATATTTTGTTGAATGCGCGCAGTAACACATTGGCGATGCGAGACGGAGAGGGTATTTCGGGGAAACCACAAAAAAGTAATTAAAAAACTGATTCAATGTATAGCAAACCCTTTGTGTTTAGGTAAAAGTATTATTTATAAAAATAAAGCAACTAAAAGCTAAAGCAGCATAAAGTTTTAACCATTCAACCGTTTTAAAGATATGTAATATGAGTCTTTATTTAAACACAAAAATAATGATACAAAAGGTTTGGAGAAATAGCAGCAAAGAATTACCTATGTTACTTCTACTTCTCTTTTTTATTCTCTTCTCTTCTTTTTTCCTCTTGAATATTAAAGAAGATGCACTTTTGTGAAACCTTTAAAAATTTAATGCTGAAATTATTATGGTTGTTTGTGGTTTACATTAGGTTCGTTTACATGTGTTACGTATGTATAACACAACAAAATTGTTCACTTTAAGAACAACAATCGTTCAAGAAACTCCTAGATGTGGATCTCGGCGGCGCCACTGCTTAATATAATACTGCTATATTGCATTTGCAATGCATTCTTTTTTTTTTTTTTTTTTTTTTTTTTTTTTTTTTTTTTTTTTTTTGTAGACATTTCCAGAGATATTTTAATAAAAGATCTATTACCAATCCGAGCCTGTCAAAATTTTGAGAAGGATCATCATGTTATCCTTCATCTTACTCAAAGTCATTGGCCTGGCATCGGACAAAGGGCCAAATACGACACTTAATACCACATGTAAAAAGTTGAGATCAGACTATTGTAAGATAAATACTGTTATCTCTAGGGTTTAGAATGTTGAAGAATGCACAAAGGGTGCCGTGAAAACGCTGACGCAAAAGCTCAGATAGTTTTACAAGGCAAAATTTTATGATTTAGAGGTGGAGATGGATTCTTTGATGAACACGCTAAGAATCTGAAAATATAAGATTTGCAAAAGCAAATACGTCAGGAAATGGACGGAAAGACGCCTATCACAGAAGTTGTATGCAGAAAGACGCAAACAAACAGTCAGACAAAAAAAAAATCTTGAAGGAATGCTGCATTTCTCGTGGAAGTTTCGGTCCTCGTATAAATAGACCATTTAACAAATCTGAAATGAATACCCATCAACCTTGGTTAAAGAGACGTGCATAAATAAATCATATTTAAAATATTTTTAAAAAGAGTAAATCCTACTCGTTATGGCCAATAATTTTACTTCTTTTTCAAGAAAGCGGCACAGACCAACTACTGGAGAACTTTGAATAAATTTTGATAATTAATTCATGGAAATTATTCCAGTGATAAACATTCGCCTTGCATACAATATTTCAAATGAAAATCAAGAATTTCACTATGTTGCCCTTTGCGCCTCTTAAGCAATTAATGGGATATTGATTTCCATTTGAAATATTGTATGCAAGGCGAATATCTCTCGAATAATTTCCATGCATTAATATAGTTTCTATCGATGTTGGATTTAATTATGTTTCGTGTTTGCCCCATGACGGTTGCTCACGATAAATATTCCATCTTTTTCTTCGTTTGTAGCCTTGCCAACATATAATAGTTATAAATTTTAAAGGCTGGGTATCGTTCCATGTGGTTTAGTCGGTAGAACATCAGTGCGCTATACTGATGGCCCGGGTTCGAGTCCCGGCATGGAATATTTTTCACTGTGTTGGCCTTTGCGCCTCTTAAGCAATTACTTGGAAATTGATTTTCATTTGAAATAGTGTATGCAAGGCGAATGTTTATCTCTGGGAATAATTTCCATGTATTAATATAGTTTCTATCGATGTTGGATTTAATTATGTTTCGTGTTTGCCCCATGACGGTTGTTCACGATAAATATTCCATCTTTTTCTTCGTTTGTAGCCTTGCCAACATATAATAGTTATAAATTTTAAAGGCTGGGTATCGTTCCATGTGGTTTAGTCGGTAGAACATCAGTGCGTTGTACTGATGGCCCGGGTTCGATTCCTGGCATGGAATCTTTTTCAATATGTTGGACTTTGAGCCTCTTAAGCAATTACTTGGATATTGATTTTCATTTGAAACTTTGATAATTTGGAAGAAAACTTGTGAAAACGTTCTAGAAGTTAAAATTAATGCTCGTGGGTTTTCCATTCTACATATTATTCACCTTTGTCCGATCCGAATACGTTCATCTTAAATGGGGAATTTTGCCCTTTAAAAGTGTATTTTATAATATTTAAGAAACACCTTTAAATTGTGGGCAACATATAGAGCGATTTAAATGAATTTCTGTAGAAAAATTATGGAAATTTTTCGTTGAAGAGAAATTTCTGCTAAAACATTTAACTGTAGAGCAAAATTATTTTCTTTAGACTAGATATGTCTGTTCTTAAAATAGTTCGGAATTTTATTTGGGGACCTTCTACCATTTACAAATTAAAATATTATCCAGCATTTTTGTTTAAGTTGAATCTTTGAGTGTTTGAAAAATGATATACATTTTTTCAATTTCTCATTCATATATTTTTAATTTATTATTTTTTTTATTTTCTTTAATTAACCTCAATCTTAATTATTTTATCATGTATAGTTAGTTCTAAAATCCATATTACCTATTATGTTAGACGTAAATAATATTCATGACTCTGAAATAAAAAGTAATGGTTTTAGTCGCTGCATCAGTAATAAAATTTAAATTTACGCAAATTATTGGAAAGGAATATGTAAGCTTAGAAAAAGCAACAAATATTTGAATTTTTTTTTTTTTTTCACTTGGAAAATAGATCACAGTAACTCGAATGTCTCAGTGCCGGATTTCGCATACTTTTCCAGTTCTACAGAACCGTTATCATCAATAGAAAGACGTGCATTTCATGAAATACGAAGAAATATGAACGCAAAATTATATCGCTTTATATGCAAATTAGATTTCTCAGAAAATAATAAAAGCACACATACATAAAAATATGTATGCTTAAGAGAAATGTGGCTATTATGCGTTTTAAATTATTGCTCATGTTTGCTTAATTGGAATTTTGTATTTGTTTAGCCTTAAAAAAAAATTTCTCCTTAATTTCCATAAATACATTTTCATTTTTTACGGGTTCTTATTAAACTTCATTTTTAAAAAGCTATTATTGGTTTGCATTAGGTTTTATTATTTAATTTTATATGTTTCTAAAACGGCCTTAGGTATTGTGATACACAAAATTATTTTATGAATGTAAAATTAAATGTGATAGTTTCTGTTTCTGAACGAAAAATAAAATATTAAATTCCCAAAAATGCTTGCAACGTATGATGTAAAAGCATAAAAAGAACTAAAAAAAGTATTGAAAAAAATTCAGTCGCATTTCTTGTTTGTTTCCACTTGGGATTTCGATCAATGGTATACGGACGACGCAGTGCAGGTTTTGAAATATGTGTTTTCACTTGCTAAAAGAACGCGTGTGTCCTATATGTGATTTAATTCATGAATTACGTTGAATTGTGTCCTGTAATAAATTCTAAATGTTCGCAATTTAAATGTCTCAAGTTTGAAAAATAAATGTTCCAAAGAATATAAATTAATTTTTCTTTTAAATCTATAAAATTGTACGGAAAAATATATTCGAAACCACACTATCTTCTTCAGGGATTCACAATTGTTGCTTGTAATCGATACTAGAGAAATACATGTGCGATTAGCATTAAAATATATCATATTCCTTATTTTTAATTTTGTTTTATTAGCTTTTACGTGATATTATTAAAACCAAAGTTTTAACAAGAGCCATTTTTTGTTTACTTTTGTAGCATTTCATCTCACTTGATCCATATAAATTAAGTTACTTGCTTAGAGTAACTGGCTCGGCCATTTACTTAACCCTAACGTTCTCGACTACTGAGCGTGAGGTACCTGGTTCAACTCTTACCGGAGAAAATCTACGCCCTTTTATTGATGACCCTGATAAACACGCAACTTTCAACAATAACAATCATCTCATCTGATAGAAATCAGATGGCAGCACTAAAAAAATCCTCTCCTGCTCCAAAAAGCCTGTGAAACGCTCACAGCAAAAACTCATCATCCCTCGCAGCATACATGCGTTCGACATGCGTACTCAAGGGTACATACAACGCCCCCTTATTAAGGGAGAAAGCCGTGACACGCTTTGTTCTGACGTCACATGAAGCAGGGAAAACAAAGAAAAAAATCGAACAATTTGCATGTTTCGATTTCGCTGGCTCGTGGAATTATAAATTATTATCTACTAATAATTATTATTAATTTCACTAGCCAACAAAGTCTAAACATTTAAGTTTTAGAATTTTTTTATTGGTTTTCCCTGCTTCGTGTGAAGTTTCGATAATCAGAATTGAGACTTTCACGACATTCTCCCTTATCTAGGGGTCGTTGGTACATATCGTTTGTCTGATGTCACCAATTAATAATTGGAGATGGACTGTCTAGCGATCACATCTCACTTGAGCAGTATACAGCGAGTTACTAACTTATAGTGCGAAGCTCCGTAGTTCGATGCTAAAGTTCTCGCCTACTGAGCATGGGATCTCCCGTTCAAATCCAACAGGCGCCAATCTACGCCCTGTTCACTTTAATTAACTTAAACCCTCTAACCCTATATGTTTATGAAATACATTTCAGATATTATGTTACGCATTATTCTTTTATGAATGTAATAGAAAAAGTAATATTTTCTTTCTTTGAGTAAAAAATGAAACTTTAAATTCCCAAAACTGCTCGCAACGTATAATATGTAACGTTAAAAAGATCTAAAAAAAAATATTGGAAAAAAAAGTCATTCTCGAGTCTCATTTCTTTCCACTTGGGAGCTCGATCAATGTAACACGAATGTCACAGTGCGGGGTTTCAAATACTTTTTCCAATACTAGGAGAACGGATATCATCAATAGCCGGGAATGTAATTCATGAATTACGTAGAAATGTGTCAAATGGTTTCAAAGAAATATCGCTTTATCCGCAGTTTTAAATTATTAAGTATTGCATATTAAAAAAAATGATTTATATCCCCAGAGAAATAGTTTAATTCTAAGAGTGGTTAATCTCCTGTTGTTTTTATTTTTGCTTTGATGTATTTTAGTTAGAAATATGTTTTTATAATTCACAAGTTAAAAGCTAAAAGCATTTTTCCCATTGGGAGTAATTTTTTTTTCAAATGTTAATGCATATGCCTCCGTTACAAACTAGCTCAATGGTGTTTATCCAAACGTATATTCATAAAAATGCTTTTAATTATTAACAGGAATAAATGGAGAAAATTGTATATGTATATTGTTACATTTACATATGCATTATAAAAATGAAAATAGTTTATTTCTTTTTGTGTTATTTTCAGTGTTTTTTTTTTTCATGTCTGTTGAATTAAGTGCATTTTCTAAATGATTCTTCCGAATATATTTGAAGAACATGTTGATTAAAAGGTAAGTGGTAGTACGTGAACTTTTTTAGTGCAATCTTAATGCAGATAGTCATAATTGATAAAAGGTATTTAATCGATCTAAAGTTCGAGTAATCCAGAGTTCTAGATCTGGAGTTTTAGCAAAACCACTTTAGAAAATAAGTATTGGTCCAATATTACGCTGAACATTGCAATTGTTAAAAATATTTGCAATATAAAACTAAAATTGGTGACATACTATAATACGAGCAAAAGTTGTGTGTGTGTGTGTAAATTTTATCTTAAAAACGGCTCTAACGATTTTGACTAAATTTTGTATTATACCATTTTCGGATCCAAGAAGACCATTGGGTTAGATCACAAGTACGAGAAAATTCGATTAATGGGTCATTTTGTGTCAGGGTCAAGCTAATTATATAAAAAAAACCAGTTCAATCGATTTTTACTAAATTTTATATCCAACCGTTTTTGGGCACTGTAAAACTATTTGTCTGGGTCACGTGTTCGAGAAATCTCGATTAGTGGGGCATTTTGGGGTCACTACGGGTCAAGCTATCTTATCTAAAAAACGGCTCTAACGATTTTGATTAAATTTTGGAATCTATTGATTTGGATTACGAGAAGACAAATGGACTAAGTCACATGTTAGAGAAAATTAGATTAGGGGGTCATTTTGGGGTCATTGTGGGTCAATTTTAGTTTATCTAGAAAACATCTCTTTCGATTTTGACGAAATTTTGCTTTCTACCGTTTTCGAGCACGAGAATACCATTGAGCTAGATCCCATGTTCAAGAAAATTCGATTAGTTGGTCATTTTGGGTCACATTGGGTTAGGTTTCAAGCTAAATGAATCTACAAAGGCTCAAAACATTTTTACAAAATTGTGTAATATACCGCTTTTGAGCATGAGATGACGATTGGGCTAATTCACATGTTCGAGAAAAATCGATTAGTGGGTCATTTTGGGTCACTATGTGTCAAGTTAATTGTATCTAAAAACCGAATTGAACAATTTTGACAAATTTTGTTTTACCGTTTCTAGGCATGAGAAGACGTGTGGTATAAGTCACATGTTCGAGAAAAATTAATTAGTTGGTCATTTATGGGTCACTGTGGGTCAAGCTAATTGTATCTAAAAAACGGATCAGAACATTTTGACAAAATTTTGTATTGTATCGTTTCTGAGCATAGGAAAGCCATTGGGCTAAGTCACAATTTCGAGAAAATTCGATTAGTGGGTCATTTTTGGGTCACTTTGGATCAAGATAATTGTATCTAAAAAACGACTCAAACGATTTTGACAAAATTTTCTATTATACCATTTAAGAGCATAGGAAGACGTGTGGGCTAAGTCACATGTTCGAGATTAACTGATTAGTGGGTCATTATCGGGTAACTGCGGATCCAGCTAATTGTATCTAAAAAACGGCAAAAAATATTGCCACAAAAAGTTTGACAAAAGTTTTTATTACATCGTTTCCCTGCACGAGAAGACCATTGGGATAGGCCACATGTTCGATAAACTTAGATTAGTGGGTCACTTTTGGGTTACCGTGGGTCAAATTAATTCTGTCTATAAAACGACTTTAACGATTTTGACTAAATTTTGTATTCTATCGTTTTCGGGTTCGAGAAGAGTATTACTTAAGTCGCATGTCGACAAAATTCGGTTAGTGGGTCATTTTGAGTCACCATGTCTCAGGATCATGCTAATTGTATCTAAACTGCAAGAATGATACCGTGAGAATAAAATATCGAATTGAACACAAGGTTAGTTTTTACCGAGCTTAGCTCGGTCATTCCTGCTATTTAGTTTTATATTAGAAAAACTTCCGTGGAAACGGCATATCGAAGGAATTATATTGACTTTACATCAGATATAGATTCGATTAAATATCAATATTGCAGAATTATTGGCTTTAAAAGGTAGCTTTAAATGCATAGTTGAAATTAAACGGAACTATCCAATAAATGTTAGGCTTTATGTCTTTATCTTGTTGCAATATTTTTGGGTCATATTGGCGCAATATTGGTAAAATCAAAACAATGCAATATTAAACAGTTAATTAATATACATTTAAAGCAAAGTATTCACTATTTAAACAAGATTTAAATCATTGCCCGATATTATTTAGTTCTTAGGAAAGGAGTTGCCTAGATGAATTATAAATAATATCTTCTTTCAGAAATTAATAAATTGCATTTCAGTTTAAATGAATTTATGTAGTTAAAAATGTGATTTTTTTTTAAATTTACTGTAGATATATTTAGTTTCGTGAAATGCTGTATAAAATCTCCTATTAAAAATCAGTAACGAATTTTTATTTAATACCACTTAAATTCATTAATATATAGTAATTTCCATAAACGAAAAAAATCGCAGTCATTACACTGTCTTTACCCAGTTTTACCTACTTTTCTTGTAAAATAATTTTTTCCACCTTTATAGAAATGATTAATTCAATTTTTTTTTTCACATTTATATGCATTGGCAAATTCAGCTCTATATATTGATCTGAGCCTGAAGCAAGATTAATCTTCCAGCCAAATGACTTGAAAGTCATGTGTAGTTAACTTCCGCTTTCGTTAACGACGCTGTATCTCTAATTGTTTTAGTTAGCTGGAACCAACTCACGAAATAAGAATATTACATGGGACCTAATAGAAAAGTAACATCATTTGTATAAACGTGACCTGAAGATTCACATCTAAATTGGAATGTTTTTGTAATCAATAGGAAAATGAAACTGGTAATAAATAACTTTGGAACATGCATTTGTTCCAAATTTCCCTATGTACAGTGTGCGATGAAATTGTTAATTTTCTAATAAAAATGCAAATGAACCTCTTTTAATTATATATAATACATATATTTTTTAAATCAAGATTATACTGAAGTAAAATCATAAAAAAAATTATACATATAAATAATATGAAACATAAATTCATTTGAAAAAAAGTACTATATGGGGTATACATATATATATAATATATTATACATTTCTATGTGTGTGTGTTTGTATGCAACTACCATCGAGGAAGACAAAACTACGGTCTGTTAAATTTGGCTTTGCGTTCAACTCGAATTAACAATAAATTCTCGCTGTATTATTGCCATAACGCCTTTTATTTTATAACAGTATTCTTTACAGAAACAAACAAGATTGAAACTGTATATATATTTGCAATGAAAGGGCATCCTTCCTAACTACATTTCTTGTTGGATTCTGATTGGTTGAATCGTGTATCACGTCTCCTATTGGAAATTCCTGGAAAATTCCTTCAGATTCTGAAAGCCAATATTTTCGCCAAATATCAAAAAATTTGGCGACAATCATGTGTTTTGGCACTAGTAATCTAGAAAGTCGATTTTACAACCAAATTTCGCCAATGTGGGCGATATTTTAACAAATTACCAAATATATTATAAAATACATTTAGCGAAATGTTGCTAAAATTACGACTTCGTTTGCAGTTAACTTTTCAACAACTTAATAACGAATTCACCCTTCATTCCCGTTGAAATGCACTTACCCGTAATGACCCTAAAATGACCTACTAATCAAATTTACTAGAACACGTGACATAGTCAATGGTCTTCTCTTAACCAAAACGATAGGATACAAAATTTAGACAAAATCGTTTGAGAAGTTCTTTAGCTAAAATTTGCATATGCACACACACACACATATACAATGATTTGCTCGTTCAATAATATATGACAGATTTATATATATATATATATATATCAGGGCTCGCAGCGTTCCTAAAATATTCGCCCTCTGCTACCACTAAATTAAAACGATAATCTTTGTTGTATAATTCTATTACAGATGTTAAAGGAACCTACCACGAAGAATTCTTATTTAAAATACTGGTAGTGCGAAAATTTTAGGAACGGTGCGAGCCCTGTATATATATATATATATATATATATATATATACACATATATATATGAGGAGATGAGTTTCAAAACTCACCTTATCCAAAAAATCAAATTTTGGGAAATCGTGAAAAACCTCTAACTGCGACCCCGTGCATCGAATACCTTCAAATTTTTTTAATACTTATAACTAGTTGCTCTAAGATATCATTGTGTTAAGTTGGAAAATCTACATTAATTAATTTAATTAATTAATTGGAAAAAAGTTTCGGATAAGAAGAGTTTTGTTGCCAATCGTCTGTCATGCTTGTTGAAAGAAATTAATATTTTCTATTTTTCGTCATTGAATGATAATATTTTGGAATAAAAAATAAACCTTGCGAGAGCAATAAGTATGATTAAAATTTAGTATTACGTTTTATTATAAAAAAGTAATATTATCACCAATCAAATAAAACTTATCGCAAATAGCTTATAATTAAAATAACTTAAAAAAAAGAATGTAATATAATCTATATAACATAAGTATTATAAATACCGGGTGTCCTAAAAGTGACTGATGGATTTTAAAATTCAATAACTTGAAAACAGTGACAGATATTAAAAAAATTCTTGCAGGAGTGTTATGTAAGATGGTAGAAATTTTTATGCTGCGATTCTCAGTTTTACTTACAAATAGAATTGATAGATGGCGCTGCAAGTAATAACCGCTAAATCGAGGCTCAATTTTTGAGCCTCTCTCTTATTCCATTAAAAAAAAAGGAGATTTAAATGTATTGAATGGATACCGAAGTACCAAAAATCGGTCTGGGTTGAGCGCCTGTTGCTCTCAGTGCTAGAGTTTGAAACAATAAAGTTTGAAATTCGAATTAAAATCAAGAATCACAGTACAAAAACTCCTAACACCATACGAAACCCTCCTGAAAGTATTTTTGTAATATATGTCACCGTTTGGAAGTTATTGAATTTTAAATTCCATCTGTCATTTTTGGGACACCCGGTACCTATATCTATTTAATATAATATAATGAGGTTACAAAATATACAAAAACGAAAATGAGTTAATTAAACAATTAACTCATTGAGTTTTCTTCTGGAATATCATCGTGATCCTCCTCAACCATCTCCTCCTATTCTGGTGCCTTAGAAATAATATTTTTATAGAAAGTAAGAACATCCATTTCTGACCAGTCGAAATGAAAATGTTTTTTCAACACTGTGTGGGCACCAATATGGATTTCTCTTGCTTCTCGGGGAATCCCTCACCCTTGTTTTTAAGAAGAAAGCGCGGTTTTTGATGCCTCTAGCACAACTTTTGCCTCAGAATTTTGATATTTCAAGAATCTTCCGAAATACACTTCCACAAATTTGAAGATGGCCATGGTTGTTAGTCTTTATATAGTACTTATTGTAATGCCTTTGAAAGCGCACTGAGATGCACTTAAAAAAAAACTTTCCTTTATTAATATTCCTTCCTTAAATTTTACTTTCCTGGATGTTTCATGGAAGGAAAAATATTGGACGGTTTCTTGAAGGAAATGTTTGTGATGTGAACTTCAAAGTAAAGTTATCTTATGCAGTTTCGTCTTTGCTTGAAGAAAAAAACTTGGTGGAAGAATCACACACCTTGCAATGCAAGAGTTGAATACTCCAGGTTCTCTTCCTGGTGAGTGCACTTTGAGATGACGGAAAATGCCGTGCGTTCATGCCTGAGAATAAAAATTAAATCTTTTAACACCTTATGACATTAAGAAATGTAGAAAGTTATTTACAATTTTGAACTTGCATTTTAATCTTCTTTTGCGAGTTTTCTTTACTAGGCCATGTGTTCGTATTTCTTTTTCTCTTCTTCCGCCTTCCCTCCCAAAATGCAAGAGTTTATGCACTGTGCGTTATACGTAAGATAAGGTGTAAAACTTATTTAATTAGTTTGTATGAACAGAACAGACCGAACAGACCAGTTTAAACGAAAATAACAACAGGATACAGAGTAATGAAGGAAAATTAGTGATTGTAACTGATAAGCTAGTCGTCCGTTGATCTACGCATGCGCAGGGATAAAGCTAGTTTTGTTGCCAACTCCCTATTAGATAAGCGAGTTTTGAAACCAAACCAATATTTTAAACACCTAGAAATAAAGAAAAAAATCTTTTTTTCTTTTTACAGATTATAGTGTTTTTTCGATGCAGGTTCACCAAAGGAATAAATTGTTAGAGAAAACTCGATTTTTTAAATTTGGATAAGGCGAGTTTTGAAACTCACGTCCCCCCCCCCCCACATATATATATATATAATGTATGTGTGTGTGTGTGATTCTGGCAGCACTTTAATTTGTTGTATATGATTAACCGCACGAAATTGTATCTTTAAATTAAAATAAGAGAAATTGATTTTTCCTGACACAGCTACATTTTCTCTGATAAAAATATATTTTTTCAAACGTACAGTTTTAATATTACACAAAGGATATATTGTTTAAATTTGAGGTAAATTAGGAATTGACTCCCCGCTCTGCTCATCTCGTACCAAGATATGGCGGGGTAGACTGAAATAGTCTTTTTGTACTAATCTGTGTTTAAAATGTCTTAAATTTTCTGCGTAACTCGATGACGTGATAATACCGCCAAAATTAGGAATTGGCGCCCTGCTTTGCTCATCTCGTACCAAAATATGACGAGGAAGACTCACATATTCTTAATGCACTAATCGGTATGTGTAATGTGTCAAATATTCATGATCTAACTCGATGGGGTGATAGTACCGTCAAAATAAGGAATTGGCGCCCCGCTCTGCCCTTCTCGTACCAAGATAAGATGAGACAGAGTATTAAATATTCTTATTGTACTAATCGTTATCTTTAACCCGAGTTTGCTCGCGCTGGGTATGTCACACCCAGTGCGTTTTTTTTGCAGTTTTTCTCCCTAACCTTTCTTCAGAAATGGATGCGTCTTTGTGTAGCTGCCTCGAAAGTCATAATTTTAGAGGGGGAAGGCGGTTAAATAATTCGAAATATAAATCTATCGTAATCGACACATATGCGTATCTCACACCTAGGGCGAGCATTTCTGTAACAGCTCTAAGTACAGATAGACGCAGGAAATTTTCAGAATAAATGTAAATAACTTTTTTAATATATCTCTAAAACTATATTGTCCCTTCCTTTTTCGTAGTGTTTTATGTTTTATGTAGATTTTAAGGTAAAAATATTGGAAGAAACCACCATGGGTATGACATACCCAAAGTGAGTAAAACCGAAAGTTTTTCTCGCGTGGTTTTTTATATTTTATGTAGATTTTAAGTTAAAAATATTGGAAGAAACCACTATGGGTATGACATACCCAGAACGAGTAAAACCAGCAGTTTTTCTCGCGCGTGCATTCAATATAGATAGACGAATGTACAAAAACAAATGTAAGTAACATGTTTAATATCTATTTAAACCTCTATTATCCCTTCTTTTTTCATAGTGTTTTATATTTTATATAGATTTTATGGTAAAAAATTGGAAGAAACCGCCATGGATATGACATACCCAGTGTGAGTAATCCCGTTCGTTTTTCTCGATCGTGTAATGCGTAATATTGTGTTGAAACTCTATAACGTGATAGGACCGTCAAAATTGGAAATTGGCTTCATCTCGATATGAGGAGGCAGACCAAAGTATTCTTAAAATACTCTATTTCTAAAAACTTTAGATCTATATGTTTATCAACAAAATAATTTTTCAATAATTTCCTGAGCTTGTTTGGCTGTTTGTTTAAACCAGAACTTTTAACGGTCTAATTTGTTTCTGTCTTCCTTGGTGTAAATGGTCCTCGCAAAAAAATTATTATGGGAATTACCGACGATTGACATAAATAACTACCTCAAATTAAAATTAATATATAATAAGATAGATTATTTTTGCTGAAGAAAACAATGAACCGCGCGCCACCTTTACCCGCACTCGTGATAATATCATTAAATATATCTCAGATTAGAGTTTAATGTTTTCATATATTTGAACAAAATTCTTTCCAAACTATCCTAATGATGGCATCTAGACTGTCATACGCAGCGTACAAAAATGAATTTTTAATTGTACAAGAAGTGTACTTCTAATTTTCTATTTTTCATTTCACACGGACGGCAAAAGACACCATCCTTTTCACGATCAAAGTAAGCGAACGGCGGAACAGATTTTAACTAATTTTATATAGTAAAAATTACATTTTTTTGTGCTACAAAATTATATGACTGAAGACTGCAGAAAAAATCTGTGTTAAAGTACATACAAATATTTAGTTTCTTTCAGTTGGCAAATGAGAGTGTATCAAGGTGACGAGAAAGGACTTCCAATCATTTAGTTTTAAAAAGTATTAATATTAATATTTTAAATACCAAAGACCATCTTTTAAAATTAAATTTACTTTCGTTAAGTGTTTTTTTGCATTTATATTACCAAATAGGATGCAGAATTTCAAAACATGCATAAAAAATAAAGTCGGCAATTTTTTTAATGGTTAAAATTAATATTTTTTAAACCAAATATGTTGTTTTAAAGCTTTTTAGCATCCACGATTTGCGATTAGCGTTTTCATATTTTGATTATAAAGGGTCGTCGAAAAACATTATTCATAAAAAAAACATCAGGACAATAATAATAAAATAAGATACATTTTAAAGGGTTAATATTAATACTTTTTTATCCAAAGATGTCATTTTAAAGTTTTTTAGAATGTACGATTTCTAATTAGCTTTTTAATATTTGGGTTATAAATGTTTGTAGCAAGTCATTAAACATAAAAAAAAAAAAAAAAAAAAAGGAAAGAAAGAAAGAAAAATAGAACAGCAACGTGAAGAAAAATTTTGAGTGTAGTTTTGTAAAATATTTTTATTTTTGGAAAGAGTTAAGATTCATATATTTGAATCCAAAGAATCTCTTTAAAGTTAAATGTATGTGTATGCAGTCGTTTTTGTTTTGTTTTGTTGTTGTTGTTGTTGTTGTTTTGTTTTTTCATTTTTTTAAATTTATTTTTTTTTTCATGTCTTGATGCAGAATTTTAAACTGTGCAGAAAAATGCGAAAACACGTAAACAGCTCCCAGAAAAATGTTTTCTTGAAAGTGATAACATTGATATATTTTTTAAACTGTATTTTTTAATCTGAAAGCGCAATTTTTAATTTAGTGTAAATGTTTTTTGAGTATTTCTTTTCATTCGGCAAGTGTGAGTTTCGGAGAACGGGGATTAATACACCGCGGAAGTGGAAGTTTCGAAAATATATATTTTTAAATTGTTAATATTAATATTTTGATAAACGTATTGGGCCGTTAAAATTCTTAAAATACCTTCTAATATAGTTTTTATTAGCTTTTCATTATGTTAGACTTTTTAGCTGATCGCGCGCGCGACATTCTCGAAAAAGAAAAATTGCGCGAAAAAGAAAAGATCCCTTTCTGACCTTCGGATCGCCTCTGCTAGCGATTTTCCGTTATGTGTATCGCGCGCTATTTTGAGAAAAACAATATATTTTTGATGAATATCCCTTGCTTTTTTAATTAACATCTCGGCTAATTATTTAAAAAAATGAAAAATCTTACCTTCAGGTGCTCTAGGATCGTCCTTGCACTATAGGGTCATTCCATACAAAATGAGCAAATCACCTGTGGCAGACATGTCACAGATTTTAACGAAAATCATTTTGTAAGTAGATCATATCTATTTATGAGTAAATGTAAAATAATAGATTTTAAGATTGTTTATTTAAGTATTAAAATTTATATTAAAAGTGGATGCAAAATCGTGGTTTTGGCTATATGCTTGAAGTTTCAATTTTGGTTATTAGCCTTAAAAATGCAAAAACTATATTAAAAATTATTTATAATTAGGAATGAATGATAAGTAACAGATTGACGTAAGTTAGTAATTGTATTTTTATTCCTTAATGAGAAAAAAATTAATTTTGAAAAAAATTGAGGGAAAAATGCAACGTTTATATAGAGATGAAGGACACATCTGACGATATCAAAATTGCTTGACGTTATAGCTAAACGTATATATATTAAATATTTAAACTTTGATTCTTGCCTTTTTTATTCCTTAATGAGAAAAAAAATAAATAGTAAAAAACGTTGAGGATAAAATGCAATATTTCTATCACTTGTTTCGACGTGAAAGAAAGCTTTTTTAAACTTCTAATTCTTTTAATATTATAGATAACAGTGTATATTTTAAATATAAAAACTTTTATACTTGCTTTCAATTTATTTTTTCCTCAAGGAGATTTTTAATTAAAGTAGAAAAAAAAGCTCAATTGAACAGAAAATTATATATTAATTTCTAAACCCACATGCAGACAATAGATTGCAGCACTAAATTTTTTCACCTTGAAATCGTGCAATATTTTAAGAAACGCGCGCGAATTTAAAAAAAATAGCTCATGGAATATAGTTAATATTGCCTTTTTTAACCCAATTTTGTGACGTTAGGAATCAAAACGGCATGCTTGATTTTTTTTTAATCAGATTATGGACTTATTGATCTTTATGTCTGTGCAATAACTGTAATGTGGGACATTTCCTTCATTGTTTTTTTTTACCTGTCAATAAGAGGAAAAATTACGATTTTGTCATTTTTTTAAAAGTTTCTAAAATTTTTTAAAGGTGAAGGAAATACATGGCAACTTAAAAACTTTAGTAATTCGATCTTAATATGTAAAACTACATCAGGCATTAATTTCTCAGATGTTTTTGAATTCCTTTAATTTTTATTACGTTTTTAATTTTCTCAAAATTTGCAAATTTAAAATTTTTACAACCAATTAAAAAATAATCATGGTGTTACCAGATTATTATTGCTCAATAAATAAGAAGATAATTTTTCAGAGGTTACATTATTAAAAAAAATTCATTTCAGTTAAATAGTTTTCAAGATACAGAACTTCAAACCTGCAACTTTGGACGATTGCACACATGCCATTCTTTATCACAAGTTTTTTAAATGCCCAAAACTGCTAAAATAATTTATTTTTTGTGAAGATATTTTGCAGAGCTCTATTTGAATATGAATTGAACCTATATATCAAATTTTATTAAAATCGGTTACTATGTGGCCACGACTTTTTTTAAATTTTTGCTCATTTTACGTGGAATGACCCTATACTCATCTAAATTTTCAGACCTCTTGGTGCTGTAACTTTATTTAACCAACGCAAAGAGAGAAAATCTTTTCTTTTATTAGTGCCGTCAACTAAGGTACCTTTCGCCCAAATTTCTCTTTTTCACGGTATGTTCAGCATCTCCATTATCATATTTTTTTTAATTTAATATCATGTTAGTTTTTTGTTTGCTAAACATATATGGAATCACAACATTATCATAAATTTGTCGACATTATTATTATTATTATTATTATTTTTTTTTTTTTTTTTTTTTTTTTACCAAAAAGATTTTTTTGAAGTTTTGGACCAATAATACTTTGAATTGAGATAACATTTGCCTATGTGTTAAAACGAATGTTATAATGCCTAAAACATTATGTGGATCAATGATACTCTTTTGAAAAAGACGGGGTAGAGGGGGTAAGAAGTGTAAACATGTAAAAAGACAGTGAATTAGCATATATTTTTTATAAAAACTTATTAAAAAAATCATAAATATTGCTTTACGTGGATTGCCTGGGTCTGGAAATGAATACTGATATCTCTTAAACAGAAGTTTATGTGGACTAATTTTTACAACAATATAGTTCAATTCATACGCCATCGTGTCCAGTTCCTGGGGAAAAAGCCAATACTTAAACTTCTTTTCCTTGTAGTCTACAGCAAGACCCTCCTTTGATTTTAAAGTCATCCTTCCGGGATAGAAACTTCCATTAAACAGCAGAAGTACAAAATTTCCAACATTGCAGTCATTTCAGGCAGCATTTTCGCAGTTATTTTTGTATGTAGTTTTCTTATTTGGTTCAGTTGGAACGAATACACCGGATAAATTTTCAGCAAAATTATAGTTTGAAAAAACACAAATGTCTTTTTTCATAAGCATACCAAAAATAAACAAAAACATTGTCTCAAAAAGGTCAATGTTTAAATTTAACAAAATAATAAAAAGCTCCCCTTCAAATATAAAATTTTTTATGTATTGAACAGGAAGCATATACAAAAATTTAAATGATTATTGGTTGGGCTAATGTTAACCAGAATGTTGGGCCAAATTTACGCGAACTTAGAAGAACGCTTTTCTTTTTTTATCCCAGGAAAGACAACGCATAATCCTAAACTGGTCCTTGATCTACACTAGTGAGATTATAATAACAAATACTTACCAAGGTCCAAATGAATTAATTTACAATTTCACTAACAAAAGTTGTAAGAGCTTAATTCTCACCGTTTTCACACGCTTTTGTTTCACTGAGGCTGCACGGAGGAAACTTGGCGAATTACTTACAATGAGCTTCAAGCTTCAAGCTAATGCTACCACCCATATTTTGAGTCTAAAACGTTGTCGATATTGCAAGCAATGTAGAAAATATAGCAGATTTAATATTTGTTTTTTCTCTCTTGTGCAAAAGTTACCTTTAATGGCCCAATGTGAACCCAGTTTACGGTACAGATTGCTAATTCAGTCATTCTGATATTTATACAGAGTGATTAAAAAAAACTTTTACAAAATGTCATGGCAAATCAAACATACAGCAAGGATGACAAATCAGATAGGAACATAGAGTCACAAACCAATTATTTAGTCACAAATACAGAGTGTTTCATTCTAACTCAATTTGTGTTAACAGTAATGACTTTCAGAAAACTGAAGTATATTATAATAAAACATTTAACAGGCATTCTCACCTTTGTTGTTAATGTGATAACACCAAACAAATGTGGTAGAAATTTGCATTAAACGCACCAGCAGTGTATACTTCACGCACTGCATTTTGGACTGTGATTATTAATTCATACGGTATCATCGATTGCTTGAGCAACATGTTTTTGCATAACTTTTCGTTGTGTTATCACATTTCACAAAAACACAAGGTACATAATAATGTTGCATTTTCATTGCAATGTTTTTGTTAACTCATATTAAATACTCACAAATACACAAAATAACAAAACTGCAGTGCACTGTTTTTTATTAAATAATATCCCAAGAGCCGCTCATGGCTACCTCTTTCACAACAAAACATTCTATAAACTCGCATAAACAAACGCAGACGATCAAAGTTATTGCCAAAAATGCAAAGCATAAAAACGACCGAACATACCGGCCCCCGTTGAATGATTTTCATTCAACCACAATTATAATACATTATTACACTTTGAATTTTAAATAAATAATACAGCATGTACTAGTAAACAATAAATTGACAAATTACAAAAGATAATCATTTTCCATAGGTAACAGACAAATTTTTGAAATTGGTCTCTTGAAAACACCTCTTTGTGTTTTTATGTTTACCACTCTAATGATTCCATCATTACCTGGAAATAACTCTACAATTCTACCTAGAGGCCAATTGCAAATAGCAACATTGTCCTCCTTTATAATTACTAAATCGTTTATTTTAACATTTTCTTTCTCAAACATCCACTTTACTCTTTGTTGTAAGGAGCTCAAATAATCTTTGGACCATTTTTTCCAAAAACACTGAATCATTTTTGTTGTTCTTTCCCATATTTTTAGTTTAGAATCAGGAACATTAGTTATTTCAGGTTCAACAATAGAATTGATTGGCCTACCAATAAGAAAGTGGCCAGGAGTCAAAGCGTTCAAATCATCTGGATCAGATGAGAAAGGCACAAGAGGACGTGAATTTAGGATTCCTTCAATTTGTGTTATTACAGTCAAAAAGCCCTATTAGGTTAATTTTGAATTTCCCATCACACGCTTCAGATGATATTTGAAGGATTTGACTCCTGCTTCCCAAAGGCCTCCAAAGTTTGGAGCCCTTGGTGGAATAAATTTCCAGTTAACACCCTCACTGCTCAAGTAACCAGACAAATTATCGTCAGGAATTCTAATTATATTATGTAACCGTTTGAGTTCATTATTACTGCCTACAAAATTTTGAGCATTATCAGAAAAAAGACAAGCAATTTTTCCTCTCCTAGCAAATAACCTCTTTAAAGCTTCTATGAAAGCTTGCGAAGTTAATTCAGTAACAACCTCTAAATGGATTGCACGTGTTACAAAACAAATAAATATGGCTACATATACTTTATGATAAATTCCTTTACGTTGGTACTTATACTTTATGAGAAAAGACCCGGTGAAATCAACACCTGAACAATTAAATGGATAGTTCTCAGTTACTCTTTCTTTTGGTAAATTTCCCATGAACTGTTGACATGAGATGGGCTTCGCTTTAAAGCAAATAATACAATTATGAACTGTTTTTCTACATATTGCACGACCATTTAAAGGCCAAAACTTCGGCCTTAACTGAAAAAGTAAAGCTTGTGGACCTAAATGTAAATACCGTTTATGAAAGTATTCTACTATCCTTTGAGTAAGTTTACTTTTATTATGTAGTAAAATTGGAAATTTTTGGTTGGCATTTAAGTTACTGTTCGCTAATCTACCTCCTACTCTTAGAAGACCTTCTTTATCAAGAAATGGATGTAAGTTTTTTAACTGACTATCATGATTAATATTACCTGATTTTTGCAAGGATTTTATTTCCTTGTCAAAAAACTCACGTTGAACACTTTTTAACAAAAAACTTTCTGCTTTGTTGAGCTCTTCGAGGTCCAGAGGACCCTCCTTTTTTTCTTTTTTACAATTACTAAGGAACCTGAAAATAAATCCTAAAATACGAATTATTTTACAATAGTTATTACTTAAATCAATTATATCATGCACAAAAGAATTAATAGAAACTGTAAAAACAGATATGCTTTTAAAGTCACTTATATTAATATTTTTCAGTTCATTTGAAAAGTCATTGGAATTAACTGCTGCAGGAATATTTGTATTGGGATAGTCTTTTTCCTTTAGGAACAATGGACCACTCCACCATAACTCATTTGATAATAGTTTATCAGGATTAGCTCCTCTTGTTAGAAGGTCAGCAGGGTTATGCTGAGATGGAACATGTCGCCACTGCATCCCTTGAGTTAGTTCTTGTATTGTAGAAATCCTATTCGCAACAAAAGTTTTTAGAACGTATGGTTCTTTTTTAATCCAGGATAATACTATCATGGAATCGGACCACAAGAAGATTTTGTTTACACTAATTTTGAGCGAAGAAATCACTCGTTTCATAAGCTTTGTCAATAAAACTGCTGCACAAAGCTCAAGTTTTGGAACAGTTAATTGCTTTAAGGGAGAAACTCTAGATTTACTTGTCACTAATTTTACAGACACTTGACCTGATTCTGTCACTGATTTGCAGTAAATTACCGCACCATAGGCTGCTTCAGACGCGTCGCTGAAACCATGTAACTCGATCATAATTGCATCTTTCAATAAAATACACCTACTAATCTCAAATTTATTAATTAATTGTAAGGTATCAGAAAACTCTCTCCATTCCTTAGCCTCTTTCTCGGTTAGCAAATCATCCCAATTTAATTGTAATAACCATAACTTCTGCATAAATATTTTTGCTTTAATTATAACAGGAGATACTAAACCTAAGGGATCGAATATACTTGATATAGTTGATAACACTTGTCTCTTAGTGACATTTACATCATTATGAATTTTAACATTAAAACTTAAACAATCTTTCTTCGATTTCCACAAAACACCTAACGCTTTAGATTCTTCTGAATCACCAAAGGGGTATATTTCGACATTTGTTTTACAAAGTTGTGGAGCATTACTGCACCATTTATGTAATAACATTCCTGCACTGTTTAAAATTTCTATTAATTGATTTTGGAGTTCCAATGCAGAACATAAAGAATCAGCTCCAGATAGAATATCATCCATATACATGTCTTCTCTCAGTACGGGTGCTGCTAAAGGAAACTTGCTTCCTTCATCCTTAGACAATTGAAGTAGTGTTCTCATGGCCAAAAAAGGTGCGCTAACAGTACCATAAGTAACTGTCGTTAATTCAAAATTTTTAATTGGCTCGTTAAGACCTTCCTTCCATAAGACTTTTTGCAGCTTCCTCTGATCTGGATGACTAGAGATTGCTCTATACATTTTTTGAATGTCCGTAGTGAAAGCGACGATATATTTTCTAAATCTCAACATAATTGAGAATAAATCATCTTGTATTACACCTCTGTTATATTGAATAGAATTAAGTGAGTTTCCCTTAGTTGTTAAAGAAGACGCGTTAAATACAACTCTCAAAGGCGTTGATATACTTTTTTCTATTCCTCTATACACTCCAAGATGGGGAATGTAATAGGATCCACTTTCTTCCTCGCTTTCGTTAAATTCAACCATATGGCCTAACTGTTGATATTCTTTTAAGAAATCTGAATATAATCTTAAGTACTCAGGATCTTTTGCTAGACGATTCCATAAAGAATTTAATTTTTTCGTAGCGATTTGTTTTGAGTTTCCTAAAATAGCTGGATCCTCTTTTAAGGGCATTTTAACAACATATTTACCGCTTTTGTCTCGTGTATAATTTTCTACGAAATGTTTCTCACAAATTAAAGTCTCTTTACTTTTTGGTTTTTCAACCTCGATATTTTCTATCTCCCAGAATTTCCTAAGTGTCTTGTCTAGGTTGGTTTCTTTCTTAATAAACCCACAATGAACTTTGTTTTCATTCTCTGACGGAAAACTTCCCGATACAACAAAACCGAAAACTGTGTCTTGCAAAATAAGATCAGAATTATTAACACGAATTTGTCCCGGTCTCAAAAGCTCATAAAAAATTCCTGCTCCTAAGAGCATGTCTACATGTTCTGGGATATTGAAACTAGCATCTGCTAATTTTACATTAGGTAAATCTTGTATTGAAATTTCAATTGGACGTGAAGGCGTTAAATCTGCAGTTATTTTCGGAACTACCAAGAAATCTAAATTTTTCACAAAACTTTCATCTCTATTGCATATTGATGCATTAACTTTATGATTTATTACTAAGGTAGCATCATTTAGACCTGACACTAAGATGTTTGTTCTCTCTTTTTTTAAATGCATTAGCTCTATTAAATGGCGGGATAAAAAATTAGACTCACTGCCTACATCTAATAAACACTTTACTCTATGTTTACATCCCGATTCATCAATTAGAAAACATATAACAGTTGAAAGTAAAACTTTGCTCTTTTTATTCGAATAGTTACTAATAAAGGTTTTCTGAACGAACTCTTCTGCATTAGCGTTCAAGACTGATGTGCCACGATTTGTTGGCCTAGAATATGAACATTCTTCCACATTTACCTTTCCTTGTTTATTTTGTTCCGATGAAACATATTCTTTCACGTATGTGTTGTTATTTGTTTTTGGGAAATGTATAGTTTTATGATGACGTTTTTTACAAAAGCACGTGTACTTTGATGGACAATTTGCAACTGAATGTGAATTTAAACAATTAAAGCATAACTTGTTACATTTTATAACGTTCACCCTTTCATTGACAGACAATTTTAAATAATGCGGGCATTTTGAAAGAGTGTGATTTTCGTGGCAAAAAATACAACTTAATGTTTTAACATCTGATAAGAATACTTTAGATACACTTTTGGAGTTAGTATATTTACGATTAACACTAAAATTCTCAGTAAGATATTTTCCGCGTGATGTGAAATATAAATCAATCTCTCGTCCCAACTCTTCTGGTAAAAACCACTTATCTCCTTGTCTCACACTAATGTGGGAAGCTGTTTCTCTATCTAATGTTTGATATAATTTATCCGATACTATAAGTTGTTTTAGACTCTCGAAATTGGAGACATTTCTTAAATTTAAATAATATTCCCAGTTTGTCATTAGACGTGAAGCAAACTGTACATGCGTCTCATTTAGTTGTTTAACAGCTTTTCTAAATTGCTCTAAGCAAAAATAAGGTGTAGGTTGAAATTCTTTTAACACTAATTCTTTTATTTTTGCATAATTCTCGATATCACTATCATGTAAGTAAGTTAATATGTTAGATGCTTTATCCCCTAATAAATTTAACAGAATTTCTGCTTTATATTGTTCTGGAACATTTTTAGTCTTAAAAGCTCGTTCTAAAGAAGAAAAGTAAAACCCCCATCCTTCAGGACGTATAGGTATTTTTACAGTCAAAGTTCGAATACTTTTTATCAATTGATCTAATGATTCTAATTTTATTTCACTTTCACTAATATTAGATTTAGCTTCAGATTTAATTTTAGCTAGTTCTAATTCAAGTTTAATTTTTTCCAGATCATATTGCTTTTGCTCTTCATGTTTACGATTTTCAATTATATCGTTTGCTATATCTTTCACAAGATCTGGTTTATTTTTATACATTTCACTGTCTTCAATAATAACGCTTAAATCAGCAATTGTCATTTTTTCATTAACATTTAGATTTATTTCAGTGGCTATAAGCCTTAAATCTTCTTTTTTTGCACCTTTAAACATTGTTTAATATATGTATAAAACAGTAAAGATAAGAAAAAACACATTCACTTACTTTTCGAATAAGCTTTTGATGAATTTCGTAGCACGGAATTCTTAGCACTTATCATTCATGTCGGCGTTTCACTCAACTTAAAATTGGTTTTAGAAGCTCGTTGAATTTAATCCCAGGCTGCTTCTTCGTTGCTCGGCGGACCATTATGTTAACTCATATTAAATACTCACAAATACACAAAATAACAAAACTGCAGTGCACTGTTTTTTATTAAATAATATCACAAGAGCCGCTCATGGCTACCTCTTTCACAACAAAACATTCTATAAACTCGCATAAACAAACGCAGACGATCAAAGTTATTGCCAAAAATGCAAAGCATAAAAACGACCGAACAGTTTTTATTTTTCTCGAAATTATTACCGTCAACCAGGGTTCAGTTAAAATGAAACACCCTGTATTTGCGACTGATTAAGTGGTTTGTGACCCTATCGTCCTGTGTGATTTCTTATCCTTGTTGTATGTCTGATTAGCCATAACATTTTGTAAAAGATTTTAATCACCCTGTATATAAAATTACACAGTTTGTTTTGATATTTAAATATTATATAGAGGTGACTGGAGAAAATTGCAAAAGGATTGTGGTCATTACAAATGAAAGTATTTCCGTTGTAAAAAACTTTGGGAAGAAAATAAATTAACACAATACCAACTGAAGTTGAGTGTTTCTACACATACCAAGTATGAACACATTAACTGACGCTCTTATGATAGATGGTTGGGATCGAATCTACACAATTTTTAGCTCAATGTTATACCATTTAATGGTGTAAAGAAATTATGAAACTGTTCTTACGAAAAGACTGTTCTTATGAAATTACTCTTCATACATTTTTCATAAATCTTGCTGGTTCAAATTTTAAAATGTTTCTAAATTTATCCAAAAAAGCGGAACATCGTATCAGAATTATCTCTTAACCGGAAACGTGCACAAACAGAACACTTAATAATTTACCGAATAGTAAACTTAAACATTTAATCTTTAATAGTAATGCATTAACAGGACCAATTTTTTAACATAAGAGCTTAAAAATAAATTTGGAATGTCGAAGAGAGAAATGTTAAGCGCAGATATGTAGACGCAATCATCCCGCAGACGTATGTTTACGGTTAAGGGTTAATAATATTTTGATATCTCAAGATGCTACTTTAAAACTTTGACTGCAGTTACGGACATATAATTTCCAACGGACTATTTTTTTTTTTAATTCTGTGTGTATATTTTCAAACGAAATCTTCAAAGAAAATGTTTAGTAAATTGTTGTACGATTTAATATGAAAATAGTCATCAGTCGTAGAACATAATTAGAAGGTTAAAACATGAGCATATCATCCTTGGTTAGTTTTCAGATACTGTGCAAAAAATTGAGAAACGCCAGACTAGAATCGAATTTCAGTCGTGGTTGTTCATAATGTACCAGATGCCAATTCAAAACGAATCCACAGTCTGATTATTCCTTATTTGCAAAGGTAAACTACATTCACTTTATGGTTCTTAGTTTTTTTCTTTATTATTTTACAGTTAAAATTCTCACAATTGCATATTCACAGGGAAATTTACATAAGTTTATGGTTCTATCGAAAAAGAAATTATAGTTCAATATTTTATCATTTCGTCGTTCATATAAAATACAAAATCATGGGAAAAGTTTATTTTATCAGTGATTTTAGTTACTAAATGGTCATCACGTTGCACAACAAAACGCGAATTCTGTAACAGATTACATTTGGATTACATTTTGACAGATTACATCCATTGATATACTGTAATTTTTATTGCAACTTTAACTGCAGGCTCAGAATAAAAAACGATTCAAAATAGTAAAAAGCATTTCAGGGTGTATACAGATTTTCGGAAAAACTCATAAAAAAAAGAGGGTAACACCAGTTTGTTCTTATAAAAAAAATTCCCTTTAGTTAATCTTGCGATAATTTAAGTCGAATTTTTCTATGAGAAGTTAACTTGTTTTATGCCCTGCTCTGTAAGCACCCTATGATTACTCAAGCATATATAGAATTATATGTTGCGTATCTTTTTTTTAAAGTTTTATGTTCAAAGAAATTAAAAGAAAAGAAAATAATAATGTAATTTCACATTGACAAACATTTAAATTCTCCAATTATTATGTAACTATCGAAATTCCTTACATACCATTTTCTAGATTATTTCTCCCTTATGTAGATTATATATTTTTTTATTTATTTTAATAAAAGCTTAGCAAAATTATATTTCTCACAACCGCAGCTTAGAAAAAATCATTTTATTGGGAAAATAATCATTCATTTCTTATTCCGCTCTTTTCGGAATTTCGATCAACGTTAAAAAGAACGCTTGTGAAAAACGTATAAAAATTTATCGATTCCGAAAATTTTTGAGGCCATCAAAATCAAAAATATATTTATAAGTCCAATAAGAAATTTTATTTGACGTGAAAGAATATTTGAAATATTATTAAATTTAAGCAGTGAAAATGATATTTCAGAATGGTAAAATTTCTATTAAATTCCTCAAAAATCAACGGTCAAAATGATTATCGTGCTAATATTGTGAAAATTTCTGCAAATCGCTTATTAATAAAATATTTTAACACTGTAAGAAAGTTGTAATCACTACATTTTTTAATCAATTATTGAAAGATATTCAGGAAACATCACGTGGTTTGATTTACTAAAAAAATTACTATGCAATATTAGGAAATTATTAAGATTTCTGAAATTGAAAAAATAATTTACACTGCATTTCCTTTTCACTACCGTTAGTATCAGTAGTTACAACATTTCAAAATAATGCTTTTAAATTACTTTCTAACTATATTTAAATTACAAACTATTATGAATTATATTATGATGATTTAGAAGTCAAGAAACTTCCTTGATTTCGGATGCGTAACTTTTCATGCATGCCCTTTCTGGTAAACTATAATGTTCTTCCTACACCGGTTATTATCCGAACAGCAAAGTTAAGATAGCAATATAGTCCAGGCAATAGAGACCGTATAGGGGCTCTACCTAGCAAAATTCATGGTAGTTCAGGAAAAAGGCTTACTATATGATTTATGGGTCGCTGAATCCGAATTTTTAACTTCATACCAAAATTTCAACCGGCGACCCTAAATGTTGGTAAAATGCCCCCAAAAAAGGTTTTTATTAAAGAAATCAATTTTTTTTTTTTTGTTTTAGGGAAAAGGTATCTAGAAATTCAGAAAGTAGACAAAATTTGCAACAAATTAGATACATGACATTATGACTTAGGATGAAGGGGTAGGGGGGATCTGCGTCGGAACATGCGCGCGGTGCAGCGTGAACTAAGTTGCGCAATTCCACTTAACCACTCACACGTTTACATTCGCCTTCCCATCTCTGTCAAAACTTAAAGTACTTATAGAGAAAGTTCGGAGGAGAGATGGGAGGGCGAATGTTAACATGTGAGTGGTTAAGTGAAATTGCGCAACTTAGTCCACGCAGCACCGCTGCGCATGTTCCGAGGCAGATCCCCTTCCCCTTCCTCCTAAGCCGTAATGTCATATATCTAATTTCTTGCAAATTTTGTCTACTTTCTGAATTTCTAGATACTTTTCCCCTAAAACAATAAAAAAAATTGATTTTTTTAATAAAAACCTTTTTGGGGGGACATTTTACCAAAATTTGGGGGGTTGCCTGGGGAAATTTTGGCGGAAAGCTAAAAATTCGGATTCAGTAACCCAAAAACATAAAGTAAGTCGATTTCCAGAACTACCATTAATTTTGCTAGGTAAAATTCCCTATTGCCTGGACTAATACTTCTGCGTGTGATCATCTGGAAAAGGATTGCTTTAGTTTATTCCCAGGTCTCAATGCACTTAAGATTCATCTATCTTATATATTCATTATATCTTTTTTTTTTATATTCATCAGACACTATGTATGGTTGTGATTGGCTGTTATGATATGTTTATCGATTTTACCGATAGTATAATTTCTTTTCTGTAATCATTTAATAGTATTCTTATCAGATATCCGAGCCGCTTTTATGAAGAATCGCCATAAAAAAAATAAGTCTAGTTTTACAGTAAGTTAATTAGTTTCGAATTAACTGCCCGAAGCCCGAGCCCCGGCCGCGGGCCGGGCCATACTTGTTTCTGACGGCACGGATCGGGCCGGGCCTAGTCACTGCTCTTTACGAGCCGGGATCGGGCCTTACTTATTTCTTGAAGACTCGGACCGGGCCTGCCCGGGTTTAACTTATTTTTTCTTGTACAGAGCCTGGACTGGTTTCATTCCTAGTCTTCACGGCCCAAACTTTCAGCCCTAGTTTTGACACAGCCCGTATGAAAATTATTGGCTCGGCCTGGCCTGGTCCGTTCAAAGATCAGTAAAATTAGGCTTGTTCCAAAAATTTTTACAAAGAATACATACATTTTTAAATCGCCATTATTATATTTAAACATAAAAATATATTCTTTTTAAAGAATAGTAGATTTCTCGCTTATTAAAATATAGTTAAATTAAAATATAGTAAAACGTGTGAAAAAGAACCTGCCTATTATGGAATCTTGTTTTAAACTGAAAAACGTGTTGATCCATGCAAAATGGATATATTAATACGTAAGAAAAGAATATATAATACATTTACACTTGCTAAGAAGGGAACTTGTCTGTAACGCATTTTTTTTCTATTCCGTTTTGGATTTTACTTTATAGCATTTTTCAGATTTTTAGCTCTTCAATACATGGGATATGGATTTACAATATCAATGATAACTGAAACATTTATATACAGGAAATAGAGATTCACTTAAAAAATAAGTATCACACCCTGCGGCACTTCTATAAAAATGAAGATTATAAACATGAAAAAAAAAGTTAAGATAAATATTTTTGGCCTGAACTCCTCGTACGAGACAAATTTTTAACCAAATCGACGTAAAAATCAATGTTTTTTATAAATTCACTCGGCCCGGGCCAGGCTCAGGCCGTGATTTTAACTTTTTTTCGGGCCGGGCCGAACTTTTAGCTCTTATAACGGGGCGGGCTGGGCACGGGACGAACTTATAATTTTTTTTGCCGGGCCGGGCCAATATTTTTTTGCTACGGGCCGGCCGGGTCTCGAAATGTCAGCCCGTGCAGACCTCTAGTATAATGTTCTTATTATAATGAAATAGTATCTTAATATAATGAAACACTACAATTTCGTCAAAAAAATAATTTCTTCGAGAAAGTAAGATTTCCTTGCCAGGTAATAATACAATTAAAAATTTATTTTTTAAAGCACCAGGATTTGAAAATATATACATATTTCGATTGACGGAAGCGCAAACAATTTCGACACTTTATTACATAACTAGTTACATTAATACTGTTAATAAAACCTATTTCTAGTATAATTAATTTTTTTATGCAATACTTATAATCAACATGTATATATATATATATATATATATATATATATATATATATATATATATATGAATTTCTAACATATTCATACAGTAGTTACTATATATTCATTTTATAGCAAAATATATTTTTAAATTTATACTGTTTGAAATTTTGATGAATGTCTAAATCCAAGCGAAATACTTTTAATAATTTACCCATGCTTAAACTCTTTGAGTCCATCAAAATGAAAGATATATTTATGTGTCAAAAAAGAAATTTTCATTTTGTGAAAAAAGAATATTTGATGCCGTAGAGCATATAAGCGTTGAAGTTGGTTCCATCCAGCCGAATTCTTTCAAATAAACTTTTCGTAAAACGATATCAAATGACCCTATGAGGAAGGAATATGTTGTAAATTACTAATTATCAATGGCTGTCTAATAATTAATTTTCTTTATAAAAAGAGGAGAAAATGTGTGTTTTTTTTATAATATTGATTTCGAAATTACATTTTGAAAATTATGAAGAATGAGATAAATGCTACACACGTTTTTTTTTTTTTTTTTAATTATTAGAAGTCTAATCGGTAATAAAGCGCTTTTTACTCATTTCAGTTTTTTTATTGTTATGACGTTTTAAAATTTTATTTCATTTATTTATGTATTTATTTTTAAGTAAAACATTTAGTGCTGTATCAAATTATTTCTATTAAAAAATATTGAACAAGAAAAATAATATACTCCTTTATTTTGTTTGTTTATATTTTATTTATACAAGAAGATAAACAAACAAGAAAAATTGCTTCTAAATGTTTAGCAATGCAAAAAGTGTGTGATGCTATCAAAATCAAAAATATAAATTCCACGTCTTGAGGAGATAATATAAAATGTCATATTAAACGTATGGAATAAATAATCTAGATCTAGAAAAATTGGGTTATTTAATAAGAAATACTTTGCAAGAAAATGACCACGACTAAAAAAAAAAGTACCATTTTTCTACTAGCCATGGTGGTAAAAATCGTAACATCATTTATGTAATTATAAAATAAAAATCCTCCGAAATATCAATATGTAATTTATATTTTTGAATTTTCTCGAGTAAGTTTTTTTTTTTTTTTTTTTTTTGGAACAAGAACTTTGTTTTTCATTTAAATAGTTAAAACCACTTATATGAATGAAAAATTTAAATTTAACAGAAATTTCAATGACAAATTGTACCTTTGTGAAAGTTTTGTTGTGGATAACCGCCTTTGACACCATTTGTCTATGTTTCAATTTCTTCTGTACGACCATAAATTACAGTTCCTTTAATCTTTATGCCCCTCTATTACCATATTGTAATTTTTGCTTTATTAAATGGTCAAAATGGTGCCGTTAAATAAGACACAAAATTCTGTGATAAAATACTCATATTCAAATCCAAGGTTTGTTTGCACAAACTAATTTCAGTTACATTCATTTTCTGTAAAACAGGATATGTTCTGTTCGTCAAATGTCACGAAAAGGTCAAATGTTAAAACATTATACTTATTTTAATCTACCAAATTTACGCTTTTATAAAGCGATATATTTCTTCAACATTATGAAATAGTATTTTTTTTATTAACGTTAAAGAATGCCAGGCTATCAAAAGTTTCAGCGTCGATTTTCTAAGTAGTTTAACACCATTTATTTTGTTACCACGACGAAATACGTGATTTCTCCGTCGGAATGTTTATTTTATTTATTTATTTATTTATTTTTTTAGTTCTTTGAAAAAATAGTGAGATTTGTTTAGGAAAACAGAAAGCAATACGAGTTATATTTAAAATGATCCTGGTAAACAGTTAAGTTATCACAGCCAGGTCGTGTTTGTGGAAGTCACCGGCAGTGAAGAAAGAGAGAAAAAGATTCCATCAGTTTCCTAAGTAACAGCATTTTGCCAGAATCAGTTACCATGATGACGCACGAGATCTCGAAACCATGAGCTTATTCAATTTTAATCAGTGCTTAGAAAAAAGACGATGTTCTTTTAAAAGAACATATCCGCGATAATAGTTATATTTAAAGGAACACGAAAAACAGTTCATTCTACTGTTAGTAAAATAAAATAAAATAAGTGTAAAAAATAAATGTAATAAAATGAAATAATGCTTTAATAAAATAACCTTTTCAAATATCTAGGCCGTGTTGCTGCAACGCAATAGAATCAACGTTTACTGAAAATAATAATGCATTACATACTATAGATATTTATTTTGCGCCCTCCATCTAACACAAAGTTAACAGTACACAAATTTAAAAAATCACTAGATATAGCTTCCAATTATGAAAATACATCTGAAAAGGCACGTTATTTTCAACATTTATTTGTACCTTTGTTTAGAATAGTTACTGACTATGTCTGTGTCCTCATACGTCATATCATCATCACTTCCCCAGTCATTTTTTAATTTGTAATCAGAAATCTTATTGTTAAAATTTTCAAATTTTCTGCCGTTAAATTAATATGGGCGTTTATATCCGATCTATAACATTTTTGGTGTGCGAATTATACTGTGTAAGTACGATATTAAAAAATCTTACAATCTTTAACTTCTTATGTTACACATTATACAAAAATATAAGAAGATTTGTTTCGGAAAAATAGTTTTTAAAACACTATCATGATAAAAATCTTGAAAAAAAATATTCCCAGCAAACACATCCACATCTAGGAAAAAATCATTTATTGGGAAAAAAATCAATTATTCTTTTTTCTCTCCATTTGATATTTCGATAAAGAGCGGTAGTGAGATACTTTAAAATTTATTGATATCAAAAGTATATAAGATTTTCAATTATATATATATATATAGTATATATAATAGCTTTCATTAAATTTAATACAATTTGTTACTATTTTAGGTAACGGATAGCATAATGTTCGCATCCCGTTTTAATTAAATGGTGTTAAGCGTAAATTTTGTAGCGCAACATGAAATTTGACCTTTTTTTGTATCTAGGATTTTCTACTTCAGAATTCTGATTATTGCAATAAAATCCCCCATATTGACTGATTTCAGGTCAGACGAGTTCTTTAAGTCGTATAGACGATTCATTAAAATGAGGATCAGTCTGCAGGCTTGAATCTGGCCAATCAATCTCAAACGCAGGTAGCTCGATAATTACGAAGTGGCTCTAAAAGTGATATCCATTTTTTTGAAAACCATTACAAACAAGTTGTACTATCATCAGGAGGCCCGGCGAAGTTCGCCAAACCGCACAGACAGTTGAAGTCCGATGACAGTTTCACAGGATCGTTACTTGACATTAAGAACACAATGTAATAGGCGATTCTCGTGACCCTGTTGCTACATCTGGAACACGATTTTCCATCCAAAACGTACACAACAAGATTTCCCAACCAAACTGCACTCTAGGTTGGAGCGTAAAACTTTTTCGCGAAATTAATAATGCCTGAGTCATTATATGGTGCCAAACCGGCTGAAAAAAATTGTCACCAAATTTTAGCTCAAAGTATTAACACCTTGAGGTTCCACACCTCAAGTGAATATTTGTATAGCCTTTTAAAAATATTTTAAAGCATTTTTAGCAAAATATAATAATTAATTAATTCACTAATTAATTAATTTGTAAATTAATATTAATTACTTACGTTTTCATTAATAAGTGGATTTATTAAAACGTTATTGTCAGATGTTAGTGCTAGAAAGGACAATTCGTACATAAATAACAAATTAAACTTCAAAATCTAATAGATGACAGCACATATTCTAATCTAAAAACTGTGACTGACACGTGACTTTTATTATGCAGGATGATTCGCTTTTTGCTATGGTTGTCTTTGTTTGATGCTTTTCTTTGTTTCAACCGCTAATATGTAGACACTTTTTTTTTTTTTTTTTTTTTTTTTTTTTTTTGACAAGATAATACGGAAGTTTAATTTAAACATGACCTCAACTGAAAATGAAATTTTTTTTAGTGTTTTTGAATCTCCACTACAATTGAAATAGATAGTGTTACCCACGTATGTTGATGTAATGTAGCATTTCCTATGGGTAAAAACTGTACATGGAATGGAATTTTTTAACAGACCAATGGTATGAGAGAAAAACAGGATTAATTAACATTTCTGCAACTCAAAAATTGAAGCGTGTTAGATAAAGGCAATGTAGAAGGGAAAATAAGGAATCTAAAAGAAAGGAAATGCTATAATGCTTATAAAATATAATATATATATATAATAATGCTTATAAAAAATATTAAGCATTTAAATTAGAAGAAAACGCCGTTTAAGAATCTGACTCAGAATTGGAAGATAACTCTGAAGATGAAGAGGATTACGTTTATCATGAAGCCAAATGTCGGAAATGTAATATCTACGATACTCCCTCAACCTGCAAGACAGGTCAAATGAGACTATCACTGCCAAATCTAGCCATTTCTTGCTATAGAAAGGGAGTATCGGGTAGGTCAGCTTCTATCATTGCATCATCTATGCTTCGTGGTATAGGAATTGTATCCAAATATACTCCATCCAAAGTTATTGAATGGATTCAGCTGAGGCGAGAACGTCAATTATACTTTCAGAAAAGGTTGCCGTTGGCTTTGATGGGACGCACGTCAATGTTGGGACGAAAAATGGACCAGTTAGACAACTTCAATTCTTTGTTGGCCACAAATTACACTGGTTTGAGTGCTTATTGCATATAATTGAACTACCTCTGCGCCGCCTTTTTAAGAAGATTGACGGAATTACATTTGGGCAACACCAGTTTTCCGGAACAATAGGAAAATCTCTGGAAACGTGCGAAAACCTTGCTGTGATAAGTTTTGTTTCTATTCCAGTTGCTCTGCATAAATTTCATAAAAAAGATCTCAGTTCAGACAAAAAATATCTCTTCGATAATTCTAGGGCAGTATCCTCGGGGAAGTGCCTTATAGATATAGCAAACAGAAGTCCCGGAACGATGTCCCATTCAAAATGGCTCAATTCAGGCAACAGAACACTGCGCCTGTATGTGTCGACTGCCGAACTAACAGAAAACTTTAAGCTCCTAGTAGAATATGTCATGAAAGTTTATATGCCATACTGGTTTGAAAGAAAGAAAATCCCAGAAGTTACTCATGGAGCGCATCACCTGCAAAGAATTATAAAAAAGACGTATTTTGGCCTGAAGGTTTTCAATCATTCACGAAATTATTCAAAGTAACTCTTATTTTGCTCACTCTAAAAGCAGTCTGTTGGTAATACTGTTAGAAGAACGATCACATATTCGGAAACTGGGGCTCCGAAAAATACTGAAAGCAAGAAAAACTGACTGGAAGGGGGAAGTACGCCAATTTCACCTTTCAAATTTAGATTTCGAAGTAAAGGTTTAATTTGAGATGATTCACGGGGACAATTCTTTGGAGCCACCAGCTACAATGAACCTCAGTGACTAAGGCATAGCAAGTATGATCAGAAGCAATTTATAATTTGAAATAGAGAAAATCCCTTATCATTCTCAAGCAGTAGAGAGTCATGTGCGACTAGTAACACAATCTTTATTGGTAAAACGTGGAGCAGAAGACAGGAATGGATACATTCGCAGTGCAATTGAGTAACGAAAGGAACTTCCAAAGTTTGACACCAAAGTTACATTTTTTAGCCATCATGTGAAATCCAAAATTGAAGACTGTCTTCCGGAAATGTCTTTCGGTTTCTTTTTCATTTTTAGAACTGTTTTTAAGTTAAAAAATAAAGCTATTGTAAACATTAAAATTAAATAAAAGAAATTGATTTTTTTTTAATTGTTGAGTTTACATTCCTTTCTTTGTCCTCCTGTGTGGAACCTGAAGACGATGAGTGATTCGCTGGAATTTTTTACAGTGGTCTTTTAGCCAAATACCACCATTTGTTGAGTCAGGAAATGTTAAAATTATATTTAAAAAAATTGCCTTTTAGCACTCTACCCTACTGTATACAGACTCCTTAGAAGAGGGGACAGTGCTTCCCGACTTCCAGTGGTGCGTCTCAGTATGAGCATATTGCACAAGAAAGCCCATTTTCGTGATGTCGAACACACCATATTTGTACAAACCAAGACTGTGGGAGGTAATATAGCTGATGAGTCAGATTCAACACGGAAACTCGAGGAGTCTTCATCTTCACAGAACATGGGGCTAGCTATCATCCCTCCATAGTAAGAAATATCAACCAAAATGGGAAGCAATCCTACTCTGGGGCAAATCCTGTTGAGCTGTCGTACACTGCGGCAGCTAGTTGTGCAGCTTGCATAGCAGTGTACGGTGGCCACGCGTTATACCACTATGGGAAGAGTAATCCTACTCTGGGGCAATATCATGTTGAGCTGTCGTACACTGCGGCGGCTGGTTGTGCAGTTTGTATAGCAGTGTACGGTGGCCACACGCCATATTAGACGGACCGATCTAAATATAATTCATCTTGATTTCACCGTTTTTGGTATAAAATATATCTTAACAAACAATTCAACACTTTTTCATATTGTTATGTTGCGATATGATTTCAGGTAGTACTACTTTTTTGCACCTAATTTCGTTACAATAAACCAATAATATTTGTCCAGTAATCACGTTTCTTTGTTCTTCACCTTAATATTTGACACACACACACACACACACACACACACACACACATATATATATATATATATATATATATATGTATATATAAATTATGTATTACATTTCATTTGATTGTGAAAATTTAGTTATTGCGTTGTAAAATTTACTTTATATGAATTATCTTTTGAAATAGAAACTTTGATAAGTTCAGAAAAATAAATATGAAGAAAGAGTTTGTAAATTAATTCTTTGATAACTAAAAATATATTAAAAAACTATGGCAAAGTTATTTTATTAGGCAAATGTTATTACAATACAAACATTATAATGAATGTATCGATAATTTTATATATAAATATGTCTACAGCTGATTCTCCATGTCTTTTGCATGAAAGACATCAGTATATATAGGATGTATTAGAACAAATGTTCGTGGATGTGTACATATATTAGATTTTACAAAAAGAAATTTTTTAAATAATTTGTTTATAAAATAACAGTGTAAAGGCAACTGTAAATATTTATTTTATATTATATTACACTCGAATAAAATGTCATATGGCATGCGGTTTTAGTAAAGTGTTAATAAATTCCAAATTATCCAGATTCTTCAATGTATTTTCGGAGATTAAATCTAATTTATTTAGATTGTACTTTCTGACTACGTAAATCAACTTTACGTGTTACAACATATTAAAAGACGGGAGACCCAGCACGGGCTTCTAGATACAAAGCATATCGCTCTGTGTATAGAACATGCATTGTTTTATTTGTGGGGTAGAGGGCGTGTCATTTCTAGCAAAGAAAAAGTTATTTTTGTGACATTTTGTTACGAAAGATTAAACTCAGTAACACAAATGGGAACCAAGCATTTGTCAATAATAACTTATTTACGTTCTTCTGCGAAAGTTTTCTTTTCTGCTGAACTTATTTTGTTTACAAAATAAACATTTTAAAACCTTAAAAAAAAAAAATGAAGAGCTCGTTTTTATGGAATGTAAGTAAGTGAAATAGAGTATTTTATTAGGAGAATTTTGTGAAGTGAGCGGCTCTATTGGAAGGAGTCTGTGTTATTAAACGTGTTTATGTGAAGATGCCGTATATAGCCAAATTATGCCTGGACTGACCCTGAAATTTAATTTATCGCAAAACCAGTAATATAGCAGTATTTTATGAAAATGTATAATATATAGTTTTCTTTATAAAAATAAGTAGTTGTAGCACTGAGTCTTTAAACTAGTAAAAATGGTTAACATGGGTTTAGGTTTAATAGGTACAGTCGTGGAAAAAAAAGTAAACACCCCTCTAACTCCTCAACAAATTATCGTAGAAGAAAGTTACTAGTACCGAATGATTGAAAATAAAGTTTACTTTTAAATGATGTATATAAAATTCGCTTAGGGGGCCATCTACATATTAAAACGAACCCAAATTTAATTTTTTTTTTTCAATTGCAATACCCTATTTTAACAAGATATTTCAAATCTTCGGTTCAAACTATGCTTACCCACCAAATTTCAAGTCATTTGAATGATAAGTTTTGAATTATAAACATTCAAAATTTAGTGCTTCTAATGTTAAATTACATTTACATATTTTTATTAATATCTTCTGAAATTATACTCCTAATGTGCTATTTTTTTGTGTTGCAATAATAATAAAATACTCAAACATAAATACGTTGAATTTGCAATTTTTATAATTTTATAATATAAATTATGAATTATGAAATTAATATTCGAAAAAAGTATGACTTGCCACCTACAATTTTGTTGATGGATTTAGATTTATTAAGTTCTGCTTTATGGAAATCCAAAATTTCACATTTTTCTTCCAAGTAGATACGAAATTATGCTTAAAAAACGACAAAATGTTAGTTTGAATGTTGGTCTACGATAGAAGTAACTAGATATTTTGAAATTTCTTATGCTATACTGTTCGTTCAGGCAATAGAGGATTTTACCTGGCAAAATTAATGGTAGTTCTGGAAATCGGCTTACTATATATTTTTTGGGTCGCTGAATCCGAATTTGTAACTTCCCACCAAAATTTCCCCCGGCAATATACCCCCCCCCCCAAATTTTTGGTAAAATGTCCCCCAAAAAAGGTTTTTATTAAAAAAATCATTTTTTTATTGTTTTAGGGAAAAAGTATCTAGAAATTCAAAAAGTAGATAAAATTTGCAACAAATAAAATATATGACATCATAACGTGGGATGAATGGTGAGGGAGATCTGCCTCGGAACATGCGCCACAGTGCTGCGTGGACTAAGTTGCGCAGTGTTCCACTTAACTATTCACATGGTTGGCATTCGCCCTCCCGTCTACCTTCCGAACTTTCCCTATAAGGTTTACTTTAAGTTTTTTGGGTGGCTGAATCCGAATTTTTAACTTCCCCCTAAAATTTCCCCTCCCCCTCGCAACCTCCAATATAGATGTTTTTAAATTAAATTTTTTATTGTTTTGGGAGAAAAGTATGTAGAAATTCAGAAAGTAGACAAAATTTGCAACAAATAGGATATATGACATTATCACGTAGGATAAATGGGGAGAGGTGGGGGGGGGGGGGCTGTCTCGGAACATTCTACGCGCGCTTTCTCAAATACCAACTGTTTTCAAAAAATCAATTTTTTGAGGGTTTGCCGGGTGAAATTTGGGTGGGAAGTTACAAATCCGGATTCAGCGACCCAAAAAACATAAAGTAAGTCGAAATCCAGAACTAGCATTAATTTTGCCAGGTAAAATCCCCTATTACCTAAACTTACATAACTTAGTGCTCGTAGAGCCGCAGTGCATGTTCAGAGGCAGCCCTCCCCCTCCCCGTTCATCCTACGTCATAATGTCATATATCCTATTTGTTGGAAATTTTGTCTACTTTCTGAATTTCTACATACTTTTCCCCTAAAACAATAAAAAATTTTATTTAAAAATAACTATTTTGTGTGTGTGGGAGGGGGGGGGGGGGATTTTCGATGAAAGTTAAAAATTCGGATTCAGCGACCTAAAAAACTTAAAGTAAACCTTATAGGGAATGTTTCGAGGGGAGACGAGAGGCCGAATGTAAACGATGTGAGTGGTTAAGTGGAATTTCGCAACTTAGTTCACGCAGCACATCGGCGCATGTCCCTCCCTTACCCCTTCATCCTACGTCATAATGTCATATATCTTATTTGTTGCAAATTTTGTCTACTTTCTGATGTTCTAGATACTTTTCCCCTAAAACAATAAAAAAATTGTTTTTTTTTTTTAATAAAATCCTTTATTTTACTATGAAGGGGGGATGCTGGACAGATAATTACACCTGTTTATTTTCTATTTACTTTACATCCAAAATTGTTAATTGGTCCAAATCATCCAAGCAACCTTATAGCAAATTGGTATATAATTTTATATACCTTAGATAAATTCAAATAATATAAGTGATCGTATTTACCTAAATTCTAGTAGAAGAGCAACGCGAAGCATTAATAATATTAAATTATAATTCGCGTCAAAAGGTAATTATTATATTTGAATAATTACGAAGAAAATTAAGAGTTTGCGTTGTGAATTATTTAGACGAACTCTTCCACTTATGAATTAAACTAAAATTTAAGCTGTAAAAAATAAATTGACACACTTTAAATATTATTAATTAAATAATTACAGAAACTTTTTAAAACTTGATTAAATATTTTATTTACATTGAACATAACTATATACAGAAAAACATAATATTAATTCAAAAAATAGAAAGCAACACTTTTGTTTGCTTCTCATTATTTTAAGTATGTTTAATCTTTAAAAAAAAAAAAGACAATATTTTCACGTACTCTAATTATTATAATTGTTTCTTTTTGCTAAAAGAATAACTCTCTTTCATTTTTAAAATTACCTTAATCTTATTTAATTATTGGTTTTGTCGGATCTCAGATTACTCTCTACCGTAAAATATCAGAAAAGTATTTTTTAAGATTTTTCATATGATCTTAAGTGGTAAAAGAAAATGTTTAAAATAGTACCTTCTTTTAATATACGGGATGGTGGCCTTTATTCATCAAATTCCGAGTTGTTGCGTTGCTTAGGATCATGGCAATGTGTCATCAGGAACGCATCCTCAATTTGGCTTGATTAGGATCACTCCGATATGTACATCAGGAAGACATCCTCAATTTGGCTTGATTAGGCTCACTCCGATAGGTACCTCAGGAAGACATCCTCAACTTAGGCTTGATTAGGCTCGATTAGGCTCGCTCCGATATGTCCATCTCGCCTGGGCTTTACTAGGGCTTACGGGACTCATTGCACGGGCTTTCAGGAGAGCTCCTGCGTCCTCTACATCTTTTTTCAGACTATCCTTTTTTAAACCTTATTCTTCTTGCACACCAGCTCCTGCAGTGGGTGGAACTATTTTTGTCTAGTCCACTGTTATTGGATGTGAGAAGATTTTTTATTATACTTCGATAGGCCTATTAGCTAGCAGTCTGCAAATGGCCCCTTACATATACTTTAATATTATTATCTGCCCTAAAGTTTGGGTGGTCTGAAAAGTCATAAATTTATCCCAACACTTTTATTGAGGCCATAAATTGATTCCAACGTTTTTATGATTTTACGATTTCTAATTATACACCACTTTCCATTGGCTTGTCATAAAACGACACCATGGCGTCTGGCTATTGTTGTTGTCTGAGATCCGAACTCCATTCAACGTTATACATTCATTTTACAATACAACAATTTTTAAAAAATATATATTTACTATTTAAAATCAACTTAATAATTTTTGTATGAACTTACACTCTTATTTTACTTAAATATATAAACATTATAATTTTACACTCATAATTATATTTTATAAAAAATATTTATACAAACAGAAATAACAAATTACGCAATTTTACTTTGATTTAACCAACATGGTGCGGGAACATATCATAGTTATATGTTGCCCAGCATCTCTCCCGGTGTCGGAAAAAAAAAATAAAAACTGATTGCTGGTTTTATTTTTTTTGTAAAGCTTGAAGGAATGTACGTGTCCATATGACTGTGTATCTACACAGTTTTTGAGCGAAGACTGTAAAGTTCAATTATCAATGGTTCTGGTATATTTTATAAGACGTTCTTCTATTGTTTCATAACAGAAAGTTCAACACATGATAGCATAGTTGTCTGTTGACATTCACATTTATAGAAGACCTCTGTACTGACAATCAGACGTCTTTCTCGAAGCCTTTTTTCTTTACCACACACATGTTTACTAATTTTGTAACTTTACAGTTTAAGTGCCCAAAATACATTCAAAGCTATAATTTTGTCTGAAACTAATATGCCGAAATAAACCTCATTGTAAGAAAAATAATGGCATACACATTTGACATATTATTTCATCACATACAACCTTATGACACAGTGTTTTATCTAAAACACATTTTATACTGAATAAAAGTAAATACAATGCTTGTAATATGACATGTTATATTTTCACATAATTAATCTGATGTATTCAAATTATAATCAGAAAAATATTGTATACAAACTTGTTACATTATTTTATTTATTTGTTACTTCTAACATGTATGATCTGTCAAAATGTACAAGCTAATTCATCTCCTTTAATATATCATTACGCAATGCTTTCCAACTTTACCCGATACGAGAAAAAAAAAAAGTAAGAAGAAGGAGAGAGGAGAATAAAACCAGTTATTGAACGTCCCCGATTCTCCCGAAAAGTGGGGGTTGGTCAAGCTACTAATTCCTTTCTGCGAGGTGAATTGTGCTGTGACAAAATTTTACGACTTCCCAAAGGTATGTATTTAAAACCATTTCATGCTTGTAATTACCGTATTAATTAGTATAATTTCTTGATATACTTTCTTCTTAACTCACTGTGCATGCCTGTATGTAATTTTAAACATAATCTATGCATAAACAGTGTATGTATTTGTATCGTATCTAATGTAAACCTTCTGCTTTTTTTTTATTATTTTGCAGGGGAAAAATGGCGATTCTAGCATCTGAATTCTCCTGCCTCATACTGGAACTGAAGCGAGGGTGGCTTTTTATGCATTCAGGTTTAAATCTAAACCAAATTTCCTTTCAGGATTAAAAAAAAAAAAATGCATATAATTTTCTTTAACTGATTACATTGTATATTTTTAGACCTTTCTAACAAACACAAATTTTGATTCATGATATTGTTTACTATTAAAATGTAAACAACACGGAAAAATGACTTCTACAGCCTCTCAAAAATGCAAAATATGCATTACGCTGACCTTAAAAATGCACCTTCATTTAATACTGTTAAATAGTGTTGTCAGAAAATGCCATTGACGAAGAAGAGAACAATTTTTTTGTCTTAAATTATTATTTATTTAGCCAACAATTCTATCTTAAAAGATTGTTAAATTTTCCTATTTATTTATTTTTTTACTGAATGAAATAAAAATTTATTTATTCAAAATTTTATTTATCATTAACATTCCGTATGTGAATTCTACTGTCTAAAATTTAATGATATGTTTAAAAATAAAAGATAATAAATTATTATTATTAATCCAACATTAATAATTATTATTTAATTATAAAAAAATGTACTTAATACACTTGTATAATTAAAAAAAAAAAAAAAAAGTAAATGATAATTACTACGTAAAATCGTATGTAGTAACCCATGAGTACTCGGCCGAACCAAAGAATTTCTGCCAGCAGAAAAGAATCTTTGTATACTCATAAATATCTACACCCAATTGTTACAGATTAAGTTTTTACAAAATAATTACTGTATGTACTATAAAAAAAATTAAGTAAATAAATTTATTAAGCCATACTACATATTTTAATAAAAATAAGGCCAATATATATAAATATATTTATTTATTTATTTTGTTTTCTTATGTTAAATTGGCCAAATTATATATATATAAAAAAAAAAATTATGAACTCACACACTCAAATTTATCAATACTATGTATATTTATATGTGTTAAATTTAGAATTGCATTTAATTCTAAGGGAAAGTAAAGAGAAAAAAAATGCTTAAATTCTAAACTAACATAAATTTATAAAATATTTTATTTAAAAAAAAAAAAAAAAAAAATCTAATTTCTAGCTGATTTCAGCAAGATGTCATTTAATATTTATATTAAATAATTTTGCTAATACATTTTATTAATTGTTAAATTTGCATATTTTTATATATACAATAAAAATATAATAGTCTTACATAAAATTTTACACTACAACAATGTTATTAATTAATTTAACTTGAATTTAAGCCTACTTTAATTCTAATTGAATACCGTTAATAAAAGTAAATTAGCTTATCAAGTTAAATATAATATAAACTATGTTTGTCTAATGTTAATTTTGCTGAAAATTCCATAAATTTTAACTGTAAATGCTAATTGCTATACCTTTTGTTATTTATTTTGAAAACAACACGAACTTATATTTTTATTTATTATTTTTTTATTAAATCTAGGAACTATTGTTACTGAGCTAGACACTCCATAAATGTGTAAAACCTAAAAATCAAAAGTTTTCCTAAATAAAACTCAAAATGCTGCTTTTTACAATATAATATTACTAATTTTATTGTTTCTGAGCATAACATCTAGTAATTATACCATACTTAATTTTTTCTACGATTCCTTTTTCAGCCAAGAATCCTGAAATTTATGCCTAGGTGATGACTATATATTGATGTATCTGTGAATAATTTTTCTACAAATATATTGTTGGTGTTGGTGCATACCCAGCCGTAGGCCAAAATTGCACCCTATACAGAAAGCCTTTGGTGAGAAAATTTTAATTTTACTTCAATTATTTATTTGTGTATTTTTTTTTTTTTTTTTTTACTATAATTTTTGTGTGCAATCATGTTGAAATAACTTGCCTTGTCCATTGTTATACATATATATGTTTTTTTAAAAACCAATGTGCTACACCAAAATCCTTTTTTTAAATTTTTTTATAACACTTTTGTTCATAAAACTTATCCCTGCTGTCTAAATTCTAGACTTTAGCATATAAGTTGTACTTGAACTACCGGAATAAATCTTAGCACTTTTTGTATATTTTATTATATTTAGGCTTATAGCTGACCGCTATCCTAATATAAAGTGCACTAATAATTTATTCCTTGTCAACCATATATTTATATAAAAAATATATATATATATGAGTATGCTATAAAGCTGTTCTAACTACCCTGAACCTATAGCTTACACCTACTCATTTTAAAGAGTAATTCTGAAATTCTGTCATCTAAATTGTAAGGCTATTAGCAAAGGCTACCCTTATAAAAAACAAAAAAAATTCTCTCTTTTTTTTTTTTTTTTTTTTTTTGAAAATTACTCCAACATTATTCACTATTAAATTAATTAAGTTTTAATGTTATTTGGCTTTGTTAAGATTTTATATTTTCTAATTCATATTCGAAAAGAAAAAAAAAATATATATATAACTTTTGCCTGGAGAGAAATATTTCACTGCTCCATTGAAGTTTTGTGAAGCACATTACATAATTTTATAAGTATGTTTTCGGGTGCGCCCTGCACATTTGCTCAATATTGTAACCCTGAGACAAATTGGCGTTCCCATGTTCCTATCCTTTCTTATTATTATTTTGAATTTTAAAAAGGCAAGTTATTAATTTTGTGTCAATTTTTTTTTTTTTTTTTTTTTTTTTTTTTTTTTTTTTTTACATAAAAGAGAAAAATTTATTTTTAAATTTTGAACTTTCGAATTCAAAATATTATCAAATTCCTCTAAGAAAAATATAATGTTTTTGTTCTTTTTATTGTCAAATGGTGACACTAACTTAATACGTGTATCTATATCCAGCGTCTGAGTCATTTTTAACAAATATTGATAATCAATGTATACTTTTTCAAAATATCAATTCAAAATAGATCCTATACCTCTTAAAAGAATATTTTGCATCTCATACTATTTTCTCTATATTACAACATATGTATGAAAATATTCTAAATTGCATAAATACATAAAAACAACAACACTAAAATTTAAAAAAATTTCTTAGGAGATGAAGTTGTTTTGTAGATTATTCTTTTACACACATAAATACCCCTAAAATATTTATAATACACGTATATATAAAAAACAACATAATTTCATTTAACAGAAAAATATCTGTCTTTTTCTACAGAAAAAACAATCTTATTTTTTTTTTTTTTTTTGTAAATATTGTACTACTACTTCGTAGTACGACTCATAAATTTTCTTTTGTATCAAGGTGATACAATTTCAAAAATCATGATCTATTGACATTTCAATCATTTTTATACCAGACATATTATCAAATTTTACTTATTATTCTTCTTATTATTATTATTTATACAGTATATAAAAAAAAAATTATTTTTACAAATGTGTCATCTGTGATGTGCATGCCATTATTTCTCAATGGTAACTGAGATCCAACCAAAAGAGAAAAGAGAGAAAAAAAAAATTGTAATTCCTAAATTTACCTATTATAAATCCCAGAATTATTTTTTTCATTTCCTTTTTTTTTTTTTTTTTTTTGCTAACATATATTATTCATTTTATTTATATAAAATTATTATATGTGTGTCATTATTGTTACAATAATAAAATTAATTTTAATAAAATTTTAATCAATTAAACTTACATACCTACAATATCTTTAAAATTGTGACATTAAAATAATACTTAAATTTATTTTCCTTTATTATTATTATTATTATTATTATTATTATTTCTAATGACCTCAGATGAACGTTCCTGAGTCATAGCACCATTTTACTATGAAGGGGGGATGCTGGACAGATAATTACACCTGTTTATTTTCTATTTACTTTATATCCAAAATTGTTAATTGGTCCAAATCATCCAAGCAACCTTATAGCAAATTGGTATATAATTTTATGTACCTTAGATAAATTCAAATAATATAAGTGATCGTATTTACCTAAATTCTAGTAGAAGAGCAACGCGAAGCATTAATAATATTAAATTATAATTCGCGTCAAAAGGTAATTATTATATTTGAATAATTACGAAGAAAATTAAGAGTTTGCGTTGTGAATTATTTAGACGAACTCTTCCACTTATGAATTAAACTAAAATTTAAGCTGTAAAAAATAAATTGACACACTTTAAATATTATTAATTAAATAATTACAGAAACTTTTTAAAACTTGATTAAATATTTTATTTACATTGAACATAACTATATACAGAAAAACATAATATTAATTCAAAAAATAGAAAGCAACACTTTTGTTTGCTTCTCATTATTTTAAGTATGTTTAATCTTTAAAAAAAAAAAAGACAATATTTTCACGTACTCTAATTATTATAATTGTTTCTTTTTGCTAAAAGAATAACTCTCTTTCATTTTTAAAATTACCTTAATCTTATTTAATTATTGGTTTTGTCGGATCTCAGATTACTCTCTACCGTAAAATATCAGAAAAGTATTTTTTAAGATTTTTCATATGATCTTAAGTGGTAAAAGAAAATGTTTAAAATAGTACCTTCTTTTAATATACGGGATGGTGGCCTTTATTCATCAAATTCCGAGTTGTTGCGTTGCTTAGGATCATGGCAATGTGTCATCAGGAACGCATCCTCAATTTGGCTTGATTAGGATCACTCCGATATGTACATCAGGAAGACATCCTCAATTTGGCTTGATTAGGCTCACTCCGATAGGTACCTCAGGAAGACATCCTCAACTTAGGCTTGATTAGGCTCGATTAGGCTCGCTCCGATATGTCCATCTCGCCTGGGCTTTACTAGGGCTTACGGGACTCATTGCACGGGCTTTCAGGAGAGCTCCTGCGTCCTCTACATCTTTTTTCAGACTATCCTTTTTTAAACCTTATTCTTCTTGCACACCAGCTCCTGCAGTGGGTGGAACTATTTTTGTCTAGTCCACTGTTATTGGATGTGAGAAGATTTTTTATTATACTTCGATAGGCCTATTAGCTAGCAGTCTGCAAATGGCCCCTTACATATACTTTAATATTATTATCTGCCCTAAAGTTTGGGTGGTCTGAAAAGTCATAAATTTATCCCAACACTTTTATTGAGGCCATAAATTGATTCCAACGTTTTTATGATTTTACGATTTCTAATTATACACCACTTTCCATTGGCTTGTCATAAAACGACACCATGGCGTCTGGCTATTGTTGTTGTCTGAGATCCGAACTCCATTCAACGTTATACATTCATTTTACAATACAACAATTTTTAAAAAATATATATTTACTATTTAAAATCAACTTAATAATTTTTGTATGAACTTACACTCTTATTTTACTTAAATATATAAACATTATAATTTTACACTCATAATTATATTTTATAAAAAATATTTATACAAACAGAAATAACAAATTACGCAATTTTACTTTGATTTAACCAACATGGTGCGGGAACATATCATAGTTATATGTTGCCCAGCAGGGGGCTTTTTACCAAAATTTGGGGCGGGGGTTGCCGGGGAAATTTTGGTGGGAAGTTAAAAATTCGGATTCAGCGACCCAAAAAACATATAGTAAGTCTTTTTCCAGAACTGCCATGAATTTTGCTAGGTAAATCCCCTTTACGGTATTTATTGCCTGGACTATCCAACAGTCTGGTAATCCAACAGTCGTCACTGACTGCTTGAGTGGCCCTTAAGATGCCTTGGTCAAAAAGAGGCCTCTCTCGGTCAACAATCGAGTACCAAACTTAGCCTAAAACATGCTCGTTTTAAAATAATTAATATCTGGGAAACTTATCATACGAATTCGATAAAAATTTGTTTTTAGGCTAATTGAAAGGTGTAGAGTTTATTTATTCTGTCTGCATTGTGTACTGTTTTTGAAAAAAAAAAGTTACGGTTCGTTTTAATATGTAGATGGCCCCCTAAGCAAATTACATCATTTAAAAGTAGTCTTTATTAATAATAGGGTGGCACCAGTAACTTTCTTCAACGATAATTTTTTGCAGAGTTAGTAAGGTGTGTTTCCTTTTTTTCCCACGACTGTACATTTAATAGCATACACATCATGCCTCCATTTACTAAAATTATTTTATTAAATCTCAGTTCTTTTAAACTGTTTAAGTAATCCACTCCCACATATTCTTTAAACAGACTTCTTACTTTAGAAAATATAGAAGCAATTTTTCACAGTGAGTAAAAAAATATCAAACAATCACCTTTTCTCCCTACTTAAATATTTAACATACTTCACATTTTTCAACGTATTCATGTCTATGTGTGCTTCAAAATTCAATAAGATATCATTCCTAACAAATAAATTCTCGACGTGGAAAAAGAAGACATAGTTTGCGTTTGCGACATGATAAATGATATTCAGTGACACGCTGCAGACTTTTTTTTAAAAAAGAATTCCTTTCTTTAATAGATTCTTTTGCTTTGGCATGTATTGTAAAGACGGCATCATCAATGCAATACTAGTCATCCATAAACTTCTTTTAGGGGTTAGAGACACGTTTCGTTCCTTTACGGTTTCAAAAGTTTTCATTGAATATAAAAAGATCTGAACAAATATTTTCTTACCGATATTTTATATTAAGAAATCTTTCTTTTTTCTTTTTTACATGCTTTCTTTTAACCTACTACTCTGTTTGCGTGTGGCAGTCAAATCCTGTTACTCATTTTTCCTGTTGACATAGTGATTTCAAATTTGGAATATGTATGTATTCTTGAGGGCAATACAGGAATTAAACATTCATTTTTTAAAAAAATTCGATCCCTTAGAAGGTAATGCGGAGCAAATTTAAAATGATAAAATATCGCATAAATTAATGAAAGTAAAATATTGAAATTGGACATGCCTATAGTGTAACTAAAATTAGTAAACACGAGTTTTTGAATTTTTCAAAATTCGAACCCAGAGGGTGTTCTGTCGCCAAGCTCTCTCCGTTTTCAAAAGACATGGCAAAACCACTACTTGAACTTAATAGTTACGCAGTTATAGTTTGATTTCCAAAGGCGGATTCAGTATCAGCTTCAACAATGAGTTTGTTGAAAACTAAGAACTAATGGCAATGTTACAGCGATAGCGTGAAAGTTTGGCCAACTTAGCGAAATATCACAAAATTTGGTAATGCATTTAAGTTTACAGGTATCGGTGTAAAGTGTTCTAAAGTTATTACCTTTCTATTGTGGCCAAGTACTTTAATCATTGAAACTTCTTCAAGCCTCTACGATTACAAGCATATTTTCATTTATATGGGAGTGTGTATTTATGAACCTATACAATCCCACATATGATAGGATAGAGGGTGTTTCTAAACTAATGAAGCAAACTCTCAACGGTCGTAATACGCGCCAAGACGAACAATTTTTTATACTAGAAACAAGGGTTACTATTTACTTATTCAGTCAAAAAAAAAAAAAAAACATTGTATTTCCACAAAATGAACCTGAACTTACTCTTATAAATAGAGTACTTTCATTACTTTCTTCACAAATTAAACGTATTTTAGAATTTTTTTATAAGATTAACTTATCATATCTTCGTATGAAATAGGTAGACATCATCGAAAGTGCAAATTAAGTTCATCAAAGACACCATCTGCGCTAACAAATATATTCGAATTCTCGTGTATTTCGACGTATGCATTCAGAATTATAGAGTTCTTAGAAACGTAAATGGTGGCCATTTCCGACACTTCTGATATTTCTCAAGAATCAAAGCCATCTTGTTGAAAATATCTCAAAGAAATAAAAAGTTGGTGGGTGTGTGAATGCTGTTCTAATACACTTTAATTTAATACACTATATGGCCAAAGGTAACCGGTCACTTGCAATTTTAGACGTTCTGTTAAATATCTAGAATAATACATGAGGATTTAACCTGTAACTGCATGTGTGTAAACAATGTAGTATAGGTCATATTTTTCCGCGAAGATTTTTTTTCCCGAAACCCCATAGAGGACCGTCAACAAATTGAAAAATATAGAATATCTTTTGGATAACCATGTAAAAACTAATGTAGCAAAAGCGTTCAAACTCAAGATTTTTAATAAGTGGCTTATTGTAATATACTGTGTGCATTTTTATGAGGATAGCATGTATACTCGTAGAGAAATGAAGGTTTTTATAAAAACTGTCCCAAATTTCGCCAAGTTTCTTGCTTATAATTTGCAGTTCTTAATATAAAAAAAAAGTTATTTTCAGAAAATATGGCGAACAACATTATACACAATACTCTGTAATCAGAATTAAAAAATAATAAAAATTGGATGAAAAATGAACAGGTTTACAAAACATGTTTCACTGCGCATGCGCGAATGCAATCAAAATATAATGTGCATAATTTGTTAGCTAAATGTACAGAGCAACTTTTGTAATAGTCTCAAAAACATAGTTTGGAAAGTCTGATAATAATCGTTTATAGAATAAGCTCAAAATCCGTTGTTCCCAAAATGAAGCAAAAAGATGAGAGATTGTATCCATATATCCATTGATTAGTCCCAATATAGCATACACAATATTGCACTCACTACTGTATTTGGATACAGCCCCTCATCTTTTTGCTTCATTTTAGAAATAACGGAAATTACACTTCTTCACTTATACTAAAACAACATTATTCATTTAAATGCTTTTTTGTGTAATTAAAAAATATATTGAAAGCGGTGTTTTTTTTTTTTTCAATTGAAATGATACCTGTAAAGATAATGATTTGGACATTAGGTGTTGGACATTTCGAATTGACGGCATCATCTAAAGTGACTGTAATGATGTGCTTTGTTGGAATGTTTGATTCATTGGATATAATCTGGTTTACGCTCTTCTAAAGTTTCAGACTGAGATTATTCGTATCACAATATATATTCCAAACGGAAAAGTTAAAACATTATTAAAATATATATTTGCTTAAAAGATGTTACTAAAAACACATTAACACATTACCCTTTAATGTGTTTTTAGTAACGTCTTTTAAGCAAATAAATATTTTAATATAAGTTTCAACATTTCCGTTTGGAATATATATTGTGATATGGTTATTAGCGGACGTAATTAAGATTTATTACTGTTACGTACGCTTACATTTGAGATTAACCAGTTTGATAAACAGCATGCTGCTTCTGTTTTTTAAAAGGCATTTTGTTTGATGTAAAAATGCATAAAGCGTGTTAATATTATTTTATTTTATATTTTATATAAAATGTTCTATGTATTTTTTCCGGTACAATGTTTTTTAATAATATTTTAAATAGAAAGAAAAGGTGTGTTTAAGCAAAGTGCTTGTTTTTGTTTATTGTTATACGTGTTTAAGTTTCTGCAGTAAGGATGGCACGCGGTGTACTAGATAGAAACGATGAGCGGAGCACATACAAATATATATATATAAAAAAAAAAAAAAAAAAAAAAAAACAGTAACAGTAATCTTTAAAGCTTTTTTTTTTTTTTACTGAAATATAAAATACATGTGTTCCACAACAATAGATTATTAGAATATCTTATAATTAAAAAATGCAAATAAACAATTAAATATTGCAAAGAACATTTGCTTACAAATAAAATATATACTCAAACTCTTGTAGTAAATAAATTCAAGTTATATTACAATAACATGAAATTAGATAAAATTAATGAAACATAAATACAGCTAATAAAATTCTACAGAGCAACATACTTATGCATGGTTGGTGATAGGGTGAATATTTCAGTGTCAGTTTCGGACCCATTTGAGTTATTTCTAGTACGATATTATGTCTTTTTAAATTACTAATACCAGTCTCTTTAATACAATATAAGATCGCTGAATCACTGAACATTTTAAATGACAAGAGTCCGTCATTTATTTATACGTATATCTGCAAGTTAAGTTTTAGTATATCAATTCCCAATCCCACGTTTTATTCAAAAAAGTCTAAACTTCTTCTTTACTCTATCGACAATTTTTATTATATATGTCCAGCTTCTCAAATAAAGTATTGTAAGTATTCTAAATAGCATGTCCGAACACAAAGTCTTCAGAGGCCGCTTTTAATGCGTCATGTATTTAATGCGTCATACTTTTGGTATTAAGGATTTATTATATTATTTGACGCATGTCTTCCTATATAGCAGGGGTGTCAAAGTGTGGCCCCCCGGATACCACCAATTTTTTAAAGAAATAGTCGACTACTTTAATCGCAGAGATTCCAAGATAAACTAAGGCAGTTATTTCTGTAAAATGTTAGTGGTGTCCGGAGGGCTACGGTTTGACACTCTGGCTGTATATTTATCCCTTCCTGATGAAGTACGAGTTTATGTAGCAGTATAACAATACAAATCGGGCTGGTCTGTTTTTGATGATTCTCCATTGCTCCATATTTTCAAGGCGAGGCACCCAGATGCTATAATCATTAAGGTTAGCTGGGTGAAAATTTTCCACCAGATTCTTCCGGGATAGCTCAGATGGTAGAGCACTGGCGGCTTCAGCCAGGAGATCCCTGGTTCGAATCGTGGACCGGACAATTTTCGCCCAGTTGGAAATTTACATCTGATATGATTTATTTACCAATTAGAATAACTGTGTTAAAATTAATCTAGTGAGGTACTCATTGTTGAAATATATTATTAAAACGTTTTTCTTGCATCTTTTTCTCCAGACCATTACTGTTTAAGCTAGTTTACAAAACTTAAAATGAACAAAATAATTTTATTATCCCCTTCAGAACATTTCCTTCATTTAATTACATTTTTATCAAAAAGCAGCACTTTCACATTTAATTCCTAATCATAATCTGTTTAATAATACTAAGCAAGTCATATTTAATGAATTACAAGACGTTTTCAGAAGGACCGAATTTAAAAATAATAAAAACTTTGCATAAAATTTGCTGCCTCGTTGCATATCTATAATTTCCATGGTCATTTAACTACAACATTATGAAAATTTGGCAGTTATTCTCTTCATGAGCTATTATAAGAGAACTTAAGCTTTATTTCGTGTATAAAAAAAAGTGCACTTACGCTATACAAAAAAAAAAAAAAAAAAAAAAAAAAAAAAAAAAAAAAACTAAATCTGTGGTTTTCCGATCCACTAAAGATCATGACCTGCAGTGCCAAATTTTATTTTCTTGACACTCGACCCTGAGGTGAATACAGCATATTTATCGGTCAGGTGGTCTGCCTAACGCGGGACCTCCAATGTGTAGTTCCTAAGCTAGCCTGGTACTCATTTTATCGAACCACGAAGGGATGAAAGGTTGAGTGAACTTTGCCCAGCCGGTATTTGAACTCTGTACTTGTAGCGTGGCAGACAGGCGCGCTGGCACATACCCTCACATAATCAAAAATTCTATATAGTAAACTATTCATTCTAATAAAGAAAATTCGTCATAATTTTCATGTACATTTATAAATATTTAAACGTTGTTATACACATTATTGATATCATTTCGGAGAAAAAGTGTTCACACTCCATGTATTTTTTTCCATAATTTCTGCAATATAGTTAACTAATGCATGGGATTTTACAAAACTTTAGATTCAGTTATAGTACATGATATAAAATGGTGCTAATTACTTTTCAGTGTAAATCGCCCAACAGGTGGCGCTGCTATGCTGCATTTTTTTAAATTTCCGCAATTGCTATATCTTAAGAACTACTGCACGGATAATCATAAAAATTCAGATTTAGTTAGTCCATGATATATTTTGATGCTGATTACTTTTTGTTGAATATCGACCAACAGGTGGCGCTGCTATGCTGCATTTTTAAAATTTTCCGCAATAGCTATATCTCAAGAACTACTGCACGGATGTTCATAAAAATTCAGATTCAGTTAGTCCATGATATATTTTGATGCTGATTACTTTTTGTTGAATATCGACCAACAGGTGGCGCTGCTATGCTACAGTATTCATGATTATTGCAATAGCTTTATCTCATGAACAAATGCACGAATGTTCATCAAACTTTAGATTCAGTTAGTCCTTGACATAAATTAGTGCTGTTTAATTTTTGTAGTTAATCGCCCAACAGGTGGCACTGCTATGCTGCATTTTTTTAATTTCTGCAATAGCTATATCTCAAGAACTACTGCACGGATGTTCATCAAACTTCAGATTCAGTTAGTCCATGATATATTTTGATGCTGATTACTTTTGTTGAATATCGACCAACAGGTGGCGCTGCTATGCTACAGTATTCGTGATTATTGCAATAGCTTTATCTCATGAACAAATGCATGAAATTTCATCAAACTTTAGATTCAGTTAGTCCTTGACATAAATTAGTGCTGTTTAAATTTTGTTGTTAATCGCCCAATGGGTGGTGCTGCTATGCTGCGAAATAGCTGTATCTCATTTCAAGAACTAATGCATGAATTTGCATCAAACTTCAGATTCAGTTACTCCCTGGTTTAAATTGGTCCTAATTAGTTTTTGGCGTAAATCGCCCAACAGGTGGCGCTGTTGTTCAGATTTTTTCACAATTTCCTAAATAGCTCTATCTTAAAAGCTAATGCACGTTTTTTCTTCAAACTTCAGATTCAGAAGAAGTTGATATACGTTGTTTATGATAAGATTTTGGTGTAAATAATCTAACTGGTGTTGCTGATATGATGCAGTTTTCAGGAAGTATTAAAATGTATGAGATAGAAGAAAGTTTTGGGATTGCCACACCCGACTAGTTTTTGTTTGGTTTTCAATTTTTTTATTGATGTATTTTTTTTAGATATAATGTTGTTTATTTCTTCCTTTCATGTTTGTTGATGGATGGGGAAGCGGTGCTGGTTCAGGCCAAATGTATTCTTTTTCTAGATTGTAAGTATATACTATATATGTGTGTGTGTAAGAAAAGTAATGAAAAAAAGTAATATACTTTATATATGTTTCAGGTCTGTATGAATTTATATGCATTTTTTAAAAATAATATAACTATAATATGCAAATGTATATGAACCTATATAAGTTGTTGCCGAATTCAACCTACAAATTCAGATGTGTGATAGTAGGCATCAAGAAGAAAATTATCATAGAAGATGGGGTCGGAAACCATGTATTTAATCAAAAATACAGGGTGTCCTAAGCTAACTATATTTTAGTTGACGGTAATAACGTTCGGAAAACGGAAGTATATTATAATAAAACTTTTAATAGACATTCTCATCTTTGTTGTAAATGTGATAATATTAAAAAAAATGACAGAAGTTTCCATTATATGCACCAGCTGTATGCAATTGACGCTCCACATTATGGGCTGCGATTACCAGTTCATTCGGTTTCGCCGATTGATTGAGCACCCTTTTTCCCGAACTTTTCGTGATGTTATATCACGTAACACAAAACAAAGTACATATCGTCGCATTTTCATTGCATTGTTTTTATTTTTCTTAACATTATTATAGTTAACCAATGTTCAGTTAGGATGAAACAACCTGTATTTGTGACTAAATAAGAGACTTGCGACTCCATGTTCTATTGCAATATTTCCTCCTCATGATGCCTACTATCATCCCTATGAATTTGTCGGTCGAATTTGGCAACACCTTGTATAATTGCATTTATAGGACCATTATTTGTACCACTTTTATATATTTAAGAACAAGCGTCCATTTTTTTTTATGTTGCTCATTAATCAGCATTTCACGCATTAAATTAAAACCAGAAGTTTAATGACATTTACAATAATTAATTGAACAAGAAATAATTAATTATTCCAAAGTTTAAGACAATTTCTTTCAATGAAAGATAAATTGCATCTTCTTTCATCGATAAATTACCGTTTTTATTAACAATGACAACGTAACTAATTAATTTACAAATCGATTTAATTTTGCTTTTTACAACAATACAATGCAAAATATTACACGAAATCGAAAAGCAATGAAAAAAATTAAAAATACTCATTGCTTTCCGAATTAATACAATTTATATGTTTAATTTTTATTAAATTTTCATGTAATAAAACATAGATTATTTCGCATTTACAACGAAATTTAGGATTAAGTGTTTTATTTGAAAAATTAGAATAAGGTCTTGTTTTCACATTATTAGCTTTTGTGATTCAAAACATTTCCTTAATTATTTATAATTTTGAGTAGTTGTTACTTCACACAGTTAGAATATATAATTAAGAGATTTTGCTTAGTGTCGTCATGTTTTAGTGCAATGGAGATTATTCTGAGATATCTGAAATATCTTGACCAGAGAGTTTTATGAAATATTATTCAAATTACAACTGAAGAAAAATTAAAATGTTGTCGGAATCTCCTCTTCAAATACAACATGAATCTCCAAATGTAAAGTATCTTACCTTTACTCCAAAGTGAGGCAGATATGTACATGAAAATACTTTAAAGAAAAGATAGGTTTATAACCCTAGTCGATTTTAAAATGGGATTGTATTATTAGTTATAGATATACCATTAAAAGTAAACTAGACAACGATCGATATTTTCAATATTAAATAAAAATATCTCTTTAAACATTTCAAGGGCGGAGATATAAATTTTATATAATTAATTTTAACCCATTCGGGACCATGGGTGCATATATGCACCTTCAAAATATGGTTATTTAAAAAGTCATACAGAATTTATTTTTGGTACCAGTAAAAAAGAAAAGTAATATTTGCTTCCTTTAATCAGAGCATTTTCGTGAGTGTTTAAATACAGGTAACGTTTTTAGAAAAAGTGGTACAACCTAATGAAACGTGTGTAAGAGCCGCCGCTCCCAAAAGGGTTAGTTAAACAAGGTTTGTGCAATAATTCCTTTGCTTTTATAACTTTGGTCAAAAGCAGGCAGTAAAATTTTATTTTCTTATTTTTAAAGAAAGCATTTCGAAAACCCTGGTGTGATTTCAACATTAAGAAATCACAATTATTTACACGTAAAACGTTTAAAAATGTTCCGTAAAAAATATCCTTAAAATACTTTTAAAATATGTATGATCACAGCTACACCTTTTTCTTAAATTCTTGTTGTTGTTGTAATGAATCCCCTCCTACCGAAATTAAAACAGAGAGAGAAAAAACATTTAACGAAAAACACGGGTGCAGAATCTGAGTTGGTTTCAAGGTTTGTCCACAATTTTGGATCTTAATCAAACTAAGAAAATCCCCGGTGTACACCCTCCCGCAGACCGTCTTCAAAACTAAAATATATTCCACGCCATTGGTTTCACGCGGCGGTCTGTGGCAACAGACTCCACAGAGTTAGCTTCTGACCAACGCTACTTAAATTTCGGTGTTCTGGAACCTGTACTGGTACTCTGGAACCTGTGCTCTATACAGTGTCATACGTCGATAAAACTCTTATTGGGACCTGAAGGGTTTGCAATAAAATGTATCTATTATTATTATTATTATTTTGTATACTCTTTTAACCCTTAAGAATGCAGCCAGCCTGATAGAAAAATTCCTTAAATTACGATTGCAAGAGCTGTAAACGTTGAACCTCGCAGATCAGCGATACATGCGAAGGCAAAATTTAAACTCAATTATCTCGAAATGCTGTTCTCAGCGAGTTTGCTCGAAAACTTTTGAACCAGTCAACGGATTTATGTGCTTCTTTTTTTTTCTTTTGTTTTAATAAAAAAATTATATTTTCTAGTTCCTGAAAATCAAAGCAATATCCCCCCCCCCCCCGAATGTCAACAAATAATTGTATGAATGTTTATAGATTTTAAATTTTTCATTATATATAATTTTTGGCTTTTTTTTCAGATACAACCCATGGACAACTTAATAAGAGTTTTAAAGGGAAAAAAGACAGCTTAAAAATATTGAACTGGTCTTCAAAATCATCATAAAACTATTTTCGTAAGACTAATTTTTTCATACAATACTATAATTTCTGTTGTGTTTCTTTACAATTCAAAATTTTGTTTTATTTCTATAAAAAAGAAATACATACAAAAAGCAATAGCCTAAATTAATAAAACGCTTCTTAATATCGATGATACAAATTTAGTCAATTTCCGTTTTACAAACTTTTCAAGTCTTTCTTTATTGTGTGTATGTATTTTTATAGAAATTAAGAGCACTTCATGAAGACAGACAAACACTAGTATGTTTTAGCCGTCGCAAAACTTTCTTTTCTATAAATCAACTCAAATTAAATATTACAAGAAATTAGCTCGTTCATAAATCATCTGTTCTACAGTTTCTCCCTACATCATTTATAGTAAATAACTAAAATATCCTACAACACACGCAAAATTATGTTTATTCTTGACAAATCGTCTGCTCCAAAGTTACTCAATACAATGTTTAAAAAATACTGCTAACCACGATCACTAAAGGCGTCAATTAATTCCCCAAGCGTAAGCGTAGGATGACAGCGACCCCTGTTGAGTTTTAAAAGTCGAAATTCAATTAGCATCTATACGAGCATATGTCAAGGCCTACGAGAATTCAAAGACTGGTGAAATTCCGTACATTAGTACTTGAGATGTAACAATCGGGAAAATCGTAAAATGCAGCACAACGGCGGAACCTGCTGAGGCGGTACACACCTAACTTTAATTAGCATCAATTTATATTAAGCTCTAATAAAATATGAAGTTTTATGATCTTCCGTAAATTAGTTCTTGAGATAAAGCTAGTGCAAGAATAGTGAAAAACACCCTTAAGAGGGGTTATAGAATTAATCCTAATTAGCACGAAATTATGTTACTTTAAAAGAAGTTGAAGTTTTATTAAATTCCGCGCGTTAGTTCGTGAGTTGCAGAGCTGACAAAATTTGTATCACATACAGTCATACGCGTAGAAACACAGACACACATTTTCTAAAAACAGTCAATTCGTGGTCAGGGCCTTCTAAAATGTATAAATCTGTCGAAAACCGGAAGTTAAAATTTTTCGCAAACCCAATCCTTTCTTCTTATGAAGACGGAAGAAAGCAATAACGCAAAGTTAGTATTTAACGCAACATCATTCTCCTAAGAATTAACTAGGAATTTTTAAAGCATTTGTATTAATGAGATTACTAAAAATTAAATCGTCTAAATGTTTATAGCAGAGTTATGTATATTATAATGGAATGTGATTGATGCAAATGGATGGTTAGTAAATTTTTAAATGTTTATATCCTACATAATTTGATTTGGAAATAATATAAATTACATAACAAGCCTTAAGAGATTTTCTATTAAAATATTTTTGGCTTGTGTATTATGTTAAGAGATTTTTGGCATTGTTTTTTTTTTTTTTTTTTTCAGACAAAAAATTATAATGGTTAAAAAAAACATACAATTTTAATTGATATTAGGTTATCCATTTTTTACTCTTTAGTTGTGTTGCCATTAGATAAGTACCATCAGATGAAAACATTTCGCAGTAGAAAATATTTCTCAGATCTACAATAAATCGTCTGCCGTGTGTTCTGGGAAATAGTTGTAGGAATTCTTTTCTATTCTCATCTTTTAAGAACATAACTATGGAATTCCATATCGGTAAAGGCACTTTGAGTTTATTTTTATTTTTTCCTACTTCCTTGATTCATGGTCTAACGTTAATGTTTATGGCGGAATAGAGAGAAAATTTGTCGAGCAAGTGGTGAGCTAAAATTCGGACAATATTTCAAAAGAAATTCGTTATGAAAGTTCTCTCTGTTACCATTATTTTTGCAGTTCAGCATTCGTCACAATCTCAGATATATGTAATTGTTGTTAGGTTGCAAACTATTAAGAAATTTGTGCTAATTTGCAAGATTAAGTCGTATATATTAACCATGTTTCACATTTCTCTTGATTCGATGTCTAATGTTAATGGCAAAATGTTTATCAATAAATAGAAAGTGAATTTGTTGAACTCTAATTTGGAATGAGATTTCAAAATAAGTGCTTTATTGCCAGTGTTTATTATTACCCGTGCAGTTCCGTACTCGTTACAATTTCAAATAAGTTTATGTGTTGCAAATTTGGAAAACATTAAGAAATATCTGTAATTAATAGTATGAAATATTACGTGAGATACGACAGAAAAGGGGAGAAGCGAAAAAATAAGGCAAAGGAAAGGGAACTATTAAAATTTTTTACACGTAATCTATATGGCACTGAAGATTTTTAATATTTTGTATATTTTGTATTAATATTTGTAATATTTTGTACTCCTTCCCATCATTTTTGTGCTGTTTCTTGTCGTTGTTTGTGGTTGCATGTTATCAGGTGAAGTGGAATGAAGGAAGTAATGGCAGGCAAAATGAAAAAAAAAGCCTAATGATGCAATTACAAAAAAAAAAAAAAAAAAAAAAAAAAAATATATATATATGTATGTCTTCAGGTAAAACATATTACGGAAATTTTAATGTATAACTATTGCATTCGTAAGTAAGCAAAAACTTAATAATTATATCTCTTTAAACTGAGGAATTTTTATGTGCGTTCTTAATTATATAAATACGTAGCACGTATAATCGTCGTTTTGTCCGTCCTTCTGTCCGCATAGAACAGCGGTAAAACTACTCAGCCGAATGGTTTGAAATTTAATATATATAACCGTTCCAGTATTTTGTCAAGTCATTTCAAATTTTATGTAAATCAAATAAAAACTTAAAAAGATATTAATAAAAGTTTTCTTCATTCTATTAAATCCTATCAAACCTAATTAATTCAATCATATCCCATGATAGGCAATAATTCTGGGTTGACATATGGTTATTATGTCCTATGTAAGATGCAGCCGTATATTTCCGTATTACTGAATTTAATATATATAATGGTAATAAAGTTTGTATTCATGCATATGAGTGCAACAGCTAATGCACCAAGAACTGAATATTTATAAAACTAGTTATAGTACAGTGTTGCCAGATAGTCAAAAGTCAATTTCCCCAAAATTTTTGAAATTATCCCCAAATCAGTGTTTTTTTCTGCAAAAGTCCCCAAACTCAGTTTTTATTCAAAAAGGGAATTTTTAAATTTTCAATTTATCACTATAACAAATATTTAAGTAATTTGATCTCAAAATATTTCCCCAAATCAAGCCTTTTTTTTTTTTGGAAAAAATTCCTCATTTACAAAAAAAAAAACTTTTAAACTCGGCTGAATGCATATTCTGTAGCTACATTAAGAGAATGGAGAGATATATTTTGCAGTGACAAGTTATTTTACGTTTGTTTTTAAAAGTATTGTCTAACAATGTTGGACTATTGTTACATTAGCTCCATAGCTTTAGATAATCTCTTATCAGTTGGGATTTGAATGAATCCGAAATGGTACGCTGTTTTAATTCTTTTTGTCCTCCCTATACTGAAGTACATAATCATAATGCAAAGTATTTTCGCTGTATCAATCGATGTACTTTTGTATATCATAAGGGAAAAATATCTACTTTCCACATATTTAAATTAATTTTTTTTTAAAGTACGGCGAAGAAATTCTTGGTTAAATTCCTGAAGATTTAGTCACGTGCAGGTTTAAGCTGCTTAAGACTTTAGAGTCTCATGCATCTGTAATATCTGTAAACTGTAGTGTAACATTGTAAACAACGAACACGACCACATTCAAGAGAATAATGATTGATATTTCCGATTTCTGGATTGTATTTACATTTTTCAAATCGAAATTGAGTTCGAGACAGATCCAGTTTTTCTACAAGACCAAAAAGATATCTTTACGGAAAAAAAAAGAAAAGAAATCCCCAGGTTTTTCCCCAAAAATTTTTTAATCCCCAAAGATTTCCCCACGAACTTCTTGTCCCCCAAAAATTCCGCAAAATGGGGACAAAATCCCCAATCTGTCAACACTGTTATAGTACGAACTTACCTCATTTCTGTACAATTTCCGACTTGTTCCTAATCACATTAGTATAAATTTCGGCAATATAATTGTCTGAGCGAAGCGAAGGCTAATACTCAGCGAAATATTACTGTCCGGATACATTACGGCTACGATGGATATTAACGCCATGTCCTACTAAAAAAAAAACCTAATAAAAACCTTTTGTCAAGCATAACTCAAAAAATATTTGTCGTATTTTTTTTCTGATTGCACCAGAAGGTACATATGAGAGCCACCTACTAAATGCACTTACTATGAAAAATAAGTTCCAAACCGTTTAAAAATTATATTAAAAAAACTGATAAAGAAGCACAATTTATCTGCATACGTCACAGAAATTTGGTGTGCGTCACTTTCTACGGTGGATGTTTTCGTAGCCAACTGGTTAGATCAGTTTCAACCACGTGATCACAAACCTTGCAACAACCCGTGGCAACCAGTTTTGGTGGACAAACAAGTAATAATACAGTACTCCGTACCACGGTGACCGTTTTTAGCATCTCTCTATTCTAAAAAAAAGTAACTACCGCTGTCACCGCCGCCGCCGGTTTTGATTTTTTTGTGACCGGAGGCCTTTCTTCGTTAATATTAACAAAAATAATGCATACAAAAATATGAAAATCGGTGGTTTTATACAGAAATGTTTGATAAACACGCTGATGCAGACAGTTTTCAAATCGAAGAATTATTTTAAGAGTTATTTAATGCTAAAGTTGGACAAAATCGTTCCACTAAAAAAGTTTTATAGCAGCAAAAACTATACATAGCAGTGTAATCATTTTTAGATCATTTTATGCGTTAGAATTTGCCGGAGTGCAGATTGCATTAATTTTTTTATTTTGACTCATTTTTTCAGGTTTTATTTCTATTTTAAATTCAAATTTTCAGCATTTCTAGAGATATTTTTTACAGATTTCAGAAAATTGTACTAATTTAAACTGTTGCCAACTGTATAAAAAGCGCAAGCAATAATGTTTGCTTCAAATTAAAAATTTATTTACACGTGACTATTATAAACAGGAAAAAAACTTTCAAATTAGAATTAAATAATTACGTATAAAAAGTAGGAACTTATTAAAAATTACGTCATAAAAAGTATACACGTGAATTTTAAAAGAGAAAGGATATTGTAAAATAATAAATTCATTAACATGCGTTAGAAGTCTTAGGAGAAATTACGTCATATTTACGTCACATTATAGTTATTACATAAAATGAACACAAAATAATATTGCAAAAAATTTTAAATTTAGAAATTGCGCTAGACATTTATTTGATATCTTGAGAATTAATTAAAAATGTCTCATTTAAAAGAACTTTCTTTTCGCTTTGTTAAAAAATACCAGGAGACAAAGACTCTCTTTACTTAATCTATATATATAAAAGAAAGTCTGGATTTTGTATTAATCAACGCGCAGCGCAAACTACTGAACCTAAAATCTTGAAATTTGGTGTAAAAATACTTCTTATAACATTGAGTGCCGCTAAGAAAGGATTTTCTGAAATTCCACCCCTAAAGGGGGTAAAAAATAGAACGAACTTTTAAAAAATTCCTTAAAAATCTGATTTTATAGTTATTTTTTAACTGATAACATATTTTAGTGTATTTTTGTATGCTGAATCGAATGGTACTAACCAAATTATTTTAAGTCTAATAGTTCATGAGATATTTCATATTTTTCTAATTTGGCGCTATCTTTGGCGCCAAAACCTCAAATTTTTCAAGTGATAATTTCTAAAAACTCATTCTCTTCATTCTGTTACTATAGCAAGGGAAGAAATTCAAATTGAATAATTTTTTAATCAATTCTTTTGCTTAAATATTTAAAACAACTATGTCAGTTAGGAAAAAAATTATAAACTCCTCAAAAACTAAAACTAAATACTAATAATAATAATAAAAACTGTAGTACTTTTTCGTTTTATCAACACTATGCCAAAATGTATGGTATCGCGCCATTTATTTCTACCCTTAGCGTGCAAACGATTTTTATTGCAAACCGTGCCAAACATTAACATTTGCTATATTTATTGAACGTGAATATTTTTATGAGTATTATTCCATCGTAATCTCGTAAAACTTTTTAATTTGTTATTTTTTGAATAGAAAATATTTATTTTTAAATTATAACTTACATTTATTACTGACACTGACATGGATTTTACGATTTGACAGTTGCTTGGTGACGAGAAAGGTGTAATAAAATTATTTCAGAACTTGGGAATTATACCTATAAAAATGTTTTGTTAAAAAACGTTGAACGTCTTCATTCAATAAATAAAATGTTTACTGCAATGACAGATTTGCTTATTACGTACGCCACGCTACAATGATAACCTGAAAGACATTTACAATTCGAGACCTGCAGATTAAATTGACTTTATTTTATTATTTTACTGTAAAATATTTATTTTTTCTTTTATTTTAAGTATTAATTTGTATTGATTTAAACAAATAGTTGGTGTAAGTTTGTAATTTTCAAATTTTATATATTTTAAATGCTGATTTTTGTATCAACAAAATTATTATTTTTTAAATTTTTCATTTCATTTTGCGCTAATTATTATGCTTGGCGACAACGGTGTTGGCATAACGGAAAAATACCAAAACAGTTACTGATTTTATTTAAAATACAAAGAAAAAGAGTTTAATAAGAAATAAATATTATAAAACGGAAATATTTAGTTTAAGTATGAAAGCAAAGTTTGTACTGTTTAAAAAAATGTTCATATTCAAAGGTTTAAATAGAAAAATATTTTGCAATTTGTCATTTGCTCCTATAGATAAAAAGAAAAAAATGGTTACTTTTATGTTAGCCATGCATAAATCTCTCCAATAGCATTTTATAAATTATATCAATACTTTACGCAAATATCAATACTTAAAATTTTACTCATCATCATCTACTATCTATAATCTACTATATCTACTATATATAAAACGCAAATTCTTATTTCATTCTGATTGACTATAACTCAGGTTCTGCTGAACATAATTTTTTAGAACGTACACTGTTAGGTAGGTAATTTGTTTTAGAAGTGTTTAAATGTAAAAATATAGTTCTACTTTGAATTAGTGATAAGTGCGGCACTTTTAAAATTAGGTGAACCCGATTATGAAAGATTACCTTTAATGTAAAGTTCTACTAAATGGATTTTGATGCTATGCCGGAAAATTATCTGTGGTGTAGTAAATTACTATAAAAGTATGTAAGTTATATGCAATGTGTATATACTAGAAAATATATATTCTATAAAGGTGTGCAGGGTTTCTTAAAAAATCCAGTGGGTATATAAAGTAGACCTACTCCTACATCCCCGAGAGTACTATAATCTGGTTAACGCGATTATGGAAGATATATTTAAAATTAACTATCTATAATATGTATGAAATGCAAAGAGAAATTTCGTTTGGGCCGCTTACAACCTGAGTTCTACTGAATAGATTTTTGGATGGGGCTTTCATTGTTAGATAATTTTTCAGAAAAAAAAAATTAGTACATCATATTGTTGGAACTTGCTCAGTTAGTTTATTTTTCAGGGAATATTTTAGTATAAAACACATATCGTTCTAGGTGTCTTGGTTATAGGTTTTTGGATGAAAGTTCTAGAATGAGGTGAGCCCAATTATGAAAGATTAGCCTTTTTCATAGGTTCTATTGGACGGAGTCTGATGAGAATTGCATTGATAAATTTTCAGAGGAAGGGTTTATATATATTACATATTGTTCTATCGTACTTTACCAAATCCTACAGTAAAGGATCAACTAAAGAAGTTGGTCCTTAGCAGCTCAAATTTTATCTCTCTCAATAGAAAATACAATAGTATAATGACGTCCATATCGTTTGTAGCAATTCGAATGGGTGTACAAGGTTAATGTCCATGTTGCTTTCAAACGAATGATCAAATTCACAGATATATTTCGTTTGATTCATGGTTTGTTTAGAAAAACAGACCAGCGAAGCGGGCGAAGGCTGCTAGTTCCTTTTATATTAGCTTATTTTGAAATGTTGTTACACGTGTATACGTCATCAAGTCACTTTTATTTCGACGTTTTATTTGTGTTTTTATTAATGTTGTACGAATTTATTTGTTCTTTCGTTATTTAAAATAAAAATTATATCAATTTGTATAATTTGGCGAGTGGTTTGGCGATTTATATAATTTGGCGAAATTGGTCGACAGGATAATCAAGTAGTACCGCAGCGGATTTGGCGTTAAAATTCCCCAATCAAAGAGAAATGAACAGAAATTCGTTTATAGGGAGATCGCCACTGTTTATTAAATTATAATTCAATCTTTCGAAATCTTTTTAAAGCCGATCAAATTAGCGTGCATTTAGAGTCTGCGGTGTCTGGACGGGGGTTGGCGAGCGTAGCTCGTAGGGGGCCGAGCCCCCTAGTGTTATATAAAATCTGGCCTGTTGTAAGACAAACAACAGGCTAAATCCGGCTAAAAACTTAAGCTAAAAGATAATAGTCAGTCTATCGACTGGAAATTAACATATTTTTTTAATACTCGTATAACGAAATTTAGAAAAGATTGTGGATAATTAAAACAAAAGACATGAGTGTTTATTGCTCCGGGAGGTTATCTTTCTCTGGATGTCTGTCTGTCTATCATACAGCATTCAATATTCTTGTAAAGGATGATATTATTATGCAGTAAAACCTCCATAATGGACACACCTGATTAGTGGACACCTCTATTTAGCGGGCATTTTTTCGATTACCAACCTTTAAATAACTGTACATTTTTTACTCTCAGTAGCGGACACCTCCAAATAGAGGACAAATTCTGCCCTCTCGAGGTGTTCGCTATTTAGAGGTTTTACTGGTAAAACCTCCATAACGAACACACCCTATTAGCGGATACCTCTATTTAGCGGACATTTTTTTCGATTACCAAAACTTAAATAACTGTACATGTTTTACTCTCACTAGCGGACACCTCCAAATAGAGGACAAATTCTGCATTCTCGAGGTGTCCACTATTCACAGGTTTACTGTATATATTATTGATAGTTATTTTACAGGGCCGCACAAAAGAATAAGAATATATGAAACGAATATAAACTAAATTCGGGATTGGTAGATCGCTGATGGTAATGTAATTTTAGGATGTTGTTACAGTCATCCGCAGCATGTTTTTAGAGTTTCGTTCACCTAACGAAACCCTACCTGTCTCACTCCTATGTCTGTCTGTCTGTCCGTCTGTCACAGAGCCTGTTCTCAAAAACTATATATGTCGGAGATTTGAACTGATAACATATTTTAGTGTATTTTTGTATGCTGAATCGAATGGTACTAACCAAATTATTTTAAGTCTAATAGTTCATGAGATATTTCATATTTTTCTAATTTGGCGCTATCTTTGGCGCCAAAACCTCAAATTTTTCAAGTGATAATTTCTAAAAACTCATTCTCTTCATTCTGTTACTATAGCAAGGGAAGAAATTCAAATTGAATAATTTTTTAATCAATTCTTTTGCTTAAATATTTAAAACAACTATGTCAGTTAGGAAAAAAATTATAAACTCCTCAAAAACTAAAACTAAATACTAATAATAATAATAAAAACTGTAGTACTTTTTCGTTTTATCAACACTATGCCAAAATGTATGGTATCGCGCCATTTATTTCTACCCTTAGCGTGCAAACGATTTTTATTGCAAACCGTGCCAAACATTAACATTTGCTATATTTATTGAACGTGAATATTTTTATGAGTATTATTCCATCGTAATCTCGTAAAACTTTTTAATTTGTTATTTTTTGAATAGAAAATATTTATTTTTAAATTATAACTTACATTTATTACTGACACTGACATGGATTTTACGATTTGACAGTTGCTTGGTGACGAGAAAGGTGTAATAAAATTATTTCAGAACTTGGGAATTATACCTATAAAAATGTTTTGTTAAAAAACGTTGAACGTCTTCATTCAATAAATAAAATGTTTACTGCAATGACAGATTTGCTTATTACGTACGCCACGCTACAATGATAACCTGAAAGACATTTACAATTCGAGACCTGCAGATTAAATTGACTTTATTTTATTATTTTACTGTAAAATATTTATTTTTTCTTTTATTTTAAGTATTAATTTGTATTGATTTAAACAAATAGTTGGTGTAAGTTTGTAATTTTCAAATTTTATATATTTTAAATGCTGATTTTTGTATCAACAAAATTATTATTTTTTAAATTTTTCATTTCATTTTGCGCTAATTATTATGCTTGGCGACAACGGTGTTGGCATAACGGAAAAATACCAAAACAGTTACTGATTTTATTTAAAATACAAAGAAAAAGAGTTTAATAAGAAATAAATATTATAAAACGGAAATATTTAGTTTAAGTATGAAAGCAAAGTTTGTACTGTTTAAAAAAATGTTCATATTCAAAGGTTTAAATAGAAAAATATTTTGCAATTTGTCATTTGCTCCTATAGATAAAAAGAAAAAAATGGTTACTTTTATGTTAGCCATGCATAAATCTCTCCAATAGCATTTTATAAATTATATCAATACTTTACGCAAATATCAATACTTAAAATTTTACTCATCATCATCTACTATCTATAATCTACTATATCTACTATATATAAAACGCAAATTCTTATTTCATTCTGATTGACTATAACTCAGGTTCTGCTGAACATAATTTTTTAGAACGTACACTGTTAGGTAGGTAATTTGTTTTAGAAGTGTTTAAATGTAAAAATATAGTTCTACTTTGAATTAGTGATAAGTGCGGCACTTTTAAAATTAGGTGAACCCGATTATGAAAGATTACCTTTAATGTAAAGTTCTACTAAATGGATTTTGATGCTATGCCGGAAAATTATCTGTGGTGTAGTAAATTACTATAAAAGTATGTAAGTTATATGCAATGTGTATATACTAGAAAATATATATTCTATAAAGGTGTGCAGGGTTTCTTAAAAAATCCAGTGGGTATATAAAGTAGTCCTACTCCTACATCCCCGAGAGTACTATAATCTGGTTAACGCGATTATGGAAGATATATTTAAAATTAACTATCTATAATATGTATGAAATGCAAAGAGAAATTTCGTTTGGGCCGCTTACAACCTGAGTTCTACTGAATAGATTTTTGGATGGGGCTTTCATTGTTAGATAATTTTTCAGAAAAAAAAAATTAGTACATCATATTGTTGGAACTTGCTCAGTTAGTTTATTTTTCAGGGAATATTTTAGTATAAAACACATATCGTTCTAGGTGTCTTGGTTATAGGTTTTTGGATGAAAGTTCTAGAATGAGGTGAGCCCAATTATGAAAGATTAGCCTTTTTCATAGGTTCTATTGGACGGAGTCTGATGAGAATTGCATTGATAAATTTTCAGAGGAAGGGTTTAAATATATTACATATTGTTCTATCGTACTTTACCAAATCCTACAGTAAAGGATCAACTAAAGAAGTTGGTCCTTAGCAGCTCAAATTTTATCTCTCTCAATAGAAAATACAATAGTATAATGACGTCCATATTGTTTGTAGCAATTCGAATGGGTGTACAAGGTTAATGTCCATGTTGCTTTCAAACGAATGATCAAATTCACAGATATATTTCGTTTGATTCATGGTTTGTTTAGAAAAACAGACCAGCGAAGCGGGCGAAGGCTGCTAGTTCCTTTTATATTAGCTTATTTTGAAATGTTGTTACACGTGTATACGTCATCAAGTCATTTTTATTTCGACGTTTTATTTGTGTTTTTATTAATGTTGTACGAATTTATTTGTTCTTTCGTTATTTAAAATAAAAATTATATCAATTTGTATAATTTGGCGAGTGGTTTGGCGATTTATATAATTTGGCGAAATTGGTCGACAGGATAATCAAGTAGTACCGCAGCGGATTTGGCGTTAAAATTCCCCAATCAAAGAGAAATGAACAGAAATTCGTTTATAGGGAGATCGCCACTGTTTATTAAATTATAATTCAATCTTTCGAAATCTTTTTAAAGCCGATCAAATTAGCGTGCATTTAGAGTCTGCGGTGTCTGGACGGGGGTTGGCGAGCGTAGCTCGTAGGGGGCCGAGCCCCCTAGTGTTATATAAAATCTGGCCTGTTGTAAGACAAACAACAGGCTAAATCCGGCTAAAAACTTAAGCTAAAAGATAGTAGTCAGTCTATCGACTGGAAATTAACATATTTTTTTAATACTCGTATAACGAAATTTAGAAAAGATTGTGGATAATTAAAACAAAAGACATGAGTGTTTATTGCTCCGGGAGGTTATCTTTCTCTGGATGTCTGTCTGTCTATCATACAGCATTCAATATTCTTGTAAAGGATGATATTATTATGCAGTAAAACCTCCATAATGGACACACCTGATTAGTGGACACCTCTATTTAGCGGGCATTTTTTCGATTACCAACCTTTAAATAACTGTACATTTTTTACTCTCAGTAGCGGACACCTCCAAATAGAGGACAAATTCTGCCCTCTCGAGGTGTTCGCTATTCAGAGGTTTTACTGGTAAAACCTCCATAACGAACACACCCTATTAGCGGATACCTCTATTTAGCGGACATTTTTTTCGATTACCAAAACTTAAATAACTGTACATGTTTTACTCTCACTAGCGGACACCTCCAAATAGAGGACAAATTCTGCATTCTCGAGGTGTCCACTATTCACAGGTTTACTGTATATATTATTGATAGTTATTTTACAGGGCCGCACAAAAGAATAAGAATATATGAAATGAATATAAACTAAATTCGGGATTGGTAGATCGCTGATGGTAATGTAATTTTAGGATGTTGTTACAGTCATCCGCAGCATGTTTTTAGAGTTTCGTTCACCTAACGAAACCCTACCTGTCTCACTCCTATGTCTGTCTGTCTGTCCGTCTGTCACAGAGCCTGTTCTCAAAAACTATATATGTCGGAGATTTGAAAATTTGCATACTTATAGCTGAACACCACACGTCAAACGGCAAATAATAAAATTTTGAAAAAGTCTAATATTTAACCCTCTAGGCTGTAACTTGTGTATTTTAAACAATTTTTCTAACTCAGACCCTAATTAAGTTGGAGACATGAAATTTTGCATACTTATAGCTGAACACCACACATTAAAAAGCAAATAATAAAATTTTGAAAAAGTCTAATATTTAACCCTCTGGGCTCTAACTTATGTATTTTAAGCAAGTTTTCTAACTAATCACCTAATTAAGTTGGAGACATGAAATTTTGCATACTTATAGCTGAACACCTCACATCAAACGACAAATAATAAAATTTTGAAAAAGATCTAAAACTTAACCCTCTGTGCTCTAACTTATGTATTTTAAGCAATTTTTCTAACTCATCACCTAATTAAGTTCGAGACATGAAATTTTACATACTTATAGCTGAACACCTCACATCAAACGACAAAGAATAAAATTTTGAAAAGGATCTAATATTCAACCCTCTGGGCTCTAACTTATGTATTTTAAGCAATTTTTCTAACTCATCCCCTAATTAAGTTGGATACTTGAAAGTTTGCATACTTATAGCTGAACACTTGCGATAACACGATAAATCGTAAAATTTTGAAAAAAGTCATATTTAACCCTCCAGTCTCTAACTTCTGTATTTTAAGCAATTTTTCTAACTCAACCCCTAATTAAGTTGGAGACATGTAATTTTGCATACTTATAGCTGAACACCTCACACCAAACGACAAATAATGAAATTTTGAAAAAGTCTCTTATTTAACCCTCTGGGCTCTAACTTGTGTATTTTAAGCAATTTTACTAACTTAGCCTCTAAATAAGTTTCAGACATGAAATTTTGCATACTTATAGCTGTACACCTCACATCAAACGACAAATAATAAAATTTTGAAAATGGTCTAATATTTAACCCTCTGGGCTCTAACTTGTGTATCTTAAACAATTTTTCTAACTCAGCCCTTAATTAAGTTGGAGACATGAAATTTTGCATACTTATAGCTGAACACCTCGAATCAAACGACAAATAATAAAATTTTGAAAACGTCTCTTATTTAACCCTCTGGGCTCTAACTTGTGTATTTTAAGCAATTTTTCTAACTCAGCCCCTAATTAAGTTGGAGACTTGAAATTTTGTATACTTATAGCTGAACACCTCACATCAAACGACAAATAATAAAATTTTGATAAAGTCTAATATTTAACCCTCTGGGCTCTAACTTGTGTATTTTAAGCAATTTTTCTAACCCAGCCCCTAAATAAGTTGCAGACATGAAATTTTGCATACTTATAGCTGAACACCTCACACCAAACGACAAATAATAAAATTTTGAAAAAGTCTCTTATTTAACCCCCTGGGCTCTAACTTGTGTATTTTAAGCAATTTTACTAACTCAGCCTCTAAATAAGTTTCAGACATGAAATTTTGCATACTTATAGCTGTACACCTCACATCAAACGACAAATAATAAAATTTTGAAAAGGGTCTAATATTTAACCCTCTGGGCTCTAACTTGTGTATCTTAAACAATTTTTCTAACTCAGCCCTTAATTAAGTTGGAGACATGAAATTTTGCATACTTATAGCTGAACACCTCGAATCAAACGACAAATAATAAAATTTTGAAAACGTCTCTTATTTAACCCTCTGGGCTCTAACTTGTGTATTTTAAGCAATTTTTCTAACTCAGCCCCTAATTAAGTTGGAGACAGGAAATTTTGTATACTTATAGCTGAACACCTCACATCAAACGACAAATAATAAAATTTTGATAAAGTCTAATATTTAACCCTCTGGGCTCTAACTTGTGTATTTTAAGCAATTTTTCTAACTCAGCCCCTAAATAAGTTGCAGACATGAAATTTTGCATACTTATAGCTGAACACCTCACATCAAACGACAAATAATAAAATTTTGAAAAAGGTCTAATATTTAACCCTCTGGGCTCTAACTTGTGTATCTTAAACAATTTTTCTAACTCAGCCCCTAATTAAGTTGGAGACATGAAATATTGCATACTTATAGCTGAACACCTCACATCAAACGACAAATAATAAAATTTTGAAAAAGTCTAATATTTAACATCCAATATTTTGTCTCACGCAATTTTTAAATTTAAACTGTTTTGCAATATTATTTTTTGTTCATTTTACATAATAAGTGTAATGTGACGTAATTTCTTCTATTTAAGAGTTCTAACGCATGTTAATGAATTTATTTTACAATATCCTTTCTCTTTTAAAATTTGCATGTAAATATAGTTTTCATGGTGTAATTTCCAATAAGTGCCTACTTTTTATACCTAATTATTCAATTCTAATTTGAAGGTTTTTTGCTGTTTACAATAGTAACGTGTAAATATTTTTTATTTGAAGCAAACATTATTGTTTGCGCTGTTTATACAGTTGGCAACAGCTTAAATTAATACCATTATCTAAAAGATGTAAAAAATACCTCTCGAAATGCTGAATATTTGAATTTAAAATAGAAATAGAACCGCAAAAATGAGTCAAATTAAAAAAAATTAAAACAATCTGCACACCGAGATCTTCTATTGAATAAAATGATCTAAAAATGATTAAGTTCCCATGTATAGTTTTTGCTCCTATAAAACTTTTTTAATGGAACGTATTTGTCCAAATTTAGTATTAAATATCTCTTTAAATAATTCTTCGATTTGAAAACTGTATACATCAGCGTGTTGATCAAACATTTCTCTAAAACACCACCCATTTTCATATTTTTGTATGCAATAGTTTTCTTAATATTAATGAAGAAAGACCTCCGGTCACAAAAAATTCAAAACCGGTGGCGGCGGCGGCGGCGGTGACAGCGTTAGTTACTTTTTTCTAGAATAGAGAGATATATAAAAATGAAAACTTGTCTATCTGTCTGTTTGTAATCCTATAAAAATCCACAATTTGGAAGCCAAAATTGTGAAAAGATACATATACATGTGTATTAAAACATGGCCGAGGCAACTAAAGTAATCCGGAATCGAACTAATTTATAGTTAATTTTTAATTAATAAAAAACCACCAATTTAACAAAAATTTCTTATCAAATTTAAACATTTTTCGTTATAGCAGTTGCCAACAATTAAAATGCACAATAAAATTATTACTACAACAATTAATTTTCTACTGCAAAATTTCCACGTGAAAAAGGAAAATGAAATAAATAGTTTGTCGATTTTTTTTTTAAAAAGGTGAATATTACATCATAACTTTTCAATTGCAAGGTATTCACGTGAAAAATGAAAATAAAATAAATAGTTTGACGAATTTAAATGAAAGTGAATATAACTTCATAACTTTTCTATTTCAAGGTTTCCTTCCACGTGAAAGAGGAAAATATTACGTCATATTGGAAATATAAAAGACGTGGTGGATATAGTATAACGTCATATGAGTGTGAAAAATGTATTGAAGCATGATAAAAACCCGATTAGAGAAATATTGGCGTATTTTAACATTATTGCTCCAATTATAAATTGAAATAAGTTCATTTATAGCTGTATTCTTTTGCGTCTGTTATATACATTTATACATTTTTATATAGCGTTTTCATATGATTCATTCATACAAAATTTCGACTGCTTTTTTTAATGTTTGCTTTGTGTTGTATGTTAAATTTTGAAATTGATTTTTCAGAACAAACATCCTTCAAATTCTGGGCAACGCCGGGCACTTTAGTTTGTAACAGATAAATGGCTTTTGTATCTGTACATCTAATGCTAATATTATAAAGCGTTATAATATTATAAAGTGTATAATATTATTAATTCTTGTACGTTTGTGAGGTGTTATCTCTGAAACTACATAGCCAACTTAAAAAAATGTTGGTGGCCATCTCTACTCCAAAAAAAAGTCTGTATTTTATGTCAGTGCAAGAACCTACATCGCTGAAGGAGCAAAAAAGTTCTAAAACTGCGATTTCTGCGATATTGATTGGGTTAGAAACTTTAAATTTGGTGCGGTAGTTACTTTTAAGATGTAAATACTCGTAATGAACGCTCTCTAAAAGGTTCAATTTGACGGATAAACGTAAAAATTTCTAGAAAGGTTCTAAACTATGATTTATTTGTAATACTGAAATTTTTGGGATACTGTTGGGGTTAGAAATTAGAACTTTGGCATGGTAGTAATTTATAAGATGTAAATGCTCGTTGTAGAACGAATTCTAAAAAATCGAAAGACTAAACAAAGCGGAAAAAAGATCTAAAGATGATCTAAGTAACGAAGTACATGGAATTGTTAGGAATATAAACATGAAAATTGACAGGGCTGTATTTATCATGACGTAAATTCTCGCAATAGAACAATTTCTAAAAATGTTGCTATATAAAACAGTGCAGAAAGAAAAAACTTTCGAAAATTTTCTATTTCTGTGAGTTAGTTTTAAAATATACAATTGTCTCTATGAATGGTTTCTAAAAAATTTAAAATTAAAAAAGATGAAAGTAACGGAAAGCTATCTCAGTTACCATAAATTTGGAATTATTAGGTATAGCAACTTTAAATATTTAATAATGCTGCATTTCCTCCGCAAAACAGGCAATTTAAATGCAACAAAACGGATAGATACCCACCTAGCATTAAATAAATTGTGTAAATATTGAATAAAGACCTGTATGAAACAGTGAGTAGGTTGCCTGAAAGTACTTGTTAAAGTGTTCCTTCTCTAGGCTTTTCTCTCTCTCTCGTTAAGGCCACTAACAGAGGGAAGTGCCGTTTTAAATGTGATATGAATTTTTTATATGATTCCTTTTTCTAGACATTTTATCATGAGGTCATATTCTCAATTACCATTAGTATATTTTTTATATATTAACTTATTCTGGTGAAATTTCATAATCGTGTTCATATTAGCGTATATTAGCTTGCATGATTTGCTGTATAAATATGTTTGGATTTGTAAATTACTTCAAATGACACTCTGACAACTCAAAAGTTATGCAGACGATATATTCATATCTTGTGTCATACTTTATGTTGCAATCATTGTCGATTTCTTTTATTTAATACATGCTAAATACAGATACACCTGTACAGAGTATGTTTGAAAACAATACAATACAGCGTACGTAGTGGCCAGCATACACTCATCATTTAAATCCGATCGAGCATATCTAAAACACACTCTAACGAAGCATTGCATGCCACTGTTGATGTATTCGGTACTTTGATGCTATATCAGATTTTGAGGAGAGAATTCCTTAGCTGTTATCGACAACCTCATTGCATCCGTGGAAAACAGATCTTGTGCAATATTAACTTTTCCGGGGGAGCACACACCATATAAAGTATAGTCCATTCTTTTCAAACATCATATATTTGTCATTTAAAGTTAATCAAATTGGTGCGGAGCGTCTGATTATGCTCTTGACATCATTTTATACAGTTAAAATTCCGATATAAGATAATTTAGTGTTTCAATTTCTAATTTAATTTTAATATATTGCGTACTTTCAATTTTATATCCATTCATGGCTGTCTTGCACGGTTTGATTTCCCATTTTTTTAAACAGTGTATACGAATTTATATGTAAGATTTTGTAATTCTACGATTCGTTTATTTTCATCATTTCAATTTATCACAGTATATGGACAATTAAAGATAAAATCTCACTTTCTTTGCTACCACATGTTATTATTAAATCAATGTTCTCAGAAATATCGCTCAGACTAATCCCTCTGAGGGAAGTCCTAGTTTTTTCATTAAACAGACAAAACATATACCTCAGCATCATAGTACAATTTTATTATTTATATTTCCAAATTTATTCTGGTAACGGACAATTATTAAACAATTTTTATCACAACTTTTAATTTTATCAATTGCAAAAGTCATTTAGAAACATCCCGCAAAGTAATGCAAAACTTTTTCACGATCCATTAAACTTCTTTTACGAAGCTGATAAATGAAATTCCCTTAAACGTTTTTTTTAAAATTATATCTTAATAACACATATATCAGTCAATGGTCCCTTAGTCGAGGTATTGATTCTGAATCACCGGTTCTCATTAAATGTTTAAAGTGTCAGGGAACTAGCAGATAGCAAAGAGGGGTGAATGTATAAGTAAAGTGCTTCCTTTAGGGAAGAATCACCAAAGCTGAATATATATCCTCTGATGATTATGGTCTGGAGTAGAAAAAAAAAAAAGAAGATTAGGGAAAGGAAAAGGAACTACTGGAAAAGTTTTCAACTGATCGATATGGCAGAGGCTTTTGTTGCCTCTATTTATGCAAATCAAGCAGACATTGTTACAAAGACACGCTGCTAGGCGACTTTGTAACTGAGCTCCTAAATTCATTCTAACTTTTGGATCTTCTGTAAAAGGGTAAGAAATGCATAAGAAATACATGCAAATACTGCTTCATTCTCTTTTTTTTTCTTTCCTGAAAATAGATGTAGCTGTCTTTCAAAGATTTAAGAAAGAAAAAGTATTTTATCGATGAGTCCTTCAACAGAAGATAACTGTAAAAATTGAAATTATTCCAGTCGCGGATTCGTCTTCCAAACTAATGGTTTTACTATATAAAATATAAATGTTTATTCAGCTTAATAGCTTAAGTATTGTATTAGTAAACTTATGCTATTACAATAAAATTTGGGGAGGGAACTTGAAATTGCAAAAGTTAACGAATGTTTGAAATCTTCTTATTTTAAAGCTATTGGGCACACTTTTTCAAAACTTTTTACAAAATAAGTGGTCTTCTGGAAGAAAAGCCCATATTACATATTTTGGAAAGTTAGATCTTTTGTTAGAAAAGGGTCTATATGGAATGACTGATGATCACCCAGAGCAATTTTGCAATTTTATAAGATAGAAGTTTGTTTACTTTAAATGCAAAATTAAAACAATAAACTAAAAATAGGTTTATTACTTTCCTTACACCGTAAACTACTTTTTGGCTCGCAGGTTATCAAATCCTGAGAACTATTGTGTCCGCACGTTCTGTATGTACGTACGTAACGCGACAACACTTGATAGAAATATCGGATTTGCTTCAAAAAAATTTTCTAGGATCATTCTCATAAGGCACTTCCCTGATTAGTTTTAGGGGTTCATTGTTTAAGTGTAAAGGGGGAGGGGATACGGGAGCTAATCCCCCCTTAACATAGATAAATGGGTTTTTGATGTAAAATTATCAGATTAGCTTCTATTTTGATATACCAGTTAATTCTGATAAGTTGCTTCCCTGATTAGTTTTGGAGGTTCATTGTATAAAGTGGGGATCGGGGAAGATAATACCCCCTTAATTTAGATAATGGGATTTCGTATCCGAATGCTTCAAATTTGGTATACCTGTAAATTATGATAAGACGCTTCCCTGGTTAGTTTTGGAGGTTCATTGGTTAAGTATAAAGGGGGAGATCGGAGGGCTAATAGCCCCTTAATTTAGATAAAAGGGGTTTTTCTATCCGATTTGCTTCAAATTCGGTCTATGGGTTTATTCTGATAAGGCGCTTTCCTGGTGAGATTAGGAGGCTCAATGGTTAAGAATAAAGATGTGAAACAAAGTGGGGGGGGGGGGTGCGTAATCCCCTCCTTAAATAATTTTTCAAAATGCATTTTTCTTGAAGCAAGAGTATAATTTAAAATTAGAGTGAATAGACTGTGAGCTCAATGCCATCAGTTTAACTGGCCTGTTTTTTAATTTATTATTCGTCCATAAGAGGCATGAAGACAAAAGTGTATAAAGGAATTAAAATCGGGAAAAAGGCTTGAACTAGGTGAACTGATATTGAACTAGGTGAACTGATGTTGAACTAGGTGAACTAATGTTGAACTAGGTGCTCAGGACATCGCTTATGGATGATATTAATAGATTTTCTATATTTCGATTTTTTATAGGTCTTTCTTCTAAACACTCATTCAAATATTTACCGAATCATTCTTTTTTAATTTTGCTTTTCTATATATTCTTTATTAGTTTATAATATATTGTTTAGAATTTATTTAATTTTTACCACTATTTAACCAAAAACAGGAATATGCGTTATGATTTCCGCTCAAGATTACACACAAATAAGTCTGTGGTCTGAGTTAATTATTTTTTATTTCATAGTTTAACAAGATATTTGCACAATCTTACTGTTGTTAAGTTTGCTTTTCTAAACATTAAATAAATTTCATTTTTCTTAATTTAAAATTATAAATATATAGAAATTTGATGCCCCGTATGCTAGATAAATCTTTCATAACTCAAAAATATGAGCTAATTAATTTAATATATATACTTATGGAATACATAAACAAAGTTACTACTTTGATAATTGTTTATTAAAAAATATAATGTCTTTCATTTTTACAAATTTTATACTATTAAGAATATAATGAACTATTAACACATTGCCATCAGGTAATTTTTATAAAAACTGAATTTTATAAAAACTGACACTAGAAGCTCCTCCCTGTTCTGAAAGTCAACATCAGTAAATTGATGTTCTAGATAGGTTTCCCAAGTTTATGCATCGGTGAATATCTTTCAATGTACGAATTTAACAGAAAATGTCTTATAATCTAAAAAAATATGGACAACATAATATAAATGGATTTTCTGTAAGGTAGAAGCCACGCCCTTAGTCAATGATGTTTTTTGAATTAAAATGAGAATTCTCATTTCTCGATGTGAATGTGTTAACCCGTTCGGGACCACTTGTGCATATATGCACCTTCGAAAAAGAGCTCAAAACGCTTGAGTTTGATACCACTAAAAAAGAAAAGTAAAATTAATTTTGTTTTATTGCAACATTTTCGTAATTTGTAAACTTAAGCAAATAATTAACAAAAAGTGGTGCCAAACAAACAAAATTCGTGTAAAAGGTGCCGGTTCTGAACTGGTTAAGTTTTTAGTACTGCATAATGATCTCTATTAATAATAGACTAATAGTTTATAATTAAAATAAATATTTATTTAATCAAACTTGTAACTTTTTTATTATTTAATAAAAAGATTTCATGCAACGCGGAAATTTAGATAAAAATATAGAACTTAGCAACCTTATTTTAGGAAATATTACTTGAAAGAAAAACCCTATTCATCATTTTGTATATACATTTATTTACTTTACAAGTTGTTTAGATTTCATGAAAATTTGAGATGTTGCTTTTTGCGAAATCATGCGAGCGAGCAACAAAATGGAATAGATTTAAATAAAATCACTTTAAAGATGAACATACCTTATTCTGAATGTCGCAATATCTGTAATTAATTTTACCGGAACTTTTGGCCTGATGTAAAATTGAAATGTAGGTTTGCTTAAAATATTGAATTTTTTATGAGAAAAAACATTCGATTTATTGTTTATTTTCAAACAACCTGACGATTTAAGATATGAACTGTTTTGAATATTAGGATTAAGGCGTATTGTGACATCCAGATGAGTTTTACTTGGTAATAGGTTATTAAATTATCCCAATGATTTTACGTTTGTCGTTATGGCAACAGATTATGTTACAAAACAATTATTTTACATCATGGCGTAAAGGGAAAAAAATTGACAGCTTATTTTAAGGATTTTACACTGCTTCGAACATGATGAAAATGATACAAATTACTGAGGATTACTACGAGATGCTTTCTTTAGAATATGAAGTTATGGGGTTTTCAGGATCCATACTTTAAAAAGCTAAGCTGCCTTTCGCCACTAATATGATTCGTTTTACATGTCGTTAATACGGCGATCATTATAACAAGAATATCAAAAGGAGTCCATAATATTAGAGAATCCAATTACCTAATTGTTAAAGCGCCAGTTAATATAATGAATTGATAAAATAAGCCATTCCGCTTTTTAGCTCAGAGGTTATCAAAGCCTGAGAGCTAATGTGCCTGCCCGTTCTGTATGTATGTATGTATGTACGTACGTACGTACGTAACGCGATAACTCTTGATAGAAAAATCCAATTTGCTTCAAACATTTTTTCTAGTTTCATTGTGATAAGGCGCTTCCCTGATTAGTTTTGGGAGTTCATTGGTTAAGGATAAAGGGGGAAAAGGGGGGTTAGTCTAGCCCCCTAATTCAGATAAATGGGTTTTTCATGCAGAATGATTCGATTTGATCCGAATTTGGTATGCCGGTTTATTATGTTAAGGAATTTCCCTGATTAGTTTCGGGGGTTCATTGGTTAAGGATAAAGGGGTAAAAGGGGGTTATCCTACCCTTCCTTAATTCAGATAAATGGGTTTTTCATGCAGAATTATTCGATTTGCTCCGAATTTGGTATACCGGTTTATTATGTTAAGGAACTTTCCTGATTAGTTTTATGGGTTCATTGGTTAAGGATAAAGGGTGGAAAAGGGGAGCTAGCCCACCCCTCATAATTTAGATAGATGGGTTTTTCATGCAGAATGATTCGATTTGCTCCGATTTTTGTATACCGGTTTATTATGTTAAGGAACTTCCCTGATAAGTTTTGAAGTTCATTGGTTAAGGATAAAGGGGAAAGGGGGGGCTAGTCCACTCTCCTTAATTCAGATAAATGGGTTTTTCATGCAGAATTATTCGATTTGCTCCGAATTGGGTATACCAGCTAATTATGTTAAGGAAATTCCTTTATTAGTTTTGGGGGTTCATTGGTTAAGGATAAAGGGGAAAAGGGGGCTAGTCCACCCCCTTAATTTAAATAAACGGGTTTTTCATGCAGAATTATTCGATTTGCTCCAAATTTGGTATACCGGTTTATTATGTTAAGGAGCTTCCCTGATTAGATTTGGAGATTCACTGGTTCAGTATAAAGGGGGAAACACGGTCTAATTCCCCTTCACTTATTTTTTTGAGGGGCATTATTCTTTAAAATAAGAGTATAACATACAATTAGTGTGAATAGCCTGTGAGCTCAATGCCATTAGTTTAGCTGGGCACTTTTCTTTTTTATTATTTTAGTTTTCCTGCAATAATTGCAACGTGTCTACTACGTGAGTAGACACGCGTCACTACGTGTTGACAATCTTCAATATGAAACTTTTTACAATATTTAGAAATCTATTTTCATTCCATAGGATAATCTTTTAGTGCTCTCATTCGAAGAAATGAACAAAGTTTCTTAATGCCCAATAATACAAATACATATATATTTTATACTTGACAAGCATGCGTAGATGCTAAAATGTATTAACCCTTTGCGCTCGGCGTCGCTTACACAAATTTTATTCGATCGACACCACTTTTTTAAAAGAAGATTTGTTCAAGTACACAATTTCAAAAATGTTCTGATTAAATAAGGTACATTTTACTTTCCTTTATTACTGGTGCCAAAAACAAATTTTGCAAAGAAAGATTGTGTCTCCGCAGCGGAGCCCTAGAGTGCAAAGGGTTAACAGGGCTGGTACAGGAAGCTATTTTTCTATTCTATTTGCATCACTATTTAAAAAATCATTTTACAGTATATTGCTTTTGCAAATGTTGTCAATCTGTCTGTTAAAGATTTTTGTTTTGAGAAAGTGGCGCACGGTAGAATTAAAAGAGACCCCTGCCCACTCGGCCTACAGGCGCAGGTAGATTTCGAAGTTAAGTACTAATTTCAACAAGAAAAATAAATCATGATTAGAGATTAACCCATTTTAACAATTTTACCTGGCCACTTTTGAAGACTTTTGAATTTCGTTTTTATATGAAATCTGGTTTTATCAGAATCATGTTTAAACGGTATAAAAAAAAAAAAAAAAAACTTTTCCATGAGTAAAAACTCAAAATTTTCTCGCACATTTTCAGATTCATTTTTAAAAGAAAAAGCATGAAACTTGCTGACGCGATTTTTGAAAAGATTTATAAGCGACCTGATTTTTTATTTTTCGTTCAACTAAGTAGAACTTGATGTATAAACAATTATTTTCTCAGTAGGGCAATATTTTCGTTTCCAATCGCTTCGGGAAATTCGGTTCAAAATGTTCACTTTGACATCATTTTTTGAAATATATTTTTTAAAAAAATCGATCATTACGGTACATTATAGTTTCAGAATAAGAAAACCTACCAGTTGAATGCGTTTGAGAGCAAAAATGAATGTAAAAATGAGTCAGAAAACAAGCAGTTTGGATTTGACTCCTTTAATAGGATGATTTTTTTCTTCAATCTCTATCTATTTTTAATTTGTTTTTGCTGTGAGAATTGTTCCTATCAAAAACTTGTCCATATAAAAGTTGAAGATAATATTATGAAAATTTATAATAAATTTAATTTGATTTGATACCTACATAATTGACAAAGTTATGAATTTTGTTCTCCTCAAAACCCTATTTCTTTCGCCCCTTTAGCCAATTTTTTATTTTATCAAAAACCTGTCATACATAAATTTTTGGTTCTTTTCTTTAGAAGTAATAATAACTTTAAGCAGATTCTATATGTATTATAATTAAGAAATTCTGGGGGTTTTCCGGTTTTCAAAAAAACCCTCTGTATTTCTAACCGTTGGTCCTATTTTGCCCATTAACGAACTTGATCGAGATTTTATGCCCCTTGATTTTATGTATCAGTTTGAAAGAGATTTGGCAGAATGATTGAAGTTCTCGCATCCATAAAAGAGTGATATAGATAGATAGATAGATAGATAGATAAAGTTTTTTACTGAGGGTAGTTTTGAGTTCAAGGAGTCATGATCGGTGTAGTTCTGCAAAAAAAAAAAAAAAAAAAAAAAAAAAAAAAAAAAAAAAAAAAAAAAAAAATCAGAAATTCCAACATAGGGGAGATCGCAATAGGTAGTATTTCATACGAAATCTACTTAAAATAGTCACCTGTAGCAACACTGTATTAAGTTGAGTTAGTATTCCTACTAACATAAAGTTTAAATTATATTGTTACTGAAAATAAATCTATAATTAATAGAAGGCTGGTTAATGAATGAAAAGTTTCTTTAAATACGCAATTATATATTTTCCCATAAGTAATTGTTGGTGCTTTTTAATAAACTAATCATATATATATATATATGTATATATATTCATATGCCATCTATTCTATTCGCAACACTATTTAAAAAAAATACATTTTGTAGTATATTTCCCTTGCAATTATCAGAAATTGTATGTTAAAGATTTTTATATTGATAAAGTGGTGCGAGGTAGAATTAAAAAATAGTGGCCTGTGGCAGCCCTGTAATAAGAAGAACTAGTATTCCTACTAGCATAAAGTTTAAATTATATTGTTACTAAAAACAAACCTATAACTAATTGAAGACTGATTAATGAATTAAAAGTTTCTTTAAATACCCAATTTTATCATGTACCAATTATATGTTTTCCCATAAGTATAAGCTGGTGCTTTTTAATAAACTGTTCTTGTATTTACATACTTTAATGAACAATATTTATACACGTGACTACTAAAGAATTATCTTTTTTATGAAAATAGTATAGTTTTTAATAAAAATCACAATGTTCAATTCGAGGGCCCTGAACTGGTATGGAAATGACGTCTCATTCAGAAATAATCAGAAATATTAATTTGGAAATTTAATTTTTTTTAATTAAGCCATTTTCATTGATGGTTTATTCCTTTCATATCGAGATTAAATGCTGCGATTGAATCAAAGTGATGTAAAATATCTGACTTTTGATTAAAAATGACGTTATCGATGTGAATGGCATCACGTATAAAAGAAAACCAGCATTTTCACTCATAAACGAGGAACTTTTGTAGCAATTGTGTAATTTTCACCTATTTTTAATTCAGCGTATTCCTATAATTAATTCTATAAAACAGAGAAATCGTTAAATCAAAAAATGAGAAAAAAATTTAGTTTAAAGTTCTATTGTATATTTTCAAATTCGGCTAGAAATCGCATAAAAAATAACATAGTTGATAAATCGCACATCACTCTAGAAAAAAATCCCATAAAAATGTATGCAGTAACTTTTGCATGATGGAAAGCAGAAATAACCTTACAGATTTATGTAATAGTTTGATATATTCTACAGATTTCATTTCGGAATTTAGACATTATTTTCTTAAATAAAACTACAATAAACTCTCTGTAAGGCAGACTTTGTGTAAGACGGAAATCTGTATAATTCAGAAAGATTTTCAAATCCCTGAGAATTCTTAGACATAGAGTCAAATTTGTCTAATACGGAATATTGTCTACTGCGGAAAATTTTCTTGTTCAAGATCGATTCCGGCTTAAACAGAGTTTACTGTATTTTGTTTGACGATATCATAACAAAAACCTTTTTTCAACTGTAAAAGTATTTGGAAATTTTCGAATATTTTTTTATCGTAATGCCGATTGTACCATGAAAGAAAAGAATAGCGCCTGAATTTAAAGGCATTTCACGGTACTCAAAATTGAGTATTTTCTAATAATGAAGAAAAAGATTGATTGAAACAAAACACTTATTTGATAATCGATGAATAAAGAATTCTTTTTATTTATTTTTTGAAAAAGAAAATTGTATTAATATTGTAATTTGTATTAGATTCAATTTCTAAAAAAATCCTGTAAAACAGATAATTAATTAAAATGATTAATGTAAATTTAAATATAATTAAAAGTTTTAAATTAATTAACACTTAATATAGAAATACTCGGTATAAAATAATACTGCTGTAAAATTACATAAAATGTCTTATATAACGAAGAAATAAATAGAGCAAACTTATAATAAAATCACAGATTAATTTAAATTTTGAGCGTGCGCTTGAATAAAAGATAAGATGTCTATTTTATATTGAAAATTTTTATTTTGCATGAGATTTTAATGTATAGTTTACTAGAAAAATAGTAAGGCAACGAAAAAAAAAAATCAATTTGATAAACATTTGTATTTGTCCCTTTGGAAAAGTTTCTTCTTTTTATCACTGTGTTTTTCTCCTGTTCCTTGAAATACCAATTTTCTAAATGCATTTTTTCCAGGGATAATAGGCTCTGTCTTGTATAATTTTGTCAAAGTATCGTTTTGAAAATCGTGGTACACTTTTCTCTCTGAATTAAAGATTTTTGAAAGTTTTGAGTTCAATTTAAACACACAAACTCCAATTTCAAATGATAAGGTTTTAATTTTTTAAATGACATATATTTTAAGATCAGCTAACTGAGCTACGATTTAAAAAGAGGAGTATTCTATCTTTCCAAATGCATGACAACATTTAGATATTCTTCAAGAGTCTGCTCCTAGCCTACGACTTTATAACTAGAAAACCTATTTAAGGGACAAGATCAAGTTGACGATTAAAGAAAATGATTTTTCACAAATTTCAAATTGGATATCTTGAAAAGTTACAAACCCACTGCAAAAAGAATGTTACAAAAATACCAATTAGAACAGAAGTTATGGCTAAAAATATCTTGCATAAAAGCATTTGCTGTAATATTTGTTTTAGCCGACTTATAAGCCGGCCGTATTATAAGCCGACTTTGAAGCCGTTTTTTAAAAATTGATTTTTTTTTGGTATTGCGTGTATTCTTATTTAAAAACTACTCATCACAAAACCTTGAAATTATGTATATCCTTAGTTTACCGGTATTAGTTTTTGCTGAACCTCAATTTAGTCCGATTTTTGTCACAGAAAATTGTGTAGATTAAGAGAATTGTGTTTGTTCAGAAAAAAAAAAAAAAAAAAAAAAAAAAAAAATACATTTCTTCGTGAAATTTAGTGAATATGATTAGAAAATCCATTAATGCTAATAAATTTTAATATACTTTGAAATTTAGGTTCAGTGTAATATATAGTATTATAAGTAACAAAAGATAAAACATTATATACAAGGTGGCCATAATTAAACTGACTGTACTTAGAGTGTTGTAGCGCGATCTAATCGAGAGAATGATGCCGAATTTTGTAAGAAGATTAAACAAGATGTAAGACGAAAGATTCCGCAAAAAAAAGTTCCAAAAGTCACCGCTAAGGGAATAGTTGGCGCTGTGTAACAGAAAAGAGAGTTTTAAAAAATGTATAATCAATACTGAAATAAAATTACCTGTTATTTAGCACATTTAGCGATCTAATTCAAGTTCAAAACGACAAGAACACTCTTTTTCCGTTACACAGCGCCACATATTCTCCTAGCGGTGACTTTTGGAACTATTTTTCCGTCGTCCCCCGTCTAGTTTAATCTTCTTACAAAATTTGGCGTTGTTCCCTCAATTAGATCGCGCTACAGAACACTCTGAGTACTGTCAGTTTAATTATGGCCACCTTGTATATATATCTGCAGCACAATTTGTAAAATCGTGCGCGCAAAATGCATACTTTAGTATTCATATTTTTCTAAAAACACTTATGTCAGTATGATTTAATTAATTAATATTGCTAAATATATGTGTATTGGAATATTTTATTAAACCATAAGAATGTGTGAAAGTAAAGCGAAAAAATTGTTGCATTTCATTCATTGGGTAAGAAATTTCAGAGCTTTTCGTGATGCATTAAATACGGTCATTTTCTGGCTGGTCAATGTGATCTGCCTTCTTAAGGAATTGTTTCTACTTTCGATGTACTTATTAGATTTCGTTTTGCATTTTTTTTTTTTTTTTTGTATAAAATTTCTGGGTTTAAACATGTTTGAACTAAGTTAGTCTCCAGCCTAATACCGTAATTTCGGCATCTGCGCAATAATGCTATACAAATATTTCAAAAACGCAAATTAAATATCAATTTCGTAATACTTCATGTTATTACTATACATAAATATGTTTATGATGTGTAAATGAATTCCTTAATTGTGATTATCTATTCTTTAAATTTTAAGAGGGCAGTATTCTTTGTATAATTTGTTCCGGACACACTGTATTTGTGAGAAAATGTATCTTTACACTTTTAAAAAATAATTATAAAAACAAACAAACAATGATAATCATTTACGGTTTTTTATGTTCTATTAAGAAAATATGAAGTGTTTTTTTTTTTTTTTTTTTTTTTTTTTGCAATTTCCTGTGCGTTGGATTGGAAGAAAAGCTTCACCTAGATCTCCAGATGTGGGAGAGTTCCTTTGGAGTTTTATTTTTCTTTATCTTTTCTTTTTTTCTTCTTTTTGTAATTAGAATACGTGAAAATTGTTTACTAGTCTTCAATTCGTGACACACATTAACTGGAAGAGTCAAATTAGAGTGGCAATCCAGACTGTTGTTTCTGCAATGCTTCACAGAACGTTGTTAGAAATCTGGCATATACTAGATGTGTTGCGTGCGAGTAATGGTGCGCATATTGAAATCGTGGCATAAGTCATAAAAATAACTGCGATTTCCGATGTGTCCCGATTTGTTGAATGCAAGTAATGGTGCAAACATTGAAATCGTGGAAAAAAGAAAAAATGCTATTTTCTATATGGAACAGAAAAACAGTAAGTGCATATCATTTTTTGTTTATTTTTAATAATTTTTTAAAAGTGTAAAGATGCATTTCAGACACACTGTATAATGAATATTCTGAAAACTTGCCTTCTTAAGACTTTGAGGTTAGTACAACTGCTAACACTCCAGTTTTCTGCCTACAACTACTTTTGAATGGCAAATTTAATCTTATATAATCGCGAAATCTGCATCATTTAATAAAGTTGAGATGTTTAGCTATTGTAGCATCTTGCTAAGTATTGAATAAATGATTTAGGGAATAATCATGAACGTATGCTGTCTTTTTGCCCAGTTTTCTTAAAGTAGTTATATAGCACAAAACGGAAATTAATACAATTTGCATTCGTAAATTACGTATTGGTTTCCCTGGAGCTCTTTTTAAGTATTACCAAATTTTAATTGTTCGTTATTAACTGGTTGAAAAATAACAACCCCCCCCCCTTATTTTAACATAGTTTTAAAACGTCAAATTTATTTTATTGTTCTATTAAGGCAGGTTTATTTCATCAGGGTTCTACTGCATTTAGAAGACACGTAGAGAACTGTTAATAAAATATTTTAGATTTTTTTGAGATATTCATCAATTAAGTTTTCATTAAAAGATTAGCATAATACTTTAATTATAGGTAAAACAATTTCCAATGCTTAAATATATGTTTTTCGCGTACCACTATTTTTGAATGACAATCTTAATCTTATTTCAGCATGAAATCTGCATAATTTAATAAAGTGGAGTTGTCTAGCTATAGTGACATCTTGCTAAATATTGAATAAATGACTTCGTGAATAATCATGAACGTATACTCTATTTTTGGACAGTTTTCTTAAAGAAGTTATATAGCACAGAACGGAAGTTAATATAATTTAGTATTTGTATTTTATGTATTAATTTCGCTGAAAATCTTTTTATGTATTACCACATTTTAATTATTCGTTATTAGCTCGTTGAAAAATAACAACATAAAAAACTGTTTTAACACAATTTTAAAAAGTTCAATTTATTTTATACTTCGATTAAGCAGTATCGTTTTATGAGGGTTCTGCTGTAATTAGACGACACGTAGAGAGCAATTAATAAAATATTTTACACACTATTTTTGCGTTAGTCATCGATTAAGAATTACTTAAATGAGAATAAGTTGAAAAAAGCGCATTATGTCTATAAAAAAAGCGCAATAACGTAGTATCTAAAAGTCTATGATAAAATTAACATCGTATCGTACAACTATCACTCATCTGCAGGTCTTTAAAGATAAAAATATCCGACAGTCCATAACTTTTTTTTTTTTTTTTTTAATCATTTCTTTCGATAGTGTAGACATTCTAGCCACTGTATTACCCAAATAAAAGGAACAAATAAGTTATTTTACTTTATAGAACTAATTATTATTATTTTTAAAATACATTATTATACATTTCATTCTAATTTATTTTACAATTACTAAGTGATTGAATTTTAATTAAAAGCTATCTTACTATTTAAAAAGTATATATTTTTCAAATATAACCGAGATTACGGTTTGGTTTGGTTTGTGACGGCCAATTATCAACACGAGGATATGGGCCCTGGTGGGGAAGTGCTCTTCGTGGGGGTCTTTCAAAGGGAACCTAACCCGTATTTAAGCATGGGAATCCACGGTTTCGAAGAAAACCACGGAAACGCCGAAACAGTTAGGCCGACGTGCGCGATTGGGTTCGAACCCAGCACCTCCCATCTACCAGCTTGGACAGCAGAACCTCTCAGCCACTGGTGGGGCTAACCGAGATTACAGATATATTTATCGTACTGAAATAGCTTTTAAAATAAATTCGCTTTATAAAATTTTAGAAGCACATTTTATTTTATGAAAAATATACTTTAATTTTAAAAAAATCAATGAAAATCAAAATTACTGTTTTACATATAGGATATTATTATTGCAGTTTGTAAAAAATATCTTAAAAAAAGAGAATTTATATAAGAAAAAAAAACTAAATTTCTACTAAAAATGATTGCTTGATTGTAATCCTGTTACAAATGCTTATAACATTTTCATCTGTGGATTTAGCAAGTAGCAAAATCAATTTAATAAAACTGAGTTTATTCCAAAGTAATGATCACAAATCCTTCAACCCCTGTATCGACATATTTCGGATTACTCAATTAACCCGAAATAAATGAGTTCTTATATTATATTAAATTCCGAATCTCTAAAATTAAATAATACAGTATTAACAATCTGGAGCAACCCCGTACATATACACCTCCCCCAAACAATAAATCATATATGCTTCGTTGAACTTATACGACTAAATTTCCTCATAAGCCACGCCCCTTGGGATCGCAGGGAAAAATTTCCCCCAACACAAGACAAGAGTGCCACTTCTCCCCCGTTTTCTCTTGCCAATTTCACTCAATTATATACATCTTCGTTTCGTAAATGGATGATGATGCAGATAATTTAGTTTTGAATTTTGCAGCTGTGTCGGTTGAAAGCAACAAACTTATTTCTCCTTCTTCTAAAGAAAGTTTTAAGAATGGGATTTTGATATTTCTAATGAGAGGGATATTTCAAACATGGTAATTTTCTTTTCGAATAAAAAGCAGAAATATCTTAACGTCAATTTGAGAATTTTTAAATACATTATAAGGAAATTTGAATAAAAAAATGGTTAATGGAGCGTTAAATAAAAGAGGTTTTTCGAACTTTTACTGCCAAGTAATATTATATTATTAAATTTAAAGTGAAAGTATTTGAATTATTTTTCTAGAAAAGGTACTTTTTCAAGAAAAGAAAAAAAAAATGTTTATAATCTGCAAATTGTAAGAATCGTTCATTTTACCGTTAAAAATGTTCTTTAAAATAAAAATTATTTGGTTAATGAAACGCGAAATAAAAGGTTTTTCTTTCAAAGATGACGATAAAGTAATATTTTGTTATTAATTTTATATATTAAGTATACGAAAAATTCCTTTAAAACAAGTCTCTTCATTTTTTAAAAGTAAATGTTTCGTTATTCATTCGGAAAAATAGCGGTAAAAATTTGTAAATTGTAAAACGCAACCATCTTACTTTCTTTTTTCCTTTTAATTAATTTCTTATACAAGAGTTAAAAAAAATGCTTTACATTCGACTATTTTTGCATGAATGGACCTCAACTAATACCTTTTTATCTCTTGGATGTAGCTTTTACACTTTTCAAGTATTCTTTTTCATAGATAATGGAAAATGGTTTTCTATTTATTATTGTGAGATATTTTGTTCATCGATCAGCATAAACAAATACAACAAAACGAATTTATTTATTTATTTTTTTTTTTTTGAAAAAAAAAGTTGTATTATTATTATTAAACTTTATTAAATTAGCAAAAAAAATTAATTAGTTATTCAATGAAATCATCAGATTTTTGACTCATTAGTTTCTTTATTATTTTTGTTTATTATTTTCTATGAGTTCCTTGAGCTGCGGATTTCTCACATTTGCAAATGGTGAAAAACTTACAAGAAATCAATAGTATGTTTTTTAAACAATCATTATCTATTTTTTTTTCAATAATTGTATTATGCAATAGGTTTTTCTCTTTTGAGTAAATATTATACCTTCATTTACTTCAGTAAAGGAGTGTGATTTTACCTCCTATCACGAGTGAAAATTCCAACATTCATGTGTACATTGATTAAAATTTATTAATTTTAAACTGGTCATACATTGATCGCCTGACATATAATTATCTTAACTGTTCCATGTTACGAAAATTCAAATTTTGGCTACATTTTAGAAATCATGACATTGTTTAACCTATAAAATCTTGCTCCTGTATACTTACTACAAGTGTATTAAAACAAGTTTTAAGCAGCTTGTGCAATATTTCAAAATGTGATCAAATTGTAAAAACCAAGATTCACGAAAATTCTAAATGGTTCCAAAGTTGTAAAAGAATTATGTAACTTTACTATATAAAATTGTTGTCAACATGCTGGCTTTAATTTTATGGAGTAATTTAACTTATACAATGGCGTAATTTAAACTGACATAACTGGCGTAATATTGAACATTAATGTAACGTAACCTCAATTATATTGGTTAAATTACTCAATAAAATGGAGGCAGCAAGGCTGCCAATAATTGTACGGAGTAACGTTACATAACTTTTGTATATTGAACGCGCTAAAGATTTAGCGAATAAAACATATTGGAACTGTGATAAAAATATAAATGCATAAATATATGAGGAAACCGCAGTCAATCTTATCTGTAATGAAACATGTATTTCCTTTCCACAATACGGAATGCTACTTACTCACTAATTTTTAGCAGCATTTTATTAGCTTTTTTATGCATCAATCAGGAATATTTTAGTGCCATAAATATGTTTCAGGATTTCGATATCACTTATATTATAGTATGTACGGACTGAGACATAACATGGCATTACCACATTTTATGTAATTTTGTAGAAATTACCATTATCATGTATTACTTTTTCTTATAGGAAAATGAACAATTATTGAAATTATCTAATCACAAGCGATTGAGCGATTAATCACAATCACTTTAACCACTACACATAAACTTTAGCCTCTGATATGATGATATTAAATTTAACCCTTCGCGATGAGCAAAATTTAAAGAAATTTTAATCTGTTTTCATCGGATTGAAAATGTTTTCTTATTTAATCGCGGACATTTTGTAATTAAATGAAGAATAATTGTCTATTTAAAAATAATAGTAGTATTTATCTGAATACCCTGTACGTCACGTATACGCGACGCTTATCAGGAAGGAGTTAATGTGTTTGATAAGATTAATTGTCAGCTTATATTTTCGTGATTTGTACCATTATTTTCGAAAAATTATATTTGTCGTATTTTATGACAAAAATCAGAGGTTTATTAAGTTTAGAATTAGTATTTTAAAACAGTAGCACTCAAAATTTATAATCGTTCGAATCCCGTTTTATACAATAACATAATGCGTGGATGAGATACATAGAATTCAAAAGAAATATCGATTAATTTTGCCACTGGTGTGTAGCTACCCACAATTACGCTTACTTTCTATTTTCTGTATAAAATCAAATGACTACATTGGGTGTCCCATTAACTTTTACTTCATTTTAGTGTTTACTAGTATTAAGTTTCCTTGTGGCAAAATAGAACCAATATTTCGACAACAAATACCAAATCCGTCCTCAGCTATTAATAATAGATAGCCAAGGAAAAAGTTGTATATATAAATTGAAAAGAATCTCAAGAATTAATTCTCAAAAGAAATGACTTGAAATTATCAAAATATTTATTTATTATTATATATATATATATAATGTTTACACAAGTTAGATCCCAAACGGGTAAATATAAGACTTTTTCAAAATTTTATGATTTGTCGTTTTATGTGAGGTGTTCAGCTATAAGTATGCAAAATTTCAAGTCTTCAACTTAATTAGGGACACAGTTAGAATAAAAAGATTAAAATACACAAGTTAGCGCCCAGAGAAGTAAATATAAGACTTTTTTGAAAATTTTATGATTTGTAGTTTGATGTGAGGTATTCAGCTATAAGTATGCAAAATTTCAAGTCTCCAACATATATAGTTTCTAAGAACGGGGTTTGTGACGGACAGACAGGCAGACAGAGGTGGAAGACAAATAGGGTTTCGTCAGGTGAACGAAACCCTAAAAAGACCTATTAAAAGAAAGGAAAAAAAGAAGTCAAGTCAACAGCTTCCTTTTTTTTTTTCTTTTTTCAAAGTATCCATCTGGGAGATGATTTTATTTAAGGCTGTAATTTATATATTTGTCTTACGTATTGGCTACAAATTAGCTTTAAAGTGTTCCAACTTTTGTACCACGTGCCTCAATCATTCAATCAATAACTTTTTCAATCTTTCATTCAATAAGCACCTCAATCTTTCTAAGAAATTAAATGTATGGAGTATATTTAATACTTGAGATTTTTTCCATTCCTGCATTTCCCGAAATCCCACTTACACTTTTTACGTATAATTGTTATGGAAGTCGGATATTTGAGGGCTTTTACATTTTATTTTATGTGAAGTATTTGTGATATTCAAATCTATATTAGCAACTTCTCAACATAAATTAAAATTTTAATCTAATTTCTTAGATAGTGTATTTATAAAATTTGAGATACAATTTTAAAATTCCTTAAATAGTACATTTAAAAAAAAAAAGATCGAAAATTTAAAATTAAATACAGAAAAACACTGATACTGCTTAAATATTTTTCTTTTCTTTAATTTTTAATTTACTATTTTTTGAGCAATTTTTTTTTTTTTTTTTTTTTTTTTTTTTTTTTTTTTTTTTATCCTTTCAATATGAATAAGGCGATTTTTTAAAAACAGCGGAATTTCTGTTTGCGTTATGAATTATTAATTATTAAAAACAGAATTCTAATAGTTTGTCTTTAAAACGTTTGTGCTCTATTATTCAAAAAATTATATGAAAAATTTAATTTTAAGCACAGTAACAGAATTATCTCTATAATAATAGCCTAAGTCATGTGACTGTCATCAACATTCCCGGGCTGACCACTTCGCTTTTTATTTACCAGATGGCCATTTTGATACTTGGCTCAGGTGATAAATCGCCAAGCATTGTTCCATCGTCATCATTTCATGATTATAATAGTTCAAGTCATGTAACTGTCATGTAAACAATTACGCTTTCATATGAAAGGCTGTCATTTTCAATCAAAATTATTTTTTCGAATAAAACTGCATAAAAGTTACCGTGATCGCAAAGAATTCTTAACACATTTATGGTCGGGTGAAAATCCCGCCAATAGCACTTTTAAACCCACCAGTTAGCATTTTTTAGTTTTCGCGTGGTAAATCAAAACAATGCTTTGATGCTGAAATTAAACGTCATGGTTTATGGTATTTATTTATTATTTTTCTTTTTCTATTCTTTTCTTTTTTTTCTTTTCTTTTTTTCTATTCTTTTCTTTTTTTTTTCTTATTTATTTATTTATTTTAAAAAAAATGCAAACGTTGTGAATTTAAATGTTTCAGTTTTAAATTAAAGTTTTGCATTTAATAAAAAATGAGTGAAAGGATTATATTTTAAATGGAATTAATGAAATACGAAAAAATGCAACGGAAACATTGTTTGGCGATTTATCCCCTGCGCCCGCATAACATAAATATACCGAGTTCTTGATTTCTCTAACAGAATCTTCTGATTTGTCGGAGGATTGAACAAGTAAATTAAAATATGAATAAAAGTAACATGACACAATTCTTAGAATTACATTTAAGGGAGACCAAACTGATCTCCAAGGGCGGCTAGTATTTCAAATATTTTCACAGCATAGCAATTATTAATTTTTACAATTTATTTTAATTTTTCTTAATTACGTTATTATTTAAAGATATTTTGAAACATAGATGCATTTTTTTTATTCCATTATTATTGAGATGCATTTAAATTCCAATCATTGAAACGTAAATTCATATTTAAGTATTGAAAATCTTAAATAATAAAATAAATAGAAATCGCGTACCTTAGTTTTGCCAGAATGACATATTATTTTTTATTTAAATGAATAACGACAGTTTATATCTGGTTTAATTGGCAATAAATGTTGAGTATAACTGAGAAAATATATTCATATAAAATTTTAGCGTAATATGTTAAATACACATTTTTTTTATTTTATATCGAGGATATACATAATGGTTCTTATAGAACTACTGATAGAAAGGAAACAGAGATTTCGGAGACATTTCTTAATAACATATGATGTAGAGAAGTAATTTTCATACAATATTATTTAAGATGCACAAATATTACATAAATTTCAATACAAATATATCAGAGAAATACAAAACAAACTTATAAAACATGCATGAGTATGTATATATGTGCAAGAGTGTCGTTTCCCTTTTACATCTTTAGAAGTTATCTCTCTAGGAGAGAGATATCGCACACACATAGAAGATCAAAGAATTGATGTATAAGGCCGTACATAAAAGGAAGTGACTTCAGGCAATATCTCTTTGCAAAATTTAAATAGATATTGAAAATATGCTATGCGTAGATAAAAGTGAACCTTTTTGTTTGATGTTTTAGTCAGTATCTAGCAACTGATTTGTATTTTATAGGTTTTTTTTTTTTTTTTTTTTTTTAATAGTCAAAAGATTAGTAGCAATTCAGTAAATTTAAAAAGACATAAAAAATATTGCACACCGTTTGAAAAGAAATTAAACAATTCTTATGTTGATTAGACCTTTTCTATAAGCATATACTTGTACAGCTACCTGTATATGGAATTAGCTCTGTAATTTAGAACAAAAATTGTATGATTTTCCTCTTTCATGATTATTAAAACTTCCTACAAGAAAGCTGAATGAAAAATGCTCGAAGGCTATTGGAACTTTTTCAGTTATGAAAAAAAAAAAAAAAAAAAAAAAAAAAAATACATTTTAAAGAAAATATTTGTCTAATCGTGAATTCCCGAGGTCGTTATAATTTAAATTAAACATGGGGAAAGATGGTGCACAGTTGAATTTGTCTTCGATTTACGTTGTTTTCACTTTATATTCGTACTCATAAATGACTGTATAGTATATTTTAAACAATTATTAATTTAACCCCTTAAGGAGCAGGGGGATATATTCTGCCCCACCAACAATTAATGAATTTACTTTTCTAACTTTGGTGGAAAAAAGTTGTAAAATTTCTTTTCCTTATTTAATTTTTTTTTTTCTAAATTTCCGGTGGAAATTCAGCATTACACAAAATCAGCATTACATAAACGCAATTGTTTGCCCTCAAGGGGTTAAGCACAACGATATACCAGCGTCGAATACCAGGACGTATGTGCGTAAGTCCTCATTTTAATTTGAGACTGCAATCTTCTAAGCTTAAGGTTTTTTGTATTGGTAATTGCTATTCTGATTGGTTTTGTACGGGCTTTATTGCAATGATTGTTTTCACCCCCAATAGATGGCGATACGTGTCAAAAAGAACCTAATTAGTTTTCTCGCTGCAGCGTTTATTTCTTCGTCGTCCATTGTTTATGCGTTCATCATTCTGTTCAGTTGTCCTTCGTATATTGCACTGTTCACTTTTAGTTTTGTGTTTGTATTTCTGGTAGAAAGGGATTTTATAGAATAATTAAGTCAGACACGGACAATGATTATTTTCCCAATTTTCACAATTCGAAAAACTTACTAACTTTACGCATGTACTAGTTGTTTACTTTTCAACCTTATTTATCTTTTTATAATAGAAATAAACATTTATGTCATCCAACTTACATTGCATGTAATAAAATAATTCACATGTAATTAAAAATATTGACATAAATTACTTTTGACGAAATTTAATATATATTATATTCAGCATTCTTTCACTAAATTGAATATGGTACTTAGGCGGTTAAATTCAAGGTCAAAGAAAAAGTTTTTTAATTTAGAAGAAGCCCGATTATCATAATTTCAAAAATTAAATTGTGCCTATTTTGAATTTTATATTTTGAGAAATAAAGATTCGAAGTATGGACAAAAAAATAAATAAATAAATAAATAAATAAATAAATATATTTTTTTAAATCCATGTCTAGAAAGGGGTACACTTACACTGTCTAAGTTCAGTACAGTGGACAAATACTTTGTTCTTATTTAATCCAGAAAATGTGAATAAGAAAACTTAGTCAATTACAGCTATGTTTTCTCTTTTTGACTAAAATTAAAACTGCAGTTTAAAAAGTTTTCTATCATATATTTTGTAAAAATTTGAAACAAAATTAGTATCGTGCAGTGCACAATTTTAATACCTTAAAGAATTTCGATAATAATTTATAGCAATCAAATTTACTAAGAATGTAATTTTTCTTTCTTTTTTTCTTTTTCTTTTTTTAAGTACATAGCAATTATGCCACTTAAATCATAAATAGCTAAGCCTAAATGTGCTTTAATTTGCTTTATCGGAAGACATCATGGTATTGGAAAGAATATTATTTTAAATACACATTGTCTAGCACGCGCTAAATAATTTTGAATTAAAATTAAGTATTTTAGTAAAATTTTGATATATATATTTAAGCATATAATGTCACTTTTCTAAAAAGTTCTTCTAAATGATATTATACATGTAAAGTCAGTCAATTCTTTTTTTTTTTTCAGTGCATTGAAATATTTGGCAAAAGAATTCCTCTAAAGCACTTTACCTTTTAAATTTGTATTAACTCTGTAATTCATCTTCTACTATCTGTAGCTCCCAATGTCCATGTGCTGTCCCAGTGTACTCCTGACGCTGGAAAAATCGGTACATATTTCCAATCCTTAAAAGTATTTTATCAACTAATACCTCGACTTTTAATAAATGAAGATACATAATTTAGGATTTTTTCTACGTAGATTTATCTGTAAATTTCAGACGAAAAGCATAAAAACTTAAAATGCGGTCCTCTGCTATTACATTTATACTTAAGCAACCGCTAATTAAAAAATATCAGCATAAAAGCGACATATTTTCTCTAATACACAGTAAATTTATTTGCACGAAGACACTGTATGCTGCCCAAAGAAATATTAATACTTTATAATATGTTATTTCTTTTTTATAATTGTAATGAGTGAAGTTTATTTTCAAATAGTTTTCCTTTTACACATGTTATCTTTTATCAAGTACTATTTGACATTATTATATCGCTCATTCGAAAGAAAAGTGACACATCTCGCAAAAATTCTTTTTGCGTTTTATTCCACTTATAGGTCTGTCCTGCTACACAAAAAGTTTCTTAAGTGCAGTTATACGGAAAATAACTTTGTTGCGCAATATGTCCCTTCATGACCATAGAATAAGGGTGGATTGTGTGGGGAGGTAAAATTATGAAACCCTTCAAACCTCATCCTACATCTACATTCTTAAGGGTTTTACGCTTTTATGCACGTTTTTACTCCTGTACGCAGAGTTAAGTGCTATGATTTCATGGTACGGTAAAATCACGCAAATTTTCTTTTGCCTCTCCCGTGAAATTTACTTTTGTCGAGATATGTCACTTTTCTTGTGGGTGAGCGACATATTCTAAAAATATATCTTTTACAGAATGAGCTGAGAGTATACAGATTTTGCTTGGTTAAATGCAACTGGAATTAAATTAAATAATATTCTTTACCACAACAAAGAAAATCTAGAACTTTTCTCCTGACATTTTTATCAAAAAAATTGCAGAATAAATTTTTGCATATTTTGCAAACACGTTTTTTTAATAATTTGCAAAGTATCAGACTGTATACAACATATCCTACTAGACTGTAAATTAAGTTTAATAATATAAATAACAAAAGCATTTATTATTTTTTGTAGCATAATATTAAAATATGCGACAAATAACACAGTGATACTAATTTAAATATATAATGATCACTTTTCCAAAACTTCTTTTACATACATTATTTTTTCAAGTGTTATTTCCTAATTAATTAGTGCCCAAAAATTTGTTTTCGTAGCGTAAATATTATTTCTAGATTATTAATAATTTGTGTTATGAAGTTTAATTTTAAGTAAATACTAAATTATGTTAAATTTACATGTTTTAATATGAAAATGCATTGTTCTAAGAACATTCGGAACATTTATTACAATAAAAAAAAATGCTCAATCGTATAAGATTAATTACTTATTCAACATAAGCGGAAATAATATGACACATTTCTAATCACAAAAATGTGTACTATGGTAGATTCTTTGAACATCTTCTCCCATTTCAACGAACTCTTATTTTTTAAAGACAACTTCTTATTATTTTTATTTTTTTAACGAGAGTAATAAGTACAATAAATGATTGCATTAATCTTTTGAAAATTTGTGTTATATTTCCTATATTTTAATAGGATATTTTATTTATCTTTCCAAAAACCATTGCAATCACTATTATTGTGACACATTATAGTTATTTGTCAGCCATGAATATTACTAAAAAATTAGAACTCTATAAAATCCAGTGTAGAGAAAAATTGCTACCAAAATATCCCAAAGCCAAGGCATATTTCATCATTTCCTATAATTTAAAACTTGTATTTCTTATAAGCTTTATTAGAAAACCGCACACCTTCTTCTTTCAAATACTTTTCTCTCTGAGGAATTCAAACGATTTCTTTTTTCTCTTCTTTCTTTTTCCTGCGAAAAAACTCAAGTGACTCACAACTAGAGTATCCATCACAATGCGTTACCCTCTAGGGTACCAACAATTCAATACCCAAACGATTGTATGAAATTACTTATATGTGGCAACGGGGATAGGAAGTATTTCAGCAATGAGTGGTAGACACGATATGGGGTGTCTCTGGTGCTTTCTGTAAATTGGATTCTGTCAAGAAAGATAGAATAATAACGTCCAGATTTTTTTTACTTCAATTTTCGACGCTTGGATTCTTTTCCAGGATTATTTTTATACTTCTCCATAAAAATAACATTTTACGGAAGGGAGAAATCTCTAAAAGAGAGAATTTCTTACAAAATTGGTGTCATCTTAAAACTTCTTAAATGGTTAATCCACTTAGAGGAAATTGTTTGAGAATTTGGAGTCACGTTCAATCAAGTGAGTAGGATATTTATTGCTTCAAATTAGATTCTTCAGCGGTACGTGTGTAAAACTCATTTTTTCATTCTACGATTGCTGTATATGATGAAAAAAATGTGGGAGTGAAGATTATTGCCAACATACAGGGGCACTTAAGCTTTCTAAGCTTAAGCTTTCTTATATCGTCAGGATATCCCACTTTTCTAATTTAGTGAAATGAGTATATAAAGAAAGATTAGACATTTAGAAAAAATTATTAATGCACTAATTAATTATAGAATAATAACGCTCCGATTTTTTTTCTTCAATTTCCGATACTTCTGTTTTTTTCCAATATTACTTTTTGTACTTCTCCATAGAAACAACATTTTACGCAGGGAAATAATCTGCAAATAAGAGAAATTCTTACTAAATTGATGTCATCTAAAAACTTCTTAAATGGTTAATTCGCATAGAAGAATTTTTTGTGAGAATTAGGAGTAACGTTCAATCAAGTGAATAGGTTATACACTATATGGCCAGAGGTGACCGGTCACTTGCAATTTTAGACGTTTTGGTAAATATCTAGAGAAATACATGATGAATTAACCTGAAACTGCAGGTGTGTAAACAGTATAGTATAGGTCATATATTTCCGCGAAGGTTTTTTTCGGAAAACCCCATAGGGGACCGTCAACAAATTGAAAAAGAACGAATATCTTTTGGATAACCCTGGAAAAACTAATGTTTCAAAAGCATTCAAACTCGAGATTATTAATAAGTGGCTTATTGTAATATACTGTGTTCATTTTTATGAAGATAGCATGTATATTCGTAAAGAAATTAAGGTTTTTATAAAAACAGTCCCAAATTTTGCAAAGTATTTTGCTTATAATTCACTGAGTTCTTAATATAAAAAAAAAGTTCTTTTAACAAAATATGACGAACAACATTGTACACAACACTCTGCAATCAGAATTAAAAAATAGTAAAAATTGGATAAAAAATGAGCAGGTTTATTAAAAAGTTTTTCACTGCGCATGCGCGAATGCAATCAAAATATAATGTGCATAATGTGTTAGCTAAATGTACAGAGCAACGTTTGTAAAAGTCTCAAAAACACAGTTGATAATAATCGTTTCAAGTCTGAATCTGTCTTTAATCAAGTCTGATAATAATCGTTTATAGAATAAGCTCAAAATCCGTTGTTCCGAAAATGAAGCAAAAAGATGAGGGGTTGTATCCATATATCCATTGATTAGTGCCGATATAGCATACACAATATTGAACGTACTACTGTATTTGGATACAGCCCCTCATCTTTTTGCTTCCTTTTAGGAATAACGGATTTTGAGCTTATTCTATAAACGATTATTATCAGACTTTTCAAACTATGTTTCTGAGGCTTTCACAAAAGTTGCTCTATACATTTATCTAACACATTATGCAAGTTATATTTTGATTACGTTTGAGCATGCGCAGTGAATCATTATTTGGTAAACCTGCTCATTTTTCATACAATTTTTATTATTTTTTCATTTTGATTGCAGGGTATCGTGTACAATGTTGTTTGTCATATTTTCTAAAAAGAATTTTCTTTTTATATATATTAAGAACTCTGCAAATTATAAGCAAAAAACTTTGCAAAATTTGGGACTGTTTTTATAAAAACCTTAATTCCTCTACGAGTATACATGCTATCCTCATAAAAATGTACACAGTATATTACAATAAGCCACTTAATTAATAATCTCGAGTTTGAACGCTTTTGCTACATTAGTTTTTACAGAGTTTCAGGAAAAAATCTCCGCCGAAATATATGACTTATACTATACTGTTTACACACCTGCAGTTTCAGATTAATTCCTCGTGTATTTTTCTAGATATTTGACAAAACGTCAAAAATTGCAAGTGACCGGTCACCTTTGGCCATAGAGTGTATAAGGCTGTTCTCAAATCCAAAAGGGCAAATTTATGACATACGTTTGAATTTATTTTTGGTCGTTAATACATGAAACTAGCAGGTGTTGTTGTTCAGAAGCTATGTAATCAAATTGTTTTTCCGTTTTTTTCAAACGATATAGATCTTTCAGAAAATAGTGTCAAAGTGGGCGTTTTGAACCGAATTTCCATGCGAAAGGAGAGTAACAACTCAAGAAAGGGCGAAAAACGCCTTGTCACGTGATCAAAATCGCTTATAACTGAATAGGTAATTTATTTATCAAAAAATGGAATACGCAGTTCGATTCTAAATCGCTTCCATTCTAAAACCTTCCAACTTTATATTTTTTCGTTAAAAGATGAATTTGTAAATATGTCGAATGTTTTGCGCTTGTTGAGCAGAGCAGTTGAGAACATCCTTAATGGTTTAACTTGGATTTTTCATTGGTACCTGTGTATTTTACTTTCCGCCCTACGACTACCGCATACGGAAAAATGTAGGCATGCAGATTATTTTAGAAAACAGAGCAATGCACAGCGACATTTAACTTAAGCTCTCGATACTGTGTTACTATTTCGTATATTTCCATTTCCATAAAATATGGTTATTTAATGAGAGCCGACATTTGCATAAGTATTAATGCACTGATGGAGTCACGTTCAATCAAGTGAGTGGGATATTTATTGCTTCAAATTAGATTCTTCAGCGGTACGCGTGTAAAATTCATTTTTTCATTCTATGACTGCTGTATGTGATGAAAAAAAGTGGGAGTGAAGATTATTGCCAATATACAGAGGCACTTAAGCTTTCTTAAATCGTCAGGATTTCCCACTTTTCTAATTTAGTATAATGAGTATATGAAGAAAGATTAGACATTAAAAAAAAAATAATGCACTAATTATAGAATAATAACGCTCCGATTTTTTTTTCTTCAATTTTCGATGCTTCTATTTTTTTACAGTATTACTTTTTGTATTTCTCCAGAAATCAACATTTTATGGAGGGAAGGAATCTGCAAATAAGAGAAATTCTTACTAAATTGATGTCATCTAAAAACTTCTTAAATGATTTTTTTGTGAGAATTTGGAGTAACGTTCAATGAAGTGAATAGATTATTTAAGGCTGTTTTCAAATACAAAAGGCAACTTTATGACATAAGTTTTAATTTATTTTTGTTCGGATATGCATGAAACTAGCACGTATTGTTGTTCAGAAACTATGTAATCGAACTGCTTCTTTTTTTCTTTTCTTTTTCTTTTTGCAAACGCAATAGATCTTTCAGAAAATAGTGTCAAAGTGTACGCTTTGAACCGAATTTCCGCGCGGAAGGAGAATAACAACTCAAGAGAAGGCGAAAAACTTCTTTGTCATGTGATCAAAATCACTTATAACTCAATAGGTAATTTATTTATAAAAAAATGGGAAACACAGTTCGATACCAAATGGCATCCATAGTCAGACCTTCCAATTTTATGTCTTTCTGTTAAAAATGAATTTGTAAATGTGTCAAAACGTTTTGAGCTGGTTGAGCAGAGCAGTTGAGAACAGCTTTAATGGATGAATTTGGATTTTTCATTGGTATTTGTGCAAATTTTAATTTCCGCGCTACGACTACCACATACAGAAAAAAAGTAGGCATGCAGATTATTTTGGAAAACAGAGCAATGCACAGCGGCATTTAACTTAAGTTCTCAATACTTTGTCACTATTTAGTATATTTCCATTGCTATAAAATGTGTTTATATAATGAGAGTCGAAATTTACATAATTATTAATGCACTAACTGATTGTAGAATAGTAAATACCAGATTGTACATTTCATTTTTAGATAGTGGATTCTTTTCAAGGTTTATTTGTTACAGGATAAAAACCTCCAGATTTTTTTTCTTCAATTTTCGACGCTTGGAATCTTTTCCAGGACTATTTTTATAGTTCTCCATAAAAATAACATCTCTAAAAGAGTGAATTTCTTACAAAATTGGTGTCATCTTAAAACTTCTTAAATAGTTAATCCACTTAGAGGAAATTGTTTGAGAACTTGGAGTGACGCTCAATCAAATGAATAGGATATTTATTACTTCAAATTTGATTTGTCAGTGGTACTTGTGTAAAACTCATTTTTTTTTCATTTTACGACTGTTGTGTATACGATAAAAAACAAGTGATGGTGAAGATTATGGCCAATGTACAACGTAACTTAAGCTAAGATTTCGTGTATTGTTAACATTTCAGAAATTTCTTTTCAGTAAAATGAATATATAAAGAAGTATTAGAAATGAACTTCAATTTTTTTTTTTTTACTAACTGATGTTCGAATAGCAATGACCAGCTTTTTGTATTCTAATTTTCGATACTTCGATTATATACACTGTAATAAAAAATCGTAAATTTGCGTGTATTTTATCGTAAATTGCTCCCTTAAATTTACGGAAAATGCCACTTTTTTTCAAATAAACGATCAAATTCCATAAATTTCATGTTTTACGGACAACACCCGTTTATATAATGGCAAAGCCCGTTTATCTAGGAGCAAAGCCCGTTTATCTAGGAGCAAAGCCCGTTGTTTTTTATGTGCCTTTCCCTGGAATCTCTGCAGCAGTAAAATCACTGCAACATTTTTTTACAGTGTATCAGGATTACTTTTTATACTATTTCATAAAAATGATATTTTAAGGAAGTACGAAATCTCTAAATAAGATAAATTCTTAATAAATTGGTGTTATCGAAAAACTTCTTAATTGGTTACTCCACTTAGGGTAATTCTTTTGGGAATTTGGAGTCACGTTCAATCAAGTGAATAATTTATTAAATGTTTCAAATTGGATTTTTCATTGATACCTATGCAAATTTTAATTTCTGCACAACGACTACTGTATATGAAAAACAAGGTAAAGAAGTAGATTACTTTAGAGAACAGCCAAATGCCCAGCGCATTTGAATTAAGCTCTCAATACAGTGTTAATATTTCGTATATCTCTTTTCCCGTAAAATGTATATATATAGTGAGATTCGACATTTATATATTTATTAATGCACTAACTGATGGTGGAATAATAACGGTCAGACTTTTTTATTAATTTCAGTTTCAAATAAGTGGATCCTTTTCCAGGATTATTTGCATAATTTTCCATAAAATAACAATTTACGGAAAGCAGAAATCTTAAAAAGAAAAAAAAAATCTGACTAAATTGGTGTCATCTTAAATCTTCTTAACTGGTTAATCCACTTAGAGGAAATTGTTTGAGAATTTGGAGTCACGTTTTTAAAAGTGAGCAGGCTATTTATTTCCTCAAATTGGATTTTCGAGCGGCACGTGAGCAAAACTCATTTTTCGCGCTGCGGATTCTTTATACGAAACAAAAAGAGCGACACTGGCTGAAGATCTGTTGGAAACTTCAGCGATATACTGGAATACTTTAAATTTGCTCCGTATATTGCTCAAATTAGAGTTATTCTTCTATTTCAATAAAATCGGTATATAAAGGTAGAATCGATATTTCCATGATTAATAAAGTTTTCAAGTGTATGTATAAGCGTATATGCGACAGCATGTTTTATAGTGAAAGCATAGGAATAAAAATATCTGCATTATGACAAAGCTCATAACTAATGAGAAAAGCGAAAATCTTGGATGGATCAAACTGCTGTGTTACTGATTTATTTTTGCGCGAGAGCAATGTTTCGGAATAATCAAGCAAGAACAGTCTTCTTGAAAAAAAAAATAAATAAAAGGAATGATTTTTAAAGGGGGATTTTGAGGAGGGAAAGATTTTACCAGCGCAAAACTTAAAAGTAAATTAAGTCTAAAAGTAAAAAAAGTCTTAAAAGGAAATTAAGACTCTTAAATTCAGTTAGATTTATGGAAAAGATAAAATGAAAAAGGAAATATCATTTTAAGGTGAAAATAGTAAATTTAAAGTGAAAAAATAGGTTAATGAAAAAAATATTTTACATATACATATGTATAGGTGGAAACGGGACACTTTACATTCTATGTTTTTAAAAATGTTAATGAAAAGTTGCTTTAGAGTTTCAAGATATTTTTTGGACATTATTTTGAAGTTTTAATCTCAGTCTTTTCTTTTAGTCTTGATGTATATCAAGGTGCAGTATGTATTTATTATAGATCTTGAACATATATCAAGTTTTTAATGTTTTCTATATTTTGACTGGCAAGTATTTTGAAAACTGAAGAAAATTTTTTTTTTTTTTTTTTTTTTTTTTTTTTTTTTGTTATTCGGGTGTTGGGCGTTTTTCTCAGCTTTTAAATCCACTGTGAGTAGTGATGGTGACTGTTCATCTAAGTAGATTATTAATACAGTTTTAATATTAAAATTTTTAGTTTTCAGGTTTACAGTTATCTTTTCAATCTTGATGGTTTAGTTACTTATATGTACCTTCTTTCAAATCTTAATATTCGAAGTTTATGCATTTAAGGAAGTATATATATATATATATAGAGAGAGAGAGAGAGGAAAAGGTCCAAATACCGGCTACCACTTTTGTTTTCAATCTAGATCATACAATTTTTAAATTCAATAAAATAAAAAGTGACAGCAGGGTACCTTGGCATGTTTTACACCTGTTTAGAGAAAAAAAAATCAGTTTAAAAGGCGTTTTCTGTTTCTAAAAAGCAAAATTCCGAAATGCTTCAAATTTTGAGTTTTTAAAATGGGGTCTAAATACCGGCTACCTAAGTTTTTTTTTTTTTTTTTTTTTTTTTTTTTTTTTTACAAAAGATCACACAAATAGAGCTAATGACAATTATTAAGCAATAAGAATATTATTTTAATAAATTGAATTGATTAATAACATTTCTTATGCACAGAAAAAATACGCAATTTTTAATAAAATAATTTTTTTGTCAAATTTCTAAAATTCTTTACGACTATCTCTCACAGTATTCTTCCCATTATGTTTTTAATTTTCTTTTAACGTGTGAAACAAAAAAAAAAGCTTGCTGATAGAGATGAGAATTATTTTATCTGAAAAAAAAATCAACATAATATCACTCTCTGCGTCGGTATAGTCCCCATCAGCCCACATATCGCATTCTTAACATTGAACCCAGAATCCCCTCCCCCATTCTTGTCCACAGAGGAAGCCCCTATGCAGAAGACACAAACTTATCATCTTCCTCTGTTGGATATCTTCCTTTTTCACTTTTTAAACCCTCTCGCTGCGTAATTGTTTTATCAAAATAGCTTCAAAAATTGCGTATTTAACACCTTCGCGACGAGCGTCTTTTAAGAATTTTTATTGTTTTGTCATCGGTTTTTCAAAACAAAAATTTTTGTCTAATTTAACCGGGAAAATGTTCCAATTAAATAAGGCAAATTTTACAATAAAAAATAACTGGTTGGAATAATCAAGGAAAGTTGATTAGACGGAAAAAATGCATCCCCGAGGAAATCTCAGGTTGCTCAGCGAGAGGGTTAAAATCAAATTTCTGCCTCTTTCGCCTGGTTTACACCGTCATTTTTTTCTTTCTCTTCACATTTATTGCAGGCAATTTTGTAGAGCCCAACAGTGCTTTTTTGGAAAGTGATCCGGTAAGCAGTATCGATCCTGAAGAATTACGGCCATGGTTGCTTTTTTCATATTTCGAAATGGGACTGGAACTATTTCTGAACCATTTAAATTGATTTATTAATTATGGAACTATTTAAATTAATTTATTTTCTTCCCCTCCAAGCAGAGCAACCGAGAGAGGTCCAATTACCGATTAGCCGGTACTTAGACCACTCTAGGTAGCCGTTTTTCGGACCACTGCTATGTTTAAGTTAAAACCGGTATTACTCATTCATATAATAAAATACCAATAATGTGCGCGTTGCAATTGAGAACTAAATATGGCTAGAAAATATCTTAATCAACAATTCAAGGCAATATACGATCAGTATATTTTTAAAAAATGAGAAACACATATCTGAAAAACTTTTGATGTACCAGATTACTTAGATTCGACACTTTTGTATTTACTATTTGTAAATGACACAGACTACAGCGACGTACTTTTCATAACTTTCTTCTCTCAATTAAAGTTACAAACTCTGCCTATCACCGCTAGGTTGCGCTGCGCTCAGTTCCCAGAACACCTAGTAGCCGGTATTTGGACCCTAGCCGGTATTTGAACCTTCTCCTCTATATAAAGACAGTCCAACTTAAACTATACATTTTCTTGAGAGTTAGAGGAAAAGCTATTTATAAGAAAATGGAATTCAAAGCGCTTGTTTTGAACTCCATTTGCTAAACACAAATTTAATTGTAAAATCTAACGGTTATTTAAGAAATATATCGTCGAAAATATTGTTATTTAACAACATTTTAAAGAACACAAACACATATAAATCGTATTTAAAATTCTTCATATCATAGAAATTGCGTAAAATATTTATGGAAATTTCAACTTTTTCTTAAAATTAAATGTTTTGTAACACTTAATACGTAGGAATGAACAAAATTATGAAATTATAAGTATTTTATCAAAAGTACCCAAAGATTTTAAAGAATGTATTTTTTACTGCGATGCTTGCTTTTTCCCTTTTTTTATCTTTAGAAGCTATAAAAGCTCTTACGTGTTATACATAATGTATAAGATCCCATAAAATTTTTATTTTGTTCGTTTCTTTCAAAAGAAAGTCTGAATTTCCACTTGTTTCACTTTTTATCCTTTTTTCTAAACAATTGCTTTTAAATCAACTTTTTGATTTTAAAAGTATGTATATCAAAAGAAACTATAGATATTAAATATTTTCTCGTATACAAACACTATCATATGCAATCAATATGCTTAATATAAAATGAAATAAACATTAAGGACGGATTATATATCGTTTTAATTCTATAATCTACTTGTTTACTACGAGGATAATTTTTTTTGTCAGTACAATATCTTAACAGTTCAGCTAAGAAATATTGTGAAAAATCTAACAAAGCAATCATTCTTTAAATTGGCATAGGGAAAATAACTATTAGGAGTGTGTAAAAAATGATTAAAATTATATGTGAGACTTTGGTTTTTCAGAAAAATTATTCAAGATAAGATGTAGTCAAGTAATGATTTTAAAACGCTATTTTTGAAAATTAAGTTTAGAACCTCCTACGATGCTCAGCTCGTCAAGAGGTTTGATATAGTTGTGGTTTTCGTTCTTAGACAAAAACGAACTGGAAAATGAATATAAGCACATAATGTATCGGTTATTGTGTTAGATATGTGATGCATTTTGTACCGCAAAAATGTCAATTTTATATGAATGGTGAAGCAGTTGTAAAATCCTAATTGTGAATATTATATGATATAACCGTTTAAAACGTGGTAAAATCTGTTGACATAAAAAATATTATTTATAAAGGAATAGAAAAGAATTTATCCATATAAATCAATTTCTCTTTCTCTATAATGATTAGGTGCTGTATTATAACCACGGATAAATTTATCACATCGAGAGGTGTGATTCATTGAAAAGAGTAGTTACATATGATAAAAAAGAGGATTTTCAGGATTAGGTAAAAAATTATTAATAATACATGTCAGACTTTGATATTTAAATGAAATTACTCAAGGTAAAATTTAGCTAAATAACTGGTTTTAAACACTACATATATTTTTTTTTAAATTAAAGTTAGTAGACTCTTATAAAGTTCAGGTGAGCACGAGTTTTGATAGAGTTGTGGTATTCAATCTTATTAAATGTGAAACTACCTAATTAAACGTTTTAAACATCATCAACACTAAGTGATTGCAGCTAATTTCATGTATTATTAAAAATAACAGAAACAAAGTTCACGAGTATAATGCTTATCACATATTCATAATGATTGAATTGAAATCAAGTTTATTGTTTCTGATTATTTAAGAAAGACAGATTTAACATTTAATATTTACCTTGGGATCCTTCAGTTAAAAAAAAAATCACAAAAATATCAGTTTTTCATTTGTTTGCTTAAAATAAATTTAATGATCAGCACTTTATTCTGACGAAGTTAAGTAAATAATGCTGATAATGGTAATAGGAAACTGTAAGTGTTAATTAAAGAAAATCGGGAGCGCATTCAACATGTGTTTACTAGACGAGGGGAAAAGATAGACAGAATATAAAATGATGATGACTATCAAATAAAAGCACTGCTATCTAGTTGCCATCTAGGAATCTAACATATGTGGCAACTAAGTATATGCGAAATTAGATTTTTACTGAACTCATTTCCTTAAAAGTAATTCAGAGTCGGAATCCTTAAATTCATTTCTATCTTTTTTGCGCTTTCCAATTTTTTAGTATGATAAAAATATAGAAAAATCAATATGTAATTTTTCAATTAACTGTATTTTTTTTTCAATGGACTGTTCCTATGACGTATTTTATAAAACGAATGATTGAATTTTCAGTAATGTGAGGAGCTTGTTTAAAAAAAAATAAAAATGTTCAGTAAATTAATCTGGTCTTACGCTGAAAAATTGGCACTAAAGTAATTACAAGTTGCTAATCAGCGTATACTTTACTGAAGATGATATTAAAACTTTAAAAGCACAATTAAATAACCGATGTTTCGACTTTATCGTCAAAGTCATCTTTTGGGGTAGTTGATTGGCCTTCGTTGAAAATACCATTTTGACGCATCACATAACAACTTACTTGAGTCTCAAGTCAATGAAGAAGGTGGCTTTTCCAGAAGATGACTTTGAGGGTTGTGTTTTTAATATTTTAATACCAAATTTAGTAAAATATATGCTGATTAGCAACTTCAAACTCTATTACTATTAAGTAAATTGTCATAACTTCCATAATTTATCTAATGTTGTAACAATTTATTTATCGTCTCTTATTTTCTTTTATTCTTGTTCATTATAGAGCGCATTTGGATCAAAAATGTGAAAAAACTTGTTGCATAAATTGAAGTCGTGGGAGAACTGTGCTTTTGAAATTTTCCTAAATAAAAAAAAACAATAACCTTTCAAATTTTGCCATAATTTTCATTATTCCTTGTTGAAATAAATTTTCTTTTTTAAATTATCTAAAAATATATGAAAAAGGTAGTACACAATACTCAAATTTAAAGAAAATTTTTAATGTATACCGACTCCCTTAACGAAAATCGTGATCATCAGTTATGGCTATCAGGCTGTTAGAATGCTGCTTGTTATATACAAAGATCACACGTTTTGCTATTAAAGAAAACATACTTATAATTTTATGAAAAAAAAAAACTAATGATTAAAACTAATTTTTAATTGTTGACATTTAAAGATGAGAAATATTTAAACATATTTGACAGCGCTACCATGATTCCGCTGTTCAGAGATGTTAGATTTTAGAATTCTTGTGACGAGAGCCATGATTGGCTTCCACGTTGTTATGTGAAATAAATCATATGACATTTAATAGATTTTTAAATTTTAAAAATATATTTAGTCCAGTATTATTCTAATAGTTCAGCAGCTGTTCTTTTAAATTACATTTAAATTCTATTATCAATGTTTCACATTTTCAAAACATTTAAATTGAATTTCAATTGAATAAACTCATAAATATGCTTGTTTTTGCGTTTCGAACTTTAACACACACTGCTGGTTCATACAATTAAACACAACATAGCGGATTATAGATGCGATTTATTTCTCTATAAAAGAGATGCGAGCCATCACACGGCTTATTACATTACACCATTTTTTCACATTCCAAACAACCAGAATCAAAAAGAAAAATACAGATTGTTGCCAAACGCGGAAAGTAAGAAAAGAAACTTACATGGATTCGGATCATATGAAACCATGGAACATGCAGCTTTAGCTCACTGCAGACGATACTTACATAAACAATGATATTGATAGAAAACGTAAAAGTATCTTTAAATCATAATTTGGCGTATTTTGGTAGCAATCAGTGTTGACGCAGCAGATCTTATGAAGTTCCGACAGCCTGAAAATTCTTGATCAATTCTCATTTCGGATACATAAGAGATAGGTTCCTGTCCGTGAAAAACATCTTAACATCCTTACAAAAATAAGATTTAATGTGTTTTAATCTAGCCAGTCGATCAAACAATGACAGTTAACGCACAAGAATTAAATTAAAAAAAGATTTGAAATATTATAGAAATAATGTTATTATTTCATATATAGGAGTAAGAACAATGTTTTAGTATACGCTTTAACTTGTCCCAACAGTTTTCTAACTTAATGTGCAAGATTAAAAAAGAAAAGAATAATGGCTTCTGAGCCAAACGAAAAATTAATGGCCCACGTTCTGGGACACTTTTGAAGATATCATCTAATGCTTTGCAGCTTTTGCTAAAAAATTGGCATTTATTTGTGATCAATATTATATGAAATATTATATAAAGAATGTATTGTTTCATATATACCAGTAAGATGGAAGTTTGAGTGCACGCTTTAACTTGTCTCAGCAATTTTTTAAATTAATGTGCAAGACCAAAAATTAAAAGAATAATGGCTTTTGGATCCAAAGAAAAGTTAATCGTTATCTTTCAAAATATCACTTTTGAAAGATGGGTCACTTTTCAGTATATCATCTAATGCCTAGCAGCTTTTTTTTAAAAAAAGGGGTATTTATTTGTGATCAATATTATATGAAATATTAAATAAAGAATTTTATTATTTCATATATACATGTAAAAACGATGTTTGAGTACACGCTTTAAATTGTCGCACCAATTTTCTAACTTAATGTGAAGATAAAAAAAGAAAATGACAAGAGCTTCTGAGTCCAACGAATAATTTTTGGCCATCTTTCTAGGACATTTTTGAAGATATCATCTAATGCCTCGCAATTTCTGTTGAAATAATCGTATTTATTTGTGATCAGTAATTTACTTGACAATTTTATATGCAGTTTTAGATGAAATCTAGTAATAATCTAGTAGTATTCCTTTATTTTTTCTTAATGAATTCATTCGGAAAGTTTATTTAAGAATAAGTGCACTTGTCTACAGATATTAAAACTGTATAATAATCAGGATTTTAAATATTATAAATTAAAAAATATATACCTACATATATAAACGTATCTGTAATAAAGAATAATATATTTTAAAACCATTCATTTTTAAGCAACAATCTCCATTATGTTAAATTATTTTAAAAACTGTGCGTGCAAATAAGGTATATTGTAATAAGTTATATATATATAAATGCTTCTCTTTTCTTCATATTTCACATTCTCAAAAAATTCAAGCTGTGATTTTTTTTTTCTAAATATTATTAATCAACATATGTGGAGCACTTTACAAAATATATTGTTCTAATTTTATTATATAAAAGACTGTTAGAAAACCAATACGCTTTAGTAATAATAATTTAAATGTTTTTGTAGTTTTAAGTAACAGATTATGAGTTGTTAAGTAGACAGCTATAAATAATAGATAGTAACTCATTATTTTGCGGGCAATTCCACAGAAAATTATCAATCGGCGGGGGGGGGGGGGATAAGATGTATAATATGTTTAATTTAAGGGTATGATTGGGAAACTTGATATTTTTATATTCTATAATAAAATTCTAATAAAAAGGCATTGTAAATTACTGTTTACAAACTAAGTTAGATACCATTTTTGTCTCTGTAAAGTCAAAATGTTCCGTCAGTTACACAATAAAAGTTACGTCAGTTACACGTGTAAGTGCCTTTATCTTTTCTTTTTTATTATTCAGAAATTAAATAAACAAGTTACTGTTATAATTTGGAATTATTTAGTGTTATGGAGAACATTAAATCACTTTTTTTAACAGGGTAGTTTTGATATTTTTTGCACTTCAATGAAGGCAGAAAAAATGTTTGTATAATAAATGTTACGTCAGTTACAGAATTTTGAATTGCAATTTTTGGGACTAAAAGAGCGATTGAAATAAACTGCAGGTATTTGGGTATTAAGTCCTTAGTAAGAAATATTTTAAATTGTAAAAAATTGTTCTAGCTTTATTAGTAAATTTTCAATTCAGTTTTGAAAACAAAATTCGATGATCAAATGTTACGACAGTTACGATGGAATTGCCCTTTGCTAAAAGATAATGAAATGATTTTCCGTACTTGAAATGAATCCTTTTTAAATTTAATTTAAAAAAAAATATTTTTTTTTCCTGAAATAATTCAATTTAGGAAAAGTGTTATTCCCCAAAACTTCTTTTATGCACTGTGAAATTCTATTATATCTGCAATCTTGGCATTAAGGATAAATTTCATAATATAATAATAAAAGTGCCTTAACAGTAATAGTTAGCAAAAATTAATCAATAAAACTTATATTTATTAAAGAATTTAACAAGTATTTGACCTTATAATTTTTATCATAATGGAACATTCTGAAAATAAAGTTTTAAAATTCCCACATCACAGAAAAAGAGGTAATCAAAAAGAGAAACTTGAAAATACAGTAATTAATAAATAGTATCCACAATCCTGACTGAAATGCGCTACACTGTTTTTTTTTTATTTATTTCACAGATTATGATGAATTATCATCTATATGAGTCTGATAATCTTTTAACATTTTATTCCCAAGAAAATAATTTGTCATTTTTTATCACACGCGAATATGTAAGAAAAAACATGTATATAACTCTCTTATTCCGCTAAATTAACTCATTAGTTCATCATTCCTCATCAGCAGTGATTGCAGCTAAAGATGATTAATTCATATTAATCTTGTTATTTCTCGGTTTTCCCTGATTAGCTTATCTGCTATCTAATTAAACGCGGTTCACTGAGAACATTAAATTAATCGCTTACTTTTATTATTTTTTCTTCAAGGTATTCGAAAGCGGCCTTCGTGAATGTATAACTTCTACGAGAATTCGTCAGCTGCACGTAAAAATCATTAGGAGGAAAGTTTTCTGATGGGTTTAGTACGGAATCTAAGAGAATTAATTGCTATATTAAATGCAACACAGATAAAAATAATTTTGACCATTCTAAGTTTCGTAAATGGAGATTTCGTGCTTAGTCTAAGGACTACAATTCGGCCAGCATTCAAATCACATCATTAAAGTTAATTAAAATTATCGTTAAATAGAATAATGTATTAGATCTTTATTCAAACGCATGTGAAATTACACAAAATGTAAAAATTGCCCGTAATGATAGATGTAATAATTTTAGACACTGAATGCCTTTGTAAAATTAAATTGCTGTGCTCCCCAAAATAATTTCTTCATAACTGTTCATTTATCTATTTTTTCATATCAGAATATGAAATAAAATGGCATACACTCTACATAGATGATAATTGACACTATTTACTATTTTCTGTTTTACTTTCGAATTCTAAACGTTGGCGAAAACGATTGCGGATTTTGAATTTCACTATTTTCGAATAGTAATAATTATTTATTTAATCGCAGATTTATGTCATTAAATAAGGCAAATATTACTATTCGGACACAGTGGTATTCAACATCTGTAATTCTTGGCGTCTATAGCTTTGTGTGATTGTCGTTACAGACAAAATTCGTTATAAACTATATATAAATGTCACTCAAAAAATATTAAGTTTCATTTGTCGGCTGATTCAGATAGTTACGTATTTTCTTTTTAGATGAAAAGTTGTGAAACTGGTAATTTCAAGACAATAGGTATTCTTAGCCAATGCAAATACTTAAATTATAACGCGATATAGACTAAATAATTTTGTAGGCAGTGCCTTAAATAGTGATATGAATGGATACAAACATGGATTACGAATATTTTTTGTTAAGTTTTATTTTTATTTATGTATGCATGCAGGTGATACGTACAAAGCATAAATACAAAATAAATATTTTGATATTAAATTTTGTCGCATTATATTAATAAACAAATAATAATGCTGCTTTTAAACTGTATATATATTCTTATAGCAGAATGTAAATTTTGTAGAAAAACAATAAATATATTCTTAAACAAAATGATCCATTCACGAGTCATCATATCTTTAGAATTAAGCTGAGAAAAATATATTTGTTAGACTTGTCGTGAATATATTTATTAGTTTTCCTTAAAGTTCCAATATAATTTGGATTTAAGCTATCAAATTTAATATTAAGAAACTGAATCGGGAAACTGTCCACGGATTGTTCCAAAGCGAGGGTCAAACAACAGATGATGTATTGTGATAGCGTCAATTCATGTATATAAAGGACAGTTGGGCAGTGAGCCCATTCACGAATAATAATGAGATCAACTAAATAATGACAACATCAAATCATTTATTAAGGACTGATAGCCTAGATTATCAGTCACTCACCAACAACGACAAAAATAAATTAAGCCAGAAGCATAGTGACATAGTCATCTTATAATAAAAGCTGAACGAATGTCTACAAGTGACTCCACCTCTATAGACCAAGAAGCAACCAATTTGCTAAGTCTCGAAGGGAAAAAGACCCCTATAACAAAGCGATAACACCATTTCATTTATGATGAATTAATAGCATAGATGCTCGCTCATTCACAAAAATCATCAAACGAAGTAAATAGCGTAAAGTTACTCAAGGCAGCGAAGACATCTCACGGCACAGTCAAATTACAAGAAAACGACAACCTCTAACAATAGTGACAAACCACCAAAGAGCAAAAAGAAAAAGACAACTAAATCAGCGCTGATACTGGAAGCCTTTGACGGTAATTGATACTCATGACAAAGTTATTTTTATTTCTTTACTACCGATGTGCAATGCCTAAACGGCTCACATAAACATCAATTAGCAACTGGCCAAATTAGGAAATGTAACGAAAGCAATAGGAATCACTGCAGCAACGACATCCATGAGGCTTATTAAATATATCTTCTGCATGCAGCAATTAAGCGAATCTTCATCCTGCCCAGGTATCAACCCGTTCAGCTAGGCAAAAGGGCGCAAAGTAGGGCCCCATTGATATATATATATAATTATATATATAACAGATGATGACATTAAAGGTAAAGTTTGAAACGTCTGGTATTTTAAATATGTGTGTTATGTATTAAAATTGATTTTATATGTATGTGCACGGATTAGGATCAAGTGTTTAGGATCATTAAAGGTAACGTTTGAAACGTCTGGTATTTTAAATATGTGTGTTATGCATTAAAATCGATTTTATATGTATGTGCACTGATTAGGATCAAGTGTTTATTTTAATGCTTTTTTTTATTTCTTTAAATGTAAATTATAGAGCGTTAGTATACCGTGTCAAACTAAATAATTATTTGAAGGATAATAATTAAAAATAAAACTTAATAATCTTACATTTTTATTATATGTCATATACCAAAACAAATTGTAAGATTTAATTGTTTTTAAATATAAATAATTTCTGGTTTTTTGTTTGTTTTTCATGTTTATTGAATACTTCAGAAATAAAAAATGGTTTGAAAACTTTGCAGAAAAAAAATCGAGAATTTCTGTTCCAACATTTTACTTGTCTGTGTTATAATTTTACTTTTGTCCATCTGCGAAATAATGACGTTCAGTAAATCTAAGTTATTATTTTTATTTTTAATAATGAAACATTTTTTTTTTGCTCTTTATAAAGATTTAAAAAGAAATGACTGCTTAAAATTGAAAAGTCGACATCCATGCTTATTTAAACGTCTTAATAATCTCTAATGAAGTCTCGAGAGGTTGCCAGTCAGAATGCCATTTGGGAATGTATTTTCACTTAATGATTGCAGACGATCGCATTTATTTGGGTTCGACGCTATTATTTCTAACAAAACAGAAAACCATTTAAATAAAATATTTATGAAATCATTCTAGTGTTTATAGAACAGCAATTCCCGAAAAAGATGAAAGGGGAAAACAGCTGAGCTCGTAATAACATTATCGACATAAGTACTTATTTATCTAGCGAAAGCAAATAAATCAGGTTATAACAACGTGACTTAGTGTCATCTGATTAAGTAATATTGTTATACTTTACCGAGAGTAGTATTTATATATACAAAATAACAAATCCGCATTGAAACTTATAAGATTAAATCTTTGATAAATCATCGAATATTTTTTTACTATTCAGAATGAATAATAATAATAATTTTTAGATTAATAAAGCCAACAATGTTTTCAAAAGTACAGAAAAATATATTTTAAACGAAAAAAAGTATATATAAAACTATTCTACAGAGAAACATAAAAAAATGATTAAAAAAGAAAGATGCGAAATATAAAAAATGCGAAATATGAAAAAAAATATATTTTTAGATTAGAACGATGTGTAGTAGATCGATACACCTTGAAAGTTGCTTAATTATATTAACCCATTTATGGTTAGCGCCCCACTTTTGGGCGCTTCGAATTTTAATAAATTTACATAATTTTCTCCTTCTTTATAAAATGAAAATTGTATGAAATAATTATCTATCAATGTCTTTATCTGTTACCGAGAGATGACAGCATAAGATGGATATTTATTTTCTTAAATGAAGGCTTTTTTCGATATTTATAGATTTTTCATTTTTCAAGATGGTGAAATGTAAAAATTGAGTTTATTTACTTTGCTTTTTTTTAAAATCAAGGATCCAAATAAATAAGTATTATCCTTAGGTTGTAGACTTCTTTAGAATACGAATATTTTTAAATTGTGAAATTATATGTTCAAGCCTATTTTTTATACATTTGTGTAACTTATAAAATATAGTCGCTAGGCACAAATGTTTACGTATTTTTATTAGCCATTTAGGGAACAGTTATATATGTAAAAGAGAAATTGAGACAAAACATACAATTATGCTTATTATACTATTATAAATATTATGCATATTCCCATATTTAGTACGCTTGCATTTTATCAAATAAATACAAAACTATTGCAGCTTTTTTTTAGTATTTTTCGAGTTCAATTTGCGATATTTTAAAGTGACTTTACCAACAAATTTGACCAAAAAAAAAAAAAAAAAATCAGGCGCAAATGGGTTAAAAGGATTAAATAAATCTAAGTATTCTCACACGTTACTCTTCTCATTAGGGTTATAAATTTTTGTACAGTTGGATATAAATAAAAACATTACTATTTTAAAGATTTTTCAAGACATGGAAATTATGGAGATTTATCAGTAGTGTGTATATGGGACTAATGCTTATTTTTGAAGACATTTTTCAATGACAAAATTAATCTTGAAAATATTTTAAAATGTTATTAACAACTTTCTACTGCTACTTTCGGTAGCGGACTCGAGAAATAATGACAAAAAATTGTGCGGATTCGGTTTTTAACAGTTTATCTACTGCAATTTTTTTCATGTAATTTTTTTTTCAGTTACTACAATGGATACTAAAGGATAAATAATAAAAAAAAAACCTTACCCGTGAGAATTTAATTAATTAAAGGTAATTAATTAAAGTAATACTTTAAAGCACCATCAGTACACTATGACTAAAATATCGTATCAGAAAAACCACAAGGTATTTCAAGTGGCACCAGAATTGTGGTAAAATATTTTCGATTTGATAAATATAGCCTTTTTCATATTTACAAATAAACTTTTCACAAATTCTGGTGCCAATCATTTATTTCAACAGTTTAGCATTGAAAATGCTTTGCCCCTTAAGGGTTAAAAAAAACCTTTTTTTTTTTAGGTTTCGATTTTGTTAGCAGGTCTTTTGCTTATGCGACGTCTATATTCCAGTGACAACATGCTCTCTTGCATCTCCACATATTCAATATATGAAGTTACATATGACATTTCTAGCATAGCAAAAAAGAGCCGGCGCCACAACTTTTTCTATTTCCTATGAAAAATAATGTAACAGAAAAGAAATACTAGGAAAATTATTTCTACAGTACATTTTAGTAATTACATTTTAAAGCAGATCAAAATGATGAATAAATGCACAGACGACAAGTAAACAAGAATCTTTTCTCTAACGCCCAGTGTACTGATGGTACTTATAAGTATCACCGAGTATTTCAACTGTCAAATCAAATACATAAACCGTTCACCTAAAATAGCTAGTCAAACTGTATACTAAGAGAATAATGAACACATACAAAAATCCAACACTTATTTTATATCCTTTACTGTATTTGCAGCAATAAAAAGACGAGCAAGACAATCTGTACAAAATGTCGGCACAAAACACAACTGTTTGAAAGATACCGCCGTTCGTCGCTAAAATAATAAACCTAGAACTACTGCTACCATCTATCCGGATAAAGAAGAGTTAAAAGAGTACCATTAGAATATTACTAATATTCACTATGGGATAAAAGTTTAAAGTGAGTGGTACGTAGAAGTACCGTCAGTAGATAAAGGGTTAAAGCATTGGGCTGGGGGGGGGGGGGGGGAGAGCTCGAAATCATCTCTACATAAATTGTTTTGAAAATATTTTACGAATTTAGTTTGAAAAATACGCCAGAGATGCATTTCACTATAGAGAAAAAAAGCCTCACAAGCCTTTGTTAGTTTCAGGTTTAAAAACTTAATGCTTTTGATTATGAAATACATGTGGTTTGAGTAATTTTAATCGATCCAATTTTAATTTATTCTACTACATTTTTTCTTTTTTTTTTTTTTTTTTTTTTTTTTTTTATAAAAAAAGTTTTTTTTTATTTACTTAATGGGAAAATGACATTTTTTAGAAGAATGAGTGAAATATATTTCAATATTCAAAATGTAGTTTGATTGGAAATTTAAGATCAAACATTTATCACACATTAAGATTATTGAGTTGGACAGTAGACTTTTAAAATCGCGAAATTCGACGAAAATATAGATTCCTTTGATTTGAACAATTATGAAAATATATGCTCAAATTTATCTGATGCAAAAGGGAATTTTCAATTCTGACTCGACTTCGCAGAGATATAATCTTTTATACAGGGTTTTTCATAAAAGATCGTCAAAACTTTAAGAGGTGATAGTACACCTCCAAACAAACAACTGTCATCGAAGAATGCACGGTCGGAAATAAAACGCAAAGGCGATGGCGCATTTGGAAACTTGCTCCATGCAAACGTTAAATCTTAATTTTGGTTGCGCATTATCGGAAGAAGAGCGATACTAATAGAATGCAAATGTAATATGGGGTAAGAAGAAGAACGTGGGTGTAAAATTTCGCCTCGATCATTACATAACAGCGGCTGATCCGAATGTGCAACTGTCGATCGCCGTAGGAACATATCAAAAGATGTGACCCTTCACTAATAGGGAAAAGGCTGATATGCATTTTATTACGTAACTGCTAATGGAAATGACACACAAGCTCTATGATTGTACGGAGAGCGGTTTTCCTCATTGGTTTAGTCACTAAATCGTTCTTTGTGAGTTTTTGCCTCGTATAATAAAATCATCTTTGCTCCCCCCCCCCCCCAGTACCTTTGCGTTTTATTTCCGACCATGCATTATTTGATGAAAGTTGTTTGTTTACATGTGTACTATGATCTCTTAAAGTTTTGCCCATCTTTTATGAAATATTCTGTATTTGTAAAAACTGCATATATTTATACAGTTTTTTTTTAAAACTTAAAATGCTGATTTCTCAAAATAGCAAATTTCTGACATTTGAAACATTTCATGCGAATACCTAATTTCAGATTCCTTTGAAATTTATACTGTATATACTCTATACAATGCTAAGTAAATGTTAACATTTGTATTTCAGGGATATCTCAGTGTTGAAATTTATATGCATATGAAAATATATAGCTGCAGTTTTACAAAAAAAAACAATGCATAATTATAAAAATTCTGCTTATATATTCAGAAAAAAATTTACAATTCATGCCATCATCCATTGTGATGTACAATATGCATCTTATAAATATATATTGTCATACTGTATGCAAAAGAAATGCGCATGGGACATTTTAAAATATGAGAATTATTCGTTATTTTAAACGTTTAAAAAGTGAATAATTTAACCCTTTTTTTCACTGTCGGTACTTTAGAGTACCATCAAAGAGATCTAATGTAAAATTTATTTAATCTGTCTATTAGTAAAAGTATATTTTTCTTTCCATATAAAATACACCTTTCGTTCAAATTTAGACAGCACTGTCGAAACTGTCGAAACTGTTTTTTTTTTTTTTTTTTTTTTTTTTTTTTTTTTTTTTTTTTTTTTTAAGTGGTAATTTTCTTAACCATTTACGGAGATAAACATTTTGTTTTACTAAAAATATTATATGACAAATTTGGAGCTGCAAAAACATTTTCGTTTACTGAGAGAATTACAAATCATTTATTTACATTGTTTTTATAAGAATTGTGACATTTCCATAAGAGTATTTTTTGTATATTGGTGTAATTATTCTTGTAAATATTTTACAAAAAGAGTTATAGCTACCTATTTATTTAATCCGTTTTAACGAAAAAAAATCTAAATTTTTATTATTATTATTTAAAATTACCAGTAAAACTTCAGACATTAAAGAAGATAACCACCGAGGTGGTGCAACTTCTTAATAAATAATTTCGTAAATAAGGGTTTAAAACTTTTTAAATTTAACACCAAATCTTGACTGTAACTATTGGAGTAAGAAGTCTTCCAATTTTCCAATGAATCCATTGAAAATCGACGAAAGTTATTTCTAATGTTCACTGTTCCCTTAAATTTCATTATATTTGAAAAATAATTTCACCTAAGGAATTTTCCTCTACAAAAGTAAAAATGTTTTCTCCCGTACTTCGAAAAAACGAAGAGCAATCAATCGAAAAATTGCCTTCACTTATTTTTGTTCAAGATCATAAGTAATAACTCTGTGAGGGCGGATATTCGATATATCTGTCCGATATATTCGCTGCGTAGGAGGAAGTCAAAGTCTACATTTCTTTTCATGTGATATGATTAATAATTCATATGACTGAAGCAAAAATGATATCATGCTAGTTCTTATTATCATATTGCTAAGCCCTCTTTTCATGTCAATATCAATTTCTTGTAAGATTTTTATATTTATCAGGAAGAAACTCCCAAAAAAGGAGGAAAAATAAATTTCTTTTATGTAAGAGCAAATGGTGCAGATATTTTCCAAAACATTGAATTTAAATATTTTGAACAGAAGAAAATATTTGAAGTAAGCACATTCCTTTGAAGATATTAAAATTTTTACTTAGATATTTTGAAAATACTTTGAAATACTAGCATAAGTATAAAACATTGATTTTTATGAAAACAGACTATACTGGAATATTTTCCTCTATACTATATAGCCGCGATGCAAATTTTATTACAGTTAACAATCGCATGTTTTTTTTTTTTTTTTTTTTTTTTTTTTTTTTTTTTTTTTAATGTAAGCCAAAAGAAAAATATAAAAGATGTATTTTTAAATAGGAACAAAAATTCCGGAAAATTAAAATTGCACGAGTTTTTGTATAAAATTTGTTTTAAAATACAGTCATGGAAAAAAAATTTAAACACCCCCTACTAACACTAGATTAATTTTAACACAATTATTCTAATTGGTAAATAAATCATATTAGATGTAAATTTCCAACTGGGCGAAAAATGTCCGGACGAGGACATTGGGCAAGAGGACATCTCTTGGCTGAAACCTCCAATGCTCTACCATCTGAGCTATCCCGGAAGAATCTGGTGGAACTTTTTCTCCCAACTAACCTTATTGATTATATATAGCATCTGGTCTGAAATCTGGTTTAGCTCAAATAATAAATCGCAGGTAACGGAATTCCAGAAAGCGCTGGATACGTAATTACACGTACTACATCCCATACTAACTGTGCATCAAATTATTGTAGAAGAAAGTTACTGGTACCAAACGATTGGAAATAAAGTCTATTTTTTAATGATATATATGTCGTAGGCTAATTGAGAAATCCGGCTCTTTGGAAAAAGCCTAGGCTCTTTGCAAAGAGCCGGGCTGATTGAAGAATCCATCTCCCTTTTTCCAATTAGCCTGAAATTTTTCAGGCTTATTGCAAAGAGCCTAGAAAGCGTTAGGCGAATTGAAAAATGACCACTTATTATCCGATCAGGGTGATATTTTTAGCTCACAGGCTATCAAACCCTGAGAGCTTATGTGCCCGCCAATTCTGTATGTACATGTGTACGTACGTATGTACGTAACGCGATAACTCTTGATAAAAATATCCGATTTGCTTCAATTTTTTTTCTAAGTTCATTCTGATATGGTGCTTCCCTGATTAGTTTTTGGAGTTCATTGGTTAAGGATAAAGGGGGAAAAGGGGGGCTAGTGCCCTCCGCCTTAATTTATATAAATGGGTTTTTCATGCAGAAATATGCGATTTGCTATAAATTTGGCATACCGGTTAATTATGTTAAGCAGCTTCCCTGATTACATTTGGAAGATCATTATTATGTATAAAGGGGGGAAAGGGGGGCAATTGCCTCTCCCCTTAATTTAGATAAATGCGTTTTTCATGTAGAATTATTCGATTAGCTCAAATGTTGTATACTGGTTTATTATGTTAAGGAGATGGCTTGATTAGATTTGAAGGTTTATTACCCCCCCCCCCCCCCCCTTAATTTAGGTAAATGGGTTTTTAATACAAAATTATTCGATTTGCTCCAAATTTGGTACACCTGTTTATTATGTTAAGGAGCTTCCCTGATTAGATTTGGAGGTTCATTAGTTAAGTAAAAAGGGAGGAAAAGGGGCTAGACACCCCCCCCCCCTTCATTTAGATAAATGGGTTTTTCATGCAGAGTTATTCGATTTGCTCCAAATTTCATATACCGCTTTATTATGTTAAGGAGCTGCCTTGATTAGATTTGGAGATTTATTGGTTAAGTATAAAGGAGGGACAGGGGCTAGTGTCCCCTTAATTTAGATAAATGGGTTTTTCATACAGAATTATTCGATTTGCTTCAAATTTGATATAACAGTTTATTACGATATGGCTTCCTTCATTTGATTTGGAGGTTCATTGGTTAAGTATAAAAGCGGGAAAGGGGGGCAATTACCCCTCCCCTTAATTTAGATAAATGGGTTTTCCTGCAGAATTATCTAATTTAGTTTAATTTTTTTTTCTGGGTTTATTCTAATGAGGAGCTTTTCTGATTAGATTTGAAAGTTCATTGGTTCAGCATAAAGGGAGAAATGGGGGAGCTAATACCCCCCCCCCCCTTAGTTTAGTGAAATGGTTTTTTCATGCATAATTATCTGATTTGCTTCAAATTTGGTGTGCCAGTTTATTATGTTAAGTAGCTTCCCTGATTAGATTTGGAGGTTCTTTGGTTAAATAGAAAGGGGGCAACGGGGACTAATCCCTTCATTTATTTTTCGAGGGGCATTATTCCTTGAAATAAGAGTATAATATACAATTAGTGTGAATAGCCTGTGAACCAATGCCATCAGTTTAATTGGGCAATTTTCTTTTTATTAGGTTTATTAAAGCATAACCCTAGCCAAACCCGAAAAAAAATTACAACAGACCGTACCCCGATCCGAGCAAGACAAAATAATTTCAGTCTACATGCAACCCGACCCGAACCTGAGAGTTCCATTTGAAAAAACCCGAAATCCCGAACCAAATCTGATAACCGACAAAAATATTCCAAAGATCCATAACCGGATCCGAACAAGACAAATTAGTTTCCGTGGACACGCAACGCTACCAGAACCTAAAAATTCCATTCGAAGTCAACCTGAAACCCGTTCCGAACCAAATCTTAACCGACAAAAATATTCAAAGAAACCGATGCAAGCCAGACGAAATAATCTCCGTCCACCGGCAACCCGATCCGAACCTGAAAGTTCTAATTGAACTCAATCTGAAACCTGGCTGTGGTCGGTTTTCGGGTTGACTTCAAATGGAACCTTTAATTTCAGATCCGGTTGAAAAAAAATTAAACTAAATTAGATAATTCTGCATAAAAACCCACTTATCTAAATTAAGGGGAGGGGCAATTGCCCCCTTCCCCCCCCCCCCTTTATACTTAACCAATGAACCTCCAAATCAAATGAAGGAAGCCATATCGTAATAAACTGGTATATCAAATTTGAAGCAAATCGAATAATTCTGTATGAAAAACCCATTTATCTAAATTAAGGGGACTCTAGCCCCTGCCCATCCTTTATACTTAACTAATAAATCTCCAAATCTAATCAAGGCAGCTCCTTAATATAATAAACCGGTATACGAAATTTGGAGCAAATCGAATAACTCTGCATGAAAAACCCATTTATCTAAATTAAGGGGTGGGAGTCTAGCCCCAATTTCCTCCCTTTATACTTAACTAATGGTCCTTCAAATCTAATCAGGGAAGCTCCTTAACATAATAAACCGGTATACGAAATTTGGAGAAAATCGAATAATTTTGCATTAAAAGCCCATTTACCTAAATTAAGGGGGGGGGATAGCCCCCCCTTTCCTCCCTTTATACTTAACTAATGAATTTCCAAATCTAACCAGGGAAACTCCTTAACATAATAAACCGGTGTACCAAATTTGGAGCAAATCGAATAATTTTGCATTAAAAAACCATTTACCTAAATTAAGGGGGAGCTAGCCCCACCTTTCCTCCCTTTATACTTAACTAATGAACCTCCAAATCTAATCAAGCCATCTCCTTAACATAATAAACCAGTATACCAAATTTGAGCTAATCGAATAATTCTACATGAAAAATGCATTTATCTAAATTAAGGGGAAAGGCAATTGCCCCCCTTTCACCCCTTTATACATAATAATGATCTTCCAAATGTAATCAGGGAATCTGCTTAACATAATTAACCGGTATACCAAATTTATTGCAAATCGCATATTTCTGCATGAAAAACCAATTTATCTAAATTACGGGTGGTTGGGGGGGGGGGGGGATTGTGATAGAGATTTTAACTTTTAGCCGTGATTGAACGTGGAAGGAGAAGCAATAACCAGTAGTTTAAAAAAAACTCCAATCTGGTAAACGAAGATGTTTATTCCATCATAAAAGCGGCAGGGAGAGGTACAAGGGGGGAGGCATAACAAGACACTTCTTAGTGCCTCTTTCACAGACAGCGTCAGTGCGAAAACTGAGTTGAATATGCAGTTACAACTTTCTTGCTTGGCGGACTACAATATCGCCAATCTACAAGTATTTTGCGCCATGCAGAAGAGAGACAGAAACACATTGGCTGGTATGGATTCGCCAAATACATACGGTAGGCTTCTACCATATATGAATTGTGTAGGGGTGCCAGATTTGTGGGTTGCTAAAATTCCTGAATCGGGTGAAGCGGAATATAATCTGTATTTTGATACAACTGCGGTTAAGTGTAAAAATAAAAATGTTTCTGGATAAAGACAGAGGGTGATAACTGACCGAATTCGTTAGGCGAAAAGGGCATGAGAATGTATTTTTCTAGAACAGATGTATAACATTTGATTATGGGGCATCTACAATTCAAAGCCTGTCAAAACTTTCGTAATATACACGCAGCATACAAATGAGTAAAATTCTTTAAATAGCGAGCTGGATATAGTTCATTTTGCCGTATTTACTCATCCATAATTTGCACAATTGTATAGTACGCAGTGTTTTTGAGAGATAAAATCTAAAATTTTAAGTGTATCTGTATGATATACACCATATCAATATTATAAAGGACAAACATGTCCGTGCGTAGAGCTTACGTCACTTTACCAGTAAGTAAGTAAGTAAGCACCCACCCTGGGAACCCGCTTTTGGCTTATGGTTAGGTGTAACCCCCAAGCCCAGGGCAGGGAAAAGTTTTACTACCTGCGGAAACAAGCCCAGAACCCCAGTCTCCGGGAAAGAAGACTTCAGAACGACCCGCCTGACACGCCGAAGAGAGCACAAGAGGCAAGTGCCGTGTCCCCGGACCGCCTGTGAAAAATTATTATTATTTAAGATGGCGATTCTTTACCAATCACAATTGGCTACCCTATTGTTTCAGGGCGAGCCTGGAAATATATTACGATTATGATTTATATGTTTTGGAATTTACGTACTATTTGAAAAAATTTTAAGTATTTACATTCATCTTTACATTTGATAAGAAATATTTTTTTTCCCTTTTTTTCACCATTTTAAACAAAAATATTTATACATATTTACAATATTTCTAGTGGTATTTAAGTTCTTAAAAATAAAACAATCTCAAAAACACCCTTCCATACACCACGTGGACCCATGACATGTCCACCACAGGCAATCAGAAGAGGTAATTATTGAATGTATTTATATTGAATAAAAGAATAATGGCTATTGAGAATATCGTAGTTAGCATAAAGTTTTTTAAGTTCTGCCGGGTCATTAATTATTTTTAGGATGTCCTGAAGGATTGTCGTTTCTGTTCTGTGAAATTTAAACTTCATGAATTTGCAGTTGCCGAAAATGTAATGCTTCGGGTCTCCTCGACCACCACATTTACAAAGGTCGTCATCTTTTTTACCGATATTATAAAGGAAAGACGGGAAGCTGCCGCGGCCTGTTAAAAAGTAAATAGATACTTTATCTTTTGAAATTATTTGGTTCTGAACTTTTGGTACCAGCCCGTGCGTATATCTGCCACACCCTGAGTGATCCCAGTTGTACTGCCACCTGTCCAGTAACTGGGTTCGAATACATTTTATAAGATAGGACCGAGGCAATTTAACTCCTCGATCCACTGGTAGGTCGCAGTACTGGGCGGCATCATTCGCCAGCTCATCCGCCAGTTCATTACCCGCTATGCCAATGTGGCCTTTTATCCAAGTAATGTAAAAATTTTTATTTTGATTTTGTTTAATTAAATTATGGATGTAATAAATTGAAGGGTTAGTTGGAAATAAATTGTCTAAGGCTTTAATAGTAGATTGACTGTCACTTAATATTTGGAATTTTGTATAAGGGGAGTTAATGGCCCAATTAATTGCCGAAATTATTGCGTGCAGCTCTGCCTGAAAGATTGAATTTTCTGCTCTCAGTTTGACTGTTTTTTCATAAATTTTAATGTTATGATTGTAGGCTACCATTGCATATGCTGTGCCAGAGTCCACCTTAGAACCATCTGTGTAAATCGAAATAAGATTAGTTTTTGTGATAATTTTGTCTGTAACTATTAAGTTATTTAAATGAATTTCCGGATTTATTTCATATTTTAGGATTTTATTTTCTATATCATCTTTACATATTGGTTTGGGTTCTTTAAGTAATAAGTTTTTATTGTGTAAAATATTGTATTTTAGATTTTTATATTCCAGTGTTATTAAGATTGGTGGTATTCCTAATAGGACCTGTAACGTATGTGTTGCAACATTTTTATATGTTTTGGTTATTGACGTGAGACAAGTTCTTTGGATGGATTGGAGAGCGCGTTTATCTTTTATCCTGAGGTCTCCAAACCACACCTCCGAACCATAATCTATAATTTTTTCTAGTACTGTTATGTACCAGGTTCTAAGATAGCCTCTGTCCACCCCCCAAGTAGCTGAGAAGACCCGTTTAATGGATGAGGTTAGCTGTAAAATTTTGTTTTTTATGCTAGTTATGTGCTTGTCCCATTTTAAAGTACTCTGGAATATTATCCCTAAAATTTTTATTTCCTTTAATGGCTTGATGGTATAGTTACCCAATTTAAAGGTTGGTGGACGTTTATCCAAAGTGTTTTTCCCCAACATAATAAAAGTCGTTTTTTCCTTTGAAATCTGTAAATTTAAGTTATTGCAAATATTATAAAAAAGTTTTATTTTTTGGTTGGTTTCGGTCTCTAAGATGAGTCTGCTCCTCGCTTTGACAACCATATTGAAGTCATCGCAAAAAACATACAGGTCTTCGAATTTACTGTAAAAGTTTATTAAGATTATATTTGCTATGATTAGCCACAGAAGCGGCCCAAGGCACGACCCCTGTGGACAGCCTTGATAAGTTGGTCTTTTAATGTTATTTGATAAATAATTTGTTATTAGTTCTCGTTCGGATAAGAAGCTAAGAAGGATACATTTTAAATATTGGGGAATTGGTAATTCGGTAATTTGTTGACCCAAAGTGACCCAATCGATATTGTCAAACGCCCCTACAATGTCGAATGAGATAATGCTGCAGTATTTATATTTTTCAAGATACGTTTTTGCTTTATGTTTTAATTTGTTTAATAGTTGAATTGTGCTTCTGTTCTCACGGAAGCCATACTGGGCCCCGTGAAGAACATTTAATTTTTCTAAGTAGTGATTAATTCTTCGTTTTAGGATCCTCTCATAGATTTTTCCCAGCATGGGAAGGAGACAAATGGGTCTATAGGAGGAAGGTTGGCGTGGATCTTTATTACGTTTTGCGAAGAAGATCACATTTGCTATTTTCCATGATTTAGGAAAGTAGTTAAGAGTAAGACATTTGTTATATAAGTCACGTATTAGATGTTTAAAATTATTGTATATGTTTTGAATAATAAATGCATCAATTTTATCAAATCCAGGGGCTTTTAAATTATTTTGCTCATTAAGTGCTGATTTTATTTCTTTAAAAGATATTAGGGGGGGAGGGGGGGGGAAAGATCTTCCTCTGCCGCTGGGTCCATGAGAGGTGGATGCGGGTTTTGATGTATTGGGAAATGGTGGTTATGTAATATGTTGAAAGTGTCTAATTTTGTAGTATATGGGGTTGAACCCTGTAGTGTTGTGTGTATGAAATGATTATTTTTGAGTCTTTTATTCATTGCTATTTTAAAGGCTTGGCCAAATTTGTCTTTTGTTTTAGAGCAGAAACTCTGCCTTGATTTAGTTTTTTGTTGTTTTATACGTTTTTTGTATATTGCCCTTTCTCTTTGTAGGAGGGTTCTCCACTTTGGGTCATTTGTTGATTTAAATCTTTTCCGTAATGCTGAGATTTTATTTCGCTGGACCTTCAGCTCTGCCGTCCACCAGTCAAATGTTGGATATAATTTGAAACTTTTTGTTTTTAGTGAGGATTTACAGGTGTCTAGAATTACTTGGTTAAAACCATCAAGCCATTCATCCAGTTCTAGTCGAGTTTTAGTATCAGATAAGGATTTCAGAAAATTATTATTTTCGGTTTCAAGATGTAATTAATTTTTTTTAAATTTGAGTATCTTGTTTTAAATCTTTTAAGGTCTAGAATAACTGGTTTAAGATTTAATGAGAATCTGATATACCTGTGGTCCGACGTGCTCTCTACTGTGTCATCTACATACCATGAGTCCACGCAGTCCACCAGGTCTTGTGTACAAAGGGTTACATCTGGATTCCCCTTCATGGGACGATTTGGCTGTCCTATAAATGAATGAGGTGCCTCTATATCATTGATCAGAGTTAAGTTATTAGATAATAGTAAGTATGTCAAAAATTTTCCCCGTTCATCTTCTTTCTGATATCTTAAAAGTGACAAGTGGACATTGAGGTCTCCTCCCATTATGATGTGATTCAATGGTTCGAAGAAGTCCAGCCACTTCATATCACCTCTGAAATCACCTTTTGGTCTGGCATACACAGAGCCTATTGTGATCTTGCCGGATTCAGTAGTAAGATTGACGAATACTGCATTATCGTCTTTATATGTCTCTATCACTTCCACGTCCTTTCGAGTTACCACAACTGCCGCTGTTTTATTTTTTGAGATAAATGCTTGCCAATTGGACGGAATTGACCATATGGCTTCGTTAAAGTAGTAAAAGTCCTGTAATAGAAGAACTAGTATTTTATGCTGATTTGCAAATCCCATTAGGGTTGATGTTGCAGAACTTGATCCCTGTAGATTAATTTGAATAAAGGTTAGTTCATTTGGAATATATATTTTCTGCGGTTTTGCAGGGTTATTCAGAATTTCTGTTATTATTTGTTCTTGGTTTACTGTTAAATTTCCATTTTGAGTATTGGAGTTGTTTGAGTTTGTTGAGTTATTAGAATTATTTATTTCTTCATTTATCGGATTGAACTTTCTTGATTAATTTGTATATTTTTATTTCTCTGTGACAGGTAGTACTGTAGTGTTGGACAGTCTGATGAACTCGATCTATGCGGGAAGTCGCTATTTGTTCCAGCACAGTTTCTGCCTATATCGAATTTATTTTATTTATTTGTGCTAGATTGCTTCGCTGTAGTATTAAATATTGTAAAGTCGGACATTCACTAGAACTAGCTGCATGCGGGAAGTCACTCGCACTCCCCATGCAGTTTCTGCATCTGTGTTGTTGTGGTTTATTTCTGTAATAACAATATTTTTGATCATGGCGTCCTGCACAGTATTCACACGTTGGAGATTGTCGGCAATTCTGATCCACGTGTCCGAAAGATTGACAGTTCTTACATCTTAATATAGGTTGGTAAGGTGCAATCCTGACCGATGTAAATCCCATGACGATCTTTCGTTGTCTCAGTAGATGAATCGCAACTGGAGCTTCTGCTTCAAAAATTAGTTGGTATGTTGAAGCTTTTTCTCTTTGTTTTCTATTAATGTAGTTTATTGGAATATCTGAATCATAAAGATTTTTTAGATTGGTTATTATTTCTTGTGGATCCATATATGTCAGGATCCCTAAAAGAATCAGTTTTCGGAGATCCGCAGCCTTATATTCTATATCCACAATGTCTTTTAGGGTTTCTATCTTCTCAATCGTCTCAAGCAGCTTATTCGTGTTTTCATCACTAAACGTTTTAATTATTAGTGTATTTTTGTTTTTGGCAAGTTCACAATATATTTGTTTATATTCAATTGTGTTTCTAGTTTCTCTTGTTAGCATGATTTGTATGTCATTGAGCGACATATTCGTGTTTTTCTGCCGAGTTATGAGGATAGCTGCTTTTGAATACTGTGCATGTACCGTTGGAATTGTTGTCTTCTTAGGTATTGCAGCCACCTCCGAATATAGTGAATTATCTGTATTTGCCTGTATGTTTTCTTCTATATTATTGCATTTTATGATTGGTTGTTGTTCCTCTACTGTTTCTATTTTATCTCTTATCTTTTTAAGTTCTTCCAAGATGATTCTAGTATAAGGTATCGTTTCTTATGTATTTTGCTGTTGAATTAAGTCTTCTATTACTTTATTTTTGTTTCTAATTTCTTTTAATTGTTTTTCTATTTCTTCTTTGTATTTTAATTCTTTTTCTAGTAGTTCATTCAATTCTTTATTGCATTTTTCCAATTCATTTGTTAGAGTGGGCTGTTCTTGCAACTTCTTAATCGTTTCTAATTGATCTTTTATGATTTGTTCGTGTTCAAGGATTTTTTGACGTTGATCTAACGTCACCTTATTGACGGTGTTGAGATTCGCCGTTATTCTATTATTTTCTTCTCTTTGTATTTCAAGGTCTTTCACCATTTCACTTGCTTTAAAGATAATTTTGTCTAGGTATTTTTTAGCTTCTTCACAATCACCTCTTCTTCTATTTCTTGTAAGTGATTTATAAATCTCTATCATTTGAGTCATTGTCATCTTCTTTATAGCAAGTTCACCATACCTCGGCGTGGCTATTTCCTCCGGAGGATCTTGAGTCGACATTGAGGAATTTTGTGTGTTGTCTTCTTGTATAGATATTTGAGTTGCTCTTTCTTCTGTAGTTTTTAAGTCATGTCTGCTCGATTTTCCTGTCCCCGTTCTTCTACTCTTCTCCTTTAATTCTCTAATCATCTTTTCCTGCTGTTCCGCTCTTTTTTCCAGATTATTTTTGTTGTCATCTAATTCTCTTATTTTTTGTTTTATTTTGATGAGATATTTTTCTGCCATACTAGACGCTCCTTTAGCATGAGTGCTCTTCCTCTTGCTGTAGCTATCTATCAATTGTTCCAGCGACATTAATTTTGCCATGGGTTCTGAATATGTTGTCAGATTTTTTGGAAGGTCTTTAGTATTTAATCTTGGTGTTGAGTGTATTGATATACTGGAATCAAATGATCCTTCAGTTTCATGCTCCACAAGATCCTTTACTCTCTGTGGCTTTGGAGTCGCCTGGGCAGTTATTAACTGATTTTCTAATTCTTGGATTGTCTGATCCAATTGTATCATCATTCTCTCTTTTTCCTCTACGATTTCTTTCAACTCCATTATTTCATGTTCTTTTTCCTTCAAGTTTTGCTCAATTTCGTCACTTTTCATCAGAGCACATTCTAATTTTTCTTTGTACTCTGCTATTTTAAGTTCGTTTTGTTCTTTATTTAACTTATTCTTCTTTTTATTTTTTAATTTCTGACTGTATTCGTGAAATATTTGTAGGAGCGTCGGTTCCGAGCTACTTATTTCATATGAATGTTCGCCTATTGAAGAGCTTTCTTCTTGTATTTGTAACTTATTCATTATTCCACTTTTATTTTGGACTTTTTATAATCTATTATTTCGTGAGAATTATTTATTTAGTATATTTATATCTGAAAGTTATATTATAACTGGATCGGGGAGCCACTAGGCCCCTGCCACACATCTTTGAAGGAAAGGGAAATAGATAGTTAAAAGCAAAAACCAGTGGTCGTAACCACCGAAGATGACTTAGAATAAAATTAAATTGCCAAATGGGGGTAATTTTGAATTAAAAAAAAAAAAAAAAAAAAAAAAAAAAAAAAAAAAAAAAAAAAAAGATAATGATAGTAAAACCATTACTAATGGGAGAAAAGAGGGAAGTATGTGCTATTGCTCCCGTGCCACCAAGACCATACACTTAAATTATTAATTATCAGTTACTACTCTTTTACCAATAACATTGTTCCCCTGTGAAAAATGCATTACTGCATGTATACATTATCTCACTATTTTTCACAGGAGTTGTAGCGTTAACTTTGATGAGGAATTCGTAATTATGTACAATATAAAGAATTATATAATTTAGTATATAATATAAAATGTAATTTAATTCAATTTTAAATAATAGACAAATTTACATATGTACATTTTTGATATTGATAATTTGTTATAAATCATTGAAAGTAATTTATTAGTACACAAATTTACATTTAATCACTCTTAATGTTGATCTGTTATGTACAACTTCAGCAATATTGCTCTAGTATGAGTATTGCACGTCGAGTCTCGATTTCCCATAAACGAACCAAAAAAGGAGTAAAAAAGGAGTAAAGGGAGTAATGGTAGATTGGGTGGACCTGTCAGATGGAAAACATTTGGAAAATATTTCTTAATGTACTGCAGTAGGAAAGCAAACAATACTCATCCAACACTACAAGGGTCCCACCGACTTGCCTGTAAGAGAATGTAAAACACAATATAACAGATTTAAACTTTAAAATTTAAATGTAAGTGCGCCAAAATCAGTGCAGAGACCGCCCAAGGACCAAGGAGGGTAAAATGAGACGGAGAGGATAATGCCAACAGCTGTGTAGTGCTAAATGTAAAATAGTAAATGGGAACAAGAATGTAGGACATGGTATGACTCAAATTTAATAATCGTTTACATTAAACCCAGTAATCAAAAAAGTTGCTAATAATAAGGAAATGAGTGCTAATTGTAGTAGTGATTAGTGGGAACAAGAATATATGACGTATGGGAAATCCCAATCAAAAACAGAAGAATAACTCAAATAATAAAAAAGTAGTCAATGCTAAGCCAAGAAATGTGTGCAAGGTCAAATAATTAAAATGAGAATAAAACTGTTGGCAACCTCCAGTACATTCAAGAAAAAACCAGAATAGTAATCCAGTAACAACAGAATGTATGTCATATGAGTAATAACAATGATCAGTAGAATAACTCAAATAATAAAAAAAGCAGTCAATGATAGGCAAAGAAATGTTTGTATGGTCAATTAATTATAATGGGAACAAAACTGTTGGCAACCTCCAGTACATTCCAGAAAGAACCAGAGAAATAACCCAATAAACAAAAAAGTTGCTATTGTTAAGGATAAAAAAATATTAAATGTAAAAATGTATATTGGGATCAAGAAAATATGCCATATGAGTTATCCTAGTGAAAAAATCAGAAGAATAACTCAAATAATAAAAAAGTAGTCAATGTTAAGCTTAGAAATGAGTGCAAGGTCAAATAATTTTAGTGGGATCAATATTGTTGACAACCCCTAGTACAATCAAGAAAAAACCAGAAAAATATCTTAATAATTGTAAAAGTTGCCAATGTTGAGGAAAAACCTTAACAACTTTAACAGCAGACGGTTAAATTTGACTTTTATTAAATTTATTGAAATTTCTTAAACATATTTTAGTGGCTGTATTAAAATTGAAGTTCGCTACTCAATTGTTTAAATTCTGTGGAATGACTATGTCCCTTCTATTAATGTATTATTTGTTGCCAATATGACCATTTCACTTGCTTAATATGTTTCGACTATTGCCAGCCCAAATGTTTTAATAAAATGAGTAAAAAATATATTTATTTTCAAATTATGCTTTTCTAGACATGACAGACAGCCCCTTAAACAATCCCTTTGACGTTTTTTACTCATAATTCAAAAACATCTTGGGAGAAAAACTTGAAATTGAGAATTAACATCAAGCAGGATATAATAAGTATAAATCTATCAAAAAAAATTGTAAGTTGCAATTCATATGTTTTTTCTAATATTAATTTCATAATTCATATCATAATTTTTTTAATTAAAATTTCAGTGTATTTAAGTTTGGGTTTTTAGTATTATAACAACAAAAAGAAATTAGCATATTAAGATTATAAGGAGGTATTAGAAAAATATGAAAATGTAATTTAACATTAGAAGCTCTAAATTTTGAATGTTTATAACTCAAAAACTTATCATACAAATAACATTTTGACGATATATTTAAATTCTTTGGTTCAAACTAAGTCTAGAAACGAAATTTCATGTTATTTGTATAAGTGTTTGAATTATAAACATTCAAAATTTAGATCTTCTAATATTAAATTTCGTTTTCGTATTTTTATTAATATATCTTTATAATCTTAATATGCTAATTTCTTTGTGTTGTTATAATACTAAAAAACTCAAACTTAAATACATTGAATTTGTAATTTTAAAATTTTTACAATATGAATTATGAATTATGAAATTAATATTAAAAAATATATATTAATTGCAACCTACAATTTTTTTTATAGATTTATACTTATTACGTCCTGCTTGATATGAATTCTCAATTTCAAGTTTTTCTCTCAAGCTGTTTTCGAATTATAAGTAAAAAACGTCAAAATGATTGTTTGAGGTGCGGTCTATCATGTATAGAAAAACATAATTTGAAAAAAAAAAAATATTTTACTCCTTTTATTGAAGTATTTCGGCTGGCAATAGTCAAAATATATTAAGCAAATGAAATGTTCATATTGGCAAGAAATAATGCATTAATAGAAGTGATATAGTCATTCCACAAAATTTAAACAATCGAGTAGCGAACTTCAATTTTAATACAGCCGGTAAAATATGTTTAAAAAATTGCAATATATTTAATAAAATTCAAATTTAATGATATGTTGTTGCCACTGGCAAAGTGACGTAAGCTCTACGCACGGACACGTTTGTCCTGTATAATGTAGATATGGTGCATATCACACAGAAATACTTTAATTTTACGTTTTATTTGTCAAAAACTGTGTGCGTATTACGTATTAATACTTGTGCAAATTATACACGAGTAGATACGGCAAAATTAATTATTTCCAGCTCGTTATTTAAAGAATTTTACTGATTTGTATGCTGCATGTATATTATGCGCATTTTATTACTCTATGTTCTTTTTTTTTTTTTTTTTTTTTTTTTTTTTACTACCTTGAAAAATATTTATTATGGGTCTCAGGAACTCTTAAAGCTTGATTTTTGTTTTGTATATATAATTTTTTTAGATGTTAAACTACTATCTTTTCTGAACATTTTGATATAATTCTTTCCTTGAAATTCCCATTAGAACAGACGTTATGACTTTTATTATTATACCTGCTCAATTTTTGAAGCGGCGTTTCCGATACTTTGAAGTCATTTTTCTCCAAATGACGTTTGGGACATAACGAGCAGGATATCTAAAAAACTTCTGAATACTTTTACATGCAATTTTCAAAACATATGTGTCATGTTAGTTTGTATAAATTGAACCTAAAATTTCCTTTTCATTGTTCAAAAGATTTTTTCTTTTTTTTGTGATTATATTGTTGAAAATTTAAAAATTTTGTATTAGCTAAATACAACTTTGTAATAAAAAATATATATATAAAGAATATAAAAATGCTTTAAATACAATTTTTTTAGGTTCAGGGTATTTATTATAATCTCAATTATACATAGGGACAAAAATTTGTTTTCTAGCTGCAGTATTTATTTTGTAATCCTGCGCATAAGCTGTTATACCAATTTCCTGCTCGTAAATTGTCTGACAGTTTGGACCCCCTGTAAATATTAATCATGCATCTTGAAATTTTTTAAATACATGAAATGAATAAACATAATTATATATTTCATCCCAATAAAAATTGTGTTTTAAAATTACAGTAAAACCTCCTTAAAGCGACCACGTTCCGTTCCAATAAAAAATGGTCGCTTTGAGAGGTGGTCTCTTAATGGAGGTCATGTTTAAATCTAAATTTCAATTGTTGAAAAAAGATAACAATGTTATTAAAATTTATTTTTCACATTACGAAAAAATATAAAAATTTAAGTATCAAAACAAAAGTTAATTACATAAGTTATAATTACTGCAGAATTTTAAAAATGAATATATTGACGTTTGCTTTGATTTTACAGTTTTATCTTTCATAACATTTATTTCCAAGTCCTTTCGAAGTTCAGTAAATAAGTGCATGATTTGTGGGGGGGGGGGGGGGGAGCAAATAATAACGATTTCATTAATTTATCTATTTCTTTGAGAGTTTCTTAACAGAATAGGGCAAATGAATTTATTGACCGTCATTCTTAAATCGTCATCAGAGTAAAATTCATTGCCTAAAAAGGCACAAAGGGATTTAAACACTTAAAAGTTACCGGAATAATAATAATAATAATAAAACCTTAACTCAGTTTAGAAGTTTAATGGATAATGCGCCCTCCGGAAACATTTTTCTAAAAAAACCTTCTTCAAGCGACCAGGAAAAAACGGAATTCGTTTCATTTTCTTCAATGAAATGGGTCGCTAATGGAGGGAGTTCAACTGGGATGATCTCTGAATGGAGGTAAAATTAGTATTGAGCCTATGGGAATAAATTTCGTTCCATGAAAAAATGGTCGTTCAGAGAGGTGTTCTCTTAATGGAGGGGATCGCACAGGGTGGTTTCACTGTATATACATTTTAAGATATTAAATGTTGAAAATGGTCTTTTTTTCAATTTTGAGAGTCCTGAGACTCCTTAAACAAATTTTTAGAACTCGAAACGTTAAATATAATTAATTTGTTTAAAGTTTGTTTCCAATGTTATTCAACATCTTTATAACTGTTATAATCTTAACCATTACTGTTTTTATGTAAAAAAATAAGACAGATATATTTTGTAACAGATTGAGTTTCAACACTGGATGCATGCAGTGGTATTTCTGTAAATAATTTATTAATCTTTCTTTTTATCACACTTTTACAGTAGCTGAAATATTATGTAATATATTTATGTAACTTTTCCAAGAAATTTAACTACATTTGTTGCATGTATTGAAATTTTAACAATTTAACTATAATAGTTCTCCGTATTGTTGTAAATTCAGTTATCTGTAGTCTATACTATCTCAAAATTATAGAATTTATAAAAGCGCAAACGATATTAATTACTTCTACATTTCCTTTTAAAAAGAAACATCTATTCTAGCAGCTCAATAACTTTAACCATTAATCTTTTCGTTAAAGCGAAACAAACGATCAGCGATGTCAGATAACAGTTCCAGAGTCCGACATTGTTGCAGTGATAGAGGTCTTGTTTACTTTTTAAAAATTAATCTTAGCAAAAGGGCACTCGAAAAGAGTAAATGTGAACATTGTGAAATTAATAACAGAATTTTTTAAAAGTTATAATTTATTGGATGGTTTATGTTTTTTACCTGATTGCAATGGTAAATAGAGCTTTTTGGAATGAAATGTTTACATTCTTATCGTTTCTGATTCCTTTCAGAGACAGTGCTTTAAGTTTTTGCATCGTGCAGTATTTTTAACACACAGCCGTTAATATTTCAAACTGCAAGATATTTCTTAACAGTAAGAGGACACATTGTAAAGGATTATTATACTTATGATAAGTAAAATTTTAACTTCGGCAACGTTTGTGAGAACAATGGATGTATCATGCCAGTCTAAAGTTATGCGACAGCACGCTCTCGCTGAATATTCAAACATACTTACAAAATGAATTCTTTGGAAATAAGGCTTATAATAGAATTTATCTCTATATGGATTAAATAGTATCGTTAATCTTTTATTAAATTAAAAAAAATATGTTGATGTTATTCTGAAATATGTCATAACTCTAGGCTTGTCGCCTAGTGACGTGGTCCGTAGCAACAGCTGCTGCCACGGCGAGGGCCAGGACTCGAATATTCGGTTAAGACATGGATGTAATTGTGAGTGCCTATTTCTAGTTATAAAAATATGTAATGAAAAAAAGAGATAAAAATTGTTGCGGTTTTTGTTGTTTCTGTGTATAATATGAATCATTCGAGGTGAAAAGCCCTAGTTGCTATAGGCCACAAAGCAATATTCACTACGTTGGAAATCAGTGACTATGTCTCTACACTTAAAAATAAAGACACATATTTCTTAATTTACGAAAATATAATATAGCCACGTACAAAAATATACAATAACCTATTCCGAGTTGTCTCCGAAAATCTGTCTTTATAGTTAATAACCTCGTAAACCAATATATTTTCCAGATTTAAAGAAATATTCGTAAAAACAAAATCTCTTTTGTTCCCCCAGATTTTCTCAAATGTTTCCGAGTAGTTTTTGTAATGTATTAATCCATAATCTCAAATAGGAATATCTAATTTTAGGATTCTACTTTTTTCCAGTTAAACATTTTCAGCTACCCAATTAAATTTATATGCGCAACATTAACAAAACAATATTGTTTTAATGTTATTGTTAATGCTGTTTATTTATCATATTTTTCTGTAAAATACGTTTGCTGAACATTAAAATGATTACTTGAGAGTTGATAACATCCGAAAAACTTATATTACGTGATTGGAAAACTCACTTCCATAAAAACTACCATAAAAACGATCTGGAAACAATTCTGAAAATCAGTGGACAACAAAAGAAGCTTTCTTTTTATAACTGCTTCTTTAGATCTTGAACATGAAAATGATTACTTGGGTATTGATAACATCCAAGAACCTTATATTACGGGATTGGAAAACTAATTTTTAGACCATAAAAAACGATCTGGAAACAATTCGGAAAATCAGTGGACAACAAAAGAAGCTTTTTTATAATATATAACTTCTTCTTTAGATCTTGAACATCAAAATGATTACTTGAGAATTCATAACATCCGAAAAACTTATTTTACGGGATTGGAAAACTCACTTACATACCATAAAAAACTATATGGAAACAATTCTGAAAATTCGTGGGCAACAAAAGAAGCTTTCTTTTTATAACTGCTTCTTTAGATCTTGAACATCAAAATGATTACTTGAGAATTCATAACATCTGAAAAATTTATATTACGAGATTGGAAAAAATCTCTTACAGACCATAAAAAAAAACACATGGAAATAATTCTAAAAATCAGTGGGCAACAAAAGAAGCTTTCTTTTTATAACTGCTTCTTTAGAATTTTTCTTGAACATGAAAATGATTACTTGGGTATTGATAACATCCGAAAAACTTATATTGTGGTTTCTGAATTTTATAGAGATAAAGAGCGCTTTTCTGAATCGTTAGCAAGACGAAAGAGGTAATTGTAATTTCTCGTCTATGGTCATAACATATTTTCTTAGGATTTTCTTTTCTTTTTTTAACAGTGTATGCTGTGTATTTTTTATAAATTATAGAACTGTACTTTATTCTAGAAAAAAGGTTTGTTTTGAAATATATTGCTATTATCATCGTTTTCAATTTTTAGAATATTATATTTTAATGAAACTTGTTGTTTTTTATAATTTTAAAATCTAGAGAATTTGTCGTATTATAGAATGGTATTTATTTTCCTTACGCTGTAAAATTAAAAAAAAAAAGATAATAAAATTATTAACTTTTCAGTTATTTCGCCTTTGGAAAATATCGATTGTACATGTCAAATAACATATATTCTTTAATGCAAAAAGAAAAAAAAAGAACTAAAATGTTAAATAATTGTTCGAGAATTCAACATCGGTATAGCGAAAGAGACATTGTTTTATTTTTTCCCCTTAATATAACAAAATTGGCACGCAAAGACTCTAAAAAAAACTTTATGACCTAAATAAGGGAGCCTTATAAAATCAAGTCATGATTGTATTGTTTATTCTTTTTATCTTTTTTAGCAATGGTAAATAAATCCGTTTAGTAAATAACAATAGCAAAATACGTTAAGGATTATTATCGTTTCTATTTGTAATTAACGTAGTAGTACAATAAACTTCTTTTATTATGCCTTATAAATAAGTTTATTGTCATCTCGGGATTATTTTCCAGTATTCTCACACTTAAAAATAAAAAGACAGACATTATTCCACATTAGGACTTTATGACATTATTATATGTTGTATGCGTTATGAATTTTACTTATTCTATAAGTTATACGTTGTAAGGCAAATTCCAAGAGCTATAGACATTTCTAGTTATATGAAATGTACTTTCAGTATAAATTTCTTAGTCAATTAATTAAGTCAACATTAAATCAATTAACAGTCAATTAATTAGTAATAATTTATTAACAGAGTTAATTATCATATAAACGATTACTATTCATGCATTTTCATACTGTAAGATTAAAACATAAGGAAAATATTGAAGCATTAATAATAGATTAAGAAAAGGTTTCAACCCTAACACGAAATTAAAAAAAAAAAAAAAAAATCCTTTTTCATTCACCGAAATGAGATTTACAAATAAGCAATTTAAAGAAACACATAACGCAGCAAAAAATCATTTTTAGCAATTGTTTGCTATATGTAGTAATGTAATGAAATTCTTTCGTGAAGGCTAGTGTATGATATATAGAATTTATACACACCACGTAATGCACTAAATATAGTAAAATTTCAAAAATGCATACAGTAACTGAAAATGCATTTCCAGCAACGATTATCATAATCAGTGCTGTAACCATTTTTTGTGGGTCTTTGGAAACATATTGCATACACTATAGAAAATATGCGGTAGTGCACTTCAGTCCTTTTTAATTTCATTATGTTTGAAAGAAGAAAGCAACATTAAAACGCATCGTTCGATTTTATCCCGTAGATCATAATGTGACGGAATTATTTTGTGTTGCCTGTAAACGAACTCTAAATGCTTCGTATTCTATAATCCTGCGATAGCATGTTGTAGTCTACCGTATATAAATATCAATATGTTTCAAATATCGTAACTTAAAAAATATACACAATAATCGATTTTCCAAACAGGTAATATTTGTTTATGTGCTAAAAACAAACTACAAATACATACTTCATTCTTATCTAAAATTCTATACTAAACCTACATAACATATAAAAATCCCATTCCAAGCAGAGTAAATTTACACATGTCAGATGGTGAAACAGACAAACAAATTCATAAACTTTTTTTCAACTTTGGATGAAAAGTTAGTATAGAAAAAAGAGTCATGACGAAGGGATAAAGACTTTTCTAAATGTACAAACATGTTTTATGCAGTTTTTCTCCCTCTTTAAGATTAAAGAAAGAATATGTAGTAGCTTTTTTTTAAATAGATATTTTGAACTTTCAACTACTAAATTTCTATTACTTTTTATAGACAAATGCAGTATTTGGACAATCTTTGCTAGATGCGTAACGTTACACGGTAAAGGAGGATTTTCAGATTAGTTTTATCGGAAACCAATGAAAGAGTATCTAAGGAAAAATCTTTATGATTGGCTAGTCCTTGGCGGCAATTTTTTGAAATTTTGCAATTCTTTTAAACTTTTTAAACAAAATAGAGAACAATGAAATTTAATGTATCAATTAGAAAAAAAAAACTGACTGTGGTTTGTTTCGAAAAAAGTCGAATAAAATAAAAAAGAATCGGCGTTTGGTAATTTGTCACAGGTACTGTTAATTTGAGTACTGTGCGACAAGAACCGTTACGTATTATGTGTAATCGCCATTACTTCATATGCGTTAAAAAAGGATTAAAAATACATTTCTGAAACTTTTCTTTTGTAAAGTCGAAAATCTCTTACGCCATCCCTTTAATTACTTCGATATTTTACAATAAAAAATTTTGATTGCTCCAGATCAATACATTTTATTACTGATTTTTTCATTTTGGGAAATCAAAAACACATTTATACTCGTAAGTGCGATAGAATTCAACGTGAAAGCAACAAGTAAGGTTTTGATTTGGGAGAAAATATATTTAAAAAAAAAATTCTAAAAGGCTTATACGATAGCGAAACCACAGTTTTACAAAATGAAGTCCTGTCTTCTAATTTTACATCTCTATCGTGGTAAGGACAGATTATAGGCACATAAATGTTTAAGGATTCTTATCAATTCTTTGTAAAATCACAAAATATCTTTAGAATACAATTATTCATTGTATGCGTATTATTATCATATATGAAAGTTTATTTTACGATGTTAGGTCACTTGAAGATAGGGTGCATTCTGAAATACGTTTATCTATGTTCATTTTATGAATTTTATAAGATTTTTTTAACTTATCGTGGCCAAGTCTCTTAATTATTTCATGATGCTTTTAAAATAAATAACATTGCAAAAGATTAATTCAAATGATATTTATCTAATTATTGTCTAAAATAAAAATCATTTTAGAGATTAGAATCATTTTTAGATTTGTATCGATATCTTAAAAAAATAATTATATTTTGTAATTAATTGTAATTTACTGTTAAGTAATATTTCCCTGGTGTCATTTTAATGAAAAAAATAATGGCGTTAAAGAAATGGTTAAAGTTATTCGGCTGAAACAATCAGAATGCCTTTCTAAATGGATGTTTAGAAATAACTAACAAAGTTTAAACTTTTCAAAGTAATTTTATTTTTTAGACGTTATAAAATCATGTATTTCAGTATACATATAAAATATATACAAAAATGCATGCTTGTATAACTTATAAAAAATGCTTATGAAAGAACAAATTTTATTAGTTATTTCTAAATATCCTTTCAGAAACACATGCTGTTTGCAGTTTCTAAATAACTTTAACTATTCTTTAACACCATTAATCTTTTCATTAAATCGAAACAAGATATATATTAGATAACAGTTCTAGAATTGACAATCACAATATAGGAAAAGTACTTTTTTATTTATTCCATTAGTATCAGCAAAAAAGGCACAGAGTCTGAAAAAGAATGTTATGACCTAAATAACGTTATCAGAAACATGATTTTATTGTTCGTTTTTTTAACCTTTCGCAATGGTAAATATTGTTTGGAAAAAAATCTTTAAAGATTGTTATTTTTCTATCTGTAATTAACGTACTTATAAAATAACATTTTGGGAATATATATTATGATTGTGTTTATTAAACATGAAAGACTATTGCTCAATTTTCTTTATCTTAGGTAATGTACTGCAGTGTAATATTTCTTTTCTGTTAAGTTGTTTATGAATTCAGAACATTTTTTACCTTATAAGTTATATCCAGACATGTTTTTCACTATCATCGTTTATAACTATAAGAATCTTACTATTATGTTTAATTCTGCTTGCAATATGTCTAAAATCGAGATTATTGTCATTCGACATCAATTTTTATCTCACAAGTTCTCAAATCCCGAGAGCTAAAGTGTCCACCGGTTCTGTATGCATGTACGTACGTATGTGCGTAACGCTTGATAGAATCTTGATAGAAATATTCGATTTGCTTCAAATTATTTTACTTGGTTCATTCTAATAAGGCGCTTCCCTGATTAGTTTTGGGGGTTCATTGGTTAAGTATAAAGAGGGGAACGGGGAGGCTGATCCCGCCTTAACTTAGAAAAATGGGTTTTTCATGCAGAATTATCAGATTTACTTGAAATTTGGTATACCGGTTAATTCTGATTAGGCGCTGCCCCTACTAGGTTTGAAGGTTCGTTGTTTAAGTCTAAAGGGGATAACGGGGGTCTAATACCCCTTAATTTAGACAAATGTGTTTTCCTACCCTATTACCATCAAATTTCGTATACCGGTTTATTGCGATAAGGCGCTTCCCTGATTAGATTTGTAAGTTCATTGGTTAAATATAAAGGGGGGTACGGTGGGCTAAAACCCCCTTAATTTAAATAAATGGGTTTTTCTATCCGATTTGCTTCAAATTTGGTATACCGGTTTATTTCGATAAGGCGCTTCCTTGATGACATTTGGAGGCTCATTGGTTAAGTATAAACAGGGGAAATAGGGATGGGGGGGGGAATCCCCACTTAATTTATTTTTCAAGGGAAAAATAAATTAAAATAAAAAAAATGATCCTGCATTTTAAAATTGAACATTTCTAACTATGAGTTGAAATTTCTTTTGTTTTATCTATTGTTATAAAACACGATTTTATTAAATGTAATTATAGGAATTAGGAGTAATGATATTAAAACTAATGTAATTTATAATGTTGGTTATATTGGTAGCACATTTTTACGAACAAGAGGGGTGAAAAAATGAGAATGTACTTTTATAGATACTCTGCGTATGACGCAGACGAATTCAGTATTCTATTGTATTTTTCAGTTTATTGCTTAGAAAACATAATAACTTTTTGAAAACACATGACGTAACTCACCTGATCTGATTTGAAAACAATGAAAAGTTTTCGATTAAATTTGTATAAACTTTATTTCGTAAAATTTATTAAAACTTTTTAGTTATTTTCATCTGTGGATACATTAGTAAAAGTTCCTTGAAAATTGTTGAATAATCTACATTTTTATCGTGCCTAGAAAAACTAAAACTTTCTACATTAATTTTTGTTTCACTTGTAATTAACCGCATGATACTTGTTGAGACGTCTAATCCAATGAAAAAGTTATTTTTTAATACACATCGTGAAATACTTATGCAGATTTGTCCAGGCCACCCAAACATGATTAAAGTCTCTAAATTGTCAAAAAATTATGATTTTTTTAAAATTAAATTAGTAATAATTTAACAACAATTGACGACAATATCTAGAAATCTCAAAATATACCTTTTATTAAATTTCTAAATTAATATATTCTCTATACATTTTTATACGTATTTTAAGGTAACAGAAATGTATTTTTATAGAAATAACACATTTGAGCACTCTGTTTTTTTTTTCTGTGTAGAAAGAAACTATTTTTTGAAGCTTGATTAAACAGAGCAATTTTGATATATGGCAAACAAGAGTCATTTGGAGTTGCATGATCGATTATTTTCTTCATATGGTCCTCCTTTTGCGATGGAGGAAAATAAACATGGAAGATTTAATTTATTTTTTCAGTCTTACATCAATAATAATAATAATAAACATGCACTGATTTTGTAATAACGATGCCTAAAATGTACAATGTATCGCAATTTGTTTAGGTCATACACGCTGATAAAAATGCTTTTTAATCTAGGAAAATATTATATAACCGCAAAGGTTAAATTAACAACATTAATATTACATTAAAATTAATATATGTTTGTCACTCTTGCGTGCATAATTTCAATTACGCATGTGAAAATATTTTATCCACTATATATATAAAATACAAATGAAAATTTATTTCCGTCTGCTTATAACTTTAGTACTTTTGAATGGATTTTGATGGATTACATGGATAATTAGATAATTTTTCAGATAAGGTTTTAGTACAGTACATATAGTTCTAGTTTGCATAGTGTTCGAATTATGGTTGAAAGTTCTATAATCAGGTGAATCCTATTGAGAACGATTGGCCATTTTAAAATGTTCTACTGAACAGATTATGAGGAGACTTGCATTAATAGTTATGTAATTTTTTAAGAATTGTTTTAGTATATTGCGTACTATTTTACGTTGCTTAGTTATAGAATTATGCAAGAAAGTTCGATAAGCAGGTGGACCAGATTATGAAAGATAGTCTTTTAAAAAAGTATACTTGACGATTTTGATGAGACTTGCATTGTCAATTAGATATTTTTTCAGGTTTTAGTTAATTGCATATCGTTGCAGAGTGATTTAACAAATCATACTGTAAATGATCAACTAAAATAGTTGAGTTTTAACACATTAAATTTTGCTTGGCACATTAAAATATATAACAGCACAATGGTCTAGGTATCGTTTTCAGAAATCTGAAAGGACATACCAAGTAAAGATCCGTATAAAGATCAAAATCCTCTAATATACTTCGTTTTATTTAAGGATGATTTCGTAAAAACCGACTAGCTTAGCGATCCAAGACTGCTTGTTGAGAATGAATAGCTTCATGAAACTGATATTCTGGTTAGAAAAACTGGTTTATATTCTATAAATAGTAGTCGGAAACATTTCTGAAAGCCAGTGACAATAAAACAAACTTTTTTTAAAATTTTAACTTTGCATTTATAACTTTTTTTTTTATATTCTTTAAATCTCGAAAATATAATGATTTCTAGGCTTCCATAAAGATAAGGAATACATTTCGGGATCATGGGAAAGTCGGAAGAGGTTTCTGTATATTTTCGTTCGTGGTTATAATATATAGTTTGGTAGATTAAGAAACATTTCTTTATACTCTAGTCCCATCAGTTTTTGTAGTGCAAGTCACAAAGGTGATAACTGCTATACTTTTTTGGCCACCGTTATTTTGAAAAATCCTTATCGCCTTATCCAATTAATGAGATATCTCCGATAAAATAAATTTTTGCGTTCTAAAATACTGGTCGTCAAATATCGTAGAAATTTGTACCTATGTGTTCCTATGTACCACAAGATGTAAGCATGGAACTAGCCTATAGAGCAGTTTTGAAGATATATTACATCAAAATCTGTCTAACAACGTTGAAAAAAAACATGCATTGTTTCAGAAAGGTTATCATCAAAACCACAACTTGCTGATTGATAATGCAAAATAAAATAGTAATGCTAATGAAATGATAGAGATTGTTCCCGCTTGTAAAGGGGAATTCTATGTAAGTAACCTTAAATGATTCTCTTTAACCATAGTAAACGTAAAGACCAATATAGGCTTTTTTTTTCTTTTTTCTTTTTTTTTTTTTTTTAACAAGCATATCAGGACTTTGGAAGAGGAAGGGCGATTCCCGAAATTGGGATGTTGGGAAATCAAGCTCAAAGTTTTGCAAGTTGTATTATATAACATGGTACTACTAACTTTAGCTTCACACAGTGAGAATACTAGGCATTCAGGGCAAATGACTTATCTACTTGCTGCCTACATCTATCTGACGTGGAAAAAAACAAATAACAAAATATCGATTTCTCGAGTTCGCCCTTTCTCTTCCAAGCTCCTGATATATTGACAAACAAAAAAGGTGTTTGCAATTGTCTCTTTAACCTCTGATCATATAAATATACATCCAATAAAAAGACAATAAGTATACAAACAAAGTAAGGTTTTTTATATGTAATTTGTTTCACAGAAGTCTGTACCCGTGGATAAACAAAAAACGGCCTTTTAGTTCCTGAAACTCCTGAAAAAAATAATCACAACTTAGTTTAAGTCTTAAAAGAAGAGGGCTTTTTTTAGCATTTGTTTTAGATGCATAGTGAAGTTTTTCTGTATAGATATTACTAAATTAAGGTTGTAAAAAATTTAATTTTTCATTTGAATGTGTATAACACTCCCTATAAAATGAATATCTTATGTAAAAGCTATACACTATAAAGCTATTTTTTTAAAACAGGAATTTTATTTCTATAAGCTGTTTAAGAGATTACTGCAATAACTTCCGTTTTGAATCATTGGTATAGGATGCTAAAATTGCAAAGAAATTAAAAAGATTATTTCTAACTATACAAATTATGTTATTATATGCATTTTTATATAAACTTTCACATTTCAGTAACGTAATTTATAAGTAATATCACATCGTAATACATATTCTAGCAATCTGTTACTTTCTGGAACAGAGGGTAACATTTTTCAAGCTTGATTTAACAAAATATTGTTGATGCATGGTAAACGAGAGACATTTTGGGGCTTAGTGATCGATTACTTTCATCATATGTTCCGGCCGTTGCGATGGAAGCGGAAAAGAGTATCTTTAGTTCGCTTTTAGGTTCTAGGTCAATAAATAAAGAAAGTTTGCACATATTTTGTAATAATGCTGAAAGAAAAAGGAAATTATTTTGAAAGTTCCACAGAAGCTTTTTTGTCAATTGTCTATAACAAAACGAATTATGGGAATAGTTTTAATGAAGCTACAGTATAAATATACAGAAGTGAAAACATATTCAAATATATGCATTCTAAACTTTAAGAACACAGAAGGTTTTTTTTTTTTTTTTTTTTTTTTTTTTTTTTTTTCATTTAAAAAGAACATACGGTGTATATTTTGAGGATTTTTCTTTTTTCTTTTTATGTTTTTACGTTTAGGAATTCCATAGCTTAGATTTAATTAAAAATTTGTATTATATTAATTATGCTATAATGTTAAATAATTACAATGTACCTCTCAGATAAAGAAAAATATTGTTGAATATAGATAGTTATTGAAATTAAAATGTTTTAAATAATGCCCACATATAAACAGATAACTTCAGTTTATAAATAGTTCTGAAATGGTAACATTTATAAATGTAAAATCATACAAATCTTTCACATTTTCTTTGAAAGAATTAAAAACATATCAAATCTTTTTTATGCTTGTACAAAAACACCTTTTATTAATAATTCAATAGAAAACATCCATTTTTTAAGAATCAAGAAAACAGAACGAATGCTTTCTTACGATATGGTAACATTTTTAAAAGTTGCAAGGAAAATCGATGTAGCGGACGCTAATAAATAAAGGCAGAACAAACAGGTAATTCGCTTATTTCAACATATCAAATGCCATTTTTTTCCCCTTGAGGCAATTTGTGTTATAATTTATATTTGTTTTTGTTTTTTTTTACATGCTTCCAAAACTAAGCAGTAAACCAGGTTTTACAAAATGTAACCGAAATATTTGCTATAAAGCGAAATACCGAGGTAAAGTATTCATATATAGCATGTTTTTTTTCTTTCTTTTAGAGAATATATTTATTTTAACTGCTTATTCCATTAAAGTTTGACTGGCAGGCGGTATAAATTATTCAATTACATAGCAGGTTATCAACAGGTTGTTAATCTTAAAATTGTTTCTAGTTATAGATGGCATGCTTAAAAGCTTGGAATCTTTTAGTACTATTTTAATATAAATTAAATAGGAAAACACAGTATGGTGAACATTTAAAAATGCGGTTGAAGTTTTTAAATCAAAGGTATCTCATTCTCAATAAAGGTGCAATGTCCCAATCTTATTTTAAATATTAAATAGGATTTAAAAAAATACAACATTTAACTGATGGCATCTAATTCAATGACTTTTTTTTTTAAATTTAATGATTAAGATCATTGATCCAGTTCCATATACATTTTTCTCCGGAGTTTACAACATCTCCTTTGAGTTCACAGACGGGTCAGTTTCAACATGTATTGGTGTGAATAAATGTCGATTTTTTAAAATATTAAAAGATCATACAATTATTTTAAAGTATAATAGATTTTCAACCGCACTGTCATGGAATTTCATTAAAGAAGGTATTCCATTTATAGACTTCGGCAAAGTTAAGATTATTTCGAAATAAGGTATTCCTTATATAGTAGTTATTTTTTAATCTAAGGAAATTCGTTTAAGGAACCAAGAAATATGTAACGATAGCTTTTATTTCTTATTCGGGATTTCTGAGTCAGCATTTTGAAAGGACTGTGATGTTTCCATGTTTTCCACCACCCCAATTATTTTATTTATTTTGAATAACAGATGGCGCCACTGAGTTGTTTTTAAAGGACTTTTGAAGCTTCTATTGGTTCTTCCAGTTTGAATATAATTTTTGACGATGTAGCATGTATATTGTTTCCAGCAGATTTCTGATTTTAGAAAATTTTACTCGTGAAGATGGTTTTGAAGATTAAATTGAAACGTTGATGAGTTTTATTTTATTTGTGTGTTTTAATTCATGTATTTTTAGTTCATGTGTTACATCATCTTTAAATTTATGAATAAACTATACGTTAGATAGAAACCTCTATTTTGTTTAGTGTTTCTTAATATGTTTCTTAATACTTATGATGGATTTAGAAATATTATTTTTATTTTGTGTAATAAAAATGTTAACCATTTAAAATATTCCGTCAAAATTTAAATCTGGAGGAAAATAAGACCGATAAAAATAAATCAAATGTTTTTAATTTTAAGCCTGCAATTACTAATTTATATATTATTTTTGTCCGCCTTATTTTAATATGTACATAAAGTTTTGAATGTTCAATTTAAATCGATTATGAATGTTAAAGTAAAAAAAAAAGGATTACACATTTATTTGGAATTTATAATGGGTATTTAATTATATATGTCTATTTATTATATTATTACTGTAACATTTATTTTCTGCTACTTTGTAAAGATGAGTTCAGCATATCAATCTATGAACCTACATAAATATAATCATTTATGATTTTTAAGTATATTCTTTTTCTAAACAGGTGAAAGAGATTAATGATAAAGTTAAATAAAAATGTAAAACAGCAATAGGATATTATAAATGCAGTAAATATTTGTAGGTATTTAAACGTATTTCCATGAAATAAATGTTTGATGTAAACGTAAAAACTAAATTACAAATTCAGTGCTTTGTGTAAATCCCATGTATTATTGTGCCTCATTTTTCAAACATTCAAATATTTATGTATTTTTAACGAAATTAAACTAATTTGTTTTATTTGATTAATCATTTTAGCTTAATTTATACTTTTTCTTGGTAGGAAACACCTGTAGCTATAAAATATTATTTAAATAACTAACAAAAACAATTAAGGTAGTTATGTGATTAAGCATTTAACTTGCATTCACCTTATAAAAATAATGTACTTTTGTTTTCGAATATACAAACCAGGGTTCGTACGGGTCCAAACTAAGAAATTCTTCGGAACCAGTATTTTCTTATGGAAAATCTCTCTTTAAATAAGACGGAATTTCATCCGTTTAAAGTAGGTATATTTTTGTATAAAAAAGTACTGATCTTTAGCCTTGAAAATAACGGTACCCGTACGTACCCTGCAAATTTTTGCTGGAAACTGCTGCATTAAAATGTTAATTTTGTATAATACCAAAAATAAAGTTATCCCCCCCCCCCCAAAAAAAAAATGGTGTTATGTATTATTATACATTTTAGTACCATACACAATTTAAGTATAAAATCTAATATTTATGCAAAAATTAAATGTCTGGAAACTGCTACTCTACATAATACATTTTATAAATTATATAATTCCATAGAGTATCTTCAAGTTCCGTGATCAGTTTGTATAATGATACTCTTATCCAGATTTGGCCAATGCTGTAATGTGTTAAAAACTGTTTTCTCATTGACAAGATCCTGAAAAATATTCTAGTATTACAGTTAACCATAAAACTATCCTTTATGATTCTGTTTATAAAAGAAGAAACTTTTGCTGTAATTTTATTGTTCAGAGTATTTAGAATACAACATCAGTTTTGAAATATCAGGTCTATAATGAAACATTCTGATATTTTATTCTTCACTGATATGAAACATTACGAAATATTACGAAAATATTACGTAAGATTTTTAGAACATTTTTTTATGCTTTCGATAACAAATTTACAATAAAATTAATTAATGTTTGTTAAATAAGTATAAATTTTATGGTTAATTAGTTTAATGTTAAGTAACTTAATATCGCATGTATGACTGAGATTTACAAAATAATAATGATTATCATTATCCTAATTATTATAATATTATTATCTGGTATTATTATAATAATATCAGAAGTTTAGAAACCATTTTTACATTACATTAATGCGAAACTTTAAACACTTTATTTCGATTTATACATATATATTAAAAATTATCATTTATATGAATAATATTTTGTTTAGGAAATTTCAGAACCATAAAATACTTTCATAAATATTTAATGAAAATTGTGTAGCAGGTTAGGTATGATTAAACATTGTGGTATTTGGATATACTTTGCAAAAAGAATGTATGACATTTATCCAAAAAGATTAAAACCTTTGAAAGGGAACTTCCTTATAACAATACATTGTTTAAACTTAGAAGGATCTAAAAAATATCGTTAAGAAATGTTAAAAAAGTTTAAAAAATGATTATTTCTGCGTTATGGTTAGAATACGTCTTTGTATTATAAATTATTTTCTCATTAATGAGGTCTAGAAATTATTCCAAGATTTCTCACGACTATTATATTATCCGCCATCGTTAGTTCTATACTTAAAGTAGCTTTTGTATTAGAGCTATATTTGGAATTTAGGATCTTTTCAGAAACTTCAGGATCTCAAAGAAACATTTCGAGGGATTCTTATTTCTGGGTTTGTATATTTCTTGAACATGTACGAAATTTGAAAAAAAAAATCGAATATATTGGTAATGAAAACAGGATGAAAGCAAAAAATATTCTGTTCAGTTTGTAGTGTTTTGATTCTTTTAGTTATTTAAGTGTTAAAGTAGTTTAAATTTTTTTGAAATACTAAGAATTAGGTGAATTGTAAATGAAAAAGAAAATAATAAAAATAAATAAAATGCATATTTTTGTTATATGATCTTAAAAGCTATTTTTAAACTGAAATGTAAAAGATTATCTCCCTGCACCTTTTCATTTTGACGATTGCTGCTATAATTTATTTTAAATATAAATATTTTATTTAGTTTTAGGATGTAGAAATCAAAGTAATTATTTACACGAATACAAACTGTTTTTACTGAATATCTGTAGAATAAAAGTGTTTTATAGAATGTCCAACGACAATTGCTTGATCTGTTGAAACTGAAATTCTGTAAAATAAAATTCAGTTTTAATACCTAATGATACAAATAAAATAATTCTAACTTTTATTATCAATTTATAAAACCTTTCTATTTATCCTGATTGATTTAACGCTTTGGATTATAAACTTTTTCTTAATTCACAATATCTATAAATTATTCCAGAATTACTCTTTATTATAAAATTAGACTTTATCATTCCTTTTTTTTTTTTTTATTGAAGACAATTTTAAGTAAATCTACATTTAGAATTTAATAACAATTGATAAATATCATGATCACAAAAACTCCTTCGGGAAATTGCTTTTCCTCTCTATAAATATTTTGGGAAAGTTTTTGGCACTGATACTTGTGTCAAAACGTTTAAAAAAATAACATTATACACGTTAAGAACACCCTTTAAATTAGTAGAGTTTTGCCGTTTATTTGTTATTTAATTGCTAAAGATTTATATATATATATATATAATACAAAGATTTAAGAGGATTGCACATAAATAAAGCAATTAGCAAACAGAATATTAATAGAATACAGACCTAAAATTAATATTAGATAATCACAAAGGCAATTACTAAATTGTAATATTAAAAAAATGTCTATTTCATTTTTTTTACTTCTATATTATTTTTTATCTGAAGACATGTTATCTCTATTATGAATTGTTAAATGGAGTACACCATTGTACAATGGAGTACACCATTTATATAATTTTTAACGTAGAAAACTCCTAATGCAGAAAAAAGTTTTGAAAATATCTAATGAAAATTGCTTAAGTTTTTATATCTTATATAACATTTTATTTGGATATACGTTGTAAAACAAATCTATGGCATTTATCTAAATACAAACTTTTGAATAAAAACTTTTCCAAAATAAAAGTTTTAAGGCTAATGGATTTTTTTTTAACTCCACGTTTTGTTAAGAATTTCTAAAATGGCTCTTTTATTCTAATATACACAATGGTGCCTTTTGTTATAAACTGTTTTCTCATTCACTAGATATACAAATTATTCCGGCAATCCAGCTGACTGTAAAACTAGCCTTTCTTAAGTTTTATTATGCAGCTCATATTCAAAATATTAGAATAATTCAGAAAAAGTAATAAGAAAAAAATATTTTTCATTTATTTATTTTTGATACTAAGTAAATGCCATTAAATTTCTTATAAATTAAATTTGGAATGTTTAGATAAGATTTTAATATTTACAAAATATAAAATACAGTACAATAAATTATGTATACAGCTTTTTGAAACACATCAACATGTTAGAATAAAATTTAGATTGATTCATAATATTAGAATATTTTATTTTACGCAACTATGTTACCTTATGAATATAAAGTAAATGGTAATTAATATTTTGTAGCATCACCTTTGGCTTTCACAACAACGTACAATTGATCTTGCATACTATATACAAGGTGTTTACAAACATTTCTTTCAATATTAGCCCAAATAGACTTTATGCGTGCCACTAACTCAGTTTTGTTTGAAGGAGGATTTTCTTGGAGTAGTTTCTTCATTATACACTATAAGTTTTGGATGGGATTAAGTGGTGAGTTTGGTGGCCAAGGAAGTGCCTTAATGTTGCGTTGGCGGAATCAATTCTCAGTTCACACCGAGGTATGCCGTTACGCTAAATCTTGTTGAAATATGAAATCATCTTCAAATAAATCTTCTGATGATGGAGTCATGTAATATTCCAAAATTTATTGATATATCTGAGAGTTAACCTTTTCGTAGACGATGCATAACTTTCTAGGTCCTTCTGCACTCATGCAATCCCCAAACCATGATACTAGCAGAAAATTTTATGGAAAGTTTAAGGCATTATTTATCAAATGCTTCTTGCTTCATTCTCCAAACTCGAATACCTTGATTACCATATGAAACAGAAAACATACTTTCATCACTAAATATATATTTTTCCAATCTTCTTCGCTCCATAAACGTCTTGATTTACACCAATTCAATCTTATACACTTTTGTTTTGCAGTCATGAGATATTTTGTTTTCGGTACACGAGATTCAAACTTAAATTTATGAAGACGTCTTAATGTTGACGATGTAGAAACTTTAACTCCTTCTTCTTTCCATTTTCGGTGCAAGAATCGCACACTTTTAAAACGGTTTTTCTTAACTATACGCTCCAGTTTCCTGTCATCTCCAGAAGATATTTTTGGCTTTCGGCCGCCATTTCGGCGATTATTTTGAAAATTTCCATTTGTTGAATATTGCGTTAGTATTTTACTAATGCTTGATTACGAATAATGGAAATAATTCGCTATATAAGATTGATTTTTACCGTGTTGATACGAATCAACCATACGAAATTTAATGGATTCAGGAATATCACTCACACGACCCATTTTAAGACGAAAAAGCAAACAATCTGCAAAAAGAATACTGATTTTAAATAAAATTGTCTGAAATTAATCAATGATGCCACCAGTTATGAATTGCTGATAATTAAAGGAGAATTAATGTGAAATATTCTAATATTTTGACTTTTCAAAATAATTTCTTTTCAATTAATCTTTTCAAAAATGATATTAATTTTAGCATAATAAATAAGTTTAATCAACAATGAGTTCTTAATAAAAATATCGTTTGCATATTTGTATTAAAATACATTAAATTACCAAACGATATTTTCAATTAAAAATAAAAGTAATTAATCTAATATTTTGATTATTAGTCCAAGAGCTGTTAAACATTTTAGGGAAGGTATTTGAGGCACCCTGAAAATTTGTGCAACACTTCTTTTGTAATGGCTGAATACAAAATCGAATTTCTGGCTGAAGGATCGTGGCCCAAAAACTGTGCCAGATACGTGTCAAGTGCCATTTTTTGACTACCCCCCAAAAAAGGTATTTGAGGCACGCTGAGATTGAGACAGAATAACATTTATACTTCGAAAAAAATATTTTGAAAACGACAGACACTTTCGTCGGCCCAAAAACTGTGCCAGACACGTGTCAAGTGCCATTTTTTGACTACCCAAAAAGGTATCTGAGGCACGCTGAGATTGAGACAGAATAATATTTATGCTTAGAAAAAAATATTTTGAAAATGACAGACACTTTAGTCGGCACAAAACTGTGCCAGACACGTGTCAAGTGCCAAATGGCACTTGACACGTGTCTGGCACAGTTTTTGGGCCACGATCCTTCAGCCGGGCATCCGATTTTGTATTCAGGCATTACAAAAGAAGTGTTGCACAAATTTTCAGGGTGTCTCAAATACCTACTCAAAAATGTTCAAGAGCTCTCCTACTATATGAGCTGTAGTTGAAATAAATTTTCTTGTAGAGTTATACTTCAAATTCAATAACTTTGAGAAATATCAGAATCGTAAAGAAACATTTGTGAGATTCTTATTCTTTTGCATGAAACTTTATGAAACATCTACATCCGTGCAACTTTTATGAAACTTTTCAGAGAACACCAATAACCAAAACCGAATAGGAGTCAGGAACGTTTGATCAATTGGTAGAGTTTTTATTGTTTGTAAAGAAATTTAAACTACTATGCAATACTCAAATTTACGTATTACTCAAAGAAAAATGGTACCAAGAAAAATTAATCATTTATCTTATAAAGAATAAAAAGCCTTTATATTATACATGTGAAAAAGATTTTGTGAATGAAAATATTAAAAAAAAAAAAGTTGTAATTTTTTGTGAAAGTTTTATACTTTTTTTAATCAAGAAAATTTCATTTGTAATTCGTTTTAAAAAATAAAGCATATTAGTGACATAAATATCAATTTTTTTCTTAAAATATTATGTGGTACAAACGAGCTTTGTAGAAATTAATATATTAAAATCTGATTTTTGGTTGTATTTCAGAATTGCCCTCCTAGATTACCGAATGTGTCAAGGAACGTAACACAAGTTATCCGCACCTATCCAATAATGCCACATAAGCTATGAGAATTTTAAATTAGTTTCCGAATTATTATTATTGTTATTATTGTTTATTTATTGAAATTTCTGTAAATGTGGTACCTAAATTATTCCATTTTTATTAATAAAAGGAAGGAAAGACATAACGATAAAGAAGTATTAGACTTTTATAGCGTAATTTTCCCATTAAAAATGCAAAAAATATATTTTTGAAATAAATTTCTGAATAAAAAAAATGTTTTAAATAAATTCTAAAAAAATAGTTTAATGTTTGCATAAGTTCATCAATGTGAAGTCATTTTCTTACAATATCAAAATGAATTTATTTTTATCCCAAAAACAGCAAAATTGGAAGACAAATCTTGAAATGTCACTTTTAGTTTTTTTGAGAAATAAAGTTACTGAACATCTGCACTTTTATTAATACAAACTTCAGCTTGCGCTGTAAACATGATTTTATTCATAATTATTAGATTTAAATTTAATAGATTTATAATATTTAATAAAAATATTTATAAAATTAATAAAAATTAACATTCTAAACCTTTTTTAAGAGCACGGTAAAATTATAATAAACCCTTTCCCTTCACACAATTAAAATGCGACAAATCGTTTGCCCTTAAGCTAGTATATAATGAAAAATACTTAAGCTATTTTATGTTGATAAGAACTTTAATCTAATACAAATAATAAAAAAAGAATGTATGAAAGATATCTAAATGGAAACTATGAAAAGAATGTTCTGCAAAAAAAAAAGAGTCAATTTTAGTGTCTAATAATGAAGAAAAGGGGGAAATCTTCAAGTTTTACTATCAATTTCTAAAATGATTTTATTCCTTATGATGCCACCTTGTATTACACAACATTTTATCATTCACGATATCTACAAATTATTCCGACAGTCCCTTTGACCATAAAACTAGCCTTCATCATTCTTCTTACCGTTAGAGTTGCTTTTGGTGGAAAGTTATATTTAGAATTCAACATCATTTGAGAAATGTTAGAGTCGTAAGAAACATTCGGTAGATTATTTTTCTTGTATATGAATCTTTATGGAACATTTACGACTTTGAGACTTTTATGAAAAATAGTTGGAAGATAAAGCTATCAAAAATTAATAAAAGTCAAGAATTTGTGTTGAATTTTTAGAGTTTCTATTGTTTATTAGTGATTATTTTTGTAAAACAATTTTATTTTCGAGCAAAACGAAGTTTTATGCCATGAAACAAAATAAGATAATAATATTATTAAACATTCTCAGATAAATATGAAACCATATTTTTATTATATCAGCAGATTATCCTGAAAGCATTTATTGAAGTGAGTTATAAAATATTCTTCTGCAATCACATTAAAAGGTTTGTATTTTTATTAACATACACGGTGTAATGTAACTTCATTATCAGCTTTGAGGGGATATAAATAAATATAATTTTATTAACTCTTTTTCAATGGAATGCCGTTTAGTTACAAATACATACAATTTCTCTAGCTCAATTCTTCTATTTTAGTTGGATACTTTTTTTATCACTATGCTTTTATGAAAATACTTTAAGGTAGCATATAAAAAGTATATTGACAAAAGAAGATTAAACTAAATTACAAAGCTTGCTGTAGAAAATGTGTTTTTTGTACTGTTGATGCGGACTATTTTAGACATTTTTTAAAACTTAATATATATAACTGCATTTCTTTTTATTAACACCCTTTTTTATATTATATTTGGAGAAAAATATATAATTCTAAAGATATCTTTCCTTACACAGCATTAGTATTTTGTGTAAAATGCAGAGTCATAAAAATTAATGACTATCTGGAAAACTGAAAAAAATCAGAAAGATTTTTAAGAGTTTCCAAAATATTTCTTCTTTTTTAGATCTCATGAATGCTGTTTTGTGGTGTATTTTTTTTTTTAATTTGAAGTATATGTGAATAATTCTTATATTGCAGTTGACCATAAAACTGGTGTCATCTTTATTCTTAAACTTGCGTATCTTTTTGGATACAGCTATATTTAAAGTTCAGAGTCATTTGTGAAATAGAAAAAAGCATTAAGAAACCGTTTAGAAGGTTTTTACTTTTCTGGTAAAGAACTTTATAGAAAACATTAAGGAGACTAAGAATTTTAAAAGTTTTCAAAGAAGGCCGATAACGAAAATGTATGAAACTTGATTTTTTCCCCTGAAGTCTGTAGACATTTTAGTTTTTGTTTGTTGCCGGTTACATAATAAGATATCATTCTTCAAAAAGCATTTTATTATAAGTGTATGCTAAAGATAAAACAAACAAGTATAAATGGTGCGCAACATCAGCCTTAAAACGCAATATGAGAATAAAAGATACAAATACAATGAAATTTCATGTGAACTTCAACTCACTTTCTACTATGTTTTACTGTGCCATTTTGAAAATCATTTATCAGGATTCTATTCTTTTCAGAACTTAAGCTTCATTTTACACATATATCATTAGTTGATTTTTCTTAACACATATAGTTTTACGCCAGCATGCTTAAAAACAAAGTGTTCACAAAAAAGATCTTAATACTGCAAATAGAATTTATTTAAATAAAAGAAAATATTCTACAATATAACATTAATTTAATTTCAATTAGTTTCAGATTATAGAACTACATAAAAGAATCTGATAATAACACATTACAAACATTTGAAAACCAGACGATACCATTTCGGCTCAAAATACATGAAACATTCTACAATTCTTTAAGATACTTACAGCTCTGCGAATAGTTGGAAAACAATAATGCAATGGAATACTACACAATTGATTTCTTGCAATAAGCGTATTCTTTTCAAACATTACAGAGGATAGTTTTATGCATTTCGATTCTAATTGATATAATTGAGTTTTTAATATTTTTATTATGTTCTTAGCCAGTGAAGATAGTGCTGGTAATGTTGGGCTGTATGTACTGAATATTGAAAAAATATACATGGCCTATCTGAAAATTATCCAACATTTGGCCGAAAAATAATATAAGTTACCTGACAGGAATGGGACCATAATCCCCTTCAAAGTACGCCCTTTGCGCCTCCACACACTTAGCGCTCCGTTCCTTCCACTGCCGAAAACTATTCTGGGTGGAACTTTTGAAATGGTCTTCAAATTGGGCGTCGCGTTCTCTATATCTCATCTCTACTCTGAAAATGGGATACTTTTAATGGCGCCTTCAATTTCGGAAACAACCAGAAGTCGCAAGAAGCCAAGGCTAGAAAGTAGGAAGGTTGGCGAATAACTGGAATTCTGTGTTTCGCAAACAATGTCTGAATCAAGTGCGATGAATGAGCTGAAGCTTTGACGAATGTTAGGACACCTGATGAATCTTACGAACTGTTTCCTTTTAAGAATCTCCAAACTTTGACAAAATTTGATACAGCACCTTTGTTCAATCCGTTTCATCATCTTGAGAGAAATCAAAATCCGACGAATTTGTACGACAGAACCTCACTCGGCGGCCAGCAGGCAACGACTGGCTCACTGGAACTCGTTGGAAAAATTCAAGCATGAACAGTATGCTATCTCTTTCCAATATGCACCAGTGAGGAAGTCTTAGAAAACTACTGCGAGCGGGGAAAATACAAGTTTGGATAGTTATCAGACAGACCTGGTACAGCGCGGTGTTTTGCACGGGGAGCAAAATATGAGTATAAAATAGTATAGTAATAATGAAAAATAATAATACTCTAATCATTTTCTGTCTGCTTTTACTGTAAAGAGAATGAAATAAAAAGCAATATCTACTGAACTTAAATAATTAAAATCATTAAGATCAGGGTGAAAACATAATAAATTTATAATCTTATACAGGTATCATGTACAGGAATATTTATTAAATTACGAGAATTTCTTCATTATTGTTGTAGAATCCATTCAGTATTAAACTTTGCAAATGAAAATGTAGATCATTTTTTACTAAATATAAGAGTATGCGTTTATTAGCCTTCTTTATATATTTTTTTTATTATTAGCTATCTCTTTATTATTATATATTCCTATCACTTGGGATGAAAAGAAAATTAATTGATTTGCCATCCTGAAGAAAATTTAAAATTCTCCGAATACTTTAATAGAGAAAATAAGTCTGATGAAAGAAAATAAGATAAACGTTAACGTTCTTCAGTCATCAATCTTTTATTTTAATGATTCTAAAATGCTAATATGATAAAAGTATGCATAAAAAATGTTCCCTGTCGTTTCTTTTCTGAAATCTTTTTTAAAACTAAAAAAAAAAAAAAAAAAGACATATAAAAAAAAAAACAAATTGATATAAATGAGAAGATGTTTATTGTAGCTATTCAGTATATTCATATTATAATGTATAGATAAATTTTTACATGTATAATTTATTTTGATCTAAATATTTTTGAAAACGTTCATGAATTATACGAATAATTCTGCAAAACAAAACAAAATTTAACTGTTTATTTTAAGTTATTTTGATATGTAATACATACTTTATTTTGAGTTTAAATTTTATTGATTCAAAAATGAAATATATTCAGAACCCTAGATGCCAAATTAAATGCATTTTCACCAAAAAACAAATAGCAGTCTAATGTTAAACTGTTTGATATAATTTCACTTATATATCCTAAGCTTTTGGTATTTTTTTATATGAAAAACCTATCTAAAAATATATATATTACAATTCTAACTTCTAACCACTATTCTTCTATTTATATCTTACTATAATAATTACCGTAATTTTATGACCAAAAAAAAAAAAAAAAAAAAGAATTTAAAATTTTATATTCGAATAAAAATAAGAATATAAAATATATAAAATATAACCATGTGCCAGAGTTGCATACGGCATGTTTTTTTGTGTTTATTTTCTTGCATCAAGGCATGTTGTGGAAGACGCGATAAAATAATTTCTTCTACTGCCTAGTGAACTAACACCTGCGAATAAATGAGGAGCCTTTCCTTTATGTCTTATTAGGTTTACAAATTGTGAATGATCGGCGGATTTGGGGTATTGTTTGTACTTTGCGAAATCATGGTAATGTTTTATTATTTGTTTGCTGTAAAATGGATTTTATTTTCTAGTTAGAGTGGAATATTTCAAAGCACCTCGTCTTTAACGAAAATCTGTATTTCTGGAGCTCATTACCCTGATTACTGTGAGTCATTATAGTCAGCCGAAAAATAGGTACAGAACTGTGTTGTTTATAGATCCAATGGTATCCTTTGGAGTGAAGTTATTTCAATAGAGTTGCGTTTGAATTTCACGAAACTTCATTTAGATTCAAGATTTTTTTTTTGTAGCAGGGGAGGCGGGGGGGGGGGGGGGCGAAAGGAGTGTTATTAGAGAATTAGTGCCTGCAGTAACCATCTTAAATAAATTGAACTGTAAAGTGGCATGACAAGTTACAGCAAATTGAAATCGAATTTGTTTTTATTTATTTAGGCCAGGTATTTAAAAGTTATTTGTCTACCTTCATTTTATAAAACTATACATGAAAATCACTTGAAAATTCAAACTATTTTAATATTTGCTATAAGTGATAAAAATACATTTAAAAGGCAAATAAATATCTTCATTTGTTCAGATCGACATGTTCCGTTGCTCTGACGGCCACGTTCTCAAGATCTATAATGATACAAATATATTTGCAAAAATTTTAAATTGAAAATTGGTAAAAAAAATCACGCAAACTCATGCATAATGAAATAACTACAATATTAAAAATGGATATTATTGAACACGCATTATTTTATAATATTGTTTCATTATTCTGCTAGGCATCTCTTTGCAAATTTTAGGAAACTCCTTGGAGGCAGAATCATTGCATATATTCTCATTGCGTAAAAACATCTCTATTTCTTCTCGGATAAGGAATGTCAAGTAAAATCTTGATGATAACTTAGTCATAAAATTGACCTGTAAAGATTCTATTTTATATAGTCCGACTAAAACTGCATTTTTCTTTTTTTTTTTTTTATTTGATGCCTGCTATATATTCTTTGATCCTAGTTTTAAACTTTCTGTTTGTAATTCCGATATAAAATTGCACTGTTCCGTCTTGTTTGGTAAAAGATATTTCATGTACCCCTCATAATTGATTTGGCTCTACTGGGTCCCCTTCATATTTACGATTTAAATTTAAAGGGTAATCATTGATTAATCCACGTATATCTCACTTTAATTGTTAAATAAACATTTTGATATTGTTGAACTGAAAACTTTCGTAACGTCTTAAAAAAATTATAATAACAGCTAGCTAGAAGCGCTCGCTACGATTTATAATTTTTTTAAAGTATTAGTTTTAAGAATGATTCCCCTTGAATTTGTATTTTTGGTTTTAGTTAAGAAAAGCGGGCATAGAGTTATGAAAAATAACGAATGTTAATTTAATTATAATGTTAGGTAATTTATTTATAACAATGTATTAATAATTAATATTAGTTTGATGCAAACAAAGCGTTCTTTTAAAAAATCACCTGCTCCACCATTAAAAACAATTTACTTTCGTACGGAACAATTTATTTTTAACACATTTATATCGGATTTTAATATATAGAGATCCTCTAAAATTGGTCTTTTATGAAATAGTTAACGGTTATTACTAGTCGTTATAACAGCTAGAAGCGCTTCCTACAATCTATAATGTTCTTATTGCATTAGTTTAAAGAATGATTCCTGTTGAATTTGTCTTTTTGCTTTTAGTTAAGAAAATCGGGCATAGAGTTGTGAAAAATAACGAATGTTAATTTAATTATAATTTTAGGTAATTGATTTATAACAATGTATTATTTAGTTTAATGCAAACAAAACGTTTGAATAAGAAGTCCCCTGTTTCCCCATTAAAAACAATTTACTTTTGTTTAGAACAATATATTTTTAACGTATTTATAGCGGATTGCAATATATAGCGATCCTCCGAAATTAGCATTTTATGAAATAGTTAACGGTTATCGGTAGTCGTTATTTCCAATCGAGTAAAATCTCTTTTAATGTCAATTATATTTCTTATGCCGGAATATTGATAGGCTACTATCAAAAGAAACTTTACCAAAGAAGTTTACCACGATTCGAAATTTTATATGAATTATGATATGAAGTGGTGCACTACACTATGGAATAATAGCTTTCTTATTGATTGAAACGTTATCCGGTAAAGAACCAAAAATTGGTAAAATTGTGAAAGACTGTCGATAAATACTAACCCATAAAAAGTCTACTGTATCCCTTGAAAACAGACACTATTAAATGTTGAATTAACCTCATGAATCCTCATAAACCTGAAAACTCATGAACTGTATTTAGAGACCTAACTACTAGACAAGATAACATACCGGGTGTCCCAAAAAGGACTGACTGATTTTAAAATTCAATAACTTGCAAACGGTGACAGATATTTAAAAAATTCTTGCAGGAGGGTTATGCATAAGGTCAAAAGTTTTTTTACAGTGATTTTCAATTTTAGTTCGAATTACAAACAATAGATGGCGCTGCGATCAATAGACGCTTGATTCAGACTCGATTTTTGGTACTTCATGGCCCGGATAATACATTTCCATCTCCTTTTTCAGCATGGAACAAGAGAAAGGACCAGAAATCGAGCCTGTATTTAGCGACTATTGCTTACAGCGCCATCTATTGTTTGTAATTCGAACTAAAATCGAAAATCACTGTAATAAAACTTTTGACCTTATGCATAACCCTCCTGCAAGAATTTTTTAAATATCTGTCACCGTTTGCAAGTAATTGAATTTTAAAATCAGTCAGTCCTTTTTGGGACACCCGGTATATACTTTTGCTCTAAGGTAACATACTAAGAGCTGTTTGTTGTGATTTTTAATACAACGATGAAAAAGAATGTGCTTCGTATCATTATTTTATACCATTAAATGGTTTATCTTTGAATTGAAATATGTGACAATTTAGTTTGGAAATGAAGAGGTATGAATTGACAAAATACAATTACGCTTTATCTATGAAATCTTTGTCTCTATTAATTGTAAGTTAAAGTTAAATTTTAATTTAAAGAGTAAATAGCTCTATGTTACTGGATTAAAAAGAGGAATTGTACACAAATTTAAATATTTTTTGTTTAAAAATTTAGCAAAACTAATACTATTAGTTTAAATTTATAGAAAATTTTGATTTTCTACTGAGACTGATTTTTTGGGGTTACTCGTCTTAATGAAATTATGTATATATATATATAAAGGATGATGAAAACAACACCCGTTGGTTTTTCTTATTACCCTTAAATATGACTGATGTGGCAACTATTTTAACACTGAAGTATAATCATTTCAACCTTGCTTAAGTGTTGGAGACAATTTCCAACACTATTGGACTGTTAAAACTTTATTTGTGAGGTAAAAAAGAAGTGGAGTAGCACAATGTTATTTAATACTGTGATAATTTTATTTTTGAAAAACATAATTTAGTTAAAATTTTTTACATTATAATTCCTGATAACAAATGTTGAAAATGTCCGCCACCTTTTGAACATAAACATGAACACGTCGAACCAAGTTTTGTGACACACTTCCGTACAATGTGTTATTGACGAGATTTCCACAGTTATGATTTGTTTTAATTCATACATTCGTGCAGGACTTCGCTGGAACCATATCTTTGAGATAACACCACATAAAAAATCAAACAGGGTGAGGCCTGGTGACCTTGATGGCCAGAGGCCTTTTGAAATTAAACATTGATCAAAGAATTCCTTAACAACATCCATTGTTAGTTTTGACATTTGTGAAGGGGCTCCGTCTTTCTGAAAGCAGCAGTAACGGTCCTGTATCTCCAATGAGAAATAAAATTTGAATTATGTCCAGGTACACATAGGAATTGATGGTTTGGATTAAAAAAATGGTCCTATTATTTTAAGCCTTGAAAGTGCACATCACATACCAATCCTTTGGACGTGTAAAGACGATTCCCTTAGCTCGTGGGGATTCTTGTGGCTCCATAGGCGACCATTTTGTCTATTTACATATCCATTATGGTATAACCAACCTTCATCTGAGAATTAAACATCATTAAGCTTTTGAATGTTGTTGCGAATGAATCGGCGAAACGAAACACAAGAAGGCATTCGGTTTCCTTTATCGCTTGGACGCAATTCTTGCACGGACTGTACACGATAAGGGAAAATTTCAAATGGTGTCTACCGGCCTGATGCGCTAAACCATAGGATATCCCTTGCTCCAACTGCAGTTTTCGTATGGACTTACCTGCGGTTTGTTCCAAGGAAATTGTGATATCAAGCTTTCTTGGTGTTAACACAGTTCGAATTCGCTCTTTATCTACATCCATAACACTTCTCTTTGACCGAAATATTTTAACCATTTTTAAAAAAGATGCAACATTTTGAAGGTATTGGTCTTAATGGAAACTTCAAATGAAATTTCTCTCGCGTTTTTTTAAATGATTTAGACCTAATGTAATTATCGTAAAGGAAAACACGTTCTTCCACAGAATAACGAGCCATTTTCTTTAAAGTCAAAGAATTAGTTCATGCAGACAATTTTTATTGTTGTCATTCATAATCTTACGAAATGAGTTTTCAAAAATAAAAATAAATTAAAGATTGAAAGAAGCAGACGATTTACTCAAATCGTTTGCGCATATTCGTATTAAAAATTACTAATGATGTCCACGCAAATTTATTTTTTAAAAACGAGTTTTCGTATTTAGAAATGGAAATAAACGATATCCACACATTAAATATAGACATATTAAATAAGTAATGGTGTAGAAAGTCTTGCTACATTATATTAGTTTGATCAAAAAGTTCTGGGAAATTTATCTAGTAGTTACCAGAACTTGTACCGTACTAGTGGTATATCTATAGGAGTTCAGTAATTTCGGCTAAAAAATGCTTTCGCAAATTTTGCAGAACTTTTTGCTCAACCTAGTATTATAGATGCAGATAATAATAATAAAAGAAAAATGGGTACTCTTTTAACTTGATAACTCTTACATATAAACAATTTCATACATATCTGTAAATTAAATCATCGAAAATATCATTTAAAAAAAATATAATACATTCATCATGATATCCTGACATCGAGCCTTTATATAATTATAACACAAAATGGGTTTAAAACAGATCTCATTTTCTTTAACATTCAATAACTATTTAAGTGTAATAAAATTAAAGATGGTGAATACCTCATAATATTACATGCTTATGAGGTAACTCATCTATTTTATGTATAATAATAAAAAAAAATACATTTTCGTCATTAAATGGCTCTGTGAGGTTTCAAACTAAGAAATCTTAAAGTTTTAAGCCATTTTAGAAACTAAATAGAATAAGAAATAACAATTTTACACATAAGTTTAATCAATCTTAAAGTTTGAATAGGTGCGATGATTGTGGGATAGAAATGTGGTAGATATTTTGAATTAATAAAATGGGTTAAGATTAGCGAAACGACCCAACTTTGGGACAACTAAATAAACACGCCTTTTACTTAATATTATATTTATTATTGTTAATGAGCCATGGAACTTTAAATTTAGGAGTAGCTTTTTGAAACACTTTTAAATATGAAGCACATGTGAATTAGTAAATACAAATAGGTTTAAATTATTATAAAATATTGAGAACTAAATAAATAAACAGATCCAACAGCGTCCAATTTGTATCTCTTTATATGTTAAATCTCAAGTTCAAATAGTATTTTAAGATAGCTGAAAATAATTCTTTAATTGTAAGTTGCTTTGAATTTGGCAAATACTTTATAGTTTTTAATGCAAATTAAAAATTATTTCAGTTTATTTCAAAAGGCGTGAAATATTTCATTCATATAAGTAATTTAGAGAATAATAATTAAAACAAATCTTTATATGTTAGATTTGTTAAAAGTCTCTTGATATCGTAAAGCAGAAATATGTAGCTCTTACATAACAATATAAAAAAAATGTATAAATAAACAGATACAATCATTAATCAATATATAAAAATTATAAATACATAATAAATAAAGACCTATAAATATTTTGACATTGTATTCATTTATTTATATTCGAAATCTCAAATCATTTATGGTATTTAAAGCAAATACTTAAAAAGATTATAAATCTTACCATCGTTTCAAATGAAAGTCAAATTTCAAATTATTTACTTAAAAGGCGCAACCTAGAGAAAAAGATTCCATGCCAGACTCGAACCCGGGCCATCAGTACAGTGCACTTACGTTTCAGAGACTAAACCACATGGAACGATGCCCAGCCTGTAACTTCTCACTATTACAGGTTGGCAAGGCTACAAACTCAACACAAGATAGAATATTTTCCGTGAACCACCGACAAGGGGCAAACACAGACTCATAATTAAATTCAGCATCGATTGAATCTATATTAATAGTGAGAAGTTGCAAGCGGGGCATCGTTCCATCTGGTTTAGTCGGTAGAGCGTCAGTACGCTATACTGATGACCCGGGTTCGAGTCCTGGCATGGAATCTTTTTCACAAGGTTGGTCTTTACGCCTTTTAAGCAAATAATTTGAAATTTGAATTTCATTTGAAATATTGTATGCAAGGCGAATGTTTCTCTCTGGAAAAATTATTATTCCAATTTTCCAAATTTATTCTTATTATAGTAAATTCGGGACAGCTGCCGCAGAGATTGTGTAGGCGACACTAGCGTTCCCTTGACCAATTTTAGAGGTTCGTAGTGTTCCTCTCTGCTGTGTGATGTGTTGCATGCGTTTCCACAGCTTAATTGTCAATATTTATATATTTAAGCCCGTTTTTATGGCTCGAACCTGCGTGGTAGGTTGCTAAAATTATTCTAATGAAGTTTTATTACATATTTTAAGAAAAATAAACAGAGATATTATCCGAAAATCGATTGAAACTATAGTCTAGATCCTCGTAGAATACACATATGTGCTTGCCTCTCGCGTCGCTCATATGACACAAAATGGCGCTGCGGCATCTTATCTGCCACTATGGGACTGATGCCGCACCGAGGTTGAGGGACAGATGCCGCAAAATATATTTTTATTTTTTCGGCTCAATAAATTCATCACTGCGACTTAAGTAGAACTTACATTTTAATGAATGTATATTAGCGCATTCTGCTACTTATCAAAATATCCTCAGCAACAACGTTGGTTCACCATGTGTGAATAAGGAAAACGTAGGGTAGTTTACAATTCTCACAATCTAAACTGTTAAACAAAATATCTCCTACCACAATGGTCAAAAGACCTATACAGCCAAGTAAGAGAAAGTAAAAGGATGCAAAATATTACGAGCAATTAAAAGTAATTAAAGTTTACAAGCAATAAAAGTTTATAAACAATAAAAAAGAAGAAGGAAATGAAAACAAGAAACTAGAAAGCGTCAAAGAACGACATCTTAGCGGAAGTAAAATGTGTAAAAAAAGGAAGGGAAAGATCAACTTGGAAACGCCTTACTTGAGGGAAAAAACTAAACTATGAGTCATCTTCCGACAATGGGTAAATTGTTCCTCTTATGGATTCTGATGGCAGAACTAGATTGCAATTTGATGACCCTGCATATGTTGTATGGCTGGAGTCTTATCAAGGAGATAAGTCTAAAGCGAGCAAGATTCAGTGCATCAATTTCAATCGATAGCTGCATGAAAAACGCTTACTTTACTTTTGCAGCGGGTAGTGTGGTGTGATTATGGGCGAATGGAAATACAAAATCAAAGAATGAGAAGAAAGGCCAAAAATAAACAGACAGGGCCTAAATAGAATAGAACTAATACCTACATTAAGAGCAAACTGCAATGTTCACCTGGATGTAAACCAGTGAATTAAATCTTTTTTGGAATTATGCTGTCTATTGTTTCCAGTAATTATGCTATCTATTCATGTAAATTCAAATGATTTTCTTTTCATTTTCACTTTTTGTCTTAAGTTTTGTTATAGAGATTACACTTTTGCGTTTTCGTTAAACTTTTCCCAATTTAGTGATATATATCATTTTTGTAAGTTTACTGTTATTTATTTTCGTTTTAGGTAGTTTGAGAAAATAAAAATGTGATTTGCTTGAAAAAAAACAAACAGCCTAGCATTTTTCTCTATGCGGCATCTGTCCCACACCCCATGCGGCATCTTATCCAGCACATAAAAAATGATGTTAAGAAAAGACTTGTTTAACATAGAAATTGGATTCTGAAGTGTTTGATCAATGATTTCTAGTACTTAGTTTGTTGATTTTTGCTTTATTGTACATTTTATGTGAAGAAAAGAAAAACTGCGGCATCTCTCCTCACTTTACTATATTAATATTATCATAGTTTACAGTTCTCGTCTTTAATAAAAGTTTTGATAGGTGGCGAACAGATTAACTAATATTGAAATATTCTTTTATAAAAGTGGTACTTACTAAAAAGCTCTTCGCATTCCATAACTGTTGAAAGTTTTGCTAGAACAAAAAATAAATAAAACCTCTGCTAATTGAAAAATATTCAGAGGGATTTAGCCTACTAATTAATTAATATCCTTAAAGCTATATAATCTTAGATAAAAGATACCAAGATATCTGCTTCTCGAAAGAATCAGAGCTTTCAGTAACAAAAGCATTCAGCTATTAAACGATGCGATCTCCGTTGCTAATGCGGGAAGATTTTGTCGTAATTCTAATGAATTCCTAGAGGATTAACGTCTTTTAATAAGAGATATAATTTGAAACAAACATATTGATTTCGAATCCAAAGTGCTTTAGAGTATTTGCTTGAAAATGAAAAGATATTAAAATTATCGATATGTAATTATTTGCATTTAAAACATGATGAAAATAGAGTATAATGCAACAGATACTTTTATGAAGTAAAATGTGTAAAGGCACATTTAAAGTGTTACTTTTAAAAATAATGTAGTTATTTAAGTGTTAGCTACTTTAGTGAAATGTTACGCAAATGTGTGAAGTTTGAAAATAGCATGCAATTTTGTTTGGAAGAAAATATTATAAAGTAAATAAGACCTATTTAAAATACAAGTTGGATACATTTTTATAAGTCTAATGATAATATAATTTTAACTAATATTACTTACTGTTTTTTAGTACTGCAAAAGTTTAAAATTTATCAAAAATAATATCTCTGTTAATAGAATTATATGTAGATAATAAACAACTTCCTATTAAATATGCTAATAGAGATTAAGTGATTCCAATTACACGTTTCTTCAAATATATGTTTTTTTTAATTACATTCATACATATCTGAATTGTAATATTAAAATTAATTGAAATAACGTAGCTTAATGTATTTTACATATTGCAAAGTTTATACTTTTTTTTAAAAACTGAACAGCAGAATTTCAGGTTATTAAAAAATATACTTAAGAAGCTAATGTTTTTATTCATGAATATGCTAAAAGATGTCATTCTTAAATACACTGCTCAAAACAATTAAAGGATATTTGAAGTTTTATATAAAATAAAGATATAAACGAATTTTTTTTTTGCCGAAAATAGAAGAAGAGAATCACAAATGCAAATTTTTCTGGTTTTCAAACTGTGGAGTATGCACATTTTGAGTTCGACGTCAAAAACGTCGCTTCTGCGGCAGCGAATGAAATTTGACTTTCAACTGAATAAAAGAGAATGAAGACAAGGATGATCGGCATTCAGTGATTGCTTTGTTTCGATGAGTACGATGTCTCAGCGAAGTCATTTGACAGATTCAGAAGCTTTGAGAATTGTTGGTAGGTTAGAAGGGGGCCAAACTCAAGCCGAAGTAGCGCAAGCCATTGGAGTGTCACAAAGTGTCATTTCCAGGATCTGGAACCGTTTTTTGGAGAGTGGATGTGCAGGCCGAAGACCAGGGCAAGGTCGTAGACGGGCAACAACGCCCAATGAAGATCGGTATTTAGCGTTAACAGCTCGGAGACACCGAACCATGAACGCTACTCTTCTCCAACAACACCTTCGCTCGGCTACAGGCACCACGATTTCAACTCAGACTGTCCGAAACTGGCTCCATGCTGTAGGTCTGTATGCTCGCCGACCGATGGTATGTGTTAGATTAACATCAAGGCATCGTCGCGACCGCAGGGAGTGGGCCACCGAACATGTCAACTGGAGGAGAAATGAATGGAGCAATATTCTGTTTTCTGACGAGTCCCGTTTTTCTGTGCATCCGGATAATAGGCGTATTTTTATCTGGAGGGACCGTGGCAGTAGGAATAATCCTGCGTTCGTGCACGAAAGTGTCAGATTTGGCGGTGGAGGAGTGTTGGTGTATGGTGGCATCTCCATTGACGGGCGCACTGACCTCTACATCATTCGAGATGGAGCTCTGACTGGTCGCCGATATAGGGATGAGATCCTCAGACCTATTGTAGTCCCTTACGCTGCAGCAATCGGAGATAACTTCATTTTAATGGACGATAACTGCAGGCCACATCGTGCAAACCTAGTGGAGGATTTCCTTTTCGAGGAAGGAATCGTTCGAATGGAATGGCCAGCGTGTTCTCCAGACATGAATCCAATCGAGCACTTTTGGGACGCTCTAGGAAGACGAGTTTCTGGCCGCCAACAACCCCCACAAACTCTCCAAGAACTGGAAAGAGCTCTTCTGGAAGAGTGGGGCAGAATACCCAGACTCGTCATTAATAGCCTCATTGAGTCCATGCCTCAAAGGTGTTCAACGTTGCTGGCCGCTCGTGGAAACCATACCCCCTACTGAAAATGATTTTCTTTGAAGAAAACACATTTTCTTATTCTTTTTTTCTCATATGCACAAATTGTGTTTTTTTCCTTTAGTACACAAATGCGCAATAAAATGCATTTTTTTCTGCCAAACATTCTCATATAACCTACTATGTCTGTCGACCATGTATCAATCAGCTAAACAGTTTACCAGATACAAAATCTATCTAAAACTGCAATATCCTTTAATTGTTTTGAGCAGTGTATAAAAAAAAAACTATCTTCAAGTGATTATAATTTAATATACGACTTTCAAATGCAAAAACATCTCGCATATCAACAATGCTTATATTAGTATGAGATTATTTTCTGTCATTGAAGCTTTAGTATAGAATGATTTATATTTTTATTAAAAAAACACTACTATTCTAAACAATACTATCTATTTATTTTCATTCATAAAATTATTTTCATTGGCAAGTTAAGATACAGTGTGTATCTGAAAACGATGGCAAAACTTTACGGGGTGATAAAACGCAGCTACATGAGCAAATTTCGTCGTAGAATGTATGGTCAGAATGCAATCGGTGAGAAGTTAAAAGGTAGTTTTACACTATCGCAGTTAATGAATTAACACAAGAATGAGAGGAGTTAATTCAGAAAATATTTTATTAACTGTAATTAGTGTACATGCGCAAAGAAATTGCTCATAAGATCTTTCGCCAGCTTCACGCCTGCGAGATAGGAACTGACGCACATTTGCGAAGACACCAAGCATTTCTCGAATTTCACCGCAACCACGTCAATCCCGGGGACTAGATCCACATCGGTTTAAATAGCACATTCGTTGACTTTTTATTTGACCCCACAGGAAAAAGCCCAAACACGAGATATCCAGCAATCTTGGTGGCCAAGCTATGGGACCACCTCTACCAATCCATCCTCCTAAGACAGTGGAAAGTTAACTTTTAACTTCTAACTGCTTGCGTTCCGCCTTATGACAAAATTTGTTTGTATAGATACGTTGTATCACCCCGTAAAGATTTGCTCACTTTTTCAGATACACCTCGTATAAGAATTGTTAAAAATCTTCAAAATTACCGCTCGTAAATACGAAAAAATATGTAGAAATAACAAAAAGTGACTTAAATTCTATAAAATATTTCGAAATAATCCTATGAATAATTTAAAAAATGCACGCTTTACTATTGGAGCGCAGTAAAGTAGTAGTGTTGCTGTGGGTAAAAGAACACCTGGAGTGTGCTCTCCGTGTTTTTATACAGCTCAGTGGCAGAAGATGTGGAGTTTTTAACTCTTTTCAAAATAGTTCAAATGTGTTTATTACTTCGCTTGGTCTGTTTTGCCTTCAATCGTCAGTTAGATCTCTAACGTCCGTAAATATATTCGGATTGCGATGTAATTTTAGTATGTTGTTACGTTTACTACAGATGTTTGGTACTGAAATTAAAGTCTCTAATATTCTAACCTCTACTCATTATCTAATATTTATAATTCGTTTACAGCGACATACAAAAGAATTTCGTCAGATTTTGGCCTTTGGGGTAAAATCGTATAAAGTACATTCTTGTAAAGTTACAGGGTCTCAAACATAATGAAATTGAGATTCAACACAACATTCTTCCTATAGATTATAATTAGCATTTATGATTCATTTATAGAAACATAAAAAGAATTCTGTTACATTACGCCCTGTGGGAGAAACTATTCGCAGTGTATTTTAATGATGTTGCATATTTCAAACATAATGCAACTGATGTGTATTGTTGAAGTTTTATAGCAATCTTTTTTTTTTCACTTTATTAAATAGTTTGGTGTCAGTATAGTGTTATGGAAGTGTTTGAAAATGTTTCATTTATCTATGCACGAAGCAAAATTTTTCTTTCTCCTTATTCATTAATATACTGAAATCGATATAATCTGACATAAAGTGATGCAGCATTATCTGTTACTTCAAAGGTTTAAAGATAGTTGAAGCTGAAAGATTTTGTTATAGTTTTATTTTTTAATGAGAGACAGATATAGCCAAACAAGCTTTCGAATTCAAAGAGCTTTGGAATTATTGCTCTCGAATGATAAGCTAATATGATCTTCAATAGGTTATCACTCGGGATTTATTATAAGGTGAAGCTACAGGGATGTGCTTTCATGTTCGAAATAAGAATTAAAATTAATCTTTTGAAAAATTATTTCAGATGTTTAAGTTTAGTTATTTTATTCCCATGTTATGGAAATTTGTGACACCTGATAGTATGTGTTATTTTGTTTAAAACTAAAAATTGTAAAACTTAAAAAGTCTTATTAAATTAATACCATTCTATAAATTTTAAAATTGTAATGTTTACATATATCAAATTAACATTGCTTTTCATATTTTTCATCATACCACAGTTTAAAATTTTACTACAGCAACAAGACAAAACCTCGGCTAATTGGAAACTATACAACAAAAAGTCACCTTTTTATTGATTATAATTTTGAAAACGATATAATCACAGATGAAAGGATGTTACCTTATCTGCTTTTCTAAAGAATCAAAGATTTAAATAACAAAGGCTTTCACTTATTAACGAGGAGATGTGAATTGCTAAAGCTGATGGATTTTCTGATGATTCTAAAGAAATACCATCGAATTAAAGTTTTAGTAAGAGCACAAATGAATGTGCATTCAAAACTACTTTTACTGATTATTCTCAATTCTTAAGTTATTGAAATTTTCAATAAATTGTTACTATGACTTTAAAACAAGATGACGACAAAGAATTAAAAAATATATATTTTTTGTATGATTTTTTATGGAAGACATTCTTTTTACATGTTAAAATATACTTAAAGTTTTAAAAGTTATTTGTTTGTTCTCGGACAATTTTATTGTTTAAGTATCAATTACTTTTCTAAATAAACGGTCATTTTTATAATTAATCGAGCACAGAGGTTTCCGTACAATGCTATATGAATTAGTAAGTGTATTATTCAATAAAAACCGTTGATAAAAGAATAATAAGTCTTTGTAAAAACAATACAACGTAGGGTTGGGTATAGTTGTATAGTATACAGGGCGCAAAGGAAAGTCCCTTTAACGTGAAAATACTTGCGGACGGAGAGAGCTACAGCTATACAAGTGAGGTAATGGTACAGTAAAGTGACTACGCTCGACCTAATGCAAACGACTGAAGCACCCGTGGCGAATTTTGGAAGATAGCCATTGCAAATCGAAGACGAAAAGAGGTAGAGCAAATTTTCCAATTATAAAGTTTTAGAGCATCAATTAATTAGTACGAAACGACATTTGGTTCACACGGATAAAATAAATCGTCGCCTGCATACACAAAAAGGTTCGAAATCGATGAGTGACGATTCTACTTTGCCTATTCATATTCTGGAAATGTAGCAGTAAACCAAATGTCGTTTTCTACTACTTAATTGCTGCTCTAAAACTTTCTAACTGTAAATTTTGCTCTATCTCTTTTCGTTTTCGATTTGCAGTGGCTATCTTCCAAATTTCGCCACTAGGGGCGCTGCTGTCGTTTTCATTAAATCGGGCGTAGTCGCTTTACTATACCGTTCCCTCACTTGTACACTGTAAAAAAAATCTGTAAGGTTACTAAAGTTTTTCTGGGAAACTGAGATTCTTAGAACTTTTTATGTAACGGCAGCAGCAAAAATTCCTGTAACAGTCGCCGAAAGCCAAAAAATCTGTAAGGTTACTAAGAATTTTTTTAGGAAACTGGGATGCCTAAAACTTTTCATGTAACTGCAACCCGGCTTACAGATAAAATTTTAGTAAGATTACTGTAATTTTAGCAGATTCATTTGTAAAGTTACAGATTTCTGTAGCTTTACAAAAACTAGTTCTGTAGATTTGCAGATTTTTTTGTACAGTTACATATGAAGGTTTAGTAAGCATGTAACTTTACATCTGTAGAACTACAGATTTTTTTTTTTTTTTTTTTTTTTTTTTTTTTTTTTTACAGTGTATAGCTGTAGCCCTCTCCGTTCGCAAGTATTTACAGGTTAAAGGGACTTTCCTTTGCACCCATGTACTAGAAAAGTATAAATAGATATACCATGAAAGTAGATATATGGAACCTAAATAATTGCAAATATAGCTATTCTATATATTTGTTATTCCATATAGGTTTTTAGTTAACCTGTAAAGACATAGTAGGTGTATTGAGAGAGCCACTCAATGGAAACTAGTCGCGAATCCCATAGTATTTATGTTATTAATTCTCATTAAATTAGTCTGTTTTTAACAATTTGACGTTTATTGCTTTTATACTGCTACTGGGCATTGCATTACATAAATATATCCTTAAAATTTGTTATCTAGGCTTAAAAAGCCAATGGAGCATAGAGTACGCCTTCCCTGTCATTATGTATGTCCAAACCGTCCGTGTATTTAAGGGTTAATATCTCGGCTAATTACCGACGATTTTTTCTGAAATTCATGATTAACAATGCTTTTATACTTCTGCTACGATAGATACCTCAAGCTCAGTTCAACACTTTTCCTAAAGCCCGTAAATCGAAATTTGAGTGTAACGAAAAAATGCGATTTTCTTAAAAAGTATGCGACCTAGGGTAATCGCTATAATTTTCCTGCAAGGATTAAATTAATGTCTACTATCTCGATTTTTTTCAGAATTTTAGTTTCAATAGATTCGGTATTAGATGGGGGGGGGGTGACAATTTTTGCACTACATTTTCCACCATAACTTTGAAAATATAATACCTAAAATTAAATGAAATATATTTTTGATTTCAGTGTTACGAAAGCTTTCACACAATACTTCATACGATATACAAAGAAAAGATTTTTTTCAAGTAACTAAATTAGCCCCTCTACATTTTTCTAAATGTATTTATGAATATTTATTAATCTATAAATATGTGGGTCAATAGTCTTTATTACTTTGTCCAATTTGAACTTTCCACGTTGCATAGTTTGCGAGTAAAAGGACTGTGACAGACAGACACAGGAGTGATCTTATAATGGTTCCGTTTTCACTTTTTAAGTACAGAACCCTAAAACAGTGAAAACTTGGGAATTGTAATGTAACGGTCCTTTCTTATTATCTCTAAATATTTGATATACACTGTAGCCAAAAAAAAAAAAAAAAAAAGATGTAAATCTACAAAACTATTTTTGTAAAGCTTTCTTAATGGCCTTAAACTTTTTTTTTTTTTTTTTTTTACAATGTGAACGTGAATTTGTTATATGATTTTTTTATGTTGTAGTTAAATAAATATTTCTAGGCATCCCAGTTTACTAGAAAATACTTAGTTACCTTGCAGATTTGTTTTCAGCCTGAACGTGAATCTGTTGTATTATTTTTGTTGTTTTTGCTGTTATATAAAAATTTCTAGGCATCCCAGTTTCTTAGAAAATACTTAGTTACCTTACAGATTTGTTTTCAGTGTGAACGTGAATCCGTTATATTATTTTTTGTTGTTTTTGCTGTTACATAAAAATTTCTAGGTATCCCAGTTTCCTACAAATTTCTTAGTAACTTCATAGATTTTTTTTTTTTTTTTTTTTTTTTTTTTTTTTTTTTTAACAGTGTTACAGAAAGACTACTTCGGGCATGCCTCTTTTCCTATATTAGGCATGTTTAATCGTTATCTTACACTGCTGGCCATTAAAATTGCAACAGCAGAAAGAAATGATCTGACGAACCTCAAAATCACATGAAATGAAGAAGAGGTTAGAATATACAAATGATTGGTATTTCAGCTCATTTAGACTACGCGGGAGGGAGAAACGACATCTGAAGCACTGCATAAAAGAAAAGTTGTGCAGTGGATTTCTTATGCGGAAAACACTTTGTAAGGTCGGCGTTTGCTCAGAATATCGTGTTGTGCCTCGAACAATAAGAAGAAATGCTTACCAGCAAGTGTTGGAATTCGATAGAGCCAGGATCGTTGCCTATCGAAAGCGTGGATTATCGTTCCGTGATATCGCACGTCGTTCTGGTCGACATTCATCCACTGTCATACGATTATGGAATCAATAGGTTGCTGAGGATCATACTGAACGACATACAAGATCTCAACATCCTCCCATGACTATTGCCCGAGAGGACAGACATATTGTGAGGTCGGCCCTGCAAAACCGTACAACCACATCACGGACACTTAATCAGAAAATGGGCTTGTTTGTAGTGTGCCCAGTATCAGCTCGTACGGTGCGACGATGTTTGCAGCAGCATGGTCTGTTAGCATGGCCACCATTACTGCCGCTTCCCTTGACAATGCAGCATAGAGGGATTCGGCGAATCTGGTGCTTCGAACGACAAAGATGGATACAGGAGTGGCACAATGTCATCTTTTCAGACAAGTTACGGTTCTGCGTGGAGTATTCTGATAGCCGTATACGTGTCTGGAGGCTCTAGGGAGAACGCTCATCGTCTGCTTGCATTCGATATCGGCATAGGGGCCCTGTACCTGCTGTGATGGTTTGGGCAGCTTTTGGGTACACGACACGCGCATCTCTAATTCGAATTGACGGTAATTTGAACGCAGATCGGTACATTTCTGACTTCTTACGTTCAGTGGTTGTGCCTTGTCTTCGAGGCCTACCAAACGCCATCTTCCAACAAGATAATGCAAGACCACTTGATGCTCGTCATGGTCTGACCTTCCTCGATACACAGGGTATTCGATTGCTGCCCTGGATTGAACGGTCTCCAGATTTGTCACCCATTGAAAACATTTGGTCATAGATTGCTGAGAGACTGGCCCGTCACCGCTCTCCAGCTACACTGTAAAAAAAAAAAATTGTAAAGTTACTAAAGTTTTTCTAGGAAACTGGGATTCCTAGAACTTTTTATGTAACGGCAACAACAAAAATTCCTGTAACAGGATTTTTTCTTGTTGCCGTTACATAAAAAGTACTAGAAGTCCCAGTTTCCTTGAAAAACTTTAATAACTTTACAGATTTTTTTTTTTTTTTTTACAGTGTAATTCGGTTCATGAAGTGTGGCATAGATTGAAGCAGCATGGAATGTGTTGCACGTTACTGTCATCCAAGTCCAGTTCGACTCCATGCCTAACTGGGTAATGGCCATTTTAGCTGCCCGGAGAGGCAGCTGTTTCTACTAATTTCGCACCCCTGTAAACCCCAAAACTGCTAACAAATACAATCATTTTGTTTTCATGCCATACCCTTTACGTACAATAAATATATTTTTTATATTTTCTTTCTTTCAAGGTGTTGCAAATTTAATGGCCAGCAGTGTATTTATTACGCAAAATCCAACATCCAAAATGTCATTCTTCATTAAAAAAATTATATATATTTGTTGATATTTTCAATGCATAAAAGATGTGTTTGTTTGTAATTTTTGAGTTTTTGTTTGTTATTTTTGATAGTTTACCACAGTTAAAAGTTACTTTAATTATTTTTTCGATATAAAAATACTGGAGACATGCTTTATAAGTTAATTTAAGTTTAAATAACATAAACACTGGACTTTTCAGAAACTGAATTTTATACTTTTTTTACTTGATAGGGGAGAGATTACCTACAGCTGCTCAATATTGCTCGATTTTAACACAATATTAAAAACATTTTTGGAGCAGTAAATATCTCTTCAAATTAAACAATTTTTTGAAATAAATTGCACAAATCTTTGTTTACGTATTCCATTAATTAATTTTTATTATACATAATTAGAATTTACTTTGATTAAGCAAACTAATTAAGGATTTTCAATGTATTGGTTTGAATCAACATATGTTGCGCGCAGGATTATAAAAATTACCTTCGATGTATCCATTTGATATTTCATATATATATCCTTGCAATATCGTACTTTAACTTCAACCTAAATTAATAATGAAGTTTAGAGGTGAAATTTTTTTTCAGGTAATTATACCGTGAAACACAAATTCTATGATAAAATTTTGATAAAAATTAAAAAATAAATAAATAAATTACAGTTTTTTACATACAAATTGGTAGAGATTATAAATATATATAAGATACAATATGATTAACATTTTTAAGTTTCTATGTTACTTTGTTTCAGAAATATGATGCGCGCACTGTCAAAAATATCTGACTTGAGAAAAATAGTTTTAAAGTTAAAATTTACTTTGATTTGGATAGATATCGACTGCACATATTTTAATGTAAAACCGATTTTAGTTTGAGTATCGTCATATTTTTTTTCTTTATAAATTCGGTAACATGTTATTCTTTCACAATAGGCTTTTTTTTTTTTACTTTTAAAAAACTTTAAGTTGCCCACCCCCCTCTAAATGCAATTTTCTACATCATCCGAAATTGATATTTTATCTATACGATTTGACTGTTCATATAAATTCATAGACACATACAGATAAAATATGTATCGGCATTAATACACATGAAGTCTTTTAAAATTGTAGATACAAATATGTATACATTTAATATAAAATTATTTGCTGACATTAAATTATGTATTTTAAATAGTATAAGGTCAGACTGCCTAAATGAGACACGATTCCCCGTAGTTTTGTCGCATTTAGGGTATATTTGGGATTTTATTATACAAATGTATATTTTATTAAGCAACAAATTGCTGAATACTGTATATTTAGTTCAAAACTAACTTGTTTCGTAGAAATTTAATAATTATCTGTAGTATAAAACCACAATATAGGATTGTCGCATTAAGTACATTTTTGTCGCATTGATGGCAGCTAAAACCTAAATGAGACGTTCATAGTCCTAAATGTGATAATGCATTTTATATATGACAATTCACCAGAAAAAGTTAATTTAACGATTAACTGCTGTGACGGAAAATTGCCACATTACAACCTGCGAAACCATTCAATTGAAATATGAATAAAATGTGCCATTAACTCATAAAATGCTGTTTTTGCACAAACTGTTTGTACTGTACTATTTCTAATAAAATTTCGATTTTTCAAACATTTCAAACAATAGTACTAGGCTCCAAATGAAGTAAAATTTCGCTGTATCAGTAGTTAAACTTGAAATTACAAGTTAAACTGTGAGAAATTTTTAAAAATGTAGCTCTAACAGCCGTTAAGGGTTAACTGTAATTATTTTTTAAATTAATTAACCCTTAACTGATGTGACAAGAATTGTTGCATAACTACTGTGAGCGGTCTCCGAGACCACTTGATTAAAATATGAATGAAAGTCTCTAATAACTCACAGGGTACTGTTTCTGTACTAAAATTTAAGAACAGGACTATTATAATTAAACTTTTCAATATTATTCTTGAAATGTTTATCACGGCGCAGCACCATGCTGTTTGTCAATTTTACACTGCTAATATGCAAAAGTTATTTAAATGCTGCGTATAATGCCTAATATAAGTAACCCTCAAATAAATAAATGCGTTCCTAATATATAAAAAAAAAAACCCTCTCATCCGTGTTTGCAAGGAGCTATGGCCATAACTACAATTAAATGTTTGTCGCAGAAAACATCGTTTAAAATTCACTAAATTCGCGCGTCAATATTAACCCATAATTTATACACCAGTGCGATTTGGATTTCCGTAACTACAACTCCGCATAATTTTGCTGACAATCTGGTGATAATGAAATATAACTACATGATCCACATACGAAATTTAATAAGGAATCCAAATGAAATATTTGATTTTATCAAAATTCTTATTTTGTGAATGAAAAATGCGAATTAGTTAAAGATGGCGACATTTCGGTCCGTGCGAATTCAGAGTGTGGAACTTACGGGTTAAAAGCATAGCTGCTAACATCTTACGCTTTTTTGTACCACAAAAAAATTATAGTAAAATTTACCTTTTTAAATCGCCGTAATCTGCCGATTAAATAAGGAAAAATTTTCTATTAAATATTTGTGGTCGAAAAAAGCGGAATGGTTGGCAGCTATAGTTAAAAGAGTATTTAAAAGATATTTTTAACACTGTTAAGTAGGTTATTTATTACATATAACTTTATTATAAAATGTCACATGATAAATATATCAGCCTTACACATAGATAAAATCGTACAATATTTCTAATAATTTTGATTAAGCCAAAGAGAAGCTCTGTGCCTGATATTCTGTTGCCCCCCCCCCCCCCACTTCATTTTTCTTGCACTTTGACAAAAAAATTAACATTTTCCATACTTAAAAATACGTATATGGAAACAAATATTCATTTAGATAAACATAGTTTATTTATTTTTTATCGTTTACTAATTTAAAAGTTGAAAATGTCGATTATAACGAATAAAAAATGAAAATAGAATTAAAATATCAGATTTTATAAAAGTGCTAACAAAAATTATGACACCTAAACCAGGGAATAACTCAATTGCATGACGTTTTAATCGGATACAGCATTTAAGCTACCGAATGGTATAATGTTGGTAAAATTAACTTACTTAACCGCATTAAAATAAACATAAATTGTTTTCAATCTACACACGATTTTACAGAAATTCCAATATGTTAAATTATTGCAAATTCCTTAATCTTTAACTGATGTCACAGAAATTGTCACATAACTAGTGTGAAGCGTTCTGTGAGACCTCTCCATCGAAAGATGAATAAAACCCGCGATTAACGCATAGGATGTTGTTTTTGTACTAAACTTTTTCTACAGGAGTGTTGTAATTAAAATTCACCTATTCAATGTCCCTGGTGTCAGTACTAATGTTCCAAACGAAGCAAAATTTCAGTAGTGTTTATAGTTAAAATGAAATTTGCAAGTTAAACCATAAAAATTGAAAAAAGAACCGGTCTGTGAGACCGGTAACATCAGTTAAAGGTTAATCATATGTCTATATTATGTTACTGGAATAGACACTGCGTTTCTTCCTTTTTTTTTTATTAAAAATTTTAAAGAAGCGTATTTTTCTTTTTTGATCGTCTTAAAAACATATTTGAACACCTGGTTAAAGAAAAACATTAATGGAGGATTCTGATGACTCAACACAGCTTAATTAAACATAAAATTTGATTTAAATAGCATTTAAACACAATATATAAAAAATGACATATAAACTTCTTCGTTAATCTTCTAAATGTTTCGCCGCATTTACAACAATATGTATGTCGCTATTAGGCACAGACTGAAAACAAGCTCGCCTAAATGCGTAGTCCATTTCAAATTCTAAACCGGAAACTGGTCGCCTTTTCTTTAGTTTAACTGGTCAGGTAACTGAAACGGACAACGTAGCTCTTGACGTTTATAAGGTTATTTGATCTTCAAAGTTAAAAAATAAAAACCGTGAGCCACTTTCGGGAATTTTTGTCGCTTTTACGAAACATGGGGGCGATGTAAAATGATCGATGGGTATTTGATGGGAAATTTCTTTTAAAGAAACCGTTTTACATGCAAAAAATGTTTCGGGTTTTGTTTCTGAAGTTCTTATGCTTCATTATATAACATTTATTTGCAATGTAAAAGAACATTGTCGCATTTAGGGGTTATCACATTTAGGCAGACTGACCTTATAACGATATTTTTATTATTTCAATTTTTCGTGAAACCTCTTCATTCGACTTTCTTCATTCGACAATGTAAGTCTTTGATAAAAATAAAACCATTAGAATTTTATAAAATATCTCTCATATATATTAAAATTAAACAATTGTGTTTCAATATCCATATGGAAGTATGTTCATAGAAAATTGTATAGATGTAGGAATTGTAACTTTATTTCGAAATATAACAACGTTATTCAATAATAAATTCATAACTTCTGATATATCCTTTTTAAATTAAATGTTTCGGCCGGAAAAATGTAAGAACATTTGTACACAATTATAGAAAAAAAATAAAAATACATATTTAAATTTAATTGAAATTAAGGAAAAATTGAAGATATTAAAAAAATTACAGGTATTAAACCATCTTATACATTGGCAAAAATTAAGGATTAAAAAAAAAAAAAAATTAAACGTGATCATTATAAACTAAAAAAATCGCTATGAAATTAGAAATAAATGATTATGTGTTAAAAGCAGAAAAATATTGAAAATTACGTCATAATTGTTTGCACTTGAATATTTAAAAAGAAAGAAAACTACTGGAAAACAGGAATTCAGCTTTTTTTAGAACTTAGTGTCGCTATGATGAAAAAAAAATATGTTTATATAAATATAGATAGTTGAGTTTTAAGACTTCAAACACGCGCTTTTATTTAATATAAAATGACGTCATCCGCATCCGCTAAAGAATTCCTCATTAAACGATTCAGTCTTAAACAACATCTACAATAAAATATGCATAGGAAATGACTATCGCTAAATAATACACAAATACAAAAAAAAAAAAAAAAAAAAAAAAGATATTGCTATTCAAGAATTTGGACAAAAAAATTAGCTATTTCATGATTCATATGCCTTCATTTCTTTGCAATTGTAATATAGATACTTAAAATTAAATTTAGTTTATAATAGCTCCATGTCTTATCAGAAATCATTCATTTATATTTTTTCAAAACAGCACTTATTTTAGTTACACTTTTTGTCAGTTTTTATGAGAAAATGGGAACAAAAAAATGTAATTGCTATTTTTTTATCTACTTTCTCTTTACTTTCTACAGAAATGGAGTACTTGAATTAGCAAAATTAAACAAATGGTGCTAAAAACTACAAAAAAAAAAAAAAAAAAAAACAAAAAAAAAAAAACAAAAAAAAAACTAATATCTCAAAAATAAATGAAAATGCAGTTTTAAAATAAATTGCATTTAAAAGTACCCTTTTATCCCAATACGATGGAATATAAATTGAAAATGTGCGATGCTTAGAAGTTCAATAAATTGCAGTAGAGATTATTCCGTACAATGATACATCTGCTTTGTTTTACGGCTGGCTTATAAAACGTAACGTTATTTTTTGGACACGACACATTACTAGGTGGGAGAAAGAAATAGCATACCGGGGGCTAATAAATAATCTATATAAATATTTTATACTATATACTTTATATTTAATCATAATTAGATTGATTTTAATTGTGATTATGTTATGTTTTATTATATTCATAAATATAAGAATTAATGTTAATGGAATTTTTTTCGTTTAATTAACATACTATTGGCATAAATCACTTATTTCTGTGCTTCATCCCATTTCTTTTATCTACTATTATTTCAATTTTGGAAAAAGTTCTTTAATTACATATTACGTAAGCTTGGCGGATTTTAAGAAACGTATTCTATACAAACGTATCTCCAGGCAAAACAGTTTTACTATTTACTTTCGTTATACAAATATGCAAATATTTTATTGGACTTCTGTGTCTACATTTTTGTAAAAGATACATTGATTACAAATACTTCATTTCCTCTTAAGATGAGCTTCATTAACTAAGTTTGATGAGAATGATGTTTCACCTAAGATCTACTTTTGAATCGGTTGTTAGTGGCACTTGAGACATGAATTCGTTACTTTAAAATGCAATCAATGGTTGAAGATACTCTCGTTCATTGATTTGTACTTATCATTTCTTTAATTTTGATTTTACATTCGTAATTTTGAAGCCTTTAAATAATGGGAAAAGTAAGTAGCAGATGATATGGTACGTATATCTTTAAGCGATATTTTGATGGTATGGCATTGATGATTTCTATTGAAGTATTTTTCTTATTACATAAATTATATTTAATTATATTTGTATTCACTATGATTAGTAAAGTTTTATTATAGTACGATATCAATTAAAGTAAATTAAATTTAAAAAATAAATCTATTTTTTTTCTAAATAATGGATATAAAATCCCATTGTTACTGTTTTTATCAGTTTTTAAGTTATTTTAATTTTGGAAAATGTATTTTAACCCTTTATACACGGAATTATGAAATCATGAAAATATTATTTTCTAAAGCATTTTTCTTGAATTTTTGAAACTAAATTAGAAGATTTACATAATCGTTTAATAAATGTTAGAAGGATTTTAGAAGAATTGAAGGATTTAGAAGGATTAATTAAATTTGAATCTATAAGGATTTTGTGCAATATTTATAACCCCAATAAAATATTTTATTTCAAATATTTTTCTTAGTATTTTGTAGAAGTAGGAAATGTACAAATATAATGTTCTTACAATAGAAATTTAGAAATATTTCCGAATTGAAACCCCGTTCTCACCCCAACGCCAAGAAAGCTGAAAAGATGCAAAAGAAAAAGAAATCATCCCTTTAAAAATATTTTGTTTTGTGTAACCAATAAAGCTTTCGGAACAAGATAAAGTAATGCATCTGTAGTATTTCTCTAATACATTTACTTTCATGCGCGTTCATCTTACAGTCTCATCGCTCCATTGATGAAGGAATCGTCATTTTTGAAAATTGAGAATTTATACCAACCGCATGGCAACAAACGATATCTGAGATTGATATTTATTATTCTGCCTGTTCTATTTTTTCGTCTTGTGAATGTTTTATTAAATGTTGTGGTGTGAAATAAAATAACTTATTTATTCAATATAAATACATGAACACGCGCCAAACATCTATAACTCATTCTAAACTGTATTACTACTAATCGATGTGTTAAATGAATTTTATAACAAGTTATTTTAATGATATTTATAAGTACCGTAAGTGGATAAAGGGTTAATTATACATAGTGGAAAAGCATAGTTTTTTTTAAACTATTGTATGCAACTCTGTTTTCATACAAAATAATTTAATATTTAGTTTCATTATAAAAATATACGAATATTTTTGGTGGAAATACGTGTCTACATTTTCGTTAAAAAATACCAATTTACTTCAAATGCTTTTTTTTTTGTCTTGAATGATTTTAATTATCTATGTTTGATGAGGATGACGTTTCCTAAGATATAATATTAGATATATTCTTTGTGGTACTTAGAACATTGATTCTTTACTTTAAACTGAAAGCAATGAGTAAAATAACCTCCTTTTCATTGATTTGCACTCATTTCTTTACTTTTGATTTTACGTTTCGTAAGTTTCGAGCTTTTGAAGTACATGAAAGTTGAAAAGTAACTGAATGAAATTCCTTTTAAAATAAACTTTAAAATAAAGGAAGACAATAAAATAGTTTTGCATTAATTATATATAATCATAATTCTATTTATAACGATTTTATGTAGCAGGTTATATTTTATTGTATTAAATAATATAAAAATTATTTATAAAGGAAAATTTTTATATTTAATTATTGAGCATAAAATCACTTATTACTTCGGTTCAGTTTTCATAATGAATCTAAAATATTAGCCTCAATCTTTATAACAATTGTTATCTTATCAAATTTCGGGAAAAGTGTTTTAATTATATTTTATGCAAGCAAATGGCATTTTTTCCAGAATATATTCTATGTAAATATATCTTAAGGCAAAACGGTTTTACTATTCACTTTCATTTAACATAATTTGGAATATTTTATTGGATTTTTCTGTCTATATTACAGTGAAAGATATATTGATTATAAATGCCAAGTAAACTTTTAAAATGAACTTCATTAAAGAAGTTTCAAGAATGTGACGTTTCTTAAGATATAATTTTAAATATGTTGTATAGTGGCACTTGATACACGGTTTCCCTGCTTTAAACCGATATAAATGAGTAATGAACTTCTCATTCATTGATTAATATTCATCATTCTTTTAATTTTACTTTTACAATTCGTAATTTTGAAGCCTTTAAAGAATATGAAAAATAAGTAGCTTTTAAGTTGGTACGTACCTTCAAGCAATGTTTTCATGGATATGGAAGTAAAGATTTTAATTTAATTCTTGTTTAATCTTGTTTAACAAATCTTGTTTAATTACTTTGTCCGCATAATTTATAAAGTGCATTCTTACTGTATTACAACAGTTGGAATAATTAATAGAATATATTTGGTGAGTTTGTGTTTATTTTAAAACTTTAAACACGTTTTTTGCTGTATATGATAAAAGTATCATTATATTAGATTCCTTCTTTAAATTTTTAATGAGTAACTGGAAATGTCTCATTCTTATACGGAAGAAACAATATTTTAACAACAAACATTTTCTGGTAATATTTTAAATTTTTATGTAACGAGGTTTTTAACCCTTGCAGGGGCAGAAATATTATATTCGTAAAATGATGAAATAATTGACTGACACCAGAATTTACAAACTAATTTTTCAGAACACAAAAACCTGCTTAAAAGGCAAATTTTATTAAAATATTATTAGTGCAGATTGTCAGATTTTGAATTAAAATTAGGTGTTCAAATCTAGTGACCCCGCTTTTGAAAGGTTTGATCTAGTCTCATTTTTTCTTCATGAAAAAGAAGAAACTAATTTTTAAAACTAATTAATTATTAATTTTTTAAATGAAAGTTTTTCAACTGGTATGCTCTCATATTTTCTTTTAGACAATGAAGATGCAGTTAAAATATTTTTTTTTATATCAACGTTAATTTTGGTAACAGTTCAAGTGATTTAACTAATATGCCCGCTGTGTGCTAGAACTTGAACTTTATCAATCGTGAATGTCTTAGGAAATGTAAACGAAATAGTTGAATCTATTCCAAAGTTTGAACGCATAAATGTAGCCAAGAATAACATAAAATCTTTACATTTAAACGATAACTGGAAAATGGACTGGGAAATCGTAAAATTTTCAAGCTTTTTAACTGAACCGTGATGCATCTCTCTTTTGTGCTTCTAGTGATATTTATATACAGTCTCAAGCCAAATAATGGAATCAATTTCACATGGTCGTATTTTATGGATTTCAATGTATGTGAGTGATGCAAATTACAGTCCTACTTCATTCTAAGGAAAAGAAAAAAATTATATTTAATGGTATTGACAAGTATCAAATTACAGAATTCCCTTGTTTTGCCATTGAACTGTAAGGATAACACTTAATAAACTAAAATTTAATTAAAAATGGAGTGAATGTTGTAACAGATATCTGTCTACAACTAATGCATTTCGAAACTCCCAATCTTTCTGTAAGATTTTTGTTAACGTGTAATCCACGTCGTGGGATACCACGAACTCGTACGTATATTTTACTTGTCAGAAAAAAATTGCGACGGAACTTATGAGTTAAAATAGAGTTTTCCTGGTAAAAAACCTTTTTAAATTATTTAAATATGAAAGAAAATCCAGCTACCTAAAAAATATATTTGTGAAAATGTTTAATTGAAATTTCTTTCTAATATTTTGCTTAGAAATTTGTCGCCCTACGTCAGGCAATAAAAAACAAGTTTCTTCATTTTATTTAAATAAAAACATTTAATAAATTCATTTTTCTGTTTTAAACTTTGTATTAAACTATTTTTCGTACAAGTAAGAAAATATTAGAAACAAATGTCTTCTCTATTTTCAGCATAATTGTTTAATTTTTTTATTAGTTTTATATTTTTATTTTTATTTATTTATTTATTTATTTTTAAATTGAGCCACTTTTATTGTACATGTGAAACAAATCATGTCTACGTAATAATCACAATAATAATAATAACAATAATAATAATAAAACAGTGAAAAAAATTAATTACCAGCAATAATTTCGACGTAAATTGTTGTGACAGACTATTTTGAGGATTTATCATACAGCGCATATCTATCTATCTATCTATCTATCTATCTATCTATATATATATATATATATATATATATATATATAAACGTAAAGCACAGTAATCACCAACAAAAAACAAAATAAATTCATGTGAAATGAGCCAAACAGCTGCAGTAAAACACATAAATTAAATATAAAGCAGTATAAGATTATATTTAGCCTGAACCGGCGCACCATGCATGGTTCAAAATGGTTCTTTTGAAACATAAGCCACTGCCGATGAGGCCGCAGTCTATATTTTCCTAGTTTTTGTTAAAGTTTTAATGTTTACATAGTTATTTTTCTTGTTCTTCTTGTTCTGTGAGGGGGGGGGGGGGGTGCGCTGGTTCAGGCTAAATATAATCTTATACTGCTTTATATATATATATATAGCTAATATATATATATATATAGCTAATATATATATATATATATATATATATATATTGTTTCCTATATATATATATAGCCATAGGCGTAACCAGGGGAGTGCCCTGGGTGCCCGGGCATCCCCCTTCCCCGCTTGCGCAGACTCGAGCACAATTATATTTAAAAATCGAAATCTATAAAAGGAAAAAAAAAGTGAAAGTAGAGTTCAATTAGTTTATTTCAGAAAACTAACAGCCTATATTTTAAAGAAACCTTTTTTTTTTAAGAAAATTATGTTGTTTATCTTTTTTTAAACTAGAATATTTACAAGAATTTGTATTAGTCAGAGTAAGTCAAAAAGGTGGTTTTATAATCCCACTTTGACGTCTTGTTTGTGGGAGATTTTTTTTTAACGCCGTTCTTTCTATTGCATGTTTCTGCAATTTCATGAGAAATTATCGCAAGTTATTGACGAGGATAGAAACTACTTGCGTCTTTGCTGTCGTAGTCTAAAGTCCAGAAAGAAGCAAAAAAAAATTTGAAAGGGAATTCAGATGTGAAACGATAATTCCAAAATGCGATTAACCGGGGGAAAGGGGGGTACACAGACCCTGCCTCCTTTGAAAATGAGAAATAATGGCGCAGGAAATTCAAATTAATCCTGAGGTTGGCTGGTTGGTTGAGTTTCCTGTTTCGCGGCCATTTTTTGACATTCGTAAATGAATATGGCTGCGGTCTTTAAGGTTAATATAGTTTTTTTTTTCCCTCTGAAAAAATTTATACTATTTTTAGAGTTACTTCTCGTTTCGCAGCCTTATTTTGAAACTAGGAAAAGGAACCCGATTTCAATCTTTTGGCCCAGTGCAGTAAATTTTTGACGAAATTCGCGATTTTATTCTGCGATCATTTCATGATATTTACAATTTTTTCCCAAAATCGTTTGACGAAATTCATATCTTTCTATGCGATTTTTTGTTGAAATCTGCACTTTACACCACTAATCTTTGACAAAATTTGTGTGTTTTTTACCGAGATATTTTGACGAAATTGGCATTTCTTTAGCACGATCCTTCAATGATTTTCGCGTTTTCTTTCCACGATCTTTTGACGAAATTCACTTTTTCTTTCCGCAATCTTTTGACGAAATTCACGTTTACTTTCTGCGATCCGTTGACAAAATTCTCGTTTTTACAGCGTTCTTTTGACGAAATTTATTTTCTTTTGCGACCAATTGACGAAACTGATCTTTTTACAGGGGTTATTTGTCAAAATTCGCGATAGTATTGCGCGACCAATCAGGAAAATTCTCGATATCTTTCTGTACCAATTAAAAAAATTCTCTACTCTTTTCCGCGACCTTTTGCCGAAATTTGCAACATTTTTTTCGTCAATCGTTTATCAAAATTCGTGATTTTTTGCGAAATCTTTTGACGAAATTCGCGATTTCTTTCTGCACTCCTTTATCTAAATTCACAATATTTTTCCGTGATCGTTTGAAGAAATTCTCAAAATTTTCCGGACCCGATTCATATATTAATTTTGAGAAATTCCATAAAAGAAATAAAAATCACGGACTTCAAAAATTTTTCAAAATACTCACTGAAGAATCATAGGTCTGTAAAAGAATTTGGAGGGGAGAAACACTGCACAACTTTTTTTATTATTCAGGACTTTCCTTTTCTGTGCACAAATTGCGCGATCCCACACATTATTTCAAACCCTGCCCCTCAAAGAAAACTTCATTACTAGAGGAGTTTCGCTGCTTGGCTTTTTTTAAACGAACATAGAATTAAACAAATCTAGGATGGGGGGGGGGAGGGGGGACTGCCTTCGGCAACGCACTCCAGAGAAAGCTACGACCACTTTTGTCTCGAAACAAGCGAATCTTGAATTATTGCGATTTTTTATTTCGAGCCAAATTAAATTTTCCGCTTTCTTATAAAAACGGATTTGACATTCTTCCAATTCAAACTTAATCATGGCAATTGTTAAAATTACCGGAGAGTTTTATCTGTTTCAAAAAAAGTCAAAAAATCGCCTCAAAGAACGATAAACCCCACTGAAAATAGCATTAAAAATTCTGAAAAGATTAAAAAACCGCAGGGAATGAAATTAACTAATTAGGTAAAAGATTTAAACCGGATTCCTTTTAGGGATGTCAAAAAAAAAAAAAAAAAAAAATCACCGCGAAATGCGAAAAAACCCCCCTCTAAAAATAACATTAAAATTGTTAAAAATTTAAAAATCTCTGTAAGAATCTCGAAAAAAATTACTGGGTAAAATATTGAAATTGGATTATTTTTTACTAATTTGAAAAAATTGCTGCAAAATGCGAAAAAATTAATTGAAAAATTCCAGAAATTGTCGTCTATATGCATGACTTCAAGCATACAGGTACTTTCCCGCCAAATCTTGCGGCTGTGCTGGCTGCATTGTCCTTTCAGAGTTCAGCGACCGCGCGTACTAACGACAGACAAGTACCTATCTTTATTATTACAGTCGCATCATGATAGTATAATTTTTATCATCTTGATAAAATTTAGTGTATTATCACGACCTGCTTTACCTAACATATTCGGCGCATTCTGAGGCAAATACAGGAATTATTTATGAATATTATAATTATTTATAATATTATAATAAGTATTTATATAGACTTTCCTTAAAAATTTCTTGGCTCCCTCCGATGATCCCTAAGAATTCATGGAGTCAGATTCTGAAAAACGTTCGTGCATATGTACGGGTGTACCGCATGTATTATCTGAGATTTATCAACCGGCAAAATTTCATACACAAGACTTTCACTGAGATAATTTTAGATCAGTGTTCTTCTGTGCCTACAGAAGTTTCCAGCATGATTAAAGGGCTTTTTAAATCTTTATAAGAAGTTAGGGTGCCAAACGGTTATACACTTGTGACCACACTTAGTCACTGTCTTATGTCACTGCTGCAAGGAGATTTACATATCTTTTTTTTTTTTTTTTTTTTTTTTTTTTTTTTTACTATTAGATTTAGTTTTGATGTTTTGAACCCCTTCTCCCCCCCCCCCCCTTACGCAAACAGAAATTGCGTTTGAGCCCTTTTTAAAAGAAATACCACACAATTATACCTTCTAAGATGAAAACCCGTCTAGAACGGAAAATCAAACGTTTTCATGGGGTTTCGTTTCAGCAGGTTTTGCTATATAAGATATTGTTTGTATCCAACTTGTTCAGGTTAAAAAATCTGGGCACCCCCCCCCCCCCCCCCGTTTAAAAGGCTGGTTACGCCTATGTTTTCCTTAAATATCAAGGTAAAGGTATCAACATATTTATCAGAAAACTTCGATTTTCGAAGGGAAGTCAGAAAGTCCCATGGTAAAACAGTTAATAGTATTCATACTTTAATAAAAGCGTTTACGAAATTAGTGCTAGACTGATTTGTTGTTTTTTACAGAGCGAAAGTGATGTAAAACTGCGTTCAGGTGAACTTTTCTTGAATATATATATATATTTCCAAACAATAGATGAAAAAGCAACCTATAACACGTTGATCTTTTACAGGGACAAGTGTACAAGCCAAAACAGGTGTAATATAAGTATATTGTTATATATTCTTAAACACGATGTTGCCCACGATAGAAATACTTAGACATACTATGATGCGTGGGAACCATATCTTTAGTACAATTAAATAGTTTATTTGAAATATATTTGATGAACTTAGTCAATCTCGAATTAAAGGGTTTCAAACACAAAAGGAAATCTCAATTCTTACAATTGCATTACAATCCAAATTTCACATTCAATGGCTGGGAAATATTTTCTATAATTCTCTTGTCTGAAAGAAAAAAAAAAAAGTTCGATCTACCTATACTCGAAAAAAAAAAAAAAAACCAAAATCTCTGCTAAATCTGAAGCATGATATTTTAATGATAGTTAGGCCTCTTATTAGGTTATCAGCAATAAAATAAGATTAATGAAGAATTTAGGCATTTTTATTAATAATCCAGACCGGTTGCATGATGATGCCTTTTTATTATATGCAATATAAAATGACTAGATAAACTCACCTGATCAAAATTTATCCCAGAGAGATATCATCTAGAATATTTCAATTAAATTATGATGGAAAAAATGATTAGCTGAAATTATTTAAGGTAATACGTTGGTAAGAGATATGTACATTGAGGAATTATTTGTTTCTATAAGCACATAATTATTTAAATTTCTAGAAAACAGATTGTAGTTCTGTTTCCTAAATTTACTTGTGTAATACATATAGATATATATTCATTTTGTAGCCGTTTTCTCCTAGTTATTATATAGTAAAAAAAAAAAGAAAAAATCTTGTTTTATAGAAATAAAATTATTTTAATTAATATTTACAGCTACAATGCACAGTACATTTAATTAATATTTTGGACCACAAAAACCATCACCAATGCCTGATTTTATTAATGATAATACATCACTATAATGAACTTCTGTCAATATTTAAGGTTTAAAACAAATCAAAAGATTATTTTATTTTAATTAAAATGAATATCTCTCGATTTATATATATATATTTAATTTCTATTGATTTATCCTTCTATTGTGACTTTGTTCTTATATTCCAAATTTTATTAGAGTAAAATCAATCTATTTTAAGCAGAATGCATTTCTTTTAACATTATTATCTTTTTTCTTATAATTTAAATTTTCATCGTTTTTTTCAAGATTAAGTCATCTTTTTTATATCTGTGCAACAAATCAATTCTACAAAAAATCCCTTTACATTAATTACGGTTATTATACCTATCTCATTCCAATTAAATTTAACTATTCAGGATTTTATTACATTAGATAAAATTGCTGAAAAGTCTCTATAATATTCTCTTTCGGTAATTTTAATTAAAATATTCTATATTAATGAGATTTTTCGTTTTTAATTAGATATTCAAACAATTCCTTTTTAAACTATTTTATGAAGAATTTTGCTTTTGATGGATAAAAATATCAGGTGCGATATAATGATTCTTAATTGTAATAGAAATTTTATGTAAACTTGTTAAACTAAAAATTTAATGATGCATTTCTTTTATAATGAATATTTAAATAGAAAGCATAGATTTCAATTTTATTCCAATTAAATATAACCGTACTTTATAAATAAAATCTCAGTTCAGTTTAAATTATTAAATTTTAATTAAAGTATAATTTTCATTTATTATTATGAAGTTTTTATTTGAAGATGTATTAAATTAGAAAAATTGACGTTAGCCGACACACTGTTTTCTAATAGATACATTAAAAAGAAGAATGTACTAGTATTAATTTTCTTTGTTACTTATTTTTTAATATCCTCGTAATTAAAATATGCTATAATTCTACTTTTGTTTAGATAGATCTCAATTTCCATTATGTTTTCAAATTTTCAACGAATAATGTGTAATGTATAATGTATTTTTACACATATTACTACCACTTATCTTTAATCACATATTTCACACCTTGTATCCGATTTAAGAAAAAAAAAATCGAAAAACTTTTAAAACCGTTATTTTTTTATGCATACCAAGGATATCTCTATTTTATTATACTTACTTATTTGTGCAAACCATGCAATAAAATTTTATTTTTTAACTGTTTGCTTTTGCGTCTTTCTTTATTCAAATCTGTGCACGAATTATAAATATACGAAACAATATTATTAGTTATAAATAAAAAATAACGTTTAAAGATTTTTTCTCTCAGCAACGTGAAACTTTTTGATATATCTTCTGACTCAGTTTTAAACGCAATATTATGGCACTTGAAGTTATCTGTATAATTATCGAAGTTATCTGTAATCGAACAGCTTTTTTTTTTTTTTCAAAAAATCAAACAAATCTTGAGCAATTGTTTTCGAATGAGATCAGTTTTTCTTGCTTTCCTTGCCGTACATTCGGTTCAAAACACCAAGTTTAACAATATTTTCTGAAAGATCGTTTGTCGTTACAGGAAAGTGGGAAAAAATTACAAAAATTCTGGAAAAGAGCACATGTCAATTTAATGCGTTTGTAATTTATTTAATTTATTTAAAAATGAGTCAAAAAGTAACCACCTAGGATCTAAGATTAGCATTAAAGAGATAAATTTTATAGTCTCATCGGGAGCAATACGATGCAGTTTTGCATGCTAAATGGAAAAAATGTCTAAAACGGCAATTTTATTTTGTCCCTACATATGTCATTTCCACCCGTTTTATGCACCAATTCATAAAAGTTACTAAACAAACTGCATATATATGTATTTGATATTGGTTGATTATGCGTTCAATTCCACATCCTCACAGTAAACCATTCAGTTTCGTTTTTATCGTTGTTATGTTGTATTTTCGTTATTATATTCGTTGTACTCATAATTATAACCCAGTGGGTACACCTGACATTTTATAGTCTCATCGGGTTATTAATCGCAATAAATTTTCCTTCATTCAACATTATTACTAAAATGAAAATACTTTTCTTAAATTTGCTCTGTGATATTTTGTTTATGCGTAGGTTATAAATTGATGCACAGATTTATAATTATGCAAAATTCAAGATAAAATAAAATTATTCAATATTTCTCATATCTAGCACTGCCAATATTTATCATTTACTTAAAAAAAAGTACCAAACAGATTTTAAAGTAGTTTTTCTTATCAATGGTGTAATATTTATTTATTTCATTCTCCCCACAGTAGATAAGTCAGTTTCATTCACTGTCACAGTACATAGTTGTCTTCACAATTATAATCCCTACAATGTATTGAATCTGACAATTGAGAATTGGATGATCAGACAAAGGTATTTTTTGCAATACATTTTCCTTCAACGTCTTTAATTTTAATATTGAAATGAAAATAACTTTTCTTAAGTTTATTAAATCTTATATTATTTCTTTACAATGATTATAAAAGTTATTGAAAATTATTACATTATACAAAAATCATAAATAAACACGACAAACTTATTCGTCATTTTCGTATCTAATATTGCCAATGCTTCTCTTTTAATCAATAAAAAATTACTAAAACCCACAGCTAAACATTCAGTTTCTGTCAATAGCTCAGTGCATAATAGCCTACCCATATATCTTATTGAAATTGACAATTCAAAATTAGTTGATCAGGCATAGTTATTGGTCGCAATAGATTTCCATTTAACGGTCTTCATTAAAGTGAAATCATAACTGAACTATTATCCATGGTCACGTTTTCAATCCTTTGAGTAAATGGAGCTTGTGAAACATGACCTAAGATTTGAGACCATCTATTCATTGCTTTGAGTATAACATTCATTTGATATAGTCATATAAATGTGTTTTGTGCGTGTAAGGGTTTAACTTAAGAAGTTTAATGTTGAGAAAGGAGAATTCTTGAATTATTTAAGGGTCAATATCTGAAAATTGGACAATTTCCGTCAACTGCCAATAATATTTCTTTAATTACACTAAAACTAAAAACTGAAAAACGTAATATATTGTAACATTTGTTATATCAATTACCAATGATAAATGGACATATAATGATGTATAAATAATTAGTTTTAATCTTTAAACAAGCGAAATGATCATTTCAGTCCCTGTCCCCAAGTACAAATATCCAATATTAAATGTACACTGTAAAAAAATCCGAACAGTATTTCTGTAGGAATCGGAAAAATAGTTGTCCTTATCGTACCGGAAAAATTTCCGACCCAGCTCGGAATAAAATCCGTAAAAAAAGGAAACATTCATTAAAACGGTACTTTACGGATTTTATTCCAATTTTACGGATTTTATTCCGATTTCACTGATTTTATTCCGAGCTGGGTCGGAAATTTTTCCGGTACGATAAGGGCAACTATTTTTCCGATTCCTACAGGAAATCTAGTCCTTTTTTTTACAGTGTATGCTGTAAGCATTTCTATAAATATTATTAAATTTTGCTATTATATATTTATACCTATATATATAAAGTGTGGGAAAATATAATTATCCTTTCTTAGTATAGATTGTATAGAAAAATATTATAGTAAATATATTTGTCCCTGAGGTTCACCCTCATCTCAGTCCCTCTAAACACATTTAGATTAACAGATGCTAGGTGGCGCTGGCAGAATCATTTTCATTGCAAAAGCAACTAAAGCTCAACTAGCCACCATGGATGAAGGTAAGTTGTTTTTCTCTTTGTTTCATATTTAGAAATATTTAGTTTTTGTTCTGAATAGGGATGAGTATTCTTTATAGCATCATTCATGTCCCCATATTTAACATTTTATTTATAAACAGAAAGTTTATTGCAATTTTGTTTACGTAACATAAAATATCACATGGCATATTTAATAATTTACATGTGGGCAAAATGATTCAACAAAATGGCTGTGCAGCTGTTAAGACACAAACATCACTTTAGTCCCCATCATCTCAGTCCCAATTTTAGGCACTGATTATGGTGTTAACAGACACTTTCTTCCATAAAATTTATCCTACGCATAAAATATACATCCTCGATCTCAACACACTACAGCATTCAAATGCCAAAACATGTATATCGTAGTATATAATTGTATTTGGAAATTGGTATTTTAATTTAAAAAAAATAAAAATTCTGGAGTGAAATTGCCCAGTCTTCAGATATTGACCCCTAAGGAGAGTAGATACCTCCAAACTCATTTATATATATTTTTTTTTAAATTGCACCTTAAATACTATTCAAAAGCACACTACATGCATTATGGCATATATTTATCAAACAAGAAATTAAAAAAAAAATTTGGAGAAAAATAGGGAATTTTCCTGACTATTTAAAGCGTTATCAGGTATATTCAAAATGTCCCAACCTAACTCCATATCAATTAAAATCCCCAATATTTTTTTTATGCCAGTTTGGTTTATATATACACATAAAATCCTGCATCGATTTTTATACATTTGAATATAAAGTTACAAAATAAATATATATTCTAAATTTTATGAAATTTTTAGCCTTTTCGCATCATATTTCTGCACTTAACAACATTTAACTTTTCCAATTATGTTTCGTTTCAAAAATGTCTGCACGGTCTTTTTTGTATCTGTAAACAAAACAGGCATAAAAAAAATATTTGGGATTTTTATTGATATGGAGCACGGTTGGAACATTTTGAAAGTTCTTGATAACGCTTAAAATAGTCAGGAAAATTCTTTATTTTTTCTCATTTTTTTTTTAAATTTCTTGTGTGATAAATATTTGCCATAATTCATATCATGTGCCCTTGAATAGTATTTAAAGAGCAATTTAAAAAAATGACTTTTGAGGTCCCTTGTTCCCTCAAGGCGACAAAAGACAATATATATTTTTTTCTAAATGAAGTACTATCAAACTTTGCATATTAACCATAGCGTTGTTTATAGATAAACAACGAGAAATTTAAAATTATCTACAAAATATAATTAAGATATTAAGAGAATTTTTAAATAATATTTTTTTTATTTAAGCATGTTCTGTAGTTTTTGCATTAGACGCCAATAGTTTACCTTAATGTAGATTTATACAGGTATGACATACGTTTGTAGACATTTTTTATTTACAATCATAAACACGATAGAAAAAGTATTTTTTCATAAAAATTGATGATTTTTAAAATTTTATCGAAAATCTTTGAAATCCGCAACAATTTTAGCTTTTACACTAGTGTGCAAAACTTAAGCAACGAACACAAAATGTTAATGTGAGTACTCAATGTGAGTACTCAAAAAAAAAAATTTTCTATAAACAGCAAGTGTAAAAAATAGGTGCTATCCTATCAGCACACCCAGTCTAGAGATAGTTTCCCTGACCTCACAAAAAGTCACAAGTCTCACAGTCACTACAATTAACTGAAGTGTGATATATTTCAATCGTCTCATTTTTAATCTCATTTGATCACTTCACCGAGAAGTCAGCATGACTGCTGCTTTCTGACGAGTCACCAGATGTCTTTACACTGAATTCACCTTATGACACCCATGTGAACGTCATTTGGAGACTCCATTGTAAAATCATCACGACAGCTATTCTGTGACGAATTCAGAGGGATGGAAAATAAAATTTTCTGGTGACTTTTCACAAAGGAGCGCAATGGTGACTTCACCGTAGAGTCTCGGCTTTTGAGTACTCACATGTTTGAAAATTACCATTTTATGCTTGTTGCTGAAGTGTTGCACATCAGTGCATATATATACACACAGTCGAACTCGTTTAAGACGAGCGTGCCGGTACTTAAAACGTGGGCGTGGTTAGAATAAGGTAAAAAATCCCTTTGTTACAGAAAACTGTTCTTTGTCAGCGCGAATATTTCTACATTTCAAATGTCTGCAATAATATAGAAATATATCAGTTTTACCAGACATAATTTCAAACATCAGCGAGATCCCACCCACACGGCACAGACACTCGAGAAAAACAAACTTAATGTACTGAAATCTTGGAAGAATGAAGGAAGAAGGTAGAGATATGTCGTTTCAAATACGTACTTTTGTAAGATCTACAATGGAGCCATAGAAAGGAAGGGAAATGGAAGATAGCTTTTCTTCATCCGAACTCTTGGCCATTTTGGCCAGCTTTTTTATGCCTCTAACTGCACTGTTAAAAGTAAAGTGATATATAAAATTAATAGTTTGAAAAATGCCGCGAACATTACAGTGTTGGACAATTTTTTCTTGAAGATGGGAAGTGTTCAGTTGCATTGATGTACGTCGTTCCCGTCCTTTAGATTTACTAGTTTTTTAGAGATTTTGGCTTCAGTAATGCAATGTCATGTAAAACAAGAAAGAAAAATCACGCATAAAGCATAGATTATGAAACACTTTCCAACGCTTCCAGAATTCTTTAACAAAACTTCAAGGTAAAAAAAAAAAAAAAAAAATCCAAGTAAACATTTCAATAAAAGCATAACATATTTACAATCAGATTTCATTATCTGCCGTCTATAGCCGTACAAGTAGTCCAATTCCTTTGTGCCTCCTTATTTTTAATCTACTGATGCTTATATATTTCACATAGTGTGCTAAAACTTAGTTTACTACGAAAATGCATAATTCGTTAAAAATTCATTTTCAGCAATTTCTTTCACTATACCGATGCATAATGTAATTCTTTTTTAGAGTCTGTATATTACCAACATATGTTTGAATGAGCCAAATATTATGCTACAATTTAATGCAGGCTAAGACACGGTTAAAACTGCTGAAAACAGACTTCCACATATTATCATGCCTAGAAAGCCATGTATCCAGTGCTTTGCGTGGAACTGTATATTATTTTATTTATATTATTCAAACATCTCTTCATATACTAAATATAATTCAACTTGAAAGCGTATAACTCAATTAAAAACCGCCTTTAAGTCATTCAAGCTGATACTGCGCATTACTGAGGAATTCTTTGTGTAGCCCTGTATATGAATCATAGAATTTACACACACAACATAGTAAGCAAAAGTTTAGTTCAACTTGCAGGCATACTATAAATGAAATTGCACATCCGGCAATTATCAGTAATGGATAGTACTTGAGATACAATACTGTTTTGAATATTTTGTGTGTCCCCGTAAATTAAATATAAATGCTATGTAAATCATGTTATACACCAAGAATCTTGTACTAAGCCTCAGTAATGTATATAAATTTTATTATATTTGAAGAAGTGGAACACAACTAAAATACTCTACAAACTGTTTTTCCTCGTAGACCAATGTGTAACGGAATTCTTTTGTGTGGTCCTGTAAGTGAATAGTAATTTCTTTGCACCCCATATACTACATAGTGCGTTTTTTAATTCCCTTCATAGATTCATATGAATTTCTTTATGTTTTAAATGGTGGAACGTCATTAAAATGAACTTTAAACGATTTTTTCCCCACTGACCATAACATAACGGAATACTTTTGACTCTCCTAGTAATTGGATTATATGAGCTACATGCTTTATTTTCAATAGCGACTGGGCTATAGTAAATGTTAATAATATACAAAAAAAATCAGGGCAATCCGAATATATTTACGACAGTTAGAGCTCGGATAGACGGGCAGACAAACTTAAGTCATAAACACATTCCAACTACATTGGAAAGTGTTAAAAATGGGCGCGTCTAAAGAATATGACACCCATAATGGTAATATTAATATTTTATTTTAACCTTAAAATATTAAATTAAGTTTAGTATTGAGATCATTAGAACAATTAATAGTAATAATTAGTTTAATTATGTGCGTTTAAGATTTAAATTTTCTTTTATTATCCTGAGTGTATTACGAGTAATAGTTAATATGAAGATTTAAAAATTTTCCTTTCAACGAGCATTAACCGATTTTGACAGCATTTAATAAAACAACTACTGAGACTATATGCTGACATACCACAAAAATTTGTCAAATATTATAAAGCTTAAAAAAATCATATAACACCTGGAATAATTTAAATTACGCGAAATCATGAAAAAAAATCTAAATTTGAGAATAGCATTTAAAGATTATATTTCACAAAAGATTTAATAATTGACATCAAAATTGTATTTTTATGGGCTAATAATAGTCTGACAAGCATATATATATATTTAATGAAAGCTTTAAAATTCGTGATTAACTTTATTAAAGAAAAATAAATCACTTTACGAAAATATTTTCCTCAATTTCAAGGTTGCCTTTGATACTCTAGTTTATATTTTCATAACTTAACTACTAAGCATGTTCACATTGTCAGATTTTTATGTGTAGTTGTTGTTGGCTCATCTTGCCTGGCCGACAGAGACGTTAGACTCTGTCCCGAAGATGCTGTGCAGTGTATGGAGCTTAAATTAAAAATACACCGTTGATTGACTTTAGGCCTAATTTTTTTTCCAAACTCTTACCCTCACACGAATTCGAGAATCTTCTGTTTCGATACCTCTTTTCTACCTAATGACATCATGGCAAGAGATTACATACAGAGCAGATTTTAATTCAAATATGTGGCAAGAAAGTCCAAAAGATTAAAGGTTAGTACATTCAATTAACACGTTCGCTGCCATCGACGCGCTGGCGCGTCCGACCAGCATCTCTTCGTATGCCGCCAACGCTGTGGAGCGTCGATCGACTATGATAAGTTATATGCCCTGTTTTTAGTGTGGCTTTGGAAATTGAATGGGGAGATTGGTTACGCAATTTAGAAAAACATGACACGCACTAAACGTGAAAAAAATGTGTTTTTTCGCTTTTCTGGTTTTATTAGTAAAATATAAGGAACATTTTAACCATTAACACTGTTTTGTAATCCGGCTTCTGAAGATGGAAATATCTTTTTAGTGTCAGCAAATGTGTTAAAGCGCTAAATGCCCATAGCGTGCTTCCGAATTTGTGCAATGGTCGCAAGAGTCATTTCTCCAAAATCGGTAAAATGAGTATCAAGAATCCTTGAAGAATTAAACTATGCATGTTCAGTCATTCAATCGGTTCAATCAATCGGATAAACACACAAAGAAAAGATTTTGACGTACACAACATGGATCTTTAAATATTTACATAGCGTACTGAAATCCCATAAAGTGTAAAAGACTACAGCCTCTTTGAAACGTGCTTCAAATGATACCACCCACATGGAAAAAATACCCAGTTTGTTTGATTTGAACATAACAATAAAATTTACTTCGAATATTTTCAATACAGAAATATTCTAATGCACTCTAGCAATTTATTTAAATTTCATTATGTTTGGAGCAATTTCACAAAGATTTCTGCGTGGGTTGATAGACAAATAGAACATGTAGAGATGCATTAATATGAACTCTTCTATGCACATTTCAAGTGGCTGTGTTTCTTTGTCATTACAACAAAATAAAATCAATGAAATGCGCTTAAAATAATAACGACCTCCACAACGATACAAAATTATTTTGTGCGATTGTAGAAAAAGAATCCAAAGTGTATCAGTTACTACCTTATCAGGTGTGTTATTATTTGCTAACTAATTCAATATCAAACTTAAATTTCGTTAGTAAAAGGAAAATTTTATTTAAATTAGAGCACAAAATAGAATTAAAGCAGACAGCCCAAATAAAAAAAACCCCTTTGATTTGAATGAGTTTAATTTGTTTGATTATCTGGCCGTGCTCTAACTCTCGTATATTTATTCAGAATGCCATGTAAGTTTCATGTGTCTTTTAAATCACTATAGAATGTTCGATATTGAAAATGCAGTCTGTACATCTATAAGTCCTTTACAGGGACTCACAAAAGAATTCTGTTAAATTACGGTGAATAGTGAAAAATTGCTTGCATTGCATTTTAATTATGTTAAAACAATCCAAATATAGATACACTGATATGCATCACTGACGTGAGCTACAAGATGATTGATTTAGGATTGCACATAACATAGCATTTATCATTCGCTTTATGTGTTTTTTAATTCCTTATTTAGATTTTTCATTTCATTGTATAAAATAAATAACATTTCTGTTAGTCTTGGAAAGCGTTACATGATATATGACAGATACGTGATTTTTCGTTCTTGATTATAATTTATTTCAAGTAGTTTTAATAGCATGTTTCAACACAATTTAAAATAAAAAATATCTAATACTATAAAGGCAATATGAAGTAATCGGTTTTGTTTTATTACGCTACCCATGTTAATACTGAGCTCACGGGTGAAACTTTAATGTAAAGTAGAAAAATAAATAATTATTTTTACATGGACCTGGCGGCAGCTACACAAAAGTTCACCTCATTGAGTTCACGACTGAAATAATAGGATTAGTTATAAAACAATTAGCATATTAAAATACAACTGGTTTGCAGACACGATTTTAGTGGTTGATTGGTAGATTTACCATTGTGTTTTCCTGAACCCAGACCTTCATGTTTGCATACCTTTGTGTGCAGGAAAACACAATGACAAACTTACCAATCATCCATTAAAATCATTTCTACAAGCGGTTTCCACCAATATATGACTTGCAAATCAGATGCATTTGAATATGCTAATAGAGTTTTTAATAATCCTATAATTCCAGCCATGAATTCAATGAGGTGATGATTTGTGCAATCGACGCCCGGTGTAATAGGAAAATTCTGTTGAAATTCAGTTATTCAGCAAAATATACAATATTGCTCGCACCAAATCAATTCCAGATTTTCGATCATAATGAATTTCGATTATAACAACAGTAATGATGATATTGTCGTGATATTTTCAATACACTTGCTTTACTTTATCGTAGAAGTGATTGCATCACAAAAAACGCTGCAAAAGATTATTAAATTATTTGTGTCAAAACAACACTGAGCAAAAATAATCCACAATTCCAAATGTAATTGATAGTACATAATTTTTTACCGATCTAATTACAGTGCATTTAAATCACTTTCACTGTTGTTATCAGGATTTACACAAAGCAATGATATTATTTTTTTAAATATTGCTAAAATGACACCATTATTCGTAAATATGTGAACAAAAATATGAATTCCGCTTGGAATTGAACACCCAGTACAGTAAATAAAGGTTTCAATTATAGTTCTCATTACAAAAAATAATGTTGTAATCTAATCTATCACCTTTAAAGTCTCATCTGTGAGTCCTCATTCAACCCTGTAATTAAAAAAAAGGGGTAATTAAAAAGGTTAGAATAATTCGCTGTATTTAGTGTCATTCCCTTTCAAATACTACACTTTTTATGTTTACTTAAAAAAAATTGCCTGTTTTGCTAGTTTGTGAATTTAATTATGGATATTTCGTAAATTGTTCAGCTTATGTTACCTTTCTACAATGGCGATATACCCTGGCTTAAAATTAGCTGCAAGACAGTTTTCTGGCAAATTATCACATATCTCCCGAAATAGCTTAATTTTGCCGCCAACTATTGACTTGGACAACGATTGTGTAAGAAGAAGAATTTAAATCTTTATTTAAAAAATGAAGAATAGCAGACAGGATAAGTCTGAAATGATCGCATTCATATTAAAAACGTTTATTTGTATAACAATCGAGATTTCTTGCTTTATACAATTTTTTTTTTTTTTTTTTCTATAACTAAGAATCTGTTTTTTTAAGTACTCGAATGAACGATTCGGAAATAAAATATAAGTCCCCCCCCCCCCACCAACACACAGAAATAAATGATATTACATTTTAAAGAAAACAAACATTTTTATATTTAAAACTAAAATATATCATCACTTTTGCAACACTATGACATCATTTTCACTGACTTTTCCTTTTCGACCGTGTTAAGACTACGAGCCGTAGTTATAAATATATCTTCCGTAATTTATTGATATTTTGCGTAACTTTCACTTTTCTATTTTTTTATTATTATTATTATTTTTTTTTTAAAGAATAAAAGTAAAAAATAGAATAACTGATCCTGCTTATCTTGCTCATCTTACTTTAGTGTTATTAGAAAAATCTTTGACACATTTCTTTTTTCTTGCGAATTATTATTACTATTAAGAATTAAATAATTTTCGATATTTCGATAGTAGTTAAAAATGATAAAAGTAAAGAATTTTTTAAAAAATCTAATTAATTTCATAGCGAGAAAAATTATCGCTTTTGTTTATTAAATGAGAACAAATATTGTCATATTGATTATTATCTTTTTTTCTCTCTCTGAAAAAGAGATAAAAACATTCATTACAATATATAATCTAAATCGTAAAAAAAAAAGTTCAAATAAAAAAATGCCAATTCATTAATTAGTGTTTCTAATTATTATTTTCTATTACTTTATATTTTTGCATGATTACTCAAAAGAGAAAATGCGTTCAAAAAAAAAAAAAAAAAAAAAAAACTATTCAAATTCCCTTAACAAAAAACATTTTTTTTTTTTTTTTTTAGCAAAGCCCATTAATCAAATTGTCTATTGTCTATGTCTTTATATTTTTGTATAGATATTTAAAAGAGAAAATATATTGGTGTTAAAATATATTCAAACTTAGTTAACAAAAAAACTAAAACTAGTTAAAAATAAATTTAAAAAAATCAAAACAAAGTAGAATCATATTCTAGATAACAAAAAACTAATAGTGTAAAAAAATATATACATTAGTCAGTTTTCGTTTTTCTATTTGTTTATATTTTTGGATCATTTTACATTCAAGTTACTTTTCAAATGGAAATCATAGACATTTAGCTCTTTCACTTATTTTTAATCATTTATTTTGTTTATCATATGTTTTAAATTAGGGTAGTCATTACAATGTGCAGATATATAAAAATGGCAAGTATTTTTTGTCATTCTTATAATGCATGCTTCAAAAATTCGAAAAAAAATATCATACTCCAATCTAAAAGAAGGAAAATTTTAAAATATAATTTACGAGCTTTAACAGGCTGCGTTATATCTACCCTATATATATATATAAAATCCTAATGAAACGAATTTACAAAACGATTCTATAAAACGACTGATTAAACAACTGATTCTGCTTCACGGTGATTTCTTCTAAAATATGGAATACTTTGCGATAAAATTAACACCAAAAATCCGTATTGATCCGCATATCTCAAAAGTAATAATATAATTTTTAAATTTGAATTTGTTTTTGCAATATAATTTTTTTTCTTCTAAATTTAAATAATTTTCTCTAATGATGCAACTTAAATTTTAATCATAACAGATTTTTTTTTATTTCATCCAGTTTGGACTCCCTTAAATGTATGCTAAGAACAATGCTTTTTTTTTTTTTTTTTTTTTTTTTTTTTTTTTTTTTTTGTATTTCATTATCATTTTATTTAATACGAAACTTTCATTTAAAACTGAAACATTTAAAATTAATGGCTTTCACTTCTTTCTTTTTTTAAACGAAACGAAAATTAAAATATTAGGCGCAGATGTCATAAACGTACCGGGGTACCTAATTGGCGTCAAAATGGCGTTATTTTGCCTGACATCACCCGGCTAATGTTGCTTATTTATTAATAAATGTTTATTTACATTTATTTTCCTTTTATTTAAAAAAAAATTATAAATTGTTTTGTTCTATAGTTATTAATATTTTTTTTTCATTTATTGTTATTTTATTTTAAAAATAATAGAATATAATTTAAAAATACATATGTAACTGATATTCGAAAACGAGGTTTTCAACAAATTGTCGTAAAAATATCACGCCAAACCCGGTGCGTATATGACACCTGTGCTAAATATTAAATAATGCAACAAATCATGACATTTAATTTAAAATTCAAAACAAATGACTAATATCGCCAAATTATATAAATAACCAAGCCACTCGCCAAATTATACAAGTTGACGTAATTTTTACTTTAAATAACGACAGAACAAATAAATTAGTATAAAAAAAATACAAATAAAGCTTCGAAATAAAAATCACTTGATGGCGTAAACACATGTAACTTCCTTACAGTCAAGTGAATGTCACATTTACGATCAACCATTATTGGCATTTAATCTTATGGCCTGACGATAGATTTTTTGTCGATGGGATAACTAAGTAGTACCGTTTTAATTTACCACTCGAAAAATAAAAAAATGCTAACTATCAAGTTAAAAAAAAAATCTATTGGCGAGATTTGCACCCGACTAACATAAAAGTACCAAGAATTCTGTGCAATCATGGCAACTTTTATGTAGTTTTATTCGAAAAAATAACTTTGATTCTTTAATCAAAATGGAAACATATTCTTATGAAAAGCGAAGGAACTACTGATGATAGTCACATGACTTAGGCTATTATTATACAGATTGTTTTCAATTCTAAAAACAACGCAAACAATAATATTTCCTAACGATTAAAAATTTATTTACACATAACTATTAAAAACAGAAAAGAAACCCTTTAAAATTTCTATTAAATAAGTACGTGTTAAAAGCAGGAAAATATTGAAAATGATGTCTTCAAAATTGTATTTACACGTGAATATTAAACGAGAAAGGAAACTTTAAAATAATAAATACATTAATATGCGCTTAACCCTTTCAGGGGAAAGGTACTTCTTTCTATTCGTAAATTGTTGAAATCAGTTAATGGCACCAGAACTTACAAACAAATTTCGAAATATGAAAATGATTTTGTTCACTTACTTAATAAAAGCAAATTTTTCATTCCAATATTCTGGTGCCAATGTGGCATTTAAGAATTAAAATTAAGTGGTCCAAAAATGAACCACCTCCCTGAAGGTGTTAAAGCAGTAAATTGTAGTAACTGTAGTAAATTTAATTATGTCAATCGTTTTATAACGCTGTTAAAAAATACCGGTCGGGAAAGACTCTGTTTACTTAATTCATTTTATTTTAGTTTCTTTTCAAATGTTTAACAGATCTTCTTTAATCAAACACGAAAATAACCATCGGATGTCTTAACTGCAACTGATTTGCCCTTAAATTTTCGCAATCAAAGGACATTGAATGAAAACAGGAAGAATATAGGTAGATCGCTGTAGGTTTTTTCATTATATTTCAATCTTTCTTTAAACATTTAAAAACCGATCAAATTAGCGTTATTTTAGATTCTACGGTATCTGAACGGGAGTTGACGAGTGTGGCTTGCAGGGGGCAGAGCCCCCTAGTTCATTTCAATAAAATGTATATATTTTATGCTTTTCAGATATAATTAGGGGAAGACAAATGCATGTGCTAAAAAATGCTTATATTAATAAAAGCAGCAGCATTTAAATTACGCTAAACGTTTTGGATACTGCTTTTATATATACAGTATACCTTATAGTAGTCTTTTTAAGAAATAAAATTTAATATTAAATAGATTAATTTTGTTACTTACGAATTACCCGGGCAATGTCAGATACAACTGCGCCAAGAATGGCGCTAATTCTTCTAATTACAATAACCATTACTTTTTGACAACTATATAGTTTATTTATGTATTATAGTTCATAGTTTATTTATTTATTTATTATTGTTCATTTACCATATTTTATTATTTATATATTTATTTTGTATTACTTACCATTCTTAACAGGGTTATGTATTTAATAGCGCTCAGTTACTGTTCTGAACATGATTGTCAACGATAAACAACGTTGGCTATTGTCAAATATTTTTTGCGATCTATCTCCTTCCCGGATAATACATAAGTACCTCAATTTTAAAAAGCCTTTATAACATATTAAAAAAATAAATCTGTTATATCATTAACATTCAAATATTTCTTATCATGAAAACAAAATTAAATAAAGTTAATTGCACTACTGCTTTGATCAACCAAAAGTATACTTAAAAAAAAACTGAATTTATATATTTCTAAATTAACTTATGCAAAAGAATATTTTTAATACGTTCATTGTTTTAATATTCAAATTAATAGTAAAAAAATTAAAATAAATTCAAATTTTTTTTGGCAGAATTTTTCGTTTTTATGACGAACTTATATTTGAATTTATAACAGTCGTAGGAATCACAAGAAAAGGAAGTAAAACAAAGCAAATGTTCTTTTTAAACAATATTCAACAAGTGATTAACATTAAAAAAACGCTACTTTAATAAGAAAATGTTAATAAAAAAACCCTCACAATTAAAAAATCATAAAAGCATATGTGAAAAAAATTGCATTAGTACTTCCAGTTGAGAAATAAATAAATTTTTAATTACCATATAAAAAGACATTTTCGGCAAAAAAAAAAAAAAAAAAAAAAAAAAAAAAAAATCATTTTTTAAGATTGCTAATTTATTTGCAAAGTTTGTTAAGAGAAGTCGTACTTATAATCCTTTTACTAATGACCATTTTAAGTGTTGACTATATATGCTGAAGTATATGTATATAGTTTAATTTGAGATTTTATGTTTAGTATATAAAGTTTAAGTATATATAATATAAAATAAAGATGATTTTAAAGATTTTAAAGATTTTTTTCCCTGTTGACTTTTATTTCTACGATTATGAGAATTATGCTTAAAATGTGACCATATATTAAATATATTTATATAAATATGTTCATAGTCTGTTTGTTCCTAATAATAATTCTTCCATTTAATCGTAATCTTTTAGTTTCGGGTTTTGCTGGCGAACGAATTTTAATTTGTTCTGTAGCGAATAATAATAATAAAAAAAGTTTTTAAAACTTTTCAGCGACTATTCATACGTTTATGCGAGTTCAATTTCAACACAATTATACTAATTTGTAAAAAAAAATCGTATGAGATGTAAATTTTCAGCTGGCGAAAACTGTCTAGACCAGGATTCGATTCAGGGATCTCATGGCTGTAGCTGCCAATGGACTGCCATCTGAGCTATCCAGGAAAAATCTGGTGGATCTAATTCACCCAGCTATCCTTATTGATTATAGCATCTGGTCGAATATCTGAATCACCTCAACATAATAAATCGCAGGTAAAGGAAATCCAGAAAACGCTGGATACATAATTACACTAAATTAATTTTAACACCGATATTGTAATTGTTAAATAAATCATAAAGATATCAGACCAGATGCTATAATCAATAAAGTTAGCCGTGTGAATTATATCCTCGAGATTCGTCCGGGATAGCTCAGATGGCACAGCAACTTCATCCAAGAGATTTCTGGTTCCAATCCTGGTCCGGACATTTTCCACACAGTTGGAAATTTATATCACGTACTTTTTTGATTCTTTAAAAAGACGTATTTAAAACGTGCATAAATTAAATATATGTGTGTGTGTAATTACCTTTGGTAATAAATACTTCTCATTCATGACTCGAATGTGTAGAAATAACACAATTTTAATATATGGAGTGCATACACAATACTTTCAAAATATATATAATATTAAGGGGGTTAATATTAATGGAGGTATTAAGGGAGAAAAAGACTTCTGCCACAATTTATCGGCGGTTAATACATTGGCGATATTCGAGCTTGGCTGGGCCGTCTTACCGGACCAACTCGAAAAGAGACACTGAAGTGAATTTTAACTTTTTGTTCTCAGGATGGAGGTACAAGTAACTAAGTTATAAAGTTTATTGACTGTCGAATTTTGCTAGCTTTGTTAGTTCTCATGGGAAAGTCCTTAGCCTATCTGTTACGGTCGGGATGTTTTGGGAAGCGCAAACCACATCCATAATATATATATGATTCATATATATAGCTGTTTACTCATGTATAAAGCGCAGTCGATTATAATGCACACGAGATTATTTTAGCTTCAGACAATTCGGATATTTGAAAAACGAATTCTATAAATTCCTTAGTCAAAACAAAATCTCTTCCTGTACAGACAGTCGCAAAAAATATAAAATTGGCAAAAATATCAAACATAATGTATAGAAAGGAAGACATATGCATAAGACATATGAAGATGCACGCTGTGCTAGGTGTCAAATCCAGAGAAAATAAAAATTATGACAATGACAGATGAGCTTGCAATAGCTTAAATTAATTGTGAATTCCATTTTAGCAATTTTTAATGAGTGCGTGTTTATATTTTCTTATGTTTTACTTGTACAATGCTAAACATATAAAGATGTATGATGCATTTTTACTTGATAAGTTTAACTTAATTTATTTTTCAATTATGCCAATTAAAGATTGTATAAAATCATTGTTTTTTTAAGTCATTTGTACAGTACACGCAGAAATGGGTAAAATCTGAGTATTTCCATAAAAATAAGTGATCAGAGTTTGATTTAAAACACTAAAACAAATTTGTGCTATAAACATAGCACCTTATTATTAAAAACATTAACATGATAAACAGTTGCAAAAGATTCAGTCGTTCAGTGTTAAAGGTACACATCGAGCAAAACTGTATATTCCTCTGGAACACCGCAAGAATCATTCAGGGTTGATTTCTCTAATTTGTTATACCATCCTTTTAAAAATATTCTGCTTGCATATATGTTTCACTCTGAACTCAAAACACTAGCATTAATAAATTATACAGCTTTTCGCGATGTGTAACTTCAAATTTAACTCTAAACGTCTGATTCGTTTGCAATTGCTTATGATATTTTTACCGATGAGGTGCGAGGATTAGAGCAAGAAACGTGTATTTTCATTTTCTTTGTAATATATCTAAATGCTGTTTTAGTGCTTTTAAATTAAAGATGGATTATTTATGTCTATAGTGATATTTAGAAACTCAGACGTAGAATGTTTATATATTTAATAATGAGTATTTTGTAACAATAAACTTTAAAAAGTGCAATTACTCTTCTCTTTTTACTCACTATCTCTATATCGTACAATCGAAATACCAACATGTTTCATTCAGTGACTTTTTGAAAATATAGTGTAAAGTAAAAAGCAAGTTAATGCAAAGCGAAAAGCATGTTAAAGCAAAATATCTTTAAGATAAATAAAAACTGAAAATAAATATGAGTGATACATTAAGTATTTTGGTCAGTGGGATCTGAATTCCTCCTCACTAAAGTTAAACCTGTGTGCATGCGATGTCTTCGTATTTTAAAATATATCCTCGGAGGATTATTAATTTTACCTTTTTTCTGTGTACTGTTCCTAGAGGAACTTTCTTTTTCTTTTTTTTCTTTAAATACAGTAGTTAGTTTTGAGACAATACGCCTTTCTATCCTAAATTTTTCTGTAAGAAAAATTTCTTAATGATGTAAATTAGTAATTTGTAGCTTTAGTCACCCTACATGGTGCGCAACTAATGATATCTCTGAAAATTGTAATTAAAAAATATCAAATGTGAATTAGAAAATTTGAAAGAGGAGTTTTAAGGCAATCTGATAAAATTGAAGTTTTTAATATTTGATTTAAAAACATGTGATATTGTTGCACGCACAAGGGTTTCGCTAGCTAAGTGACTAGAGCAGAGGAATTCCACACATAAGATGTGGGTTCGAATCCCGTCCTTAGCATTTAAATTACATTTTCGTTATTTCATATCTATACGAGATGTATGGAAATGACTTTATAATTTCGATAACATTAAGCAGCTATGCAAATTAGTAGCTTTACGTAGTCGTGTTCCGAGATTGTTCTAGAATATGCGATGCTTCATATATAAAGCACGAAACAACCCGGCACGTCAGCCGGCTTGTTGTATGTGGGGCTCACTTGCTTAATCTATAAACCATAAGAATTCTATTTAGTACGTGAAAATCGTAATGTTAGTACCTGTGTCAGTTTCAGCATGAATACAGTAGAAAATATGACGTTGAGCATTCGTCTTTTAATTATTAAAGAAGCTAGAAAAAATGTCACATTATGCTATCACCAGAAAGTTGGAAATTCAGACATCAACTGTTCGCCACAAAGTAAAGAACTGAAAGCATGGTAAAGGTGTCCGCGATGTTCCAACATTAGGAGCCCCACGAAAAATTACTCAACGTTAAAACGCATTGATTCGAAGGAAGTCGTTCGCAGACCAAAAAAAACCCCACCAAATATGGTTACTGAACCTGGTCTCAAAGTGGGTGCCACAAGCCGTCTGGATGCCACTGGATTGTAGGTACGGGTCCCTGCAAAAAAATCCTCTTATCTGAGTAAAGAATAGCAAATTGCAGTTGAAATTCGCTAAGGAGCTCGAAACGTGGGCAACAAAAGATTGAAAGTCAATTTGGAAAGGATGGCTGACGTTATATTCGTTGTTCAAAAGGCACCAGAATGGATCCTCGGTACGAACGTCCAACAATGTAGCACGAAAAAGGACAAGTAATTGTCTGGAGTGCTTTTCACCATGGTGGCGTCCTCCCTTCGTGCACACCTAGCGGATTGTGGATCAACGTGTTTATAAAACCATTTTAATTGATCAGATGCTGCATCATGCTCGTAAAATGATGCCTCGTTGTTGGATGTTTCAGCTGGATAATGATCCCAAGTACACCTCCAAAATGGTGACAAATTGAGTTACAGCTAAGAAAATTAAAGGTCTGGACTGGCCGAGTCAGTCACTTGACCTCAATCAATTGAGCATTTTTGGGAACACATCGGAAGAAAAGTCGGATAGGGAAGAATTTTTCAAGCCAGAACTCCTTCAGTATTTTCAATCGAGTGGGCCAAAATCCCTACGTCCAGCTTGTAAAACCTTATTTATTCCATGTCCGCCGATGTGCAAAATGTCCGCGATGTCCTCAAAGCAAAAGGATATGCAATGAAATATTAAATATTTCTGTATTTCATTACATTAAAATGCTTAATGGCAATAAAAGTTTAGAAAAACTGAATCGTCTCAAAACTTTTTTTTGCAAAATTCCGAATTATTTTTAATTCATGCATACGTCTCAATTGTTCTAATTTTGCATTTTATTGAGCTTTAAAAGGAGAACAAATTACTAATTTACAACATTAAGAAATTTTGCTTCCAGAAAAAGTTAAGAGAGAAGAATACATCGTCTCAAATATTTTGCCAGCTACTGTATATGTTTTAGAAATATTTTGACAACCAAAAAGTTACTCTTTTAGAAGAGTACACAGAAAAAAAATTAAGTTTAAATATTAATTTCTCTAGGAGATATTTTAAAAATACGAATGCTTTCCACTTTCATAGGTTTAATATTAGCAAGATGAATTTGAGCTCACATTCACAAAAATACTTAAATATGAATTAGTTATATTTGTGTGCAGTGTTTGATTGAATTCTGCACTTCATTCGCAATGTAAATGTAAATAAATACATTTTCATGAAACATTCAGTGAAAAAAAATAGTTAAGACGATGATGTTTTGATTGGTCAATTGTTCAATTCTAATCCGGATAATTTGTGCTGATGAAGCTCTCGGCACCCAGCATATCGCAGATGAAAAGAAATTATAAGTGGTACACTGCAGTCTTCAGAGCACTTACTGATATTGAATCAGAGAGATGTTTGTTTGATGAGCGACTTACTCATGCTGATAAATATTTGATGACACAGATATCATGACAGACCCATTTGTGACTGAAGAAGAACAGTTAACTATTTTAAGAGTGTCGGAAAAGATTTTAAAGTGTATACTTATGTTCTTAAATTGATACTGATCAAATGTTTAATAAATTTCATATGATTTTTGAAATTATTCCTTGTGTATAGTATTCTTTGACCTTGAAAATTTTGGAATCAAAGTGCGCGCAATGTGAGATAAACATGTGTCGTTTGTTTTTTAGCAAAATTGATAATATTGACAAGTATACGAAACAAGGAATTACATAATTTATCAAATAAAATATTCACTAAGTCATTTTTCACACAGTACTCTGTGGAAAACATTTCGTATGTGATTTTACCAGTGATTTTATGTGAAATTTCTGTTTTTAACGAAAAATATCTCTTTTGAGTGGAAGTCTTAAATTTTATTGGATCAAACGGAAATTTTAAACTTATCTTTTCCGGATGAAAGTTAAAAACATTATAAAAAACATTTTGTATATACACGGGTGATTTTATGTGATTTTTCTGATTTTTAAACAAAAATTTCCCATTTTGAGTGCAATTGTTTAATTTTCCTAGATTAAACGAACATTTTATTTTATTTTTTTCACGTCGAACGTTAAAAACAAAAATACTCTATTTAAGTAAGTAAAACGGAAATGTTTCTTACCAGTTGAGATATAAAAGGATAGTTTGTAGTTAAATTATCTTAATTAACGTTTGGGCCTACAACTAAAACCTTTGATGTAGCAAGACAGGGAACAGACATTTGATACTCTAATAGCGCGTATAAAGTTTGAATCCGGTGGAAGGCAAGCCGAAAAAAAAAAATGGGTGGAATAATATTCTGAAAAAATATTTGTTCAATGTATTATGCATTTGTTTGTATAATTGATATTTATTCTCTTGTAATAAATATAGCTTTAGTGCTCGGATTTATGTCTAAAAACGGAAATTTCTCGTTTTGAATTGCTGAAAATTTCCATCTTGTAAAAGACGGAATACCATAACAGAAGTTTTGTGAAAGAACGAAGAATAGACGGATAATTTGCTCAGAGAACAATTTCCATTTCTATCCCGGATTTACAGTGCAAGATGAAATTTTAGGTTAATATATTTTCTTTTCTATTCTTATTCATTGTTTTCATTGTTTTTGTTACTGTTATTTTGCCTCTGGTAAAAATTACCACCCAAAAGAGTTAAATATATTCTCAAATTTTCTTTCTTTTTTCAGAATATGTGTTTTTGAACATAATTATGTTAAATAAAATAATTAAATATCGAAATTAAATCAGACTTAGCGGCTAATCTATTTTGCATCTCTCGACAACATAGAATGGAAGTGTGTGTTCTTATTTAACATTTGGAATTCGATTGATAAAATGTTTGTGTATACACGAATATTGATCAAAAGCAATAAATTAAAATTATGTCTCCGCTATTATTTGTGTTTATATTTAAAATCTTCAATCACACTGAATTAGTGATATTAAACAAAATATTTTTCATTTATCAAGGATTTCTTAGTTTTATGTAATCGTAAATTTGAAATTTTAATACTCGTCATAAATAAAGATTATATCAAAAAAATTAAATTTTGAACATTCATTTACTAAGTGATATAAATAATTATAATAATAAAATAAATAGAGAAACTTTACCAGTAAAAAAGTTAAAATATAGAAAGCAATTAAAACAATTTAATTAGCATATAAAAAATGTTTCTAGATTTTTTTTATTTCTTTATTCATATGATGAGAGTGTAATTATATCTTTATCGATTTTATAAATTACCTTAATGACGTCCAATGTGCAATTTCTATTAGAGTGAAATAATTAAAATGTACAACACTGCTTAGAATGTAGATATGGGCTAAAATGCATTATTTGTTTTCCCTTACTATGTAAGATTTTTTTCTTCCCATAAGGATATTGATACTATATTACATATGTAAATATGTGATGGTATTTCTAACGATTGACGCAAGTTCTAATAAATTAAATATATTTTTTTATAAATGGACAGCGTTTATGTACTTTAAGAAAGTTTATTTACTTTTTTCCTTCCCTTTTCAAATCTGTAATTCGCGGAAATATTATCAAGTAAGTATGTCCTAAACTATAATTTTGAAAATACAAACTTGTAACATATTATTCAGAATCCGGGGTGGAAACTATCTTATGTTACAAAATAACACTGGATAACTTATCACGACAAATAAGTTTAATATTTACAAGGTATTTACATATTAATATTTACAAAATAACTCAGTTAATTTAACATTACGGCTTAACTCACATGCCTTGTCGGCAACAACTTTGTAAACATTCTTCTCTCTCGTAAAGTCTAATTTACTCAGCTTGTCAGTTCTTTTGAAAGAAAAGAAAAAAAAGTAAAGGGGAGAAAATATGATGGAGCGCGTATTGTTCGAGTGTTACACTGGAGGATTGATTAATGAACTTTTCAATGTTTCGAAAGCGCTTTGTTCTGCTTCTTCCCACTTCCAAGTTGCATCTTTCTTCGTAAGATTACTTAGAGGTTTAGCTATATCTGAAAATTTGGGAATAAACGTCAGTACCAGGAGCAGGACTGCAAAAAAGGTTGAAATTGTTTTACAGACTTAGGAGCAGGCATTTGTTGAATTGCAGCGGTTTTTCCAGGATCAACTTCGATTCCAGAGCTTGTTATCCAATGTCCTAAATATTTAACACGGGGGCAAGCAAAATTGCATTTTCCACGATTAACATACAATTTGAATTCTGATAGTTTATTAAAAACTGCTTCTAAGTCAGACAAATGTTTCTCAAAACTTTCCGACAAAATAATAATAGCATCTAAATAAGACAATATAAAGATGTCTTTGGGGGACTTTCTGCAGTTATCTATTAATCTCTGAAAGGTTGCTGGGGCATTTTTCAATCCGAAAGGCATTCTAATGTACCGAAAAGCTCCGAATGGACAAATAAATGCAGTTTTGTCTCTATCAGCAGCATTTACTTCAATTTGGTGGTATCCAGACTTCAGATCAATAGTGGTCATATAAGGGGTATGTTTGGCTTCATGGAGCAAATCATCTATTCGCGGTAATGGATAATTATCTGTCTTTGTGATGCCATTCAATTGTCGATAATCGATGCAAAGGCGAATTTTTCCATTTGATTTTGGGACCAATACTACAGGAGAGGCATAAAGAGACTTGCACCCTTCGATTATACCCTTAGATAGTAATTCGTCTAATTCTTTACGCAAAATTTCCTTTCTCGCAGGTGACATGAGGTAAGGGGGTACTGCTACAGGAGGATGTGATCCAGTATCAATATAACGTTTAACTTTAGGTGTAGCCTCTTCCCCTAGTTGGAAGCTACTAGTAAATTTTTCAAGCCGTTCATTCAACCTAACTTGTTAACCTCTCCAGAATCAGATTCAGATGAAGCACAATTGGTTGTTCCTGTTCAAGAATGGAAAGAAGTCTTGAAGAAATACCATGATTCACCGACCGTAGGCCATTATGGAGCCGAGGGAACCTATTACAGAGTATCCCAGAGATATTACTGGACCGGAATGAGAAAATATATCGCAGATCATGTTAAACATTGTGTAGACTGTATTCGTTATAAAGCAAGTAACCAAAAACCTGCTGGACTTTTACAAACACCTGTTCATAGTCAAAGATTTGAGACCCTCTCAATAGACTTATTTGGACCCTTGCCAGAAACAGCAGATGAGAAAAAGTGGATTTTTATAATCGAAGACTGTAGCACAAAATGGGTAGAACTTTTTGCATTAAATAACGCAAAAGAAACGGAATGTGCTGTTACCTTAATTGAGGAAGTGTATTTACGATATGGTTTTCCAAGAAAAATCATTAGCGACAATGGTCCGCAATTCATCAGTGCTGTGATGCAACAAATTTGTTTTCTCTTAAAGATAGATCAAAGTTTAACTCCGGTGTACCACCCTCAAGCAAATCCGGTTGAAAGAAAAAACCGAGATCTAAAACCCCGCTTAGCGATGCCAGTTGGAGATGATCATACAACTTGGAGCAAAAAATTACCAGTAATCCGTTTTGCCCTTAATACTGCAAGATGTAGTTCCACAGGTCACACAGCTGCATATTTAATGTTCGGTCGTGAATTACGTACCTCCGATGATGTTGCTCATGACTTACGCCCTGTAATTGCGAATGATAATTTCATACCCGAAATAACTCCTTATTTAAAAAACTTTGCTAAAATTACTATGCAGATAAGAGATCGCATAGAACAAAGCCAAGATAAGCATAAATATTATGCCGACAAACATTTAAAGGCTTCTGAACAATATAAACCAGGCGACCACGTCTGGGTTACTTTGCATCCGATTAGTCAAAAGAAAAATAACAAAACAACTAAATTCATGCCCCGTCGAGATGGCCCATATGTTATTTTAAAACAAAGATCTGCTACTTCATATACCATTGCCACTAAAGAAAACCCCTTTTCTCCCTTAGGAAATTACCATATATCAGCTTTGTGTCCTTACACGCAAGATGATGGTGGATCTTCTAAAGGTTTTATTCGTCCTAGAGGCAGACCCGGGAAACGTCAGACGCCCAGCCAGCAAATATTTACGAAAGGATCACAAAACACGAGAACCATAGAGGATTCTAGGCACCAGAAAGCACCCAGAAGGAATCCACCCAGGAAATGCACACTGCATCTGAGGGACCAGTAATGCAGTGTGAGGGGAAGAATGTAACGCTCGAACAATACGCGCTCCATCATATTTTCTCTCCTTTACTTTTTTTTCTTTTCTTTCAAAAGAACTGACAAGTCTGAGTAAATTAGACTTTACGAGAGAGAAGAATGTTTACAAAGTTGTTGCCGACAAGGCATGTGAGTTAAGCCGTAATGTTAAATTAACTGAGTTATTTTGTAAATATTAATATGTAAATACCTTGTAAATATTAAACTTATTTGTCAATGATAAGTTATCCAGTGTTATTTTGTAACATAAGATAGTTTCCACCCCGGATTCTGAATAATATGTTACAAACTTATTTTTCGACAGATGGACGTTAATTATTCAATTTTTATAAATTCCGAAAATATTTTAAATTAATTTTTGTATCCATACTCAAAGATTTCTTCCAACTGAAGGAAATTAAATTAATTATATTTTATCTACAACATAATTCCTTGTTTTGATGATAAACTTCTATTTGAATTAGAAATACTTATACGCTGAAAATTAAATAAAAAAGACAAGTATATTTAAATTCATTCAACAAGTTATTAATAAAATAAAAACTTTGTTCATAATAAGAAACAAATGAGTAAAAAACTTTCACTATTAAAAATAAAAACGTTGAAACATATTAGGAAAAATAATTTTAGAATCTCTTATAAAGCTATAAATAAATTTTTAATTATCATAAAAAATATCTTGTATACTGATTTGTTAGAAAAAAAATATGAAATGAATAATTTATATCTAAAAACATCGATATTATTATACTGATAGTAGGTGTGAGATCATACTCTTTTTCTATTTATCGTATAAAAATAACATTATTGTTAGTATGAAATTAAAAATAATATCTATACCCCACAAATCAGTTATGAAACAATTTTGAATACTATCAAAATAGAGTTATGAAACTTGCGTGAAACGATTCTCATATACTAAAAAACGATATATAAAGGAATCATTTAGAAAACATATCATGCACGGTTAAAAAGCGATGTTGAGATGTTAAATCGGCAATGAATTAGAATAATTTGTGCAACACTATGTACGATATACAGGTTTTTATACGTATTACATAATATTCTAAACTTTTATTTGATTGGAAAAAGCATAAGACATATGAAAACTAACTTCAGGCAGTCAGCATCCATAGACAGAAATATGTCCCTATTTTTTCAACCATTTATATGAACTGAATTTATAATATGTCCGCACTGCATAAATAAGTACTGTAATTTGTTTGAGCTGAATGCCACGTAAAACGGTTCAAAACGCACGTTTAGCAATTCCATTCGAATTCTTTTAGGCAGTCCTGTAAACGCTCTCTATATTTTAATTGCAACACATAATATACGAAAATTTAGTAAAGCATACAAATGCATAATACGATTAAAGACTCCTTTACAACCAGTAGATGATAGTGTAATTGAATTCTTTTGCTCAATCCTTCAAAATCTTTATCTAAGCTGAAGAAGAAAAAATATATATGTTTATTTCATAATTCCTCGTTTTTACCATTACCTTAAAACTAAATTGATAATAGTTAACGGAAGTACAGACTAAAGACAAAAGAGCAGCGAATTTCTTATAATTGTTCAACAAATGATTATCATAAAAACTCTACTTATAATTAACAAAAAAAGAAATACAGAAAGCTTATTTAAAAAAACATAATATAAGGAATAATATATGAGATTAAAAATTGCCATAGCACTTCCAGTTCATAAATAAATAAATATTTAATCAGCATAAAGAAAAGATGTTTTCGAAATAAAAAAAAAAAAAATACAAAAAAGTAGTTAAATCAAATTCTTTAATTCCATCACACTGTTAGACGAAGTAACGAGATATTATTATAATTATAATTAATATTATAATTGCTATATTAAGTGTTAAATATACATTTTATTTAAGCGTAAAAAAAGAGAAAAAAATTCAAATATATAATACTAATCACCAAAAGAGAAGCTATATGAAACAATCATTTTAGACGATGTATAAATCACAAATAAAGTTTTGTCAGTATTCAATAAAAAAGGTGTTATACACAAATGCTGGACTTTCTAAAAACTTTCTAACACTCATTGAATTCTTAAATGTTAAATTTGTAAATCCTTTATCTGTTATTTATTTTATGAGAATAATAATAATATATATATATAAAATCGCCTTTATATTTGTTTTACTATAAATAAGATTTAGTGCTCCATAAATGATGAAAAGAAAATATAGTAATCGTGATTTTATTAAATGTTTTGCAAAGTATGCATCATTGGCATCTGCATCTTGACTTAGCATTGAGTACATAGGCCAAATAAATGTAGTCGAACGTGATTATAAATTACCTTATGAGCCATGGATTGCGTATTTCTATAGCACTATTTCCGAATAATAATACTCAACTTATTATAACACTGAATTCCGGATTAAATAATTCAAATGACAGAATACAGAAAAGAAGATATGCAAAATCTACAATTATCGACGCCTATTCTGCGACTTCACATACTCATAGTTAATATTGCGTTTGACAACGCTTTCTTCTTTTGTTGTTACCAACTGGAATGTAACTTAATATTTCCATTGAGTTACGCAGTTTTATAATCATCATAAGAACTTTTTCGTAACTTCTGAGTGTCGGCAGATAAATAAACTTTTACAATTTTTCTTCTACATGAACGCCAACCTACCCAAAAATGCGCGCCTAAAAAAAGTAAGCAGATAAGGTGGAGTAAAATTGTTCGTAAAAGTACTATTTTTCAATTCAGCACTCATTTTATGTTAAACAAGAACGTAACATTGTGTGCCAAGGGTATATTATTATACACTTTTCAACATATCTGGAAAACTGTATCATTAAATAAGATGAAATGTGATATGTAAGTAACCAGTTTGGGAAACATATAACACATTTAAAAAATTCCAATATGAGCAAGTACTAGGACTGGGCGATGTAGAAATTTCTTAAATCGATTTATCATCCATCCAACATCGCGATTTAGTGCTAAATCGCGATTTAACACCGATTTTACATTTTAGAATATGGAAACCTATTTTTTAAGTTATAGTAACAAAATACGATCTTTATGTGCCCCCCTTCCCCCTCCTGTATTATTTAGTATACTTAGCTTTTAATTTGTCAAATAATTTTGAAAAGAGGTATATTTTACACATAAAAAAGCTTTGAATGTCCCAAAACACTAGTTTTTTTTTTTCCATTTTAAAAATTAGTGACCTATTGTAATACATTTTATAAACTCATTCTATAAGAATAAATAAGTAATATAAAAGAAAATTATTTTTTTTTGTCTGACTTGTTATGCATGCTACAATCTAAATTCCTTAAGGGGGGGTGGTTCCCCTAGCCCACTCAAATAATAGCACTTCATTGCTAACAGCCTACATACACTTTTTTTTTTTTTTTTTTTTTTTTTTTTTTTTTTTTTTTTTACAGACACAGATTTAAAAAGTTACTGAGGTAAAACAGAAGCATATTAAAAGACTTCAATGATGAATTTAACTATTCATTTACGATGATGAGAAAAGTAGTAAAAAAAGGGGGGGGGGAGATATGCGAAATAAGGTGCAATTTTATATCTTTTTAACTTTTAGATTAAAATAAGATTTGTTTAACATAAATGCTGACATTTATATAGTGGATGTAGAAGGATTGAAAGTGTGACCCTTGGAGCACATCAGTGAAATTGCTGATATTTTTCGTGGTTGTTGCCATCTTTAAGATTAGTAATAAAATATAATATTAAAATATATCTCATTTTAATGATAACAAAATGTCAAAAAAGCAAAAAATCGCAGATCTGCAGAAAAATCTAATGAATGCTTCTCCTCCAGCCCTTCCTCATTCTGCTGTAAAAATAAAGTTACTTGACTCATTACAGAACTTTATTAAAGTATCTTTAATTAATTACAAAATAATAATAAATTAAAACTAAAATATTCCCATAATACCTAAACATATGAAAATTAATTTTTCATAAAAATAATGCATAAAAATATAAACTAAAAATGGATGAATTTGGATATAAATAGTGAATCAATTTCAGCAAGATACTCAATCCATGTGACTGGCATTGGAATCGGATGTCAAATCTGATGCATGACTATTTTAAAATATTTTAATTAATTACAGAATAATAGAAAATAAAGAATATGTATTAAAATATTACCCAAACATGTGAAAAATGAATGTTTCATTAAAAGAATGCATAAAAATAAAAACTGAAATTCGATGAATTTGGATTTTAAATATGAAACTTTATTCTTTTTTTTTTCCAACCATAAATACTCAATCAATTTCAGGAAAAAAATATTATTTGTAAAAGAAAAATATTTAATGTGGATCACGGCCAAATAGTGATACACAAAACAATGCATGACTATAGCTTTAAAATAATTTCATTAATTACAAAATAATAGAAAATAAAAAATAAATGTTAAAATATTACTAAAACATGTAAAAAATGAATTTTTCATCATAAGAATGAATAAAAGTATAAACTGCAAGTCGATGAGTTTGGATTTTAAATATAAAACTTTATTATTATTATTTTTAATCATATAAATGCTGAATGAATTTCAGGAAAACAATCTTTTGAAACAATGAAGGATTCTACTTTAAAACATTTTAATTAATTACAGAATATTGGAAAATAAAAAATACATATTGCAATATTACTCAAATATGTGAAAACTTAATTTATCATCAAAAGATTGCATTAGCATATAAATTGAAATTCGATGAATTTGGATTTTAAGATTTAAACATTACTTTTTCCTTTCAACTTTCCACTATATAAGTTCTTAATTTCTGAAAAATACGCATTCCAATCTCGTAAACTCTGAATCTTGTTTATAAAATAAATAAATAAATATCAATTCTTACTTAAATCATCGTTTTCTTAAATCGCCTTTTTCTTAAATTGGATCCTGCTAAATCGATTTAACACCAGATTGCCCTGTTTTCATTAAATCGTCTTTTTCTTAAATCGGAAAGCATGGATGCTTGCGATGCTTGCTTAAATCGGATCGTCCTAAATCGATTTAACACCAGCTTGCCTTGTTTGTCTTAAATCGGAAAGCATTGAGGCTTGCGATGTTTGCTTAAATCGGATCCTCCTAAATCGATTTAACACCAGCTTGGCATGTAAGTGGTAGATACATCAAAGTAGATAAATCGGTTTTCCGATGTTAGCTCTGAATCAGTATTTTGTTTTAAATCGATTTAAAGCCAATGGCTAAATCGCGATTTAAGACAATGGCTAAATCGCGATTTAAGACATTGGCTAAATCGCGATTTGACATTAGCTAAATCGCGATTTCCGATTTTAGCTTAAATCGATTTAAGACCAATGGTTAAATCGGATTACCGATGTAAGCTTTAAATCGATTTGAGAGTTAAATCGATTTAAGGCCCAGGCCTAGCAAGTACCTTAAAAAAAGTAATCGAATTATTTTCTGCAGCCCTCTAAATCGGCTGCTATCATTTAGTGAATTTCAGCAATAGACGAAAAGGCAGTCTAATTCATTTGTAGAACACTTTGAAGATCTAAAGACTTTTGTACACACCACATATTATGCTAAAATGTAATCCAAGTATAAAAACGTATAACGCAACTTAAAAGCACTTCGAGCAATTACCAACCATAAACAGCAAAATATTTTGGCCTTCGTTTAACACTGTGTATGCATTTATTTACAATCTACAAACTTGTTTTAGTATACTAAATTTTGTTCAGCAGAAAAATGCATAACACAATTAACACTATTAAGAACTACCCTTAAAGGCAATTCATTCCCATAGTCATCCCCCCAAAAACTATGAATTCCTTTTTGTAGCCATGGTTTATCCTTTTTACATAATTTGTGCACGCTACGTACTATGCAAAATATAGTTAAACTTAAAATTGCAATCCAAAGTTGAAACCGTACTTTCACTATATTACTCTTAGGCAGTAGTGTAACGGGACTCTTTTGTGTATCTTTCTAAATGAACAAAGAATTAAGTGCAAATGATACTTTTCAGGAGGCAACTTATAATGCACTTCATTCTTTCATGTAAATTTAAGTATATTTGAAACAGTGTATCGTTATTAAAATAGATTGCAAGCGATTTTTCTCCGTAAACAATGAATTTAACAGAATTCTTTTGCGGACCCTGTAAATGAATAATACTATTTAGAACTCCATATTCTATTTTCTATACTCTTTTATTATTATTTTTAATTGTAAACTGACCCCCTCAGACTATGCATAAAAAATATCCCATCTAAATTTTAGCATTGGCCAAAATCTTGCAAAAATCATATATCCTTCTGATTTAGCTATAAAAATACAGATCATTATTCAATAATGCTGCACATTTTTATTTACGCATGAAATATGTCATGCATGGTAACACCTTGAGTGTAGTGTCTGTTAAAGGTTCATTAGTATAACGCATCATTTTGTTCTATAAGATTTTATAGATTTTAAACAGTAAAATTTCATCAAAATATATTGCGTAGTAAGTATATTAAGATTAAGTACTATAGCATTTAAGCTAACTAAAAACGCCTTGCTGATTTAGACTGTTTAGCAAATAAGTGATACCCTGTTCCGTACTACTTTTATTTAGAAAACTCTTGGATTATATCTAATCCGGACTTAAAAAGTACCTATTCTTTAGCGAGAAAAGCTACCAAATTATGATAGATTATTAACTTCCAATATTATTGGTACTAGAAATGTATTTGTCTGGGATTTTGTTTCTAGTACGTCTTAGATAGAGGGAAAAAAAGTATTCCAAATATAAATTTTAAGGAAAACAACCTTATGAAAATATACTTTAGTGCACACACAGCACATTATAAAGCAAATTTCATATAATAAAATTCGATTTCATAGCAATAAATATTATGATTATAAGTTAATTCTTATAATCAGAGATTTAGCAAATCAGCATAACCTTTTTTTATCAACCATAATATATATAATTTTAATATTAGTATTTCGTTTAATCTCTTGTAACACGTCCTATATATATATTTTTTTTTTGCTTCATTAATTCTCATCATTAGTATACAAATTCTTTTCCGATAACAGAAAAAAGTAATTAAAGTGCTTAAAAGATTATATCGAATTTTTATTTGTACATATTAATTTTATGTTTTAATTTGCAGTATTTATAAGGATATAACAAAGAAATACAATAGACATAAGATTGTTTTATTCGTTCAACAAGTGTAACAATTATGTATACTATAAAAAATTAATAGAAGTAATTACATTACGCAAATACATGAAACTTTGTAATATAAAAATGTAGCAGAAATTATATAACGGATGTGTGCATCAGTATTTACAGAGGATAATATAAAAATTTAATTAATCATACAAACTAGAATTTTGTGGTAAAAAAAAATGCTGTTATTTCCTTCCTTTTCCCGCGAGCGATTATAATTAGTTCCTAGATAATATCTTTAGTGTTAAAGAACAATTCGTTTTAATGTAGAAAAAAGAAATATTACAGATATGAGTTAACAACAACAACAAAAAAAAATGTTTATCTTCTTTATAAAGATTATTCTCTTTGGTAATGTATGACCATTGTACAACTGTATTTGTTATCTAATCATTTTAGAAATTGCCTATAATAAAATTATCATTGGCAATATTTGTGTTTTATTGTTGTATTCTACTTATAATGCTTGGAATTTTGTTATAAGAATATATTTTTTAAATAATTGAGAAAAATATTAAACTGAAATACGTAGTTAGTCTCAGTTGTTGTTTCGTATTTTATTGGACTGTTATTAATTTTTTAGAATGACAGTTAGCTTATTTTAATGAGAATGATTGTACAGTCGTGGGAAAAAAAGTAAACACCCCCTACTACTCCTCAACAAACTATCGTAGAAGAAAGTTACTGGTACCGAACGATTGGAAATAAAGTCTACTTTTAAATGATGTATATAAAATTTGCTTACTACATATTAAAACGAACCATAACTTTGTTTTTTTTTCAATAACAATACACAATTCTGACAGCATAAATGAACTCCAAACCCTTCAATTAGCCTAAAAACAAATTTTTATGCAATTCGTACCGTAAGTTTTCGAGAAATTAATTATTTTAAAATGAGTGTATTTTAAGGGCTGTATCCAAATTGAAGTCCGGTACTCGATTGTTAATCGAGAGAGCCCCCCTTCTTGATCAAGGCACCTTAAGCGCCACTCAAGCAGTCAATGAAGCCTTAGATAACAGGGCAGCAGAAGAAATTTCGAAATATCTACTCACTTCTATCATAGACTTAAACCATTATTTTGCCCTTTTTATGCATAATTTGAAAACTATTTGGAAGAAAAATGTGAAATTTTCGATTTTCATAAAGCAGGACTTTCTAAATCCATCAAAAAAATTGTAGGTTGCAATTCATAATTTTTTCGAATATTACTATCATAATTCATAATTCATATCATACAATTATAAAAATTGCAAATTCAGCGTATTTATGTTTGGGCACGTTAGTATTATTGCTACACAAAAAATAGCACATTAGGAGCATAATTTCAGAAGTTATAAATAAAAATATGAAAATGTAATTTAACATTAGAAGCACTAAATTTTGAATGTTTATAATTCAAAAACGTATCATATAATAACTTGAAATTTGGTGTCTAGGCATAGTTTGAACCGGAGATTTGAAATATCTCGTTAAAATTGGGTATATTGCTATTGAAAAAAAGCAGGTTTGGGTTTGTTTTAATATGTAGATGGCCCCCTAAGCAAATTTATATACATCATTTAAAAGTAGACTTTATTTCCAATCGTTCGGTACCAGTAACTTCCGTCTACAATAATTTGTTGAAGAGTTAGTAGGGGGTGTTTACTTTTTTTCCCACGACTGTACATAACAAATTGCATTACTCAGAGCGCCTTACTGCTATCTCTATCTACACTGCTAAAAAAAAAAATTTGGGGAGCAAGCAAAAAAAAAAAAAAAAAAAAAAAAAAATGAAAAGAATAGTGCAGGACAGCCATGGCATTAAATGGATATGGACATTAAATGGATAGTACTCGTGTATCAATTCTCAATACAGAAAAAAAGACGCAAAAATAGTAATGGAGCTTTTATTCTTTGAAAAGATGGAAAGAACATGAAAAGATGGTTTAGGGCAACAATGCAAGATTTTTAATATGTCGTGTGGTCTCCTCGAACAGCTAAGACTGCTGAACACATGTTTTTCATGAGTGCGATGAGGTTATGGATAAGAATTTGGAGAATACTATTCCTCTGCTCAAGTACTGCTATCTCCAAATCCCGGACAGTAAAAGGAGGTCTTGTTCTTGCAGCATTGTGTCGCCTGAGTATGTACCAAACATGCTCGATCGGATTTAGGTCAGAAGAGCATGCTGGTCATTCCATACGCTGCGCTGTATTGTTTTAGCTTCAAGCATGTTTTCCACGAGACGAACTGTATGATGTATGGCTTTATCATGCATGGAAATAAAGAAATCACTAATTGCTGCAAAATAAAATCGACATGAGGTCTCAGTATCTCGTCTGTATAATTTCGGACCGTCAAAGTGCCATTCTGAATGATATTCAGACCCGTATGTCCACCCATGATGCTGATTCCATCAACCCACCTTGTCTGTAATGTGAACTTTCACGAACGAATGTGGGATTATTTTGAGTGCCTCTTTCTCTCCATGCCAAAACACATCAGACGTCATATCCAGACTGAATTGGGACTTGTCCGTAAACTGAGACTCCAATAGCGTTGCCTCCGATCTCGATATTCAGTTTCCCACCTTTTTTGGGCCGCACAGCTGCTTGGGATCAACGTAATACAGACCATTGGCTTACGTGCATAGTAACCTCCCTGATGAAGCCTATTTTGGACAGTTTGGCTGGATACCCTTCGTCCTGTGGCCACGAACAACTGTGTTCGTAGCAGAGTAGCATTGCCCGTTCCGTCTCAACGAGCTGTTAACAGGATATTCGGTCATCAGTTTCTGTGATAGTACATGGTTGACCATGCCCTTGTCGACGTCTACCATTTCAGGTGACTTGGAATGGATTCCACAGCCTTGCATTGACACTTCTTGCGACTCCAGCAGCGTTCGCTACACTTCCTTGTGTTTCCCCCAAATTCATCTGTCCCGATAACACGCCAAGCCATGGATTCTGATAAATCACATTATTGGGACTTTTTCAAAACACAAGCTGAGCAATTGAATTTTACATCTGAGACAATGAAACAGGCGTTTCTGCAAAATCCTGATTTCTGCACTTATCTCCTTTTACTAGTTTTTGACGTCATAAATTTTAATTTGCAAGTGAAGTTTTATTTACCTATTTTCTACTACGTTTTAAATTATGGTTGTTTTATTTTACGTCACTTATCGGTGTAAATATTTGCGTAATTCCGTTAAAACCATGTGCTCCCCTTAAAGGCAAATAAAAAGTGTTAAAGGCAAATTTTGCCAATATCGCTCATACACAACTGACTATTATATAGTTAAAAAATATATGTGTTTCTGAAAAATAACTTAATAAGATACGACGACTATTTTAACAACGGTAAAATCGTGATGTTTATCTTAACACCATACTAAAATGTTCGGTAAAATCTTTCAAGTTTAAATTTTTCCAAGAGCGCATGAAGTTAAATCTAGTATGTTATCGCCACCAGAAAACATTCTTCTACATAAATAAAACCTATTAAATAATTTTAATAGTACAAAACATTAAATCGACTTAGCAAGAAGGCTTTTTTAAGTATATAAATCCATAATAATTATTAAGATGCTACTTGGCGCGAATGATATAAATTTAAAAAAGCAAAGTTAAAAACGCCAGAATAAGCAAACATTCAGCCGACTTGTTTTGGTAGCGTTTAGCATACCGTCCTCAGTGCAAATAATAACGGAAACTTGCTCATTTATATAGAAGAGAAGCAGATTCAACTGAGAAGTTCATTAACCAATGGGGAAACAGGAAAATGCGGTACCAGCCAATGGGAGAATAGTATAGGTAATGCCACCAGAAATGTGAAAAAAATGGTTGTAATTAAGCAAATGAAGATTTTATGAAATATTTTCAGCAATCTGATAAAGGGGAATAGCAAATTCACTATTAACAATATTGTCATAATTTTTGTAGATATGAAATGCTTCAAGAAAGTTAAGTTCGTGTATAGAAGTGAGTTTAGAGATGATTTGGCTGAATTAAACTCAAAAGAGTGGTTCATCTCCCAGCAATGTTTTGCAATTAAAGATTTATTGGTTTCCTGTTTTTGAATATATTGTTGGTGTTCTTTAATACGAAATTTAAAACCCCGTTTGGTCTGTCCAATATAGGAAAGAACGCACTGGCAATTAATATTATAGATACCCCATGAGATGTATAACTCAATAACATCTTTGGGTTTCTAGAGGGAGAGCTTATTCGTAGGTGTAAAAATTATTCTGAAGTCATGCTGTCTAAGAATTTTGGCAAGAGGAAAGCTGGATTTACGTCCTCTTCTCTCTCCAGAAGCAGCACTGTGTTACCTTTTTTTCCTAAATCCAGCTTTCCTAGTGCCAAAATTCTTAGAGCATGACTTCAGAATAATTTTTACCTCTACGAATAAGTTTACCCTCTCGAAACTCAAAGATCCTATTGAGTTTTACAACTTATGGGGTATCTATAGTATTAATTGCAAGTGCGGCCTTTCCTATATTGGACAGACCAAACGGGGTTTAAAATTTCGTATTAAAGAACACCAGCAATATATTCAAAAAACAGGAAATCAATAAATCTCCAATTGCTAAACATTGCTGGGAGATGAACCACTCTTTTGATTTTAATTCAGCCAAAATCAATAGTGAATTTGCTATTCCCCCTTTATCAGATTGTAGGAAATATAGGAAATATTTCATAAAATCCCCTTTTGCTTAATTACTACCATTTTTTCACAATTCTGGTGGCATGATCTATACTATTCTCCCATTGGCTGGTACCGCATTTTCCCGTTTCCCTATTGGTTAATGAACTTCTCAGTTGAATCTGTTTCTCCTCTATATAAATGGGCAAGTTTCCGTTATTCTTTTCACTGAGGACGGTATGCTAAACGCTACCAAAACAAGTCTGCTGAATGTTTGCTTATTCTGGCGTGTTTAACTTTGCTTTTTTAAATTTATATCATTCGCGCCAATTCCCGCATTTTCCTGTTTCCCCATTGGTTAATGAACTTCTCAGTTGAATACGCTTCTCCGCTATATAAATGAGAATTTTCCGTTATTCTTTGCACTGAGGACGGTATGCTAAACGCTACCGAAACTAGTCTGCTGAATGTTTGCTTATTCTGGCGTTTTTAACGTTTCTTTTTAAATTTATATAAATGCCTAATATTGTTATGGAATCAGGGAGACTTTTAATGCAGGAAAAAAAAAAAAAATATTTACTTCGCGTGGAATGATCAAGTCATTGAATTTTGGCACCTCATCTAAGTTAACTGCAACCAAAATTTTATGCCAATTTATTCAGATCATGAGGATTTTAAATTTTGGGTTTCGTTAAATTCTAATCATATAAACTGGAGATATAAGCATCACATAAATTCATAAATCGTCGATTTTTGGCAGTCCCTCTTGATGGACTTAGATAAGAAACAATCACTATCTCCCACTACTAACAATTGTATTTCATATGGAATTTCACCTCCATCTACGGAGTAGTTTATGTGTTTGAAAGCCTTAAAAAATATGTGTCACAGACTCACGGACAGGCATTTTCTAAAAACTTCCAAATCAGGTTTAGGAACTACTAAAACGTATAAAAACGTCAAAAACCCGGAGTCGATTTTTTTTTCAAATCAAATATTTTTTTCTTCTATCAATTGAAGAAAGTAAAACGGAGAGATTAAAGCAGACAGAAAAAAAATAAACGTTTTTGGAAATGAAACGGGACCGCACAAAAACGGATATAAATCTAAAAGAAATATTTTTTTTTTTCAAACGGTTAATGCCCATCATATCGTATCTCTACTTTTGTTTAATTTCTCGTCAAATTTCTCGTCAAAACAGCTTAAGAATCACTTATTGTTATTACATATTTAAAAAAAAAAACTCTACTGTTAAAAATCCTTTTTTTATCTTAATATATATTTACATTACAATATTTTATATAAGAACTTTTTTTACAATAAATAATACAAAAATTCTACGCATTTAATATAAAGGTGAAAAATATCGAAACATATGGCAGACTGGGCCAAATTTTAGGACGATTAGAGATTGATTTTATGCCACTATAAAGTACTGCCCTATTGATTCCTTTATGTATAAAAAAAAAAGCGGAGAATAAAAGCAATCACTTGACTGCCGTCATTGATTTTCTCCAAAACGTCAGCAAAAAGGAAGTGATTCTAAACTTTCTAAAAATAAAAGGAATAAAGGTTAAAGAATAGATTATTTTTACCATAAAATCAAGAATAAATATCATTAGAAAATAAAAAAGGTATTGTCGATCAACTGTAGCATTATTTGAAACGTGTAAGAATTGGAAAAGTATTTCTGTTGCTTATTATGTCATACATAAATAATTTTTCATGCAGTCTAACATTTGTAATATTTATTTGAAGTAAAGCACATAAAATTCAATGTTCTACGGTGAGTTTTACTTCTAAGTCTCGTGATTTATATAAAAGTCACGCTGATAATAAAAACCTCATAGTTATAGTGAATGGCGCGTGTGGATTAGACTTATAAAAAATATGCATTATTCAATATTACTTTGATTTGATTAATAGAGTCCCTTAATCTATAGTATGTATAGCAAAAAGTTGTATTTCTCTTATAGTATGTATGTAAGTACTTAATTTGTATAATCTAGGGATAAATGATTATCCCTACTTATGCTACTAGTAATCGTACAAAACATTACGGATAATAATAGATAAGGAACATTATCAACTATATAATGTTGTGCATATTTTATCGTTCAGAGGCTGTGTGGATATTACAAAGAATATAAACTTTCAATTTTCAAACATTAAAACTCACATATGACACTTTATTCTTTGGATCAAGTTAGCCTGGAAAAGTATATAATTTGTTCTTTTAGGTAGATTTCGTGTAAAACACAACCTATTGCAATCTCCCCTATGATGGAATTTCTGGAACATTTTTTTGCAGATCTACACCGATCATGACCCCTAGATCCCCAAATCACCCGCAGTTCAAAACTATATATATATATATACATCTTATGGACACGATAATTTCCGTAATTCTGTAAAAATCGCTTCTAAACTGATACAAAATAATTAAGAGGTAGAAAATCTCGGTCAAGTTCATTAATGGGCAAAATTAGACCAAGGGGGTGGAAATAGGGAGGAGTTTTGTGAAAGTCTAAAAAACCCCATAACTTCTTAATTTTTATACATATCTAATCAATTTAAAGTTATTATTACTTCTAGGAATAGGGCCAAAAATTTATGTATCACAGGTTTTTGATAAAATCAAAAATGGGATCAAGGGGCGCAAAAAATAGGGTTTTAAGGAGTAAAAGATTCATAACTTTGTCAATTCTTAAGATATCAAATTCACTTAAACTTATTATAAATCTTCTTAATATCATCCACAACTTTTATATTGACAAGTTTTTGATAGGACTAACTCTTACTGAAAAAAATGGGCCGGGGGAAGGGGGGTTGAAGAAGAAAAAAATACATAACTTCGTCAATTCACAAGATATCCAATCCCTTAAATTTATTATACACCTTCTCAATATTATCTATAACTTTCATACTGAGAAGTTTTAGATAGGATAAACTCTTACAGAAAATAAATAAATAAATAAAATAAACAGAAATATGGGATGATGAAAAAAATGATCGTATTAAGGGTGTACTCAAATCCAAACGGCTTATTTTCTGACACATTTTAAAATTCATTTTCGCTCTCAAACACATCCAATTGGCAGATTCTCTTATTCAGAAACTACATTATATGCCGTATTAGTCGATTTTTCTGATAAAGTCACAATATATTTTTTAAAATGCTGTAAATTGGGCATTTTGAATCGAATTTCCCGATGCGAACTGATATGAAAAAAATGGTCGTGTTGAGAAAATAATTGTAAATCAAGTTCAAATTAATTGAACGAAAAATAAAAACACAGGACACTTGTAAATCTCTTCAAAAAATAACGACAGCAATCTTCATGTTTTAACTTTTAAAAATGAGTCTGAAAATGTGACAGAAAATTTTGAGTTCTTGAGATTGGAAAAAATATTTTTTCAATACCGCCGTAATATTATTCTGGAGCTGTTACAGAAAAATAAAAGTAAAAATTTGTCAAATGCGGCCAGATAAAATTGTTAAACTGTGTTTATCTCTAATCTTGACTTAGTTTCTGTTAGTGAAATTAGTACTTAACTTCGAAAACTACCTTCGCCTGTAGGCCGAGCCGGTAGGGATTTTTTTTTTCCTTAAATCTTCATAGAGCTAGCAATTTTTAAATGTTGAAGTTACTAATGGTAAATTAAAATAACAAATTTTAATTTATATCTTTTTAAAATGTTTTTCGATTGATATGTTTATTAAAGATATGGGATGAATAGACCTACACATAATCTTAAACCTTTTTTTTTCTTATTAGAAAACATATTTTACTGCATGGAAATTGATAATCAATTCATGTTTAAAAATTATGAATTATGACCTACATTAATTGTTACATATAAATAATAAGGTTAATTGAAAATATGGATTAGTGTTTTTAAAGATTATTCTAATCATTAGTGTCCAGGTTGTAGTAAAATTTCACATTTAGATTGCGATTATATTGTATTTGTATTGTAGAGCTATTTTCGAAACTGTAAAAATGCATTAGAGCAGCGCTCCGTGTTGAGCCACCGTAATCACCACCATTTTATATCAAGGTCAAAATGAAGCTGAAGTTTGAATATATTATGTGCAATAATTCGTGAAGTAGAACGTATACAAAATTGCCACATACCGGCAGACTCATGGACAAATGCTTTCTAAAAACAGTCCAATACCGTTCGGGATCTTAAAAAAAAACGTATAAACCGGAATTGGAAAATTTTCCACAACCCAATACAATTCTTGTACGTAGAAGAATTTTAATTCTAGAAAATCAAAAAATCAAAAATGCAGGGTGTTTAAAATTAAACTGGCAGTACTCAGAGGCTCATAACTCCGGTTCTACTGAACGGATCCGAATGAAGCTTCAGATATATGTTATGTAGATCATGCGGCCAAGGGTTTTGTAAAATAAAATTCAAATTTCGCCACCAGGTGGTGTTTTAATAATGTAAGTTGAAGATAACAATTCAAAAATCAAAGTATAACATAATATTTTATTTATTTACACACCTTTGTACTCTATGCGCATACCTTGTCGGTCAACAATATGCTAAAAACGTACCACCGCAATACCAACGGCCGCACGCAACATATCAGTAGCAATGAGGGAAACATGGCGTACGATGCTAGCTTTCAAGTCCGCTAAATTAGCTACATATTCTTGATACACAGGTTCTTTGAGAAAACTCCACATCCCGAAGTCACAAGGGTTCAGATCTGGTGACCTTGCTGGCCGGTAAAAATCGCCGGGGGGGGGGGGGCTTGAAATCGAGGAAGTACACGATATGACAAATTCATCAGAAAAGTTGGCTTGAATCATTTTCTTTACACATCCCGCTGTATGTGCAGTTGTTCCATCTTTTATGAATTTGGTGGTAGTCAAACAGCCTCTTTGTCTTAACGCCGGGAGACAACAGGATTCTCCAGGAGTTTGTTGTATAGGTCACCCGTTACTGTACGCTTGTTCATTACCTTTAACAAACCTGTTAATTGTGACTTCCTTGAAAAAATAGGGACCCAAAGTAAAATTCACTGTGAATACACACCAAGCCGTGACGTATGGGGAATCTAGCGGCGTGCGGATTGTTGAAACTCCATATGCTCCAATTCTGTGTGTTAACAGCCCCGTCTAAGTGAAGTTGAGCTTTGTCTGTCCATAAGATATGCGATGGCCAATACTCATCCACTTGCATCCTTGCCAGAAAACGCAACGCAAAATCAAGACGTGCAGAGTGATTTTGCGTTTTCAACTGTTGCAAGATATGCATCTTGTAAGAGTAGAGTTTCAGAATTTTGCGTAAAATTATGCTCACGGTTGCCCACGGAATGTCCAATGCTCGTGCTATTGAGCATCCACTTACAGAAGCGTTTGAAGAATTTGCAGATGCTTCAGCTGTTGCAATTGCAACTTTCACCACAATCAACGGTCAGTTGCACGTCGTCCGATTCCAGGTGCAGCATCCAGAGAACCAGTTTTTTCGAACTTACGAATCATGCATTTAACTGCATTTACGACATGGGTCCTCTCCTTAAGTTTTTCATTCGTCTATAAGCACGGAGGGCTGCAGAAGCATTGCTCTCATTCTGATAAAAAAGTTGTACGATCAAGGCACGTTCCTTCTTGTTCAGCGGCATGTTCACTGCAGACGAAAGATTTCTTTGAACCATAAGTACCGTTTCTATAGTGAAATTGCACTACTCATCTGCACGTGGTTTTAGCAGTACAGCGCCATCTGATGGTGAAATTTCAAAATTTATTTTATTTTATTTTATTTTATTTTTTTACGAAAACCTCTGCCGCATGATCTGCATAAATATATATTTGAAGTTTCATTGGGATCCGTTCAGCAGAACCGGAGCTATGAGCCTCTGAGCACAGACAGTTTCATTTTAACCGCCCTGTAAAAACATATTACCAAACGTTGTTTCAACATATTTCGTGGTATTGTAGCATTAAAAAAATCACTCAACTCAGTTCAGTGGACGTTGAAAAAATTACAGATATATATACATACCAGCCGAAAGCACAAGCTGATTTTTTTAAGTCGCTTAAAAAATTTAAATTCGATTTTTTGTGGTTCGATTGGTAGTCTATATTTAAAAGGTGAACTTTTTAAATATAGACTACCAATCTAATTTTAGTTAAAGTACAGTGAAAATTACGTTAAAGGGATTTGCAATGCAATAAAAATTGCACTAAAAAGTGACAAGTAAGATAAAACCAGGTCATTCCGACATTTACAGTAAAATAATGAGATAGCGTAACTGCTGTTACATAAAAATGAATAAGAGATTAGCCGAGAAAGAGATAATAAGTTACTCTGGGCTATCTAAGTCGACAATGTAATGACTTATCGCAGCAAATGCCTTTTAATTTTTTTCCAACAATTCCACTGATAACCATTAACGGGGATGGTAAAAAGTTCATATGAAAAATGTGATATCTAACATCTTATTTTTAGTCTGTGTGGGCGAAGTTATTAATCTATCAGCAATTTTTTTATGCTTCACTCTTTCACTTATTTATAATTGGTCATCAATTTTAAATGTCATCTGAATTATTGAATAGCACTTTGGTAATTAAAGCTTTATTTCTACCGAAACGTCAGTTGAAACCTTTTGTAGGGTCACGATCGGATTTTTATATCTGTCTTCGTGTCCCGTAATAACGGTCAAAAAGGGCATCAGATTAGCTCAATTATTGGTGGATATGGTTTGAGAGAAATTCGAAATTAACTCAATAGACTTTAGATTAATTCAGATCATTCATTTGGAAAACGAAAAATACCTTTCATTTTATTTGTGACTTAGTATGTATTTTCGGATCAGCGTTAGGAGAATTCATCGAGAAGAAAAGCAAGAAGAAATCGAGAAGAAAAGCAATACGTTAATCATGCTTTGCATTGATCGGGAATGATTTGTCTAGGAGGATCGGAATAGTATCGATAAGGCTAAAAAAGTTTGTTCTTTCAATTGCGAATATAAAAGTAATTTTTTTTCAACCATTCCATTAATAACCGTTAAAGGGGATGGTAAAAAGCTCAGATGAAAAATTGTGATATCTGGCATCTTATGTTTAGTCTGTGTGAGCGAAGTTATTAATCTATCAGCAATTTTTTTTTTTTTGCTTCACTCTTTCACTTATTTAGAAAGGGTCATCAATTTTAAATGTCATCTGAATCATTCAATAGCACTTTGATAATTAAAGATTTATTTTTTCAAAACTTCAGTTGAAACATTTTGTAGAGTCGCTATCGAGTTTTTATATGTGCCTTTAATGACCGGTAATAATTGTCAGAAAGGGCATCTCATTAGCTTTTAGCTAGGGCTACCTAGGGCTTAGGGCATCTCATTAGCTAACTATTGGTGGATATGGTTTGGTAAAACTGCGAAATTAACTCAGTAGACTTAAGTTTAATTCAGTTCATTCATTTGAAAAACTAAAAATACCTTTCCTTTCATTTGCGACCAAATATGTGTTTTCGGATCAGCATTTTGAGAATTCAGAGTATATAAATAATCGAGAAGAAAAGTATTACGATGATCATGCTTTGCATTGATCGGGATTGATTTGGCTACGTCGGATATGTATTGCTAAGTCTAAAGATGTTTTCCCCTTTCAATCATGAATATAATATTTTCTTCTTTTTCTTTTAACTCAATCGCGCCCGTCGGCCTAACTGTTCGGATTTCTCGTGGTTTTCTCCGAACCTTGGATTTCCATGCACAAATACGGGTTAGACTTCCTTAGAAGGACCTTCCACGGAGGTCATTGCCCCTTGGGCCTATATCCCTCAAGTACATAATCGGACTTCAAAAATCAACCTAACTCAACGCAACCCCTCTTTTCTTTCTATTTTATTATTTTTTTTATTATATGTATTCAATGTCAAATTATTATATGCTCACCGAGGTTCCCAATAAATAGCTTTCGCTGCCAAACAGGGTTATTTTTCAACTTTACTTTTTCATTCACATTTCATTTATATAGCGAATTGATGCCAGTTCACATACATAGAAAAGAGGAGTTGAGGAAATTTATTATGAAATAATTTGATTAATACCGCAATTAACATCCGAGATTCAAATGGTTAAAATGTATGAAAAATATAAACGTTCGTTTTGGAGATAAGATTTGCATTTAAATTTAGTACATTATTTTATTGCCATACATGCTAACCCCGAGAGTGTGTTTTTATCATTTCATAATTGTAAGTAATAAGAATAACATATTGAACTTTATTTAAACTAATGAATTCAAATCATTAAAAAAAATCACAGTCTTCAAACTTTTAACCATTCCTGTGTTGGTAGGTATCTCATCTCAAGTATAACAGAAATAGTAAATAGGAAATTATATATTTAAATCCGAATTCGAAATAAAAATGAAATAAATTTTAAATCTGAATCTTCTTTATAATATTTAAATCTTAGTTTATTAAAGTAATACAGTTGGTAATAAAAGCTCTAAACATGTATATTTTTAATGAATATTTAGTTTTGTGCAAGTTTTATTAATTTTTTAATAACTTCTTCTCTTATTGTAAAAAACGCACATATGTTTTAATAATGCGCTTTAAAGTAATAAAACTAAAAAGTAGAAGAAGTATTTTGAAAATTGCAACGATTAGAGCAATTAAAAATACTTCAAATCATTGAGTAATGATTTTATTTCGTTTATTAAATTTCTTAGTAAGTAGAATTTTATTATTCAATAATTTGTCGAATCCATGGTTCAGAACACACTCTTTAAGGCTTTCCCTTTCAAATAACATAAAAGATAATAAAGATTAGTTTTAGTTGCCAAACGACAGAGCATTGCAATATATTTTATTTATCTCTGAAAAAAATAAATTTTATATAGTACTTGGACGTTTCTTTTATATCTATATTCAATTAAATGCGTAATAAAAAAATACTGAAAATTAAGTAGAATGTAGAATGCTTATATCGTTTATTTATATTTGATTTCAGTGCTCAAAATACAGAAAAATTAATAACCAAAAGCTTAAAAAAAAATACGCAATCCAAATTTTGCAAGCTAGTTTTATTTTAAGCATTTAGTAAATCATACTATGTAAATTATAATGTTGGAGTTAATTAATAAGTTGTGTTTTACTTTTTATATTAATTTACCACTACTTATTTTGATACCTTATAAAAAAAAAAAGCGCTCATCCTCAATAATACAATATAACGCCTGCAGGGAATTGAAAAACTATAAACTAAACTAAAATATAGATATATATATTTTTGCATCGACGATAAAAAACAAAGATCGATAGAATCCGATTTCATGATTCCCGAATGATGAAAAATAAAATTTACATGTCTAGAAGTCAGAAATTTCAAGAGGCCTATATGAATTCCTGCCATTTCTTTCTTGCAGAGGATATCGGAAAAAATCTCAGAATACACGCTTCAAAATATAAAAATTGCAAGACGGAATAAAATATTTCATTTCCTGAAATCCGTATGGTTCCGCGCCATCGGATGTTCGATGGGCCGGACATTTTAATTTTTTTCCACTTTTTTTACTCGAGGAGATATTTAAACGGTATGCGTATAGGAAAATGCCTTTTTCTTAGCTGATTGCATTAGAAAATATGAAAAAATTATCTAGTGTTTGTTAAAGCAATTTAATAAAAAATAAAATGTCTCATTATAAAAAATCTGTTATAATATTTTTCAATGATTTGTTCATTTTCTGGAAAAATCATAAATAGTTTACGATTAATTTAATGTTATAAGAGGTGATGGACTTCATTTTTTTACGAGAAAAGAAGGGGGGGTTATATTTTATTTTTTACTGAAAGCATATTTTCTTTTGGTGTATTATCATATGTCAGAACATTTTTTTTTTTAAAGACGTGTTCTTATAGCATGTTTTTCAAAAAATATCGATTATTTTTGAAGTACACTGTAAAAAATTTGCAGCAAAGTAACAAGTCTATCGACCGTTTTTATAGAAAACGGGTAAATAACAATGAATTAACTGTATTCTGACAATAATAATACAATTATCTGACAATAAAATGGTCAGAATACAGTTAAATTACGGTTATATAACCGTTTTCTATAAAAACAGCCGATAGACCTGTTACTTTTTGCTGCAAATTTTTTACAGTGTACCTAGAAGGAATAATTAATCAATTTTATATGACAACAACAAGAATGATAATTTTATTTATAGAACTGGAAGCCTAAAATGTTTTTAAAATAATGTTATTATAAAAAATTGAATGATGTATTAATCATTTCTTAAAAGCATATATTTCTATATGGTAAATTTATATATGCATTTAATATGGTATTTATTTCTAACGGGTATATATTTTTTATAAGAACTTGAATAATTTAATCTTTATTTAAAAAAATAAACAAATTGTGAAACCAATATTCCTCTTTCTTTCTAACCGATGACCAGGCCCCTACCTGCCGGGAAGCCCCAGCTGAACGTGTTTGATTCCTGGTAGCGGGGCGGGTGACCACCTAATCGCCGCGTAGCGCCAATAAACCTAACAAGCGCCTAGAACGTATCGGTACTGCCTTTTGCTCAGTTGTGAACGGTGTTATGTCGGTTGCTTAACATTTATATTCTGTTGTTGAAATCTGCACATTACTACTGGTATTGATCTCGTAATTTGGAACCTTGGTCAGGTAATGAGGCCTTCATCTGGCAAGGCACCTCCAGGGGTATAATTCACAGATAACTTGGAGGAATTTGCACCCACGACGGATTTTACATGCACCAGGCGCCATTAGCGTACATGGTAAACCAATATTCCTCACAGTTCCACTGAACAGAAGTTTCACTAAACGATGTTTAATTAAAAAATCCAGTATATGGATAATTTATCCAAGTACCAGTTTTAAAAAAAATAAAGGAATTTAGTGTCACATGCATTTTTTTTTTTTTGAATATTATTAAATATGTTTTCATTCTCTTTAAACACAATTATTTTAGTACTTTTAAATATCAAAGAATTAAACATCAATAAGAATAATGAGACATAATATTGTTCAAGCACAGAAAATAGTTCTAAAAATATAATCTATTGATCTCTTCTTTGGACTTTTTTTTTTTTTTTTTTTTTTTTTTTTTTTTTTTTTTGACGTTTCACATTGTATTTCCTTTTCTTTCACACATTTGTAAACTAACATATCCTTTGGGAAGGGAGTTCGCAGAAAAAGACAGTTGTGAAAATATTTGTCTAGCTGTATTTATTTCCGTAGGGCTTTTCAGCAATCGAGTAATTAGGAAATGTATAGTTTGTGGTTGATTAATCTGATGACGGCCTCTAGGGCATACAAATACAACAACTGTGTGGTGAATCGATGTTAGAATTGTTTCAGCGCAACATAACAAAAGGTTTTGCAACATATATTCATTATTTCTGATTGCATATAAAAATTATCACACTATTTTTTTTTTACATAAATGATTGATAATAAGAATAAGTACTTTTAAACTAAAAATTAAATGTTAATTTTGGGGTTAGTTTGTGTTGCAATGTTGTTGAAATGTTTCTCAGGAAATAATGCAATTGTATGAATTCGATGTAATAAATGGTTAATGGATCATAAAAATCGACAATGTATGGTTGATGAATTTTGTGCAATATTTACTCTTTATTGTTTTCAGTTAAAGATTAGAAATATCATACACTATGAAACAGTTTCCAACACATAAAAATATTATTAAAAAAATTATTTCTTTTTCATACAATGAAATTATATATGTAAACAATTCGGATATGGCAATCCCAAAATTTTCTTCTATCTCAAACATGTTAATATTTCCTGAAAATGCAGCACAGCAGCGCCACAGGTTAGGTGATTTACACTAAAATCTAATCACCAACAACTTATGTCAACTTTCAAGTGAATCTGAAGTCTGATGAAAATCCGTTTAGTAGTTTTTGAGCTATTGCGGAAATCGTAAAAAATTCTGCATAGCGCAATAGCTGGTGGAAGATTCACTCCAAGAACAATCGGGCCAACTTATATAAGCGGTTAACTCAATCTTAAGTTTGATGAAAATTCATGCACTAGCTCTTGAGATACGACTATTACAGAAATCGTGAAAAATTCAGCATAACAGCGCAAAATGTTGCGCGATTTACACCAAAAGCTAAACAGTACGAACTTATATCAGGGGCTAAATGAATGTCAAATTTGATGAAAATTCGTACATTAGTTCACGAAATAGAGCTATTGTGATAATCACGAATAATACAGTATATCAGCGCCACTTGTTAGGTGATTTTCACCAAAAAGTAAACAGCACCAAACTATATCAAGGACTGATGGAATCTGAAGTTTTATGAAACTCTGTGCATTATTTCTTGAGATATAGCTATTGTGGAAATCGTTAAAATACAGCATAGCAGCGCCGCCTGTTGGGCAATTTACATCAAAAAGTAATCAGCACCAATTTATATCAGGGACCAACTGAATGTAAAGGCTTCTTAAATTCCGTTCATTCGTTCTGCAGATAGAGTGCCCACATAATTTGTGTCACATATAGACAGTTAGAGGGACAGACAGACAAACTTACAGACAGACATTTTGTAAAAAACATGTTTTTCGAGATTTCTGACTCCTAAAACATGTAAATCCGTCGAAAACTGGAATTCGAAAATTTTCACGAATCCAGTACATTCTTCTTGTAAAGATAGAATAAAGTAATAAACAATTTAAAAAGCACATACTTGAATAATAATCCGATATTACCAAATGCTGTCTTTATCCTTTAAACTGTCGGAATTATTTCGTTTACACCTGTATGTGATCAATATACTATTTACATAAAACGTAGTAAATTAAAATAAAGTTGAAAAAATGCATTCCGTAAAGGAAAAAACTATTCCAAGAATTACGGCTTATAGTAATCCCTGCAACGGATATTTTTTGGCGTGCCTTTCCAAATGAACGACTGGTGGTGTGCACCCCATAATATATAGATAGACATCACGTTTATGTGAACATAAGTGGTGCGTATCGATTTCATTATACTTCAAGTAGTGTAACATCATAAAAATTATCCTCAAATCATTTTCCCACATATACCTTAATAAAATGTAATTATTTTGTGCGACTTTGTATACGAACAACAGATGGTACTTAGTCTATGACTTATAGTAAGTATGTTGAAGTTCACCTCAGTGATGCATGATAATTTCATTGCGTTTAAAGTCCTTAACGTCTTAACATTCACTACAAACCATATTCATAAGTGGTGCATATCCATTTCATTATTCTTCAAGTAGTGTAAAATCATCAACATAACCTGAAAAACATGTTCCCCAATATAGCTTAATATAATGGAATTATTTTGTGCGCATTTGTATATAGACAACATATGGTACTTACTCTTTGACCTACAGTAAATATACTAAAGTCTACCTTAGTGATGTATGGTAATTTCATTGTGTTTCAAGTCCTTAACATCTTAACATTCACAACAAGCGATTTTCATAAGTGGTGCATGTCCATTTCATTATATTTCAAGTAGTGTAACATCATCAAAATAATCTGCAAAACATTCTCCCCCCCCATATACCTTAATATTATGTAATTATTTTGTGCGCATTTGGAAACGAACAACAGATGGTACTTACTCTTTGACCAATAGTAAGTATGTTGAATTCCACCTTAGTGATGCATATTAATTTCATTGACTTTAAAGTCATTAACATCTTAACATTCACCAGAAGCTATATTTCCCATAGGTGAGGGTTTCCCAAACTTTAACAATGGTGTACCACTAAATCAATAATTGGTGGTTTTAAAGCAGGGCTTTCGGCCGATGTGCCATAATCGTCCGCTTTCAAAGTGGTCTGAAGGACCCCAAAATATTAGCACAATAATTACTATGCATGTAAATTATTTCAGAGATCCCTAAAAGGCATGTATATCCAAAATGCACAAGTTAATAAATCGGTAACTGAATTTAATATTTAAGCCTGAATGATTACATTAATAAAATGGTACTTAAATTATCTTCTTATAGTATATATTTACTTTATATACATGAATTAGCATACAAGTTATACATTAATAATAGGAAAAATATTTGTAAAGAATATGAGAAAAATGGGGGGGGGGGACTAAGATAACTTATAACGTACTGGCGTGCACTTACATGACTATGTACTATTGTCTAAAACCATGCATACAATTGAACTCGTATCACTCACAAGAAGGCTGGGCGTATTTAATAAAGCCTAGTTCTTCTAGTCTATGTCAATATTTCTCTATTTACATTATTTCTGTTTAACACGAATTTTTTTATGTTGTTTAAATAAAAAAAGAAAACATTACATTATCACATAGATAAGTTGCGCTAAGTGCAAGCAAAAAGTTCACAAACTTCCTAGAAATCAGGGGCTATTTTTTTGCCTCAACAAACACAGCTTCCCTCTGAGCATCTTGAGTGCATTCCTGCATGTTCATAATAATACTTATAGGAATAATCTTAATTGAAATTTTCCTTCCCTGTTTCTTTCTAGTATACATTTCATGAAACTTTATTTGATATATATATTGAACTGCAATTCTGTTTAAAATATTTTTGTCTACAACAGATTAAAGTTGTTTTGGGGAAACGGAAAATTAAGGGCAAACCGCTCAGAGAGTTAATACATCATTAAGAAAATCTTTGAATTTTTGAGAATCTTTGCTCAGAGTAAAATAATTTCTCTTTCACATCAGTGACGATGACTCAACTAGAACATCTACCAAAACATTTACGCAATAATCTTTGTTTTATTCTGTTACAAATTGTCTCTTTTTAAAATAAATTAACTATTACCATTTGAGAATTTGGTTAAGGAATTGTGAATTAAAATACAGGCTAAATTGGTAAAACTTTCTTTATTGTAAAAATAATATTATCATTGGATAGACACAATTTTACAATTGATTAATAGTCGGCAACAAAATTTTCAACATTTTTAATGCATTTCGTTTCATTTGAAAGATAAATAACAATACTACTTTTAATTTATTAAAACTAAACCATACAAAAAGATAAAGTAATATAATGATATGTATTAGATTAGTCTGATAAAAATCTTCTGTTAGTTTGCATTCAAACGTAGTTTAAAGAAACAATGAAAGATGGCAGATATTTATAATGTAAGAAGCAATAAAAGATGATTTAAGGTGCATTAGTTTGTAACACAAATTCAAGCATCAAGTGAAAGAGAAAACTCTAATTATTTTCTTATTAGGAGCGTTCGTAATTACATAAATATGTAGCACCTACAATCGTCTTCTGGTCCGTCAGTCTGTGTGTCCACCTGTCCACATATAACAGAGCAAAAAACTACCCTACCGAATAGTTCGAAATATAATAATATATATAATTTTTGCAGAATTCTGTCCTTGCAAATTTTATGAAAATCGAATCCGAACTTTAAAAAAAAAAAAAAAAAAAAAAAGTTTTCTTCATTCTTTTAAATCCTATCACACATAATCGAATCAATAAAATCCCATGATAGGTAATGATTCTAGATTTCCATATTGATTACGTCATATTTAAGATGGAGTCATATTACTTCCGTGTAAAAGAATTTAATTTATGTAATCGTAATAAATTTTGTATTCATGTATTTTTTTTTATAAGAGTGCAACAGCTATTGCACCAAGACCTGATTTTTTATAAAATCAGTTATAGTATGAGCATACATCATTTGGCACATTTCACGTACATTTTTCTACTTGTTTGCTTCCTACAGTGCATGGAAAATCTTTAATACTTCGAATTATAACAGAAATTTTGCACTATATATGTTCCTTTTTTAATTGATGATAGACAGGACATTCTACCTGAAATCTTATTCACACAAAAAGCACAAAATTCAAGCTTTTTAAACATTTAAGATATTTAGATAAAAAAATTAATTTGGCATTAAAAAAATTTAAACTTATAGTAAAATTTTCTGAAATAACATGTGTTGTAAACTCTTTCATTTATTGATTTCAACCATAAAAATTGCAAAAAAAAAAAATAATAATAATAATAATAATAATAAAAAAATAAAATAAAAAATAAATAAAAAAAAATAATTAAATCCTACAATTAAACATAAAAGGGTTTATTTTCTATTCCTATATTCTTATTTCTATTCGTTTTATATATATATGTATTTTTCGAGCAATTGATACCTTCTGATTTCCAATTGGTTCTGAATTGACAAAATTTCACTCAATTCTTTAAGAGCTGCACAATACCTGAACCATTTTATGTATTGAAGATAATTTTCTAAAAAGCTGATTTTTCAAAACACACTTCTAACTTTACTAACATCGAAATTGTTTGACAAAAAAAATTAAAGAAAAAATAATCTTATGATTTATCATGTTTATTTCCCCTAAAGCCAATTATCTTTCAGTAAGAATTTTTATCAAAAGTGGAGCTGTGATAAAGATGACAGTCGGTAAATTGCCAATGACGTTTTATACACGAGGGAATAAGAAAATTACTTTACGATGAGTTACCTTAACATTAAGTCTTTGATTCGTTCTATTGTATACTGACTATAAACTGATTTAATTTTACATATTCATCTTTGTATAAGTCAATTTTACTAACTTACTTTTCATAAAAATATTAGATTGTACAAAATACATGTTTAAATAAATACATTAATGTCCGCAAATGTTTATCAGTGGATTTATTCCTGTAATATTATTTAATAATATTTTTAATTTGTTTATTTTCAATAATAATATGAAATAAAATATATAAATTTTAATTATGCGAAAAACTTTAGAAAATATACGGAGCATACTTTTTTCCTGTTTTAAATAATAGAAACTTCACTTTATATCATTCGAAATTTATTGATACCGAAATTAATTAAGAAAAACTTAAATGAAACAAAATAAGAAGAATGTTTTATGCTATTTATTTCCTTGAGTTGTTTTCTTTCAGTTAGAATTATTGTTAAAAGTTTTTAGGAGCCGTAAGGAACGTGGCAGCTAGGAAATTGAACTAGAACGTTATAACCATGAAAGAAGATGGGAATTACTCTATGGAGACATCCGATACACAAGGGACTACTAAAACTTCCCCTGAAATAAAGTCTTTGTTTCATTCTTGTATAATATGTACTGATTTCACTTTGCTTAGTCCAAATTTTCAGGCTACTTTGATTAATTTGAAGAACAATTATTAGATTATACAAAACTCAATATATCTAAAAGGGAGAAGTAACGTAAAACAAATATTAATAAATCTAAATAGTAAAATTCCTTATTTCTTTACATATTTTCCATTTGAGTATAAATTAATATAAAAACATTGTGCCCACTGAAATCAAGTTTGCAACTTTTAACATTAAAACAACGAAAGCTATAATCATGAACATAGTTATTAGGTATAGTAAACAGGGTACGTTCTATGCGATAACATACACAGCGTCACCTATCGCAAACGGCGGTGTTGAGGTTAGCATCTTAAAAACAGAAGAGTGTAGAGCATCCTCAAGTTATTATTAAATGATATCACATGAAAAAATAACTTTACACCTAAAATGCAAATGTTTATATTCTATCTCTAACTTAAATGCATAGTCTATTTAACAATTATAAACTCATTAGATGTTGCATACATCCTAACCTGTTTATTGCTTTAAGAAGTGAAACAAATAGCCAAAAAAAAAGAAAACGATTTAATTTTTTTGTTTTCAGAATTAGTGACTTCATATCACAGAAAACATTAAATAAAATTTTAAAAGCGAAGAAAAAAATTAATAAATTTCCTGTCTGTCTCTCCTGTATCTGTAAGTGTTTTTATCAAAAGTTTCCCGGAGATGAAAGAAATTCCACGCCAGAAAATTGATGCAAAACTGATACAGTAAAATATATATATATATATATTACCATAAGGAAGGCAGTCTGTTCACACAGAATGACAAAACTTGCCTTATCAAAAATATCTGTGATTTTTTTGTATTGTACACTGCAAATGTACTGATTTTACTTTACCTAGCCACTTATTTACAAACAATTTTACTAGATTACATTTAATAACAATATTCGATGGCACACTGGATAAAATAAACTGAGTATCAGTAAGAAAATACCAAATAAATGTACTACTATTTACTATTTAAATTTTTGCGAAAAAAAATATATATAATCATTATATAATTACAAATCATCATCTATTTCCAATTACTAAAATTAAATTAACAAATTAATAAATTTAGCTTAAATTCATAACACTGACATGATACAACATAACATATATATATATATATATATATATATGTATTTCCGGTTTCCAATGTTCATATTTTGTTCATCTTTAGAATCTTGCCAACTTGTTCATACATTTGTGATTTCAGTTTAATTACATATATATATATATATGTTATATAAAATTTCACTGCGTGATATTCCTTTAAATTATTCTAATTTTCCGGTATATTCACTATTTCCATATTTCTTAATAATATCTACTATTTATTCCTTTTAAATTTCCCTTTAATTTTAAAATACGTATATTAATAAGTATCGTATTCAAAATCTTAATCTAAAGCTTTCGGTCCCTTCATAAATTTTATCAGTTATCCAATCTATAATATTCTAAGCGAAGCCAGTTTTTTTTTTTATTTCCGAACATTTAAAAAAAAAAAAAACTATTTTGTTATTTTTATTTCCAATCTTTATTCCACGAATCTGGTTTACCGAGAATTTTCGACACTAGGTGTTATACTCCAAAAACACTAATCTTCTGAGTACGGAATTCTTTCGCCTTAAACCACTGCCCTCTCGCTTCATTAGCTTTGCTACGCATCTCTAGGAGAGTGCTTTTCACTGATTGGTTCGTTTCCATACTACGTCTATATTTGTTTTCCTCCGCTAGTATAACAGAAAGCCGATCCACAGAATTCGGAGCGCAGATTTCTGTTTTGTTTCAAGTTCTCAAGAAAATGTTATTCGATGTCTATTGGTCTGGTATTTTTCTAAATTGCTCCTTCACATCTTATAGCATAACATAGAGACTCATGTCAAAGCATGAACGCTTTACGGATTTTTCATTACAATGTGAGTGTTGTTTAAGTTTTTATGTCTGATGAATAAACGCCTTCGAACGACAAACTGACTTCGTTTTCTTTTATGGAAAAATCACCGGATTCTTGAATCCGTTGCCTTGTTACAGTCACGCCATGACAGTATTTATTAGTAATGCGTCTGCAAACAACCACCATGTGTTCTCACTCGGAGCTATACTTAAAACATCGAAATATTCCTCGCAGCGATCAAATAAATTGACATCCTAAGCTACGATGTCACAGCTCCAAAATTCGATCTGGTATTAGCAGTTAACAACAAACTTCACGTAAGTCGACTGGATTTGTCGACTGCAATAACAAAATTCACATATATATATATATATATATATATATATATATATATATATATACGTGTATATATACTATATAATAAATATATATTTATAAGATAGCTAAATACATTTAGCTACCACTGTTATATATTTAAAAAATATATAAGATACTATTGATAATAAGAAACTATAGTTCAAAAAGAATATTTTACATTCAGAATGAAAAGATACCAAAATATATCGTAATAGACTTATATTCATAATTATTGCGCTTATGCTGCTTAATAATTTGAATACTGATATAAAACCATTAGAAACCAATATAAAATTCTTAATATATATATATATATGTATGATTATACTTAATGTTAAAAAGTTTTACGGAACTGTTACTAAATTATTTAACTCGTTGAATAACAATAGTATAAATGTGCACCAATTATCATAATCAAAGAATATAGGTTTAATATTTTTTCTACCCACTATTTCATTTTGATTTAAATTATTGTGTAGTTTTACTGCAAATATATTACGCAGATCATGGTAAAGAGATAGTGATCACAAAATATTAAGTAAAATTCTCTATGGTAAATACAGTGGCAGCCGATGTAAAAAACTGCTACTCTAAGAGCTAAAGAGGGTAAGTTACAGAAACTTTTAAAAACAATTTCTAAATTATTTTTATTATAAATCGCAATTTTTTTACATAGAAATCATTATGGAAAACATGCAAAAGGCTTTAGATAAACACTCTTTTGCAAATTTATTTAACGACAAAAATTTGAGTACGAATTACTAGTATTACCAAAGGTTTTAAACTGATCAGTACGAAGAAAATTGAAAGCTCGGAAATTATATAGAACGTCCTATATAATGAGAGAAACTGATTTCTATACAGAGACATTGAAATTACAAGCACTGTTAAAAATTTGCAGCATTATGGCAGGTCATTTGACCGTCTTTTTTTCTTCCGAAAACGGTTACACAACCCGCAATTTAACACTATTCTGACCATATTATTGACCATTTTATGGTCAGAATATAATTAAATTATGGTTATGAAACCGTTCTTTCAAAAAACGGTCGAATGACCTGCCAGAATGCTGCAAAATTCTTAACAGTGAGGGAAAACATAATTTGCACAAGCAAAAATGCCTTCGTTTTGTTTTATTTGACAATGAATATATACTGACTTTTATTTACATATTCACCGCTTTATCAGGAAGATTTACAGAATTACTTTTCAGATTATTATTAACTTGCATAAAATACAGCATTTTTAATCGGGTAAAATAAAGTGAGCATACGAAAAACAATGCTTATTAATTATGCTATTATTTATTATACGTATTTTTTGAAAGAGTATATCTACTTTTTATTATATACTAATATCTTTAAAACTTACATACATCTATACAAAACTGATTATTTCTTTATTGAACTGTACAAAGTTCAGCATATGATTAAAAATAACACAAAATTTTATTTAATTATTGGCCAGTCTATTTTTTTTAAACAAAAATTTTGAAAGAAAAATAATTTAATCCATGCTTTATCTGCTGTCCGTCCCCGATAGAAGGCTTTATTTCAGTCGAAATTATTATCAAAAGATTTTAGGAGCTGTAAGAATCTTGACAGATAGGGAATTGACTTAGAACCTTCTATCTACGAAAGAAGAAAAGGTTTTCTGTACATAGACATTCCGTACACAAGGGAGAGCTTAACTTGCTCTAACAAAAGAAGTTTTCGTTTATTTCATTATATAGTGATTTTATAGTGATTTTATTTTATTTATTAAAATTTTTTCAAATGAACTTACAAGACTGCTCAAAATATGAAAAAAAAAAAAAAAAAGAAAAAGAAAAAAGAAAAAAAAGAAAACACCCCTACTAACTCCTCAACAAATTATCGTAGAAGAAAGTTACTAGCACCGAACGATTGGAAATAAAGTGCACTTTTAAATGATGTGTATAAAATTTTCTTACGGGGCCATCTACATATTAAAACGAACCCAAACTTCATTTTCTTTTCAAACCCAATTTTAACAAGATATTTAAAATCTGCGGTTCAAACTAGCGTAGATTCTATGCGTAGACACCAAATTTTAAGTCATTTGAATACTAAGTTTTTGAATTATAAACATTAAAAATTTAGTGCTTCTAGTATTAAATCGCATTTTCATATTTCCATTGATATCTCCTGAAATTATACTCCTAACGTGCTAATTTTTTGAGTAGCAATAATACTAAAAGACCCAAACATAAACACGTTGAATTTGCATTTTTTATAATTTTATGATATGAACTATGAATTATGAAATTAATACGTGAAAAAATTATGAAATGCAACCTGCAACTTTTTTGATGGATTTAGATTTATTAAGTCCTGCTTTATGGAAATCCAAAATTTCCCATTTTTCTTCCAAGTAGTTTTCAAATTATGCTTAAAAAACGGCAAAATCATGGTTTAAGAGGCTGTGTATGATGGAAGTGACTAGATATTTTCAAATTTCTTATGCTATCCTGTTATCTAGCAGTTTTCAGTGATTGCTTGAGTGGCGCTTATGATGCCTTGATCAAGAAGGGGCCTCTCTCGGTCAATAATCGGGAATCAAACTTCAATTTGGATACAGCCCCTAAAATGAGCTCGTTTTAAAACAATTAATTTCTCGGAAAATTATCGTATTGCATAAAAATTAGTTTTTAGGCTAATTGAAGGGTGTAGAGTTCATTTATGCTGTCAGAATTGTGTACTGCTATTGAAAAAAACAAAATTATAGTTCGTTTTAATATATAGATGGCACCTTAAGGAAATTTTATATGTATCATTTAAAAGTAGATCTTATTACCAATCGTGTGGTTTCTTCTACGATAATTTGTTGCGGAGTTAGTACGGGGTGTTTACTTTTTTTTTTTTTTTTTTTTTTTTCCACGGCTGTGCCTTAACATAGTAACATTTCCATTACTAAAAGAATATTACCTATTTATACACAATTTTTTTTTATATTGCGAAATTTTACGTTTTAGAAAATAAATCATGAATTGCATGCATTTAACATATATTTTACATACATTTTACATACGTCACGAACCATACATTTAAACTTTAAATAAACTGAATGTTTTGATTTAATATTGCATATAACTAACACATATTGTTTCGCATATTGTTTCATTCTACGACGTATGATGCACTATTTTAAACATAATACTTAAACACGCACCTATTTAAATCTATAAATATGTCATTGTTATGAATTTCCATTTATTAGAATATTTAAAATGATTTTTTTCTCGATTATTTTACCTAAATTTATATATTAGTAAAATATTATTTTTTAATAACATTTGAACAAGAACATATGTTCAACAAACATATTTTACGATTGTTGTTATATTTTGTGCTTACCCCGTAATTAAATAGCAACCTGTGTTCCTGACAGCAAGGTATTTTTTTCCAATACATTCTCAATACATTTAGAAACATATGGAAAATTTTACTTGAGCATTTAATTGAACATTTTTATAAAATCAACATTTACTTGAGTGCTTTATTTACCTAAATTATATTTAGTAGTCTGTTATAGAAGTGTCCGTACATACCGTATGGTAGTGTCCATACATACTTTCTCTCTCTCTTACACAGCCACATGTGCAAAATTTGTCGCAAAATGTTGAAATATGGTTTGATCTTTTAACTGTTCAAGATATGACGTCAATGTACAGTCGAAGAAAAAAAAGTAAATACTCCCTACTAACACCTCAACAAATTGTCGTAGACGAAAGTCATTGGTACCGAATGATTGGTAATAAAGTTTGCTTTTAAATGATGTATATAAAATTTGGTTAGGGGGGCATCTACATATTAAAACGAATCCAAATTTCATTTTTTTCAATGGCAATACCCAATTTTAACGAGATATTTCAAAGCTTTGATTCAAACTACGCCTAGTCACCAAATTTTAAGTCATTTCAAAGATAAGTTTTTGAATTATAAAAATTCAAAATTTAGTGCTTCTAATGTTAAATTACATTTTCATATTTTTATTAATATCTCCTGAAATTATACTCCTAACATGCTAATTTTTTGAGTAGCAATAATACTAACGTGCCCAAACATAAATACGCTGAATTTGCAATTTTTATAATTTTATGATATAAATTATGAATTATGAAATTAATATTCGAAAAAATTATGAATGGCAACCTACAATTTTTTTGATGGATTTAGATTTATTATGTCCTGCATTATGGAAATCTAAAAGTTCACATTTTTCTTCCAAGTAGTTTTCAAAGTATACTTAAAAAAAGGCAAAATGATGGTTTAAGGGTCTATGATAGAAGTGACTAGATATTTTGATTTTTATGCTATCCTGTAATCTAGCAAGTTTCATTGACTGCGTGAGTTGCGCTGAAGACGCCTTGATAAAGAAGAGGGCTCTCTCGGTTAACAATCGAGTACTGAACTTCAGTTTGGATACAGTCTTTAAAATACGTTCGTTTTAAAATGATTAATTTCTCAGAAACTTATCATACGAATTGCATAAAAATTGGTTTTTAGGCTAATTGTTGGGTGTAGAGTGCATTTACGCTGTCAGAATTGTATACTGCTATTGAAAAAAACAAAGTTATGATTCGTTTTAATAAGTAGATGCCCCCTAAGCAAAATTTGTATGCGTCATTTAAAAGTAGAGTTTATTTCCGATTGTTCGGTACCAGTAACTTTCTTCTGCGATAATTTGTTGAGGAGTTACTAGGGTGTGTTTACTTTTATTTTCCACGACTGTACATTGCAAAAGTTTTCGAAATAAGTTAGGATATAAGGGTATGTTTATGAAATATTCCTGCCGTTTATTTTGAAAGAAAAAATACACTTCTTAAATTTTATTATGATCCACCTACGTAATACTGCTCATTTAGGAATTTTTTTCGCATAAAATCACTCATATAAAAATGTAAAAGATTAAATTTGAAAATTCATGAAATAACTATATCATTATTATAGTTTGTTCCGTATTATATTCTTTTGAACACTTACGTAATTTACATTATCTACTTATTTCCAACAGACAAAAATTAAATCATTTTCAATATTTTTAGAAAACTCTGTGTATGCGTTTCTGATCGATACATTATCACAAAAAAAAGTAATGTTATTAAATAAAAACGTTAATATATTTCACATGACATTTACCGTAATTTTGAAAAATACAGTTAAAACATACAACAATAAGGGATTTGAAATAATAGACATTTAGCGTCATTTATAGTTTTTTAATGGTCATTCTTATGAAATCATACGATTTTTTTCCCATATCAGTGAAAAAGAATCCAGACCGGGAGTTGAACACAATATCTTTGGTAATTAACCATTTTAATTTGAAAAAAAAAAATACACTTCTTAAATTTTATTATGATCCACCTACATAATATTGCTCATTTAGGAATTTTTTTTTCGCATAAAATTGCTCATATAAAAATGTAAAAGATTAAATTTGAAAATTCATGAAATAACTATATCATTATTATAGTTTGTTCCGTATTATATTCTTTTGAATACTTATGTAATTTACATTATCTACTTATTTCCAACAGGCAAAAATTAAATCATTTTCAATATTTTTAGAAAATTCTGTGTATGCGTTTCTGATCGATACATTATTACAAAAAAAAGTAATGTTATTAAATAAAAACGCTAACATATTTCACATGACATTTACCGGAATTTTGAAAAATACAGTTAAAACATGCAACAAAAAGGGATTTGAAATAATAGACATTTAGCGTCATTTATAGTTTTTTAATGGTCATTCTTATGAAATCATACGATTTTTTTCCCATATCAGTGAAAAAGAATCCAGACCGGGAGTCGAACACAATATCTTTGGTAATTAACCATTTTAATTTGAAAAAAAAAATACACTCTTAAATTTTATTATGATCCACCTACATAATATTGCTCATTTAGGAATTTTTTTTTCACATAAAATCGCTCATATAAAAATGTAAAAGATTAAATTTGAAAATTCATGAAATAACTATATCATTATTATAGTTTGTTCCGTATTATATTCTTTTGAATACTTATGTAATTTACATTATCTACTTATTTCCAACAGGCAAAAATTAAATCATTTTCAATATTTTTAGAAAATTCTGTGTATGCGTTTCTGATCGATACATTATTACAAAAAAAAGTAATGTTATTAAATAAAAACGCTAACATATTTCACATGACATTTACCGTAATTTTGAAAAATACAGTTAAAACATGCAACAATAAGGGATTTGAAATAATAGACATTTAGCGTCATTTATTGTTTTTTAATGACCATTCTTATGAAATCATACGATTTTTTTTTCCATGTCAGTGAAAAAGAATCCAGACCGGGAGTCCAACACAACCTTTGGTAATTAACCATTTTATTTTGAAAGAAAAAATACACTTCTTAAATTTTATTATGATCCACCTACATAATATTGCTCATTTAGGATTTTTTTTTCGCATAAAATCGCTCATATAAAAATGTAAAAGATTAAATTTGAAAATTCATGAAATAACTATATCATTATTATAGTTTGTTCCGTATTGTATTCTTTTGAACACTTATGTAATTTACATTATCTACTTATTTCCAACAGACAAAAATTAAATCATTTTCAATATTTTTAGAAAACTCTGTGTATGCGTTTCTGATCGATACATTATTACAAAAAAAAGTAATGTTATTAAATAAAAACGCTAACATATTTCACATGACATTTACCGTAATTTTGAAAAATACAGTTAAAACATGCAACAATAAGGGATTTGAAATAATAGACATTTAGCGTCATTTATTGTTTTTTATTGACCATTCTTATGAAATCATACGATTTTTTTTCCATGTCAGTGAAAAAGAATCCAGACCGGGAGTCCAACACAACATCTTTGGTAATTAACCATTTTATTTTGAAAGAAAAAATACACTTCTTAAATTTTATTATGATCCACCTACATAAATAACATCGCCCATTTAGGATTTTTTTTTTTCGCATAAAATCGCTCATATAAAAATAACGCCCTACTTTTTGAGCTTCTACGGCTGACAATCGGTCGATATAGTTCTCCCAGACAATAATATTAGCAATGTTAGATTTAAATTTCTAACTGTTCGAAAAATGTCCGGACCAGGATTCGAACCAGGGATGTCCTGACTGAAGCCGCAAGTGATCTGCCATCTGAGCTATCCCGGACGAATCTGGTGGAACTTTCTCACCCAGCTAACCTTAATGATTATAGCATCTGGTCTGAAACCTGGTTCAGCTCAACAGAATAAATCTCAGGTAATGGAACTCCAGAAATCGCTGGATACGAAATCACACTAGATTAATTTTAACACAATTATTCTAATTGGTAAATAAATCATATTAGATGTAAATTTCCAGCTGGGCGAAAAATGTCCGGACAAGGGATTTCCTGGTTCGAATCCTGGTCCGGACATTTTTCGCCCAGTTGGAAATTTACATCTAATATGATTCATTTACCAATTAGAATAATTGTGTTAAAATTAATCTAATATTAGCAATGGTGTGGAACGGATGTGAATGTTTTGAAAGTTTCCTATGGAAGTAAAAACATCAAAATATGAAAAACAATCTCCACAGAAACATTTAATTCGCTTTCTGTTGGACAAAAATTGATATGGCCCTTGTTATATTTAAAGGGAACACTTATTATATAAAATATACCTGTATGTGGCTAAACTGTAACTATAACATTGTTGAGAATAAACGAGATGACTATTTCTGTAAAATAAACTTGTGTCCCATACTTTAAGTTTCAACCTTTTTTCAAAGTGCATTACCTGGTTATCACAAAAAGGTAAAAATTTAAAATTTTCAAAACCTTAAATTTTTTCAGCCTTTTTAAATAACATGCACACGAATGTATAGTCAATACATTATTATAAAACATATAGTAAATATTTTATATGAAAGAAATTAAAAAACTAAAAATTTTTGTTAACGTTAAATGTAATATTAATAAAACCCAGGCAAAAAATGCATTATGAAGGGAATTGAATCATTAGAAGATTTAGCTTTAATTATTGCTATTTGATGAACCCTCTGTTGAGAATGCCAACTTGGCGATGCTTGCCATTTTCTGTTAGTCGGCATTGTGGCAACCCCCTTTTTATTGTTTTCCGATTTTCTTTTCAGTGTAGATGTAAAGTTTGTTTTGAACCGGTCTGACGGTAATAATGGAACTCTCAAACGAGAGTAATAATAATATTAATATACCTATATATTTGTAAATAAAATGTACATAGTTGTTTTTTAAGAAAGAAGTTTAATTTGAACTGTAGAGTGTGTTTACTTATTCCAGTTACGAATTTTATTTACAATATATTAGAACTAAGTTATGAAGACGTTTTTATTCTTCGATGCATTATGGAATAATTTGGATTTACCGAACCTGCAGTCTCAATGACAACGTATCATTTTTCTGGCGTCCGCGACAGGACGTCTGGATTTCATCATCGATTGAGGTAAGTACCTCAAATTAAATTATATTGAATAAATAGAATTATGAATACATTTATTAACTGAACTGTATCGAATAAATTGAATTCTTTATTTTATGATGGATTACGAAACTTTGAAAAAAAAAAGAGCTACGATTCGTAGTCAAACTACGAAAATATTTGATAAAATAAGGGATTTATTAGATAATACACAAGAATTAGAGCTTGAGAATAGAAAATCACAGCTGGATCTTTTTAAACAGCAATTGAATGACAAAATGAAAACTTTAAAATCATTAAATTCTGAAATTGAACCACTGGTTCCAAGTACTGAATTTGAAAAAGAAATCGAGAAATCGGAATCTTATAATGAGAATATTATTGAATGGAAATATAAAATTTCCAAATTTTTAAATGATAACACAGTTACTCCTGAAACTAAACAAGATTCTTCAGACATTGAAAGTGATAGTAGTAGCAACAATAGTTCTCTACTAAAAAGTCAGAAAATTCTGAATCAAAATTTGATTAAACTTCCTAAACTTAATATATCTAAATATTATGGTGATTCGTGTTTATGGCTCGAATTTTGGAGTCAGTTTTCGAATGCGATTGACAATAATGAACATTTAACTCCGATTGATAAATTTTCCTACTTAAAGTCACTTTTGGGCGGAAGTGCTGCAAATACTATAGCAGGCTTTTCGCTGACTAAAGAAAATTATGCTCATGCTATAGAATTATTGAAAAATCGTTTTGGTCGTAATGACCTGGTAATAAATAGTCACATGACTAAACTGCTAAATTTGAAACCAGTACGAAATTCTAGTAACATTAAGGCTTTTAGAGATTTGTATGATGAATGCGAAATTCAAATAAGAAATCTTAATTCTTTAGGTGTTGTATCAGGTTCATATGGGCACTTATTATGTCCGATTCTTCTGAAACTTATTCCATCAGATATTGCACTAGAATTTAATAAAAAACGAATTAAAAACACTGACTGGGATGTTAATGAGCTGATAAATTTCATTAAAGATGAAATTGAATCTCGCGAGACCACTGTCCAATTAAACCATTTTGAAAAAATCCCTGAGAAGCAGGAAAATTATAAGAAAAATTATAAAAAATTCATTCCATCAGCTTCTGCCTTAACCACAAATATTAAAAATAACTGCATATTTTGTAATCAAACTGATCACGATACTGAAAAGTGTAAGTCTTTCACCATTCTGGAAATGCGAGAAAAATTAAAAAGGGAAGGAAGGTGCTTTAAATGCTTCCGTAAATTTCACATCGCGAATTTTTGTAAAATTTCGAATGAAAATTGCAAAGTGTGTGGTAAAACATATCATCATACTATACTTTGTAATTCTAATAAAAAAACAGAAGAATCAAAAAATTCAGGTAATATTATTTCCTCCGTATCTCATTGCAAAGGCAATATAAATAATATCAGTAGAGAAGTAATATTGCAAACAATTCATGTAAAAGTGGAAGCGGGTGAAAATTCAGAAACTGCTCTTTGTTTATTTGACTCTGCTAGTCATCGAACTTTTATTACAGAAAATTTAGTTTCAAAATTAAAACCTGAGGTCATTAGAAAGGAAAAATTAATTGTCTATACTTTCGGTTCGAGAAAATCTGAAGAACGATGTTATGATGTCGTTAAGCTAAAGCTAATTCACTTGACGAATAGAAAACGTAGTATAATAATTGAAGCATTAGTCACACCGCTAATAACTAATTCTTTGATACAAATTCCTCCTCTTCCAATCAAAATTAAGAGAAAACTTTCCAAATTTCGTCTTGACACGTGGGAACATTTGGAAAATAGTGATGTTGATATATTAATAGGAGCTGATTATTTATATCAAATTAATGACAAAACATACCCCATAAATAAATCATTGTTCGTCTGTGAAAATTTATTTGGGCATTCCCTCTGCGGGACAATTGACGTAAATAAAAATAGTGAGAGTAAGCAAGCTGGGGTCTTGTCCACTCAGGTTATGAAACCTATTCAAAATGATTTGAAAACATTGTGGGAGTTAGAAACTTTAGGGATGAACACTGAAGAAAATATTTCTGAATTAGATAAAGAGATAATCGAAAAATTCGAAAACAATTTGCATTTTCTTGAGCACCGATACGAAGCTAAATTGTTATGGAAAGATGATAGAAGAGATTTAGGAAGTAATTATAACAATGCTAGAAACCGATTTATTAACTTAAATCGAAAATTGCTTAAAGATAAGGAATTATTGCAGAAATATAAAGAAATTGTGATTGAACAGGAATTAAATAACATAGTGGAAGCATGTTCTAATAAAACTGTAGATAGCGGTTATTTTATGCCTCACCGACCTGTCTTGCGAGATGATAAACCCACAACTAAAGTTAGAATGGTATTTGATGCTTCCTCAAAAGAAAATAGCAAATCATTAAATGATTGTTTGTACGGTGGCCCAAATTTGAACCCCGATTTATTAGAAATTATTATTAATTTCAGAAAATTCAATACTGCGTTTTGTGCAGATATTGAAAAGGCCTTTCTTCAAATTTCTGTAGCTGAAGAAGACCGAGATTACCTTAAATTTCTTTGGTTCGATAATGACGCAAACAACTTTTTCAAAATTTTAAGATTTAGACGTGTACCATTTGGCGTTACATGCTCACCATTTATTTTGGCTGCCACAATTAAACATCATATAAAGAAATATCGAGATCAACATCCAAATGTTGTATATATGTTACACTGTAAAAAAAAATCTTAAAACAACAGAAAAAAATCTTCGAATTCTGACAGTAAAAATTACGTTAACAGACTTCTTATGTCATTCCATCCTCATATCGCTTATTTTCATGTTAAACAACAAAAAATTCTGTTTTCTTTGCCATCAGTTTCCACTGCGACAGGATAATACGTTGGATAACAGAAAAACGGGAGGTCACCCCCTATGACGTCTAAAAGGTCATTTAGAATGACCAATAAGCATTGGTTATCATACCCACGCTAACGCGTCTCTTCTAAAGTGAAATATTTGAGTGTCTTGTCTCTTGTGTACTGTTGAAAATGGCAGTTCGTTCAATAAAGCAGTTGATCTAATTGAAACAGAATAATATATAAAGAATTGTTAATAGAAAATTAAGAATCATTTTGACAATTGAAACCGGCGACGCACACCTTTGACATCAGAACCGCTTTCTTCAATGATTAGGATTTACAGTTCGAATACTAGAAAACAAACATAGCAAAAGGTATGTTTTCATCCTTCTTTTAAATATGTAACAATGTTTTTCCGAAACGTAACAATATGTATGAAAAATACTTCCTATTTGCTAAAAATCTTAATTAAGCAATACTACTTATTATTATTATTATTATTTTATAATGTATGATTTACTTAAATTATTAGTATTATTTTATACTTCATTTATTTATGCACATTAGTAACTTAGTTGATCTAATTCTGTTAATAGCTGGAGATTATTTTTTGATCGGTTGTTTATTTTAAGTTAAATAAATAATCTTAAGTTTATGATTAGTTTACAAATCTTGAATTTTTACATAGCTGTAGAATGATTACTTATTATATTTAACTTTTTTATGACTAAGAGTTTAATTTTACTTGATATGTATTAGTTCCAGAAATTTTGATTGAGATTTTAAATTAATTTTGTCATCAATTGACACACGTGATTAGTTTTGGAGTGATAGTTTTAATAATAAACACGGAGTAGCTGCATTAATTATTATAGTTATAGATAACTGTTATTTTCGTTTAACATTAACCAGGATAATATTTATTAGATCTGACGCTGTTCATATATTTTTATTGCTTAAATATATCACATTTCCTACTATTTAATATGTTGTTTAAAATGGAGTGGTTGATATTTTGTTTAATCGTTCCATATGTTGATTCTGAAGAAATGGTTTTTTTTTAGTACAATCTTAGAGTTACCTGTAGTGGTTTAGTTAAAATTTGTAAATTTTATTCACTCCATTTAATGAAATAAATTTTGAGCTACAACTGTGTCAATTATTTTGAAAATAATTCCCATTTAAGCTTTAACCATTCATTTTATAGAATCAGCAAGTTTAATTTTGTTTAACATTTTAATTTAAATTATATTGTAATATTTTTTCTTATTTAGTTGATGATCATTTACTATATACGGAAAAAACATTGTAAATTGTTAAGAAGGATGAAAACTCATTTTATCACTTTAGCTGAAATGAAATATTTTTTTTTTTTTTTTTTTTTTTTTTTTTACGGTGATGTTTATATAGATTTTAGTGGCTCTTCTTTTTCATTTCTCATCTTTGATCATAGCTGTCCACTTTTACTCATTTATATATACAAAGCTTTCTATTCGAAAAAATTATAAAAATTGGCAGGCTATTATTTACATAATTAACCAAAGTCACTGATTTAACTTAATCAATTTTCAAAAATATTGCACGAATAAATATTAAAGTTCTTTTAATTACAAATCACATTCAATACATATATTTATTTTATTAAATATTTTTATGAGGGAGGGGGAGTTACCTTATATCGTATATATATTTTTTTATTATTCTGGGGGAGGGGGGGGGGGAGTTTAAGATACCTTCTTTCGCTTATTCCAGTCTTTTATGTACTTAATTTACAAATCTATATAAATTCAACTGTTTAAATATTTTATTGCGAATAAGCTATTTAAATTAATTTTATAAAAGTTTGGAGGAGAAATTCCTATAAATATTTATTATTATTAATATAAACAAATCGATCGGTAAATAGAAATTTCCCGTGTACCTAACCTATAATACGCGATTCTTCTGTTAAATAGAACCTCCCCCCCCACCCACCCACCCCCTCGCCAACAGGAATCGACCTACAGATTTTGACTGTTGGGAAAAGCGTCAATTGTCAACACGAAGTGCCTGTATGAGTACGTATTTCTGTCGTCTGATAACGCATTCTTTCGTTAACAGATATTTTCTGAAAACAAATAGTTTCTGGCAACTTTTTGCTGCCAGAAAGTTTCTGTTGTTTTACAAAAATATTTTTAACAGTGTAGATAATTCCCTCTATGTCGATGATTTAATTTCCGGATCAGATTTAGATAACGAAGCTTATTATTTATCAGTTACAGCTTCTGAAATTCTTAAAGAAGCTGGGATGAATTTGAGGAAATTAAAAACAAATTCTATTAAACTTAGAGAAATGTGGGAATCTGGTAACTTAGGTATAAGTGAGGAAAACACAGGTAGTATCTTAAAAGTGCTTGGACTGATATGGAATACTGAATCTGATATTTTGATGTTAGATGCGCAGCCCTTTGAAGAATATTACATCGATGATCCCACGAAGCGAACAGTTCTTAAAATGTTACTGAAAATTTATGATCCATTAGGATTTGTGAATCCATTTGTAATACGTATTAAAGCCTTGTTGCAAGAAACATGGCAAAGAGGTTTAGAGTGGGACAATAAATTACCTGAAGATTTGAAATGCGAGTGGAATACTTGGTGTTCAGAAGTTGTACATTTACGCACATTTGAAATAACCCGAAAATATTTTCCTAATATGATAAACATTTCTGAAAATTCACAAATTCACATATTCTGTGATGCTAGTCCCAAAGGGTATGGAGCAGTTGCTTATTTGCGTTCCATTTCATTAACTGGCGAAATTCAAACAAGTTTTGTTTGGAGTAAATGTAGAATAGCCCCCCTCAAGAAGTTAACTATTCCACGGCTGGAATTGATCAGTGCAGTAGTTGCCGCTAGAATGTGGAAATATTTAAAACAAAAATTACATATTTCGAATTTAAATATAAAATTATGGTCGGACTCAGAGATAACTATTTGTTGGATTAGGGGTTCTACTACAAACTGGAAACCCTTTATTTCCAATCGTGTAACCGAAATTCAGTCATTGACAGATCCAAAGGACTGGAATTATTGTCCGGGAAAGGAAACCCTGCAGATCTGCTTACGCGAGGGGAAAACTTATCGAAGTTAATGGGTAATAATGTATGGTGGTGCGGCCCACCTTGGTTATCACTATCAGAAGATTCGTGGCCTTCAAAAAGGGCTATAGAAATGGTTCCCGAAGCTTTTAATGAAATGAAAGCAAAACCAAATTTAACATTATTGTGTAACGAATCAAACTCTATTCCTAAGCCAGTATTTGATATGGCAAAGTTCAGTAGTTTAAATCGCGTGTATAATATTACTGCTTGGATAATGCGTTTTATTCATAATGCCAATTCGAAAAATCCTAAAATTTTAGGACCTTTAACTACCTCAGAAATAGAAATAGCAGAAAAATACTGGATAAAACAAACTCAGGAAACTTCATTTAAAGTTGAAATAGAAGCACTTAAACAAAAAAAACCACTTAATAAAGATTCTTCTTTGTACAACCTTAATCCACAATTCGATGAAAATGACTTACTTGTTTTATCCGGAAGACTTCAGTTTTCTGAAGTTACAGAGCAGGAAAAACATCCGTGGATACTTCCTAATAAATCTTATTTTGTAAAATTACTAATTAAGGATGCTCATGAAAGAATGTACCATTTTGGTGTAGCTGTCACTTTAGCTCACCTTCGTGAAAGGTATTTTATATTAAAGGGAAGAAGATTTGTAAAATCCGTCTTAAGATCGTGTGTGATATGTCGAAAACTTAATGCTATTCCTGGAAAGGTGGAAATAGCACCTTTACCGAAAGATAGAATCATCAAAACACCAGTTTTTGAAACCTCTGGTGTCGATTTTGCCGGTCCGATTTATTATAAAACTTCTGAAGGCACTGGGAAGGCTTATATTGTCGTATTCACATGTGCTGTAACCAGAGCGATTCATCTAGAGTTAGTCACCAATCTAAGTACTGAAACCTTTATCTTAGCACTACGAAGATTTTTCTCTAGGAGAGGTTTCTGCAAAATAATGTACAGTGACAATGCCAAGACATTTTCTAAGGCTGATTTGGTGTTAAAAGATGCTTGGGAAAGAATTTCTAAGCAAGAAATTTTTGATTACTTGAGAAAGAATAAAATAATATGGAAGTTTATAATTCCCAGGGCTTCCTGGTGGGGCGGCTTCTGGGAAAGGATGGTCAGATCAGTTAAAACACCTTTAAAAAAGGTTCTAGGAAAAACTTGTCTCCGTTATGAAGAGCTAGAAACAATACTTACAGAAATTGAAGCTCTGATTAATTCACGTCCCTTATGTTATCTCTACGAAGAAAATGCTGAACCATCACCTTTAACGCCATCTCATTTTTTAGTTGGTAAACGATTAATGTCCTTACCTTCTTATGGATTACCAGTCTGTACGCAAGAGAAATCCAATAAGATTTTGTTGACGAGAAAATATAAATATAAGCAGCAAATTACTGACCACTTTTGGAAAAGGTGGAGAAACGAATATTTGTTAGAACTTAGATCTGCTTTTCAAATGAAAAACATAAATTCATCGCCTCAGTTCAAAGTTAACGATATAGTGATAATTCATGATGAAAAGCTCCCAAAACATATGTGGAAGTGTGGTCGTGTTAAAGAACTCATATTTGGTCGTGACTCTAAAATCAGATCATGTGTATTACAGACTGCAAAAGGCGATCTTAAACGACCTGTGCAATTGCTTTATAATCTTGAATTGGACTTAGTGGACTAAAAGACACTAAAACTCTTACACTAAAAATAAGAACTATTATCGAACATTTAATTTGTTTTGTTACTCATATTTACCCTTATTATTGTTTAATTTTCATACAATTCATGTGTTTTATTTTCTTTCGTAGATTGCAGCATTCTTATTATTTTTGCTTTTATATCTGTAGCTGTATGTATCTGAAAATTTGTCATGTATGTAAGTATATTCTTATGTTTATTAAATTGTTTAATATAGATGCTGAACTAAGTGTTCAGCCCGGGGCAGGATGTTGAGAATGCCAACTTGGCGATGCTTGCCATTTTCTCTTAGTCGGCATTGTGGCAACCCCCTTTTTATTGTTTTCCGATTTTCTTTTCAGTGTAGATGTAAAGTTTGTTTTGAACCGGTCTGACGGTAATAATGGAACTCTCAAATGAGAGCAATAATAATATTAATATACCTATATATTTGTAAATAAAATGTACATAGTTGTTTTTTTAAGAAAGAAGTTTAATTTGAACTGTAGAGTGTGTTTACTTATTCAAGTTACGAATTTTATTTACAATATATTAGAACTAAGTTATGAAGACGTTTTTATTCTTCGATGCATTATGGAAAAATTTGGATTTACCGAACCTGCAGTCTCAATGACAACGTATCACCCTCCTTAAAAAATAAAACAAGAAATTCAAAATATTAAAATAAATTCTAATGAAGATTATCTGACAATAGGAAAATATTGTATACGACGCTTATTATACGCAAGAAAAAAAAACTAATTGAACAAATGTAAAAAATTAAAACATTTTAGAATTTAAGTTTCAGCTTTTTTAAATACCTCGGATATTGAATTAGAATAAAATAATATAGTAAATAATTTAGATTAAAGAAATAAAAATACTAAAACTTTTCAGGTAAGTCTAAATATAATTTTGAAAACACAGTTAAAATACTTAATATGAAGGGATTTGAAACAATAGAAGTTTAACTTCATTTATTGCTATTAAAGGAACACTCCAAGAAAATTAAAATAATAAATTCAAAATATAAGAAACTATTTCTAATAAAACATTTCATTTCTGGCTGTTAGAATGCTCCTACACTTAAAAGTGACGGCGGAGCAGCGTCATACATGATATATCTTCATCTATAAGGATATATCTTCATCTATATCTTCATCTATCATGGAACCTATATTCTTCAATATTATTTTTCTTGCTTTTTGGAGGAAATGCAAAGAATCATAGATTATATTAAATGATGTATCATGTTAACTGTTGTACGAAACTGCATGTATAATTTTAAGGAAAAAAGTGCGAAGACATTAACATAACTTAGATCATTAACATAAAGATATTTCCAAACTTATTTAAAATTTATAAATTGCATCACCTGCGTATAATAAACTAGCTAAAATTAAAACCTTGAAATTAAAACCTGTTGGAATGTCATAAAACTGACGGTGGAGCAGCGTCACATATATATTTTTTAATATTTATTTTTTTGTATCTCCTTTCTCTTGCTTTTTAGTGGAAATGCAAAGAATGATAGATCATATTAAATGCTGTATCACGTTAAATGTTATACTAGACTGCCTGTGTAACTTTAAAGAAATAAAGCGGTTCTATTTCATTAACATAAAGGTATTTCCTAACTTATTTAAAACACTTTATAAATTGCATTGCCTGCGTATAACCAACCAGTTAAAATTAAAACCTTTCATAACTTTAAAAATTTTTGAGCCTTTTTGGATACCCTGTATACGAATTTTTGACCAATACATTATTAAAAATAGTAAGCACATAAAACAAATAAAAAGAGTAAACTTTTTCAGCTAACTCTGACTGCAATTTTGAAAAACACAGTAAAAACTTATAATATGAAGGGATTTGAAACAATAGAAATTTAGCGTCATTTATTGCTATTTGATGAACACTACTAGGAAAGTAAAACAAGAAATTCAAAATATGAAAAACTATTTCTAATAAAACATTTCATTTCTTGGCTGTTGGAATGCTCCTCCCCATAAAACTGACGGCGGATCAGCGTCACATATATTTTTTGTAATATTTATTTTTCTGTATCTCCTTTCTCTTGCTTTTTAGTGGAAATGCAAAGAATGATAGATCATATTAAATGCTGTATCATGTTAAATGTTATACTAAACTGCCTGTGTAACTTTAAAGAAATAATGCGATACTATTTCATTAACATAAAGATATTTTCTAACTTATTTAAAACACTTTATAAATTGCATCACCTGCGTATAACCAACGAGTTAAAATTAAAACCTTTCATAACTTAAAAAATTTTGAGCCTTTTTGGATACACTGTATACGAATTTTTGACCAACACATTATTAAAAATAGTAAACACATAAAACAAATAAAAAGAATAAACTTTTTCAGCTAACTCTAACTGTAATTTTGAAAGACACAGTAAAAACATACAATATGAAGGGACCTGAAACAATAGAAATTTAGCGTCATTTATTGCTATTTGATGAACACTACTAGGAAAGTAAAACAATAAATTCAAAATATGAAAAACTATTTCTAATAAAACATTTCATTTCCTGACTGTTGGAATGCTCCTCCCCATAAAACTGACGGCGGAGCAGCGTCACATATATATATTTTTTTTATATTTGTTTTTCTGTATCTCCTTTCTCTTGCTTTTGGGGGGAATGCGAAGAATGATAGATCATATTAAATGTTGAATTTATTCTCGAAAGGTAGGCAATAAATATCATAATATCAGCGTCACGTTTGAAAATACATTTGTATTTTATTGAATTTAACAAGATTTCAAATATGAGATCCAGGATATAGATACGGACGGAAACCTACATCAAATGTTTCATAGGCAGTTTTTTTAGATGATGATCTAAAATTTATCTAGATAAACAAAATGAAAATATTTTATTCATTCTCAAAAATAGTGCATATTTATTTTCGGTTTAGAATTACGAAATTATCTTTTTTAGAAATTCGAGTGCCCTATTTTTATGACAACTTACAATTTAATGTAAAAATTCCTGTCGCAATATGGAGATTTTATTTTTCTGTAATCGAATTACACTTTTTCTTTTATTAACATGGTGATTTTTTTATTTGGTATAATACATTGAAATTCAAAATTATTTCAAGTCTGAACCTTTTTAAAACTTTATTTTTTAAAAGCTTTCAAACTCTATTTCGTTTAACAGAAATATGTAAATATATTTTTGTATGTGCATTTTTCATATTCAGAATTCCATAAGCTTTTTCCAGTTGAGTACTTTACTATAATATTCATAACAGTTACCATTTATATAATCATTATTATGTTTCTTATTAAAACTATACATTAAAAATCTGTAAATTTCCTTAAATCTGTATCATTAAGGTTGGTTGGTTGTGTTTATGACGGCCAATTATCAACACGGGGGATATAGGCCCTAATGGGGGGAGTGCCCTTCGTGGGGGTCTTTCTAAGGGAACCTAACCCGTATTAACGCTTGGAAATCCAAGGTTCGAAGAAAACCACGAAAACTCCGAACGATTAGGCCGACGGGCTGTATCATTAAACAGAAACGATTGCATTTATGTAATTGTGTGCAAGGATTAAAAATTTTATAAAACAGCAGAGCTACTAATCAGCCATTTAATTATTGAGTTATACACTGAAATGTATTCAGTATTTAAGATGTAAAATATTTACTACAGGAAAAAATTAACATAATATTTTCGAAGTAATTATCTGAAACATTTTTATTTATCCTTTTATGCAAACACTAAAAGAAAAAATATAATTCCCGTATTAAAATTATTATACTAATCTCTCATAAGACATAAATATATTCAATATTTACATACTTTAATTTTTTATTTGTAGTGATTCGTTATAACAAACTTTTGTTTTACCCCATTTATGTTAGTAAAATTTTGACATTTAAAATTTAAATAAAGTAGCAAGTTATTTACAATCTAAATTGTGAAGAAAATTTTGTCGCCACAAACAATAGTCAGCAAAATCCTAACGTAAAAGAAAATAATCCAAATATTGAGATACTTGTTTATTAGAATAATTGAATGTGTGAGTTTTAAAATACTTAAAAATCATTCAACTGACAAATATTCAGAATGTTTAAAAAAAAAAAAAATTGCTAATTTTTTTTCAGTGATAGCATAACTCAGCTGCTTGGAAACTTTGCAGCAATTTATACCAATTTCATTTTTAGAATCCCATGATTCTAGTTTTCTGCTTGTGTATGTCTGATTCAAAATATTTTATACCTATCACTAATAGCAATTTTCTTTTATATCAGTAAAATTTATTTGGAATTTATAGTTTATTTTTAATATTAGTTGTTTTTTATTGAAAGTTTTAATACTTTCAAATATAATTGAAAAGTTTCTATAAATGTCGCCGCCTGTCTCTCTACAGTCTATGCTATTCGAGCTCTAACTCGCGTAAATATAATCTGATTCTTATATAAATGGTAAAAAATTTTGAAATTTATTATGACATGTTCAGTATTAAAAATTTTGTAGCATTCATACTTCGTTTACATGGAAACCCAAAAGAAATCCGTTACATTATTATGGTATATGGAGAAAAATGTTTGCAGTGTTTTTTAATAATATTAAAAAGCAGAAAACCAACGTTTAAAATTGCACAAATAATACGTGAAAAGCAGCAAACAGCTGTTTCGAATCTACTAGCGAGATTCTTCTTCAGTGCAAGATAGGACAAGACACAGTGTGCTAGAAAAAGCAAGGCTGAGCACAGTGACAGAGACGCACCGGCTTATATACCCAATGCAGGTAGCGAATGCACCAAAAACAACAAATAAGCAGACAGAGCTATATGAAAAAACGGAGTGGACATGTAGCGACATCTACCAGAAAACGACAGAAAAAGAAATAAAAAAGGGGGGAATTTAAATTAATGCTTTCCAAATACTTGGAAAATCAGGAGTACTAGATAAGTCATTAACTAAAGAGTGAGAATTTTTAATGATGTGGTAAGCTTCCCAAAAATCAAGAACAAGGTTAAAAGAACATTTCTCGATAACGATGGCTGAGGAAAAATTGAACCTATGTTGAAAAGACCAACAATGTTGAGCAATAGATGAACGTTTAAGCTCCTTATTAGTAACATAACCTTCATGCACTTTTAAATGAAATCTAAGCACTAGTTTAGTCTGCCCAATATAAGATAAAACACACTGGCAAGAGATTTGAATTGCCAAATCTCCTGCTATGTTGTTTCAGATTTCGTTTAAAAGAGCATGGACGTTATGTTAAAAATCAGGAGCTTAACGTTCCTCTATTGTTCAACATTGTTGGTATTTTCAACGTAGGTTCAATTTTTCCTCAGCCATCAATATCCAGAAATGTTCTTCTAACCTTCATCTTGATATTTGGGGGGCTTACAAAAATTCTCACTCTTTAGTCAATGACTTATCTAGTACTCCTGATTTTCCAAGTATTTGGAAAGCATTAATTTAATTTCCTCCTTTTTTGGTTTATTTTCCCTCGTTCTCCGGTAGATGTCGCTACTTGCCCACTCAGTAGTTTCATCTGCTTCTGTCTCATTGGTTGTTTTTGGCGCATTCGCTACCTGTATTGGGTATATAAGCCGGCGCTTCCCTGTCATTCTGCTCAGCCTTGCTTTTTCTATCATGCTGTGTCTTCTTCTATCTTGCACTGAACAAGAATCTCACTTAGATTCGAAACAGCTGTTTGCTGCTTTTCACGTATTATTTGTGTATTTATAAACGTTGGTTTTCTGCTCTTTAATATTCCTGCACAAAGGCTTTAATTGCTATTTTAATATATTTTTTAAATTTCACACATTTTAAAAGATATTGAAATCGATACACATCACTTAGGTACGCATTAAGATGCCTACTACTCGTATTGCATATGATGTGCATAGCATTTATTGTTATTTAGAGGGACACAGAGCCGGTCCTGTTACAATACGGTCTATGAGCGATAATTGCCGATAGTGCGTTTTCAGTTGTAGTATTCGTTTTTAAATTTAAATAATTTTTTGAATGTGCGCATAAATTTTGGTGCATGTAAAATACTTGGCGCATATAAATTATACCGATCTTAAACAGACCTGTACAAAGAGTTCGATTACATTTACTTTTACTCAAGGAAATTCCTGAAAGGAGATATTATACTGTTTTATGCGTTTCTTAACTAACCTAAGTTTTAGCATACACTGTAAAAAAAAAAAAAAAAATACGGCCAGTTTTCATGTAGGTATCGGAAAAATAGTTGCCCTTATCGTACCGGAAAAATTACCGACCCAGCTCGGAATAAAATCCGTAAAATCGGAATAAAATCAGTAAAATACCGTTTTATGGACTATTTCCTTTTTTTTACGGATTTTATTCCGAGCTGGGCCTGAAATTTTCCCGGTACGTAAGGGCAACTATTTTTCCAATTCCTACAGGAAAACTGGTCAGATTTTTTTCACAGTGTAATATATGTAGTACTACATATAAAAATCGGCGTATCATATGCAGGGATTCACAAAAAAAAATGTAATTCATTTTCGACTATAAATGATAGCCACCAAAATACAGTTTTCTAATGTTTTATGTATTTTACAAACGTTTTAAATTGATATCGTCATTCACCTTATTGAACGGTGAAGTTTTGTTTGAAGTATTATGAATGTATGCTTGACGCATGATTTGTCTTTGTTATTTTTATTTCAATATAACAATTCGCATTTTTTTCAATGTATTTAACAAAAAAAATCGCAAACTTTCTTATCACAGAGCAATATAAGATATCTGTCATCCTGTATTTTATGTTAAGCGTATGTCCATTATACTTATATATATTATGGCATACAAGGAGTACATTTTGGACAAGAAAGTTACCGAAGAAGACTGAAATTTACAGATGCGATTTATACGCTTGTTTTACAAATTAAAAAATTGAGAAAAAAGAATGACACAAGAATTGTGATTTCTAATTTAATGAACATGCTAATTATTTGCAAAAGAATAATTTTCGCCATCAGATTACATGAAAAGTTATAGTTATTGCATTTTGGAATAGACTTCATTTTTTTTTTTTTTTTTGCAATGTATCAAATAATTTTTTTTTTTTTTTTTTTTTTGCAAAGAAAGAGGAGCCTGTAATACGGCGAATATACCAAAAATCAGAAAAATGAAGTCTAAAATTTTCAGTTGTTGTTATATACCTGGATGTCTTATACGACGGAATATATGCTAATTTAAAGAGAAATATCCGAATTCTATTCTTTTTTAATTTCGTATGGGTTTTTTTTCTTTACATTTAACGAAAAACATAACATTTTGGTTATTAAAATGTACTAAATACGATTAGGGCGCATTAGTTATTTAACAAGTTACCTTCTGTTAATTTAAAAATTATTATTTATGAATATTTGAAGTGATGTGAAAAATTACGTAGTATCAGTTAGCAAGAGAAAGGTTTATATTCCAGTGACGGATTTGGATGCGTGTATATATTATTTAAATTTAAAGAAATCATGCTCTTTTTAATGCGCCATCATCAGGGGTTGGGGATCTTGACCTTCATGGAGCAAAGTTACGTTCAACACAGTCACTTTCACAGTCAACTGAAAACATTTCTGTAACAGATCATTAAACATCAAAATCAATATGGTGTCATCTGCTAAGAATAGCGCATTTTTTATAGATTTTGATAGAAAACTAGGCGGCAAAATATATCTTGATATACATGAAAAATGATTATTTTACTTAGTCATCAAATTTTAAGCGACATCTGTATTTCTATTGCAAAGTAGCTTTATTCTATTTATATCTATTTTTATTTTTATATATTCCGATGTTCTTTAACTATTTCAAGAAGAAGAGATATTTCTTTGATTGAACATAGCAAATCCTGCATTTTCTCTGCTTAAATTGAAGAAAAAAAAATGGAAATTTAAAATCCATCTTTATATAATAGAGAAAAAGTTATTATCTGAACTAAACCAGGAAGAAAATATGTTGAATTGATATTTTTTTAAAATAGTCTATACATAAAGTATTATATATTCAGATAAAATAGCATGGCTGAAAAATTCAACATATACATAAATCTATCTCAATGTCTTTCGCTCATACACTTCAGTTTCTTTCTTTGATGTCGACTGACATAAAATAAAAAATAACCTTTATAAAATACACTAAGCCTTTTTCTAAAAATGATAGAGATTGTTTGCTAAAAGCATTTTTTTGGAATACATTTTGTTCATTATTTTTGTAAAGTATTTTTCTATTTGATGGTTGCGAAAATAGTATAAATTGCTGTCTAGTAACAAAAATTAAATGTGCTAAAACGATAAGAATCCGATGATTTAATTCTCTTAATCACATTTTTAGCACTTTAAAACAGGGTTGAAAAGTGCTTGAGACTCCGGTTTTATTGTCTGTCTGTCTATCTACGACCTAACTCTTGTAAATAGGGTTTGATTTTCAGAATATTGATATATGTTATTTAAGTTTACTTTAATGTGTTCTCTATTGAAGATGAAGTATGTGCCTATTGTTGTTAGTCAGAGCTTAAACTAGCCTTTTTCACACCCGGTTCAAACATGGATTTTGGCACCTCCCCCCCCCCCTCCGTCTTCCGCAAAGTATATTTACAAAGAGAATTTTAACCAGTTATTTTCTATCGATGGACTAAAGGCTTCCATTATTATGAAACAGCCGTTATAAATGAAGTGTTAGGCGAAGATGAAAGAGCAGCCGTAAAAAAGTTAGAAATAGGATTTTATGGTTAGACTACGGAGAAAAATGGCCATAATTATATATATAAAAAAATGGCCAATTTTTTTGTTATTATTATTCTCACCAGAAAATCAGAGTTCTAACTTTTTACGGCTACTCTTTCATCTTCACCTGATAGTTCATATTTATAACGGCTGCTTCATAATAATAGAAGCCATCAGTCCATCAGAAGAAAATTATCCATTCCAAAGCTATAAGCTCGATTGAAAAAACTATTTAATACTTTAAGCAGAAAGAAGAGGCTACACCTGCAATTTTCATGACACTAATAGAATCACATAGCTGTCAATGTGTACGGTTTAGTTACCGCTAAAACTGAATACAAATTTTTACCATATTTAATCGTTGACAATTCATAGACTTTTTAAACTAACTGAATTCCCGGATGTGATAGTCAATTGTTCCCTTGTGACGACATTTCTGTGGCTGTCAACACATAAAACTTGGCTAAAAATGCTAATTCTGACTTGCCTTTATAAGAAAACGGGAAAATCTTTAATTTCTTGGTATCTGGAGAGAATCGTTAAATTATATATTTTTACGAATATTAATGCAAATTTATTGTATTTACGAATGAAAATTAGTTCGCGAAAGTATCAGAAAAGTAATTAGTTTGGATTTGGGAATAGCTTTAATATAAAAAATTCACATAACGAGATGTGATCTCCTGCCACCCAAAACGGAAATCCACGACCCCCATTTAAATGGTGAGCTGAATCCGCCCTTGGCACTGTCAAATATTGATTTATTAAAATCTTGAAATGGGAATCGAAAAGAATCGAAAAAAAAATCGTTTTATACAGGATTCTTATGCCATATCATCTTTAGATTCTTCTATGCTTTGCCATACGCCAGACAGGATGATTTTAACGATGTCGTGCTAAACATAGATGTCAGAAAAATCGACACACATAATCTTCATTTGGCGCCCCTTCGTTCTAGCGTCCGAGGCACATGCCCCCTCTGTCCCCTCCTTTTAGTTTCGCACTGTTAGTAGTTTATAGAAATGCACAACAGAACTTCGTAAAATTGTGATCTATGGCGGAAAATTCGTCTGAGGTGAATATTAATGTCACTATGCATTAAACATATTGCAATTAATTTGGATCACTTAAGTGTACTAAGACATGTTTTTATAGTGTATGGAGTGAGTGTTATTTGCAATTCCTATTGAGTGATCTGCAAAATTACATTATTGTCTATAGGAGACAATTGTTTGCAGCGAATTCAAATGATTTTACAGTACTTGAAACATGATGAAATTGATCTATATTACTGAGGTACACAACATGATGTTTTCTATAAATTATGGAGTTAGTAGTATAATAGTTCATTTACAAAGACGAGGAAAATAATTCATTTTCAGGATTTACTATAAGCGAGAAGTGTTTGCAGCGAATTTAAAGGATTTTACAGTACTTCAAACGAGATTAAATTGATCTATTTTACTAAGACGTATAACATGATGTTTTCTATAAATTATAGAGTTGTTAGCATATAGTCCATTTAAAAACAAAAGGAAAATAAATCAGTTTCAGGATTGACAATAAACGAGAAGTGTTTGCAGCGAACTTAAATGATTTTACAGCATTTCAAACATGATTAAATTGATCTATATTACTGTGGAACACCGCATGATGCTTTCTATAAATTATGGGATTATTAGCATTATTATCTAATTACAAAGTAAAATAATTGAGTATAAGAAAGAAATGCTGGAGGAACATTTTCATCTGTGATATACAGGGTGCAATATGTTATCTGCCGCCGACCTTTAATTTCTCAACCGTTTGTCGTAGACATGTAGTTCCAATTATAAAAATGTTTCAAATGAGGTAAATATTCATGTTATGGCATTATTTAAAGTAAAAAATTAATTTTATAAAAATTACGAAATCTAACTTTTTATACGGTCCCCCAGTCCCTATAGTTATATTTAGTAAAAGTTGACCCATATCATAACAGATATAACTCAAAAAGTTTGACATCTGTACTATAAAAATTGACACAGTTGTTAAATTTCAAAGTTTGAGATTTTTGCACACGATTTTGTCTTTCATTCAGGGATCAGTTAAAAGCTGAATTAAAGTAATTCGAGATCAAATTCAGGGTGCAATGTCTTTTCTACGGCGAAACCACCTTTAGCCGGTATCGTCAAACAGGGGTACTACCAAAGAGGGTTACATCATCTAAAAATGTGAGCTCACTTTTAGGTGTCGTATGCAAAGCGAAGAATGAAATATTGACATTAAACAGAAAAATAAATCTCAGTTTATTATAATATCAGAAAACGGTGTACTATAAAAGATGAATACATCAAACGCCGGAATCAACTATGGCCTATGTGACTGAGACCACTTTTCTGGTTTATCTGCACCAGCGCGTCATCCTTGATTGCCGCAAAGTTTGCACACCTACGTGTCCACCCTCTAAAGTGTCCAGAACTCAATACTGCCACGCGTTCAATCATGCATTGCCACCGATGGATAACACTTTGAACAGTATCTCTAGTAGATTCCGACGTTTGATGTATTCATTTTTTATAGTACAGCGATTTCTGATATTATAATAAATTGATATTTATTTTTCAGTTTAATTTCACTATACAATTTTCCCTTTGTATACGACCTCTAAAAGTCAGCTAAAATTTTTAGATGAAATAACCCTCTTTGGTGATACCCCAATTCGGCGATACCGGCTGAAGGTGGTTTCGCCGTGAAAAGGATATTGCACTCTGATTTTGATCTCGAATTACTTTAATTCATCTTTTAACTGATCCCTCAATGAAAGACAAAATCATGTGCAAAAATTTCAAACTTTGAAATTTAATAACCGTGTCAATTTTTGTAGTACAGATGTCAAACTTTTGTGTTATATCTGTTACGATATGTGTAAACTTTTACAAAATATAACTATAGGGACTGGGGGACCGTATAAAAAGTTAAATTTCGTATTTTTTATAAAATTGATTTTTTACTTTAAATAATGCCACAACATGAATATCTACTTCATTTGAAACATTTTTGTAATTGGAACTATATGTCTACGACCAACGGTTGAGAAATTAAAGGTCGGCGATAGATAACATATTGCACCCTGTATATCTGTGATATGTTAGTTGTAACTAAATTTTAGAGAGCTTCCTAATATGTAAAAACTCTACAGATCATATAATGAGCTGCTAAAATATCGTGAACATAAATGTCTATCGGTGTACAATAGATAAAGGGTTATTAACTGTGTTATGCATTTCTCAGCTGAAATATATTTTAGTATATTAAGAGATGCTTATAGAATGTACATGAATTATTATATGGTGAAAAGAAAATTGATACTTTGTGGTCGGAGGTTATGGTCACGCATAGTTGCGCTATGCGTGTTTTAGATAAATTGAATTTTAGTGTCATATGCAGTATATTTATTTTAAACAGGTTTACCTAAAATAATTTACCTTAAGGGGTCTCAAGTACTTAAAATTGGAAAAAAAGAAAAAAAAGTTTTTTTTCAACATTTAATTTCTTAAATTTTATATAATTTTAAAACACAATTTTTATTGCGATGAAAGATATATGTACGTTCTTTCATTTCATGTATTTAAAAAATTGCAAGATGTAAAATTATGTTGGGTGTCCAAATACCAGGAAAACTCCTATACCATCCCGTGTCCCTGATGCTGATTTTTAAGTTTGGAGTAGTCTGTATAAAATTGTTTCACTAAAAGTAATTCGATGTAAATTTTATTTTTCCGAAGCTGGAACGTTTTTACGGTTGATATTATTTTTTAAACTATTTCCCTGGGTTTTAGATTCCTTGCCATTCATCTTGCTAAACATATACAGAAAATCACTTCAGATGCAGCCACAGAATTTTTTTCAAGTTTTTTTCTCATGCAGATGTGTGCTAGAGAAAGAATGTCAAAAATTCTTTGACAGGAAATTTACTGCAGAATTTAAATATCAATTTCAATCATCGTGGCTTTATATCTTATAATCTTACTATCGTGGCAAGTCTCACCGTATCCAAGATTTATTCCTGCACTTTTCGAGGTAAATTACTTTTTTTTAAATTTAATCCAATGTAAATAACTGTTTCTAAAAATCAATGAACATTGTTGCTATCACTTAGTCTTAATATGATTTGCCTAAAAATAGTGGTAATTTTCCTTACCGTCCCGTTCTTACCATCGCTTTATTTTTTCCATTACCGTCCCTTTTTCCCTATAACATCCCATTTTTTTCCTTCCGTTCCTTCTTTGAAACCCTTTTAAGACAATGTTATATCAAAATTTTGTACTAAATATTCTACATTGTTATTTTTTCTAATTTGAACGTCCTGTGGGTATTATGCAAATTCATTATAAGTAAAAATTTAGAAGAATATAGAAAGTTATAGTGGTAAAATGGTAAGGAAAATTAAACTCGCAAATTTAACTTAAACCTCAGTTAAATAAAACAATTTTCGCCGCTGACCATTTTTTCTTTATTTTAAATCATTAAGGCATTTGTCTGTCGGATTAAAATGTTATTTTAGCAAGTTTAATTTCACCAGATTTTTATTCCCGAAAGTCAAAAGATTGTGAGAATGCCCCATATGTGTAGGTTTATTTCTCTCAAAATCTCCAGATACAAACTACTGTTTATCAGCACTTGTAAAATATGTAAAAATATTTAAAAGAAAATAAATAAATATATGTATATCTTTTATTGTTAATGACTTTGAAATATCTTAATATATCAATTCGTGATAGCTTTCATTGTTTTAAAAGTTTAACACTAAGATGACAATCTTTACTTAATCTTTATAAAAGAAGTATTTAACACCAGAATTTTCATATAAAGCTTAATTTATTTAATTTATTTAATCACTTTATGTTTGCATTTACCATTTTTTCAAAGAAATTTCCTATTCGGATCGACATTTAATCATTTGGTCGGAGTCAAATCGACTTCTGGTAGAAGTTCTAGTGTTAAATACAATATAAGAATGAATCGTATATATTTCTACATTTATGCATGTATATTATGCCTTTAAAAAGATCTTTATAATTGCGTATATCATATCTATAAACCATTTGTACTTTGTACATTTTCCTCTCACTATTCGGCATTTTTATTAAATAGTTTAATAAGTTTCTGATCTTATTCACAAGGTTTTGAAGCTCAGTGTATTGCGTTAAATTTATATTAAGCTTCATGAAATATCAATTTCAGTGTTTACTGCTTACTAAATGTAATGAAGCCTTTATTTCACACAGGATTCTTAGAATGATACATGAGATTATTTAAACATCATAGTAATATGTAAGACTCATTATTTGACGATACAATGATGGATTATGCCCACTGCCATAAATGTATCAAAATCGTCAGATTTAGTTAAATAAAGTAAATTACGTTTTAAAGCCACAACTCACTATTTAGAATATTTTTATAATTGAAAGCATTGAAGCAAGTGCTTAATTTTAAAATCAAATGCCTTATATTCCATAATAATGTCCCCCTGTGTGTAATGTGTGCTGGAACGTAAAGTGCTACAGCGTATAATTCTCTCCTACAATTTGTGATTATATTTGTTTGTGTTTTGATGTAGATTCGCCTTATTATGCGTGCACCTTTCTTTTAAGGAAATCTTATATGCGATATGTAGCATGGAATTAGGATAAAGAATATTAACCGATTAAAAATTTAGAAATTAAAGCCGCAACTCACGCTTTTATAATATTTTTATATTATATATATAATGACGCAAAATGTATAACGCTTCCGGAGTGAACTCATCCGGATCTTGATTATCTTTCGTTAAAATCAGCCATTTTATTTCGGCCATGTTAGGCTTAAGCATTCCGATGCCGTATTATAAGTCGGACAACTTCCTTATTTAATCTACGTTTTATAACATATATCTTTCTTCAGTTTTTTAAAACCTTCAAAAACTATAAAATCATCATATATATTGAAACGCAAAGGTACAATTTTAAGTAGACCCATTTTGGGACATCTGCACATGCATCAACCCCGTTCAATTTAGAGGGATTGAGAACGAGTTCTCTGTGGCTGAGCGGTCAAAAGCAGCAGTTTAAAGCGCCGATATTTTGTAGTGGATAGCAGGTTCGAACCCAACGCCCGGCAAAATGATTCCTGTAATATGTTTCGCGATAAGTTATTTCAATAATGACATATTTTATTAGGAGGAGAAGTTATATGATTTTTATTTTATTATTATTATTATTTGAATGCTTTATAATTAAATAAAATTTAACGCTGAACAATATTTAAAATAATAATAATAATAATTTAATATTTAAAATATTTAAGCTGAAATATTTTAAATGTAATTATCAATTAAATTAATTGAGCTGATCTACAATTTTTGTTATATCTTCTGACCATTATCAAGAACATATGTGTGTGTGTGTCAGAAAGAAAAGTTTGTATTTCTTTTCCTTAAAAAAAGAAAACGGAAAGAAAGAAAGGTATTCATATAAGAACTATTAAAAAAATTACCTTGATATCCATTGTTTAATATTTAAAAAAATATATCAAAATGTAAAATAAAATTCAAGTAATAAAAATTATATGCTGCACCAAGTTTCAAATTTGGGCATTTAGAGAATGAGACTGATAAAAATAAAATTCATTGCAGCTTTTAATGGTCATGTAGTTAAAAAATCATAATAAATAAATAAAAATAAATACTGTTATTTTTTCGAAAAAATGAGACCATAGTAAATAAAAATATAAGCTTTACCCACTATTTTTAGTTAAATTTCTGATAAAAAGAAGCATAATTGGTTGTAAATTATAAAGTTAAAATTCTGTGACTTCATTGAATAGGTTTGGCTGTATGTACCCTCTATCGCTTAAAAGAAATAGGAATCACTTATGCAATATAGAAATTTGCCACAATTTCAATAATTAATTTAAAAGCAAATCATTAAAAAGTCAAGAATTTTTGTAATGAAACATTAAAGTTATTTACCGTCAAATCTTGACGGGTACCATCTAGTTTGAAAATATTGAAGCAAGTGCTTAATTTAAAAATGAAATACCTTATATTCCAGACTATAACGTCCTTCTGTGCATAATGTGCGCTGGAGCGTAACGCTCTACAGCGTATAATGCTCACCTACAATTTGTGACTATATTTGTTTTTGTTTTGATGTAGATTCGCCATATTATGCGTACCTCGTTCTTTTAACCCCTTAACGGTTGCATTAAATTACGGTTTACAAATTCAGATTGTTTATTGGCACCACTTTTTTGAAAAAGAAACGCTCACATTGTTTAATGACAGATAAAATGAAACCATAATAAAGCCAATTATACTATTCCATAAAACTGGTGGAAATCAAACAAATCTGAATAATCTGAAAAAAGATACAGCCCGTGAATATGACGGGAGCGAGAATTAAGGGGTTAAGGAAATCTTATACGTGATATGTAGCATGGAATTAGAATAAAAAAATATTAAACGATGATAAGTGAAAATATAAAGATACCAAATGAGCAAATATTTATCTAGGATACACAATACTGCAAAACCTGTCTATCTGAATAACAGAAAAAATATTTGGCATCGAACTCTCTCTTGTTCATTAAACTAAGCATGCCTTTTTTTTTTTTTTTTTCGTATTCATTCATATCAAAATTTCAATTATTATGCTAATATTTTCTTATTTTTTATTCATTCGCAAGGTTCGTACGCTTCTGATAATTTTCCATGTGAAATTTCAGCTTTTGATAAACAGAAAAATAAATCTATTTTAAACTCGCGAAATTTCGCCTTATTTAAAGAGAGATTTTCTATAAAAAATACTTGTACCGAAAAATTTCTTGGCATGGAAATTCCCTAAGGGGCTGTGCATAAATAACGTTATCATTTGAGTGGGGAGGGGGGTGTCTGGCAAATGATATGGTAAGATATATTTAGGGGGAGGGGTGGGGTAGAATTTTGATATCAATATCATTTTTGATAGACGAAATTTTTTTTCTTTTTATTTGTAAACTTTTTTTTAATCTCAAATTAGTATTAAAAGCATTAAATGTTTATAAAATTATTTAATTCCAAAATGTGAAATACCCCCAATGACATTTGACATTCCTTTTCTTCTTATATTCCTTCCTATTTTGTCATATGTGTATGCATACATAATCCGCTGTTCGAAAAAACAGATGCAATGTACGTTTTAAATTATACTTGTTAAGTTTACTACATGAAAAAAAGAGAGAGAATGTTGATCACCTGTTTTGTTCGTAAGAAGTTCCGACCCTTCTCCTCCACCCTGTACGGGGCAAGTGCAAGAAGACATTTTTTCTGTTGAATGCATTATGAAACGAAAAGCTATTATTAAATACTTTTTAATAGTAGCTATTTCATTTAAATATTATTTGATATAAAGTTATTTCATATATAATAGCGATGTTATATCGACTTCTCTTCATTTGAATCAATAAAATGTGCAAATAACAAATGTATAACGAACTATACCTGTATATCAATGAAAACAAAGGAGAATAATTGAAAAAGGCAAAAAAAAAAAAAAAAAAAAAAAAAAAAAAGACATTGATCATTATTTGATAACGATATCATTACGGTTGGTGTGTGTGGGGGGGGGGAGGGGGAGGATGTTTCGTGGGATGATAACGTATGATGTCATACGGGGGGGGGATCCAAAATTACCAAAAAGTTAAAAACGTTATATATGCACAGTCCTTAACCCGTATGAGCACGGATTCGTTTTTACACCATGCATATAACTCGCACCTGTAAATTTTCTTGTTTTAAATGTAGGCGTTATGCGTCCTAATATATGGTGTTTCTTTTTTTTCAGTAAAGCATGTTCAAATTTGGTTTTAATGAGGTTTAAAAATATTATTTCTTATAAACTGTCCAATTCCAATCACATAAAAATTACCATAATGTTAAATATTGCGTATAATTTCATTTTCTTGATTACACTTTTATGATTAATGTTTAACAATTCATAATATTGAATGTTGTACAATAGAATCATTGTAGTATTTTATCTCTGCGCTGGATTTCATAGAGACATACACTGTATAAAAAAAAGAAACAAAGAAAGAAAGAAAAAGAAAGAAAGAAAGAAAGAAAAAACTGTAAAGTTACAACATTTTTTCGTGGAAACTGGTATTACTAGAACTTTTTATGTAACGGAAACAATAAAAATTCATGTAACATGTACACTTTTGCACCGTAAATCAAAAATCTCTAATGTTACTTCAATTTGTTTAGGAAACTAGGATGTCTAGAACATTTTATGTAACTGTAATCCAGGTTGGAGATAAAATTTTAGTAAAATTACTGTAATTTTAGTAGATTGTTTGTAAAGATACAAAATTTAGTAGCTTTACAAAAACTAGTTTTGTAGATTTACATCCTATTTTTATAGAGCGTACAGATAAAATTTTAGTAAGCATACAGATTTCGGTAACTTTACATCTGTAGAATTATAGATTTTTTTTTTACAGTATAAGAAAAGAAAATTTTTAAACTTACTGTTAAACACATTTAAACATATGACACGGTATTTGACAATACAAAAGTTACGAGATGTTCATTAAGGGGTCTCAGGACTCTTAAAGCTCTAAAATTTTCGAAAATTTAATTTTTTTAGATGTTAAACTTCTATGTTTTCTGAACATTTTGATATAATTGTTATCTTTAAATTTCCATTAGAACAGAAGTTATGGCATTTAGAATTATACTCGCTCAATAGCTGAAGTAGTGTTTCCAAATCTTTGAACTCATTTTTCTCCAAATGACGTTTTTGGCATAATGCGCACGATATCTCAAAAACTTCTGAATATTTTTTCTTGAAATTTTCAAAACATATGTTTCATGTTAGTCTGTATAAACTGAACCTAAAATTTCCCTTTTATTGTAAAATGAAAATATTTTTTAGGTGTTTATATTGTTGAAATATTCTAAATTTTGCATTAACTAAATACAACTTTGTATTAAAAATATAAAAATGCTTTAAATGCAAATTTATTTAGGTTCAGTGTAATTACTATAATCTGAGGTGTAAGTAGGCACCAAAATTTTCATTCTAGTTGCTAAATTTATTTTGTAATCGTGCGCATAAGATGCTATGCCGATTTTCTGCTCGTCAAATGTCTGACAGTTTGAAGCCCCCTGTAAATGCTAATTCTGCATCTTGTAATTTTTCAAATATTTGAAATGAAAGAACATACTTGTATCTTTCATTCCCATTTAAAATTGTGTCTTAATATCAAATACATTTTAAGATATTAAATGTTGAAAATGGTCCTTTTTTTTTCATTTTTTCAAATTTTAAGAGTCCTGAGACCCCTTAAGAGAAAACGGTCATTAACGCATTGGTTTTAAAGATAAATTGCAATTTCATAAACGTAAAATAAACACTGTGGAGTAGAACCTATTTTATCCGAAACTATTTTAACCGAAACTCTCAGTTAACCGAAACCCATTTTTAAAGGTTTTTTTTTTTTTTTTCCTTGCTATCATATTCTTTGTATGCAAAGCCCATTTTGAAAGTTTTTTCTAAGCTATCATATTCCTTGTATATATCCTTCTATATATCATATTCCTTGTATCATATTCTTGTTCGGAAAGCGGTGCTTTTCCCAGGTAAAAACGCTAAAATTAATTACGATTGTATAAATAACTTAAATCTGTCATGTCTGGTTAGCTTTTTTAATATTTTTCCCAATGTCTAACAGGAGGTTTTTAAATAACGGAGTCAAAAGCATTCCAGCTATAAACCTAAAATTGAAACATTTTTTAGTCTAGAAAAGTAGTGATACTGAAAATTTTATGATATAAAAATAAACCGCATAGCATAAAACATAAATCAAAAACATGAAAAATGAGCACAAAAACCTAAAAAGATTTCCATTTCTATTTTTATTATATGAAAAGTTCTAGAAAATTGTAAAAATATTTGACTTTCTTTAAGAAACATATTTTCCGATTGGAATGGCAAGTAAATATTTTTATTCGCTACATAAACTTATAAAACCATTTTAATATTTAAAAGTACATTATCTGAAAACATACATTTTACAGAAAAAACAAATATAAATAAAATATTTTTGTGTTTGTTTTACAGAATATAATTGGATACAAATGTATTGTTATTGTTAAAAATAATTTAATTTTTGCTCCTTTACGTATTATAGTCCTATAACTAGATACAAATAACAGCCTATGTCAGATGTTGTTAAACGAATAAAAGTACATTATTTTAACAAAAAATTATACATATGATTATTAAACGGACATATATATTAAGACAGACTTAAACACAATTAATACAATAACCCAACTTGAGCGAAAAAATAGACGAAGCCAGGATTCAAACCTCAGTCCATAACGTACCGTGCTGTTGCTTTACCACTAAGATACCCTGGCCGATATCCTAACACAGCAATTTCTCTCTAATAAGTAATAATTTCTCACTAATTATTAGTGAGAAATTACCGGGCTAGGGTATCGGCCAGGGTAGCTCAGTGTTAAAGCATCAGCACGGTGTGGACCCAGGTTCGAATCCTGGACATGGCTAATTTTTCACTCCTGTTTGGTTATTGTATTAATTGGGTTCAATCTGTATTAATGTATATGTACCATTAATTATTAAATATAAATACATTCAGACGTTAATATATGTGTGCTTTAATAATTATATAGTTTAATAATATTTAATTTTGATATAACATTTTTTGTAATTGAAAATTCAATCCTAGATAATACTAAAATTAATATATGTATACATATTTCTTTATAACATGTTCTCATATCATCTCATTTCATTATAAAATTCTTTAAACGGGTACAGAATTAAAGACACATAAAATATTTTTTTATTATACGATGTTTTAATTTTTTCATCTTAATTGAAGAAACCTGTGCTTCGTATGACATCATTCTTTGAAGCATTACTCTTATACGTTTAATGCGTTTCTTTTCATCAGGATTCTATCCAAAAACTTTTCAGTTGACGTTTATTTTAATTTAAAGAATTTATTTATTATATTTTCCTCACTACTTTGTATGTTGTTATAACACTTGAATTCTAATTAAGTTAAACTTTTGTATCCCGAAAATACTGTTATAGTTATAATAGACTCAAATGAGCGTGTGCAAGCATTACATTTTTTTTCTTAAAGTGCCTTGACAATTTGCTGCACAATTTTGTAATGTATAATACGAATTTCAGTTCTATTCTACAATGTAAAGAAAAAAAATATAGTATTCCATAAAAAAAAAAGAAAAAAAAATGGTCATTCGGAAAACAGAACAAAAAAACTGATTATTTTACTCAGAAAGTCTGTAAACTATTTAATTTACAGTCAAAATATGTTAAAATGTCAAGAAGTTGAGAATAATTTTATGTTACTTTCTGTAAAATAAACATTCTATGATCATTATTACAATGGCCCTAAGTGACTTTTTTTTTTCAATAAATAAAAAGTTATTTTTTTTAACAATGTATCTTTTACTTCCTCTTGCTTCATTAAATATCATTATTTAAAATTAATTTATGCGCATATGTGATTATAATATTTTATTTATTTTTATTTTTCAGATACAGTAAATACACCTTATCTCATAATTTCAACAGTAAAAGGAAGAATATTTTATTTTATATAATTTTTTAATGTTGTTCCTCCCATGTATATTTTTATGAAGTAGCATATTTCCCTACTATTTGACAATTTTTTTTCCCTCTTTCAAGCTTAGTCAACTCTATTCGCTGGGCCTTTTTAATGTTTTATAATTTTCGTGAACAAAGTATGACCGTGAAACGTAAATCAACGCATTAATTTATATTTTCCTGTAGGAATGAATAGCAAAATTTAATTTTTTTTTCGTATTTTTTTTTTTTCATGCGCTTATTCATTTTTTCAATTTCTAAACTAGTGCAGCCATTTTCTAAAATATTCTATCCTTGGAATATTTTTAAAAATTGATGTTTGCAAAGTTTACTTTTATTAAACTGGAAACATGTGTACATAAAGCTTAGATACTTTCCATAAATAGTTCGAAAAGATTTTCGTCAGAGAGAAAGAAAAAAAATTTAAATGTAATACTAAGATCGATAATTTATCTACGTTAATCGATATTTAATTATAATTTTCTTGTGAAAATTTATTTTAGGAAATTACCAATTAATTTGCTATTTTAAGAAGAATAAGTGGTACACAAGCAAATAAATATTTGATATTAAAAATTAACCGTAAATTATTTAATTTAGTCAATTTTTATTTTCACCAATAAATTCATCTAGCCATACATATTAAATAATTAAAATATTTCAAAGTTTATTTAAACTATAAAAAAAAACTATAAATAAAAACTATATAAAATAAAATTCTAATTAAACAGTAAGTAATTATAGATTTTCGTCAGAGAGAAAGAAGAAAATTTAAATGTAATACTGAGATTGATAATTTATATCTACGTTAATCGATAATTAACTATAATTCTCTAGTAAGAATTTATTTTTAAAAATATCAATTAATTTGATATTATAAAAAGATTACGTCGTACACAAGCAAATAAGTATTTGATATTAAAACTTAGCTGTCAATTATTCAAATCTGGAAATAAATTTATCAAGCCATACATATTAAATAATTATAATATTTCAAAGTTTATTTAAATTAACATATTTTTTTTTTTTTTTAGAAGGAGCAATCCGTACTACATAAAATAAAACACTAATTTAACAGTGAGCAATTATAGATTTTCGTCAGAGAGAAAGAAGAAAGGAAATGTAATACTGATATTGATAATTTATATCTACGTTAATCGATATTTAACTATAATTCTATTGTAAGAATGTATTTTTAAAATTCACCAGTAAATTGATATTAAAAGAAAAATACGTCGTACAGAAACTAGATAAGTATTTGATATTAAAACTTAACCGTAAATTATTCAACTCTGGCAAATTTTTATTTATCAATAAATTCATATAGAAATACTTATTGAATAACTATAATATTTCATGGTTTATATAAAATATTTTTTTCTTTTTAGAACGAGCAATCCCAAGTACATAAAATAAAATACTCGTTTAACAGTAAGTAAGCACGCATCTGATTACAACAAACTTCTTATTACAAACCCTCAAAAATAAAGGTTTTACTTAAAATGCTTTTAATTTACATATAGATACTATTATTGAGATTAAAATTTTATGTCTGCATTAATCTAGATTTAACTATATTTTTTTTTTAGATTTTATTTTTAAAAATTACCAATTGATTTGGTATTATAACAATACGTCGTACTCAAGAAAATAAATATTTCATACTAAAACTTAACCGTAAATTATTAAACTCTGGCAAAATTTATTTTTTCAAAAAATTCATATAGCAATACTTATTCCATATTTATAATATTTCATAGTTTATTTAAACTATAATTTCTATTTTTAGAACAAGCAATCCCTACTATATAAAATAAAATATTAATTTATCAGTAAGAAAGTATGCGTCTGATTTTTAAAAAATACTCTAATTACATACCCTCAAAAATGAAACTTTACATAAAATGTTTTTAAGTTTCACAGGATACAATAATACTGAGATTTATAATTTATATCTATGATAATCGATATTTAGCAATAATTTTCTTGTAATATTTTATTTTAAAAATTGACCAATTGATTTGGTATTATAAGAAGAAAATATAGTACACAAACAAATAAGTATTTGATATTAAAACGTAACCGCAAATTATTTAACTCAAGTAAAATTTAATTTATCAATAAAATAATCAAGCCATACCTTTTAATAATTAAAGTTTTAAACTAATTTTTTTATTTCTAGAACGAGCAATCCCTACTACATAAAATAAAATGCTAATTTAACAGTTAGCAATTATGCATCTGATTTCAACAAACTTCAAATTACATACACTCAAAAATAAAGTTTTATTTAGAATGTTTTAACGCTACATACAAATACTTTATATTTTTTGAGAACTAAATTTTACATATTTATCAAACTAAAACATTAAAATAAAGCATAATTGTATCTTTTAAAAAAATTTCTTACCTTCCATATTTCAAACCTCATAAATCTTTTATATGAAGTTAGAGAAAAATTCAGAGAAAGTTATTCCTGTCAGTTTGAATCAAACTCTCCAAGCACAAGCACGTCAATTACTTTAGTCCACACATGAAAGTAAACTTTCAATGCACTCCACATATAAGTTACAATCTCATCTCTACGATACACTGTCTTGTACAAAAAAAAATCTCTACATCACCTACGGAATTTTTCACAAGTACTTGAAGACTTTTTTTTCACTAAATCACCTATTAAATATTAAATACCGAAACTTTAGGAATTACAAGGATGTAAACAGAAAGTTTCCTCCTCGTGAAGAGCTGAAACTCCGGTCTGAGCGAAAGATATGATCCCTTGCATCCTTCTCTATGGTTACAAGAGGAATCTCCATCACTCTCGGTTTTCCGTCGCCAAACTTATCGCCAAATCTTTTCTGATTAGGGATTGAATTAAGAGGACACAATACCTCATATTTTATTAATTATTATCTACTTTGTGTTTATCTAAATGTTATGTTAACACAAATTATATAATTTCTGTGAAACTTTCATCATACGCCAATGAACTATTATTTTCTTATACATAAATTTACTTTTTTCTTAAAGTTAAGCAAACAACGCAAAGTTAATGAATAAATAAACATTACATGCTAAGATCTAGGGAAATATTGTGTAAAAGAAAAATAAATTGTATATACCAATAAATAATAATTTAATATTATTAATTAATTATTAATTAATTAATTTTATAAATCATTTAATAACTTAGTAGTACTACTATAAATTATAACATATTTTTACTTATTATTTGCTATGTTATTGACTATTATATTTTGATATTTCAAAATAAACAAATGCATTTTTTCTTAGGACAAGGAAAGCAACATTGATTATAAACATTAAATGTTATTACATAGAAACAATTTTGGGATGTCCAAATAATTACATTATCTTATTTATAAATTAAATTATTCAACCTTATTATAAAACCTAACTTTAATAGTTAATTCTGTCATAATGGAATGTTATTTTAAATTCGCCGTTGTTCTAAAGAGGAAAAAAAAATTACGCATTTGATAACGAATTAAAAAAAAATCAAGTGAAAGAGTTTGAATAATTTTGAAATATGTACTTACTAATCAAGAACGAAATTGTAAATAAGTCATCATTAAAATATTGGTAACTGTATAAATTTTATTAATAAACAGATTTTGTCACTTATAACCCATGTATGCCTAGCGTCCCATTTTTTGGACGCTTCGAATTTTAATAACTGTGTATGATTTTCTTCTTCTTTATAACATGAAAATAGTATGGAAATAATTATTATCTATAAATGTCGTTATCTGTTACTGAGAGATGAAAGCACAAGATAGATATTTATTTACTTAAATGAAGGCTTTTTTCGGTGTTTATAGATTTTTCCTTTTTCAAGATGGCGAAATGTAAAAAGTGAGTTTAATTGTATTTTTTTTTATATCAAGGATCCAAATAAATAAGTCATAATATTATTTTCTAGACTTATTTATAATATGTATTTTTTAAATTGTGAAATTATATGTTCAAGCCTATTTTTTATGCATTTTTGTAACATTAAGAAATATATGGTGCTAGGCAAGAATGGGTACATTTTTTATTAGCGATTTAGGGGATAAGTATTTATGTAAAGTTCTATTCAAGATGATTATGAAATAAATTGTTTTTAAGGGCTCTCAGGACTCTTAAAATTAGAAAAAAAGAAAAAAAAAAAGACCATTTTCAACATTTAATATCTTAAAATGTATTTCATTTTTAAGACACAATTTTAATTGTGATAAAAGATATAAGTATTTTCTTTTATTTCATGTATTTGAAAAATGAAAAGATGCAGAATTAGCATTTACAGGGAGCTCCAAACTGTGAGACATTTGACGAGCAGAAAATTGGCATAACAGCTTACGCGCACGATTACAAAATAAATATTGCAACTAGAATGAAAATTTTAATGCATACTTATACTTCAGATTGTAATAATTAACCTGAACCTAAATAAATTTGTATTTAAAGCATTTTTATATTTTTAATACAAAGTTGTATTTAGCTAATGGAAAATCTGGAAAATTGCAACAGTATAATCACCTAAAAAAACATGTTTTTGAACAATAAAAAAGGAAATTTTAGGTTCAGTTTATACAGTCTAAAATGAAACATATGTTTTGAAAATTTCATGAAAAATATTCAGAAGTTTTTGAGATATCGTGCGCGTTATGCCCCAAAACGGCATTTGGAGAAAAATGACTTCAAATTTTCGGAAACGACGCTTCAGCTATTGTACGTGTATAAATCTAAAAGCCATAACTTCTGTTCTAATAGGAATTTCAAAGAAACAGTTATATCAAAATGTGCTGAAAAGATAGGAGTTTAACATCTAAAATAATTGAAATTTCGAAAATTTTAAAGCTTTAAGAGTCCTGAGACCCCTTAAGCCTCAAATACGATAATTCTTAGTTTATTATTAATAATACTTTCAATATTATTAGTCTTTGTAAAGAAATAAATATATATTTTTAGCAGTTCATAAAATACTAATTTTTGTATGTAACATGCAATTTAAAAGATTATTTTATATAAATTTAGACAAAACATATAATTATTCATATTATATTATCATAGATATTATGCATATTTACATACTCAATACTCTTACATTTTATCAAATAATTAGAAAAAGGATTTAGCGTAATACTTTTTAGTATTTTTCCAGTACTTTTTGTGACATTTTAAAGTAATTTTACAAACAAATTTGAGAAAACAAAAATTCAGGCACAAATGTGTTAATAACTTCGATATAGAAATGGAATTTTTATTTAAAAGTAAAGATTTCAATATTTTGTAAATTCCTTTTCACATTTTACTCACATTATGTTAAAAAAGCATTTTTTATTTACTTCACTACTTCACTTTTACTCTAAATAAATATTAGTTTTGTATCAAACAAGCATTAAAATATGAGTTTTTTTTTCATTGTCAAACAATAATCTAATAATTTCATTATTACAATCTCATGCGATTTGAAAATAAATGCATAAAAGTTATACATTCAGAAACTTATTTCAGTTTATTTTTCGAATATCCTATGGAGAAATATACATATGTCGTTTTGTTTTGTAGTTTTAAATTCTTATTCACAGGTACACTGTTAAAAATGAAGTTAGATGTTTCACCAAGAAAATGGTGAAAAGTAGCTGAAATTTAGCTGCAACCGAGATATTGGTGATATGTTTCACCAGTTTATTGGCGCTTTCACAAATACCATTATATTGGTGAAATGTTGAACCATGATTCGGGTTTTTTATAAATCCAATTTTCTGGTGAAAGGTTGAACCATAATTCAGGATTTTCTTAAATCCAATTTTCTGGTGAAAAGTTGAACCATGAATCAAGGGTTTTTTTAAATCCGATTTTCTGGTGAAAGGTTGAACCATGAATCAAGGGTTTTTTTAAATCCGATTTTCTGGTGAAAGGTTGAACCATGAATCAGTATTTTTTAAATCCAATTTTCTGATGAAACGTTGAACAATGAATCAGGGTTTTTTTTAATAAAATTTTCTGGTGAAAGGTTTAACCATGATTCAAGGTTTTCTCTATTCCAATTTTTTGGTAAAAGGTTGAACCACGATTCAGGTTTCTCTCAACTTTATGGGAAAAGGTTACACAGGATTGTAGTTTTCTTTTTTTTCCCCTCGCTTTGGAGTGAAATGATTAACCAGGACTTTGGTTTTCAATTTATCATTTTATGGTGTAATAATGAACAAAATTTCAGATTATGTGAAATTATGTTGCAGTACGAAAGCATGATTTTTTTGTTTTCATTAAACTGAAAATTATTAAAGTTTTAATTATTGATTCTATTGTCTTTGAAATATATTTAAAAAAGAAATGTAAACCAGTTTGATCTAATTTCACAAAATAATCGCCTTTTTTTTTCTTTCTCTTCCACGAATATTACCATTCTGTCCTTGTACATTTTGGACATTTCTCTGCACTCAGTTACACTTATAATCCATTTAGTGTTTGCTTATTCACAAACCATTCATAATGAAGATTTTTTTTTAAATAATTTTCTTAGATTTAAATACATATCCTGTTTTTATTATATTTTTAATTTAAAATCCAGGAAATAAAAAATATTTTTAATAAACATTACTTTAAACAATGCTAATTGGATTTCTTTAAACAATATTAATTTTTGCACAGGTTTGAAAAAAGTTTGTTTTCATAATGCACTTAGCTGCTACTTTTATGGTTGGTTGTATTTATGTCGGCCAATTATCTGCACGTGGGATATAGGCCCTAAGGGGGGGAGTGCCTTCCGTGGAGGTCTTTCTAAGGGAACCTAACCCGTATTAACGCTTGGAGAACCAAGGTTCGAAGAAAACCACGAAAACTCCGAACGATTAGGCCGACGGGCGCGATTGGTATCGAACCCAGCACCTCCCGTCTACCAGCTTCGAGAGCAGAACCTCTCGGCCACTGGTGGGGCACGCTACTTTTATGATCTGTAGATTTTTTTTGTTTTTATATTGTTGTGAATCTAAAGATGCTGAAATTTTGATATTATAGTGTTTTCAAATTTTTACCTTCTTTTCACAAAACAAAAAATAAAATATTTCAATTAGCAAAAAATATTTTTAGACATTTCCTCATATCGTTAATATAAAGGTACAATTGTTACACATATGAAAATTTCACCAATCACTATTTTAAGTTATATACATTTTGATAGTACTATTTTTGAACCTTTGGACAATAAAACACATGTTCTGTTCCAAAATCCCAATTATGAAAAATTATTACTAATACATTTATTTTTAAATTAGTATTAAATAAAAATTTGATTTTTTTACTATTGCTGACACATATCGACAGTAACAATAATTTAATAACAGTAACAATAATCCATTTCCCCTTTTCCTCAAATTGAATTATCGTCACAATTTTTTTTATGTCGTTAAAAGGGGAAAAATTGTAATTTCAAGTGCAATTAAATTAAATCTGCATTTCAATTTACTGATTTTTCATGTTTTTTAAATTAATTTTCAAGCACGGTTCATTTAAAAATTTATATTGCACACAGTTCGATTATGCAAAATTAACTCATTTAAATATAAAACAACAACAAAAAGTTCAGCATTCGTTTCTGTTTAACACTCAATAATGAATATAACATTTTTCAATAAATAAATAAAACACAAACATAACGGATACATAATCAAAATACAGTCTGTCTAAAGTGGAATCGAGGCAATTTTCTGTAGTCGACAATATTCCGCCTTAGACAAATTTTACTTTATATCTATGTATTCGCAGGGACTTTAAAATCTTTCAGAGTTAGACAGATTTCCGTCTTACACAGAGTTTACTGTATATGCATAAACACTGAATTAATCAGCATAAAAAAACGCAGCTATAAGTAGCAGAATCCTTCATTTAATCTCTAATATCAGCTAACACAAAAGTATTACTTTAAATGAATTTTAAAGCTTTTTTTTTTTTTAATACACAATGTGCTTTCATATTATATTAAATACTTAATTTACATGGTTAATTTAATAACAGCATTGTCGCCAAAAGTGATTAATTATTATTGATTATATATGTATTTTTTCAGTATTCCTAAACGATAATCTATGATGAAGATTTTTTAATATTTTTTTAAATAATAGTAGTAGAAAAGGAAAATATTCACCAACAGTAGCCTTGCAATAGCTGAAAAAAGAAATGGTCACAGACAATAAAATAACAACACAATTAAGTTGGTTTGCGGTATGCCGCTCCATTTATTGAAAATACAGATTATATAATCATTAAATTATATGTATATACGTATATATAGTATGTCAGACTAATATTTACTGTAAATAATGCCATTTTACATGCAGAGTTTCTCTCCGACAGTTTTAGGAGGGTGCAGTACTGTCTGACCATTCATTTAAAAAAATAGCCTCTTTCTTCCCCAAATGAGGATCATAAATATGACGAGGTCATCAAATATAAAGAATTCTTGAAGCTTAGTATCCAAGTATTAGCAGCTCCAAGCATCAGGTTAATTTCTCCACCTGTTTTAAATGAAAGGGTAAATATTTTAAGACATAAAATTGTTTTTTGTGCAGACATAATAATAAAATTTCACACAGGGAAAATAATCCAAAAACAGCATATCAATCAAATTGTCTTTTACAAGGAAAAGTTTCAGCATTTGAAAAACCAATCTGCTTTTGAAATCCTTTGTAGTCCGCTGGTCTGAAACCACCAAAAATTCAATTGGACCAGTAACTTCACCCCCCCCCCCCTCTCTCAGAGGGTCACAGGTAAACTTAAATTTTCCCATCCCTGAGAAAACCGCAACCAAACATAAATCACACAATTTATTTTATTTAAAAAAATAAAATTGCATTGAACCTTATTAAATTGAAATAATCAGAAATAAAATATCTAATTGATAATTTTGCAGTTTTTTTTTTATGTACTGTTTATTTAATTTTTAGTAAATTATAATTTTACATTTTATTATGCTGAAAATTTCAGATAACTGCAAAGGAAGTTTGGTTTATTCTAGGAGAGAGGGGCCACTCAAATGGTTAAAGGGACTTAATAGAATTTTATGTAGCAGGCCAGTGATGATGAATGCGGACCATTAAATTCTCATGCTTAAATAATCAATTCTACCACTGAATCAATGTATTGCAAAATGATTAAATTCACTGGGTACAGATTTCCGATTCAAAATAAAATTTGGGAGGATGTGTTGTAGGAAAACAAGGTAATTTGAACTACTTGAGGCGTTCGGGCAGAAGGTACCGTCCCAACAGATGATCTCCAAGAATCCCTCCTCAGGCGTTACCGAACTTGCGGTGCACTTTCGACAAGACAGTGCAGTGGGGATTTCTGGACCACTACATTTGATGACCACCACTACATATGATGACCACCACTGCAATGACCATGACATCGCTCGTAAAACAGGGGTGGGAAACTGAATTATTCTGTATGACATCAAGCATCTAAATATGAACTCACCCAAAGTGGGTAATCAGCATTGAGTAGGAGGAGTTTGATATTCTGCACATGGAAGGAAGGCATGTTTTCTGCACGCAAAACCTTCCACACTATTTCATGCTGAATACCCAGTTCAGCAGCAAACGATCGTGTATCGGTCGACAGGGAAATGGCAAAAGTGAGAAAAAAACAATCTAAAAATTCTTTAGTCAATCTGGTGAAAAAAAAAAGCAAAATTTGTCGATTGCTTGTAGACACCCCTTTCCCATACCAGGGGTCTGTCCAGATTTTTCTCACAGGGTCCTGTTTTTGTGAAATTGTGAAGTTTTTTTTATTTTTGTGAAAATTCTAGTCACAATTTTGTGAATTTTAAATTATCAATGTCTTCATGTTCTATCCTTCATACATAAAAAGCTAAGTAATATGCCCTTTGGCAATTTCAACTGCTTACTTACAGGCCAGATTTTATTTTTAAATGACTAAATTTGTGAAAAGTTCAATTTGAAGGTGAAAAAATTCTGTGAAAGGTCTATTTAAGAGACAAATAATTTTGTGATGGGTCCTGTTTTGAGATAAAATGTTTTGTGAAGGGTCCTGTTTGGTGATAAAAAATTTTGTGAAGAGTCCTGTTTTAAGATAAAGTATTTTGTGAAGGGTCCTTTAAAGGACCTAAAATTTTCCTAAACATATCTCTGCATACACACAATTTTTGTCAATCAGTGTTAAGAAAAAGCTGTAAAATTCTTCAACTATTAGGTAGACAGAAAATAGTATGAAATTCTTAATCCAAATATGTGGAAAAATATTGCGAAAAGCATAAGTTGGTTGAGGGGTAAAATTTTACAATCGATCATGATTAAAAACTGATTTTCGCCATTTGGCCACAAGAAAAGTCCACAAAATTCGCCAAACGTCAAAAGAAAACTATTGCAAATTTCATTAATAGGTCACTGAAGATAATCACGAAATTCATCAGTCAATCGCGCACGTGTGTGTGTGTGTGTGTGGGGGGGGGGGGTCAAGAAAGTCAATTGCTCGCAAAAATTTTATAAAATTCTACTGATAATTCGAAATTTTTTTAAAATATGGCAGATTGCTCTTTTTGAGAATACATTCTGTTTTCTAGAAGCAACACTACCAATCTGAACCAAACCGGACAAAATACTCTCCGTCGACATTAAAGGTTTGCACAGCCCGAGACCCATGCAGGCAAAATGATGGCGAACTCTCAAACGGGCCAGGCCGATAAAAAAATTAAGGGGCCTACTAAACTAAACTAAAAAAAAAAAATTAAACCTGTGGCTGTACGATCCATGAACGATCAGGGACTACAGTGCCTAACTTTGTTTACTTGACCCTGGGCCCTGAGGTGCTATGCAGCATGTGCCCCGGCCAGGTGGTCAACCCAACAAGAGACCCTCGGTGTTTAGTTCCCAAGCACGGTACTCATTTTATCAACCCAGAAGGGATGAAAGTTGAGCAAACCTTGCCCAGCCGGGAGCAAAACTCGCGGCCTGCAGCGTGCTGATCACTACGCTACTGGACTGTGAGCGGGCCTACCAGCCAGATATAAAAAAATTCGACAAAAACGATAAAATATGGGCCATTTTCAATTAATATGACTTTTGCGAGAATAAGTATAAATGTGCATTATGAGCCGATGAGAGTTTGACAACATCAATACAGAAATGTAACATGTCCACCGTAGAGATCAGCATTTTACATGGTATCTGATCCCGGGCTTAATTTTCTTAGTAGACTCGTACCGGGCCGAGATCAGGCTTACATTTTTTTCCCTACATCACTGACGGTGAACGTATGGCACGCGAAAGAATAAATTTGGCACGACATTGCTTGCGGCTCTAAATCAAAATAAAATGAGATTACATAAAATTACATCTTTTCTAAATTCAATTAAATGGAAATTGAAAAAAATATTGTGGCATATTATATTCCAATCTGATTAATTATGGTCTCAAAAAATTTTCAAACAAAGACGATATCTGAAAACTATCGACACGAATTGGTTGTTAGACATTATTAAATTCTAATGATAAATTTATGGAAACTTTGAATTTATTTCAAAGCTATTCAAAGAAACTGGTGTTTGCCATTTTAACAGTTTTTCTGTCTATCTATGCTTTCAAGCCACTGTTCTCACAAATGAGTACTATCAAAACTCATACTGAAAGCACTTGTCCGATAAATCCGCCATTTAGTTTGCATTAAAATTAACCTGATATTAAGATGCAGCAACAGAAATCAAATTACATAGCATTAATTTTTTTAATTACTTTCTAAAATATATTTGTTGCCATAATTATCATAGTGTAACCTACATGTATGTTCCTCATATTTTTTAAATCTTAATAGAAAATTTTAAGCAATTTTAATCCATTATTTTTCCACCTACTAAATTTGTTTTTTAGTTGGCACGTCATGGTCACATAAAATATTTTTTGATCAAATTTGGCATGCAGCAACAAAAAGATTCGCCAACCCTGCCCTACATAGTCTGGAACTGGACTTATCATTCTCGGGATGCGTAGGGCAGGCAATATGTTTTGTAAAAAAATTAATAGCAATAATGAGCTTCTGTTAACAGAATATTTGGAAATATATATAACCTATATTTGGAAATATACATTAAAGTAGGTCTTAAATTCACTGCTAAACAATACGAAATTTTCTGACATTTTTAACTGTAAAGGCATCACAAAGAATTCTTGAAACTTTTATGTTAGCTGGATGCAAATCTCGCCAATGGCATTTTTAAGCTCCTTTAAAAGCTGGTCCTCATCAATAATAATTCATATTTTAAAGGAATAAATGAAACTTGTTTATTTGGAAAAGGTAAATGAAATGAATTAATTATTGTTTTAATGATAATTAAATAATGAATTAAAACCAGTATTATTCACACTCAAACAAGATATTAAAAAGAGAAATTTTCTTTACTTTTTTAAAAGTAAAAATTCAAGATACAAATTTAATTGTAAAATAATCCTTATTTGAGAGTAGAAGATAACAAGTATTACAAATATTCAGATTTCTTTTAAAAAGGGGCAAGACTTTTTTTTTAAAAAGACATTTTTGTTGAAAAAAATACTTTCATTAAGTAAAGGGTTACTTTTTGTTGAATGAATGGGTGCTTTCATTACACTTCCCATTGAATTATTTGTCAACATAGATCTGTGTTGGAATCTGACATTTTCCTTGGAAAGGAAATTCACATCTAAATCATGAACAGGCATAAAATCGTAAATCTTCTGAAGGTGGAAGACATTTCAATGCACTGAGAAGGGGGATTTTTCACTGGTCCACCCCTTGAATATATTATCAAAGTACACTAAAATCATGCTATATTTTTAAGAATCTCATAGAAAAAATTAAATCCCAATTTATGAATACCTATGAGTTTGGTTTGCACATGAGAAGTCCACCTTCTTTTCCTCCCCTTATTTCAAAAAATTTTTTAATGTCTTGTGCAAAGTCTGATTACGCATTGAGTTGTAGAACAACAGACAACTTAACCTGGAAGCAGGGGCGCCATTTGAGGGGGGCCTTACCCCTCCCCAAGGAATTTGATATTTCAGAAAATTTATCTGTCATTAGGGATGCACCGAATAGTGATTTTGGCCGAATACCGAATATTCGGCCCACAGGTTAACTGAAAAACCGCATATTTGGCCTACAGGTAACCGAATACCGAATATTCGGTCTACAGGTAAACCGAATACCGAATATTCGGTCTACAGGTAAACCGAATACCGAATATTTGGGTAGTCGAATACTGACCGTTAGGCTGAATTCAAAGTTGAAAGATATTAAAAAATTAAATTTTAAAACAGATTTTCATAATATTTAACACAGATATTTCCATTTTGATAAACAAGACCTTTACAAGTAAACTTTACACACACACACAAAATTTCTGGCACTTCTCGTGATATCATGTGTCAGAGAAATCAAAGTAATTCTTTTGAAAATATAGTTAACGATATCACCATTATCGTTAAAGTAATAAATGAAAATCTAAGTTTGACATGAAGTGAGATGAGATACGCTGTATTTTTTTATTTTGACTGATGAAGCGGATTGCGATACTGGTTTCTTGGGCGAAAATGGTCTGTCTTGACGTCTATTATCACATCTGAAAGTTTTCCCATTTTCTTTAGAAACACTCTTTTAGCGAAAAAGCAAAAGACAGATTATTTACAAGACATTGTTCAGAAACTTCCATTTGTGCATCATTTATTTCTATGAAGGTCATCATTAAGGCTAATGTCAGACGGACGTCTTTTTGCATGCTTTTTTATTTGCGTATTATCCCTACACAATGCCGCAAGCATTGTGTAGTGATAAAAAGACGTCCGTCTGACATTATCCTAATGGTTATTTGTTTTTAAGTGACACTTATCAAACCGCAAACAAATAATTTAACGGCATCATTCTGTTTTATTTAAATATGATTCTGTTTTCAATTATTCTGAATATCTTTATAAATCGACAGTTAAAAAGGTTTAAAGGTTTTTAAAAATATTTTTTAAAAGATATTTTTAAGTATTCGGTTTGGCCGAATAGTTCAATATTCAGCCAAACCGAATATGCGGCAGGCCGAATAGTTCGATATTTGGCTAAGCCGAATGTTCGGCAGAACGAATAGTTCGATATTCGGTAGCATGACCGAATACCGAATGGATACCGAATATTCGATGCATCCCTATATGTCATCATAGGTCAGACTCAATTTTTTTTTCATAAATTGCTCAAAAGCTAAAATAACTTCTCAAATTATACCTGCTAAGATGAAAACCTGCTTAAACCGGAATTTTTAATCGGTTTTCGTTCGGAGAGAAGAGGATCCCCCCCCCCGAACCTCACTCTTGGCTATGCCACTGTCCGCAAAAAAAACTTTGCCCTCCCCAAGAAAGTTTTGAAATGGCGCCCCTGCCTGGAAGGAATCTATAATAATAAAAAAAAGAAGTTTTTGTGCGTGTCTGTGTTGTGTGGAGACCAAAGTACTACGGGTGATTCTGTGTAAAACAAAAAATTCTGAAATCCACAGCCAATTTTCTGAAATGTTATGGCAGACTGTGGTGGGGAAATCTTCTCCCGATGCTAATTATTTTTGTTGCAGGTCGGCTTAAACCATTTTTCAAAAGTAAGTTCAGTACATTGTTTCTAGGGATGTACCGAATACAGATTTTGGCCGAATACCGAATATTCGGCTAGCCAAATAGTAACTGCTAGGCTGAATATTCGGCATGTCGAATACTTTTATATTTCAAAGTTTAAAGGCATTAAAATGTTATTTTAAAACAATTTTACATAATATTTAAAACAGAAACTTTCATTTTGATAATCAAGAGCTTTTTCAAGTAAACTTTATGTTGAAAAAAAAAATCTACCTTGAGTTATTTAAGAAGAGGATAGTTATAAAACTTTTTTAATGAATAAAATTTTAAATTTCATGGCTTCTTCTGTGAATTAAAACAAATGAATTATTAAATTATAAAACAAACATTTTAAAATCAAAGAGAAATTGTAAAAAAATGGAAGAAAAATTGTACAGGATCATATATTATTTATTTGTCAGGAAGAGACTAAATTAAATAAATAATACAATCTGATTGATTGATTCTCTGATGATGAATTGATAATGAATTGATTATTTTTGTACTTGTTATTTGCTATTATCAATGAAAATTATTTTAATTAATCAAATTAATACAGTAGACTCCCTCAAATCCGCAAACACCTAAAATCCACACATCACAGATGTAAACAATGTAACTTTCAGGTCAGATGCAAGGACAAAATTACAGAATTTTTTAGTTTTATATCATTTTGTGTGTATTTTAATATGTAATTCTTGATAATATGACTGAACATGTGCTTTTCCACGAAGGAAGTATAAATTTATTTCTGAAAAAATCAAGATATTGCTGCTATCACTGGTAATCACAATCTTTATACCAAATTTATTTATGTATTAATCAAGCTTTTTTGGTTATTAAGACTGGCTAAACCGGAAATAAAACTTCCTTACTTTACATTTAAGAGGAAAATTTCATTGAATAATTCACAAAAAATGTATTTTATCTTTATTATGCATATTTTATTTAATTATACATTATTAATTATTTACTTGTCCTCTTTTAATAATTTAATCATTTTTTAAATTATCTTATTTATTATTATTTTAGTTTACTGCTTTACTTTATTATATTTAACTATATTGCAAGCACTCATTATAATTTTTATTGCATTATTCCATTCAAATTACTGTTTTAAAAATGTAAACAAAGCAATGACCAGAAATAGTAGAACATCCTTCTTGCCTTTCGGTAAAAAAAATTGTGCCCTTACTGCTTTTATCAGAGTTCATTCTAGGATCAAGGGCAGGCAGGGTGCACTTTGCAATAAAAGGGCACTTTAGAGAAAAAAAAAGGGCACATTAATGTAATGATAAATAATCAACTAATAACTCTTCCCCTCCTGACCCCACCCAGGGGCGGATCCAGAGACTCGTTTTTTTTTTTTTTTTTGGGGGGGGGCGATACCAAATGATATATAATCAACACAGTCATAGTTTCTATTGGTTAAATCATTCCTTGCAGTTAATTATTATATGAATATGAAATAATTAATGCTATTTAAAATTACTATAGACTCTTGATTATCCGACGATCAATTAACCGACACACTTGGTTAACCAACCCTCTTATTATATAAGTCCCCGCTCCTCAAAATGTGGCTTGTTGTTACTTATTGTGTCGAAAAATTAAAAATGTTACCATAGAATTTATTTATTAAATGTCTTTTTTTTTTCATGTTTACTCTTTTACTCTGGTAATTATTTATCTTATCGGTTTATTCAAAATAGGGACAATAAAAATCTCAAGGGGGCTTAAAATCTTTCAAAAGTCAAAATGTGTCATCTAAGCAGTGTGTATACTTCTTCATAATCTACAGTCCATCAAGGTTAACATTTGTTATCGAGACCCAGGTCTGTTTCCATAACTTCTCTACAAGAGGTAGAAAGACAGAGAAAAATGGTAAACCAAACAACGAACGGTGGGTGACAGTAGAGCGGCATTTTCTATTCAAATCACCTAGAAAGCCTTTCATTAATTCAGGGCTCCCAAATGGTCCGCCAACTGAATACCAATATTTTTTTTAGAAAAATTTTCTTTTTAGATTTTTCTTACAAACCGCCCCGGAATCACCTTTGAAAGTTAATTCTAACGCAAACCTACCATAAAATTTTCTGTTAAAATTTATTGGTATTCAGTTGGCGGACCATTTGGGAGCGCTGTTGATAAAATACATAAAGGAAGAACTGATTTACCAAGTTGATTTTAAAGAAATTAACACACCATATGCATTATAGCTTTTAACTGACTAAGACATAATCCTTTTTTGTTCATTCATCAAACACCGCTTGGAATTCACCAATGTGGGTGGCAATAGCAGTACATTTTTTAAAAACATTAGTAGCTTTTTTCAGAAAACATTAAGATGCTTGAATAAGTTTTAAAAGGTCCTTTCTTTTTCCTGTTTTTTTCTTTCTTTGGAAATTGCTATGAATCCCATTCTTTTCTCAAACAAAAGAGCTCTCTGCAAAAATATTATACAGAAATTAGAAGTGCAACTTCTTTGAAAAGATGAAAAAGTTTCCACACTTTAAAGGAATCAGCATAAGGTGTCAATTTTCTGTTGTAGAAATTCAACAAAAGGTACACGAAGTGGCATCGTCCCATGCCTCAACCCATAGTGTAAAAAATTATGACACCATATGCCTTTTGACAGGACATAATCCTTTTTTGTTCATTAATTGACGAAACGTCAGTGAGGTTTACCATTGACACCCGAAAAGTGTTTGGTTTTCGTTTGCTTGCCTGCATGTTCCGCGAAAACAGCAGTTAAAAGCGTTGGATTTATATCTTGAGCGGGGGCACGAGCGCCGCGATCGCACCCCCTGGATCCGCGCCTTGGGATTCTCCTCGTGGCACTAATGCGTTTTTTTTTGCAGAAATTCGTGTTTTTTCGAGAAATTTTCTTTGGCGAAATTCGTGTATTTTTTCGCGATCCTCTGACGAAATTGAAGTTTTTTCCGAGATCTCTTGACGAAATTTGTGTTTTTTTCCCGCGATTCTTTAGCGAAATTCGTGTTCTTTGCGATATTTTGACGAAATTTGCGTTTTCCGCGATTTTTTTGACCAAATTCGTGTTTTTTCGCGATTCTTTGACGAATTTGACGATTTTTTCTGCGAACGATTGACGAAATTTATTTTTTTTTCGACGACCATTTGTTGGAATTCGCGATAAGCGGTGGATTTATATTTTTTTGGGGTGGACGAGCACCCTGTTCGCCCCCCCCCCCTGGATACACGCGTCGAGGATTCTCCTCCTGGCGCTAAATATGCGTTCTTTTGGCAGACCTTCGACAAAATTCGCATTTTTTTCAGCAATTCTTTGGCGAAATTCACGTATTTTTTTTCGCAATCCTTTGACGAAATTCGCATTTTTTCTGAGATTTCTTGACGAAATTAAAGTTTTTTTCGTGATTCTTTAGTGAAATTTGCGTTTTTTCCGAGAATCTTTAGTGAAATTCGCGTTTTTGCAATATTTTGACGAAATTTGCGTTTTTTTCTGCGATTCTTTGAAGAAATTCACTTTTTCATGCGATCCTTTGTCAAAATTTGCTTTTTTTTCCCGCGGTCTTTTGACAAAATGCGTGTTTTTCCGCGATTTTGGACGAAATTGGCATTTTTCCATGATTCTTTGACGAAATTGGCGTTTTTTGCGCGATTCTTTGAGGAAATGATTTTTTATGCGAATAATTGACGAAATTCATTTTTTTCGGCAACCATTTGTTGGAATTCGCGATAAGCAATGGATTTATATTTTTTATTGGGGGGGGGGGGGGGAGACGTGCGCCTTGAGGAATCTGCTCCCGGCACTAAATATGCGTTTTATCGTGGCCCTTTGACAAAATTCATGTTTTTTCCCTTGATTGTTTGGTGAAATTCGCATTTTTTTCAGAGATATCTTGACGAAATTAAAGTCTTTTTTCGCGTTTCTTTCACAAAATTTGCTTTTTTTTCTGCGATCTTTTGACGAAATTCGCTTTTTTTCTATGATCCTTTGTCGAAAGTTGCGTTTTTTTCCTGGTTCTTTGACGAAATGCGCGTTTTTTCCGCAATTTTGGACGAAATTCGCATTTTTCCGTGATTTTTGGACGAAATTGGTGTTTTTTGCACAATTCTTTGACGATTTTTTCTGCGAATAATTGACGAAATTCATTTTTTTCGGCGACCATTTTTTGAAATTCGCGATAAGCGGTGGATTTATATATATATATTTTTTTTTGGGGGGGGGGGGGGGAGGGGACGAGCGTCTTGAGGAATCTCCTCCTGGCGCTAAATATGCGTTTTTTTCGCGGCCCTTTGACAAAATTCACATTTTTTTCATTGATTGTTTGGCGAAATTCACATTTTTTCCCTGCGATCTCTTGACGAAATTAAAGTTTGTTTTCGCGAAATTTGCATTTTTTCCGTGGATCTTTAGTGAAATTTGTGTTTTTTGCGATTTTTTGACAAAATTTGCTTTTTTTCTGCGATCCTTTGACGAAATTCGCTTTTTTCTACGATCCTTGTCGAAAGTTGCGTTTTTTTCCCCCGGTCCTTTGACGAAATGTGCGTTTTTGCAGCGATTTTGGACGAAATTCGCGATTTTTTGACGAAATTAGTGTTTTTCTGCGATTCTTTGATGAAATTGGCGGTTTTTGCGCGATCCTTTGATGAAATTCGAGATTCTTTGACGAATTTGATGATTTTTTCTGTGAACGATTGACGAAATTGAATTTTTTTTCGGCGATCATTTGTTGAAATTCGTGATAAGCGGTCAATTTATATATATTTTTTTTTTTGGGGGGGGGGCTCCCGTGGATCCGCGCCTGACCACACCCCCCCAAAAAGTCTTTGCTACTACCCCTTTACAACATTCATGACACTTTGCAGTGCAGGGGTTGATTCTTTTCCAAAAATTAAAAAAAAAAAAAATCGGTCATAAATTCGAAAATTTGGACAAACTATATCGCAAATTTTGAGAAATGTTCGCCTAAAAAAACCAATTTCGTAAGAGAATCGCGAAAAAATGCCAATTTCGTCGAAAGACCTTTCCGGGGTTTTTTTTTCTTATTTCGGCTGAGTTTTCACGGTAGCCGAAAAATGGGATGAAGAGACAGAGAAATTTATGACTGCGTCGGTGCTGGAATTTTACTGAAAATAATTGGTGTCTGTATGAGGATGTTGGGGGGGGGGGGGAGTGAAAAGGAACAGATTAGGTGCAAAATGGGGCTAGGACATTATATAATGTTTACAAATAGTTTACAGTTTGCTTGAAATAAGCGATGAAAATAACTTAAAGGGTGCTATTTTTCCCTCGGTCGATTTTCCGAGTGATAGGGCTCGCAGGGCGGGGATTTCGGACAGTGGGGCATTGGGGTGTCAAATTTTGTAAAGAAGGGCAGGCAGGGCCCTTCCCGTCTGGCCCGCCCCGCGAAAAGCGCCTAGAATGAACTCTGATCAGTAATAATTTGCATTTTTACTGTTGAGATTGTCCTTAAAATGTTGGGAGTACCTACTGATTCATTAGCACGTTCAATTTTTTGCAGATTATTTTTGACTAACTAGGAATTTTAAAAAATGTGCTGTTTTTATAACTATTTTACCCCACCTGATCCTACTGTTAATTAAAAAATAATAAAATGTACTTACATTAATTACACAATCCAGAAATCCGACTGTCCTCATAAACCTGCAGGTTCTTAAGGTGGCTGGTGTCCCACAGTTGGGTAAAGCCTATGGAAATTTAAAAGAAGAAATTATAAATTCTGTTAAATTTATATTTAAATATATAATTTCAAAACGGTTTTAAACTTCCATTTGTAAAATAAAATTTTCAAAAAATTAATGCAACAAAATATCTGTTTTCTTAAACTATTTATAAAATACAATTTTACAGACACATTGCAAGAATTTGAATTAATGAGCACAATTTTTACAAGTGCCTAGATTTGTGTTTTCACAATTTCCAATTTTTATAAAATTTCCTGTTTCAAAAACATTAAAATATTCTTTGCAATTCAGTTAAAGTTATTTAATTACTTCACATCAGAGTTCTATAATATCAGACACACACGTGCACGGAAAATTGGCGAAGGAATACAAAAATGGTGTCAAAAGATAGTTTTAGCATCTTACCAAATTTTTCAAGGTGGCAGAACACATTGTTTTTAAATATTTATAAACATATATAACTATTTAATAAACATTATACATGTCAAAACAATAAATATGTTTATATAAATAATATGTATTATTTTTACGCATATTATCTGCTTAGGCGGAAGGGGGTTTTGTTTTTGATATTGCTATCAATTTTGATACGCTGGGCGGGTCAGCTAATTTAAAAGTAAAACTTCAAATTTAAAGCTTGAAAAAGATACTAATTTTTTCTTTGGCAAAAAAGTCACTCCAGAGACACAGAAGTTCATCTACAGAATGACACTGCCAACAACAGTTGAAAATTGCATTTGTATTTGTTTCGCATTGAAAATATCAAAAATATCTTGCATAGTGATAATTTGAAAATAAATATCAAATATATGAAAATACCAAACATCTTGATATTTTCATATACTTGATAAGGTGTAGGGCGTAAAATGTCACCTGCATTTTTTTTTTTGGGGGGGGGGAGGGGGGGGGGTGCAAACTGCATTTCAAGGTTACAATTTATGTTGCATCATATTTTCTCCTTTCTTTTTGCAAACATGTTAACAATATCCTTTCAATTTTTATATGTTAAGGGTGAGAAAACTTTTCTATGAAAGTGTAAAACATGATTGAACAAAAACATTTGGGTTCTACAAAAAGGTTTAACTTTTTTTATATATATAAAGCTAATATACATACAAAACAAACAGATTGTCAAACAATTATGTCCATAGAAAGAAAATCTTAACTTTTACATACTATCAGAGATAATCCTAGATTAGAAAATATCTTGTGACTGAAAATGCATCAGAAAATAAAAAAAAATAGCAAATAAATGAACCTTTGGATATAGTGTGGCATTATACTTTCTTTGGAAGAGGGGTAGCACTAAAATTTAAGATTCTCAATACAGTGTCTTGTTTTAGGAACATACAAGAAAGGAAAAATCTTAAATATTAAAAACACATAAATAGAATGTTGTCATCCAATATTTATTTTAGGTAATCTTAGAAAATCACTTTGAAAAATTGAAATCAAGATATTGAGTTTTTAAAAACGGATTTCCTAACTCAACTTGAATTATACCGGGAGAGGGGTGGGAAGTTAGGTTAAAGTACAAATGAGAGTGTTCGTTGTACAGAAAATAAAGTGAAAGAAAGCTAGGCGTCAAATCCAAGGGCGGATCTGGAGAGTCCTCAAGGGGGGGGCGATTTTAGAAATTTGGAAACTCCAATCTGATGCGCGGGTCGGGGCTAATTTTTTCACTGCGGGTCGTGTTACTTCTAGTTTTTGCTGTGGGTCGGGTTTGGGTCCGGTTGACTTCTATTTTTTGCTGCTGGTTGGATTAACTTATACGTTTTTGCTGTGGGTCGCGTTTGGGTCTGGTTGATTTCTATTTTTTGCTGTGGGTCGGGTTAACTTCTACTTTTTGCTATGGGACGGGTTAACTTCTACTTTTTCGATGCGGGTCGGGTTTGGCCCGGTTGACTTCTACTTTTCTGCTACAGGTCGGGTTGACTTTTACTTTTTAGCTGCGCCTAGCGCGTTGGGTTTGGGGCAGATTGATATACATTATATCCGGTTTGGGTCATTTTCGGTCAGTCTACTGCATCTTGCGAGAAGGGTTCGGGTCGACCCGTTTTCTTTAAAAAGAAAGTAAGTATTTTTGAAGATAAAAACTATATGCAGTAAAATCTTCATAACAGACACGTCCAAATAATTATTTAGGAATACTTTTTAATCTCCAGAATTATGTAAAAAAATACTAATTTGGTATAAGACTGCTTGTCTCTTTATATCTAAGGTGAGTTGTAATTCAGTAAAGAATGCTTTGAAACTTATTAAAAAACATTCCGGTTGTCCTTAAATGGATTTTAAAATTTAGTACTTTTCGTATGGTGACAGCTATTTTAAAAAATCTTGCAGGAGGGTTATGTAAGATGTCATGAGACATTTTACTGTGATTCTCGATTTTACTGTATAATAGCAGCGATAGATGGCGCTGTAAACAATGGCCGTTAAGCCCACCTCCTCCGGGAACCGATTTAGCGCCTCTTGCTTCCAGCACCATCTTCGTTGCTATTTTAAACTAAAATCAAGAATCGCAGTTTAAAAAATTATCAGGGGTAGAGTAAAAAGAAAAAAAAAAATCTGAAATTCAAAGAAATTTTTCTGAAAGGTTTCAGCAGATGAGGAGATTCCCTTCTGGCATTAATTATTTTTGTTGCAGGTCGGGTTAGCTGTTTTGGATTCGGATCGAATTCAGACTCAGTGTAGATTCCTGCAAGCTGGGTTTGGGTTAACTTGATTTTTTTTTTCAAAAATTAGTTCAGTATATTATTTCAAGTTATAAATTATACCTATAATAATAAACGTATGTAAGTGTGCTGTTTTCTAAAGAGACCACTGCCTTTTCCCCACGACTCTTTGATGAAATTCGCTCGTCTTCGACCCTTTGATGAAATTTGCGTTTCTTCTGCAACCCTTTGACGAAATTAGTGTAATTTTGCAGACCTTTGGTAAAATTCGCGTTTTTTTCCGTGACCCTTCTACAAAATTCGCTTTTTTTCAGCGATCCTTTGACTAAATTCGCGTTTTTAAAGCGATTCTTTGACTAAATTCGTTTTTTTTCCACGATTCTATGAAGGAATTCGTGTTTTCTCCACGATCCTTTGACGAAATTCGCGGGGGTTTTTTTTCGCGACTATTTGACAAAATTTGCGTTTTCTCCGCGATCCTTTAACGAAATTCGAGTTCTTTTCCGCTTCCTTTTGAAGAAATTCGCGTTTTCTGTGATCATTTGAAGAATTTCGCATGTTTTCCGTGGCTCCCTGACCAAATTCGCGTTTTTTTTCTGTGATCATTCGGCGAAATTGAAGTCATTTTCTGCGAACGATTGACGAAATGGATTTTTTATGGAGAACATTTATCAAAATTTGCGATTATTTGTATGTTCGAATTTTCGGATAAGTGAATTTTCTAAATTTTTGGAACCGAATGCCTTAACCCTGAAGCTGCGTATTATTATTATTATTATTATTTATTTATTTTTTTTTTTATCAAAATAGGTTAAAAAATTGCGCATATTTTTTATTACACATTTTAGAGTAATATATGTCCCAAAATCTTTGTGAAACAGGTTTTTTTGTAATAGAATTAGATCATAAAAAAAAGATTTGCTGCGGAAATTGCGGGTTGCACAAATTTTGACACTTTACGTTGGTCGTAGAAATCGCGGGTTGCGCAGCGAGAGGGTTAAATTTTCGAAAAATTTGGAACAAAATTACCCCTGTTCCCGACATCTATAACCCTCCTGCAAGTATTTTTTTAACATCTGTCACCATTTGCAATTTATTGAATTTTAAAATCAGTCAGTCCAAGGACACCCGGTATATTCAGTAGTTATGGGATGATGGCTAAAATTAAGCATTTAAAAAAAGTTAAGCTGGCTTCAATATGTCAGTTAGAAGTTTACCTGGGCTGAAGTTATCAGGCCGAAGCCCGGGTCCAACCCGCATAAAAAAATAAAACTATTGGCCCCGCGCGGTATAAAAGCTAAAAAATCAACTCCAGCCCTGCCTGCATTTTGCAATTAAAATTATTCATAAAGTACACTTGCTTCTCATATTTTATTTTCAGATTATGTTGGAAATTCATGAATACAGAAAAACAACAATATTAATGACTATAACGATGATTATTTAGGCAATTACAGTGCTCAGCAAAAGTTTAGACAATGATCGATTATGCTTCTGTGCTGAGAAGTATGTAATGAATTGTTGTAACTCAGCTGTCATATATTACTGAAGACTTATCTTTCATACACAAACAATAAATTTTAATATATACACTTTACATAATATATAATGACAAAAAAACAAATTTAATATTGTTGCAAAAGTATAGGCAATCTGTCTGTTAACAGAAAAATATCCATAAATTAAAATCGAACTGCACCTACATTGTCTGCTATTAATGCAAAAATGTGACTTTCCATCGAAGAAACTAAATCCTGCATCACTTGGGGGTCTATTTCGTACCAAACACGTTCAACATCTGATCGAAGTTCATTTACAGAGGGGTATTGTTAAAAAATTGCATAAACCGTGTAAAATATGATGCCGCAAAAGTTTTCGATTGGATTCAGATCAGGGCTACACGCGGGCCAGTCAAAAATAGTAATATTTTGAGAGTTAAACCAATTTTTTGATTTGTATGCAACAGGAATAGACGCATTATCTTGCTCAAATACGTACTTTGGAAGAGGTAAAAGTTCACCAAATGGCTGTAAATTGTTTTACAATGTATGTATGTAGTCTTACGCAGCTTGGCGACTATTGAGAAACTCCAGAGATACTTGAGAATTAAAACAAAGTGAGGCCCAAATCATTAACCCTTTCGAGGGCAAAGGACACCTAATTTTAATTCCAAAAGTGACAAGAATATTTAATTAAAATTTTCCTTTTATAATACAGTCGGACCTCTATTTAACGAACCTCTATTTTGCGAATTTCTTTATTTTGCGAACTTTTACTTGGAACCGAGAACATTTTGCAAATTTCTTCGTAAAATAACCTCCAAATAGCGAAGTGTATTCTCTATTTAACGAACTTTTCCTTGGGATCTAAATTTTTTTCTCCCTATTTCTTAAAATATTACTGGACATTTCAAACTTATTCTTTCTTTTAATACATTTTATGATGATCAATAACCATGAACAGGTCTTACCAGGTATCTAACTCACCGAGAGCAGTAAAATCGTTGCGATTCTTTGCTTTCCATCCAAAAGACGAGCAAACTTTCAATATCCCCTTTTAAACCTCAATGGAGCTGCCCTGTGTGCTTAAACTATAGTTTCCCGTTTTCTAGATTGTTGATCATGATCAATCGTGTCGGTAATTTCGGTTCTTGTAGCTCGAAAATGTCAAAGCAAAAGTGCTTGAGCATAAAAAAAAATTATTCTTGATGAGGTGGACAAAGGCATTAAGAAAAAGAATACTGCTTTAAAATTTAGTATTCCTCCAAACAGCTTATCAACCATAATAAAAAATCGTGATTTTAATATAAAATTATTTTTTAATTGAAAATACAATGCATTTCCAGACAATGTTTTGTTTCATTCTTATTTCCCTTGCAGATTTCTTTTTGGTGGGTAAAAATAAGTAAAACAAATAGATATAATTTATAAAAAAAGTGTGACTAATTACCTTTTTTAATTATATTATTCAGTGTTTATGGACTTAAAATGTGTTTTACGTAGTTTAAAGTATTTTAAAAGGTGACTCTCTATTTAACGAATTTTCCATATAACGAACTTTTTTCGGGATTTAGCGACTTTGTTAAATAGAGGTCCGACTGTATACGTGAAAATAAGCAATTTCATATTTTCTAATAACTTCGTTTATAAATTAATTCTGGTATCAGTCCATTATTTCATCAGTTTATAAAAAGAATTACTCCGCGACAGGAAAGGGGTCAATTTGTTGTGAGATTTCAAGGCTGGTTGTTTAATCATTTTCATGTAAACTAATGTACATCTTTCTTTAATGCATCTACGAAATTATCCGTTGACACAGAAAGCTCTGACTCACTTTTAATGCGATTAGCAGTCATTATTTGTCTAGATGCCAGTTTATGGATCCTTCTATAATCTAGTTTTCTGGCCACACGAGTCCTTCCAGATCTATGTTTTGCTTTGAAAGAGTCACCCTTAGACAGTACTTAATAGACAGACTTCTTTGGCCGATTCGAAGTAGCTGAAATTTCTGCAACAGTCTTCCCTTTCGATTTCAGCTTCCATGCTTTAATTACTTCATCTGACTGAAAATTTCTAGCTCGCGGCATCTTCACTAACCGATGCTATCGCGATGTGCACTTAAATACTTCATGCATGTGACGACATAAGTTTGGAATATGCGTTTTTCCGTGAACAATTGCCAAAAAATTACAAAAGTGTCTAATTTTTTGCAATATGCAAATTTCACTTTTTTCAGCTAAATTAAATAATATCCTACATTAAAACCGTTATTTCTGTCCTAAAACGTTTAAAATATATTTAAAAATAAGTACAGTCATTTGTATAACCCAAGTGTTCGTATTTTTTATTTAAAGGTTAAAAATCACCAGTGTCTAAACTTTTGCTGAGGACTGTAATGTACGTAAACACTACGTAAAAATATGACTTAGACAATTACATTCAAATAACAATCCAGTAAGATAATCAGTTTAGAATGAAAGAAACGGTTGATAACAGATAATCATAATTTTAAAGCTCTACAAAGTAAAAAAGTAAATTTAAAAAATGCATCTCTGTAACTTATCAAATCAAATTAAATTTCTAAAGATTTCGCTAAACAAATGTACAAAACAAATATAATTTTTACGAATGACAAATAAGTAAGATTGCAGACCAACTTGGGCTCGGTAGAAAGAATTTATAGGAACGGGGTCGGGCCAATAATGCTTATCATACGGGCTGAAACGGACCAAATGTTTAGCTTTTATTCCGGGCCGAGCCCCGACATGGAAATTTTGGCCAGTGCAGGCCTCTAGGAAAAATGTAGTCCAGGCCAGACTCGATCTGGAGGAAAAAGAAGTCTGGCCCGAAACGAATCTGCAGAAAAAATTAAGATCGGGGACGACCCGACTCTAAAAGAGAAAAGACCTGACCCAGCCCGAGTCTCGTGGATTTAAACTGGCTCGACGCGGGTCGGATCGTACCAACTTGGGCTCGGGAAGAAGAATTTAGAGGAGTGCACGGGTCGTGGTCGGGCCAATAATGCTTATCATATGGGCTGACACGGACCGAATGTTTAGCTTTTATTCCAGGCCGAGCCCCGACCTGGAAATTTTGGCCAGTGCAGACCTCTAGGAAAAATGAAATCCAGGCCAGGCTCGATCTGGAGGAAAAAGAAGTCTGGCCCGACCAGAATCTGCAGCAAAAATTAATATCAGGCCACGACCCGGTTCTAAAAGAAAAAAGACCTGACCCAGCCCGAGTCTCGTGAATTTAAACTGGCGCGACCCGGGTCGGGTCAAACCAAATTGGGCTCGGGAGGAAGAATTTAGAGGAGTGCATGGGTCGTGGTCGGGCCAACAATGCTTATCATACGGGATGACACGGACCGAATGTTTAGCTTTTATTCCGGGCCGAACCCCGACCTGTAACTTTTGGCCATTGCAGACCTTTAGGAAAAATGAAGTCCAGGCCAGGCTCAATCTGGGGGAAGGAGAAGTCTGAATCTGCAGAAAAAATTAAGATCAGGGCACGACCCAACTCTAAAAGAGAAAAGACCTGACCCAGTCTGAGTCTCGTGAATTTAAAATGGCGCGACCCGATCCGGGTCGCGCCGGGCTCGAGCTCCGCCCCAAGTCATTTCCCGTGAGGATGCATAATGTCGTTTTACAAATCCTTTATTAGCCCAAGGGGGGGGCGATCGCCCCTTCGCCCCCCCCTTAGATCCGCCATTGGTCAAATCTGACGTCTAGGCATAATTTTGTGGTATTGAAATGCAATAATTTAGTTGCATTTGACGACTAACAACTGCTAATTTCTAATCCCATTGCTTCATGTATCCAATACTTTACTTATAAAATAAAGCTATTCATGAATAAAATGTTAAAAGACAATTTTTTAAAGAATACAAACAATTTTTGCCAACTCCATTTAAAAAAAATATTTTGGTTTAAAAATCAAATCTTTTTTTTTAATTTAGTTACCAGGCAAAATTTAGAGCCAAATTAGGGCCCTTTCACAAAAATCTATTTAATAAAATAGGCCCCTTCACAAAAATTAATTTAATAAAATGGCTTCACAAAAATTAATTTAATAAAATGGCTTCACAAAAATTAATTTAATAAAATGGGCCTCTTCACAAAAATGAACTTCATAAACAGGCCCCTTCACAAAATTCCTTTAAATAAAATAGGCCCCTTAATTACATTAAACTGTTTTAAAATGTGTAATTTGTAAATAACACCAGGTCATAAAATACAAAAACTTTAGCAAGGGAATTTAAAGAAGTTTTTGTTAAAAAATTCTTGGTTTGAATTTGAATAACTGGATTTCAACTTTCGTTACAAAAATGTTATTTTTCACAAAAATATAACAAAATTCACAAAAATAACTTTTGCTTTTCAGAAAATGGGCCCCAAGAATAAAAACCTGCATTGACCCCTGGTTACATAAGATGCTATATGCTATAAACAAGCTCAAATAATTTGAAAAAGAGAATCATACAAACATACATGAAGAGTTTGTGATGCATAGTAGCATTTAAAAAACAAGATTATCGTTCCATGATTATTACTACTACACATTGTTTTAAAACATTATGTTATTATGTATTTGTGTACAGTAAAATGTGTTCTATACAATGCAAAACCTCACATTTTTAGGTTGCATTAGGTTTTAATGCTTTATAAAGATTTTTACTGTACATGAAAATATCAAACATCTTGATATTTTTAAAATAAACATCAGATATATATCCAATGATGTTTGACTATATCAATGAACCTTACTTTCAATACAGTTGGCGATTTCCAACCAAGGTTGCTTCATGTATCCATTACATTATTTATAAAATAAAACTTTTCATGAATAAAATGTTAAAAAAAAAAAAAAAAAAAAAAAGGCTATAAGCAGTTTTGTCTACTTCATTTTTTACTTTTATTTAAAAATGAGAGGTTTAAAAATCAAATAAATCTTTTTAAAATTTAATTTAGTCATATACAGGGCTGAAACTAAAGGGGGGAAGAGGGGTAAGTGTCCCAGACCCCAGAACGGAAGACGAAGATGACACCAAAGATTTTGTTTGTTGTTTTTTCTCACCTCTATGTTCAGCACTGTGTTATTAAAACTGTACTTTCTCGGGCATGTCAAGACATAGAAGGATCTAAGGATCCTTGTATAAAACAATTTTTTTTTTTCAGTTCCTTTAGATTCCGTTTTCAATGTTTTAATGAAATCAATATTTGACAAAGCTGATTACGCAATTCAGTATTACTTATTTTAAAAACAGTCGGCTATTAGAAACTTGGTAAAATTCTTTTTGTAAATTTATTTTGCTGAGGAGGGCAAAATCTATGTTTGTCCCTGGCGCAAAAAAAGGCTAGTTTTGGCCCTGGTTATATAAAATAAAATGCCATAAACATGCTTAAATATTTTTTAAAAGACAGTCATACAAACATATATCAAGAGTTTCTAATAAAAAATATCATTTTTAGAAAAACAAAGATTACCGTTCCATTATTAGATACAGTTTTAAAAACATTAAAATATTCTTTTCAATTCAATTATTGTTGCATATATGTATTACTTACAAAATAAAAGTATTTATGAATGTAAATTTAAATATCACAGAAAAAAAGGAAAATGTCAGCCTCTTTTTATCAACATCATTTATTATTTTTTTTAACTGATCGGTTTAAAAATCATTTAAAACCTTTTTAATTTAATTTAGCTATATAAAATGCCTGAAACATCCTTATATGTAATGTAAAAGATATAGTTATGCAGTAATATATCATGATTTCGTAGTAGTAAAAGCGCTTTTTTGCGTATAAAACTTATGCTAACTGCATATTATTAAGTAAACACAAGCAAAGCGAAAAAATTAAAATTGGAAACTAATTTCGTTTGCATAAATGCTATAAACGAATTAACTAGCTATACTTAACTTATTAAATATATTACTGACATTAATAACTTTATAATAGTTACATATTTCTGACACAATGCATAATAATTTCTGAATCGGTGCTAAAAAGTCTAGGCTTAGGGAAAATATAGATAAATATTTCTAGGTAAATTTCGTGTGCGAAAGAAACATTATATCATTAAAATATGTTTAAAAGTAAAATAAACAATAATCATTATGAACTTGCCTTGAATATTGAGAGAAATTGGTTCTTGCTCCGAAATTCCACGAAATCAGAAGGAAGCCAGAAGGAAGCATGGACGCCGCCATTAAAACTTTAGGTAGCCGTCTTTCGCCGTTGCCACACGACGATAACAAAGATTGAACCAGAAAGTACGTGAAATCAGAAATCAGCAGATCACAGTCATTTTAAGAAATCCAAGTTAGTGGTTATTTCTCTTGAAGGTCCATTGATTAACCGCAATATTGGTGAAGAACTGAACCTGTATTTTTAACAGTGTATGCTTCAGAAGTGCATATAATCTTTTGAAGCGTCGGTTTAAAATATGTACGGATATGTTTTGTAGTATTTACAGTATTTTTTTAGTATTAGTATTATTTGATATACAGATTTTAAAATTGTTTTAGAAAGATGTTAAAGGCTGTGTATGCCATTATTTGAAATCCTACTTTTAAATACACCTAAAAGTAGTAGAAGATGGAAAATGTCAAATCATATGTAGAAAAATTGAATTTTAAAATCAGATTTGTTCTATTCAGCTCCTGAAATCTTCCTATGTGGCACTTTGTGCTCTTCATCACAAACAATAAGCGGTTTATTTTTCCTAAATTTGAATTTACACCCCTGCCTTGAATTATAAAAGAACTAAAAATGTAAAGAATCATAAATATTACACATTTCTAAAGTAATAATAAACATCATATATATGGTATTTATAATCTGTTTGCACATTTTTATATTAAAAAACAAAATTATTTCTTGGAAAATATGAAATAACAAAAATTATTACAGTTTCTAATAACTATAATTATAAGGACACTCCTTATCATTTCGAATAAGTATTAATTTAATTAAAAATGTAATCACCTTTATTTTGGAGACACTGAGCCATTCGATTCGATATGCCTTGGATTAAGTTTTGATGATTACGCAGTGACTATAGCTGCTCAGAGAATGCAAATGTTTTACTGAAGGTACGTAATGCATGAGTATTGCTTGTTATTTACGTAAAAAAAGTTCACCACTACAGTCTATTAAATTTTTACAATTTTCTTATTGTGCTATTGATTTGCGAATGAAGTAAAAATATATTGTTGTCACTGAACAATTTTTCGTAGATTTTGAGATACGTTACAATGCACTATCTTGTTAGAAAAAATGAACTATTTTTCCATCCTTAAAAAGCATTACTAAAATTTGTGTTTCTATAACATATTTATACATTTTTTAGTTAATTATTTTTTTAAATGCTAAATTAATCAAAATTTGAGCTAAGCAGCACCTCGTACGATAGCTCGTCATTTTTTTATTTTGACGTTGCCAACATATCCATTCCCCACAAATCGTACTAATATTAATGTATAACTTTAGATCCATTAAGTTTGATTCATTTTTCATGCTCTTAAAGTTATGCATTAATACTGGTAGAATTTGTAAATTGATAGGAGCGTTAAATGGAGTCGTCAAAATCATGTATATGCTGTCATGGTTTGGATTAGTGATTCAGATAAAGGTAAGACTAATTAATATACAGGCTGTCCTCCAAAAAGTGTACACTATTTAACGGGTCCTAACTTTCTTATTTTTTCTTTCTTTTCAGGGTGAAATGAATTGGAAAAAAAGAATAGCCCAAGATTAACTTTTGAATAAAGGAAATTTTATTTTATAATACTATTAGACGTATCAAAATGTAGCAGAGTACAAAGAAATGTCTCAAGGAGTTTCAGGCAGACCACCTACGAGACTTATACACTGTAAAAAAATACGACCAGCTTTCCTGTAGGAATCGGAAAATTAGTTGTCCTTATCGTACCGGAAAATTTTTCGACCCAGCTCGAAATAAAATCCGTAAAATTTGAATAAATCCGTAAAATACCGTTTTATTGACTATTTCCTTTTTTTACGGATTTTATTCCGAGCTGGGTATGAAAATTTTCCGGTACGATAAGGGCAACTATTTTTCCGATTCCTACAGGAAAAATGGTCGGTTTTTTTTACAGTGTAGTTAATCTGATGGATAAAATGTGAGTCTCAAACCAATAGAACTGTTCAGAATGTTCATAGAGAACGTTACGGAAAACCAAGTACATCAACGCGATTCACTATCTAATAAAGTGTACTGGAAAGTTAACGTGAAACAGGCAACAATCTAGGAGACAAGCAAGTCGTGAGATTGACATCAGCAAGTCAAGTGTCTAGTAGTTTAAGACATTGTACATTGAAAAGTCGCATTCCAACACAGGTGCATGCTATAAATGAAGATTGATCTGCACCGAAGAAAACAATTTTCCGAATGATGCGTGTGCCTTTTTGGGACATTCTCTAGTTATTGCTTAAAAAATAAACGGAGTTAAAAGGACACATCCGTATTTTATAAACACACATTTTACAGCATAGTTACTTTTATAGGCGGAAAAATTCATTTTTCAAGAAAATAAAGTATCGTGCCATCTTCAAAAGTCTCGAATAATGTCTTTTAATGATAAATATAGCATATTATTTGATAAGCCTTCTTTATTATAATATATGAAATGCCATATGATAAACCATTGAATATAATTATATGCAATGGTAAACTTTGTTATGTAAATAGCAAACAATATTTATGAGTTACGGAGCACGAGAAAAATATGTACAATTCTTGGGAATACCCTCATCGTAATTATTAAATCTGTATGAAACCATATCGATTCGTACGTCTGAGTGTCTTGAAGATAATGGTGTTTACATTTCTTATTAAAATTGTATCTATAGGAACATATAAGACGTGTCTTTATAATTATGTCCTTTAAGATATTATGATATTCTTTATTATTTCATGCAATTATTATAAAATTATACAATTTGTATTATAATTATCTTTTATTAAGTATACTGTATGATGTTTATTAATACTTAGAATATAAAGGTTACGATTCTTAATTTTTTTAAGTTATCCTCAAAATTTTGTACAGGAATGTATTGTACTTTTTACTATCAAATTACATACATAAATAGCACAGCCGACGCCCAGTTCCATTTTAAAATAAATGTTATTTTCATATGACTTTACAAAATGCCCCCAAAACAGTGTGGCAAAAACTTACCAATTTCAATATTATTTAACTTTGATTATTCACAGTATAAAAAAAAAGTTGGATCTTTGTTGATATTAAAATTATTTAAAACTAAACAAAATATGTCTGAGAATATACGTTATTGGTAATTAAACTAATGTCTTTATGGACTAATAATTGTAAGTGCACATGCATAAAATAAAAATAAATTAAAACAAATATCTCTCAATAATGTTTTTTGAGTGAAATATGTTGACATTATAAATCTATAAAAACAGTGAATGTTTATTTATAGCATTATTCTTGATTCGTGTTTTAAGAAGATAATAACTTGGAGTTTTATGGTAAAATGATGGAAATCTTCAACAGGTAATCTGCCAAAGTACTAACCAATAAAAATATCTGCCCCCTCTTCGTTTTAACTTTTATTTACTCATAAAATAATAATGATATACAGGGTGTCCGGTCTCAACGGTGTCCAATGGCTAATTCCTAAACCGTTAGTCATAGACATATAGTTCCAATTACAAAAATGTTTTAAATCAGGTAAAGAAACATTTTAAAAGCGATTTGGGTCAATAAAAACATTTCTTAAAAAATTACGAAATTTAAATTTTTATACGGTTCCCCGGTCCTGTAAGTTATATTTAGTAATTTTTTTCCTATTACACTGACAAGTAAGACAAAAAAAGTCCCATTCATATAACGCTGAAATTGAGAGAGTTATGAAACTTTAAAAATGCATGACTTATGCCACTTTTCTACTCTGAAAACAAATAAGTTCGGCTTGGCTTTGAGGGATCATATACCAAGTGTTTAAAGTATTCGAAGATTTTACTTCATGTGTATCTGCGCTTTGAAAAAAAATCCTACAAGTATTATGATTAAGTCTCAAATTGGCTAAAATAACATATGTTTTATTTTGTCAGGATTCGAGACTGTTTCTCTTATGATTTCTTTTAACAAAAATTATGTTTTTTAATAAGTTTTTATGTTACTTCAACAATCGTATGTATGTTTTTCCAGTTCAAAATTTGTACTTGAACTTTAACCCACTTTTAAATATCCGATCGAGATTGCATTTTACATACTGGCGCAAATCCGATAACAATCTAATATTATTAAGATTTTCGGTGGTTACCATTTATACTTATTTTACAGGATAACACAAAAAATTTCGGATAGATTTCTGCCAAGGAGTTTAAGAAAAAGTTTTAGATTAGATAATACAAGACTGCGATTGTTTTGTTTTTTTAATTTTTATGTATTTTTTAGCACTGAATCCGAAAATTACCTTAATTTTTAACCATCATGTCAGGATATTTCGCAAATAATAAATTTTCAAATTTAAAGAATAACAAAAATCGAATACTATAAAGTAGAGGAGATGGTTGAGTTTTTTAACTTTTGATAATTGATTTTTACGCACATTTTAGCACTGAATCTGAAAATGACCTTCATTTTTAACCATCACCTTAGAATTTTTTTGCAAATCGCAAATGTGTAAGTTAAAATATAGCGAAAATCTCATACTATAAAACATATGTAAAACATTTTTTATTTTATTTTATTTTATTAAAAAATTTATTCGATATTTTTGCTTATCCTGGGATTCTTACAGCTAAACAGCTGAGTGGTCCGATGAGATGGGGAGGAAATTCAATTTTAACATTGAACTTCTTAACTTTGAAATTTGCAATTTGCAATTTGCGAAAAATCCTGATATGATAGTTAAAAATGAAGGTCAATTTCGGATTCAGCGGTACAGAATATATAAGAATCAATTATAAAAAGCTAAAAAACATTACATAACCCAACTTTTGCAGGCTTGTGCAATCTAATAATATTTTAAAATACGTATCATTTTGTAAAGAATTGAGGCTGTTAATTTAGAATCATTTTATTTAACAAAAATTCTGTTTTTTCTTTCTTCTTAAATGTTTATTACAAATTGTATATTTTCCATTAATATGCCAGAATGATTAAAGATTTCAAATTTATATTGCAATGTTAATTTTACTCCCAAACATTTTTTATATCTGACGAAATTATATTTCGACTAAATTTGTGAATGACCCCCAATTTGTGGGAAAAAATATGCTCCAGCTTTAAACAGCTATTACTCGGTCAATTTTAATCGTAGAATAACGGGACTTTTTTTGTATTACTTGTCAGTGTACAAGGAAAATTTCATTAAGTATAACTTATAGGACCGGGGGACCGTATAAAAATTTAAATTTCGTATTTTTTTAAGAAATGTTTTTATTGACCCAAATCGCTTTTAAAATATTTCTTTACTTGATTTTAAACATTTTTGTAATTGGAACTATATGCCTATGACTAACGGTTTAGAAATTAGCCATTGGACACCGTTGAGACCGGACACCCTGTATATATATTAATTATAAAGAGAGAGAGGGAAAGAGAGAAAGGGAATGAGAGGAAATTCGGGTATTGTGGAATGCCATTTAAATTTTTATTTGTAAGTCAACACAAAAACACGGAGATACGTTAAAAGATAGTAAAGAACAAATTTTGACTATTTATTAACACATTTTAATGCGTTTAAAGTAGAAGAAAAATATACAAACCAATATCTACCTTGAAAAATGAATTTATATTTTTAGCATAATGGGAACCAGTCGGGTAATATTTAAATGGGTTATAAAGAATATTAAAAGAGCAAGGAACAAAAAAGCAATTTACAGTAATAACTAAAATTATTTAATAAGTAAACATTAGTACATCATTTAGAAGTCATCAGACTTTTTGAAAATCGTTTTAATTTTCAGAAATATACAAATGTAATCTATTGTTTCGACCCCAATACAATCCACATTAGCCCACTTCAGGGATTATATCCACACCTCTGGTCTTCCATCCAAATTAACTAATGAAGTTTTTTTTCCTTTCTACGATTATGTTTATGATGAATAATAATTTTAAAGAGCAATTTTTTTTTGATAATTCAAATAATTGTAGTTCCTTTTTAAAATGCATTCCCAAACAATTTTTTTTAAAATAAATAAATATAGTCCCTTTGTGGTAAGTTATAGCTCACAGGCTATCAAAGCCTGACAGCTAATGTGCCTGCAGGTTCTGTATGTACGAACGTATGTATGTACATACATACGTAACGCGATAACTCTTGATAGAAATAACCGCCTTGCTTCCATTTTTTTTTCTAAGTTCATTCTCATAAGGCAATTCCCCGATTAGTTTTGGCGGTTCATTGGTTAAGTATAAAGTGCGGTACGGGGGCTATCCCCCCACCTCTTAACTTAGATAAATGGGTTTTTCATGCGGGATTATCAGATTTGCTTCAATTTTTGTATACCGGTTAATTCTGATAAGGCGCATTCCTGATTAAATTTGGAGGTTCATTCTTTAAGTATAAAGGGGTGGATAGTGGGGGGAGGTAATACCCCCTTAATTTAGGAAAATGGATTTTCTTATTCGATTTGCCTCAAATTTGATATTTTGGTATACCGGTTTATTATAATAAGGCGCTTCCCTGATTAGTTATGGGAGTCCATTGGTTAAGTATAAAGAGAGGTACTAGGGCTAATCACCCCCCCTTAATTTAGATAAATGGGTTTTACATGCAGAATTATCAGATTTGCTTCAATTTTGGTATACCGGTTAATTCTGATAAGGTGTTTCCCTGATTAGATTTGCAGGTTCATTGTTTAATATAAAAGGGAGATCGGGGGGAGCAATAACCCATTAATATAGAAAAAAGTGTTTTCTTATCCGATTTCCTTCAAATTTGGTGTACCGGTTTATTATGATAAGGCGCTTCCCTGATTAGATTTGGAATTTCATTGTTTAAGTATAAAGGGGAGAGGGGGAATACCCCCTTAAATGGTTTTTTCTATCCGATTGCTTCAAATTTGAAATACCAGTTTATTCTGATAAGGCGCTTCCCTGGTGAAATTTGGCGGCTTATTGTTTAAGTATAGAGATATGAAACAGGGGGGAGGTAATCCCAAAATTAATTTATTTTACGAAAGGCATTATTCTTTGAAGTAAGAGTATAATATACAAATAGTTTGAATAGACTGTGAGCTCAATGCAATCGGTTTAACTGGGCACTTTTCTTTTTTATTCTGTTTATCATTGTTAGAATTTTATACGAAATATATCAAATACAAATATACATAAATGTATAAATAAAATATGTAATAAATATATAAAAAATATATAAATATATAAATATTTTATTTCTGTTATAACATCTTTTATTTATCACACACGCATATATGATACATAAGAATAAAAAAATAACAGTTTTTTTTTTCATATTGTTATAATGATTCCTTGAAACAAAGTAAGAAAATATTATAAAGAATATTAATTTTAAAAATATATTTAATATTCCCAAATAAATTCAAACTTTAATAAAAATGTAAAACGAATAACTGTTCCAAATTCGGACCTATGTCAATTTTTATTTCGGTTTTCTTTAAATATTTTATACCGCCCACAATTTTCATCCGAAATACACGGAGTTGACGTCGTAATAGAAATAATTTTTTTCCCTTTTAGAAGATCTCAATCTTTTCTAAAAATACGGATTTTTAATCAGATTTTCGAAGGAAATCCAAAAATTCATCTTGTCCACTAATAATATTTTATTCCTCCAGAAATTTTCGTCGGAAAATCGCGATTAATTTTTTTGGATTATAAATCGAGCCCATAGAATTTTTACCAGAAATTATAAAAATCGAGAGATTTGCGATTTTTTCTGTTTTTCACATATTGAATATCCCCATTACTTTTCTAGTGAAATGCCAAAAATTTACGTGAAAATAAATGTAATGTTTTACTGTTTCAGACGATACCGAATTAAAAAACAAATACAGATTTTAGCGCAAATTTCGAAAAAAAAAATAAACCTGCGAAATCCGGTAAAATATTTTTTTTTATTCCGGAAATTTTCGTTAAAAATTCGCGATTGTTTTTTCTTTTTGTTTGTTTGTTTGTTATTTCAGAAAAGACTGCGAGTCCAAAAAAATGTTCACATAAATTAATAAAATATCTCGCAAAAACCGGTGATTTAAGTTTTTTTTCTGTTTTCCATGAACATTTTGTGATTCTTAGCGATTAATTTGTTTCTTAAGACGTACTTTACCGAAAGGGATGAAAATTTAGGAGGAGTTTATAAATATGAAGTGATTTCTTTGAAGGTGCACGGGAAAACACAACCGAAGGCAGCGGAGACTGCGTTCTACACTGTAAAAAAAAAAAAAAAAAAAAAAAAAAAAAAAAAAAAAAAAAACACGACATTTTTACAGTACAAAGTACTGTTCATCACGCGCACAAACTCGATCACAGTAAATGTGCTGTACCTTTCTTTGGTTTCCTGACTATATAAACATGAAAAATATGCTGGTGTCCAAATTGCCAGCACATTGTGCTGTTAATTTTACGCAACTACTGTATTTTCCATGTTTACATAGTCAGGAAACCAAAGAAAGATACAGCACATTCACTGTGATCAAGTTTGTTCTAGCAAATTTACAGTGTAGACGGGCGAGTCCCGGCTATTATATAAATAAAAATTTTTATTTATATAATTAAACAATTATTTTTTTTAATACGACAAATACTTTATTTCCCAAAAAAATGTCTTTGCCTTGTATTGTTTTTCTTATTCTTAAAATTAAGACCTAAACAAAGAATTAACTATGTACAGTACACATTATTTTGATGCAATTTACCTGCTAAATACTGTGAACTATTTAAAATGTAAATGCTCAATTTCAAATAAAAATCAAGAAAATTAAATGATAGAGGGGGATTTTTAAAACTACCTTGGTCCGTCCCAATTTAAAAAATTTTATTATCAAAATCTTATGCTAATCCTTTAATTATATAACTATGTAAGTCAAATAAACCGCATTACGTGAGAGAGTTATGGCTACTACACAAAGATTTAAATTTTGCAAAAAGAACAAAATTTTGCTGGAATTAGAAATTTAAATCACGAAATTATTGTAAAATTTAAAAAACGGATTTTGTTAATTCAAGTAAATTTGATAAAATTTTGCAAAAGTGTTCACAATATTTTTTCGTCCAAGAAACAAAACCCATTTTTTACTTCAACTAAATATTTTGCTTAAAACAACCAAAATGTACTCAAAAAACCTGTTTTATAGTTTTAATCAATTCCTTTTTCTGGGTGTGTGAAATCTTTCCATCATTGTAATTTCATTATTTTAATATTGAACTGATATTAATGAATATTAAAATCCATCACCAAATTATTACTAAAAATTGACAGTTCAGTATTTTACCATTTTAAAAAATTGTTTTCAACTCTATATCATAAATTTATCTTTATTGAAATACAGAAATGCTTAATAATAAACAGTATATAAAGCGTTTGCCATCTGTAGATTAAAATAGAAATGTCAGAATTAATCAAATACCTAAATAAATGTATCCTAACATCACTTTCGTATTTATTATCTAACTGATAAAATAATAAGACCCTAACTATTTCTATTGTGACATAAGCAAATTCAATTTGACAGTTTAATATACCTTTCTTTATCTTTAGAATTCACGAAGCGGTTTCTTTAAGATAATAATTCTATTTTGTTAAAAGTTACTTACGTAGGTTGCAAGTTATTAAATTGAAATGTAATCGGATTTTCTGTGCAAATCTGTTACTATCTGCAAAATATGTTTTAAGAGAAAATTGTAATTTATACATTTTGGAATAGTTAATACAGCATAATATTTATCAATTATTTTAATAACTCGAAAATTCAAATATACTATTGAAAGTACAGATCGAATATTTTTAATATAAAAATGACATTTGAGTTGCTACTTTTAAAAAAAAGGAATTTAGAAGTAATAGGAAGTACATAAAAAGGGGGATGGATTGTACTTTGTGTCAATATATTAAGAAAGAGAAACAACGTAGAACGACACAAATATAAATACGTAAAAAACGCATACAGCTTTTTCGAAACCTCTAAGGTTTTATCAACAGTGCTTAAAATTAAAACTCTGGATTAAAGGCGGGGGTGGGGGGGGGGGCAGCCAGAAAGGCGTACCTTTCAGCACGATTGTCAGCGGCGAAATGCGTTTTCACGATTGCCAAACAGGGAGACCAATTAAAATTGCCCAGTTGCTCCGGGAGAGTACAAATAGAGAAGAGTTTTTTCTCTTCTAGGGGGGGGGGGGACGAATTGCAGAAAATAAAACCATACCTTTGAAAAATTGGGCGTACCTGACAAATCGTTAACTGTTTGCATTTTTCCATATGAGATAAGCTTCCCAGAAGTCAAGGTCATAAATTGATGAGCATTTCAGTATTATTGAGGCTTTGGAAATTTAAAATTATAATTGTTGGATCAGCAGTGGTTAATAATTGCGAAACGTTTGATGTCACAATTTTTAATACAAGTTTTATGCTCCCCCAAACGGAAATATTGCGAATGCAATAAAATGTACATTGGTGAAACAAAGCGAGCTTTTAAGACCTGTTTGGGGGAGCATAAAGCTTGTGTTAAAAATTGTGACAACAAATATTCCGTTATTGGTAACAATTGCTGGTCTAACAATCATAATTTTAAACTTTCCGAAGCATCAATACTACAGAAATGGTCGCCAATTTACGATTTTGATCTCTGAGGAACTTATCACATATAGTAAAATTCTAACATTTTAGCTAACGATTTGTCCAGTACGTTCAATTTTTAAAAGATATGGTTTAATTTTCTATAATTCGTTCTCTTCACCCCCCTCCCCTTTTTTTCTCCTCTCTGTTTGAACTCTCCCGGAGAAACGGGTAATTTTGATTGGTCGCCCTGTGTGCGCGTGCGATTGACTCCGCGGTTGTTTGTAAATCGTGAAGACGTATTTCGCCGTTGACAGTCGAGCTGTGAGGTACGCCTTTCTGCTCTCTGCTCCCCCCCCCCCCAATTTAAACCAGAGTTATTTTATCTTTCAGTTTAAGCACTGATGATGAAACCTTAGAGGTTTCGAAACAGCTGTATGCGAATTATACATATTTATATTTGTGTCTTTCTACGTTATTTATCTTTGTTAATAGGAAGTAATTGTTAATAAAACATTTTACGGAGAATTTGCTTAATAAAATTTTGATAAATGAAAGAATTTATTTATCTATCTAGATGCATGTTATATATCTACATCTGTATTTAGATATGTATATATATAAATGTACAAAGTGCTTTCTGAAATTTGAATATGTTTTTTAAACACAGATTAGGGCTGTATATTTTTAAAATATCTGTCGCATCATGCAGTTTATTTTTTTTTTCGTACATAGACACAACACAAATTTTAATACTTCATTACTTTTACAGTGTCAAAATGAATCATATTGGCATCAATGGTATTTAAATCTATTTGGAATAAGACAAAAGCGCTGAAGCAAGGAAACTCAGTTTTGCTAAAGTTACCCTCACTTTAATACCACAGATTGCAATAAAAAAAAATATTAGTGCATTACGTTAAGAATAAATAAAATAAAATTGATTTACATAAGTTATTTGTTCTATTAAATAATGAAACTGGACGACCAGTTCCGCACGAATATATGGATTGTGAAATTAAATAACATTATTTTAATATCGAACTGATATTATTGATTATTAAATTAATCACCGACTTTCTAATAAAAATTAACACTTCAGTCTTCTGAAAAAATATTAAACTCTGTATCGCAAATTTATCTTTGTTTAAAAAATAGAAATGCTTAACAATAAACAGTATATAAAGCATTTGCTATCCAAATATTAAAATAGAAATGACAGAATTAATCAAACACGGAAATAAGCATAACCTAACACTATTTTCGTATTTATTATCTAACTCATAAAGCAATAAAACTCTACCTATTTCTATTGTGACATTTAAGCAAATTCAATTTGACTGTTTAATATACGTTTCTTTATCTTTAGCATTCGTGAAGTGGTTTCTTTAACATAATAATTCTATTTTGTTAAAAGTTACTTACGTAGGTTGCAGGTTATTAAATTGAAAAATAATCGGATTTTCTGCGCAAATCTTTTACTATCTGCACAATACATTTTGAGAGAAAATTGCAATTTATAAATTTTTTAGTTAATACAGCATAATATTTATAAGTTACTTTAATAAATCGAATATACTGTTGAATGTACAGTAAAAATATATTCCCATTTTTTATTAATAGTGTAAAAAAAAAATTAATTTTAATTTAGTATTTAATAGTTAAGCAAAATAAGTATAAAATTTCCATTTTTGAGCTTATCGTTAGGTTATTACGGCGAAATATTTCCATTTGCTGTTTAGGTAGTACGAATATTTTTGATATAAAAATAACTTTTGATTTTCTAGATAAAAAAAAAAAAAAAAAAAAAAAAAAAAAAAAAAAACGAATTTACGATCAATAGGAAGTAATTGTTAATAAAGCCCTTTATGATTTTTTTTAAATAAAATTTTGATACATTGAAGCGCATGTGTGTCCATATATATATGGATGACTATAGTCAAAACTTTTGAAATTATAAACCATTTTAAAAAATGAAAAATTGACATAAAAATTTTAATAATTTATAATACCAAAAAGATAATTGTGCAAAATGCTGTATATTAAATTGGAATAATTGAAAAGGCACTAGGAAAAATTAGAAAAGGAATGTAAGAAATATCAATAAAAATGGAAATTTACATTGGGAAACTCCCGACAGGGGAAGTTTTTCCTAATATAATCGAGACACAGTTGATTTAAAAAAGTGAATAACAAGCTAAGCTTTGAAGGCCATTTCTCAAAATGCTGTAAACTGTATGCAGAAGGTTAACCCTCTAATGCCTATGGTGTCATATCTGCTAAAATATGTTCAGCTTTAATTTTTAGTACGAAATTTCGTAAATAAGGTTAGTTGGGGTAACTGGACCCACGAGGTAACTGGGCCATAGGCTATTTTATATAAAAAAAACTGTTGGTGTTTTTTTAAGTTTTAGCTTTTGTGAAAAATGCCCCTTAATCTCTACTTCCTAAGACAACGTGTTTCAATTCAATCATAACTCTCACTTTGCTGTGATAGGTTGTCAAATATTTACGTTTCTTTTTTTTAAAAAACAACGTCAATATGGTTGAGCTTCCTCGGCTTTTTATTAAAATACTGTAAGTACTTTTATTAAACAATCTTTTTTTTAAAGATTAGACATATAACTACATTAATATTATTAGGTATCTATACATATTTACTTCATGTTTCAAATGTACGCCCGGTGTCCCAGTTACCCCAATAGTTATAAATAATTTTTTTGTGTCTATCTTACTACGGGAAGTAAATTTCTTCATTTTTTTGCTCACTATAAAGAAAATGATAGAATACCTTATTAAAATTACGTAATAAAATTTAAAAAAAGCATTTTGAGTGATATCAAACCAAACTTTTTGACCCCTTGAGAGGCGGTATGCCTTTACGTCATCACTTGATTTTAATTCCTAATTGACACAATGGCACCTGAATTTTATATATTGAAAATGTCACCTTTATTAAGCACGCGAAAATATACTTTTACTTGTTTTTAGATATTAATGTAATGATGTAAATATTGGTGTCAGTAAATTATTTCAATATTTTACGAATGAAAGTACCTTGCCCCTGAAAGTGAGATAGCCAGACCTTGAAATTGTACTATAACCAGGGGTCGAATTCTATAGGGAAACTTTTATCGTTCCTACCATTATTTTGAAAATAATATATTCATCACACCTTTCTTTAAGGGTTCTGGTAGAAAGAATAAAATTTTCCCTCTTTAATGCGACTCCTTGATAAAGTACTTATGTAGCCATTTGTTAATAGATTTACCTTGCTATTTTTTTTCCTTAAAATACCCCGCCCCACCAGTGGCCGAGAGGTTCTGCTCTCGAAGCTGGTAGACGGGAAGTGCTGGGTTCGATCCCAATCGCGCCCGTCGGCCTAATCGTTCGGAGTTTTCGTGGTTTTCTTCGAGCCGTGGATCTTCCATGCATTAATACGGATTAGGTTCCCTTAGAAAGACCCCCACGGAGGGCACTCCCCCCGGGCCTATATCCCTCGTGTAGATAATTGGCCGTCAAAAATCAACCCAACCCAACCCTTAAAATACCCATGGGAATTTTAAACTTATTATCTATACGTATATAATATAATAATGTGCGTATATAATACGTACATATACGTGCGTACGTATATAATATAATAATTGAAACCCGTACATAAGTATTTACTTAAGTTTTATGTTTTTGATATAAATAAATCTAATATTTTCACTTTTAATACTTTTTTAGATATATTGACAGCAAAGGTTTCCTTTACAACGCTGTCTATTGACATATAATTTACATGATCTGCCTGGTTAAAATTTTTTTAAGGTTTACACACTTTTTCAAACAGAACCCTATATCCGATATGAAAAAATATAAACGCGTGTGGAACATAGACCCCCCTGGTCCAGTTACCCCATTTTTGGGCGCAACTGGACCCATGAGGAAAGAAAGATGAAATATGCATATTTTTATATTTTTAAATATTAAAATGTAATTTTGATCATTTCTGTCTGATAGAGGGAACCTCACTGAACACATTTACAGAAGTTCAGACTTTAATTCAAATGAACATTAGCTTTTTGAAGCTGAATTGTCAGAAGCTCCAGAGTCACATTGTAAAATCATGGCCCAGTTACCCCAGCTAACCTTAATGTATATTTTAAGTTATTACAATTTTGGATATTTAAGTGATATTAGTCATGAATTTTGGTTGCAGATGGAGCACTGAATACGTAAAAAATTAGCTTGAAGCAACATGTCTAACAAACAGGGCAAAATTGTATTGACAGTGGTAAGTTTTGCTTTGAAATTTGGAATATATATGTATTCCTGAGGGCAATATATTAAGTGGATATTGGCTTTTTAAAATTCGATCCCTACAGGGCACAACGAGAGGCAAATAATAATAAAATAAATAATAATAATAATAAAAAAACACCATAACTCACAAACAAATGGTAATAAAATCGTGAAAGTTGACATGCCTATAGTATAAATAAAATTAGTAAACATGTGTTTCGGAATTTTTTTAAAATTCAACCTCAAAGGGGTTCCTACCACAAAACGCCCTCCGTTTTCAAAAGGCATCGCGAAAAATTACTTAATCTTAATATGGGTACTCAATATTGACTACCAAAAATTGGTAGTGCATTTAGAAATAATGTATATTTTCTATAATTTTGTGATTTTTAATGAAAGTACTTTTTTTTACATTTATATTTATATTTATTCTTGTATAAGAGGTTGGCTAGCAAAATAAAGTGGTCAACTGCAGATGATTTTATCTTATGCATATAAATGTACAATACATTTCATAAAAAAAATTCACAGCCATTATTATTCGAAGATCTTATATGAAATAAGAACAACAAATGTGTCAGTATATTTTGAATAAAATTTTCTTAAAAATTGTACCAAATTTATTTTTTAAATGGTAGCACACACTATTCATTTTTATTTACACATTCCAAAAAATCCTCCGAATGATATGCTTGTTTTTAAAGAGATAAAAAGAATGGACCTAAACATAAACTAGATGCTCTACAGACATGGTTTTCACGTCTCAGCAGCCCCCCTTAGACAGTCAAACATAAACTAAGTATTTTTTCTTCAACGAATAAATATAATTGTAAAAATCAGTAATAAATTCATATTGAAATTTGAGGCATTCTCTATAATCTTTTGACTTTTAAGCCCCTGAATAATAATTTTTATTTCAATGCATATTCTTGTTTTTTTTTTTTTTTTTTTTTTTTTTTTTTTTTTTTTTAATTTCATATACTAGGAAACATGCCAATGTATGACTGCATAACAATATTAACGAGCTAAATAAGTCCAAATATCCAGGAAACTCCTATACTGTCCCATGTCCCTGATGCTGATTTTTAAGTTTGGAACTGTCTGTATAAAATTGTTACAATAAAAATGATTCGATGTAATTTTTTTTTCAAAACTGGGACTATTGCTTTACAAAAATATGTAGCAAAAAATTAACCTGCACACATTTTTATGTTGTTATTATTTTTTTTTAATTCTGTCCATGGGTTATAGATTCCTTACTGTCCCTCTTCTAAAATTATACAGAAAATTACTTCAGATGCAGCCACAGATTATTTTAAAAGTTTTTTTTTTTTTTGCGTGCAGAAGCATTCTAGAGAAAGAATGACTAAAATTCTTTGACAGTAAGTTTACTGCAGAATTTAAATCAGCATTTAAATATCAATTTCAAGCATCGTGGCTTTATTGGTAATCTTACCGTCCCCAAGGTTTATTCCTGCACTTTTCGAGGTAAAGTAATTTTTTTTATTTATTTATTTAATCAAGTGTAAATAACTGTTTCTAAAAATCAACGAACAATTTGGTTATCACTTAGTCTTAACATGATTTGCCTAAAAATAGGTGGTAATTTTCATTACCGTCCTATCCTTACCAACCCTTATTTTTCCCTTACCGTCTCTTTTTTCTTATACCTTCCCTCTTTTTTACCTTACGTCCCTTCTTTAACACCCTTTTAAGACAATGTTATACCAAAATTTTATACTAAAAATTCTACATTGTTATTTTTTCTATTTGAATGTCCTGTGGGTATGCAAATTCATTATAAGTAAAAATTTATAAGAAAATAGAAAGTTATAGTGGTAAAACGGTAAGGAAAATTAAACTCGCAATTTTAACTTAACCGACTTTTTAAAAATCAATTAAAAAATGTTTTTCGGCTTTCTTTTCTTAAATAAATCATGAGAAAAATACTTAAAAAATCGTATTTTGTTTTAAGTATGGTTTGCGGCTAAAAATTGGTTTGTTGCCAATCGGCAACACTCGGCTTTAATTGAAAAAATAATTCTCCTTGATAATGTTCTATAATATTAAACACATATGAATTTTAAGAACTATGATAAGTAATTTTCTCAAAGTGCTTTATAAAAGTAATTAATTCTGATTACAAATACAAAAATTTATGGTAAAACTTTATAAAATAAATTGAATATATTGTTTATTTTATGATACTTGATAATATGAGTACAAATTATTTAGTTAGACAATTGTATGGAAATTTTTGAAATAATTAGTATTTCTATTAAACTGTCAAACACCACATTTTTCCTATATTATTACAATGTATCCTTTGCAATTTGGGAATTTGCACATCATCTTTTTCTCTGCATATAGAGGCATATGTCCTGTTTGGTCGAATCGACATCTTTATGTGCGTACTGTGATGGACCTTTATGACTTTTTTTTTCCCCCGAATTTCTTCTTCAAACATCAATCAGTGTCTTCCACACTTAGGGATGTATTAACTTCTCACCATGCATAATGATCTTGCAAATTCTGCTCTGATCTTTGATTGAGGCATTATCTCCGATTGATGATCATTAGTTTTCAAAACTCTTTTGTAGAGAAGCCATGCGTTTACTGTAGTGAATTCACGCAAATGGGAAAGTATTCGTAGATACTATTTGCGACTACGATTATTATTTTCTAGCGGGCCGTTAAGTTATCCAAATCGGTCAACTCCTCCGATATGTCGCTTTTATTCCTTAATTACTTATGGACTATCACTTTTAATAATATTCTTTTGACGCCTGTCAACACGGCTGAAATTTTTTACAGGATTTGTTCCGGCGAAAGAAGATACAGCATCGTGACGAATTTATTGTCTTTCCAGACTAGTGATGAAATGTCGATGCTATCTACAGTTGTAGTATATTCGAATCAAGAACCCCGATCTAAAACTTTTAAGGGTTTTTCATCGGGTAGTTTGGATCAAGGAATTCTATTTCTTCTGACTGTATACCCAATGTATGGATGCCAGTGTTTGCCAAATGTACAATCAGCGGCAAAGCCGTATAATAGTTGTCAAAATGCAACTTATAGTTTACTAATCTTGTTATTCTTCTTCACAATCTTTTGAATACATTGCTTGAAGGGCCAAAGTTGGGTTCAGTAACTGGTCCCGTTAGCATATTTTCTTGACCTGAATATACTTCTAAGTTACAAGCAGCCCCAGAAATACCAGCAAGTACAAAAAATTTAAATCCCCATTTATGGGTTTTATTTGGCATATATTGCTTCATGTAATGTCGAAATTTCATATTGCACCTTTGCTCATCAATTGGGTGATTTTGCTTGAAAGGGATAGAAACAAAATGATTGTTTAAAATATCAATGATAGGTCGAAATTTGTGTTAATCTATCACGTTTCGTATCATCTCGAGGTAGATGTTTTTAGTTGTCATTGCAAGGAATAAATTTTCGGACATTCTCAAACTGATCTCTGCTCATTATGTCCTGAGTTAAAGGAAAACCAAGTTCATGACTCCAGTGCGATCGAAAACTGGGCAAATGCCCTAAAGACATGTATAATATTATCTCCATAAATTGCCTTAAATCTTGTGATGTGAAATTCGTAGATTTATAAAGATCTTTTTGGTAGGCATATTTAATTGCATTCACTGACAATTTTTTCTATAACCTCATCTGAAGAGAATTATTTGAAAAAAGCTAGTGGTGTATCCAACTCATTCACGTTTGGGGAATAAACTCATTTCCACTAAACATTATCTGGTTTTCATTTACCTTTATGTTCTTGTTTTTCAAACAATCTACCTGTTTGGCAGTTTACATTACTTTGAAATCTCTTTACTTCATTTCGGAATAGCCATTTCAATATCATTATGAGAGTAATTATGAACCAATTCTTCTGTTTTGTTTGTGAGTCAAATACTTTTTTGGAGGCATTCTAAAAATGATAGAGCAAAATTTGCAGAAAATAAAATGTAGTAAAATATCTTGCATATATTTAAAAAAGGGTGAACTACAATTATAAACAACTAGAAAAATAAACTACTTCTATTGAATATAGAAGAAAGTAAAACTAAAACTGCTCATTGTTTTCCAGGCTTTGTGGAGCACTTAATGCCTATTGTTGCCAACTGGCAACACACTCAAAAATCTGCTTACAACAAATATATTACAGTTAAATATCCAAAAGTAATCATAAATACGGGCTACATACCTTACTTTTCCATGTAATAAATTTTATTTGATCACTACAAAACAAAATCGTGTATTTCACAAGCTTCCAAACAAAACAAAAAGATCATGTAGCAACAACTGAAAAAATAAATCTATGTTTATTCTTAAACAACACTAGTGCTGCCATCGACATGTTGAAAATTGTTTTAATATTATTTTCTATAAGTATTTTATTGGCAACATTAGCCATTAGACCTTCAATATTAATCTAATAGTATTTTAGAAGGCTAAATTGGGTATGAAGCCGAAAAGCAACACCAGGCATTTAAGGGTTAAGCCTCAGTTAAACAAAACAATTTTCGCTGGTGACTATTTTTTTTCTTTATTTTGAATAATTAAGGCATTCGTCTATCAGATTAAAATCAATATATATATATATAATATGACCTACATTTATTTTTAAAAAACGTACTAGTAAAGGCGGACGTTACCATTTGTTTGAGAAAATCGGAACAATTGTTCGTATTTAGTAGTCGTATTCCAATAAAAACACATATATAATATGTTACAACTATTCCGTCATTAGTGTTGAAAGTATAGTAAAACTTATTCTTTTTTTTTTTTTTTTCTTTTGAAGATCTAAAAAATGTTGACTTTTCTTCTTTAATCTTCTAGAAAATCTTTTACTTGTACCAGTTACAAAATATATTAATTTTAATTTTTTTAACCCTAAAATATGTTATTTTATATATCTGTATAATATTTTATAAACTATATAGATTTAAGAAAAATATCCATATTTTACATATTATTCCGGAATGATTTGATTCAAATAACGTTACAAAAGCATGTGTTTCCATTTTAAAACTGAAAATAAGAAAAATGCTTATACATAGAAAATTCCTATTCTAAAATTCTCTTCATATTGATATGTAGGCCTTTATTTCCAGTCTAATGATTTCTTAACCGTGTTTTCCTTATAAACCATCTGTGCATAAAAGCGGGTGTATAACTGTTTATTAAGCTTTCTCTATGTTTGGGTATTTGCAATTTATTATTAATATTTATTTTTCTTAAATATTGCAATTTCTAAATTATTATAATTACTTCAAGCAAATGTAAAATACATATTTTGTTCATACCTCATTTGACATGTCTGGATTAAATTAAAAATCATTGCAGATATATTTACTAAGTACTAAACTTTTATAGATATATATTTACGACCGTTCAGCATTACGTGGGTGACACAATATTCTCTTTTAAGATCGCTGAGTTCCATAAAGCTTTCAGTGGATCCTTTGAATGTTGCCATTCATACTTTCTGAATGTGTCATATATATTATTTACCTTTTCCTAAAGTGCCATTTCTCGTCGTGGGTAGACTATTTTCCTGTTCTACTGAAAGGTAGTGGATGGATTCAAAGGATCACAAGGATATGCGCAGTTCCATTAGACATCCCGAGGGGATTTCGAGCTACAAAATATCTCATATTCTGGTATTACCTACTCTATTCCAGCTGTCCTTATTGCCACTTAGATTTGAAAACGTTGGCTGTAACTTTTCCATTTTTTTTTCTTAAATGCATTTAACAGAATAAGTGCCGAGCAATTTTTTGTATAATAAATGTGGTACTCGAAACATAATTTTTCGCCTTTACTTCCATAATTTTGCAAAAGAGAAATTATATACATTTATTCTATAGCATTTTAATGTAAGAGTGACAAAACCCGCTTCCAATGTTATTCATATTGAAATATATTGTTATCAATTTTCTTAGAAATTTTTCTACTGATGTTTCTAGCATAGTCAATTAGGTTTTATGTCTAATTATTGGATTAGCATTATGTCACTGGATTAATTTTAACACAAGTATTCTAATTGGTAAATAAATCATAATAGATGCAAATTTCCTACTGAGCGAAAAATGTCTGGACCAGGATTATGATTTATTTACCAATTAGAATAATTGTGTTAAAATTAATCTAGTGTAATTACGTATCCAGCGATTTCAGGAGTTCCATTACCTGAGATTTATTCTGTTGAGCTGAACCAGGTTTCAGACCAGATGCTAAAATCATTAAGGTTAGCTGGGTGAAAGATTTCGACCAGATTCGTGCGGGATAGCTCACATGGTAGAGCACTGGCGGCTACAGCCATGAGATCCCTGGTTCGAATCCTGGTCCGGTCATTTTTCGCCCAGTTGGAAATTTACATCTATTATGTCAGTGCTTAATAATTTTAATAGAAAAAAGAAACCTCCTATTTCCACATTCAATATTTTAGTCAAAATTACTTAGTAAAATAATTTTTAGATGCATCTTTTAAATTTCTATTTTTCAACTTATTTATTGATAAAAAAATAAGATGTATTAACTGATTTATCTAAATACATAAAAATATTTTCATAAATATATAGGAGAATTTGGTCCTTCCAATATTAAGTAAAACATGTAAGATTTTGTTAAGCTGTAATATCTTTTTTTTTTTTTTTTTTTTTTTTTTCACCTTCAAAATAAACATAAACTTATTTTTAATTATATTTAATTGCTCCTACATTCAGAAGCTTAATATTAATTAATTAAAAGTTATACATCGAATTACCGAAAAGCATATAAGTAATTTGATCTTTGTTAAGCATTTAATTTCTTTTAAGTTCTTTAAAATATATTATACAAGGAAATCTTGATCAAAATTTTATTTATCTTCACTTACCGCCAGAAATATAATGTAAATTAATTAAATAACTGTTTGTATCCTTTTTAAATTTAAAGTAGATTTAGTTATTCCCATCACTAATGTGCAAAATTCTCGAGAAGGAAAGTGTTTCTAAGATAAAATAAAACATTGATTATTCAATTAATTTATTCCATTGATTAACGGGAATTAATTTATAGATTTATCGAAAAGAAGATAAATGTTTTGCCTTGGTAATCAAAGGAATTGGTCTTTCGATTTTTAAATAAGCCTTGTCATGTTTAGTGTATTTCAATTTCTTTTTAGTCTGTCTCCTACGAATTACATTACATTAAATTAAATATTTCAATAAGAAAATTTATTTTATGGATGTTTGATGCAGGAAACATTTTAATAAATTTTTGAACACTTCAAATTGAGTCACGTATAAATGAGAAAAAAAACCTAATTTTTATCGATATTTAATGTAGTTTTTTGTTGTTGTTGTTTATCTACTAAATAGCACTCCAATTGGAAAATATATCTTTACGTATTGATTAGATAAATTCATGCAACCATTTTGCATAAATTATATATTTGAATATAATTTTATTTTATGTGGAGCTTATTTTAGTTATTTTAGATATTCTTTTGTTATTATACAGAGATAAATGTACAGTCGTAGCAGATTAAAAAAGGAAAAAAAAAAAAAAACACTTTCTACCAACTCTGCAACTATTTATAATAAAAGAAAGCTACTGGTACCCAACGATTCGAAATAAAATCTACTTTTAAATGATGTATATAAAATTTGCTCAGGGGGCCATCTACAAATCAAAACCAGACCAAATTTTGTTTTTTAATGGCAACACCTACTTTTTACAATATATTTTATCACTTCGGTTCAAACTATGCCTAGAAACGAAATTACAAGTTATTTAGATGATAAGTTTTTAATTTTTAAAAAAAAATTAAAAGGCATTCAATTTGAATTATAAATTCAAAATTTAGAGCTTCCAGTGTTAAATTACATTTGCATATTTTTATTAATATCTTCTATAATTACAATCCGAATGTGATATCTTTTTTTTTTTAATTATTATTATTATTATTATTATTATTATCATTATTATAGTACTAGAAAACCCAAGCTTAAATACATTCAATTTGAAATTTACAAGTTTTTTAATATGAATCATGAATTATGAAATTAATTTTCGGATAAAAGTATGAATTGAAACGTACAATTTATTTGAAAGATTTAAATTTACTATGTCTTGCTTTATGCGAAGTCTCAATTTCAATTTTTTCTTCAAAGTAGTTTTCGTATCTTGATTAAAATACGTCAAAATGATTGTTTAGGAGGCCGTCTATGATGTGCAGAATAGCATAATTCGAAAGAAATACATATTTTACTCCTTTATTTGAAACATTTAGGCTGGCAATAGTCGAAATATATTAAGCGAGGAAAATGACTTAACTGACAAGGAAAAATACATTATATAGAAGTGACATAGTCATTGTGTACCATTTCAACAATCGAGTACCGAATTTCAATTTGGATACAGTCTCTAATCGTATGAATTTCGTAAAAAATTTTATTTATGCTAATTGAATGATGTAGAATTCATTTATGGTGTCATACTTTGGTATTGCTATTGAAAAAAAAAAAAACTTTGGGTTTATTTTGATACGTAGATAACACTAAACAAATTTTTGATACTAAACAAATTTTGTATACATAATTTAAAAGTGGACTGTCTTTCCAATCGTTTGGTACAAATAACTTTTTTCTGCAATAATTTCTTTCAGAGTTAGTAGATGGTAATTACTCTTTCTTTCCACGACTGTCCATTAAAGTGTTAATTAAAATTGAAATTTCACGATTAAAAAATATTCTGTTTGGTTTACAATGGTAAGTAAATGAGACATTGTATATATATTTAAATTCCATTCCGACAGCATGACCGTGTTTATAATGTTAAACCTAACATATTCGAAATAATTATATCATAGTAATTTTTATCTCTATAGTTTCCAGCAAAATTGAAAGTACGAGTATGTTTTCAAATAATCCACCATTATGATTTATAACGCATTATTTAGTATCATAAGCAGTTATCGTTAGTGCAAATTCATTCACAATTCCAAATTTGCACATTGCTTATTCAGATGTCAGTTTTATTCTATTGCAATTATTAAAAATTTCAAAAAGTACTATTACCAGAAGATAATTAAGAAAAAGCACGCCATAAAAGTTATTTTGCTAATTTTTAACTTATATTCAAAAAATATATCTTTGTTAATAAAAATAATAATAATGAGATGCCTAGCGTGGTGTTAAAATATTTTTTACCAGGTAATATTATAATAATGAAGTTTTCGTACCTCTTAATTTTATTTTTAGACTAGCAGGCTTAGCCCGCTGCGCTGGTCCCCTTTTCAAATAAACCTTCAATCAAACGAAATGGAGAATTCGAACCTGTATTTTAAATTAATATGGACCTTCACCTGGAAAGTCCTTCTGCATTTTCTGAATACGCATCGGACGCCATTGTGCTATTATATTATCTGATGCGTTAGACAAAATTCGGGCAAAGGATCATCAGAAATTGCAATGTTCTCTAATCACCACACTACTGAAAAAGAGAGAATTGCAATGATTGCAGAGATTGGCCATTTAACTTAAAGAATGTTCGGGTTATTCACTTTCGTTTGCTAGTTCTTTTACTCCGGGCTTCTCAGATTGGTGCTATGTGTGGAACTAATAATATAAATACAATCTCTCTCTACGTTACATTATATTTGGTAATATACGTCTTCTTTTGGCAGGTTTTCTACAGTTTCTTATCTTCGAGTTCCAGTAGATTAAATACAGTCAAAACAGTATTAAACTTTTATATTTTAAAATGTATGAATCATGTAAAAGTGGATATTTAAAGCTGAATTGTGTGAATAAAAAACAATGTCATTTTAACTGACGTTTCTTTTTATATGCCAGTTTTAATCATGCAACTATTAACCTAGGAAAATACCCTCGATAACTCATTCAAATAGAAAACTAAACCTCTAGTTTTCATTCAGTAAAATATTCCCAATCATCCGTAATCGGATCCACAACCAATGTTGATGTGAAACTTTAAAAATGTTCGTAATAGTATGGCTACAAATGTACCAGAGTTATCTACAAAGCAGAGTTAATTACGCGCCAAACTACATTCCATTAAATAACGTCAAACTGCTGTTGATTGAATTTTAGATCTTTCACTATCAAAACTCTTTGTGAATGATAAATAAAGTTAGTTGTGCAAAATTTTTAGTAATGATTTTTTTTGGCAAACCGAAGATATTTTTTTTCGCATTTCTTTAATGAGCGTAATAAGACGGAGAAATAAACATGCTTCTTATTTTCAAGACGTCATTATTCATCAGTCTGTTGCCTAAATAAAACTAAAAACGTTAATTTGTGACTACGATCAGCTTCGCGGGCTGTGCATCAGCCAAACTTGCTTTATAATGATTGAAATTTTATTTGAATCTGAGGTACCGTAATTTCTAATTTACTAATCTTTAAGTACAAATTTCACGTAATAACCTGGAATCGGATTTGCCTACGATGGTTTCTTTAAAATATAAACGAATATTCCAAAATTATATAGTAAATTCGCACATTTTAGGGTGGTTTATTATAGAAGATTCATTCATTATCTCTCAATAACATTTCTAAAAGAAGGGCGGATATGGAAAAAAAAAATGAAGAATTAAATGGAATATCGAAAAGTGTTTTCAGAAAGCAATTTTTATTGCAAAATGTTTTCTTTCGTGATGGTAATAAAGCATAATTGCTTGCATTTTCTTAAGAATAATCTTTACTACTTAACATTTTAAGCATTGAACGTTTCTATAAGGGAAATTGGAGATATGTTTTTTACTAAAAGAAGAGTGGACAATATTAGCTAATCTGGCTTAGAGGTTATAAAAGTCACACATTTGGGGGGAAACAAACCGGCATGTTTTCGCAGTAAAGTATAGTGAGAAATTTTTTAAATGTCTGAAATTAAATTATTTTACAATATGTAATGCGCGTGTGTTGGAGACATATATACTAAAATTATAATATTTGACACCATTTTTAAAATATTAATTGCTATTTATATATTGTACATTTGAATTTTTAAATAATACTCTAAAAATGCTTTCGTACACTTGCAAAATCACCTTTATTGTAAACATCGCTTGAACCTAATTCACGCTTACGTCTTTTTGGCTTAAAATCAAATTGTTTGGTTACAAACGTGAACTCAAAATTACAAATAAACATATAACATGTAAATCCTAAGTACCATCATTTTTACGATTACATCTGCTAGTTTCCGTCTGTAAATCACAAGATGGAAGAGTTAGAAATAAAAAAGAACAAATCAAAATCAAAATTGTTACTCACAAGGAAGGTGTCCATAAATAGCATACTCAAATTATTTTGAAAAAAATGCTTATAAAACTACTCATGGGGTCTATGTCATTTAGCAGACAACCAAATAGTCGACAAGACATTTAGCAGACAGCAATTAGACGACAGGACGTTTAGCCGACAAGTACATTTAGTCGACATGTACATTTAGTCGGCAGGACAATTAGCCGACAGCGACAGTTAGCCGACAAGTCAGATAGCCGACAGAGACAATTAGCCGACAGGACAATTAGCCGATAGGACAGTTAGTCGACATGGACAATTAGCCGACAGGACGTTTAGCAGACAGGATGATTAGCCGACAAGACAATTAGCCGACAGGACATTTAGCCGACAGGACAATTAACCGACAAGACAATTAGCCGACAGGACATTTAGCCGATAAGACAATTAGCCGACAAGACATTTAGCCGACAGGACATTTAGCCGACAGGACAATTAGCCGACAAGGCAATTAGCCGACAAGACATTTAGCCGACAGGACGATTAGCCGACAGGTCATTTAGCCGACAGGATATTTAGCCAAGAGGACGATTAGCCCAGTTAGGTTTTGGTTTGGATACTGTTAGGTTTCGGATAGGTTACAGTTAGAATACAGTTAGGTTATAATTAGTTTACGGTTACGTTAAATTTAGGTTACAGTTAGGTTACGGTTAGGTTACAGTTAGATTACGGTTACGTCACAGTTAGATTTAATTTATGTAACAATTAGGTTACGTTTAAGTTACAAATAGGTTAAGGTTAGGTTACGGATAGGTTACAGTTAGATTAGGGTTAAGTTACGGATAGGTTGCAGTTAGGTTACGGATAGATTACAGTTATATTACGTTTATGCTACGATTAGGTTACAGATAGGATACAGTTACGTTACAGTTTGATTACAATTAAGATTACGGATAGGTTACAGTTAGATTACGGTTAGGTTACGGATAGGTTACAGTACGTTACGGATAGGTTCCAATTAGGTTTCGGTTAGGTTACCGCCAGGCTACAGTTAGGTTCACTAAAATATTGCAAATCAGTAAACATTTTAATACCTATGTCTCCAAATACCTTATTTTATATAATTATTTATTTTATAAAACTTAACCTTTAACCCTTTAATTCCCATGATAGAATACGTTCTAGAAATTACGTACTCCACAGAATCTGACTTTACACAAGAAAGTTTCAATGGTTAATTTTGCTTTATTTAAATACGGAATGACTGTTATTAATTAAAACAAATACTGCTATTTTTATCTCTTGGTGTGAATTAGGTATATACGAATAAAAAAATCTATTAAATTAAAAAAACTGTTCTTTGCATAAAAAAAAACTGTTCTTTGTCCCTGCGCACTAAAGGGTTAAAGGTAACTTTAGAAAAGGGATTTCATCCGTTTATTAAATAATATCGTGTTAATTTTAAAAGTAGACCGTGAAATTTACAGAGGAGGAGGGAGGCAACTTTCCACCGCGTAAGGACAAATTGTTTCCTCGGGTTATAAGGGCCCAATTTCAACGGGAATTGGTTTATTTAACTTAGATTACAATTCAGCTACTTTCTGTGAAAATACTACTTTCTGTGATTATGAAAGTTTATCTTAGACTTCAGTTAACGACATTTTCGAACATTAATGATGCATTCGTTTTTCCGGTTCTATGGGCTTGATTACTACGAAGTTTGGCTCACTAGACTTGATTTTCGATTGTCTACGATACGTGCGGAGCACTTCCGACACATGCTGTATTAGGTAGCGGGGACCCAGATTACAGGTTCGTTCGGAAAGACGTTTGTTGGAAACATACGAGACGCTGTGGAATGCAATGGAACAACCGAAACTATGTTCATTTAAAAGATTTTCAAAGGATATAAAATCATACAAACTTGAGTTTTGTTTAAGGTTATTATGATGGGCCAGGGCAACGCCGGGTGGGTCAGCTAGTGTGATGTAAAATTGCATTGTATAAAATGTGGTTGTAACGTAGGGAACTAAAAAAAAGCAAGCAAAAAATTCATACCGCACAGTTTGTTTTTTATTTTTAATTCGATATAGATTTCGTTATTCATATGTCTAACTGTTTTATACGTTTAATATTATATGTTGAAACATCACAAAGAGATTATTATTTGTTAAAAAACCTTGTTTATATGACTTACCTTTTTCTACATAAACAAATTGCAGTAGTAATCCTTATCTCAGTTCATAAAATATTTTTTTTTTAAATGCCAATTGCCCATATCCGTTTATTTTTTTAAAAAATCATGACAATTCAACAAACTGTTGTATCGGAACATTATTTGTACTATAAAATTTATGAAATAATGATATTTTCGCGCAAAATGAAAAAAAAAATAGTTAAAATTCTCACCTATAAGCGAAGTTTTAGGAGCCTCATTATAAAAATGTATGATAAATAGGCAGATTATGGATTCTTAAAATAGTCTCACACTAAAAAATTGAATTTGATTGCTTAGTATCTGAATGAAAATAGCTGTACATTGTGTGCTTGTAAGAAATAAAAATGGTTCTATATGAATGCGTTAGAAAATAGCCAATTTGGATTTCAGAAAATCATTTTAAAAAAAGAAAAGAAAGAGAAAAAATCACTCCCGGCTCGGCCTGCAGGCACAGGTAGATTTCGAAGTTAATTACTAATTTCACCAAAAAAGCTAAATCAAGATTAGAGATAAACACAGTTTGACAATTTTTTCTGGTCGCTTTTGACGAGTTTTTAATTTCATTTTTCTGAACTGGTTTTATCAGAACCATGTTAAGGCTGTGTTCTCAACTACACTGCTCAACAAGGCTGATGTTTTCTGACACAATGACGTACAGATTTTTTAACGTAATTGTATAAAATTGGCAGACCTACTACAAGGGATTTTTCTCCCTTCGTTCAGTTTTTTTTTTCCTTTTGTTGGGAAATTTGGTTCAAACTGTGACAGTATTTTCTGAAACATCTATTGTGTTTACAAAAAAAAAAAAAAAAAAAACGGAAAATGTCTTTCTATTACATAGTTTCCGTATAACAACACCTTCCAATTTTATGCGTTTCCGAAAAAAAAAAGGAATTAAAACTTATGTCATAAAGTTGCCCCTATGGATTTGAGAACAGCCTTAATACGATATTTTTTTCTTGAACCCCCTTTTTTTTGTCTAAGAGTTGATTTTATCAAAATCTTGCCAATATAAAAGTTGTAGATAATATTAAGAAGATTTATAATACATTTAAGCGGTTTTGATATCTTGTGAATTGACGAAGTTATGATTTTTTTTCTTTTTAACCCTCTCCCTTTTTTCTGTAAGAGTTGGTACTATCAAAAACTTGTCAATATAAAAGTTGTAGGTAAGATTAAGAAGATTTATAATAAATTTAAGTGGATTTTATATCGTGTGAATTGACGAAGTTATGAATTTTTTTCTTCTTAAAACTCTATTTTTATTGCCCCTTGAGCCCATTTTTAATGATATCAAAAACCTGTTATGCATAATTTTTTGGACCTTTTCCTAGAAGTAATAATAACTTTAAACTGATTTGATATGCATTATAATTAAGAAGTTATTGTTTTTTTTCTGTTTTCACAAAATTCTTCCCTATTTCCACCCCATTGGGTCGATTTTGCCCATTAACGAACTTTACCCAGATTTTCTGCCCTTTGATTGTATGGTATGGCCTTGATCAGTTTGGAAGAGGTTTGTGCAGAATTATGGAAGTTATCGTGTCCATAAAAAAGTGATATATATGGATAGATAGTTAGATAAAGTTCTGAACTGGGGGTGGTTTGGTGTTCTATGGTTTCATGATCGGCGTAGATCAGCAAAAATGTTGGAAAGATGTATGTTCTTTTCTTATTACGAAATCTACCTAAAAATGTATTACCCTGATTTTATTCCTCTAAATATCTACAATATTCTGCTTAATACTGAATACCGTCCGAAATTCGTTAGATCCCTAGCTGAGGCTGGATACATTCTACGACTACAAATGCAAACTTTATTAACAAGAATGAAAAAAATAATATTAAATAAGAACCAATTTTATTAATATAAAGGAGAACCTAGCTTCACATTTAAAGAAAAATTCTATATGCTTACCATATATATCTAATTCGATAAATGCTTTTCTTAAATTTTGAATATCAAATTAAATTAGAATTATTTGAAAAAATATTTTTAATTTTCTCAACATATATTTTTTAACTTTAGAGTATTATTGATTACAAAGAAACCGTTATTGAAAAATTAAGTTAATACAAACAGAGGAATGAGGATGAAACGTAAAAAGTTCTCAATAAACTTGAAAATTGGTGAAACAATTAAAATTATATATCACGTTTAAAACAAAATGTTATTAGCCTGCGGTACGCTATGCTATTTCTTTCTCCCAGCTTATTTTGTGTCCAAAAAATAACGTTACCTTACAGAGGCTAGCCGTAAAAGAAAGCATTACGATTAAATACTGTTTAGCAATTTTTTAAACTTCTAAGCATCGCACATTTTCAATTTTTATACCGTCGTATTGGAGAAAAAAAGTTCTTTTAAATACATTTTGTTTGAAAACTGTATCTCCATTTATTTTTGAAATATTAATTTTTTTTGTAGTTTTTAGAGCCATTTGCTTAATATTGGCAACGGGAGAAATTGATTTCTGTAGAAAGTAAAGGAAGAATAGTTTTAAAATAGCAATTATATATTTTTGTTGCCATTTTCTCGCAACAACCGAAAGAAAATGTAATTAAAATACGTGCTATTTTGAAAAAAATATATAAACGAATGATTTCTGTTAAAACAATGGAGCTATTATATACTATATTTAATTGTAAGTACCTATGAATCACTAGATCGCCATTTTTTTTTTCTTGAATGACGGAATATTTTTTTGCATTTGTGCATTATTTCGCGATAGTGATGTGCTATGCATGCTTTACTGTAGATGTTTAAGAGTAGATACTTAAATGTAGAATTCTTAAGTGGATGCGAATGACGTCATTTTACATAAAATAAAACGTGTGCTTTAAGTCTTAAAATTGAAATAGGTTTTGTACTGCAGTAGAGTCCCGCTTAACCGAGTTATTTTCTTCTGATGGACTGGTGGCTTCTAATATTATGAAACAGCCTTTATAAATGAAGTGTTAGGATAAAATAAAAAAGCAGTCGTAAAAAAATATATATATATATATATATATATTATAGCCAATTTGTTCCCCCCATTCCGACCAGAAACTCAGAGTTCAAACTTTTTACGGCTGCTCTTTCATATTCACCTAACCCTTCATTTATAATGGCTGTTTCATAATAATAGAAGCCATCAGTCCATCAGAATAAAATGAAGTAATGGAAATGCCGGGGCGAAACTAAATTCTGAAAATGCAGTTTTCCTGCTCTCTAGTTTAATATTATTCTATTAAATTTTCAGTTCATTTGTAAACGTAGGTGTATATGATCCAGCAATGTCATTCATTATACAAATAATAGTTTTTCCAAAATAATTTTTTACATTCCGTGTTTAAATGTTTAAATTTCTTAATTAAATCAAAATGAGAAACAGTCCTAATTTTTTTTAAAATCATTAACAGTGTTGAATTCGTGGGGTGACCCGGGGGAAACATTCTCCCCAGAGAATAAATGTTCCCATGGATGATTTGTGATTTTGTGTTTTTAATGATCAAAAAGTGCAAATTCCACCCCCACCCTCGGAGCCACAGAAATCCCTCACGGAGTAAAGTGTCTAAATTCAACTTGATCAATAAGAGAAAATTAGGAATAATCCAGTTTAATGCCATAATATGCTTTATTTGTATAAAATAGACTTATTAGCACGGTTAAATTGGTATCAAATAATTTTTTTTTCGTTAGTAACCGAAGAAAATGAAATGAATAAAGAAATGACCAAACATGATGATTGATTTCTCCTTTCAACTGTTGCATCATGATTCCGCCAAATACGCATATGTTGGGGCAACACTGTCTGGAATAAATAATGTTAGGGTGGAATAAAAATAAATAGCTCTTAAATTTACGCTTATCTAGTTAAAAATAAATAACAAAATAAATAAATTACTGATAATAGGAAGTTAGATATAAAGGATTTTATTTTAATGTTTTTATGCGTAAAAATGTCTCCATGAATATTTTAGAAAGTTTTGGAAAGTTGAGCGGTTTTTTTTAGAACTTCTTAATATTTATTATCCATAAAGTTTATGTCATTTTATTACCTAATTACAGTTACTAGAACTGGTCTTTCTAAATTTTCTCGTTTATTATAACACAAATTCTCCATACATTGAATCACCTATATAAAACCTATTATTGACATATTGCACATTGGATATCATTTTTTTTTTATATTTATTTATACAAATTTCTTACTTCTTTTCTAAGCAGGAGGAGGGGGGAGGTTAAGATTTTTAAAAAGATATTTTGTTCGTTTTATGAAAGTAAAAAGAATAAAATAGTTATTATGTGACTAAATAAACAAAATATTTTAAGATAAAAGATTATTAAAGATTTTTATTTCAGCTACATCTAACAATTTTCTGAACACAATCAAAAAATACTTTTTTTTTTTTTAAAATAACACTTTCATAATTGTTGTAACAAAAGACGGGGCTAAACTGGCGCCACAGCTAAATGCAATAACCAATCACATTCTTTATTTATATCACCCTGGTAACTTTTTCCACTAAAGGCTTCATTTGGTTTTGTTATATAACTTATATTGGAAGGATGAGCCAGCTTTCGGATCTCTCGGCGATGTCTAATAATTTAGATAATTCCGATAATGTGTCTTCTATCGGTAAACCAGCAGAAATTATTATTTCTCAGAAAGGACAACCTAAAATCAACATTAATGGGTTTCTTTTCATAAAAGATAAGAACCGTAAAGATATATTTTATTGGATTTGCGAACGAAAAAATTTTAAAGAATCCAGATGCACTGCAAGAGCAGTTACAACCTTCTTAAACGGCGAACATATAATTAAAAAGTTTGATCCCCATTCTCATAACCATGCTGCAGAGGCACGTAAGCCTTTTATTCTCGAAGCGAAAAATAAAATGAAAGCACTTTCAAAGCAGTCTAATGATCGACCAGTTCAAATTATAAATGCAGTAAAATCATCCGTAGCTCAGGATATACAGCCATGCTTTCCCAATGACGATGTACTTTGGCGTCAAATTAACAGAGCGAAACATACTGATACACCAGTCGAACCAAAGCAATTAGGGAATTTTACTTTACCCGTTCAATATGCAGTTACTTTAAGTGGTCAGCCTTTTTTAAAAGATATTAAGGAAGGCGACGAAAGAATTTTCCTTTTCACCACTGGGGAAAATTTAAAGCAATTGCATTCCTCAAAGTTCTGGATCATGGATGGGACATTTAAAACTGTTCCAACCATTTTTAGACAAATGTATACCATCCATGCTAATATTGGTAGTGCATCAAATGTTCGTTTGGTGCCATTAGTATACGCACTTATGAGTTCTAAAGCTGAAGAACTCTACAAAAGTCTCTTTCAAAATGTGGTGGATTGGGCAGAAGATTTCGGGTATCAATTGAAATCAGAATTTATTCTCACAGATTTTGAAAAAGGAACAATAAATGCCGTTAATACAATTATTCCAAATGCACAAAGTAAAGGATGCCACTTTCATTTATCTCAAGCTGTGTATAGGGAAATTCAGAAAAATGGACTATCAACAACAGCACCAAAAGTGGTTCCCTTGTCAGAACAGATACTGAAAGATAAACTGTCTAACTTAGATGATCAGTTATTTGCAGCTTCACCAGAAAAATCTTTTTTTTTCCTTTCTTTCTTTATTTTTTCTTTGTTCAGTTTAAATAAAGCCTGAAAATATTAATCATCAATATGTTGACTATTTTGAAATTATCAGATGTATATCAAAATATGATATTTTCAAAAATATCATGTTTACGAAACCTTACCAATTTACCGAAAACCCCAATCATTCAATTTAATTTAAATTATTTTTGAGCTTCTAATGTAAATATTTTTAATCCCAATGCAACTATTCTCACACCGCTAAACTAAAATACAAATGATGAGGCATAGTTTTAGTTGAGCCACACAGATAATAAAATTCAAAATTTCAAAAAAGGGTGTGAGGTATATCACTTGACAAGTACTGTTTTTGCTTTAAGGAGACGTACTACTCTTAAATCTTAAAATATATATATATATTTTTAGGAACATATATGTGAAGGTGTGAACCACATTTTATGTGCATTTTAAAACAAATTGCATGAACAATTCCTATAATTACAATAGTTATGACTAGAGAAATATTACGTGATCCCTATATAATCAATGCTTAAAAGAATACTTTAGTGTCATTTCCCCCAAAATATTAAAAAGGTTTTTAATTGTGCACATGATTCCTCTTGAACCATTTAACATTTTTACATTCTATCTTCGCATATTTATCAATTATATCTATATCTTAAGACAACCTAAACATGTTTATATTTCAGCAAAATTTATATATTTAAAATAAAGTTTAAAATATTGCATTTTTTTTGTGCGGGAGAAACAATAAACATATTTAAGCTCAGTTTTAAGTTTAAGATGTAATTAATCTATAACATCTGAAAAATATCACGTAGTTCCAGGGATATCTTGTGCACAATTCTGAAAAACCTCATTTTGAAATAAATCACTTTAAATTATACTTTATTAAAATTTAAAACATACAGTGTTCTGGTATATTTTCATTGGATTATTTTTGAGTCAATAATAAGTAACATTGTAACTTCATAAAACATATTCTTTAAAAAAATTTAAGTCATTCCATATAATATTGAATAATTCCATGAAATATTGTTGACCAGAGATTTTCCAATAATACAATAGAAGCCCCACTCTGTTCTTTGAACATTATGTGCTTAGATAGGTTTTCCAGATTGACACATCAATAAAAATATCCCAATATATGGATTTAATATAAAATTTGCTACAAGTTTAATAAATATGGTCAAATATATTATATAAATATATGATTTAAAAACTTAAGGTTTTATGGAAAAAAAAAATACATAGGTTGAACTAAAGATTCGAAGCATGCCTTTGTCAATGACATTTGCTTGAATAGTACTTATCAACATAAAATCATGCCAGAGATGGCAATAGGGGAGATTATTGTCATAAAAACTGTCCCTTCAATGTAGAAATGTAGCAAAAGGCTTGAGAAATCATGTCCTAAGAAAAATTCAGCTGAATGTGTTCTGCGAGCCGTTGATAGTTTATCAACGTAACATAATTAATTTATCACAGGTCTTTCAAATGATGTGTCACATGCGGGGTGTTGGCAAAATTTAGAAAATTGCCCCCGGCGGGGCAGAGTGGGGGATGGGAGGGAAGTTTATAATATGACATAGCGGTCACAGTGCTTTCCAATGATATATCACACGAGGGGTGTCGGCGAAAAATTACAAAAAGGCCCTCCACCGCGGGGGGAGGCAACTTCGCGCCAACCGTTATACACCCCCCCCCCTACTTTGAAGTTTTCATATATTATAAATAATATTTATCGGAGAACTACGTATAAGAATTCCGATCTAAAATGATGAAAACGCTATGATTTCAAAAAAGTTGAAAAAGGGCCCCATTTGGAATGGCAACTTGGCTGGAGGAACGTGGGAGGTGTATAATATGGAATAGGGGGTCACAGGGCTTTCCATTGATGTATCACATGAGGGTGTCCACAAAGTTAGAAAAGAGTCTCCCGGGGAGGCAACTATCTCGACCACTGTTATACACCCTCCCCCTCTTTGAAGTTTTTATATATTATAAATAACATTTATCGGAGGGCAACGTAAAAGAATTCTGATCTAAAATGGTGAAAACGTTACGATTTCAAAAAAGTTGAAAAGGGCCCCCTTTGAGGTGGCAAATTGGCGGGAGGGACGTGGGAGGTGTATAATATGAAATAGGGGTCACAGTGCTTTCCACTGATGTATCACATGAGGGGTGTCCTCGCCTACCGTTATACATCCTCCCACTCTTTGAAGTTTTTATATAGTTTAAATAATATTTATCGGAGGGCTGCGTAAAAGAATTCCGATCTAAAATGATGAAAACGCTACGATTTCAAAAAGTTGAAAAAGGGCCCTCTTCGGGTGGCAAAGTGGGGAGTGGGACGTGGGAGGTGTATAATATGAAATAGTGGTCACAGTGCTTACCACTGATATATTACATGAGGGGTTTCGGCAAAGGTTAGAAAAGTGCCCCCGTGGAGCAAATTCACAAACACTCAATGTCCCAGCGCTCTTAACGCCAACCTCTGTTGCCAAGCACTTTGGCGAGAAAATGAACTTCGAACTTTGACGCGCATGCCTCTGTTCTCAAACAAATACGTTTGCAAAAATCTGAAGCTACTTTAATTTATCCATTCAACTGCGTATTTCTTGTTTGTGGAACACTTGCAAGAATACGAGTACGAAATACTAAATCATTACTTTACCTTTTGAATAATTGTAATTGAACAAGGTCAAATATTTAATATTATTGATCTGCTCTATAACTTTGTATTTTTTGCCCTCCCAAGCTAAAGTATTTATTTCTGTAGAGGTACGTAGAATGCGCTGTCATCTGGTGCAAACATAAGTACTAAATACATTACAATAACAAGTTCTTATTTCATCCTCTGAATAATTATGATATGTATATGCATGTATATGTATATTGTGAAAAAGTGAAATGTTTATTCTTATAGATCTGTTCTATAGTATAAATAAGTAATATAAATATAAGTTATATGTATATATATATTCCGCTTATAATATAAGTAATATAAATAATATATAATCCGCTCTTTTTAAATGATCACCATAAATAAATGAAAATTTACCATAATTATCTTACTTACCTGTTGCGTCTATGCTCAGATAAGTGCTTTGTTGCTGATTGATAATAAGTTAAAAATAGCTAGCAGGGGGCGATCCAGGCAAAATTTGGGGCCTATTTTGGGCACTTTCGAAAAAAAAATCAATTTCATAAAACAAGCCTCTTCACCAAATTATTTTTAATAAAAATGGCCCCTTCACAAAATTCTGCCTAATAAAATAGGCCCCTTCACAAAGCTCATTTCATAAAAACATACCCTTCATTAATTATTTTTTTATTTTGCCAGATTTTAAAATGTGCATTTTGTAAACAAAACAAGTTCACTAGAAAACAAAACTTTACAGGATGACTTAAAGCCTTTATTATTAATTAATACTTTGTTCAAATTTCAGTAACTGGATTTCGTCTTTCGTTGTAAAATTTATTTTTCCCAAAAATATAAATAATTCACATAAATAACTTCTGCTTTTCACAAAATGCCCCCCCCCCCGAAAAAAAGCCTGCATAGCCTCCTGACCAGTAATGGAACCCCCCCCCACACACACACACATACACACGTTTAACTTTTCATGACTTTTCCATGCATGCTTCATAATCAAACCACTTAGGAAGCAGAAAATTTGCAGTTTTTTTCAAAGTAATAGAAAACCTTGTTTATATACTAATGGCCATTTACAAAATTGCATTTATTTCAAAGATTTTATGATATTTTATCCATTTCTCCTTTTTATTATTTTTTTTCCATATTTATCCATTAATGGAACGCTCAATTAATTTTATTCTCTGTACGGCTATCAAATTTATTTAAAACAAATCAAAAATTTTACTTAATTAGGATGAATATCAAAAAGTAAAAAACTAAACATGATCATTACTTTATTATTGAATTTGTGGGATTATTGCAGTGCTGTATTAATTTATAATGTGCATCCTTACTTTGTAGCGATAATCTTATTCTAACAGCATCAATATTCGACTTAGTATAATCAATAATACAAATTGTGTAGACTGAATTAATCTGCGAAAGCTACAAAAAACTCTTTGAACTTTGTAAGCGTATCTAAAATATTCATATAAAGCGGATATAAATATTCGCACATACAAATTTCGAACTACGATACTAAAAATAGACTGCAACATGCCTGCATGCGCATCAAAGTTCATTTTCTCGCCAACGCGCTTGGCAACAGAGGTTGGCGTTAAGAGCGCTGTGACGTTGAGTGTTTGTGAATTTGCCCCCGGGGAAGCAACTATCGCGCCCCCCAGAATGCACCCTCCCCCTCTTTGAAATTTTTATATATTATAAATAATATTTATCGGAGGACTACGTAAAATTCCTGATCTGAAATGCTGAAAATGCTACGATTTCAAAAAAATTAAAAAAGTGCCCCCGCCTGGGGTGGCAAAGTGAGGGGAGGGACGTAGGAGGTGTCCAATATGAAATAGTAATCACAGTGATTTCCATTGATATATCACATTAGTGGTGTCGGCAAAAGTCAGGAAAGTGCCCCCCCTCCCTGGGGGAGGCAACTATCTCGGCCCCCGGAATACACCTTTCCCCTCTTTGAAATTTTTATATATTACAAATAATATGTATTGGAGTGCCATGTAAAAAAATTCTGATCTAAAATGCTGAGCATGCTACGATTTCAAAAAAGTTCAAAAGGTACCCTCCTAGGGTGGAAAGGTGGGGGAGGGACGTGAGAGGTGCATAATATGAAATAGTTATCACGGTGCTTTCCATTGTTATATCACATGAGTGGTGTCGGCAAAAGTCAGAAAAGTGCCCCCCGGGGAGGAAACTATATCGCCCCCCGGAATACACCTCCCCCTTTTTGAAATTTTTATATATTATAAATAATATTCATTGGAGAGTTGCGTAAAAAAATTCTGATCTAAAATATGAAAACGCTACGATTTCAAAAAAAGTTTTAAAAGTGCCCCCCTGGGGTGTAAAAATGGCGGGAGGGACGTGGGAAGTGTATAATATGAAAAAGTGATCACAGTGCTTTATCACATTGATATATCACATGTGGGGTGTCGGCAAAAGTTAGAAAAGTGCCCCTCCAGGGAGTCGCGCCCCTCAGGCCCGACCCTTCCTTTCTTTGAATGTTTTATATATTATAAAATTTTATGTAAAAAAATTCCGATCTAAAATGATGAAAACGCTAAGATTTCAAAAAAGTTCAAAAAGCGCTCCCCTTGGGGTGGCAAAGCAGTGTGGGGGGGTGGAACTTGGGAGGTGTATAAATAGTGGTTATAGTGCTTTTCAGTGATATATCATATGAGGGGTGTCTGCAAATGTTGGAAAAGCACCACCGGTGCACCAACTCTCGCACCCCTCTGCAATAACCCCCCACTCTTTGGAATTTTATATTTTATAAATAATATTTAAAGGAGGGCTCCGTAAAAAAATCTAATCTAAAATGATGAAAACGCTACGATTTCAAAAAGTTCGAAAAGTGCCCCCTGGGGAGCTAAATTGAGATGAGGGGATAAGAAATAATTATAACAAGAAAAAGTGGTCTTTCCGGTGATATATCACATAACTGGTCCGAAAAAAGTTTGAAAATTGCCCCCTGTGGGTCCACTCTTTCGCCACCTGAATACACTCTTAATTCATGCATCCCCTCTTTTAAATTCTTATATTTAAAAAATAATATTTTTCGGAGTTATCCGTCAAAAAACCCCATTTCAAACAATATTTATTGTAGAAAATGTTACTTTTTTAAAAATTTGTTTGTTATACCTAATTATAACCTAACCGTAATAGTAACCTAACTATAACCTACCATAACCTAACTATAATGTAACTGTAACCTATCCGTAATGTAACCGTAACATAACCATAAATTAATTGTAACGTAATTGTAACCTAAACGTAACCTAATTGTTACCTAAATGTAATCTGTGACCTAACTTAACCTAAGTGTCGGTAAATGTCCTGTCGGCAAATTATCCTGTCGGCTAAATATCCTGTCGGCTAATCGTGTTGTCGGCTAATTGTCTTGTCGGTTATTTGCCCTGTCGGCTAAAGATACTGTCGGTTAATTGTCCTGTCGCCTAATTGTCTCTGTCGGCTAACTGTCGCTCTCCGCTAATTGTCTTGTCAACTAAATGTACGTGTCAGCTAAATGTACTTGTCGGTTAAACGTCCTGTCGGCTAATTGCTGTCTGCTAAATGTTTTGTCAGCTATTTGGTTGTCTGCTAAATGACATAGACGCGAATAAGCCGGTATATCAAATTTGAAGCAAATCGAATAATTCTGCATGAAAAACCCATTTATCTAAATTAATGGGGGAGATTAACCTCCGTCCCCCCTTCATACTTAAAAAATAAGCCTCCAAATCTAATCAAGGCAGCTCCATAACATATTAAACCGGTATACCAAATTTGGAGCAAATCGAATAATTCTGCATGAAAAACCCATTTATCTAAATTAAGGGGGGATAACCCTCTTTCCCCCCTTTATTCTTAACTAATGAACCTCCAAATCTAATCACGGAAGCTCCTTAACATAATAAACCGGTACACCATATTTGGAGGAAATCGAATTATTCTGCATGAAAAACCCATTTATATAAATAAAGGGGGGTAGCCCCGCCTTCATACATAATAATGATCTTCCACCAAATCTAATTAATGCAGCTCCTTAACATGATAAACTGATATAGCAAATTTGGAGCAAATCGAAAAACTCTGCATCAAAAACCCATTTATCTGAATTAAGGGGGGGGGGGTAGCTCCCCTATCCCCCTTTATTCTTAACTAATGAACCTCCAAATCTAATCAAGGCAACTCCTTAACATAGTAAACCGGTATACCAAATTTGGAGCAAATCGAATGATTCTGCATGAAAAACCCATTTATCAAATTTAAGGGGGATAGCCCCCTTTCCCCCCCTTTATTCTTAACTAATGAACCACCAAATCTAATCAATGCAGCTCCTTAACATGATAAACCGATATAGCAAATTTGGAGCAAATCGAATAAATCTGCATGAAAAACCCATTTATCTAAATTAAGGGGTGGGGGGACTAGCTCCCCTATCCCCCTTTATTCTTAACTAATGAACCTCCAAATCTAATCAAGGCAGCTCCTTAACATAGTAAACCGGTATGCCAAATTTGGAGCAAATCGAATAATTCTGCATGAAAAACCCATTTATCTAAATTAATAGGGGATAGCCCCCTTTCCCCCCTTTATTCTTAACTAATGAACCTCCAAATCTAATCAAGGCAGCTCCTTAACATGATAAACCGGTATAGCAAATTTGGAGCAAATCGAATAAGTCTGCATGAGAAACCCTTTTATCTAAATTAAGGGGGGTAGCTCCCCTATCCCCCCTTTATTCTTAACTAACGAACCTCCAAATCTAATCAGGGAAGCTCCTTAACATAATAAACCGGTACACCGAATTTAAAGCAAATCGAATAATTTTGAATGAAAAAAACATTTATGTAAATTAAGGGGGGTAGCCCTCTTTCCCCCCTTTATACTTAACTAATGGACTTCCAAATCGAATAAGGGAAGCTCCTTAACATAATAAACCGGTATATCAGATTTAGAGCAAATCGAATAATTCTGCATGAAAAACCCATTTATCTAAATTAAGGGGAGGGACTAGCCCCCTCTTCCCCCTTTATCTTTAACCAATGAACCCCCAAAATTAATCAGAGAAGCACCTTTCCAGAATGAACCTAGAAAAAAAAATTGAAGCAAATCGGATGATTCTATCAAGAGTTACCTCGTTACGTGAATACGTACGTACATACTTACATACATACAGAACGGCGGGCACATCAGCTCTTTGACTTTGATTGCCTGTAAGCTAAAAAATTGAATTATGATGGTGACGAGTTATTGAGGTTGACATTGCTGGTATATCACCGACCCATATCAATGTGTCTTCTAAATTCTTTCGCAAAATGTGTGTTTCGGATAAATATCGTGTCGGCTATTTGACCTGTCTGCTAGTTGTCCTGTCGGCTAATTGTCATGTCTGCTAATTGTCCTGTCGGCTATTTGACCTGTCTGCTAATTGTCCTGTCGGGTAATTGTCAGGTCGGCTATTTGACCTGTCGGCTAAATGTCCTGTCGGCTACTTGACCTGTCGGCTAATTGTCATGTCGACTAAATGTCTTGTCGGCTAAGTATCATGTCGGCTAATTGTCCTGTCGGCTAAATGTCTTGTCGGCTAAATGTCCTGTCGGCTAAATGTACGTTTCGGCTAAATGTACTTGTCGGCTAAACGTCCTGTCGGCTAATTGGTGTCTGCTAATTTTTCTTGTCGGCTATTTGGTTTTCGGCTAAATGATATAGACCCCCCTTAACCTAACTGTAACTTATCCATAATCTAACCGTAACCTATCTGTAACGGAAATGGAACATAACCGTAACCTAATTGTAACGTAACCGTAACCTACTTATAACCTAACCATAACCTAACTGTAACATAGCTGTAACCTAACAGTATAGCCTAACACTAATAACCTAACAATAATAACCTAACACTATATCTGTAAAAAAAAACGTAACATGACAGTACGCTAACCGTTACCTAATTATTAACTAACCGTATCCTAACTGTGATGTAACTATAACCTAAATGTAACCTAAATGTAACCTAACCGTAACCTAACTGTAGCCTGGCGGTAACCTAACCGTAACCTATTTGTAATCTATCCGTAACCTACTGTAACGTATCCGGAATCTAACCGTAATCTAACTGTAACCTATCCGTAATCCTATTTGTAACGAAACTGTAACGTAACTGTATCCTATCCGTAACCTAATCGTAGCAGAAACGTAATCTAACTGTAACCTATCCGTAACTTAACCGTAATCTAACTGTAACCTATCCGTAACTTAACCATAGTCTAACTGTAACCTAACCGTAACGTAACTGTAACCTACGTTTAAAGTAACCCTAAACTAATTATAATTTATCCGTAACCTAAAAGTATCCTAACCATAACCTAACTAGGCTAATCGTCCTCTCAACTAAATATCCTGTCGTCTAATTTTTCTTGTCGGCTAATCGTTCTGTCGGCTAATTGTCCTGTCGGCCAATCGTCATGTCGGCTAAATGTCCTGTCGGCTAATTGTCTCGTCGGCTAAATGTCCTGTCGGCTAAATGTCTTGTCGACTAATTGTCCTGTCGGCTAAATGTCCTGTCGGCTAATTGTCCTGTCGGCTAATTGTCTTGTCGGCTAAATGTCCTGTCGGCTAACTGTCTTGTCGGCTAATTGTCTTGTCGACTTATTGTCCTGTCGGCTAATTGTCCTGTCGGCTAATTGTCCTGTCGGCTAAATGTCCTGTCGGCTAATTGTCACGTTCGGCCAATTGCATGTCGTTCAATTGTCTGTCTGCTAAATGTCCCTTTCGGCTAATTGTCCTGTATGCTATACGTACGTTTCGGCTACTTGTCCTGTCGGCTAAATGTACTTGTCGGCTACATGTCCTGTCTGCTAAATGTACGTGTCGACTAAATGTACTTGTCGGCTAAACGTCCTGTCGTCTAAGTGGTGTCTGCTAAATGTCTTGTCGGCTATTTGGTTTTCGGCTAATCGTCTGCGACCGCTACTCATGTATGTAGTAAAACATCAGTCAAATTTGGCGGCGGAATCTCAGTAAAAATCTGAAAAAAAAAGAAATATGTTTGAGTATTTAGCGCAAAAAAGACGAACGTTCCACGCTATTTGGCTACCAACACATTTTCTTGTTAAATAAGTGTTTGCTTGTTAAATAAGTGTTTAAATGCCTAAAACTCAATGAATTTAAATTTAAACGAAAGATTAGCGTATTCACTGCAAATAAAGGCGTCTAAAATTCAGACACATATGTGACTGAAAAAGTAATTCAGACACTTAAGTGTCTGAATATGAAGTTTCAGACACCATAGATGTCTGAAATTAAGACACTTAAGTGTCTTACTATGATCATTGTATAAGCACTGTAAACTGAAATGTCTGAAATTCAGACACTTAAGTGTCTGGAAATTGAACAACCCATTTTAAAGTGTCTTAATTTTTAAGACACGTGTATGCATCTGAATTTAAGACATTTCAAACGTCTGAATCGCATCCATCTTTGATCAACCTGCATGTTCGGCAATAGGCAACCGTATTTCCTTCTTTTTTTTAAAGCTTTATACGTTGTAAAAAATATCCGTTAAAATATGGAAGTTGTACTGGCTATTCAGACACCCATTTACGTATTTTAATGTAATTTTTTTTTCCCCCGTAAATTCCAGAAAAATTTCCATTTTTTGCATATTTCTGTATTTAAAAAGTTCCATTTAAAAGATAAAATGTAACTTTTCAAGGACAAACCCATATAATTCATTCCCCACTTTTAAAAACCACGTATATTAGACATGATTTATTTATTTATATTCAAACCAGTTTCGTATCCAAGAGGTGGGCTGCTGTGTAGAAAATGTCAAATTTAAGTACGAAAGTTTCAATAAAAGCTTGTTTTAACCTTAGAATGTGTGTTATTTCGCAGAAACCATGAAAGTTTTCATTTTAACCAAGTTTCCGTTATACAGAGGTTTACTTCAGTTTTATTTAGTATTTATTGAGTTTCATTTAGCAAATAATGTTCTGTAGTCCGTTTAAAAAAATACGGGATAACCATGCTGAAAGTGAAATTTTGACCAGTCCCATACGATTCTGTCTTTAAAAGTTTGATTGCATAATAACTTACCGTTATAAAAACCTGTTTAAAAAGGATAGCTCATGTCGATAGGTAATTTATTCATCAAAAAATAGAAAACTCATTTCGACCACAAACAAAAATGAATAAAAATTTATACATTTCCAAAACATCAAATATTTCATGTCAGAAGATTTTTTCTTTGGATTTGAAATTAAACATTCATTTTAAGATGAATAGTGCCGCCATCTATTGGTGTCAAAGTAGTCTATCTGGAAACAATTTTATTCGTTTGCTGATAAAAAGAAAAGGATTTTCTAATTATGTGCTTGTGCTGCATTCTAGAAGTCAACTAATTTAACCCTGTAAACTACTTAATTCGTAACCTCTATAATCTCTATTTAAATAAAGTCCACTTTCCTTTTAATAACAGTTCAAAGACCACTATGAAATAAACAACAGTTTCATATTTTAAATCAGCACATTACTACTGATGTTCAACTTATAACCCAATTTACTTAAAACCTTTATTTTATGGCGTGCATCCCTTGGCTTCTGGCGGGGGAGGGGGGGGGGTGTCCTCATTTGCACTCTAACAATTCCTCTCGTAGAAAAGAAAAAGCTGAACACTTAACATACCACATATTCAAATTTCTAGAAAGGAAATGTGTAACAGGGATGTGGAGGGTATACGCCGTATACCTTCTGGATTTTTAAAAAATACTCCGTATACCCTGTTTCTCAAATGAAAGTACAACGAAAACCCGATACATGACTTTAGCCTATACCCTCTGCCTCTAACGTGTACCCTCTAATTTTTTTACGACTACAACACTGTGTGAAAAATGTTTACAATTGTACTAAATTGGAAAAAAAAACTTATTGCTACTTAAGAGGACCGGGAAAGCAAAATTCAACTAAAAAATCGATTTTTACTTTTTTATATCCTTAAATATTTCAAACTTTTATCTTTCCAACGTTGTGTCACACATATTTATATATAAAAGAAATAAGTATTCAAATTAATCATTTTTTTAAAAAATACTTCACAGCTTAATGGCCATTTAAATCTGACTTTTTCTGAAAACTTAGATTTTTCATGTTTATGTTCTTTTTTTATCTATTAAAATTAAAAACTCAGATTTCTATTTAATATTTCTATTATGATATATTGTATATTTTAACACAGGGATTTAATGATTTGTTGAGAATTATTTATTTTAGGCAGTGAAATCTTACCAAAAGTGATAATTTAAAAATGACTTTCAATAAATAATTAATAATTAATTTTGAGTTTCACTTAGAAAGAAAGTCTGTTAAAATACGTAAATCATGTTATTTTAACTACTCTAAAAAATCTAGACCTCTGTCTTTCACAATTTCTGAGAAAAAAGTACATAAAGATGGTGAATTTAACATGGCGGAGATAGGACTTACCCGGTTCCCTTAAAAACATTGCCTTGTGCTTTCTAAATACTTTATTTCAAAGATCGGCCGATGAAAGCGTGGTCGAATGGATAACGCACTCTACTCCTATACAACAGGACCTGAGATCGAATCCCACCTCGGGTAAGCATTAAAAGTTTACAGTAGAATTGAATACAAATTAGATGTAACGTCTTCGGGAAGGTGGTTGTTGAAATATGGTGGTTAGTCCTTGAAAAACATGTTTTATCTTTTTAAATACAGAAATATGCACAAACTAAACGGATTTTTTTTTTTTTTTGGAATTTACATCAGAAAATTTCCATTAAAATATGTAAATTATACCGGAGTCTCGAGTGGCTACAATTTCCATATTTTTAGGGATATATATATATTTTTTACAGTGTATAATGCTTACAGGAAAAAAAAAAAAAAAAAAAAAAAAAAAAAAGGTGAAAAAATGTTTGTCAAAGTGGTCAAACATGGAAGCAATTCAGACGTTTGAAGTGACTGAAATTCAGACGCATACAAGTATCTTAAAAATTAAGACAATTTAAAACGTCTGAAAATTGTTTCCGAACAGGTGTGTAAGTGTCTGAAACTCCGTTTCAGACACTTAAATGTCTGAATTTAAGACATTTCAGTTTACAGTGTTATTTTTATCTGTAAGCGTATATAATATATACAAATTGCGTGTTGCTGTAGTTGTTTAATTTTACATGACTTTACCGTCTAGAAAAGTTTTAAGGATACTATTTGATTATCTTGTCGACTAATTTCGCCATATTATATAAACTGCCAAAATACTCTTCAGTTATACAAATTGACAAAAATTTTATTTTAAACAATGAAAGGATCAATAAATTTGTAAACATTAAGAAAATTACAAACAGAAGTCAAATTAAAAATCACTTAATGATGCAACAAACGCGTGTACTGTGTTTAATTTCAAGTGAATTATTGGCATTTATAATCTTATAGTTTGGCGATAGATTTTTTTTCGACGGCATAATCAAGTAGTACCGTTTTAAGTTTGCATTAAAAGTAGCTGGCTAATTAAACATGCTATCATTAAACATTTTTTATATTAAGTAGTTATTTCCATGGCAACAATAACCACCACTTCTTGTTTCTGACACTAACAATATCAAAGTCAAATTGCCAATGTTTAGAATCGGACATTAATTTTGAGTTTGGAACAAATTTAATAAACTTAAATTTTGGTTTAAACAGTATAGTTATGATAGTAAAATTTTAATATATACACCTATAAAGGTATATGACAAAACTGCAGTTATAAAAATGTATTTATTTAAGTTAAACTTAATCTTAATAACTTCATATGAAGAGTAGAAAAAGGTTTTACTTAAAAAATATTTATCATAAAAAAAGTATCATTCAAAATTTTATTGTGTCACCAACAAGCATTAAATCGCCAAGCAAATTAAATTTTCATTATTTTTTTTTACGAACGCTAAATCGAGGTTTTGTCGATTATTTTTATAAACATATTATATGTCATGAGAAAAATATTCTATAAAATACGATGTTACATTCTGATAAAATTTACTTAAAAAGGTGCTAAAAATACATAACAGGTTTTCACAACAAGAAAACCGTCAAAGATCTTAAAAACACCGGAGAGCTTTCAACTACACTGCAACAGTTGACATCATGGGAAAATCAGAGGAGTAAGTAAGGAGGAGTTTAAGTAAATTTTATCAGAATGTAACATCGTATTTTATATGTTTTTCAAGGTGAATTTGACGTTCAACAATTATAGTTTGAACTATATTTTATATTAAGAATATTCTACATATTCCCATGAAAAGAATATTACATAATTTTTTCAAATATTTCTGAGCATGCGCTTATGGAAATTTCCTTGATATCATCCTATCAATTTTTCAGATGCATTTTTCTTAACCTGACGCAAAAGATAAATAGCCAAATCTTATTTCAATTGCAATATTTTATCTGGGTAATTTTTTAATCATTACGAACATTCTTTCTCATGTTTAAATTAAATATTTTCGTTTTTTAATATTATCACTCATTAAAACGGATTTTTTCTTTTCTTTTTCTTTTAAATAAAAATTGTAACAGTTTTTTTTCCGAGGTGTAATAGCCGTTTCAATTATTATTATTTTTTTTTATCAACGATAAATTTCGCCAAGAAATAAAATGGTAAACCTATAGTCCAAAATAACACAACTTTCCGTCATAATTCTATAACTAATCTACGTAGGATAATGTGCTATAGCTTAAAACCTTCCCTGAAACGATACCTATCTAACGGTATAAGTTTCGTAAAAATCCACACAGTAGAACTCGAAATCTAGGCGTTCGGAACGAAATTTCCATTTGCATTTTATATATATAACTAGCAGGCTATGCCCGCTGCGCTGGCCAATATTTCCAAATGAACCTTGGATTAAACTAAATGGTGAATTTGAACTTGTATTTTAAACAATATAGATCTTCAGCTTGACCTTGCACATGACTGAAAACGATGCGAACGCCATTGCGATATAATGTTATCTTAAGCGTTGGACAAAATTTAGCAATTAAGGAGTAATTGTTTTAGTTGATTATAAACAGCGCACTTATGGTCGGGTAATGAGACCGTTATGACAACAGGAATTAATACCTCTGTAACTAATCAACATATAATGAAATCGTATATACTAACACCATTCCTAAAAGTCATGCAACAGGGCCACTTGTAACAAAATATGTTCTGTAGATTTTTTTAAAAAGGCTAAACTTTCATAATCAGGTTCACTTAATTTTTGAACTTTTACTGTTGCTCTATAACTAAGGACCCTTGAACAATATGTATACACTAAAACCTTTCCAAAATTATTACCTAACTAATTATGGTATATCCTACGAAAGTATTATAAACAATCGGAATGAAATACAAATTTCCGTTGTAAATATATAGTAGATGATGATGATGCGATTTTGTGTAATAGAATTCATAGTAAAGTTTTCGCTTCAAACATAAACGATGCTTTCAACATTAAAGCTAATACACCAATATGTGAAGTATCCGATTACGGAAGGTTAACTTGAATTCTCATGAGCAACTACTCAAAGAAAAGTGAATATGTGGCTTTTGTGATACATTTATGTCAGCCGGGCGCAGGTAATAAATCAATAAAGATTGTTTTCATAGCATATTCTTATTTTATTATTTTCATTTAAAACACAAACCTTTCACTCATTTAATTTAAAATGCATGCCTTATACTAATTTCATTTAAAAAACTGAAAAGATAAACAATAACAGGAAATAATGCCATAATTAAAAACAAAAAAATATTTTTAATTTACATACGCAAAATGTAACTACTGCTACTGGGAATTTTAGAAATGCTATCAGCGAGATGTGCGCACGGTTGTTATAAATGTACCCATTTTTTCTTCTTATCGAGGAGCAATTTATAAATGGCACAATATTATTCCAATTCCAATTTCTTTCGTTGAGGAACCTATGACTGGAAAAAATGGAAAAAGACTCTTGTAGATTCTTCGGATGAAGGCATCTGACGCCATAAACCGAGTTTATATATATGAAAATAATTTTTAAGTCGTTACAAACATTGCTTTCATACTTAAATATTTTCATTGGTACTACTTGTTATCCCGTCGACCAATTTCGCCAAATTATATAAATCGCCAAACCATTCGCCAAATTATATAAATTGACATAATCTTTATTTTAAATAACAAAATAACAAATAAATTAGTATAACATTAATAAAAATACCAATAAAACGTCGAAATTAAAATCACTTGATGACGTAAACACGTGTAGCTTGTTTAAATTCAAGTGAATTTGATATTTACGATCAACCATTATTGGCATTTAATCTTATAGTTTGACGATAGATTTTTGGTCGACGGATTATCTAAGTAGTACCTTTTCCATTTTTGTTTTATAACGCTAAATTCTCAGTAATTTTTTTCCTTTTATTTTACATAAAATCACTATTTTTTTTTTAATGAAGATGCTTGCATTTTTATTTCAAACTCATAGAGCCGTTTTTATTTTTTAGCCAAAAGAGTTGATTTGAATTTTTTCCATTGCTAGAGTAACGGATGTAACGATAGATATTTTGAGGTTTAGATGCCAAAGACACCGTCAAATTAGAAAAATATGAAATGTGTCATGAACTGTTGGACTTATAAAAATTTATTTGGTAGCATTCGATTCAGCATACAAAACTACATTAAAATATGCTATCATTTGACGCATAATTTTGATATTCGATTTTTTTCCCCCTCTCCGTGCAAAAACCATTAGGGGTGACACTTTAGAAAATCATTTCTTAGCAGAAGTGTATGTCATAAGAAGTATTTTTACCACGATTTTCAAGATTTTAGGTCCAGTAGTTTGCGTTGTGCGTTAATTAGTCCCCTAATCCAGACTTTATTTTATATACTATATTAGATATGCCATTTTGCGGTGAATCGATGATCGAAAATTAGTCCAATATCATTTGAAATATTACATAACAGAGGAGAAAGTACGAAGAAAGACGAAGAAGAAATGACGAATTACAAAAGACTTGTAATTTTTTTTCAAAATGTTGAATTTTTCCATAGTAATAACGTATTAAAACATAAATTTCCTTAAAAATTATCTTTATTTCCTAGATTTCGAATCTGTGAATTTTCCTATAAGTGAAATTGGCGATATGACTTGAGAAAAAATGAAATAAACAATAGATAATATTTGCTTAAATAAAATGGGTAATATTCGTCGATCTGAGTTTATAAATATCACATACTTTCGGAATTACTGCAAAAAACATTTTAAAAAGTATGAAATTATTTTACAATATGTATGCGTGGCAGAAATTCACGCTGAAATTTAAGTATTCGATTCCATTTTTAAAATATTAACTGATATCTATATAAGTTACAATTGAATTTGAAAATGTACTCAAAAGATGATCTCTTTCACCTAAAAAAAAACACCATTTGTGAGAACATCCTCAAGCTAATGTCACGCTTATGCATTTTTGGCTTAAAATCACATTGTTTGGCGACAAAAGAAAAATAAAAAATTGTAAAGAAACAAATAGTAATTACACATGTGACTCACAATTACATCTGCTTGTTTCTTCTATAAGTCACGTGATGGTACAATTAGATATAAAAAAAAGAAAAGAACAGAAATGAAAGAAAATGTCGTTAAAATTTCATCTAATCAAATTTTCAGATTCGTTTCCATATCTAGCGCAAGCGATAAATAGCCAAATATTGCGTATCAAGTGTAATATTTCTTATTAAATTAATTTTTAAGCATTACAAATATTTCTTTCAGGTTTTGATTAAATGTTTCCGTTTTTTAATATTATCACTCATTAAAACGGATTTTCTTCTTCTTTTTTTCATTTAAATAAAATTGGTAACAGTTTTTCTTTTATTTTTCAAGGTTTAATAGCCGTTTCATTTTTTTTTTTTTTTATCAACGATGAATTTCGCCAAGAAATAAAATGGTAACCTTATCGCCCAAAATAACAGAATTTTCCGTCATAATTCTAAAGCTAATATAGGTAGAATAATGTGTTATAGCTTAAAACCTTCCCTGAAACAATACCTATCTAATGGTATAAGTTCCGTAAAAATCCATGCAGTAGAACTCGAAATCTAGGCGTTCGGAACGAAATTTCCGTTTGGATTTTATATATATAATAGATAATAGAATAGATAATAGATTTTATATATATATAATAGAATGGATAATAGATTATGTGTTATGAACTATCTCAAAGTTTAAAACAGATCGCATTGTTAGATTTCCTAATTTTAACAATATCGCGTTATGTTAGTTCCACATTCCACCACCAGGGAGCGCATTCTATTCTTAACGAAAGCGTATCTGAACGAAACTCCTTCAGGCAACCTTTCCGTAGATACATGAATCTGGAGGGTGGCGGCCTTAAACAATAATTTAAGATAATTGCTGAAATTACTACGAAAAATATTTTTAAGGGGCCCTACGCGGGCCCCTAATAGAGTTAGTGGATATCGGAAGACGGCAAAATAATCGCGGGGAAAAGTTTGCTTGGGTGCTTTGGAGCTACTTTTGGCGCGAGATCTAAGCTCTACAGTCAATAGGAGCCCAGATATTTAAGGAAATATGAAGTAACAAAATCCAAAATAACATAATTTTCCGTAATAATTCTATAACTAATCTAGGTAGAATGATGTGTTATAGCTTAAAACCTTTCCTGAAACGAAACCTATCTAACGGTATAAGTTCCGTAAAAATCCACGCGGTAGAACTCGAAATCTAGGCGTTCGGAACGAAATTTCCGTTTGGATTATATCATACAGCACGATCGTGCTGTATAGTAGAGCTCAGCCGCATCTTTTACGTTTTGAAACATGATGAAAAGACAACAACTCAATTACAATCCAAACCAGAAAACATTCAGTGATGAATAATGGCTTGTTGGAAAGGTCTTAATTTAGCGATGTGCCTTTCGAAGGTCGGGTCAAAAAATATCCAATATTAAGGGAATGGCACCCATTTAAACTTTACATAGCGTTCCATAATTTAACAATATAAAAATAATATCTCCTTCAATCTTTCTTTTCTGTTGCCACATCCTAAAAAGCGGCACAATAATTTAAAAAAGGTGATAACACGCGTATTTTGTTTTAAATAAAAATCAGATTTTCTCGCTATATTTTTGCATTTTTCAAATCGACGTCATTCTAATCAGAAAATGAAAATATTTCCTATATATATGTAAAAGCTGTAACTAAACACGTGTTATGATGCAGTATCTTCATTTGAATATTTTTAATGTTTAAAAATCTATTTTAATACAGGAGTTTTAATTAAAAAAAAAAACAATTCAGGAAAAGATAATAATAAAAAAAATCGTTTGCTATGTATGACGTCAATTTCTGTTTAACTGACATAACTTTGTAATGATGTTTTATTCTGAAAAGAGACTCCTGATATTCTGAAATGAATCGTTATTATTTTCCTCCATAAAACGAAAGATTTATTTTTAAGTCATACGAAAGAAATTTTCGTAAATCCTAGTTCATTTGGTTGTATTTATTTCATTTTCCTGCGTATTGTCAAGGAAATCGTATACTCCCATTGCACGCGCCAAAGAAAACATGCATTTTATTTTTTAAAAGCTTCAGTATAATTACGTCATTATAACGCCAAATGAAATTCAATTTCGCGAGTTTAAAAATAATTAATATTGTTGGACCGAAAGTAATAATCTAAGACACGGACGGCGAACCTATGGCACGCGTGCCATAAGTGGTACGCTGCAGATTACTTTTGGCACGGCATAGATTTCAGTTTTACATCAAAATATAGTAGAATTCCACAAAATGCATTAATTAATATGGATGTTTTCAGTGTCACTTGAATCCGATTAGTTCGGTTAGTTGTGATTGTCTCACAGATTGAAGAAATTGAAATATAACTTAATTTATTCGAATCTAGCTCAATACTGGCTCAGAAAATTTTGAGAATTAGAAGATTATCGCTAAACAAAAATTAAAAGTGTAATAAGCAAAAATGCTGATTTTAAAATTATAACAACTTGGAATTCAATTCCAGACACTAAAAGCTATAGTTTCTGGCGTTTGCTATTTTGACAATTTTTTCTGCAAGACATTCTTTTCGTAAAAAGAAAGAAAAATGAAAAAAAAAATGAAAAATTTAACTAAAAACGTCAAGTGAGTGCAATTAAACTTGCATTCTATCGAAAATAACTAAGTACAAAGCGGATATAAATTATTTGGCATTTAAGATGAGACAACAGAAATAATATTTTTAAAATAAATTTCTACAGTATAACATCAAATATCACCTGTATGTTTTTAATGTTAAAAACAAAATTTTAAGTAGTTTTGATTCATTATTATTTGATCCATTAAATTTTTTTATTGTTGGCACGTCATGATCACGTAAAGTATATTTTAGGGAAATTTTGGCACGTGGACGTGAAAAGGTTCGCCATCCCTGGTCTAAGAGCTAGCAACGTTTTCGTCACTTGATTTTAGCAAGGCTCATTTTTCTATATGCTCTTCCGTTTTATGGTGTAGTATGTATGCGAACGGTCTGGCTGGCGGCAGGCGTTACGTTTACCTGCAGGAGAAGGGGTTATGCAGATGAAAAAAATTCAAAATTACGTCATTTTAGCAAGGCTCGTGTTTCTATATGCTTTTCCGTTTTATGGTGTAGTACGTACGCGGACGGTCTGGATTTCGTGAGACGTTGCGTTTACTTGCGGAAGAAGGGGTTATGCAGGTGAAAAAACTTCAAAAATTCGTCATTTTACCAAAGCTCATTTTTCTACATGCTCTTTCGTTTTATGGTGTAGTATGTATGCGGACGGTCTGGCTGGCGAGAGACGTTGCGTTTAGCTGCGGGAGAAGGGGTTATGCAGGTGAGAAAGCTTCAAAATTACGTCATGAAACACTTCTGACCTTCCTTGTATCTTTCAAAACACAGGTTGAGAAAGGTTGTATGAAGGAATGTTTTTAGTTCGTTGGCTAGAAAAGTAGAAATATGGCGTTTGGGATTAAATAATCCCGCGCGTGTACAAACGTTACATTTCGATATGTTCATTCATTACGGGATAACACACTCTAAAATAATTTTACTGATAGAGTGAAATAAAAGCTGTTTTCATATGTTGATGAAAGTGTATTACATGTAATTACTGTAAATTTTATAAAATAATTCATGTTTTAAGAGGTAAAACAAATCGTTGCATATTTTCTAAGAAAAAAAAACCGTCATTTTTACAGAAACTGTTATAAAACCGGAAAATAAATATGAAACGCTTGATTTTTCCCTAAAAAGAAGTAGTACTGATGCATTTTACAATATAGAGTAGTAGACTTTTTTTTAAAGCGCATTTAACCAAAAACATAATGGGAGACAAAATGAGGTGAGATTTACCCCACGCGTGTGTTAACGTTACAAAAATAGAGGCGTGCGCTTACGGTTCAGTAAATTATGCCCTAAACGACGCCCGGTAACATGCGCCGATTGTCTGTAGGCTCAATTATATAATTTATCCGTACCAAATACACCAATTGTCAATAGACTCGTTTACGTAATTTATCTCCTTAATTAATGAATACTTTACAAAGGATACCTACTTTCCAATTTTCTTGATTTTTTGATCAATGGTTACAGTTAGATGTAAATATGTTAGTCATTATCCTGATATTTTAGTTTTACCTCCGAAGTATTATTATAAATATCCAATATTAGTAATATTTCTGATATTATTTACAGGTGTATTGTATAATATTTTCAGTCACTTTTGATCATTTTTCTGCATTCAGTCGTTTTCAGACTTTTTTAAATTTTAAATTCCCATTAAGTTCCAAAGACAGAAATTTTCTCTTTTTATAGTTTTTTCGCAGTTTTAATTCATTTCTTATGACTGTTTCTTACCCTAGCTGTTTGTGTGTTTGACGGGTTGGCCTAGGATACTGCATAGTCCCTTAAACCAGAGGAGCGTATACATAGCAGAAAAATTCAAGAGATTACACTATGTATAAATCTTAGTCTAAGGACTAGTCTGGTGGTCAGTCCTGAGTAAAGTATAGGTCAATATCTCAATATGGGGTTTAGCAATAAGTATGGGGTCATCAGAGCTCTTGAAATACACTGGTGAACCAATGTTTCTGTTAGTTTTTGATTGGGACAATTGGTTGGGCTGGTTAATTGGGATCATTGGCTGGTTAATTGGGGTGGTTGTTTGATTAGTTGAAGATGGTTGATTAAGTCCCTGAAAGGATCTGAAAAAGATGTGAAATGATATAAAAAACTGGGTGAACCAGAGATAAAAGTAAAGCTCTATCTAAAAAAGTTACAGTAAAAAATCGTCAAATAGTTTCAGTTTAAAAAAGTAAGTAGTGCGTAGAAAAGTAATGGAATCAGATTATCTGTAAAGCTCATGAAATTACCCAAATTTTTGTTGATAGCTGAAAATGTGGACTGAGCTTTACTGGTGCCTTATATTCAAAATCATATTATCCACTCAAAATGAGTACTGGGTATAGTAAACAGAATGTGTAGTTATGTGCAAAAAAATTTCTGTCAGGCCCAGAATTATGGACATGATTGCATCAAGTCAAGCTAAACTCCACAAAGCTGAAAGAATGTAAACCATGAAGTAATATTTTAAGTATAACATTAATATAGTCAAGTAGTTGAGGAATTGTTGTTATTAACATTTCTGACATAACACATGCAGCGTAATAATTTTTATTTCATGTAATTACTGTGAAAAGGGAGTCTTATGTCAATGGACTTAAGCCAGGCATGTAGTTAGCATATGGTTTAATCGTACATGTTTAGGGTTTTGGGCTTATTTTGGACTTTGATCTTCCAGGCTTATCAGTGACCCCTGGAATGGAATTTGGTCATACTTTGTACTGAACGATCTCTCATGTTCTCGACACCTTTCATGTTCTCGCTCATTTCCAAATCAACCTCTAACTTATTCTTATGAGCCCAAAATTTTAAACTGGTTATGAATGATTTTAATTCAGAATGAGTTAAAAATGCCTTTACTTCCCTGATTGATTTTAAGGCACCAGTAAAGCTCACTCCACATTTTCAGCTATCAACAAAAATTTGGGTAATTTCATGAGCTTTACAGATAATCTGATTCCATTACTTTTCTACGCACTACTTACTTTTTTAAACTGAAACTATTTGATAATTTTTTACTGTAACTTTTTTAGATAGAGCTTTACTTTTATCTCTGGTTCCACCAGTTTTTTATATCATCTATATTATAAAGGACAAACATATCTGTGCTTAACGCATACGTCATTTTGCGAATGGCAACACTTTGAAATTTGAATTAAAATTTGGCTTTGCAATTATATCTACGGCAAATTTTTAAACTTCTAAACATCACACATTTTAAATTTTAACACCGTCGTATAAGAAAAAAAAAAATACTCTTTTAAATGCAATTCTTTGAAAGCTGTATCTCAATTTATTTTTGAGATATTAATTTTTTTTGTAGTTTTTAATACAAATTTTGTAATTGTGGCAACTGAAGTACTCCATTTATATTGAAAGTAAAGGGGAAATGGTTTATTATTTTTATTGATTATATCCTTATTGATGCCATTTTCACATTACAAATAAAAGTAACTTTTTTATAATTTTTGAACAGAAAATGATGTCAGACATAAAAAAAAAAAAAAAAAAAAAAAAAAAAAAAAAAAAAAAAAAAACACGCATTCTTCTTCATAAATCAGTTAAATTTCAATATTTTTACATTACGCTGATATTGAGTTTGAGACGATTGGCAAAATGATTCAGTGAGTAAAAATTATGTTATATTTAAAACAAAACGATCATTTATTTTGATAAAACTAAATATTTGACCAATACTATGACAACTAAAGGCAAACTTCTGATTTTTTTTTTCGCGGGTATTGAGATTAGAACTTAAAGTTTGTGCAAATGTTCACATGAAAAGTTGTATCGGACAAACGTGACTTTAACTTTAGAAATACTTCCATTAATAATCAATGCGCGTTAAAATACATTCAAATTGTGAAATTGAGTGGTGCGTATGTAAATTATAAGGATGTGAAAATAACGTACAATTTAGATTTCATGGGGGAAATTTTATGATGTGACAAAGCGAAATCCTTTTTACTGATTTTTCATCCCATAAAAACAAACATGAAAGTCTCAATCGATAAATTCATCATAATTATCATCATCTTGATTACGTATTCTAATAGAGTTTAAGTTTTCAATAATTTAAGCAGTTGAAGTTTGTAGAAATAATATTTTGGTAATTTTAGGTTAAAAATATTATTTGTTTTAAGAGTGAGACAACCAATGTTAGATGAATTTTTTATTTTAATTATTTTTGTAGGTTTATTACAAATTCGATCTGATAGTTCCTTTCTAACATTTTAGTTCGTCGAATTTCAACGGGTTCCAACTCGTATATATAATAGATAGATAAAGGCATATATTTTATTTAATACTTGTATGATAAATACCAGAGCAACTCTTTTTAAAAGACTAAAAGAGGGCATGTCTACCAATCTTCTGACATATTTCGCGTTTCCATATAGCCTAATAAGTAAAATTAATCGATGTTTCACTGCTGAAATATAATCTGAAATAAAATAATAAGAAGAGTTCATAGAACGTATCTACTAAAATAGGTACGAGGGTCGATCCAGAAATAAGGTTACCATCAAATTTAAAAATAGACAACATTGTTTATTCTCATAGAAATTTACATAGTTGGAAAGAAGAAAGTTTGCTGTAATTCTCTACATAATTGCCATCCTTTTTCTACGCATTTTTGTAGACGGTGCTCCAGTTTCTGTATCCCAATGTCGTGAACTCCGCCGCCAACCAGTTGAAGAAGCGTTTCACCTCTTCTTTGACGTCATGGTCTCTCAGGAAGCGTTGTCCACACAAGTGTTCCTTTAACTTGGGGAAAGTGATAATCACTAGGTGCGAGATCCGATAACCGCATCCGAAACTGACGGTCTTCCACTCCATTCTTCATCCTTGACTTCCTGCCGAGCGGCACTAAACTCCCTGCACCACTTTCGGACGTGTTGAACGGACATACACTTCTCGCCATACACCTCTGTCAACTGACGACGAATATCCACGGAATTACGGGAATTACGGGACGAATCTCGCACTTGGCGGGATCAACAATGGGAACCTTCATCTCAGACGGCTGGTGAGCCAAGGATGAGCGGAGCAGCAAAATGCGGCCTAGGGAATCGTGAGTGCGGGAACAGTCGCGAACAGTGCTGTTGCCGTATTTCGCCTCGCAAATTCCCGTGGGACTGGAGCTCTTTGGGAACCTTATTTCTGGATCAACACTCGTATTTAAAGCTCAAAATCCAATAGCTATTACGGATGTGATACGAATGAATGACAAAGAAAGACTTCCTAAAAAGCTTTCTTTTCAATATATTTATGTCTTAATAAGGAAAAAAACAGAAACTTAAACGAACTTAATAATTACTTAATAACATCCTGGTTTAATTGTCAAATATTAACAGATTTTTTATAGTTTTAATCATTAGTTAAAACACATAAACCTGATGTAAATTCCATTTTGGATTCAATTAAGAGTAGTGTAATTTAACTAATTAATTCAAATTAGCTCTCTTAAAATTTAAGCTGGTTCTGTTTGTTTCTCTTAATGATTCATAAACCACTGCAGAAAGAATTTTTTTTTCTTAATAAATTAAACTATTGATTTTTCAATGAATTTAACCTCTTGACTATCCGAAGGATTTTTTGGCGTTTCATCTAAAATAAATCAAATATTTGAACTAAGATTAGGAGAATATGAGACAAATCTTGCATACACGGTTTATTTGGAACCAACTTTATTTCCATTTGTAAAAAATAAAGAATTAGTGTTGCTTCTAGGAAATAAAATATGTTGTTTATGTATTCTTCAAACACAAGAAAAGGACAACATTTCTGTACCATTACACAACATTTTTTGTCGTTTCATCTAAAATAAATCAAATATTTGAACTAAGAATAGGAGAATATTAGACAAATCTTGCATACACGGTTTATTTGGAACCAACTTCATTTCCATTTGTAAAAAATAAAGAATTAGTGTTGCTTCTAGGAAATAAAATATGTTGTTTATGTATTCTTCAAACACAAAAAAAGGACAACATTTCTGTACCATTACACAACATTTTTTGTCGTTTCTTCTAAAATAAATCAAATATTTGAACTAAGAATAGGAGAATATGAGACAAATCTTGCATACGCGGTTTATTTGGAACCAACTTCATTTCCATTTGTAAAAAATAAAGAATTAGTGTTGCTTCTAGGAAATAAAATATGTTGTTTATGTATTCTTCAAACACAAGAAAAGGACAACATTTCTGTACCATTACACAACATTTTTTGTCGTTTCATCTAAAATAAATCAAATATTTGAACTAAGAATAGGAGAATATGAGACAAATCTTGCATGCGCGTTTATTTGGAACCAACTTCATTTCCATTTGTAAAAAAAAAAGATTTAGTGTTGCTTCTAGGAAATAAAATATGTTGTTTATGTATTCTTCAAACACAAGAAAAGGACAACATTTCTGTACCACTACACAACATAACTACCGATAAAGCCTCAGAAAAAATGTTATTTAACATAAATTTAACGTTTCTTATTTATCATTTATCCACAAATTTAATACCGTAGATAACATTAAAACAATTTACATCAGTTAAATTTTTAAATATTCTATATTATATAAAACTCTTCATCTCTATTAGTAAACAAGATCAAGGCTTCAACCACAAATAGAAAGAACAATCATAAAATTATTTTATTCACATTTAGAGATTTGAGAACAATGCATTGTTCAAATTAACGTCCTGTAAAAATTTATTGTAAACTATCAATGTATATTGTTGTCACGAATCATACAGGGTGTTTAATAAAAGATGAGAAAAGTTTAAGAGCTGGTAGTCCGCATCCAATCAAACAACTTTCATGAAAGAATGCATGGACCGAAATAAAACGCAAAGGTGTTAGCGCATTTGGAAACTGGATCCATGCACACATTAAAGCTCCATTCCTGTAGCGAGTTATCGGGAGAAATATAGCACTAATACAATAAAAATGTGGTATGGGGAAAAAGAACGCGTATAAAAATTTAGCCTTGATTAATATACATAAAAGCCGCTGATCCAAGTGTGCAATTGTCAATCGCGGTTGCAACATATCGAAATATGTTGTACTTCACTAATAAGGGAAAAGCTGATATGCATTTTATTATCTACGGAACTGCTAATGGAGATGGCTCAGAGGATCAACGATTGTACGGAGAGTGGTTTCCCACATTGCTTTTGTCACTGAATCGTTCTTTATTTGTTTTTGTCTTATATAACAACATCACCTTTGGCACCCTCTAACACCCTTGCGTTTTAATTCCGACTGTGGATTCTTTGATGAAAGTTGTTAGTTTGGATGTGTACTATCACCTCTTAAAAATCTGCCCACCTTTTATGAAACACCATGCATTGCATATGTTTTTTCTATATCAAGGTATACTAGTAAAAATGATCAGGGAAAATTACAAAACTATAAAAGGACAAAAATGCACTATACATTACGCATAGATACACATACATTCATAAATATCGAAACAATGGGCTATATCTTTAATTAATGACCCTAGGCACATACTTCCAATTGCAAAGTTTCATAAAAAAAAGGTGGAAAATTTGACGAGGTAAGTTACAACTCCATGCGAGGTCTATTTGAGAAAATACGAAAATTAAATTTTTATACGACCCCCGTAGGTTAAAATTTCCAATTAGGAATTTTTTCCTTATGCATTTCTCAATTAAACACAAAATGTTCCATCTTTATATCTGCAAAACTCGCGGAGTTATGCCTGTTTAAAAATTTGTCAGGTTTTAAGGGATTAGACACAAAATGAAATGCGTGTTATTCAAGAAAACAATGTTACTTTAAAAGTTCCAGGATACGTGTAAAAAATATATTTATTCAGTTAGAATTAGATTTTTCTGTTTATTGTGTTGATTATCCATATAATTTTCAAATAAAAATCACATCCTAAAATTTCTCAGAATGTTTAAAATTTTAAAAATTATTATTATTTTTTTAATTGGGGTAATTAAAAATCGTTATAACTAGAAATATTGTCATCGAATTTCAAACATTTCTTCATTTAATTAAAGAGGAAAATATAATTTTAATTTTGTTTCAGGATTTTTTTTAAATATTAATATTAAAAATATTAAAAAAAAAAACAAATTACAAAAAAAAAAAAAATGATGTAACTTATTTAAAAAAAAATCATATTTTCAAAAATAAATATATTTTCAAATTTGTCGAAACAAAATTAATGTAAAATAATCAGAAATTTCATATTCCGAGTTTGCATTTTTTTTTTAACAATTCTTGACTTGATGCAAATTAATAATTTAGATTAAATTAATTTTTATTAGGCATTTAAATTAATAAATTTAAATTAATTATTTTTAACAATTTAAATTAATAATTTAAAACGCATTTAAAATTTTAAACAAAGATTGGCTCCCAATAAAATGTTTGAATGCTTTTTAAAAAATTGCAGGTGATTATGTAACTTTTTCCTGTAGCTTAAACTTCCGATTAAGTTTGACTTTTGCTCTTTCCACCTTCTTTCTGTATTGTTTTAAACAAGGTATTCTCTAACATACCGATTAAGAGTGTTTTCACAATTTTAATCCTCACAACTTCAGTTTTTGTATCGTCCCGAGCGGTTCAAAAACGTCTGCATTCTGGGGCCGGACCTGTCTCGACCAGGCCTAATGTATTTTTCATACCGAACCTGGACTGGCTTCCTTTCTTCCTGTGTCTGCATGGGGCAAAATTTTCAGTCCCGGTCTGGACTCAACCCGTATTAAAATCATTTTATCTGACTCACCTAATCCGTGCAAAAATCAGTAAAGTTTGGCTCAACTCAAAAAATTTACAAAAAATGCATATATTTTTAAATCGCCATTTCAATAAGCAATATGTAATATGTTTTAATATTACCATTTAGAATTAAACTTTGAAAATCATTTTTTAAAGGATAGTAGATTTAAACGGAGAATAAACCACAGTAAAACAAGTGAAAAATAACCTGCTTATTACGGAAACCTCTCTAAAACGGAATAAATTTTTAATCCATGCAAAATGAATATAATAATACTTGAGAAAAAAATAGAATACATTTGCACCTTCTAAGATGGGAAATTGCCGATAAGGTATTTATTTCTTGTCTGTGTGATTCCGTCTTAGAAGGTTTTACTGTATATCATTTTAAAAAGTCTCCAATACATGGATTATGGATTAACGATATAAAATGGTAAGTAAAACATTTACATACAAATAGAGATATATTGAAAAAAATAAATATCACAGCCTTTGACGCTTCTTTAAATTTGAAGATTATGAACATATAAAAAAAAATCTATAAGCTATTATAAAGCAATAAAGCTATTTTTGGCCTGAACACTTTCATACGAAAAAATTTTTTTAACCATATCGATGTAAAAAAACTATGTTTTCGAGAAATTCAATCAGGCCGAACGAGACTCTGGCTAAGATTTAACCCTTTTTCCAGCCCGGGACGAACTTTTTTTTTTCTATGGGTCGACTCGAGACCGGGTCTGGATATTTCGACCCGTGTAGACCTCTAATAAAGGCCTCCAGCATAATTTGAAAGAAGGTTTAACTTAAAATCTATACGCAGCTATTTTATGTCCAAGGAGAGGCACTGTCCTAAATTTACTTTTAATAACGTACAATTTGTGGATGATTCCTATCTTGCATTCAAAATGGGTCAACAACTCGTCACTTAGAAGCATGAAAAAAATGGTGTAAGTCGCGAATTTTGAATTTTAATAACTTTGCGAGTTTTGCAGATGCCGAGATGATTTTTTCTTTGTTTAATTCAGGAAGAGATGAGAGAAAATTTCCTAATTGGAAATTTTACCCAACGGGGGCCGTATAAAAAATTAGTCTTTGTATTTTCACAAATAGACCCCCCATGAAGTTACAAATTATGTCATTAAATTTGGAACCCTTTTTTATGAAACTTTGCAATTGGAAGTATGTGCCTAGGGGCAATATTTAAGGAGATAGACTATTGTTTCGATATTTAAGAATCACCATGTATATTTATGTAACGTATTATATTTTACATAGTACACATGCATTAGACTATGGTACAATATATTCTAATATAGTTATTTTTAACTCATCTGCTTAATTCTGTTCCGAACGCCTTTATGAGAAATTCCATCGAAAATAAAGAGCAATATCATAGTATTTCTAGAAACATGTCTTTTGTAACACGAATCTAATTAATACTTGTTCGTCATTTTACATTTATAATTTGTTAAAATATTCAATGCATTCATTACAACAAAATTACGATATTAAAGTCGTCAAAGAACAGTAATGATTATCTCACAATCCTGTATTAAATTGCAGTAACCATGAAAAAATGTAATGATTGCTTTATCAAATTTCTTTCTGTATTGTGAAACTAGCTAAAATGTTTACAATTTAAAGTTATTTATGGATGACGAATGCACCTTGATAATTATCAATCTTGTACTGTTTTTCTTCTTTCAAAAATTGTGTTTTGCAAAACGTTCATTTTAAAAGAATATTTTTTTTTAAATAAAAGATTTAGAATTACTTTTCAGTATCTATTTTAAGTGAAACTTCTAAATTTTAGCATTACTGAAAATGCGTAGTCATTAAGGTAAAGATATTAAAATATCTAGAAATCGTATAAAAGGACTTGTATTATTTCTAAATTAAATTAACTGAATATGCATTTATTAAACGCGAAATAGAATTAAATACTGAAAATGTCCAAAACACTGTAAAAAAAAAAAAAAAGTGGGTAAAGTTCTAAACTCTTTCTGGGAAACTGGATTTTCTAGAACTTTTTATGTAAGGGCAACAAGAAAAAAACATGTAACAGATACACTTTTGTACCATAAATACGAAAAATCTGTAAGGTCCATAGAATTGTTTAGGAAACTTGGATGCTTAGAAGTTCTAATGTAACTGCAACCCGGGTTACAGATAAAATTTTAGTAAGATTAATGTAATTTTAATAGATTCTAATATTTGTAAAGCTGTAGATTTTTGTAGCTTTACAAAAACTAGTTTTATAGATTCACATCTTTTTTTGCACAGTGCGCAGATAAAATTTTAGTAAGCATACAGATTTCTGTAAATGTACATCTGTAGAATTACGGTTTTTTTTTTAGAATAAAATGCATAATGGGTGTATTTGTTATACCCAATGCTGCGACAGTATAGATTTTAATTCGGTAATTTGGTTTTTTTTTCCTCTGTCCTTTCTAATCTTGTTTCATTTTGAACTTAATTGGTGTTCAATGGTTTATTTCTCGGTTTTCTGTGAGTGGTAGTCCCACATTCATTAGCTAATTTATGGCTAATATGAAGATGAAACCATACATTTTATCTGTGGAACTTAAGGCATTTGGGACCCGATGATTCTGTCTAAGTTCTACAAATTTCTATCATTCCATTTCTGTTATTCAATTTCTGCTGTTTTTTACTATGTTTTTGGAATCTATGCTAACTGTGTAGGGGGGCACTGTATTTGTTAATGTCATTTTATTCATAATTTTAGAGTTTTTGTTGGTGGTCGGTAATGTTTATTTAATGGTTATATGTATATATATATATATATATATATATATATATATATATATATATATATATATATATATATATATATATGTTGGATCAGTTCCGTAGTTTCGAATTTTTGGTTTGGTTTTTTGGAGGTATATATATATATCCGTTTGACGATAACAATGGAATTCTAACAGGATGTTAATTTCACCAAAGCATTTGGTTCTAATTTCTAAATAAGACAAAAATATTAATTTGATTACGTTTTTCTTTTTTATGGTCAAGTCTTGGTCTTTTCTAGTAATAGAGATAAAGAGCTTTATACTACATGGTATGAGTGAAATGCTTCATCCGGTATTAATTGTTCTAAAGCTACCTGTCTAACAAAGCATGAGCAGCATAATATTTTAGCTATGATAACTTCGATACTTAAGATACTATGATAACTATATTCGATACTACGATAACTTAAGCTAAGCTTTTGAGAACTTTGATGTCCATTCTAAAATGTGTAACTAATGAATGTTGGTATCACAATATAAATCAACTTCATTTGATAACACACGAATTGTTAGTCATAAAAGAAATAAAAGTTCTTATTTATTAACATTGAGCAGTACACCATTATATACAAAAATAAGTAATAATAATTTTACACAACGGGAAATAATATTCGCATGTCGTCCACCCGTTTTCATTGTTTAATCTAATTTTTCTAATCTTTCTTAATTGGAAAAAGTTTTTGTATTATTATTCGATACATATTTACATTCATTTTGCATAATAATTTTGTAATTGTAAGAAATTCATAATATTTTACGCTGCTTTTATAAGGAAATTCTAGAATAGGGAGAAATAACTAACAAATTAATGGATACGTTCTTTTGATATCATTGTTCAATTCCTCGTATTATAGGCTAATTAATGAACATAATGACATTCTGACGATTTAAAACAATCGCTGCCTGCCGCTAATGAGAAACTTCGAATAAAACAATTGTCCCACTTTAAGGAGATACCTTCTCCTTTTGTGTTATTAGCTGTAAAGTTTTCGACTGAATAACATTAATTTAATTAACAATTCTTATCTTCAAGCTTTCTGTTGATTTCCCTGTCTACTCATTATTTTATCCATCTCTAGTTCTTCTCCTCAAAGGATATCTCCACTTCGTTTATTATTATTATCCTATGCCGGAGACTACAGAAACGCCTTTTATAATACAGCATTCGAACTGAACTTTAAACAAGTTAATTAACTACTAGAGTTAAGTTTGAGTGTGTATATTAAAAATATACGATGGACATTTTATTTACAGAGAAATTTTAGGAACGTGTGAAAAATATCTCATAAAAAATTAAAAGTAATTTATACTGTATAATTTGATTTGTGATTTAGCATGATCAGATCTTTTTTCACATATACTACCATCAAGGATACAGTCCAGGTCATTTTTTCAATTTTCGAATAAAATAGCATTTTAGTGTTCTTCATCAATGTTATATCGTAATTTAATGTTTAAGGATTTTTTTTCCTTATCTAGTATGCGCATTTACGACTGATGTATTTGCTTATTCATTTAGTTGTTAGGTTTCAGTTTATATTTTATTTACATCTCATTATTTAGTTTTCATTTCCATTGTATTTATTTAATTGTTTCCTTATAAGTAAGTAATCAATTTATTGAGAAGTGCCTTTTGAAGAAGTGGCTTTGATGTTACATAAATTTTAAGATATTAGAGAAAAAGATTTAAAAAAATACATATATATACCTTTAATTCATTTTTTTTCTATTTTTTATTACATTAATTTATCTGTTTATAATTTATCTTTCTTTCTCTTATCTCTGAATGTTTTTAGCTACAGTTTATATTCCTTACTAAACGTACAAAATTGTACGTATGCTTTTATATGAAAGTGTATTTATAATGTATCATCTTTAACAAAAACGAAATATCATGCGTAGATTATGAAACACTTTCGAACACATCCAGAATACTAAAACAGAATTTCACAGTTTACTAAGGTGAAAGGTGATGTGTAAATGAGGAAAAAACATTTGAAAGCACGATATCTGCTATTACCATGAATAGTCGTCCATATATACAATTTATTGTGCAGACCTGTATATGATCTACAATTACGTATGCATACTATGTAGTATGACAAAAGTTAGTTCAGTTAAAAGCATAGAACAGTTGAAAATTCACCAATTTTGGCCAATGAACGGATATTGTTAGGATTTTGAACGACACTGTTTATGATCTATGCAATTTACACACACCAGTATTTAAATAAAAAATAATTAAATTTAAAAACGCATACCACAACTGAAAACGCCCTTCCAGCAATTACTGTCTGTATTCTTCAATAATTCAATTATTGCTCATTCTATTCTACAGCCAAATTGTTTCGTCTAACCCTATAAATGGACGATAAGTTCTATGCATACCATGTCCTGTAGTAAGAAACTTGTACTACTCTTCAGTGATGTATATCAATTTCAATATTTTAAAAATGTGTAATATTATTAAAATACAAGGTAAACGATTTTCCCCAGATAACCGTAATGTAACGGAATTTGTTTGAGTGGCCCTGTAAATGTACCAAGAATGCTATACGGTTCATCTTCAATACCGAGCCCAATATCACCTATCAATTTTACAGCAATCGGACTATACACGAGTTGGAGTACGGACAGACAGACGGACAGACGGACTGACAAACCAAGCTCATTGATATTATTTATTTAAAAATTTTTTTTTGTTTATAATATTATTTGTTTCATTATTATTATTATTTTTAAACAAATAATAATTACAAAAGTGAGTTGGATGTAGAATTAAACACTTTTCATCTGTATGATGCAACAGCTTTGTTTTTATGTTATTTGATGTATTTTTTTTTATTTAAAAGATCAGGTTTTCTATTTTTAAAAATTTTTTTTGAGCTTATTCCTAAGGATCGTTTATAAAGCATTTACAACTGGATACATTACTTCAAAAATATTTATTACGCTATAAAGATATTCACCTTCATTCAGCCCTTCATCAGTTCTTACATTTATTTTCTTCATATGAATCACTAATAAACACAGCGGCTTTGCAAGCGTGGTTATTGAACCATACCACACTCTATTGGTATACCTATTAAAATAAAGATGGAATCATACTGGTGTGGAATAATTAAGTCGCATTTTGATTAAACTTTATTCTTGTACTGCATTAGGTAAACACGATACTTTAATTAACAAGAAAACGTCCATTCAAACCAATTTTTGGCGACCCATTTCCTAAAAACAAATAAAATGCAGTCTACTCTGGTACTTTGTTTATGAGATCTCGTACTGTGAAAGAAATATTAAAGTAGTTCAGTAGTTTCAGAGTGTATTTTCTACATATATACCTTTTTTTTGCGATGTTAGTATAATAACGAAAAATCTTCTTAAAACACCATCAAAATTTTTTAATGCGCTAGGCCTTTCGAAAGGTCTGAGTCTTTCTCCGTCAGGCGCAAAGAAGGCGTGCTTCTACTATGAAAGCAGTAGCAAGACTGAAGAGATAAGGGAAAGGAAACAAGCTGAAGAAACAGCCAATAGGAAATTAGAAATCAAAAGCCAATAGGAAAGTGGAAGACAACAACCAATCACAGAAGAGTATAATCAAAACAAAAGAACACAGAGGAGAAGTGGTAAAAATTGGGAGGAAAGAAAAATAAATAATAAAAAAATTAAAAAAAAAAAAAACATATATTGAAATATGGGAACACATGAAATTAAAAAATAAATAAAGGAATAAAATATAAAAAAACGGAATAATATTAATTAATACAAAAATAAGTTATATGGTAGTACTGAAAATGTTTTTCCAAGCTGCAGAGAGCAAAAATCTTTTCAGTACTACCATATAATTTATTTTTGTATCAATTAATATTAGTCTTTTTTATATTTTATTCCTTTATTTATTTTTTAATTTCACGTGCTCCCATATTTAAATATATGTATTTTTTTATTTATATTTATATTTATTTATTTATTTCCCCCGTCCCAATTTTTGCCCCTTCTACTCTGTCTTCTTTTGTTTTAATTATACTCTTCTGTGATTGGCTGCTGTCTTCTATTTTCGTTTGGCTCTTGATTTCTAATTTCCTATTGGCTTTTTCTTCAGCTTGTTTCCTTTCCCTTATCTATCATTTCAGTCTTGCTGCTGCTTTCATAATAGAAGCACGTCTTCTTTGCGCCTGACGAAGAAAGACTAAGATCTTTCGAAAGGCCTAGCGCATTTAAAAAAATTTTGATGGTATTTTAAGAAGATTTTTTGTTCTTATTCATTCACACCAGCTTTAAATTATTTTCGTTGATGGTAGTATACCTTAAATGCCGATAAATATCATAATGTCGTTAAATAATATGTTGGAAAAAATTGGTTCAGGATATTTAAAACCCATTCTTTTGGCTAAATGCTAATATGAAATACTTTCCTTACGTTGTGGGTAGTGATGTTTCTTTATTTTTAAGGTTTTTCATTATTTGTATTAGTTACCCGAGGTTTCTCTCATTCCTCAGAAAAGTTGTATTTAACTCTGGCTTGACAAATTATTGATTTTTCTTTCTTTTCAATTTTATAAAATTTAATCAATTAAAAAAATACCAGACATATCTTAGAATATACCTCTATGCTAAATTTGTAGTTTCTGTCCTAACAGGTTCAGAGAAATTATAGTGACAATATAACTGAAGAATGGTTTTCACGAAATTTAAACATTCTAGTCCCAACAGTTTCAGAATAAAAACGTTTGTATGTGAGTTTTTCAATTTACTATTTTCAAAACTTTCTAATATTTTAAAGTAACCAGACTATGAAATTTCATACTTGGAATCTCAAAATATTAACCAAAAAATCCGGATATCACAGAATTTTTCGTCTTGTAAACCCTTCAACGTAGTTTAAACACATAAATTATAATCTATATTTAAGCAATTATTGTGATGCTTATTACCTTTGTAGAAGATTCGAAATCAGATCCGTAGTTCGACATTAATATTGATGTTTGAAAGTATTCTGCGAATGCATTTAAAAGTTTTAGAAACTGTTCTAAGCGAGAATGTGCGTCCTAAAAATAACTGCAATGTCGAATTTCACGTTTTCTTCTTTAAAAATGCCAAAGAAAATGTAAATCAGAACGTTTATAGTATATTTTCTATTCATTTCACACTTTTAAATTTCCATGTTCTTTAGGAACTGCTCTTAGAAAGCAAGCACTTGTTAAAGTAACCGCCATGTTACATTTCACTTTTCTTGCTTGAGCACATTAAAAGAAAATCGTAATTTTAGATCGTTTCGTACTCTTGCATCCATTTGAGGGCAGTTGTAGATAGAGAGAATGTACACAAATTCTTAGTATCTACAACGAAGAGCCAAAACATTATGACAATCCCCTCATTTTGCAATGAACTTTCCCGGATGACGTGGAGAGGGAAAGTAATCAGGTGGGAATGGTATTTAACTGCCTCTAGGGAGTCTGAAGATTTATTTTTGTGCTTACTTTTGCCTGTGATTGGAAAGGTTGTTGATGTAAGCGACTTTGACAGAGGGCAGAATTAAATGACCCGACGAGTATTAAATGACCCGACCGCAAGTATCTCCAAAACTGTAAGACTCGTGTGTTGTTCGTGACATATACGTGTTAGTACTTATGCAAAGTGGATGAATGACGGTGAAACCATCAGTAGATGCTATAGCGTTGGACGTCCATGGATTATCAAATATAAAAGAACATCGGGAACTCTCTCGCTTGATAAACTAAAATCGGAGCAAATGATAGGATCAACTGACATCCCAATACAATACAGGTCATTGAAGGATTGGTTCGGAGCACATAATTCAAATGTCACTGTTGAATATGACACCACACAGCAAACGCCTCACTCATGTGCCTCTGTTGACTAAGCATCATCGCCAACTACTCCTACACTACGCGCAGGAACATCATGACTGGGCCATTGATCATTGCCAGAGAGTTACCTAATCGGAAGAATCTCCATTCATCCTTCAACACGTCGATGGACGTGTCAGGGTACGCCCTCTTTCAGGCGAGCTGTTGTTCCCCCTTAAACAGCAGGTCATGTTATATTATGCTTTGGTGAGCGATCTCATCGGCGTCTCTGGGACCTGTAGTTGTGGTAGAAATGACCATGAAGGCCGCGGACTATCTGAACATCACTGCGAACAAGTCGCATCCTTAAATTGTATCTGTCTTCTCAAATGGAGATGAAGTTTTCGACCAAGACAATGTTCCATGTCGCAGGGCTCAAATTGTGCTGGAGTGGTTTCAGGAAGATAATACTGAATTCCAGTTAACGCCCTTGTCTCCAAACTCAGTGGATCTCAATCCGATAGAACAAATTTGGGGTTTCATCGAACGGTAGCTCAGAGCTTCAACACAGTTATGTTAGAATATCCCGGATTTGCGTAATCGCTGTTTGAAGATCTGGTACAATCTGTCTTCTGCTATCTACCAACGACTTGTGATATTCATACCAAGGTGGGTTGCAGCTGTTTGCGTGCCAAATATGTACCAACGCTTTATTAGGTAGGTGGTCATAATGTTTTGGCTCATCAGTGTAGATAACGTCACCAGTATTATTCTGAAAAATAATTGCAAATTTCTTAATAGTTCCAAAGAAATCTTGATTTTAGAACAGGGTTCGTACGGGTCCTTGAATTTCCAGACTAAGAAATTCTTCTGCACTAGTATTTTCTTATAGAAATTATATGCTTAAATAAGGGGAAATTTCGCGTGTTTAAGGCTTGAACAGTTTCTTAAAAAATATTATTCAGAACGTTTCTCGAACGTTTACGAATATTTATAACATTTTAAACTTTCATATTTTGACTATTTTAGAAATTGTTAAGTTAAATACAATTAATTAATACATAAATTAATTAGATATAGGCAATTAATATACAGATTTCTGGCAAAATAATACGATCACCCATGCAAAAGGCATGGTCCATTTCAAAGAAAAAGAACGCGCATGTCACTTTGCACTCAATTCTGACACCTAGTGGTTACGAAAGGTATGGTATTAGACGCTCAATATCAGTCATAGGTTTTCCATGCGCTTACAATACGCTCTAAAAAACTCAATAATGACTGACCTGTCAGAGTTCGAAAAAGGAATGATTGTTGGAATGCAGTGCGCTCGTTGCTCCGTGACGGAAACAACCAATTATTTGCGGCGTGCAAGGGGTATTGCATCAGCTGTTAAGACAGCGTACAAAAAATTCGGTAAAGTGTTGTCTGTGAAGTACAACAGTGGACGGAAAAGAAAGCTTTCTGAGAGGGATAAAAGAGAGTTGTCCCGCATAGCGGTCCGAAAGCGCAGGTAATCTTTATCCCACATAACGTAAGAGATAAATAGTCATCTCCAGAATCCCATTTCAAGAAGAACTGTCCAAAGGAAACTTCAACATTTATGGAAGAGTTTCAATTCGTAAGCCATTCATTGGTGACATCACGTCATACTTTTCAGTGATGTCAGTGGTGTAAAATACAAAAAAACTGGACTCCTCAACAGTGGCAACAAGTCATTTGGTCTTATAAATCAAGCTTCACCATATTTCAGACAACTTGTCGCGTTTATGTGTGGAGAAAGCATTTTCTTCTGACTGCCTCTTGCCAACTGTGCGCATGAAGGTGGTTCCCTTATAGTATGGGGTGCGAAATCTTGGCGTGGTCTTGTGCCGATTGTTACTCTGCATGAGAAGGTTACAGCTGCTCACTATGTCGATATTCTGGGGGTTCAGGTGCATACTTTTCCCAGACTTTATTTCCGGGAGAATGCCCACTTTATGAAGACGACAATGCTCCTATCCTCACTGCTAAAATCATCCAAAAATGGTTTGAAGAGCATGAGGAGGAAATAGTACATCTTTCTCGGCACCCTCAGTCTTCCGACTTAAACATTATTGAATATTTGTGGGGATATTTGGAGTCTAAACTCCGTGCTCGATTTCCGCCACAACCTACGCTTTTGGAATTAGAGCCTGCTGTCCACAAAGATTCGCTTCATATTCCCTTGAATGCTGTTCATGACCTTTATGAATGCACCCGATGTCACATACAATCTGTAATTAAGTCAAAGGGTGCTCCAGCTCCCTATTACTAAAGCTTTTCTCTTATTTCATAGGTGTTCATATTATTTTGTCACCCATCTGTATAAATTAATGAAATTTAATTACATTAAAATTAACAATGGTTTATTCATTTCCTATATCATTATAAAAGACATGTTGCTATTATATATGTATATATACATACATAGACACACACACATATATATATATATATATATTAAAGCAGCTTATACAATTATCAAATATATTTCTTGTACAGGTAAATGCACTTTTTCTACGTAAAATCATATTAGTAAAATGAGTACCTCAAAAATACACAGTTTAATACAGAATATTTCAGGTAATGTACAGAAAAATAATAAAAGATTGTATTCTGCTTACCTTTAAAACCAAGTTCCTTCACTTATAAAATATTCTGTAGGCTATTCAAGTTTTTTAAAAATAAGGATCGCAATAATCCATCTATTTTCAATAAAGTTTTGAAATGAATACTAATTAAAATAATAAATAAATCCTAAATGCTCACATTTCGAATCACCTAATATGTAGTTTCTATGTATAAATAAATTTTCCTCTAAGTAATATAGCTTTATTTGAATAAATGTGAACCTGAGACGTAGTTTAGTAAAGAATATTCAACATCCTGTTAGCAGTAGTAAGTTAAAAACTTTATTTTTCGTGAGAACGAATTCCCTTTATTCAAAATGCGGATTAACTCTACCGTCAACCAAAATTGACGTTGCGAAACTCCTTTACGAAAATTTATGTTGAGTTGGCATCCCATAAGAGTTCGAAAGATCTGTCTAAGCATATCAGTATCATGTATTCGGAAGAGATATAGATCCGCACTATTCTTATTTGTCTTCTGCATAGAGCGGAGTCTCAAAGGCTTTAGTGAAACTTCGTACATTTTGTTCATATATGAGGAAGCATAAAATACCTATGCTATTCCAAATATTAAATCTAAGCATTAATTAAATTTAATAAATTAAAACGCTTTTAGTTTTGACTAATATTTTTATCTAAGAGATTATTTGATTGAAATAATCTATGTGTTGATAAATTTTATAATAATTCTTTATTAATGTATCAAATTAGATGTGTTTTTTATTAATTTGTAAATGACTATTGTTTTTTATTTTTGTATTGACAACATACTTCTATTGCATGATTGGAATTTACCAACAACAAAATATGTTAAATATTTATCTCATAATTAATTATGTGATTACACATTGTTTAAATTACTTTAATTGTTCTTTTTTAATCTATTTTTCAGAAAAAAGGATTTCTCTTATTCATATTGCTATCCTTTTAGACTGTAAATTTCTTTATAATCTATATATAATAGGGTGCGTCGAAAAAACTGAAATATTGATAATCGAAATGTAATAAAACAGAAAAGTTGCCTTTTGTAATAAATAATAAATTCGTAAAATACTATACCGATCGGTTAATATCTTTTACCGCCACAAGAAGGACAAAATTAAAAAAAATCGCTAAAAAGGTCTTTTTTTCAATATTTTTTTTACTTATCCAAACGTTCAAATACAATTTCTCATAGGACGCAATAACTACATGAAGATATAAGAAATGTCCCGGTATATGTTCATTATGATAAAATCATATATTTTACTGCAGCAAAAAGACCACATATTTAAAAAAAAAATTGCAAAATTTTAAATTTTTCATTTTTTCTAAATTTTTATAATTTTTATTATATGTCTAGAAGTAAATAAATTTACTTTATATCTATTAATATGTCGTAAATTTAGTCAACTATTTGTCATAGACTGCAAAATAAAAACTGTAATAATTCATTTTTCTTGACGATCGCATCATCTACTGCTGTTTTACTGAATATCAGCAGTTCATATACCACAAATCGCAAAAATTATACAAAATGAACAAATTATTTTAGTATTTTATTAAGTAAAATGCGGAGATGTTTAACCAAAACGGATTAAATAAACTTAAAATAAAGAAGTATTTAAAGTAAATGCATTTTCTAATATGACTTGCTTGAATAAAGCCATTGTTCCTCGAGAGGCAAAAATTGGTCATATGTGATCCTCACTCTGTTCTAGTCCACAAACTTTACTAGCAATTCAGTGACTAATTTCACGCATCTTTCTACTGATTGAGTCGGACAAGGAAAGTTATAATAGCTGGTATCTTTAATCGATCATTCTAAACTCACCAGCGTGAGATCGTCAATCAATAGACAAACCGTAACAGGCAGTTTCGTTAGTTTACAGTTTTGCCACTCGACCAAATCCATACTATTTTAATCTTCAAAGTTCAAGTCTGGAATGGCGAAATGATGGATGGCACTATTCGTTTCCACAGAACTTTGTGCTTTGACAATTGTCAATTTTGGTAATCGGCTGATGCTGTACACTTTCAGGGTGTACTCAATGAGTACATCTTGAAAGTTTAACTGCATCAATTGGTTCACAATTACAATGAAACCATCCTATTTTTCAGATTCTGTGGACTATAGTTAGTAACTACCGTTTACTTGCCATATCATCAACGAAAGATTATAGTTCGTGGAATCTCCCGAAATGCCTGTTTCGCAAATCATGAAAATTCTCAAATCCGCAAATCCTCATTGAAATGATAGCATATGAAGGAGAGGACATCAGGACCACAGCCATGAAGAAAATTGCCAAAGCACGAACTTCTGTGGACACGAATAGTGCCATACATCACTTCGTCATTCCAGACATGAACTTTGTAAGTTTAAATAGTATGGATTTAGTCGAGTAGCAAAACTCTAAACTAACGAAACCACCTGTTACGATTTGTCTATCGACTGACGATCTAACAACATTGGTGAGTTTAGAATGGTCGATTAAAGATATCATCTGTTATAATTGTCCTTGTCGTACTCAATTAGTAGAAAGATGCTTGAAATTAGTCTCTGAAGTTCTGGTAAAGTTTGTGGACAAAAACAAAGAGCGGATCACATATGATCAATTTTGGCCTCTCGAGGAACAATGGCTTTATTTTTAAGCAAGTAATACTATAAAATTCATTTACGTTAAATACTTCTTCATTTTAAGTTTATATAATCCGTTTCGGCTCAACATCTCTGTATTTTAATTAATAAAATACTAAAATATTTTGTTCATTTTATATCATTCTTGTGATTTTTGGTATATGAACTGCTGATATGCAGTAAAACAGCAGTAGATGAAGCGATCGTCAAGAAAAACGAATGATTACCGTTTTTATTTTGCAGTCTATGACAAATAGTTAACAAAATTTATGACATATTAAGAGATATGAAGTAAATTTATTTACATATAGACACATTATAGAAATTATAAAAATTTTGAAAAAATAAATTGTTTACATTTTTAGAAAAAAATACGGTCCCTTCTTTCCGGCAGTAAAAGATATGACTTTATCATAATGAACATTGACCGGGACATTTCTTATATCTTCATCTAGCTATTACGTTCTATTAGAAATTATATTCCTACGTTTGGATAATTTATAAAAAAAAAATTATATATATATTTAAAAAAACATGTTTTCGTGATTTTTGGAAATTTTGGTCCCTTTGTGGCGGTAAAAGATATTAACCGATCGGTGTAATATTTTAGGAATTTATTCTTTATTACAAAAGACAACTTTTCCGCTCTATTACATTTCGATTATAAATATTTCGGTTTTTCGACCCACCCTACTACCGGGTGTCCCAAAAAGGACTGACTGATTTTAAAATTCAATAACTTGCAAACAGTGACAGATATTTAAAAAATTCTTGCAGGAGGGTTATGCATAAGGTCAAAAGTTTTATTACAGTGATTTTCAATTTTAGTTCGAATTACAAACAATAGATGGCGCTGTAAGCAATAGTCGCTAAATACAGGCTCGATTTCTGGTCCTTTCTCTTGTTCCATGCTGAAAAAGGAGATGGAAATGTATTATCCGGGCCACGAAGTACCAAAAATCGAGCCTGAATTCAGCGTCTATTGATCGCAGCGCCATCTATTGTTTGTAATTCGAACTAAAATTGAAAATCACTGTAAAAAAACTTTTGACCTTATGCATAACCCTCCTGCAAGAATTTTTTAAATATCTGTCACCGTTTGGAAGTTATTGAATTTTAAAATCAGTCAGTCCTTTTTGGGACACCCGGTATATAATCCTCATTAAATATATATATATATATATAATATATATTTAAAAATTATTATTATTATATATAAATAAAAAGTAAAATCTACCCTATATATATAAAATCCTAATGAAACAAATTTAAGAAACGATTTTTTTTAATGACTGATTAACCATCTGGTTATGTTTTTTTTAGCTGTTACACCTAAAATAAGGAACCTTTGACGATGAAATTAACACCTATTATCCATATTGATTCGCGTATATTAAAAATGGTATTCGATTTTTTTAATTTGAATTAGTTTTCGAGATATTAATATTTTTCTAATTTTAATTATATTTATATGATGATGGCAACAAAACTACTGCTTTTTTTTTTTCTTTTAGGAAAATAGGGAGGAAAGGGGGAAACTATAGGGATTATTGTATTTAATCCTTTAATATTCAAAGTGCCTAAAATATTTAAATTAGTTAACATGAAAAACTTTTAATTGTGAATTTAAAAATCATAGTCATATGTAAAAGCTCAAATAATAATTTTTCCAAATATCTTTAAGTTAAATAATATATGTGCCCATGAATCTTAAAATATAATTTAAAAATTAAACTAAAAAAAAAAATATTACATTAGAAGGGCATTAATAAAAAAAATTATGTCATATATTAAAACAATAAATTTAAACCAATTTTTCTACCAGAAACTTTTAATCTGACGTCGTATGGTGTAAAAGTAGTGCGGCAAGCCAATTTTTTATACATTACATAACTTAATGCAGCATAAATACAGGTAAATGTATGCGCAAAATACTTTCTACTTATTTTGTACGAATTGCTATTCAATAAATACATATTAGAAAATTCTCATATCCTTATTAATTAATACAAACAAAATACATTGTAACAATAACTTGCATGATGACGTATTAAAATACAGAAAAAAAATTCATGTACAAGAAAACAGGAATTCCGTTTATTCAGAATTTAGTGTCGTACCCGATCAAAAATAATATATGTATATAAATATTGATAGTACAAAACGTATTTCAGTTTTAAGACTTAAAATATACGCTATTTTTTTACATAAAATGGCGTTATTCGCGTCCGTTGAAACAACAGCTGCAGAAAAATATGCATATGACGTCACTATCGCCTAATAATGCACAAATCCAGCAAAAAAGCTATGTCGTCATTCAAAAAAATCGACAAAGAAAAAATAATCGGCTACCTAATGATTCATAGGCCTTAATTTGTTTGTAACATTAGCATAGATATTTAAAATTAAATATTGTTCATAATAGCTAAATATTTTATCATAAATCATTCATTTAAAAATTTTCAAAATAGCATGAATTGTAATTACTTTCTTTTCAGTTGTTATTGGAAAATGGCAACAGAAAGATATAATAATCTACTATTTTCCAACTATTTTTCCTTTATTTTCTACAGGAATGGAGTAATTCAGTTGCCAACATTAAAGAAATAGTGTTAAAATTAATATCTCAAAAATAAATTGAGATGCAGTTTTCAAACAAATTGAATTTAAAAGTACTTTTTCTTCCTATACGATGGTATAAAATTTTAAAATGTGCGATACAGTTTTTAAAATTGTAGTAGAGTGTATTTAACCGTATAATGATGCATCTGCTTTGTTTTACAGCTGGCTTAAATAACGAAATATTATTTTTTAGAGATTTACGACACTTTAATTGTCGCGCGAATTGAATATCATATCGTGGGCTAATATGCTATACCTCTTCCTGAAATATCTAAAACTCGATTAAAACATAAAATAAAAGCGTAAAATTTCAAAAAACAATGCTTTCGAATTCGTGGATCTGGAAGCTATTCCCAAGCAGACGGAGTTTTTCAACCTCAAACCTAAAGGAAGAATATTGTCCACAGCGTCGTTATAAAACCGAGAAAAATTGCATCATTTTTAACCTAACACTTTTATATAACCTGATTTCAAGTGTGCAATTGATCTTACTTATCAATCCCTAAAACAGACGTCATTCCTTGCGACAGCGATGAATGGAACCATGGTAACCGAAAAATGCTCATTCAAACGGTAAAACATGGCAACTCGATTACAAAAGATAGCTGTTGTTATGCTGATAATATCATTCAATCTTCCGTAATCTGGTAATATTTTTTAACAGCGTACATTAGTGTGTTTTCATAGGCTGCGAATCCTTAACGGGGGTTGGCGAGCGTAGCTCGTAGGGTTTTCTGAACCCCCTAGTTAAAAATATAGTGTTATTAATACTATTAATTATACTGCTTTTTATTAAACAATTTCTGCGTGAAGAATCACGCAATTTTTGAAGAAAAAAATTCTCCTGAGCATTTTTTTTCCAATTGATGATAATATATTATATTTTGTAAATAATATTATTTGTTTAATTTCAGAATACTTGCATAACTTCTATTTTCCATAATGCGATTTGTAAATTATTGTAACTTCTAAATTGTTATTATTTGTATTTTTCGGAACATTGATTACGTTTTGTGTTTGTGTTTGTGTTGGTAGCTCTGTATTTTGATTACGTTTAATTGTAAATATATCAGTGCAATTTTTTTCGTTAAATATTGAGGATTCTATCAACCTGATGAAGTATTATCTGACATCGATATGATGTCACAAGAACTGGACTTTAGAGATTCTTACTCTCACATCCTTGTACCCAGTTAACATAATTTTTATATCATTTCTTATATTTTTAGTAGGAATAAAGCATGTATTACTTTGTTAATTTTCATTTAATATTGCCTAGATCTACAGTGGTGGTCAGAATTATGAGAACAATTGAAAATTGCACAGAAAATTTTTATTTCTGAACTAAATAAAGTGAAATTTATACGTAAAATGCTTTTTTATGCTAGAAATCATTGTAGAATGCAAAGCATCGGAAAATGCAAAATATGAATGTTTTGCCATAATTAACAAAATATGTCATTGTAAAAATTGGACAAAATTATAAGGACAATGAATGTTTTTGCCTGAAACACACTAATAATTAATAATCTTTCATTTCTTCTCAATCTTTTTTATCAGTCCTTGACGTCATGGAGTTTGACAGTTCCTTAAGGACGTTCTTGGAAATTTTTGACCAGGCTTTTTCGATGGAGGACATGAGCTCTTGCTTGTTTTCATCTTCTATACCATTTTTGTATACTTCGTGTGCCAAAAATATTCCACAGATTTTCCATTGGATTCAGCTCAGGGCTTCTGGCCGGACAATCAAGTAGTTTCACGAAATTAGCACCAAACCACGATTTTGAAGTTTGGGAAACATGTACTGAGACATTGTCCGGTCTCCACTCGTTATTAACGATGCTTCCGGTAAAAGATTATCGCCCAATACATCAACATAACTCTCAGAATTCATTCTACCCTGCACAAAAACTATTGGAGTAGTTCCACCAGTTGTGAAACCTCACCAGACTGTAACTGAATAACCTCCAAATGCACGCTTTGTGAAAATTTCTTTTTCTCTACGGATATCATACCTGAAGTAGCGAAAACTATCTGGTTCATCCAAATTAAACGTTTCTCATCGGAAAAGACAACGTCATCCCACTTTGTTTCAATAGTAATGCATTCTTTGGCAAACTCCATCCTCAGTCTTTTATGAACTTTTGTAAGAGGCGGTCGTAACATATGTTTACCATAGCGAATCTTTTTTTTTTTTCTTTTTGTAGAACACGCCGAACAATTCGAGCACTGCATTCTAAGTTCAATTCACGTTTTATTTCTGTTGACATTTGTTTTTTGGAGCAAGCTCGCCTTATTATCATTATTTTCTCAAGTACAGAAACAGAAGATGGCCTACCTGTATGTCTTTGCCGTCCATATTTACCGGGATTTTTAAGATAATCGTAAATAACCGTTCTTGATCTATTAAGATTTGTCGCAATTTGGCGTACAGAAAGTCCTGAACTTTTAAATGCATCCACTTTACCTTTCTCAAACTCCGAAAGCTTTGTACCTAAGCGGCATGACTGAAAAACAGAATATGACGATCCCAAACGCTTACTACGCATTTATATCGTCCGGAAGTTCCGTGTGCAGAGCAAAAAACATGCAAACTTTACTTTTGAGAACACACAAATACAGTTGTTCTTATAATTTTGTCCATATCAGATGGCTGTATAAATCCATAATACATTTTATGAATATGAATTTTTCACATATTTTCATAAAAACTTATAAAAATAATCTTCGTTTTTCATTGGTTTCCAGCCATTCAATTTGCATAAGTTTCCGGCCAAATGTAGCCAAGATTGGGCTATTTTTGCCTTGTCCTTATAATTTTGACCACCACTGTATGACAATGTTATAGTAATCTTTTTAAGTATTGCTCACATTCTAATTTATTTAAATTTTGGAAATATGTAAGTATTTTAACCCTCTAGTGCATGATTTTTTATTTCTCCTTTAAAAAATATATTTGATTCCTTAATGGGCATAGATTAAAAGAAAAATACTGAAAAAATTATCACTCTTATATTTTTCCGTATTTTGGATTTTTTTAAATGGTTGCCAAGAGGCAACACAACGCATTAAACGTATTGTAAGCATCGATACTTCTTTGGTCTTTTTTCTATTAATTGTCGGGTGGCATTTTGCAGCACGGGATTCTGTCTCTTATTATTATTATTCCAAGACACGGAATTACTTTTGATTTTAAAAGTGTCATTAGGTTCACTGATGTTTAATAGTTATCAAAATACAGTTCATGATTTACAGGTTCAACAACTGTATGAGTTAGTCTAGCATTGACTCAAACGATAAACTCCAAGTCATGTCCACTTGGAAGACTGGTTGTATTTTTTTTTTCGCAATACATATCAAATTTGTACGCAAATCTTGATAATCCTGCGAAAAATATTTTTGCAATTTAAAACAATAATAACAATTTAAAACCACATTTAAACGAGTTTTTTAGGGGGTGAGAAATATAGTGACGAGCCTTTGTCGCACTTATTTGCTCATAAACACAGAGAGATTCTTCCATGGGAATGGATAAGAATTTCCATTCAGGATTGGGTGGGTTGATTTTTGACGGCCAAATATCTACTCGAGGGATATAGGCCCAGGGGGGAGTGCCTTTCGTGGGGGTCTTTCTAAGGGAACATAACCCGTATTTACGTATGGAAATCCATGGTTCGATAAAAACACGAAAACTGCGAATGATTAGGCCGAATGGCATGATTGGGTTCGAACCAAGTACATTCGGTATACTAGCTTCGAGAGCAGAACCTCTCGGCCACTGGTGGGGATTCCATCCAGGGTATCGTCAGTTGGTCTCAACTTGTATAACTTATCTTGCTCATTAGACAACGTGTCATCGTTCAGATGGGAAAATTGTCGTATGTGCTCAAAATCATAGTGAGACTACCTGATGGTACACCAATGACAGGGTTTCCAAACAATCTTATGATTTTAAAGTTTGCTCCGCTACTCAAGATATAAATTATTAGATACTTTTTTATATCTGTCGAGCATATATTGAGTGGCTTTTGAATGTGTTTTAGAACACTATACAGGCTTGTTTGTTCAGAGATATGCTCGAAAAGTACTGGGTGGAAATTACAAAAAAATATTTATATAGTGTTTTTAATGATAAAGCACTTTCAGTCAGAGAAACACCTCCAATAATCTTTAACCAAGAAGGATCTGGCTGAAGAGTTTGAAGCTTTCACTTTTTTCTGTTTACGTTTACCTGACTACTTTTGTTTTGATTTTGATGCAATATTCACTACCCCAATGTGTATATCAACATTCTCGCCAATTTCATTAGCTGATTTATCTGTGTGTGAATCACAATCAATCTCATCATAAGTGTCAGAACCGTTTTTGAACAGAAGGTTTGGATCAAAATGTGGATCGTCATTGTAAGAAATGCCACTTTCACTTGACAATAGATCCCTTACTTCATCTGTTAATCATTTTTTTCGTGTGTCTTTGCTTTAAAATGGTAGATTTAACATGATGAGGCTTTATCAGAACAATTTTTTGAGAATAAAATAGACAAAAAGCTAGATTAAACAATCAACAAATTCATTGAACTGAATACTAAATATGTAAATGAAAGCGGAACTCAATTCATGGTGTTGCCAAATGGCAACAAACGTATATTCGCATGCATACAATATTTGTTGCAAAAAACCTTACTGAAAGTTATTTAAAATAACTTTTATGAGCATATTCTTGTGAATTTTTTTTTTTTTCAAATGATATTTTGCATTTTAAATATTTTGTATTTGTGTTAGAAATCCATCTATGACAAGGAAAATGGAACGTTACAAAAGTTCCTATTTATTTGTAACTGATAAACAACTATTATCACCTATGATATTTTTAACGAAATAAACCTAAGTATAGAGTCAAAATAAATACGTAAAGCATAAAGTTATCAACAGGAAACGGTAAATAAATGATAAAGAGAGAAAATTTAGTTTGTTGCCTATTGGCAACAATATGCACTAGAGGGTTAACTTATAATTTTGTTTTCAATATTAGCAAATATTTGAAATATCTTCAGTACCTAATCATTGCTTCTCAAATTTTCGTTTACCCTGACGCTTACCAATAAATGTCGGAAAAGTAGCAATATGCTAACTCACTGCAATATTGTCATTAGAATATCATAATTTGCATTGTGCAGCCAGAGTTTATGCAATTTCTCTAATTCTATAAACTTCTTTAACAAATAATATTAACCATAATCCTATGTAATTATCCTATATCTTAACAATAAATATACAGGATATAAACATATATAAAACATATGTAACTATGTCGTCCTCATAGCCAATCCCATTTCATAATCTTGGTAAAATTTTGACATGATGTTTGAACCAATTTCAGTTATTTGTCATTATTGGAGAAATGAATTCCCATTTGTATAAATATTCCAATTGAAATCCTCTAAATTGTCATTTAATTGTAAATATTACTGATCTAGGATCGTTTTTTTTTCAATAGGCATTGTTGAAAAATAAATATAAAAAGAAAAATCCCAACTCAGGTATTAGAATATTTACATAATATTACCTAATAATGGTTTGCTAGAGAGAATCATACATTTGACAAAATACATCAAAGGCTGGAAGTTCACTTCGTTTCACTATTTCGTCTCTATTTCGATTATTTTCCGAAAGAGATGGGGAATCTTTCAATTCCACACATTTCTCTCACCTACAGACACCATAGAGATGGTATACGTCACACCATTGATGTTTCATACCGGTCATGTTCCGTGTACATGAAGTCAACAGCAGCCAAAAACGTACCTGTATACCCCCTTACAAATGTTTCTTTTAGAATTCTATTTAAAATATTATGCAAAAAGTATTATAGAATCTTATAGAATTATGGACCGTTTTTCTATATGCTAGTCGCACCAAAAACTACAGAAATATCTGTAGAAGTTCAATAGAAATGTCTATAGAATTTCTATAACATTTTCGAATGTATTCTATAAAAATATTCGAATACATTCTGTAAAGTATTCTAATGTATTCTACAAAAATATTTGAATAGCGCCAACACTAAGCTGTTTCCATTAGTCTATAGAACTTCTATAATACTTATAGTGCTTTCTGGGATAAAATGTCTGTAGAAAAACTTTTTAACGAATTTTAAAGAAACACTTTCTATAGAAAAAGTATTCTATTGAACTCTTCAAAATTCTACAGAAAGAGTATTCTATAGAAAGGTTATCCTACAGAACTCGTAAAGAATTCTATAACGTTCTATACAGCTCTATGAACTATTTTAGTAATGGTTAATCTAACTATCAAAACAGATTCGTATAATCTCCGGTGTTCGAATAGGATGAGATTCTGAGAAAAATCATAATGACTTTGGCATATTTATTCAATATCTACACCTCTGCAATAGCCAAATATTGTTTATTTATTCAAAAAACACCATATATTTTTAAATATACATATGGCTGAGATGGGTCCACATGCGAACAGTTCGCATAAATATAGCTTTTTCTCATAACTGGATTAATTTTTATAAACAAAAACTACTCAATATAGTAAGCAGAACTTTCTTTTACGCATGGTATTTTTTTTTAAATCACTTGTAAGGTTTTTCTTACATTTTTTAATAGTTTTATAAATTCAAAAAATTGTTTACATGTGCCCCATCAGCGGGGTAGTTGTGAATACACGTAGGGAACATGTAAACACAAGGAAAAAATATCTTTTAACATGCTTTTTATTCTGTTATTCATTTGTCATCGTAATCATTAGTTAAAATTATTTTTTTAATTCACCATAAAGAAAACAATATACATACATTTCTCTAGTTTCTGGGTGATATGTTTAAGAAAAATATTATAAAATGAAAATAAGTAGATTTGGAGGGAAGAGGCTTAGATGATTCATTATATATTGCTGCAATAAAATGAAAAAAAAAATAAAGAAGCAATTTTAAAAAAGAAATTAAATCTTTTAAAATTTGCTTAAGGATTTTTGTTTGGGAGAAATTTTAGGGAGGGGACATTTACACACTATTTATCGAAAATCTGCCGAAATACGAAAGATTCTCACTCCTGTATTTGCCTTATTTACTTGTAAATTATAGATAAAGAAGGATTTTTTAATGATAAAAAAAAAAAAATCTCGACTATAACACCTCGCCCCCTTACTGTTTTTGCTTTTGAAAGAGAGGGGGGGGGGGTGCAATCGGGATTTTACGGTAGTTATCAGTTTAAAAATTTTACTTTCTTAAAATATTACTGGTGAAATGGATATGGTATTTTGAATGTATAGCTTCATTCAAAGCATCATATACATAACTGTTTTAGAGATGGAAGTAAGCCATCATTGCAAGGTTAGAACAAATGTAACAAAATAATTTGTAAAGTTGTTCAGGGTAATACTTTTGTATTAAAAATGCATAAAAAATATTGTTGTAAACCGTTTAGTAAAATAATATATAATACTTATTGCATTTTAGAAAACGTTAAATTTATTTAAAGTACAATTGAACGTAAACGAGATTGTTGCTCTTTATTTATTTGCTGAAAGATGTGTTTGTGGAAGTTTCAGTAGAAAATAAACTTTGTGCGAGGAAAATATCTTCTATTTCCGGAAAATTGTAGATAATGAAACTTACATTATTTTTCATTAAGTTAACTGAAAGAAACAGAATTACAGAATGATTTTTGGGGCACTTATGAACTGTTCATATCTGCACCAACTAGTCTGTTCACAAGTGCCCCACATTGCTGCTTTTGTTAAATTGATAAATCTTTAACATTTCTAAATTTTAGAAAAAAAAATAACTGTATCAAAAATGTTCATTAGTATTCATAGTATATGTTAAAACACTCAAATTCAAATAAATGAATAAATAACTAAAGTTATTCGCTTATCAACTTGGAACAAAGATTTTACTTTTGAGATTTAAAAACAGAGTTTTGGCTACATAGGACAAACAAAATATCATAGAGCTTCAAAAAATTTTTACCATATGTCTACAGGTGCTATCATCTTTAGTAATTTTTTTTCAAATAAAAAGAAACTTATAATAACTATCGAAAAAGTGCGATGTTCACATGTGCCCCGTGTTCCCCCATCTCCCCTATGTATATATAAACTTTCTGTACAATTATACCATTGTAACAAATGAAATTGACCAATAATTATGAAATCAATATTAAACACACCAGAAACCAAATGCTAATTAAATTGTAAAGTCCAATGAAATACCTTGTGAAAGTTAAAACTAGTTACAGGTTCCATCTTTATTTTGTATAATGTCAGTGTTATGAATTGTTGCTAAAATTATTAATTTAATTTTAGTAATTATAAATCCATGATGATTTGTAATTATATAATGGTTATACATATAATTCTTTTTGAATTATTCTATGTTTATATATGTATATTTATTGCTTTTATCTACTAGTTATTCCACATCTCTAAAAACAGAACAAAACCCTTACTTAAATTTATATATTTATCTTTTATATTACATAACATGTTTACACTTCAACCGAACCTCTGATTAATAATCAAATCAACTACAAAAAGAACCACGTCATTTTATATATTACTTTAATAATACATAAAAAGTTGAAATTCTATGGTACATTTCACGAAAAAAAGCTCAATTTCTAAAGGTCAATAACTCTCTTATATTCATGATAAAATCAACATGCTCACATATAATAATATCTAGCGCCTGACATACAAGTTTTGGCGGGAAAAAGAAATGCTGAGTTTTTCAAGCACATTGTCAGAGAAGAAAGTGTATCTAAAAATAAAATGAAAAGGCGATCAAGAAAAAAATCAATGTATCAGCGTATATTAGTTTTGAATGATAAGAGATACACACTCACCTCTGGAAAAGAGTTATTTAAGAATTAAAAGTAATCTTTTATATGCTAAAAAAGAGCATTATATCATAACAGTGTTGCAATGGAAACTTATTGCATTCTGAATATTATTATTGAAAGTCTTTTTAAAAATATTTCTTTTTTATTTCATTTTTATTGTTTAGGAAAAAACATATATTTGAAAATCTCTTATTACATTAATATTAGGTATTGCTCAAAATTTCAACATTAGTTATATTATAGATTTATTTTAATTTTGATTTTCTATTTATGTTCCTTTCGAGAAATGTCCATGTAAGCACATATTCGAATAATCCGAATAAAAATATTGTAGATACTGCACTTTTGGAAATACATAATAAGGAAATGATTTGAGTAGAATATCCATCTTACGATAGTTATTAACTGATGAAATTTTCCTTTTTTGGTGAAACATAGCTGTGTTCAAAATATATTAATAAGACGTAATATATTTTCTCTAAAAAAGGCGGTTTTGATTGTTTAATCTTAAAGGTAAATTATCAATCGGCTAAAAATTATAAAGAAGCAAAATTGCACTAAAGAAAAAGGTTTTTCTTAACCAGTTACAAAATATTACTTTATTCCAATACGTAAGCAAAGGGGAAAAATGCAACCATAAAATGAAAAATGGGAAATAGATATTAAATGCTTTTATTCAAGGATTAGTATACGAATGAATACATATATAAGTTTTAATTTTTCGAAATGTTGAATGAGTATTGTTTGTTCTTCTGTAATTGTTCAAATTTGAGTTTATTTACATTATATACTGAAATGATATTATACATGTGTGCTTCCACATGTGCACCCTTGAAACAAATTTAAAAAAAAGAAAAAAAGAAAAAAGAAAAAAATGAAATGACAAAGAAAAAAAAATCTTAATATTTGGGATGAAACATTAATTGCTTAAGAGTTACATTAGTTAAAAAATAAAAAGCATAGTCCTTGTAGCTTATAACATCATGTTTCAAAAGATAACAGTAAAATTATGCATAATTTAATTTTATTACTCAAACACACATAAATTATGTTCTTGTTTACACATTAACTGCAAGAAATTAGAAAATATACTCTTCTAAGAAGCAGTATCGAAATCATTATATTCAAAAGCATTTAAAAAATTTAATCCCGAAATCTCTCGAACACAATGTTCACAAAATCGTATGGAGTCCTGGTTTTGGCAATACAATTTAAGATTTTAATATTCGTTTAGAATATCTATCGAGGTTTTTTCCGCTTAATTTAATTAATATTACTTTTAATATTGATTAATATTATTTAATTACTTTTCAAACATGTAGTTGACCATACATTTTCTTTTGGTGTAAATTAACTGCGTAAAATTTCAAGATTCAAAAAGTATATATTTTAAATAAAGCAAAATATACGTTGATTTTTTTTCTTCTAACTGAGTGAAAAAGTACCAGGAACGGGAATCGAACGCGTAACTTATTGGCTTAAACAGGCAATGTTCTTCCAATTCAGCTACGTGAAACAACAACCGGCCGAAAGAATTCACACAGAAAACGGTTATTTTTCAATCACATCTAGTCTATCAAATCGGGTCAATTGGTCGGTTAAATGGCAAACTCGCTCCAAATGATCAGATGCTTCAAATGACTAGTCCCATGATAAGATGACCGTTCCAAAAACGGTTGTATCAGGGATTGTATTGTGTCGTTCCAAGTAGCTCAAATGGAATAGAACTGACAGAAACGTTACGACTAGAAACGTTAGAATTCCATTCCCGGTCAGGCCACTTTTTCACTCAGTTGGATAAAAATTTGAACTTGTACTGTAACTTTGCAATTATATATTATTGTGTTCATAATTAAAGCAGAATTTATGGTATAAAATTTTGCAATTGTGAAATCTAATGAAATTTTGCGATATTTGAAGATCGCAAAATGAAAGATGCCAGGAATTTTGAAAAAATAATTGTTATGAGTTTATAAGTCAATAAGTTTATAAGTTATCAAGTCTTATGAATTCAGGAATTTTTACCGTTAAATTATCCATTGTTGCTTAGTTTTAGAACTTGAATATTAATTATTTAATGAAACAACTAATTATTAAAATAATTATTTCTTTCTGTTAGTGAAAATTTACAGAGAAGAAGAGGTTATATACAAGTGTCATGTGCGCGGTATAAAAAAAAAAAAAAAGAAAAAAAAAAAAAAACTTTTGCTATGCTTTGGAAAACAGTGTCTACATTGTAAAACATATACACTAAAGCTAATTTTGAGAAAAATACTTATCGTTGTGTAGGTTAAAATTATATACAATCATGAATGAATAGTCTAATCGTCGTTATCCGTAATTAACGGCAAAAATTAAACTTTTTTACTGCTTCTGATAAAATAATTGTCAATTTCCAAATTTCTGAAAACAGATATTGCAGGTAACTGAAAACTTTTAATTTACAGTCAGTACATTCTGATTCCAATTTAAGATTTTCCAATTCTAATCAATCCGTTCATTGCTAATTGCAGTTGAAATAAATAAATTGTAATACAAAATTTATGGAAATTTATGTGTTGTGTGTTGCATGCATTATATATTCGTTATGAAAAAAAAAGTTTCATTTTAAAAAAGGTATTTTTTTAATATATAATACATATGAGAAGGAATTTAGGCATAGAATGTAATACTTTTAATTTACCTAGAAGGTAAGATAGTGTTTCTCATTTCTGGTGTATGAGAGGGAATTTAAGCATAGAAGGTAACGATTTTAATTTACATAGAAGATAACATAGCGTTTCTCATTTCTGGTTTATGAGAAGGAATTTAAGCGCAGGAGATAACACTTTTAATTTACATATAAAGTAAGATAGTGTTTCTCATTTCTGGTTTATGAGAAGGAATTTAAGCATAGAAGGTAACACTTTGTAATTTTCAATAAGTGAAGCTATTGTTTCTCATTGCTGGTTTTTAAGGAACCTGCAAAGTAGGTGTTGTGTAATACATGATTTATATATTTCTTATTAAACAATCAAAAACATCATTTAATAAAAAGTATATTATTGCAGTATATAATACATATGAGAAGGAATTTAAGGCTGTTCGTCACTCAGAATCCGAATTCTCCTCGGTAATGTTAAGTCTATTGGCGTTTGATACATTCTTTTATTTAAAATATCTCATCGGGATATTAATATTTTTTTATTCTGTTTTTTGTGTGTTCTTCTTAAGGAAGGAGATCGTCTACAGCAGGCTGACATTGCCTGATTTTAATATAATGTCACATAAAAAAATTGAGCCGTATATATTTCTTTAAAGTCAACTATTTTTTTAGAATAAATTATACAAATCCTTGTTTACGTATTCGTTTAAATAATTTTAATGATTTATAATTCGAATATTTAGTGTTATTAAGACAAACAAATGAATGATTTTCTATGACATACATGTGTTGCGTCCAGTCTTATAAAAAATACATTCGATATATCCCTTTAATATTACAGGTATAGAGTCTTACAATATCGTACTTTATCTTCAACCTAAATTAATAATGAAGTTTACAGATGACAATATTTTTTTCACGCAATAATAAAAAAAAACGCGAATTCTATGATAAAATTTCATTAAAAATTAAAATCTAAATAAATATACTGTAGGTACTTACATAAAAATGGGTATAGGTTATGAAGTAATGTAAGATACAATATAATTCACAATTTCAAGTTTCTATGTTACATAGTTTTGGAAATGTGATGCGCGCAATATAAAAAAATATCTGATTTAAGTAAAATGGCTTTAAAGTTAAAATTTACTTTGATTTGGATAGGTATAGTCTCCACAAATTTTATCATAAAATCGGTTTTAATTGGAGTATCATCATATTTTTTTTAAGCGTTCGGTAACATATTATCATTTCATGATAGACAAAAAAAAAAAAATTGAGTTTTTAAAAAGTTTTAAGGTGATCGTCCCCTTTAAAGGATGTCTCTTTTTTTCTTAGTTATCAAAATACTTATAAAATGTATGCTTTATTTAATATTTTATGTGCTGAAATCAGATGCACTGGGAGTGAAATTTTAACATTTCATAAAAAAATTAAGCATAGATTTTAGAAATATTTTGATAACTAAGAAAAAAAAAGACATCTTTTAAGAAGAGTACACAGAAAAAAAGTAAAAAAAAACACAAATTTCCCGAGAAGATATTTTAAATATACGAATACATAAAAAACAGACTCTGATGAATCTTAAAGCTTCAAAATTTTCGAAATTTTATTATTATTTTTTTTTAATTTTAACTCCTACCTTTTCTAAACATTTTAATATAATAGTTTCCTTGCAATTCTCATTAGAACAAAAGTTATGGCTTTTAAAATTATACACACCATATAGCTGAAGCGGTGTTTCCTAAACTTTGATGTCATTTTTATCCAAATGATGTTTTTGAGCATAACGCAAATGATATCTCAAAAATTTCTGAAAATCTTTACATGAAATTTTCAAAACATGTAATTCATGCTAAAAAGAAACTATAAAATGAACCTAAAATTTCATTTTTATTGTGAAAAAAAAATATTCTTTAGGTGATTATAGTGTTGAAATTTTAAACATTTTGTATTAGCTAAATACAACTTTGTATAAAAAATATGAAAATGCTTTAAATGAAAATTTATTTAGGTTCAGAGTAATTACTACAGTCTGAAGTATAATTAGGTACGAAAAATGTCATTCTACTTAAAGAATTTATTTTGTAAAGGTGCCCGTACTAATTTTCTGATTGGAAAATGTCTGACAGTTTGTAGAGCCCTATAAATACGAATTCTGTATCTTACAATTTTCTAAATACATGAAATGGAAGAACATACTTATATTTTCCACCCCAAAATAAATTGTGTTTTTAAATCATATATATTTTATGATATTAAATGTTGAAAATGAAATCTTTTTTTTCATTTTTTCATTTTTCCAATTTTAAGAGTCCTGAGACCCGTTAACATTACCGAGGGGAATTCGGAAACCGAGTGACGAGCAGCCTTATGCATAGAAATAATTACTTTATAACTCACATATAAGGTAAGCTAGTGTTTCTCATTGCTGGGTCTTAAGGAAAATATAAACTATCTGTTGTATATTACATTAATATGTTCATTATTATATAATTAAATGCCTCATTTAAAAAAAAAAAAAAAACGGAAACTTTTTTTGTATGCAATACAAATGAGAAGGAACTTAAGTAAATACTTTATAATTTACAGAGAAAGTAAGCTGATTTTTTCGTTGCTGGTTTTTTGTTTCCAAGAAAAAGCTTTGTAAACAATATATATATCTTAAGTGTATTATTTAAATATTGCTAATTATAACTTCTTTCTGGCATATTTAATGATAAATTTTCCATTAAGACAATTCACTATATTATTTTTTTATATATTTTTTAATTACTTAAATCGAGCATAGATGAAATTAATTTTATTTATCCTTGACATATAATTAGGATTTTTAAAGCATAACTAAGTAGATACAAATAACTATATAAGTATATCGTACGAAGAGAAATATTAAAGAAATATAAAAATTAAGAAAAAAGAGTTTGTTTTGTACGTGTTTGGCAATTAGAAAAAGTGATTTCAAAGTTTTCTCTTTATTTAAATGCATATGAAAACATTGGTTCGTTATTGAAAGATTTGTATTCATGAAAATGGTTTTAAAAAGTTTCGGAGAAAGCCAAAAGCATGTACACTTTTAAAGACTGAAATCATCATACGTAAGAAAGTAATAATCTGCAATTTAAATAAAGCAATATAGGTAGCAAACAAATCTATAAATAAAGTTTGCTTCTTATGAAAAACTCCTTCCGTGTTGCAGAAAAAAGATATCTCGATTGTTAGATTAATTGAGGAACAATAAACGAGTATTACATCATATACAAAAAATAAATTTAAGCAATACAGTACAAAGTCTAAAGTTTGGACACCCAAAGTTCGGAATCCTCCAAAGTTAGGACTTTCAAGCGGCTGTATTCAAGAAAGAAGTGAAAAAACAAAATTGTTGAAACAAAAAAAGGTCTGGAGCAAAGAAGCTTTATTGCTGAATCTTAACTCATGTCTATTTACAGAATAAAAGAAAAACTTCTTAGTGATATACCTAAGTTAATAAAGCTGCCCACATTAACTAAAATGTTCAGTAGTTGAAAGTTACAATTTTTTCTTAAATTGTTAGTTTCCTTAACGCTGTTCTCAACTGCTCTGCTCAACAAGAACAAAACGTTTTGATACAGTTACAAATTCATTTTTTAATGGAAAGTCACAAAACTGGAAGGCCTGTTTATGGAAGCGATTTCGAATTGAACTGTGTTTTCAATTTTTTGATAAATAAATTACCTATTGAGATATAAGCTATTTCGATCACGTGACAAAGATGTTTTTCACCCTTCCTTGTGTGGTTATTCTTCTTTCAAGCGGGAATTCGGTTCAAAACGCCCACTTTGACACTATTTTCTGAAAGATCTATTGCGTTCGCAAAACAAAACGGAAAACACATTTCGATTACATAGTTTCCGAAGAACAACACCTGCTAGTTTCATGCGCCTTCGAACAAAAATAAATTAAAACTTGTCATAAAGTTGCCCTTTTGGATCTGAGAACAGACTTAAATAAATGTTTTTGTTTTACTTTATATTTTGTTATGATGTATTTAATGAAAATGATTGTTTAATTTAGTATTAGTAGCTGTTATATGCAATTTTTAATATATGAACGTCATAATTTGCCTTTTTATCTCTCTATTCTAAAAAAAAGTAACTACCGCTGTCACCGCCGCCGCCGCCGCACAGTGGATCAATCCTTAAGAAAATGCGAACATAGAGCCAAAAAATAATCTTTTTGGAATGAAATATTTTAAAATTGGCTGTACACAAAAATATTTTTTAAAGAAGATTATGCTGTAAGAAATTTCTAGTATGAAATGATGTAAAAAACTAATTTAACATTAAACTTCGAAATTAAATGTAATATACTCGTATCTAGGGTTATATAAACTTTTACATGAAAATGCTGAAAAGCGCAAATGCTCTCAGAGGGTTAAATGTACTCTAATAAATGGATACGGTGCTATGTCAGTGATAAAGTGTTATATTTTAACAACCCTTAATTCTCACTCCCGTCATATTCACGGGCTGTGTCTTTTTTTGAGATTTATTCAGATTTGCTTGTTTCCCACCAGTTTAATAAACTAGTGTAATTAGCTATATTACGGTATCATTTTACCTGTCATTAAATAAGGTGAAAAATTTTTTTTCAAAAAAGTGGTGCCAATAAGCAAATTGAATTTTTAAACCGTAATTTAATGCGACCGTTAAGGAGTTAAAGTAAAAGACCCAAAGCTTCTAGAAATTTTCTGTTCCTTTGAACATTTTTTATTTTGTGTCTAATACTGGAAATCAAACCGTCAGATGTTATTAGCAAATGAAGCAATAAGTCGTCGTTAGATGATCTTCGACTTATTTTTCTCGTATGAGACTCCCGGTACGTTCGAAACTCTTTATTTCGAGCTTCGCTAGCTTCTTCCGATAATTATCCAATTGGAACATCAAAATTTGTAATCATAACCTTTTCATGAGTTAGTAATTATGTACGGATGCTGGCATAATAATACCAACCGTACTTTGAGGCACATTATTTAGCTGTTCCCAGTGCGGAATAGCCAAATTTTTCGACATTAATTACTTCGTCACAGGCGATCACCATTATAATGGCAAAACGTTTAATAAGTTCTTTATCCAATCCAGTGATCTCAGCTGTCTTTTTAAACTCAGCAAAAATGTCCTTGCAGTGTTTCCATCGTGTGTCAAACCACTTCCCCGTTTAACAAGATCTATTAGAAAACCTAATTCTTTTCTGAATTCGGGTTGAAATTTACTCTTTGACTCTTCTTAATTTAGCTTCTCCTGAAATATCGGCTCTGAAACTTTGAGTTAGTCTTCTTTCATGAGTTTCGATTACGCCTGAAAAAGATTTTCTTGATGTTGATTTCTGCACATTTTCAACTGCAAATGGTTTAAGCTCATTACCAACTTCAAAGGAACAAGGAAGTGAAGAATAGTTTTTATTACTAAAACGATCTAATTTTCTTTCAGATTTCAGCCAGCTATCTTTTGCATTTACACAAAACATAAGTAAACGCTCCTTTAAATTCTCTTCATCAATGTCTGAGGCAATTAGCCCACACTTTTCACTTACAAAACAAAGCATTGATTTTTTATAACTAAATCATTATTTAAATATTTCAGAAACAATAACAAATATCTGTTTATCATATTTCAAAACATTATAAGAAAAAAGATGAAATGAAATAATCTTGTTTCAAATAAAAAAGAATTATGCTAAAATTAATATTACTACAAGATAATTAAAAAAAAAAAACTCAAATCCAATAATAACAAATATGCACTGAAATAAGTTCTAAAATGTTGCAGTAGAATGTTGCAGTTTTGTAGAACGATTTTAAAGAGTTGTGTATATGTTGCCAATTAAAAATTAAACAAATGTTTTAAATATTCCACAAATGTCATTTGGATATAAGTAAAAACTGCATACTTTGTTTTTCCAATTTATTTTTGTTATTCATCATCTCCCTAAACTTCCTGCTTGCAACTAAAAAGCGCGAAATTGTTCATAAAAACCATGCAGATACTTTCAGTATCATTTATTTTACTCATTTAAACCTAAATATAACAAAAAACATCATATATGTAGGCTTATACTATCGTGATAATCCTATGTTCGTCATCGCCTATACTTTGATCCACTGTGAGCCGCTGCCGCCGCCGCTGGTTTTGAATTTTTTGTGACCGGAGGTCTTTCTTCGTTAATATTAAGAAAAATACTGCATACAAAAATATAAAAATCGGTAGTATTATACAGAAATGTTTGATAAATACGCTGATGCAGACAGTTTTCAATCGAAGAATTATTTTAAGAGATATTTAATGCGAAAGTTGGACAAAATCGTTCCATTAAAAAAGTTTTATAGGAGCAAAAGTTGTACATAGGAATTTAATCATTTTTAGATCATTTTATGTGTCAGAATTTCCCGATGTGCAGACTGCTTTTAGGTTTTTAATTTGACACATTTTTTTCAGGTTTTATTTCTATTTTAAATTCAAATTTTCAGCATTTCGAGGGATATTTTTTACATTATTTTAGAAAATGGTATTAATTTATACTGTTGCCAAATGTATAAACAGCGCAAACAATAATGCTTGCTTCAAATTAAAAAAATATTTACACGTGACTATTATAAACAGAAAAAATCATTTGGAATTGGAATTAAATAATTATGTACAAAAAGCAGGAACTTATTAAAAATTACGACATAAAAAGTATACACGTGAATTTTAAGAGAGAAAGGAAATTGTAAAATAATAAATTCATTAACATGCATTAGAGGTCTTAAATAGGAGAAATTACGTCATATTTACGTCACATTACAGTTATTACATAAAATGAACATAAAATATTGCAAAACAGTTTAAATTTAGAAATTGCGCTAGACATTTATTTGATATTTTGAGAGGATCTTTTCAACTATTTTTGTTAGGAAAGCGCAAATAATATTTCATTCTAACAAAAGTATTTTCACGTGAATATTTAAAAGAGAAAGAATAGCATGGTCAAAATTATGTCTGATTAAAAACGATTAATTTAAAATGTCTCATTTAAAAGAACTTTCTTTTCGCTTTGTTAAAAAATACGAGGAGACAAAGTTATACGACATAGTAGACAAAGTCTACGTCATCAAGTTATTTTTATTTCGACGTTTTATTTGTATTTTTATTAATGTTGTACTAATTTATTTGTTCTTTCGTTATTTAAAATAAAAATTATGTCAATTTGTATAATTTGGCGAGTGGTTTGGCGATTTATATAATTTGGCGAAATTTGTCGACGGGATAATCAAGTAGTACCGCAGCGGATTTGGCGTTAAAATTCCCCAATCAAAGAGAAATGAATAGAAATCCGTTTATAGGGAGATCGCCACTGTTTCTTAAATTGTAATTCAATCTTTCGAAATATTTTTAAAGCCGATTACATTAGCGTGCATTTAGAGTCTGCGGTGTCTGGACGGGGGTTGGCGAGCGTAGCTCGTATGGGGCCGAGCCCCCTAGTGTAGTAAATTTTATTTTCCTTTTTATTGGAAAAGCAATGTTTTTGATGACCCAAAGTTCGGAAAAATCCGAAGTTCGGACTTGGTAAAGTCCCGAGAATTCCGGACTTTAGACTTTGTACTGTAATTTAAAAATTATAACGAAAATAGAATTAAGGTGAATTGACTAATTACAAAATTTTTATTATGCATACAAACAGATATATTTTAAATGCATTTTAAATTTAGGAGTGGGAAGAAAAAACGTATTTTTACGGTATTTTTGAGTTTTCAAAAAAAAAAAAAAATGATTGAAATTCAATGTTTTTAAATATAAGTATTTGCAGAAATATAGATTCCAAATTTAATGACTTTATATTTATGAAATTGAATTCAAATTGGTTTTGTGAAATCGAACGAGGTAACGCTCCTTAAGATAACGAAATGTTTAAAGCAATAACTTGCAACCATCATTTGAAATACAGAAATATTCAGGTATCTATAGAAAGCAATATCAATAGTAAACAAATCTTCAAATAATTTTCCCTTCTTCTTTCCCTTCTCCTCCTTGCTGCTGAACAATATTACATCGATAACTCACGTGAAATGACGAAAATGTTTGATTTGAATTTGGAGTAAATAACGGAGGTTTATGATTGAAAATACGAAAATGTTGATTTAATCTGAAAGACGAAACATACGTTTAAGGAACATCATTGGTATAAATTACGTGTCGTGTAATTTAAGAATTTAAATAGAAGTTACAGACTAACATCTATACAGTTTTTTACTTATATAGATACATGTTCATTTTTCAAATGAAATTTATCAATCGGTAGTAAACCGATCAATATAACGGTAGTAAACAAATGTTCAAATAAAGTTTCCTTCTTCTGATAACCTCCTTCCTAGCTGCAGAACAATATTACGTTGATAACTCACGTGAAATGACGAAAATGTTTGATATGAATTTGGAATAAATAAAGGTGGTTTATGATTGAAAATACTAAAATATCTATTTAATCTGAAAGACAAAACATAAGTTTCTATGTAGTATAATTTTTACACATGATGTGTCGTACAATTTAAGAATTAAATAGAAGTTACAGACCAACATCTATACAGTTTATATTTGTATGTATATATATTTAAATTTTCACATTTAGTTACATAATACAAGGCTATATTTTACTATCTCAAAATATTCCTCTTTGTTTTTTAAATGTTATTTATATTCTCATTTTTTATATTATAATATTTTGTCTTTAAATTAGATAATTTAATCAATTGCCCTTCTATTTATTTATTTTTATATAATTCTTTAGTTTATTTTTTATTAATTTATTCCTATTCTTTATTTTATTTTTGTATTTACTCAGTAATTATCAAGTTTATTCCTATTTTTTCATTCTACTTTAACTATATGTTAATCTAAGTCATTTCTTTATTTCTTCAATCAATTCCATTCATTTTTTTTTTTTGGGGGGGGGGGGAGGCAGTACCAAAAATTATTGTTAATAATCCAGTTCCAATATACATTTTTTTCCTTTCTCGCACCAGATGGCAGCAAAGTTATGTGTTTCAGTCAGATAATCAACTGTAGGCCCATATGTTAAAATAGTCCTAACTCTGTTTTACCATCCATACATGCTGCAGTCATGATTCCTAGTATGTAATTTAGGTATTTTGCTCTATTAATTTTTAATCTCCTGTGTGAGGTGTATATTTTTTAGATCTCTTGGATTATCTATTTTCTGTTATTTTTGCGTTATAAGAAGCTAAATTTTGTCATTTTAGGCTTAATGCCGACAAAGTTGGATGAAATAACGCGTCTTCTACGAATGAACTCACAATCTCCTCTGACGATTCTGTGGGTTATTCATAGTTTCTTATTTTACATACTGGTTTCCTATGTTCATTTCTAATTCATCTTTAGAACTTTACCAATTTATTAATATATTTGTGATTTCAAATTTATTATATATATATATATATATATATATATATATATATACAGGGTGCAATATGTTATCTATCGCCTACCTTTAATTTCTTAACCGTTTGCCGTAAACATATAGTTCCAATTACAAAAAAGTTTCAAATGAGATAAATATTCATGTTGTGGCATTATTTAAAGTAAAAAATCAATTTTATAAAAATTGCGAAATCTAACTTTTTATATGATCCCCCAGTCCCTATAGTTATATTCAGTAAAAGTTTACACATATCATAACAGATATAACACAAAAAGTTTGACATCTGTACTGCAAAAATTGACACAGTTATTAAATTTCAAAGTTTAAGATTTTTGCACCTGATTTTGTCTTTCATTGAGGGATCAGTTAAAAGATCAATTAAAGTAAGTCGTGATCAATGTCAGGGTGCAATGTGCTTTTTTTAGGGCGAAAACAAACTTTAGCCGGTATCGCCAAATCGGGGAATCTCCAAAGAGGGTTATTTCATCTAAAAATTTGAGCTAAATTTATGTGTCGAACAACATTCAAACGTCAAAGTAGGTATAATATGCAACCGGAAAATAAAACATACTAAGGATTAGATAAATGGCAGCAGAATTGCACCCTGATTTTGATCTCGCATTACTTTAGTTCATCTTTTAACTGATCCCTCAATGAAAGACAAAATCATGTGCAAAAATCTCAAACTTTAAAATTTAATAACTGTGTCAATTTTTGTAGTACAGATGTCAAACTTTTTGTAATATATCTGTGATGATGTATGTGAAATTTTACTAAAGATAACTATAGGGATTGAGGGACCGTATAAAACGTTAGATTTCGTAATTTTTATAAAATAGAATTTTTACTTTAAATAATGCCACAACATGAATATTTACCTCATTTGAAACGTTTTTGTAATTGGAACTATATATCTACGACCAACGGTTGAGAAATTAAAGGTCGGCGATATATAACATATTGCACCCTGTATATAAGACACATGTACAAATAAAATTTATCAATTGTTTAATTTGCTTCATATTATATATTTGTAAATGGTAAAATGCTGCTAACACATTGTTATTAAATATATTGTGAAATTAATTTTTTAAAGTTTCGTATACCGACGAACCCTCCATAAGATTTGAAATTTCAAGGAAATAGCTTGGTACCATCATGCCTAAGACAAAAATGTTCATAAATTTAAGAGAAAAATATCGTTTGTAAAGAAATCTTCATTTAAAATTCCACTTATTTGCTGCTTCATCGATCGTTGAGGTAAACTGATGAAAATATTTCAAATGAATTAAAAGACAAGAAGGGGAGTTTATGAGTTAAAATGTGAATAAATAAATTTAAGGCGTCGGGGGGGGGGGGTAATTTTATATAAGAGTTACTTTACTATTGTTTTACTCATATATTTTAATTTAAAAACTGTTTGTAAATGAATATTTTAAAATAAGTACCATTGTAAAGGTTTGCTTTATATGTGTAATATTACTAACATTTTAAAAATCAGAGCTGCAAAAGTAACGCTTACTTCGAAAAAAAAAATAACAGTATATTTTAAAAATGTAGTTAAATATATAGTTATTCACTTCATGAATTTTACAATGTGGGAGTTTTAATATAAACAAACACACAAATTTATCGAAAGATGTAAAAACGAAAATATTTTGAATATTAAAACTCCGAAAGAACACGCGTTTAATGAATTCGAGACACGTACAAAAAATATTTTTAAAAAGCTACCAGTATATATATATATATATATATATATATATATGTTTATGAAAAAAGTGGTTCTCAATTTAATAATTTTATATTCTTGAAACTAATTTAAAAAATGTTTAGAGAAAATCAAACAGAAGTACAAAACAATACTACCTTAGATAATGAAATTTTTTAAACATATATCCTGCAATCATCATGCGTAAGACGGAAATATTTAGGAATCCATGGAAAGCAATATCGGTTGTAAACAAATAATCAAATAAAGTTTCTTTTCCCTGAAATCTTTTTCCTTGCAACAGAACAATATTACATCGATAACTGAGATGAATTGGCGGAAATGTTTTATTTGAATTTGGAATAAATAAGGGATGTTTGTGATTGAAAATACGGAAATGTGGATTTAAGTTGAAACATAAAAGATGTGTGTTCTTAAAAAACATTATTGCTAACGCTGATATATTTCTCAATTTAGTGACTTAGAACCAAGAGACAGACTAACATCAACGTATTGTGTAAATGCACATAATAAATTAAATTTCTCAATTTACTTTTTTATTAAAGATTCCATGTTCCGACGTTCAAAAATATGTTTAAATGTTACTGAAGAAGTGTAATGGCTTCAATAATATTTTGCTTTATAATATATAAGCAATTCAAACATTGCAATATTGAAAACAGTACTGTTTCTCAAAGCTTTATCTAAGAAATTATTTCAAGAAATTCAGATTTCTGTAATAAGAAAAGAAAAATGAGTAACATAAAAATAAACCGGTGATTTCAAAAACTACACAGGTACATATTATTTTCCCTTTAAAGTCCTAAAATCTATTTAACACAGATTGAGGGATGTCTGGAGAGAGAGAGATAGAAAACTCGTAGTTCTCTCCTCTAACCCCCTCCCCCATAAATAAAAATCTCGAAATAAAAAACCTAACTTAAAATATATAAAAATTATACAAAAATAAAAACACTGAAAATCAACCAAAAATACGCTGCGGTCACAGTGCCAGTGTGTTAAATTTCAAAATCATTCAATTTTATTATCACGGAAATTATATTTTCATTTATAATTACGAAGAGGATAAATTCTTTGTTTTTAATTACGTTATTTTCAACATATATCTATCTATATATATATACAATGGTGGCCAAAATTGTGGACATTTTTAGGTAGCAATCATTACAAAAAGTAAATCTATCTATTTCAGCCGTCCGAAGGAAAAAAGTCCTTCCGGCCAGTGCCGGGAGGAAGAGGTAGCTTTCATAATCCTTATTTAAAAAAAGCCAAATTATATCATTCAAACACACGAAGCTCAATTTAGTGGAAACCGAATATAGGAGATTCAATACTAATTTTTATCAATATAATGAATGAGAATTTCGCGAAATTAGTCAGCTTTATCCAAGCTGCTTTTCTTTAAAGTAACATATATTTGGCTGCCAAATTCGGCAATTTCTTAAAGTGCCTGTCATTTTAAGACAACATGGTGGATGAGGCTAAGCAGTGAACTTGGTCGAGACCTTAGTAATTGCTGTGCACATGCTCACTCACATCGGAATCGGTTGATATATACGAGTGCTGTCGCATGCAAAAAATCAGATTTTTCAAAATGTCACCCACAATAGAAATGGAAACTGCTATATCTGAGCCATTTTTTATGGTAAAGACAAACAAAAAATGCTCCTGAATCCTTATACCAAGGTCAAATACTTAAGAAAGAAACCTTTTTCAATTTCTAATTTTTTTGCACCTCACTTTAAATATATATATATTTTTTAATTTAATGGCCGCCATTTTGAAACAAGATGGCTGATGAATCTGGCCAGCGAACTTGGTGGAGGTATGGATGTATACTATCCACATGCCTTCTTACATCGAAATAGGCGAATACGTGTGTTATCGCGTGACAAATACAAGATCGTTTCAAAATGTTAGCCATGCTAGAAATTCAAAGTGCTATAATTCGACCATTTTTTAAGATATAAACAAAAGAACAAATTTTCAGAAACAAAAACTGCTCCGGAATCTTTGTATCAAGGCCAAAAACATAAAAAAAATCTTTTTCATTTTCCAATTTTTTAATACCTCATTTTAAATTTAATTTTTTTTTAAAAAGGCAAACCTTTTGAAACAAGATGGCGAATGAAGCTGGCCAACGAACTCGGTCGAGACATTGGTATGTGCTATGTACAGACCAAGTTACATCCAAATCGGTTCATAAATACGCATGTTATCGCGTCACAAAAATCAGGTCGTTTTAAAATGTCAGCCACAATAGAAATTCAAAATGCTATAACTCAGCCATTTTTTTAGATATAGACGAAACAAAAACTGTTCCGGAATCTTTGTATTAAGGTCAAACACATACAAAAAAAATTTTTCACTTTCCAATTTTTTGGTATCTCATTTAAATTTTTTTATTTTGTAATTTTTTTAAATGGCCGCCATTTTGAAACAAGATGGCGGATGAAGCCGGCCAACGAACTCGGTCGAGATATTTGTATGTACTATGTACACACCAAGGTACATCCAAGTCGGTACATAAATACGCCTGTTATTACGTGAGAAAAATCAGGACGTTTCAAAATGTCAGCCATGCTAGAAATTCAAAATGCTATAACTCAGCCATTTCTTAAGATATAGACGAAACAAAAACTGCTCCGAATCTTTTTATCAAGGTCAAACACATAAGAAGAAAATATTTTTTCAATTTTTAATTTTTTGGTACCACATTTCAAATTTAAATTTTTCTTAAAAATTTAAATGGCCACCATTTTTAAACAAAACGGCGGATGAAGCTGGCCAACGAACTCGGTCGAGAGATTGGTATGTACTATGTACACACTGAATTACATCCAAATCGGTTCAAAAATACGCCTTTTATCGCGTGACAAAATTCAGGACGTTTCAAAATGTCAGCCACACTAGAAATTCAAAATGCTATAACTCAGCCATTTTTTAAGATATAGACGAAACAAAAACTGCTCCGGAATCTTTGTATAAAGGTCAAATACATAAGAAAAAAATATTTTTCCATTTTTAATTTTTTGGTACCACATTTCAAGTTTTAAAATTTTTTAAAAATTTTAAATGGCCGCCATTTTGAAACAAAACGGCGGATGAAGCTGGCCAACGAACTCGGTCGAGACATTGGTATGTACTATGTACACACCGAATTACATCGAAATCGGTTCATAATTACGGGAGTTACAGTGTGACATAGGTCAGATATATATATATCAATTTTGAACGGAGGGTGGTTTCGGGGTCTGGGGGTCATGATCGATGAAAATATACCAAAATTTTTTGAAATCGCTTTCCTCCGAACGGCTGCAATAGGTAGCTTTTTTGTAAAGAAAGCTACCTAAAACTTCGGGAAATTCGCCGATAATGACCTCCAGATACCAAAACCACCTTCCGTTGAACTTCTGACATATATGTATAAGTACTATACATACATACATGCATATATTTATTTATTTATTTATTTATATCTTAATTTTGTCATGCTGTAACCCTCGAATTTTTGAACCGATTTAGATGAAATTTTTCATATGCATAATACATACTAATGTCTCGGCAAATTTGGTTGGCCAGCTTCATCCGCCATCTTGTTCCAAACTGGCGGCCACTTGAGTTTGTGTACACTTTTGGAAATTTTTAGGTTTCCTAACTTTCTCTTTAAAATGACCTATGTGTTAACTTTCACTGTGTGATTCTTTAAAATACATTTTAGTGTTCCAACATTCTGTTTAAAATGATACATAAGAGTATGCATTTTGTGAAACGTAACATTTTCTATAAGTGAATTTTCTATAAGTTTTTATAAGTGAAAAAAAAAAAATTCAAAAATTCAAATGGTCGCCATTTTAAAACAAGTTGGTTGATAAACCTGGGCAACAAACTCGGTCGAGAAATTAGTATGTGCTATGCACATGAAAAATTTCATCCGAATCGGCTAAAAATTCGAGAGTTGCAGCATGACAAAATTCATATATATATATATATATATATATACAGGGTGATTCCTAAATATCGAAACAATAGGTTATCTCCTTAATTAATACCCCTTAGGCACATACTTCCAATTGCAAAGTTTCATAAAAAAGATGTAAAATTTGATGCGATAAGTTACAACTCCATGAGAGGTCTATTTGAGAAATTACGAAAATTAAATTTTCATACGCCCCCCGTAGGGTAAAATTTCCAGTTAGGAATTTTTTCCTTATCCATTCCTGAATTAAACACAAAAAGTTCCATCTTTATATCTGAAAAACTCATGGAGTTATGCCTGTTTAAATAATTCGTCAGGTTTTAAGGGATTAGACACAAATTAAAATGCGTGTTATTCAAGAAACAATGTTACTTTAAAAGTTCCAGGATACATATAAAAAATATATTTATTGAGTAAGAATTAGATTATTCTGTTTTTTGTGATGATTAACCACATAATTTGCAAATAAAATCACATCCTAAAATTTCTCAGAAAATTTAAAAATTTAAAAATTATTATTATTTTTTTTAAATTGGGGTATTTTAAAATCGTTATGCATCGAAATATTATCGTCGAATTTCAAACATTTTCCATTTAATTAAAGATGAAACTAAAAATTTAATTTAGGTTCAGGATTTTTTTAAATATTAACACTAAAAATATTAAAAACACCAAAAAAATGATGTAACTTATTTTTAAAAATATATATTTTTTCAAATTTGTCGAAACAAAATTAATGTAAAATAATCAGAAAGGTCATGTTCCGAGTTTGAACCCCTTTTTTTCTTGATTTAATTCTTGACTTAAAAATGTGAATTAATAATTTAAATTAAATTTATTTTAATTTTAACTGCGCATTTAAATTAATAAATTTAAATTAATTATTTTTAACAATTTAAATTATTAATTTAAAACGCATTTAAAGTTTTAAACAAATATTGGCTCCTAATAAAATGTTTCAATCTTTTTTGAAAAATTGTAGGTGGGTATATAACTCTTTCCTTTAGCTTAAACTTCTAATTTAGTTTAACTTTTGCACCTTCTTTTTGTACTATTTAAAACAAGGTTTTTTTCTAACATACCGATTATGTGTGTTTTCGTAATTTTAACTCTCACAACTTTAGGTTTTATATCGTCCCAGCGAGCGATTAAAAAAAGTCTGTATTCTGGGGCCGGACCAGTCTCGACCGGGCCTAATGTATTTTTCATACCGAACAGGGGCTGGCTTCCTTTCTTCCTAGGTCTGTGGGGAGCGAAATTTGCAGTCCCGGTCTCGAATCAACCCGTATTAAAATCATTCTATCTGACTCACCTAATCCGTGCAAAAATCAGAAAAGTTTCGCTCAACCCAAAAAATTTACAAAAAAACGCATATATTTTTAAAAGCGCTATTGCAATTAAAAATTATTACAATTTACAATTAATCTTTAAAAATCGTTTTTAAAGGATAGTATATTTAAATGCAAAAAAAAAAAAAAAAAAATACAGCAAAACAAGTGAAAAAGAACCCGCCTATTACGGAATCCTGTCTAAAACGGAATAATTTTTTGATTCATCCAAATGAATATAATAATACTTGAGAAAAGAATAGAATACATTTGCACCTACTAAGATGGGAAATTGACTATAAGGCATTTTTTTCTTGTCTGCGTGATTCCGTTTTAGAAGATTTTATTGTATATCATTTTTTAAAGTCTCCAATACATGGATTATGGATTAATGATATTAAATGGTAAGTGAAACACTTACATACAAATAGAGATTCATAAAAATAAATAAAAAATAAATATCATAGCCTTTGACGCTTGTTTAAAAATGAAGATTATAAACATATAAAAAGAAAATCTATAAGCTATTATAAAGCTATAAAGCTGCTTTTGGTCAGAACTCTTTCATACGAAACAATTTTATTCATATCGGCGTAAAAAACTATGTTTTCTAGAAATTCAATCAGGCCGGACCAGACTCTGGCCAAGATTCAAATATTTTTCCAGGCCGGGACGAACTTTTTTCTATGGGTCGGCTCGAGACCGGATCTGGATATTTGGACCCGTGCGGACCTCTAATAAAGGCGTTCAGCATAATTTGAAAGAAGGTTTAACTTTAAATCTATACGCTGCTATTTTATGTCCAAAGTTTTATGTTTAAATCGACTTTTAATAACGTACGATTTGTGGATGATCCCTATCTTGCATTCAAAATGAGTCACTAACTCGTTGCTCAGAGGCATGGAAAAATGATGTAAGTCGCGACTTTTGAATTTTAATAACTCTGCGTGTTTGGCAGATATCGAAATGATTTTTTTTTGGTTTAATTCAGGAAGGGATAAGAGAAAATTTCCTAATTTGAAATTTTACCCAACGGGGTCCGTATAAAAAATTAGTTTTTGTATTTTCTCAAATAGACCCCCCATGGAGTTGCAAATTATGTCATTAAATTTTCCACCTTTTTTTTATGAAACTTTGCAATTGGAAGTATGTGTCTAGGTGCATTATTTAAGAAGATAGCCTATTGTTTCGATATTTATGAATCACCCTGTATATACATATAGTATATATATATATATATATATGAGTCAACATTTCAATGGAGGGTGGTTTAGGGATCTAGGGGTTATGATTGGTGAAAATATAGAAAAAATTTTCGAAGTGCTCTGTTTCGGACGGCATCATTACTATGTATATTACTGCTTTTTACTTTTTGTAATGAAAACTACCTAAAAGTGTTCATAATTTTGGCCACCACTGTATGTGTGTGTGTGTCTATATATATATTTATCCTGTTGTTTACTATGTTTTTGGAATCTTTGGGAATTGTATATGTTAATGTCATTTTATTCATAATTTCGCAGTTTTTGTTGGTGGTCGGTAATGTTCATTTAATGGTTATATATATATATATATATATATATATATATATATATATATATATATATATATATATATATATATATATATATATATATATATACAGTGGAACCCGGTTAAGACGCTCACGGTTAATACGCGATCCCGCTTAATACGCGGATTTTTTCCGATCCCTTGAACATCGCCCATAAGGATAATGCAAAAATATCACGTTTAATACGCGAACGGATATTACGCGATCCCGTTTAATACGCGATAAATTTTCGGTCCTCTGAGGAAAAAATCACGCTTAAGACGCGAATTCATTGAACAAGATGCGAATTTTTTCTGTCTTCTCGAATGTTGCCAATTTAGCGAATATTTTTTTATTCAGGTAAAAGACATTGTTTCCGGATAGTATTATTTACTTTAATTAATAACAGATTAATTAAGGGGAAAATTAATAATTGGAAATAGTGGTAGATATTTGAATAAAATAAGACCCCACTAAATTGGCAAAACTGAGAACCCTCTTTGATCCTAACCTCATAACATACTTTGTTTCTCGCTTCGTGTATGTTTTTAGTGCAGTAGAGGGATACAGACTAATTCTAGTTACTCAGATACGTCATAAAATTTATTATGATTAGAAATTATCATACCTGTTGTTAGTGATGTTTTAAATGTACGTTATATCACTACTATGTTTTATAATGCATATTATAGGTAACAAAAAATGAAACTGGTAAAGATTAAACAAATACGACTTATAATTCTTTTATGTTTTCTTTACTGTTTCCTATGCTAATAAAATTTTTGCACAAAGATTAATAAGGATAGGATAGTTTCTTCTTATATTAACAAGAGTTTAATTAAATTTAAAAAATAAAAAAATCCGACTGCGTAAAAAGCAAACTAATTCATTATTTCTCATCAATGTGAAACTTTTTTTTATATTACTTACCTATTTTATTTATTTGTATTGATTTCTTTTAAATTGTGTTTAATTGTTAGTTCCTATCTATAAACACTGTTTTGATGAGGCCTATAGATGTCTATGATGGCTTGAGTTGCAGTAAAGTTAGAGATCCTACCTACACAACTTCCAAGTTGTGTAATATTTAAACGGAGCTTCTGACTGTAAAATAGTCAATGAAACATAGTCTTCATTTTGAAAGACCTATCCAATGATATGCCCCTCAATATAGTGCGTAAAAAATCTTTTCGTCTCTACCGCCATTTTGTATTTTACGGAATTTAAAAAAAAAAAAAACCCTACCCTATAACTATCGGACGATTAAGACGAATTGATAGAGACCTATTTCATTAAAATCCATCCAGCCGTTGGGATGTTTCGAGGGTATAAAGAAATCCACATACCCAGATACATGTGAAACACATCCCTTCTTTTCAGTCAGGTAAAAAGGACAGATTGTAATGGTACTCATTATTACAAGTACAAATTATGATTTTAAAAAGTAGGTTGTACTTCAAAGATTTATTATTTTTTCTTTCTGTTAAAAAAATTAGTCTAGCAGGAAATTTAATTTTTGTTGCTTTATTTTTAATTGCAATGTATTAATCGATGATAAAGTCATGTTTAAATCCATATTTATTTTCAGTTATTATTCCAGTCGATCCTATAAAAAGAAAGAATCAGTTAAATTGGTATACATTGGTATTAAATTATTGGTTATTAAATTGGTATTAAATTTTAATCTAAATATACCTAAAACACACAATTTTCGACCGTTAACATCTAAATGAAAGCTCTAAAGTTAATTTAAACGATTAAATGTGTAAATAAGTCATGTTCATGCAACACTATACAAATCACGTTTAATACGCGATCCCGCTTAATGCGCGACTTTTGTCCACTCCCTTGAAACGCGTCTTAACCGGGTTCGACTGTATATATATATATATATGAGACTTTCTTTAAGAAAAAGAGATATATATATAATTTGTTTTCAAAATGATTAGATAGAGCTTTTGAAAAAAAAAATCCGACATTTATGAAAACTAATCGAAGTTATTTGAATTGTGTGCCGAATTCAAAGAAAATATTTTGTTATTTGTTTCTGAATTACTATTCATTTAAGGGGAGTTTCGATTTCTTTGGCCTGAAATTCACCTGATATTTACGATTTGTTCCTGTTTAGAAAGAAGAGAGATTTTACTTTCGTACTTTTATGATTATATTTATAGCCATATCACTTATCTACTGAAAATTTAAAATAATAATAATAATATCATGCCTCGTGCGTCGGTAGTACCTTCAGGTTCGTACTGTGAACCTCAAGATCGGCCAATCGTTTTTCGCTGGTCGCACGCATCGGAAAATAACTTTGTAATTAAATTATGAAAAAGCATTAAATTCTCTCGAGCTTATGCGAACATTTACTTTAAAAAGTTATTTTTTGACGAAGAGGCGGTCATTTGAATAAAAAAAAGTTGATTTTAACGGGTTTTTAAAAACGTTTATGAACCAGAAATATGTATATATATATATATAAATTATACTTTTCAATAATATAAACTTCAGCAACAACTATTCCTTTCTTAGTTAAAAAAAAATGAGTAAATGAGATCAACAGTTTTAAAAAAAAAAGTCTCCCATTTTGAAAAACATGGTTTCAAATAAATAAAGTTCTTCTATAGAGTTGCGTTCAACAACAAGAGTTACGTAAGATAGTAATTGGAATATCGTAAAACCGCTTTCGGGCAATGATGTACATACTTATGGGATTCCAAAAATGTACAAAAAGGAATATATAAATTTTTGACACAAGAAGTAGAACTTCCACTTAAGTAAATAAACGATTAATTTTATGCATGCTTTAGGGTTATTTAACCTAAAAAAGAAAATTTGTTTATTTCTAAAAAAGGACTCCGACATTCTCAAAAGAGATCGATCGTATTTGAAATATGCTTTGAAATCCGCTCGGCACCGGAAATAGGAAAAATTTAAGTTATTTTTAAACTGTCATTTAATTATATTAATATATTTTTAAATCTGATGATTAATTAAAATTATAAAATGTCGTACTTTTGATTCCTAATTTATAGGGGAAGGTGTTGTTCCTTTGACCACTTCGCAAAATTTTAATTAATTATTATTAACTCAACTATTAAGACTAAATTCAATTCTTTGTTTTATTATAATCAGTATCATCTGGTTTATCATATGTAATTTTTTCAAGGTATTATTTTTATTATATTTAATTTCATTTTTATAAATAATAACATTGTGGTCAAAGGTACAACATATAGTTGTACCTTTGACCATGGGTTGTTGTACCTCTGACCAGCCAATTAGACAACACAGTAATGAAGGAAAAAATCATTTTATTCAATATCATTGTTTCTTGCGTTTAGGGTGTTGCTATGTTTTCAGCTTCAATAACTAGCTTTTCAGGAGTATCAGTCAGGACACAAGATTTCCCTTTATGCCGACCCCTATTTGACTTTTCCTTGCTTGCACTTTTCGATGAGGTCTCACAGTTTCAAGTGTTGTGATAAGTGGCGCTAAATTTAAACTGCTACATTGAGGAATGATATTGGCAGTTTGATCTACGGCACCCGCTGACAGTTCTTCAAAATCAGTTTCATGCAGCACCAGTCTGTCTGTTACAGTAGCTGCAAGAAATTCTTTATCAGAGAAAACGTTCTCATTGAAAGGCACAAACCCTGTGACCTTAAACTCTTTCATAATATTGTTTGGAACTACGGCTTTAGAATCTGCTATGCCCGCAAGTTCAGCAATGTTGTAGATTGTAATAGGCTTTCTAACATTTCCTGGAGCAACCATCCAGTTATTTACAAATTCATTATAAAAGGCTTTAAAAGGCCATAAACACATTTATCAAGGGGTTGCATTTTATTGCTAGAGTGTGGATGAAACGTCATTAGTATCACACCACTAGCCTTGGCTAAATCAATTATTGGTATGGTAATACGAGATTCATGGTTATCAAATAATAACAATACTGGTCTTTCACTACTAGATCTAACATTTTTCTGAAAATGTTGAAAGAACTGTTGGAATATTGTATCATTTGACCAAACTGATGGGTTTGCAGCCCCGATTGATCCAGGAGGCGTTCTGTGAAGCATAAATGTTTCAAAGTTGACACGAGTAAAAAAAACAAAAACAAAGGGGTAATGATGTTTCCGGAGGCACTAACAGCAATAATCATATTGATTGTTGTTCCCCATTCGCAGACATTATCCCTCCAACTTGGTTTTTTTCCCTTTGAGGGCTATGAGTTTAGGAGGTAAATGAACTGTGCTTATCCCAGTCTACATATTTTTTTTTATTATTATTTGTGAACAACTGAAGTAAAAAAAAAAATAATATCGTTAACTAATTTCAAGACAGTTATAGTAAGTAAGTCATAAAAGTTGAAATGTTTAGAGAATCTTTTAAGAGTGTTGTACCTTTGACCTGGTCAAAGGAACAACAACTGATCATGGTCGGAGGTACAACAACATGCTAGTGCAAATTACAAAGCATGCTGCAGTTTTAGGGTAAGGATAATCATTTTCACAAGCCGCACCATATTTATAAAAGTCTATAACACAGTTAGCACGTAACACAACAAAGTTATAGCACAAAAAATATTATTAGGCAAAACATTAACAAATAAATACTTAATTTTTTATGATGGAAATGAATTAGTATTAATCACAGGAATCCCCTTTGTCTTGAATAATCCACTGTAGGTTGCACAAGCTTTCTAGTGAAGGAACTATGCACTAATTGCGCCAAAATTCATAAAATGCTGCTAGATGGCGCTACAGCCTAGGTGGTCAAAGGAACAATATGGTCAGAGGTACAACACCTTCCCCTACGTGAAGTTTAATTATTGATATCGGGAGAAATAAGGTGCATGTGATGATTTGATAAGTACATCCTTTAAAGAACGAGATAGGGAGTACTTGGAATGAAAAAAAAAATAATTCTAAAAAAGCAATACTCAATAATTACTGAAAAACAAACAACTTTATTTAAAACAGACTTCGACATCAGAACTGGATTCTGTTTATTCATATAAACAATCAAATTACAAAAAATGATCCTTAACTACAATAGAAAATGATATCGGCAAAGACAAACCTTTTTTTATATTTTGATATGAGACTTTTATTTGATAATGGTGAGGAAAATACTTGGCATGAAAAAAATTGAACCTTTCTCAGAAAACAATATTCAGCAATTACTAAAAACAAACAAATTTATTTGAAATAGTCTTTGACATCTGAACTGGTTTCTGTTTATTCGTATAAATAATCCAATTACAAAAATTGGGCCTTAACGACAATAGGAAACGATGCACTTTTATGATACCTGAAATATGCATGTATATAAAATTTCTTGACTGATATCGGTAAAGACAGACCTTTTTTATATTTTGATATGAGACTTCTATTAGATAATGGAGAGGAGTATACTTGACATCGAAAAAAAGTGAACATTTCTGGAAAATCAAAACTCAGCAATTACTAAAAATCAAACAAATTTATTTGAAATAGGCTTTGACATCTGAACTGGTTTCTGTTTATTCATATAAATAATCCAATTATAAAAATCGATGCTTAACGACAATAGGAAAGGCTGCACTTTTATGATACCTGAAATATGCATGTATATAAAATTTCTTGACTGATATCGCAAAAACAGACCTTTTTATATTTTGATATGAGACTTCTATTAAATAATTGAGAGGTATAGTAAATACTTGGAATGAAAAAAAATGAATATTTTTTTTAAAAACAATACTCATAAATTACTAAAAAAATAAACAAATTGCTTTAAAAAAGCTTTGACATCTGAACTAGTATCTGTTTATTAATATAAATAATCCAATTACAAAATTTGTTGTTTAACGAGAATAGAAATGTATGTACATTTATGAAACCTGAAATACGCATGTTTATAAAGTTTATAGATTGATATTGGAAAAGACAACACTTTTTGGATATTTTGATATGTGATTTCTATTAGAGAAAAGAGAAGGATATATTTGGAATCGAAAAAAAAAAATGAGTATTTCTGAAAAAACAACACTTGACAATAAAAAAAAAAATAATAATCAAAGTTATTTGAAATAGGATTTGCGCCAGAAGCGGATTCCGTTTATTCATATAAATAATTTAATTATAAAAATTGATGTTTAACGGCAATAGGAAAGAATGTATTTTTCAAATCTAAATATGCATATATTTAAAGTTGATTGATGGATATCAGGAGAAAGAATGCAAATTTGATATTTTGATATAAGATTTTTGTGAAATAATTGTAACGGATGTAATTTGAATCGAAAAACTTATAACGAAATTACTTGTAGCTAAAACTATACTCCAAAATTAAAATTTTAAAATATCGAAGTTATTTCAAGCATGGTTCAAAATCTTAATGGGATTCTGTTAATATTTTTTGCATTTTTTCTTTAACCCTCTCGCTGCGTAAGTGATTCTTGGCGATGAGCGTCTTTTACAGAATTTTTAATCTTTTTCTCCGGTTCTTTAAAGCAGAAATTTTTGACTATAGTAATCGAGGAAAATGTCCTAATTAAGTCAGACAAAGTTTTCGCTAAAAAATAACTGGTGGGAATAACCAAATAGTATTAGTTAGACAGAAGGATGCATGCCCGAGTATATCTCTGGTTGCGCAGTGAGAGGGTTAATTGTTATTGAAGTCAAATATTTAATTACTAAAGGATATACAGTAACATGAAGAAAACTGAAAGATGTCTATAAATTCAATTCTTACTAATATGAAAACAAAACATACGCACTTTATTAATTAACATAAAGTTCTATTTTCAAATATTAACAGTTACTTAGAAACTTTTTTTAAGTTCCTTGGACCAAAACATTCGAGAAACTGACAATTTTTGAATTTTTTAAAATCTTCATGGAATTAGAAGATTTAACGTTTGAGGTTGTTATTGTTAATTCCAGAGGATAATCTTTGATTTCTATTTTCTCGAAAACCACCCTGTTGAAATGTTTCATAATGATATACACTTATTGGATCCCGATGTAATCTAGGCATTATTTTAAAATTTAAAAAAAAAACATACTTTAAATTAGAAAATTATTTATTAATGCGTATTAAAAATAATTATGATTTTTGATAACTTTACCTAGAAAGAAACAATGTCGTTAAAAACAGGGGTATAAACTTTTATGCTCTTTCCTATCCTTAATCTTTCAAACAAAGGGAAATTTTTCTGTCCGATTATCTAAGAAAATCGTCTCCGACAATGTCTTGAACACAAAGAAAAGTAAGAAAGTAACTGGGAAATTTCTTCAAATTTATCATTGAGTACAATTAATTTTTATTTTGTATGTATATATATTTTAGATTATTTATTAGAATATTGTTACAGTTACAATTGAATCTTCCCTGTACTTTTCCCTGTAATACAGTAATGTTTTCCTCAATTGCTGGATAAATAAATACATTTGGTTTAACAGCGCAATGAAGGTTTAAGTAAAAGTAATATTGAAAATTAAATGTGAAAAAAAAACTATTTATTTAATACAATTCTTACAAAGCGGATGTTACCATTTCAAAACTCATATTTGGTGTAATTTTTAATACATAAAAGAGTCCTTGTGACAAAATAAACCTAATATAATCATAAAGAATATTTTACGAATAAAAAATATATATTTCATTTATTTCTGCATTAATTATAATTGTAGCTGCAACTATCGTTCAGATTTTTTTTTGTCGTTTACTGTGCTTTTGATTCTTAAAGTATACTTGAAGTTTATTCATTGATATGGATTGAGGACAAAAGCGTGCAATACTTTGATACGAGATTTCTTTAGGGAATGAAGACGGATTTACTTTGAATGGAAAAGAGTAACTAAAAAAATGTACATATTTCTGAAAAAAAAAGACTCTCAATTATAAAAAAATAATAATAATCACAGTTATTTTAAATATGCTTTGCATTCTTTAACGGGCTCGGAGATTATTCATATAAAAAATAATTGTGAACTTTTACCTTAAATTATAACACGGATTGAAGCACTTTTGTATGGTAATATCTGCTTGAAGTGGATTGATTTTGAACCGGAGTGTGAAAACTCGTTTCGTTTTTATATGTGAAATTTTCTTTAGAGAAGTGGCGAAGAGACAATTTCAGTACTAAATATTATATACGATTTCATTTTTTTCTAAAAAGTGACTTGATCTATGTCAAAAGTTCGAAGAGATTTTTTTTTATATATGTTTTGAAATTTTTCACCTGATTTCGAAATAAAATAGTCTTATTAATTTCGGAATTATGTTTGAAACAAATTACTAATTTTTGCATGAAATGATCATAAACAGAATGTCTCCCGAGTCCTTAACTGTGATCACAGTTAAATTATTTGTCACCTGCTAAAGAAAACCGATACAGTTTGAAGATGGGTGCGTATGTCTCCCCATCACTGAATGGATTTCCGTTCTGGGAAAATGAAAGTAATCCAATTGCGAAAAGTTAAATAAGAATATTTTTAATTTCGGAATTATTACTGAAGTAAATGACTAATTTTTCTATGAAATGATCTTAAACATAATGTTTCCTGAACCCTTAAAATATGATAATAGTTAAATTATTTGTCACTTGAGAAAGAAAACTCACGTGGATTGCAGATGACTGTGTGTGTTTCCCCATCACAGAATAGATTTCCGTTTTGAGTATCAGAAGCAACCCAAGTGCAAAAAGTTAAATAAGAATATGATTACTTCTGATAAAGAACAAAGTACTTGTTAAATGATCGAAGATACTTTTTCATGTACGAGTTGTAATCCACACCAGATCTTGGTATAAGATTTGTTGATTCATTTCATAAATAGTAAACAATTATATAAATAAATTTACTCCAAATGATAATGGAAAGGATTCTTTTTAACCCTAAAATTTGATTACATATAAATTTATTCCAACCTGATAAAGCAAATTTGTGTGGTTTGTGTGGCGGATGTGCCTTCCCATCTCCCCATCCCTGAATGGATTTCCTTCTGAGAGTGAGAAAGTAATCCGAATTCTAGAAATTAAATGATAATTTGTTTATTTCTGAGAAATTATATAAAAAACGTAACTTTGATCTCTTGACAATTACCATGTCATTTTACGGAAATATACAAACTATTTGAAACTTTGTAATATCTTTATTGCGTCGTTAAAAATATTATGTTGTGGATTTATACAAAATTTGATAAAAAAAGTAAGATCATACACAGAAAAATATTGTAAACAATCAATTCGTAAATTTAATAATAAGCCAACAGATAATATAATATATATATAAATACAAAAGAAATTAATTGGATACAAATGTTAATTTTACAGAAATTTTTTGATTACTCTCTTTCTTCTCCGTGGGAGCAAAATTAGTAATTATTGAAAAAGTAATAATCGAAGTATAAAATAAAGCAACTTGCCTATGAGGTGATTGAACTTAGTGAAACGTGTCTTCCAGTTATCAGTTCAGCAAGCACAACAGGTAGATCGTTGACAATGTAACTCATAAGACTTGGTTTCGACGAATGACGTAAGCATTCTTCAGTCATTTCGAAAAGTTCTGTTCGTAGGATATTTTTATCAATTAGTATGATTCAGTTAAAACTAATAAATTTACTCCTTATACATAGTTTAAAAGTTTAAAACTGAAGCTTAAAGTCGAGAATTAGTTTAAACTAACTTGCAGAGTAGTAAGAGAATAACAAATTTAATAATTTTAAACTTAGTATTTTATATGTTAATTTTAAATGCTAAAATTAATATATATATATATATATATATATAAATTCATTACTATAAGCTAGGTATTGATGTGTTTTCATACGGATAAAAACGATTAATGAAAATGATACTTCATAATGAATTTTAAATGCATTTATTTCAACCATAAATGTTTATAAATCTTTAAAACGTTCCTTGGGTTTTTATTTTTGGTCAAAATCCATTAAGGGACAAGTTTGATACTTACTATAAGAAATTTAATAATTCATTACATGATACGAAATAGAGTTATTTGTAAAAAGAAGATAAATTCGCACGAAACAGATTTTTACTGAGAACGCAGCTTTTATTGCTAATCTGAGGACCTTAAGGTGTCAGACACCATTTAAACAGATGGATTACATTTAAATGTAAACCCAATATGGGCTGCAATAGGCTATATATCTTAACATTTACATATGAAATTTTAAACAAACATTAAAATAGATATATTAATAGTTGTCATTCTGAAAAAAGTCTAGTTGCATATACAGTGCTTCAAATTAATTTGAAACTCAGTTACTTTTCCATAGATGAATTTACCTTATATGTCTTGCAGGCAGGATTTCTTTATAATTGAATTATCCACAGTGAGACAAATATTTATATTGCGTAAAGATATAACATATGCTTAAAAAGGCCTAAACTGGCAAAAAATCATAATTTCTAAATTTCTTATTCCAGAAATTTAATAGCGGTCAGTTTGTGCATTTATAATATCCTTCCTATTTATCATTCAATAAAAATTTCCTGAAATTCTATCAAGCACATTTCTTCGAAATTAGGCGCCCAATGACTAAAATCTCCATTTTTAGAAAATTTACTTTAAAGATACAATTCTCCTTTGATCATATAAAAAGATCTCAAATTAATTAGGAAAGAAATTCTGTAGTAAATGGAACTTTTGTGTGAATTTTCATTTAAAGTGTTATTAAAGGATCAAATTTTAATATTACCTATTAAAAAAATTACTTTTTTTTACACTTTAAAAAGTATCTGATTACTTAATGAACAAGCATTATAAAACCAGTTAACAAATTTTCTGCAGTGTATCAAGATTTATCCTTAGCTATATTGAGAAATTTGAATAAAAAATTAGAACGCATGGAACATTTTTATTTAATTATTTATTTATTTATTAAAATGCACACTATAGACGGGTCCATTTACAGTGTTGCAAGAACATTATAAAAAATAACAAAAAACACTTAGCTATAAATCACATACAAATTTTTGCAGATCCATAGACTGCGGAACATTTGTTTTGAAAAACACGTTATGGTGTGTTAATTACGTTACTTCCTTGTATAATGAGTGTAAAAAGACATTATATGGTAATATAAGGTTATTTATATGGTTATTTATATGGGACATTATATGGTAAATATATGGCAATATATTGATGAGATTTAAATTCGAATGTTAAATCTCAACACACACGCAATTATTATTAATAATAATACTATTTTCCAACTTTTCAACTCCTCTTAAATAGCCCAAAGTTATTGCAACCACTTTTTAAAATATTTTTCGGATTCTGGAATAATATTTTATATCTGAATTTTTAACAACTGAATTACTATACATTTAAATAAACAAATTTCTAAGCTTGTTGCCAAGATATTTTTAAAAAAGGTATTATGCTGATTCCTGGAATATACTTGTATCTTACGTATTAGACTTCTGACAGAGAAAATGTAAGTTTGACCGTAACTGTAAAATTGCCTTTTTATAAGTGGGGTAATTCCAAAACGAATATAAAATTAGGAAATTTACTCATTTAACTTACTTCTGGAAAAAGTGTCAGCAGTGGTAAAGTTTTTCTGATTAATTTCTGAAGTATTACACATTTACTAAATAAATTACTAAATTTTTTGCCCAATGATAATGATAAGGATGTATTCTTGAACCCTATATCTAATTTCAACTGACTGAATGGTCTACTCAGAGAGAAAAGTCACATGTTTAGAGAATGGGGATGTGTCCCCTTGCTTCCCAGGATGTATTTCCATTGGGGAAAGACTAATGTGAGTGAAAAATGATGAATAATAATTTGTTTAAATAATTAAAAAATACATTGATCTACTTATATATATATATATATATATATATATATATATATTTTTTTTTTTTTTTTTTAGAAATCGGCTTAGGATACTTGATAACCACATGCAATTAACTGTGAATTATTATATATTTTAATGCACAAATTACTGTATTTGTTGTCGGATAATAATTAGAAATGGTGTTTTCTGATGCCTGAAATATACTTGAACTCATTGGTTTATTTTCTGAGAGACAAACCTCATGTGGTTCGTAAAATTGAAAACTAATTCGGCGAGGTGAAATGATATCAGAACAATAAGTTAAGTATGAATTTTTTTCTCAAAATGGATTCGGCAATTCTTGAAAAGACTGTGATGCTTTTCCTAATATTATCCTTTGACATCTGCACCGGTTTCGACAAACTTTTTTCTGGTTAATTTCTGAAGTATTATGTATTCAAATTATTAAATTTTAAGTTTGATACAAAATGTTTATAGGGGAATAGTTTTTTTTATTATTATTTCGTGATTTACTAACAACTAATTAATTATTTTCATGAGAAAAATAAATAATACGACTGTTTTTGGTTGTTTGATGCTTTCTAATAATGAACTTGTTTGTGAAATAGGATAAGAAAACTAATTTTTTCTCCTTAGTCGTCGGAATTCATAATGATATAATATTTATGTAAAACATGTATAATAATATATAAATATTTATTTAAATTTAACAGATTCTAAAACGACGTTCCTGTAAAAATAAATATTTTTAAATAATTATATTATTTCAGTTACTATTAATGTTTTGTTCTTTTATTTTATAAGCAATAAGAATTCCAATGTTGTCATCGTAACTCTTATTATGATGAAAAATTTATTTATTTTAAAACATCATGCATAGAAAAAAGAATGAAATATATACTGTTATTTTCATTGCAAAAAGTTCGGTATAAAAAAAAAATATATTTTTTATTTTTCCTCAAAACTGTATAAAATCAAAATCACAACGTAAAATATGCGCGAGAAAGAAAATTTTGTTTTGGGTTGTTGAAGTAAGACGTCGCATATACGAATTAATATATTAATTTTTAGAATTCAGGACGAAGGAAATCCAATGTTATTTTTTAAATAAAACGTGCTGCAGAATGAAAAACGATAGCTGTATCGCACTGGGCTTTGATGGTATTTATTATATAAAAATTATTTATCCTAATGTGAAAATTTCAGAAAACAAATAACATTTATGCTCGTTTTAGGAAAGTATGACTAATTAACAAGACTGATCAATGCAAGAACAAACAGACCAGCTGCCACTTCCCCAAACAATTATAAAGTAATATGAAATTAAAAGTCTAAATAAAGGGTCAACTGCGAGTATTATTCTCTCTTAGAGGAATACTACTATAAATATTTGAATTATTAACTTTATTATTAAAAAAAATCGTTGCTAAAAGAATAATAAGACTTTGTAAAAAAACTATACAACATAGGGTTGGTTACAGCTACATATACTTGAAAAGTATCAATGGGTATATACCATAAATGTTCAAAGAGAAATAAAGACTAAATAATATCAAATATTGCTATTCTTTATAACTCTTTTTTTAATCTTATCTTAATCGATTTATGATAAAATAATTTGGTACTGACAATAAAAGTAGTGCATATTTAAAATTTCATTTGGCATTTCATAAAACTAAATTCAGCGTAGTAATAATCTTTTCTTTTTGCAATGCAGCTAAAACAAAACCCTTGTTCAAAGTTTAAACTTGGTATTGTGCTAAGCGCGCTTCTAAAGGAGGTCACACATTTAAAAACCGCGCTGCCTATGTTCGTGCCGCGTTTTTCCAGATAGGATTTTACTTAAACTTTAAGAACACGGGTGGCGTATTGAGAGATCCACTCAATAGTATCTATAGTATAGAAATCTATAGTATTTATGTGATTAATTCTAGTTAAATGAGTCTGTTTTTAACAATTTGACATGTATTGCTTTTTTACTGTTACTGGGCATTGCTTTGCAAAAATATATATCACTAAAAGTTATTACATGGTCTTTAAAAGTCGATGGTACATATACACGTCCCTGTCATTGTGTATGTTTAAACCGTCCATGTCTTTAACTGTTAATATCTCGGTTAATTACTAAGGATTTTTATCGAAAATCATTAACAATAAGGCTTTTATACTTCTGCTACCATAGGTACCTCCAACACTCCTCAACAACTTTGCTGAATGTCCGCAAATCGAAATTTGTGTCTAACGGAAAAATGCGCTTTTCTCAAAAGCTATTTGACCTCTATAATTTTCCTGCAAGGTTTATATTAACGTCGACTACCTCTAAATTTTTCATAATATTACTTTCAGTAGATTTGGAAATTGAGGGGGAACGACATATTTTTGCACTACATTTTAGACGATATCTGTTAAAATATAATATCTAAAATTAAAAGAAATGTATTTTTGTGTTCCGCGTTAGGAAAGTTTTCACACGATATACAAAGAATTTTTTTTTTCAAGTAACTTAATTAGCCTCTCTACTTTTTTCTAAATATATTTGCGAACGTTTAATAATCTGTAAATATGTGGGCAAATAGTCTTTATTATTTCTCCCAATTTGAACTTTCCATGTTCCATAGTTCATGAGTAAAATGGCTGTGGCAGACACAACAGTGATCTTATAATGCTTCCCTTTTTACTGTTGAATACCGGAACCCTAAAATGGATGTTCTTTCTTAAAATGAAATCCAATTGAGGTTAATATAAAAAGGATATATTTTCCACCAAAACGATAAGTTGCCCCGGTGTTACAGTAACATTAGTCGGACACTAAATGCGTGACCTAAAAATTTAAGAATTATAGAATTTTGAGTAAAAACATTTTTTCAAGTAAATTTTAAGTTGAAACTGAATCTGAGATAATGCTAATATGTGTTAGATAAAAATATTTTTTTCTATTTGTAGAAACTATATAGTATACTTATTTTAAGTAAAAAATAAGTAAGATCTTTCTATTTTTAATAAAACGTGGACAGTTACAATATATTCTTATTAATTAACAGGCAAATCTTAACTAAAAATTTGTTATTTTTACTTAATTTTCTTGTCTTATTTGCCACGGAGACAAAATAAGATTAGGTTATAATTTAGACCAGAGGTTTTAAATACACGCTTCTATATAATGGGCTTTCTCATACATTTGCTAATTGACCGACGTGTACAACCTGATTTCTAATTTAAATGTATATGCATATCTTAATGTATGCTTATATACTGTTTATGTATCCTGCTTCAGACACATAAAATAATTTATATAAACTCTTTGTATTATGGTGATCAAATGTGGATTTATTAATTTTTAAGGTTTATAGTAACTCGTTTAGAAATTTCAAACAGCTTTTAAATTAAACAGCTCCAGACAGATATATTTAGCTTTTGTTTTAAGTGGTTTAAATTAGTTCTTCGTGTAACATGTTGCAGACAGAGTAAAAATATAAAGGTCACTAAATAAACTGATGAAAAGAAAAACTGTAGAATTCTAAATTAAAATTGTCAACAGAAAAATTTGACAAATTATAAATTATTAAAACCGTTGCGTAATTTTGACACTACATCATGTTAAAAAAAATTTTATGCATTTTTTATAATTAAAATTTCTTTAAAAATTACATATATTAAGAATTTATAAAAAATTCGGAAATATTTCGTACAGTTATTCTACTTATCATTATATTTTAAACGGGAACATTTTACAAATTTATTAAAAATATATTTGCTCATTTTATTTTTGAAATTTACATGCATAAAGTTTATGTTTAATCTATAACATTACTTTTGAAAAAAAAAAAAAAAAAAAAAAAAAAAAAAAAAAAAAAAACAGTTGGGTACAGAAAAGTAGACCTTTATAAGAAATACGGGATAATCCATTTTAAACATAGAATTACATTCCTGAGTGGGATAGGCTTAATATTGGGAACCACAAGTGCAGAAATTATTAAAAAAAGAAAAATAGAAAATTATTTGGAAATCTTTTAACTATGAATATTATTCCTTTAACATTTATTTTGAGATAAAACATAACCTAATTAAATTTAATATACGGTAAATAAAGATTTTTTTTCTCGTTTGGTAACGTTCATAAACTATATAATGGACTTACGTATAGTAAAAATAACTAAAGTGTTTCCTATTTGAATAACAAGTGACATTTCTTTAAGAGTTGACTCACTTGTTAAAAAGTACTCTTTATTATGAATTTATTATTTTCACTTTGAAATTATCATAAATGTTTTATTTTTTAAACTTAATTTTCTCTACCATATATCCAAGGGAAAAAATATATATATATATTACAATGGAATGCGATATCAATATTTTTTTAGATATTACTATATCGGTTCGAAAATTTCCTTTTTTTCGGTTGGATCTGTAGTACTACTTGGATCTGTACAATCACTTTTTAAAAAATTTGCTTTATAGATACTTCTAGTTTATATATTTATGTCGATTAATTTAAGTCATGATACTCGAAGAAAACGTATATTAAAACGATCAACAAAATCCTCAACATGTTAATTTAATATTCTTCTTTATTGCGCATTAAATCGTTTGCATTCCGACAGCCACTTCGACAATTTATCGCCAAGACTTGGCACCCGCAGTGATAGCAAATCGCCATCGATTTGACACTATCCATAGCAAGCGCGAGACTCTAGAAGTTAGGAGTCGCGCATGCGCTTTACACGCAGTTTGTGACACCGATCCCCCAAAGGGAAGAATAACTACTCAGTGGGTCCACACACCACTTTTGACACAGTTTATTAAACGGGTTATCGATTAGGTAACCGAGATCAGGAGACCAGGACGAGGGAAAAAAATGTATTTATATAAAAAGAAGCCTAAGAGTATATATTTTGAAGGACCATTCAGGGAAATAGAATATGAGTTTGATGACAAATTTTATAGGAAAAAATGCCCTTTCCCGTCTACTTGAACATTATTAAAAATAACATAGCATTAGTGTGTATAAAGCATATTAAAAAATGATTTTTTTTGTTAATTCATTTACTGTTTATAATAGAGGTACTTGTATCTTCTTCTTTTCAGGGAAATATTTTTTGTATATTTTACTGTTAGAAGAAATACATATATATTTTTTAAATTATAAATCAATATGAATATTTTGTAGTTATACTTATATATTTTATATAGATTACAGAACAGAGCGAAAAATAAAATAAAATAGAGTTAAAATAAAGAAAAAGAAGAATTTAATTTTTTTAAATACCATTTAAAAAAAGAGATTATGGAAAATTCTCAAATTCTGTAAGTGCAGAATGCTTTTCCCTTTCTATTTAAGCATTATTAAGAAAATCATAGCACTAGTATGTATAAAGTATATTAAAAAAGCAACTTAATTTTCTTCTTTTTTACAGTTTTTTTTTTTTTATTAAGGGTACTTGTACCTTACTTTTCTGGGGAAAATATTTCTTCTATATTTTACTGTTATAAGAATTATTATTATTATTATTTAGTAAAATTTAAATCATCATGGAAAATTCGTACTTATGCCTATAACCTTCACGAAGATTACGATAGCAGCGCGAAATACAATAGCCCCTAACAAAATAAAATAGAAATAAAACTAAGAATAAAATATTTTTCCTTTAAGCATTACTCATGGATTTTATAAAAAGTTTTAATAGAAGAAAAAAATGCCTCTTCCCTTCTACTTGAACATTATAAAAAATGACACAGCACTACTGTGTATAAAGCATATTAAAAAAGACGTTGTTATTTTTTCTTTTCATTTACTATTTATAACCGAGATAATTTTATCTTAGTTTTTGAGTAAAACATTTCATCCCTATATTACTGTGACAAAGAAATTTATATTGCTGTAGTTGTTATTGTTTAATTTTAATCCATCTCAATTATTTTTAGCTATAATTATATTATCTACACATATTATGAGCGTAGGGGAAAAATGAAAAAGAAAAAAAAGAAAGAAAGAAAGAAAGAAGAATATTTTAATCACATTTCAGGGATATAGTGTATGAGGTTTGATGTAATATTTTAATATAAAAAAATTGTATTTTTACTTCTACTTGAATGTTATTAAAAAAAACATAGCAATAGTGTATATGAAACATATTAACCCTCTCGCTGCGGAATCCGAGAAAGACTCGCGGACATGCATATTCCCGTCTAATTAATACTATTTGGTTATTCCCACCAGTTCTTTTTTAGCGTAATCTTTGTCTGATTTTATCAGGACATTTTCCCCGATTAAGAAAACGATGTTCAAAACTTTCTGCTTTAAAGAACCGGGGATAAAAGATTAAAAAAAAAAAAAAAAAAAAAAAAAAGGACGCTCATCGCGCAGAATTACTTACGCAGCGAGAGGGTTAAAAATGAATTTCTTTCTTTTTTTTTTTTTCTCTCTTTTTCAGTTACTCTTAAAAACATGAATATTTGTGTCTTAGAGTATTCTCAGGTGTATATTTCTTCTATACTTGATGACAAAAAAAAGTTTTTTATACTTTTGTTTATTATTAAATCCGTCATTTGTGGTAATATCTACTATAATTATGTTAGGAGAAGAGAGCTAAAAGAAATAATTAGAAATTAAAAAAAAAAAAAAAAAATAGAGCACCATTGTGAGAAATTAAGCTTTGGGGATAAGCTTTATAAAAAAAAAAAAAAAAAAAAAAAAAAAAAAAAAAAAAAAAACGTATTTTTCATTTTATTTGAACATCATTAAAAAATCACAGCACTAGTCTGTACAAAGTGCATTAATTTTTTTTTTTTTTTTTTTTTTTTTTTTTTTTACAGTTATTGTTTATAACATTGATACTTGTACACTTAGTAGAACAGGCCAAAAAACGAAATAAGAGAGAAAAAAAAAGGAGCCATTTATTTTTTAAATACAATTCTGGGTAATGGAACAGCAGATTAAAAAAAAAATTCTTATGAGAAAAAATGCTTTTTATGCATTATTTTTTTTTTTTAATAAAAAAGAACCTGTGTGTATAAAGCATAAAGAAAGAGAATTTTATTTTTATTTCTTGATTATTGTTTATAATTGGCATATATGTATATTAGTTTTTTGAGAAAAATAATTCTTTTATATTTTACCGAAAATAGAAAATAGCCTTATTGATATTTATAACTTTTTGTAAATGTTTAAATTGTCGTATGTTATTTTTAGTCATACCTCTGTACAAATCGATAAAGAATACAACAAAATACAGACAAAGAGGAGACTGATTTTTTTTTTTTCTTTAAGCACCATCGACGAAAATGGAATAGGAGTTTTTAAGAGAGAGTTAATGAGAAAATGCCTCTTCTGTTGTATTTGAAATTTATTAAAAGTAACGTATCTCTAGTATGAAATACACAAATTTAAAACGGATATTTTTATCTCCAATTTCTCTTCATTAGACGATTACTTATAGCTTAGTGTTATTGAGATAATAATTATTCTATAATTTACTGGAAGTAAGAATTTTTTTAAATTATACCGATAATTTATAGAAATATCAATATTATTATACATTGATCAAGCGATCTACACATTATATTGTATAAAAATTACAAAAAATAAGGAAAACGAAGGATTAATTATTATTATTATTATTATTATTTTTATTATTATTATTATTATTATTATTATTATTATTATTATTATTATTTTGGCAGGACCATTTAGAACAGATGCGAGTTTTTATGGCTAACTTTTTTAGATAATTTTTTTTTTATATAAGTTATGATAATGATTATAATTACATTAATGTGTTTAAAACTTATTAAAACCGGATTTCCCTTTGTAATTATTGATTTGAAGAGGAATATTTTCATCTTAGTCTTTTAGAAAAATAATTATAAAAAATTTTACCAAGGTTTGAAAGTTAGTACGTTTCATATTATTATTATAGTTATATCACTGCTACCAATGATCCAAAGAAGGGGTGAAATAATCAGGAAAAAAAAATAAACATGATAAAACGGAGAGTCTGATTATTTATGTTATAATAATAACTTTTATTATTTTGTAGCCCTATTTAGGAAAACAGAGGGCGAATTTAAATGATAATTTTAGGAGATAATGAATTTTTAAGGTCTACATGAATATTATAAAAACAACATAATACGAATGCATATTAAAGCACATTAATTGTGGAATTTCTTTTTTAATTTTTGTTTTTAAAAGGAACTCTTTTATGGTAGTCATTTGAAAAAGTATTTATTATATATTTACCGAGAACAGAAAATTTATTTTTTGCTTCATATTATTACTAACTGTCCCACCCGGTGTTAATCCTGAACGTACAATAATCAGTGTTTTATTTATACATTTTTCTACGGAAAGGAGTTAGTGTTGTCGGCAGCACTGCCTTCCAAGAATATTGTATAGGGTCGGGTAACCCGATTTGATCCGAAAACGATCACACCCACGGTTCGAGTCGCGTTATTCTTGCGTTAACTTTATTCATTGCCCGATGTGTTGAGTCTAAATGTTTCGGGTTCGGGGTGATTTTGAGTTAGTTTTTCCTCTTTCGGTTTATGGTCGGGTTGGCCGAATTTTTCAAAAGAATGATCTGAATATTTTTCAAATGAAAAAATGTATATATCTGAACATTAATATGTGTATTGTACAAAATGTATGAAATTGATATTAGAGATATAATTGTAGAGTACTTTTCCATATTGAAAAGCAGAAAACCAACTTTTAAAAATGCACAAATAATACGTGAAAAGCAACAAACAACTGTTTCGAATCTACTAGCGAGATTCTTCTTCAGTGCATGATAGGGCAAAACACAGCGTGCTAGAAAAAGCAAGGCTGAGCAAAATGACAGACACGCGCATTATATACCCAATACGGGTAGCGAATGCACCAAAAACAACCAATATGCAGACAGAAGCAGATGAAATAACTAAGTGGACATGTAGAGACATCTACCGGAAGAACGAGAGTCAAAGAAACAAAAAAAGGGGGAATTAAATTAATGCTTTCCAAATACTTGGAAAATCAGGAGTACTAGATAAGTCATTGACTAAAAAGTGAGAATTTTTAATGATGTGGTAAACTTCCCAAAAATCAAGATCAAAGTTAGAAGAACATTTTCGGATAATAATGGATGAGGAAAAATTGAACATATGTTGAAAAGACCAACAATGCTGAGCAATAGAAAAACGTTTAAGCTCCTGTTTTTTTTTCTTTTGAATTGTTTTTAATTTCTTTAGTATGATTGAGAGTTTGGCTATGGGTAATCCTCTTTGTCCAATTTTATGCGATATTTATATGCACTATTTTGAGGTCGAACTTTTTGAAATTGTAAAATTTCCGTTTTACGTTCGTTATGTTGATGATGTTTATGTCCTGGCTGAAATGAATTAGTATATTAATCATATTCTCTCTATTATGAATCCCATTGCTCCCTGCATTCAATTTACCCCTGAAATTGAGACCAATAACTGTTTTTCTTTCCTGGACGTCCTTGTTATTCATTGTGATAATGGTTTTCAGACTACCGTCGTTCGCAAACCTTTTGCTGTCAGTCTCCCACTTCACAGATATTCTTCTCATCATCCTAACCAGAAATTCGCTACTTTCAATACTTTTGTTTTTCGGGCTACCAATATTTGTTCCACTCGTCAGTTACTCAGTGCTGAACTTAATTATCTCAAAGCTATTGCTGTTGATCGTGGTTATTCCTCTAATAATATAGATTCTATTTATAAGAAATTGACGAAATCCGTCCATTCTGAAAAGCATCCTAATTCCAACTCGAATACTTCAGTAACTCGAACACTTCCCATTTTTCCCTAAAATCAGTCAGCAAGTAGCCAAAATCTTAAGAAGGTTTGATTTTAAAGTTATTTTTTCTCCTGTTAATAAAATCTCTTTTTCAAATCTCAAACATCCCGTTGATCGCCTAGATAACCGGGGTATTTACCAAATCTCTTGCCAGTGTGATCTATTTTATATTGGCGAGACTAAACGTGCACTTAGATTTCGTTTAAAAGAGCATGAAGGTTATGTTAAAAATCAGGAGCTTAAACGTTCTTCTATTGCTCAACATTGTTGGTCTTTTCAACATATGTTCAATTTTTCCTCATCCATCATTATCCAGATATGTTCTAACTTTGGGAAGCTTACATAACTGTTTTTTTGGAAAGCTTACCACATCATTAAAAATTATCACTCTTTAGTCAATGACTTATGTAGTACTCCTGATTTTCCAAGTATTTGGAAAGCATTAATTTAATTTCCTCCTTTTTTGGTTTATTTTCTCCCGTTTTCCGGTAGATGTCGCTACTTGCCCACTCAGTCGCTTCATCTGCTTCTGTCTCATTGGTTGTTTTAGCGCATTTCTACCCGTGTCGGTTATATAGTCTGCGTCATTTTGCTCAGCCTTTCTTTTTCTTGCACACTGTGCCTTGCCCTATCTTATGCTGAAGAAGAATCTCGCTAGTAGATTCGAAACAGTTGTTTGTTGCTTTTCACGTATTATTTGTGTGTTTTTTAAACATTGGTTTTCTTCTTTTTAAAATTCCTGCACAAAGGCTTTAATTGCTATTTTAATACTTTTCTATAATTTTGTTAAAATATGGATTGTTTTCTTTGGTTCGGAATCGGATGCGCTTCGTGTTTGAATGTTTCGGTTTCACATCGGGTTTCAGGATTCCCACATTTTTAGTCATGTTCGGATTGACTTTAAGCAGAATTTTTGGTTATTTTTGGAATCGTGATGCAGGACTATGCTTTGGTTGCCTAGCCAACGACCGGGAGTGCAATGATAACTCCGGTCTGATTTCGCAAACTGATCTCGAATTTGTCTGATTTTGTATTCTTAAACAAAATATTTAAAATTTCCCACTCCTTTTATATCGCATGTATCGAAGAAATGTTACAGTTAGAAATCTTTCTTGAGCTACAAATACTATCATATCGACTCTCACCTTGCGAAAATGAACGAAAAGGCGTGGCACAGTTCTCTTAAAATGAAAAATTTTATTTCCGGAAGCACTAAGGGAAAGAAGTCTCCGGCAATTGCAATAAACAACTTACAGAAAATTATTATTTTTTTTTTTTTTTGAAATATTAAATAGTCATATTTATTTCAGCTAAAAGTGCTGTTAAAAGAAAAAAAGAATTTACAATGAATATATATATATATATATATATATATATATATATATATATATATATATATATATATTTATTTATTTATTTATTTTACGTGGTACACGGGAGTTGCAGTTTAAATATACAATGAAAAGGAAACATGGAAACGAATATGAAATCGACCTTCTGAATTTTTTTTTTAATTTAAATAATAAATATTAACATATTCAAAAAAAAGCTGCCGTTACAACCTGGAATTAATCGTGGATATGTTATGAAAGAAATTTCTATTCCAGACACTGGGATGACAGTTTAAATCTGCTAATAAAACGAAAACCTGAAAGCGAATATGCATTCCTTCTTTAGGAAAATTATTTTTTGAAATAGTAAATTCTAATATTTTTTAGTGAACGACATCGTTTGAGCGTTGAATGTACCCATAGACTTGATATAACCTGGACCGCTCATCCCCATTCAACTCAGCCTTGGAAAGTGGGGTCGACATGTGTCACGTGTGTAAGGTATTTTGGTGTGCAATACTGGCGATTTTGCACAACTCTTGGCGTAGGGAAATTAATTTAAAAGTATTTCGTGCTACAGATGCATATAAACATTATGAAACAAGACTAATTTATCTTTCACAAGTGGGAAAATAAAAATAAAAGATGAAGTGGTATGTTTTATGAAAAATATCCAAAAATAAATTATAATTACAAGCAAGATAGGGAATTGAAAAACAATAAAACACTGACATATATAAATATAAATATTGTAATCTCTATTTTTATTTGAATATACATGTTTTCATTCTCAGTTTAATCTGAAGCTGTTTTTAAAAATATAATTTAGTATTTCAGGGTATTTTGATTTTTATCGAAGTCCAATTTGCTTTGTGGCAAACATATATTGAGTTATATTCAAACTAAGAAAGACATTTCTACTAAAAATAAAAATCAAACTTAGAAATCATCAAACATGAAAAAAAAATACTTTTTGCACTCTTGAAATGGTAAATGCCCAAAATAGTATAATTTTTTCACACTTTTTGAGCCCATAAGGAAATATATTTTATGATACTGTTTATTTAGCAATTTAGCATCAAATAAAATTGTCTCGTGATTCTTCCTCCCATCTCTGCTCTATTCGGTGCAGAATATTCGATTAATGCCACTCATAAATAAATAAAAAAATATATACATATGTTTTTTTTTTTTTTTTTTTTAGAGAATATTTATAGGTATAGGGAGATCATATACGAGTATACGTTTAAAATCCTGAAAATAAAAGCATAATTAATAACAAAGAAAATAGAGAAAATATATATTTTATTGAATTTTTAATATTATGTTTAATATTATGTTATGTTATGTTATTATGTTATCTCATCTCGATGAATGTTCCGTGAAAACGACCGTATGTTTTTCTTTTGCATCTCCACGAAGGTCCAGGCTACTGCGACTTGAAAATGTATAAATACAAGAACAACTTCTATGCCTGTGCTAAACAAACTCCGGATTCCGTGGCTATGTGCATAAACACGATTTTTAGGACAATGTAGACTCATTAATAGCGTTTGGTAAGGGTTTTTAAATAATATCTTATGAAAAAATATGAAACGATAAATAAAAATTCTGAGCATAAATTACTTTCGGACCTGTCTTCGTCTGTTCATATCCGAATTTGTAAATATCCACATGCGATAGACATCCCTAACGATCGCTAAGAAACAAACAGACATACAAACGCGCAGACACAAACTTTATTTTATTAGTATATTAGGTAATCTTCCCAGCGTTGCCCCGGACTGTGATAATATCCTTAAATATATCTAAAATGAATGTTCAATGATTAATATATTTAGAAATTCTTTTAAGACGACCATAATTCTAATGGCTCACCAATCTCAGTAGTGTGCACTCTCGATTTTGCTTTTTATTTTAAAATGAAAATCTATACAAACAAATTTGGAATTTGACTCCCCAAGGCCTTCTGCAGCGTACACCAAAAGTACTTTCTCCGGAGTGTTTTGAATTTATAATTTTTAACGAAAGAACGCCTTATCGCAGGCCTGAAATTTATATAAAATAAATTTTTGTTGAATGCATTTATATATTTAAAAGACAATCTTTTCCAAACGAATATAACAATGGGGAGGGGGGGGGTGCTTGCATTTGGTATCTGAAAGTGTTTTCTCCTCATTTTTTTTCCCCTACATGTAATCATTTAATAGTATTCGAAAAATAATTTATATTATCCAAGGGATTTGAAACTTTTATGAGTTAAAAATATAATACGAAACCTGTAATTAATTTTCGCACTAAAATGTTAATTTTTAGTTATAAAAAGCAATGTTTAATAATGGATATATTTTTTTTCATACTGATTATTTTACTCCTAAAAGCTGTTATATCTAAACTGGAATATGGTTAAACTGGTTAAAATTTTACTGGAATGACAGCTACAATGTTCATTTAGGGTACAAAAATTCTAGAGCAATAGCGCAAAAATAAGTTTAAGATATAATTCTAAATATCTTGGATTTTTTTTTTTTAATTCCACAAAGGTGACACTCAGAATGTAATTCATTTAGAAGGGTTAACATTCGTATTTTTTAGCACAAAGTCATCTGTTGAAAGCTTAATCTATATCTTTAAGCCTGTTTAATTTGTTTTTTTTTTCATTAAAGATTACGTGGGGGGGGGGCGTTAAACATTGCAAAAAAGAAAAAAAAACGTAATTTGAGAAAATGGCTTACGGAAACGAACGTTTTTCAAACGGTTAGGTGTTTTTATTTTGTTGGTATTTTCATTTATGGAGTCGATGCACAATTTTAAGAATCAAATAAAAAAGGAATTCGCAAAAATGAGTTTTCAAACAATTTTTTTTCTAAGGTTTCGAATTTTTTTAAACGGGTTGCATATTTTGAGATGGAAATGAAGGATAATAGGATTTGGTAATTTTAGTTTTTACCTAGCCGCATCAGAAACGCTGATACAGATTTTTTTTAAAAAATGTGAAAATAGAGGAATGACGTATGGAGAATAAAATCTTTTAAAGAATTAATAATAATATGTTTTAAACAGAATGTGGGCATTGAAAGAGCAAAGTACGGTCTTTAATTATTATTATTATTATTATTATTATTATTATTATTATTTTTTTTTTTTTTATGGATGCTATGCGAAAAGTAAACATGAATTCAAAATTTCGTAATTAATTTTTTGGAAGGTTTAGTGTTAATATTTTTCGAACTGATAGCGGCGTTTAAAATTTAAAAATTCGAAATTCAAGAATATGTACTTTTTTCTCTTCGGCCGTAATGCAGTAAGAAAAACAACAAAATTAATAGCCGATTTCGCTGTTTGCTTCTTCTCTTGGTATTTGTTTCAGAAAGTTCCTAAATAAGCTAGCACGTGCACGCTTGCTTATTTGAAAAAAAAAATATTTTTTACCATGAATTTTTAATTAATATCTCAGCTAATTACCAAAGAATGAAAAATCTTAGCCTCAGGTGCATGAGAAATACCTTGGACTATTCTCACCTAAATTTACTTCTATATGCGTTAAATCCCGCTAACCTTTGCCTACAGAAAAACCCGCAGACAGAGAGAAACTTTCTTTTATTAGTATAGAAAATATAGTTATACCGAAATTACCATTGATTTCTACACATTGATTAGACGGAGAAAGAGAAAATTTAAGTACTATATAAATAAATGTCAGTTAACGAAGAGTTTATTTATTTGTTTCTGATAGCGTCATTTAGGAAAACTGGGGACAAATTTTAATCGCAAATGCACGAGATAAAGTTTGTTTTCGTTTTATTTGAATATTTTAAAAACAACGCAACATGTATGTGTATAAAGCACATTAATAATGAATTTCCTTATTCAATTACTCTTTTTTAGAAGAATACTTGTATTATTTTCTTTTGAGAAAATATTTATTATACATTTTACCAATATATGGCAGAATGAAACAAGTCGGGAACTGTACGTCAAATATTGCAAATGATGTACTATAATTAGTTTTATAAATATTCAGATGTGCAATAGCTGTTGCACACTTATTCAAAAAACCATGATTACAAAATTTATTACGATTATATATATTAAATTCAGTAATACGGAAATAATATGACTCCATCTTAAATATGACGTAATTGACTTGGCAACCTAGAATCATTACCTATCATGGTACATCAATAAGTTAATTACGTATAATAGGATTCAACAGAATGAAGAAAACTTTTATTAATATCTTTTAACGTTTTGAATCTATTTACATAAAATTTGAAGTAACTCGCGAAAATTCTTCCTACGTATTTGCATAATTACGAACGCACCTAAAAAATATAACACATGTTTTTGTGTTGATTAAACTTAGTTTTCTTACTTAAAAAGAGGAGCTTTAAATACAATCCCTAATTAATAATTTAGCTACTATTTTCACATGAATGCTTATTAATGAATTTATGAATGTTGTATACATTCAAAGGAGGCATGCAAATGGCAATATTGCACAGAAATATTTTATTAAATAATACACAGGTGTTTAAAAATCTTGCATTAACTAATTTTTTTAAAGATTTATTTAGTATAGACATTAAACAAATGTCATTTATTATTAGGTAACATATTATATAGTATATTTAAAATTGCTTAATGCTATTTAACATGCAAATAACATAAAATGTAATGTAAAAGTTATAGGCGAGTAACATAAAAACATCTGTACATAATTCGCCTTAGCAAGAGCTTATTAGAATATTTTCTTCCACATTAAATTCAGTATTTATCTGATGCTGAAGGTTTTTCAAGTTTCGATTAATATATTGTTTCCAATGAATGAAAATAAATATGTTTTTATTTCCTACTATTTTTAGTATTCTTAAACTAATTAATTAATTTATTTTCAGCAAAAATATTTCTAAATAGAAAAAAAAAATCTTCTTTTCCTACTTAGACATTTTTAGAAATAGATACTATGAAATATTCACTTTTAAAGAAAAATTACTACTAATTAAAAAAAAAAATCTGCAGTTCATTCAAGAAAAGCAAACATTCTTCTTTATTTCTTCGCTATGTTTACGATTTATATCTATGAATGTAAATTTTTTAAGGCCGTGTCAGCGAAAATATATTATTGAATTTCAACGTAAAGTAAATATAATTATATTTTTAATTATAAAATTAATTAAACTAATATTTAAAAAATGGCAAAAATACATCCGTATAATGAATCTAATTTTAGTGACCTATTTTTTTTTAATCATAATTGTGTTTTATTAGTGTGTTTTATTATGTCAAATTATTTTCAAGATTGAGAAATATACTTTATGAAACGAAATCTGTAAGTCGTTTCATCTTTGAAACCCAAATTTTCTCTTATGTTGTTTAAGGGATCTGGAAAAATATATCTTTGAAATGTTCATAGAATAAAAATGGCGAAAATATATTCGTGTAATGGATGGATGTAATTTTAGCAACCTATATTTTAATTTTAAAATTATAATTTTATTTTATTAGTTGTTATATCAAATTATCTTCATGATTGAGAAATATACTTTATGAAAGGAAATCTGTATGTCGTTTTTTCTTCGAAACCCAAAATGTTTCTTGTTGTGTATAAATGATCTGGAAAAATATATCTTTGAAATGTCCATAGATTAAAATAGAATAGTTAATATAATAGTTAACAATAATTGAAAAAGAAAAAAAAACGTGAAATGTATTTTCAATCATATTAAACTTAATACACTTACTTAATAATATAAGCCTTAACTACAATCCTTAATAAATATGTTACTGAATATTTTATATAATAACTGCTGTTATACACATTCAAGGCAGGGGTACAGAAAGATATTTTAGTTAAAACTTTCTATTAACAAATTGAGATGTATTCAAAGAGGTAAGTAGTACGTATCAATTCTAAATTGTGCATTCAGATAATATTTTTTCAGCATTTTCTAAATATACAGAATGTCGAATAATGTCCTTTCTAGCACTTAAATTTTGACAATCGACAGTTATAGTCCTAAAATGAATGTGTAATAAAATGCCATATATATTCAGGCGAGATTGCTTTTAGTATATTTTATGGTATATTTTAACATGCTGTTGTTGATATCAAATTTTAGATCAGAACTGACAATCACAAGACTGTGAAAAATTTACAACTAACTCTCTAGTTATTCTGCCGTATTTAGTGAAAACGATTACATATCCATAATTTAACTTTATTCTAATCATAATGGGGTCAATATTATGGTCAGAATAGAGTTAAATTACGGTTATGTAACCGTTTTCTATAAAAACTGTAGAATGACTAGACAATTTGCTGCAAATTTTTAACACTGTAGTCAGCTCTAAATTTCTAGAGCAGTACAACTTAATGCAAGAAGAAACCTTATGCACATAAATGAAGAGAATAATGCGTGTACAACCATTCTTTCTTTCTTTATGATTTTCAAAACTATTACAAAAAGAAACTCGACAGGAAAAATCATCTACTTGTTATTAGACACTTGAAGCTTCGGATCAATCTGCGATGACAAACAAGCGATCATGGAAGATGTTTTATTGTTAGCATTCATTTGTATAGTACACGTTGATATTTTTCTGACGGATTTCAGCGTAAAAAAATTTAAATCAAGAAATTTAAGGATAAGTCCTGCTTTTTTTCGTATTTTGTACGTTTCGGTCGTTTGTGCACTTGGAAAAATGGAAAAATGGCAAAAAAAAAAAAAAAAAAAACCGATGGCAAACGATTCTTAATCAAATGTAATATAATATAACCACTGACGAAAATACACAAAAATCTCTTCCAAATTACCCACGATTCAAAAAAGCTATCTTAATCCTCCTGATAAACCAATACTTTTTTATATGTAAAGAAGCATTTATAAAAACAAAGTTTGTTTTGCTGTCACTGATTTTCGAAAACGTTTCCGAGTAGTTTTTATAGTATATTAATCAGTTTACTCAAACCGGAGCATATGTTTTTCAGATGTACTTTTCAAGTAGACATTTCTAGTTTCAAAATCAGGTTTTTCGGACAAACATGATAAATTAATATTATCATCGGAATTAATATTATTTTGCCACTCTTGCATAGGCAAATTTTCATTGTAAAAAAGACAAGTGTTTCTTAATATAGGAAAATACCGGGTGAGCAAAAAGTCCGTATAAACTTTAAAAAAACATAAAAACTGAAAAAATAACGAAATGAAAAACTGTTTGCAGGATTAACATCTATAGGTCACGGGAATTTTTTTAAGACAGAAATAAAAAATAACTCAAAACACGGCCAACAGATGGCGCTGGTTCGTGTGATTTTGGTGGAAATATGCAAATGAAACGGTTATAAGTTGGTTGTATTTATGACGGCCAATTATCTGCACGAGGGATATAGGCCCAGGGGGAGTGCCCTTCGTGGGGGTCTTTCTAAGGGAACCTAACCCGTATTAAAGCTTGGAAATCCAAGGTTCGAAGAAAACCACGAAAACTCCGAACGATTAGGCCGACGGGCGCGATTGGGAGAAACGGTTATAAGAACTTTCGCTCCTGATCCAGAACTAGTAACCGTAAATTAACTTCACCAACAAAGCTTTATCCTTCATATTCAGCGTCCTTGATCAAGTACACCGCTCACAATGGTGAACTCTAGTTCTGGATTAGGAGCGCAAATTCTTAAAACCGTTTCATTTGCATATTTCCACCAAAATCGCACGAACCAGCGCCATCTGTCGGCTGTTTTTTTTTTGAGTTATTTTTTATTTCTGTCTTTAAAAAATTACCGTGATCTATAGATGCTAATCCTGCAAACAGTTTTTCATTTCGATTATTTTTTCGTTTGTTATGATTTTTTAAAGTTTGTACGGACTTTTTTTTCACCCGGTATAATAAAACCATGAACGGAAATATACAGTAACATATTCTGGGTTAGCCACGATTACCAATAGCGTGCATTATATCTTTAGAAATCCCTTAAAGCAATATACTGTGGGATTGAAATGATAATTTTTATTAACAAAGTTTATTTTGCTGCCTTTATTAGACAGAATTTTATTTTTAAAATGATTAAAAAATACCGGTTAAAAGTTAACGGGTTGTCATAAAAAATATAGCATTTCTAATGTAAATCAGTAATTTATTTTCCGTTGTTGAAAGGCAGCACAGCGGAAGAGTAAAACTCTCGCGTTTTAAAAATCAATTGGAAACATGATCAGAACCACAGACACAGCCTGTTGAAAAAATAAACCCGATAGAATGTAGTCATATTTCAACAGTTAATATCTCAATAACTATCTGTAATATATAATACGTGAATTATCACATTGCCAACGAAGCATAGGACCAACAAAGTGAAAAATGTCCAAGCCGGTAATAGAACCCGGGATCCTTGGAAATAGCGCTCCAAGTGATTTACCATTTATGCTACGAGGACGAAGCCCAGCTTAGCATTTCCCACATCTCTTGATAAAGCTGCAATTGTAGCACAAGATGAAATAGTCTTCATGAGCACACAATCCTGCGGTGAAACTTGAGAAACAAACAAACCCAACATGGGTGAACACATATACAATTTTAATTAATTTTCAGCAGCGAAATCACGCTCAAAATTATTTAATATATAATACGTGAATTATCTCATTGCCAACGAAGCGTAGAACCAACAATGTGAAAAATATCCAAGTCGAGAATAGAACCCGGAAACCTTCAAAATAGCGCCCCAAGTGCTCTAACATTTAAGCTACACGGACAATGCCCAGCTCAGCATGTCCCACATATGTTGGCATCGTCTTCGTAGCTTAAATGGTAGAGCACTTGGAGCGCTGTTTCCACGGGTTCCGGGTTCGATTCCCGGCTTGGACATTTTTCATATTGTTTGTTCTACTCTTCTTTGGCAATGGGATAATTCACGAATTTTATATTCAATAATTTCGAGCGTGATTTCACTGCTGAAAATTAATTGTAAAATTAATTGAAATCAACTACAGTAAATTCTGTCTAAGGCGGACTCTGTGCAAGTCGGAAATCTGTCTACCGCGGAAAATTTTTCAAGTCCCGGCGAACCCATACAAAATAACATTAATTCAAGCTGCATAAGGCGGAGTCTGTCTAACGCGGAAACGGAAAGGATTTTAAGGTCCCACCGAAACCAAAATTTTGCATAAGGCGGAAAAAAGTATAATTTAAAAATGAAAGGCATTTTGTTTATCAAACTTTAAAACTGTCAAATACTCAATCTCAAATACTTTAAAGTCAAATACTCAATGTCGAGCATGTTAGTTGCATAGCATAAATTGTGTAACACTTCGAAAAAATTAATTCAAAAGAACAGAAACTGTTTAATTTTTAAGGAATTCTTGCTTATGCCGTTTTTTCCTATACAAAATTGCATTTAAAAATTATTATTTCTAGTAGAATGCACATTTATCAAAATATATATTTTCTAAAGTACAATATATTGTACTTTAAGGTTGTACTCAAATACAACATGATACCATTCTGTCTCATTCTCTAAATTTATTGTTTTTTGTGTGTGTAAACATCCAATTCGCATATATTATAGCAGTACTAAGAAATTGAATAGCGTTTCTCATTTATTTATAAAGACAAAGTATCTTTCAGAATTTCAGTTTTCAGCCGATTTTCGAGTCAGGAAAATCAATAAAAAAACGTCATCGGAAGGTTTTTTTTTTTGTGTGTGTGCGCGTGTTTTGTGTAGGGGTGGGGAGTTTTTTTGCATAAGCCGGAATATTGTCTACCACGGAAAATTTTCTCAGTCCCGACCAATTCCGCCTTAGACAGAGTTTACTGTATCTGTAATTTTCGTCGGAAGATTACATATGATCCATTAATAATTTTTGTGTCATAATTATTTATAGAAGTAAGCTACATATTTAAATAACTTAAAATTGTGTCATTTTAAAAGTTAATTTAAGATAAATGTAACATAAATAGTATTCAGTAATCTTTAATATAGTATATATGATGTTTACAGAAGCTTAATGTTATCGAAAATAAACTAATATGTTGCGACCAATACAATGTTTTCATCTATATAAATAAAAATTAAAATGAAAATACATTCGTTCTTGAGATTTAGCTATCGCGGAAACCGGGACAAACATAGCATAAAAGCAGCACCTGCTTTGCGATTTACACCTGAACCTAATCAGTATCTATTTATCTCAAACTATAACATAATATGAATTTTAATGAAACACCCCCTGCATTAAGTTGTCTAGATATAGCAATTGTGGAAATCGTGAAAAATGCAGTACAGCACGCCACTTGTTACTACGCCACTATTTACAACAAAATCTAACCAGTTTATGTCTAACAGAAAGGAAGTTGTCATATTTATGTTTCATTTTAACCCTCTCACTGACAAGACCGTGTTAATACGTTCACTAAGCTCCAGGTTTCAGTGCAATACAAGAAATATTTAAAGTAATATAATTCTATTGATCTTACCGTGTTAATACGTTCACTAAGCTCCAGGTTTCACTGCAATACAAGAAATATTTAAAGTAATATAATTCTATTGATTTAATGTATTTTTAATGCATTGAACAATGATTAATACTTCCAAGGATTGCATTCATATTCGTTATTAAGTTTTTTTTATAAAATGTTCAAAGAATCATTTTTCTTAGCATTTAAAACAAAATGCATTGAAAACAGCATTACAATTTTGCCCTTTTTCAAGACAGTCGGAGGGTAAACCTATATGTACTGAATTATGAAATCTTGGAAATTTTTCCTTCTAAAGCTTTTTTCGTGAATTGTTTAAACTAAATTAGACGATTTGCATAACACTATATTAAATTTTGGAAGGATTTTAGAAGGATTGAAGGATTTAGAAGGATATATTAAATTTGAATTTATAGGAATTTTTAGCAATATTTATAACCCTGCACAAACCTTTTATTTTAAATATTTTTTTCTTAGTATTTTGTAGAATTAAGAAATGTGCAAATATAAGGTTCTTACAATAGAAATATAGAAATACAGAAATATTTCCGAATTGAAAAATACCCCCATCCCCAACGTGAAGAAAGCTCAAAAGATGCAAAGGCACAGGAAATAATCCTTTTCAAAATACTTTTGTTTTGTGTAACCAATAATGCTTTTGGAATAAGATAAAGTAATGTATCAATAACTCATTCAAAACTGTACGGCAATTAATCGATTTATTAAATGAATTTTATAACAAGTTATTTTAATGATACTTATAAGTACCGATAGTAAATAAAGGGCTAACGTGTATAGCTGGGCAGCAATAATCAGTACTCTCCCGAATTTGTGATAAATAAGTTACCAGTGAAAATAGAAAAGTATCTAGAATGTGTATTGTATTCGTCTAACTGGAGCTGTTTTGTTATCTCATAATTAACTGTTAAATTAGTATCTACATAGTCATCTCATATTTGTTCTACTGTAATTATTAATTAATTAGTTAAATACATTATAGAAGTTTTAATATATTTCGTCCTTTATTTCAAAAAATATATCTATCTCGAAAATCGTGGAAAATAGCAGCGATATTTATTAGGTGATTTACAAAAAACTCTAATCAGAACCAACTTATTTCAAGGTCTAACCGAATCATAAGATTTAATAAATTTTGTTATTTTATTATTGAGTTAAAGCGCCCACAAAATTTCTGCCACATACATACAGATATACAGAGAGACAAACAGACTGAAGAATAAACATTTTCTAAAAACTGTTAAATCGTATTCAGGACATTCTAAGACGTATAAATACGACGAATACTGGAAGTAAAGATTATTAAGAATTCAATACTTTCTTTTTGCAAAAATAGAGGAAAGTAAAAAAGAAATATATATATATATGTATGTTTGTTGCCTTAGCTGGAGTTATATGCTTTTTAGAATATTTTAGGTCACCTTTAGTAACAATCTGTACTTGTACACTTACCAAGTAACTCTTAATATTTTTTTTTTCAAATGAATGAAAATCTTTTTTATTACTTCCTGCATTTCTAATATTCTTGTATTATTTTTTCTCTTTTAATCGAAAATAATTCTAAGTACAACAAAATTATACTTTTCTTATTAACACAATTTTAGAAAACAAATAATAGGAAATATTGCTCTTTAAACGAAATTTTAACTGATTTAAAACACATTCTTTACTTAATTTATTTCAGAATAACGAGCATTATTCTTTATTTAGTAGCATTAAACAATATTTTTACTTTCCTTAACGTTAGTTAGAAATTATAAAAGTTAATTTCACTTTTTGCATACTTAACTGAATTCGAGTCTTTAAACTACTTTCACAAAGTTATAAATATACACTACTTATTTTACTGAATGTTCTTGGCACAAACTAAAATATACTTTAAAGATGAGTATATTAGGTTAATACTTCTAACGGCTGATATCAAACATCAACATCTTGCACTTTACTTAGTACATGGAAATGCTTCTGAATATTTTAAATGCGTGCTCTAAAACAATCTCTTCATTCAGTTTGTAAATGTATTTCATCTTGATGAAATGTTATTGGTATGCGGCTGTGTTTAGAATAAGTGATTAAATTTACTGAAGGTAGTATAAAAGGATTTGCCCCTTCGTCTAAGTTTGGACAGAATGATATATACACAAAAGGAAAATTAGAAATGGTTCAAAACTATATTTAGTGAAGACTATATTATTACATAACTTAATTTAGCATATTGTCCTAAGGAAATATAATGAGATTACATGCATTCAAAGTGTGTCATTAATTTTCGTTTCTATGGTGACTATATCTCTATGAAAGTCCAGTATGTTAAAATATTAACCGAGATTGACGTGAAATTTAAGATTTTAATCGTTCAGTAACAACTTTATAAATCACATGAAACTGAACTAAATGATGACGTGAATTTATTAATTTGCATTTCAACTGACTTTTAATGCTTGTAATATATATTTGAATTTGTTTACGATATGAGTGTCCATAAATATGATGTAAACCATATGATCAATACTTGCACAAAAAAATTCATACAAAGACAGACATACATTTTATACAATTTGATTATTTTGACAATTTGATACAAATGATTATTTTTCTCTTGCAGATGTTTAACTATTTTCATAAGGTATTTGTTAAATGTAAGAATTATGTTTTTGGATTTAAAATAGTAATCGAAGTAAATTCATTTTGCATCAGTGGGCGGTCAAATTCGAAAAAAAAAAAAACCCTTCAGAATATCGATTTTTTTACTTTCTTCCAACTTTACAAAAAGAAGGTGCTGCATATGTGCAAAATTTCGACAGATTTATATGTTTTAAAACATACTAAACACTTCAACGCTTTTCAAAATATCTGTCCGTGAGTCTGTTTGTTTGTCCATCTGTATGTATCTCCGTGTGTCCGTCTGTCTGTATGTGTCACACTTTTTGCGGGAGCTCTGTCTCAAGATCTAATGCATAGAATTTAATTTAACTTCATTTTAAGTGTGACCTTGACTTACATTGGTGCTGATTACGGTTTGGTGTAAACCGCGCGACAAGTGGCACTGTATGACTGACTTTTCATGATATCCGTGATAACTATATCTCAAAAACTATTTAACGAAATTCACTCAGCTTCATATTCTGTTGGACCTTGACAATAATATATATTTATCATGTTTGGGCGAATATCACCTCACAGGTGTCTCTGTCATGTTCTGTTTTACGCGAATTTTTGCAATAGCTATGCCACGACAACAATAGCTTGTCATTTCCTTTTGATTGTTTAGCATTTGATTTCTATATCCGTTTTATCATAGCATAATAATTTTTTTAGAATAATAATAATATTTGTTACCATCTGTGCTGATTGGAAAAATAAATGTATCACGATCTTTTTTAGGTACGTTAAGCGCATTTATGTACAGCCACATGCAACAGCTTTTTCAACCATGCCCATTTAAAACAACCTTTGCATAACTGCCAACTTTATGCTTTCTTCTTAACACTAAAATTTAATACTAAATTTTGCCTTGCGTAATCGCCGAAACCTGCGGTTAAGCAAACCACAAATTTCCATTAAACTTTAGGTGCAATAACAAATTGGTAAAACGCGACAGCTAAGCCTATGGCTGAATGAGTTTTTTTTTTTTTTTTTTTTTTTTTTTTTTTTTTTTTTTTTTTTTAATCATGAATATTTATTTTGACGCGGAGTACATTCTTATAAAAAAATAAACAAAATTTTGGCCAAAATTTTATTTTCGTAATTCAACTGGATGCTTGCACTTGTAGAAGTGAATAATTCCTCCACTTTTGCAGCTGCGACAAAACATTTATGTGAAAAATATCTTTATATTTCTATATTTTATATTTCTTTTATATTTCCATATTTTAGCTTTTGAAAAAACAAACATCAGATATTGTGAAACGTCTGTTATGTTATCAGAAGAAACTTTAGATACGAGAATAATACGAAAATAATACAAGAATGAATATGAATAATACGAGAAACTAATATTATAAAATTTTTAAAAAATTTATGATTTCTTATATCGAAAATATACATTCTAATTTTAGATTATTACATTAATTACCATTTGATTATGATTTTAAAAATGTATTTAGTTTTAGTTTATTAAAAACAAAATTGACGTCTTTGCATATATTAAAGGCATATTTTTGTGTAATACAGTAGAGCCCCAATTATCCGAACAAGTAGAGACCAACGCTAGTTCGGATAAGCAAAAGTTCGCATAAAAGGACAGACAATTTAATATACGTTACAGACTATACTAAAACATTTGCACGTTATCTAAGCATAGGACTGGCAGCACTAGTTAGTGTTGGCATGTTTAAAAATTGCTTTTTTTTTTGTCTTTTTATTTATTAATTTTTTTAACAATTTCTGAACTCCAGTGATTATAATTTATGCATAGAAGATTTTGATTGTTGCTTGTTTCAACGAAGACATTCTTTTCAATGCTGTCATATCTCTAATTCTTCTTAAATACGTTAGTTGAATAGAATCAGTGTTCTTTTGTCGTTCGAGCCATTTCATAGCTGTTTCGAAATATTCAAAGGTTTATGACATGAACCTGGGTTATTTTCAGAGGATTCGTTTTCATTTTCTTCATTTTTTTTTTTTTTTTTTTTTTTTTTTTTAATCAAGAAACTCATCCACAATCTCATCATCATTTGAAATCTGATATCCAGGGTCATGTACTTCACTATTTAACCACTCGTTATTTTCTTTTTCTTCATATCTTAGGATTTTTCCCATCGCCTTTATTGTTTTACATTCCTCATTTTCTGATCCAATATCAGTTTTTTTTAATTTAAAATTTTATTCCACGCCAATGGATAATTGGGAGTTCGGTTAATAAAAATTGTGAGAAATTGGCTTTTCGGATAACTGGAAGTTCGGTTAAATTTCTCTTTTAGAGAAATAGGCTGTTCGGATATTTGGAAGTTTGGTTAATTGGAGTTCCAATAATCAGCGCTTTACTGTATGTTGATTCGTATATGTTTCACGTCAAACACTGTAAATAAATTTGTAATTTACAACAAAAGATGCTGGCACCCCGCCGCCAAAACAGTTGCTGTCTTTAAGAGTTTTGTAATTTCTTTTTTTTAAATATTGGCAAAGTCCAGCTGCTATTGGCTAAGTGTTGTACCTGACAGCAAGTGTTCGATTTTTTCTTGAACTCTTGCTTGAATTTTCTTTCATAGCATTGTTGCTTGAATTCGATTTCATGGGAACGCTGCTTGAAAATTTACAACATAATATGAAGCAAACATTTTAAAATAGACAATGCGCATTTAGTTTTTCCAATTTTGTTCAAATTTATGAGTGATGATCTCCCTATTATATGTGTAAACATAAGTTTCTAAAAATAATTTCATTTGAAAATAATTATAGAATAAATAGAATTCTAAAATTTTTTTAAAAGCTTTATCTCTGAATTAAATGAAATATTGTACTAACATTCATTTCACCGTATTCTAAAACAAAAACTGCTAGTACTTCAGCTTCCAACACAGTTGCTGTTTTTAGAGTTCTGTAATTTTTTTTTAAATATTGGCAAAGTCCCGTTGCTATTGGCTAAGTGTTGTACCTGACAGCAAGTGTTCGATTTTTTCTTGAACTCTTGCTTGAATTTTCTTTCATAGCATCGTTGCTTGAATTCGATTTCATGGGAACGCTGCTTGAAAATTTACAACATAATAGGAAGCAAACATTTTAAAATAGACAATGCGCATTTAGTTTTTCCAATTTTGTTCAAATTTATGAGTGATAATCTCCCTATTATATGTGTAAACATAAGTTTCTAAAAATAATTTCATTTGAAAATAATTTCATTTGAAAATAATTATAGAATAATTAGAATTCTAAAATTTTTTTAAAAGCTTTATCTCTGAATTAAATGAAATATTGTACTAACATTCATTTCACCGTATTCTAAAACAAAAACTGCTAGTACTTCAGCTTCCAACACAGTTGCTGTTTTTAGAGTTCTGTAATTTTTTTTTTAAATATTGGCAAAGTCCCGTTGCTATTGGCTAAGTGTTGTACCTGACAGCAAGTGTTCGATTTTTTCTTGAACTCTTGCTTGAATTTTCTTTCATAGCATCGTTGCTTGAATTCGATTTCATGGGAACGCTGCTTGAAAATTTACAACATAATAGGAAGCAAACATTTTAAAATAGACAATGCGCATTTAGTTTTTTTCCAATTTTGTTAAAGTTTATGAGTGATAATCTCCCTATTATATGTGTAAACATAAGTTTCTAAAAATAATTTAATTTGAAAATAATTATAGAATCAGTAGAATTAAAAAAAAAATTAAAAGCTTTATCTCTGAATTAAATGAAATATTTTCCTAACTTTCATTTCACCGTATTCTAAAACAAAAACTGCTAGTACTTCAGCTTCCAACACAGTTGCTGTTTTTAGAGTTCTGTAATTTTTTTTTTTTTTTTTAATATTGGCAAAGTCCCGTTGCTATCGGCTAAGTGTTGTACCTGACAGCAAGTGTTCGATTTTTTCTTGAACTCTTGCTTGAATTTTCTTTCATAGCATCGTTGCTTGAATTCGATTTCATGGGAACGCTGCTTGAAAATTTACAACATAATATGAAGCAAACATTTTAAAATAGACAATGCGCATTTAGTTTTTTTCCAATTTTGTTAAAGTTTATGAGTGATGATCTCCCTATTATATGTGTAAACGTAAGTTTCTAAAAATAATTCCATTTGAAAATAATTATAGCATCAGTAGAATTAAAAAAAAAAAAAAAAAAAGATTTATCTCTGAATTAAATGAAATATTTTCCTAACTTTCATTTCACCGTATTCTAAAACAAAAACTGCTAGTACTTCAGCTTCCAACACAGTTGCTGTTTTTAGAGTTCTGTAATTTTTTTTTTAAATATTGGCAAAGTCCCGTTGCTATTGGCTAAGTGTTGTACCTGACAGCAAGTGTTCGATTTTTTCTTGAACTCTTGCTTGAATTTTCTTTCATAGCATCGTTGCTTGAATTCGATTTCATGGGAACGCTGCTTGAAAATTTACAACATAATATGAAGCAAACATTTTAAAATAGACAATGCGCATTTAGTTTCTTCCAATTTTATTAAGAAAATAATTTTATTTAAAAATAATTATAGAATCAATAAAATTCAAAAAAATGTTAAAAAGCTTTATCTCTGAATTAAATGAAATAGTTTACTAACTTTCTTTTCACCGTATTCTAAAACAAAAACTGCCGGTATTTCGGCTGCCAACACAGTTGCTATTAAAATTTACAAACCGCTGTGTTTAGGAATGCTGTAAAATATCTCAATTCGGGGAAACGTTGATATAAGCTGCTTGTTTCACGTGACAGAAATAATTCGATTTTTACATAACTTGTTGCTTGAATTTGCTTTTACAAGAACGATGCTTGATTTCTATTGCACTTTATCGGTAATTGAGATTTCATAACATAAAGTGCAAGAAAAATCAATATATATATATATACTTTTTTTTTCAGTGAATATTGATATTTGAAGAATCAGAAGAAAGATTTATTAGTTCACATATAAACTGATAACATGGCTACATTTTTTCTGAAAGCTTGAAAACCTAGAAAATGCTCAGAAATAATATTAAACTTTTATTCATAATTAAAATTATTTAAAAAGATATTGAGATGAATTTATTCGTTGAAAAGGTTTCTTACAGAATGAAGATTTTTATCGTTTGCATGATTTTAAAATAGACAATGCACATTTAGTTTTTCTAATTTAATCAATTTTATCAGGGGTGATCTCCGTATTATATATGTAAATTTAAATTTCTAAAAATATGATTTTAAAATAATTATGGAATCTATAGAATGCAAAACGTCTTTAAAAGCTTTATCTCTGAATTAAATAAAATAGTTTACTAACTTTCATTTCTATGTATAAAATTATTATTGTAGAAAAATTGTGAGCTTCCATAAAAAATGGAAGGTGCATGGAGCGTTTTGAAGACTGCTAGTCATTCGAAATTTTAAAATTTTGATTGGCTAAAATATTTTAACGAAAATTTGTGTATTGATATCTGTTAATACTATAAACAGTTGCTTTAATTAAAAAAAAAAATATACATATATATATATATATATATATATATTAGTAACTAAAGAAATTGATTTTGATTTTGTTTGAAAGAGGATACTTTTTTTTTTTTACTTTTTAAATTTTAAATGTAACTTTTTATGATATAATTTTTGCCTTCGGAACCGAATGCGAAATAAAAAGTGACCTCAGACAAAAATATCTGCAAACAAAAATAAAATATTACCTGGTTATTTATTAATCAATTTCAGATATCATATACGAAGAAAAATAAAATAAAATAAAAAATAATACTAAAATAAAAATAAAATAAAATAAAAAAATAATAAAAAATAAAAATAAAAATATTGATATTCATATTGGAAATTTAAAAAGAACACTTCAATTGGTTTAATATTAGCAAGCGGGTGGGTTTTTGCGTAGGTTGTAACATTGTTTTCACTTTTGCTGTTGTCTGTTTCTGGCATAAGATTGCATAAACAGTAATTGTAGACTCACACTTATAGCCTCTTTGTTTTTCATATATGCATAGATGAAAAATAACTACATGTACATTCTCCAATTGGACAAGATGTTTTATTGCGACGAGATTAGTTTACTGATCCCGTTTTTTATTTCACCATTTTTAGGTGCGTTCGTAATTATATAAATACGTAGCACCTATAGTAGTTGTTCAGTCCGTCTGTCTGTCTGTACGTCTGCCCGCATATAACAGAGCAAAAACTACAAAACCGAATGGTTTTAAATTTTAAATATATAATTGTTGCACAATTTTGTCGAGGCATTTCAAATTTTATGAAAATTGAATGTATAGTTTAATTACAGGGACAGTCAAATTTTTTTCGTTACATCATGGCCAATGGGAAAAAATTATTGAAAGTGCATTTTAATAATGTTAAAGCCTTTCAAACAGAATGAAATTGATATGCACTGATGAAGTGTACTAAAATATACATTCAGTACAATATGCGGCGCAAAAAAATATTTCTAAAACTAATTATGGTACGATGGCACCTCATTTGCCACGTTTGACGTGAAATTTCCAACTTGTCTATATTTATTTATTCTCCCCCAAAATTTTTCTGACATGTATCTACTCCCTGGTCAATCACAGTATTTATCCTAATCCAGCAAGTCCTCCTTTCTTAAAATTAGTTTCATGATTTTACATTATATTGTGGCGGAGTAATGGAAAAGTTTCACTGAGTATTCAAACACGGAATGAACTGCATAAATGATCCCTTTTGCTTTCTACGTAGTCGGGTTAAAAACTATAATAATATAAAATTTTCGTTATTCTCTATTCTAAACTTTTGTTTAACAAGTAAGAATACATATGCATATAAATCATGTACTCGAATGAACATTACAATAGACGCAAAGTTTGCTATATCAATTGTATAAAAATATGTATCCTATAATTTGTAAGACAATCCTTCTGAATATTATTTACTTCTGCTCACTCTATTTCATCTTATATTGATACCACATATTCCTTATATGGGATTGTTAAACCATTACATTGAAGGTGATATTATTCGTATGAAATGTGTTTGATTATCTTTGTGAAACGTAGGCATGTCATTAATCCGCCCAGAGCTTCCTATGGCATAATTTGGGAATGGAATGACTAATATGATCTAGATTCTACTTGTAAGTGTACAAACGATTTATCTTATTGCCTATGATTGAGCAAACATGCTGATTCTGCGAATTGTTACGTATGCGGTTATGTAGTCAATATTATGTTGTAAATTATTTTTGGCAGATTTAATAATATTTTTTATTGAATAAATACAAGAAATAGTTCAGGAGATAATTCAAGATTATCAAAAGAGTATTTGTATTTAAATCATTGATTTTAAAATTGAGTATGTATATATTTTTAATATAAAGCATTATATTTTTTTACAGAAATTGCCATGTGTGTATAGAGCAGCCTATAATTTCATATTATATCCTCTATTTATTCTCGGAAGTTTTCATAAAAAAATAATTTATAGTATACAATCCTACAGAAGAAGAGAAAATATTTATTTTTAGATACAGATTTGTTTAAGTATGGAAATGTCTGTTTAGTATTTCCAATTTTCGCTTACTGTTCATTGGTAAAAATATATTTCTATTTAAAATAATTACTGAAAATGCATTACAATGCATATTTTCAATATGTTTTGGCTGAAAATGTACAAAATAAACATATTATAATATTTTAAATAATTATTTATAAGTTTTAAATTTTCTTTTTTTTTCTAAAATTTTACAAGTATTCAGAGTTTATTATTTCAATAAATAAATTTTAAGGGACTTAATAATTGTTCCTGATATCTAAAATTTTAAAGACCTGTGATTGTTCTTATATGTTTAACAGAATCTGCCAAAGAACTTCTTCGCACTTAATATTATGATTAGTAAACAGAATTTTCGTGTACGAATTTCCTAATTATAATATTAAGGTTCTTAAAAGTTTATTTTAATAATAACGGATCATAAAAATGCTTTCTTTATATTGTTTCAAATTAAGTGTAATCCTAAACCTACATATAAAATATGTTCTTTGCCTACTTTTCTAATTATTAATAGTGGTTGGTTGCATTGGGTTTAATGTTGCACAATCCACATAGGGGAAATAATGCGGCACAATGAGTAATAGTGAAAATGTTCTTTGCTAAACTCTCTATTTAGGCATGGTTGCTTTTTTGTGAACTATATTCTATTTTAAAAATAGGTGCATGCGTATTTGAACTCCGTTTGCTAATCATGGCTAGCGTCCCAAATCAATCAAACAATACTTTATATTTAATCCGTGTTTTTCTGAATGAATTATAGGCTCAAGTGTGACTTTAATATCATATTATAAAATTAAAAGCATTTATATGTATCGTATTAAATTGAGAGTTTAATAAGGAATAGTTGAAGAGTTTACACATGAGTCTTTGTGCTAATTGAGGGCTAAATCTCAAATGAAAAAAAAATGCATAAAATAACAATTTAAGAAACACATTATTTACCAGCGTCAGTTTTTCAGGAATTGAAACTATACAAATATTGGAATCAACTTTGGAACTATACATTCTTCCACTTCACATTCAAACTAAATTACCTTTGTGTAGAACGTCTGCATATCACAACGGCTCATAGTACACTGGCCTCCAAAAGTTAAGGTAAAGGGACTGGATGCTTTCGATTGCACACTGGGAATGGTTTGTCACTGTGTTAAATAACAATATTTGTCCTGTTCAACGTGTGAGTGCATTTGCGTAAGCATAGCACCATATTCGTGAAGATGTTATTGTGTCAGTGAAAAATTCAAAAGTCTTTTGTTTATAGCCTAGAGTTTTCAATCGAATATAACACAAATTTCCGAAAACCTCACAAAGAACTGTAGCAACGGTATACTGCAATTGAAACATGAGTATATTGATTATTTGATGAGATATGGGTATTTGTATGAAATAATGTTTCACGGCGTATGCGTGGAAGAGCCTAAATTTTTTTTTATATAATTTGGTAGCCAGCTATTTAGGGCAACTTATATAAAAAATCCAGTGAAATATCACGAAAATTCATAAAGATAGGATCGATATAGTGAGTTGCTTCCTAAAAATAGCTTTATTATTAGGGATTTTCCACAGCTTTTCAATCAGCTCACTACATCTTTCTAAGTTCTCACAACATTTGACTGGACATTTTGTAGAAATCGCCTCAAAATACTGACTACCAAATTATGAAATAAAAATTTTGAAATCTTCCGCGCATGCGCAGTTAAAAAATATATCATAAAATGACTATATCCCATCAAAGAATCAATATATTCATGTTTTAATTGCAGTATACTGTTGCTACTATTGTTTGGCAAGTTTTTGGAAAGTTGTGTTAAATTTGGTTGAAAACTCTGTACGCTACAAGCAAAAAACTTTTGAATTTTTCACAGACACAATAACATCTTTACGAATATGAGTGCTATGCTTACACAAATGCACACAAACGTTGAACAAGACCCAAATAGTCATTTAGCACAGTGATAAACCATTTCGAGCATTTTCTGTTACATAGGTGATCGAAAATATTATTTTATTATTAAATTTATTATTAGCCCCCTAATTGTCCTCCCGACTTCACCAATAAATATGAAATCAAATATGTTCTTTTCATCCCAGAAGTTCAAGAACAATTCGCCAATAATTTTTGAAGATATTCGACAAAACGTGTGCAATCGAAAGCATCCAGTCCCTGTACCTTAACTTTTGGAGGCCAGTGTAGTTTGTGTAAAAATAAATTGAGTTTTCGTTCCATAAACTCGCCACCAGAATATGTAAGACATTTTTAATATAATAATAATTTTTTTAATTACCTTTCTGTAACTCCTCTATGAACGGCAGATTTCGATCTTCGACTTTGGTATTAAAATTTCGATTTTCCTCATTGTAAAAGTATCAAGTTTTCTTAAGTTCAAGATTTCTTGCATGGATTGAAAAGGGCACGAAAAAAATAATGTAATAATTATGCGAATTTAAGAAAAAAGCTATTTTTTAATGTATGGCAAATTGTATTTTGTATTTTTCATTCTTGCCGAAAGAATATTTTCTAATTTAGCTACTGTCAAAATTATAAAAGAAAACTAATATAAATTCGACATTTCTTAAGAAAAAAGATACATCAATGTGATTTGTTACACATCTGTTTTATTTATGAACTCGCGTAACTATTGCAGTTTTTGCTTCTATTAAATGCCGAACAATTAAGTTATATCAAACTAAGTAAATATTTGCTAAAAGTGTTAAAAATATATTTAAAAGGCAAATAAATACCTTTATTTATTCAGATCGATATGTTTCTTTGTGCTGACGGCAACAATTTTAAGATCTATAATGATACAAATATTTTCGCAGAAATTTTTAAATTATAAACTGGCAAACAACAATCGCGCGAAATCGTGAATAAATGGAATTAATTGCATTATTAAAAATGGATATTAGTGAACATGAATTATTTTATACTGCTGTTTCACTATTCTGCAGAGCATCTCTTTCCAAAATTTAGGAAGCTCCATGGAGGCTGAATCATTGCATATATTCTCCGTGCGTAAGATATTTGTATCATTACAGATCTTGAAAATGTTGCCGTTAGAACAATGAAATACGTCCATCTGAATAAATAAAGGAGTTTATTTGACTTTTAAATGTATTTCTATCACTTTTAGCAAATATTAAGTTAGTTTGATGTTTCAAGTGATTTAAATATATAAGTTAAAGTTAAAGTTTAAATATATCAAGTTATAGTTTTGATCATGCTTGCCAGTTTGGCCTCCATTTTTATTCAGAAATTTAGAGTTCATACCAGAAATAAAGAATAGTATTGTATGTTTTATTTAATGAGAAACATTTAGCAACGATACGGAAAAAAAATTCCTCTTTCTACATTTCCGATGTGAATTTGAAATTTCGAATTAAAATTGGAGGCCAAACTGGCAACGCCGGTTTAGATGTTATGAAAATGAATAAGGAAAGTTTAGTGAAATTCACCCGTTGTTCCAGAAAGATAGGCACTTTAATATCAGCTGTTTTACCAAAGGTTTCGTAATTTTTGTTACTTATTAAGCAAAAGGGACGACATCGTACGGAAATCTGGCTAGCAAACAAAGATAAAATCAAACCATCAGAGAGCGGGGAGTTTTTTTTTTTGGTTACTATTTGGGGGAAACCTCTTCTTTCTCCCGATCTCATACAGGAAATTTTCCAACACTCTTTTACAGGAATTTACAATTCCTTGGAGATGCAAGTAGGTACTCTCCTTAGTAAGGTAATCAGATGATAAATTATTTATTCATTTAATTATTGCCGTTTGTATGGTACGAGAATTTTTATACTGGCACGTTTTCAGTAATTGAACTCAAGAGTTTAGCGAATTGTACAATTTCGTCTAAAATGCTTCAGGCTGAGGGTTTGAATGAATACTCAAGCAACAAAATATTACAGATCCTAATATTATCGGAGTTCAATATAAAAAATAATGAAGAGACAAAAAGCTAAAATTAAAGCAAAATATTGTGTTAAATTAATGAATAGAAAACATAAATCAGTAGTCTTATTAAACCAAGTGTAATTCTTTAAACCGACTGTTTTTGATTGAAGAAATTGAATATCCCATTCAATCAAAGTAATTTTATGATTTCTAAATATCGGAAAATAGTTCTTCTTTGTCCTACTTGAACTGTGTACTACATATACAAGATGCACGAATGTTTCGTCTGATAGATATATATAACAGGTTGTTACTCGTGGCATTTCCTTCAGTTTTATATAATTAATCGAATTTACTAGAATGAAATACCTACAATGCAATTTTTACAAATTTAAACAAAAACAAATGAATGCACTCACATATAAAACTATTACTATACATATTCGCGTATGTTTACATGCTCACTGAAATGCGCATTATTGTACATACAAATAATTACTAATATTTCGTTGGAATTTTTTATTGAATGCTTTAAATTCAAATGCGTACCCTTTGTATTTTATTATACTTAAAAATACTTATCAAGATAGCTTCATGGCATGATACTACATTTTCAAAAAAATATTCGTTAAGTGTAATGTTCCCGATTCATTATAACTGTTTGTTATTAACGAAGACCAACTTATTAAGGTAAAAAAAACAAACGAACATTCATATGACTTGTATTCTTTGTTATTCAGGAGTATACACGATGGAAGAATTTGTTTTAAACATTATATAATATTGCCAGCTTGTAAGGATATGTTTAACAGAAGTTCAGATTTTCTGTGAGTACTATAAATCAATACAAAAACACTTAACGGGTTAAAAGTTTCTGACGCAACACTTTATCTTATGCTCTAAGAATTTTAAATATGGAACTTAAAAATACTGATATCAAATTTTGAGTGACGTTATGCTATTTCTTAAGAAATATATTTGTATTTATTTCATCATTTTATTTTTGTTTTATTTATAATCGCATGTGCAAAAGTTATGTTCAACATAAAAAGCTGCATAAAATTTTATTCGCTGTTCATTTATCATTTACATCTCTCATAAATTCAAAATATGTGTTTTAAAAGATATGATATAAAATTTAAGTGACGCCTTAATGTGGCTTTAAAAGGTTTGTTCTAAATTTCAAATTAAATTATTTTTGACCTGGTTAAAATATATTTTTACATCTACACAATACTTTTAATTTTCCAATTCACTGTTAAATATATCACTTTCATTGAATCTATACTATGCATTGAAATGTATTTATTTCAATAAATGGATTTATCTTTTGTGTCACGCTATTCAAAATTGTGAGTAAGATTTATGTAAATGATTTATTTGCGTCAAACTATCCGTTTTCATACATTTCACGCAGTTTCGATACAATGACGCAAAGAAACCATTTACATAAATCTTACTCACAACTTTTAATAGCGTGACACAAAAGATAAATCAATTTTGACTTTCACAACTTTGCATAGCAACCACTGAAGAAGCTAATAAGTAATAAGAACAATGTAATATTTTTTGTACAAAATTTTGGCATATCATTATCTTAAATTGGTTAAGGACGGGACGGTAAGGAAGAAAAGGGGACAATAAGGGGAAAAGGGACTTTAAGGGGAAAAAAAGGACGGCAAGTATGGGACGGGTAAGGAAAATTACCTCCTATTCTTAGGCAAATCATGTTAAGTCTAAGTGATCATTGATTTTTAGCAACAATTATTTATGTTGGATTAAAAATAAAAAGATAATTTTCCTCGAAAAGTGCATGAATAAACCTTGGAGATGATAAGACTACCAATAAAGCCACAATGCTTGAAATTGATATTAAGATGCTGATTTAAATGCTGCAGCAAATTTCCGGTCAAAGAATTTTAGCCATTCTTTCTCTAGCACACTTGTCCGTCAGAAAAAAGTTGAAAAAAATTCTGTGGCTGCATCTGAAGTGATTTTCTGTATAATTTTAACAAGAGAGATGGCAAAGAATATAAAATACAGGGGCAGAGTTCAAAAAATAATATAAACCGTAAAAATGTATGCAGGTTAATTTTTTGCTACATGTTTATATAAAGCAATAGTCCCAGTTTCGAAAAAAAAATTACATCGAATTACTTTTATTGAAATAATTTTATACAGACGGCTCAAACCTTAAAGATCAGCATCAAGGACGCGGGACGGTAAGGAATTGAGTGGTATTTTTGGGCCCCCAACATGATCCAAAACATATTTATCTCGTTAATATTGTTATTCAGTCATACAATGGGAAGTTTTCCAGAATAAGAAATAAAAAAAACCTCCCAAGAATATGTACTAAAATAAAAAAAATATTATTCAGGGCTTAAAAGTCAAAAGCCTCATAACTGTTAAGAAAATGAATAAGTCCTAGATATATTATTTAATTTACAATAGTATATATATTTTTTTCTTTAAAATTTCTGAAAGTAAATTGCTTTTTCATTCGAAAACTTTTCTCTGCTTTAAAATGCTTCGTGCGAAAATAAGTTGTAAGAAAAGCAGTGGTGTTCAAATGCTTTAATTTCTACAAAATTTTATATGAACTTTAATTCATGCATTCATGCAACAATGTATTTCTATTTTTTTAACTTGCTATGCACCATCTATCCGGAAATTTTGAAAATTTCAATTATTTACAATTAAGTAGATTACATACAAAATTATCACAAAAAAACATACGTTATTCATGAAATGAAATTTAAAAGAAATTACTTGGTTTTTGTTTCCATTCTCAGCATGTAAAAATTTTAAAAAACAGTTTACACCTTCATTTGTTTAAACAAACAAAAAAAAAAATAATACAAACTGCATATGTACCTCAACAGTGAACGTTGGAATAAAAATTCGTTAATTTTTTCCCCCATTATACCATATTTATTTTTTTTTTAACTTTTATATTGAACTAAGTTAGTTTAATTGTTTAATATTTTTTCCATATAACTTGAGATAAAATGTAGTGTAACGACTGTAATAGATGTGCGAATAGATCTGTAAGTAATATGCTTTAGAAGTAGTCCCGTGATTCTTAAAGAAGTTTCTGACACATGCAGTATATTATTCAAAACATTTTCTGAAGTAACCATCAAATATTTTTCTGAATGGAATTATATATATTTATTTATTTAAAGTTCCACTTTTCTTTTTATTTAGTAATCCAGAATTTCCATATATATTTAAATGAAAATGTTTATCGGTTCTATTACTTATTTTTTCTGTTTGAAAATTTCCAGAATAAAACTTATTTGTCTTTAATCAAACGTATGTGTTTAAAATCCATATCGAATTTCAGTTCGTAAATATTATCATTATCACTGGATTATTCAATAGGCAAAGTAAAATTTTTATTTTCTTTATTGTCAATTAAAGAAGATAACAGAGGCGTCCACTATCATATATTCAATGAATTCAAATACTTAGAAAATATTTTAAAATTAAAAGTTTGGACAGTTATCTGACTAATTTTGTTTAACATTAACAAAATAAACTTTTCAGCTGAATAGATTAAATTAATACTTCTAACGACAGATAACAACCATCAACAATTTGCACTTCACTTAGTACACGAAAATGCTTCTAAACATTTTAAATGCGTGCTCTGAAACACTCTCTACATTAACTTTGTAAATATATTTCATCATGATGAAAGGTTATTGGTATGCGGCTGTGTTTAGAGTAAGTGATTAAATTTACTGAGGGTAGTATAAAAGGATTTGTTTCTTCGTTTAAATTAGGACAAACTGATATGTACGCCAACGGAAAATTAGAAAGGGTTCAAAACTATCTTTAGTGTGCGCTATAATATTAGATAACTTAATTTAGCATATTATTCTAAGGAAACATAATGAGATTACAGGTATTTAAAGTATGTCATTAATTTTAGTTTCTATGGTGAATGCATCTCTATGGAAGTCCAGGAGGTTAAATTATTAATTGAGTCTACCGTGTAATTTACGATTTTAATCCTTGACTAACAACTTCGGAAAATCATGTGAAGCTGAACTAAATAATTACATAAGATTATTAATTTCCTATATAAATGCCCAGTAATATTTTGTAATATATATCTGAATGTTCCTTTATGGAATGCTTCTTATAAATTATAAGTTAAGTGAGATTACCATGTATGATATCTGGATATGTAATTAATCTGATACAATTATCTTAGTTTCTCAGAATACTCTTTCTCTTCGAGAATTTCTCTGTATATTTAATTTATAGATATGTTCAAACAATTTTTTAATTTGTTTTAATCTATTCGATTGGATTAAATTCTGTTACTTTGCGTCTTACTCTGTAACAAATATCGGTAGTTATTGCTTTTTTTTCTCGATCTCGAGGTATTTTTTTTTTCTTGAAGTATTTCTTGTTTTGCGCTAAATATAGGGCTGGAAATATTAACTCAGCTCATAGCAGTGTGTTGGCTGAAGTTGTCAAATTTATTTGAATTGGCGTTACCGACGCACAAAACATTGCTCGCAATATTAATTAAAAATTTTATACAAACCCTCTCAGAGATCGCTGTATCACTTGAGACTTGTTTTTTGCTAAAAAGGAATTTCCATAGAATGATTGCTAGGATTTCATAAACTGTGTTACTCGTATATGTTCTGGAACGTGCATACATCGGATGGGGACCCTATATTCTAAATGTAACTATTTTTTCATTGTTTCCATTAACTGAACGTTTCGGGCTCCACACAGTTTTTACTGCAGAAGAATAAATTAATTTTTTTCCTTCTTTATGAACGTCATAACAGGTAAACAAATAAATAGTCAAAGTTTTCATGACTTCGTAGTTGCAAAGCTACTCCACACTTTGTATGTGAGCATTTCTTTAACACATATTAGAAGAGTCATGAAAAAAAAAAAAAAGGTCAAACTACAGTACAATATAGATATAGGGTAAATAAAAAAAAAAAAAAAAAAAAAAAAACGATCAAGTGCGAGCATTACTCGCGCACAGAGGGTTCCGGAGAATAAATATATGAATTTGTAATTGTATTATAAAAAAATAAGCGTTGCTAAAATAATACTAAGACTTTGTAAAAAACCCATACTTTCAAGAGAGAAGATGCAGTGAATAAGTGGGAGCATGTGTTTTGCATTACCATTCGGGACACTCAAATTGCAATTTAAAGCTGGAGAATAAAAATTAAACACGAAAACTAATATGCAGTATACCTTAAAAATGATTATTATTTTTTTTAAATAGTAAATATAATATTTTTTAAACAAAGGGGACAAGATTATGAATGCAGAATATGCAGAAAAAGTGGTATTCTCGTTCTTTCGTGTTTTAAATATGAACTCCGCTTGACAAAAAACGAAAATCTGAGCTTGAGATGCACATGGACTTACCTAAGTCTACCCTTATCCAATTTTGTAGACATCTAAGAGCGATGGACTTCTTCAGCCGTCGTTCACACAAAGGCATACACATACACAGACGTCTTTGTTTTATCAATATATATATAATATATACATACGTGATCTTGCTAAAAGTATGAATAAGTATAGCACAAAATACAGGGTGGTGATAATTAAAGTTACCCTGTTTAGACCTACGTAGAGTTCACTCTGGTTGACAAGTATCGATGAAACTTGGAATATATGTTATATGGTCGATAGGGAAATGAAATTTGCAATAAAAAAAATTAGTTCAAATTTCGACCACCAGGCGAGAAAGAGGCGCATGAATACCAAAAATTTCAAACTGGAAACACAAAACTTTTTTTTAATTTACAGAATACCTTCAATCTGCATTCCATTTGCGTCAAACACGTGTTCAAAGTGTATTATAGAATGTTCAACAGTAGCACGAAGTGTTTCTCGATCAATTGCAGCAACATAACGAAACCTGCTTGCTTTCAAATCATGCAGAGCCCGTATGCTTCCTCCATACACATGATCTTTCTGGAATCTCCACAACCAGAAATCACAGGGATTCAGGTCCGGAAATCCAGGTTGACGGAAAACCTCGAAATTACTCGATCATCTCCAAAGTGGGCACGAAGCAGTGCTATCACTGCTCGGGCTATGTGAGGTGGTGCGCCATCTTGCATGACTATGGTAGTCTCTAAACAGTCTCGATCTTGTAAGGATGGAATGACCTGCTGCTGAAGGAGATCGCAGTAACGGGTATCTGTAGTGGAATACCTTTTAGCACACTGAGAAGTGTTCTCTTCAAAAAAGGGACCAAGAATGAAATTAGCCGTAAAGCCAAAGCATACAGCAATGTAATCAGGGTGCAAAGACTGTTCCTGCACAATATTAGGACTTACAGTACCCGATACGTGACAGTTCTGAGTATTCACGGCTCCATCTAGGGCAAAATGTGCCTCGTCCGACCACAAAATGTTCCAAGGCCATGCATTGTAAACGTCTATTCTGGCCAAAAACATCCTTGCAAATTGAGTTCGTGTGTCCGGGTCTGCAGGGTTCAGTGCTCTTACAACGTGAATCGTGTATGGGCACCACGTTTATAGAGGTTCGAAGAATCTTTCGTACTATAGACAAAGTGATAGACAAATCAGGTGACACCACTGGAGCACTTTTCGAAGAATATTGGGAACCGGACACTCTTTCGACTACGGCAATAGAGACTTCTTCGGCAGTTTCATTTGAAAGCTTTTTCCGTTCTCTTCCTTGCAGCACACCGAACTCCCCAGTCTCTTTTTGAATTTAGACATCATCTTTTTCAAAGTCTGCCTCGACACTGGTCCTTTTCGTAAGCCTTTCAAGCGTTGATATTCTCGAAGTGCAACTGACAAATTTCTGCCTTTCTGATAAATCAACTTCACCAGTAACGCTTGTTCCTTCTTCTCTAACGCTATACTATAGAATGACTTCACCTCAGAGACTACTTGCTTTTTAAACCGCTACAAATTTGAATAAAGTCCTTTTTCGTAGATGAAAACTGCCATGTATCGGGCGAAATTTGAACTAATTTTTGTTATCGCAGAAATTATTTCTTTATGGATCATATAACTTATATTCCAAGTTTCGTAGGTATCTGCCAACCAGAGTGGACTCTACGTTGGTCTAAACAGGATAGCTTTAATTATAACCACCCTGTAGTTCGCAGCATTTTAGTAATACATAAAGATTTGAATATTAGAAAATATAGATTTGAAATATACTATTTTATTAAAGTTGCAGGTTTGGTCCCACAAACGTTTTTAGGGCTGTTTAAAACAGTATATAAACATAATAATTCTTTCATTATGATTTTTCTGGCGCATTTAATAGCGAGGACAAAGGGCAAGCATGTCGAAAACCCTTCTACAAATCGATGCTTAAAAGCATTAACTTCGTTACATAGTTTTAAGCCAACATGATTTTTTTTGTGGAACCCCTGGTCCATATGAAATTATGCAAGCAATGAATGCGATAGTTCGTTGTTAAAGAATACATTTCTTGTAAGTTCGTACTAGTTAAGCTTTCCCAAATAAAATTAATCCAGCACTGCTGCAACAATGTGGGTATTCTACCTGCCATTGATCAAACACATGCATGTTATTGCATTATATTTAAATTAAATCTCGATCCCATTATTTGACGTGGATATTTGATGACAATTTGGTGTATACAATGTGTTACTCTACACACGCATCTTGTTTTTGAAAAATTCTCTCTGAAATTTGTACTTTGGACATTAGACTCTATGTGATGCATATACAGGGTTTATCTGGAAAATATGGCAATATTTTACGGGTGTTAGAACGCAAAGAGCAAATTTCGTCATAGAAGTTATGGTCGGAACGCAAGCGGTGAGAAGGTAAAAGGTAGTTTTCCACTGTCGCTGTTAAAGAATTTACACAAGAATGACAGGAGATACTTCAGAAAATATTTTATTAACAGGAATATAATTAATGCACATGCCCATAGAAATTGCTCAAAAGATCCTCTACCAGCTGTAATGTACGTTTCACACCTGCGGGATAGGGACTGACGCACATTTGAGAAGACACCCGGCATTTCCCAAGAACGGCAATCCTGGCGACTCGATCCATATCGGTCTCAATGGGGCACTCGTAGATTAGGCTTTTCATATGGCCCCACAAGTCCAAACACAAACGATCCGGTGATCTTTGTGGCAAAGCTATGGGTCCACCTCGACAAATCCATCACCCTGGGACAGTGGTAAACTACCTTTAAACTTCTCACCGCTTACGTTCCCACCATACATTCTATGACGAAATTTGCTCGTTTACCTGCAATCTATCACCCCGTAAAATTTTGCCCACTTTTTCAGATACATCCTGTATGCACCACCGCATATGCGGAAAAAATTTCGAATTAAGATAGTTAAACAAGTATTTTCTAAATATGGAAATTGTAAGGTAACAGCACAATGTAGATTATTACATCGATGAAATTAAATAATAGTGAGTTCATTTTACAAACAAATTCTTGTGCTTAGTAATAAATAAAAATAGTTTTGTACACTAATGTACTTAACTATGAGTATTTGTGAAATAATGATATAACCGCCCATAAAACTTAGACCATAGTATTTACATATTACATAAGTATTCGGTTATTTACCAATGCATAAGGATTCTTTTTGTGTACAGTGGAAATATTTGTCAAGAGTCTTTTTACCCCTGGACACATAGTATAATTATTAACTTGAAAATATCTTTAATTCATATGCAGTAAAAAAGATATACGAGGGTGTATCAATAAGTTTTTGCCCTCACATAGAAATAATTGAATGAAATTTATGAAATTGCTTCATTTTATGAGCCCTTTTTGTATATAGTCAGTGAGCATAGTAACATATTTCTGCAAACGCTATTTCAAAGAGGGGGGGGGGAGGATGTATTCCAGGAGGTGGAATAGTAGACCTAAGGGAGGGCATTTATCTAACTTTTACCGACCCCAGCAAGGGACAAATTGTTAGAAAGGTCTGTGACCACTTATTCATGCTATCCACCTCCGAGACCCTCCGCCCAATTTTGCCCTCAGGGAGGCACTTTTCTAAATTTTGCGAACATCATTCATGTATTTCGTGGGAGAAAATTGGGGGGAAGGGAGAGGGAGGTGGATAGCACGAATAAGTGTTCACAGGGCTTTCCAACAATATGTCACATGTGAGGGTTGGCGAAAGTTAGAAAAATGACCCCGTTTAGGTCTACTATCGCGCCTTCTGGAATACATCCCACCAACTCTCTTTGAAATAGCTTTTGCAGAAATGTGCACGGTAACTGTGCACGGTGACTATATAGAAAAGGAGTAATACAATGTAGCAATTTCATAAATTTCACTCAATTATTTCTATGTGAGAGCAAAATACTTATTGAGACACTCGTATGATTCTTAATCTGGGAAACTATATTATACCAAAAAGAGAAAACATACAATAACCTCTTACGTGTTACTAACGATTCTGAAAAGTGTTCTTTATCTTTATAAATGTCAGAAACCAACGCATTTTCGGCATTTAAAGAAGCATTTATAAAAACATTTTCTGTTTTTGTTTTTGCTGCCACTGATTTTTGGAAACGTTACCGAATAAGTTTTTTTTTATCATATTAATCAGTTTCTCATTTCATATCATTTATCATATTAATCAGTTTCTCATCAGTTCTCTTTTTTTTATCATAGTTCAAATTTTCAATTCTCAAAAAAACACTTTCATGTTTAAGAAGCTTTACAGAGAACCATGATAAATCCACCGCATAAAAATTAACATTAACTTTAATACTATTTTTTTTTTTATGTATAATTCAAATTACGCAGTTGAAAATAATTAATTGAGATATGTTAGCTTGAAAAAACCGATATTCCTGTCCAAGAAAACTGTATAAAGCAATAAAAAAACTACTCGAAAACGTTTCCGAAAATCATTGACAGCAACTGAAACATTGATTTTATAAATCAATCTTTAAATCTCGAAAATATATTAGTTTCACGGGTTTTTAATGATAAAGAAATATTTACGTAATCTTGGGTAACTCAAAAGCAGTTATTACGTATTGATTATATCATATTTTCGTAGATCAAGAAACCGAAATTTCCGTCTTTTTTTTTACAGTGAAGTACTTAAATTTAGTCCTATTTCTTTCCGCTAAGATCTTTTTAACTGCTGTCTATCATAATTGTTTATTTTTGAAGGCGTATTTCTCAAAGACAACCACAAAGTCAAGAGGTATCTAAAACAACCTCACGTAGTCTGTTCAAGTAAGTTTTATATTTCAAGATGTACGGTTGAGTTTTTAAAATTTTTCTAGAAAGGAAAACACAGAAATTTACAGAAACCACCCGCTCGTGTGCAGCCAACCGTTAGGTGTAGGCGCGATAAGTCCACGAGAGGAAAAACCTATTCCACCATTTATCGGACCATGGCGAGAAAATCAAACCCAGGACGCAACGGCTAAAAGAAGACCTCCCGGCCGACTGCCCCAGACTGCGTGAGAATCCGAGAGTTAGCGATTGGTCTCCGTTCCGTCGACGAAGATTTATATCGAATTTAACGATATATACAATAATAATCATATGTGCTGTCTAATTTCGTTTACGGCTGGACAAGCGAAATTTTAACATGCAGATAGCTCTTGATGTAAGAGATTCCATAACTAACACAAGTTATGTTAGAAAAGCAATAGTTAATAAGCAGTTACACAAAAATTATCAATGAAAAAAAAAAAAAAAAAAAAAAAAAGACGAAAAAAAAAACTGAATTGTAATACAATTATTTATGTACTAAATCAAAGAATAATATCAAAGTTCATCAAAATTAACAAATATACTATTAATATTACCACAGTAAGATTCAGTAGAATAAATTGATGTTTAAGCAATCATAGAAATAAAAATTAACTTTTCTAGAAAGATTAAATAATAATTATACAGGGATATACAATACAGTCGAACATTTTCAATACTAACTCATCTATTACAGCATATTTGGCTTTTTTGCTAAATTCCATCTTGTGACCCTATTAGACTAGCCGGTATTGTTGCCTTTACTTCTGGGACACGGTGTTAACATATGGCTTCAAAAGGATTTTTCGAAACAAGCAATGTTTTGTGGTTGGAATTCTGTCGTCGATAGTATTTCTTTATTAGTTAAAAGACCAATGTCACCCAGAAATGTCGCCATATCCAATTAAATGCTTGGAAAATAAACTAGTGAGAAGCCTTCATCTTTGTGTTGCGGTAATTATTGTCACTTCAAATTACTCCGTTTAGTAGAAACTTTAGTGTTTCAAACAAGAAGTCATTCCGTCAAATAGTTTAAGAAATATGAAGTTTTAAAGTTTAGAATTCCTGATGTGAAATTTATTTCTAGTCTTTGCAAAACAAATTGCAAAGCGATTAGTTTTTATTAAAATAACTTAAATCCAATGGAATGAATCAACTGAAATGTTAGGTTCCCATATTTTAAAGTTTTAAATTTGATTTATGTTAAAACAGTGGTAAATTATAATAAGTACTTATTTTCAATATTAAATAAATATATTTTTAAAATTAATTTCCGAGAAAAATATTAATTATAACTTGTGAGTTTTTTGGCTTTAATCGATTTCTAAAAGCTTCAAGTAAGCAAATTCCAAGCTATAGCTTGTTCTACAAATTAGTGTCAGATTTAATGATAAAGCTACACGTAATGTAATCTGTTTTACATTGACTACAAATAAATTAAACTTTATTAAATTTAATCCTTCATGGTATTTGAATTACTTCATCGAATACTTCTTGTTTGCTGTCTTAAGGTAGAATTTACCAATAAAGTCAGTAGTAATTTCAAAATAACACGTTTATACTGAAAATTTCAAAGTTTGGTACAATTTTATGTTGAAGACAATACCCTAAGCTTATTTTTATAACATAAATTGAAAGAAGGTGTAATTTCTAGGATAATATTGAAATTAAAATTTATAAGGTCTTCTCTATCTCTCTTTCTTTTTATTTACCAATTTATGGAGAGCTGCATATAAAATGAACTTTCAAAACTTGCCTTTTAGTCTTTGTTCCGTCGAATTAATAAGCTCACGTATCTTAAAATTCTAAATTTTTCTTTAGGGAAAACTAGTTTATGAAATAAATAGTTAATACCATGTACTTGAATAAGCATTACATTACACAAATGAGCAACAGAGATTATACAGTGTTTATACAAATTGTGAAGTAAAAAATTTGCATTTGTCGTACTTGGCAAAACAATCAGTTTGAACTATTATTTCGGTCTACAAACTCTATTATGTAGATTTCATTACAAGAAGCTATTGTAGCCGTTCGGAGGAAAGCGATTTCAAAAAATTTTGGTATATTTTCATCGATCATGACCCCCAGACCCCGAAACCACCCTCCGTTCAAAAGTTGATATATATATACCTGTTGTCCCAAAAAGGACTGACTGATTTTAAAATTCAATAAATTCCAAACGGTGACAGATATTAAAAAAATTCTTGCAGGAGGGTCATGCATAAAGTCAAAAGTTTTATTACAGTGATTTTCGATTTTAGTTCGAATTACAAACAATAGATGGCGCTGTAAGCAATAGTCGCTAAATACAGGCTCGATTTTTGTTCCTTTTTGGTGTTCCATGCAGAAAAAGGAGATGGAAATAAATTATCCGGGCCACGAAGTACCAAAAATCGAGCCTGAATTTAGCCTCTATTGATCGCAGCGCCATCTATTGTTTGTAATTCGAACTAAAATCAAAAATCACTGTAAAAAACTTTTGATTTTATGCATAACTCTCCTGCAAGAATTTTTTAAATATCTGTCATCGTTTGGAAGTTATTGAATTTAAAAATCAGTCAGTCCTTTTTGGGACACCCGGTATATATATATATATATATATCTGATATTTGTCACACTGTAACTCTCGTATTTATGTACCGATTTGGATGTAACTTCGTGTATACATAGTGCATACCAATGCTTCAACCGAGTTCGTTGGTCAGCTTCATCCGCCATCTTGTTTCAAAATGGCGGCCATTTAATTTTTTTTATTTTTTTTTTTAATTAAAAAAAATTAAATTTGAAATGAGGTATTAGAAAATTGAAAATTGAAAAAAAAAATTTTCTTATGTGTTTGACCTTGAAACAAAGATTCCGGAGCATTTTTTGTTTCGTCTATATCTTAAAAAATGGCTGAGTTATAGAACTTTCATTTTCTAGCTTGGCTGACGTTTTGAAACGACCTGATTTTTGTCACGCGATAACAGGCGTATTCAGCACCGTGCGAAAGGGGGGGGCGAAGGGGGCGGTCGCCCCGGGCGCGGAAATTTAGGGGCGCCAAATTTGTACTAACAATTTCCGTTTTTTTTTTAATTGTCGTCGATCATTTTCATTGGAATTTTTTTTCACTCTTCGATATTCTATATTTTTGTAAAACTAAATGTATATACTATAGACCCCTTGCATTGACGTCACGTTGCTATTAGCAACGACTGATACTATAGCTTCTGGAGCACACACGTGGAGCACAGAACTCCCCGTTTGCCGTTAAAAGCACGTGTTATCTTTCTCTTTAATTTAGAGCTTCCTTATTTTAATTATTATAGTGCAAATAAGTCTAAAAAATCAAATGGAGAGCACCAAATTCGCCTTATATTTGGGCGCCATAGGAAGCGATTTCAGAAATGTGACGTCATGTGCAACCCGTCTATTTACATTTCGGGAATATTTTTCCCAATGGAAGTATGTACAGGGTGTTTCACAAAGGACCACTAACTTTAAAAATCAATAACTCGGAAACAGTGATAGATAGAAACATGAAACCAGTGGTATGTTTATTAAAAAAATTGTAAGAATCTTATACATAAATCTCAAAATTTAGTTCAAAATTGCCCCGAAAGATGGCGCTGAGAGCGTTAAGAATCCTTGGGCATGTTCAAGATGAACGCGCGCCACGTGCTCGAGCTCAGGAGACAGGAACATGGAGTGAGTCTTTATCGTAGATGGAATAAATGTTCAGTACGTTCAGGAAAGGATCTTGGATTTGATTAATTATAGTGCTAATTATAAAGATAACATGTTGCAAATGAAAGGTGAGCTAGAAAGCTGAATGGGTAGAGCACTGATCTCGAGACTAAGGGTTATGGATTCGAATCCTTCGCACCAAATTGTGTTTATGATTTTTTCATTTTATTCGTTGCTTTATATTTTTCATAATAAATAATATATTTTTGATAAAGAAAAATTTTTATGTTAATAATACAGAAGCACATGTGAATTTTTATCGAGACTAGGATGCAGATCATATTTTACGGTGTTAAAATCAACATGGAAAATATTATAAAAATAAAATGTAATAGATGTATATTATTTTAACAATCCCCAAGCAGTAAGGGAGTTTGCAACATGCAAATTCCCTTATTGCATGTTGCAATAAGGGAGAAAAACGTTTTTCGGAAAAACCATCCTTTTTGAACTTTATTCCAAGGGGTTAATTGCGATATATTTTTTAATTGATTGCAGCTTTTGAGACGTAAGAGTACAATCTTTCAAAACATGCCTTCTATTTTTATTTTTACTAAGCGGTTTGGACGATGTTATTTAATAAATAATGACAAAATACACCCGAAATACTTTTTTCCATTCTTCATTTGCGTATCAGCGCCATCAGCGCATGCGTCAGAGATTTTCCCGTTCGAGATGAATTTTTAATGAAAGTGAGTGATGGTTGATAATTAATAACTCAACTGTTAATTACAATTTTGAAATTCTGAGAACGAGGTATATCTGGAGAGACTTTGGGCTATTCTCACAAAAATTTTGAACCTCGTACGTGCCGTAGATTTTGCTAGCCATCGCACACAGACAGAACGATTTGTTCTTTTATTAGCATAGATTTATTTATAATCTACTATACTAGAGGGATTTCAATGGAATTTGAACTGTTAGTTAGATAATTTTTCAGAGAAGGTTTTAGTATATATATTTCTTAGTTTATGATTGCATATTTTAACACCGTGTGGATAACAGACCAAAATACATCATAAAACATGAGAAACAAATGGCACTCAAAATCACGCTAGTATAAGCAAAATACTTACTTATACTTTCAGTAGAAAATTTATAAACATTCTAATCATACTTTATTCACTACAAAACTAGACGACAAACCTCATATATTTTATCTCTTCTAGAAAATATGTGTTCAGATATTTTTAGTTAAAATATTGTACATCTATTACATTTTATTTTTATAATATTTTCCATGCTGATTTTAACACCGTAAAATATGATCTGAATCCTAGTCTCGATAAAAATTCACATGTGCTTCTGTATTAATAACATAAATATTTATCTTTATCAAAAATATCTTATTTATTATGAAAAATATAAAGCAACCAAAAAAATGAAAAAATCATAAACACAATTTGGGGCGAGAAGGATTCGAATCCATAACCCCTAGTTCGAGTTCAATGCTCTATCCATTCAGCTGTCTAGCTCACCTTTTATTTGCAAAAGATTATCTTTATAATTAGCATTAATCAAATCCAAGATCCTTTCCTGAACGTATTGAACATTTATTCTATCTACGATAAAGACCCACTCCATGTGCCTGTCTCCTGAGCTCGAGCGCGCGTTCATCTTGAGCACGCCCAAGGATTCTTAATGCTATCAGCGCCATCTTTCGGGGCTATTTTGAACTACATTTTGAGATTTACGTATAACATTCTTACGATTTTTTTATTAAACATACCACTGGTTTCATGTTTCTATCTACAACCGTTTCCGAGTTATTGATTTTTAAAGTTAGGGGTCCTTTGTGAAACACCCTGTACATTTTTCATTTCAAAATTATTGCGTTGTTCACATTTACTTTTCATTGAGCTCTTTAGATCTGATGATTTTATAATATGCTTTTGTGATATTTTATTGCAGTGTTTCTTAAGCTTTTGCACTCTGCGGGCCCTTTATATCGTATACGAAAGTTTCTGCCACCTGCCACACTCGGTGAATATGAATTGCTAACCTATTCTGATTCCACTATGGAATCATTCTTATAGTCATTCGGTCATTACTTTGCTGTTAAAAAAAGATCTAGCACAGGGTGAAAATGCTGATTACATGAAATCTGCGATTGCATAAGGACTACAATTTTCCAAACTAACGTTCAAGAAAATTATACTTAGTGAAGAAATTATTAACGGTGATTGCGGCTTATTGGATAACTTAATTAAGGGAATTACTATATTTTGTTTTCTCTTTTTACTATTCATCAATTATCATGATCGCCCTCCAAAGTTAGCCAATCCAGATTGTGGGTTTTTCGTGTGGAAGAAATTAAATCCTAAAATTCCTGAGCATAAAAATGCTCTAGAACACAGGAATGCATGCATTCGCTAAAAGAAACTTGAGAGACGTTTAAAATTAAATCATATAATCGACAGCAAATTTTAAAAGAGCTAAAGTGAAAATTATTGAAAGTGAAAAAGATAAATGACAAAATATATTCAGGATGAAATTATGAACTCTCTTGCCAATGAAGTAAGAAAAACGATTGTAGAAGAAATTAATAGAGCAAGGTATTTTTCAATTTCGTTCGATCGCACTCCATATACCGAGTGTCCTAAAATGGACTGACTGTTTTTAAAATTCAGTAACCTGTAAATGGTGACAGCTATTAAAAAAAATTGCGGGAAAGTAATGTAAAATGTCAGTATTTTTTTTTACCTCGATTCCCGACTTTAGTTCCAAATAGCAACTATAGATGGCGCTGCAAGCAGGGATGACCACCTCGGGAACTCAGCTTACACTTTAGAGCGATTGTGCAATCCCGAGGGGCAGACCAAATCCACTAGCTGCTCACGTTACAAATGACTTTTTCAATTCTTATACTGCAGTTTTACAATTTCACATTACAACATAAATATCGATGATTTGTTGAAGAATTAAACAGGTTTATAGTCAATTCAGGTTACAGCAGTATACTTTATTAAACCATATTCGTGTAAATCAATCAAGTTTATACTGAATCGACAATTATGCCAGCAATGTATAACCACACAAGAACTATTAGAAAACATCTAGCGCCATAGGTGCTCAATCAAGACCAAAACCGAAATCGCCCAACACTGATGCGAAAAGAGGAGGCTAAATGTATGGAGTGGGTCTCATTCTCCAATACAATCTTATTTTTAGGGGCCTATTCTATATATTTAACCTCCTTCCTTCGTATGATGCTAGGGAATTTCAGTTTAGACTTCAACTGAGTGCTTATTGCTTGCCATCTATTTCTGTTATTTGAAACTAAAACCGAGAACCGCAGTAAAAATATTTATAATATCTTACATAACTCTCCTGCAAGAATTTCTTTTAATAATTGTAACCCTTTGCAAGTTACTGAATTTTAAACACAGTCCAGTTTAGGAATCCAGTACACCTCACAAAGAATAAATGACGCAAATTATGCGATACCGAAAATAGAAAATTTTCATTCGTGGAAAGGTTTCTTGGCTACATCAAGTCAAAAAGGGAAAAAATAGCATAAGAAATTTAAGATAAGCTAATGTCCGACAATCTCGACATTCACAGCTGCACGAGATGTTCTGTTCTCAAAGACGGAAGACGGGAGGTGCTGAATTCGACCCAATCGCGCACGTCAGCCTAATCGTTCGAAAATGTCCGTAGTTTTGTTCGAACCTTGCGTAAATACGGGTTAGGTTCCATTAGAAAGACCTTACAGAGGACACTTTCATCCCACTCCGGCCTACTATATCCAACTTGTAGATAATCGGCCGTCATAAGCAATACCAATATCAACCCTTCAGAGCTCAATGTTGTGATATGGTGTAAATATGGCTTCCCAATATAATGTTGTGCAAGCTCGAATCGTCGAAGTAAATAAATTCGTCTATTTTTTACCATGTTCTGCACATTCTCTAAACTTTGAGTTCGTGCTGCTGGTGTATGTCCAAAAAATTTCCGGAACTGCATAAAATGTGTTTTTTTTTTCTCTTCTACTGAAAGATGGGATATACTTATGTCCCACTTATCAGTTTATTTAAAGAAACATTGCGATACTCTATGGTCATTAAAAAATAAAGCTATATCTGCAGTTTACAAACAATTGCCACAGATTTTAAAAGCTCTGGAAGACCTTATAGAAATGAAGTAAAATGAGTAAACTTACTCAGGAGCAAAAAGCTTAATAAAGCAAATAAAGAATTCCCCTTTATTTACGGCCTACTAGTTTGACACAGCATTTTAAATGAAATAGAAAAAGTTAATATTATTCTCGCGAAAAAAAGGAAGAAAAAAAAACTGTCAATGTTTTGATCGCCAGCAAACTGACTGAAACACTAAAAAACACATTTCAGACAATAAGAGAGGAAGTTTTTGAACAAGAAAGCGAAGATTTGGTTATGTCTGTAAATGTAGAGTCCTTATTTGAGCAAAACAGAAAACGTAAAATTCGCAGAACAATTTGACTACGAAACTTCTGATGAAAGTGGAAATTTATATGAATGTGAAGGATTTCGTGTTACGTAGAGACACTATAATCGTGCAACTGAACTGGAGGTTTGAGAAACTGAGAAATGTAAAACAAGAATTTGAGTTTCTGGCTGGTGCGAATCTAAAATCAGTTATCGAAAATCTGTTAATATTGCCTGGACCTTGCCCTTTATTCCTGACTTGAATGGACTTGAATTGTTAAGCGAGGTTTTAAATGCGAAAACCTTATTTCTACCATTATATAAGAACTTTTATAAAATAGATCATTTAGCAATTTAGAATCCTTTAGTTGTTCCATAATTTTAACTTTGGGAAAACAAGGAATTACAAAAACATGGAGACAGCGTACATAATTTATAAGTATTCCAGTAAAAATAAAATAGTAAAAAACTACTTAAGATCTACTATGAGTCGAGAGATTAAGCAACCTGAATTTACTTTCTATAAAATTCAGTGTCTCAGAATCTTTACACATAAAATAATTAACGATTTTGTTACCTTTAAATGCAAGAAAAATAAAATGGAAGTAAATGTATTTGCCTGATATTATATTTTATATTAATTAAAACATTGCTTCAGTTATCTTTCTTAATTAATGTACTGAAATTATAATTTATTTTTATCTTATACATTATGTTCTGCAGGTTTTTTGTTTGTTTTGCTTTTTTAGTACTTATTGGTTGAAGGGACCGCTTGTTTCCAATCTGGTTGTTAGCTATTTTTACCCATTTTCTGAAGCTGAAAGACTAACAAGAACTAAAAATGGCAAGAAAAATATGTGAGAAATGTTAAGAAAAATCTGTCTCAAAGCATCATGATCTCATTTACAAATAAGTGCAATTTTCTTTTCTGTTATTTGTTTGTTTGGAATTTCTGAATTAAAATTAAATCTTTTAAAGTTCTAAAATAAACACAAAATATTTTTTCAAAATAATTTATTTCTGTTTCTGCTCTTTATCAAATTTGAAGGAGGGGGGGGGGGGGCGCCAAATTGACACGCTGCCCCGGGCGCAGTTTTCTCTTCGCACGGCCCTGGGCGTATTTATGAATCTATTTTGATGTACCTTGGTGTATATATAATACGCACCAATGTCTCCAGTTCGTAGGCCAGCTTCATCCGCCACCTTGTTTCAAAATGGCGGCCATTAAAAAAAAAATAATAATAAAATTTGAAATGTGGTACCAAAAAAATTGAAAACTGAAAAATATTTTTTACTAATGTATTTGACCTTGATACAAAGATTCCGGAGCAGTTTTTGTTTCGTCTATATCTTAAAAAATGGCTGAGTTATAGCACTTTGAATTTCTAGCGTGGGTGACATTTTGAAACGACCTGATTTTTGTCACGCGATAACAGGCGTATTTATGAACCGATTTGGATGTACCTTGGTGCATACATAATACGTACCAATGTTTCGACCGAGTTCATTTGCCAGCTTCATCCGCCATCTTATTTCAAAATGGCAGGCATTTGAAAAAAAAAATTAAATTTTAAATTTTAAATGAGTTATCAAAAAATTGAAAAATGAAAAAGATTTTTTTTATGTGTTTGATCTTGATAGAAAGATTCGGAAGCAGTTTTTGTTTCGTATATATCTTTAAAAATGCTGAATTATAACACTTTGAATTTCTAGCATGGCTGATATTTTGAAACGATCTGATATTTGTCATGTGATAACACGCATATTTATAAACCTATTTCGATGTAAGAAGGCATGTGAATAGTATACCGTAATGTCTCGACCAAGTTCGCTGGCCAGCTTCATCAGCCATCTTGTTTCAAAATGGAGGTCATTAAATTAAATAAAAAATTATATTTAAAGTGAGGTGCAAAAAAAAAAAAAAAAATAGAAATTGAAAAAGGTTTCTTTCTTAAGTATTTGACCATGATATAAGGATTCCGGAGCATTTTTTGTTTGGTTTTATCTTAAAAAATGGCTCAGATATAGCAGTTTCAATTTCTAATGTGGGTGACATTTTGAAAAATCTGATTTTTTGCCTGCGACAGCACTCGTATATATCAACCGTTTCCGATGTGATTGAGCATGTGCACAGGAATTACTAAGGTCTCGACCAAGTTCACTCGTGAGCCTCATGCACCATGTTGTCTTAAAATGGCAGGAACTTAAAGATATCGCCGAATTTGGCAACCAAATATAAGTTACTTTAAATAAAAGCACCTTGGATAAAGTTGACAAATTTCGCGAAATTCTCATTCATAATGATTTAGTATTGATAAAAATTAGTATTGAATCACCTATAAATTGTTTCCACTAAATTGAGCTTCGTGTGTTTGAATAATATAAGCTTGCTTTTTAAAAATAAGGAATATCAGAGCTACCTCTTCCTCCCGGCACTGGCCGGAAGGACTTTTCCCTGTTATATTGATAACACATATTGCTTAGATGAGATTGTTAAGAGATTGTTAAGGGTGATATCATTCCAATAAAACGTGTTTGATTATATTTGTGAAATGTAGACATACCATTAATCCACCTGGTGCTTCATACAGCATAATCTGTGAATGAAATGACTAATATAATCTAGATAGTTGTAAGAGCACAATCGACTTATCTTACTGATAATAATTGTGAAAACAAGTTGTTTCAGGTAAGTGTTTTGTTCAGCAAAGTTCAATCTGTTTATATAGGGTGTCTAAACAAATTAAACTGCGTTTTTTTTTTTTTTTTTTTTTTTTTTTTTTTTTTTTTTTTTATTATTAAACTTGTTAGCATTGATAAATAAGTTGCGCAGCAGTAGGCCGAAAGTAAGATGGTGTTGTTTATGACGGCCAATTATCTACAGGTGGGATATGGGAACGAAAGGGGGGAGATGCCCTTCGTGGGGTTTTACTGAGGGGATCTAATCCGTATTTACGCAAGGAAATTCAAAGTTCTAAGAAAACCACGGAAAACTGCGAATGATTATGCCGACGGGCCCGATTGGGTTCGAACCCAGAACCTCATGTCTACCTACTTTGAGAGCAGAACCTCTCGGCTACTATTGGGGCTCCGAAAGGAAGAACTAAATTTAAATAATTTTCTTATCTTTATTAATCCTCAGAAATTCTGTCATTAAAAAGGCAAATAATAAATTCTATTAAAATTTTGTCTGACAATCGGCCTACTGCTTGCATTTTTCAGAACTTAGCTGTTGGATACGCTCATCGAAATTGCACAATTGTGAAAATAAGATAAAAATAAGTTTAATGTTGATAAAATACTCCTTTTATTAATTTGATAAATGCTATAGTTTTTTCAATTGTGTCCATTTTTTGTTTCCTAAAAGTTGTAGATAGAAGAACAAGAACAAGTAATAGAATAGCAATAATAGCAAGGGTAAAAAAAAAAAAAAATTCTTTTCGGAGCTATGCTCATTAGCCCATTGGTTAGGGATTGAATTCGGAATTAATTAGGGGAGGGCTGGAATTTTTTTTAATGCCTTCAGTTTAAGTTTATAATGAATATGCCATGTTTTCCCCCTCGTACTAGGTGAGCGTTAGGAAATATGTATAGATTTACAGTAAAAAAACACATTTTTTTACATACCATAGCAGTATCTCGAACAGCTAACTCTGTCAAAATCATTGTCAATACAAATGTTGTAGAGCTTAAAATTCTGAGTAAAATGAGTACCTACACTTAATAATTTTTGTTGACCATTAAGGTCACAATGCCACTTTAAAGTTTTAAACCCGTGGTCAGGGTGTTGAACTCTGAATTAATTAGGAGAAAACTGGAAATTGTTTTAATCCCTTCAGTTTAGGTCTAAAATGAACGTACTATGTTTTCTTCCTCGTACTTGGGTGAATGTTAGAAAATATGTATACATATTTATTATCGCAAAACACGTTTTTTTTTTTTTTAATTATCTTAACAATATCTCAAAACAGCTAACTCTATAACAAACATTGTCAATACAAATGTTGTAGAGCTTAAAATTCTGAATAAAATGAGTACCATCATTAATATTTTTGTTCCACGTTAAGGTCGCAATTCTATTTCAAAATTTTTCAAATCAAGAGCTTGAAGCCAGGAGAGACAAAGTTAACTTAACAATATCTCAAAACTGCGGCCTTAATATTGAACAAAAATATTAAGTGTAGGTACTCATTTTACTCAGAATTTTAGGCTCTACAACTTTTGTACTGACAATGTTTTTGATAGAGTTAGCTCTTTTGAGATATCGTTAACTTGGTAGCTTCTGGCTTCAAGCTCTTGATTTGAAAAATTTTGAAATAGAATTGCGACCTTAATGTTGAACAAAAATATTAATGATGGTACTCATTTTATTCAGAATTTTAAGATGACAATGGTTTTCATAGAGTTAGCTGTTTTGAGATATTGTTAAGATAATTAAAATAAACGTGTTTTTCGAAAATAAATATGTACATATTTTCTAACATTCACCCAAGTACGAGTAAGAAAACACAGTACGTTCATTTTAGACCTAAACTGAAGTGATTAAAACAATTTGCATTTTTCTCCTAATTAATTCTGAGTTCAACCCCCTGACCACGGGTCTAAAATTTTAAAGTGGAATTGTGACTTTAATGTTCAACAAAAATATTAAGTGTAGGTACTCATTTTGCTCAGAATTTTAAGCTCTACAACATTTGTACTGATAATGTTTTTGACAGAGTTAGCTGTTTGGAGATACTGTTATGGAATGTAAAAAAACGTATTTTTTGACTATAAATCTATACATATTTCCTAAAGCTCACCTATTACGAAAGGGAAAACATAGCATATTCATTCTAGACCTAAACTGATGGGATTAAAACAATTTCCAGCTTTCCCCTAATTAATTCCGAATTCGGCCTTTTTTTAGCTCCCCTACCACTGGGCTACATCGCGTTATGATACTTTTAATTTTATGAAAATCTGAAGAGAAAAAATTGATTTTAATTTTTGAAAGTTCCAAAATTTCAAGATTAGTAAGTATTATTCGATCAAGACTAGTTGTTTTGCAAAAGAAGAGTTCTCAATTTATATTTTTTTAATACGGCTGAGATGAAATATCTTAGTAATGAATTAATAATTTTAAAAACGTGTTTTAATGTTATATAACATTTTTAATCATATTTCATCACTTTAAAGCAATTTACCAATGCAGTTATCTTTTCGTGAAAATGATATATCATGAGCAAAATACATGATCAACAGTAACCAAATTGAACGGCTGCCTGGAAAAAAGGCCTATGTCACAAATTTTGGATTTTTTTTTTTTTTTTTTTTTTTTTTTTTTTTTTTTTTTTTTTGCTGGAAAAGATATATGTGGAATAATTAAATTACTGGAGATTGACCGAAAATTTGTTTTCATTTCCCGCCCAGAATCTGAGTTTCGCCCAAAATGATGCTGAAATTTTCAGCGAAAATTATGGCAAAATTCGGCTGACCGAAACGTGGCCGAAACTATCTGACTCCCAAAAATCTCATTTCTTTCTTCGGAAATTTTCAAACTTACTCTTTGATTTCAGCTGTATCCGCTCAAACGAGACCCCTTTAATTTATGGCTATGAACTTCACTGTTTATAATTCTCACTCATGACTGACTTAAGATATGAGTTCAAATTATAAAACATGAAATGTATAAGTACCTAAACTTTGAAGCCCCCTTTCATGTGCTCATGGAAAGATGCAGACTTAACAATAATAGAAATTTTTTAGTTTGAAACAGCTGAAGTGTTTCGAATACTCTTTTAGAAAGTTCTAGTATAATAGACGATCATTTACAAAAATCATTATAAAAGATAAATTGGGGTATGCGTACCTAAAATATTTTTTAATTAGCTGAAATTCGTATAATTAGAAAAACATACTGTATCATTGATTAATTTATAACATTTTATTTTATATGAAAATAACAAGCTTTGGCCAGGTGCACAGAGTGTCAACTTGGTACAAAAGTATAATTTATTAATAATTATATATATATAAGCAGTAAGACAAAAGGTGAAGGGAATTAGGATCGGATGAAAGAATCTGTGTCGCACTAAGATGCTTAGGATATCGCTAGCCATGACATTAATTGTTTTTTCAACAGTTCTGTAAAATTTTAAATATGTATCCCTTAAATTTAACCCTTTTTCTCACACACCCATTCAATGATTATTCTATAAATGTAAAAGCATTTATACATAATGAGTCCCAAGTTTAGTGAATAGTAATTTGAGAGTTAGGAAAGGATCACTTTTTAAGAATACAAAATTTCTATTTAATATATAAATAGTCGAATTTGCAATCTACACGTTTAACCGCAGAATTTGTATTATCTTTCCGAGATTTTATGAAGAAAAAAGAAAACAGTTACTAAAATTGTGGTAGGTACTTTACACAACCTGGCTAAGATAAATAATATGCAATTTTTCTCTTTTGCCACGTATATTTTAAAATCTTTTATATATGTTTTTGTGAAGGTTTTTTACTCATTCTTTAAATGCTAATGTAACTTCTTAAATTATGTTAAAGTATAACTATAAATAGAAATAGAAATAAATATTAATGTATTATTTTTGATATACTTTACATATTATACATTTTATATAATGCATATTTTTATATATTATCATTCAAAGTTATCATTAAATGCTAGAAAATAAACTTCTTCGCAATGAAATATTATATGTCAATCATATTTTGACTCATCTCACAGTTTCTAAACGTAAGCCTGAGGCTAGGTTTGACTACTGTGACAGTGAAATTGTTTGTTACTGTTAACTCTCGTATGTTATTCTTGTTTATTTCTTCCTGTAGCTGCTTGAACTTCTTCTCTTATTTCGTCTTTTCAAAGAAGTATATTGAATTATTGAAGTGATAATACTTTGTTGAAGGATACAAATATACAAAATGCCATATTACCAGGAAAAGGATTTGAATTCAGGTAACCCTAAAAATAATTAACCAATCAATGAATATAATGTTAAATTTGCTTCAAAATAAAATTTAATCTTGTTTTAGATAAAATAAATGCAAGATAAATCAAACTAAATTTATCTCATAAAAATATTTATTAAGGAATGCTTAAAAAAAAAAAAAAGATTAATTATTCTTTCATATCTATTATCGGATAAAAAAAAATGAGAAAATAAAAAATAAACTTTATGATTTTATTAATAATTTCGGATATTATTTAAAAATATTTTTACATTTAATGATGTGGAACAAAATACACGCACTTTAGATGCTGTAAATTACGTGCTTTTTAAATTGTACAATTCCTTACATTTATGCCCTTATATCGTTATAGAACTTGGGTAAATATTTAATAATGAATTTCTATGTTTTTTTTTTCTTTTGGGTTTCCTGTAACAAGTAACACTGTGTTTAAGCCTTAAACTTACATACATACAGGATACATATCATATTAATTGCGTCATTCAATTCCGTTGCGATTTCGGTGCCGTATTTCAGTCCCAGAATTTCAGCACGGCCTTATGATCCGAATATATTAGAATGCTGTTTTATAGAGGACCTAATTAATGCATTGAAGGATAACCGAGATCCTTGATCCGCAGTTGATAGGGGTGCACAAATTGACAATACAATACTTAACTAACAAAACTTAATGGCATCATAAACTCTTTTTTGTACATGCTGTACTTACTCGCATAATAATAACCTTCGCTTAGTAGTCGCATGTTAATTTGAACTCGAAAATTTCGGGAAATAAAGTAATTCGTAATTCGTGAATCCCTGTATAAAAGTTAGACTTTACGAGTATTTTCTCTCCGGTAATTATTGTATTATTCATCTTTTGATGACCTTCGCCTTCAGAATCGAAAAATATCTTCTTTTTCACGAATTCGGAAACATTTTCGAAACACTATACCATTACTATGAGTCATGAGAACCCATACTTTCACTTTATCAATTTCACAAACTACAAAAAACTTTCATTAAAAATTATACTGTAAAAAAAATATGTACTTTGCAACAAAGGTTGTTGCAACCCGGTTGTCAACGCAGTTACTGTAAAATTTACTAGCAGCTCTTTTTTAAAATGGTGCAAAATTTGTCAAATCTGTGTTAAGTCATGTTGCTGTTAGCTACGTAGTGCACGTGACAGAAAGAACGATTTTTACTTCACTTTTGCTTGAATTCGATTTCACAGAGTGGTGCTTGAATTAGAAAGTGCAAAAAAAATCCTCTTTTTTTTTTTTTTTTTTTTTTTTTTTTTTTACAGTGTATGGAAAACATTACATCATCGGAGAAAAAAAAAAAAAAAGGTTAACAGTAGAAAAAAAAATATTTAACAATTTTATACAATATTATCAATAAAAGTTTTATCCAAATGAGTATACTAATATAGTTTGTTAGTATCAGCATGAAGGATAAGGTGTATATGGTTTTTTGGTTAAAAAACGGTACGAAAAGTTCGCCTATTTACTGCTTAAATTTAAATCCGACATTTTAATTACTCTTGTCTTCCATATACATTATTTTTTCTACTCTTTTCCTCACGTAATTTCAATTAATTGTTAACTACCTATGAAATAGTAAATTAAAATTAGTTCTGATAAACTTACTGTTTAATTTTATTTCATAAGACAAAAAAAAAAAAAATGTGTTTAGAGAATATTTAATATTTTCAAAACTACACGACGTACGTAAACTTTAAATTGTCAAAGTGCAGATTCTACATTTAAAATGTCATAATGCATATTCATAGTTATTAGAGACTGCCTAAAGTTATATGAAGAAAATCAGTTTCTTCCTTTTAAGAGAAGAAATTAACTGTTGTAAGAATATATTTAAAAGTAATTCAGAGCTCTCTTAATGGTTATAAAGATGCGCACCAGAGTCTCCCATTTAAAACTCAAAACTTACTTTTTATTGGAAAAGCTGTGAAAAATGGATAAATGTTTCACCATTTTGAATTTGCATTAATTATATCTTTACTGTAGAAATATTAAAAAAAAAATAATAATAATAACAACTGGAAATCGTATATTTTTAAGAACTTACATACTTATTCGTTGCTCTGTAAAATGGGAAAAATGTAAGATAAGTTTACTTTATTTTTTTCTTTTTTCTCTTCTTTTTTATTTAGCGCATACTTTTTTATTTTATTTAGTCTATGACAAAACTAGCATTTATTAATTATTAGTAAACAGATTTTGCTTTAATGATTTTAATGACACTCTAATTAAGATTTTAATTATTAATTTTTTTAATTAATTCGTCCCTTTTTTAATTGCAGGAAGTTTGCTCTTCTGTAATTTAAGGAAATCCTATACCGTATTTTACGCGTTAGTAAAGCAGCTCAAAACAAACCGATAAAAGTGTAAGTTTGGTTAATAAATCCAAATGCAATAAATACAGACGAAATAAAAACAAATATAGAATAAATATAGACAAAGTTAAAATTAATATAGAGTAAATATAGACTATGTAATTTCAAAAGGAAATTAAGATATATGAGCTTAATATAATTATACAAAAATATATAAAATAAAATTGTTTATTCAATTCTGTAAAAGAGATATAGTTAAACTTTTGTGCAAACATTTGAAACTAATTAATCTTTTAAAATACTAAAATACTCATTAAAGAAATAAAAATTTGCATTAGAAATAACATTTATTATATCAATTAATATAGACATAAACATGTTTCGAAACTGTATTTTTATTTTTGAAATTAAATTAATTGATTGTAAAAATTACTTAGGTGATATATTTTTTAAATGATACAATGTATCTTAGAATTAATCAGGCACAGATAACCTATTTTTTTACATTTAAAATATTTCCTCATATACTTCTTATATGAAAACGAAAACTATATAAAAGAAAAACTATACAGGGTATCTAATAACTACATATACAATGTTTAAAGAAATTCATATAAAATTGATACGAACTATGTTTGCGCAGAAGAGCACGAATTGAGACGGATACATTCTGTATTGTACTGGTGTCAGTGTCAGAAAATACGAAGTAATGCAAATTTGAACTCCTTTTAAGCGGTATTCTGTTTATACTACTTATTTAATTGTCATTTTATTCTTTACTATTTTGTTTTGAAGAATATACTACATTACATCACTTTCTGTATTGCACAATTAATAAAGTTTCGTACCCTTTTTTCAGGAGTTGCTGTTGCCGATCATAATTTTCTATATAAAAATAGTACCTACAAGTGTTCTTTAAATTTCCTCTTTTTTTTTTTCGGTAAAGTGGTACATATATGTAGCATTTTCCAAAAATAGTTCGTACCAATGTTATCTGTTATGGCTCTAACTTTTCCTTAATTTGCTACTTAGTGTTTGAGAACACGCTATATATTTTTATGTAATTATATTTTAATATTTAAATATGCATATAGAGTAGAAAGTACATTCACAATCAGTTTCGCTTTGTTTATGTAATAAATTCTGAAACAAGGGTATGGGCTGTACATTAGGGTGGAACTTGAGTATAGGGTAAAAAAAAAAAAACTTTTTTATTTTAATGTGTAATAGTGAAAACATTTTTCCTTTTTGGATGTCTAAACATTTGGCTGAAAAGGTTTTTTTAAATTAAGTTGTTTTCCGGTTCCTCAAGGAGGTCAAAGTTTTGAAATTTCAGTATAAAGTAACTGAAAGTAAACAACGTAGCTGTTAGCTCATATCTACTTTTATTTAGCAAATACTATCCAAAAGTCATCACGAGGAGGTGGTTAAATATCGACTTCCACCCTCCTTACCTCCCTTTGTTATGAATTAATTAAATTGGATATTCAACCTACTGTCTTTTTAGGCAAACTTTGTCATTACATTGTGGGAATTCAACTTTCCCAAGATTAAGCCGTCTTTTGCTTAATATTTAAAGACGGTTGACGCAGCTCGCGGGACAATTCTGACAAACGTTTCCACTGTTTAAGTATGACAAGGAAAATCTAAAATTCAGGTGTATCCCCTGTTTGTACTTTTTTTAAGTTCTTCATCCGATCAGACCGTCAAGATAGGATCAATGTTTTTATAGTCTGTAATTTCAATATGTTCACATTTTTTCAAGTCGCTTTCCTACTGGTCCATAAAATCCTTTTGTACCCGTAGTTTTTCAACAAGATGTTGAAATAAGTATCTAAGAAAAAAGTTCATTTGCATGTAATAATCAAATTATCCATTATAAAGTTTTTAGGGTATTGCTTCCGATGTTTTAACAACTCCAGATTTGCATCCTGCATTAAATGCGTTTCTGTTTCACTTAATAACTCTCAAACTTGAAATGTCTGTATTATTATTATGAAAATACACCAAAATTGCAGTGGCTATATTAATATAAGAAGAAGATGTCAATGAAATATGACCAATATATTTTTATCCTGGTTTTTGAACTGAGACCTGATGTTCGTCTTTAATGATTCTTTATACTTTTTTCCCTCTGCTTCAGTTATCATAGCGTTATCCTTTCTGCCATAAAAATACTAACCTTCTAAAATTAACTCATTTAGTCTTTCTTGTTCTTTCAAATTCTTCCTTTTCTTTTCTCTTAGTCATCTTCAAGTCCTTCTTTCAGTTACCTTTTCTTTATTATCATCAGAAATACCCATATCTTCTAAGGTGCCATTTGCAATAATATTTGCAGTTCTGTCTAATACTCCGGTTCTTTCACCGTGTTGATTATCAAATTCAGGTTTAGAAAAACAACCGATTGAACTATTTCCTTCCGAACTGTTTTTTACACTTGACGATCATTCAATCAAAACATCATTTTTTTGTTTTAAAATAACTTTTTTCCTTGATATTTCCATTTCCAGTCTTGCTACACATTTTTTGTAGTTTTTATATCTAGTGATCCTATTGTCATCACCCCATATCTCTCTTTGGTCTTTCAGAAAGTGACGTTCTTGTTCTGATACACGATAATATTTAGTGCTTTTACACAAGGAAATGTTTTTTTACAGGATTACCTAACATTTTGCAATTTTATATTGGATATGGGATTATTCTTTCCAATCTTAATATTTTCCTTCAAATTTTGACATTTTTCGCACTAGTCTCTAATCATTTTTTATGATTTGTGTATCAGAAACCGTTGTAATTGAAGGTCTCAGCAATACACTTTTAATTGTATCATCAACAGCTTTAGATATTTTAGAAATAGTGTGTAGCAGATTCCAGTTGTCAGATTTTAAGTTAATTTGAACCCCAAAATAATGTTTCATAACTTCTTCATATGTTCGTCAAAGATGACAATCTAATGTTAATTGTTTTGGTTCACGAAATACAGGACACTTCAACAATTATCTAGATTTAGGTACGTTAACAGACTTTGTCACTTTTGACACCGAATGTTTATCGAAAAATAATTAAAGAAACTGTTAACACCCGTTAAATTGGACTAACTTGTTATGTGTCGCAGCCAAATAAATCAGAGACAATGAAAGCCAACGCCCACGACGCTGGCTTCTACTAAAGTCAAATAACGTGGGGCTAACTTTCCAAAGGCACTCAAACTAAATTATTCTCTTTATTACAGGACATTAACACTTAATTAATTTAATTTTACAAAATATAAATTTAACAATAAGCTTAAAAAACTTTTCATGCAATTATTGGCTTTTTTTCGTTTTTTATGGAAAATCAGGCGCTTTGAGGAACCGGAAAATATCATTTTAAAATTAAAAGAAAAATATTTTCTTTTTATGGAGTTAAAAAGGAAAAAAATAATCACTATTAGAATATAAAATTCGAAACTTCGTTTTTTAGTTCCACCCTACTGTACATATATAACGTTATAAATTTTATGGCAATTTTGGACCCCATCCCGCCCATAATCTTCACGCCTCAGATATCATGAATTATCCTACCTCAAACCATTCTCCCCCGCCCTTAATGATATCATTATCAGCGTCAATTTTTTTCATAGTTTTTGATTACATAAAGTTATAGTTACGCATTTATTATTCACATACTAATTCAAAGATCATACTAATCATTTACTTATTCAAAGAACGAGAAGTCAATAAAACGTAACTGTTATATTTGAAATAACTTTATATCATTTAAGATAGGGATGCACAACCTGTGGCCGGCGGGCCAAAAGTGGCCCGCCATGGGTTAACTTGTGGCCCGCGATCACAATTTATATAATTTCTTTGTTTTTTGACACAATTTCGTCAATTTATAACTGGAAAAAGTGCAATTTTTTGTCCGTATGTCACAGGAAAAAATTGCAAATTTCGTCAATTTGCCCCGGGAAGAAATTGAAAATTTCATCAAAGCCAATTAAAATCGCAAATTTCGTTCCTCGAGTTCGGAAAAATCGCGAAATTTATCGATGAGTCGCAGAAAAATCTCAAATTTCGTTGATCGATTGCTGAAAAATTGCAAGTTTTGTTAGATGATCGGGAGAAAAAGCGGAATTTTGTCAATTTGTCGCGGGAAAAATTACAAATTTCGTCAGAATGAGTTAAGAATCGCAAATTTCGTCTATCGGGCGCGGAAAATTTTCGAATTTTGTTGATCGCGAGAGGAAAAATTGCGAATTTTGTCGACTCGGCGCGGAAAAGTCTCAAATTTATTTAATCCGGCACAGAATAATCGCGAATTTTGTCGATGAGGTACGGAAAAATTGCAAATTTTGTCAACCGGCTGCGGAAAAATCGTGAGTTTTGTCAGTTTATCGCGAGAAAAAATGTCGAATTTCATCACTTTGTCTTGTAAAAATTACAAATTTCTTCAAAGTCAGTTAAGAATCGCGAATGTCGTTGATCGGACGCGGAAAAATAGCGAATTTTCTCGAGGAGCTGCGGAAAAATTGCAAAATTTCTTGATCAGCTACGGAAGAATCACGAGTTTCGCCAGCTTATTGCGAGAAAAATTACAAATTTCATCAGAGTCAGTTAACAATCACGAATTTTGTTAATCGGGCACAGTAAAATCGCGAATGTTGTCAATGAGGTACAAAAATTGCAAATTTCGTTGATCGACTGGTGAAAAATCGCGATTTTGTCAATCTGTCGCGGAAAAAAAATCACGAATTTTGAGAATTGATAGAAAAAATTACAAATTTTGTCAATTGGTCACAAAAATATTGCAAAATTTATCCATCGCTCGTGAAACAAAATCGTGAATTTTCCCAAGAATTCGCGAATTTCGTGAATAGCTCATGGAAAAAAATTACAAAATTTGCGTGTCGGTCCCAAAAAATATCATAAAATAGATATCCATTGGTCGCAGGAAAAAAAATCGCAAATTTCATCATTGTGCGCGTAAAAGAAATCGCGATTTTTGACAATTTATTGTGCGAAAAAAATCGCAAATTACATTAATGTATGTCAGGAAAAAATCACGTTTTGTCGATTGGTCATTGGAAAAAAACTGCAAATATTGTCAATCTGTCACGTAAAATATCGCAAAATTCACCAATCACTCATGGAAAAAAAATCGCGAATTTTGTCAATCGTCCATGGAACAAAACTTACAAATTTCGAAGATCGATCGCAGAACAAAAAAGTCGCGAAATAATTCGATATGACGGCGGAAAAAATAGCAAAATTCGTTGATCCGTTCTGAAAAAAAAATCGCGAAATTCTAAAATTTATCGCTGAAAAAAATCGCGAATTGCGTCAATTTATCACAAATTGGTTGTTTGAAAAGATTGCAAATTTTGCCAATCGGTAATGGAAAATTACCGCAAAATCTGTCAATCGGTCGTTGATAAAAATCACGAATTTCGTCAATCAGTCGCACTTGATTGACATTCTGTTGATAGTCCGCAGAAAAAATAGCATAAATAGTCCATCATGGCTTGTTATTTCAAAACTAAGTTTCCTTTTATTTTAAATGAAGTTATTCTTCATTTTTTTTTTCATAATTTTCAATAACGTTATTATTTAGAAATTTTGTGTATTTTTTTCTTCAAGTTACCATTTGTCAAGAAGGAACCGTTAGTCTTCATAAAGTGTTGAATGGTTATTCATACAGAGGCGAAGAAGCCCTGCATTCCTTCATACAATTATTTAATTCCGTTTGTTTATTTTTATTATAGACAAAAAATAATTATTCATCAAAAATAAAGACTTATTACCCCCTCCCCCTACCTCCCAGATATAGAATTTTCTCTGTGTTACTGATGTGGCCCTCGACAACCCAAACATTTTTGTAAGTGGTCCTTCTCTTAAAAAGGTTGTGCACCCCTAATTTAAGATATAAGTCGTGTTCAAATGAATGTTATTCGAAGCGTAGTATGCGAACAGTTTTCAATATATTTTCGTGAAACGAACAGCATAGTGAAGGTGTATGTACCACGCGTGGGCAAATTTGTGATAATTTCATTCGTAAGGCCGTGGAATTGAGTTAAAAATGACTGGTGTAGATGCAACTGCCTACAAAACGGATCAGCTAACTGTAATTAAGTTTTTAACACTGGCAGGGCGTAAGCAGATGGATATTCATCGCAGAATGCTGGCAGTATACGGTGACAAGTGTGTGTCAAAGCCCACGGTGGCAAGGTGGGCGAGAATGTTTATCGACGGTGGACAGGAGACAACAAATTTGCCGCTGCCCGGTCAAGCGTCACACTCAAAACTTCTGTTTAAAGAAAATAATGTTTTATTGATGGACATCTCATTACAAAACTACAGATTAAATCCTTAAAACCCTTGTGAGGAATAATTGTAATACATATGTGTATAAAAACAAGTGCTATCTCAATAAATTGAATTAGAAATTTGTGACGAAGATATCTAATGAAATATATTGCCAGACGCATCTACTATTACATCTGGGAAGTATATTTTTCACCAGAATAAGACTGAAATGCATGTTTTAGCAACCTAAAAATCCTAATTTAAAGGAAATTATATTTCATTGATGAATTTCTCATCACAAATGAAACGTATAAATCCAGCAGAGCACATGTTAGGAATGATAGTGAGATATGTGTATTAACCCTCCGACTGTCTTGGAAAAGGGCAAAATTGTAATGTTGTTTTCTCTGCATTTTTTTAAATGCTAAAAAAAAAAAGATTCTTTGAACATTTTATAAAAAAACTTAATAACAAATATGAATGCAATCCTTGGAAGTATTAATCAATTTTCAATGTCAAATTCAAATCAAATTTTCAATGTCTTAAAATTACATTAAATCAATAGAATTATATTACTTTAAATATTGCTTGTATTGCAGTGAAACCTGGAGCTTAGTGAACGTATTAACACGGGCTAAAAAATAAAGTGCTATGTCAATAAATAGAACTAGAATTCTTTTTCTTTTTAAATATCTTGTGAAAAAAAACCCGACTAACAATATCTTAAAAACTATCCAGATTTTAAATTTCCAAAACTGATAAAATTAATTTAAGACGGTGGTAATTTGTAAATAGCTAACTACGTATAAGTAGAATTTTATCTAGCATTTTTTCAAAATATTTTTTCTGTACAAATGTAATTAAAAAAACACTGAATTCTTTTTATTAGTCTAAAAATATTCATCGGGAGCATCATTGGGAGGTATTAAATATTCTCTATACGTCTCTGAATAAGTTGATTATTTTTAATTTAATGAAAAAAAATGTGTATTACTGCATTTAATGAAATCGAAATGCTCGTTTCTCAAAAACTATAAGCGAAACTTAATTTAGATAACCTTATAAACCTCTAAACATTTTTGTAACATTCAAAATATATACACATTAAAACTGTTTTCACAAAAATGATACATACATTTTAAATTTGAATTTATCGTGATACCTTTAGGGCTTATAGCATATTCTGTTTCCCGGAGGAAATCAGATAAGTGTCTGATATTTCGCATAATAAAAGTGCTGTTTTGTACAGCTATCAGGCAGATGGGATATAATTAAAGAAGTAATACAGGCTCTACTATATAAATTATACACTAGTAGTATCTAGCGAACGAAACAACAAGGGATACTTAATATGTAATAGCTGAAAAGTATTTATTAGTTGGTATAATTTACCTGTTTCTGTTTTCTTGGTTTTGAAAATTTAGTTAACATTACACATCGATTAATGATGGTTGATCTGATCTACAAGGTTCACACTTCTGTTAGTGTAATATTTATTCTAGAAAGAAAATCCAGCATGGCGGGAGAAGAAAAAGAGAATAATGAGACACTAGAAAACAGGAATTCTGCTTTTTCAGAATTGAGTGTCAATCCCGATAATATATATATATATATATATATATATATATATATATATATATATGTATGTATATATAAATAGTACAAAGAATATTTCAATTTTAAGACTTAAAGCACACACTTTTATTTTATATAAAGTGACATAATTCGCATCCGCTTAAGAATTTCACATTTACGATCCACTCTTAAACAACTACAGTAAAGCATGCATAGGACGCCACTATCGCAAAATAATATACAAATGAAGCAAAAATATGCCGTCATTCAAGAAACGCGATAAAAAAGGCTATCTAATGATTCACAGGCCTCCATTTGTTTGTAACATTAATATGGATATTTAAAAATAAATATAATTTATAATAGCTCCCTGTTTTAACAGAAATCATACGCTTATATTTTTTTCAAAATAGCACGTATTTTAATTACATTTTTTTCTGTTGTAATGAGAAAAGGGCAGCAAAAATTTATAATTACTATTTTACACTATATTTCCTTTACTTTCTAGAGAAATGGAATACTTCCGTTGCCAATATTATGAAAATGACTCTAAAAACTACAAAAATATTAATATTTCAAAAATAAACAGATATACATTTTTCAAACTAATTGTATTTAAAAGTACATTTTTTTCCCAATACGACGATATAAAAATTGAAAATGTGTGATGCTTAGAAGTTTTAAAAATTGCTATAGAGTATTTAATCGTACAATGATCATCTGTTTTGTTTTACGGCTGGCTTATACAAGGTAACGTTATTTTTTGAAGACAACACAAAATAAGCTGGGAGAAAGAAATAGCATACCAGGGGCTAATAAAAAGGCCATTGGAGAAAAAGCAGCATAAATAATTCTAAAAAATAAGTTTGATAAACAAATTGAACTGAGCAGTATTGCAAATGCTCTTACAATATTTCAAAAACATATTTAACCCCACCACCCTCAAACGAAAAAAGACCCTCAGTAAAATCTAGTTACTGGGCCAGTTACAGGAGTTTATACTTGAGTACTTTCATTCAATTCAATGATAATTATAAATTAAAACTAAGGTGATTACAAACATACTTATGGAAGAAAGAAAAAAAATGAACTCGAACCATTGAAAAATTGGCTTATCTGGCGGGATGGGATTATTTTCAAGTGATTTACGATTTTCCCCTAAATTGTTTGACGAAATTCGCGTTTTGTTCCGCAATCATTTGGCAAAATTCGCAAATTATTTTATTTTATTTAATTATTTATTTATTTATTTATTTTTTGAGATAGTTTGACGAAATTATTTATTTCCCGCGACCGATTGGCAAAAGTCGCAATATTTTTCAGTGAATAACTGGTAAAATGTGCTATTTGTTTCCACAATTTTTTAACATTTTCCCTTGATTGTTTATAGAAATATGTAATCCGCACCGATTGACAAAATTTGGGATTTTTAGACGCGGTTATTTGACGCAAATCGTGAAATTTTTGCGCTAACGATTATTGAAATTTGCGTGTTTTTTCCTTGACCAATTCAAGAAAAACGTTATTTGTTTCTGAGGTCATAGACGAAATGCACGATATTTATTCACCATCGTTTAAATGTATACACAAATTGATTTTGCGAAATTCCGCAAACGAAATATAAAAAGAGGTTTCTTCCCAAATAAAATAAAATTGCTGGAGGATCCCATACAAAGTAAGGATCTCAAGCAGTTAAAGGAGAAAAATGTACACCGCACTTTTTATTATGGGGGATTTTCCTATTTTGTGCGCGATTCACGCTATCCCGCACACTAGTGCAAACCCTGTTTCTCAAGGAAAACTACCGTACACCACAACAAAAAAATCCGTATTGAAATAGTGACTCTGCATCTGAAGATGGGAATTTCTGATGAAAATATATTCTCAGAAATAGAATTATTTTGTGGTTAATATCCATTATGAGAGTTTTACGTTATTAAAAATTGAGGATTTGTTTCGATGAGGCAAAATTTCGGATTGGTAATAGATTTTTTTTTTAAATATTCGTAACTGGATGCATTGAATGTCAGTTTATGAACAGAATCACACATCCTCTGTATAATTGGCACGGCGCTCTCAGAAAATCCTCAACTAATTTAAAAAACAGCATGGTGCAACTAAAAACAGTATGGCTAAAAAATAGCACGGAACGCATTAAAAATTGCAAGACTCATAATAAACCGAACGATGCACTGAAAAAATAGCACGACGTACTTAATAAACCGTACGACCCCACGTACAGCTAAATATCTCTTGTTTAATCTCTATGTTATTATAACATTCTGTTACAGCTTTGGCTGCAGAAATACTTTTATTCCTTGACTATCGCTGTGACGTTAGTCACACTTGTTACAATACTTTTTAATATTAATATATGTGTACTTCTCTTAAATATAAATAAAATGTCCAAAAAAGAGATTTGCCTCATGTAAGCAACAATTTTTTTTTCAACTCACAATTTAGTTATTTATGTTAAGTTGCTGGAAAAATATGCTTATCTGAATTTACATTTATCTCTGATATACGGTAAAAAAGAATATAAATTTAGAATTGTTTTGCACCTATTTAACTTTGAAAATAAACACTAAAAAAGCATTTCTATTATTTATATATACGGGGTTGTATATATGACTTTTGTATATTTTATGTATAAATAAGTTCAGTATAATACCACTAATAAAAATTCGTTTATTTAGTCAAATTTTATGATTAAAAAACCCTCAAAAATTTCTTTTGTATCAAGGAATAAAAGTTAATTAATAAAAATATTTAAAGAGTAAAAGTATTCTTACAGCCACAGCTGCAGTTAATATCTGTATGTTTCATTATCTTTCATATATGTAAAAAAAAGTAAATTTTATCTGCAACTGAATTCCCAATCCTACATTAGCACATTAAAGTCTCGTATTACACTGCTCCATATCAGTTATGGTACAAATAGATTCTCTAAGCATTACCTCTACAAAATAAATAAAAAAATGACGTAGAATCGCGATTGAGTAAATTCAAGCAAAGAGAAACTTATACAAAAAATTTGGAATTAAAGATTCGCTAAAAAATTACAAAGAAATAATGAATATTACAGAGACATTTTTGTACATTCCGCTATTAACTTTTCTTTTTGATTTATTAAATTTAAGATATCTGAAATTAAATTAAAAGGAAATAAAATTTTTTAATTAAATTATTTACAAAGCACCTATGTAATTATGAATTAAACATCATATTAAATTACAGTTAATATTTTTATTATTTATGAAAGCAATATATAATCTACTACACTGAATATGGAGCTAATGTAATATATAAATATTAGAAAAAACTAATAAACATCCATTCTCAATTTCTACGTACTATATTTTTAGCTTTTAAGTTCTGTTTATGTTAGAGGTAAATAATATTTTCTGATTTTGAAATAAAATTTAAATAATAGTTATAATTATTAAGTAATTTTTCATGAAATAAACTATGATTTGAATGGAATACTGCATAGGAAAACAGTCATCCTATTATATTAATCATGCAATTAAAAAGATAATTAAAATTTTACAAATAATGAATAAATGTTTAAAACGATAAAGGTATAACAGATTTTTTTTTAACTGAGAAAAATTATTATTATCTTTCATTAAATATATCGTTAAAAATATCACTAAAAATTAAAGGAATAAATATGTATTCAGTATAGACATTTCAATGCGTTATATGCATAATTTAGCAGTTTCCTTTGTATCATAATTAAATTATACTTTCTATTACTGTGAAACCTATTTAATAATTATTAGCTAAACTTACTTTAATTACAAATACATAACTAAACATGTTACGTCTGATCAGAGTTTAAAATTCAAAAATGAATTATTTAATACATTAAATAAATAAAAACATACATTAATATTACAAACAATAACGTAAAATTATGCATCTGTCGTATATTATGAAATACTATCTAACACTAATAGCATATTATTAATAAGTTTCATTTTTTTTGGTAGAAAAAAAAGAGAACCCCCCACCCCCTACATTCCAAAAAAAAAAAAAAAAACTATAATTCAGTAATATTTTTTTTCCGCAATTTCAATCTATATCCTATAATGTATGCGAAGTTTTTCGTGTATCCCTGTATGCAACTATGGAATTTATACACACTACCTAAGCCACTAAAAACTAGGTGAGTTTAAAATTGCAAACCACGTAGGATAATGCACCAGAAATTATGGATTTCAGTCATACTTTTAACCGAAATCTTTAGTATATGTCTGTAAATGAACGATAAATGTTTTGAATTATGTAAACTGTAGAAAACAGTCAGTGCACTTCAATTATTTTGCTATGTTTTAAATATCATAGAATCATTAAAATGCACATGAAACGATTTTTCCCTAGCGATAATATTGCTATTTTGTTATTTTTGCGTCTCCGTAAACGAATTGTAAACACTACATCTATATATATAAAAGAAAGTCTGGATTTTGTATTAATCAACGCGCAGACAAAACTACTGATCCTAAAATCTTGAAAATCGGGGTAAAAATACTTCTTATGATATAGAGTGCCGCTAAGAAAGGATTTTCCAAAATTCCACCCCAAAGGGGGGTAAAAATAAGAACGAACTTTAAAAAAATTCCTTAAAAATCTGATTTTATAGTTATTTTTCAACTGATAACATATTTTGGTGTATTTTTGTATGCTGAATCGAATGGTACTAACTAAATTCTTTTAAGCCCAATAGTTCGAGAGATATTTCATATTTTTCTAATTTGGCACTATCTTTGGCGCCAAAACCTGAATTTTTCAAGTGATAATTTCTAAAAACTCATTCTTTCATTCTGTTAAAAGAAGCAAGCGAAAAAATTCAAATTGAATAATTTTTTAACCAATCCTTTTGGTTAAATAAAAATAACTTCGTCAATTAGAAAAAAAAAAATTCAAACGCCTCAAAAACTAAAACTAAAAAAAAAAAAAAACTGTGGTACTCTTTCGTTCTAATTTTCGTCGCGATACCATGCCAAAATGTATGGTATCGCGCCATTTATTTCAACCCTAATCGTGCAAACGATTTTTATTGCAAACCGTGCCACATATTAACATTTGCTAATTATTGAACGTGAATATTTTTAATGATGGAATTTATTTTAATCCATCATGATCTCGCAAAACTTTTTTATTTGTTATTTTTTGAATAGAAAATATTTATTACTGATACTGATATAGATTTTACCATTTCGCAGTTATCTGACGATGAGGAACCTACAATACAATTATTTCAGAAGTTAGGAATTATACATATCCCAACAAAAAGTTTTCGGTAAAAAAAAGTGCCAAGTTCTCCTTAATGTTTCGGCCAGAAAAAGTAGTGATATCTGAAGGTAGCAGAAGTTAAAAGCCAAACATCCCAAATCTTTCATTGAAAATGGCTTCCTGCGACTTGGCCGTTAATGCCTTCTACAGCATTTGAAAATTAATGATTAGAAATTACGCATTTATGAATTATTTAAATATTAAAAGTAATATTAAAATGCAAAGAGGCAAATTCACATAAAGACATTATAAGTAAAAGATATCTGATAAATACCATTCAGTTACAACAAACATTATTTTTAATTACAGATCATTTAGTCCACTTGTGGTTTAATTGCCATTTTGTACGATGTAAAGCTAAACTCATTAACGTAAAACCCAAGAAATAAATCAAAATTTACTTACTTCAAATCTCACAATATGTTATATTATATTTCATTGTATAATATTGAAATCTTGTGCATTGACGAAAGAGATTTTATTCGATTGAACATTTATTATAGTTTGTTTGCAGACATTAAAAGGTATTCGATTTATAAACTGTTAAAAGCTGATACTAATTATGTTTTAGTAATTAGGGATATCGGACATTATCTTCTGAATACAAGTGTTTTGTTATTTTTAACTTCTAAACATTTAAATAGATTGAAGTGGTTTAAATGCATTTTTTAAATGTGTATTTTATTTCTGTACTTTGTGCCACAAAATGCCTAAAATAATCAAAAAATGTTGTTGGCATGTAGCTCATTTGTACATAACTTTAAAATTTGAAAAAACCCTCTCGAAGGCATTAACGGCCAAGTCGCAGGAAGCCATTTTCAATGAAAGATTTGGGATGTTTGGCTTTTAACTTCTGCTAACTTCAGATATCACTACATTTTCTGGCCGAAACATTAAGGAGAACTTGGCACTTTTTTTTACCGAAAACTTTTTGTTGGGATATCACTACTTTTTGTATGTTTTTTCAAGTTTGTTTTTCTAAACTATATTAATATATAAAAAAAAACTTAAATTTCGGTACTTTTATGTTAGCCGGGAGCAAATCTCCTCATTAGCATTTTGTTTTTTTGGCAATAGCAGTTTTCATTTTTCACATGTGAAAAATTAGAAATAATGCTTTGATTTTCCAATAAAATATTTTGGTTTATGTTATTATTCCTTATTTATTCATTTATTTATTTCTATGTTAAATATTCTATTAAATAAAATGAGGGAAATGCATCTATTTTGAATGAGATGACTGAAAAGTTTATATTTTTAAATGAAATGAATGCACTATGAACAATGGAGTTGGGAGCAGTATTTAGCGATTTGCCACTTGCGCCCGACTAACGTAAAAATACCTAAATTTATTTTATTGAGCTTTACAAATTTATACTTTATTTCTTTTTAAATTAAAGTACTAGCCGCTTCTAGCAAACAGTATTTACTCTATTAATTGCATGTTAAACTTTGCATCATGTTACTGTTATTCATAATTTAATTTAATTGCCCATTCTTTCGCCAAGTCAGAAGCTTTTGATAGAGAAATGAAGAACTCTTTACGATCATGGAAGCACATCATATATTTTGTGCTGTTATGTATTTCATCTTTCGTGACAAATATCTCTTAACTCACTTATGCATGTTTCCTTATCAGTTACGATTCGTTCTCTAATGCGGAAATTTTTAATCCTATTAAGAAATCTTTTCTAGTTGGGATCACTGCCAATTGTTGTATTTTAACTGATACGATTGGGTACAAGTGAAAGGGTTCTTATGAAATCCTTTGACAATATCTGCATTTACATTAAACCATATCGATGCTAATATCTTTTTGTTTCACGTTAACCTTTTCAATAGACTCGATTATGGAAGAATAGAAGGTCTACGGGCTCACTGCCATGTTCCATTCGAAAATCTATCATTCTTCTCATCTGATCGTGTTGAAGAATTAGCCAATAATGTGCCATGGTTTTAAGATTTTATCTAAATTTATTCGAAACCTGAAAACTAAAATGCGAGGAACCGGATTATGGAAGATTCATTCTAACGTACTTATCGATTAACAGGTTACATATTATAAAATTATAATAATCATAAGGAGAACTGGCAGTTTCGGTGCTTTAATAGTCGCCGTAAATTCTCTTTATATAATACAGAAGTTTTAGAAGAGTAAAGATTAACAACATAGTCACAGTAAGTGTAATAACAGTACAATATAATAACAATAGCAGAGGTTTTGTGCAGTGATGAAACTATTGGCACTTTGGAAATATTCGTACGTTATACAATATAACTATTCAGATGATATGCGGAAAAATATAAATAGATGGCTCGCATTAATAATTAACTCATTGAAAAATAGCCACTAGCGTCAAATACTCGCAAAGCTTGGCGACATTTAGCGAAGTATCGCCAAACTTGGTAATATATCATGTCAATTCTCAAATTTGGCGACAAAAATGTTTTCTTTATTCTGACATCATAATGATGCATATGTATTATGTATTATACACATACTTATAATATATGTATGATGCAAATGTATTACGCATTATATGCATATATATAATATGTATGATGCATATGCATAAAGTTCACAACATCACTAAAGCGCACTTACCGGAATAGTGTTCCATAAATAGTACGGATATTTGCCAGATTGACCAGAGTGCTATTGAGACATTTATAACAGACCGGGAGGCGTCTGCACACACCATCACCTCATTGAGTTTACACCTGAAATTTTAAGATTATTTAAAACTAGATTAGCATATTAAAATGCAACTGGCCTGTTAAGTCATATCTTGGTAGAAACCACCTGAAGACCTAATTTTAATGGTTGACTGATAGGTTTACTATTGTATTTTCCTGCATCCAAAAGTATGGAAATATGGAGGAATGGGTGCAGGAAAACACAATGGAAAATCCACCAATTAACTGGTAAAATCGGGTCTGTAGATGGTTTCCACAAAGATATGGCTTGGCAGGCGAGTTACATTTTAATACGCTAATCGATTTTTAACTAATCCTAAAATTTCAGCCGTCAACTCGATGGGGTGATGATCTGTGCAGACGCCTCCCGGTCTTTAATAAAATTTGTTTTAAGGATGTAAAAGATAGTAAGATGGACAGATAAACTGAAAGATTTGCCTTATTAAGATTTTTGTAAAAGCATATAAAACTCATTCAGCTAGAAATCATGTAACACCTTTATAACTCAGGCTAATTTTCTGTAATCGGGTTTTGGCGACCAACATATCTTATCTATAACTATAATCTTTCTTTTACAGGTTTAAAATTAACAATAAATTAACAGTAAGTAGGCTAATAATACAATATAATAACATTAGCAGCGGATTTCGGACGCCGCATCTGTCGCACATCGTTAAAGACAGTTTATTAGTTACACATTTCATTTAATTAAAAGGAGATTTTTAAACTTTCATATGGAATTAGGATATTTTTCCACTATAGGGAACTTGGCATTTAAAATAAATCTTGGCGCAATTCGTACTTCAGAAACTGAGATATGTTGCCAAATGATATAAACAACTACGAAAACAAACCTGATGAACTTTTATGCTATTTACATGTGTATTTATATACATGTAAACATTTTATTTATACATGTATAAAATATTGTTTTTTATATACAAATTATTTATGTTGGTATATAAAAATAAATAAACGGGCTCCTTAGATTAAATAAATTGTATAGATATGGGAAAAATTGCTTGTGTATATGACACAGTAAATAGGTTGCCAGAAAATACGTTATTATCAAATTTATTTTCTCGTCAAGGCTATTTTCTCTATTTCGCCAAGGCTATTATATCGCAAACGTACCGAATTGTGGTTATATTTTGTTAAATGTTTTATTGTTTTAATATCGTAAGTATATCATAACCTATACTGATTAAAATTTTTAGGTATATTCATTTTTTCTATTTAACAAACATCTTTGGAAAAGCATATACATAAAATTTTATTCTGCTTGAAATTACGTGACCCCTTCAAAACTCTGTAATCGAGTTTTGGCGACCAACATTGGCACAATTGAATGTGTTAAGGAACTGTTTACGGCCAAATCAACACCCCGGTTTGAAGGGTTTAGAGGCGGAAATTCTGTGCTTTCAGATTTTTCTGGTTAATTGTGCTACAAACCCGACTTGCTTTTGAAATTTCAAGATTCTACGACTTTTAGAAGTACATTAGTTATTTGATGATGAGAAGTGAGTCAGTGACAAAAAAGCGCTTTTTCGGAATTTAATATTTTGAAAACTACTAAATATAGAAACATGAAATCGTGGAACCTTAGTTCAGTTTGATCATACGAACATGTGTATAAAAGAAAAAATTCTATATCTCTCCCTAAAACGACGTTATGAAGGGTTGAAAAGTATGCCAAAATGGTTCAGGAAAAGGTAGCTTACGGCTTGTGCGAACTTGGCGGACGCACTGCCGTGACCCAGATAAAAATGTTTTGTTCAAAAAACCATGAATGTCTTCATTGAAAGAATGAAATGTTTACTACAATGTGAGACATATTTTACGTATTACGTACGCCATGCTTCAGTAGTAAAAGACATAATTACAATTTCAAGACTGCAGTTTAAATTGACTATATTTTATTACTTGCAAAATATTTATTTATTGTTATATTTTAAGTATTTATTTTGGTACCCGTCGACCAATTTCGCCAAATTATATAAATCACCAAACCACTCGCCAAATTATACAAATTGTAATAATTTTTATTTTAAATAACGAAAGAACAAATAAATTAGTATAACATTAGTAAAAATACATTTAAAACGTCGAAATAAAATTCACCTGATGACGTAAATACGTGTAACTTTCTTAAAGTCAAGTGAATGTGACATTTACGATGAACCATTATTGGCCTTTAATCTTATAGTTTGGCAATATATTTTTGGTCGACGGGGTAACCAAGTAGTACCATTATTTTTATTGATTAAAAAAAAATGGTAGGTAATTTTCAAAAGTTATATTTTTTAAATGCTCATTTTTTATCAACATTTTTTTTTTCAAATGTATCATTTAATTTTTGTGCCAACTATTACGCTTGGTGACAATGGTGTTGGCATAACAGGGAAATACCAAAACAGTTACTGATTTTATTTCAAATGTAAAGAAAAAAGGTTTAATGAGCAATAAATATTGTAAATATGACTATAACTCAGATTCTACTGAACAGAATTTTGTAGAACTTACACTGTTAAATAGTAAATTTGGTTTATAAACGGTTTAATGTAAAAACCATCATTCTAAGTTGCTACGGGAGTTCTAAAATTAGGTGAACTCGATTATGAAAGATTTCAAGTCAACTAATTAAATGCACAGTAAGTTAGATAATATTTCAGATATTTTTTCAATATTTATCTTATCATTCTGTGTTATTTAGTTACGGAGCTATGCGGAAAAAGTTCTCAGTGGTACAGTAAAAAAAATTGGAAGATATACGCTACAGAGATATGGTATACTAGAGAGTATATATGCTATAGTTATGGAAGTTGAGCTGAGTTCTTTAAAAAATTCAGAAGTGATGCAGTATATACCTACCCCTACCTCTCAGAGAGTTCCATAATCAGGTGAACGCGATTATGAAAGTTATATTTAAGTATCTCAATATATATATAATGCAAATAGAAATTTTATTCCGGCCGCTTATATCTTGAGTTCTGCTGAATAGATTTTGACGGGACATACATTGTTAGTTAGATAATTTTTCAGAAAAGATGTTAGTATAAAACATAACGTTCTACGTTGCTTAGTTAAATAATTATGGGGAAAGTTCTAAATCAGATGAACCGAATTTTGAAAGATTTGCTTCTTCTAAAGGTTCCACTGAATGATTTTTTATGGGGTTTAAACTGTTAATTAGATCATTTTTAGGGAAGGTTTTGGTATATTTTCCAGTTTAAAAGATTCTGCTAAGTGGATTTTGATGCAACTTGATCGGTTAGTTAATTCTTCAGTGAATGTTTCAGTATAAAGCACATATCATTTGCTGTTGCTTGGTTGTCAGGTTGCTTGATAGTAGAATTATAGATGAAAGTTCTAGAATCAGGCGAACCCAATTATTATGAACGATCAGCCTTTTCAATAAGTCCAATTAACAGATTCTGGTGAGACTTGCATTGATAATTTTTCATGAACGCTTTTAGTATATTACATATTGTTCTATTGTTCTTTACCGAATCCTACACTAACAGATCAACTAAAGAAATTGGTCCTTAACAGTCTAAATTTTGTATGACTCAATAAAAGATATAATAGTGTAATGACATTCATATTCCTTTCAGCAATTCGATTGGATACACCAGGTAAATGTCCATATTGCTTTAAAACGCGTGATCAAATTCACAAATATATTTTGTTTCATTCAAGATTTCTTCAGAAAAACCGACCAGCGTAGCGGGCGAAGGCGGCTAGTATTATATATAGTAAAGTGAGGACAGACGCCGCAGAGATTGTATTGGCAACAATAGCGCTGTCTAGGCCAAATTAAGAATTTCGTTGTGTGTATAAATGCTGTCTGCTGTTTTGTATGCGTTTCCACCGCTTAATTGTCAATATTTACATATTTATGCCGATTTTTATGATTCTAACCTGCATGGTAAGTTGCTAAAATTCTAATAATAAAGTTTTATAACATAGTTTAAGCAAAATAAACGGAGATTTCATCCCAGAATCGATTGCAACTGTAGACTAGATCCTCGTAGAATACAGACATGTGCTTGTCTTTCTCTCGCATCGCTCACATGACACAAAATGGCGACGTGGCATCTTACCCGCCACTTTGGGACAGATGCCGCAAAATATATTTTTGTTTTTCGGTTCAATAAATTCATCACTGCGATTTGTAGTCCACTGTTGTAGTCCATATCAATGCATAATAGTTATCTCATTGTTTCTGAAACATCATAACGTCAATAAAATGCACCATAAACGATTTTTCTTCATACATTTTAATGTAACGAAATTCTGTTGTGCGTCCCTGTAAAATAACAATAATTGCTACACACTTCATTTTCAGTACCGAAGATTCTGTAGTAAAACCTCAACGACATTTAAAATCTACATGGCAATCCGGGTATATTTACGAGGGTTAGAGCACAGATAGACAAACAGAAGTCATAAACAATTTTCAACAATGTTGGAAAGTGTTAATAAAATAAAACTAAATAAATTACTTTATGCCTTTCAAGTTCTAAACAAGCACCTCATCAGTACAATTTTCAATCGAAAACAGGATATGTGTTAACATTAGCTTTGTTTTCGATTTAAAATTATATAGATGACGAGCTTGTTTAAAGTTTGGGGAAGTGAAGTATAAGTTTTGTTTTTGTAATATTAGTAGGTTTTTTTATTAAACATCTGATATAAAACATTTCAATTTATCTCTCATTTAACTAAATTCCAAATTATACATTTTCTTAGTCATAGATAGATTTATTAATTTCCTTACACACATTCGACTTATATCTGCCTCATCATTCACAGCTTTGTGTTGTCCTTTTCCCCTTCAATTAACGTCATATATAATATCATGAGAAGCCAAGTGATAATTTTATTTATAATCAGTTTTCGTTTAATCCATATAAATGAATCTGCAGGACAATTGGCAGTTGAATTTCCAGTGCCAAATTAGCGCATTAAAAACTGTAAATAAATATATATTTTTTGATAAACTTACTTATCACAAATTTAAGTTTGACATACTCTTTAAACTAGATTTAAAACATAGTTTATGGATATCATAAAATTAAAAAATAATAAGATTAATTTCTTTTATATTAGAATGAAATACTGTTTTAGATGTAACTATAATCTTTTTAAATCTGAAAAACCACACATGATAATGTGATTGTTTGCGTTATCATTAACCTTTGTTTTTCAAATTATCTGAAGTTATAAAACGTTCTAATTTTAATGTTATATATAAATTCGACAATCAGATTAAATTTCCTTCTAAAATGACTCCTGCTTACCTGTGAATGTGGGAAACTGTTACGTTTCTTGTAATGGTTATCATTTATCTTGCATAGGTCATACTATAAGAAATTTCGAAACCCGTTTAATAGTTCTCTTCGTTTTGTCTCGAATAAGAAAACTTCTAAATATTCAAGCATTGTAGAAATTTGGGCAATAGTTTTAATTTTCAAAATGCTAAAATTATCTGTAATTGCAGTGGCACCTTTGAATTGAATATTCTTCAAAATTTAGCTATTTATTATAATTGTGATGAAAGCAGGTTCAATTTCTAGGGTGGCTGACATTTTGAAACAATCTGATTTTGTCATGCGATAGCAAGCGTATTTAGTAAACGATTTGAATAGGATTGAGCATGTGCAAAGGACTTACCACGTCCTCCGCCAACTTTGTTGGTAAGTTACATCAGGCCAAGAAATCCATTAGCCTAGTCCTTCTGGCCAGTACCGGTCGGACCAGGTAGCATTCACATTACTTGTTTAAGAAAAAAAGGAGCTAATTTTGCACAAACACTCGAAGCCAAATGGAGTGGAACCCGATCATAGAAGATTAAATCTCAGTTTTGGTCATTACTGAATTTGATTGAGATTCAAGTGAGATTAGTCAGCTGTATCCAAGTTTGCTTTAGAGAGGACGATTTATGTTTGGTCGGCAAATTTGGCTATATTTTAAAGTGTCTGCCATTTTTAAACAACATGGCGTATGTATGTGACCAATGAACTCTCTCGAGACACTACTAAGTCTCGTGTTTATGCCTCATCGAAATCGGTTAATATACACGAGTGCTGTCGTATGACAAATCTTTATTATTTCAATGTCCGATACGCTAGAATTTTAAACTGACCTCAAGCTATATCTTAGACACTTCTTTGGATAAAGACAAAACAAAAGATTCTAAGGATTCCTTGTATCAGGGTCAAACACATTAAGGAGAAAAAAAACTATTCAATTTCTACTATTATGTACATCTCCTCTAATTAAAAAAATATATATTTAAGTGATCATCATTTTTAAACACAATAAGCGGATGAAGCTTGCATATAAACTTGGTCGCGTCCATGGTACGCACTGTGTACATGCTCAGTTCTACAGAAAACTTTTAAGAAATACACTTGCTATCGCATGACAAAAATCAAATTGTTTCAAATTTTCAGCCATCAAAGAAATTTAACGTCTTATATCTCATCCATTTCTTAAGATACGCACAAAACAAAAGATGGAGCTGATTACTTGTATGAAGGTCAAACACTTAAGAGAAAAATCTTTCTCAATTTTCCTTTATTTTTACATATTTTTGAATTAGAAAAATATGTATATTATATGGCATATTTTGAAAAATGATATCAGAGGAAGCTGGCTAATGAACTCGGTCCTTACATTGGTATGCCCTGTACACATGTTCAGTCACATCCATATGGATTCATAAATACTTGAGTTGCAGGATGACAGAGATCAGATTGTTTCAAAATATCAGCTACACTAGAATTTCAAACAGAAACATCCCATCTATTTTTAAAGATAAACACGAAACTAAAAATGCGTATCAAGGCCAAACACTTAAGAGAAAAAGAATTTTGAATTTCTAATTTCTTTGTACCTGCTTTTGAATTTAGAAATTTAAATGGCGGTGATTTTAAAACAAAATTCCGGATGAAGCTTGCTAATGAACTCGGTAGTTAACTTGGCATGTCGTGGTCACATAATAACTTTTTAAATAAATATTTAACATGTATTTTTCCATAATTCAATCCGAACTGTATTTCTCAAAATATTTGACCGTTTCCATACTTTTCGGACACTCTGTATATATATAAATCGACATTTGAACAGAGGGCCCTTTTGGTGATCTGAGAGTCATGATCTCGGAAAATATACCAAAATTTTCCAGAACTGCTCTCTCCCAGAGAGTTGCAATGGTAGCTTCTTACTTTTGTAATGAATGCTGCTTAAAACATCTAGTTCCACTTTTATAATTTTTTGTGATATTTGGCACTTCTTGTACAATTTCAAATTATAATAATATAATTTATAAATTCTTATTTAAAATTTATAATTTTTCTTATTTATAATTTATTCTTTTATAATTTATAAGTTCTATAAATTCTTAGTTATTTTTAAATAAATGTTCTAGAGATAAATTATTTTTAATATATAATATTAACCATAAAAATTAACTTCTTTATTTATAGATATTTTCAGTAATTCTGCTTTATGCTTAACAATTGATAAAAACTGATAACAACTAAATTATCTACTGCATACATCTAATGTTAAACTTGATTCATGAGAAACCAAGTGACGTTTTTATTAAGAGACTCTTTATCTTTTATTTTAGATAAATAAAATTGTAACTCATATAGCGATTGAATTTCAATTCCTTAGTTAGCACATCAAATGCTGATGCTATTCTACTGCATATAGGTCATAGAACGAATGAATTTTATTAGCACTATAAGTAGAAAATAAATGAAAAGAATTCCGTCAAAATATTGCTGCCGCAGATAAATGAAACATAATAAAAGGAAATTTTAGTACAATAAATCTTTCAAATATCTGAAAGAACTAACAAATACGAAAATTTATTCCATAAAAGCAATTTTTATGGTTACATCGGTTTCTTCAGATTTTCTGAAATAAAAATTTAAACTAGTATAATAGTACAATCAAATTTTCTATTGAAAACTACATTTATTCTAAAATTTTAACAAAAAAAATTTTGTTGGAAATAGCAATAAGTTTTTTTTTCATAAAAAGGAATTATAAATTTCTATAAGCATTTTAAGTTTTTAACACAATTAAACATTTCCTTAATAAGATATAAACTTTATATTTTAATTTGATCGCAAGTTTAATTTCTTATAATAAAAACAATTTTTTTATAAAGAAAATCTCAAAAATTGTATATAAACAATAACCTCATTCTCTATAAATAATCAACATTGTCTTGAAATGAAAATTTAATCTACTAGGAGGCTCAGACCCCAGCGCGCTAACGCTAGCCAACTCTCGTGAACTGCAATGCATTTCACATTGGGAGAGCAACGCGATCCCAGGTCGCTTCGCTCGCTTACCACTATTTCCATCAAATCTTGCCAGAATGAGTATTATTATAAATCATTTTAATATATGAAATTTACAAATATTTTTAATGCATAAAAAATAACGGAAAGCGTCGTTGAAAATGCAAAACTAATAAATAAATACTTTCTTTCGCTTATAATATTCCGCTACACGGTTTTAATTCCTTTATAACTCTTTGAAAAATACGACGCTAATGCAACGTGAGCAAAACGTTTTCTGCTGTGAATAAAAGGTCATCATGATCAGAAAGCATATTCGCTGAAGGCATCACGTCACCGTAAAACGAACCAATGGCATTGCTATTCATTCATCGATCTAACTAATAAGGTTCCTGCAATTCGGGATGACAAACGCGCCATTCATCATGGACGTAGCACACCTTCTTCTTTCTTTTTTTCTTTTGTTCTTTTGTGTATTTAATTGTCGGTATGAAAACAAATAGATTCTCTGATAATTTTGATTTGCTGAATGGAGCGGGTCATATCACCGTACATTAACCAGTAAGATTCGTCGCTGAGTTTGTGGCCAAATGGCAAGCTATAAATGCAGCCGGATATTCGCGCCACATAAGAAAAACATAATAGATAATGTTGAAATCTTATTTTTTTATACTGAATTAACTATAAAAAATTTTTTTGATAAAAATAGCAATCGGAAATTTTCATAGAACGATTTTTTAAAAGCAGTTTAAATATTTTTTCTGTGATCCTATACATAAATAAACATTTCGTTACTAAGATGTAACTTTAAGATTTTAGTTTGATCGTACAGTTAATTTTTCTTAATTAAAAATATTTTTTATGAAGAAAATCTTAAGAAATGTACATAATAATAACAACATTTTTCTATAAGTAACCAACATTTTTTTCAAATAAAAATTTAAAATAAATTGTTAAAATCTAATGTTATACTAAATAATATATTTACTTCGAAACTTCCAGGAAAATGAAGTGCGTTCATACTATAACTAGTTTCATAAATAATCACATCTTGGTCAATAGCTGTTGCAGTCTTATGCGAAAATGCATGAATACAAAATTTATTACGATTATATATATTAAATTGAGTAATACAGGAATTGTGAACGATGCACCTTAACCTCTACTTCCTAGAACAACGCGTGTCAACTCAGTCATAACTCCCTGTTTGCTGTGATAGGTTGTCGAAAATTTATGTTTCTTTTTTTTAAAAACAACGTCAATTTGGTTGAACTACCTCGGCTTTTTAATAAAATACTGTAAGTATTTTTATTAAACAACCTTTTTTTTTAAGATTAGGCATATAGCTACATTAATATTATTAAATATCTATACATATTTACTTCATGTTTCAAGTGTAAGCTCGGTGTCTCGTTACCCCATAAATTTTTCAAGAATGGGATAGCTGGGACATGTATCAGGGGTAACTGGACTATGTTGGCTCAAGTTACCCCAATAGTTATTAATAATTTTTTGAGTTTCTCTGACTTGAGTTTCTCTTGCAAATAAATTTCTCCAATGTTTTTTGCTCACAATAAAGAAAATTATAGAATACATTATTAAAATTACGTAATAAAATTAAGAAAAGCATATTGAATGTATCAAACCAAATTTTTCAACCCCTTGAAGGCATATAACTACATTAATATTATTAGATATCTATACATATTTACTTCGTGGTGTCTCGTTACCCCATAAATTTTTCAAGAATGGGGTAACTGGGACATGTATCAGGGTAACTGGACCATGTTGGATCCAGTTACCCCAATGCTTATAAATAATTTTTTGTGAGTTTCTCTTACTACGAGAAATAAATTTCTCCAATATTTTTTTGCTCACAATTAAGAAATTTATAGAATACCTTATTAAAATCACGTAATAAAATTTAAAAAAAGCATATTGAATGGTGTCAAATCAAATTTTTTAACCCCTTGAAGGGGGGTGATGCCGTTATAGCATCACATAATTTTAATCCCTAATTGCCGCATTACCACCGGAATTTTATAATGAAAATTTGACTTTTATTAAGAATGCGAAAATATACTTTTACCTCTTTACAAAAAAATTCTCGTGTAAATACTGGTGTAATTAAATTATTTCAACATTTTACGAATGCAAGTACCTTGCACCTGAATGCCAGATAGCCAAACGTTGAAATTGTACGATACTGATGAAGTACTTACGTAACCGTTTGTTCTTAGATATACCTTGTTATTTTTCCCCTTAAAATACCAATGTATTTTATACTTATTACCTATACTAAAATACATAAGTGTGTACTTAAATTTTTTTGTTTTTGTTATAAATAAATCTAAAATTTTGCACTTTTAGTGCTTTTTTTAGGCACGTTGACAGCAAAGGTTTCACTTACAACGCTCATTAGTTGATATATAATTTACATGATCAGCCTGGTTTAAAATTATTTAAGATGTTTAGACCTTTTTCAAATAGGACCTGATATCCCATATGAAAAAAACGCGTGTGGAACATAGAACCTCCTGGTCTACTTATTCCATTTTATGGTGCAACTGGACCCATGAGGAAAGAAAAATGAAACACGCATATTTTTTTTTTAATATTAAAATGTAATTTTGAGAATTTCCATTGATAGAGGGAGCCTTACTCAACACATTTACAAAAGTCCAGACTTTAATTCAAACGAACATTAGCTTTTTTGAAGCTGAATTGCTAGAATCTCCAGAGTCACATTGTAAAATCATCGCTTTGTTGCCCCACGTAATATTAATGCTACTTTGCCGTACATAAGTCATTAACCAAATGATTTTCTACCAGCATTAATTTGAATAAGTAAATTTAAACATACCACGTCATGAAAATGTAATGGATACACACGAATACATGGTTATTCGTCAAATTTGTAATAAAATAAATCTTTTAAATACCGCCAACCTGTGTGACACTGTTCACCTCGAGGTGATTTTGTTATAACACGCGGATAAAGACAATTAAATAATATAAAAGTTAAATATGTTACAATAAACTAATTAGTGGTGCTAAATTTTGATAGAGTGCAGTAGCAGCTTAAGCATAAATTATTTAATTCGACTTTTACAAATGAATTTAGCAACACTTCCATAATGCTTTTGTTTACATTGTGCGCGTGATTTAACTGGCGGAACGAGTCCACCGTGGCTAAGTGATTAAGGCACCACACCGCTAATCGCTTGAGAGCGTAGCTGATCTGCTAGTTTGACTCCCGCTGGTCCGTTGCACACTCTTTGTGGAGCATCCACCTGTAATTCTCTGGTGTTGTAAATTTCCTTGTGCTATCTCGTCCTTGTATATACGAAATTGTTATATCTGGTTTGTGTAACTATTCCTGTTTATAAACTAAAGTATCTTTATAGGCATTGTAGCCATCGACAGTCGTTATTGGCTGGTATACTTCAGTGTCAATGCCAATGTCAACTGGGAGAATTTTTTTATTAGGAAAGTTATTTATACTCAAGACTGTAAAATGGTAAAAAAAAAATTAAAATCCGTAATATGTTTTGTTTAGAATTCAATGCGATTTATGTATATATATTTTAAATTTAATTTAACCGCCACAGCTGGCCTTTTGAATGGCAATTTGTGTAGAATCGTCTCGGGAAAAAGCGACCAAATTTACCAATTTATTTATTTATTTATTTTTTGAAATATGAACATAAAAGCAAACATTTACTGCAAATGTAAACGTTTTACTAGTATTATATTTATTAACCTTTTACGTGGTTGCTGTCGTAATGATGCCTCCGTACGTATATATCCGTTCATCCACGCTCATCTACTATTTACCAATAATGTTATATAAGCGAAATATGATCGCCGGTTGTCAAACAAGGTAGCTCAAACGGTAGAGTCTTAACAATGTAACACAAGGATCTGGGTTCGATTCCCGTCATTGGCATTTTTTCGCTCAGCTGGAAATATTCAAATCGTAAGATAAATTTACCTATCAGTATGACTGTGTTAAAATAATAGTATATCTGCGTACCAACAGTTTAGAATTAGTTCCTTTAACCTGCGGTTTATTCTCTTGAGCTGCCTACATGACAGACCAGGTGTATTTCATATAAGGTTATCTGGGCGAAATATGCTCGCTGGTTTGCAGCCCAAGTAGTTTAAGCAGTAGAGCATTCGCAATGTAAGATAAGGATTTGGGTTTGATTCCCGGCTAGGGTATTTTTTCGCTCAGCTAGAAATATTCAATCCGTATGGTTTGCTGTTCTATAGATAATATATACGTACGGAGATAAAATATAAAAAAAAGCAGTTTAACAAACTACAACGACCATTAGGAAAATGATTTTTTCAAAGACTAAAATTTAAGACATAAAAAATCGCAAGGAGTTGATCATACATTACGTACGCCATGGATTAAACATTAATAGTGTTATTACACGTAAAAATTGCAAGCGACAAAAATCGCCTGCGACTCGTACGTATTATCCACCTGAAACTTACCTATTATCCGAGCATTTCATTGGCTGTTCGGGAAAAGGCTTTTCCATCGTAGAAATCTGACTACCAATTTTAGATGAAATTTCATTCTGAAACTTCTAAACATCCCACAATATTACTTTTTACACCGTCGTATAGAGAAAAAAATGTACTTTTAAATGTAATTTGTTTGAAAGCTGTATAGTAATTTGTTTCTGAGTTATTAATTTTTTTTTTTTTTTAGTTTTTACTACTTTTTTGTCATAGTGGCAACAGAAGTATCTATCTCTGTTGAAAATAAAGGGAATTACAGATTACTGTATAGACCAATCAGAAAACCAGCAAAATGCGGATTCAACCAATAAAATGCCTCAGATATGTTTTGGATTTCCGACCTTGAGAAGAGAACAATAACCATTTTTCCAAATGGTTAATAAATATGCTTAGAAAATGTAACTTTGGAGATAAATTGAAAGTAGGGAAATAATCTATGAACCTTTAAAGACGGGTGTCACAGTCTATGCGCCATCATTCTCTAAATCCTAAATAACAACTTTTATAGGTATCCTTGTTTTATGCAACATCCAGAAGTATAGTAAAATTAAATAATAAAGAAGAAATTGTATTTAAAAAACAATTTTTTTAGAATAAATATATAACACGAACTTTTTATAGTAACATAAACAGGGGCTACGTAATCCATACGCAAACGCCTTTTAAAGCCTAAATGTAAACTTTGCTGTTAAAAAAAAGTTTATTTTCTAATGTTTGGTAGTAGTGTAAGAGTAATAGACATCACATTTATAAAAAAAAAAAAATAATTAAGAAAGAAAAAAAATATTACACACACTTTTAAAAATTTGCAGCATTCTGTCCAGTCATTTGACCGTTTTTTCTGAAAACGGTTACACAACCGTAATTTAACACTTTTCTGACCATATTATTGGCCATTTTATGGTCAGAATAAAATAAAATTACGATTTTGAAACAGTTTTTCAAAAAAACGGTCGAATGACTGGACAGAATGCTGCAAATTTTTAACAGTGCATGTACACGGGTGGTGTATTCCTACGCCAATGCTGACAGCGCAGATGATAAACACTTAATTATTTTACAATAAGCAACTGTTTTTTCATTGCGTGGCAGGCTCAGTACGCCGTCAGCATCTGCATTAAATAGTTAGAAAAAGATTTTTAAATAATTTATTACATATTCAAAAAGTTCTTTCACGTAACGTTTTCATTAAATTACTATATTTCTTTATTTAGGAAAATTTAATACTTAAGCTACCTTACTCTTATTATGAATTGTTTTTTGTCTCAATCAAAAACATTTCATGCTTCTGTGCGCTAGCTGAAATTATAAACATTTTTTGAAATAATAATTTTAAGTTAAAATGGATTTGTTATTCTAGATGCGATGCTTTTAAAGTAAGTAATTTTATGAAAAGCAGTTTAAATTGTTAATATTTTTCCAATACATAATTTCCCATTGAAATAATATTTTCCCATTAAATGAAAGTTTTAACATTTTCACAATCTATACATATTTTTAAAAGAACGATGTGATTCATCATATCCTTCCTGAACAGTTTATCGTGTATAATTTCACTTTCTTTTAAAAACTATAATAAATTATAGCTATAACATAAAAGAAATTTTTAAAATGAACATTCACTTGGCTTTTATCATAATATATTAAAAAATAATATTTTTGAACTTGTTACGAATTAATGTTTTTGTGATATTATAGTCGCATATTTAAGAGGAATTATATTAACTATTTATACAGTTAATAGTTTATATGAAAAAAAAATACTAAACTGTGGAAAGTTGAAAGGATTAAATGTTTCATTATTTGGTCTTGCAAAGAAAATTTCATTTAATATAAATAAAAAAAAATAATTCATCCTCTTCGATTCCTGGGTTTCCATACGGGGACCTCTGTTCTTTTCATTATAAAAACTAAAATGTCCGATTTTTTTTTACATTTCCACATCACTTCTTAATAGCTGAAAGTGTTTTGCGTTCAAAGCAAACGAATAAATGGCAGTTTATCAGCTGATTCCCACATAAAATAAATGTTATTTTCACCCGAGTTTGCAAAATGCCAAAAAATGTCCAAAAGACAGTATGACCAAGAAAGTGATAAATTTTCACAAGTATTTAACTTAAATCTTTTTCAATAAATATTTTGAGGTTTGTAGATTACTTACTTGTTTAAAGCTCTTAAATTTGTGATTGCGTTAATTTAGGTTAATGGTTATTAAATTGATAATTTTAAGGGGATTTGTCTTTTAGATCCATACTTTTGAACCAAAATTACTAAGCGCCTAAACGATCAATTTCAGAAAAGATATTTTTTCTGTCATTTACGATGACATTTAGATTGGAAAAAAACAATGAATAAGCATTTGTATTATTATTTTAGTTTCCGAACTGAAGAGGATAAAGCTTAAATTAGTATAAAAAAGCAAAAAAAAAAAAAATGTATAATATAAATATAGTGGATTTTCGGTATTCTGTTATCTGAGACTAAAATGTATACACAAATAACCTATTCGAGACTTTCACAGTAAACTTATAAAGGCGGTATAACTCATGTAAGTGTTAGGCGTAATTTACTTATTTTTAAGAAATTTTCATTTTAAAATATATTATTTGTACACAGCACGCGCCCCCTCCCCCCTTTTTTTTGTATATCATTAATAGCTTAGTTCTAGTCAAAATTTTTCATTGTACACTTTCTTTATCTTTAAGAGTTCAGTTTAAAGTCAGTTGTGTTTTCTAAAATTAATAAAAATAAATAAATAAATAAAAGTAATTTAATAAATTAAGCACCCTTTCTTTTTATTAATTTCTCGTACTTAAATTATGTTACAACATGTAAATGTTGTTATTCAAAAACATTCCTCTATTTTTCTGTAAATAAAACCTTTTCTTATGGGATACTCTCTCACAAAAGAAAAAAAAAAAATCTCCCTTTTCTCTCTTTTACTAGCAAACGTGGGGTAGATGGTCAGCTGTGTTCAGAAATAATTGGGACCACACACGTTTACATTTTAAACACAGGATTATTGTGTGGGAATGCTACTTTTCTCATAGCATACCAGCCCCTTTTACAATGCATTTTTATGACCTTGTTTACGAAAAACAATTTTTTAAGCAGGTGCAAGTATTGCCTGGGCTTCTGAGATTTGAGTTCACCTGATCTCCCCGTGGTTAGAGGGACATAGCAACGAGATGTTCTTGGCATTAGGTACGGAAATTGACCAATGAAAACAGTTTTCGCCCCCACCCTTTATTGCTTCCTGGGAAGTAACGCGGGATGATTGAGGGGACGCGAAAAAAAAGCGAGCGCGTGGTCTGTTGGTCGTGTAGCGTTTTTTTTTTTTTTTTAGAGGGGTCCTGAGTGCAGTAAGATGTGAAACAACATAAAATTTTGAGGGGCCAAAGGGGCCCGGGAACCCCCCCCCCCCCTTTTGTCGAGGCCTGAAACAATTTTTATTAAGGATTTTCGCTTTTGAGACCGAAGGAAGAGAAGGACGACTTTTGCGACTAAAGAGTATGAATTGAATTGTAAGTGCTTTTCGCTTTTTTAAAAATGAATGGTAAGCGAGCGCGGCTTTAGAAGGTGCATCTTTCGACTGTGCTGGTGAGCTGGATATACCTGGCTGCTGACCGAGCATCGGACGAGTAAAAAATGCCCTGATATCAGATTCTGTGAAATAGAGATCCAAGATAAATCGTGAGCATGCGAAGCAAGACGTTAGCGTTCCGCTCCCTTTTTTGCTGAGCATCAATTTATCCTAGAAATATATCACGGAGGATGCTTGCTTGTTTAAAGTTGAAGCAAAACAATTCCAGCTACTTCCACGGAGAGCGATATTGGCTGCTGACTTCAAATTCCAAAACGATTTCCTAACTTATCGGGTAAAGCTGCGTACCGAAGGAAGTGTGTGGTGTGTAGCCCACCCCCTGAAACTATTTTCAAGATAAGGAGTTTTTTTATACTACAGAAAACAAAAAAAACACTGCCAGTTAAGATATGGTCGTCAAAGAAAAATCATCTAAAAAATTGTGTTTAAGATAACTATGTTAAAAGAAAAAGGAATAACTTGTGGTGTACCATGTGTGAAACCTACTATGGATTACATTGGGTATGTTAAGTTTTTTTTCTCTTGTTCCATTATAACGTAATGATTGATTATCTTTGTTTTAAATTTACAATCTATATAATAGAAGCCAGAAAATGTCAACATGATAAAATCTTTCCTATTAATGTTAGAATATTTACAATATCATTTGTTAATTGTGATAGCTTGAGAAATAAGTTTTGAAACACCTGTATGTATAAGAGTTTAAACTCCCTATGAAGAATTAAATTTAATTTTAATCTTATTCTCTTGACTTGTATCTATTTTTGCACTGCTAAAACTATTCTTCAATAAAGTAACTTCACTAGGTTTAAATAAGTAAATATACTTTAAAAAACAGAAATAATGAGAATAAATGTTTCAGTTCAAATTAACCCAAGAAGAAGTAGAAATGGTCTGTTTCTCTAAAATTAATCATATTAGAATTATATATTAATTTAAAAATAAAGATTTAAAAGTAATCATTAATAAATTGAAGAATATAGAGAATATGAACAGTGTTTCTTCTAGTATTTTATTGTAATGAAGGTAAACAGCTTAAGTTAACTAAAATTTTCAATTTTACACACCTTTACAATTTAATGAATTTAGCCACATTACGATCACAGCCCATAGAGTTAGATTCTTTTTATGTATGACTTTGAAGCTTGTTTTCATATCTCAGCTCTTGACTTTTAACTTATTCAAAATTCTTAAATTAATCTACCTTTTCAGTTCATTCATATTCCTTTAAGTAATTTGTCTTGCGGTATGTTTAAATTTTATTTAATTAATTATATTCATCTCTTTTTAAGTGATTTTCTCTGGTCATGCATGAATATTCTGACTCTATGACAATTGTTGGGGTTGATCTGAGCAGATAAATTGAGAACCCTGTATTGCTTTAGTATTTTGTTGCAGTTTTAAAATTCCTTAAGCGTGGCATTGATATTTTAGGGTTAAAGTTTTCTTTTACAGTAATTCTGTAATTCAGCTAGAAGTTATTGTTATGATTTTATATACAGGATTCAATCTAGGTGGAAATTTAACTGCTCAGAGAAAAAATCCATATTATAAGTACAGATTTTAAGTAAAAGCATAGGTTATCATAATTAATTTCTTGAGGCACTCCAAAGGTAGCAAATTTACAGAATATCTTGATATTTATTATCAATATTTTGTAAAGATAATAAAATTATCATGAAAAATTATTAATTCATATAAAAGAACTCAAGATAAGCAAATTAAAGGAATAATAAACTTACGCAGTTAAGTACGTTTATACGTTTCTTAAGAGGTAAAATTAACCAAAATTTAATTTAATGAACGATAAATTATAGATACCTTCAATAAATGTATATATTCATTTAACATATTATTATTTTATATCTTAACGTTTCGCTCCGGTATAGTTTTTGAAAGCGGTAATCTGGTATGTTGCAGAAAATTGGATTTGAAGCAATCTATATTTAACCTAAATATATACTTAAAACAATTATAGTAAAATAAAGGGGGAAAATTTTATGCTGTTATTTAACAAACCGGGTGTCCCAAAAATGACTGTTGGTTTTTAAAATTCAATAACTTCCAAACGGTGACAGATATTTAAAAAATTCTTGCAGGAGGGTTATGCATGATGTCAGGAGTTTTTGTACTGCGATTCTTGATTTTAGTTCGAATTTCAAACAACAGATGGCGTTGAGTCCAGACCCGATTTGGTACTTCGGGATCCATTCATTACATTTTAATCTTGTTTTTTCGCATGGAAGAAGACAGAGGCCGAAAAATAAAGCCTGAATTTAGCGACTATTGCTTGCAGCGCCATCTATTGATCCTATTTATAACTAAAACTTAGAATCGCAGCGTAAAATTTCCTGACATCTTACATAATAGTCCTGCAAGAATTTTTTAAATATCTGTCACCGTGTGCAAGATCTTCTAAAAAAATCTGCTCATTTTAGAACTCCAAATCGTATTATAATGTACCACTGATTGTTGTAAAGTTAGCATAGGAAAACTTAGAAATTGTCGTGCAAGTGAAAAAGTCTGAAAGGTTGCAGATATACATTAGGAAATAGAATCTGACACTATTTATGGTTTTGTAAAGTTTTCTGTTACTAAATAATGTTTGCAGACTTACGCAAAACCCGTTTTTTAAACTGTGTACATAAGTTTCATGCAGGGTAATTAGAATATTATGTCAAACCAGCAACTACTACTGGTATTTAATCCAGAAAAAAATATTGTTTTATAACTATTAACGGAAAATCATGAAAAAGAACTGATTTCATTTTTATGAAAATTTGCTTATGCGTAATGTAAAAGTTCAAAGTGTGTTAATAATGACAAATCTGACACGGTTGAGTTATGAAAAAATGCTGTGTTTGAATCTCTGGAGTATGAAGTGCTTTTGGAATGTATTTGTTTCTTTTGAAAGAAACATCACAGCAAGAGATTTACTAATAGAAAATATCTAAATCGAAACTGTTTTACCATGGCATGACAGATATTATTTATAGTAAACGTAAATTTTAAATATATTTTACTTAAGTTTCTTTAGAATGTTTTAAGGGGACGGTGGATGTTAATTTTTTTTTTCATTTTCATCATAGAAATATGCAATTTTGTTGAAATATGCATTTCATCATAAATATATAAAACACCTTAAAAAATTTCTAATCTTATTATAACTTATCTTATTATAACGGAATTTTAAAATGCTCCACGGATCTTAATATTTGAGATATTTTCTAGATTTGGAATTTGAAAGACTTAAAACTCTATTAGAAGACATTGTGTGTATGGATATTTTAATCCCTTGATTAGTTAATTCTTTACAGATTTTTTTCTGAATTACATACAGATTTTCATCAAAACTTTCCTATTTAAAAAGTTAAAAATAAAATTTAACAATCTTAATGAAGTATAATTTAAAAATGTATACTCAGTTTCTTTGAAAGCATTATTGGGATTCTTCCTTATCAAATTCATGAATTTTGATAAAAAATTAAGACCCATGGAGCATTTTAAATAGCTAAAAACTTTGAAAAATCAGTTTTGAGAAAAACAGATATAAAGGTATATTAAAGGGACAAAAAAGGGTTTGTGTACAAAATTGAAACGCTTGTAACTTAGTGAAAATAATATCTCTGGATGCAGTTTTTCGAAAATGTCTCCAAATAAACTGAAAAATTATAATATACACAAAAATAATTTTCGATTTTTTGGGCAATTTTTGTTCAAATAAAATTCCACGGTCCCCTTAAATAAAATAAATTATGTATATAATGTTGCTGTATACAGCAAAAGTAATGTGGAAAATCATAAATATCTGTCAACATAATCAACAAATTTCATTTAATTTGTTTTTTGTTTTAGTAGAATAATAGCAAAGAAAAATATATCAAATGTTGTAAAGAGGAAAATTAAAATGTCGTATTTTAAATTTCATTCATGTTATGGACACTTCAAGATAAATCAATAAATAATTTAATATTTCAGTTTGCATTTCACCATACAATTTTAGAGTATGAGCTGATTTTGTTTTGACTGTGTACAAGCATGAATAATTTATTATAAATGCGTAATAATGAGTAATATTTAATTTATTATGTAACTAATATTCTACATTATACATACGAACAGTGTTAATTTTGTTAAGAGGGCAGTTTACCTCAAAATTGGTCAAAAAATCGATTTTCTTTTTATAATATTAAATGAAAGCCTGTTTAATTGTCAATATTTTGACGCCTCAGATTCACCCATACAGCAATTATATCGGGACATATTGTAAATTTTGTTTATACACTTAGCACAATTACCCACACGAATTAAATTTGAATGGATATTTCTCTATATTCACATTTTCTTTCCTTTCATGCTTTAAAATGTTAAGGTTTTTTTGTATATAAGATAGGGATTTAAACTTTTTTATACATGCTCTTCATTATATATGTGGATGCGGCTTGCGCTTTCCAAAACATCCTGACAGCAGCAAGAGGGTACTGCTAATTCTCATAAGACAGCTTGCAAATTTCAAAAGGCAATAAACTTGATGACTTACTGATTTTGCATCTCCAGCCTGAGAACCGAAGGTTAAAATTAACGGCAGAGTTCTTTTGCAAGCTGACCTGGAAAGATGTCCCAGTCACGCTCGGATAGCGCGCCGAAGTATTGACTGCCGGTAAATCTCAGCGAAAGGCCTTTCCCTCCTAAAATTGTAAATATTAACTGTATATAGATTGTATTGAAATCTTTAACATTAGTTCAGATCTGTAATAAAATCTTAATACCTGATATTTATTCAGTCTGTTCCTTTTCACATGTTCTCACATAGGCGCTCGGCCGGTGCTGCAACTTCAACCGTTTTCCAAAGCCCCTACACGGTGCTGAAATCCCTCTTGTGAAATATAGAAGAGCCATCTCAAACCGAATGTTCCAGATATAAATAAGAGGAAAGCGAGACAAAGAAGAAGACTTCACCACGAAATACTGACCTACTTATCTCTTATTAGACCATCGGTTTTTTGCTACGTGCGAGAAGCAGAATCTGTCATTTTCTTCTCTCAATGGATGTCGTTGATTCATTTTGAAATCTTTTTAAAGGATAACAAAAGTACAAGTAAGCCTTTAAGTATTTTTTCATTCAATATGTTTCTACAAGAAATAATTCCAGTTTTGGCCCAGGTTAATTCAGCCCACGCCGAAGGAATTCAGCTTTTACATAGCATTGTGTTCGGTTCTGACGAAAATAGAAATAATAGCAAAAATTTACGAAAGTTTGCGGGATTTAAATTTAAAATTGGGGATACAGAATTTGAAGACAAAATAACGGAAACAGCTAAAAACTTTCCCTTAGCCCAACTAATTTCAATGGCAAATTTATTATGCCTCGACATCGGTGGTAACGAAGCTGACGTCTCCCGACGTATTATTGAAACACAGTCAGATCTAGAAAAATTTCAGTCCTCCATTTCACCACAATCTGACTCGGAACCTAAAACTCCCGAGGACAATGATTATCGCAATACTTCGCAATTCAATTTATTATCGAAATTTTCCTGTACTGCTTTGTAACACACTGCCACAATTTCCCCACAAAATGTACAACCCGTTTATCCCAAATACGCCAAGTGATATTCATTTTGCACCGCTTTAATCGATTTCCTTTACTGATTTCGAAAATTTAATTACACCTTTTTCTGGCAAGCCCGTAGAAAATCTTTCACAATGGTTAGAAAATTTGAAGGTTTGGTTATAACATTTCAAATGAACGAGTTACAAAAATTTCTTTTCGTCGAAAGAGCTCTCAAAAGTACCGCGTTATTATTCGTCCGCAGTGAGCCAGCATTAACATCGTACGCAGCATTAAAACAAGCTTTAATACAAGAATTCGCGCATATATCCTCTTCCGCACCAATAGATGAAATGCTAGCCACACGTACCTGTAAGTCCAACGAAAAAATGAGTGAATATTTTGTTATTATGAAAGAAATTACCCAACGAGCTAAAATAGACGATGCATCACTCATGTATTCATGGTATCAGCGGTGTTAGAGATACTCCTAATAATAAAGCAATTCGTTTTAGCTGTCACACTCTCACTGAATTCAAAAGAAAACTTAAAATTTATCAGCAAATTCGCGATCAAAGTCCCCATCATCGCCAGTCACAGCCACGACCTGCAAATGTTATTAGTAAACCCTTACACTCCGAAAAAGCGCCGACAATGATCTGTTACGCTTGAGGACAAACCGGACACCTTGCAAAAGGTTGTGTACATAAAAACGGAGGAATTAAGAGATTCGCGGGCACCCAGTTTGGACACAAGAGTAATGATTGCACTCAAACCACCCGCCGTAAAGTGTCAAACTCAGGCACCTCTCCTCCTGAAATTCGAGAAGTGGAATTAGATAAACCGCGTCAAAACATGACAAAATGAGTGAAAAAAGCAGATTTAGCGATAGATGGGTTGATTGATACTAGTTCTCCTATTACGGCCGTAAGAAAAGACTTGTACAGCTCACTCGGGTCCCCCACCCTCAACGAATCAAACTTACAAATTGCAGGATTCGGCAACGGCAGCGTCACACCAATCGAGTCGTTCAGCACAATCATCTATATCGACGACAATGCTTATACCACCACATCTTATGTCATAGAATTTTCTCGCATAAGTATCCCTCTCATCATCGGAAGAGATAAAATTTCCCCACACTCACATGTGATCAGAACGGCTTCACACTCCAAAAACCACCCCCAGCCGAAATATCCGTCAATTATATTGTTGTTGTTACTTAGAACCACTGCCATATTTTTTATTTAATTTCATTTAGAAAATATTTTTATTAATCTTGTATTCATTTAATTTTAATATTCGCATTCCAAAATTATTTTAATTCCCTTTTTCTTCAACTTTCCCCTGTAAGTTTTTCATTCTGGCATAGCATTTCATTCATTTTAAAATCATAAACGTCGTTTTGAAATCTGTACTTCCGGTAAAAGAATTATCTGGAAAGTTCCATACCTTTCTATTTGTGAAGTCATATCCTTTTGTAACTCCGCCCCTTAACCAATAATATTTAAATCAGTTTAACTCGTAATTTCAAAATTCGTAACTCTTTACTACTGTTTGGCATCTTATCTCAGTGAAATCTATCAAATTTCCCTTTTTTAAAGCAGTTTTTTTATATACTTTAGCATTGCATTTTATGCGAGTGCAGGGCGCCTGTATGTTCGTTCCGCCAATGTTGGTGTGTTTCAAGAATTATAGTAACCCCCTTTATTCCTCTGTTCGGAGAGTTCGTGCGCATTGAGTTGAGTTGGGATTTCAATGCAGAATGGCTGCCTTTGCCGATCTGCGAAGAAGAAGAATTCCGCGCCTGCATGAGTGTTCTATCAACGAACGCAGAGAATGGGTGGATGCCTCTTCCCCTTCTACAAAAAATAATAAACGGATTTCGTATCTACAGTAAGAAATATTAAAAGTGCAAGAATATTTCGGCTGCATAGTTTCGTCTTTTTTTTTGGTGGCGAGATTCTTTGATCAGTTACTTCTGATTCTTCAGTAAGATGTGGATAAGAATTTTGTTGACGGCATTATTATTACTTTTATTCAAATGATGCTTTTATTTCGAGTCGTAGAATTGTGATGCTAAAAAAATCATCTAAATGCCTGTGCCTCCACACTCCCCAAGAGAAAAAATTATTTTATTTTCTTTAGTAAGCACGTAAAATGAACGTAGATTGTATGTGTCCATCATAAAAAAAAGGTACATCTAAAAGAATAAGGGGTGTACTCTATGATAATGTGCTATGTTCTGCAAGAAAAATTGCTTCATAAATAAAAAAAAATTCAAGGAATATTTGTCATCTGTTTATTTCCTTTCTGCAAATGTCTCCATCATTTTCTGTTCTTTCAGGTGAATGCAGTTAATGCTTTTACCTTTTATTTTTTTTGTTCTCAATTTCCAAATGTATGATAAGTAAATTCAGATTTTTTTAAATTAATGACTGTTATGTCAAAGTGGTCTTTTGTGGCAGCAACAAAATGTTGTAACACTATACGATCGATCCTAAAAAAATTATTTCTGGATTTTTAAGTGGAATTTCAATATCCAAAATAACTTTACAATATTCTTTCACCTCCTATCTCCAAACACCACATATATCACATATATCACCGTTTGTGATGGTGTAAGCAACGTGGACTTAGACCACAGACAAGAGAATGTTGTGTTAAATAACATAGATTCCAGTAACCCAGTACATAGTGAGAACGTGCCTTCTCAGATCCTACCATCTTCTAATTGCCCTTGTGACTACATACCAGTACAAAAGACGTTCGCTGCTAACAATTTTCTTGCGCCTGTATTGTTCTTTTTGCTTATTATACAATTTTCCTCAATAGAATCACCTAGCTGTATTACTAATAAAGAAACTGTCGCCCATTTTCTTGAAGCATATTTCATACTGTCTATAACGGTACATTTTCAGATTTCACCAGTGTCAAATGTTCCCCATACCGTAAAACGGAAAACACGCCACCGAAAGAAAAGAAACAAACTCCATGTAACGTATCGTAAACGCACAATATAGCTTCGAAAAATAAAGAAGAAAAGTGTTTATTAAAGTATTTTCTTTTTGTGTTGTTTTTCTCAATGCTCTCCTGTTGTGTAAAATAAGTATTCGTATTGCGAAATGGTGTCTTTTTTTGGTTTCGCCGTAATTAAGAGTTAATTTTCTTCAAAGGGCTGTCCAACAGCTAATTACTACAAGTGTCCCCTTCCTATATCTGTGTACATATCCTTTTTTAATCTCACGAAAGGTCCAAGCATTAGTTACTTATTTATGGACAACCTCTCAAGACTGCATCTCCCGTATGTATATTTTTATTTTTATTCATCTGGACTCCGGGATTCATCCTCATTCCAAGACTGTATTTTCTCATCAATGACCGATACGCCACCGACGTAAAGAGAATTCGAATCTTTATATATATTTTTTTCATCTTACGAACGTTTGCCGTGAACTCAATGAACAAAACATATATTTTTTTTTTACTTCTTCAAGTGTAAATCGTGATTAGACACAGTATTCTTTTTCTCTTTTCCCTGTGTGTCAAGAACTTATCTTTTAACAGTTGTCTTTCTTTACTGAACTTTCCTGCCAATTAAGAACACTATCATCGAGACCTTTGTTTGTTAAATAAACAACCTGCAGTAATTAAATTCGGATGGAACAAGTGTTTTCTTTTATTATTCAATCGTGTTTCTGAAATATGCACGGATTTTCAAACATTTTTTTTCCTTTTTTTTTGCAGATTACTTCAAGAGACTGTATATTTATATATTCTTCTGTTTAATGTTTAAACTTCACTGATAACTCTTGTTAAAATCTTGTTAAAGTCTTGATATAAGTCTTGTTATTATGCATCTGTATTATTATATATTTGGTAATTTTTGATATATTTTCAAATGTTTGATTCATATAATTCTTTAAAATATTTGTATGTACCCCCTCCCCCAAAATCTGCATTTAATTTTTTTTCCACAAGCTGTAGTAACTGATAGCTGCACTACTTAAGACGAATTTTTTTTTCTTTTACTTAGATTTTTTTTTCCTTCACTAAGACGAATAAATCGGAGGATAATCTATTTTAAAGACGTGAAGTTTTACTAGGCAGATCTTCTTAAAGGCGAAAGACTTTGCATTTTCACATGACACACGACGATGTTTTTTATTTTTTTTTTATTTTTTTTTTCTTTATTCGAAGACGTTTTTCTTTCTTCATGTACTGTTAGTGCAGTTCGGGCTATGCATTATAATGGTAAAGTCCAAATTTAATTTTTTTGTTCTTGTTGATTCTCTACCTTTTGGCTTCTAAAAAAATTTTTATATATATTTTTTTCTTTTTAGCTTAAAAATTTCTGGAAAGTTTTACTAAAGTGTCATTTTTTTAGATAAATTTTATTTTGCCCTTTTCTTGTTGCTTTTTGTCTTACGTGTGCAGGGGCGCACACATGTCAAGATTCCCGGGTGTGGATGTGGCTTGCGCTTTCCAAAACATACTGACCGCAGCAAGAGGCTGCAGCTAATTATCATGAGAACTAACACAGCTTGCAAATTTCAAAAGACAATAAACTTGATGAGTTAGAGATTTTGCATCTCCAGCCTAAGAACTAAAGGTTAAAATTAACGACAGACTCGTTTGCGAGCTGACCTGGAAAGATGTCCCAGTCTAGCTCGGATAGCGCGCCGAAGTACTGACGGCCGGCAAATCTCAGCTAAAGCCCTTTCCCTCCTAAAATTGTAAATATTAATTGTATATAGATTGTATTGAAGTCTTTAACATTAGTCCAGATCTGCATTAACTCTTAATATCTGCTCTCTAATGAGTCTGTCCCTTCTCACATATTCTCAAATATATGTGATAAATCTGCGCATGGAATTAGCCTTCAGGTTTTTAGTTATTAAAAAAAATAATAAAAGTAAATTAAAATGTGTTAGATTTCATCGTTTTACAATATATATATATCAGTAAAAAATAATATATGTATTAAATTTAATGAACATGTATCTAAAAATCCATGCGCAGTCTTGTGTAATATACATTTGAAAATGTTTAAAAATAATTGGCAAAAATATAAATATTTAAAATTTAGTAGGAATAAAAAAAATCAAATTTTTTGAAATCTTTTTAATTTTAATTAAATATGCAATTATTTTTTTCAGAATATACTTTTAGTTGAACATTGAAATGCAGGGAGTTCATCCCTTGGATCATATATTTTTTAAATAAGCCCAATTGTTGAAAAGGTAAACTGTCCTAACGACGAAAATGCGTTCCAGGACAATGCTTGTTATCCAAAGCAGAATTTTCCATATGATTTAATTGAAAATTGACTAAGTAGTTTCTTTCTCTTTATGCAATCAGAGAATATATCTAAAATGCAGATAAAACACATTTGAAATGCCGTATAAATGTGATGATTGTTATTTTTTACTTTCTTCTATCTTAACAAGAAAATAATGGATTCCTGAAAATTTTCAACTTCCGATTTTCCATGGATTTATATGTTTTAGAAGGTCATGAACACGATTTGGTGGTTTTTAGAAAATGTCTGTCTGCCACTCTCACTATGTTTGTCACTCTCTCACACTGTCTGCCACTCTCTGAGTCTGTATGTGACAAACATTTTGTGGGCGATCTATCTCAAGAAGTAATGCACGGAATTTTACAAAACTTTAGATTCAGCAAGACCTTGATATAAACTGGTTCTGATTATTTTTGGTGTAAATCTTCCAACATGTGCCGCTGCACTGCAGCATTTTTCACGATTTCCGAAATAGCTTTATCTCAAGAACTAATTCATGAAATTTCATAAAACTTCAGATTCAGTTAGTCCTTGATATATTTTGGCTGTGATTATTTTTTGGTGAATATCGCCCAACAGGTGGCTCTGCTATGCTGCATATTTATGATTTTTTATGCATATTTATGATTATAGCAATAGCTCTATCTCAAGAACTAAGGCACGAATTTTCATGAAACTTGAGATTGAATTATTCCCTGACATAAATTTGTGCTGTTTAGTTTTTGATGTAAATTTCCGAACAGGTGGCGCTGCTTTGCTGCATTTTTCACGATTTTCGCAATAGCTGTATCTCAAGAAATAATGCATGAATGCTCATGATGCTTCAAATTCTGTCAATCCCTAGCATAAATTGTTCCTAATTAGTTTTTGGTGTAAATCGCTCAACATGTGGCGCTGCTATGTGGAATTTTTAACGAAATCTGCAAAAACTCTATCTCAAAAACTAATGCACTGATTTTCATCAAACTTCAGATTCAGTTGGTAGTTAACATAAGTTGTTGCTGATTAGATTTTAGTCTAAATCACCTTACCGATAGCGCTGAAATGCTGCATTTTGTATGATTTAAACGATTTTAGCGATAGTCCTATCTCAAGAACTAATGCACAGAAATTTATATGTTTGGAACCCTCATGACGGGCATAGATTGCCATTTACGGTTTGGCATTGTTCAAGAGAATTTTGAAGTACTGACATGTATGAGATAGAACAAAGTTTTGGGATTGACATATACGACTAGTTATTATTTTGCTGTACAAAAAATTTACATTAATAAAATGGATTGTGCATGAAACTATTTGATTTATAAGAAATAGACCTAAAAATATGCCTAGTTTTCTTATCTTTCTTGCTTAACTTACATAGATATACTTGGGTTAATATAAGATTGGTTTATGTTATTAAGGTTTACCATAGGCCCTAAGAGTGTGTAGCGTTTATAGTTCGTATTCATGTACAAACAAACGAATTCCTTAATATTATGGTCTATGGACAGACATCGTTTTTAGTGAAAATCAATAACGTTAAAATATTTCCATTATAATTAATTTTATATGCATCACTGCGGTGAAATACAACATTTTTCAATGGAATATGGAGCGTATGGTGTTTATCTGGTGTAAATTGCTTAGAGATGTTTTTTAATCTTTTTATGGATTTCCAATATCAACCTTATTTAGTATACTAAAGTATATTTAGAGTATATAAATAAATTCATATAAAAGATTTAAAAAAAAAAGGGGGGAGTACGAGTATGGTCGTCTATGGGTAGCAGTTTCTTGAGGATGGAATTTAGTTATGCTGAGCATTTCCTACCTGAATTAAAATGTAGTATAATATGATTCTATTTAAAAATCTGTTGATCATATACAGGGCTGCACAAAAATGTAAAACTATCTTCTATGGTCAATTAATGCTGAAAATCAATTTTCAAATATGTTATGCGTTTTACAACTGAATTAAATTTTAGCGAGCCAAGCAGTAAGTAAGATTATACACAGCGGTTCACAAAATAATTCGAATAGCTTACCGACTATGGACGCTAATTGCTAAAATTGAGTGACCGACTCTGTTATTCGTTTTCTAAATTCTTACTTTTTTTTTCTTTTTTTACTTTAAAAAAATGAGGTTTCGTTACTGCGTTCTGCGTGTGTTTCAAGGTATTTAAAGATCTACATTTTAAGAATGATTTTTGACTTTACTTTATAATGCTTTTGGAAAACTGGAAGAATATTTATTAAATAAGGATAAATTTGACATTCTTATCGCTCCAGATTTATTTGGAGTCTAGCTTTCTCCAATTTTGTGAGGACATTTTTACTTTCTTCTGTCTATGATAGAAGAATGCATTGTAATAGAATTTTTTTTGACATACGGTTTTCAACAGATTCACAGGTTTAGTTGTCTGAGATCCTGAAAAACGCATTTTTTTACAGAATGTATGTCTGACTGTGTGCTCTCTTTGTTTCATCGAAAAGTGTATAAATTTATGTAAAGAATTTTGTCCGACTTCATGTATATGTTTTTGGCTATGCCTACAAAGTTGATAATGGGGATTTTCTCCGGAAAGTGGCGTTGTGATAGCGAAATTAGTGCAATATTCTTTATTGCATCACCGGAAAGTCTACAAAGTTATGATATAATTAGAAGAAATTTCCTTTGTATGTTTATGACTATAGCCGTCAGGTTCCAGTTGAAATTGTCGATATTCTTAAGGAAGGTGGCGCTGTGATAACGATTTTTGTACGGTTTTTCTTTTGTATCCCCGAAAAGTGTATGAAGTTACGGGAGAATTGAGCAGAAATTCAAATACACCTTTTGAAACTTGTTGAGTATGGAGATATTCGTCCCAAAAAGGGAGCTATGATAGCAATTTTTGTGAAATTTTCTTGATTTTTCGTAGTTGCGTTTTACATTCGTTGTACAGTCGTGGAAAAAAAAAAGTAAACACCCCCTACTAACTCCTAAACAAATTATCGTAGAAGAAAGTTACTGGTACCGAACGATTGGAAATAAAGTCTATACTTTTAAATGATGTACATAAAATTTGCTTAGGGGGCCATCTACATATTAAAACGAACCATAACTTTGTTTTTCTCAATAGCAGTACCCAATTCTGACAGCATAAATGAACTCTGCACCCTTCAATTAGCCTAAAAACGAATTTTTATGCAATTCGTACCATAAGTTTCCGAGAAAATAATTATTTTAAAACGAGCTTATTTTAAGGGCTGTATCCAAATTGAAGTTCCGTGCTGGATTGTTCACCGAGAGAGCCCCTTCCTTGATCAAGGCACCTTAAGCGCCACTGAAGGAGTCAATGAAGCGTGTTCGATTACAGTACTGCAGAATAAATTTCAAAATGTCTACTCACTTCCATCATAGACGGCCCCTTAAACCATCATTTTGCCGTTTTTTAAGCATAATTTGAAAACTACTTGGAATAAAAATGTTAAATTTTTAAATTTCCATAAAGCAGGACTTAATAAATCTAAATCCATCAAAAAGATTGTAGGTTGCAATTCATAATTTTTTCGAATATTAATTTCATAATTCATAATTCATATCATAAAATTATAAAAATTGCAAATTCAGCTTATTCGTGTTTGGTTATATTAGTATTATTACTACAAAAAAAATTATCACATTAGGAGCATAATTTCGGGAGATATAAATAAAAATATGAAAATGTAATTTAACATTAGAAGCACTAAATTTTGAATGTTTATAATTCAAAAACTTAAGATTCAAATTACTTGAAATTTGGTGTCTAGGCATAGTTTGAACGGAAGATTTGAAATATCTCGTTAAAATTGGGCATTGCCATTGAAAAAAATGAAGTTTGGATTCGTTTTAATATGTAGATGACCCCTAAGAAAATTTTATATACATCATTTAAAAGTAGACTTTATTTCCAATCGTTCAGTACCAGTAACTTTCTTCTACGATGATTTGCTGAGGAGTTAGTAGGGGGTGTTTACTTTTTTTTCCACGACTGTACATGCAGTGAAGTTCTCTTCTTACCCAGGTAATCTGTCTATTTGCAAGCAGCTGACTTACAATAAAACGACAAAAAATACTGATTTTATTGAAAATTATGATCAGGATTAACCCTTATTCAATCCGATTAATAAAATGAAGCAGACATCTACGATAAAAATCAAAGCCACTGCAGTTATGTTCTGTACTGCAGGCTCGTGCTGTAAATGCTTGTTTCATCTTTTTTTACTTTTTTTTTCAATGTATAATAAAAAAAAACACTTTTTGAAGTACTAATATGTAAGACGTATAGAGAGTGTTCCGATTGGAACATACGCTAGATTTTTTTTTCAGTAGCCTTAATTTATTTTTCTTCATTTTGAACTTCAGATAAAATTTCTAATTCGTTTTATTCACATTATTCGTAAAAAACTCGTTTTGTTCGTCAGTATTCCGTTCACAGCTACTTTTTATCAACTACTTTTTAGTATATTCTTCCAAAATATCAAGAGCAATAATAGTCGCAATATACTTTGCCAATCTATGTCCATTATTTAAAATTTATTCGTAACCATTGGAAGGCTGCAGTTTCGATATTCTGCTTTGAGTAGTTTCATTATTATTTAGTCCCAAAATACGTTTACAATTATCGAAATGCATTGTCTAAATGCGTTTCATTATTTCTTCCTAACTTTTTTGGGGTATATGTTAATAACTTACATATTGCAAAGCACCTGATAAAACCTACCCTTATTTAAGGATTTTTAAATTTTGCAATTATTAGCTAATCTAAATGTTTAAACAAAGAAGTAGTTTTTTGGAGGAAAAAATTTCAACCTGATAAAATCGAATTACTCTGGTATGTCTTCTTTTATTCCCATTGAACAGCTTTGTGTGACATGCAAGGTTGACCCAATCGCGACGAATGTAACCTATAGGGGAAGGAACGATAAAGTTGCCATTCTAAAGTTTGATAAAATTTTATCAAACCTCTTTAATCAGTAAAGTTCTAGAAACAAGTACCAATAGTAACTATAAAAACTCAATTGTTATTTTGCTTAAAAAAAATATTTTGAAATGCACACGATACTTTAAAAGAAAAATTACAAAGCGGCCAGTTTGCTCACGTAGGTTGGGCAAAATAGCCAGCATAGGTAAATAAATAAATCAGAATTATCCAGAATGTATATGTTTTAATCAATACAAGCTAACGTAACACACATTAAGAATAAGTATTATTTTTTTGTAATATTTTAAATAATAAAAAAAATAGCGATAAAATAAACAATAATAAGTATTAATATGACGAATGGAGGAATACAAGTGCCTCCAGTAGACAAATGTAGATTGGAAATGTCGAGAGTAAGCCTTTCTTTGCAGAAGTTGTTGCCCCGACCTGTCTTCTCTCTTTCAAAGAAAATACTTTTGGATAGGAATTTGTTATGAAAAATGAATGCAATATCGCTCCCGAGCAAAGTAGCCATCTAGCCATTTTGCCCGATCACTTTGTGGCCACTTTGCTCTGAATGACATCATTACAAAAGTATGGTCCATCATCTAATCTACATTACTTAGTTTTTTCAAACACACATCATTTGAATATTACTTCAAACTGATTAAACGGCATAACAGCAAATAATTATAATACTACATACTATTTAACTATAATCAAGAAACTGTACCACTTGTTTAAAATCAAAAATGCCAAAAAACAATAAAATGAGTTCAGAACTAGAAAAATGAAGCCCCCTGCTTCAAAGGCACAGACTATGGTCCTTGTAGGAAAAGTTGGCTTTTCAAGGACAAGCGTCCTCTTTTCAATATTGCTCCGTTGTTTACTCTTCGGCCCTTATCTTAGGTTAGTAACTATTGTAACGAAGGCAAAATGAAAAGAGGACGTTTGTCCTTGAAAAGTCGATTATTCATACAGGCAGTACACCAACATCTGTGACAACTGGTCATCTAGTTCTTGCGGGGGGGTTTTCACTATTCAGTAAAAAAAATGGCCACTTTGCCCTCATTGGCCAATTTACCCTTCTCTCCCTACGTGGATCAAAAAGTGTTCCAAATCCTTTATTATTCCTACCAGTATTTTTTAATTGAAATTTTGGCATTATTTGATCAAAGCATTTCCTTGTTTTAATAGGACAAAAATGTCTGTCTTAAAAAAGGGGTTGTAAAAACTAAAAAAATATGCAAAGTAGTCTTTTCGCAAACGGGTTAAAATTGCAACTAGTGACAAACTGATTTATTCAAGAGGTTTCACCAGTTGCTCCAAACACTTCGCAGTTTCTGTCCTTAAATTGTGTTCTTATGATCTAGACTTCGCTTTTAGGATTCCAAAAAACAGCGGAACTCATTTTGATTGGAATTTTTCGGATAATCGGGGATTTTCTGAGCGGTAAATCAACGTTTGTTTTACTTTACAGTCTTCACATGCATTTGAGTGCAAATCAGTGAGAGTGTAAATTTGAGTGCACTCATAACCTATAATTCCTTTTTCAAGCCCAGAAAATGTTTTTCCTGCTTTTCTGACCTCTTTGACAATCAAAATAACGACCACTAAAATAACTCAGTCCTATCATAATAGTAGACTTGTTCTATTATATATATATATATAATATTCGCCATTCTCTTTCTTCTATAATTCTTGCAACCTTAATGACAAATATGATAAATCTGCTGCAGCTTTATCACACTAACTGCTTCTGTTGGACTCATTTATTAACATGTTCGCTGCCAAAGTTAAAGTAATGCATCTGTTCACACACGTCAAGATCATTATCTGCATTCTTAACTTTTAAATTACTTTCTATTCTTTTATTATTTAAATATGTCTATAACATTACGTTTAGCAACAGATAAATTCAAACGAGTATATTCTTTGTTGGCATATGAAATAATATTTCTTCTAACTCCGCCAGCTACTGGATAACACATAACTAGATAAACAACTACACCCGAGTTATCTCGTAGCTGGCGGGGATTCTCAGTTTGCCAACTAATCGTTTTCTCGTTGACGGCAGCGAACGTGTTAACCCTTAAATGCCTGATTTTTCAAAAATCATTGTAATAATGTTTTTCGGCTTTCATTTTTAAATAAATCACGGGAAAAATATTTTAAAAAATCATATTTTGTTTTATGTATGGTTTACGGCTAAAAAACGGTTTGTTACTAATCGGCAATACTGGTCTTTAATTGAAAAAATAATTTTCCTTGATAGAATTGTATAATATTAAACACATAACAATTTTAGGAACTATAATAAGAAATAAATTTTACTTGCTCCCTGCAGAACAAAATAGGGTATTTCGCAAGCATCCAAATAAAACAAAAATAACTAGTAGCAACAATTGAAAAGATAAATCGATCTTTATTCTTAAACAGCCCAAGTGTTGCCATGTACGTGTTGAAAATCGATTTAATAATATTTTCAGAATGTATTTTATTGCCAACGTTAGGCATTATAGCTTCAATATTATTCTAATAGTATTTTAGAGCCTAAATTGGGTATGTTGCCGAAAAGCAACACCTGGCATTTAAGGGTTTTAGAGTTGTACTATCGGACAATCAAGAGTCGTTAACCAAGACATTTGTTTCGTACAGACATTCTCTATTAACTAAGTATGGCATTATCCAAGGTACTACTGTATTCGTATTCTGTTTATTATGTCTTTATTAATCCTTCAAGTCATAAATCCTTAACTGCACCAAGATATTAAAACTAATTTGCTCTTTAATATTACATTTCGTTTATTTATTAATGTGGTTTATTCCATTGTATTTTTTCACTTGCTATGTTTTGCTGATAATTAACAAATAGGGACTTTATCAATTATTACACTTTACTTTATCAATTTGAATAAAAAAAAGATTGTAAATTTGTGCATTTTTATTCAACACATTTTAATGTAATTTAATTTCAAGTTTGTTTTTTAGCAATGCGTTTATCAGAAAAAAGGTGTTACTATTCGATTGATTTTGTTGTTGTTGTTGTTACTCGTACTAGTTGTGTATATTTATAAATATACAGAAAGTTAAATCTGAAGTTTTACATTTACATTTGCTATTAAATCGTCTACTAGAATATACATTTTTAAAATATAAATATTCTTTTATATGTAGATAACTTTTAAAATAATGATTTATTTCAAATAACAATAATGAATTGTCATTTTAACGCTTTCCTAAAAGTGCCTTTAATTAAGCTCGGGAAATGTTATTCATTCACAAAACTTTAATCCTTATTTCGGAATTTTAAAGTTCTTCGAATTTAAATTAGGAAATTAATTATTTTAAGTGTTTGTGTTTATCAACTACTTGTTAAGAATTGTTTACAAGATGTGCTTTATCAAAGACAATAAAGTATTCTAACAGATGCCATTATTCATTGCGATATAAAGAAAATGGATTGGATTATTAATGATCACAGACATAAATTACATACTGAATCCTACAGTGCATCTGTAAACGTATTAATATGGACATATATATGCATATGACTCTTGAAAAAGCCCATAATAATGCTTTTTCAAACGAATTTATAACTGCAATTTATAATGTTTAAAATTTTTTAAGGCTAATTACCACTTATTCGTTTCGATGATGTTTTTATATCATTTTATCACTATAGCATTACTAAAATATTATTTTGTAAATCTCATAATAACCGCATAACCGCATATAAAATGTTATATCCATTATATTTGGCTACAAATAGATGTAATGCTATATAATTTGAGGACACATATCGGTTGCTTAGCGACACATCTTATGGCGCCACTATAAAAAAGGAATTGCAGAAAGTCATCATAAGATGCTTGCATTTGTTTTCTTTTACCAAATGCTCTATAATTCAGAGATCATGGTGGGTTTTCTTGTTGTTTAACTATTGTTTAACTGGCATCCATTAATGAAGGTTTTACACATTGTTTGTATTTTTATACCTAAGTGTTTTTACGCATAACTTTTGAATATATGCTATAAATTTCATACATTTTCTTTATTGGTCTCGAGTGAAGTAAAGATAATACATGTATTTTGCTGTCTGTTTTCTTTTTCCTTGTTTTTGTTAATAATTTCAAGATGGAGAATACTACAAAACATATTAAAAATAGTCGTTATATCCTGTGTAGTTTTTTACAGTGACGCATAAAAATTTAATTTCCTATCGCATCTTCTGCGCGTCAAGATAAGCTCTATTGGCAAAAATTATGTTTAAACAGAACATGAGTTTGATTTCTAAGTCAGGTCGGATAACGCAATTTTTCCGATGTCATGTCAGGTTGACAACCATATTTTGTTTTCAATCCGCTTTTGAGTTGCATTAACTCTAACATTTTCAGTTTGAGTTTGCTTTGAGGTTGTGTTTTGACCCTTGCAGGTAGCATTTGCAAATCCTCTTTTTCAGAAGAATTGCTGAAATTTTGAAAAATGCAATATATTGTAGTATTTTTATAAAAATTACCAGTGATAAATGGACATATAATGATGTATAAATAATTAATTTTAAGCTTTAAACAAACGAAATCATAATTTCAGTCCCTGTCCCCAGGTACAAATATCCAATATTAAATGTACGCTGTAAACATTTCTATAAATATTGTTAACTTTTGATATTATATATTTATACCTACATAGTTGTCCTTTATTAGTACAGATTGTATAGTAAAATATAGTAGTAAATATATTTGTCCCTGAGGTTGACCATCGTCTCCGTCTCTCTAAACACACATTTACGTCAACAGATACTAGGTGGCGCTAGCAGAATTATTTCCATTGTAACAGCAATAATGGGTTCAACTAGTCACCATGGACGAAGGTAAGTTGTTATTTTATTTGTTTCACATTTAGAAATATTTAGTTTTTGTTCTGAATACTGATGAGCATTTTTTTATAGCATCATTCATGTCCCAGTATTTAACTTTTTATTTATAAAACAAAAAGCTTATTGCAACTTTATTTATGTAACGTAGAAATGTCACATGGTATATTTAATACTTTACGTGTGCAAAATGATTCAACAAAACGGCTGGCAGTTGTTAAGTCAAAATCATAATCTCAATCCCACATCATCTCAGTCCCAAATATTAGACACTGATTATGATGTTAATAGGCACTTTCTTCCATAAACTTTTATCCGACGCATAAAATATACATCCTTGAACTCAAAACACTGCAGCATTTAAAGGACAAAATATATATCATAATATATAATTGTATGTGGTAGTTGGTACATTAATTTTAAAAAATAAAAATTTTGGAATGAAATTTTCCGGTTTTCAGATATTGACCAATGTATTGACCAATGTATCTTAATATAAAGAATTATATATATGTTTATTGTTTTACATACAGCATGAAGTTTATATTAACACTAGAATTAGCGTGTTTGTATGCCTAGAACAAACGGGGTGGGACATTGCAGACCCATGGTCATCAGTACTGATATTCTTGTTTTTTATGGAAGATTCAGACCGCCAATAGAGTTCGATGTTTGATATAATGAATTTTAACTAACGATTAATGCAATTTAGCTCCTAGATTATTACATAATATGAAATTATTTGAATAGATATCACCAAAGAAAATTTCTAATTTCAGAATAGATACTTTGAGATTATTACGGTTCTTTCTAATAATATATATAGAATAATTATCAATTTAAATTCTGTAATAATGTTGCTAGAGATTAATAAGATATTAAGATATTAAAACAGAATAAATTTTAATATATACATCTCTGTGAACTATATCACATACAATCAATTCACCCAACATGCTATGGTTTTTATTTTATTTATTTTATTTATTTATTTATTTATTTATTGACTGTTCTTAATCCGCACACGAATTATAAAATTTCAACCCAGTGTATTAATTCTATTGTCTTATCTCTGCTTTATCTGGCAACGTTTTCATTTGTTTGAAACTTGAGGGATGGTGCGTGAAAGGACAGCTTCAGGTGCGTTGGAAATATATTTCTCTCCGACCTCCTCTGTTAATTTTATAATACAGACTGCTTATGTTAGAATCTGTTGAATGTTTTAAAACTACCCAAGTATTTCTGTCCACTAGTCTTGAACCACTGGATTTTGAATAGGTAATCGACCAGAAGATGTGAAACTGCGGCTTTATCTTCCACATAGTTCATTCTTTGACTTCTTCTAAATAACTTTTCAGTGATGATTTATTTTGTATATTTTCTCCTTTTTTAATGTTCTACTTCATTTTAAATTTTCTTCAAAATACTTACGATTCATTGGTGTTTCATGACTTCCACCACATCATTTATTTGGCTATTTTTAATCATCTCATTGTACCTTGAATTTAATTCAGACGATGAGATTTTACGGGCATTTTCACCAAAATTTGTTTCATCATTTATGTCAAAATGTTCATCATTATCAGATCTAATTTGATCGCTAAAATTCTTTTCTATAAGTTTGCTTCGCAATTTTTAAAATTTCCTCATTCGAAAGATTTCCGCTGCGGCGACATCACTATAAATGTACAAAACATAAATACCACTAGCAGACTTTTTTTATTTTATTTTATTTTATTTTTAACCGCGCCGTTTACAACATGCGCAATATTATTTTTACTCAATTTCTAATACATGACAGAGATAACAACATTCTACAACTTTACAACAATAACTTGAAATAAGATAAAGCTCACAGATTTGCCTTGCAGGTGAATGACAGATGTGCAACCACCCACACCACCCCCATTTCCCTTCACTTTTGTGAAAAGCTTGTACGATACATCTCTTTATATTATTCCTCTGTTATTTAAAAACAAAGTGTTGAAAGCTAGGATGAAATAAAAGTCGTTATTATACAAAGCCATTATTTTGATCGGGTCAGAAATGACCCAGAGCGATAATTCTAGGTATACAGCCCTTTAGATAAAAAAAGTTATTATTGGATTTCAACAAAATTCGTATTAAGACACTATACTAAGTGTTTAGGAAAAGTATAAAAGTTTCAAAATTTTATTTTGAAAAACTAGTGATACCCGTGAAAAATCACGTCTTGGGCCACAGATTTTTGGTAATTATAGCGTTAAAGCCACAGTACTACAGAGTAATTACAGATTATTATTTATTTTACATAAAAAAAAATAGATTTACTTTTTTCAGACCACTATAATTGCAAATTCATCAAATGCAAGACCTGATATTAACACATTGTGAACGGGTCATTTTTCGAAAATGAGCACTAAATTTACGTTTACCAATGTCGTTAGAAATTAAAACCTGCTCACAACCAATCAGAAGTAAGTATGCCTGGATTACACCTTCTTTACCCATCCTTACAATATTTCCGATAGCAGTAATATTTTCTTCCATCAATCCGCGAAAAAGTAAATTCACGTGGCCCGTCCTCAATGTGTTAAGTGATCAATAAGCGGACAATGTACGGTAGTCATAAGTTTGAAGATTCCAACATGCGAAAAGCTGTTCAGATATTTATCTAAGGCAGAAAAGTAACATAAACCGAAAGAAAAGCACGAATGACTCAGACCAAAAAAAAAAAAAAAAAAAAAAAGAAGAGTTCCGAGATCTAATGAAGTAAATTTAGCTTAAAAGAATTTCCAAGAAATGGAGAAGGGGAGATTTACGATGTTATTAAAATTTTAATATTTTCGTTATTTCTTCAAGACGAATATTTAAGAGTCTGATAAAAAAGTAAACTACATAAATAATTTACATTTAGAATTGCAATATGGATAACTTTCCTTAAGCATCAGTTGTACAAACAGTTATTTGAAAATTTACAAGTGTCTATGTTTTTTTTTTGTTTTTTTTTCATACACTAAATATAACTTAAGAATTAAATATTCAGATATTCTTTCTACAATAGTTAATGAGATGTTATATATCTCAGCATTTTTTATACATATGATAATTTCTGTCTCACCAAAAAAAATTGTTTTAAATCTTAAACTATAATAAAGTAAAAAGGTATATATTTTAATTTGCAATGTTAAGTAATGCATTTACTTTTAAGTGTTCTTCAGTCATAGAAATTATTGTGCAATCAAAATACTGAAATGAAACCTACAAATATTTTTTTAATTATTTTAAATTAACGATATAATCCTCATTTTTATGTATCTCATTTCAGAACCTTCAAATCTTTATTTTTTAATTATGATGAGATCACTTACTATGCATTTAATATTATCGTTTTAATACGTGTAGGTACATGTAATACGCGCAAAAAGTAGGTACGGAAGTGGGAAATAAACTTCGTAGCTTAATTTAAAAAAAATGCGATAAGATTTAAAAATTATGAATTGGCTTTTTCTAATTTAAGAATATACTTATTCTATTCACAAATTCCCAAAACTGAAAAAAAAAATCTCAATGGTTCTTTTACAACGCCTAAGGGAAGTGTACTAAAAAATGAAAGACTATTTCAAATATTTCCAATCATTATTAGCTTTACAATCGTAGATAAAGAGGCGCCGAATGTTTTTATGATGCAGAAACTTTTAAAGTTCTATTTCTTCAGAATGACATTAATCCACTTTTGCTTGAATAATGCTGTTTATTCATATTATTCGCTTATATGTTTGCTGGTGTTATTTATTTTTCTTTGATAAATATTTCTTGAAAAAGGTACAACATTTTACAGAAGAAGTACATAGTTTTATGAAATATTTTAAAGAACTAATTGAAATATTTTAATCGCAACAAAAACACTGGTAGAGATAACGTGAGTGATCAAAGCATGTTTCTTTAATTTTTAATCATAAGTTCACAAAAGGTAAATATGCTAACAGAAAAATGGCTGTGCCAACGTCACAAAATCTATTTTTTACCCTTTAAGGTGACGCAGTACCTTAAGGGGTCTCAGGACTCTTAAAATTGGATAAAATGAAACAAAAGGACCATTTTCAACATTTAATATCTTGAAATGTATTTGATATTAAGACATAATTTTAAATGGGAATGAAAGATACAAGTATGTTCTTTCATTTTAAATATTTGAAAAATTCCAAGATGCTGAATTAGCATTTACAGGGGCCTCAAAACTGTCAGATATTTCACGAGCAGAAAATTGGCACAACAGCTTATGTGCACGATTACAAAATAAATTTTACACCTACAATGGAAATTTTGAGGCCTACTTATACCTCAGATTATAATAATTACACTGAACCTAAATAAATTTGTATTGAAAGCATTTTTATATCTTTAATACAAAGTTGTATTTAGCTAATGCAAAATTTAGAAAATTTCAACAATATAAACCCCTAAAATAATATTTTCTTTTTACAATAAAAAGGGAATTTTAGGTTCAGTTTATGTAGACTAACATGAAACATATGTTTTGAAAATTTTATGAAAAAATATTCAGAAGTTTTTGAGATATCGTGCGCGTTATGCCGAAAAAAGTCATTTGGAGAAAAATGATTTCAAAGTTTTGGAAATACGGCTTCAGCTATTGAGCGAGTATAATTCTAAATACTATAACTTCTGTTCTAATGGGAATTTCAAGATACCAATTATATCAAAATGTTCAGAAAACATAGAAGTTTAACATCTAAAAAAATTAAAATTTCGAAATTTTTCGAGCTTTAAGAGACCCGAGACCCCTTAAAAATTGTCAAAATATCTATTTTTTAAAAATTATTATCTTAAAGTATAACTACATCTTTAAAACTATACTGGTGAAATACAGAAAGTTTATCATCAATAGTAATGACGTTATTAAAGATTTTATGCGCGATGACTGGCTTTAAAGGGCGCCACGCCCACTCAGCCATTTTGGTAATTTAGATTACTTATGAGCAAACCCAAGGACGTAGCGGATTATTTTATTTTCTCCATAACGAAAAGGCAGGCTATGGTTCAACTGTAACTGTTTGAGTTGTTTACATTGTGATTTTGTTCGTTCATTGCAGTTTGCTTGTTTTTTTAATGGAACATCCTTACTTTAAATATTTTTTTATGTGTTTCTCAACAGACAAAAAAAATGAGCATGTTCGGAGACGCAGAGATACCCCAAAAATGAATAATGAGGGCTTACATATAAAACTGCCTGTTTTTAATTTTTTATACTAAATTTATATGAAAGTTATCCAAGTTCTTGCATGATCTATATTTTTAGTAATGAATATTTTCTATAAATAACGAGAAATAAGACAAATTTCTCTTTTTCAAGTTTTTGGTGAATAATTTTTTTTAAACTTAAATTTTGTTCAAATGTTTATATATACAGTGAAACCTCCCTGAGCGACCACCTCCATTAAGCGACCACCTCCTTGAACGACCATCTTTTTCATGGAACGAAATTTATTCCCATAGGCTCAATACTAATTTTACCTCCATTCAGAGACCATTCCAGTTGATCTTCCTCCATGAGCGACCGATTTCTTTGAAGAAAATGAAACAAATTTGTTTATTTCTTCTGTCGCTTGAAGAAGATTTCATTAAAAAAATAATTCCATTATTCATCAAACTTCTAAACTAAGTTTGGTTTTTTTTTTCTTATTCCGGTAACTGTTAAGTGTTTAAACCCTTTGTGACTTTTTAGGCAATGCATTGAACTCTGATGACAAATTAAGAATGACGGTTGATAAATTCCCCTGCCCTATTCTGTCGGGAAACTCTCAAAGAGATAGATAAATTAATGAAATCGTCATTATTTGTTCCCGTCCAAAAGAAGTTGCATTTATTTACTGAACTTCGAAAGGACTTGGAAATTAAAGCTATAAAAGATAAAACTGTAAAATCAAATCAAACGTCAATGTATTCCTTTTTTAAACTCTACAATAATTAACTTATGTAATTAACTTTTGTTTTGATACTTAAATTTTTATATTTTTTCATAATGTGAAAAATAAATTTTAGTAACATTGTTACCTTTTTCAACAATTTAAATCTTAGATTTAAACATGACCTCCATTAAGAGACCACCTCTCGGAGCGACCACTTTTTATTGGAACGGAACGTGGTCGCTTTACGGAGGTTTTACTGTACTTTAATATCTGTGTTCATTAAAAGTGTGTATAATCTGCACACAGATTATAAGTTACGTGCTATTTTCGCAAATGAAAACTTTAACCTGGTTATTCCTTCTGTTCATGTTTTCATAACTTGCTTGTTCGATAAATGTAAGAATTTCTTATAATTCAGATAGAGGTTTGAATTCGTTTTACATAATTCCACACCGTATTGAATATTTTTGACATAGATTTACCATTCAAGTTTATGGTTACTCTTTTTTAAATGCGTAAATTATGGGTTGTTGAATCTCCTCGATTTTTTTGTATACACGAGAAAAAATCCATATTAAATGTACTATCCCATGCATCTCAAACTTCATGCACAATTTAATGTAGCCAAATCTAAGGAATCTGGAAAAATATTTGAATGAGAAATATTAATAGTTAACAAGTAGTAGACATTAAAAAAATTAATATTTTTCAAATAAAATTTAAATTTCAGCCAAATAGTTTCCTCTACAAGCTTAAAAAAAAAAAAAAAAAAAAAAAAAAAAATGTTTATAGTATTAAATATAACACTACCACAGATATTACAGTATTATTCAAAATATTTTAAATGGTACTGTGTAATCTAAATTTTTTTTGCATTTTAATTGAATTTTTATTAATGTTTTATACATAAATATTAAATCTTTTTAAAAGTATTTAACTTTTATGGGGCTATAAAATGAAATTCATATTTAAAGACGTACCATTAAATCTTCATGTAAAAACCGATTGTAAACAAACGTATTTTGTTAACATTCAATTTTTTAAATTTGAATTTATCTAAAGTATCTTTGAAAAAATATTTTTTTTTTTCAGTGCGTTTGAAGATGAAACCAAAATTAATGCTACATTGAATCTTTTGTTATGAAAACAAATAACCCGATTAAGCATTTTGTGCCATATTTAAGAACAAAGATGGTATTAAAATATCCATGAGATGCGATTACAGAAGAAAGAAGCATCAAGATTCCATAATTGATTATCGCAAATATATATTGAAATTTTTTTATAGTTCCCCCAATAATGCAGGAAAAGGATGCATGCTGACATTAAGTCAATACCCTGTCAGAATGAAGGTAGTCTCCCGAACAGTTGACTACTATAAAAGGACACACATTACTTCGGAGTTTTTACCTAAATATCGCCTCATTCAAATTGCATTTTCATAGCATTTCATTACCACCTTAAACGAAATCTGAATTTTAGAGGCCACCAAAAAGTTGTCAGTAATGCACATTTTAGGTTGATTTCGTAAGAAATACTATCCATTAAATTCTCCCCTATTGTGGAATACTTTAAAAATTTTGGCAGATCTACGCCGATCATGAGCCCTAGAATCCAAAACCACAGCCCACTTGCAAATCTTTATCTTTCTGTCTATCTATGTATCTCTCTTTATATATATACAACTATTTTATGGACATAATTTTGCACAAATATCTTCCAAACTGATACATAAAATAAAGAGGTGGGAAATCTCGGTCAAGTTTGTTAGTAAGCAAAATTGGACCAAGCTGTGGAAATGGGGGGTGGGGGGTGGGGGGTGGGGGTTGTGAAAAAAGAAAAAAAAACCTATAACTTCTTAAATATGATGCATATCAAATCAGATAAAGTTGTTATTACTTCTAGGAAAAGGGCCAAAACTTTATGTATGACAGGAATTCGATAACAATCATTAAAAATGTGCTTAAGGGGCGCAAAAATAGGATTTTAAGATAAAAAAAAAATCTTAACTTCGTCAAATCACAAGATATACAATTCATTTAATTTTTTAATATACCTTTTTAATGTTATGTAGAACTTTAATATTGACAAGTTCTTGATAGCACCAACTCTTACAACAACAAGAAATTAAAATTACAAAAAAAAGGGGGGGGGGGGTAAAGAAGAAATAAATACATAACTTCTTCAATTCAGAAAGTATCAATTCCGCTTGAATTTATTATAAATCTTCTTAATATTACCTATAATTTTTGTATTGAGAAGTTTTTGATAGTACCAACTCCTACAGCAAGAATTTTTTTTTTAAAAAAAGAGAGGTAGTTGCAGAAGAAAAAACTTTGAAATCTATCTGTGCCTTTGGGCATAGCCATAACGGATTTTTTACAGCTTATTTTTGGAAATAAACTGTTCATGTTAATCTTTAATTTTCGCAAAATTTGAACATTTAGCTTTTTATCTTTTATTGAATTGCCCCATTGTATTAAACCTCTTCAGATTAAAAAAAACTCTTTCTTGAATTTTATTAAACTTATAAAGCACACACAAATGTATTTTCTACAATTTGGTATTTAAAATTATAAATACAATCTGGAGCTTTTAATCATTTGTAAAAGTTCATGTATATTTTTTTTCAAATGTGAGTGCAATTGTTCATTTGATTGCAGAGCCGTATTCAGGCATATGGAACGGCGTAAGGTGTCGAAATTTTGAAGGCGGAAAAATTTTGAAGCAGAAAAAAATTTTAAGTTCTGAAAAAAATATTATGTTTTGCAAAAATATTTATGAGATCAGCAAAATATTGAAAGTAGTAAGAATATGTTATTCAAAATTGTTTTTATTACGTTTACCTGTTATTGCTTTTGCTGATACCACTCGAAATAAATGAGCGACATCGCATTGAAATATTATTGAAATATTAGTGCAATACTTTCGTATGTTTCACTGTTCAAGCAGCTAAAATATAAAAGACTGCCCCTTTCAGAAAAATGAACCTAGAATTCACAATGCGGTTTCAAAATACGACCACATTACATTATTTATACGACTACGTTACATTCAGACTACTTAATTTACGTAGTCTTACGATCATACTTGTTTACTCTGAAACTCAAAAGTAAATATATATATATATATATATATATATATGTGACGTTTTGACGGCAAGTAGTTTGTATTGTCGAAACAAAATGAGGGTTTCCATTCCTACACTACACAGGTGGCAGCCGACTGGGTTTAAAATAATAAAGAAAATTGAAGAATTAACATAAGGCAGTCGCTTGAAACATTATTCACTTTATTTCCACACTCTCGATTAAATCTAGGGAAGATGCTCTCTCCTTCCATGGTAAAAAGAATAAAGTCTATTCTTCCTGTCACAATTAGTTTAAAAACACTCCATCTCTTGACAGCCGTCTAGTCTTTAATCCGTTAATATCTAACATCTATCACCCATTACGATACCGTTGCTTCCTCATTCTACTCACATAATAAACAGTATTCATCCAACATTCTACTACCTTCATCGAGCAATCACATTGAATATCCAATCTGCTACGACTGCAATCCACTATGTTCACCTCTACATGCTAAAAACTGAAAAACTTCTAAGCTCACAGCCCATCTACTCCTATATGCTATATCCTTTATGCCATCTCTCTGGTTCCCGCCATTCGTATTTATACTCTGCTGAAAAGATTGTTCTAGAAACTTCTTATATTCTCGCACCAGCTATCTAAAGCATAAACAAATGTTAAAATCTGTAGTCGAGATTATGCTAAAATAACCCTTTTTTTTTCCTCTTCAGACGATAAAAGAAATGAATTTATGTCTGCGAAGTTTTAATCATTGGAATATTTTAATTACACCTGGATATTTTAAATAAAAGAATAAATTGAAATAAGTAGGTTTTTTTCTTTAAGACAGAATAATATTTTAGCAGTTAAATAAAGATTTAAGGGGAATATGATATACCGGGATTTAATAGCGGAATTTAATAGGAATTTAAATAATAAAAGTTTTATTTAAGAAATATAAATGAGCCATTTTTAGATTTACGCAATTTGGAATAAATATGAATTAAGATCTTAGAGATTAATAGACTAGGGTTTTAATTTAATAAGCCGGTATAATATACGGAATATTACTGAAAAAGGAAAATTTACACAAAATGCTTTAATCTTGGCGCAAAAATTTAAAATTTTGTAATATTATCCCCCCTCCCCAAAGACTTTGTATGAAATTTGTGGTTAATTAACTACAATTTCAGACAACAGATTTGTAATAAATTTGGAAGTTGGTTTTTGAATATTGACAATTTTAGAGACGTCAGCCAAGAGATGGAAAAGTAAAATTTAGCAATGCAAGAGAAAAAAAAATACTAAGAGCATTTAAATTTAGCTGAGAGCATTTCCCCTGTAAAAGAATACAAATAATGGTTACAACATCACTTACCATTTGTAAGTGCATGGGAAAATATAAACACAATAATAAATAAAGAATAAATATAAATAAAATAAGAAATAAATAATAAGAAATAATAAAACTATAGTAATAAATAACAACAAATTCTTTTATCTTATGGAAATTTAGTGTATTTCCATTTCTCTTATCACAAACATATTTCCAATCAAGTAATGTTTAACACTTTATTTACTTCAAGTAGAATTTTAAGTCCTATTGGCTTAATCAGTTCGTAGATCATAACAGTCCTTTAGCTAAAATTGTGATACAGTCCTTAATTAAAAAGTTCAGCTGCAATAAATATTTTTTACTAAATTTGTTTGACTACTCTACCTACTAAACTCTTTACATTATGTTTAAATACTATTTGTCATCACAATAGTAGTTTTATTTTAATAAACAAATTCCTAGTAGTTATTCAACTACCTTTTAACGTTTGTTTATCAACTACTTTTTTGGAGCTCCATTTCCCATTCTAATTGGGACTCACCATCTTTTACAACTTCTCACTTGTTTTAGTAAATAGCATAACTTTTCACTTATAAGTTATGTTCTCTTTTTCTTTAATAAATAATGAATCTTTCAATAAATAATATAATACTTTCAATTCATAATCATAATAATAAAATTCTCAACAGTATACTTGAATAATAGCAATAATAATACTTAATAACAATATTATATTCTAAGAAAATATCACAGATTGTTTACTTATTGACACGGAAAATAATGGTTGAGGATAAAAATAATACATAGCAATTAATAATTTTCTTATTTTTTACTTATATAAGAAAGTATTTTTGCCAGCCGAAACATTAAAAAAAAAAAATAATAATAATTCCAAAGTCCAAATAAATTTAACTCTAAATATTTAGAAAGTGGACTCTCAACCAATATTTCCTCACAATAATTTATCTCTCTGATACTCTTGTTGAATAGACGTGCATTTGATAAACTTAGAATGGTAAAATAAAGAAAATAAATGGGAATTAAAGATAATTTGTTTATGTACTTAATTTTCTATTGCTACACAATCACTACAAAATCTCATCACAATCATCAATTTTCTATGTTTATACAATTATAATAATATTATCAATTCTTACTATTTTTGTAAACAATTGGTAAAGACAATGGAATAAAACAAATATAGTTTATTTTGATATAAACTGGATATAGAATTACAAATATTTATTTTTATTTTTCAACATCAATCTGAAAACTCCCAAAATCAAATACACACCCTGTGCCTGCATAGATTGTCTACTTAATCCCAAAAACTCCCAAACACAAGTAATATCCTCGTGGCGCCCCAAGGTCATACCTGGTAATGTTGAAAACTATTTGAGTAAGAGAAAAAGAAATCTACAGAATTAAATTTTAATCTATGGTTTTTACTTTAGTTTGAGTTTGTGATGGCAATTGTGGTGGTGATGTTTGTTGTGGTTTTGTTTGTTTTATGGGTTGCTCATGAAACATTTTGAAATCATCTGGTGAAAAATAGGGTCTTAATTTAGAAACGTGTACAATAACTGAATTTAGTCCTGTCTCATAATTAAATTTATCTATTTCATAAGTTACTTCAGAAAGTTTATTTATAATTTTATATGGTCCTGAGAAAGTAGGTTCTAATTTTCGAGTGTTAGGATACTTAAATTCTTCATAAATTACAGAATCTTGTATTTTTAATGGGGATTCAACAAAATTTCTATCATATAGTCTTTTACTTTTAAGATGAAATTCTTGAGTTCGCGCTTTTGCAATTTTGAGTGCTTTACTGACTGTAGGATAGTAGTTTTGTTTTAAAGGAGCTTGATAGGGTAATTGACCATAAAATAAGTAGGCAGGTGGGAATTTAGTTATGGAATGCGGGGTATTATTGTATTCTTGAATGACTTGGTCTAATAATCTTGTCCAAGGTATTTTAGAAGAAGTGGAATTGACTTTACATTTAAGCCTGGTAACTATTGTCTGATTAACGCGCTCTACCTTCCCATTGGTCTGTGGATGGTGTGATGATGTAAAACGTTGTTGAACATGATGTTTTCTGAGGAATTTTTTGAATCTTGGAGACCTAAAAGCGTTGTGTCTATCACTCAGTATTTTTTGAGGTGTTTGAACATTAAAAATTTGCTTTAAACAGTTTGTATATGCTTCAGTAGTAACATTTTTAGAAGGAAAAGCCCAAACAAATCTAGTTGCGTGATCTATTATTATGTGTAAAATTTTTTTTGTTGAGTTGTAATAGTTAAATCCACCCACAGTATCAATAGAAAGACATTCAAAAGGTTGATCTGTGGCTGGCATAGCTTGTAACAAGCCAAATCTTTTTTGTTTTGGTTTTTTATTTTTTTGACAGGTGTCGCAATGTTTAACAAATTGTGTTATGTCTATAGTCATATTAGGCCAATAATAGTTAGGGGATATTAAGTTAAGCATTTTTTGGATTCCTAAATGTCCAAAATTATCATGAGCAATATGAAGTAATTTTTTCCTCAATGACATTGGTACAACTATTTTTTTGAATCCCTTTCTCTGAATTATAATAATCCCATTTTCTTTTTTATATTTCTTATCACAGACATTATCCTTGTTTTGCATTTCTATGATTTCTTTTCCGTCCAGCAATAAACTTACATGTTGATTGAAGTAAGCAACAGGATTTCGAGACAACATGTCTGCTTCGACATTTGTTGAACCCCTCTCATACTTAATCTCGTAATCAAACATGCTAAGTTTAAGTGACCACCTAAAAAGTCTACCTCTTGAGTTCTTAACGCTCTTCAACCATACTAGAGATGCGTGATCGGTATGGATTGTAAATTTGACTCCATGGAAATAGTGATAGAATTTATCAAGAGTATCTATAATTGCTAAACACTCTAGCTCGGTTATAAAATAGTTTTGCTCATAACTCTTCAAAATTCTAGAATGGTAAGCAATAGGATGCAAGAAATTATCTTTATCAGGTTGTTTTAGAACTGCACCCACCGCTACCTGAGAGGCGTCTACAAACATGTGGAGGGGCAATTTTGGGTCATAAATTTTGAGGATTGGTTTTGCAATTAAGGCATTTTTTAGTTTTTCAAAAGAGTCCTGACATTCTGAGTTCCATTCCCATATTGTGTTTTTTCTAAGTAATTTATTAAGTGGGTATCTAATTTCAGCATATTTGTCTATGAATTTATGGTATACATTAATAGAACCTAAAAATCGTTGTAATTCTTTAACATTAGAGGGGGGTATTAATTTTTGAATCGTCTCAATATTTGCATTAGCTGGAGTTAAAGTCCCATTGGTGACTTCGTAGCCTAAGAAATTAATTTTATTTTGGCTTAATTTACATTTAGAAAGTTTAAGTTTAATATTTTCTAATTTACAGATTTCAAAGATTTGAGTTAAATGTTTTAAGTGTTCTTCTAGAGAGGAGGAGAATATTATAATATCATCAAAATAGTGACACGCGAAATCTATTTTATATTTGTTAAGGATCCTTCTAATAGTTCTATTGAATATTGGGGGGCCTGTTTTTATACCGAACGGAAGAACTAGCCATTCAAAGAGGCCAAAGTTGCTAGCAAAAGCTAATTTTTCGGTATCAGCTGGATGTATTGGTATGTGCCAGTAGCCAGAGGCTAAGTCTAAAGTTGAAAAGTACTGAGCACCACTCAATTTGTCTAAAATGTCATCGATACGGGGCAAGGGTTCTGCATCACTTTTAGTTATTGAATTTAGTTTCCTATAGTCTATACATAATCGGGTCTTTTTACCTTCTTCTTTTTTCATAGCTAAAGTGATAGGGGCAGAATATGGGCTATTACTTTCTTTTATGAGTCCAGCCGCTAATAAAGATTGGATTTGATTTTTTATTTCTTTTTCTTCTAAGGGGGAAGTTCTGTAGGGCCTCAAAGATACAGGTAGGTCAGATTTTAGAAGAACGCGTTCTGGCTCAATATTAATCCTAACCACATCATATTTATGTTTTGCAAAAATATCCCTATAATTTTGAACTATCTCCCTTAAATCATCATTTTGAATTAAATTTAAATCCCCAATTAAATCTGAATCAGAATTATTAACATCGCGAAAATTTTGAGAAGTTATGAACTGTCCATAATCAGGTTGCACATTACAATCATTTCTATCATTCTCAAAAAAGTCCTGAGTAGTCATATAATTTTCACAACTAGATGGTAATTCGTTATCATTCTTACATAAATTCAAAGTTTCACTACTCTCATTAGTTGTTATTACACTATCATCATTATATAAATTCAAATTCTCATCACAATCAATTGTTACCAAATCATTCTCTTGTTGCACTTTATTCATATCTACAGTATGAAAATGAAGAGATTTCTCATTATGTATGGATATACTCTTATTTATAATTTTTCTTCCTTGTTTTACAGTACAATTTCTACAATCTATAGTTAAATTAAATTTAGAACATTCCCTTAAACCCATAATAGCATACTCCAAATTAGTATTACACACTAAAAAGTTAACACATTTGGTATTTTTACCCATTTTTTGAGAAATTTTACATTTTTGATTTATTTTTAACACCTCTTTTGCCTGACCAATAATAACTGTAGGTATAGTTTCAATTTTAGCATTTAGTTCTTTAACAAATTTGAGGGGTAACATTGCCGTAGTGGATCCAGTGTCCACTATACATGGTAAATTATAACTATTGGTACATCCATACACAATTAGTTGTCAAATATTAGGAATAGTAGGTGGTGAATTACTAGGAAGAGTATCAGAGCATGTTGCATCATTTCTAAATAAACACTCTTGTTCCCAATGATATGCATTATTTACACCTTTATTTGTACATATTCTACATGGTCTAGAAGGATATGGTTTCTGAAAGTAATTATTTTGAAAATTTCTAGACCCCTGATTTTGATACTGTCTTTGTGGAATCCAATTCCTAGGTGCATTATTGGCCCTATTTGGCTGAAAATTAGGTCTACTTGGTTGAGTCCAAGGCCTAGGTGGTTGAAATTGTTGAAAATTTTGTCTAACTGGTTGTTGATTTACTGTTTGGTTTGAAATTTGAGGAGTGGAAACTTCAACAAATTGCTTAACAAGCCGGTACCATTCAGTGGTACTATTTGGAGGGTTTACATTAATATTATTTCTATACTCTGGTTTTAATCCATCTGTCAACCCTTGTATTAGAAGAGTCTCACAAAGATGGAGTTTCCTCCCAATTCCTACTTTTTTGTGAAAATAATTTTCTAAATTATCTAATTTATCTAATTTTAGAGTTGAGAAATCAGAAAAATTTGGAACATTTAGTTCAATGAATTTTTCTATCAAGATTTTTGAAATCTGTTCATAACTAGTACAATTCACACAGTCATTGATATAGACTTTTAGTGCTTCACGCTTTAAATACTGTGGAATAGATTTAAATTTCCACTCTAAATCTTTATTTTCCCTAGTACTCATATCATCATAATAATTTAACCAAGCCTGGATTTCCATTCCAGTACTAGGATCAAAATTGACTAATTTTTGTTCAGCCATTATATCAGTATTCATTAAAATAAAAGAAGCACGTCTATTCTCTTTAATATAACCTGACCTTAACAACATTTAAACTAATAGAGTTCTTTTTTTCATAATAGATTAAGTACTCTTTCAGACTTTAATAATAAATAAATAAATAATTCTCATGACTTCATAATAAACTTCACAATAAATAAATAAATATATAAATACTCTTCACGAAATAATAAATAAACCTCATAAATGAATAATAAATAAATCTCATAAATAAATAATTCTCATACTTAATAATAAATAAATCTCAATAAATAACAAACAATAACAAAAATAATAATATAAGAGGTGTAAAAATATTTTGAAAAGAACTCACTCCAGTCATCTTGTCTCACAATCACCAGCACTATACATTGCTATTCACATTAGCGACGTAAATTTTTAACTTTCCGGCACTGATCTTTAGTAACTATCATAAGCTATCGTGTACCAGTACCACTACACATTTGTAATTTTGGAGACACACTCGTTTTTATTGCCGTCACTTCTAAATCCCGTCGGACTTTTCTTTTCTCTGTGACGTTTTGACGGCAAGTAGTTTGTATTGTCGAAAAAAAATGAGGGTTTCCATTCCTACACTACACAGGTGGCAGCCGACTGGGTTTAAAATAATAAAGAAAATTGAAGAATTAACATAAGGCAGTCGCTTGAAACATTATTCACTTTATTTCCACACTCTCGATTAAATCTAGGGAAGATGCTCTCTCCTTCCATGGTAAAAAGAATAAAGTCTATTCTTCCTGTCACAATTAGTTTAAAAACACTCCATCTCTTGACAGCCGTCTAGTCTTTAATCCGTTAATATCTAACATCTATCACCCATTACGATACCGTTGCTTCCTCATTCTACTCACATAATAAACAGTATTCATCCAACAGTCTACTACCTTCATCGAGCAATCACATTGAATATCCAATCTGCTACGACTGCAATCCACTACGTTCACCTCTACATGCTAAAAACTGAAAAACTTCTAAGCTCACAGCCCATCTACTCCTATATGCTATATCCTTTATGCCATCTCTCTGGCTCCCGCCATTCGTATTTATACTCTGCTGAAAAGATTGTTCTAGAAACTTCTTATATTCTCGCACCAGCTATCTAAAGCATAAACAAATGTTAAAATCTGTAGTCGAGATTATGCTAAAATAAACCTTTTTTTTTCCTCTTCAGACGATAAAAGAAATGAATTTATGCCTGCGAAGTTTTAATCATTGGAATATTTTAATTACACCTGGATATTTTAAATAAAAGAATAAATTGAAATAAGTAGGGTTTTTTCTTTAAGACAGAATAATATTTTAGCAGTTAAATAAAGATTTAAGGGGAATATGATATACCGGGATTTAATAGCGGAATTTAATAGGAATTTAAATAATAAAAGTTTTATTAAAGAAATATAAATGAGCCATTTTTAGATTTACGCAATTTGGAATAAATATGAATTAAGATCTTAGAGATAATAGACTAGGGTTTTAATTTAATAAGCCGGTATAATATACGGAATATTACTGAAAAAGGAAAATTTACACAAAATACTTTAATCTTGGCGCAAAAATTTAAAATTTTGTAATATATATATATATATATATATATATAACTGGATCTACAAACGATGTCAGATCTGAATAAACACCAAAGTCTGGGTATCACGATTTGAAATTGACCAATAACAAACCCTTCAGGCTATCGGATGACATATTCATCATTACTTGTGAAAACTAATTTTTACCTTCTGTACTTCAAAATATGTAAATAAGACAATTCGAAAATAGTAGTACCCCGTGCCTGGTGGGCGGAAGGTGGTCTGTGCGGTCAAGTTTTACTGTGACCCTGGTTCTAAAATCTCTGTTGAACAGATTCAAACAACCTAACCTGAATATGCTGAACATATTAAGCGCCACAGTTCCTTTCACGAAGACGTAGGATATATGAGGGTTTGATCGCTGAGATTTTCAGATAACTAAGAATCCCCCCTCTCCCCCTAAAAACTGTGCAAGTCACCAACATTTGCACTTTTAAAAATTGCAAAATTCTTTTCAACTTTCATTAATTGTTGTATTCGTTATTCAGTGTTCAGCTATGGAAAGACTGGTAATTGTTTTAGTAATTATCTAAAATGTTTAGTATGAAAACACTATTAATTACTTGTAGACCTGTTGTTTAGGTGAATATAAAATTTTAAAATCAGTTTGTACGTTCTACAGGGCGATGGCACATGTTGAAAAATTATTTAATTCTGCAAGTTTGACTTTGAAATCATTTTCAACAACTTGGTGGTCTGTACGTGAGGACATTTGTAAGGTATGAAATACAAATTCGAAAGTAGTGTTGTTTACATTAAGAAAATCTTCATAAAATGACAAGTTAATGACAGATGTTTTCCTGAAAGACTTATTAAAAAGTTACACGGTATTGAAATAGCAGTCATGACATCAGAGTACAATTTTCTTCTGCATCAGACTGGCAAAGCGATGAGTATAAGTCGAGGAAGTGAACATTTTAACCGTTGCTGAAATGTCCACATCTATTATTGTTATGTTTTTCACCAAGCTTTAGATACAGATGGGTGACAAAATAATACGAATACCCATGAAAAAGGTATGGTCCATTTCAAAGAACCACAACGCGCATGTCACTTTGCACTTAATTCTGCCACCTAGTGGTTATGAAAGGCAAGGTATCAGTCGCTCAACATCAGTCATAGGTGTTGCATGCGCTTACCATACGCTCTGTAACACTCAGTAATGACTGACTTGTCAGAGTTCGAAAAAGGAATGATTGTTGGAATGCGGTGTGCTGGTTGCTCCGTGACGGAAACAGCCAATTATTTGGGGCGTGTAAGGAGTACAGTGTCAATCATTATGACAGCGTATACGAAATGCGGTAAAGTGTCGTCTGCGAAGTACAACAGTAGACGGAAAAGAAAGCTTTCTGAGAGGGATAAAAGAGAGTTGACCCCCATAGCGGTCAGAAAGCGCAGACAATCTTTATCCCAGATAGCGTCCTATATAAATAGTCATCTCCAGAATCTATTTCAGGAAGAACTGTCCAAAGGGAACTTCAATGCTTCGAACATTTATGGAAGAGTTCAATTCGTACGTCGTTGATGTCGTAGGTGTTCGTATTATTTTGTCACCCCTCTGTATCTATCCTTATTTACAATGATACAATTTAAAACAAAATTACTCAGACTATAAGTCTGGAATCAGTTCCCTCTTCTTTAGCTGATGAGATTTCAAACAAAATAGTAAAGTTGAACGTAAGCGATGCTTTAATAACTATTGTAAGTTAGTTACTAGTAAGTTATCCTTTTGTAAGTTAGTTATAGAATCATAAAAAAGAAACGAGATCATACTGCGTTTAAAATGATGAAGAATAATGCAGAAGTATGGAAATATCATATTTGAAGACAATCCGGGCTTTTAAGTATGAGTTGTAGAAAAAAGTTTGTATTTGCAAAGAGTATAATTCAAGATTTCCAAATATTTCGAATATGCCTGCACTAGAAGCAGCTCAAATGTAAGATGCTGCAAAGAAATTCCAATTCGTTTACATTTCCGACATAGAGCGCAGCATTTCTGAAGAATGCATGCATTTCAAAAGTTATTTCTTATCTGTGGAAGGATGAAAGGTATTACAAGTTATTCTTTCTTTCATTTCAATGCATGATGTTGACTTGAAATTAAATTAATGATATTTATCAAACTGTGTACACTGCAAAGAAAATTTACAACTGCACTACAGGAAGAAATTGTTCTGCAGAAATTCCACTTTTACGTGAGTTCTTAATTATATAAATACGTAGTGTCTATAAACGTCTTCCAGTCAATCCCCCTGTCCGCATATAACAGCTCAAAAACAACCCAACAAAATTTTTTGAAGTTAAATATATGTAATCGCTGCAGAATTTTGTCGATTCATGTCAAATAGGTTATGATTCCAAGTCGTCATGTTAATTAAGCCCTATTTAAGACGGAGTCATATTAGTTCCATATTACTGGATTTAATATATATAGACGTAATAATTGTATTAATGCATTTCTCCATAAGAGAGCAAAAAGCTATTGCACAAAGATCTCTCTATATATAAAACAAGTTAAAGTAGGAACGCACCTCATTTGCCACGTTTGACGTACAATTTCCGACTTGTTTTATTTAAAATGGATTAAAAAACATTTACTAATAGCCTAGAATTAAGAATTATTGGTCGATTTTATTGTGGTAATCGTAGAATGAGACATCGGAGTAAGTCTCAATTTCGAGTAACTAATATATGCATTCACGAATTCAAAACTGAAAAGAAATTAATTTTTTACGCTCCATAATTATCACAAAATAATGACTAAATTATAAAATTAACACACAAATACATAATTTCGGCATTTTCTTTGTATGTTTAGAACTATATATATTTTTTTATATGTGGGGGTATTAATTTGTACGAATATTTTTCGGTCTATATATTCTATGCATTTTCCTTGATTAAATTGTAGGTTTGTGTGAATTTCACTGGGACTTAATAATCTTGTAAGAATTTAGATTAATGGAGAAATAAAGTGATTGACTGTAGGAATATACACTGCTCAAAAAAATTAAGGGAGCAAGCAAAAAAGTGAAGAGAACAGTGCAAGACAGCCATGTATGGGCATAAAATGGCTAGTATATGTGTATCAATGCGCAATACAGAAAAAAAGACGCAAAAAAATTGTAAGGAAGCTTCTATACTTTGAAAAGATGAACAGAACATGAAAAGATGGTTTAGGACAGCAATTTTTTTCATATAAATAATTTACAAAAGTATTGTTTAGAAATGATGCAAGATTTTTAATATGGCGTGTGGTCTCCTCGAATAGCTAAGACAGCTGCACGCCTGTTTTCCATGGATGCGATGTGGTTATCGATAAGACTTTGGGGAATGCTGTTCAACTGCTCAAGAATTGCAATCTCAAGTCCCAGACAGTAAAAGGAGGTCTCGGTCTCGCAGCAATGCATCGTCTGAGTATGTCTCAAACATGCTCGATCGGATTTAGGTCAGGAGAGCATGTCATTCCATACGCTGTATTGTTTGAGCTTCAAGCATGCTTTCCACAAGACGAACTGTATGAAGTCTGGCATTATCATGCATGGAAAAAAAGAAATCACAAATTTCTGCAACATAAAATCCGACACAAGGTCTCAGTATCTCTTCTGTATAGCTTCGTATCGTCAAATTGCCATTCCGAATTATATGCAGGCCCCTACGTCCACCTATGCTGATTCCAGCCAATAGCAACAACCCACCTCGTCTGTAATGTGATCTTTCACGAACGAATGTGGGATTATTTGAGTGCCTGTTTCTCTCCATGCCAAAACACAGCAGATGTCACATCCAGACAGAATTGGGACTCGTCTGTAAACAGAATTTGACTACAACAACATTTCCTCTAAACTCGATGTTCAGTTCAACAATTTCTTTGGGCCGCACAGTGACTTGAAGTCAACAGAATACAGACCATTGACATAACGTGCATAGATACCACCCTGATGAAGCCTATTTCGGAATATTTGGCTGGACACCCTTTGTTCTGTGGCCAAGAACAACTGTGTTTGCAGCTGAGTAGCATTGTCCGTTCCATCTAGACGAGCTGTTAACAGGATATATCGGTCATCAGTTCCTCTGTTAGCACATTTTCGACCTTGCACTTGACGAGGACTACCAATCCCGATTTCTGCATTCATCTCTTTTTTATAGTTTTTGACGTCATAAACTTTAATTTACATGTGAAGTTTTCTTTAGCTGCTTTCTACAACACTTTAAATTATGGATGTTTTATGTTACGTTACTTATCGGTGTAACTATTTGCGTAAATTCGCTAAAACCATGTGCTCCCCTAATTATTTTGAGCAGTGTATTATCTGCGATTTATATTATACAGGGTGTCCGGTCTCAGCGGTGTCCAATGGCTAATTCCTGAACCGTTAGTCATAGACACATAGTTCCTATTACAAAAATGTTTTAAATCATGTAAAGAAATATTTTAAAAGCGATTTGGGTCAATAAAAACATTTCTTAAAAAATTACGAAATTTAAATTTTTATACGGTCCCCAGGTCCTATAAGTTATATTTAGTAAATTTTTCCTATTACACTGACAAGTAAGGCAAAATAAGTCCCATTCATATAGCACTAAAATTGAGCGAGTTAGGGAAATTTAAAAATGCATGACTTATGTCACTTTTCTGCTCTGAAAACAAATGAGTTCGGCTTGGCTTTGAGGGGTCACATGCCAAGTGCTTAAAGTATTTTAAGATCGTATTTCATGTGTATCTGCGCTTTGAAAAAAATCGTACAAGTATTACAATTAAGTTTAAAATTGGCTAAAATAACATATGTTTCATTTTGTCAGGATTTGAGACTGTTTCTTTTACGATTTCTTTTAACAAAGATTATGTTATTTTTATGTTAAGTTTTTATGTTATTTCAACGATCGTATGTATGTTTCTCCAGTTCAAAATTTGTACTCGAATTTAACTCACTTTTAAATATCCGATCGAGATTACATTTTACATACTGGCGCAAATCCGATAACAATCTAATATTATTATGATTTTCGGTGGTTACCATTTATACTATTTTACAGGATAACACAAAAATTTCGGATAGATTAACTCCAAGAAGATTAAGAAAATGTTTTATATTAGATAATACAAGGCTGCGACTGTTGGGTTTTTTTACTTTTATGTATTTTTTAGCACTGAATCCGAAAATTACCTTAATTTTTAACCATCATGTCAGGATATTTCGCAAATCATAATTTGTCAAATTTAAAGAATAACAAAAATCTGATACTATAAACTAGAGGAGATTGGGTTGTTTACCTTTGATAATTGATTTTTACGTACCTTTTAGCACTAAATCTGAAAATGACCTTCATTTTTAACCATCACGTTAGAATTTTTTTGCAAATCGTAAATGTGTAAGTTAAAATATAGCGAATATCTCATACTATAATACACATGTAAAACATTTTTTATTTTATTTTATTCAATAATTTATTCGATATTTTTGCTTACCCTGGGATTCTTACAGCTAAACAGCTGAGTGGTCCAATGAGATGGGGGAGGAGATTCAATTTTAACTTTGAACTTTTTATCTTTGAAATTTGCAATTTGCGAAAAATCCTGATGTGATGGTTAAAAATGAAGGTCAATTTCGGATTCAGCGGTAAGGAATACAAAAGAATCAATTATCAAAAGCTAAAAAACATGACATAACCCAACTTTTGCAGGCTAGTGGAATCTAATATTATTTTAAAATGCGTATCATTTTGTATAGAATTGAGGCTGTTAATTTAGCATCATTTTATTTAACAAAAATCCTGTTTTTTCTTTCTTCTTAAATGTTATTAGAAATTGTATATTTTGCATTAATGTGTCAGAATGATTAAAGATTTCAAATTTACATGGCAATGTTAATTTTACTCTCAATCATTTTTTAATATATCTGACGAAATTATATTTCGACTAAATTTGTGAATGACACCCAATTTGCTGCAAAAAATATGCTCCAACTTTAAACAGCTATAACTCGGTCAATTTTAATCGTATAATAACCGGACTTTTTTTGTATTACCTTTGAGTGTAAAAGGAAAATTTTACTAAATATTACTTTTATGACCGGGGACCGTATAAAAATTTAAATTTCGTATTTTTTAAGAAAATTTTTATTGACCCAATTCGCTTTTAAAATATTTCTTTACCTGATTTAAAACATTTTTGTAATTTGAACTATATGTTTATGACTAACAGTTTAGGAATCAGCCATTGGACACCGTTGAGACCGGACACCCTGTATACTTTAACAACGATGCAGTTTGTAAAACTGACTAATTAGCTATTCTTTGTGTATTTACGACTTAATGCTTTCGCGAGAATTATTAATAAAACTTTAAATTGTATACTTGAGTTATTCTTTATATATTCAGGAAGGATTAGAGATTTTATACATTTTTAAGTTGAAGTAAATAAGTCTACAAATTACTCAAGCTTAACTTAGCGAAAACAGGGGTGATGTAAAATAAATGACTGCGTCATACATGTGAAATACGGGTCTGCTGACTAACGTATTAATATTTAAGCATTTAGAAACGTACAAGTATATATTATTCGCAACTCATATTTAAGTGCGACTGCGAGTTCTGTGTACATTATTAGTTATGACTGCTCTTGCATTAAGCGAGCTTGTATAAATATAGTATTCGTTATAAACATTTATTTGAAATAACACATAAATTGTCATTTTCATAGCTCGTATAATCATTTCTTAACTATCCACGAATAATATTATTTATTGAAACAAATTTATAATCATAATTTTCTGCAATACATAAGTGGATTTCCATTGTTTCAAAAATTTCAAAATATCCATTGCTTGTCTAGAATCGTGTATTAGCAATTCAATTTTTCACTGAATACAAGCTATTACTAAAATGTTTTTGATATGTCGGGAAAAATGCATAATTTTTCTGATACATGGAATTCAGTATACAAAGTTAGAATATTTCAATGGAAATGTGGATTCTAGTTTGTATCATTTTAAAAAAATTATTTTTTTTTTCATTAGCAGCTGTTTGCATATGACAGTAATCATTAATTAAGACAACTTTAAATTTATTTTCGAGCATTATATTTATATTTTTTTCAATAAACTCCTTTGTTAAATAATTTTTATATAATAAATTTTGCTATATATGTATCAGAAATTGGAATTTTACAAGTATGTAGAAATTTGCATTTCATAATTGAAATTCCAATGTGAAATCTGTAAAATTTAAATTATAAAATTCATTACATAAAATAAGATTAGTTCAGAATAGCTTTCAGGCTAAGGATTTATTTCAAATACCATTAATGAACTGTCATTTTCACGCTTTGTTTAAACTTTTCGTAATTAATCAAGAGAAGTATTATTCATCATTTACTGTTGTAATATGGCTTGAATTTTTAATAAATCTAGAATATGCATGGAGAAATTAATTATATTAGAATAATCTCAAATGCGCGACTGGATTTGTTCGTAGAGCTTCAGATTGTTTATAAATACTAGGAGACTCTGCCACCAACGATCTACACTTGCCAATCTCCGTTCAAGAATTAATCGATTGATCACCTTCGACTGAAATAAATCAGAGCATAACGACTCTTGAAAGCATTCCATAATACTCTACATTGGTTCATTGATTCTCCGTTCAGACACCACAGACTCTAAAAACACGCTGATGGGGAGAAATTTGCATTTTAAATTAAACTTTTAAGATGTCTTATTAGCTCTAGTTACCCCTTCGTCAAGCATCTCCTCAATACCATTTTAAGCACATCTTTTAGTTAGCTAAATGGAATTATTATACTCTTAGTGATCGTTTTGCTTCGGGGAATCTGGTATACCTAAAGGAACTATGCCTCCTATAAATATATATATATGAATTAATCCTTTATTAATGACACATTCCTTTACTCTCTTAAATATTTCAATCAATAATTTTCGTTAATAAAAATAAACTTATTCATCTTGCGCTGTGTGTTTTCGCAACACCAAATTCCTTTTGAAGCCGCTGACTAAAAATGCTTAAATTAACTAGTATTAAAATTAAGCAGACACATACATCAGTTAATTAGACACTTATTCCGTTTTTTTACACAAATATGACATTTATTTATATACAGAAAACACAAATAGACAATACAAATACATATAACAATTTGAATGACTTTCATTGGAAACTTGTAAACTGGATTACATAATTATTGCAATCGTTAACTATTGATTGCTGACTGATCCTAAATTCTGTAATTAATTACTGACCTGGGTAGGCAAGGACATGATTCGATTTAAAATTGTATAACTCATAAATTTAGCCGGCAGAAGGTAAATAAATAAAATGTACCTCTTATATCAAGAATCATCTCTTGGTCGAGACACTAGAGCCGAATGTATTTAGGTCCATATTGTAAATACCCACATTGAAAGCCTTCGGGTGGAAGTCTCCATTCTGATTTCGTTCCACATAGAACTTCAGCACGCTGATAGGAAAACTGGCAGAGCCTTTTCTTTTGGAAACACTCTTAGAAAACCATTTTCAGAATGACTTCTTTTTTTTCTCTCGGTGTATATGTCTTACACTTGATTTATGTAATTCATTCGTCCATTATTTTCACTTTCTCTTCTCCATATCTAATAAGATTCCACCTATTGTTTTCCCTTCTTCCATTCTTGCGATTTTAAGTGCTCTTTTTGAAAATTATGTGCCCTGCCTCTATTTCTGTATCAATCCCTCATTAACTTCCAGCTGTGTGTCCTGGGGGGGAAAGCCTGTAGTCTAGTATCATAAATCGAATGTCCGAATGTTGTTATAAAAATGTCCATTCGTAAAATTTATTTGTAATAGTTGCTTGTTTGTAAATGCCGGTTGTAAAATGTGTCCGATAATGATCTTTACTTCTCGGAAGTCCGTTGTACGTTGGGATTTCCTCTTTTTTTTTCTTTTAATTCAATGGTTTTGATGATGTGCATTTTAATCACATCACACGCTAATTTGATCAGTTTAAAAAAGATTACGGAAGATTGAGTTATAATTTAAAAAAAACAATGACAATCTCCTTGTAAACAGGTTTCCATTCATTTCCCTTTTAGGGGGGAATTTTAAGGCCGAGTAAACTGCTCTTGAGACATCTAAGGCTTCGTGTTTGATTATATAAGATCAGTTAAAAATTTGAAAGAAAGCTAATATAACATAAAGTAAGTAAACAGACCCTTCGTCTTAAGTCTTTTTAACAACGCTATAAGAAAGTTGTTTTAAATAAGACAATTTAAATGTATCCTTTTAAATCTGACGTAATTTTCACAAGAAGTTCTTTTTCTCTTTTTAGATTCACAAGAAAACACTTTTGCTGTTATAAAGGAAATATAATTATTTGCACTGCGTAGAAATGACATCAATAGTTAAAGAGGTCAGCTAGAAATACGAAATAATTGCCTCGTGTAAATCTTTAATTTAAACTGTTTGGCAAATTATTTGTTTGGTAATATTTGGTCATTTTAAATATGAAATAATTTCCCCCCATTTACCGCCTTTAACGCCCATTATTGAACTTATTATTACAAAAATAATTCTGTTTTAATGTTAATCTATAAATACTATTTCATGACGTAATTTTCAATATTTTCCTGCTTTTAACAATAATTAATAGTATAATAGCTAAGAAATAACTCTAATTTTAAAGGTTTTTTTATGTTTTTAATAGTGACGCATAAATGAATTTTTAAATTAAAGAAAATATTATTCTTTGTGCTGTTTTGACAAATGGCAACAGTTTAAATTAGTATTTGGTTTTTTCTTCTAAAATAGGAGAGCAAAATCTTTTGAAATGATGAAAATTTTAATAAAAGATTGAAAAGAAAACTTTTTATCTATTTTTATTGCTAATTTATTATTTATATTTTTATATTTTTGTAGTTTTCTCAATATTAGAGAAGAAAGAACTCCGGTCACAAAAGAATGATTTACCGCAGCGTCGGTGACAGCGTTAGTTACATTTTTTAGAATAGAGAGATAATAATAATAAAAAAAGTTATTTATTGAAAATATGTTGCAGATAAAACAAACTGCATTATTAACTGTCGCTGATATGCAATACAAATATGTAAACTATATTTCCACAGATTAAGAAGTTTTACTATCAACAAATAATTGCATCTGGTACTCATTTTTTAATATCTACTATACTAATGTTTGATACACAACATTTGTAAATGTTTGACAGATAGTTATTATGAAAAGCAATTTTTAATGCATTTTGTTTTTTTAAATACAGATTCACTTATATGCAGGGTATCATATTCCATTTACAAGATTTATTTATCTATATATGATTTACTAAAGCATAACAATCAAATTAAAAGGAATTTATACTAAAGAGTTATAATTTTCCCATCGCAGGGAAAGTGTGGCCAGGCTGAGACTCGAAACCCCCCAAAACTTGGCATTAATTGCCAATGTTCTACCATTTGAGTTATTTGGACGACACCCCAGCTAACAGAATATTCGCTCAGATCAACCGTTCTATCATGACAGATGGACTGTCATTTGAAACAGAACAACATTATAAACCGCAGTAAAGGAACTCCAACAAACTATGAATCAGTAATTACTCATTAATTAATTATTTTTAATGACAATCATCTGATTATTAAATAATTCAAACGACTTGCAATTTTCCAATCTGAGGAAAAATGTGTCCAGGTTGGAACTCGAACAAAGAATCCTTGTCATAATTGGCAATGCTTAACATTTGACTTATATGGACGGCATCCGAGCCAACATATGCATACCCAGCCATCCAGATAGATCAAATGGTTGCACATTGGCAATTAAAGCCAAGGGATTTGGATTCGTGTCACTGTCTGGGAACATTTTCATCCAGATGGGAAAATTATAACTCATTTAAATCATTTACCAATCATACGATTTTGCTTAAAAATAATTAAATAATGTGTAATTACTCATCCATAGTTTGTTGGATTTATTTTACACTTCGATTTATTCTATTTTGCTCTCTCAAAAAACAGCCCAGATGTCCTGACCAAACGTTTGATCTGAGGGAATATTGAGTTGTTTGGTATGTCGTCCAAATAACTCAAATGGGCACATTTTGCTCTGATAGTAAAATTACAACTTGTTTGAATATTTTACCAATCAGATGACTGTGTTTAATATTAATTAATTAATTAGCTCATAATAATATTAAATTTTTTAGTCTGTTACTTGTTTATTATACAATACATAGATTGCTATGATAATTAAGATGGATAATAAAATATTGGATATCCTCTTTTTTATCTGAATAGCTTTATTTTTTTTTTTTTAATGACAATAAATAATTTTCAATAAATAATAATTAAATACACAATTTTACACACACAAAACAACACTAATATTCATAATAAAAAAATATTCAACATAAAATTATTTAATAGCATCTTAACGATATTACCCATCAAAATACTTTTGCATCTCACAGTCATTTCACTTTTTTTTTCTGCGATTAAAACGCCAGCCGATAGTAGTCGGAGATATCTAAAGTATTTTTCGATTTTAGAGGAATTTCTCAGACAATGGAGGAATTTTTCGGATGCTATTTATTTTTTCAAGTCTCAGAGATTTCTGAAATAAAGAACGATTTTAAGTCTATGAAAAATGTATTAAGCATATAATTGTTCTTCTAAATTAAATTTTTTTAAACGTTTAATTCAAGGAATGATTTATTTATCTAAAACGATAAATAATGCACATATTAAAGCTGAGAAAAACTAATTTATATTGCCTCCATCTTTTATTCACTAAATATATTCTCTTATAATGATCATTATTGGAAGCAGAAATAAAAATATTTTCAATTAATGGAATGAACATTAATTTTTAGAAATTTACCATTTAATTTTTTTGAATATATCTTTATTAATATACTTTTGTGAAATTATATGTTTATTTTTAAATATTCGAAACTAATGATTTAGAGCATCCATCTTTATCTTACAAACGGTATAAAAACGTACAAAAAATATACAAAAAGTGGTTGATTTTTTACCCGAATTTTCCAGGCACCAAAAATAGAAATTCGTGATTGTAATGTCAGTAATATACTAAAATTCAAGGTGTATTGACTCTGTAAATTTCTGCCGTTCCAAAAATAGAATATTTTCAGTTTCATTTGTTATTGTCTTACGGATTTCAAATTGAGTAACTTAAAAAATACATATACAACTTTGATGTAAATGGGTTGCATATTATAAAGAATAACATTCGGGTAATTGTTGCAACTGGAAATATTTCCCTAAAACTATTTCTGATGAATTCGTTATTGATCAGTGATAAGAAGGGACACCTTGTATAATTACTGCCATCTATCGACACGATATACTATAAGCAGTCACGGTTTAGTTTTTATTGGAATTTATAGGGTAACTCTCGGATAGGTGGCCATAGAGGAGAGATGGCCAGTCTAGATATTTCCAAAACTTGATCATAGATTGCAATATAAAAATTGTTCGTATGAAATAGTTCAACGAATTTATTTATTGCGATGTGCAGTTGTGTTTTTCGATTATGAAAAGTAAGTGTAATTTTAATGTAAGTTAAATAGGTGGTTGAATATTTTTTTTGACTTAAGTATCTGAATGTTTTGCAGTACGTACGTTACGTATATTTTTTACTATGTGGGCTTTTAAGGCACGTATATAATCTAGTCTTTACTTCTAAGACTAAAACAAAGACATACAATGGCTATTGGCGCTTCAATTTTGGCGACCACCAGTCCTTCAATTTCAGGAGAGATGGCCCTCTTTATTCAACATTTCAAAATTATACTTAGTGATGATTTTAATTAATATATAATAAATAATTAATAAATAATTAAATATAATTAAATTTAAAATAAATATATAACGTTTACGTTTATAAATATATTAATTCATATTCTTATTTAAATTTTAACTACTATAAATATTTTAATAATAATAATAATAATAATAATGTAATAAGACTTACCTATTTATTTGTTTCAGAAAATACTGAAAAACGTCGGAAACTTTCATAGCAGAATCTAATAAAGTTGATAAATAAACTAAATTAACGTAATAAACCTACAATTAACGCGAGGAAAAAAACGCGAAAATTCCAGTAGCGAAGAAAACGCAACACATTTAAATTATCAGATTCTCCAGATTCCGAGTAAATAGAATTGGATTCGGATCACTGTTGGTTATGCAAAACAATATAATATCACATTAAAAAATAATGTCTGGATACAATGCATAAGATACCTGAAGTGGTTCCCTGAAACATGTACAAGTTATCAAGACCTTTGCCAAGCATGTGTTAAGACCTTACGAAAAGTGAAGTGTTGAAATTATAATTCAAATTCTGTTTATTCGAGTTTTCTTCACTAATCTTTCATCATATAACTGCATTTTTACAAATTGCTATATATTTTTCATGATTAACTATATGAAATGTGTTATTTTTTTGCTATTTAAATTAACTTTTTCTTTCTGGTATTGGATGGCCATCTCACCTCCGATTTAAGGAGAGATGGCCATCTGCCATTTAAATTTCAATTGTGTTTAACACATTTTGTTTTCAATATTTAATTATTTTTTGTATGAAATATGATGAGTATATGTATAAGAATTTTAAATATGCATCAATATTTCTTGTATTTTCGTTCTAAGAATTTTTATTTCAATCTATCAAAACTATGGCCTAGAGTTACCCTAGAGTTATCCTAAACTTACCCTATATAAGAGGCAGACAACAGAAAACGGAACACACACTAAAAAGCGACTATGTAAAATTTTTATTAAAAAATAGTTGTAAGATCTGTTAAGACATTTATCCCACTGGGACAGGATACGATCCATCCCAGTCTAGTAGAAGGAATTAGGTTGTTGACGGATCCAGAACCTCACCCGCTCTTAAACTTCCTCATCCGATTGAAACTGACGTCCACGAATGACTCTCTTCAAGGGGCCAAATCAATGGGGCATGTCAGTGATATATGTTGTTCGCCATAGGCAGAAGACATATGTCGATGAATTTCGCGTGTTACAGCAACTGAGGCCACTAATAACAGAACCGCACATCTCTGCTCTTCTTTGTTTTCCTCCAATTCTAATGCTGGACGAACACGCTTTTTACTACGCTCACCTGCAAAGAATAAAAAACTGTGAGTACCTGTGAGCTGTCATTATGCATTTTTACCACGCTCGAGATGGAAGTATCGATATGTTACAACAATGTTGCCAACTTTGGCCAAGAATGTGTTTTATGACGGGAGTTCTGTTTTCCATTGACTGCCTCTCTGTCTCTCAGTCCATGGCAAGATATACGGTATTGATGCAAAATGTTATGTTTTATATATTTTGACTCTTCTGTTATTTCTGTTAAGCATATATTCTTTCATGCGTTAAATTAAGCAAGTAAACGTCCTTCCTTCAATTGCATAAAATGGCATATGTTCTTAAAAATAGCAAATAAAGCCGTTGTGCAACAATATTAAAAAGCAGAAAAACCAACGTTTGAAATGCACAAATAATATATGAAAAGCAGCAAACAGCTGTTTCGAATCTACTAGCGAGATTCTTCTTCAGTGCAAAAGGAACAGCGTGCTAGAAAAAGCAAGGCTGAGCAAAATCATAGACAGAGACGCGCTGGCTTTTATACCCTATGCGGGTGGCGAAGGCGCCGAAACAACCAATGAGAGAGAAGCAGTGGAAACGACTGGGTGGACAAGTAGCGACATCTACCGGAGAAGTAGAGAAAAGAAACCAAAAAAGGGGAATTAAATTAACGCTTTCCAAATACTTGGAAAATCTGGAGTACTAGATAAGTCATTGACTAAAGAGTGAGAATTTTTAATGATATGGTAAGCTTCCCAAAAATCAAGATCAAGGTTAGAAGAACATTTTTGGATAATGATGGCTGAGGAAAAATCGAACCTATGTTGAGAAGACCAAGAATGTTGAGCAATAGAAGAACGTTTGAGCTCCTGATTTTTAACATAACCTTCATGCTCTTTTAAACGAAATCTAAGAGCACGTTTAGTCTGACCAATATAAGAAAGACCACACTGACAAGAGATCTGGTAAATGCCCCAATTATCTAGGCGATCAACGGGGTGTTTGAGATTTGAAAAAGGGATTTTATTAACAGGAGAAAAAATAACTTTAAAATCAAACCTTCTTAGGATTTTAGCAACTTGCTGACTGATTTTAGGAAAAAATGGTAATACAACTGAAGTATTAGAGTTGGAATTAGAATGCTTTTCAGAATGGTCGGATTTCGTCAATTTCTTATAAATAGAATCGATAATATTAGAGGAATAACCACGATCGACAGCAATAGCTTTGAGGTAATTAAGTTCAGCACTAAGTAACTGAGGAGTGGAACAAATATTAGTAGCCCGAAAAACAAAAGTATTGAAAGCAGCGAATTTCTGGTTAGGGGGATGAGAAGAATACCTATGAGGTGGGAGACTGACAGCAAAAGGTTTACGAAAGACGGTAGTCTGAAAGCCATTTTCACAACGAATAACAAGGACATCCAGGAAAGAAAGACAGTTATTGGTCTCAATTTCAGAGGTAAATTGAATGCAGGGATCAATGGAATTCATAATAGAGAGAATATGATTAATATCCGAATTCATTTCAATCAGGACATAAACATCATCAACATAACGAACATAGAACGGAAATTTTAAGATTTCAAAAAGCTTGACCTCAAAATAGTGCATATAAATATCGCATAAAATTGGACTAAGAGGATTACCCATAGCCAAACCGTCAATCATACGGAAGAAATTACCATTGAAAACAAAAGTATTTTGCGACAAGCAAGCGCGAGTGAGAAGTATAAGTTCCTCGATTTCAAAATAAGAGAAATGGAATTCACAAAGCCTTTTCTTGAGGCAATCTAAAGCGCCCTCAACCGGAACGTTTGTAAATAATGATTTAACATCAAAAGAAACCATCATGTGACCCTGCGGCTTAAAATTATGAAGTTTTTTAACAAAATCAAAAGAATTCTTAACAGTGAAACAGTTACTGCTCAAAAGTGGGGAAAAAACAGAAACTAAATATTTGGCAAGCTTATAAGAAGCTGTACCGATACTAGAGACAATAGGTCTAAAAGGAATGTCAGGTTTATGGACCTTAGGTAAAGCATAAAACCTGGCACAATGCGCAATAGACGGAATAAGGGACTTCTTAAAGTTAGCGGGAATAATGGAAGAAGACTTAATGGCAGACTTAATAGAGTTAATTTCACTAGTGGAAGGGTCTTTGCGGATATCCACATACGGACCATCATTAATTAATTTATGGGTTTTTTCCAAATACGCAGATTTGTCGAGAAGAACAATCTGACCACCTTTGTCGGCCTTAGTAATAATTAAGTTTGGATCAGAACGCAAATTTTTCAGACATTGTTTAACAGGATGTTTAAGATTGGGTTTATAAACATTAGAATTGAAATCAACAGTATTGGCAATGAGATGCCTAATAGACTCTTTTTGAGAAGAAGATAGAGCGCTATGCTTAAAGGCTCTTTCAATAGGAGCAATAAGATTAGGTAAAGAAGGAATAGCAGAGACAGAAAAATTGTTATTCAATTTGAGAGCATCGAGCTGATTGTTACTTAATGGAACACTAGAAAGATTGACAACAGCATTTTGGTTAACAAGAGGCAAATTACTGCAGTTATTAGCGACAGAACTTCCACAAAGCGCATTAAATTTCTTCTTTAAAACCGAACAATGAACAGAAGAAGCTGTGAGAACTCTGCTCCATGACCTTCTGTCAATGGACTGAAAATCAGGAGTAGAATTAGCGAGGCTGATATGTAAAGAATATAACTCGCGCTCTATATGAGCAATTTTGTGGCGAGTCTCTTGAATCAAAGCTCTTAAAAGAGCTAATTTAGAACGAAATAAGACCTTCTCAATCCTATTTGAAGAAAATAAATTACAACGTATGGAAATGAAAGCAAGTTGCTAAAATCCTAAGAAGGTTTGATTTTAAAGTTATTTTTTCTCCTGTTAATAAAATCCCTTTTTCAAATCTCAAACACCCCGTTGATCGCCTAGATAATTGGGGCATTTACCAGATCTCTTGTCAGTGTGGTCTTTCTTATATTGGTCAGACTAAACGTGCTCTTAGATTTCGTTTAAAAGAGCATGAAGGTTATGTTAAAAATCAGGAGCTCAAACGTTCTTCTATTGCTCAACATTCTTGGTCTTCTCAACATAGGTTCGATTTTTCCTCAGCCATCATTATCCAAAAATGTTCTTCTAACCTTGATCTTGATTTTTGGGAAGCTTACCATATCATTAAAAATTCTCACTCTTTAGTCAATGACTTATCTAGTACTCCAGATTTTCCAAGTATTTGGAAAGCGTTAATTTAATTCCCCTTTTTTGGTTTCTTTTCTCTACTTCTCCGGTAGATGTCGCTACTTGTCCACCCAGTCGTTTCCACTGCTTCTCTCTCATTGGTTGTTTCGGCGCCTTCGCCACCCGCATAGGGTATAAAAGCCAGCGCGTCTCTGTCTATGATTTTGCTCAGCCTTGCTTTTTCTAGCACGCTGTTCCTTTTGCACTGAAGAAGAATCTCGCTAGTAGATTCGAAACAGCTGTTTGCTGCTTTTCATATATTATTTGTGCATTTTAAACGTTGGTTTTTCTGCTTTTTAATATTGTTGCACAACGGCTTTATTTGCTATTTTTATGTATTTGGCGTTAACGGGCCTTTATTCTTCTGTATTTTTTTTTCCGCAATGTCTCAGATCAATAGGTTTTGTAATTTACGATTAAAAAAGTACAGGTTTTTGGAACACTTACATTTCCTACTTGATTGTAGGCGTAAGAAGGTTATTCCTAAATTCATTTCCATACGTTGTAATTTATTTTCTTCAAATAGGATTGAGAAGGTCTTATTTCGTTCTAAATTAGCTCTTTTAAGAGCTTTGATTCAAGAGACTCGCCACAAAATTGCTCATATAGAGCGCGAGTTATATTCTTTACATATCAGCCTCGCTAATTCTACTCCTGATTTTCAGTCCATTGACAGAAGGTCATGGAGCAGAGTTCTCACAGCTTCTTCTGTTCATTGTTCGGTTTTAAAGAAGAAATTTAATGCGCTTTGTGGAAGTTCTGTCGCTAATAACTGCAGTAATTTGCCTCTTGTTAACCAAAATGCTGTTGTCAATCTTTCTAGTGTTCCATTAAGTAACAATCAGCTCGATGGTCTCAAATTGAATAACAATTTTTCTGTCTCTGCTATTCCTTCTTTACCTAATCTTATTGCTCCTATTGAAAGAGCCTTTAAGCATAGCGCTCTATCTTCTTCTCAAAAAGAGTCTATTAGGCATCTCATTGCCAATACTGTTGATTTCAATTCTAATGTTTATAAACCCAATCTTAAACATCCTGTTAAACAATGTCTGAAAAATTTGCGTTCTGATCCAAACTTAATTATTACTAAGGCCGACAAAGGTGGTCAGATTGTTCTTCTCGACAAATCTGCGTATTTGGAAAAAACCCATAAATTAATTAATGATGGTCCGTATGTGGATATCCGCAAAGACCCTTCCACTAGTGAAATTAACTCTATTAAGTCTGCCATTAAGTCTTCTTCCATTATTCCCGCTAACTTTAAGAAGTCCCTTATTCCGTCTATTGCGCATTGTGCCAGGTTTTATGCTTTACCTAAGGTCCATAAACCTGACATTCCTTTTAGACCTATTGTCTCTAGTATCGGTACAGCTTCTTATAAGCTTGCCAAATATTTAGTTTCTGTTTTTTCCCCACTTTTGAGCAGTAACTGTTTCACTGTTAAGAATTCTTTTGATTTTGTTAAAAAACTTCATAATTTTAAGCCGCAGGGTCACATGATGGTTTCTTTTGATGTTAAATCATTATTTACAAACGTTCCGGTTGAGGGCGCTTTAGATTGCCTCAAGAAAAGGCTTTGTGAATTCCATTTCTCTTATTTTGAAATCGAGGAACTTATACTTCTCACTCGCGCTTGCTTGTCGCAAAATACTTTTGTTTTCAATGGTAATTTCTTCCGTATGATTGACGGTTTGGCTATGGGTAATCCTCTTAGTCCAATTTTATGCGATATTTATATGCACTATTTTGAGGTCAAGCTTTTTGAAATCTTAAAATTTCCGTTCTATGTTCGTTATGTTGATGATGTTTATGTCCTGATTGAAATGAATTCGGATATTAATCATATTCTCTCTATTATGAATTCCATTGATCCCTGCATTCAATTTACCTCTGAAATTGAGACCAATAACTGTCTTTCTTTCCTGGATGTCCTTGTTATTCGTTGTGAAAATGGCTTTCAGACTACCGTCTTTCGTAAACCTTTTGCTGTCAGTCTCCCACCTCATAGGTATTCTTCTCATCCCCCTAACCAGAAATTCGCTGCTTTCAATACTTTTGTTTTTCGGGCTACTAATATTTGTTCCACTCCTCAGTTACTTAGTGCTGAACTTAATTACCTCAAAGCTATTGCTGTCGATCGTGGTTATTCCTCTAATATTATCGATTCTATTTATAAGAAATTGACGAAATCCGACCATTCTGAAAAGCATTCTAATTCCAACTCTAATACTTCAGTTGTATTACCATTTTTTCCTAAAATCAGTCAGCAAGTTGCTAAAATCCTAAGAAGGTTTGATTTTAAAGTTATTTTTTCTCCTGTTAATAAAATCCCTTTTTCAAATCTCAAACACCCCGTTGATCGCCTAGATAATTGGGGCATTTACCAGATCTCTTGTCAGTGTGGTCTTTCTTATATTGGTCAGACTAAACGTGCTCTTAGATTTCGTTTAAAAGAGCATGAAGGTTATGTTAAAAATCAGGAGCTCAAACGTTCTTCTATTGCTCAACATTCTTGGTCTTCTCAACATAGGTTCGATTTTTCCTCAGCCATCATTATCCAAAAATGTTCTTCTAACCTTGATCTTGATTTTTGGGAAGCTTACCATATCATTAAAAATTCTCACTCTTTAGTCAATGACTTATCTAGTACTCCAGATTTTCCAAGTATTTGGAAAGCGTTAATTTAATTCCCCTTTTTTGGTTTCTTTTCTCTACTTCTCCGGTAGATGTCGCTACTTGTCCACCCAGTCGTTTCCACTGCTTCTCTCTCATTGGTTGTTTCGGCGCCTTCGCCACCCGCATAGGGTATAAAAGCCAGCGCGTCTCTGTCTATGATTTTGCTCAGCCTTGCTTTTTCTAGCACGCTGTTCCTTTTGCACTGACGAAGAATCTCGCTAGTAGATTCGAAACAGCTGTTTGCTGCTTTTCATATATTATTTGTGCATTTTAAACGTTGGTTTTTCTGCTTTTTAATATGTTCTTAATTGGTTTTTCTTAGGTTAAATTATGAATAACCTCTGCTCTGCCACATCAGTATTGTATAATTATATTTCACATATATATAATATATATAAATTAATATTTCTGTACAATAATACCATTGAAAGATAATGAAAATGACAAATAATATGAAAACACAAACACCACATTAATATATATATATATATATACCGGGTGTCCCAAAAATGACTAATGGATTAACTTGCAAATGGTGACAGATATAAAAAAAATTCTTGCAGGAGTGTTATGAAAGATGTCAGGAGTTTTTATGCTGCGATTCTCAGTTTTAGTTACAAATACAATCGATTGATGGCGCTGCAAGCAATAACCGCTAAATCCAGGCTCGGTTTTTCGGCCTCTCTTTTCTTCCATGCGAAAAAAGGAAATTAAACTGTATTGAATGTATCCGAAGTACCTAAAATCGAGTCTGGGCTCAGCGCCTATTGCTCTCAGCGCCATCTATTGTTTGAAATTCGAACTAAAATCGAGAATCACAGTACAAAATCTCCTGACATCATACATAACCCTCCTGCAAGAATTTTTTTAATATCTGTCACCGTTTGGAAGTTATTGAACTTTTAAATCCAACAGTCATTTTAGGGACACCCGGTATATATATATATATATACAGTGACGGTCAAACGTTTCCGGCCAGTTAGTTTCTTTGATTTTTTTCACAGAACGTTTCAGCGAAGAAGAATCACAATTGCTCAAGAAAGTAGGAATAAGCAAATTACCTCTGATCCCGTGATTATTTTGATTGGATACTTAAGATACTTGATGCAAAGGGGAGGAATTCGAAATTCGCACGTGCAAAAGTTTCCGGCCATTCGTAATCCATTAGTTTTTGCTACCGATAAAGTGTTTTTTTTTGGCAGTGTTTCTTAATTAATCAACGTGAATAACGCATTTGAAATTAAAAAATGAAAAGTTTAAGTCATTGTTCCTAAACGAGTGATTTGTTTCTCGCTAAAGGGACAATCCTCTCGTGAGATTGCCGCAAAGTTGTCTATCGGAAAATTTGCTATAAACGATATTAAAAATATACATAAAGATGGTCATGACATTCGAGACTTGCCACGGTCCAGGTGACCCCCGGAAAATGACTATTCTTGTGGACAGAATTATCAGAAGAAAAGCAGTTGATCACCCGCGTAAAAATGACGCTGCAATTCCACGCGGTTTACGGTGTTAAAATATTGCTGAAATAAGTCTGTTTACAGTGTTAAGACGCTTATGTGACGTAGAACTTTATGGATCAGTCGCTGTTAAAAAATCTTTCATAAGTAAAAAAAAAAATTCAGAGGGCTCGACTGGCGTTTGCCAAGGAATACCAAGACTGGTCAAGTGAAAACTGGAAAAATGTACTATTTTCCGATGAATCGACGTTCAGTCTTTTGAGAGGCGATAATAGACATTACAACCGACGACCTAAAAGAAAAGATAAGATGCGAGTCATATTATTCCTATAATGGAGCATGGCAGAGGACACTTTATGCTGTGGTGAGCATTTTCAGGAAAATGTGCCTGTCCGTTATTTGAAACCCGCAGCAAGATGACTAGTGCAATGCATAAGGATATCTTGCGCGATCATTTGCTGCCTTATTGGAGGAAAAATTGTGGTCACAACTATTTGTTTCATCATGATAACAACCAAAAGTATACATGCAAACTCGTCAAGCAGTGGCTTTCGCACAAAAAATTCCGCTTTTGAAATGGACAGCCCAATCATCCAATCTGAATCCAACAGAAAATCTTTGAAACTAACTTGAAAATCTGCGTGGAACTATCAGTATTCCAATTCAGCAGCATTTTCGCAAAAATTGCAAGAACCGTGGACAAAACTTAAAAAGGACGATCTACAAACGTTCATTGAATATATGCCACGTATCTGCGCCACAGTACTTTTTGCTAAATGTATGAATACAAAATACTAATTGTAAATGCTGTTGATCACTGTTATTTTCTGTTATAACACCATTTTTTTCCATACTTGCCAAGTTGGCCGGAATCTTTTGAGAACATGCGTTTACTGTTGCAATTAATTTTGTAAATTAAATTTATTAACATTTAATATTTATTCCATAAATAAGTTATTAACTGTTATATCAATAAAGTGTGCAAGTATCACTTTGAGATTCCTCTTCATATGTGTATACTTACAAATTAACCAAAAGTTGTATGCTGGCCGGAAACGTTTGACCGCCACTGTATATAATAATTATATATAACAATTATAATTAGATATATCATATTTTTTAAATTTATTTAGAAAAAAAAAAAAAAAAAAAAAAAAAAAAAAAAAAAAAAAAAAAGAAAAACACTATTTTTCTCTTATTTCATGCAGGAAGAAACAATAGCAATAATTTATACTTAGTATTAATTCAACCATTCACCTAGGTTTTCATCAAAATTATTTTTTTTTTGTATTATATCTGTTATTAGCCATTTGGAAAAATGGTTATTGTCCTCGGTCAGGGTAGGAAATCAAAAACATATCTGAAGCGTTTTATTAGTTGAATCCCGCATTTTATTCGTTTTCTTATTGATCTATACAGTAATCTGTATTTCCCTTTACTTTCAACAGAGATGGACAACAGAGTTTGGCCACTATGACAAAAAAGTAATAAAAACTACAAAAAAATTTATAACTCAGAAACAAATTGAGATACAGCTTTCAAACAAATTGCACTTTTACATTTTTTTCTCTATACGACGGTGTAAAAAGTAATATTGTGAGATGTTTAGAAGTTTAAGAATGAAATTTCATTTAAAATTGGTCCAGTAATATTAATGTTTAGTCCATGGCGTACGTAATGTATGACCATCTACGTAGAAGTTTAAAAATTTGCAGTACCGAAAACTGTAATCCATGGCGTACGTAATGCATGATCAACTCCATGCAATTTTTTATGCATTAAATTTTAGCCTTTGAAAAAAATCATTTTCCAAATGGTCCTTGTAATTTATTAAATTGCATTTTTTTTATTTAATTGTTTCGTTTTTTATTATTAACACAAACATTAACAAAATACATTTTTATTTTAAAAATGTTTTAATATATTTACGAATGTTGATAAAATATAACATTTAAGCCCCCCATTCTTTTTGTTTTATGATACTCCTCTTTCCGAATAGTAATCCTCGACTTATGTGAATTATAACACACCGTAAAATAAGGCAAAGGTAAAAAATTGGAAATAACGATAACAAAAAATGCTGATAGTTATATTAATATAATCATATAATATTTATTACATTTACATTCAAAATAAATTTATTTTAAAAACCGAGAAAAAATTTACCATGCGAATATATAAATAAATGTATGTAACTGCTAACGACTTATGTAGCGTATATAGGGTGTTCACTCACGAAAGTGTCCAATGTCTAATTTCTAAACCGTTAGCCATAGACGTATAGTTCCACTTACAAAGATGTTTTAAATGTAGTAAAACATTATTTTACAAGTAGCTTTGTTCAATAAAATCACTTCTTAAAAAGTTACGAAATTTAAATTTTAAAAGGTCCCTCGGTCGTGTAAATGATATCTAGTGAAAACAAACAAACAACAACAACAACAACAACAAAAAAAAAACATCTTTTAACACTAAAATGTCAGAGTTATAAAATTTTGAAGTGCATGACATTACAGTTTTCTGACTATCAACACAGATGAGTTGGACAATGCTTCGTGGGATCGTATACAAAGTGCTTAAACTATTAAAAGGATTTATTTCGAGTGTACATTTCTGCACTGCATTTGAAATGAGTTACTTGGAGCAAACTTTAAAGATATTTTCTATTTTTTTAAGTTTTACATTTGATAATATAACATTAATTTAAAAAATATATAATTTTTTAAAGAATTGCGATTTTTGCTTTTTATCATTTCACTTGACAAACATTCTGTAATTTTTTTAACTTAAATTTTTAGTACAAGTTTTATATTCTTCTTTACTATGTCGGGATGAAAATAGATTTCAAATTTAAACTGTAATGTCAATTATATTCTCAACTATTAAATTTGTAATATCTGACGATTCTTTATATTTCTAGGAAATATGTGAATGACCCCTATTTCGCAACACAAAAGTGGCTTCAACTTTAAACAGCTATTACTCGGTTATTTTTAATCGCAGAAAAATAGGACTTCTTTTCTATCTTACTTACAAGTGTAATAGGAAATTTTGATAAATATGACTTATAGGACAGAGGGACAGCATAAAAATTAAAATTTCGTAATTTAAAAAAAAAATGATTTTATTGATCCAAATAGACTTTCATACACTTTTTTTTACCTCATTTAAAACTTATTTGTAACTGTAACTATATGCCTTAACCTAACGGTTTAGGATTTAGCCATTGAACAACCCCGTGTCTGCGTGGAGAGTATAAGTATTAATATGCAAATCTTTCGTTTTTTTTTTTTTTTTTTTTTTTTTTTTTTTAAGCTTGAGTATTCAGTCAATATATTTTAGTACAGAATATGGTGTATCATAAATAATGCTTGATTTGAAAATAAAAAGCTTTGTATATACATAGTTTAAACACAGTAATTTCAGTCATATAAGTTTAACGAGTTGTCATTTACACACTTTTCTCAAAAGTGTACGCAATTAAACCAGGATAAAAATTAATCATTGATAACTTTTATGCCATGCTTTTGAAATGTCAAGGATTTTAACATTTAAATGACAACATTAACAGTTTTAAGTGTTTAATATTATAAATTGCTTTTCAAGAAATGTTTATCAAAACTGCAGTGTAAATCTGAAGAAAATAAATGTTTATAACGTCTGTCTCATTTCAAGAACTTAATTGTATTTCAAATTTCGCAGATATAAAATACTGTCCAATTGATCATTGAATGTATGAAAGTGCTGTTATAAACAAACATGTGTATTTGACGCAAAATTTTGAATAAGTGCAGTAATGATAATTATTAAAACAATTATAGTCTACTTATTGAAAGTGCATTTCCAGTTTTATTTCATACTTTAAAACTTGAGAATTAATATCAGATAATAATTTTCACTTCAAAGTATATAAATGGTTTTAGTAAGATATACCTTTTATACCGTGGTATAACGTGCACTTTTTATAGAAGAAATTTGGTTGAAATTGGTTGAACTCTGCGTTATACGCCAGGTTCAAAAATTAATAAAATAGAAAGTTGATAACATAAACTAAGATTTCTAATTTAATAAAATTTTTGGTTGTTTAAAAAAAAAAAAAATGTCATCATATAAAAAGAAAAGTAATCCTTATATAATGTTGCAAATGTAAAAATGTGCGCTATAGAGCAAAAATTCGATATTCACGTTATATACTGGGGTTAGTTTTACGCTTGAATATTCTATTAAATATAAATTGTATGGTAAGAGAATATTAAATTTTAGTATTAAAAATGGAAGGATGAAACAAAAAGACGGTTTTTTTTTAATAATTTGATTTTAAACATTGATACTATTTATAAAATATCACGAAATATAAAGTTATTTTCACTGTATACTGCAGAATAATTTTCATGCTAAAAATTAGGGAAATCTGCAAATAAACATTATTAAAGTATATCAATAAAAAACTCATTACTAAAATTCATCAATAGAAGTTTAAATGTATGAAACAACGTTATTCTCCTTTATTTTGTAAACTTTACAAAATATTAGCAGAAACGCCGGCTTGTCCCATGTTAACAATATTTAGGGGGCTTCCCGATAATTTGGAGAAAAATTTAGTAGCATGTTTATTTTTTTTTCATTCCGGCCGTAACTAATTTGAAATAATAGCTGAATCGTGATTAATTTTTGAGAGAGAGAAATAGGGTAACTCTGGGAGAGTCGCCGTGTCCGGGATAGATGCCGCACCCCTTGTATTTCTTGTAATTACCGATAAATGACAGTCAAATGCGCGATATAGGTGCGCAATAAGATTGTTTTAATCAGTGTATATCATGAATTCCATTTCGATGTTTACTTGTAGCTGTACAATCCTTATTTTGACATAAGCGCATGATTTCATTATCCAAACATTTCAACACGTTGTGCTTAAATACTTTTCATAGCTAATTTCTAAATGCATGCATGATTTCGAAGTCAAAACTAAGTGTAGTATTTTCATAGAGTACTGTGTGTATGGTTACGCCATTTTCCTTAGCGAGGGTAGGTAACTGTGGTGCGTGACGTCTGTACCATACAAAATGGGATACATGCCGCACTGCAATTCCGGTATAGATACCGCAGTTTATTTTGTGCGGGATGATAAAGTGATATTAATTTTTCCTTTTCTTTTTGCACAGACTAACCAAGATAGACATGTTATTAATCGTTAATAGTAACTGTAATAATTTTTATTTTAACGTCCTGTGTTTAAATGAAATATCATTTTTCAAAACAGGGTAAATTTAAACTTGTTTACAGATTTTATTAGAAAGGCCCACATTTTACAAAAGAAAAAAGGTGTAAACCTACGAGGACAATGGTATCAGTAAAGGTTAATGAAGAATGTTGGTCGTAGATTGGAACTGTATCAGGTATGGTCTTTAATATGGGATGCTTTGAACACATCGGCCACTCTTGGCTACGCTACTAGCAACTATAAGGCCACATGGGATGTTCCCTTTTTAACAACAACACTCTCCCAGATCATTTCTTTTCTACTTTAGCGGATAATAAAATACCTTCACCAGAAAACAGGAGGCAAAAGGAGTAAATTCATCACGTAAAGTGCTAATCAAACATCTCAAATCAATTTAAAGCCTGCAGAACCTGCAACTGGCAGCGTACAACCACCATCACCTACAAACCACCTACATAAAATATCTCCTATTCCGAGACTTAGTCAGAGGACAGCAAAGCAAAGAACTAAGAAAACGGGAGTAACCTCTATCGACAATTGCAAAGAGCTGAATGTAAATTTAGAAAATAAAATTCCAAAAATATAAACATATTAACAAAAAGGATACAAAAATACCAAGAGAGAATTTAATTTTGATTCAGATAGAGGATCCCGAGACAACCCATCAAATTGATGAATGTTCAAACAGTATCAAGTTTTCTACACCAAAGGAGAAAAAGGGAAAATTAAAAAGTTAGAAGGCGAAGAAAAATTCAAGCCAAGATGATAATAATGGAAAGTTAGATCACGCGTGACGCAGACGTTCTTTGCAAGGAATTTTTAGAAAACTACTTCAAAAAAGAGGAAGTGTATTTGGCTTCATTGCATCATGTGTCAAATGTAGTTACGTAAAGACTATACCTTTCCGCCACTTTTGTATAGCTTGCGGTCGAGAAAACCTGTCTATGAACAAATAAATTATGTAACCACTATTTGACTTTTTCTTCTTCCTCTTTAACACATTGATGCTACGTTGCTGCTGAAATAACAATTAAAATTCAATGTAAAAAATAAGTCGATAATTTTAATAGTGAAAGCAGGCAGACAATTATTAATTTGACGTTTCGTTGTACTCATTTAGCTTCTTTTTGTTATTAAATAGTTAATTATAGTCCAGATATGAATATATATTTTTATTTATAATTTCATTCTGTTCTTATGAGAAAGAGCAGCATAACTACCGCACAAGTGCGGCAACTTAGCCTGAATGTGCGGGTGCGCGCCGCAATGTAATAATTTAGAAAAAAAAAATGTTAAAAAATATTAATTATTTGTTTTGAATGTTTTTGTGGCAATACACGTGTTGTACATTTAACATTAATAAGCACAGAATGAATTTTGTTTTATGTCCCCCATGGAACTTTATACACAAATTCAAGAAAATATGCGGCATAAATTCCGGAATTACTCTATATCCTTAAATTGTAATTGGAAGTTCAAAAAGTAGATGAAGTATTCAGACAGTTTAACAGAGAGTTTGTAAACAATTTCCCCTACGAAACATACAATTATTAGGCTTAGTGATAAGTTTGGGGCAGATGGAACTCTTCAAAACGTTACCCAGAAACATGTGAGAAGACCACAGTCATCTCCAGGTACAATTAATTTGAAATATTGATTGAAACGTGACTGATTTTTAATCGAAGGAAAGTTATATAGAAATGTAACACGGAGTTCAAAAACGTTGCTGAATTGCACAGGAAGTTTAGGAAAGAGTTTTTAAACAAATATTCAACTGACAATTGCTAGACTGGGAATTCCTTGTTTGAGGCATATGGAATTGTTGAAATGCCACAAGCAACGTTTGTGAAGACCACCACAAACATGAACAATCACTGAAAATGAAGAGAAGCTGGTGTAGCGAACGAACGCGCACTGTGACGAAGTGACTTTTTTGCAGACATTGACAAAGCGGCTTTCAGTGTTTATTGAATCGGAATTTTCATTTAATTGAAACTAAAGTGTTCATATTATACATCTTTTAATCTAAGTTTAAATAAAAAACAATCTAGAAAAAGATTTTCATTTTAATGAGTTTGGTGGTCTTTTTTTTTTTTAAGTGGACTCCCATTTAATCAAATACTATTAATTGCCAAGTAGGAATCTGGGGGCAAATAGTCGCAATGTTTCTCCCTTCTCAGTAGCCTATAGATGGGAAATGTGACAACGATTTTATAAGATATAGTGGGATTTTGACTTTACAAGACGAAAATATTAAAACTTAAATAAAATGTATATATACATATATCAAATTTAATGAATAATAATGAAAACAAATAGGCTCAGAATATTTATTACAAGGCGAAAAGCATAATATATGACAGTAAACAAAATTGGACTTGCATAAAGTTTTTTCTTCGGTTACCCATATTTTTTCATCGGGTTTTCCTACTTTTCCGATACATTTGTTTCTAAAAACGAGACTAAATTATCTATAAAAGGAAAAGCATTGTAGGGTCACTCTGAAATTATTGAGATACTGCTAAATGGTACAAGTTAAACTTACCAATTTTAGGCGTGTTCAAAGAAGTTCCCTCCAAAATCAATGGACTTTTATAGGCGAATTTTCCAAAGATTAAAATCCTCAAGTCAACCATTTTTGGAGTATATGAAACATAATCTTTTATATCCTCATCAATGTCATCTTCGAAATGAAAACGACGCCCATGTAAATTTTTTTAGATTAAAATATAGCCAAATTTACACATAAAAACAGCAGATGAATAAGTGGATGCTCTATCACTTTGATGTTTTTTGTTCAAGAATTTCGAATTTAATGCTTGCTGAATGAGAAGATGCATTGTCATGGTCAAGCATGACCCCCCCCCCCCTAACTTTCACCTCTTGAGGAATTTCTGGAAGACGTTAAGGGCTGCACCAGTTAGCTGCCACTGTCTTCTGTCCTTCTAGTGTAAAGGCTTTGACCAGACCTGTACTTCTAAAGAACACAGTAAACACTATTTTTTTTCATTTCTTGTTGTCTTTTTACAAGTTTTTGGTTTGAGATCATCTTCAAAGAAACAAACTTTACTTTATTGACGTTTTGGAACATAAAAAAAGGTATGTATGTCTCATCTTCAGATGTGATTTTAGAAATAATGCATTGATCACCATCATTAAGTAATTGTAGTTCATTAGTAAATTCATTATAATATAATATTGGAAGCGATATCACAATTTTTAAAAAAGTATGCATGTATATATATATATATATATATATATATATATATATATATATATATATATCATACATTAATTCATTAGTTTTGCTCTATTTTAAGGTACTCATGGTTATTTGCACCATTTTCAAGTGCGATAACGACTAAAAAGTTATCTTCAGGAAGAAATGAGATAATTTAAATATTTCATGTTCGTTACTTATTAAAATAGTACAATTAATTATTTATAATATATATATATATATATATATTGGATAAAAGAAAAAAAAATATTTCATATTTATTGATTAACTGTATGCAATTGGAGATAACAAAGTTAAAAAAAAATATATATACGCAGATTTATTAACTTTATAAAACTAGTCGTAAATAAATAAATATAAAGGAAGTCAGAAATAAAATTTCATATGACAAGACCGTATTTCCTAATTTGAATTAAATATATAAAATAGGCGTCCTAACGGTTCAAAATTATTAAATCTAAGAAAGCAAATTACTAAAAGTGTCCAAATAAGTGATGAAAGACATACTTTTTACCCGACTGCCAAGAAGGGTTATGTATTTCACGCGTATCTGGGTATGTGGATTTCTTTATAACCTCAAAACATCCTAACGGCTGGATGGATTTTAATGTATGAGGTCTCTATCGATTTGTCCTAATCGTCCGATGTTTATAGGCTAGGTTTTGTTTTTATAAATTCAAAATGGCGACCGTAAAATACAAAATGGTGGTAGAGACGAAAGAAATTTTTTACCCACCCTATTGAATGACATATCATTTTATAGGTCGTTCAAAATGAAGCCGATGTTTTATTGACTATTTTACAGTCAGAAGCTCCATTTAAATATTACACAACCTGGAAATTGTATAGGTAGGATCTCTAGCTTTAATGCAACTCTAACCTTTATAGACATTTATAGGCCTCATCAAAACAGTGATATTAGAAAGGAACTAACAATTAAACACTACTTCAAAGTCATCAACACTAGTAAATAAAAAAGTAGGTAAGTAATATAAAAAATAGTTTCACATTGATGAGAAATAATTAATTAGTTTGCTTTTTACGCAGTCGGGTGTTTTGATTTTTTAAATTTACTTTTTATTAAAAATTAAAAATTCATTAAAAAATTGTATCAATTCAATGAATTTTAATCAATAGAAAAGGCATTGTTAAATTCAATTTTTTAAAATGCATATATTTAATTCAATGCAGTACAATAATTGAAGTGATTCTAACAATTTACAATAAACACGCATACTATTTTCCTTATTCAAAAATGCTTTTTAAGTAACAAAAAAAAAAAAAAAAATATTCATATTTTTTTTTAAGCCAGAATGTATGTATTGTTATATTTCAACTATGTGTTTAGAACAAACTACCTTTTGACATGTACTTAAAAAAATAGATGCAACTCCAATACTTTAAGTAAAGACTGTAAAGATTATGAATTTAATGCACAGTTTTTAAAAAAGTTCGTGATAATTAATCATATATTTCCGAAATTTGTGTTCTGCATTAAATTTAATACTTTGAATGTAATATTTAATACGGCAAATAATTTATGGTATCTTAATATCTAGCCTTAACTCTTCGTTTACATCTAAACTAAATGGAAATCTTTTAATATTTTTCATTTTGGTATTTTATCAGAATATTATTTTAACATTTAATGCATTTTAGTAGATTTATAATGCATAAAACTAGAATGTAATGCTATTGCGATTTTTTAAATTTACTGCTTTCTGAAAAATATTTTTAAATTTTTTAATAAGTGTAATTGCTTTTTTAATAAAAATATTTTTTACATTTCTCATCTTTATCTTCTTTCTCATCATGCAATTTAAAATTTAATTATTTCTTTTTCATTTTAACACATAACACTAAGTACATTTATAATGAACTGAAATGTGATACAATTTATAGATATTTTCTTACCGTTTGCTGTAAATTATTTCTCCGTTTTGCACTGTAAAAAAAATTCCTCAACGTTCCTGGGAAAAAATGGGCAGCTGAGTTGCCCATTATTTCCAAGAAACATTTCTTGAAACTGACTGGAACTTTACTGTATATGTTAAAAACATTCTACAGAAATGCCAGTAAGTTTCCTGTGAAATACCAGGAATATTTCTGTTGACAGCAAAAGATTACTGACATTTCACAGCATGCGGGATCCGCAGACGATTTTTACATTTCCAGTTGACAATTTTCGCTTTATTATCAGTATTTGTGGGAATGAAAAAATATTTTGAAATTGACATCAAAATTATTATTTATAATTTACACGAAAAAATAAATTTTCAGTTAAAATTCAATAAAGTAAATATATATATGATATATTGTTTCTGAACTTTGCTTAAAATATAAAAATATATAAATGTAAATAATAATTAGAAAAAAAATCTAGACATAAAATATTTTGGATTTTCGTCAGTAATTATGTTAGTTTACAAGTTAGATAAAATACATATAAATTTTTATGAAAAAAAAAAATTCCTAAACGTAATTGTATACTTTTTCCGAAAATAAAAAAAAAAATTCAAATTTGCAGCAATTCAAAGTGTCAAATATATATCAAATTTAAATCAAATTGTAAAGTGTTAAAATCACAATACAAAATTAATTAAAAAAGAAAAAAAAAAGTCAAGAGGCAGCATCGAACTCGGGCCGTACGGGTGGCGTGCGAGCCTTCTGCATCCACACCACGAAAGACACATTGAGAGCTGCAAACTAATGGGTATTTGAAACGTATGCTAAACCTCGGCATCTAATTTCTGAAAATCTAAGGCCCATTTCAAGAAATCCTTTCACAAGAATAATTAGAGATAAGAACTCTAAAACATACTTTAAATTAATCAAAATCGATGAGAATCATTTTTGATGGTCCCCTGGTTAATGGAGATCCAAATAATAGGTGTATTTTTTTTTACACGGTCTGCTCGTTAAACATTCCACAGACAAGTACGAGAGATAATCTCTTAGCGATGTCACAGAGGTATTGTATTTTCATCTGAATGGTCTTGGCAATAGAGACGTAAGGAATTATGTCGTCTATTGATTTATTTGCATTCCATATTGATTTTTTTACATTCATTTAAGGAATTCGTTTTCGACACTCGCGCGCGAGCAACGGATTATAGCAAAAAAATAATAAATGGCGGCCGCAGCGTTTTGCTGTTTCCAACTTTTGTTCAGGAACGTTTCAGATAAGAAAACCAGAATTTCACAGGAAAGAGCTAAATTATTCTGAAAACCTGAGAAAAGGCGAAACGTTCCTGGATTTTACATGGAACGTTACCATTTTTTTTTTTTTTTTTTTTTTTTTACAGTGTGTGATGAACGTAATTGAATGTTTTAAAAGTATTTCCTAAATTTTATACCATAACTATATAATATTTCATCATAATTGTACAACTGTCAAAATCACTATTTTATTGTGAAAAAATTAAAAAATGTTAGGCGAACATCAATTAGTATTTATTGTGGCGTTCTGCATGAGGGGAATGGGAGATACCTAGGTCTTTAGATAAAAGAAAATTCATTCATCGAATATAAAGAATGTCATATTAATTTATTTAAAAACAGGATAATTGTAAAATTTTCAGACGAATTCATTCTAATTAAACAGTTATGTTTAATTAGAATTATATTTAGCACTTGATTGCTAATTACAATAAACTTACGTTATTGCTCTTGTAGTATTTGTGAGATCACATGATGTAATTTCCATATTTGTACAGGGATTTTTCAAAGAAAAGTAGGATTGACTGGAACAGTATGTTTTTTGTCCTTAACCCATTAAAGACGGAATTATTTTTTCTCTTTAAAATGCAAAAATTCCATTTCGTACCACTTTTTCAGAAAAGCAATATTTATCAGATTTTATCGCAGAGTTTCTGTCATTAAAGAAAGTGAAAAATTTTTCATTAAATTACTGGTATTCAAACAGAAAAAGGGATGACATGTATGATGTGACCATATGGTAACGCTAGTCCTTAATGGTTTAATCACAAAAGCAAAAGAATTAAACGAAATTGGTGTTTTGTAAGTCGTTTTTGCAGCCAGAACTGTATCTTACGAAGTCAAATAATAGTTATCGAGGTTTAATAGATAGGAGAAATATTTTCCATATTTAAATTATTCACTCTTTTCACGATGCTGCTAATATCTTTATATATTTAATTCTTTGAAAAATATGTGTGATATTTCCTCTTTTTTATGCTTCTGTTTTAAATGTTTTCAAGATAATCATTATAACTGTAAAACATAAGAAAACCATATTATTTCTGAACCCGAGAAACGACTATCCACTATGAAAATCACAGCTTTGATTTTTATGAAAATTATGCCTTTCTCTATTTCGGAAGATGCGTTAAATATATGTCAGTATAAAAATGTATTGAATTGCATAAAACTTTATATACGGAATTTACTAACAAATTGAGTTACCTATTAATCATTTTAATTATTGTTCACGAATTGTTGAATGAACGTTTGTAGCTCAAATATTTCATACATATATTTATCAACATATAACTACATGATTATAAGTAAGATACAATTGTATTGTCTGTGCATTTAGGCTGTACTGTTCGTAAAAAATTAAAAAAGATAGCAAAATCTCCCCATATTCAATAACAATTGCAAATGTAATAAATGTATTCATTACAAAAAATAATTTCTTATTTCTGAACTTTCGGACTAAACAGACTTAGTCAAATAGTTAGGCCCCTCCATATTTTTCAAACTAATAGTCGAGAACAAAACTTTATGATTTTCGTGTGTATGAAGTTCGTGAATTTCTCTTAAAAAAAAAAAAAAATGCAAATGAACAACACAACATTTCCTTCATTTTTATTGTTAAAAAAAAAAAAAAAAAAGTTTCGCGAAAATTCTCTAGATACTATATTTTCGTGTTTGATCCTATTATTACTGCACTATAAGGTTAGTTGGGGCAACTGGGACATGCTTTACAATGTGACTCTGGAGCTTCTGACAATTCAGCTTCAAAAAGCTAATGTGCATTTCAATTAAAGTCCGAACTTCTGTAAATGTGTGCAGTTAGGTTGCCTCTATCAGACAGAAATGCTCAAAATTACATTTTAATATTTAAAAATATAAAAATATACATATTTCATCTTTCTTTCCTCACGGATCCAGTTACCCCCAAAAGTGGGGTAACTGGACCAGGGGCGTCTATGTTCCACACGCGTTTATATTTTTTCATATCGGATATCAGGACCTGTTTGAAAAAGTGTAAACAACTTAAAAAATTTAAACCAGGCAGATCAGGTAAATTATATGTCAATAAACAGCGTTGTAAGGGAAACCTTTGCTGTCAGTGTGCCTAAAAAAAGAACTAAAAGTGAAAATATTAGATTTATTTATACCAAAAATATAAATCTTAAGTAAGTACTTATGTAATTTAGTATAGATAATAAGTATAAAAGTCACATGAGTATTTTAAGGAAAAAATAGCAAATCTCTGAACAAAAGGCTACGTAAGTACTTACGTACTTTATCTTTATCCAAGGATCGCATTATATAGGGAAATTTTTATTGATCCTTAAAGAAAGGTGCGATTAAGATATTATTTTCAAAATAGTGGTAGGGACGATAAAAGATTGCCTATAGCATACTGCCAACTTTTACGCTTTCCTCGTACCACTAAAATATTATAGTAAATATTGTCTTATTTAATCGTCGAAATCTTATGATTAAACAAAACGAAAATCTCTATTAAATTTTAGTGGTAGATTGAAAGTGAAAAAATTGGCAGCTATGCCTATAGAATGCGACTCCTGTGTATAGTACATTTTCAAGGTTAGGCTATCTGGCTCACAGGGGCAAGGTACTTGCATTCGTAAAATGTTGAAATAATTTAATGACACCAATATTTACAAGAGAATCTATTTGAAAACATGTCAAAGTATATTTTCGCGTACTTATTAAGGTTAAATTTTAATTATAAAATTCAGGTGCCAATGTGGCAATTAGGAATTAAAATTAAGTGATGCCATAACGGCATCACCGCCTCTCAAGGGGTCAAAAAATTTGGTTTGATACCACTCAATATGCTTTTTTAAATTTCATTCCGTTATTTTAATAAGGTATTCTATCATTTTCTTTATTATGAGCAAAAACCAACGAGAAATTTACTTCCCGTAGTAAGAGAAACACAAAAAAATTATTTATAACTATTGGGGTAACTGGGACACCGAGCATACATTTGAAACACGAAGTAAATATGTATAGATACCTAATAATATTAATGTAGTTATATGTCTAATCTTTAAAAAAATAGATTGTTTAATAAAAGTACTTACAGTATTTTAATAAAAAGCTGAGGAAGTTCAACCATATTGACGTTGTTTTTAAAAAAAGAAAAGTAAAATTTTGACGAACTATCACAGCAAAATGAGAGTTATGATTGAGTTGATACACGTTGTTTTAGGAAGTGGAGATAAAGGAGCATTGCTCACAAAAGCTAAAACTTAAAAAACACCAACAGTTTTTATAAAATAGCCTATGGCCCAGTTACCTCGTGGTTCCAGTTACCTCAACAAACCTTATCCTAATTGGGTATATTTAAAAAATTTGGAGACATTTTAAAAACAAAAGGTAGTAAAAGATAATAAAAGTGTTACAAAAAAAAAAAAACAGTATATCTTTGAATGCACATTTAATTGTGAAATATAAACGCAATTTATATAATAGTTTGCGTCAAAAGTATGAAAAAAAGCAATAAAAGTTTATTAATACTTTTAGGTGTAGTAACTTTAATGTAATATGTAAACAATTTTTATATAAAAATTATTTAAAATAGTCTTTAGAAATTTATTCACCTCTATAAAGCTTCAGCTTTTAAAATGAAACAAAAATGCTAATTTTTTTAATAATATATATTTTGTCAGCTTGGGATTACACAGAATTTTATTCCCATATGAAACTTTCTGTTAACGGACTTCAGAACTTAAAAATATTCCGCTAATTGATCCATAGTAACACATAAAAAGAAGCACAATTTAACAAAGTTTAATAAAGTGCATACTGTATGTTTGAAAAATAATTAATTACCTATGAATTATTTTTTTTTATGCTTATATACATTTTATCTTTTATCCCTCAAAATTTGAAACTATTCTTTTATTTTCCTCCAATTTTGAATTTCACATCATCAGATATCAAGAGAAAATACCTTTCTCTTTTCTATAAGAGAACTAAAATTGAAACCCTTTCCAACTGCATTTACAATTCTTTGATTAGCACATCAAAGGCACTGCGAATAGGTCATCTGTCGAATGAATTTTGTTTGCATTATCTCGGGAAAGATAATGACAGCAGTACTTTTAAAAGGAAATGGAATGAATAGGTCTGCCGAGATAGCTGTACCCGTTTAGAGCTAAAAAGGTATTGTCGTAATTGTTGAAATAATAATAAATATTAATTTTAAACATTCAATTCTTTGTATTACACTGGTTCTATATGACTTTTCTTATATTTAGACCATATAGTTAGACTTCCTCTCATTGTGTTCATCTTAGTGAAATTTGCCGACATAGCTTCTTAAAGTAGTATGATCAATGTTATGTTCTTCTGCAGAGTAATGAATAACTAACATTTCTTAACGCTCCTGCTTTCATCCTTTTTAATCTTTTCCATTGTTTCTATTTACCTACTATGGGTATTATTTAAATGAAATGAAAAATCCTATCAACATTCCAATTTATATTTCATTAAAATATTTCTTACTTCTATAGCAATTTTTCACATCTTCATTTAATCAGTTTTAAACATATTCCCTTTTATGACCCATTTTACATTTTACTGTAGCTTTACAGATTAAATTTTCATTATTTTAGAAATATAACCATTAACTCTTCATTATGTGCAGTGTGCTATAAAAATTTTTTAAAAAACATTTTATTAAGGACCTTTGACCATCTGGTCAACCCTCCTCACATTGATAGGGTCAAGCCTCCCCAACTAGCCACTTTTTAAAGTATAGCAAATCGTTATCTATCGCCTAATTTCCTGTACAATCTTTATGCATGGAGTAAAATTTCAATATTTCTGCATTGCATAAAACTCACTTACTTTAATTTACATGATATATTTTATCTGAGAAAATATCACAAATTGTTTCTAAAAAATACACTTTTAAGGTGAAAACTCTTCACAATGGATTTTTCCACACTTGTTTAAATTTTCTTCATCGAACAAAGACTGTTGTTTGAGCATTTCAGTAGCTTTGGTTGCCACCTATTGGCAAAACTCTGAAATTCTTTTAAATATGGAAACTGAAAAATGGGACAAACCCCCTTATGGTTAACCCTCCCCAGTCTCCTCTATATTTATTTTTTACTGACATGTTTGCATATTAACCAAAGCTTATTACACTGTAAAAAAAACAACAACATTTTTACAGTACAAAGTACTGTTCATCTCGCGCACAAACTCGATCACAGTGAATGTGTTGTATCTTTCTTTGGTTTCCTGACAATATTAACATGGAAAATACAGTAGTTGCGTAAAATTAACAGCACAGTGTGCTGGCAATTTGGACGACAGCAGTTTGTGCTGTAAAAAAATGCGTCCAAATTGCCAGCATATTGTGCTGTTAATTTTACGCAACTACTGTGTTTTCCATGTTAATATAGTCAGAAAACCAAAGAAAGATACAGCACATTCACTGTAATCGAGTTTGTTCTGGCAAATCTACAGTGGGTTTTTACAGTCTACATATGCAGTAGTTATATACATTTTTTTATTTAACGTATTTAAAGAAATTGTTTTAGAGATATTAGAATTTTACATTAACGAATTTAATCGGTGGCCTCAAGTGTTTGTGTGTGTGTGATACTTTCTAGTTATAAGACGTACATGATGAGAAAAAATAATAAAAAACATACTTTGTAATAACATGTTATTAGGCATCAGTTTAAGATATTGATATTATTTTCTTCTGTATACGTTTGCTGTTATATATTCGGGTATATAACTGAAATATAGTACTTTTTGTATGTTGAAGTATCGGGAAGAAGTAAATGAATGTATATTATTAAAACGAAATGGAAATGAAATCTGTGGATAAAATTTTCAATCAAAGGATTTTTTTTTTTTAAAGGAAAAAAAAAGTTTGTTTTTATTACACAGGCTAATTTTCCACTGTGTATATTAAATTTAATATCAAAGATATAAATATCTGATGTTTCAAAGATTGGAATAATGTTTTTATAATTATTTAACATGGTTAGATTTATTCAGTTAGCAACAAATTCTTCTTTAAAAGATTATGTACAAACTCATTCACTCTTATTTTACCAATATTATACATTTCTAACATTTTATCCTGTGTTATATGAGTAGTATCAAACTTACAAATCTATTATATCTATTTATTTGTAAGCTAATTGTAAAAATTCCTATTATTATAAATAGACACATTTCTTTCGAATATGAGCTCTGCTGATATTAATTTTACATACTGGGCGACGGTTTATCTGAAATTTAATAAAGAAAAAGATTTTGATACTTATTTCATTAATAGTAATTATTTGCGATCACAATCAACAGCGGTTAATCTTTAAATGTTTCTTTAGAGATTTTTTAAATATTTTTGAAGAGTAATAACTTTTTCGTCATATATTGCACGACTATGTTCTTCTGTAAGATAATTAAAAATGTTAATTTTATTTGATCATAAAGTTATTTGTTACCTATTTTTAATTAATTACTGTTAATTTGAATAATAATTATTTTTAAATCAACATATTTAGTGCATTTATCATAGAACGATATCAAAATATGTAAAGTAAAATATCATAATTTTATAAAAAATAACTGCTTTTATAAATCAAGCAGGACGGTCGTTCTGCCAAGCCAAGCTGAAAAAAAAATGCTAACCCCGTCAAACAAACAAACGCCAAGAATAAGGCAAGACACCGTAACTGCTTATTATACTGATGACAACTTCTCCATGTTAAATGAACGAAATATGCCAGCGTAAAATTTCCCATATCAAAAGAAGCAATCATCGCAGAAAAATAAAACCAACACTAGAAGGACCTAATAAAGAAGATCTTCAATTTGAGATCAAATGCATCCTCATAAATTAATTATAAACAGAGATATAGATTTTTTAAAATAACGTCGAGATACTGAAAATGACAGATTTATTTTCTTCGTCACAACTTATGTTTAAATCGAGGTAGAGACTTAAATAATGGACAGAAAAAAGTAAGGATTGAATTTTTGGATAGATATTTACTCAATCTACGTGCTTTTATAAAATTCAGCTTTAAAAACATTAATTTTCTATTCATAATTAGCGAAAAACTGTTAATTAGTTCTAAAGTTTACAAATTATGCCAAATAGCGATAAACCCGCCAAAATATTTTAGAAATCTTATACTTTTCTTTTATATTATCTTTTTGTATTGATTTCATCGAAGATAACTATGGCTGAGATTCAGATAGATTTTTCGCTGTTAGCGAAATGAGTTTGACCAATCAGAAGCCTGCATGTTTGAGAATATTTGCTGTTTGTGGATCCCGGCCTATGTCATGAAAGTTTTGAGTCATTTTTTTTTAGTGTCGTGGATGAAGTGCAATGTTTGTAGAAATGTAGGCTAGGATCCAGATAGATTTTTCGCTGTTAGCGAAACGAGAATCGCCAATCAATAGCCTGCATTTCTGCAAACAGCGAAAAGTTCACAAAAATGCAGGCTTCTGATTGATGAATCTCGTTTCTCTGACAGCCAAAAATCTATCTAGATTGCGCACAATGGAGGATATTCCAAATATGGGTTCGAGGCTGAAAATGTCACGTGATACCGGTAATTTATCCAAGGAACTTCTATCTGATAAGAAGGGAAGATACTACTACTTTGCCTCATGAACCGTTTCATTGGCTAGCGGGGATTTACATTACACATCTACGGAGCCTTCCCTTCTTTACGATAGAAGTTTTTACCTTGACCACGTGATCAAAATCTAGATGGAATATCCTCCATTATGTTGAACACAATTTTGCATTTCCACATCCAGGTAGGGTATTAATTGTCATAACAACAATACATATTCGAAACTATTTTAAGGCACTGATTCTGAACTCCTTTGCTATACCTTTCAATATTAAAGAAGTTGTTGTTTCCATAGTAACAGTACTTTTCTGTATTGCTTTCTCTAAAACACAAATATAGAAATTTAACAAAGAGCGCTCACAATCAACACCATAACAGAGAGCCTTCATACATAAGAGTGGTGATATATGCACAGGAAGCATGCTCATTTCAAGTTTTGGCCGAAAGTATGGCTACAGCGTCTAGAATACCCTGTGTGGAAATATGCTATTCAAACAACGCTAAAAATTTGTATCCCTTAAATGTGCGACGATACTGCTAAAATCCCAAGTATCGATCACAGCAGGATTTAGTATTACATTGTATAGACTAGCAATATCTTGCAGTTTGAGAAAATATCCTGCAGGTGTCGCTGTGATCTGTATATTTCAGCAGCATCATTGCACAGTTAAGGGATACAATATTTTAGCACTTTTTAAAGTATTACAGTTTAGCCAATTTCCACACTATATATACAGTGCCTAGAAGATACAGTGTGGAAAACGGCTACAAAATAGTGCTAAAAAATTGAATCCCATAAATGTACAACGATGCTGAATAACAAGATGTCGATAGTAGCGCCATCGTAGTGATTTAAAAACGATAGTCATTCTAAAAGAGACTCTTTAACCTATTTCACGTCATTCCTTAACTAAATTAGCTTATAACAGACCAAAATATCTTATATTTATAGTTTCCGATATTTAACATTCTATAATTTTTGAAAACTCAGTGTTTATATTGAAAAGAGTTACGAGATGGCGCTCGTATCAGCATATTGCCGCTGAGCATTGTTGGAGATTTATGGGATACAAGTTTTTAGCACTTTTTAAAGCGTTATAGGAATAGCCGTTTTCCACACTGTATCTTCTAGGCGCTGTACTATAGCTCCGTTATAGGCCTAGATTATATGTTGTAGAAATCGACTATGCCAGCAATACTTAAAAAAGCGCGGAAATAGTGAATCCCTTAAATGTACAACGATGTTTAATTCCAAACAGTCATTTACAGCGACATCTGCAAGATATTTTTTAGAGACAAGTGTAATGCACCGCTATAGCGTCTAGAATACATACTGTGGAATTTTGCTATCCAAACAGCGCAAAAAAGTTGTATTCCTTAAATGTGCACTGACGCTGAAATCCAGGGAGCTGATCGCAGCGACATCTGTGATAAACTTTCAAAGTAAACATCGTATTATTACAGCGGGCTTGACGCCAAGCATACAGGTCAGATGTATGTTAATAAAATGTAAAAAAAAAACGCTACAGCGTCTAGATCAAATTATAGCGCCTAGAATATATAGTGTGGAAATTGGCTATCCCTGTAATACTTAAAAAAGTGGTAAAATATTGTATCCTTAAATGTGCAACGATGCTGCTGAAATAAACAAATCGCAGCGACATCTGCAGGATATTTTCTATAACTGAAAGATATTGCTAGTCTATACAATGTAATACGAAAATCCCGCAGATTTCGCTGCGATCGACACTTGGAATTTTAGCAGTATCGTCGATCATTTACGGATGCAAATTTTTAGCTTTGTTTGATAAAATATTTCCACACTAGGTATTCTAGACGCTGTTACCAAATCGTCATGAAGTTTTAGGAAATATCCTGCAGATATCACTGTGATTGACTCATTGGATTTCAGCATCATTTGAAATTTAAGAGATCCAATATATTAGCACTTTTTAAATTATTACTGGGATAGCCGATTTCCACACTATATATTCTAGGCGCTATAGCACCGCTGTAGCCTGTCTTTTTCGTTTACCTCGGAGTAGATATACATGAAGTCATTTGTAGCTGTTCCTAAACTGTGGCCAACAACATATAAGGCCAGTTCATAACGTCACACGGAGTTGATTATCTGTACACGGCAATGGACACAAAAAAAATCGGCTCGCAGCTTTGTACTAATCATCGTGTAAAGATGATCCAACTCTGAGACTAACGAAAAAGACAGGCTACCGCGGTGGGTCCGATTCTTCTTTTTTTACAGACCGCTGGAGTCACGTGATGCTCGAATGCACCAAAGACGGTGCGTGAAAAGAGCATCACGTGACTCCAGCGGTTTGTAAAAAAAGAAGAATCGGGCCCACCGCGGTAGCCTGTCTTTTTCGTTAGCCTCGATCCAACTGCGTGTGACTTTTAAACATCATGAAATGGCCTATTATGTCATTGGTCGCGCTAACACCCTCCCTCCTGCGTCCACCGTATATAGCGGCATCTTGTACTGGAGACTGCTAAATGGGCTGCTATCGGTCAAAATCAAGAGAGAAAAGGGCAGAAGAAAGGGAAATAACTCGTTTTTTTTGGTAACTAGTTTTTCACATGGGAAGATTGACATGTCTGTTCCTCTCCTTTCATAACTTCATGGTGGTGAAATACGCCAAAGCATCCTAAATATCTGAGAAAGTCTTGACTCGCGTCACGAAAACATCACACAAAGCAGGCAAAGCAAAGAAACAAAATCATTCATCGGCTCGTGAATATGAACGAGCCAAAGAATGATTTTTCTTCTTTGTTTTGCCTGCTTTGTGTGACGTTTTTCTGACACGTGTCAAGGCATTCTCCAATATTTAAAGGGCGTTGAATAGGCCGGGATCAAGATAGATATTTCGCTATTAGCGGGATGGGATTGATCAATCAGACGTCTGCTTTTTTCCGAACTTTTTGATGTTTGCAGTAAACACCGAAAAGCCTGCAAGGATAAAGGCTACTAATTGGTCAATGTAATTTTACTAACAGAGGAAAATTTATCTGGATCCCGGACATTAACTTTGGTTGGTTAAAACAATTTTGAATAAAATCAAATCAGGAAGCCAATGTTTCTTAACTTTTCTGGTTAGTTTAATTGAAATCTTCCTCGTCTATTGCTGAAAACTGAGTTACCGTACTTTGGACAAAAAATTGAATATGAGTACACGACTTGTGTATATGTCACCACTCTAACACAGTGTTGCCAGATGGGCTACTTTTTTTTAACTCAGATACTTGATTGGCACCACTTTTTTGAAATTGTAAAATGTGCCTTATTTAATGACATATTAATTAAGGCGAAAACAATGGGAATTTTACCGTTTATAATAAGTGCTGGCAATCAAGAAATCTGAATTTAAAAAAGTAACCCACTGGCAACACTGCTCTAACATATAAATGTTCTGTGTTATGACCATGATTCTAAGTGCAGTTGGTTAAATTTGAGTATCTGGGCATTAGAGAAAGCAATAGTGGCCCACTGTGGCTGAGTGGATAAGACACAATGCCGCTAATCGCTTGAGAGCGTACGTGGAAGCAGATTCGAATCCGGCCGTGATCCGCATGTGATATGATGTATGTGTTCAATAAATCAAACAAACAAACAAGCAAGCAATAGTGAAAGGTACAGTTGGCATGGAAACAACGACTTCTTTAATTCGTATAGAAAATTAATGAATAGTAGTAAATGACTCAAGTTTAAAATGTCGGCAAATGGTCTGGAAATATCAATGGCTCCCACATAGTATTTCACAAAATTAATTTAATAGATTCACATGATGTATAACTTGATGCAACTCTTAACTAATCAAAATTCTGCAACAAGACTTATGTAGGTAGATCTTTTGAATGAATAATTCAGAATTCTGAGAACAAAACGAAGTTCTTAAGGCTCTTCCTCACACCCCCCTCAAAAAAGGAAATACGATAGAAAGATATAAGAATTTGGATAGCTTCAATATGTCTGTGATCTTTTGTCAGAGTTCAGAAAAAGAGTCTGGGCATAAAAAAAAACAAATTTAACGAACGATAAAACTATAGATTTCAGGCAATTTTTAACCGAAAAATATTTAATTCTAATGTATATGCGGCTTTAATAATAGACTATTAAAGATAATCAATTTAGGGGAAATTTTATAGTAAATTAATATCCTCACATTTATGCAAATAGGTATGGATAAACAGACTTGAGTAAAATTACATATTTATTCTTTCTTCTCTATAACACGATCTAAATAATGATGAGGTTATATGTACAGTTTATATCTTTAAATTTTTAGATATTTTTTATCAAAAAAGTTCCTTTATTATGTCTAGAATTGCTAGATTTACAGATCTTCGATTCTTTAGATGCCTGCGGGTTTTCATTCTCGGATTAACCGTAGGTATTTGTAAAGGTAAATTTATTTTGCAAATCCGTCAGCAAAAAAAGTTAGAAAAAACAATTAACTGACAGACTAACTGTAAATATATACTTTATTTCGACTCTGTTTTTTACTAAATTTTCATCTTTCGTAGAAAATTTTAAGGAGATATAAATTGAGAAAGACTGATACTTTGAAAGAAGAAATTGACTTTCCTTACTTTTAATTTATTAATCACTATAAAAAATGAATGATAGGTAAACAAAATGTATAATATTGTGTTTGCTCCCTGCTTATAAAGGCTATACAAGGACTAATTTTAATTTGAGCTAGTAGAATTATTTCAGTTATATATCATTTGTTTTAAAAAAAGAACTGATATCTACTAAAAAACAACTTTTCAAAAGTAAAAAATAAGCCAAGCAAAAAAAAAAAAAAAAAAAAAAAAGAAAAGAAAAGAAAAAAGGTGAAAGTTGTGGCTAAAAAATAGTGTGATATCGAATTTCCAAGCTTATATTGCGGTACTTATTTAACATTTTTTGATAAAAATTTATCATATGTAAGTCGAGTACCTAAGTATGCGTTGATAGAAAGCCTTTTCTCCTTTACTAAATACATCATAACGTGTTTCTGAAAATTATTTTTTTTAATTATGCATGATGGGCTTGGCGGCCATCTTTCCATATTTTACACAAATTTCTAAGCACTCAAGCTCGTAACATATTTTCATTATTAAGAATTTCGAACTTATAGTTTTAGCTACAGACAGATAAATTAAGAAAGTTTTTTATTTTGAAAAAACAAATTGATTTTTACTGCTTTAACTAATTAATTAACCCCCCTCCGAAAAAAGAGAATCATAAGATGAAACCTGAAGTTACTTCAGCTTTATTTTTAGACACAAATTTTTAGGCACTCATTTCCAAAACTTAAAAGAATAAAATGTTTGCTTTAGTAACAATTTCGAACTTCCAATCTTAACAATGAACTTGTGTGCTTAGAAATTTGTGTAAAATATGGAAAGATGGCCGCCAAGCCCATCATGCATAATTTAAAAAAAAATTAATTTTCAGAAACACGTTATGATGTATTTAGTAAAGGAGAAAAGGCTTTCTATCAACGCATACTTAGGTACTCGACTTACATATGATAAATTTTTATCAAAAAATGTTAAATAAGTACCGCAATATAAGCTTGGAAATTCGATATCACACTATTTTTTAGCCACAACTTTCACCTTTTTTCTTTTCTTTTCCTTTTTTTTTTTTTTTTTTTTTTTTTTTTTTTTGCTTGGCTTATTTTTTACTTTTGAAAAGTTGTTTTTTAGTAGATATAAATATAAGGCATTAATCTTACACTGCATTATATTCCTATACCGAAATTCTATTCATTGTTTATGAAAAGCAGGAATAAATTGTTACTACACTTGACATAAATTATTTTTTTTAATTCACAAACGATTTTTCTTCTTTACAAACAATTTCCTTTATGCATAATAGTTTAGATTATAAATATTTCTAAAATAATAATTTAATGGGAAAATAACTATATTATTCTAGATGTTACGAGATTAGACAAAAAGCAAAACCATAAAATGTGCTTTAACTAGTTAATACATTTCCAATACATTAAATGAAATCTCTAACAATTTTATATTTAATACATATATTTAATAGAACAAAGTATCATCAATTGTTTGCTTCCGAAGCATTGTCCTGTATTTATTTTTCTATCTTGTCGATAAAAAGACAATATACGGTCGTAAGTATAAGTTAAATTTCAATATGAATATTTATTTTACGTTTATATCAATAATAAATAGAACGTTATGAAATTGTTCTGTTTTACATCTGGTTACCAATATTTCTATTTACCAGATAATATATTTTAAAACAGTTATAATTCGTTCAGTAACGGTAGCATATACTGAAAATATATTTTGCGAATTTATTGTTCGCTAAAAAAGATTTAAAATTTAGAAATCTTTAATAATCGAACTTATTTAAAAAATATTATATTTTTTTAATAAATTTTAAAAGTTCCTTTTTCTTTCTTTACATTATATTTCTATTTTCTTTCTCTGTATATATTATCATGAAAACTGGTCTAAAGACCAGTTTAATTTTTCACATATAAAAAATCAATAAGTGGGTATGGGGCATCTTCACAATCTTTTGACTTTTGGGGGAAAAAATCTGGCGAAATTAAACTTGCTAAAATAACATTTTAATCTGATAGACGAATGCCTTAATGATTCAAAATAAAGAAAAAATTGTCAGCAGCGAAAAAAAAAAATATTTAACCGAGGTTTAAGTTAATCTTGCGATTTTAATTTTCCTTACCATTTTACCACTAAAACGTTTTATTTTCTTCTAAATTTTTACTTATAATGAATTTGCATAGTACCCACAGTACATTCAAATAAGAAATAATGACAATGTAGTATTTTTAGTACAAACTTTTGGTATAACATTGTCTTAAAGGGGTGTTAAAGAAGGGGCGGTAATGTTAAAAAAGGGGATGGTATAGGAAAAAAGGGACGAAATGGGAAAAAATGGACGGCAAGGATAGAACACCAAGGAAAATTACCACCTGTTTTTAGCAGATCATGTTAAGACGAAGTGGTAGGAAAAACGTTCATTGATTTTTAGAAAAAAGTTATTTACATTGGATTAAATAAATAATAAAAAAAAATAATTTACCTCGAAAAGTGCAGGAATAAACCTTTGGGACGGTGAGACTGCCAATAAAGCCACGATGCTTTAAATTGATATTTAAATGCTGATTTAAATTCTACAGTAAATTTTTTGCCAAAGAATTTTAGACATTATTTCTCTATCATACTTCTGCAAGAGAAAAAACTTGAAAAAAATTCTGTGGCTGCATCTGAAGTGATTTTCTGTATAATTTTAGAAGAGGGATGGTAAAAAATCTAAAACCTAGGGACAGAGTTTAAAAAATAATAAAAACTCTAAAAATTTGTGCAGGCTAATTTTTAACAACTTATTTATATAAAACAATAGTTGCAGTTTCAGAAAAAAAATACATTGAATTATTTTTATTGAAACAATTTTATCCAGACAGCTTCAAACTTAAAAATCAGCATCAGGGACACGGGACAGTATAGGAGTTTTTCAGGTGTTTGGACCCCCAACATCACCCAAAACTTATTTATCTCGTTAATATTGTTGTGCAGTCATGCAATGGGATGTTCCCAAGTATATGAAATAAAAAAACACAAAAAAGTGTATTAAAATAAAAATTATTTTCAGGGACATGTAAGTCAAAAGATTGTGAGAATGCCCCGTATATTTTATGTATGAATGAATATTCCTTATGCGTTTATGCACATAACATATAGAATTGTATTGAAATATTCACTTTTACTAGTTGTTATCAAAATTCTTATTAATAGTTAATATAATTTAATACGGTCATAAAATTTTCAGAAACTGTATATAGGATGTTCCGAAAAGATAGAAACACTCTTTAATTTTGTTGCATGTCATAGGATGAAGTGCAAATCGCAAAAGTAATTCAAATAAGGAACTAATAATAATATATTATAAATTAGTCGTCTGATCATGTTTTAAAATCTTTCTCATTTGTAATTTTTATACGATAACTCATCATCATCGTAAAGCCCCCCCCCCCCCACCTAAACATGTTTTATATAAAAAAAAATTCTTTGCTCCAAAAAATCATCAGAAAACTGTGTACTTATATCTTTAAAATTAACTCAATTATGGCGTTCGTTAGAATAAAAGAAAAAAAAAGTGAGAGAAAGCGGCATCACATACACACCTAAAATATAATAAAATTATGTTTTATTTTTTTAAATTGTTTCAAATTCCACCATAAAGCTCATTTCAAGTATTGCGAGCGTCATAAATATTATTTACAGAACAATTCTTTGTATTCAAACAATTTAGAAACTCTCTAACTATCTGCATATATGGCCGATTATTTTTTTTAATTACAGTCCATTGTATTGGAAAACATATTTCGCGAACAGAATAAAAGTTTCTCAACTATTCTAAAGATACATTTTAAAATATCGCATTTTAAATCTCTTTTAGAGCCTAACTCTTTAGCAGACATGAAAAGGTGTTTCTTGCAGTTAAATGTGCGTAATTTGGCTGTGTGTAAGTTATGATCAGATTTAAATTTCGCCTGTTCAACTTGCTGATTGCGTTTGCAACTACTTTCGTTTAATTGCAGGTTATTGTTTCACAGTATATATATATATGCTCAACAAATTTCAAGAATTCCAGTTACACTTTTGTTTTAAAGATGAATAGTAAATTCTCTCCTTTAAACTTTCTATTAACGCGGAACTTTCAAAAGTCTATTAAAAATGAAGAACTGCTTTATATTTTCAGTATTTATCAGTTTTATGCATATTAAGTTGGATCGGATTTAAAACAATCTTATGGAAGACAATGTATGCAGAAATTACAAATCACATAAAGTTTTATATTCCATATTTAACGCCCTCTCTAATGATATTATTATTATCTTACAAAAGGTGAGTAATTTTTATGAGGATATGATATTACACAACTCTTTACGTGTAATACCTACATTTTATTAAGTTATCATTGTTTTATAAATATATTTAATTAAACTATAGCAGAAAATTATATTTAATCAAACTGTAACAGAATAACGAAAATTGCTTAACTTATTCATGAGACCTAACCCATATTATCTCAAATTATTTATAATAAATACATATTATTATCATAAAACTTTTAAAAACATTTTTATTTTAATATAGCTTCTTAATTAGTTCTCTTTTTAATAATCCATCTTAATCCTTTAAAAATATGAAACACCACCCATTGCGCCTGCTTGTATAAGGTGTACATATGTAGGTATATAAGATATAAGGTGTATATATGTAGGAAACCATAAATATTTGAAATATTTTGGAAAGCTATTTTTAGATAAAACAAATTAAACAAATTAAAAATAATGAATCGTTGTCAATATCAACAAATCCCTTGCACGAAATGTCTGACCTCAAAATTGAAAATTCATTAATTCAATAAGAAAAACTACAAAAGGAATTCAAAAAGGGAGAACAATTATAATTAAAATAGGAACTAAAGATTCATAACTCGTTTCAAAGGCAATATTACGAAATCATTAGTAAACAAGTCGGAAATTGCTCGTCAAACGTGGCAAATGAGGTGCGTTCGTACTATAACTAGTTTTATAATTATTTTTTGTACCCCATATTGTACTCAATATATATATATTTTTTAATTTCATAAGTGCATAGTCTATAACATCATTAAAATGCACTTGCAATATTTTTTTTTCCCATTCTCCGTAATGTAACGGAAAACTTTTGACTGTCCCTGTAATTAAACTATACATCCGATTTTCATAAAATTTGAAATGGCTCGACAAAATTTTGCAACAATTATATATTTAAATTTTCAGACCATTCGGAAGGCTGTAACATCATTAAAACGCACTTGCAATATTTTTTTCCCATTGGCCGTAATGTAACGGAAAACTTTTGACTGTCCCTGTCATTAAACTATACATCCGATTTTCCTAAAATTTCAAATGGCTTGACAAAATTTTGAAACAATTATATATTTAAAATTTCAGACCATTCGGAAGGCTGTAACATCATTCAAATGCATTTGCAATAATTTTTCCCATTGGCCGTAATGTAAAGAAAAACTTTTGACTGTCCCTGTAATTAAACTATACATCCGATTTTCATAAAATTTGAAATGGCTCGACAAAATTTTGCAACAATCATACATTAAAAATGTCAGACCATTCGGTTGGGTAGTTTTAGCTCTGTTATATGTGGACATTCAGACAGACAGACAGACGGACGGACGGACTGAACGACGACTATAGGTGCTACTTATTTATATAATTACGAACGCACCTAAAAACGGTTAATGTCTGAGGTAGAAATAATAAGCAACTGCTTAAATGCATATTTCTGCCATTGCCCGATTAACCGCAACCGGAAAAAATTAAAGAAATTGAAGTGAAAATCTTTACGTTTGTCATAAAGATCAGTTATTGTTTTGTTTTCTGCGAGTTTCATAATATATATATTGGGGGAGATCTACATTCAGCAGAGGATTGAAAACGGTTGATGATGATGATGATGATATATGTATATGTAGTTATATATATATATACAGTAGTACCCCGACTTACGTCCCCTCAACTTACGCCACCCCGCATTTGCGTCGTCTGGCCTGGGAAAAAATATACCTTAATTAAGACGCACTTTGAACTTTTGAAGATTTTTTGTTCTATGAAGGGAAACTTTCCCGCGACAGTCAAGTGATAGTGATAAACAAATAAAGTTACTAGAAATAGCTTAGAATACTCACATCTTCAAATACTCGAACGGGGAAGCTAGAAGAATGGTAAATTGTAAGTCAAGGCTGCTAGTCAATCAGCTTCCGAATTCCCCTCGTTAATGTTAAATCTATGGGCGTTTGATGCATTCTTACATTTAAAATATCTCCCCAGGGAATTAATATTTTTAACTTCTTTTTCAGTGTTTTCTTCTTAAAGGATGTCATTTTTTTCCTTAGTTGTCAAAATATTTCTAAAATATATGCTTCATTTAATATTTTATGTTTTAAAAACTGACGAACTGAGAGTAAAATTTTAACACTTCCTAAAAAATTAAGCTTAGATTTTAGAAATATTTTGAGACCTAAGAAAAAAAGAGACATCTTTTAAGAAAAGTACACAGAAAATGAAGTTAAAAATAGTAATTTCCTCGGGAGATATTTTAAATATACGAACGCATCAAACGCCCATTTGACTTAACATTGCCGAGGGGAATTCAGAATCTGAGTAACTAGCAGCTTAACAACTTATTGATTTATTCCAAGTTCTTGTACAGCAAACCCATTTTTTGCTAATGTTAAATGTATGCAACATATTTCCTAAATATAATGGAATATATTCATTAGATTTCTCTGAATTTTTATTACTTATCCCTTTTTTGCGTATTTAAATGTACCTCGACTTACGTCGTTTTCGACTTACGTCGCTAGTCTTGGAACGCATTGCTGACGTAAGTCGAGGTATTACTGTATATACAGTAGAATCTTGTTACAACGAATTCTATGTTAACGATTTTTTCAGTTTAACTGATTATTTTAAATTGTTAAAAAAAACCATATGCTTTCTCATTACAAAAATGTTCACTTTAATGAATTTCGTACTAACTAATTTTTTCAAATTAACGAATTTATTGACGGCTTAAAAAGAAGTGCAATTTCAGTTTTATGATTTTTAGTTGGAAAAAAAAGAAAAAAACTGCTACCGAAAAATTTTCGACATAGTATTCGGAAGAAAATATATTTTCCCAATGATCTTCGAAATTTTAGCATATTTTGAATCTCTTCCACAAGAGAAATGGTTAAAATTGTTTCCCCAAGTTAGTCGCCATTTTCTTCTTGCAACTTTTGAACAAAGTAGATTAGGAACCTGAGATCACTCCTATTTTCCTCCTAGCGATATGAGTTTTTCACCTCGTCAGTTGTTCTCGAACCGGCTAATACATTCAGAACTCAGACGAAAAAAATGGCAGCTTGTATTACAGAGATGCATATGCGACTAATGCCGGTTATTGAACTTAATCAGTATCTTATTTCTAACTAGTAAATTATTAAGAGACTAGGGAGGTTTGGCACATTTTTAACAAAATGATTTTTTATTTTTTAAATATTGAACCTAGAATAAAATTTTATACATAATTTTATTCGATATATAATCAGTTATCAAAGTAAAATTGCGACATAAGTGTACTGTATAACAAACTTGAAAAATCATTGATTTTAAATAATAGGTCAAGGCTCCTCAACTATGGGTGTCTTGAACCACTTGAAATATTTGTTAAGGAAATAAAGTCAGATTTAAAAAGGCAGAATAACTTTATGGTACATGGTTTAATTATCATTAAAATGTATTTGGGATAGTGTGATGTCTAAACAAACCTGCTTTGACGGTATCCAAAGCACAGAAGAAAAATTCCGTTTTAAACATCCACTTTTTGTGGCGCTCTATATGCTAATATTAGTTGCCATATAGTTAGGCTTCCTCTCATTCTGTTTACTTAGTAAAATTTGGCAACATACCTTCTTAAAGTATTTTGATCAATGTTATGTTCTTTTGCAAAGTAATGAATACCTAACATTTCTTAAACCTCCAGCATTCATCCTTTTTAGTCTTTTCCATTCTTTCTATTTACCTACTATGTGTACAATTTAAATGAAACGAAAAATCCTATCAATATTCCAATTTATATTTCATTAAAATTTTTCTTGCTTCTATAGCAATTTTTCACATCTTCATTTAATCAGTTTTAAACATATTCCCTTTTTTATGACCCATTTTACATTTTACTGTACATTGTAAAAAAAAAAAAAAAAAAAAAAAAAACGGAAATACTACTAGCAATCTAGACGCCAGTACTATTTCCGTTTTTTACGGGAATTTTTACCCATAAATTACAAAAAATGTTCCGTTTTTCTGATTAAAAATAATATCAAATAAAAATAAAGTAAATTCAATGTATAAAGTATACTTTACATATGGAATTTACATTATTTTAGAAATATAACCATTAACTCTTCATTATGTACAGTGTGCAATAAAAAATTTTCCAAAAACATTTCATTAAGGATCTTTGGCCATCTGGTCTACCCTCCCCACATGGATTGGGTAAAGCCTCCCCAAATAGCCACTTTTCAAAGTACAGCACATCATTGTATTTCGCCTAATTTATTGTGCAATCTTTATGCATAGAATTAAAGCTCAATATTTCTGCATTGCATAAAATCCACTTACTTTAATTTGCATGATATATTTTATCTGAGAAAATATCACAAATTGTTTCTAAAAAATACACTTTTAAGGTGAAAACTCTTCAAAATTGATTTTTTCACACCTGTTTAAATTTTTTTCATGAAACGAAGACTATTGTTTGAGCATTTCAGTAACTTTGGTTGCCACATATTGGAAAAACTCTGAAATTCTTTTAAATATGAAAACTGAAGGATGGGACAAACCTCCCCTATGGCCAACCCTCCCCAGTCTTCCCTATATTTATTGTTTACTGACATGTTTGCATATTAACCTAAGCTTATTACACATGCACTAATAATGTATATTTTTTGTTCAATGTATTTAATGCATTTTTTTTAGATATTACCCAGCAAAGAGGAAATTGCTGGCCGGAAGCAAGATAGGTGCTGGCAATGATGGAGAAGTGCTGGCTGATGGTCTACCACTGCATGACCACTGCTGGGCAGCTTCAGTCAACTTTGCTGTTGGAAATCATCAGATAAAATTCTGGTGGGCATCCATTTTATCTCAAGCGCTGGCCCACCACTACATGGAAGTGCACGAACTTTTGCAGTATTATTGGTGGGAACCCTTACGCTAGGCGGCGCTGTGAATATCGAAGACACAGAGTATTTGAACACAAATCTGAAATGAATATCTTAACACAATTTAAGCTGTGGAGCTAATTTTTTTTAAACTGTAAAATATATAGCATCATTGCCACCAACAAAATAAATAAGTAAATGAATAAATAAATAAATTCTTTATTTCAACGAATTTTTTTTTTCTTCTTAAATCTGGTTTTACTAGGTTACAAATGATTTTGGTTTTCATAATTTACGCAGTTCAGAATCAAAAATAAAAAAAAGCGCATAAAATACATAGGGCTTCTATACAATAGAATAATTTCTATACCAGTTTAATGATTGGGAACGTAAATCACAAAAGAAACAAACTTGAAATAGTGTAATGAGAGCTTGAAAACTACGAGCAATCGTAGCGTACCCTGAAAACACTTTTTCTTGTGCGATCACGAAAACCAAGCAGCATCGAGCGCGGTCAGTACTTGGGAGGGTGACCACATGCAGTTCAAATATATCTATAGACATTTCTATTATAGACACTTCTACAGATGTTTATATAGCTCGTGGTGAAACTAGCTTATGGAAAAAAAAGCCATAATTATGTAGCATTTCGTTTTCTATAGAATTCTATAAGAAATTTTTGTACGGGAAAGTGCTGGGCCAGCAAAGTAATAGCAGTGGGATAGGTGCTAGCACTGCAGGAAAAGTGCCGGATTGAAGTAATGTGATGGCATACCAATGCTGGCCTGCTGTTGTCCATCACTGATGGGCCAGCTGCATTCGGCTTAGACACTTTTCGACAGGTTTAAGTAATGGCACCCTTGCACTTTACCGCTGATACTACTGCTGGCTGCCATCTTTTTTCCTGCTGATGGCCCACTGTTTCTTTCTTTGCTGGGTAGAATACCACATTAACGAATTTAATTGGTGGCCTCTAGAAATCCGCTTTAACGAGATTTTACTGTACATATATATATATATATGGTGTGTTCACAAAGTTTAAAGACTGGTGCTAGAATACAAAAGTTATTAAACATTTTTGTGCAGTTAGCTAAAATTCTTCGAAATATGACCCTTGGGCATCAACACACCGCTGCCAGCATTTTTTCCATTATTCACAGGCTCCCTGGGGTCTTTGCGCGCAAGGCTGTTAAGTGACATCGTCGAAGCCGGAATAAAGGATCGCTGGAATCGTGTCGAATTGCATCCTTTCAGGTCTTTCTTGATCCGGAGGAATAAAAAAATGTCCCTGGGAGAGAGGTCGGGGCTGTATGGAGGCTTGTGACAGTATTGCCACGTTAAACTTAGCACTTAAAACTTTGGCGGCTGCAAGCAACGTGTGAGAGGGCGCATTGTCGTGGTGAACAATCCAGTCTTCTCTGGTGTCTGGGCGGAAGTGCCGGGTCAGGTCATTTTTACGCTGAAATACCCACTATTTGAAGGATAGAGTCCGGCGCGCCCGCTCAGACATCAGGGACGAGTGGATCGTTCACCCCGACAATACCCCCTCTCACACACCGCTCGTCGCTGCCGATGTTTTGGCTCAGTTTAACATGGCAATACTGCCGTTGGGCCGTTACTTATATATCTATTATATCTGTATACGTTTGCTGTTATATATTCGGGTATTTAACTGAAATATAGTACTTTTGTTCTGTTGCAGTATCGGGGAAAGTAAATGAAAGTATATCCTTAAAGCGAAATGGAAGTAAAATCTATGGATAAAATTTTCAATCAAAGAATTTTATTAAAAAAAAAAAAAAAAAAAAAAAAAAAAAAAAAAAAACCTTGTTTTTATTACACAAGCTAATTTTCCATTTTGTATTTTAAAGTTAATATCAAAAATATAAATATCTGATGTTTCAGTGAATGGTATAATGTTTTCATAATTATTTAATATGGTTAGATTTATTCAGTTAGTAATAAATTCTTCTTTAAAAGATCATGTACAAACTCATTCACTCTTATTTTACCAATATTATACATTTCTAACGTTTTATCATGTGTTATATGAGCAGTATCATACTTATATATCTATTATATCTAGTTATTTGCAAGCTAATTGTAAAAATTCCTATTATATTATAAATAAACACATTGTTTCGAAAATGAGCTCTGCTGATATTAATTTTAGATACTGGAGGACGGTTTATCCGAAATTTAACAAAGAAAAGGTTTTTGATACTTATTTCATTAATAGTACCCAGCAAACAGTAAATTGCTGACCAGCAGCAAGATAGGTGCTGGCAATGATGGAGAAGTGCTGACTAACGGTCTACCACCACATGGCTACTGCTGGACAGCTTCAGTAAACTTTGCTGTTGGAAATCATCAGATAAATTTCTGATGGGCCTCCGTTTTATCTCATGCGCTGGCTCATCCCTACATGGAAGTGCACGTACTTTCGCAGTATTATTGGTGGGAAACCTTACACTAGGTGTCGTTGCGAATATCGAAGACGTTGAGTATTTGAACACAAATCTGAAATAAATATCTTAATACGAGTTAAGCTGTGAAGCTAATTTTTTTCTGAAATTGGAAGAAATATAGCACGACTGCCATCAACAAAATAAATAAGCAAATGAATAAATAAATAAGTTCTTTATTTGAAAGTATTTTTTTTTCTCCTTAAATCTGGTTTTACTAGGTTACAAAGGATTTCGGTTTTTTTAATTTATTCAGTTCAGAATAAATAATAAAAAAAAGCGTATAAAATACATAGGATTTCTATACAATAGAATAATTTCTATACCAGTTTAATGATTGGGAACGTAAATCACAAAAGAAACAAACTTGAAATAGTTTAATGAGAGCTTGTAAACTACGAGCAGTCATAGCGTATGCTGAAAGCACTTGTTCATGTCCGATCACGAAAACCAAACAACATCTAGCGCGGCTAGAACCTGGGAGGGTAACCACATGGAACCGCTGCGAGTACAAATATTTCTATAGACGCTTCTACAGATATTTCTATAGCTCTTGATGAAACTAGCTTATAGAAAAAAGAGCCATAATTCTACAATACTTTGTTCTTTTATATAAGAATTATCTTTCTATAAGAATTTTTTGTAATGGAAAGTGCTGGGCCATCAAAGGATTAATAGTGGGATAGGTGCTAGCACTGCAGGAAAAGTGCCGAATTGAAGTAATGTGATGGCATACCAATGTTGGTCTGCTGTTGGTCATCACCGATGAGCCAGCTGCATTCCGCACGGACACTTTTCGACAGGTTTAAGTAATGGCTCTATAGCACTTTACCACTGATGGCAGTGCTAGCTGCCATCTTTTTTCCAGCTGATGGCCCACTGTTTCTTTCTTTGCTGGGTAATATATGCGATCACAATCCACAGCGGCGAATCTTTAAATATTTCCTTAGAGATTTTTTTAATAAAATTTTTTGAAGAGTAATAACTTTTTCGTCATATATTGCAAGACTATGTTCATCTGTAAGATAATCAAAAATGTTAATTTTATTTGATCATAAAGTTATTTGTTGCCTATTTTTAATTAATGATTGTTAATTTGAATAACTATTATTTTTAAATCAATATATTTAGTGCATTTATCATAGAATGATATAAAAATATGTAAAGCAAAATATTATAATTCTATAAAAATAACTGCTTATATAAATATAAATATAAGCCGTTAATCGTACACTGTATTATATTCCTATACCAAAATTCCATTCATTGTTTATGAAAATCAGGAATAAAATGTTACTATACTTGACATAACTTATTTTTTAAATTTACGAACAATTTTTCTCCTTGACAAACCATTTCCTTTATGCGTAAGAGTTTAGATTATAAAAATTTCTAAAATAATAATTTAATGGGAAAATAACTATATCATTTTATATGTTACGCGTTTAAAAGCAAATCCATAAAATGTGCTTTAACTAGTTAATACATTTCCAATACATTAAATAAAAGCTCTAACAATTTTGTATTTAATATATATATTTGAAAGAACAAAGTATCATCAATCGTTTGCTTCCGAAGCATTTTCCTATGTTTAATTTTCTATCTTGTCGATAAAAAGACAATATACGGTCGTAAGTATAAGATAAATTTCAACATGAATATTTATTTTACGTTTATATCCATAATAAATAGAACGATATGAAATTGTTCTGTTTTACATCTTGTTACCAAAATTTCTATTTACCAGATAATATATTTTAACACAGTTATAATTCGTTCAGTAACGGTAGCATGTACTGAAAATATATTTTACGAATTTATTGTTCGCTAAAAATTAATTAAAATTTAAAAAATCTATGATAATCAAATTAGTATAAAAATATTATATTTTTTTTAATGAATTTTAAAAATTCATTTTTCTTTTTTAACATTATGCTTCTATTATCTTTCTCTCTATATATTATTATGAAAACTGGTTTAAAGACCACTTTAATTTTTCAAACATAAAAAATCAATAAGTGGGTATATTTTACATATGAATGAATATTTCTTATGCGTTTATGCCCACAATATATGAATATTATTCAAATATTCACTTTTTACTAGTTGTTATCAAAATTCTTATTAATATATAATATATTTTAATACGGTCATAAAAATTTCAAAAACTGCATATAGGATGTTACAAAAAGATAGAAACAGTCTTTAATTTTGTTGCATGTGGTAAGGTGAAGTGCAAATTGCAAAAGTAATTCGAATAAGTAAAGAATAATAATATATTATAAAGTAGTCGTCTGATCATTTTTTAAAATCTTTCTCATTTGAAACCTTTATACGATAAGTCATTCTCATCGTAACCCCCCTCCCCCCCCCACCTAAGCATTTTGTATAAAAAAAAAAATTCTTTGCTCCAAAAAATCATTACAAAACTGCATACATATATCTTTAAAATTAACTGAATTATTGCGCGTGTTTGATTAAAGGAAAACAAAAAGTGAGAGAAAATTGCATCACATACACCTAAAAAATAATAAAATTATATTTTATTTTTTAAAATTGTTTAAAAATTCTACAATAAAGTTCCTTTCAAGTACTGCGAGCATCGTATATATTATTTACAGAACAATTGTATGTATTCAAACAATTTAGAAACTCTCTAAATATTTGCATATGCCCGATCATTTTTTTAATTATAGTCCATTGTATTGGAAAACATATTTCACGAAGAGAATAAAAGTTTATCAACTATTTTAAAGATACATTTTAAATTGTCGGATTAAATCTCTGTTAGAGCCTAACTCTTTAAGAGACATGAAAAGGTGTTTCTTGCAGTTAAATGTACGTAATTTGGCTATGTGTAAGTTATGATCATATTTAAATTTCGCCTGTTCAACTTGCTGCCTACGTTTTCAGCTATTTTCCTTTAATTGCAGCTTATTGTTTCACAGTATATATATCTGCTGAACATATTTCGAGAACTCCAGTTACACTTTTGTTTTAAAGATGAATAGTAAATTCTGTCCTTTAAACTTTCTGTTTACGGGATATCTTTCAAAAGTCTATTAAAAATTAAAAAGTTATTTATATTTTCAGTATTTTGCAGTTTTATGCATATTAAATTGGATCGAATTTAAAACAATCTTATGGAAGACAAAGTATGCAGAAATTACAAACCACGTAAAGTTTTATATTCCATATTTAATGCCTTATCTAATGGTATTATTATTATCTTATAAAAGTGGAGTAATTTTTATGAGGATATGATATTACACAACACTTTACGTCTAATACCTACATTTTATTAAGTTATCATTGGTTTATAAATATATTTAATTAAACTATAACAGAAAATTATATTTAATCAAACTGTAACAGAATAAAGAAAATTGCTTAAATTATTAATGAGACCTAACCCATATTATCTCAAATTATTTATACTAGATACATATTGTTATCATAAAACTTCTCAAAACTTTCTTTATTTTAATATAGCTTCCTAACTCATTCTCTTTCTAATAATCCCTCTTAATCCTTTCAAAATATGAAACACCACCCATTGCGCATGCTTGTCCATTACATAAGGTGTTTGCTGCTTATCAAGAGTTGTTCGTCTGAATTTCGGCTTCGAGTTTAAACGGATGCTATTTTGCGTTTCTCAGCAATGAAAGCTTCAAAGAAAAAAAAAAAAAAAAAAAAAAAAAAAATCTCAAGAATTTCTCAAATAAGACTCATCTAAAAACGTACATCAGTCTCCATGTACGTAAAACCTTGTAAGAGAGAATCGCAAGGGAATACCGACAAATTCCGTTTCAGATATGTTTTCGTCTTATCAGGTGTAGTTGTGAAATTTTTCTTTCATCGAAAACAAGAAATTTCTCATGTCGTTTAAAAAATTATCCCCCTATTTCGTTATAGACGGGTTCCGTTTTTCCAAATTTCGCTTTATTTTTGTACATACACATATTTATGCTATATGTCCAGTAAAATCTATCTTTAATAGAGGTCTGTCTTAAACGGAAACATTCTATTGTACGGATGAAAGATAATTGTAAAATTGTACCTGATAAGACAGAACCTTCCTAAAATGGCATATATATATATATAGAGAGAGAGAGGGAGAGAGAGAGAGAGAGAGAGACTGAGAGAGAGAAATAGTTAGATAATTAGATATATATATATATATATCTATGATACACTGTAAAGTCCTGTGAAAATAGATTCTATCTACTATAACAAAATTTTACCTTGAAGTGAAGGTGTGAAGATGTGCAGGATTCCGCCTAAAAGTAATATTTTCAGACATTTCATTTTATATAACATGCAGAAGAATATACATTACATGTCACGAATACAAATCTACTAGAAAACAATATGATGAAAATGTATCCTTACGACAAACTATATATTTTTTTTAACACTTCTAATTTCATGATAAAATGTCATTTATTAAGATTGACGATAGTTTCGTCGCACCAACGGCGACATTTTCAAAATCATACACGATAGAAAATATTTTCACATAATGTTCTCTCGTGACATTATTTATCATGTTATTGTTTTGTTAAATTATATGAAAACTAATCCACGTTCACAAATAACTAATTTAATTTTAATTTATTTTATGTTTGCAATACTTCATTTTGCATCATGTCTCGTGACATTATTTACTATGTTTATTATTTTTAAATTATGTGAAAATATTTTCTATCGTGTATGATTTTGAAAATGTCGCCGTTGGTGCGACGAAACGATCGTCAATCTTAATAAATGATATTTTATCACTTTATAGTATTATTTTACTTAATCTGTTTATAAGTGATCATTATACATGTTTTTACTTCTATTTCTCACAATTTATATTTATATCAATTTATTTGTCGGTTGGTGTAGAGTGGAACTGTGTACCATTTTTATCAGAGAGGTAAACAGACTAAGGCCTCTGTTAAAAGTGGAACATATATCACACGTATAAAATAATGTGTTAATATAAGTGATTTCATCACTTTGTATCGCATTATTTAAATTCCAGTATATTTTCTAAGGTTTTTCAAGGATTCTTTTAATATGTGTCAGTATGATTTTAAATTAAACAGTACTACGGAAAATTTCATTGTAATTTTTTGTACCATATAATACTTTATAAAACATTGAAAACGATAAAATAAAGAAATTGGCTTTAAATTACGAAGAACGATTTTTCTGTATACAGCGTTCGTGCATCTCAAGGTATTGAAGGAACTTAAGTGGTCTGACTACCAGAATTTTCATACAGTAATTGTCATCATATCTTAAAACATATTTTTTCGTTTAATTAGTCAGACGTTAATTTACAAAAATTCTTTTATACTCACCATGCGAACGCAGCTATACTTTTTTTTTTTTTTGTAAATAGCTATAAAATTTTTAAAATATAACTAAAAATTAATAGAAAAAAATATATATTCAAAACCTATTAATTTATTGAATTCTTTCAATTGTAGAAATTTTTCTAGCAATAAAATATGAAATACTTCTGTACTGTGTAACTGGCTTCAAATTATTTGCAACTTTTAATTTTATTTAACTAAAATGACATTTGATACGAAACTATGTAACTCAAACTAACACTTCTAGCACAAAGGTTCTTTGTATACGCTTGTGAATGTTTGAGTGAGCTTGAGCTTAATATTCAAATATATAAAAATTTGCTCGAATGTTCGAAACTCAATAATGGACTCCTTGTATTTTAGTATAGAAAAGGTTTCTGGATAAGGGAAGTCTGATTTGAAATTACATTGAACATAATTCAATACAGATCAAGTAATATTAATGAATTGCTATTTTCACGTTTTACTCTATGTGTTTGTAATTAATTAGGATAAAAATTATTCGTTCGTGTATCTGAAATAAAGCTAGTAGTCATAAGGCTTAAATAACAATATTAATTACTTTAAGAGTTCAAAGTTATCAATAGCTTATCAAGTGTTGTTTCTAAACTGTTCATTGTGCATTATGATTATATGATTATTAATTACATTTTTAGGTATTATAAAAATAAAGCACATAGATTGCAACGCAACATCTCTGAAAAGTTCTTATGAACAAACACATGACATACTTCCAATAAGAACAGTAATGTTGCTTACTGGTATATGGTAGATTGGGTGAAGATGCCGTAGTTTTGGTCTTAATTTTTTTTAAATCGCCCGTTGTTTATATTTCTAATTCATTGATTTCTTGTTAAAGTTTAAATTCTTATGTATGATTTAAAAACTTATTTCATTTCCCAGATGTTATAGAAAGCATCTAAAATTTAGTTTTACAAACCCTTGCGTTTCGGGATCTTACACATAGGTATGGGTAAGATGGCCAACTATCTAGGGGTAAGATGCCTTATGGAATTTCAATGTAAACAATAATTTTTGTGAAGCAGTAATTAATCAGATGAATAAAAGTAACTTTAATATTTTAGACTTACTAAAGTTGTTAACTTACTTAATATTACGAAATTACAAAAATATGAATATAACAAACGTTTACAATATAATAAAAGAACAAACTAATATTTAATTGTTATATAATTATTTATGTTATGTTAATATATTTCGTTGTATAATATTTATTTAATATATTATGCTCTACTTAACATTTGAAAGAATTGTGGCTCTTAAGTATGCCTATTTTTGAACATTATAACAAGTTTAACTACGGCAAAGCCACTATGATAAAGTTCTTTAGAGTCAAGCTTTTTTGTTAATGTTTTTCATATGTCCCTTTGTTCTTTTTAGCAATATCTCATGTCTGCCACAAACTTCACATCCTGTTTAGGAACTTTGAGCAGCTTTTACATAACCAACAGTTTCACTGAATGCACTTGATCCCATCACAATTTCCCGATGTTTTATTGCACTCTGCTAGACACTCTGAACAATCACTCTCATTCACTTAAAAAAAAAAAAAATCCTCGTGTTCTGAATCTTGGTAGGGAATTTAATCATCATCCATATCATCGTCAGTTGAAGATTCTGTCTTACTACCCTTTGACTTCTTATCTAATTCTATTTTAGAAAGGCTTGAGACACTAGTAAATTCTGAGTTGCTACTGTCACACCGATTTAGTTTGGATTTTATAGGCCTTTAAAATTATTTTTAGTTGAATATTAAAATGAGAAAAAAAATGGTGAAAATTACGTCATATTTAAAACGATACATTTAAAATGTCTAATTTAAAATAAATTTCTTATAGCGTTTTTATAAAATTGTTTACTTAGCCAATATATACAAGCTAACTTTAATTTGTTGGGTTGATCTTATTTAATCAATCTCGAAAGTCGCTGTTACCTGATTACAGGAGATCGCCACTAGTCGTTTAATTACGATTTAATCTTCCGTAATCTTTACAAAGCTACAAATCTTTACAAATTAGCGTGTTTTTAGAGTCTGCGGTGTCTGGATCTGGATGGAGGTTGGCAAGCATAGCTCGTAGGGCGTTGAAACCCCTAGTTATCTAAAACTGTTTTACTACCGATATTTACATTTATGAAAATTATTTATAACTGCATTTAACATGAAATGTTTAACAATGTTTAAATTTAATAATTATTAAACAATTATTTATAAGACCAATAAAGTTTATTTATAAGGCAGAATACATATAAAAATCTTTCAAATTATGTTCACCTTAGATTTTAATACTTCTTTATGTCATTTTAAACATTTAGAAAATTTATAATTTTAATCAATGTTTTTTTTTAATCAGTTGATTAAAATCACGATTTAATCACTGATTTAAATTATCTGATTAAAATTGTTGACAAGTTAGTTACTAGCTAAGAGTAATTTAAACAACGAAGAAACAACCAGGCGTTTGGCCGCAACGGAAAACAACTTACCCCAAGGGAAAACAAACGGCATCTTACCCCCAAAAACTTTCGTCGACTCACCCCAAAGTATTGGGCAAGACACCGGTGCCCCCCCCCCCCCTATTTATGCTTTGCAGAAAGGCCAGGTACCAGTACTCTGTAAAAACTTCAGGTTTATTTTTCTGGTGTTTAAACTAAATCTTATAGGCAAATAAAGAAGTCAAGTAAAAGATTTTGGACACTCACCAGAAGTATTAAGACGAAATAGCAATAAAAAATATAACGTAAAATTTTTAGAAAAGAACGCAAATGGAAATTAATGTATCACTAGGGAGCCCTCTTCCTTACAACTGAGCAGTGTTTCCCTACATCGCCTTCGCATATGAAAACTACGTGATACGGCATCTCACCTCAAGTTACCCTATTATGAGAGAACTAATGAAAAATGGAGTGTTGAATGAATAATTTTTTATTAATTGTATGAAACATTTAAAATATTTCTCACCACTTAAAAATAATTACTGTTGTAAATGATAATATGTTCGCTTTAATATATTCTGTTCTTTAACGGATATTTTTATCAGCGATGTAACAAGAATTTTTTTAAAAACAAATTAATGCCGTCATGTCATTTAAATCAAATTAAAGCGTATCACATTCCCTGAAAATTTTTTCCTTTACAAACATTTCAATTACATTATTATTTTACATTGTGTCATTTTTAGCCCGCACTAAGACAGCGCCACCTCGCCAATACCAAATAAATTTAATATTTTGAGAAAAAACATTTATTCTAACTATTTAGCGAAATGTTATTTACCTGCTACATGCCTGTTAAAATAAGACAGTTTCATAAATTTGGACAAAAGGTACTACAAGTTAATGAAGTTTTTGTTTTTTATACTGAATACGTAAATAAAAATAAAGTAATCTATCATGATGGTGCGAAATATATCAAATAAAATGTATCTAGTGGCGACTCGTGGACCTTTCAATGGCCTTCTATATGCACTATATTGCCATTAATGACCGGCAATTTTGAATTTTAGACATTTTGTCGAATATTTAGAAATAGACTTGTCAGATTCTTCTGGAATTTCAGGATTAAAGAGAACAGGAATGACCTCTTATTTAGCAATGTCGATTTGATAAGGGGGAGGATAAGGGGGCAAACAAAAAATCAAAGAATAAATAATACTTGGGATCACCCTGTAAAATAAAATGCACGAAATGATCTACCGCTACCGGATATAAATAAACAGACATTGTTCAATATGTGTATTCTTTTGTGTAAGAATAGTACGTATATTAATAGAGATATAGCGATTTATCTAAAAAAAATAAAAAATCTTGCATGTTTTTTGCTTATAACATACATTTCAACCAAATTTAACGCCGATTTCAGAAAAATTGACAAAATATAGTAGAAACAATGTAGTGCAATTGGAATATAATTAATATTTTAGGAATATGAGCAGTTGTATGAAATAAATTTTATCGATTCGCGAACGATAAAAGGGATCATTTTACATAATTTAATAGTCAACTCTTGGAGCAACTTATTCAAAAAAATCTAGTCAAATATCGTAAAAATTCAGAAAGATATCGGCGTTAGAGTGAGCAAGATTTTAGTTGTTCTCTAAAAGCAACTGAATGATAAGGGATTTTACACAAATTATCATTTTTTATTAACTGACTTTCAGAAAAAAGTTAGTATTTAGTGACTATCAAGGAGTAGATTTGGAAAAAATGATTCGATTTTGACACTTCTTTTGATCATGGTATAGGCTCGTTCTGATGGTTATCAGAGAAGAACTAAAGGATCAATAAAAAATGAAAAAAAAAATTAAATTAAAAATGACAATTTGTGGAAAATCCCTTATCATTCAGCTGCTTTTAGAGAACAACTAAATATTTGCTCACTCTAACGCTGATATCTTTATGAATTTTTACGATATTTGACTAGATTTTTTTTTAAATAAGTTTCTCCTTAGAGTTGAATATTAAGTTATGTAAAATGATCCTTGTTATCGTTCGCGCAAAAAATTATTTCATACAAAAAAAAAAAAAAAATATTTCATCGAATACAAAAAATTATTTCATCGATAAAAATTATTTCATACAACTGCTCATATTTCCTAAAATATTTAATATATTTATATTCCAATTGCACTATTTTTTTTCTACTATACTTTTTCAATTTTCCTGAAATCGCCGTTAAATTTGGTTGAAAACCCTGTATGTTATAAGCAAAAAACATGCAAGGATTTAAAATTTTTTTAAATAAATCGCTATATCTCTATTAATATACGTGCTATTCTTACACAAAAGAATACACATATTACAAAATGTCTGTTTATTTATATTTGGTAGCGATAGATCATTTCGTGTATTTTATTTTACAGGGTGAACCCAAGTATTATTTTTTTTCTTTGATTTTTTGTTGGCCCCCTAATTGGCCCCCTTATCAAATCGACATTGCTAAATATGAGGTCATACCTGTTCTTTTTAATGCTGAAATTACAGAAGAATCTGACAAGTATATTTCTAAATATTCGACAAAATGTCTAAAATTGAAAATTGCAGGTCATTAATGACAATTTAGTGTATTCCTAACTGTAATTTTAAGAATTCATTTATACTTCGGCTAACAAAATTCGTTCTGAAATCACATTTGTTGGCCGATTTTTTTTTTAACCGAAATGTTGTATCTTGCCCAATTAATATGCAAATGTTAACGCGCGCTTTCAATAAAACATTTGTCGGCGAAATATACATTTTTCAGCCGAGTCTGAAAACATTTGAAAGAAATCTTTGTCGGCCAATACGTTTGTTAGCAGATGTACCATTTATATCATGATTAATTGGATTTGGTAATAGAAACTACAGTATTTATGAGTTGTTATTGAGTTATTATATGAGTTATTATTTGAGTATTTATTACAACTATTAAAGTGGTAGTAGTAAGCAAACTATAGAAACGAGTGCTCTAAGGAGTAACAAGAAAAATATTAATATTTTAAATGAATATTATATTTAGGGTCCAGACATAAAAAAATTGTCCGAACTGTTTTTTCAATGGTGAAGCATGAGTAGAAATATATGTTTTAATATTATAACATATAAATGCTTAATTTTTGGTCGAATATTTAATAATAAAAAATAATCTAATATTGTTATTGTATGCTGAATTGTAAAATATTATGATATTAGTCATTTTGAACGCAATTTCTAAGTATTAAAAAATGAATAGAAAAATGCGTAAATGTTACTCTTGACTATAAATTTTGGAAATTAACTGATGATGTCCAAATTGGGCAGTTATTTTATTATTTTTTATTTTTTTTTTTGGGCTAATTTCCTGCAATTTTTAATGCGATTCTCGGAATAAAACCACCTGTAAAGTATTCACATTTGCTTAAAAACGTTACTATTCTAAAAATTTTCACAATCCTGGAGAATAAATATTAATAATACAAAATCTTATTTTAGAAAATTGAAACAAATAAATTTTGAATTTTTTAAAATTTGTTGGTTGATTAGATTTCAATAGCGATATTTTTCATTTTTTTTTAGATAACGTTGTAAAATATATGTTATAATTATTAGATGCACATTTGTTTTATGAATTTAAAATACACTTAATACAGCATTTAAATTCTCCAAAGAGGCAAAACTTTGAAAAAATGTTTACTTTAATTACATTTTAGCATATTAAAAAATATACATAACTCTAATATATTAATCTAAATATAATAGTTCAAACACATTCTCCCATTTTCTGAGAAATTCGAATTAAGTCGAAAAATGCTTCACATATCATCATCATATTTTTAATCTCGGACATTAGGCTGACGAGTGACTGCGTAACAATTCTGAGTGCACAATTTTTTTATGCGTATTATCTCCAGGTTGGTATCATATAATTTCTTCTAGAATATTTTTTTTATGCATATATATATATTTTTTTTCAATTCATATTTCGAGTTTCCTCGTGAATGTTGTTTAAAATTTAATTACGGTATATGCAAAATAAATAAATGCATTATGTTCTGACTATTTCAATACAATTTTGATGTTTTTTAGGGTTCCGTGCTTAAAAAGTAAAAACGGAACCATTATAAGATCACTCCTGTGTCTGTCTGTCACAGCCATTTTACTCGTAAACTATGGAACGTAGAAAGTTCAAATTGGGGCAAGTAATAAAGACTATTGACACACATATTTTCAGATAATTAAACAGTTATAAATATATTTAGTAAAAATGTGGAGGGGCAAATTAAGTTACTTGAAAAAAATCTTTTCTTTGTTTATCGTGTGGGATATCATGTGAAAGTTTTCGTAACGCTGAACTCAAAAATACATATCTTTTAATTTTAGGTATTACATTTTCAAAGATATTGTCGAAAATGTAGCGCAACAATATGGTCCCCCATCTAATTCCGAATCTACTGAAACTAAAATTATGAAAAAAATTAGTGGTAGTAGACATTAACTTAAACCTTGCAGGAAAATTATAGCGATTACCCTAGGTCACATAGTTTTTGAGAAAATCGCATTTTGCCGTTACACACAAATTTTGATTTATGGGCATTCAGCAAAAGTGTTGAGCAGCGCTGGAGGTACAGTCATGAAAAAAAAAAAAAGTATACACTCCCTACCAACTCATAAACAAATTACCGTAGAAGAAAGTTACTGGTACCGAATGATTGGAAATAAAGTTTACTTTAATGATGTATATAAAAATTACTTACGAGGCCATCTACTTATTAAAACGAACCATAGCTTTGTTTTTTTTTTCAATAGCAGTACACAATTCTGGCAGCATAAATGAAATCTACACCATTTAATTAGCTTAAAAAACAAATTTTTATGCAATTCGAACCATAAGTTTCCGAGAAATTATTTTAAAATAAGCGTATTTTAAGGGCTGTATCCAAATTGAAGTTCCGTACTCGATTGTTAAACAAGAGAGATCACGGTACTTTAAGCGTCACTCAAGCAGTCAATGAAATTTGCTAGATTACAGGTCAGCATAAGAAATTTCAAAACATCTAGTCAGTTCTATCATAGACACCCCCTTAAACCATCATTTTGCAGTTTTTTAAGCCTAATTTGAAAACTACTTGGAAGAAAAATGTGAAATTTTGGATTTCCATAAAGCAGAACTTAATAAATCAAAATCCATTGAATAATTGTAGGTTGCAATTCATATTTTTTTCGAATATTAATTTCATAATTCATAATGGGCTCAATGAATGGGCTGTGTGTTTTGGAGATAACAACAGATAACAACAGCATTTTTTTGCGTTTCATTCAGCAATGTATAATGAAGATTTTATCAATTCGAAATTCTATCCTACTGGGCCGCAAAAAATTTAGTTCGTCTATATTCTTAAATAGACCCACAAGGCGGTTGCAACTTGTGTCATCAAAGTTTACATCTTTAGATGAATTTATTCAATTTGAGGTATGCGTCAAGGTGCAATATTTAAGGAAGGCCAAGGTACAATATAAGCTATTGGGTACATTATTATTATTAATCAGCCTATATACTATTAAGGAAAGTACATTTACTTTTAGAGCACGTAGTGTCAGGAAAGTATTGTACTTATGATTTGTATGTGGGTGTGTGTGACTTAGCACTATTCTGAAACGGTATTTCCGGTTGCGTGCAATTTGGCGAATATATTATACAGAACTCATGCATGCACAGTATAGACATTTGTAAAAATTGTCAGAAGTATTAGCTATTTAATCCTTTTTTACACTTTTTGAGACCAATTTTAAAGAGAAAGTATGAAAGACATGTAGCAGACTATAAGTGATAAATATTGTAGGCGATGTAATGAAGCTGTGAGAGTAACAACTTTAATTTAAAAACGGAAGTATATTCACCGAATCGAGCCAATTCAAATTTGTGAGAATTTTTTATAATTTCTATTATACATATATTAAAAACAACATAATTATATTATAATTAAAATTTAATACAACAACATAATTATAATATAATTATATTTTAATATAGCAGTATGATATATAATGTATAATATAGTGTATAGCATAATTATATTTTAATATAACAGTATTATAATAATATATTTCTAATAATTAGATTACATAATACAAATATGATATATAATATATAATGTAGTTTATAATGTAATTTATAATATACATATAATATATATAATTTTAGAAATCTCTATATATGATAGCAACTTTTTTAACCAACATTGTCAGATATATATATATATATATATATATATATATTTTAATGAAAACCAAAATCATCTCTGGAGTTAACGAATAAAGGATCGCACATTACAAACGCGATACTCTTGATTTATTTTGAGAGGTTAAAGGAACCTTAAAGAAACTGAAATGAAAACATGTAGAAAGTTATTTAAACTAAAGAGCAACAATCTTTTAAAAATTCAGATTGAAGAAGGAAGTATATAAATTTTTAAGTCACATTTCGCTTTCTTTTGTTTATTTTTCCACATACATAGTATAACGATATTAAATTATACAGATACTTTATTCATATTTTTACTATTTCGTTTAAAAGAAGCGTGCTGTAAATTCTCGTTTCCTTAACTCATAACTTTTGATTTAAGAACGTGGTGAAAATTAATAGTGCATATTCAAAAAGTAGACGTTATTAATTTTAATAAATAAAAACAAATGTATTAATACGATAAAAAGCATTGAAAAAATATGAAATACACAAAATAATAAGTATCAGATTCTTTCACAATGTGTAAGAAATAAAATTTGCTGTATGGCGATTTTCAAGTCTTAATATGACAGAAAAGTGCCTTTGCTTTTAAACTGAATACTTGCATAGAAAACCCCGACTCCAACGAAAAATTAATAATGTTATTATCCATCATCGTAGCTCATGAATCTATCAGGGCTCGTGAGTTTTTATATCCCATTGAGTTGAAATGTTACATTAAGACATTACGCATTTCTGTCTCTCACACACACATGTACATATTTCATTTTCAAAAAATTTCGTGTTTTTTCAATACTCATAATACTTATATAACTCGAAATAATGTTATAAGGAAATGTTTATCTATTTTAAAAAGTACTGTACTATTAAAACAAGTATAATGATGATATGTACTTATTATAGTTAATGCGTTCCTAATAATTAGATTTGAATGGTTTAGGATTTAATGCACAGCTCTCTGAATAGTTTGCTGTGATTAATATTAATCTTCCTAAACTGCTTCCTGAGTAAAATTTTGCGTTTCAAAATAACATACGCATAAAAAAATATGGAATTTTAAAAAACTAACAATAACTTTTCCTTTATATACATATTAAGTAGAAATTTATTAAAACTTTCTCTTCTGCAACTTGTTTTATTTTATTTTATCAAATGATATATTTAGGTATTATTATACAGGGTTAAATAAGACATAAGGGCACTGTACTTTTTTTTTAAAACTCGGTAATTTCTGCTAAACATTTATCTTTAATTTTGCAAGAATTTTTCTTTTTCACGACATAATTATTATTATTTTTAAATTCTTAAATATACCACAAGATAATATTAATATGTAAGTGTTTAAAAATTTAGTTTAACGGCTTAATTAATAAAATGTAAAAAAAAAAAAAAACATAGTTTAATGTAAGATATTATTTGACAGTGAATTTCTGTTGGATTTCCAGAGGATGCCGTTTATATTCCGCACTAACCCAAATATGTTACCAGATTGCTAAAATAAGCAACCTTTTTTAAAATTAGTATTTTTAATGTAAAAATTCAAGTTAATAACAATTTGTTAATACAAAAGTAGAATTATTCAAGAAAAACGATATATGCAAAGAAAATTTCGCCCCTACGTATATTATTTGTTTAATATTCATGAAATTTCATTTACCGGTATACATATATTTTTATATATTATCTATATAACCTGTCAATATCCATACCTAAGTGTTTAAAAGTTTAGTTTAATGAAAAAATTTAAAAATAAAATAAAACTTAGTTTCCTGTAACGTATCTTTTGACATGCAAATGTTTCTCGTTTGGTCGGACTTCCAGTTGGGGCAGTTTATATTCCGCATTAACCAAAATAGGTTACCAAGTTGATAAGTTAAGCATTCTTTTTTTAATTGAGTAATTTTATTACAAAATTAAAGTTCATAACATTTTTGTATTACAAAATTATAATTACTCAAAACAAACAAAATATGCAAAGAAAAGTCCGCCCTTATATAATGAAAACTACTTAAAGCAACCTCTAACTTTTCATTCTAACTGTTTGAAAATTAACTTTTGTAACACATCATTTTCCAGCTTTGCGATACATTCGAAAATTCCGTCTCTTGCATCACAATGGGATTGGAACTTTTCAGGTTTTTAATATGATGATTTCTTTTTCTCTCCATGATTGCCAATAATAATTTTTTCACCTGTCAAGAAAGAAAGTTCAATGAAAGTTGCTTTGGGGGACATAATGCACAGTCGTGGGAAAAAAATTAAGCACCCCTACTAACTCTTATTTTAGATATTCTTTTGTTATTGTACAGAGATATAGTATGTACAGTAATAGAAAAAAGCAAACACCCCCTACCAACCCTGTAACTAATTAAAATAGAAGAAAATTACTGGCACCAAACGATTCGAAATAAAGTCTACTTTATAAATGATGTATATGTTGTAGGCTAATTGAGAAATCAGGCTCTTTGCAAAGAGCCTAGGCTGTTTGCAAAAAGCCGGGCTAATTGGAGAATCGTCTTTCTTTTTCCAATTATCCTGATATTTTTCAGGCTTATTGCAAAGAACCTATACACCATTAGGCTAATTGAAAAATGACCACTTATATTCCAGTCACGATGATTTTTTACACTTATTAACCCATAACCCGGCCCGAACCCGAAAAATAAATTACAACAGACCGCATCTCGATCTGAGCAACACAAAATAATTTCAGTCTGCACGCAACCCGACCCGAACCTAAAAATTCCATTTAAAAAAAACCCGGAATCTGAACCGAACCAAATCTGAACCCGACAACAATATTCCAATGAACCGTAACCGATCCGAGCAAGACAAATATATTTCTGAGGACATGCAACCCGATCCGAACCTAAAAATTCTATTTGAAAAAAAAAAAACGGAATCTGAACCCGACAAAAATATACCAATGAACCGTAACCGATCCGAGCAAGACAAATTGATTTCTGAGGACATGCAACCCGATCCGAACCTAAAAATTCTATTTGAAAAAAAAAACGGAATCTGAACCCGACAAAAATATACCAATGAGCCATGACCGATCCCAGCAAGACAAAATAATTTCTGAGGACATGCAACACAACCAGAACCTAAAAATTCAGTTTAAAAAAACGAAATCTGTCACGAACCAAATCTGAACACGACAAAATTATTCCAAAGAACCATTACCGGATCCGAGCAAGGCATAATTATTTTCGTGGACACGCATCCGACTCGAACCTAAAAATTCAATTTAAAAAAAAACCGAAATCTGACTCGAACCAAATTTGAACCCAACAAAATTATTACAAAGAACCATAAACAGATCCGAGTAAGGCAAAATAATCTCCGTGGTCACGCAACCCGACTCGAACCTAAAAATTCTATTTGAAAAAAACACCGAAATCTGACGCGAATCAAATCTGAACCAGAGAAAAATAATCCAAAGAACTATAGCCCGATCGGAGAAAGACAAAATAACTTCCATGGACACGCAACCCGATCCGAACCTAAAAATTTTTTTTAAAAAACGCGAAATATTACCCGAACCAAATATAATAACCGACAAAAATATTCTAATGAACCATAACCCGATCCGAGCAAGACAGTAATTTCCGTGGACACGCAACCGGACCCGAACCTAAAAATTCCATTTGAAAAAACCCTGAAATCTGACCCGAACCAAATCTGAATCCAACAAAAATATCCCCCAAAACCATAACCAGATCCGAGAAAGAAAAAATAATTTTCGTGGACACGCAACCCGACCCGAATCTAAAAATCCCATTAGAATACCTCCGAAATCTGAACCGAACCAAATCTGAATCCGTCAAAAATATTCCAAAAAACCATAACCGGATCCGAGCAAGAAAAAATAATTTCAGTCCGCATGAAACCCGATCCGAACCTGAAAGTTCTACTTGAAGTTAACCCGAAACCTGACCAGAACCCGAAATTAAAATACATCAGGCCGTATACCCCGATCCGAGCAATGCAAATTATTTTTCGCGTAGACGCAGTACGACCAGAATCTAAAAATTCCACTGGACGTCAACCTGAAACCCGACACAAACCCGATCGGAACACGACAAACATATTTCAAAGAACCGTAACCCGATCTGAGAAAGACAATATAATTTTCTTCGACATACAACCGGATTCGAACCTAAAAGTTTCATTTGAAGTCAACCCGAAAACCTTCCATAACCCGCGTTCGGGTCAAATTTCGGATTGAGTTTAACTAGAACTTTCAGGTTCCAATCGGGTTGCCTATCGACAGAAATTATTTTGTCTTGCTCGGATCGAGTTATGGTTCTTTGGAATATTTTTGTCGGGTTAAAATTTGGTTCGGCTCGGGTTGCAGGTTGACTTCAAATGGAATTTTTAGGTTCTGGTCGTGTTGCCTGTCCACGGAAATTAATTTGCCTTGCTCCGATCCGGTTATGGTTCTTTGGAATATATTTGTCAGGTTCAGATTTGATTCGGGTTTTTTCAAATGGAATTTTTAGTTCGGCTCGGGCTGCGCGTCCACGGAAATTATTTTGTCTTGCTCATATAGGATTATTGATCTTTGGAATATTTTTGACGGGTTCAAATGTCGTTTTTTTTTTCAAATGAAATTTTAGATTCCGGTTGGGGTGCGTGTCCATGGACATAGTTTTGTCTTGCTCGGATTGCGTTGTCTGTCGACAGAAAATATTTTGTCTTGCTCGGATCGGGTTATGGTTCATTGGAAAATTTTTAGCAGGTCCAGATCTGGTTCGGGTCAGGTTTCGATTTATTTTCAAATGGAATTTTTAGGTTCACGTCGGGTAACATGTTCATGGAAATTATTTTGTTTTGCTCAGATCCGTTTATATTTCTTTGGAATAATTTTATCGGGTTCAGATTTGGTTCAAGTCAGATTTAGGGGTTTTTTCAAATTGAATTTTTAAGTTCTGGTTTGGTTGTATGTCCTCAGAAATTATTTTTTCTTCCTCGGATCGGTTATGGTTCATTGGAATATTTTTGTCGGGTTCAGATTCCGGGTTTTCAATTAGAATTTTTAGGTTCGGGTCGGGTTGCATGTCCTCAGAAATTATTTTCTCTTGCTCGGATCGGTTATGGTTCATTGGAATATTTTTATCGGGTTCAGATTTGGTTCGGTTCAGATTCTGAGTTTTTTTTCAAATGGAATTTTTATGTTCGTGTCGGCTAGCATGTCCACAGAAATTAATTTGTGTTGCTCGTATCCGTTTATGTTTCTTTGGAATAATTTTTTCGGGTTCAGATTTGGTTCAAGTCAGATTTAGGGGTTTTTCAAATTGAAATTTTAGGTTCTGGTTTGGTTGTATGTCCTAAGAAATTATTTTGTCTTGCTCGGATCGGTTATGGTTCATTGGAATATTTTTGTCGGGTTCAGATTCCGGGTTTTTTTCAATTAGAATTTTTAGGTTCGGGTCGGGTTACAGGTCCTCAGAAATTATTTTGTCTTGCTGGGATCGATTATGGTTTATTAGAATATTTTTGTCGGGTTCAGATTTGGTTCGGTTCAGATTCCGAGTTTTCTTCAAATGGAATTTTTAGGTTCGTGTCGGGTAACATGTCCACGGAAATTATTTTGCTTTGCTCGGATCCGTTTATGGTTCTTTGGAATAATTTTGTCGGGTTCAGATTTGGTTCGCGTCAGATTTCGGAGTTTTTCTCAAATTGAATTTTTAGGTTCTGGTTGGGTCGCATGTCTTCAGAAATTATTTTATCTTGAACGGATCGGTTATGGTTCATTGGAATATTTTTGTCGGGTTCAGATTCCGGCTTTTTTTCAAATAGAATTTTTAGGTTCGGGTCGGCTTGTATGTCCTCAGAAATTATTTTGACTTGCTCGGATCGGTGATGGTTCATTGGAATATTTTTATCGGGTTAAGGTTTGGTTCGGTTCAGATTCCGGTTTTTTTAAATGGAATTTTTAGGTTGGGGTCGGTTTGCTTGTAGACTGAAATTATTTTGTTTTGCTCGGATCGGAGTATGGTCTGTTGTAATTTATTTTTCGGGTTCGGGTCGGGTTATCGGTAATTAAGCCTAAAAAAAGCATTCTGATTGGGAAATAAGTGGTCATTTTTCAATTAGCCTAACTGTGTCTAGGCTGTAATAAACCTGAAAAATATCAGGCTAATTGGAAAGAGAGAGATGATTTTCCAATTAGCCCGGTGTTTGCAAAGAGCCGGATTTCTCAATTAGCCTATGACATATATAAAATTTGCTTAGTTGGGCATCTACATAAAAAACAAAACTAAACTTTTTTTTAATGACATCTAATGTTGTCAATAAATTTTAAATGTTCGGTTTAAAACTGTATCTAGATCCGAATATTCAAGTCACTTGGATGGTTTGTAAGTTTTTCATAATAAACATTCAAAATTTGGAGCTTCTAACATCAAATTATATGTTTATATATATTTTTTTAAATATCTCTTGAAATTACAATCCTAATGTGATAATTTTTGTGTGGTTAATATACTAAAAAATCCAAACATAAATACATTGAAAGTTTTATAATATGAATTATGAAATTAATATTCCGAAAAAATATGAATTGTACCCTATAATGTTTTTGACAGATTTACATTTATCGTGTCCTCTTTTATGGGAATCCCTCAATTTCAATTTTTTTCCAAGTAGTTTTCGAATTATGATTAAAAAACGTCAAAGTGATCGTTTATGGGGCCGTGTTTGATGGTTTAACGAGCCGTCTATTACATGCAGAAAAGTATAATTAAAAAAATATATATATATTACTAATTTTATCGAAACTTTTGAGCTGGCCGTAGTCAAAACATATTAAGGGAGTGAAATGGTCCTATTTGAAAGAAATAATAAATTAGCAGAAGTGACATAGCCATTCTGCAGCATTTCAACAATCAAATACCGATCTTCAAATTGGATAAAGCCATTAAAATATGCTCATTTTATAGTTTATTTCTCTGAAACTAATCATACGAAATTTCATAAAAAAATGGATTTAGGCTAATTGAATGTTGTAGAAGTTATTTATGGTGTGAAACTTGGGTACTGCTATTTAAAAAAAAAGTTTGGGTGTGTTTTGATATGTAGATGGTTCCCTAAGAACATTTTATTTACATAATTTAAAAACATACTTTATGTCTTTCCTTTGGTGCCAGTAACGTTCTTCTATAATAATTTGTTGCTGAGTTATAAGGGGTCTTTAAATTTTTTTCCCCCATAACTGTACCTGAAAGTTGTTTTTGGTAAAATTATGCACAGTGGTAGAAAAGAAAGTGAACACGCCCTACTAACTCCTCAACAAATTATCTTAGAAGAATGTTACTGGTACCGAATGATTGTAAATAAAGTCTACTTTTAAATGATGTATATAAAATTTGCTTAAGGAGCCATCGACAGATTAAAAAAAAAAACAAAAAAAAAAACAATTTTTTTTTCAACGACAATACCCAATTTTAACAAGATAATTTCAAATCTTCTGTTCAAACTATGCCTAGACACCAAATTTCAAGTCGTTTGAATGATAAGGTTTTGATTTATAAACATTCAAAATTTAGTGCTTCTAATGTTAAATTACACTTTCATATTTTTATTAATATCTCCTGAAAATTATACTCCTAATGTGCTAATTTTTTGTGTAGCAGTAATACTAAAATTCACGAACATAAATACGTTGAATTTCAAATTTTTATAATTTTACGATATGAATTGTGATTCATGAAATTAATATTCGAAAAAATTATGAGTTGCAACCTACAATTTTTTTGATGGATTTAGATTTATTAAGTCCTGCTTTATGGAAATCCAAAATTTCACATTTTTCTTCCAGATAGTTTTCAAATTATGCTTAAAAAACAGCAAAATGATGGTTTAAGAAGCCATCTGTGATAGAAGTGACTAGATATCTTGAAATTTATTATGCTATCCTGTAATCTAGGAGTCTTCAATGAGTGTTTGAGTTGCGCTTAAGAAGCCTCGATCTAGATGGGGGCACTCTCGGTCAACAATCGTGTATCGAGCCTCAATTTGAATACAGCCCTAAAAATACGCTCGTTTTAAAATAATCAATTTCTAGGAAACTTATCGTATGAATTCCATAAAAATTTGTTTTTAGGCGAATTGAAGGGTGTAGAGTTCATTAATGCTGTCAGAATTGTGTACTGTTATTGAAAAAACAAACAAAGTTATGGTTCGTTTTAATATGTACGAGGATGAGTCGGAAAATAAGTTTCCCCTACCAACTGTGGACAGATGTGTGTATGAAAGACAATAAAATGTAATGAAACATTAAAGATAAGACGTAACTTTATTTTTCTACTTAAGTGCCAAGTGAGTTGAGACATTTGTCATACCCTTTATAAGCTTCATAAAGCCCTTCAGGAAAAAAACAGGGCTCTGCATACAAAACAAGCGTTGAACGGCTTGTATGACTTCAGCATTGCTTACAAAGAAGAAGTCAAGCATTGCTTTCGTCTGTAGTGGCCGTGCATGTCCGTCCAGGTCTCGGCCTGTCCGACACTTGCTGACGTCAATCACTAAATTGGCGGCACCATATCCGCATCATTTGTTTCGACATCACATCTGGCCGATAGACACCCACGTGGCGGTTATGGATTTCTGCTCCCAATACTCCACGTGCCCATGCATAGAGGACAACCGCTCTCACTTCCTCCTTTGACCACGAATTCACAACGCACTTTCTCTCCGTATCGACTGGGAACAGAATGATGCGGAGCCCTGATTTTTTAAAGGAACGCTTTTTGAAGCTTATAAAGGGGTGTGAAAAATGTCTCAACTCACTTGGTACTTATGTAGAAAAATATAGTTACGTTTTATCTTTAATGTTTCATTACATTTTTTGTCTTTCATACACACCTCTGTCCACAGTTGCCAGGGGAAACTTATTTTCCGACTCACACTCGTATATGGACTCCTAAACAAATTTTATACAAATCATTTAAAAGTAGACTTCATTACCAATCGTGTGGTATCAGTAACTTTCTTCTATGATACTTTATTGCAGAGTTAGAAATCGGTGTTTACATTTAATTCTACGACTGTACGATATAAGTTACGATTTTGCGCTGTGTTTTTGTGAAGTAATTGATCACATTATCCGATTAGCAGTATGCAACAAGCAATATCCTTAACATTAACATCACAAAAAAAGCAAAATTACCTTCCTTACTCTTAAGCGGAGATAAATTAACGGGAGTCCACAGTATTTTTGTTATAACGCATATGGTTGAAGCCTTTTATATAAATAACTGGATGTAAAAAACATATTCTTATTCAGTGTGATGACTTTTTGATCAATTTCCAACATCAAAGAAATTTTGCGGACATCAAAAATCATCTGTATATTTTCAACACTGGTTTTCGCTAGATTTCTCTTTCGACTGTCAAAATTCGACTATCTAATTTATTATTGCAATTGATTATTAATTTCAAATTATTTGAAATTAATTGCTCACTTAATCAAAGTTATATTAGAACATAAACAAAAAATTACTCATTTATATAAAATACATCTTGTCTATTTGGAAAATTAAAAACGTCCTAAAAGTAAATATTATTTCTCACATATAAATTTTCTTTTCTAACCATGAAAATTGGAAAACATCATTTTCTTTAAAATTCCAGTTTTACAGCCAGGGAAAGCAGGAAAATATAATTCTTCAAAATCACTTTCTCTTTTCTGTAACAGAAATGGAATTGAAACCTGTGTGCAACTGCATTGCCATTCCTTGATTAGCACATCAAAGGCCGACGTTACTCTACTGCGTACAGGTCATCGGTCGAATGAATTTTGTTTGCATTACTTGGGGGAAAGTAAATGAAAGCAGTACCGTTAAAAGGAAATGGGAATGAATAGACGCAAAGAGAAAGCTATACACCGAATTTAGTGTCAAAGGGAACGTTGAAACTTTGGAAATAATAAATATGAGTTTTAAATATATATCTCTATTACGCTGCTTAGTTTTCTCTTATATTGATTTTTATTATCAAGATTGTTTTGTGTTTAATGAATTTTTTTATATTTTTCAAAGATTGTTTTGTGCTTAATGAATTTTTTTGTATTTTTCAAAGATTGTTTAATATGCTGAGGTTGTATCAGACTTGAATTTATCTATAAAATATTAGATAAAAATGCATATAATATCATAGAAAAAGATATATATTCATAATAGTTTTCAGATTCGTAATTTTTTTCCTTCGATATACACACGTATGTGAGGACGTGAGTTTCAAAACTCGTCGTACGCAGAAAATAAAATTTTGGAAAATCACGAAAAACCTCTTACTGTGTCCATTGGTTTTCATTGTTAACCAGACTTTAAAAAAGTAAAAATACAGGATAAAACGAGTTTTTTTTTAGATTGTTGTGTTTTTTAGGTTTGGTATTTCCACTAGATTAGATTGATGGTGAAAACACGATTTTTTAAATTTTGGATGAGCGAGTTTTGAAACTCACGTCCTCATAAAAATAATTAACAAGATTAAGTTTACCTGTAATACGTTCTTTTAACATTTGTTGAAATATATTATTAAATTTTACCATTGATTGTTTATTATAGGTAATTTAAGTTACACGTGGTTACACATAATTAAAAATTGCTTTAATTTCGGAGATATAATTTTAAATTAATATTTTGTGCTTAAATGTTTTTATTAAGGCATGTCCTTACTAGGATGCGTTTGGTAGTATAAATTCCGGTAGACACACTTTTAAAATAATCATAGTATGTTAAAACACGATATTATTACTTTGTAAAATTTTAATAACTGCAAATATTTTTAAATTTTATATGAATTCCATTAACTCGAACAACTTTGGTTAAGCCCGAATAATGGATTACTGCTCATTTGTTAAAAAAAATATATAGTTGTATAAAGAACATATGATATTGAAAATAAAGTTTTCAATAACATTTATAAATCTGTTAGAACTGTTTTTTCTTTTTTTTTAGTACGCTTAAGTTTTCCCCCACTGTAAATCTTGATCTTTCAGTGCATGGTCTATTGATCGGCTATATATAATACTTTAGTATATAAGGTGTACTGGGGTAATAAAGCCAGGTTAAGGGTCTGCCAATTTTCATGGCTTAGTTTTAATTTTTTTTTAAACAAATATAAAATTTGATACAGGAACTTATTGACTATGTATACAAGAAAAGATATTTTAGCAGATATCTGTTCATAAAATGCTGTAGCGTGATTTCTTTACCAATGGTATTTGGCGTTATTGCCCACCTATGTGGGTAATAACGCCATGCAAACAAAACTATAAAATAAGATGGAATAATGGCATGTGAATTGACCAATTCTAAAGATACGAACTCTACAGCCTTAGAAATGGACAAATTGCTCTTACTTAACATAAACTGCAATATCAAGATACAGTAATAATCATATTCTATTTTATTCTTCTGACATGAAAAAATTAACAGCATTTAGCAAATACAAATTTCTCTTTATCCTTTCTTGTGCATAAAAAAAAAGAAAAAAGAAAGAAAAACAAAAATAAACCCTCTTCGGATTAAGTTCCGCCACCGTGAATAAAAGATATCTATTAATATTATATTTCAAAACATTTTTTCGTACTTTATTTAAAAAAAAAAAAAAAAAAAAAAACTTTTTCTTACTTTTTCAGAACAATATATTTTTATGCATTTCAAATATATATTTTTAAATTTATTACTAAAATTTTACTATTTATATTCACAAGTTTTGGATTAAATTGTCGGAAATTCAACATTCAAATGAATAAATCGAAATAAATAAAAATCTTATGTTCTAAAATTGCATACATTAATCTACTTGTGTAAGATATGTATATATTTATTTTTACCAGTTTCCTTTTTCTTTTAGTCTGTATTTTCAATTTTACACTTTAATCTTACTAAAAAGTTTTGAAATTCCAAAAATTGACTGAAGTTTGAGTAAGGATTAGAAAGCCTGCAATTAATTTAGAATGCTGTTTTCGCGTTTATTTATTTATCTTTTATAGAAATGAATATAGTTTGTGAAATTAAAAAGATATATATTAATAAGAAACGTTTCATTATTGTTCGAGAAAAATAATTTTCTAAAAATAGTTTTTGTCCCGATTCTAAAGTTCATTAACAATATTTTTTTTTTGTTGTCATTAATACTTTCTTCTATCTTTACAAGAAGTATTGGATTGGTAAAAAAAATTCTACTTCCGGTTTCCGACGAATTTATACGATTTAGAACTTTCTAAACACGATTTGGCTGTTTTTAGAAAATGTGTGTCTGTGAGCCAGTCTGTATGTAACAAAAAGATTGTGGGCGTTCCATCACAAGAACTTATGCACAGAATTTAATAAAATACGTATTCACTTAGTCCTTAATAGAAATTGTTGCTGATTAGTTTTTTATGTAAATCGCCCAACAGGTGGCACTGCTGTGATGTCTTTTTCACGATTTTAGCAATAGCTCTCTATCTCAAGAACTAATGAACGAATTCTCATCAAAATTCATATTCAGTTAGTCGTTAGACGTAAGTTATCATTGACTATGTTTTAGTGAACATCTCCCAACAGATGGCGCTGCTATGCTGAATATTTTACGTTTTTTGTAATAGTAATATCTCAAGACCTAATGCACGGATTTTTATCATAACTTCAGTATCTGTTACTCCTTGATATAAATTGTTTCTGATTAGTGTTTGGTGTAAATCGCTAATCATAGGGCGCTGTTTATGCTGCATTTCTCACGATTTCTAACATAGCTCTATCTTAAGAACTAATGCACATATTTTCAAAAAATTTCAAATTAAGTTAGCCGTTGACGTAAGTTGTTGCTGTTTATGTTTTGTTGTAAATATCCCAAGAGATGACGGTGCTATGCTGCATTCATCACAATTTCCGCAACAGCTCTATATCCAGCACTAATACACGGATTTTCATGAAACTTAAGATTCAATTTGACATTAACATAAGATTTTGCTGATTAGATTTGAGTGTAAATCGCTAAAATAGTAGCGCTCCTATTCTCCATTTTTCAGGATTTGCAGAATAATAGGGAAAACAAGAACAAATATAAGGACTTTCATAAAACTTCACATTCTATTACTTCTTGTGTTATTTTGGCGCATGTTAATGTTTTCGTTTAAATACTATAACAGGTGGCGCTGTTATTTTGCAATTCTCTCGATTTTTGCGATAGCTCTATGCCAAAACCTAATGCACGGAATTTAATAAAACATCATATTCTGTTAGACTTTCACATAAATATTCGTAGATCCTCTTAACCTTGGTTGTATATGCATATTGCACAACTGTTGTCGTTTTTATTCTCTTTGGTTTGGGAATTTTGGTTGCGCACATCCAAGAGGCTAGATGCTAAGAATTCAATGATTTGTTTGATACTTATATTTCCAATTTACATGCACATAATACACCGCTTCTATGCCGTTAGAATTCTAATGATGGGCATAGGTTTTTATTTAAATTTGGCACTGTCATAGAGAAATTTGCGTATTATCATGAATAAGGAAGAAGAAAGTTTTAGGATAGACACATTAGACTAGTTTACTTCGTGATGCTTATGTTAGTAAGTATCAATTGTACAGTCGTGGAAAAAAAAGTAAACACCCCCTAATAATTCCTCAACAAAATATCGTAGTATAAAGTTACTGGTACCGAACGATTGGAAATAAAGTCTACTTTTAATTGATGCATATAAAATTTGCTTAGGGGCATCTACATATTAAAACGAATCCAAACTTCAATTTTTCAATGACAATACCCAATTTTAACGAGATATTTCAAATCTTCGGTTCAAACTATGCCTAGACACCGAATTTTAAGTCATTTGAATGATAAGTTTTTGAATTATAAACATTCAAAAATTAGGGTTTCTAATGTTAAATTACATTTTCATATTTTTATTTATATCTCCAGAAATTATGCCCCTAATGTGCTATTTTTTTGTGTAGCAATAATACTAATATACCCAAATACGCTGAATTTGAAATTTTTTTTAACTTTATGATATCAATTATGATTTATGAAATTAATACTCGAAAAAATTATGAATTGCAACCTAAAATTTTTTTGATGGAATTAGATTTATTAAGTCATGCTTTATGGAAATCCCAAATTTCACATTTTTCTTCCAAGTAGTTTTCAAATTATGCTTAAAAAACGGCAAAATGATGGTTTAATGGGCCGTCCATAATAGGAGTGACTAGATATTTTGAAATTTCTTTTGCTCTCGTGTAATCTAGCAGGCTTCATTGACTTCTTAAGGTGCTTTGATCAAGATGAGGGCTCTGTCGGTTAACAATCGAGTTCCGAACTTCAATTTGGATACACCCCTTAAAATACGCTCGTTTTAAAATAATTAATTTCTCAGAAACGTATGGTACGAATTGCATAAAAATTCGTTTTTAGGCTAATTGAAAGGTGTAGAGTTCATTTATGCTGTCAGAATTGTGTACTGCTATTGAAAAAAACAAAGTTATGGTTCGTTTTAATATGTAGATGGCCCCCTAAGCAAATTTTATCTATATCATTTAAAAGTAGACTTTATTTCCAATCGTTCGGAACCAATAACTTTCTTCTACGATAATTTGTTGAGGAGTTAGTAGGGGGTGTTTACTTTTTTTTCCCACTACTGTACGTGAAATGCAAAAAACAAAACATATATATATATAAATTTATATTTATCCATATATACATATTATGTATGTATATATATATATATAATACAAAAATATAATAATTAAAACACATTCATATTTTTTCCTTATAACATAAGCAAAAATTATTTGTTTGTTTTTAACGTATAGTTTGTAGATTATGCAATTTCATTTATTAAATAAAAGTGTTAATTCCTTTATTCATTCAATGTATTTTATGCAAAACCTGAAAAATAGAGTTTCGAGATATTTGCGTTTTCAAATATAAAACTCATTATTCATAGTTAATAGTTTTTTTTTACCAGAATAAGGCTATAATTAAAAAAAATAAACAAAAATAAAAATTTTGTGTCATTTCAAACTTTTCTGGCTCTTTTAATATAAAATAAAGTGTGTTTTTCTTTGTTGAAAATGATGTCTTAAAAGGCATTTAATGATTTGTGTAAAAAATTAGTATAACTTCAGAGTTTGAAGCATTACTTTATAAAGACAAATCTTTTATACACATTTCTGTTACTGAATGCGTATAAATATAGATTTATAAGCAAGTAACCTGAATTTTTTTCGTGCTGAAAAATTAGCCCCAGATATAATAGGTAAATAAATACAAGGGTGGGATAATCAGCTTAATTCTGCGATAGGCAAGTGGTTGTGTTTTATGAAATTTTATGTTTCTTGCAGAAAGATATATAATTCAGATTACTTTTACTTATTTCACAATAGCTAGTCTCGAAAATCCGATGTTTTAATCTGATGCCCAGTAAGTTTACTTACTGAGCGTAGTTATTTACTGGTAGTTGTAATTGCAAATACAACTATAGTTATTTTTATATATATTATTAGTTTCACTTATTTAAAGGCTGAATTTCCAGCACATATATAGACTCTTGGCGATTCTTTATATGTTGGAAATATAAAAAAAATATAAAAAATAGCATTTTGGTGGGTTTAAAAGAACAATCTCTATTTAAAACACATATAACAAAATAGAATTCATAGAAATATAATATTATTTTTGCTGTATCAAAAATCCTGATTGTGTTTTTATTGTTTTTAAACAATTTTCCTATCTGAATTATCAATTTCAAATAATTGATTTTTTATGCACAAAAACAATAAACTTTTTTCTGTATTCTTCATTTTTAGTAAAATAAATATATTTTTCTGTTTTATGTATACCTTGCTGTTGTGCACAATAGTTCAAATTATAGCCATTTTTAAAATAACAATTTGAAGCGAAAGCAAATTCATCATTCTATGCAATACACGTTTTTAAAAAGAAGCAAGCCGTTGAGAGGTACTTTAACTAGTTAATACATTTCCAATACTTTAATGAACGCGTTAACAGTTTTATATTTAATACATAGTTTTAAAAGTGCTTACTGTGATTAATCATGTCCTTCCTTAACAGTTTCCTCTATTTTATTTTATCTTTTCTCGATAACAACATAATATACGACCATAAATTAAAGGTAAGTTTAAAAATGAATATTTCCTCCACATTTACGTTCATAATAAATAGAATTTTATTAAAATATTCACTTTTACAACTTGTTAGCAGCAGTGCTTTTTATCAGATAATATATTTAATGCATATAAATGCTTCCAAAAATGGTTTAATGCATTATGGTTATCTTTTAAGAATTTGTTGTTTGCTAAAACAATTGAAATAAATTCACTTTATGATACTTTCTAAAAAGTATATTTTCTTTTGGTTTTGGAACTTAATAAAACATCTTTTTAAATTTTGGAATAATGTTTTAATGCTAGTTTATTTGTATTAACCTTTTGTCTACTGGCGGTAGTTATAAGTACCATTAAAATAACTTCTTATAAAATTCATTTAATACATCTATTAGTAGTAATACAGTCTAGAATTAGTTATTGATGAATTACTTTATCTTTTTCCAAAAGCATTATTGGTTACACAAAACAAAAATATTTTTAAAAGGATGATTTCTTTTGCCTTTGCATCTTTTAAGCTTTCCTGGAGTTGGGCGCAGGGGGGATTTTCAATTCGGAAATATTTCTATATTTCTATTGTAAGAACATTATATTTGTACATTTCCTAATTCTACAAAATACTAAGAAAAATATTTAAAATAAATGATTTGATTAGGGTTATAAATATTGCACGAAATCCCTATTAATTCAAATTTAATTAATCCTTCTAAATCCTTCAATCCTTCTCAAATCCTTCTAAAATTTGTTAAATGATTATATAAATCTTCTCGTGTATTTTTATAAATGCACGAAAAATGCTGTAGAAAGTAAAATTTTCATGAATTCATAATTCAGTACATAAAGGGTTAAATTAAAACATAGAGTGAAATAATATTTAAATATGTTTAAATTTTTTTTTACATTTATGCATTATCAATGATGAGATAAAAATTAAAGAAGTTTTTCTTATATTTCACAAAACAAAGTATTTAAACTAATAATGTATATTTAGAGGTTTACAGAAGGCATTGTAAGAAATGCCATTTCTGTTGATAATGAAACAGAAAATTGATATTCACAACTGAAAGGTAACATTATTCTCTAAATTGCTATTTTTAGTTATTTTCCTTTTTGTAGTTATGGGAAATAAGAGAAGCACATTTACATGGTAAAGAAGTTATAAGACAGAAACGATTTGACCGACAATTTCTGAAAGAAATGCTTTTAAATATAATAACAATTTTACAGGACGTCGTACTTAAGTGAATATATATTTTGATGATGCACTTTTGTCATTTACACCCATTTTGTTAATTTTGATACAGAAAACTCGTTATATAATTAGATATAACCTTACATAGCCTAATGAAGTCATTAGCTATTGTTAAATAAATATTTCGGGTTTTTTTTGGGTTTTTTTTTCTTTTGCTTTTAATTTTGTATAAAATTTATCCTGATTCATCTCAATAACATCTGATTTTGATAAAAACGAAATAATGATTCTTTCTGTATCATCAAAATAATACATACATACATTTCATATTCTATTCTTTATTTCTATCATTTTTAAAAACTGACATCTCACTTAGATTGACAAAATATGTACATGACATGTTTAAGCGTTCATGATATTATTTTTTAGATAATATATTTCATTGTTTACGTTAACACGTTCATGTGACAGTTTATGTCTTTACAAGAATCTGTTATTTTACAACTTTTTTTAAGGTAACAAGTAAAACTGAGAATATCTCTAAAGATAAAGAATAATTCTTTAACAAGTAAGTAATATTTAATAACCACAACTCCGAATTAAGACATGTTTACCATAAATCTAGCAAGTATTTTTTAATAAAAGGCAATCTGATCACAACATATTCTTCAATTAACATTAATTATTTTTATAATTTACTCAGTAAAGTTAACTGAAATTAATTAATTAGGAATACAGTAATTGAATGTATATGCAGTTTATTAAATATAGGCATTATACACATAAATCTTATTACTAAATATAGGCATTATACACATTGAGGAATACATAAATAACTTAAACCTAAAGTAGTTGCGTCTTTTTTACCCGACTGAAAAGAAGGGTTATGTGTTTCACGCGTATCTGTGTATGTGGATTTCTTTATACCCTCGAAACATCCCAACGGCTGGATGAATTTTAATGAATGAGGTCTCTATCGATTCGTCTTAACCATCCGATGGTTATAGGATAGGTTTTTTTTATATAAATTCAAAATGGCGGTCGTAAACTACAAAATGGCGGTAGAGACGAAATTTTTTTTACGTACCCTATTGAGTGGCATATCATTGGATAGGTCTTTCAAAATGAAGACGATGTTTCTTTGACTATTTTGCAGTCACAAGCTCCGTTTAAATATTACACAGCCTGGAAATTGCGTACTTCAGATCTCTACCATTGCTGTAACTCTAACCTCCTTAATATACATCTATAGGGCTCATCAAAACAGTATTTGTAGATAGGAAGTAATAATTAAATACAACTTAAAAGCCACCGATACAAGTAAATAAAAAAAGGGTAAGTAATATAAAAAAATAGTTTCATATTGATGAGAAATATTTAGTTCGCTTTTTACGCTGTCGGGATTTTTGATTTTTTAAATTTAATATATTTATTCAGAACGTTATTAGTCGCGCTCGGTCTTTTTGACAACCCCCCCCCCCCCGCATACAGAAAATATAGAATGAGAAACATTTCCCCCTTAATATTCAAATATTACATTTCAGTGAAGTTATGGTTCTGCTGTTTACTTATCTTGTACATTTTATTTTTGAGATTTGGAATAATGGGGAAAACTAAAAATGAACTGGCGTTAGTGATCGTTGAGCAGAGTTTTCCAGTCAATTTCAAATTTATTTGTAAAAATGTACCTGAAAGAAAAATGGATATGCCTTGTTACTTCATTATGGTGGTGGAGGAACATTTAAAGTCAGCTACATGGTAGATCTCTTTTGTATTTGTAAGGGTATATGGATTATGAGAAGATAATTTATAGGGGCGGCAAAAATATCGAAACGCGACTAATGCCGGGTTAATTATCTTTTATCAGCCTCAAAAAAATATTCACTGTAGTGTAAAACTTTGTTTTAGAAAATACAGGCAATAAATCAATTAATGTATATGTTAATCAAGTATCATTAAATTGCATTTCTATCCTTTGTAATCAGATTTTCTTTATTTGCGTATAATATTTTATACCGCAAACTCCCCATTATTGCGAAATCGCACTGACCAAAATTTTGAGTCGGCGTTATTTTATTTTAAATGCTGTTTATTAATTTCAATATTTCATTATCAAAATAAAAATTTTAGTTGAATAAATGTCACAGTTTAATTATTCATTTAAATTGAGTATAAGAATTATGTGCTATGTTTCATTATCACTATATTGTCAACAAGGTTATACGCACTTGAATTTAAGGATTCCGAAATAGGCATTAGAGTAGTGTGCATAGATGAAAACAGAAGTGTGTAGTCTACGGGTACAAAATCATGTTTTCTAAACATTATTTTCTGTTTTAAGCTTATTTATCCTTACAGTGGATATACGTTTATCAAAAAGAATATTATGAATTTTACTTAAAATATTTTTTCTTATAGTTAAAATGAAAGAATACCAAATTTACATATATTATATTATTATATTATTTGCATTATATTTTACCTAGGAATGAAAAATAATTTGGTGTGATTAATAACTTTCTGCATTTTACTTTTTTATATCTGCAAGTAACAAAATATACACTTATAAATATATATATATATATTGTGGGTTTTGTACGCCTATTATCCTTTCTATATATATATATATATATATATATATTTTTTTTTATTGATTAATGTATTATTTTTTACATGCCATCTTCAGTTTGGTTAACTTGTAAATAAACTTGTAAGATAAATTTTGATTCAAAGGTAATTTGTATATATATATATATATATATATATATATATAACCATTATAGAATATTACAAATCGTCATCGTTTTTAAATAAAATTTATAAATTGAGTATTAAGACATGATATAGACATTATACATATTAAATTGTATCAATATATATATATATATATATATATATATATATATATATATATATATATATATGTATATAAATTAACTTTGTTAAAATATATAAATTTTATATTGTATATATATATATATATATATATATATATATATAACCATTATAAACCAACACAAATTAATCATATATATATATATGTTTAAAAATAAGCGTTTACCTGACGTTTTATGTTTATAAAATTGCGAAATTTCAATCTTAGTGCTGTTCATATCTCGTATAAGATTAAGTATTAAAATTTAATTAGAAAACTTTTAAAAAATAATGTTTCGACACATAGAGCGATACATACGAACACAAATTTAATATATATTTTTTTCGTATATGCCGAATTTCACAAATCACTCGAAATCTAATTTTTAATGGTTCATTATTTTGAAATTAAAATAATAATAATAATGGAAAAGGGCATTTTAACCCCTTAATTCTCTCTCCTTTGGTATGTACGGGCTGTGTTTTTTTATTCAGATAGTTTAATTCCCACCAGTTTTATAAAATACTGTAACTGGCTTGGTATGACTTATGGTGTCGTTTTACCTGTCATTAAATAAGTAGGTAGAAATACCAGTAATTTTGTAAATGTAAGGATATGATCTTCCTGTGATTCTTTTTAGTCTTAAGGGGTGAGCTACTGTTAAAATATAGACACAACCTCATTTTAAGTTATCTTTTCTATTCCGCCATTTTGTTTCTTCAAAGAATTTTAAGGTAATGATAGAGTGAAATATTAATTTAGTAAACTGACGCCTATAGGCTGTTCTGAGATGGAGTAAGGTTAAAGAGAAAACAGATAAGACAAATATAGTTAAATAGTTCGGCCATTTTGTTTCCCAATGCAATTATGGCCATTTTGTTTCTGGTTAATGGAATTAAGTAAAAAGTAAATCATAATAGAAAACTTTAGAGGTGTACGACCATTTTAGGTCACAAGGCTAATGTTGAGGGCCTAGGTAAAGAAAACATAAATATTACTGTTATAAACTCTGCCATTTTGTTTTGTTTAATCTTAATTAATTAATTAATTTTCCTATGTTAATAAAAATATCAATAAAAAAAAAAAATTCAAACCCCCACAAATAATACCTTAAAATGTAGGTAAAAAAATACGGACTGAAAATTACCAAATCTATAAGCTACGAGGCACGTTCATAAAGTTTTGCCTGGTTTTATTGAAAAATGTAAGTTATAGGATTAACCCACATAAATAATACCTCATTTTAAAGGTCGTGGAAAATGCGGACTGGATTTCAAAACAACTAAGCCCTATGAGGCATGTCCATAAAGTCTCGGGCCTTTTTATACAAAAAAAAATTAAAAGCTTAATAACTCAGTAAATTACAGCACTTTTAATATGAGGTCGAGACTTAGAAAAGTCACCTTATATGAGAACTTTTCACGAGGAGTCTGAATATGCAATTGATTTTTTGCTAACTTAAAGGGGAGCCTTATTTAGGGGATCAGCAAGTTTATATACTTTTCTAACTTTTTTCTTTATTGGAATCATCTAGTTACATCATTTTAAGCAAGTACATTCAGTTTTACCAATATCGGCGTTGGTGCCTGAAAGGGTTATCAATGGCTGTTTTTTACCTAATTATCTTAGACCATCCATGTGATCTATCAAACTGAAGGTCCTTACGAGCTTGACCTGTCCTCCCCCCCTCACACACACACACACCCTGACTTAAATTTCCGAAAAAGCACGAAATTTCTCTAGATTTTTTAACAAAAAGTTGATTATTTAATAAGGAACTTATAATCAAGCTTACATCATTAGAATGGACCATGTGACTGTCCAAGTTGGGTGATCTTCAACAGGCGCTGCACGGCCCTTTCACATGAATAGAGGTAAGTAAATTTTAAATTTGAATACTGCATATAATTGTAGAAATGGCACCTGACCACCAAATCCTCAACTAAATAAACTCTCTAACGCTTTGGGCTCTGCTATAAATTCAGACAGTTTCAGCAATCTCAGAAATTTGAAATTGTAGGCAGTGCTAAGGTGGTCTAGTCTATAACAAAGAGTGACCATAAAATTATGAATTCACTGTAGTATGCTGCAATAATTCTCGTCAGTAAGGTGCGAGTAGCGACTTGTAAAGGAACAAATTGTATATATGTTGTAATTAATTATTTAAACAAATTGCACCAATCATAATGCTTTGTATATACTGTATATATATTGTTCATTTATTATATTCTATTATTATATTCATTATTATTACTTATTTTATCATAATTATAATCAAACTGTATAAAATAACAAATATTACAACATAGCAGCTATGAGCTATATTATTGAATTATATTACTGAATTAGTCTGGTCGGTCTCAGGCTGAGACGTGACCGTGTGCATGGGAAGTCGTGGCAACATGTACCCCATTTTCTTTTTACTATTTAGCATTAATTTTTTCTATCATTTATTTATTTATTTTTTTTTAATTTATTTTAATATTCTAAATTGCCCAATATTCCAAATTGTTTTTTCTTAGTTATTTTCAATGGTCTAGACCATTAGTTTTTGCTTTATCTTTCCTAACTACCTTTCTTTCAATGATATATGGTGGGCAGCTGGTGATTCCTCAACCTGCTTTCTAATAATAGTATTTAAATAGCAACTATATCCTTAAAGTTTATATATATATTTTTTTACGTCTCAAGAATCTAATTCTTAGGGATAGAAATTTTCATTAAGTTGGTCCGCTGAGGAAAGTAGACTAACACGTGCTTATATCTGTTGAAGAAAAACAAAGAAGCTTCATTATGTCCGAGAAAAATTTCGGTAGCTCCCTGCCACCATCAAGAGGGAGGCTGCTGTATAAATACAAAGATATTCAAAAATATGACGTTAGTATTTTTCAACTGTACGATTTGATGGAAAGGTTTTATCAACGTAAGGCGTCAGGCAGCGATAAAGAAGCCAGAAATTATCAAAATGCCCCGGAGCAGAAAATCAAGTTGATGTCCAACAAATCAGATATTCTTACAGTAGATGACAAAGATGAAAACCAGACAGATAAAGATAGTGAAACTTTTGATGAAGAGGACCCACTGCTTAGAGGTCTCACTCAGATCGCAGATCTCTATAAAAAGAAACAAACAGACAAAAAAGATACCCTACAAAAATTGAAGAATGACTTCCACGAGGAATTAAGAGATAGATTTATTACACACGAATATAACATATTGAGTAAAGAAATAGAAAATTCAAAAATCAACAAACTAGAAGATTCTGATACTGGAAAGAATACCTCAAATTCCTTGATAGAGGAAGAAGACGTGATATTGGAATCTACACCAAGCATGATCAACACACTTAGGACGGACAGTTACTCTGCAAGAAAGAAAATAAATCAGCTAGAGGATAAACATAAGAAATCAGAAAAGGAATTAAAAATCAAAACAAGAAAATTAGAAGAGCTAGACCAACAAATAACGAAAGAGAAAGAAGAATTGGAAACAAAGGAGCAAGAATTACTTCTCAAAAAGGAACAAATAGAGGAGTATTTAAACGAACTAAAGCAATATGAAGATAAAAGGAAATCAGACGAATCAACACAAACAGGGGATTCACAAAATGAGTACTCATTAGTTTCTGCAGGGAGTGATGACGAAGAAAACGAGGAATTAGACAATTCGAAACAAGAAATAACAAGAGGACACAAATTACTCGAAAAAGAGTTCATTAGACATGGACGTAAAACTTGGAATGACAAAGACGTAACATATTTTCTAAGAATCTACAAGAAACAAAACAATACCTCACCGAAACAACAATCAACTCTTCAGCTAGACATGCAGAAAATAACAATAGAAGTAACGGCAACAATTAAAACAATATTCTCAATCACACAAGACCTCACTGAAACCTTAAACAGTTATCATGATAAAATCCTAAATGAATTAGAAACAGTACGAAATTCGAAGAATAAGTTCACATCGTTCCAGACATAACAGGAACAATATAAATTCGAAACGCAAGGGAAACTTCATAAACTACAACAATACTGTGAAAAACAAACAGAAACCTTACAATCTATCTATTACCAATCTCAAGAGAACCAAACTGAACAGTTAAGGAAACATCTGTTAGAAAACATGGAGAAGCAGTTTAAAGATCAAATTAAAAAATTAGATGAAATAATAAAAGCATTACACCTTCAAAATGAAAGATCACGTCAAGAACCAATGATGCAAACAAAAAAAATTAAAAAACTCATTCTGATACCGAACGAGAATATGGAAATTTCACAAGTCTCAAAAATAATACGAGAAGAGGCTAAAAAATCAGACAAACCTCCGGAAATCAAGAATATAAGAAAAACCACGAATAATAATATAGAGCTAAAATCCTCAGAAAAAGAAATAGACACAATATCTAAGTTACTAGAAAATAAACAAGACAACTTTACAATCATACATCCGGAAGAAAGAACGATGAAAATATTACTACTGAAAATAAATAAAGACATCACTAAAGAAGAGTTAGAAGATGAATTAACTAAAAGAAAATATTTAGAAACGTTTACCATACTTAAATCAATAGAAATTCAGAAAACATCGTACAACAATTGGGTAGTCGAAGCGCCAGCAGCCGACTGTAGGAAAATGGTAAAAATGTTTAAAGTAAAACTCTTTTATGAAGTCTTTAGAGTTGAATTTTATATCAGAGTAATGCGATGCACAAACTGTCAAGAACTTAATAACCATGTCAAATCACAGTGCGAATTTCGGACAAGGTGTGCCAAGTGCTCTGGGAAACATGAAACTTGTGGATGCGAAGACAAAGTAACAAAATGTATAAATTGTATAAGATACAATAAAAACGAAGTCAATCACCCAGCGTATTCACCACAATGTCCCATTTTCCAATATGAAAAAGACAAAAGACTGAAAGAATACTACAAATCAAAAGAAATCTTTCCGAAGACTCTAACAAGAGAAAACAAAGACGAAATTGAAAAAATGTCAAGAAGAAACTATAAGAGAGAAGACCAACATATTGGAAACCAACCTTCTGAAAACAGAATTAGAGGAAATAGATATGAAAATGACAATAAATATGACAACAATTATACAAAAAGTAAAGAATATACAAATAACAGGTATTTAAGAAGTGATAATCAGATAAAATATAAAGAGGATGAAGTAAAGGATAGATACGGAGAAACAAGAACTATAACAATACGAACCTTCGAAAACTCGAACAGAAAGAACCATAATTATACATATCCAAAATGTACAAGGGAGGCTTTGCCTCCCAGTCGCCGATAGAGGCACTTATAATCAAAACCAAGCTTCATCATCACAATCAACATACTTCTTTGGTGGTACACCATTACATCAACAAGATATAAAAGTAACCCAAATAAACTTAAATAATTGTCGTGCAGCAAATTTTCAATTAATTAAATACATGAACCAGAACAATATTGACATAGCACTAATCCAGGACTACCATAGAAGCAAAAACTCTTTTACTGGTCTGCCGATTTCTTGGGCTTTATATCAATCAACATTAAAAACAGCGGGAATATTGATCGCCAACCCCTTATTTGTACATAATAAGATTCTGCAAACAGATAATAGTGTATTTATAAATGTAACAACGAAGTTAGAAAATTTTAAATTTGCTTCGCAATACTCAAAGCCGAAAGGAGATCTAGCTAAAGATTTTGAGGACTGGTCAAATATCATTCACAATTGTACTAATCTAGTATTAGGAGGCGACTTTAATGCCAATCTGAGGGCCTGGGGTTACAGCAGAAATAACGCAAAAGGTGAAATCCTACTAGATTATCTTGCAAATAGAGATCTAACAATAGTGAATGACCCACAAGCAGAAAAAACTTTTTACTTGGGAAAGAAGAAAGGTAACCTTGATCTTACATTATGTGGATTAAGTACGAAGGACTTACTCGACTCTTGGGCAGTAGAAGTGGACTTTCCATCATTAAGTGATCACAGATACATAAACTTCACATTGAAATTAGAACCTCTCTTACGAAATCTGTACAGATTTAAAACCAAATATGAAACTTTTAAAAAATTCAACAAAGAATTTGATAAAAAGGAAGAAGAATTATGGACAACACTTCAAGAAACATCAACTCCTGGGGAGTTAGATACATGGGTAAACAACTTCCAAATACACATGGATAATTTAATGAATTTGACACTTAAAAAGAAAAATCAAAAAAGAGACCTAAATATTAACTGGTACACAGACAAACTCAAAATTGAGCGTAGTAGACTTAACGCACTACATAAACGATTTCGAAGAGACTTAGAAAATCAACAGTACAGGAAAGAATATAAAAAAGCATTGGCTGAATACAAACTACATATCAAGAAAGCTAAACAAGACTCATGGTATTTATTCTGTCAACAAACCACAAGTGTATATGGCACAGCTTTCAAAATAATGAAGGGAAAATACCTAAAAAATACCGATTTAATCCACACAACACTAGAAACATCAGCAACAGAGGACTCATTTCTTGATATACAACAAAATCTAATCTATCATCATTTTGGGAATCCAGATACAGAGCAAATTCACTCGAGAATAAATCAGGACCCTATTACAAATGAAGATTTTCACAAGATTAAAATCAATATGAGGGAACTCAAATATGTTATCAGACAACAAAATCCTAAAAAAGCACCAGGGTATGATAGAATTGACATAAAAATAATAAAGAATCTAACTAAACGATATCCAAAATTGATGCTACTCCTTTACAATAAATGTCTTCAGATTGGCCATTTTCCAACGGCGTGGAAGAAAGGTGTAGTTATATTCTTTCGAAAGAAAAATAAAGACCCAAGAATTCCAAAGTCCTACAGACCAATAACCTTACTCCCAATGATGGGTAAGGTGCTAGAAAGAGTCATAAAAATTCGTACACAAACTTATCTAGAAAACAGAAATCTCTTAGCAAACCAGCAACATGGCTTCAGAGAGAAGAGAAGCACACTAACGGCATTACAATCAGTAAAAGATCAAATAATGGAACTTCTCCAGCAAAATAAATATGTAGGACTAATATCATTTGATATCCAAGGAGCTTTTGATTCAATAGATTGGAATATGATCTCGGAACTAATTGAAAATTCAGAACTACCTAGATATTTAAAAAAATTACTCATAAACTATATAAGTGAAAGATTTATTGGAGCAAACAATTTTGATTTCATTCAGTGGATTCGCAGTTTCAAGGGATGCCCGCAGGGTTCATGTTTAGGCCCGCTTCTATGGTTAATAGTGGCAGATTTCATTATTAAGGAACTACTTAAAAAATTTCCTGAACTAGTAATCTATGCAGATGACTTCGTGGTCTTAGTAAAGGGAAATACAAGAACTGGCTTGGAAAAAGATGCTAACGATAAGATCCGAAGTTTTGAAGAAATTTGTAACAGACTAAACCTGAACATCTCACAAGAAAAAACAAAAGCCATACTCTTTGGAAGAAATCTATTAAATAACAGACATCCAATTTTTAAATTAAAAAATAAAACAATTAAAATTGAAAAATCACTACCATACTTAGGAATTATCTTTGACCAAAAATTAAAATTTCAAATTCACTTAGAAGTCTTAAAGGCAAGAATATCTCAGTTCGTGACCAGCTTCAAATTTCTGGGAAATTACCAGAAAGGAATTAATCCAAAAATAAAAAAGATGTGGTATACGACGGTAGTGGAAAGACAAATGTTGTATGCACATGAAATTTGGTTCCCTAATTTAAACAGTCGTGGCATTAGAACATTAAAGACAATACAAAGAATGAGTTTAATGAGTGTCATCAAAGCCTACAGAAGTATCTCACACGAAGCATTAAATGTCTTAACAGGCATACCACCAATCATTACGAAAATCCAGAATGAATTCATGGCATACCAGACAAAAATGGGAAAAAGAAATTTAATAATTCGATCAATGAAAATTAATAAGGATAATTTAATGTTGAAGGAAAGTACGTTTGATTTTCCGGATTACTACAAAATCAATAACCTGAATATAATAGAAGAAATAACGGAGTCACAGATTCGTAACAACAAATTAAAGATATATACAGACGGCTCTTTAATGGAGCAGGGGACATCATGTGCCTTTACAGTAAAGTTAAACGATGCTTTTATCCATGATAGTGCTGCACGGCTAAATCCTCATAATTCAATCTATCAGGCAGAGCTTAAAGCAATATTAAATTCTATAGAATGGTTTTCAACCTCCAGATTCACATCAGTTCTTATATTGACAGACAGCAGATCTTCATTAGATGCCCTCAAAATTATTTTCCCAAGAAATATAATCATAAGACAGATTTATACAGAAATTCAAAAAATCCCGCAAAAATTAATAAATATAGCATGGACAAAAGCTCATATAGGAACTGTTGGGAACGAACGTGCAGACACCTTGGCTAAAAACGCAATTAAACACGACCACTACGATGAAATTCAATATATACCATACGCAGATTCAATAATAAAAAATTATATACGGGAGAAAATTATCCTTGACTGGCAAGACATCTGGAAACACTCAGAAAAAGGACGTGATACATACAAAATTCTAGATAAAGTAAACAAAGAATTTATCTGCATTTCAAGATCGTCAGTCTATTATATTAGTGGCCATGGCAGTTTTCCTGCATTTTTACATAAAATCGGCAAATTAAATTCGGACATGTGCTCCTGCACCAAAGCTAGAGGAACAGTACAACATTATATTTTTGGGAATTGCTCTCTTTTACCTAATCATTTCAAATTCAATAAAAGCAAAACCTTAAGGAAAAACTTCCAAAAAATTTTACTGGATCCAGCAAACTTTTCAGCGCTAAATGAAAACTACAATATTCTCAATAAACATTATTCCTTTATAAAAAAGATTTTATAAACAGAGTCATAGAATATCATAGAAAATAATAAAATGTCTTAAACAACCAAGATTATTCAGAAAATAGTTAAGTAATATCTCGATTTGCAAAAAGACTAAATTTCTGAACTTTGATAAAATCGTCAAATCTTTAAATTTTAAAACTGTGAAAAATGAAGTATGTCTAAAAACTGTGAAATATGTTTTCAAATCTTCAAACTGTGAAATATGTCTTCAAATTGTAAAATATGTCTTCAAACAGAAAGCTGTAGTGCCTTGCTCAGTAAAATAATGCCCAAGAGCAAAGAAATATAATATCTTTGATCCAAAATAGTGAAATATATGACTAAATCTTCAAACTGTGATCTAAATCCTCAAACTGTGAATTAAATCTTCAAATTTATATTGCTCTGGATTGTAAAATAATGCCTACGAACTATGAAATATAATCCTTAGATCTGTAAAATATAATGATTCAAAATTGTGAAACAAACTTTATGAACTGTGAAATACAAAGACTTTCGAATTTAGAACTCTAAAATTAATAATAATCAATGATCTATATCTCAAGTTTGTTTAACAGGTCATCACTCAGGAACATAATTAAATTCAGCAAGTTTAATATCTAATTTAAATATTATTCAAATTTCCAAATTCTTGCATTGATTTAATTATCTGTTTTATCCTAAATGGATTACTTATTTAGTTGTATTAAGAATTTATTAAGATTTATCAAAACTTCTATGACTTTTTAAGATTTAATGCTAATCTCCTTGATGAATTAATTTTTTAAATTTCAAATTTTAAATTTCAGGCTTCAAGATTTCAAGCTTTTAAGCTATTTCTATTAAACTTTAAATAAATCATATTCTTTCTACTCACAAGTAGTTTTGACAATAACTAATTGATGATCTGTAATATCCATACATAAAAGATCCAAAGTTTCAAAACATTGTTTAATTTGGGCTCGCCCAGCTTATGCAACGTTGGGTATCTCTTGTGAGAAGATTGTACTACATCCAAAGTGAAATTTAAAAAAAGAGGGGTCTTCCATCCTGCTGAGGACTCTGGGCCCGCCGGTGTCTGGGGGTTTCGTGGGATGGGGGATATGGGTTTTTTCCCCTCGTGGACATTTAGCTCCTATACCGCAAGGTTGGCTGTCCACGAGTGGGTGATTTCTGTGATTTCTGTCATTAAATAAGGTGAATATTTCTTTTTCAAAAAAGTGGTGCCGATAAGCAATTTGAATTTTTAAACCATAATTTAATGCGACCGTTAAGGCGTTAAAATACCTTCTATATACATGTAACAGTTAATAGTCATTTGGAAACATTTGCAATATATTCGCTCACGATTTCGGAAATTTAAATACAAATTTCCCTTTCAACAAATTTATGCAGGGGCCAATGACCACATCCTCCTGTTAATTTCCGAATACTCTTGTATAACGAGACACTCTGTATATGAAAGGCGCTCTGTAATATAAATATATGTATATGTCAGGGCTTGTGCACTTCAACGACTTTAAAGCACCTTTTACCAGAATTTTCGTAAAGTAATATTTGTCCTATTTAATGAAAAATAATTCTTTCTTCAATTATAGCGACCAGTGCTTTACGAAATTCCTAGTACTTAAACACTTAAAATCTCTTGAATCATTTGATGCGCACGAACCCTGTATATTTCTGAATCAACGAAAATTTATTGTAACCACGAATGATAAAAAAAAAAGACTTATTCCGAGTTACACAATATTTAAATCTTTAGAAAACTCGGAAAAAATATATATAAATTAAAGTTTGAAAGTAGAAATTTTTAAAAACACATTTCGTTTACTGCCACTAACTTTCGAAAACGTTTCCGAGTAGTTTTTATGGACCATTAATCAGTTTTGACAAACCTGAATATCGATTTTTTGGGATATTATCAATACTGATATAAAAATTTTTTAACTGCGTGATTGAATTTATGATTACACTCTCAGGAATCCTTTCAACAATTCACGAAAAATTTTTCCGTTATTAGACGAATATCCGTTTCTTTTTTCCCCGTTACACAAGGTTATATATACGTCAATTGAAGAAAATGGGGATAAAATAAAAGTTGTTGGCATTGGGATCGAAGAAGCTGCATTAGTATTACGAGAACAGTAGTCTAACCACTCGGCTACAGTTGTACAGGAGTGAAACAGTTTGAAGTACATATGTTTGCCTCATATGGTTATGGCTTAATTAATTTCGTTAAAAATCTTTTAATTTTGAAGTTAGTTTCGGAAAGATTTCGTCTTTACTGTGATTGTGGATGGAGTTTTAAAACTTTAGTATTAAAATAGGATACTTATATGAATTATAAATAATTTTATGCAGACTAGTAGATGTAAAATATGAATTCTATAATATTATGCGGGATTTCTTTTTTTTTTTTAGTAAAATCGATTTTTTTTTTCATTTAATATTTTAATTAAAATATACACTATTTTAAATGTGTTCATTTAAAATATATTTTAAATGCGAATATTTTTGTATAGTTTAAAAAAAAACAAATTATCAATAATTTTAAATGAATCAGCAAATTAATTGTTATTTATTTTAAAATTTAAAAACGTTTCTTTTCTGTGTTGTTGGTTTAGTTTTTTTTTTTTTAATTATTTTTTAATAAAGTTAGAATTTATAACTTATAGAATTTTTGGTTTTAGGTTTTTAAAACGAATTCGTATTTTAGTATTAATAGCGACAATACGTATGCCTGCTAGGAATGAACGGAATTGATACCTCTTTTCCAGACTTTCAAAAAGGAATCACATTTAAATTACATTTTCTATGAGTACGGAAATTATGCGTTAAAAAAAAAAGAGGAATAAATTTAGTCATATAGACCTGTTTTTGTGACATTGTACTAGAGTAGCAATTTAATATTAACTTTAATATTAGATATATAGCTATAAATTTAACGTGTTTGTCTGAAAAAAAATTCTTTATTGAACATGAAAAAGTTTAATTAAGAATTACACTAAACTCCCTGTAAGGCGGACTCTATGTAAGATGGAAATCTGTCTAACTCGGAAAGATTTTCAAGTCCCTGTGAATCTATCGACATTGAGTAAAATTTTTCTAAGGCGGAATATTGTCTACTGCGGAAAATTTTCTTAGTCCAGATCAATTCCGCCTTAGACAGAATTTACTCTAATAGCCACGGAAAAACTTATATTCCGGGTGAGAGGAACTGATTAAGACAATACAAAAACGACACGGAAACGTTTTCGAAACTCGGTGGCAGCTAGATAAACATTGGTTTTATAAGTATTTATTTAAATCTGAAAAAAAAGAAAAAAAAAAAGACATTTGTTCATGAGTTTTCTAAAGATAACAAACGCTTTTAGGATTCGTGGGTAATTCGGAAGAGGTTATTGTATGGTTTCTATTTTTATTATGTTTTTCTAGATTTAGAAGCATTTGCCCTTATTTAGAGTGCTCGCAGTCTATGCGTAAAAGTAACGTTAGAACATTGTACTACTAAAATTTAAAAAGTGAAATGGGATTGTTTAATAATTTATAACAAAAATACTATTGAAATTATTTAGCGAAATATCAGTGTAGTTTCAAATCGAAGGGTAAATGAATTGCGAAATACTTATATGACAAAATGGAAAAATTCACTCTAAAAAATAAATGTATAAATTAGTCAAATTTACACATATATAAGTGTAAATTTCTAAAATTACACACTTGTCATGAATATTATATGCTTTTTGCAAAAATTTATATGTTTTTATGTGTATTTAGCTTATGAAATTAAATGTTCAATTTGTTATCATTTGAAAAATCCAAATAAGTGTGTAAATAGAGAAAAATTCCTGAATTTACACGAATTGGAGTGTTAATGTAATATACGCATAATTATACATTAACACATAAGTGTGTGAATTTCTAAAAACGCCATTTGTCATTAAAATTACACATTTTTACAATAAAGTACCTTCTTTTCTGTGTATTTATTTTAAAACATTAAGTCTGTAAGTTGTTATTCGTTATTAAACTCAGACAAGCATGTAAATATATGGAAAAATAAGCTGATTTTCACGAATTGGAGTATTACATATAATTATAAGTGTGTAGATGTTAGAAAAAGGATGGGCTGTTTAATATAATTCAGGATGAACTTTATATTTCAGTAATTTAGTTGCATAAGTATAGTATTTTAATAGAATTTTCAAAATAAAGAACTGAAATGCTAGGACAAATCGTTCTTGTATCATTGATATACCTGTTTTTATGTGCATATTTAAACGGTTATTTTTTAGAGCGTAGTAACCTGATAATGAAAATGCTATCGTTTATTTCATTCTAACGGTTAAAAAAATGTTCAAATTAACTGGATGATTTTTCAAAGAGAATAATTCATGTTTATGGAAACACGTAGTATGTTTCGTTAAGTAATTCGAAATCAGAATATATTTTGTTAAGAATCTCTGGACAAACTCTGGATTAACTTGTACAAACTTAAAGTCATTAGGACAGTGATATATAATTATGTATGTAATATCTACTACAAAAATAATTGTAATTTTATTAAAAATACATCATCATTTCTAGCTTGTGTCCTAAAATTTTCCGCAATATAGACCTAAAATACTTATTTCAAAACGGATGTTTTCGAATTAAATGTACATTTTAATTTTCTCCGAGTGGAAGGTAATAAAATTTATGACGAGTATTGTGTAATGCTCAGATATTTAAACAGAAATATATTTAACTTTTAAACATATTTTTAGGATATGATTAAAATTTTTCCAATATGAAAATTATATGAAATTTTAAAATGTCTTATAAAATTTTAAAATATATTATATAAATGTATATATACATATATATATATATAGCCATTTATACATATTTTCGCAAATGTACTAAACAGAATATTTTTAAACTTCACCGTATATTTATAAACCATTCATAAACTAATCATTGATGCAATTTTATGCGCTTATCTAAAAGGAATTTTCATTTTATTGCTGCTGTGCTCATAGAACGTGGTCAAAATACGCTATTTTGTTCTATTATTAACAAATTTCATAACAACATTCATTTCTGATCTTCTCATCGTATAATATTTCCGAAAATGCACCAGTATGCAATGAAAATATAAAATAAATTTTGCATTTTGAAACTGCACATCAACTGAATAATCCCTAGAAATGACCAGTTTTATGTATGGAATCGTTATAGGAAATTCAATGCTGCTCTTTCAAAATGTCGTTCACGCAGAAGTCGCATAAATCTGAAGGGAAAAATCGAATGCCGCGTCTTCCGTCAACCGCGTAAGCGGATTATTGAAGAAAGATGTCGAGGCTTTTTGGTTTTCCGGCAGAGTACCTAATATAGGAAAGATTACGCCATCACAGGGGAAAAGGGAGGAAAAAAATCAAATGTTGTTGGAACATTTTAAGACATAGTTTGTATAAGGCGCATTGCGAAAGCAGCAGAAATGTGATTTCGTTTATGTTTATTTAAAAAATAAATGCGCGGTTTTTTCGATGACAGTTGAAATATGATTTATTTAAATTTCTTTTATTAGAATCTAGAGAAATTTTTATAGTTAGATATCTCAAATATCCAAAAATCTGTAAAAATATTAATATCTGAAACTTCTATTCACATTTTGTATTCAAAAAATTATATTACATAAAATATTTGTACATTTGTCAAAGAGAAAACGTCATTATTGATAAATTTCTTTTTCTGACTGTATATTGAACAATTAAAAATTAACTATATTTTTTAAATCAAACGAATCTTTAAATAAATTTACACTAATTTACAGTGTCATATTTTTATTATTATGTTGTTTCTTCTTCAATTTGTACATTCCTACATTATTGTAATAAAAGACCCTACTGTAGCAATTTTTCTTTGATTGACTAATGTTGTTTGTTGTTATTCAGGGGGACATTATTTTTAAGGTACTATGTCAGTGTTTTAGATATTTCCTTAAATATTTGTTAAATTTGTCTCCAATTAATACCTTAACTTTGTTATAATATGATGCAAGCAACACCCCTCCCCATTCTTTGCATTTTACGTACATTTTTTTTTTAAATCGATTTATCTCAATCACTTTGCTTCTATATATATACATCTGTATAGCTATATGCCTTTATATAACGAGAAATGTGCCCACAATGGCGTCCAATATACTGACCAAATTAAACCTAATAAAAACAATGTATTTATTGATCTTGAACCGCTAATAAACCTGATTGTAGCTTAGCTGAGTTCGGAAATTAAGTATGTAGCCGTTATAGTTCGTTTACAGGGACACACAAAAGAATATCATTACATTATATTCTATGGATAATAATCGTTTGCAGCACATTTTGAAGATGTTACATTAGTATGAACAGTAGGTTGTAGTTTAATTTTAATTGTAATTAAGGTAAAATATTCTGTATAAGTCGCTAATAAAGGAGATTTGGCAATTCATTCGAAAGTAAAGGCCATTTAAAATTCAGAGTTGCATTTTTGGCTTTATTTTCAGTTCATTATCTATACATGTTAAAAGTCTTTGATTTCAATAGCTTGTTAGAAATTATTTACTTCGTTAGTTGAGACCTACCACATTTTTTCGTGTGTAATGTTCACCTTTTTTTTTTTTTTTTTTCTAAAAATGTATGTCTAAAAACAAAAATGATCATTACACACATAATAAATTTGACATCTACATAAAAACATACATGATTTTCCTATTCCTTAAATACAAAGCATTCCAATTTTAATGTAAGTCAACGAATATAGTAATAGTGATTATAATAACTGAAATAATTATACTTTATTGTAGAGTAGTTATGTCTGTTTTATGAGCAAATATGTGGTAACGGTTTCTACAGGGTTCGTACGCATCATGGGGTTCAGGGGATTTTAGGCGTTTAAGTACCAGAAATTTCGCAAAGTACTGGCCGCCATATCTGAATATAGATTTCTTCTTAATTATGTAAGCCAAATATTATTTACGAACATTTTTGTAAAAGAACCTTGAAAGTCGAAGCGTACGATCCCTGTTCTGATATCGATAAATATTTTAAAATAAAGTTCGAGGAAGATATTAATTGCATAAATCTGATGTTTAAATAAGGGGATTTATATATATAGGACAGAGCATGGTAATTTATGTCGAAGAAAAAAAAATGAATAGTGATTTCCAAAAATTCTTACTAAAATTTCTCGAATTCACTGCATTTAAAATAGCATGGTGAGCATTATATACGAAATATTTTTTATTTCGTTTTTTTCTTTTACGGAAACAGTGTGTGCTTTATATACGAGTAAATTCAGTATTAACTATTGTGATTCACTTTCATTGAATAGCGTCATTTCGAAACTCGCTTCAATGTCGAAAACATACTATTGCCTATGGGAGAGTTTTAAAAGGTGATTTCAACCTATTTTAAATATAATTACTTCATAACCTACCCTTATATTTTGCCGGCTAAATTAAAAGTTCAACTAAAATATATCTTTTCGTAAACATAGTGAATATAGAATGACCAAGACCACATTGTATAAGAATGTAAAATCTGATGTATCGACCTTCAAAAAAAAGAAAAGAAAACAAAGAAATCAATCCAATTGAGCCGGGAGGGCGTGTTTATAAATCTAGTCTAAATACGCCTTGGGAGAAAACACATTTTAGTCCACATATGTAGAAGATTGTGACATCCATATTTATTTGAAAATAACAAAATACTACATGTTGCCTCATTTGAGTAAATGCTTACTGGCTTTCTATAAGTAATGATAATACTCTAAGCATGTGGCGGTGTTTTTCGGTATCTATTTAAATAAAAACTATGACAATATTTGATAAAAAGGCTGTAGATTTGAAAATTTTGTATATTTGTTTGTATTATGCACTGCTAAAAACCAACATGATTAAAAAAATAATGTTACACTAATAGCTGTAGTGTAATATTAAATTACGAAAAAAATAGATCAATCACATAGAAAATTTTATATTCTTTAAATAGTTTATCTATAAAATGCAAAAAGAAATGATCACGTTACTGTGTGTTTCCATAAGAAACGTCATTTTATTTTTCCCAAAATATAGATAAAAAAAAATATCAAGTGAAAATTCATTCTATTTTTACTAGTTATATGGTTTCGAAATTATGCCAAAGTAACTTAAACATAATTTTATTAAACTATAGAATTTGTATACGAAAAAATATTTTAATCACATAAATATATTTTAATATCGAAAAGCACTTTTTCCACAAATACTGTAATTCTCTCGTTAATAAATAAGTTTGCGGATTCAGTATTGCAATCACGATAAGTTTTCTTTGTTCGATTTTTCATTAAGATGTATTTAAAATAACCTAAATCTAGTCTCTGAACTGAATATTCTTAAAAATCGTTTAATTTTTTTTTTATTTCCTACGTTTATAAATCTGCAAATAATTTGCAGTGCCAAATGCTTTCAAGAATTTAATATATTTCACATTTTCTAACCAGAGCAAGATTTTTGATTACCATTTTAGGTTTTACATTTCATATGCATTTTTCTAGTGTAAAAATTTACTATCCATAATATTTTATATATAAATAGTCATAAAACATCTTCCCTGGTGTATGTACCCCTAGTGACTTAACCACTCAACCAACCGAAAGGAAATTTCAGATTTAGTTATTTGAAGGTATGCGCTCGAGACCGTGACGATTTAAAAAAATAGAGCTCGCACGGTTACGGTTACGATGAAACCATTTCGAAATTTGCGAATGGCAACACGCTTTTTTTTCCTACGAAAATTTATCAGCGCATTGAAAAACCATAAATGGCTTTGGAACGATACACATATAACTAAAATTGCCGGTGTAATATCATGGCACGCAATCCTAATAAGTTCCTATGTAACCTAATATTCAGCATACTAAAACAAATGATTACATTTTTTTTTCACTACGTGTACACAAAAACACATTTTACAACAAATCTTACAACATTACTCAGATCACAAGTGAATAAAAAAAATATCGACAACTCAAAAGCATGTTTTGTAGCCACTCATTCGTTCCTCGCAATGGTCTTTTTCGCAAGAAATTTTTGCCTGCAATTTTCATCGTACGTGCATCATTCAAACGCCAATCATGTTTTTTCAATGCTCTAATGAATTTGCACATGAAAAAAAAAATGGGTGTTGTCATTCAAAGTTTTGATTTTTTTCACTTTAACCGCAATCGTGAGAGCTCTATTGTTTTAAATCAGTACGATCTCGAGCGCATACCTTCAAATAAGCATATATAAATTTTTTTTTCGATTTGTTGAGCGGTTAGTCCACTAGGAGTTCATATATTGGGGAAATTTCCTTATGACCATCCTGTATATAAATTTAAATTTTTATCAAACTGCGCTCGAATACTTGAAAGCTTTCTCTTAAATTCCATTTCCCTTCCTAGAAGAGTAATAGTTTTCTTGTGTCAAAAAATTTTTGTAAAACATAAGAAATTTGATATTATATGCTTGAAATTTTTTAATGTTTAATAATTCTCAAACGTTTCTCACTTTACTTTTTTTTTATCAAAGGAAAATGAATCCCCGAAAACATTTTGTAATTTTAAGTGACTTTCTTTTCTCCTATAAAAGTGTATTTTATGCGATTTGATTCCCAAAAAATTATTTTAAAACTTAATGCATTTATAAAAATTAAACAAATTAAATATATTTGTGAATTCTGGATGTTTTATGTTTATAAAATTATTAAAATATTAACAAAAAACTGTTATTATTAAAAGAGCCGTAATAGTTTCACAATTCTAAAATATTTTATATATTAATTATATATATTTTATTTACCCGTTTAATTATATATTTTTTTAATTCAAAGTAAAGTTTTTTCGACAAAATATTTTATCTCACTTCGATTTTTAAAATAAAGATGTTCTGCATGCGATTTTAGTTTTGCAAAAAATAATTTTAAATGTTATTGTATTTATATTATAAAAATTAAAAAGTCTAATAAAATCACTTGAAACGTGATGTTAATCGAAACTATTTTATCTCGAAATCTAATTTTGTGTTAAAGACTACAATTCTTAAAATATAGCAAAAGAAATTTATTAATATGGAGCTTGATGCAATATAATAGAAATATAAAAATATCAACGTTAAAAGCACCAATAATTTTAAATTTTAAGCATACCGGTTTCAGTAGCATATAGCATACCGCCCTCAGTGCGCAGACTGATGGAGCACCGAGGACAGTATGCTATATGTACAGAAACTTGTATGCTTAAAATTTAAAATTAATTTTGCTTTTAAACGTTGATATTTTTACATTTCTATTATAACTAAAGATGTTTTTTAAAAAAGAAAAATATTTTTATTTTAAAGAGTACAATTGTAATTTTCACTAATTTTTCTTTTTCTGTTTTCACACGCATGCACATTTTTTTCAACTTTCTAATGTAAAATATTATAGAATAGTGTATTTTCTACTTGCTTTATATAGGCAATAATATACATATTTATTTAATTTTTACCTTCGATTGTTATTGGAGTAAAATACAATTAAGTTTTCCAATAATCAGTTTGTTTGCATCGGCATAATGAAGACTTTAAGTGTGTACACTATACAGAAATTCTTATCAAATAACATTTTATATAATATAAAGTGTTTGAACATTTTTAAAATTAATTTTGCTCTTTTAAACACTTTAACATAGTATATTATTTTTTCTGTTGTAAAAGACTTCATATTAAAATTATTAATTAAAATTATTTATTAACTGTGCAAAATCAATTTAACAAAATTTGAATTTGTTTGCAAAATGTAAAAAAAAAATATTATACTTATTATTAACGTTCCACTATATAATGTTGTTTTTATGTAGCTTTTATAGTGTATGCATTTATATGCTTTATACATTTTAAATCAAGCTGAGGTATTACAATATTGAAATTAAACTTTAAAGTTTGACGACATAGATAAAGAACATAAACAAATATTTTGGCTTTCAGGAGGCAGTATCCGAGTGACTGCTTCACAATTTGGTTAATTATGTATACGGTGTGTACAATACATCGAAATAAATGTGATTATTATTATGTAAATGTGTTCAAACGAAAAAAGTTAAAACGAATCTAATTTAATTAAAATTTCATATTCTTTCAAAATATACATTTCCAAATACAAATAAAAATATAAATGTCCAGAAAAAGAAATGTCTAATAAACACAATCAGGCTCTAAAACTAACGAACAAACATAATCAAACATTGTGCCAGCTATTATCTTTTCGCACAATGAGATCCCGTACTTTCAAAATTAAAATTATATAATAAGCTACCAAACATTTACGGACTGAGAAAACCATTTTATTAGTTTTATATAAAAAAGCAAAGATAAGAAATAAAAATAAGACAAGATAAGAAATAAAAATATCATTAGAGCAAGAATAAAAGTATTTTTAAAGAGATTAAAATATGTTTACACTGTAACATAAATTAACAAAAATTTTCTAATGTATGGATTAAATTAAAGACATTTAATAAAAGAAACATTTTTTATTGATTTCGATAACTAAGTTCCTTCTGTTTTACTTTATCTAGTAAAATAAAATGTTTACTAACGGTGGTAAGTTAAAAAGATTTGTAAGAAATTTTTAATATTATTTTAAAATACTATTTATAATAATAATATTAATTATTATATATAATAATAATATAATATTACCGATTTTTTTTAATGTAAAAACATGTTTTTAGGTACATTATGATATGTTATTTCGATAATTTATCTTGATGAATTATCAAAATTAAAAAAAAAAACTTCTACGAAGTACATAGCAAATTTTTTTTTTTTTTTTTTTTTTTTTTTTTTTTTAAGAGATTACAACACAAAAACAAAAAATCGTAAATATGGCCATTATTTTTATTTATTTTTTACAAGCCCCCGCCCCTTTAACAATCGAATAAAAATATAAATAAATAAATATAATGGAAGACATAAAATATATAACGTGAACTTTAAAAATTCACTGTCTTACATAAAAGGCAAATAAAATAATGAAAATGATGTTACAAGTTAAAAATATACATTTTATTTAAATCTTCCTAGTACTTTCAATCATTTTCCAATCTGATCATCCTCTTTTTACCCGACTGCCAAGAAGGTTTGTGTGTTTCACGCGTATCTGGGTAAGTGGATTTATTTATACCCTCGAAACATCCCAACGGCTGGATGGATTTTAATGAATAAAGTCTATTCGTCTTAACTGTCCAATGGTTATAGGCTAGGTTTTGTTTTTATAAATTCAAAAGGACGGCCGTAAAATACAAAATGGCGGTATAGACGAAAGCAAAATTTTGCGCACCCTATTGAGTGGCATGTCATTAGATAGATCTTTCAAAATGAAGACGATGTTTCATTGGCTATTTTACAGTCAGAATCTCCGTTTAAATATTGCACAACCTGCAAGTTGGGTAGTAGGCAGGATTTCTAGCTTTACTGCAACTCTAACCTTCATAGACATCTATAGACCTCATCAAAACAGTGTTTACAGATAGGAACTAACAAGTAAACACAACTTAAAAGTCATCATTAATACAAGTAAATAAAAAATAGGTAAGTGATATAAATAACAGTTTCCCATGGATGAGAAACAATTAATTACAGTTCGTCGTTTTTTTTTTTTTTTTATTTTTTTTTTTTATTTATTTAATTCATTATTTTAGTCGCCTTTTAAGTAAGGCAGTAATTTTTAAAGTTCACATTATGTATTTTATGTTTGAATCAAGGTGAAAAAACTGCGTATCGTCTTTTGATTACACTGGAAGACTTTTACGATATGACAATTTCTATTTTTATCATTTAAAAAAGTATATTTATCAATAAAAAATAATCATTTATTAATATATACCAATTTAATTATATTTTTGTATCATATAATAAAATACATAAAAATATATTGATAGATTGCAATGGAAGTAGCATTAAACTACGGATCACTTTCTAAAGTACCATCTATTTTGAAGCCGATAAAGGTAATCCAGTATGAGCATTCATTAATTACTGATACGGAGAATTATGCTGCCTGTTTGTTGCTTTATCTAGCAAAATAAGGTGATTACTCATATGTATAAATTAGTCACGAATTGAATATTTCTACAATGTCAGAAATTAATTATGATAAATTTCTCCATAAGCGTGAAATACATTACCTTTATGTACAGCTGATTTAAAAGTATTATTCAAATAATAATAATGATGGTGTTTCGATTTAAGTTGATTTACTTATTATTAAGCAGTTCAAATAAAAAAAAAATACTGTTATTTTTATATTATTTCTGACATTTTTTTATAATTAGATTTTTAATTGAAATATAAAGCGCACAATAAAATTACATGATGATATTTTCTGCACGAATGGTTAATGAGACATATTTTTAAAACTGATAATTTCAGACATGCGTTTCATTCAAATTTATTTATTGCTGAATAATGACTATGAAAAAAGCCCATCTGAAAGACTCCTAGGGTATATTTCAGTGTCGTTATTACTGACATACCCATATAGTACATTTGCTTCCCCAGGACGTCCCCAGGAGGATTGACAATTAAACACCATCATCCCCCAGGCATCCTGCAGGATGCAGAAAATTGTCATCAGGAACTCCCAGGAACAGAAAAGGTCCGCCTTATGGCATACTGGGAAGTTCCCCAGAACTTCCCTCTGCTTCCTCCAAAGGAGGTTCTGGGGAATATTTTAGGAAGTGATATTGGAGAATTTGGGAAACTTCATGGTCACTTAATGTGCTTAAAAAATTCAAAGTTGTGATTGTCCGACGTAATATTGTTTTAAATTATTTTAGAAAATGTATTTAAATTATTTTAGAAATAAATGCACAAAATAGCTTTTAAGAATTTAAATTAATTAGACGGATTTAGGCGTTATGGATACATTTATTCCCATCGCACACGGAATCAATGGACGATATTTCACTGAAAAATTTTCTTACATTTTTCCGCCTCCGGGGATTGAACCTGTGTACTCACGAATATTGGACGCGCGCCCTACAAATCATGCTACTGGGCCGTTGAACACGAGCCGTTTATAAGGTATTAAAGCATTTCTTTCTCCTTTTATTAGTAAATAGAAAACATACATATTTTTTATCCTTCGTTTATCAGGAATAATGTACCTTTTATTCCAAATAAAACTTTTTTATTCCTAAAAACCAAGTAGCCTTTGATATATATTAGATACAATTTTAAATTTATAACTAAAAAAAGAGGTATTAATAATTAGAAAACATAAATATCTTTTAATTTTCAAATTCCTAAATGAAACTATATTTTATAATATAAATATTTTAACCAAAATAAGCAAATAAATGAATAAAATAAAAATAATATAAAATAAAATAAAATAACGACTTCAGTGAAACATTTTTATATGTTTATTTTTACTTTTGATTGTAGTTGAATTTCTAAAAATGTACTGAACCAATTTTGACGAAACATGCGCTAGTATCCTCTTTAAATAATAATAATACTAAAAAATAAGGATCGATGGCATAGTTTTTGATAAATCAGTAAATACACACACACATATATATATACTATATCTATATATATATAATACGCGTCGAATTGATACCTCCCCCCCCCCCCCCTCACACACTTTTTTTTAAGTTTGTTAAAAATGACAATAAAGTTTTTTCGCTTTTGATATTTAAAATATGAGTATTTCTTATCTACATATGCATCTAGTTAAATATGAATAAGTATAAAATTAAAAATATAAAGATTCAGTGTACATCGTGGAAAACACACCTATTTATTTTATTTTATTTTATTTTATTTTATTTTATTTTTTACTGCATTTCGTGTTTTTTTTTTCTCAAAAATTTCCGTTACAATGCCTTAATCTGTCGCGGGAAGCGAACTCAATTATGAAAAAATTACTAATTTTTTCGCACCTGATAGAAAATGCTATTAAGTGAATTTATTAAAAAATATAGAATTTTTTATCTGTTTATTTTTTTAGACAAAGCAGCAAGAAGAATATAAACATTATTTAAACTATATTTTTAAGATTTCTATATTGATTTCTCAACGTAATATAATCTTAAACAATTAACTGACTATAGCATATCTAAAAAAATATTACACACTGCGTTTTTTTATCATTTATTTTCTACTTTTAGTCTTTAAAATGTTTCATTGTTGCAGTTTCACATTGATTTGGCCTATTTTCTCGAGTGTTTATTGGCGCCTTAGTAAATCCATTGTTTTTTTTCCAATTGCCGAATTGTCATTTTAAAGATATCTTTGTACAAATTTGAATAATTCTAGTATATTAAAAAGTGAATTAGAATAAATTACAAAATCCCATCTTTAAATACAATAAATATATATATATATTAAAAAATAACCAAAAAAAAAAAACACTCTTTTATAAGCAATCAATGTTGATCTTGGAAATCACGTATAATATTTTAACTGCAATTCATGTCTTGTCCCAAAAGTTTCCGTTATAATAAATTCATTTGGCGTGGGCATTGAACTGGATTGTAAAAACAGACCCTCCTTTATTTTCTTTAACGCATGCACACTTTTGAATGTAATTTTTATAATACTAGCTTATCAAGAAGTCGATTAAAAATTGATAGCAAAATTCCATCTTTATATACCGAAAACATGTTCAGTTAGATAAAAATGTATAAAATAAAAACTGTTAATAAAATTCAGGTCTGTAATAAAACAATTTTATTTTCTTATTGTAATAAATAAAACTAATTTAATGTTAAGTCTACATTTACAGATCTTAAAAGTTGTCAAAATATTCATAGCATAGAAAATTCGTTATGTACTATTTTTGCTTTAATTAACGACTTGAAATATTTTTGAGGAGATTTCTTGAAATGTCATGTAATTTTGGTTAAAAAAGCTAATATCTGAGAAGATTTAAAATGCCTAAAAATACGGATACTTTGATTTAAAATAACAGTTCTTTTTATGATTGTCATCGAATTATTGTGTAAAGATTTCATACTCAAAAATCTTTTTTAAAGCAATACGCATAAATATTTTTTTCGTTGACAGTACCTTGGTCGATTCTTCGGAGATTTTTGATTTCTAATGCATTGGCAGATATTTTCCCTTAGTTGTATCAGAGCAAAAAATGAAACAGTTTACTGCTTATTTTCGGAATAATGCGTTTTCCCCCTTTCAATGATTGCACGCATTCCGGCAAGCTACACACATATTCTTCACCTGACAAAAGCGACTGGAGGCGGGCCTGTATTATTCAGGAACCACTCAAAAATAAATATTACATCTATTGTTATCTGTGGCTCCACTGATAAACCAGTAAATGTTCTCACCTTACCTAGCTAGGCATATTTTCAAACAAAAAAAGGAATAGAGAATCCTCATGAAAAATAATTATCATAAAATACTTAAAATAAACTGTTCGCTTAATAGAAAATAGGTTTCCTAAATGGAAATTTTAATTAAATAGTCAGTGCAAAATACGCCTGAGTTTAGAATTCTGCAAAAATGTAGAAAATATTCGAAATTTAGAAAATATTGTTATTTGGAACATACAGATAAATATTTATCTATATTTTCTGAATTTATATGTTATATATATCTCTGAAGTTCACAAAATGGAGACTTCCCTTTTATTATTAAGAATATTAATAATAATATTATGCAAAGAAATATGAAAAAGATAAAAGAAAAATAAATAATAAATCCAACTTATGCTTAAAAAAATAAAATAAAACGGAATTTAGCAAAACAGTTAACTATAACAGAAATTTTATAATAGTGGACACTTTCTATTCCGTGAATATTTTCTCTTCAGATGAGCTGAACGGTGTTTCCCAGGATCGAGTTAATAAATTTAAATAAACTTGGAATTTGTATAAATTTATATCTTTTACTCGAAGAATGTATACTTTTAAACGAAAGTCTTCCCAGACAAAACTCGTATCCGGGACCCCGCATAATTTATATTTTAAAAAACCAAACGTGCCATTTCAACGTAAAATGTACTCTCTTTAATCGATGTTATAAGCTTATCCATATTTTGACAAAATAGCGAATTCAGAGCTTTAAAGTGTGCGGAATTTTACTTGTGGTAGATTTTTCTAGCTATCGCACACACACACAACACGGACAAACTCTCTCCTTTTATTAGTACTAGTGTATCGTACCCGGGCTTCCCGGGTTAAAGAATGTAGATGAAAACATTTTTTTTTTTCAATTGAAAAGTAATAATTTTTTATATGCAATAATTTTTTTAGATTACCCATTTACATTTAAAAAAAACATTTTTCATATGAAAAATACTAATTATACAATCCAATAAATGTTTGAAATTTATCAAAAGCTACATTTTCTTATTAGTCGTATGCTAAGAGTTATTTGACCAAGATTTTGCTACCTACGGCATCCTTTCATGTTCTGATAATTTCAGAGCTTATACATGTCTGTTAAATTTGCGTTTTATTTATATTATTTTATTTATTTATTCTTAGGAAAGTTTTTTTTTAAATGGATATTAGCCATAGAAAATGATAAACTCCTTAGTTTGTTTTAAGGTCAAACGGATTAATCTTTCGTAATCGAGCTCCGCGCGATATATATAAATTAAAAAATATTTCATGCTTTAAAATGGTTTTTAAAACCACAGACAATCAGTAAACTGAGATGAACTATGCAAAAAAATTCCATTTGAAAAAAAAATCCTATTTGGTGATCTAAAAATTTAAATTGTACGATTACAAATATGTTAGATTTGTATTTTTTCAATATTATTATTTTATTTGTTTATAAAAGAAATATTAATTTCGTTAATTTGTCTTCCACAAATATGTTAGATTGGTGTTTTATTTAATATTATTCTTTTATTTGTTTATAAAGGAGGTATTAATTTCGTTATGTAAAAATAGTCAGAAAAAAATGCTGAACAATGTTTGTTGCTTTATGTGCAAAATGTTTATTGTTATCATGTATTAAAACCGGCACGTGATAAGATAAACTTTTTTAAAAAATCATGCTTAAAAATTATTTTAGAAAATATAATACACCTGTCAATTAAGGTACAGTTTTTAAACAAATTGCATTTGAAAGTAAATTTTTTCCCTATGCGACGAAAATTGAAAATGTACGAATGTCAGAAGATTAAAAAATTGCAGTAAGGAAAATTTCAAGACCGAAATTTGATCGTGAAATGTTGCCATTCGCAAAATGATGTCAGCGTTACGCACATATACGTTTGTTCTTTATAATATAGATACTTAATCAGTAAAATATAATAAAGATCAGTTATTAGGATGTGGTTATCAATTGAGGCTCTTATGCTTGGTATTCCAGAATGAAAAATAGCAATTTTTACCTTCTCAAAATTTGCATACGCACTTCTCATATCCATATTCATCATTTTTTTAAAAATTGTATTTTGTTTGATCATTTAAAAATCATTTTAACTCAAAACTTGAAGTCACGATTGTCAGCAACATCTTTTATGTGAACAGACGCACTCTTTACTTGAGATTCTAATCTCAATTCCGGAGAGTAAAAATTTCCGTAATTTATGTTTTTTAGATGCATTTGTGTTAAAATGTTTAGTATCTAAGAAAATGACCGTTTTCTTTTAAAATATGACTTCATTTTCACTTAAATAAGCATTTCGCCTAGTGTCTGAAACTTAGTATCAGTACACATGGAGAAGGGGGAAAAAATATAGAAAATTTATGAGGAAAAATGCGTGTTTTCAAAACAGTATGTCATTTTCTGTTATTATGCCCCTAATATAATATTATGCTCCTAATGGGATTTTGCACCACTAAATCCTATACGACAATTTTTCTCAACAATTTTGAATTTTTATCTGAAAATAGCATGAATAAAGATAAAAATACCTCATTATTTCTTTCTTGTCTGCAATAATAAAAGCTATCTAATTTTCACCATTTTGAAGAAATTTCACAAAATGCTTTTAAAATTAAAATATGGGGATATTAAAAAACAGATAGTGCGATCACATCTACAAATGAACAGTTTTCAGTTTTAAAAAAATCCTTCTATATATATATAAAAAAGCAATGCTTTGGAAATAGACCTATAAAAATCTGCGTAGATACCGTGAAACGCATCTGATTGGTCAGAGCTTTCTGATGCTATAAAGGGGGTTACCAAGGGAGGGGTCATGGCTCTGTCGCCAAACATTGGCACGCTTGTCGCCAACTTGACGATATATCGCCAAATTTGGCAACCAAAATTAGTCGCCAAAAGTGACGCCAACGTGGCGCTATTTCCAGTATTTCGCCAAATTTCCATAAACTCCCATTGAAATCCAATAGGGTTTACTTGCTTGCAGAAAATCAACAAATATAGATATTTCAATGCAACAAAAAGCTAATGAATAGAACTTAATTGAAATATTTATATTATTTTTAAACACAAACACTAACTATTTACAATATTCGTAACGCTATATATATATAATTTTTATTTAATTTGTAATTATTCAAATAAATTATAAATTCTACCTTTTTTTATTGATTTTACATTTAATAATTATTTTAATTATGAAACTCTAAGCTCTAATGATTACCCACTTGGAGATAAGGAAATAAAATCGTCAGGAGTTGGGGAGGAGGGCGTTTATACCAAATGGAATTTAAAAATTGAATGCATAGAAAATAAGGAATCGCGAAGCTATCCAGAATGGAAGCGCGAAACAATTTCTTCAGGGGTTGGCTAGAAAATAGGGATTGCTTGGCGATACCGAACGCGAAGCGATTACGCGGGGGTTGGGGAGAGTAGCGAGCAGGGGGGCGGAGCCCTCCTAGTATTAGTAAAATTGTTTCAGCAGAAAGATCAAGGCAGATGACTAAAAAACCTATGTTTTAAATGTATAGATTATATAACATTAGGAAAAATTAAATTAAGCAAATTATGTTATTTTGATAAAATTATAGTAGAATGTCCTAAAGAATAGCATTAAAATTTTATTATTCGAGAGAATTTTGAACAAAAGCGTCAGGAACATGATATTATTTTAAACCTCGAATTATTTGTTTGCTTGTCTAACTTGGCGAAGCAAATCCATCGAGGCGAGAATCATCAATTTATGTAACATAAATCGCTATTATTTGCATGTCACCTCTCTTTTATAAAGACACTCTAAATTTTTGTAAAAGATTGCGTTTTATCAGTGTGTGATTTCGATTATTATTTTTTTTTTTTTCAAAAGTGAATCATGTGAAGCACCTGTGAAGAATTTCAAAGCAGCTGGGCTGTGAAAATGACGCACTTCTGCAAAACATAATTCAGGTTTAAGAATTAAAATACACGCCTTTTTTATAAAATGACGTCATTTGCTTACGCTAAAGCAATCGACTTTTCAATTCAGTCTTAAACTTCGTCTATAGAAAAGTATGCATATGGCGTCATTGTCACAGAATAACAGATAATATTCTTGACATAGCCCATATTTTAATTTCAATTTTTTTTCAGGTTTTATGAGAAAATGGCAAAAGAAAGATACAGTATCTCCTATTTTTGACTATTTTCCGTTTACATTCAATAGAAATACACTGTTAAAACTTTTGCAGTATTCTGGCAGGTCATTCGACCATTTTTTTGAAAAAACGGTTTCATAACCATAATTTAACTATATTCTGACCATAAAATGTCCAATAATATGGTCAGAATAGTGTTAAATTACGGTTGTGTAACCGTTTTCGGAAAAAACGGTCAAATGACCTGCCAGAATGCTGCAAATTTTTAACAGTGTAGGGTACTTTTGTTGCCACGATTAGAAAAAGGGTATTAAAAACTACCAAAAAAAAATCAATATCTCAAAAATAAATCGAGATACAGCTTTCAAACAAATTGCATTTAAAAGAACATTTTTTTCCTTATACGACGGTGTAAAAATTTTAAATGTGCGATGTTTAGAAGTTTAAAAAATTGTAGTAGAGAAAATCGCAAAACCAAAATTTTATTTCAAATTTCAAAGTGTTTCCATTCGCAAAATGACGTATGCGTTACGCACAGATATGTTTGTCCTTTATAATATAGATAGATACTTTAACCCTTTCCGGCGCGGAGTCTGCTTGTAAAATGACGAAATGATGGACTGACACCAGAATTTACAAACGAATTTATTAGAAAATAAAAACTTGCTTATTTTCCCGTACTTTATAAAAGGAAAATTTTCATTAAATATTCTTGATACCGTTTGTCAATTTTGGAATTAAAATTAAGTGTCCTTTTTTGTAAACACCGCCCTCTAAAGGGGTAAATAGCAGAAAAATTATGTGGTATAGATCAGTACCCTATTTAGAAATTTATTACCTAGTTAATTTAAATAAATTAAAAAATTCCTTTATTAATAAAAAAGTAATAATATTTAAAAAGAATTATATGTGATATTTTTTAAGAGTTAATAAAATAATAATAAAGGAACAAAATTTAGATTTAAAGATATATAATAATAATCATTGTTTAAAGTAACTGATTAAATTAATATAAATATTTAATTAGAGCAATTAAAATATTTAATTAAACTTTAAAATGTTAAAAGGTATTCCAATAAATAAAAATAATTAAAAGTTTTTAATAGTTATCTGATGTACTAAGCAAAATAAATCGATAACTAGTAATATAAAACTGACTTCAATAAAAATCGAATTCACTTTTTTGACAAAAAAATCTGTTTATTGTATTCCAAAATCACTCATGAGTTGGCGCCAGCACTGTGACTTCCTGAATTCTTACCCAGGAATGAGTTCCCAGGTACTTCCCCAGGAATGACTTCCTAGATGCTTCATCAGGAATGACTTACCAAGGAATGGCTTCCCAGGTACCTTCCCAAAACTGACGTCCTCGGATGTTGCTCCGTAGGACGTTACCTGGAGCTCAACCCTGAAGAAATATTAAAAGTCTATTCCTCAGGAGGTACCCATTTTGCATTTTAGTGCCAAGAGGCATTTTGGATGACTTGGGGCTTCTGGGGGAGTTTTCGGGAGCTTTCGTGCTATATGGGTATTACAGTGGCGAAGTTTCTTTATTTTCCAAAAGTCGAATCGCTGTCTGTTTTTCGGAATTTTCCATCAAAATTAGCAAATAGTCTTTTAAATAATATAAGAAAATGCTGTTTCTAAATTGTTGTCAATATGTTATGAAATGTAAGTCTTATCTCGCACGAATTGTGAGGAGGGAGGATATTATGAACCTAAGTAAAAAAACAAGTCATTTTATTCTTTACTGCATTATAATAAATAAAAACACTTAAAATAAGTTATTAGTTTTGTTTTAATAAAGTGAATATTACAAATATTTAACGCATTCATTATTTTTTATAGGAAACGCTGAAATTTAAAATTTTTTATAGAAATGTGTATTTACATTTGAACATATATATACTTTTACATTTTTTCTTAAAATTTATAAATACTTGCAATAAAAATCTGCACATCTTTCTTGAAAACGCAGTATGTGCCGTCAGAGCAGAAAATGGAACTCTAAATATGTAAAATTGTACATGTACAGCATGACTTGAAAACATTGAAAAAATTTTATTTCAATATATTCAGCATTAGCAAAGAAAGACCTAAAACAAGCTGCCATGAATTTTAATCAGCGACATAATGATGTGCTAACCATGTTCTGGCGACATTAATCCACAACTATGCACATTTATGCATGGAAAGAATGCAGCCTATACTATACACTCATTAGCAAAAGCTTAAGACTTTTCGGTGTTTATGAGAACCTTTGTTACCACTTACAGGGAATGTCTCATTACGGTCAAATTCAGCAAAATTTGAAAAAAAAAAATTACAGAATATTCTTCTCATGTGGATGTAAATGTTTATACAAAAATTAGGCGAAACCTCTATAGAGCGTTCGTAAAACAATAATAAAAATTTCTTTTATTTGGCGGTTTATCACCAATTGGTGATGATATAAAACTTCCAAAAATACGATTTTATGTCGAATACTTTTAAGAAAAATTTTTAATGTTAAATTTGTTTAAATAAGTTTAATTTAAATAACTTTAGTTTTCTCATTTTTAGTTTGTTTACAGAATGTTTATTACAATTTTAAACAAAATTTAAATTGATTTAAATTGTTTCAAGCTCAAAAATAAGTCTGATTGCGCACTGTTGATTTGATTCTGTTGCTATGTAAACAACAACTTACTTGATATAGAAATGTATAACGGCAGAATTCTTCATGTGGACTTTATAGCCATTTAAATTTTTTTTAAATCTCGAATTGGTGGATAAAACAATGGTAAAATTTCATTCGAATTGGTATTAATAAGAACAAAGGGTGCATTATTTATTACTTTTTAGAACATTTTAAATTAATATTGCTGCAAATGTAATAATACTCATAAATAAATATTTGAAATATGAAAAATATAAAAGAAACAAAATTAAATAATTAAAAATCAAATTTCAGCTGGCTATAACTTAAAATAAATATTTGCAATCTGCAAAATATAGAAAATATCTTTCTAGAGATAAAATCAAATAACTACAGCAACAAGCAAAATGTATATGTAATACAAGAAATACATATATATATGTAATAAACTCTTTCGTTAATTAAGTTTATATTCATTGAATACCGAGCAATCTAAAAAGCAATCAACAAGCAATTTTCAGATGCATTAAAACCGTTTGCTTTTGGCTAGGAAAAATCCTTTGGCCAAATTGCATGTCGCTTTCGTCTTTTCCCGCTAAATATTCGAAAGTATTTTATTTTTTACAGAATTACTAGTGGGGTTCCGCCGATACATATAACGGATCCTTTATTACATACTTGAGTAGTTTCACTTGAGTAGTTTCAACATATTCAATGTATGTCCTGTTAGGAGACCTTTCTTGTTAGTATTGATGATGACAATCTCTTGCTCAGATGACTAGATACGTTCATCAAGCTTACATTTCTTCCTGCCACAAGCCTAGCCGCTTTCATTTTCTTACAGGGTATCATAGGAGATTGCATAGTTTTTCGCCGTGTGATATGGTCGTCTCTTAACGTTGTTGTTCTTGGTCGATCTGATCGTTTCCTAGCTATAAATATCACATCTAAAACCAAATTTGAGCAAGACTGTATACATAATGTACAATAAACCATGAACTAGAGTAATGATTCATAATACAGTCATTAAAAATTTTAAGGGGGCACGGGTCCTTTGAGTTTGTGGAAACAATAAAAAATATCGCCGTTTTCAAAGTGACAAAAACTTTAGGTAGAAAGGGAAAAAAAGAGATCTTAATTGCATATTGTTTGAGTTTAACATTAACTAAATTAACTACCTTACCAGAAAAATAAATGTTGTACACTGTAAAAAAAAAAATAAAATAATAATAATAATAATAATAATAATAATGCCATTTTTCCGGTAGGATTCGGAAAAACAGTTGCCCTTATCGTACCGGAATAATTTCCGACCCAGCTCGGAATAAAATTCGTAAAATTAAGGAAATATTCAATAAAACGGTATTTTACGGATTTTATTCTAATTTTACGGATTTTATTACGAGCTGGGTCGGAAATTATTCCGGTACGATAAGGGCAACTATTTTTCCAATTCCTACCGGAAAACTGGATTTTTTTTTTTTTTTTTTTTTTTTACAGTGTAGGTACAAAATTAATATTTAAATTTTAAATTTAAAAATTTATCTATTAAGTGCTTATGTACTTAATTCTATCTATTAAGTACAGGGTGGTCATAAAAAAACTTTGCCGATATATGGAACTCTAGTGGCCGGTCCGTTTAACCGATAGAGATGAGATTTCAGATATAATTATTCAGAGGTACACTGTAAAAAAAATCCGAACAGTATTCCTGTAGGAATCGTGAAAATAGTTGTCCTTATCGTACCGGAAAATTTTCCGACCCAGCTCGGAATAAAATCCGTAAAAAAAGGAAACATTCATTAAAACAGTACTTTACGGATTTTATTCCAATTTTACGGATTTTATTCCGATTTTACTGATTTTATTCCGAGCTGGGTCGGAAATTTTTCCGGTGCGATAAGGGTAACTATTTTTCCGATTCCTACAGGAAATCTGGTCCTATTTTTTTTTCTTTTTACAGTGTATGAGCTCGGGATTCTGTGAACACTAACAAATTGGCGCTCACAGTTGCGGTAGGTACAGGCACTCGAAATTTTCGAATGACAACGCCATTTTTTTTTTCGGTCGCAAAATGCTCAGCGCATGCGAAAACCCTTAATAGCACTAGAATGGTACGTGTATCTCAATAAACGGACGCGCTATGCACGCACAAAAAACAGCTCTGCGAACGGCCAAAGAAACACGATCGGGGAAATTTGTGTATGACAGAGGCAAGAATCCGTTTTCTACGCTGAATATCTGGCGAACGGCGCTCTGTGATTGGTGTCTTGCCTCTGTCATATGCAAATTTCCTCCGTGGGCCCCAATTGCGTTTTTTTTTTTTTTTTTTTTTTTTTTTTTTTTGCCATTTGAAGAGCTGTTTTTTGTGCGTGCATAACGCGTCCGTTTATTGCTATACACGTACCGTTCCAGCGCTATTTAGGGTTTTCGCATGCGGTGAGGATTTTGCGAAGAAAAGAAATGGGCATTGTCATTCGAAATTTTCGAGTTTCTGTACCTATAACCGTAACTATTAGCGCCAATTTGATGCCGTTCACAGAATCCCGACATCATACCTCTGAATAACTATACCTGAAACACATCTCGATCGGTTAAACGGACCGGACGCTAGAGGTCCATATATCGGCAAAATTTTTCTATGACCACCCTGTACATAATTTATTATTAAGTGTTATAAAATTAAAAATTATGCATATAGAAAACGATTTTTGAACAAAATAGAATCATAACGCACTTACTTCTAACTTAAAACCAAAATATACACAAAAAGGTTTGTTAAAAATTTAATTTTTGCACAAAAAAAGGTTAAAAAATTTCAAGTTTTTCTTTTCAAGTTAACATTTTTTTTGCACTTGAAAGTGCGAAAAAATAAATAGCAAAAATATGTGAATTTGTTTGGTTTTAGCATGTAGACTATAAAGAGTCACATATTTGGTTCATTTGTTTTGAGCTGTAGCTTATGCAGTTTAGAAGTAACAGTGCGCGCGATCTCCAAATTTACAAATCAGAGAAAACGCTTTTTAATGTTTCAATATCTACGGACATTCAGTGATACTCACCGTCTATAAATAATTATAACTTAAGAAATAATGCAGATTTTTGAAAGGGTTTTTTTGCATATTGTTGAGAAATTAAAAAAAAAAAAAAATCTCAAATAAACAAAAACCGAAAACTTTTTTTAAAGTTTATAGTTCTTGTGCCTCCTTAAGACAACTCTATGTTTATGAAAACATTTATTACCACTTACTATTGGCGCTAATAATCTCTTGATTAAAAGTCTTGATACAGCCATAATGCTTACATTTTTCCTGCTACAAGTAAAGCTGAGTTCATTAATTTACAGGGTTACTTAGGAGAACGTATAGCTTTTAGCCCTCTGATATGATAGTTTTTAGACATTGTTGCTGTTGGTTGACCAGATCTTTTCCCTTGCATTAAATGTCTCATCTAAAACTGAATGTGGTCAAGGCTGTTGTATATAATGCTAATACGAAGTATGAAATCAATAGTATATTTACTTAAAAGGAAAAAGAAAGTCAACCAAGAGCAACAACATACCCATATACTCCTGTAAATTAATAAAGGCGTCTTTACTTGCGTCAGGAATAAATGCAAGCCTGATCACTGTACGTATATAATCGATTACGCAATAAATTTGGTTTCTCATTGCAAATTACACATGGCCTTAAATGTTGTCATAAACACCGAGTGGTCTTAATTTTTGTTAGTGAGTGTATTTTTGTGCTTCGATCAGAAATTTTGGAAATATAGTCAATGTGCATGGTGTAAGAAGATTTTACCACTTTTAAGAAAATTTAACTTACATAATAATTTTTCTTCATCTTGTTTTGTTAAATATCAGAAAAGAATGTTTTCAAGAAGGCAATAAGAATATTTTTGTTGTTAGTTAATATAGCTATTTGATCCTTGCGCTCCTCTCCTAAATTCATTTATGAACGAAATTAATATTTCGTTCATATCTTGATCGCAGTGTCCCAGAGAAATTTACCTCTTTCTACATCTGGTCAACTTCTATAGATTACAAACTCATATGTTGCACATTAGATAATAAAACAAGTAATATAAAAATATTGTTTTTAAAGTCAATTCCTACTTAGATCATCAAATAAAAATTTAATATAATACCTTAAGCTAATATTAGTTTTTGTTGCATTAAAATATCTCAATTTCTTGATTTTCTATAAGCAAGTAAGTTTACAATGGAAGTCTATGGGAATTTGGCGAAATATTAGAGATATCGCCAAGTTGGCGTCACTTTTGACGACTCATTTTGGCGATATATTGCAAGTTGGCGACAAACTTGGCGGTATTTGGTGACATAACAGGGTCCCCCTATGGTAACTTTTCTTATAGATATGAAGATGCATTAAAAGCTTCAATAACCAATGGCCGCCATTTTGTCTCCCATGTAAAACTAAAATTAATTAATTAAAATTTAATTAATGAATTAATATTTGAAAAAACTGTATTAACATCAATTGTCATCCAGTACAAGTTTTAAAAAAAATATTTCAACTTGATAGGATGAATAATATGTATTTTATTAACGATTGAAAATTTGAACAAGATATATAGATAAATAAATAAATAAATAAATAAATATAGGGAGAGTGTGAACTAATAGTAGGAATTGAACAATGATAAAAGTGGGGATAATTGCTTCGTATCTGTCTGCCTTCGTCAATCAAAAAGGAAATTTTTGAAATGCTGCAGTATACACATGTGCAGTGCGAAGAAAATGTGTAACATTAATCAAAGTATGTTCAATGAAAATCCACCATAGAGATAATGATGAGGTAAAAATTAAAATTCATTAACCAAGTGTATCATAATAATAGTTATAATTAAACTGAAAAAATCAGCACATTTTGGTAAAAGGTTTGTTTTCTAATTATTAAAAAAAATGTTTTTTGATATTCTTTATTAATATGACGGACCTATCTTCTAAAAGAAACACCACTTAAAACAGAAAAAAAAAATTAAAATTTATAACTTAAAATCGAGGATAATTTAGTATATTCATTAGCGCTTAATAAAAGAAAATTTCAATGGTAAATGAACAATGCAATATTTTATAATCAAATTTTTATCTCTGAGTTTGAAGGACGTTACACACTTTTGGTTATTGTTGTTATGAACATAGATAAGTACTTACATATTTAGTTCCCGTGAAAAAATAATTAATGTTCCCTCCCCCCCCCCCCCCCAAAAAAAAAAATAAATAAATAAAATATTCATGGAACATAATTAAACAGAGCAAATCATCTAAAATCATACTTCTGTTTTATCACAAATGTAACACTAATTCTGTGATTTCATGACAATCATCTGAGACAAATTAAATTTCGTTTTTAGAGTCTTTGCTATACACTAAAGTCATTTAACTCATAAGTGTGAATTATCGCTAATGACCCATATTAATGCATTCCTAATAGACAAAACAAATGACAGCGTTAATAATTAATTAACTGAAAGTTTTGTGTTACCTGCTCCATTACATGTTTTTTCACTACAAGTCGATACCTCATATTTTAAAAACTTTTATACTCAATAACATGCGAATTCATTTTTGTCTAATTAGTTTTTCGTAATTAATACTGTGACGGCTTCTTTATAACAGTATTCATATAATTTTTCTGGCACAGTTAAAATTATGAGTGATTTTTTAACTGCTATTTAATATGGATTTAATCAAAATGTAGAGTAATTTATTACATCGGTGTAAAATATAATTAAGGACTAATAGAATTGGATTTATATTATAATTAATATACAATACGAATGAAATTGTTAATAAGCAATTGACTGAAAATTTTACGATATCTGTTTCACGGAATAAAATTTAATTTTTCTCTACTACATCTCTGTGTACACTTATTTGGAGTATTTTTATACTACGTAACAATAAAATTCATTTATTGTCTAAATATACTTTGGTAATCAACACTGATAAGTTCTTTATTACAAAATAGCTATAATTGTCATAGCACACAAAAAAAGTTAGTAGAATTTCTTTAACTGCTGCCTTCATGTGCTTTTAATCAGAATTTAAAATAACTTTTAAACTTAATATTATCTTATTTACGTTTTAATAGAGACATTGGATAATTTATTTACAGTTTAGTTTATTTAGATCACGCATAAAGTTAAATTAAATTTAAAATCCCATTTTTCCGTTTAAGGATGGCTTATAATTTTGTTATTTTTGTATGAATTGTTTATTATTTTTTAAATAAACGAAAATATTTATTTTACGTACTATCCCTAATAAATTACTAATGATCAAAATAGAGATATTTTGCATTTTTTCATTCAAAATAATATGAACAAAGGATAGTGAAACAAAGTTAATCATTCAAAAATTTACGATTGCTTTATTTGTAAATATTCATCTGTGACTAAATGTAATTTGTTTTTAGGGTTTTTGCATTACACTAATGTTATTTAATTCGTTACTGAGGAGTTGTAACTAATGATCCATAGAAATGCATTTGTAGTATAATGAATCACCAAAAATAATGGTTGAAAGTGCTAATAATAAGATAACTGAAATGCTATGTTATCATCATAGTGTAGTTATTTATTTCTCTCAGATCTACTTTTCAGATTTCTAATGGCTTATACATTATTTATGTTACATGTCAAATAAATGCATTTTTTTTTTCAAAGAACATCTAAAGTAAATAATAATACAAGTTGTCTTTCTCATTAGAATAGAGAGCCGTGAAAAATAAAAATGTTTAGATGTGGTTGGCAGAAGCCACATGAGGCAAAAAAGTAAATAAAAAAAATAAAAAAAATGAAATGACACTTTTCAGAGTGCCGTATATACTCGCGTATAAGTCGACTCGCGTATAAGTCGATCCCCTAACTTTCAAATGCAAATTAAACAAAAAATAAATAACCCGCGTATAAGTCGAACCCTAACATTTTAATTGAATATTGCACACAATCAAACCAAAGATTTAACTTTCGAGTGCGAAACGTAGTAAGTAAACAAATACAAATCAAGGAAATGCTTTTTAATGACGAATTTTATTATTATTTGTATGTTTTATATATTATTTTGTTATTCACACACTTAAAAACACAGAATTTAGCAATATTCGAAGTGTTCCTTTTTGCTTTTTTAATTGATTCGCGTATAAGTCGACCCCCTAAATTTTCTTGACGAAAATTATCAGAAATATCTCGACTTATACGCGAGTATATACGGTACATACATTTTAAATTAGAAAGTTAATAAATGCTAAAATTGAAATTTAGAAGGATATTCTTTATGACGATAGTACAACTGCATAAAAACGAACTTATTTCTAAAAAATGCATAATAATATAATATCTAAAATTAAAAGTTCAATACTAATTTAATGAATGCAATAATTCTTTCTTAAATTTAAATGTTTTTTTATCTAGAAATTGTAGTCTGCTAATGATAACCTATTTAGCAGGAGATTTCATAAAATATATAATGAAAAATTTAAATAAAATTTTAAAAATCTGAAAATTTTTATACAGGTTTGCAGCTTTTTTAAGCAAAAAATATGATTTTTCTTATTGTGTGCTGACACATTTTTGTATTATTTAGAAAACCTAGAAATATTTACATTTCGTTTAATTACTTTAAACTCCCTAACAACCACAATAGAAATTCATTAACAAAATATAACGCTAATGGAAATTAATAAAACAATGTCAGTCATTCAAACATTTATTTTAACTTTAACATGAACATAATTAAAAATTGGTTAACTTTCAGACACTCCCTTAAGACTAATTATTTTCCACTTTTAAATTTTCTGCATGAAATTGGGGATCTTTAATTCATTAACGAATTTTATTTGATTAATCGACAGAAATACTTTTGTACAGTAATGAATAATCAATAAATATAATGAATGCGTTTATAATTGATTGATTGGAATAATTTTATCTGTATGATTGAATATAATACATTTATCTCATCTCTACTGTCGATTCATCATTTTTTAAAATACTACATTTTATTTAATTATAAGGAAATACATTTTTATCGAGAATAACTGTTGTAATAAATAATACAGTTTGTCTTCATCGTTGTAGTATCTGACTATTTGTTATTACATAACATATACTCAGATTAGTTTGTATAACTTTGTTTAACACAGATTTAATTAAAGAAGAATGTTTTATTTTATAAATATTTATATACCATCCTTCCACGAATAAATCTGTAATCACAAGATAAATATATTTTATTTTTAGCTGTATTATTGATAAAACGTAATTAAATAAACTTCATTTTCAAAAAAAAAAAAAAAAAAAAAAAAAAAAAAAAAAAAAAAAAAAAAAAATTAGGATTTATCATAAATGGGATTAACCAACTGTTGAATTTGCAGGCTTTATTTTCAGACTATTTTAATTTCATTTTTATAATTTGTGTATTCCATCTGAGAATATTTATTGCATTATTGAGAATTAATATTACTAATCCATAGAATAAAAAATGAAGAAGATTAACTATGAATAATAATAAATAAAAAAATGTTGATAGCCATTTGTAGGAAAGTATTTTGTTATCTGCTTGATTTAATATACTGATTACCATGAAATTATATATTAATATCGCTGAATAATTCTATAAATTCTCGTTTTCTTAGAAATATTCTTTATTTAAGTTTTACTGAAATACGTTTTAATCAGAAAAAGGCATTTCTAATTAATAATACATGATGTGGTCATAGTTATAGTTTTTTTTATTGCACTATACAAACTGCGATTGATTTCTGTAGCACATTATTTAATACACAAGTAATAAACAAAATTCTTCTTTTCATAAAAATATTTCGTATCAGAAATAAATTGCAAGAGAAGATTATTTCACTTTTTCAACACCATATAAATTAAACGCAATGAAGCAAAGTTAATTATCCATACAGTTACTTTGCATTTACTAGAATTATAATTAATATATGTTGTATTTCCAGACATTCCTCTGCGACTAACTGTATTATTATTTTTTTTTATAATATCTGCACAGCATCTGAATTTATTACTTCCCTATTGAAAATTATTAATACTGATCCTTAGAAATACAGTTATAATAGGACAGGCTATCAATGAAATTGTAAAAGTAAAAGGTGATTTTGGTAATGAAATTTTATTCATGACTGAGTAAAATTATATCCTTCTAAATTACATTTCTGTTCCTAATGTTTTTACTTTTATTTCTTAATATATTTTTTTTTATAAATAACAAGGAAAATCCATTTTAATAAACTATTTTTCTTTGTCAAATAATTTGTAGTGAGGTCTCCTTCGATATAACGAATAATGATATGTAAATACTCAATTAAATTAAAATTAATTTATTTAGTATATTTAGGGCTGTTTTAAGAAAAGAAATATTTTTCATAATTTTAATTTTCCTTGTGTTGAAAGATACCACTTATTCAAATCACATGTGTTATTTGGCATGTACGGGGGGATTAGCTACTGCGTGTGCTGAAAGAGATAGGTTATTGAAAGACGAATAAGAATTACATAGCAATATAGAGTTCGAAACGACAATCAGTGTTCCCAATTTGGCGGAATTTTTATTGAAAAATTTCGAAATCATATCAGAAAAACCAAAACTCACTTTTTTGATTTCTTTAAGGGGACGGTGGTTAAAAAAATTTCTCTTCATTTTCATATTAGTGATTTGAAATGTTTGTTCAAATAAACATTTCACCGTAAGTATATAGAACACATTAAAAGAAATTTCCAAATTTATTATAATTTTAAGATCTTTTAAAAAATTAAAAATTTTAAAACGAAATTTTAATATGATCCTTTCGTCTTAACTATTTTGATACTTCCTCAATTTTGGATTTCAATCACGTAAAACTCTATTACAAACAAGTCTGTGTATCGATTTGCTAATCACTTAATTAGTTAGTTTTTTAGACATATTTTTCAGAATTCCATATCGATTTTCATCAAAACTCTGCTTTATAATAAATTAAAAATCAAATTTAACTGTCTTAATGAAGCCGAATTTTAAAATGCAATCACAGTTTCTTTTAAAGCAATATCAGTATTCTTACCTATCAGTTTCATGAATTTTTATAAAAAATTATGCAGCAAGGAACATTTGAAAAATTTTCAAAATAACTGAAACATCAGCATTGAGAGAAACATATTTAAAGTATATTAAAAGGACAAAAATTGTTTGTGAACATTAAAGCACTTGTAACTTTCGTAAAATAATCGCATCTGAATGCGGTTTTCCACGGACGACGTAGTATAAATTGAAGAATAATAATGCACATAAAAAGAAATGCTAATTTTTGCTAAAATAAAGGTTTAAGATCCCCTTAATGATAGACAATTCTGGATTAAAATAAGCTAAGATTAGTAATTTGGATTTTTTGGTATAATTTCGGAATTTATATATATATATATATATATATAATAAAAATCCGCAAAATTGGAAAGACTCTTTGTCGTTTCCGACTCTACTTTGCTAAGCGATTCAAATTCGACTTTGAATAACTTATCTCTTCCAGAAGTTTGTACACGCTGTTGCAAAAGTTCCTGTATAAATATATTACGATAATGTGGTAACATATCATGAAGTTTGAAGTAAATAAAGAAGGATTCTCTCTATAAAACTCTAATATTCGTATCATTCAATATTTATATATTTCCTTCTTAACTGCATCATTTGTTAAAACCGAACGCAATTGCAAAGATTTCCAGCGAAGTTACAAGCATTTCAAATTTGTTAACCATATTTGAGTTACCCTAAAAATAAAACTTTAAATCACTTTAACTAAAAATTTAATAAATTTTTTCTTAAAATAATAAAAATATTGGAGGTTAATTATTTTTCCTTTCTCAATATATAAATATAAGTTTAAAACGCATATCAACTTCTGTTACAATATTATATTTAACAAAACAGCAGGTTCATAAAACCAAATTTAATGCGTATGGAACATTTTTAATTAGAGGGATTAATTAACATATTTAAATTAATATCTTAATTAATTACACACAGTTTTGAATATAATTGATTTATTTACTTACAAAAAATATGAGTTAGTAAGTGTGAAAAATTTCTGTACAATTGAGTGAAAATTTAAAAAAATGGCTATGAAAGACCACTGTTCCATAAACAGAACGTGGATTTCAACTATTCATACTGCTATTATTGCGTAGGTTAAAAACCGTAATAAAGTAAGAAAATGTTTCTATTAAAAGAAAATTATTCTTTTTTATTGGAGTTGCATTTTTCCTGGTGTCTTTCTTATTAGTGTGATAATGCAGCCCTAAAGCCCACGAAGACAAAATTCAATTTCCGGAAACCACTGGCAAATTATTAAAAAAAAAAAAAAAAAAAAAGTTGTTTTAAATGTTTTCACTATGCGAGGGAGGCGTATTTTAATTAGTCCTAACATTAAAAGTTAGGATGAAGTAGCTACATAATAGGATTCCATTTTTTCTCGTACAATTCAGGATATTTTTTAAATTTGTTTTACTTGTAAAAGGTAATTGTGCAAGGGTCCAAATAGAATAAATCCCTTTATGTAGCATCTTTGTGAATTGATATTCATTTAGCCACTGGCATTTCACAAAAATTTGGATTAAAATTTGAATGCATCAAAATCTCTAGTTTTGTTGTATAATTTTAGTTGTGTTATTATTATTATTTTTAATTTTTGGTTTTACTTCGTTTTCATTTATTTAAAAATGAAAAATTATGTATGTATAAAGGGTAAAACAGTCTTTAAATCTGTATATAGCTATTCGGATAACTGGAAGTTGAGACAGTAGGATTTTGGATAATAAAAGCTTTACTGTCTTATATTAAAAACAAAAATAATAAATAATACATTTTTATTGTCATTATTTTTACGTCATGATATTTTATGTATTTGTTCTTAAAATAATACTTATTTTTTTTTATCTGCTTCTTAGAGGTATGGAGCACATATGTAAGCAGATTGTTAAAAAATAAATAAATGATGTTGCATAAAGTAAAATCTGTAACAGAAATATGACTTAAAGATGATCTTATAATTAAAAGTGCAATCGTTTTTTTTCTATAAGATTTGCATTCTTTAAGTGGTTAAAATTATTTTCTCTCATAAAAACCTTTAATAATATGTGAAAAAAGTATAAAATTCTCAAATAGAAAAAGAAATAGTGCAAATATTTCCAAGTCCCTTTAATTATAATGACACTTTATTATTGTTTGGCACAAAAATAAATATTTATATTTTGCTTCATCAAGAATGATTGCAATAAAATGCATTATACGAGTATGTTATAAATGGTGCATTGGTCAACATAGTATAACCATGTTAATTATTTAAATGGTTTCTTTATTTATGATATAAATTAGCAGAACAGCTATGCATTGCTCTCGATTACCTTAAATATATTTAAATTTACTTTAAATATAATATCGAACAAAGCTAATGGTGGTGCATTCGCGGTCTTTTATACCATACTTCAGATCGATGAAAAACATATACAATTGCAATGTGTAAGAAAATCCCGGAAAGTACAGGAGTAGTGTTTAAAGCAAAATTATGAATATGCTAATCCTGTTTTGCTCTAAAATATAGAATTTTAACCGCTTTTAGGATTGTTATTAATATTCTATAGAAATAAAATTTAGAAAGTACGATTAATAATAAAAAAAGATGAAATCGTTAATATTTAAGTAATTAAAATCTTTATGCTATCCGGAATAATATGTGTGAAAATATAATCATGTGTTTAAAGCAAAATTATGAATATGCTAATCCTGTTTTGTGCTAAAATATAGAATTTTATTTGCTTTTACAACTGATTAAAAATCACCGTTAAACTTAAAAAAAATCACAGAATCAACATAAAATAACAAAACATTTAATAAAAAAATCCGAAACTCTGAGTTTCAGTTGCCTAGGGTTACCTGTCTTCGTCTGCCCAAAACCAAAATTGCGGACATCGTCTCCAGCCCTAATCACACACACATATAAATTATATATAATTCATTTTGATTTTATTAGTACAAAAGTATTTATCGATTTCCGTGTTCGCAGTTATTTATTTCAGTGAAATTTATTTATTTATTTATTTATTTATTTATTTATTATTTTTTGTAGAAAGTGAGCGTTATTTAAATCTATATTAATTAAAAATTCTTACTCATATTCTATAGAAATAAAATTTAGAAAGTAGATTAATAATAATAAAAAAGATTAAATCGTTAATATTTAATTAACTGAAATCTTTATGATATCTGGATGAATGAAAACGTAATTTTTCTATAAAAGTTTATTTTCGAATACAAATACTTTTTATACTTTTTTTCTTCTCTATTTCTCAATTATATCTGTTTGTAAAATTATCGTTATTGTCTATTTTTTATCAATAAATGTCCTTAGCGAATAACAATACAAGGATTTATATTTTATTATAATACATAATGATTTGTCAATACCCCCGAAAACATTATATACAGTTGAGTTAAAATGCTTTTTAGGGAGCTTGCTTTAATTATTTGTCTAATATATAATTTGTCTAAAAAATAAACATTTATATATAGAGTAACTCTAGGATAGATGGCCATAGTATTTAAAAATTGAAATAAAAATTCATATAATGCAAATACAAGAAATATTTATGCATATTTAAAATTCTTATACATATACTCATCATATTTTATAAAAAAATAATTAAATATTGAAAACAAAAAGTGTTAAACAAAATTGAAAATAAAATGGCAGATGGTCATCTCTCCTTCAAGCCGAGGAGAGATGGCCATCGAATGCAAGAAAGAAAAAGTGAAGTTAAATAGCAAAAAAAAAAAAAAAAAAAAAAAAAAAAAAAAAATAATAATAACACATTTCATATAGTTAATCTTGAAAAACATATAGCAATTTGTAAATATGCAGTTATATGATGAAAAATGAGTGAATAATAGTCAAATAAACAAAATTTGAAGTATAATTTCAATACATCACTTTTCGAAAAATCTTACCACATGTTTGGCAGACGTCTTGATAATTTGTACACGTTTCGTGGATACACTTCAGGTACCTTATGCATTGTATGCAGACATCCTTTTTGTATGTGATATTATATTGTTTTGCACAACCAACGTAGTGATCCTAATCCAATTCTATTTACTGGAATCCGTAGAATCTGATAATTTTAAATGTATTTCATTTTCTTCGCTATTGGAAAAGTTTCGTGTTTTTTTTCTTCGCGTTAATTTTATATTTATTATTTTAATTTAGTTTATTTATCAACTTTATCGTTTTCTGTTTGGAAAGTGTCCGACGTTTTTCAGTATTTTCTGAAACAAATAAATCGTTAGATCTTACTATATTATTATCATCATTAAAATGTTTAAATTTAAACAACTATATCAATTAATATATTTATAAACATAAACGTTATATATTTATTTTTTATTTAATTATATTTAGTTAAAATCATCACTACGTATAATTTTGAAATATTGGTTAAAGGTGGATATCTCTTCTGAAATTGAAGGACTGATGGTCGCACAATTTAAAGCATCTACAGCCATTGTACGACTTTGTTTTAGGCTTAAAAGTAAAGTTTAGATTATACACGGGTCTTAAAAGTCCATATAGTAAAAAATATATACTGTGTGCCCACGTATAACCTGACCGTCCTTTATTTTCGCAACCGCTGGTCCTAGATGCATACTTCGAATTACAAAAACGGTCAAAATTAAGGGCAGAGTTAAGATAAAAAAAAGTTTGAAGCGAAAAAAACAATTTAGTGAAGAGTTACAGAATCTAAATGTTTATACTGTTCCCTGGTCCTATAAGTTATATTTAGTAAAATTTCTGTGTTACACTGGCAAGTAAGACAGAAAAAGTCCCGTTATTCTACGATGAAAATTGACCGAGTAATACCTGTTAAAAGTTGGGGTATATTTTTTCTGTATATTAAGGGTCATTCACAAATTTAGTAGAAATATAATTTCGTCGGATATATTAAAGAAATGGTTGAGAGTAAAATTAGCATTGCAATATAAATTTGAAATCTTTAATCATTCTGACATATTACTGCAAAATGTTCAAATTGCATTTAACATTATAAGAGGATAAAAAAAAACAGATTTTTTGTTGAATAAAAGGATGAAAAACAACAGCCTCAATTCTTTCCAAAATGATACATATTTTAACATGCTGTTAGTACCTACATATTTTAACTTGCTGTACACTGTCTTTCAAATTTTGGGTTGTGGCATGTTTTTTAGCTTTTGAAAATTGATTCTTATATATTTTTTAGCACTGAATCCGAAATATATCTTCATTTTAAACCATGACGTCTGGAATTTTCTCAAATCGCAAATTTCAAAGTTAAAAAACTAAAAGTTAAAATTTATCACCCCTACCCTCCCAACCTCACCGGACCCCCGAGCTGTTTACCTGTAAGAAACCCAGTATAAGCCAAAAAATCTAATAAATTTTTGAATTAAATAAAATTAAACTGAATAAAAAAGTCTTACATCTATTTTATAGTATCAAATGTTTCGCTATTTTTTAACCTTGAAATTTACAATTTGAGAAAAATCTTGACATGATGTTTATAAGTGAAGGTAATTGTTTGATTCAACGTTAAAAAATACATAAAATGTAATTATAAGAGTTAAAAAACACAAACATCGCAGGTTTATGTTATCTAATATAAAACTCTTTCTTAAACTTCTTGACGGTAATGTATCCGAATTTTTTTGTGTTATCTTCTAACATAAATATGTAAAAGATGGTAAGAGTCAAAAATCACAATAATATTGCATTGTCATCGGATTTAAGTCAGTATGTAAAATTTAACTTCGATCAGGCATTTGAAAGTAAGTTAAAGTTCGAGTACAAATTTTAAACTGGAAAGACGATCATTGCAAGTTAAATAAAATCTTATGAAAATAACATAAATTTATATTAGATGTAAATTTCCAACTGGGCGAAAAATGCCCGAACCAGGATTCGAATCCGGGACCTCCTGGCTGAAGCCGCCAGTGCTCTGCCATCTAAGCTATCCCGGACGATTCTGGTCGAACTTTTTCACCCAGCTAACCTTGATGATCACAGCATCTGGTCTGAAGCCTGGTTCAGCTCAACAGAATAAATCTCAGGTAATGGAACACCAGAAATCGCTGGATACGAAATTACACTAGATTAATTTTAACACAATTATTCTAATTGGTAAACAAATCTTATTAAATGTAAATTTCCAACTGGCTCGAAAAATGCCCGAACACAATTAGAATAATTGTGTTAAAATTAATCTAGTGTAACATAAATTTAGTTAAAAGAAATCATAGCTTCAAATCCTTACAAAATAAAACATATGTTAAAATACAATTATTTTAACTAATCTGAAACTTAATTAATAAAAGTTAATCGTAATATTTGTACGATTTCTTTCAAAGCGCAAATGCCTTGAAATAAGTTTAAGTACTTTATGCACGACCCCTGAAAGAATGTTCGAAATCATTGACATCCAAAAAAGCGGTATAAGTAATGCATTCAAATTTTCATAACTAGGTCAATTTTAACGTTAGGTGAATGGGACTTTTTTTTGTCTTACTTGTTAGTGTCACAGTAAATTTTTAGTAAATATCACTTATAGGACGGGGGGATCGTATAAAAATTTAAATTTCTTAATTTTTTAATAAATGTTTTTCTTGACCCAAATCGCTTTAAAAATAATTCTTTACCTTATTTAAACCATTTTTGTAATTGGAAGTATGCATCTAGGACCAACGGTTGCGAAAATAAAGGTCGGTCATGTTATACGTGGACACACTGTATAACGTACGTACTGCAAAACATTCAGATACCTAAGTCAAAAAAATATTCAACCACTAAATTAAATAAACATTAAAACTGCATTTACTTTTTTATAATCGAAAAACACAACTGCACGTCGCAATAAAGAAGCTTGTTGAACTATTTTATATGAACAAAGTTTATGCTGTAATCTATGATCACGTTTTGGAAATATTTAGACTGCCCCCCCCCCCCATCTATATGGCCATCTATCCTATAGTTACCCTATGTATATATATAAGCTAATCAAATGGATTACATTTTAAAAAATATTTTAAGTTCTCACATGATTTATGAAACGGTATTCACTTGCTGATTTATTAAAGATATAATCACTTTGTTGCTTTTCAGAACACAAATAACTATTTATATTCCACATTATGACTAATAAATACCCGTTGATTCCAATAGCATATACATCATACTTGAAAACATGATGAAACAAAGGTAATTATCCAAAAATATACATTGTTTTTACGTTGTTTGTAATTAACGATTGTATTACTTACAGACATTTATCTGTACTAATTGTATTTCAATATTTGGAGTCATTGCACCACAAAAAGATTATTTATTTTGTCATCGAGAATTTCTAATATTGATGAAGTGTAATAATAATAAGAAATATTTAATAAATAAAGCGTTAATAATTAGTTTTCATGTTACAACCATTAGTAAATTAAATTAGGTTCTTCAGTACTACGTTCAATTTTCCTTGCATTTAGCATACATGGTATAACAAATGCTAAGCACACCAATTTGCAACAAGGAATGTGTTTTGTAATTAATAATTCATTGATGCTTTTTACCTTATAATAAAATATTTACCACACTATAAAAAAAAAAAAATCTGCAAAATTACTAAAGTTTTTCTAGGAAACTGGGATTCCTAGAACTTTTAATGTAACGGCAACATCGAAAATTCCTGTAACAGACGCTGATACAGGAATTTTTGTTGATGCCGTTACATAAAAAGTTCTAGGAATCCCAGTTTCCTAGAAAAACTTTAGTAACTTTACAGATATTTTTTTACAGTGCGCAATTTGGTTTAAAATTAATCTCTCAGACAGCTTGTTTAATAAGCCATTCATCAAAATTATTATTATTTCCTTGAATTTAACTGTTACTCTAATAAAATAACAATTGAAAGATGATTCGTTCTATTTGAATGTCAAGTTTTTAATTTAAAAAATAATGTAAATACCAAAATCATTTTTAAATTACAACACAAGAGTTTAATGTTTTCTATATGAAAAGAATAGATTTTCTTTTCGTTATTTTTTTAACAGTATTGCATTATTGCGCAGTAACACCAAATATATTTTAATTTTTCTCTTTTAAAATCTTAATGATATCAATAGAAACATTTAAAAAAATATATATAGATTAAACTCAATAAAGCCAAATTTGTCATTTTTAAAAGTTTAACTTGGCCTTATCCCGTATGTAATTAATTATTGTTTTGCTGACATTATTTTGTAACTAATGGAATTTCGTTTTTCTCATTTTCTTCGTTTATGTAACTTATTAAAAAAATGATACCTACACTGTAAAAAAAAGAAAAAAAATCTGTAAAGTTACTAGAGTTTTCTAGGAAACTGGGATTCCTAGAGCTTTTTATGTAATGGCAGCAACAAAAATTCTTGTAACAGATAATCTTCTGTATCGAAAATCAAAAAAGCTGTAAGGTTACTACGAATTTTTTAGGAAACTGGGATGCCTCGAACTTTTCCTGTAACTGCAACCTGGATTACAGATAAAATTTAATAAGATTACTGTAATTTTAGCACATTCATTTGTAAACCTACAGATTTCTGTAGATTTACAAAAACTAGTTTTGTAGATTTACAGGTGTTTTTTTTTTTTTTTTTTTTTTTTTGTACAGTTACAGATGAAAGTTTAGTAATCATGCAGTTTTTCATCTGTAGAGCTACAATTTTTTTTTTAATTACAGTGTAATGGTTTGTAAATTCGTGGATTTTTATAAGTTTAGGTTCACATAATAAGTGAAAAAATAATGCCTTGTGTTTTATGCTCAACTGACTGAATTAATTATCTCAATCCTACTAGTTCGATTGTTTTTCTTTTTTTATTTTGCTTTTTTACATTAAATTATAGGTAAAAAGATTTTTATTAAACATTATTTCTGTAATCAGCAATATATTAATCAAGTAGTCTTCATAAAAAATTCAGAATTAAATAATTAGTATCGAAAAACATTGATGGTAAGCAACTTAAAAAATCCATAGAAAAAAATTACAAAAAAAGAAAAGAAAAAATATCAAAATGAGTAAAATGTCAGATTTTTTTCGGAATACTTAAAATGAATAAAAATCTCTCATATTATAACATAAGAAAAATCTCTCATATTATATAATAATATCTCATATTCAATAATCTCTCATATTATATTCTCTCATATTATATTATATCTCACATATTATTTATTATTAACATCTCTCATATTATATATTATAGGCGATCGGATGCATTTTAACTACATATATATGAATGCAGGAAACGGAAAACATTTCAGAGTTTTCAGTCTTCTGGTTCGTAAAAGAAAAACTCTAAAATTGCCGTTACAAAAAGAAAAAAAAAATACAAATAAATTTTTGAACTATCCTCAATCATCACATTTAACAGCATTGCAGTAAGAAGAAATGGAGCCCCAGTTTTTATTTATTTTTGCTATTTATTATTCTTTTTACGAAAAATAATCACCTACGTTTCTTAGTACACTCTCAGAAATAACACTCTCACTTTTGACGATTCCGCAATCCTTGAACTGTATTTCGTCGTTTTTGACGATAATTTCCTATCAACATCACGTGACTTTTAACAAAACGTAAACTCTCAAATATTTGACGAAAGTTTTGCCTCAATCATGGTCAGATTCAATACATTTTAAGGAAACAGTTGCTGTACCTCCTTAAATCCAGCGATTTTAGCAAGCAGATGTTTGTTGTATGTTAGTCCTGTAATAATTTATTTTGAAGAAAACAGCACATTTTAGTGCCTTTCAGAAAATACTGAAATATAGGTAGTTATTGTTTCGTCATTAGTTATTTTTATAGCTGTTAAATTTTTAGAAATGCTTATTATTATTTTTATTTATTTATTTATATGTTGTTGTTCGTTATGTTTTATTTCGAAAACAATAAATTTCATGTGTTCTTCAAAACCATTCGAAACGAAAATTTGGTCAATAAAATTTCAAACTTCCAGGATATCTTTTTAAAAAAATTTATTTAAGAAGTATATTCTGTTTTCAATCAAATTAAAAATAAACATAATTGATTCCTCTCCCCTTTATAAACAGTAAAGTGTTAAAATTTTATCCACCTACTCAAAGTGATAAAATCTCACGCAATATGTTCACAATTCGTTATTTGTGAGCAACAAATTAACCAGACTATATTCTAACTATTCATTGAACAAAGAAAATTTCACTATTTTTTAATCAAGCCATATTATAATTATTCATTGACCAAGAGAAAACCATAATAATAAATTAGTCTTACTTAAGGCTGTTCTCAAGTCCAAAGAGGCAACTTTCTGACATAAGTTTTAATTCATTTTTGTTCGGAAACTTATGAAACTAGAAGGTGTTGTTATTCAGAAACTATGTCATCAAATTGTTTTTTGCGTCTTCTTGTAAACGCAATAGATTTTTCATAAAATACTGTCAAAGTTGGCATTTTGAACTGAACTTCCGAACGAAATAAGAAACAAAGCCAATAAGGGGAGAAAAATGCCGTGTCACGTGATCAAAATCGTTTCTAACTCAATAGGTAATATATTGATCCAAAAATAATAAACACAGTTCGATTCCAAATCGCTTCCATGGCCAGGCTTTCCAATTTTATATCTTTCCGTTAAAAAATGAATTTGTGAATGTGTCAAAACGTTTTGCGCTTGTTGAGCGGAGCAGTTGAGAACAGCCTTAAGACTTTCAGAAAATATAGCAGCACCGATAAAATTACAATCTACCTTATAAAAATATAAACATGCAGCAGAATTTATTAAAAATCAATCTAACAGCACATCTATACAAGTCCCCAATAGCGAGGTCGGAAGATCAACGTTCTCCTACGCCAAAGTCCGTGAGTTCGAATCACCCCGAGGAACGAGAGGTGAATTTTTTCTTCCCCCTGTCAATAAATACAAAGGCATTCAAATTGTTCGATAGATGTCACTACCAGCCCTGTTTTGATGAAACTCTTGACGAAATTTACACTGGTGAAAACAGTTAAAGGGACAAACGGTTTTAAATTTTTTTTTTATCCCTATTCGCAAATAAGGTATCAGATGATAGTTAAGATCGTCGCGGACACACCTGCCACGCAGTGGTATGTGTGGTCATAAGAAAGTGGCGCTGTGATCGCGTTTGTGCAGAGGTGCCTCATTTGACCGCCGAAGCTTGTAGCGGAAGTGCGTTTTGAAGCATTGTACCATAACCCAATCCTTGTTTTTTTTTAATTTCTTTGTTTACTCATCGTTAATATGGCTAGTCGATATCGTCCGGATGATGCCACAAGATGGCAGATTGTTGGAAAACTCGAGGCCGGCCAATCACAGGCTACCTGTTCTAAGGACCTCGGTGTTCCGTGAAATGTAGTGTCTACTCTGTGGAAACAGTTCATAGAGACCAAAACAGTGATCCCCGGACCTGGTCAAGGCCTAAAAAGGGCAACAACGCCCACTGAAGACCATTATTTGAGACTTTTAACCGAAAGGGATAGGTCCGCGACAGTGAAACAACTGTCTCGTCACCTGTATAATGCTACATGAACATCCATTTTACGAAAAACAGTCACCCAGAGACTTGGTGTAGGTGGCCTGTATGCCAGGTGCCCTGTAGTCTGCATCCCTTTGGCTGTGAACCACAAAAAGTCCCGTCTAGCATGATACCGAGAACACCTGTCTTGGACAGAGGATAGTTTGGTGAGGTTCTGTACAGTGATGAGTCGCGATTAAGTCTGGACAGCGACTCGAGAAGTGTTCTCATCTGGAGAGAACCCGAGAGTCGATATCGGCCCTCTAACATTGTCGAAAATTATCCCTATGCTAGAGGTGGTCTGATGGTCTGGCAGGCATCAAGGCAGACGGGCGTACCGACCTTCATGTGTTTGATAGAGGTACTCTGACAGGTCAGCGGTACAGAGACGAGATTCTCGCAGCCTCTATGAGACTTTTCTGTGGAGCATATGGACCAAATTTCGTTTTTATGGGCAATAACGCCCGTCCACATAGGGATCAGTTGGTGGACGAATACCTTGAATCGTAGAATGTTCAACGAATGGAATGACCTGCGATGCCCCCTGACCTTAATCTCATCGAACGCATATGGGACGCCCTTGGACGATCAATTGCAGATCGAAGACCAGCTCCAAGGACCATCGATGAGCTCAAGGGTGCCTTGGTGCAAAAGTGGGTGCAGTTGCCATAGAGATTGATAAGGACCCTTGTAAGCAGTATGAAACGCCGATGCGAGAGTTGTGTAGTTGTTACAGACGATTATACACTCTATTAGACATGTTTTTCTCTGACTGACAGGGTGTCGGTCAGCTGCTGTGCTAGAAACTTGACCAGTTACCTTATTTAGGGTGCAGGTTGTGCCCATTTTTGTTTTCCTATACATTAGTCTTATATCGAATGATATTTTGGCCAAGTTTGGTTGTATTTGCTTTATTAGTGTTTTTTAATTGCAAAAACCAATTGTCCCTTTAATTGTTTTCACCAGTGTGTATCGTCAAGCAAGTGAAGAAAGTAATTTCATCAATTTGACGAAATATTCGCTCGGAGCATTTCCCAGGAAACAGTTTCGTCAAAAACAAAGAAAATTTCGTGAAATCTGAGTATTCATTATTGAGAGTTTATATATGTCTAATAGATCAATTTTAATAAAACAAATTCCAAGCGTCGATAATTTCAATTTATTTATTTGTTAATTACATGCCACTTAAAAATTTAAATACAAAACTATTACAATAATTGCCGGCGTATAAGCCGCGGCTAAAATTGGTATATATGAAAGCAGAAATTTTATTTAGTAAATTAAGTCAAATAAGTACCAAGTAGAAATTACTTAAATACAAATAAATGAAAGTCTGTGGGTAACATATTTATATTAGCCACGGCATGTACGCCAGAAATTACTGTAATTAAATAAAAATAGGGAATATTTTTTTTCTTTAATTATAAGGAAGAAAAATAAATTCTAAAGTTATCCTTTGAGATAAAATATAATAACAGTATTAAACAAAATTATTACAAAAGTAACAATATCTATATATATATATATATATATATATATAAACATACTAGGAGAAGAGGTGGTCGAAACGTTCTTTTTAGCGAACCAGAATTCCTTTTTCTGGCAACTCGTCTGCTTTTCTGGCTCCTCTTTTAGGCAACTCGTCCATCTGGACTTTGCTCGATGACCCTCTGATTTGAAACCAAAACCGGTTAAAACCGGTAACAAGCCCCTTTAGCGACAGAAAAGCTCCGTAAAATGCTCACTGAACATGCTTTGATTAGCCTAAATCAATTTTGAAATATACGCTTTGTGTTTCAATTATATAGAGTCAATAACTTTTGTTTTAACATGTATCGAATCAAAATGAAATAAAAAATAGCTCAACTTTCCAATAAAAGTATTTTAATAAGTTTATGACAGTTTCTGAGTGAATGGTAAATCAAAAAAAAATATAAAAAAGTAAAAACAAAAATGCAAATTTTTACATCACCTATATATTAACGCACCAGATTGTAAAGAAATAATCACAGAATGAAAGATCTAAATGCTTTAAAGTTAAAGTTTTTGAAATATTTTTTTTTATATTGATTAAACATAATGAAACATTTTAATCATAAAAAAACTTTCTTCGCTTTTGTGATAAATACAATAAACGATAGTTTTAATTGCAAACATTTACCTGTGACTTACTGAATTTCATTTTTTACAATTTCCTTAGTACACCGAGGTTATTTAATTCATCACTGATATTTTCTGTAATGAACGATAATAATAAATGAAATAAAATTATAATTATTAGTTTCGAATAATGAAAGCATTACTAATCAATTGATTAAATGTAACAATTTCATTCAAATATATTTTTATGAGTACTACTTTCTAAATATTTGCACATTGTTATATGTTTTTTATATTACATAACAAGAAAGTTCATTTTAATAAAACAGCATCTTTGGTTATTTCAAATAGTAGTATTAAAATTAATTTTGGATTCAAAACATTTTCTCGAAAAAAAAAAGAAAATATTTTATAAACATTTTTCCTTTTGTTCGTCATGACATTTAGTTTCATCGATTAAACTAGCTTCATTTGGAAAATATTTTGCTTAACAGTTTCCATCAAATTAGAAGTAGTTAATACACCTGATGATGGAATGACGGTTGCAGTTTAAATATTGGTGTTTGTTTTACTTTTCAGGGTTAAGGAAGTATTGTAAGAAAATGAATTAAAAAAAAATAATTACTGCAGTTTGACACAATCAAAAATGTGTTTTTAATTTTATGAATGTAAATTTATCTTTTCTTCTAAGAATGCTGGTCATTAGAATTTGAGGAAGATTTTAGTCTTTAAGATTAGTTTATTTAATCATGAACTAGGTTAAATTAAAAGCCAGTAAACATTTGGTTTTTTATGCGTAGTCTGAGTAAAACAGTGCAGTTTTTTAATTCAAAATAAGTATTTTATTTTAAATGGGTTGTCGTTTTCACTGTTTGTAAACAATCTAATCTTTTCAGAATCAGTCTTTTGGTAAACACATCAATATTTAATTTTATTAACTTTTCTATTTTAATCTGTTTAATTATTGCAACCTGTCAATCGGAAAACAAACATTTTGATAAAAAAAAGAAGTCGAACTCCCGTGGAAGGTATCAAATTTTAGAAAATGCAAACGAATGAACTCAAAACATATCGTAAACAAATCAATTTACATTATAAATTATAGTTAAAAAGGTAAAATAATCCCTCTATTTCAATAAAATATCACAAACATTATGTCAATTTATCCCGATTCAAGTAAAATTTGTAATTAATGTTTGAAAAAGTACATCTATGAATAATTTCATTTTCAGTGGCGGATTTCTTAAGAAAATTTTGAGAAATATTTTGTTGAAGCATAGGAATTAATATATATACAGTTTCCAGCCAAAAGGTTTGAAATTTTGTGAAACTTCGATAAAAAGAGGGTTCAGAAATGAGAAAATAACATTTAAGCATCAAAAACATAAATGTAGTCTCACAGGTTTCGCAAGGAATGCATATAACAGCTGCTTTGCGCCTGGTGCACTAAACCGATTCTTCTTTTTACCCGACTGAAAAGCAGGGTTATGTGTTTCACGCGTATCTGTGTATGTGGATTTCTTTATAACCTCAAAACATCCGAACGGCTGGATGGATTTGAATGAATGAGGTCTCTATCATTTCGTCTTAACGACCCGATGGTTATAGGCTAGGTTTTGTTTTTATAAATTCAAAATGGCGACCGTAAAATACAAAATGGCGGTTAGAGACGAAAAAAATTTATGCACCCTATTGAGTGGCATATCAGTGGATCGGTCTTTCAAAATGAAGACGATGTTTCATTAAGTATTTTACAGTCAGAAGCTCCGTTAAAATATTTTACAACCGGGAAGTTGTGTATGTAGGATCTCTAGTAGGAGTCCCTGTGTATGTAGGATCTAGGACTGCAACTCTAACCATCATAGACATCTATAGACCTCATCAAAACAGTGTTTATAGATAGGAACTAACAATTAATCACAACTTAAAAGTCATCAATGCAAGTAAATAAAAAAAAAATTGGTAAGTAATATAAACAAGTAATATAAAAAAAATATTTTAAGCAATTCCTACTTAGGTCAATAAAATATTTTTTTTTCCCCTCACATTCTTCTTTCCTCTTAAGTGTGGCTTAAAATGTCTTGATCAAGAAGAGGGCTTTCTCGGTCTTCAAATATCTTGATCAAGAAGAGGGCTGTCTCGATTATGGAAAATTAATTAATTTAATTTAATTAATGAATTAATATTTAAAAAAAAACTGGATTAACATCAAGTGTCATCCACTACAAGTTAAAAAAAATTATTTGAGCCTAATTCGATGAATAATAAGTATTTTATTAATGATTGAAAATTTGAACAAGATATATATAGAAATTGAAAAAAAAAATAGTTTCACATTGATGAGAAATAATTAATTAGTCCGCTTTTTACGCAGTCGGGTTTTTTGATTTTTTTTAATTTAATTGTTTATACATCTTTAACAATGATATATATATATACATTTGTATGCCTAAAGCTGACAATATTCGGCGAAATAATATACATTTACTATAAATTATGCTTATGTAGATCCTCAGAAGAATCCTTAAGGTATTTATAGCTTCTTATTTTGCATTTCTAATTTCCTGTGCTCATCATTAGAATTATCTTACTTATTTATTTTTACATTTGTGATTTTACATTTATGATATATGATTAAGTCTAAGCAGAATTTACGATATTAAATTTGATAAGGTCTACACCAGATCCTAGTGATCTGGTGATCTTGCTCCACTTAGGCATAAAATAAAATAAAATATGATATTAAATTTGAGTAAAAAAGCATTTGATTCGAAGTTAACTACAGAATGTAGATAAAAGGAGTTGCATAAAAATGAACAAAAATGAAGTAAGAAAAAAAAAAAAACTTATAAAATGTATAAAGGAAATTAAAGCATTGTGCTTTACAAATAGCAACGATATTTGTGACGTGTCTCTAGAATAGAAACATAACGAGAATGTATCAAAGCACCTCTTTAGAAAATCTTGAAACTAACGAGCTATCTGAGAAGAACACTTGTGGAATGTTTTAAGAGTTATCTAAAAATTTATTGGTAGGAAGTTAAAGACAATGTTTGAATTTTTGAATTTACTTGGCTTAGATTTTATCATTCTCAAGAAATTCAAATTATTTTAATATTGTATTCACAATTTCTGCTGTTATCAACGTTATTATACTGTATAAAATATAATTTTACCTTACAGGGACATTTTCATAATCAAAGCTAAAATAATTCGACGACACAATTATAAGGAACGCCTTCAGAAAAAGACGTTGTCTATTGTGTCATAGTATTTCTTACCTTATTAAATTAAGATATCGAAGAAATTTTTATTAAATAATTAAAAAATTCACGAAAAGTTGTAAAATTAATTAAAATATTGTACGGATTTAGAAAACAAGCGATTCATTGGAAGAGAAATCGTGATAAATGTTTTGTGTTTTTAAAATATTTATAAATTTTTCCTTTAAGGTTTACTTTCAGTAAAAGATAAACTTAGCACATAAAAACATAACAGCACAGCAACTTTAAAATGCAAAGTTTATTTGAAAACTTTTCTGAAAAAAGTTGTTTGAATTAATTAGCTTTAAATTTATTAGCAAAGTTAAACTCAAAGTTAAGTGTTATATCTTCTATCGTCATTTTAGTAATTTTAGAAATTATTTCAAATTCAAATAAAATCGATCTTAAAATTCTTTTGTTGCAGAGTTGCCAAGTCTCCGGCATTTTGCGCACCATTATTATCTTAGAGAAAATCTCGTTCTTTTAAATCTTCCAAACGTTCCAATTAAATAAAACGACATTTTCTGTATTAGAATATTGGTATCCAAAACGCCGGAGACTTGGCAGCTCTGTTGATGTAAAAAATATTATTTTCTTTAAAAAAAATTAGAATAAATAGATTTTATGATCAATAACAAAATGTTAAACTTTAGAATCGGAGAAAATAAATTCAAATGAAGTACAAGGTTTCATTTAAGTGCATGATTTTTTTTTTTTTTTTTTTTTTTTTTTTTTTTTTTTTTTAAGAAGATGTATATATAGAGTTTGTATATTACATGAAAGCAAAAAATGAAATATGCAAATCTAATTGTTACGAAATATAATGCGTTTTTTAAAATATATAATATTTTTTTCTTTTGTTATTTATAAGTAAGTTCCACGTGACTTTTATTAAAAATTGATATAATACTTATTTATAAGTTACATTTACCCTGTACACATTCAACCACAATTATATAAAATCTTAAATGTTTGAATTATTGTAAGTTATTCGATATCCAAGATTTCTTAAATATGTAAGGGTTTTTAAGCCAATCAATTAATATTTAAAGTTTTAAAACTCCCATTTTTATTTTCAATATTTACGCTGCCTTCATTGAAAACACATTATACTTACAATTTACTATTTTATTTTAATCTCAAATAACATATGCATCTCAATACATTTAAAATTTATACAATATTACAGAGAAATAAATTAATATGTAAACTTATGAAATTAATAACAAGATAAATAAAAGTGAGTGTTTTACGTCTTAAAACAAACATTAATAGAACTTCTTGTAACGTTTGCTTTTGTTAGAAGGAAAACTGAAGAGGATTCACAATATTTCCACAGCACGTCTTCAGGACAATTTTGAAACTCACGGACTATTTGAGAAGAACACTTCTGGAATATATTTAGCAAATTATCTATAAATTTATTGGTACCAAGTTAAAGATCAAAGTTCAGTCTCTTGAATATACTTCTGTTAAAGTTTCAGTTACATAAGTGAAAAAGATAAGCTCATTTTACTTGAAAAAATTTCTGTATATTATTTTTTAATCCGTAGTATAAAGATAAAATGATTTTCAAATAAATTATTATTTCCAGAAGAAAAGCAAATTGAAGTACCAAAGCTACCTTTACTTAATGGTCTTTAATGCATTGCAGATATAAATATATATAAGAAATAAGTAATTATTTGAATAACTCTATAATTAATTTTTTAGGGAAATTTTCGTAGAATAAAATATGGAAATTTTAATAACACATTCATGAGCATTTTCATTAATTTTCAAAATAATAATGATAATAAAAAATTGTAAATTATGAACGTATTTAGTTTTCATAACACTGAAGAATATTTCTTTTTTAATAGCTATAGTAGTATTATTATTTATTATAACAGGAAGATTAATGGGCCAATACGGCTATTATCTGATATAAAACAAATAAATAGTAATATTTTTAGTATATTGGCTTTAAATTAAATTATTTGGAATACAAGACTACTGTTATAGAGATTTACATTGGAAATAATTTATTGATAATTTGAAATACCAATATCGCATCAAAATACTCTTTATAATATTGAAAGATTCTTCAAGCAAATGTAAATCAGATTTGAATGTCTATATTTCAGAATACTTTTTCTTACATAAACATATTCTTAAAAAAATATAATCTTTAGAAATACTTTTAGACAGATACAAATGTACATTATACTACATTTATGTACAGCTTCGGCTTTATTCTAATATAACAGACTTAATCAGTATCATAACTCTACTTCAATGAAAAATAATGATGGCGTTCGAAATATATATGTAGTTTGCATTCTTAGTAATTTTTATCTACTAAAAAACAACTTTTCAAAAGTAAAAAAAAAGCCAAGTAAAAAAAAAAAAAGCCAAGTAAAAAAAAAAAAGCCAAGTAAAAAAAAAAAAAAGAAAAAAAAAAGAAAAAAGGGTAAAGTTGTGGCTAAAAAATAGTGTGATATCAAATTTCCAAGCTTATATTATGGTACTTATTTAACATTTTTTATTAAAAATTTACCATACGTAAGTCGAGTACCTAAGTATGCGTTGATAGGAAACCTTTTCTCCTTTACTAAATACATCATAACGTGTTTCTGAAAATTAATTTTTTTTTTAATTATGCATGATGGGCTTGGCGGCCATCTTTCCATATTTTACACAAATTTCTAAGCACACAAGTACATTGTTAAGATCGGAAAGTCGAAATTGTTGCTAAAGCAAACATTTTGTGCTTTTAATTTATGGAAATGAGTGCCTAGAAATTTGTGTCTTAAAATAAAGTTGAAGTAACTTCCGGTTTCATCTTACGATTCTTTTTTTTCGGAGGGGGTTGATTAATTAGTTAAAGCAGTAAAAATCAATTTTTTTTTTTCAAAATAAAAGACAATCTTAATTTATCTGTCTGTAGCCAAAACTAGAAGCTCAAAATTCTTAATAATGCAAACATATTACGAGCTTGTCTGCTTAGAAATTTGTGTAAAATATGGAAAGATGGCCGCCAAGCCCATCATGCATAATTTTTAAAAAAAATTAATTTTCAGAAACACGTTATGATGTATTTAGTAAAGGAGAAAAGGTTTTCTATCAACGCATACTTAGGTACTCGACTTACGTATGGTAAATTTTTAATAAAAAATGTTAAATAAGTACCATAATATAAGCTTGGAAATTTGATATCACACTATTTTTTAGCCACAACTTTACCCTTTTTTCTTTTCTTTTTTTTTTTTTTTTTTTTTTTTTTTTTACTTGGCTTTTTTTTTACTTTTGAAAAGTTGTTTTTTAGTAGATATCAGTCCTTTTTTTAAAACAGATTATATATAATTGAAATAATTCTACTCGCTAAAATTAGTCCTTGTATAGCCTTTATCAGCAGGGAACAAACACAATAGTATACATTTTGTTTACCTATCATTCATTTTTTAGAGTAATTAATAATAATTTAAAAGTAAGGAAAGTCAATTTCTTCTTTCAAAGTATCAGTCTTTCTCAATTTATATCTCCTTAAAATTTTCTATGAAGGATGAAAATTTAGTAAAAATCAAATAAAGTCAAAATAAAATATATATTTACAGTTAGTCTGTCAGTTAATTGTTTGTTCTAACTTTTTTTTGCTGACGGTTTTGCAAAATAAATTTACCTTTACATATACCTACGGATAATCCGAGAATGAAACCCCGCAGGCATCTAAAGGATCGAAGATCTGTCTAAAGAAGTAAATCTAGCGATTCTAGACATGATGAGGAAACATTTTTGATAAAAAAAAAATCTAAAAATTTAAAGATATAAACTGTACATATAACTGCATCTTCATTTAGATCGTGTTATAGAGAAGAAAGAATAAATATGTAATTTTACTCAATTCTGTTTATCCATACCCATCTGCATAAATGTGAGAATATAATTTCGAATAAAAATTCTCGTAAATTGATTATCTTTAATAGTCTATTATTAAAGCCGCATAAACATTAGAATTAAATTTTTTCCTGTTAAAAATTGCCTGAAATCTATAGTCTTATCGTTCGTTAAATTTGTTTTATGTTTTTTTAAATACCCAGACACCTTTTCTAAACTCTGACAAAAGATCACAGAAATACTGAAGTTATCCAAATACTTATATCTTTCTATCATATTTCTTTTTTGAGGGGGGGGGGGAGGGGGGAGGAAGAGCGCTTAAGAACTTCGTTTTGTTTTTAGAATTCTGAATTAATCATTGAAAAGATCTACCTACATAAGTCTTGTTGCAGAATTTTCGTTAGCTAAGAGTTGCATCAACTTATACATCATGTGAATATATTAAATTACTTTTGTAAAATACTAGATGAGAGCCATTGATATTTTCAGAGCATTTGCCTACATTTTAAACTTAAGTCATTTACAACTATTCATTCATTTTTTATACGAAGAAGTCGTTGTTTCCATGGCAACTGTACCTTTCACTATTGCTTGTTTGTTTGTTTGTTTTATTGAACACATATATGTCAGATCACGGTGGGATTTGAACCAGCCCCCACCTACGCTCTCAAGCGATTGGCGGCGTGGTGTCTTATCCACTCAGCCACGGTGGGCCACAATTGCTTTCTCTAATATCCAGATACTCAAATTTAACTAGCTGCGCTTATAATTATGCTCATAACAGAGTACATTTATATGTAAGAGTGGTGACATATGCACAAGTCGTGTACTCATATTCAAGTTTTTGTCCAAAGTACAGTAACTCAGTTTTCAGTAATAGACGTGGATGATTTCGATTAAACTAACCAGAAAAGTTAAAAAACATTGGCTTTCTGATTTGATTTTATTCAAAATCGTCTCAACCAACCAAAGTTAATGTCCGGGATCCAGATAAATTTTTCTCTGTTAGTAAAATTAGATTGACCAATCAGTAGCCTCCATCCTTGCAGGCTTTTCGGTGTTTACTGCAAACATAAAAAAGTTTTCAAAAATGCAGGCTTCTGATTGATCAATCTCATCTCGCTAATAGCGTAAAATCTATCTTGATCCCGGTCTATTCAATGCCCTTTAAATATTCGAGAAAGCATTGACACGCGTCAGGAAAATATCACACAAAGCAGGCAAAACAAAGAAGAAAAATCATTCATTGGCTCGTGGATATGAACGAGCCAATGAATGATTTTGTTCCTTTGCTTTGCCTGCTTTGTGTGATCTTTTCGTGACGCGTGTCAAGACTTTCTCAAATATCTAGGGGGCGTTGGTTTATTTCACCATCATGAAGATATGAAAGGAGAGGAGCAGACATGTCAATCTTCCCGTGTGAAAAACTACATACCAAAAAAAAAAACAAGTTATTTCCCCCTCTTCTGCCCTTTAGCAGTCTCCAGTGCAAGATGCCGCTATATATGGCGGACGCAAGAGGGAGGGGTGTTAGCGTGACCAATGAGATAATAGGCCAGTTCATGACGTTTAAAAGTCACACGGAGTTGGATCATCTTTACACGATGATTAGTACAAAGCGGTGCGCCAATTTTTTTTTGTGTCCATTGCCGTGTACAGATAATCAACTCCGTGTGACGTGATGAGCTGGCCACACTTTAGGAACAGCTTCAAATGACTTCATCTATATCTACTTCAAGGCAAACGAAAAAGACAGGCTACCGCGGTGCTACAGCGTCTAGAATATATAGTGTGGAAATCCAATCGGTCGATCACAGCGATATCTGCAGGATATTTCCCAAAACTCCAAGACAATTTGGTCTAGACGCTGTAACTTTTTTTTTTTTAACATACATCTGACCTGTGTGCTTGGCGTCAAACCCGCTGTAATAATACCATGTTTACTTTGAAATTTGAAAATATATCACAGATGTCGCTGCGATCATCTCCCTGGATTTCAGCGTCAGTGCACATTTAAGGGATACACTTCTTAGCGGTTCTTGGATAGCAGATTTCCACATTATGTATTCTACACTCTGTAGCGGTGCATTACACATGCCTCTTTCTTCTTTAAAAAATATCCTGCAGATGTCGATGCAAATGACTGTTTGGAATTCGACACCGTTGTACATTTAAGGGATTAAATACTTCCGCACTTTTTTAAGTATTGCTGGGATAGTCGATTTCTACAACATATAATCTAGACGCTATAACGGAGCTATAGTTTCTAGAAGATATAGTTTAAATATCGGCTTATTAAAAAGGTGCTAAAAAATTGTATCTTATAAATGTTGAACGAGGCTGAACGACGAATGTCGATTACAGCGACATATGGTAATTCCAACGTAACTATTTCAAAAGAAAACGTTTCGCTCTGAGAAGATCTAGAGATCTAGAAAATGTTGCTCCTATCGACATTTGTAATTCAGTATTTTTCAATATTTATGGGATTCAATTTTTAGCACTTTTTAAAGCATTACTGGAATAGCCGGTTTCCACACTATGACCGTGATCTAGGTAGATTTTTCCTTGTTATCGTAACGACATTGACCAATCAGAAGCCAGAATTTTTGCTAACTTTTCACTGTTTGCAAAAATGTACCTGGATCCCGGCCTATATTTCTAGCCGCTATAACTGAGCTCAGGAATAGTACAGAAAGCAAACTCCGTATTTTGATACATTAAGGCCGGGATCTAATTAGGAACAAGTGTGTCTCTATAACGAAGTAGCGACATACGGCCAATAAATGTTTATTGGTAAAAGTAATAAAAACAAATCGTTAAAGTTCTTTGTGAGCATGCCATTATCGTCAAGCTAATGCATGTTGAATTATTTCCCTGGTCTAATAGAGATCGTGCATGCACGTATCTTCTAATGGAGGATATTTCAAATATGGGTTCGAGGCTGAAAAAGTCACGTGGTACCGGCAATTTACCCAAAGAATTTCTAACTGATAAGAAGGGAATCAGGAAACTACACTGTTGAAAATATCGTGAAAAATTACCTCTGTTCTTAAAGGTTCTCTGTTTTCTGACCAATGAGAACGCTATATAAACGCCTATGAAGCGTTCTCATTGGTCATAATACAGATAGCCTTTAAAAACAGAGGTATTTTTTCACGATATTTTTTACAGTGTGCTACTGCTTTCTCCCATGAACTATTTCATTGGCTAGCGGGGATTTACATTGCGTAGACGGAGCCTTCACTTCTTTACGCTAGACGTTCTTGCCTTGACCATGTGATCATAACTTAGATTGAATATCCTCTATTCAAGAAAGCGGATTGCCGTACTTTCGACAAAAACTTGAAATGAGCATGCCTCCTGTGCATATATCACCACTCTTATGTATAAAGGCTCTCTGTTATGGTGTTGTTTCTGATACAGCGCCTAGAATACCTAGTGTGGAAATATGCTATCCAAATAGTTCTAAAAATTTGTATCCCTTAAATGTGCGACGATACTGCTAAAATTTCAAGTGTCGATCGCAGCGACATCTGCGGGATTTTCGTATTACTATTATTACATTGTATAGACTACACTGTTAAAAATCTGCAGCTTTTGCTGCGTAGTCACTCCACCGCTTTTATAGAAAACGATTACTTGACGATATTATGGAGCATTCTCATTGGTCAGAATAGAGATATTCTATAAAAGCGGTGGAGTGACAATGCAGCACAAGTTGCAGATTTTTAACTGTGTAGTAATTTCTTGCAGTTGTAGAAAATATCCTGCAGATGTCGCTGCGATCTGCATATTGCAGCAGTATCATTGCACATTTAAGGGATACAATATTTTAGCGCTTTTTTAAGTATTACAGAGTTAGTCGATTTCAACACTATATATTCTAGGCGCTATAGTTTCTGAGCGCTGTTGGTTAAATTTCGATATTTGTGTTTTAGAGTGAGCAATAGAGAAAAGTACTAAAACTATTGAAACAACAACTTCTTTAATATTGAAATGTATAGCAAAGGAGTTCAGAATCAATGCTTAAATAGTTTCGAATATGCACTGTTGTTATGACATCAATACACTTCCTGGATGCGGAAATGCAAATTTGTGTTCAACATAATTGGCCGCAATCTAGATAGATTTTTCGCTGTTAGCGAAACGAGATTCATCAATCAGAAGCTTGCACTTTTGCGAACTTTTCGCTGTTTGCAGCAATGCAGGCTATTGATTGGTAAATCTCGTTTCACTAACAGCGAAAAATCTATCTGGATTCCAGCCTAGATTTCTGCAAACATTGCACTTCATCCATGGCACTACGAAAATGACTCAAAACTTTTATGACATAGGCCGGGATCCAGAAACAGCAAAATTCTCAAACATTCTGGCTTCTGATTGGTCAAACTCATTTCGCTAACAGCGAAAAATCTATCTGGATCTCGGCCATAGTTTTCTTCGATGAAATCAATGGAAAAGGATAATATAAAAGAATAGTATAAGACTTCTAAAGTGGTTTGGCGGGTTTATCACTGTCTGGCATAATTTATAAACTTTAAAATTAATTAACAGTTTTTCGCTAATTAAGAATAGAAAATTTGTGTTTTTAAAGCTGAATTTTATAAAAGCACGTAGATTGAGTAAAGATCTGTCCAAAAATGCAATCCTTACTTTTTTATGTCCATTATTTAAGTCTCTACCTCGATTGAAGCATAAGGTGTGACGAATAAAATAAATTTGTCATTTTCAGTATCTCGACGTTATTTTAAAAAATCTATATCTCTGTTTATAATTAATTTATGAGGATGCATTTGGTCTCAAATTGAAGATCTTTCCATTAGGTCCTTCTGGTTTTGGTTTTATTTTTCTGCGCTGATTGGTTCTCTTGATATGGGAGATTTTACGCTGGCATGTTTGGTCGATTTAACATGAAGGAGCTGTTTTCAGTATAATAAGCAGTTACGGTGTCTTGCGTTTTATTCTTGGCGTTTGTTTGTTTGGCGAGGTTTGCATTTTTTTTTCAGCTTGGCTTGGCAGAACGACCGTCCTGCTTGATAACAACATGCATAAAATATTTAACCCTATCATCTTAATCCAATAAAAATAAACATGTTATTTCCTGATAAAAATCCTTAAATTGCGGAATTATTGAAACAACATAATAACAAAATACATATTTCTTTTGTTACTCATAACATACATTCATACATTAAATATAGTTATACATGTCATACATTTTATTTTGCATTGCATAAATTTTCTTTTTTTTATAACAGGCATAAATCTACTTAATAGTACACTAAATTAATTTAAACTAAGTATAGAAAATATTGGTACGCCAACAAAAATATTTGCATAATTAACATAACGAAGAGAAATTGTGATATGCGGTTGTAAGAGAAGGCGCTATATAACAGAGATTATAAAAATAATGATAAAGATTATAATGTTCAAGTAAACCTTGTACGTTTATCTCTAAAATATTTGTTTATATGCATATTAGAAGTAAAATAACTAACAATAAATATTTATTTAAATTTAAAAGTGTAGCTTTGATATATTTTTTTCGCATACACAAATAAAGACCAGTCTAGTCATGTGTGTAATATATTATGGTGCGAAATAGCGAACGTTTTCAAAACGTTAATTCTCTTAAGTAATATATCCACACTTAATCTATTTCTTAATATTTAAATAATTACTTTCAAGAGATTTCCAACAAATTTTTTCTGTGTTTAAATATTAATAATGTTAAAATATTAAATAGTAATAATTATTTTGAGTTTAAACAGTTTAAAACAACCCCATGCAAAAGTTTAAAATGAGGCATTAGAAGATATATGTAGTCCACACGTATATTTTCTATTGCACAATGATTAAACACTTGTAATAAAAAAAAACTTGAAAACCTGTACAGATGTTTTTTTTTTCATGTATCGTCTTTAAGACATTGAAATGAAAAAAAAAAAAAAAAAAAAAAAAAAACGTCGGACTCAAGTTATCTATACACCAATTTTCATATATTGGAATACTATTATTGTCAGTTAATGTTTAATACACGGAATGATTTTTTTTTTTTTTTTTTTTTTTTTTTTTTGGTTTATGTTAAGAAATGTTTATTTAGAAATGGCTTTTAATTATTTTTTTTTTCACATTTTAAACATTAATGTTTTAAAGTCGAGGAAATTGTGCACTGTATTTTTTTTTCAGATCCCTTTGATATTGAGAGCAGAATTATCCTCTCGTCAAGAAGGTGTCTTATTTTTAAATATTGACATTTTTCTTTTTAATACTACTAGGGGGCTCGGCCCCCAACGACCTACGCTCGCCAGCCCCCGTTCAAACACCGCAGTCTCTAAAAGCACGCTAATTTAATCGGTTTTAAAAAGATTTTGGAAGATTGAATTATAATTTAAAAACAGTGGCGGTCTTCCTATAAACGGGTTTCTATTCATTTCTCTTTGATTGGGGAATTTTAAGGAAAAATTAGCTGCTGTTAACAGATACAATGGCTGTTTTCGTCTTTGATTAAATTAAATCAGTTAAACATTTCAAAATAAGCTAATATAAAATGAATTAAGTAAACAGAGTCTTTGTCTCCCGGTATTTTTTAACAAAGCGAAAAGAAAGTTCTTTTAAATAAGAGATTTTAAATGTATAATTTTTAATCTGACGTAATTTTCAGCAAACTTTTCTTTCTCTTTTTGATATTCACATATAAATACTTTTGTTAGAAATGAAATATTATTTGTGCTGTCCTAACAAAAATACAGTAAAACCTCCCTAAAGCGACCACGTTCCGTTCCAATAAAAAATGGTCTCTCAAAGAGGTGGTCTCTTAATGGAGCTCATGTTTAAATCTAAATTTTAATTGTTAAAAAAAGGTAACAATTAACATTACTAATTTTTTTTTTTTTTTTTTTTTTTTTTACATTAGGAAAAATATCAAAATTTAAGTATCAAAACAAAAGTTAATTACATAAGTTAATTACTGCAGAGTTAAAATGAATACATTGACGTTTGCTTTGATTTTACGGTTTTATCTTTTAAAATTTTTATTTCCCAGTCCTTTCGAAGTTCAGTCAATAAATGCAATATTTTTTGGTCGGAAACAAATAATGACGATTTCATTAATTTATGGGCAAGGGAGTTTATTCAGCGTGATTTTTAATTCGTCAGCAGAGTTAAATTCATTGCCTAAAAATACATAAAGTGGTTAAAATTTAGATTAGATTTAAAGTGTTTACACTTAAAAGTTACCGAGATTAAAAAAAAAAAAATCGAAACTTAGTTTAGAAGTTTGATGAATAACGCGCTTTCCGGAATCATTTTTCTAATAAATCCTTCTTCAAGCGACCAGGAAAAAACGAAATTTTCTTCAAAGAAATGGGTCGCTCATGGAGGGAGTTCATCTGGGATGGTCTCTGAATGGAGGTAAAATTAGTACTGAGCCTATGGGAGTAAATTTCGTTCCATGAAAAAATGGTCGTTCAAGGAGGTGGTCGCTTAATGGAGGTGGTCTCACAGGGAGGTTTCTCTCTAGTTGAAAGGATCATCTCAAAATATCAAGTAAATGCCTCGCGCAATTTTTAAATTTTAACTGTTTTGCAATATTATTTTTTGTTCATTTTACGTAATAAATGTAATGTGACGTAAATGTCATGCAATTTCTCCTATAAGACTTCTAACGCATGTTAATGAATTTATTATTTTACAATATCCTTTCTCTTTTAAAATTCACGTGTAAATATAGTTTTTATGAAGTATTTTTCAGTAAGTTCCTGCTTTTTATACGTAATTATTTAACTCTAATTTGAAAGTTTCTTTTCTGTTTATAATAGTCACGTATAAATAAATTTTAATTTGAAACAAACATTATTGTTTGCGCTGTTTATACAGTTGGCAACAGTTTAAATTAATACCATTTTCTAAAATAAGTAAAACCTATCTCTCGAAATGCTGAAAATTTGAATTTAAAATAGAATTAAAACCTCAAAATCGAGTCAAATGAAAAAAAAAATGCAGTCTGCACACCGGGAAATTCTAACGTATAACATTATCTAAAAATTAATTAATTCCCATGTATAGTTTTTGCTCCTATAAAACTTTTTTAATGGAACGATTTTGTCCAACATTAGCATTAAATATCTCTTAAAATTATTCCTCGTTTTGAAAACTGGCTGCATCAGCGTGTTTATCTAATATTACTCTTTAATACCGCCGATTTTCATATTTTTGTATGCAATATTTTTCTTAATATTAACGGAGAAATACCTCCGGTCACAAAAATTCAAAACCGGCGGCGGCGGTGACAGTGTAAGTTACTTTTTTTTTAGAATAGAGAGATCAATGCAAAAACCCTTAACGGGTTAAAAGTTTCTGACGCAGCGCTTTATCTTATACTCTAAGAATTTTAAATATGGAACTTAAAAATTTATTATTGTAAATGGTTTATTTGCGTCAAACTATCCGTTTTCATTCATTTCACGTAGTTTGGATATAATGACGCAAAGAAACCATTTACATAAATCTTACTCACAATTTTGAATAGTGTGACAAAAGGATAAATCAATTTATTGAAATAAATACATTTCAATGCATAGTATAGATTCAATGAAAGTGATATATTTAACAGTGAATTGGAAAATTAAAAGTATTTTGAAGAAGTAAAAATATATTTTAACAAAGTCAAAAATAATTTAAATTGAATTTTAAAACAAACCTTTTAAAGCCACATCAAGCCGTCACTTAAATTTTATATCATATCTTTGAAATCTCATATTTTGAATTTATGAGATATGTAAATGATAAAACAACAGCGAATAAAATTTTATGCATATTTTCATGTTGAACATAACTTTTGCACATGCGATTATAAATAAAACAAATATAAAATGAGGAAATAAATACAAATATATTTTTTAAGAAATAGCATAACGTCACTCAAAATTTGATATCAGTATTTTTAATTTCCATATTTAAAATTCTTACAGCATAAGATAAAGTGCTGCGTCAGAAACTTTTACTCCGTTAAGGGTTTTTGCATTGATATCATTACCTTTTTGAGAATAATGATAAAATGATTAAAAAAAGATATTTATGGGATTTAATGCAGATTTAATTTTTACTATTTTATTACAATTTTCTTATAGCAGTTTGTATATAAAAACAAATGGGTAAGTATGATCGTATATAGCACAGAGGGATTCATTTGATATTCCTTTAAAAACACTTTATCCTTAAATTAATAAATCCAAAATGTTAATTTATAATTATTAAATCCTTACATAGATGGTGTACCAATAGTTCCAATTTTCATGGGGCAGGAAACGCACTCTTCTAAACAAACCACCTTCCGAATGAAGTCATCAAAAACCAAGTTGAATAAGCTAAACCCCGTTGTGTTGTTTGGCAAACAGCAGTCTCATGTCCCCTGCTTCTCCCCTTTTTCAAAATTTTTTGGACCAGTACCTACGAATGGAACCGAAATATTTTTTTTTTTCTTCAGAAAGTATGATAAAAAAAAATTAGTATGCACTACTCATAAATTTACTTTAAAGCTATATAGGGTGATTATTAAGTTAATTATAACGTTTGGAATCTGTTGCATTGATGTCCGAAAGGTAGTTTCTCAGTTATGGAAGCTGGACACATGGGGCGCCATAGCGAGCGAAGCCCGCTAGTGTCTATCATAATAATATCTGCCATGTGGACTAATTGCGATATTTAATCAAAATAGTCCCCCTCCTCCTCATCCCCGGAAATATAACAAATACAAAATGTGTCTTTATAGAACCCATCGTCAAATAGGTTTTTATTACTTTTTCCTTACAAAAACAAAAAAAACAAAAACAAAAAAAACATGATATTTATATCCGTGACGTAAATAGTGGACGAAGCCCGCTAGTTCCTAGCATAATATATATTTTTAATAATTTTATATAGTCTATAACAAAAAATCAGACTTAATATAGCCTAGTTCTATGAGTACTTGTAGTGTAAGTCACATGCTACGATTTTTAGATACCAGTATTTTAGAACGGAAAAATGTGAATTATTTTATCGGAGATATCTCATTACTTGAATAACCCGAAGCAAACTTTTTGAAACAGCGGTGGCCAACCAGCAGAGCAGTTATCAGCTATGTGACTTACACTACAAAACCCCATGGAACTAGCCAATAATTGTCTGAGCGAAGCGAAGGCTAATACTCAGCGAAATATTACTGTCTGGACACTTTACTACTACGATGGATATTAACGCCATGTCCTACTAAAAAAAAAAGCCTAATAAAAACCTTTCGTCAAGCATAACTCAAAAAATATTTGTCGGATTTCGTTTCTGATTGCACCAGAAGGTACCTATGACGGTCGCCTACTGAAAGCACCTACTATGAAAAATAAGTTCCAAACCGTTTAAAAATTATATAGAAAAAACTCTTAAAAAAGCACAATTTATCTGCATACGTCACAGAAATTTGGTGTGCGTCACTTTCACAGGTTGATGTTTTCGTAGACAACTGGTTTGAACAAATGGATCAAATAAAAAAAAAATACGCACGCAGTAATATTGAATAGATCAGTTTCAACCACGTGATCACAAACCTTGCAACAACCCGTGGCAACCAGTTTTGGTGGGCAAACAAATAATAATACAGTATTCCGTACCACGGTGACCGTTTTTAGCCTGTTGTATAAAATCTGGCATGTTGTATGACATACAATTGTGGATGATTAAAAGAAAAAACATGAGTGTTTATTGATCCGGGAGGTTATCTTTCTCTGGATGTCTGTCTGTCTATCGTACAGCATGCGATTTTCTTGTAAAGGATGATATTATTATGCAGTAAAACCTCCATAACGGACACACCCGATTAGTGGACACCTCTATTTAGCGGGCATTTTTTCGATTACCAACCCTTAAATTACTGTACATTTTTTACTCTCAGTAGCGGACACCTCCAAATAGAGGACAAATTCTGCCCTCCCGAGGTGTTCGCTATTCAGAAGTTTTACTGGTAAAACCTCCATAGCGGACACACCCGATTAGCGGATACCTCTATTTAGCGGACATTTTTTCGATTACCAACTCTTAAATAACTGTACATGTTTTACTCTCAGTAGCGGTCACCTCTAAATAGAGGACAAATTCTGCATTATCGGGGTGTCCGCTATTCAGAGGTTTTACTGTATATAATATTGATAATTATTTTACAGGGCCGCACAAAAGAATAAGAATATATGAAACGAATATAAACTAAATTCGGGATTGGTAGATCGCTGATGGTAATGTAATTTTAGGATGTTGTTACAATCATCCGCAGCATGTTTTTAGAGTTTCGTTCATCTAACGAAACCCTACCTGTCTCGCTCCTTTGTCTGTCTGTTTGTCCGTCTGTCACAGAGCCCGTTCTCAGAAACTATATATGTCGGAGACTTGAAAATTTGCATATTATAGCTGAACACCACACATCAAACGGCAAATAATAAAATTTTTAAAAAGTCTAATATTTAACCCTCTGGGCTCTAACTTGTGTATTTTAAGCAATTTTTCTAACTCAGCCCCTAATTTAATTAAGTTGGAGACATGAGATTTTGCATACTTATAGCTGAACATCTCACATCAAACGACAAATAATAAAATTTTGAAAAAGGCTTAATATTTAACCCTTTGGGCTCTAACCTGTGTATTTTAAGCAATTTTTCTAACTCAGCCCCTAATTTAATTAAGTTGGAGACATGAGATTTTGCATACTTATAGCTGAACATCTCACATCAAACGACAAATAATAAAATTTTGAAAAAGGCTTAATATTTAACCCTTTGGGCTCTAACTTGTGTATTTAAAGCAATTTTTCTAACTCAACCCCTAATTAAGTTGGAGACATGAAAGTTTGCATACTTATAGCTGAAATACTTATAGCTGAACACTTGCGATAACACGATAAATCATAAAAATTTGAAAAAGTCATATTTAACCCTCCGGTCTCTAACTTCTGTATTTTAAGCAATTTTTCTAACTCAGCCCCTAATTAAGTTGGAGAAATGACATTTTGCATACTTATAGCTGAACACCTCACATCAAACGACAAATAATAAAATTTTGAAAAAGGTCTAATATTTAACCCCCTGGGCTCTAACTTATGTATTTTAAACAATTTTTCTAACTCAGTCCCTAATTAAGTTGGAGACATGAAATTTCGCATACTTATAGCTGAAATCCTCACATCAAACGACAAATAATAAAATTTTGAAAAATGTCTGATATTTAACCCTCTGGGCTCTAACTTATGTATTTTAAGCAATTTTTCTAACTCATCCCCTAACTAAGTTGGAGACTTGAAAGTTTGCATACTTATAGCTGAACACTTGCGATAACACGATAAATCATAAAATTTTGAAAAAGTCATATTTAACCCTCCAGTCTCTAACTTCTGTATTTTAAGCAATTTTTCTAACTCAGCCCCTAATTAAGTTGGAGACATGAAATTTTGCATACTCATAGCTGAACACCTCACATCAAACGACAAATAATAAAATTTTTAAAAAGGTCTAATATTTAACCCTCTGGGCTCTAACTTGTGTATTTTAAGCAATTTTTCTAACTCAGCCCTTAATTAAGTTGGAGACATGAAAGTTTGCATACTTATAGCTGAACACTTGCGATAACACGATAAATCATAAAATTTTGAAAGAGTCATATTTAACCCTCCGGTCTCTAACTTCTGTATTTTAAGCAATTTTTCTAACTCAGCCCCTAATTAAGTTGGAGACATGACATTTTGCATACTTATAGCTGAACACCTCACATCAAACGACAAATAATAAAATTTTGAAAAAGTCTATTATTTAACCTCTGGGCTCTAACTTGTGTATTTAAAGCAATTTTTCTAACTCAGCCCCTAATTAAGTTGGAGACGTGACATTTTGCATACTTATAGCTGAACACCTCACATCAAACGACAAATAATAAAATTTTGAAAAAGTCTATGATTTAACCCTCTGGGCTCTAACTTGTGTATTTAAAGCAATTTTTCTAACTCAGCCCCTAATTAAGTTGGAGACATGAAATTTTGCATACTTATAGCTGAACACCTCACATCAAACAGCAAATAATAAAATTTTGAAAAAGTCTAATATTTAACCCTCTGTGCTCTAACTTGTGTATTTTAAGCAATTTTTCTAACTCAGCCCCTAATTATGTTGGAAACACAAAAATTTGCATACTTATAGCTGAACACCTCACATCAAACGACAAATAATAAAATTTTGAAAAAATCTAATATTTAACCTCTAATATTTTGTCTCGCGCAATTTTTAAATTTAAACTGCTTTGCAATACTATTTTTTGTTCATTTTGCATAATAAGTGTAATGTGACGTAATTTGTTCTATTTCAGATTTCTAACGCATGTTAATGAATTTATTTTACAATATCCTTTCTCTTTTAAAATTCACATGTAAATATAGTTTTTATGGCGTAATTTTCAATAAGTGCCTGCTTTTTATACCTAATTATTTAATACTAATTTGAAGGTTTTTTTCTGTTTATAATAGTAACGTGTAAATATTTTTTTTTATTTGAAGCAAACATTATTGTTTGCGCTGTTTATACAGTTGGCAACAGTTTAAATTAATACCATTTTCTAAAATATGTAAAAAATATCTGTCAAATTGCTGAATATTTGAATTTAAAATAGAAATAAAACCTCACAAAATGAGTCAAATTAAAAAAATTAATGAAATCTGCAGACCGGGATCTTCTATTGAATAAAATGATCTAAAAATGAATAGATTTTGCTCTTATAATTTTTTTTTAATGGAACGATTTTGTCCAACTTTAGCATTAAATATCTCTTAAAATAATTCTTCGATTTGAAAACTGTATACATTAGTGTGTTGATCAAACATTTCGCTATAATACCACCGATTTTCATATATTTGTATGCAATAGTTTTCTTAATATTAGCGAAGAAAGACCTCCGGTCGCAAAAAATTCAAAACCGGCGGCGGCGGTGACAGCGTTAGTTACTTTTTATAGAATAGAGAGATATATAAAAATGAAAACTTGTCTATCTGTCTGTTTGTAATTCTATAAAAAATCCACAATTTGGAAGCCAAAATTGTGAAGAGATACGTACATGTGTATTAAAACATGGCCGAGACAACTAAAGTAATCCGGAATCGAAATAACTTATAGTTAATTTTTAATTAATAAAAAACCACCAATTTACCAGCAATTTCTTATCAAATTTAAACATTTTTCATTATAGCAGTTGCCAACAATTAAAAAATGCAATAAAATTATTACTACAACAATTAATTTTCTACTGCAAGATTTCCACGTGAAAAATGAAAATGAAATAAATAGTTTGCCGAATTAAAAAAAAAAAAAAATGTGAATATTACGTCATAACTTTTCTATTGCAAGATGTTCACGTGAAATATGAAAATGAAATAAATGGTTTGACGAATTTAAATGAAAATGAATATAACTTCATAACTTTTCTATTTCAAGGTTTCCACGTGAAAGAGGAAAATATTACGTCATATTGGAAATATAAAGGGCATGGTGGATATAGTATAAGTCATATGAGTGTGAAAAATGTATTGAAGCATGATAAAAACCCGATTAGGGAAATATTGACGTATTTTAACATTATTGCTCCAATTATAAATTGAAATAAGTTCATTTATAGCTGTATTCTTTTGCGTCTGTTATATGCATTTATACATTTTTATATAGCGTTTTCATATGATTCATTCAACAACATTTCGACTGCTTTTTTTAATGTTTGTTTTGTGTTGTATGTTAAATTTTGAAATTGATTTTTCAGAACAAACATCCTTCAAATTCTGGGCAACGCCGGCACTTTAGTTTGTAATAGATAAATGGCTTTTTTATCTGTACGTCTAATGCTAATATTATAAAGCGTTATAATATTATAAAGTATATAATATTATTAATGCTTGTACGTTTGTGAGGTGTTATCTCTGAAACTACATAGCCAACTTAAAAAAATGTTGGTGGCCATCTCTGCTCCGAAAAAAAGACTATTTTATGTCAGTGCAAGAACCTACATCGCTGCAGGAGTAAAAAAGTTCTAAAATTGTGATTTCTGCGATATTGATTGGGTTAGAAACTTTAAATTTGGTGCGGTAGTTACTTTTAAGATGTAAATGAACGCTCTCTAAAAGGCTCAATTTGACGGATAAACGTAAAAATTTCTAGAAAGTTTCTAAACTATGATTTATTTGGAATACTGAAATTTTTGGGATACTGTTGGGGTTAGAAACTAGAACTTTGCATGGTAGTAATTAATAATATGTAAATGCTCGTTGCAGAACGAATTCTAAAAAATAGAAAGACTAAACAAAGCGGAAAAAGATCTAAAGATGATCTAAGTAACGAAGGAACTGTTAGGAATATAAACATGAAAATCGTAGTGGCTGTAATTATCATGACGTAAATTCTCGCAATAGAACAATTTCTAAAAATGTCGCTATATAAAACAGTGCAGAAACAAAAAACTTTCAAAAATTTTCTATTTCTCTGTTACTGCTGAGCCCAAAATCTTGAAATTTTGCTTCGGGTTAGTTTTAAAATATACAATTGTCTCTATGAATGGTTTCTAAAAAATTTAAAATTTAAAAAGATAAAATTAACGGAAAACGATCTCAATTACCATTAATTTGGAATTATTAGGTACAGCAACTTTAAATATTTCATAATGCTGAATTTCCTCCGCAAAACATGAGATATAAATGCAACAAAACTGATAGATACCCACCTAGCATTAAATAAATTGTGTAAATATTGAATAAAGACCTGTATGAAACGGTGAGTAGGTTGCCCGAAAGTACTTGTTAAAGTGTTCCTTCTCTAGGCTTTTCTCTCTCTCGCCAAGGCCACTAACAGAGGGAAGTGCCGTTTTAAATGTGATATGAATTTTTTATCTGATTCATTTTTCTAGACATTTTATCATAAGGTCATATTCTCAATTATCATTAGTAGATTTTTTATATATTAACTTATTCTGGTGAAATTTTGTAATCGGGTTCATATTGGCGTATGTTAGCTTGCATGATTTGCTGAATAAATATGTATGGATTTGTAAATTACTTCAAATGACACTTTGACAGCTCAAAAGTTATGCAGACGATATATTCAGATCTTGTGTCATAATTTATGTTGTAATCATTGCCGATTTCTTTTATTTAATACATGCTAAATACAGCTCAACTTGTGCAGAATATGTTTGAAAACAAAACAATACAGCGTATGTAGTGGCCAGCATACACTCATCATTTAAATCCGATCGAGCATATCTAAAACACACTCTAACGAAGCATTGCATGCCACTTTTGATGTATTCGGTACTTTGATACTATATTCGATTTTGAGAAGAGAATTCCTTAAATGTTATCGACAACCTTATTGCATCCGTGGAAAACAGATATTGTACAATATTAACTATTCCGGGGGAGCACACACCATAAAAAGTATAGTCCATTCTTTTTAAACATCATATATTTGTCATTTAAGTTGGGTTGATTTTTGACGGCCAATTATCTACACGAGGGATATAGGCCCGGGGGGAGTGCCCTCCGTGGGGGTCTTTCTAAGGGAACCTAATCCGTATTAACGCATGGAAGATCCACGGCTCGAAGAAAACCACGAAAACTCCGAACGATTAGGCCGACGGGCGCGATTAGGATCGAACCCAGCACCTCCCGTCTACCAGCTTCGAGAGCAGAACCTCTCGGCCACTGGTGGGGCATTTGTCATTTAAAGTTACTCAAATTGGTGCGGAGCGTCTGATTATGCTCTTGACATCATTTTATACAGTTAAAATTCCGCTATAAGTAAATTAGTGTTTCATTTTCTATTTTACTTTTAATATATTGCGTACTTTCAATGTTATATCCATGCATGGCTGTCTTGAATGGTTTGATTTCCCATTTTTTTAAACAGTGTATATGAATTTATATATAAGATTTTGTAATTCTACAATTCGTTTATTTTCACCATTTCAATTTTCGCAGTACATGGACAATTAAAGATAACATCTCATTTTCTTTGCTTCCACATGTTATTATTAAATCTATGTTCTCAGTAATATCGCTCAGACTAATCCCTCTGAGGGAAGTCCTAGTATTAATTAGTGAAGAAATGCTAAGGTCATTTTAATAGAATCACAAAATGAAAAACTAGGGGGCTCCGCCCCCTACGATCTATGCTCTCCGAACCCCGTTCAGACTCTAAAAGTCCATTAATTTGATTTGCTTTAAAATGTTAAGGAAGACTGAATTACAGTAGAACCTGGATTAACCGAGCTTCGATTAATCGAGGTTTCTGTTAACCGAGCCGATAACAAAGTCTATTTTTTTTCCTTTTGAATGAGCCTTGAAAATGACCACACTTTTTAGTTCACTGTTCGTGCTATACAGGCCTTCTGCGCCCAAAAGCACTCAACTCCAAAGAAACATTGGACCCTGATAATTCAACAGCGAACAATGCTTTGTTTCCAGTGGCTGTGTGAACTTTCGTAAATTTTCCAATTTGCTTTTTAAAATTTACTACTGGTAGTTGATATTCTTTTTTAAATTTGTTAAGCTGTGAAACAGAACTTTACATTTTTTTATATTTTTTATTTAAAAAACGTTCTATATATATATTTTTTTAAAAGAGATGCTAAATTCGCAAGCACGGCGAGTTTTTACACGCAGGTTCTATTAACCGAGATTTCCGATATCCGACGTACTAAGAGTCCCAATTAGCTCGGATAATCGAGGCTGCACTGTATAATTAAAAAAACAATGGCGATCTTACTGAAAACGGGTTTCCCTTTTACTAGGGGAATTCAAGGCCGAATCAGCGGCTGTTAGCTGCTGTTTTCGTGCTTGATTAAATAACATTAGTTAAACATTTGAAAATTAGCAAATATAAAAGGAACTAAGTCAACAGAGTCTTTGCTTTAGGGTATTTTTTAACAACGCTATAAGAAAATGATTTTTAATAAGATATTTTAAATGTAACGTCTTAAATCTGACATAATTTTCACCAAACTTTCCTTTCACTTTGTAACATTCAACTGAAAATATTTTTATTGTTAGAAAGATAATATTATTATTTACGCTACCTTAAAATTGGCAACTATAGTTAAAAATATCATCTCGAAATTTGAAATAAATCTCTCATGTAAATATATTTTTTTAATTTAAACTGTTTTGCGATATTATTATTTGGCCACTTTGGCCAATATGACGCAATTTCCTACATTTACGACTTTTAACAGATATCAATGAATTAATTATTTAAAAATTTTCTTTCGCTTTTAAAATTCACGTGTAAATATAATTTTTATGACGTAATTTTCAATGTTTTCCTGCTTTTAATACGTAATCATTTAATTCTAATTTGAAAATAATTGATTATTTTATAATTTTCTTTCATTTTAAACATGCATGTGTAAAAACAATTTTTATGACGTAATATCCAATATTTTCATGCTTTTAACACGTTATCATTTAATTCTAATTAAAAAGGATTTTTTCTGTTTATAATAGTCACGTGTGAATAAATTTTTAATTTAAAGGATAAATTATTCTTTGCGCTGTTTTAACAATTGGCAACAATTTAAAATAATAACCTTTTCTAAAATATATAAAAAATATCTCTGGAAATTCTGAAAATTTTAATTTAAAATTGAAATAAACCGTCAAAAAATTAGGCAAGTTAAAAATAATAAATGCACCCTGCAAACCTCGAGAACCTATTGAATGATTAAATTGAATGAAAATGATTAAATTCCCATGTATAGTTTTTGTTCCTATAAAACTTTTTAAATGGAAAAATTTTATCCAGCTTTAACATTAAATATCTCTCAAAATAATTCTTCGATTTAAAAACTGTCTTCTTCAACGTGTTTATCAAGCATTTCTCTATAATACTACCCATTTTAATATTTTTGTATGCAGTAATTTTCTTAATATTTGCGAGATAGACCTCCAGTCACAAAAGATTTTTTGAAAGCGGCGATGACAGCGTTAGTTATTTTTTTCCCGAATAGAGACAAAATGTAGTACACGATTGCGTCAAAAGATGGCGACACCAGAATTCTGATATGGTCGTTATATAAACTATAAATATTGCAAGGCTAAAAAAAAAAATGTCTCGGGGTTATCAAAATTAATTGTTATTTATAAATAAAACATTTCAACTAAATTATTTTTTATAAAAGAATTATTACTTCACAGTAGTATTTATGTTAGGAAAATAATAATAATAATAAAAATATTATGGATGTCAGTGATTATATATTGAGCGCCATAATAATAAAAAAATATATTATAAAATGGAGAGCCGAAATGAATTATTTTTTTACGTTTCTGATTGTGTAATTTATATTCAAATAATATTTATTAAGGTATATTTTATAAAGTAATTGAAATTAAATATATTTATAAAATGTATGGTAATATTCTTATTGTTGAAAAATTGTCAAGAAATAATCATCATCAAATCGGCATCATTATAATTGTAATTTTATTTAACTTAATAACAATTAAAAAATTACAAAGGAACTGATAATAATGGTCAACTAACGGACTTTAAAAAAAGCAGATTTACATGAGAAAACAAGTACCAACGAGTATGGAACTGCCTATCATAAGATTAGTAGACGATGGCCCTTAATCGCTCAGCCAGTGGGAGGACAAAATTTTTCTCCCCAAAAGTGGTTAAAAAGAAAGCATGTGTATGAATACAGTGTCATGCATTTTCGGTGAAATTTCCATAGAATGGCGAAGAAATATAGTCCAATTTTTCATGCGCATTATAAAACGAAGGAGAGCCTTGCTGGAAACAAGTAAATTGTTATTTGCTTCATCTTAAACATATTTATTTGGTTTTTAAAAAATCGCCCGCGTCATTTTCGAGAGAAAAAAAGTCGAATTATTTAACGAACGGGAATTTTCGCAAAACAACAAATATGTTATCCCCTTCATATAAAACAAATTCATATTATATATCAATTTAAAGAAAATCGCCCGGGCCATTTCCCAGTAATACAAATTAGGAATTTCATCGATCGAATTTAATTTAAAAATGGGTTTCGAGATCTCAAAATATACTGCACGTAGAAATGTAAAAATTTCAGAATATAATTAGACTGCAGATGGAAGACTGTCTTTAAAAAATCAGAACAATATGCACTATATTGGCTGAGTTATCAAATTGCGGCTTTCGTGTTACCTTTGATCTCGAGTTAGGTGTATATATGAGTTCCACCATTCTTACGATTTTAGGACTAAGGCTGCGTCACTCTGGAATACTTCCGTCTTCCGTGATATTTAGCATCAGTTTTAGGGGCATTCTCACAATTATTGACTTTCGGGAATAAAAATCTGGTGAAATTAATCTTGCTAAAATAACATTTTAATCTGATAGACAAAAGCCTTAATGATTCAAAATAAAGTAAAAATGGTCAGCAGCGAATTTTTTTTTAAAATTTAACTTGAGGTTTAAGTTAACTTGCGAGTTTAATTTTCCTTACCATTTTACCACTATAATTTTCTATTTTCTTCTAAATTTTTACTTATAATTAATTTGCATAGTACCCACAGGACATTCAAATGAGAAATAATAACAATGTAGTATTTTTAGTACAAAATTTTAGTATAACATTGTCTTAAATGGGTGTTATAGAAGGGACGGTAAGGTAAAAAAAGGAGACCGGTATAAGAAAATAGGGACGGTAAGAATGGAACGGTAAGGAAAATTACCACCTATTTTAGACAAATCATGTTAAGACTAAGTGGTAGACACAATGTTCATTGATTTTTAGAAACAGTTTTTTTTACATTGGATTAAATAATAATCAAAAAAATAATTTACCTCGAAAATAAACCTTGGGGACGGTAAGACTCCCAATAAAGGCACGATCTTGAAATTGATATTTAAATGCTGATTTAAATTCTTCAGTAAATTTCCTGTCAAAGAATTTTAGACATTCTTTCTCTAGCATACCTGCATGAGAAAAAACTTGAAAAAAATTCTGTGGCTGCATCTGAAGTGATTTTCTGTATAAGTTTAGCAAGAGGGACGGTAAGGATAAAAAACCCAGGGACAGAGTTAAAAAAATAATACCAACCGTAAAAATGTGTGCACGTTAATTGTTTGCTAAGTATTAGATAAAAAAAGTGTCCCAGTTTCGGAAAAAAATTACATCGAAATACTTTTATTGAAACAATTTTATACAGACAGCCCCAAACTTAAAAATCAGCATCAGGGACACGGGACGGTATAGGACTTTTCTTGGTATTTGGACCCCCAACATCGTCCAAAACTTATCTCGTTAATATTGTTAGGCAATCATGCAATGGGATGTTCCCTAGTATATGAAATAAACAAAAACACAAAAAAATGTATTAAAATAAAAATTATTATTCAGGGACATAAAAGTCAAAAGTTTGTGAGAATGCCCCTTTACTGATTTTTCTAAAATATCCCCAAACATCACTTTTCGGAACCATATTACATATAAAAAAAAAATTGTTAAATAATACTTTCAAAAATCATCATACAAACTTACTTACCATGTTAATTTTTTTGTAAAGAAACAGAACGATCTTGCTATAAAGTAATGTTCACGAACAGAAAAGAAAACATACAGTACGAAAGAGTATCTTTAATATCTTAGGTAAAAACTAGTTAGATGTGCCAATCCCAAAACTTTATTCTATCTTAAACATCTTAATATTTCAATATGTAGTTACACTTGTGAATACTTTAATATTATTACTTGAATACTATATCAACTAATTTCCTCTTAAATTTCTGCTTCAGTCAATTATTCTGAGTAAAAACGAGTTAATCTAGATCACGATATTTATTAAAAATCCCTGGCGGCTCGGCCTACAGGCGGAGGTATATATCGAAGTTAAGTACTAATTTCACCAACAAAAACTAAATCAAGATTAGAGATAAACCTAGTTTAACAATTTTATCTGGCCGCTTTTGTCGAATTTTTAATTTCATTTTTCTTACAGAAAAATGAATTTTTTATCAGAAACATGTTAAAGTGGTATCCAAAAAAATATTTTCCCACGCTAAAACACTCGAAAATTTCTGACACATTTTCAGACTCATTTTTAAAAGTAAAAACACGAAATTGCTGACGCGATTTTTTGAAGAGATGTATGAGCCTGTGTTTTTATTTTTCATTCAATTTATTAGAACTTGATTTACAATTATTTTATCAATACGACCATTTTTTTTTTTCGTTTTCAGCACTATTTCTTCGGGAAATTCGGTTCGGACTGATAGCATACTTTGAAATATATTCTGCCTTTATCAAAAAATCAACAATACAGCACATTATATAGTTTCTGCATGAGAGACTTTGCTAATTGGATGCTTTTGAGAGCGAAAATTAATTAAAAAAGGAATCAGAAAATAAGCCGTTTGGATTTGAGTACACCCTTTATACGATATTTTTTTCGTCAACCCCCTATTTTTTGTTTATTTATTTATGTATTTTTGCTGTAAGAGTTGATCCTATTATAAAATTTGTATATAATATTGAGAAGATATATAATAAATTTAAGAGGATTGGATATCTTGTGAATTGACGAAGTTATGAATTTTCCTCTTCTTCACCCCCCCCCCTATTTTTCGTTTTTAATTTATTTTGCAGTAAGAGTTGCTCCTAACAAAAACTTGTTAACACAGAAGTTGTATAATAAGTTAGCTGATAATGAATTTGCTATCTTAAGAATTGACGAAGTTATGAATTTTTTCTCTCTAAAGCCCAATTTTTTGCGCCCCTTGAGCCCATTTTTCATTTTATCAAAAATCTGTGATTCATTAATTTTTAGCCCTTTTCCTAAGCGTAATAATAACTTTAAACTGATTTGATATGCATAAAAGTTAAGAAGTTATGGTGTTTTTTTCTGATTTCACAAAAATTAACGATGCCCATTAACGAACTTAACCGAGATTTTCTACACCTTAATTTTATGTATCAGTTTGGAAGAGATTTGTACAGAATTACCGAAGTTATCGTGTCCATAAAAAAAGGATATAGATAGATATATAGATAGATAAACAGATAGATAGAATATAAAGCTTTTCACTGAGGGTCGCTTTGGGTTCTGAAATTCATGATCGGTGTAGTTCTGCAAAATTTCTTCAGCAATTCCAACATAGGGGATATTACAATAGCTAGTATGTATTCCATACGAAATCTACCTAAAATCAATAGTTTTCCGTTATTATGTTGCACACCAACTGTTCGCGAATAGCCGGCTTATCATCATGCGAATTTCCCGTCGCTTTACGAGCCGATGGTGTACAATAGAACTACCAAAAGAGCAATCAAATTCAAGGATGACCTACTTGGTATAGATAAAAACATACACAAAAATTTGGTTCAATTCTATACATAACTTCATACTCTTTTCAATGGTACAATAATAAAAAGGGCACAAAAATCACACAAATTAGAGCGCACTCTTCTGTCAGAATTTTTCCAAATTAAGGGAATACCTGCTTGCCATATCTAAAAACTAAAAAAAAAAGTGGTTCAATTCTATGCATAACTTCGTACATATTTTGATGGTACAATGCCGACATACAGGCACACGGACATACAGACATTTTCTATAAACGTGTTTTCGGATCTCTGACCCCTAAAACGTGTAAATCCATGAAAAACCGGAAATCGAAAAAAATTTCGATTACTATACTTCCTTTTATTAAAGGAAGAAGAAAGTAAAAATTTCATTTGAGATAATGATTTCATTGATTTATAATAAGAGAGCCCTTTCGACAAATCTTTTAATCGCTTATGATGTTAATTAAAATTATCTAAATTATGATGTGATTCTTATTTGACTGTGGAAAGAATATTTTCAAATTACATTATTTTTACATTACTTAATTTCGATTTATTTCAATCTGTATTAAAGTGTTAATCCCTAAAAAATTCTTGACATTAAGTTTTTTTTTTTTTTTTTTTTTTTTTTTTTTTACAAAAATGAAAACCAATTTAGTTAATTTTATTCATAAATGCAAATGAAAATTTCACATTTAAAATACTAACTCCTAAAAAGTATCTGTATAATCGCTGTAAAAACCGTTAGACAAATATATATTGAGAGTCTAACATCAATGTCTAAAATCGATATATTTTTATACGATTTAAAGATAGTTTAAATAGATATACAGATATCTTCCTGACATCTCTATAGAACACATCACACTGAAATTTATAATTCGAAAAGTCAAACTCATCGAAACTCTTGACAGAATATTTTAAATCAGCCATGTTCAATTTTTCACTAAACAGGAGCCCACGTCAGCTGATCTCAAACAAAAATCTGTGCCATTATACACACGATTAAGTAGCACAACTATATTATTTGACTGTAGTAGTGGTAACGATATAATCTGGCCTTATTAGCGTTACCAATTTATTGTCTTTTCTATTCAAAATATATACCACTGTTTTTCAAAAATTAATATTTTCTTTATTTAATATCGAAATGTCTCAAATAAAGAATGATAAGATTACTATTGAGAAATAGTTATATATTTAAAAAAAAAAATCGCTACATTTTCAACACTATATCTTGTATGGTATACACACATTTTACAGTGGTAGAAATAAGACACATGAAATTCCAGAGGTACTCTCTAAATTAGCAACAATGCATATTTTAATCCTTATGCACATACATATCTCAGTTGAAAACATGAGTCTTCTGTGATTCAATAACTCTAAATACTATAGTTTGCAGGAAAAACATATCTTCTAAATTTCGAAGTACAAATTTTTAAGAGGAATATATCAATGCTTTTTTGTTTGAGAAGGAGCCACAGACCTTAATTGATGTTAAAAAAATTAAAATATTATTTATTTCAAGGAAACAAGCTTTAAAATCGATTTCGAATATTAAGAAAAGCTAGTAACCGTAAATTTTCACAGCGTGCTAATCTTCAAAGGGATAAATGGCGCCAGCCAAAAGCTTCATAACCTCGGACATTGAAGCTTGTTGATAATTTTTTATCATAGATGACTGATATTTTAAGCGATGTAATCTTCTGAGTATGTATTAAATTTTTATATACAGGATTGTTCAAAAGGTCATACGGCACGTGTTGGTGTGTCAGGTCATGAGGGGCAAGAATTACATAGGCGCTGGGGTTCAGAAACGCGATCGTGATGGTGCGACAGTCACGCAAAGAAAATATAACAAACGGTGTAAAAAAGAAATTTTTATTTTACAAAAACCTTAGTCGAAGTACAAAATAAAAATAAAAAATGTTACAACTCATAACAAGTGCTCAAAATTTGCCCTATTAGCCGTGTGGTATGCTTCACATCGCGCCGCCGCATGGATTCGCGAACACGATCCAAGTGGCCAGGGTCTCCCAGATATGTGCCACTGCTTCAGCGATCCGTGTCATGAGGTCCATATCCAATGGAACGGTTGTCTCATACACCACAGACGTAAGATATCCCTAGAGGTAGAAATCCAGGGGATTAGGTCCGGTGATCGCGGTGACCACGGTACAGAACCGCGTCTGCCAGTCCAGTGACGTGGGTACGTCAAGTTCAGGAACTGACGGACATTACGGCGAAACGTGCGGAATCCCCTATTATGAGTTGTAACATTTTTCATCTGTATTTTTTACTTCGATTACTTTTCTTTTGTAAAATAGGTATTTTTATACCGTTTGTTATCTTTTCTTGGCGTCACGGTCACGATACAATCGCACCGTCACGATCGCGTTTCCGACAACCATATCTCATGTAATTCTTGCTCCTCATACCTGACACACCCCCACGCACGACATGGCCTTTCGAACTAGCCTGTATTTTACTCATATATTTTCTCATATGTATTTCACTCGTATATATTTTACTCACGGACAGTACATTATATAAAAAAATATATGGGAGGACTATTTTATTATCCTATCTTAATCCATATCTTGTTTTGAACACTTTTCCTATTTGCAATGTTTACGTATCTTTAAAAGTTAGAAAACTGACGCTTCAAACTTTCGGCACAAGCGCATCCATGTGTGCATGTGTGTACACATATATATAGGCACACACATATTATTCAATACAGTGTTTCATAAACACACACACACGCATATATATATAGTTAAAAAATTCCAATAGTAATTTTAAACATTACCACAAACTGTAAACTTTAATTGAAGTACAAAATTTACTGAATTATACCAAATAAGAACTATATTTTAACTTAATAAACAATCTCTAAGAAACACAACATAACCAACTTTAACTTAAACAAATCCAACCATAAGAAACAAGACAAATAACTAACTAAACATGGAGACAGGTTGTGTGGCTTATGACACGCTAATGCAGGGTTAAAACTGTTTTTAAGCATGCAACATTCCCCAGATTTACCTGTCGAGACCATACTGAAAAAACGAAAGAAACAAGATTAAAACTACATGAAACAAACCGACGGAAATCAATCAATATCAAAAGCGATCTATTTCCACTACATTTCGTAAACCACACGCTTATAGTAAAGGCATCAATTCACTTCTGTTCTTCCATGTTCTTACATAATTATGTCATATTTTTAACCAGACTCACAGGATAACCCCGTTTTACAGCGATGACGTACCACTTTAGCATTTCCTCTTTCAGAATGTCAATCGGTTTAAACTGTTTAAACCGTTAATATAAATGTTTCTGAATACCGATATATGGGCATTTGAATTGAAATTCAATATTGCAATTGTTTTAAAATTAAAGTTTTCTCTTTTATCATAAACCTATGTAATTAAATTTCTGTTTTCTAATTTTAGATTTACATCCAAATAATTTGTATTATAACTATTTTGACTACCGGAAAGTTTCAATTCTAAATTTTTTGGATAATAGTTAAATTCATAATTACTCTTCATTCCATTCAGCTCAACAATCAAAACGTCGTCTATATATCTGAAACTGATTATGTCTTTATGTAATTCACTTTTATTTTCATATATATCCAGATACATGTCGGCCAAAATTGAACTGCAACTCCCCCCCCTCCCCATAGGGATACCTTTCCCTCATATAAAAAATTCTCTTGAACCATCAATTGAAACAAATTTTGAAATTCACTTAAATCTATGTATGAATCACCATACCTATTATACACCTCCAATATCTTCTCCCTTAAATCCTCAATCTCTATATTGTTAAACAAAACTGCAAAGTCATATGCATACAATTCTGTAATCTTATTTTTATACCTTTTTACTTTTTCCAACAGTTCATAACTATTCTCAGTTTTAATCTTTAAAAACAATCTCTTCAATACTTTTAATATTTTTTTATTAGCACATTCAATGTAGGAACCACAGGTATCACACAATGAAGCACAGGTAATGGTTTTATATTTCACAGGGCATTTATGGAACTTGGGTATTAAAACCAAATAAGAAAAATTCAAATTATCTTGTTTTGTTTGAATTTTTTTTATACATCGTCCTTATTCTGTTCTCCACCTCATTATGTTTTGCCCCAATTAACTCATAATTATTTGTATTTTCATAACTTTCTGTTAATATTTTTCCACATAATTTTTTAGAGATAATTGCATAGTTAGTACTTGCCTAATCAAAATATGTTATTATAAAATCATCTTGGATGTTTTTATAGCTTTTCTTAAATCAATATATTTCTCTTCGGACAAACTCTCAAAGTTTTTAACGTATGTCTCTTCTAGATCCTTTAAAATACGATATTTCCATTCTTCAAATAATTCTCCAGGAAGTCTGTATTTATAATTAAGAAAACGAAACAACGTATAAGGGTACAAATAAAATGTGTTTAAAAGCATAGAGCTGTTACAAAACCTCTAAGGTTTCCTCATCAGTGCTCAGAATAAAAGTTAAATCAAAACTAAAACATTGTGTAAAAAAGAGGGGGGGGGGGGGGAAGGTGGACAGAGAGTCAGAAAAGCGTACCTTTCAGCTCTACTGCCAACGGTGAAATGCGACATACGGCTGACAAACAGTTGTTTGTCACGGCTGTAATTTTCAACCAAATAACCAACATTACCAACGCTATCCAAATTCATAGAAACATGACTAAAACCACTATTTTTATTAGCTTTTCCACAATTATTTAATTTTTTATTTTCAAATATTTTTTTGCAACAGCTCACGCTCTCACACTTCTCCACACTTTCAACTATATTTATTTCACAATCACTATGCTCCAAACTCGCATAGTCATGGTCACTTTATAACGATCCAATTTCTACCATTTTATTGAGAGTCGACCGGGCACAACAGTCATTTTTGTTGTACCGTGTCTTTCCGGTCTCCATATAATTTATTCTACCTTCCATGTTATGCATATTTCAAAACTATTCAATTCCCAATTCAAAATTCAATAAATATGTGTCAAGCACATACCACAAACCATACTTCAGCCACCATGACCATACTGAAATAACCATACTCAATAACCGTCCAAGGGGACATTTTGGGGGAGTCGTAAGAGAGACATGAGCAAATTCCAGCATATATTTATATAAACCCAGAACAAACACGTATTTAACTAACAAATATATTAAAAAACGAACACATAACAGAATTAGTTAACGAACGTAACAAAATACGAAACTGCACAAATCAGTAAAACCACTTAACTTGACAAATCCAAACACAGCCTTAAAAATCAATTAAGCTACAAACAGTGGCAATTTCAAACTTCTTTACTCAACTATAAACTAAGTGAAAAGACAAACCTGACAAAACGCCTCTAGTAGTCTCTAAACAGAAATCCAGCAACTATTAATATTCCGCATAATCCATATGCTTTTCAAACGCCAAATGAAACTGTAGCCACGCCAACATATCTCACCGGATACACACAGTTAAAAAATTCCAATAGTAATTTCAAACATTACCACAAACTGTTAACTTTAATTGAAGTACAAAATTAACTGAACCATACCAAATGAGAACTATATTTTAACTTAATAAACAATCTCTAAGAAACACAACATAGCCAACTATATATATATATATATATAACCTTTAATTAAACACCACCGACCATCATCAAAAACCGCAATATTGTGAATGAAATGACAATAAAAATGGATACCACAAACCCACAATATACAACTGTATGTATAAAATAAAGTGCCTTATACTTAATTACAAGAATCAATATGGAAGAAAAAAAGAAGAACATGAACACCGAAAAAAACAATTGAAAAACTTATATGTTGAATTACGTTTTCAAGAGTACAGAATTCAATGATATAAGCAAATCGGTTGTTTTCTGTGAGAAAAAGCTATATTCTACATCTCTTCATTTCTATCTTCATTTCACACCTACTTCCTACTTTTTAATGAGTTATTCACTGGCTGTTGTTATCGAAGGAATTTTTGAAATCTTTCTACCAACTCCATAATGATGCATTCATTGTACATTTGTAACTTATACCGAATACTTTGCTAGGTGCATTTTCACAGCCCTCTCGTCAGAGAAGGTTTTATCGTTCAAAGAAATCAGCAGCGAGCGGAACAAGAGGTAATCAGATGTGTCCAAATCCAGTGAACATGGATGATGAAGCAAAAAATCCCGTGTGGTTTATGACGTGAAGAAAATCAACAGCTTTACTATTGACCCATTATGGCCTTTTTTGTCGTAAAGCATTGCCCAGTATATTTAACTGCGACAATGATTCTCAGAACTAAATATGATTTCAATAACTGGATTGTGCTTCAAAATTTAATATTTTCTCTTTGGGTTAAAAATAAAAAAACTCTCAAGCCGGAAAATAGCTTTGTTGTTTTAATTTTGGTTGTAACGTATTCTACATATCGTATCGACAATAAAAACCATGTCTGAGTAGATATTTATTTTCAGTTATTAATCCATTCGGTCATATAAAACGAATTAATGAGTTAAAGCTTAAAACAAATAATTTTAATCTACATAGACGTAAAAGACAAATTATCGATAGTAAATAAATAACTGAAAGCTCTAATGTTCACGTAAGCGATTAGATATGTAAATAAGCTCAGTTCCTTCAACATCATAGAAATCACGTTGATTAAGCTCTATAGATTTAATTGCTCTATAGATCTAATTTTTAGCATACGATGTGCTAAAAATACTAATCTATAGATCATATATAGATATGAACAAAAATTATCGGATGTTTTTCCAACTATTCATATACAGTATTCTGAAAGTTTTGGCAATTGTTTCATAATCTTTTCTGGAGGCACAATTTTTCGTTATCGTTAAATAAAAACCAGAATTCTCGTTTCCTGTCGAGAAAGTATTAAATTCCTGAAAATGTGGATATCATATCTTTTATGCAGTTAAATTTGAAATATATAATCAAATTTGTAATTAGTGATAATATAATTTTAATCATCAGCTATTTATCATTTACACACTTACATTATTTTTTTTAATTAATTTTAAAAATTAATAATGGAATCACTTTCTACCTAATTTTTTTGTTAAAATGTTTGAAAGTTTTAATATTATTTTATAGCAGAATTTGACAATATCAGCGCAATTAAAATTATATCAACAGAGATTTTTCAAGTATCCTTATTTTATTATTTTATTTTTTTTTAAATATGTCTGTTTCAAATTTTTAAAATAATGACAAGAGACTCTAAACTTCCACACATTAAGTATCTATATCCTTGACATAAAAATTACTTCCAGAAACTTTTTTTTCAAGTGTCTTTGAGTTCTTGAGTTCCACTTTTAGCGCAAAAGAAATGTTAATGCAATCTCTGAAACATCTAAACCAAACAATTATGTTCACTTTGGGAATGGGTTAAAAAAAAAAAAAAATCTGGTTACCTGTTTTAAAGAACTTTTTTTTTTCTTTTTCTAAATTTCTCAAATAGTCTTTTTTTTTTCTTTTTTTTTTTATTTGAAATTTTAAACATTCTTTTTTTGAAAACAATTCTTTGACATTAATAATATAGATATCTTTCAAAATAACGAAAAGTTTATTTGAGTGATATTCCAGGTTTAATTTTTTGACAAACAAATAAATTCGTACGGTTTTTAAAGTAAATAAAGGGTTATTCCACACAAAATGAGCAAATATTTAAAAAAGTCGTGGCCGCAGAGTACGCGATTATAATAAAATTTGGTACACAGATTGAATTCATATTTAAATAGAGCAATGCAAAATATTTCGATAAAAAATATAAAAAATGGCTTAAAATTAAAATAAAAGCTTGCGACAGAGATTCTTATGTGTGCAATCGTTCAAAGTTGGAAGCTTACAGTTCCGTATCTTGAAAGCTATTTAACATAAATAAGGTATTTTTAACATTTTGTAACCTCTGGAAAATTATATTTATATTTGTTTAGTAATAATAATTTCATAACGTTATTTCATGATTAATCTTGAATTACTTGTAAAAATTTAAAATTTGTCAATATTGAGTTAATTAATAACGTTATAAAAATCAAAGGAATTCAAAAAGATCTGTGAAATTGATGTCTGATGTAGTATTACGTATTAAGATCGAATTGCTCAAGTTTGGAAGTTGCCCTTTATTTCCTCAATAATCAGAATAGCTTAGAAACTTTTAACAAAAATTGCAAAATCACAATTTTGTCCCTTATGGATGCTTAAAAAAATAATTAAATGAAAAGTTAGTCATTAATAATATTGCATAATCATAAAGACCAATAAGCCCTTGATATTTTTTAAAAAGTTCAATATCGCCAATTGAATCTTAAAATAACAAAATTGATTTCCAAAAGGTAATGTTTATTACATTCCACTTCAAATTTCTTCAGATTTTTTACAATATTGCGTACGATTTAAATAATAATAACAATAATGCTGCCATATGCATTGATTCAGAATTAAATTATAACTTTTTGTTCAACTAAATCATTTTTTTTACTCTAAAATATTTCCAAGGCAAAAAAAAATCTGTATTTAAAATATATACTTTTATCCATAAAGTCAAATAATATTAAAATTTTAAGAGTGTAATTCGAGTTCAAACAATTGATAGAAATATTCTATTTTCCCCCCTCAACATTTTTTACTGTTTATTTCTTGTCCTTAACCCCTTAATGCTCAGTTTTCTAAAAATAGTTTATTTGACTTTATTATGGTATCATTTTGACTGTCATTAAATAAGGTGACTATTTCTTTTCCAAGTGGTGCCAATAAGCAGTCTCAAATTTTAAACCTCAATTTAATGCGACCGTTAAGGGGTTAAGTAATAAAAATACAAGAATGAAACTTTCTATATTTAAACGTATACTTTTAGCTATAGCATCAAATAATTTTAAACATTTAAGATCTTTCCTTCATGTTCAAAAGAGTAATAGAAATGTTGTATTTTCAGTCAAAATTTTTAATTATTTGTTTCCTCATTACGGAATAAAACTGCAATTGCTAACTTATGCAGGCCTGTCGCTTATTTTTCATTCTTAATTAAAAATAATTTTTAATATAGCCCTTCCATTCCTAAGGATAATAATCAAAATTGAAATTTCAAGCATGTAGACAATACCTCGATTTTGCACCTTTTTTTAATGTAAATTTTAATAATTAAATAAAAAAAAAAACCTGAAATCTATTATTTTGCATTTACTCATAAATAAATACGATATACGTTTTGATATAATTATGCGATTTTATAAAAAAAATTCTTCTTTTTGTTATCTTTTATAGTGATGAAAGTATGAGTGCATAGCGTTCATCAAAACTAAAACTAATCACTGGACGCAGCAACCTCGTCGTTCAGCAGTCTCTAAAACGCAGTAATTCGCGAAAGTCACGATCACGAACGAACGAAATTCATTAACTCCGCAATCAGTAAAAAAAAGTATAAGCTAATAGCTCTCATGAAAACCAAAAAAAAAAAAAAAAAAAAAAAAAAATCACTGGGTGCAGCAACCTCGTCGTGCAGCAATCTCTAAAACGCAGTAATTCGCGAAACCCACGATCACGAACGAACAGAATTCGTTAACGCCGCAATCAGTAACGAACGTATGAGCGCATAGCACTCATGAAAACCGAATAAAAAACATCACTGGGTGCAGCAACCTCGTCGTGCAGCAGCATTTAAAACGCAGTGATTCGCGAAAGCCATGATCACGAACGAACGAAATTCGTTACCACCGCAATCAGTAACGAACGCATGAGCGCATGGCGCTCATCAAAACAGAAAAAAAATCACTGTTTGCAGCAATCTCGTCATGTAGCTGTCTCGAAAAGGCACTAAGTTCGCGAAAGCCGCAATCACAAACGAACGAAATTCGTTAACGCCGCGATCAGTTACGATCGTATGAGCGCATAGCGCTCATGAAAACACAAAAAATCACTGGATGCAGCAACCTCGTCGAGCAGCACTCTCTGAAACGTAGTAATTCGCGAAAAAAACGATCACGAACGAACAAAATTCGTTAACGCCGCAATCAGTAACGAACGTATGAGCGCATAGCACTCATGAAAACCGAAAAACACATCAGTGGATGCAGCAACCTCGTCGTGTAGCAGTCTGGATAACGAACTAAATTCGGGAAAGCCGCAATCAGAAACGAATGAAATTCGTTAACGCCCAATCAGTTACGGGCGTATGAGCGCATAGCGCTCTTGAAAACCCCCAAAAAAACATCACTGGGTGCAGCAACCTCCTCGTGCAGCTGTCTCAAAAACGCAGTAATTCGCGAAAGCCGCGATCTCAAACGAACGAAATTCGTTGACGACGCAAACACTAACGAACGAATGAGCGCATAGCACTCATAAAAACAAACAAAGAAAAATTCACTGGATGCAGCAGTCTCCAAAACGTACTAAATTCGCGAACATCGCGATCACAAACGAACGAAATTCGAGAACGTCGCTGTCACTGACGAACGTATGAGCGCAAATCAATTTCATTTAACTTGTGCATGAATGATATTTATAAGTCTTTTTCTCATTTTTTATTTCTAAAAACTATGAAGTCTAAAAATGCAACACTAAAGTAAATAATAATAACATCGTATGAGCCAGGGCCAAGTGCAAGGGAATTTCTTGGGTGCATTTGTGATAAGAGACGTTGTGAGGGCCGCGATTTAGACGCTATTTTATTACCCAACAGGTGGATAATAACGCCTAATAGCATTGGTCAAGAAATCACGCCACTATATTTTATGAATAGCTATCTGCTAAAATAGTCTTTCTTGTATACATAATCAATAAGTTACTGTATCAAATCCTATATTTGTTTTGGGGAAAAATATCTAAAACTAAGCCGTAAAAATTGGTAGAATCTTAATGTGGCGTTATTACCCCAGGACAGCTTATATAGAGTGTACATAAAATAAAATGCAAATAAAAGTTTATATAAATCTCAAATTGCGAAAATCAAATTACGAAAAAAATCAAATTATTAAAAATAGACTCAAAAAAGTGAAATGGCCTTTTAGCCAGTAGTCAACCGTGGTGGCCGATTACTGAACATGTAATTAAATATAATACCCAATAGTCGGCCACATTAAAATCAATTAATACAAACTCACTTATTTAATTTTGAAACTGAAAAAAAAAAACATTAGTTTATTAAACTTTTTAATAGTAGAGTCTTATAATTTTAGAAAATAATTAAAAATAAATTAATACTAGTCTTTTAAAAATTTTGTGATCGGTTATCAAAAAAATAGCAAAAATGGTTATTTGACCGCAACCAAATAAAAAATGGCTGATTACTAATGCAATAAAAATACCCACAATTACTTGCTGATGGCTTATGACGTATAAAGGATGGCTACATACAGGGGGATTGAAATATTTCATTTGAAATCAAAAATAAGCTATTCATAACGTATTTTATCTCAAAGTGGCCGACTACTGGGGAATGGCTGACTACTGATGCATTTACCCTATATTAAGATAAAAAGCGGCTTCACAGCTGATGGACGGGAGAGCATTAACAAAAGATAGTAAAGCTGTACACACGGTAAATTATCAGAGACTTAGTCTAGGACATAAATAGTTCAAAAATCCAAACATCACTGTTTGTTTAGTCCAAATAAAGGTGAAATACCAAGTCGGATTAAAAATTATATATTTTTAGTTAAGTTGTAATATGTAAAATTTCAACCAAAAGTTTTGTTGCTTTGAGATACGTAGAGAAGTGATATATCTATATTTAAAAATATTTGCTTATTTTACTAGAAATCATGTGTAATGGTTAAGCCGAAAATGATCAAGTTGTTAACTAAAAATTTGCAAAATTAGAGTCTGCACCGATTTTGAAAATGCTCGCATAAAAAACAATAATAAAAAAAAAGAAACAAAAAAAAAAACACGGTTAAATATTTTTCTATTGTTTACTTCCTGTAGCGCCGCGTACTTCTATAGCCCGAAATACCCTTTAGTTTTCGATATGGATTTTAACTAGAAAAATGATTTTCTTGTGTATGAAGAGTATTTTAAGAGACAAAAAATTCGCAATTTTGAGAGGGTCAAAGTGATGTTATCCCTTAAATCTAAACTTTCTATAAACATCTTTAATTTCATTTATTGAAAATATAAGGATGCTTAAAAATAAAAATAAAAATAAAAATAAAAATAAAATTATTACCATAACCACTGCATGGGTTTTTATTTAATTTTTAAACTTCCACTGTGTTTCTTCCATTTCTACACCATCTTCACTTCCATTTTCTTAGTATTGTTTAATGGAATAGCGTATTCATGTATTATTTTACGTATTCTATTCTTGAAAATTGCAAGCTGAGTGTTATATTATAAAATCACAACATGTTCTTCGAAGTATATATTTTGACCTTTTATTATTTATTTATTTTATATGTTATTAAGGCAGTCATATAAGGAAAAAAAAAGCCTCAAATGTTGAAAATAAATGTGAGATTATAGATTATTCAAGTTTAATCAGTCAGAAAAAGGCTAGTTTACAATTTATTGCAAATATTGTTTTTCAAATTGGTAAATATCATATTTACTTTTTTACGTTTCAAATTTTGTAAAAAAAAAAAAAAAAAAAAAATCTGCATCCCTAAAAAATCGAAACTTTCTCTTGAAATTACCCTTAACGTTCTGCTATCTGAAAACCATTATGTACATACACATTACACTTATCTCTAACTTCAACTAATCGTTACTATGGTAAATACAAAAAACTTTTAAGAAAATAAAATAATGATAATTTTCCTTAAGGAATACGAGTTTCCTTTTTGACTTAAAAGCTTAATGCGTTAGTTGATTCATGTCCAAAATTGAAGCAACATTTATACTCCCAAGCTAATAACATTTCTAAAAAAAAAATAAGTTGCAGTTCAAATTATGTTTTTTTTTATTCAACTGAACTTGTAAACTTTTAAGCTTTTCTATAACATAAAATTTATTTTCTTCACATAAATCCAATTTTAACATTTAGAAGACTAGTTTTCTTGTATCAAAAATAATGTTTGTAAAACACAAGAGATACGCCATTGCATTCTTTAGGAAGCTAAATTATTTCATTATTTTGAAAACTCCAACCCTAAGGGAAATTTTCTACATTGAAATAAAAGAAGTAAAATATATTGCAAAAATTCGATATTTTTATGATTATATTTCATCTACTTGCTTTTTACTTATAGAAGAGGCCTTTTTTATGGAATTATCTTAAACTACAATTATAAAACCACAAAATCAGACTAAATGAAACTTTTGAAAGATTTTTTTTCGGGAATATAATGTAATTAATCTAAACTAAGATAATTTTTAAACGCCTTACGTAAAATAAATTTGAAAAATCATTTTCCATCGGAAATATTTAAAATACACAAGCTTAAAAGAAAAAAAATATATAAAAATAAATTTATTCCTTTCAATGTGAGAATTTTCTGACAGAGATATCAAAATGAACTCAAATTGGCAATATATTTATCTTACTCTTAGACCGTGAGGCATTCACCTCATTCAGTTGGCAGCTGAAATTTCAGTATGTGTTAAAACTGGAACCGCATATTACAGTGAAACTAGTCTGCTAGTAATAACTTTGTTGAAAACACCTGAAAATTTCAATGGTGTGTTTTCCTGCTTCAAGTTCTTTATGCTTTCATACCTATGGGTGTAAGGAAAGCATAATGATAAACCTACCGATCAGCCACTAAAATCGGATCTGAATGTGGTTTCCACCAAGATGTGACTTGTCCAACCAGTTGCATTATAATTTACCAATCGAGATCTGTCTAACCGTGGAATTTCAACCATCAATTCGAGGAGGTGATGGTCTGGTCAGCGGGTAGCCACCTCCCAATCTATCAAGTGCATAGCTGTCGGCGTTTCCATATATTAAAAGTAAAATTTAATGGTAAATTTTACTTTATTTTAATAGCAATATCTGCAATAGAGGAGTTAAAAAACTTGTATTTCATTTTATTCCCAAAAGAAAAAAAAAATTGGTCAGATATGCGACTGAACATTATTCTGGTCCAATATCACGGAATATGTAGCATTCACAACTCGAGAAATAATTTTCAAATAAAAATTATATCACTGCTACCATTTTTTTTTTCATATATGTTTAACTATATAAAAACTTCTAAAGCGTGAAAATCTAAAGTTAAAATGAAACGAAACATAACTGATGGAAAAATCTATTAATTTTTTTCCGGTCGATTGTCAGATAGATCTGTGATACATTTTTTTGAACTGAGGAAATTGCGGAACGATTATATTTTTAAAAATAGCGACAAATTTGATGAACCAGTAATATTATTATCATCAGGGGGAAGATTATTATTTTTCTACCCATTTTATTTTTTTTACACTTTCAAATTATTTCACTGTTACCCATCTTTTCTGTGTTATTATCAATACTTCTCATTCTATCCTTCCTTTGTTTTTTGATGTGTGTGTGTATGGGGGTGCTTTAAGTTATTATTCGAATAGTGTAACCAAGCAGCTCTATAGGAATATTAAATTACAAGAAATGGAAATAAATAGTAAAAATTATAAAAGAGGAAATTAAACACATATGTGTATCATTTATTATTAAAGACAGACATGTATATTCTTGCGTCTGTCCTAAGCTCTAAAGAGACAGCTCCGCGCAGTAATTTCCCGATCTAGAAGGAAAGTACGTCTGACGTTAAGTCTTCAGAATCCAATTTTCAGATTTTTTGTAATTGGTCTAGATATTAATTTAAAACCCTAATGAACATTAGAATTCGCGTCGAAAATGCAATCGCGCCGCGTGACTGTATCTTAGCATGCCTGTGCTCTCCAGAGTTCTTTATACAGATGGAAGAAAATTATTCCATTTTTATTTGCAGATTAAAATTTCGTCAGGTTCTCTGTGGTGATTAAAAAAAATACGAATATTAACAATTTCAAAAAAAAAAAAAAATTCTGGACCTTGATCGCGTGTTAGTTTCAACGTTTTACGTTTTTCCTGCAAATTGATGCCCGCGACTCCAATGTGGAAGTACAAAATAACATAAAATAAACATTTATTCATGGTATCTATCCGATTCTCTCTGAATCAGGAATATATATAATTTATTTACATTTTCTATTTAAAAATATATTTTCCGAAGTTCATTTTCATGGCGTTTTCACGATTTCAGTATTTTCTGCATTTTAAAACTACTTTTCCTGTTTATCTGTGTGTATTAGGGTGGATCGAAATTTTTTTTTTCACAATTTCAAAACTTACCTATACAGGAAAGATGTTCTATTATATGGATATTAAGAGAAAAATAATTAAAAAAAAAGTATTTCAAAATTTAATACTGCGCAATGGGGTTGAAATTTCGGAAAAAATGGAAAAGGACCAATTTTTGGCAAGAGTATTTTTTACTCAAAATAATTGTTTTAATATTAACCAAAACTTTCCTATGCTGAAAAGATGTTCTATTGTATGGAGATTAAGAGAACAATAATAATAAATAATAATTCTAAAGTTTAATACTTCCGCAAGGTGGTTGAAATTTATGTATTTGAGTCTTTTTATGGTAAAAAGGCAAAGTAATTTTTGTTAAGTGAAACATACGTTTTAGTACTTTTTAATAATTATTGCAATGAGAGGTCACTTACTTCGTTACAAAAAAACTTCAGCTTCTTATTTAACAGCTTCTTTATTATTAAATCAAGAAAAAATCTAATAAAATTCTTACAAATTACATTGGGCGGTAATCACGTTTAGTGTTAAAAATTGGCATTCTGTTTCGTGATTCCATGCGATTTCTTATAAAACCATCTCTTCTATGTGGTCCACAGACAGCAGAAGATGCTTCCGTGACTGTTTTAACTATTCTTTCTGTGGCTTGAGTGTGGCCCGGAAACCCCTTAATAGTAGATATTATTGCCACCGGAATATTTGCTGGATTTACTATTTCTTCTGAAATCATGTCGTAACTAAATCTTTCAGTTAGTGGTGGTTCCGTGATATTTTTCCACTTAATCAAATCAATATAATCCGTTGCACATAGGTCAAAAGCTGGTAATTTGAAAATATACGGATATTATCCTTTGGAATGTTTGGGATTGCAGTTGACCGTTTGATTTCGCGCGCTTTTAGAATTCTCCGAAGGACCAATTGCCTTATGTGAGTTCTGTCGTCAGCTAACATCGATATCAGGATATTATCAGGATGGACAAAAAACACATTTCTTCTAATAATATGGTCTATGACGTCCTTCAGATCACTCGTCAAATAACACAACAGAGCGATTGATTGATGAAAATGCTGCGCACCATAGATTACCGATGGTTTCGTTTTGATCTTGAACCACGTTGGCGCATAGACCTTTACGATGAACGTCGTTAATGTTACTAAAGCCTCGGATGGATTTTTGTAACCTACGTAGAGCCTGAGAATTCTGTTTGTGGTTGTAAGCCATCTTGAGTGGCAAACATTTCCAGGGCTTCGCTTCAATAGACAGATCACCGCAATGTCCGCAGAGATGGCTTCACAAATTTCCATTAAGTACAGTTGATCAGTACTTAAGACTTTCTTATTAGTCACTTCACATAGTGTGCATTCTATTGACATGAAACTACAGGCAGCTTCTCACATCCAGTCAACAATTTTCCTATTTCACCAGTGAAGCTTCTGGGCCCAGTCGTTTTTGCATCCACGTGCGCGAAAAGATGACGTAGTGTAAGCTCATTGGCGTGTAACAGGCACACAAACCATTGTACTGGACGCTTCAGGATCAGTTCCATATTTCGAATAACACCTCCTTTGACACCAGTGATAACACACGTTCCGTCGCAACCAATCGCAACCAACTTTGTTACATCTATATTATTGTCAACGCATGACAAAACATTTGCGATGTGTTTTCCAATGACTTGCACTCTCCCAGAGTTTACAGACACTTGACCGATGTACTCGGAACCAGGTTCTTTTATCAAGCTTATGTGTTCTATTATGACTTTTCTCCTGTTGTTTTCTAGTGATATAGTCCTGTCTTTACGTCCATCGAAGTATAAACCAAACTGGTCATTGTCATAAACTTTTTCAACTAAATGAGACGATAGAGTGATTATTGCCTTTGTTCTCACTCGCCGAATTTTATTTCTACCAACAACGTTCGAAACATCGTATTGTGAGATAATGCCGACATCTTGAAGTGCAGCTGACACGAGGGAAGCGCCTGCTCGATCGGAAATGCCAAAACGGTCCAATGTTTTGGCTACGGCTGGAAATTTCGTCACAACAGGTATGACTGTGATGTTGTCAGCGTTTGAAACCGCATTCAATGATAGCTGATGACGCAGAAAAATCATTATGCTCGCACATGCGCCTCTTCAATTTACACCCATTATTCATATTCATATTCAAATCTGTTAAACTGGAAGAAAAATCGGGCAGGGGTTTGTTTCTCTCACCATAACGCTCTTGCTTTAGTTTTCGTTTCTCGGCTTTAGATATTTGTAAAGAGACTTTCCAATCCAGTGACCCGATTACCATTTTTCTGGATTTCTCTCTCTTTCATCGGTACTTTCCGTTCTTTCTTACAGCAGCAACTTTCACATGATTTGCAAGTGCATGTCGATATATCAAATAGAGCATTTGCTTTTTTTTTTTCGAAAGCGTCAGTCTGATTGCTTTAACTTCCAATCTCTTTTCTTGATTTACAAGATTTAAGAAGAGTGCGATATTTGTCGTGGTATGATCGATATTTTTTCAAAATGCTGTAGTTGTCAATTATTGGGATTGAAGCTCGTTTTCAGATATCTTCTAACTTTTTAGCAACTTCTTCATACGAGGAGGAAAGGGTACATGTAGACACTATTTCCTTGCTTCGGACTCTTTTGAATGGCAACATACGCACTTTGTTACGTTTTCGTAGGTAGGAAGCATATTTGTTGGCATATCATAGCCAGACCCAAATTTAGGACAAATCATGTATTTTCATAACATCGCCATGGCGCAGTAATATTCAAAGTATACTACGCAACACAGTACTCAAACATTCAGTTCTTACGCAATGAAATCCAAATTTATTTCACTTTGTCAGAACAACGTGCGATTCCGTAAGCCTCTAGCTTAGGACTGAGCTCGCGAACATTGTGAACACGTTTATCCGGTATTATCCAATTCCACATGGGCGTGCCGTATGACGTGGGGAAGATTGCATACCGTAGCGCTACCGACTTATGCAGGGGTGGAAGGATAAAGCGGGAGATGAAAAAGGTGGATTTTTTTTCTCCAAAAATGCAACCCCCTTCCGGTAGTATTAAATTTTGAAACTATCTTTTAAAATTATTTTTTGCTTAACCTTCATATATTATAACATCTTTTCCGCATAAGTAGGTTTTGATTAATACTAAAACAATTATTTTGAATCAAAAAACATCTAATCAAAATTATGTCTTTTTACGGGTTTTTTTTTTCGCAATTTCAATCCTTTTGCGGCAGTATTAAATTTTGAAATTAATTTTTTTTATTTATTTTTCTCTGAATATACGTACAATATAATATCTTTTCCGAATAGGTAGTTTTTGATTAATATTAAAACAATTATTTTGAGTCAAAAATCGTCTAATCAAAATTAGGTCTTTTTCGAACTTTTTTTCCAAATTTCAACCTGTTTGCAGCAGTATTAAAATTTCAAATATTTTTTTTAAATTATTTTTCTCTTAATTTCCATGCAATCGAACACTTTTCCGCATAGGTAGGTTTGTTTATTAAAACTTTTTTTTTTCTACCATATAAGAGCGATCCACCCAAGTGTGTATGTGTACTTACGGCTCTAGACAAAAAGTAAATAATCTTAAAAGTTAATAAAGAAAAACCAGTAAAAACAGTGCAGTAAGATGGAACATTGCATGGATCCGATGGAATGCATTTGACGCAGTTTTACTTACTTAGGCGGAATCTTTCTGTAACGGAGGTATTTTCTGTTTCCCATTGATTCAGATTTGCTGTTTATCCATTTATTCATTTATTCATTTCATGCTTGATCTTTAAGAGATGATTTTTTTTAAATATTACTTAATGCAAATTTTCTTCTTTTATTATATCATCCATAAAAAATATTTTGTTATGGTTTAAAACCTAGTTATATTTAATTAATGTTTTCACGAAAAAAAAAACCACATTAACACATTAAAATGCGCTTTAAAAAATATAATTCTGATTGTGTAGCTGAAAATAAATCATTCAAACTTTACTTAGAAGTTATGTCGAATGTAGTAATTAATGATAGCTGTATTTGTAGGCATTCCTGTGTGACCAATTAATTTTTCTTAATACTGTATGACATTCTTAGTATTTATTTAATCTTTAGGTACGCTTGCTAATAATCCGAATAAATGTAATGCACGAAATAAATAATCATTAAACAGCTTAATCGTTAACAATAAATTGTATGATTTTATTATCTGTGTGGTAAAGTAAAATTATCATTAATTTTCCATTACTGAAAATTTCATACATTTTATAATAAATAACAAGAAAATCAATTAAAATGACAAAAAAATAGTAATTAATAAAAAATGATGCCATTACTATTAAATATATATATATATATATATTATAGATCGGTAATTATACATAATTTTTTATTAACTTATAGTGTAATCAGAGTTAAATCATAATAAAGCGAATTATGATTAATTATGCACATTTATGTGAAATAATTATAATTGAACTTTTTTTTTATAATTGAAAAATTTTTTCCTTGAAATATATACTATGCTTTAACCTATATATAAATTACGCAATTCATAGATGCCAACATCTCAAAATTATTCCGGAGTCTGAACCAAGACGAACATGTTTTTAACCGTAAATTTTATTTTAACAGAAAATGCAAAATTAAATCTAAGATGTAGCTTATTGAAAGAGGACACATTTCCTTGTATATATTTTCCGGTTAAAAACATGTCTGTCTTTGATTACACTCCGGAATAATCAACAGATGTTGGCCTCTATGCGTAATTAGATATATAAATAAACTGATAAAAAATCAGAATACGGTCGTTTGTATGTTTGGTTTAAATTCCTAGTTTAAGCATTCGCAAATTTTAGAATTGGATTAGTCCGTATGAGAAGCCCGTTAAATTAGTCCGTATGATTATAATAGTTCAAATATGATGTAATGTCGCAATATGTTGCTTTTTAAGGGGAACACAGACAATGACACAAACTTAATGTGAAGAAAACCAAGAATAATTTTATGTTATTACATTTAATAAATGGTATGGAAAAGGTATGAATACGAGTAAAATAAATTTATCCAATTTTTGGATCAATATATATATATATATATATTACAATTGAAAAAACACATAAAAGTCGATCGTTGTATGCTACTTGTTTGTAGTAATCTAGTATAAGTATTTTCTTATTCAAAAGTAGTCACGTTTCATAATTAAAATATATTATGTGTACATCATAAACCTAATTTAAATTAAAAATAAGGTCAGAGTATAATTCTCTATATAACACAAATAATGTTCTGGTTTCAAACAAATTACTAATAAAAAAATTGGTTTCCTATGTTTAACATTTATTTTATCTTTTATAAATTGATAATGTGCAAATTTATACAATACATTTCCGAGACAGATAATGCACGAAACTATTCATTCGAAAGTTCTTATATTCTGGAAGTGTTTTAGAGTTAGTCAAAATAACATATTTTCAAAAGCCACAAATAAAGGAAGTACAATATCTTATACTGAATGCAGTAAAACCACCATATCTGTAACTTTCGAATAGCTGACATATATATTTATATGTTTTTATCCTTGAAAGGAGTAAAAATTCGCATTGCCGAGGCTCCTTTTATTCCGAGGTTTTACTGTGTAAAACATGATTGTGTAATTTTTAATGTACCTCTGTGCCATTAATTTTTTCACTTGCCAGCATAACTGATTTAAAGGCAAACAAACATTTATTTGCAACTTAAGGTAAAAAATACGGGGCTAAAAGAACTAAAAACTTCGTGCAAAATTATTTAAATTAAACAAAACGACCTTAATATCAAAGAACCATAAATAATTTAAAATTGAAATTTGACTGTAACTTTTTTTTTACGATACACTAAATAAAATTTATACGCGCAAAGTGATGATACTTAAAGCTAAGGAACTTGGGATATTGATCCTTTAAAAAACTAATTCAACAAAAAATGTACTTAGCATTATTCAAATGAGCTCTAAAATAGAATCCGATATTTCAAGGCATGTTTTTATTCGAATATTGATTTAGTTCATTCTACGAACAATCAACATTTGAACAAATTAATCTTCAATTTGTATTTTTCAAACAGAATTCACTAACATCATCGAAACTCACTATCCATATATTAGTATTTTAAATCTCGTGAACAATTTGACTATATTTATTATGGAAAAGTAGCCATCCGAAACACTATTTTTGCTTAAACACGATATAGAAAGTGAATTTTGATAAATCTACTCCTCATATACAATAAAAAAGAATGCGAGACGCTTAACAACTTAGTGGATATCCGTAGTCGACAATTTCACTTATATCCACCAACACACAACATGCATTCTAGACGAATTTATCCTTCACCTCTAATTACAATAAAAGAAGCTCAGTATGATGTTCGGCACTTTAGTTTACCACCTGGAAGCGTAACACAACATTATCAGTAGCCTCTTGCAATGTATGCTGCGGAATGGTAAACATATGGACAATTAATATTGGACAGAGATCTTTAGGATCATGGTAAACCATGCCTTTTTGAACTTTCTGCCGCACTAGGCGAAATTCCCCATACTCCTTCATCTTTTTACGACACTCTTCAAATTTTAAGACTATCTGATGAATATAATCATATTTATATTCTCTTAAAAATGTTGTTGAATTTAGTGGAACAATCGGGGGGGGGGGGGGTGCACATTGCTTGTCAGTGAATCACTATCGCAGTTTGCTTCATATTTACCTGAAATTGCTTTAAAAGCTTACATTTCAATATTACAGCTTCCTTATCATATCATGTGTACAGGGCTGCCACAGGCGACTATTTTGTATTCTGTTCGCACCAGTATTTTTCTAATATAAATTTTGAAGCATATTTCTCTTTAAATGTTGTCAAAGTTTGTGTTAAAGATTTCTGTTTTGAGAGAGTGGTGTCAGAATTTAAAAAAAATAGTCGCTTGTGAGAGCCTTGTGTGTATGATCGGCCTATGAAAATGAAGTGACAGCAATAAATTGTTTATTCTTTACTTGTAATTTTTATTTTTTCATAATCGTGTTCTTATATGATCATTGTTCTTATACAGCCATGCTCTTATATGATAGTCGTTCTTATTCGATCAATCCAATCACGTTTTTTCGTGATTTTTTTTTTTTTTTTTTTTTTTTTTTTTTTTTTTTGTACGATTATTTTAATGTTTCTCTTACATTGTAATTGTTCTTATACCATAATTCCAATAATATTCCTATACGTTATGTTGTCACAGCTACTACTTCTGTTCACTTTAGCATTTGTGTACAATATTTAAATTGTAGTAATTAGCATATCTTTCAATCAGAGTGTAAGCATTTGAAATGTTCTTATGCGAATTAAGCTTTGCGTTTCTTATATATTATACAACCATTTATATTTATGTCATGTCAGTCCATTTCTTAATGTTTTGGAGAATTCTTTGGTCGAAAACTTTTTTTTTTTACTTTAATAAAAATAAATATTTAAAACACGTTCTCTTTTAACGAACTATCACAATGAACATCATAATTGTAGGAAATGAAAAGACATGTTGCTATCAAACATATTTACGATGAGACCTAAAAAGTATTTTATTGCACTGAAACAATTTATTTTAGACAAACATATTTTTAAATATTTCGAATTTCTTATAAAGTTTTGGATCGTTGGAAAGGTGTGTTCGTTTGGGAAATTCAGTTCTTACCGTAAAATTCTACCATTTAATTATAAGACATTGATTCCGATATCTAATGTCTAATAACTACCGGGCAGAATTTTCCGCTCCAAATTGATTTTCCCAAACGGACACGACTTTCCGAACGACCCAATATTTTACAGGTAATTGCAATCCTAATTTACGAAATAATCTTTAAAGTACTATTCACCTAAATTTTATGCATAACTTATGCATTTTTATTATTTTTTTTAATAAAAAACAAATTTTTCAATTTAAAAAAGTGTTTCTCAAAATATACTATTTGACGCTTTGATGACTAGCGTAAAGCTTTTTTTAAATGAAACAAAATTATAATATAAGAATAATAAAATATGAGTTAGAAATTATTTTATTACGACCTGCAAATATTATGATTCATCTTTTTTTTAATGAAAAATAAACAGCAATTGTTTATAACTACAAATTGTACATGACGTCGTAGATAATTTAACAGCAAATTCAGTAATTAATTTCATGCTTCTGTTCCAAAACATTTTTTTTTTTTGGCATTTGTTTCTATAATAATTATAACATTCATATTTCTGTCATACATATATAAAAGTAATTCTATTATTTGGTTATTTCGTATGTAACGGTATTGCGTTACACTTCGAAACATAGATAAATATTTATTTGATAAATATTTATTTCTATCGCATAGAAATTAATAACAATAGTTACAACAGCCCGTTATTTTTTCCAGATTATGTTAATTGACTATAATAAAAAAAAAATCAACAAATACTTACTTTGGGTTCTATTTAAGTTAACTTTTATTTTGTTAAGTATGATGGATTTGGTAAGTTTGGTATATGTGAATAATTCAAATTAATTTTGCATAGTTTCCTCATTAGATTCATATTGTGAAATTTCATTAAGGAGAATCGTTGCTAATAATCTCAAAAAATGCTTTTGTAATGTAAATATTATCAATAAAAAAAAGTTTTAATAGTTAATTTACTGAATTGATTGTATTATCTGCAGAATTGTATAATATCTATTAATTCCTGAATCAGTTATCCAATTTGTATAAATTTAATATTTTTACAGAAAATAACAAGGCAATCTATTTTTGTCAAAGAAACTTATTTGATAATTAATAGTGCACTAATGTCTTTTTTCATTATAGAAACTAATTAATTGTCCTTACGTAAATGGAGAATTAAGATTAGTTTGTTTCTCTGCTAGTTTCATATGCAATAAATTATATTGATATATGCATCATAGGTCAAACTTTATTTATGCAGAACTAATGATAATTTATCTATGATTGATGCGTATTGAGTGGAAGGTTCATTTATTATACATATGAAATAATACAAATCTAATTCAATATCACTGTTAAGATTGCTTCTATTAAAAGCAATAACAAAAAATCCGAAGTCTTCTAAAGTTAGCTTATGTGTATGTATGGCATGCAGTTTTTATATTGCGCATTGACGTTTTATAACATAAATTGTGTTAAAGGTACACTTAGTATACATGTTCGTACAGATATTACGTTGATAAATATTAAACAAACACGAACAGTTTGCAGAACCACGAAAAATTTTGGAGATGTATTATAAGCGCCAGTTATTTGAACGACATAAAAATAACTTTTAATAGTTATCCTTTTTTAATTTCATTTTCAATAATAGTTTAAAAGTAATTGACATATAATTAAAAAAAGGACTAATTTAATTAGAAATTATACAACACCGAAGGTTTGTAGTAAAATAAAAATACGGGCAGCTTACACAATACGTAAATACCTTTAAAAACGTACACATTAACGTTTAATAATATTCGTCTTTATTATAACTACTTATAGTATAAAAGCAATAACTAAATTTAAAAAGATAATGTAATAAATTATGCAAATATGCGGCATTTTATACCATAGCCAGTTGTGACTTACCAACGAAAACTATGAAAGAAGAGCAGGAAAATCTGCCAACTTACACTGTTAAAACTGAATATTTAAAAATAAGCAAAATGTACTATTTTTTCTGTCTTTCTAATCTTATAATAGCTCCGAGTACTTAACTCTTAAAATTGAGAAACACATGTACTCATTTTTTGAGTACATAGAGGGTTTCGAACATAAGTATGTATAGAAACACACATACTCATATATTTAGTACATATATTACATAAACATAAGAAGACATAAACATAGAAACACACATACTCATATTTTTGAGTACATATAGGACTTAAACATGAGTATTTAGACTTAAAATACAAAATTTATGTACTCATTTCTGAATACATTTATAAATCAGTTTTAAATATACACAATTTAAATTTTTTAATGTCTGAACTATATGTACTCATTTTTGAGTGTATTTAGATATCAGTTATGATTATATTAAGTTTTAAATGTAAAATATGTATATTATATGTACTCATTTTTAATACATTTATGAATCAATGATGATTATATTAAAATTTAAATCTAAAAAGTATATATGTTATGTACGTTTTTTTTCAATACTTAGAGGAATCGTTAATGAATATATTGGATTTAAAATTATTTTTAACTTCTTTTCTATATGTTACTCGTATTTGAATACGTTTTATCAATGAATTATTATTTTATTAAGTTTTAAATCTAAAATATTTATAATTTTAAGTACTAGTTTTTGAATACATGGAGGAATCGATAATAAATATATCTGGCCTCAAATCTCAAATTTCCTTTCTATATGTACTTATTTTTGAATACATAAGTGAGCCACATATTAATATTTTTGGCTTCGAAGTTTATGTAGTTCTACATACCTACATAAATACATAGAAGAATCTACAACGATTACATTTGGGTTCAAATTTACTATATACACACATAACTCTTCCATGAATCTTTTTAAAGTTTGAAATATGAGAACTATTTGCACTTTTTTAGGGTAAAAAATTGTATAAATTATGTACTTTTCAAATTTAATTTTTTGATGCATATACTCAATTTCGGGTATAATAACTTATTATTATTCAGTGCATTTAGCTAAATAATTAGGTTATGTGTAACGTGGAAGCCACTGGCAATGTATTTTATTGGCAAGTTTTTGAATAACGAGATTTGTTGCCAAATGCTGAACCACACAAGTATAATGTTTTCCCTTTATAATTGGCACAAATAATCCCCACAATAATCTATACATAATTTAAAAATTTCAATCAGAAATTTCATTGCAACATTTTTTTTTCTTTTTTATAATAACATGCACATATTTTTACTGTAAGTATCTCATTATGTTGGAAAGTGTTTTATTATTTATGCGTGATGCGTGAGTTTATCATACTTTCCCTATAACACGGATTTGTCGAATAAAAACATTTTTTCAAATCTTTTCTTTCAATATTTAATATCCATGTGTCTCATTTGAAAGCAAAATTTATTGTTCGGTAAATTCATTCTTTGCAGATTCCTTTGTTATTCTATTTTTGATTAAGAACGTTTTCCCCAGATTAAGGATGAGTCACTCCTCCCTCAAAGGGTAAAAATGGAGAATGTATTGGCTACAAATAATTTAACAACAACCATTAATGCAAATTGCAAGAATAGGAAGAAAACATATTGATTTGAAAAAGAAAAGAAAAACAGCTTTACTTTTTAATGATCTAATTTTAAGAAATAAATTACGTTCTTTGTAAGGAGAAATGTTATTCTTTAAGTGAATTCTCAGTTTTATTTAATTTTCTTTTTTTAATTAACCCTTTCGCTACTGGCTTTCTTGATCAAGCAAAAAATAATAGTAAGTTTTTATGGTTGTTTAGTTTTGTTGTAATACGATATATTCCAATGTCTTTAAAAATCGTGATTAGACTAGTTTCATATGAAAAATACGCAAAATAATTACCTTCGTTAGATTTCAGCAAATATCATATTCGTAAAATTTCAGTAAAACTTAACTAATGTGATTTGGGTACTTATTTTTAATTTTATTCACGTAAAAGGGATTTTTTCCAAAAATTGAAAAAAAAATCATTAGCGAAAGGGTTAAACAAAATAGTCTTAATTGCTATCCAATAAAATCAATTTTAATGTAATAAAATCAAAATGACTTTAATTATATTTTAAATGCGCTATCTTTAATGAAATTATTATTTATAAGAAACTACAAGCAACACATTCATATACAAAAACAAGTATTTATTTTTCATCCATCATAACAAATAAAGTTATATACATATGTTTCAAATTATTCCACAATTTTCAACAATGTTTACAACTTAAGACTTTTTTTGGTCCATAGAAATGTTTGCAATTTTAAATTCTAAGTACACTGCTCAAAACAATTAGGGGAGCACGTGGTTTTAACAAAATTACGCAAATATTTACTACGATAATTAACGTAAAATAAAACAACCATAATTTAGGGCGTAGTAGAAAACAGATAAAAAAAAATTTCACATGCAAATTAAAGTTTACGATATCAAAAAGTAGAAAAATGAGAAGAGTGTAGAAATCGGGATTTTGCAGAAACATCTGTTTTACTGTCTCAGTTGTAAAAATCAATTGCTCAGCTTATGTTTTGATAAAAAGGGACTTGAAAATGTCACAACGATGTGATTTAACGAAATCCATGACTTGGCGTGTTATCGGGACAGTTGAATCTGGGGAAACAAAACGAAGTGTAGCGGACGCTGTTGGAGTCGCAAGAAATGTCAATGCGAGGCTTTGGAATTGATTACAAGACACATGGAATGGTAGACATCGACAAGGGCAAGGCCGGCCCTGTGCTTCCACAGAAACGGATGACCGATATATCCTGTTAACAGCACGTCGAAACGGAACGAGCAATGCTACCCTGCTGCAAATACAGTTGTTCTTGGCCACAGGATGAAGGATGTCCAGCCAAACAGTCCGAAATAAGCTTCATCGGGTGGTCTCTATGCACGTAAGCCAATGCTCTGTTTCCGTTTATCTCAAGCAACTCTGAGGCCCAAAGAAGATGGGCAACTGAACATCGAGTTTGGAGGCAACGTTGTTGGAGTCAGATTCTGTTTACAGACGAGTCCCCCATCAGTCTGGATGTGACATATGATGTGTTTTGACATGGAGGGAAAGAGACACTTAAAATAATCCCACATTCGTTCGTGAAACATCACATTACAGACGAGGTCGTTTGACGCTATGGGCTGGAATCAGCATAAGTGGACGTACGGGCCTGCATATCATTCGGTATGGCATTCAGACGGTCCGAAGTTATACGAACGTGATACTGAGACCTCATGTCGTATTCTATGTTGCACGAATTAGCGATTTCTTTTTTTCCATGCATGATAATGCCAGACCTCATATGGTTCGTCTTGAGGAAAACATGCTTGAAGCTAAAACAATACAGCGTACGGAAAGATCAGCATACTCCCCTGACCTAAATCCGATCGAGCATGTTTAGGAAATACTCAGACGACGCATTGCCGCGAGACCAAGGCCTCCTTTTACTGTCCGGGACTTGGAGATTGCAATTCTCGAGCAGTGGAGCAGTGTTCCCCAAAGTCTTATCGATAACTTCATCGCATCCATGGAAAACATGGGTGCAGCAGTCTTAGCTGTTCGAGGAGACAACACGCTATATTCAAAATCTTGCACCATTGCTAAAAAATACTTTTTTTTATCCTTTACATGAAACCAAATTGTTTCCCTAAACCGTCTTTTCATGTTCTGTCCATCTGTGCAAAGACTAAAAACTCCCTTACAATTTTTTTTAGTCTTTTTTTTTCTGTATTGCAATTTGATACACATGTACTATCCATTTTATGCCCATACACGGCTGTCTTGCGCTGTTCTCTTAACTTTTTTCCTGTTCCCCTAATTTTTTTGAGAAGTGTATTAAAATTCCAAGTGGAAGCGTTAATTACATAATAATATTTACAATATTTTTTATTTGTATCAGAATTTTTTTTTCATTATTATTTATTTTTATTACAAAATCACTCATTATTAATCGTAATCAAATATATAAATATCAACAAAATGCAAGTTTTAAATTAATGCATGTTTTATTATGAGTAAGGCTACGTAGTTTAAATAAAATAATTCTAAAAAACTATTATGATCCATGAGTAATATTTCATGTTGAATTCAAAAACAAACTTTCACAATCGGAAGAAAATTATAAACTTATCAAAATTTAAATTCTCAAACATATGAATTCAGAAAAAAAAAATGAATTCTCCTAACAGAAAAAAAAAAAATAAAAAATAAATAAAGGAACGAAAAAAGATAAAAATACATAAATAAAACAATATAAAAGAATACAAAAAAGAAAAGATATAAGTAAAATTAACAAAATGTGGTACACTTCACTACAGAGTTCGTACAGTCTTTGAAAGTGTTTAATTTTTTCAAAAGGAATTGTTGGTCCTTAAAAGTTCTGTTCTTGTTTCTGTGCAAAATATCCGAAAATTCTTTAATTTTACACTTGTGATATTTTTAATGAGGATTGAAACTCTTCTGTGTTTTTTTTTTTTTTTTTTTTTTTTTTTTTTTTTTTTTTTGAAATTCTGCTTAAAAAAATCATCTAAATACCCTGTTCCCAACCCTTCGTCCAAAATTTGGCTTTAGACCTTTTGCTCCCTCACCTCCCTCCACACTCATAGTACCAAAGTTAAGCATCTTTAAAACGCCTTAATTTTTGTAAATATTTTTCTGCTCCATTTGTTACTTTATAGTGATAAAAAATAGTCAATCATAAATTTCATTATCAATTTATTCACAATCATTTAATTAAAATTTCACCTAAATTACCCTCTTCCAAAATCTTACTTTCTTTTTGCTCCCCATCCAATCACAATACCCAAAATTTAAAAAATATAAAACTTTTTTAAAACAAATTTCTACTTTATTTGTCACTTTATTGAAAAAATAAATAATAGATCACAAAAAATGTTCCTCCCTCATACCCGAAAGTGCGTTTTCCCTTTGCCCCCCCCCCCCCCCCATATTTGCAGGCCCGTAAAATTTATTGTTTTTGCAACTTTTTATTTCATTTATTTTTTTACCTATTTGTAGATCTTTTGTAAATTAAATAATAAATCATCCAATAACCCCCACCGAAAAGGAAGGATAAATAAATAAAAATAATCTGTTATTCCTCCATTGCCTCTTCCGTTCAGAAAGTTAAAAAAAAAAATCTACTCTATCTGTTAATTTATTGCGACAGTAAATAATAGATCATATAATTTTAGATTGGTCGAAATTGAAGTTTTCTCCCGAACTTGACTCTTACCAAGTGTACAAAATTTAGCCTCTAAAACTATTTTTTTCTACTACCCCAATTCTAATTCTTTAGAAGGATACATAACTAAGCAATCATATAATAAAACTGTTCCTCATCCCCCTGTCCAAAAGAAATCTGTCATGTTTCTTTACTGTAACAATAAATAATCTCTTGTCTAAATCTTTCCTCTGTCCTCCCCCCCCCCCCCACCAACAACGAAAAAAAAATCTGTTTCCTTTTCTCCTTCCCGTATAAAGTGCACAAAGTTAAAAAAGTTGAAGCTCTTTTTTATTTAATTATTTTTCTGTCCTATGTGTAACTTCATAATAAGGATAAATAAATAACACTGATAAACAAAATACAACTTTTTATTTTTTTCTTAAATTTAAAGCTAGTATTCCAATTATATACCCTCTTGAGTAAATTAAAATCATATTAGATATTTTACTTGGTGTATTTTTTTTTTTTTTTTTTTAAACGAAGAATATGTATGTATAGTTTATTACGATATATCACAATTTAGGATATCATACAATAATGCACAAAAAATACATAAATGATACATTTACCAGAAGTACATATGTACACAGCTTATGCACATATTCCACACATTTTACACAATTTCAGTGTATTAGTTTGAGTACATTAGTACCTATTTTTGCGTTTGTATTTATGTTCAGTATTTTTCCTCATGATGAACCATCAGTAATCGGGAAACATTGCTGCATTCCATTGCGATCGACAACGAGACTCCATACCAGAAATTCGTTGGTGAAATCGTTCAACATGCTCGTCGCTAATTCCTCCCCTATTATCTGTGAAAAAGTGAATGTGACAATTTAGCTTTTTAAATTTGCTTACCATATTTTGAATTATACACTTGTAATTTGTAGCTTTGTTATTCTCTAAGAAATTATGCACAACGTCCTTGAATTAAAGCTATCAAACTTCAGATTCCGGTATACTTTGATAAATATAAAAGCTGATTATGTTATGTTGTAAATCGCCAAACTACGGACGCTACTATGCTGATTTTTCACGATTTCCGGAATAGCTCTGTCTCAAGAAAATATGCACGAAATTTTATCAAACTTCAGATTCACTCGGACATTAAAACAGGTTGTTGCTGATTAGGTTTTAGTGTAAATCACCCAACAGGTGGCGCATGATATGCTGCATGTTGCAGGATTTACATTATTTTAGCAATAGCCATATCTCAAGAATTAATGCACGGAATTTCATAACTTTAGAATTCTCATCATGGGCATAGATTGCCATTTAATGTTGGCACTTTTCTAGTGAATTTTGTAGTATTAACATGTATGAGATAGAAGAAAGTTTTGGGATTGCCACATCCGACTAGTTTTTTTCGTCTGCTGTATTTGTTATTTTAAAATTTTCTAAATTTCTACAGCCACACGCTGAAATCCCAACACTCTTCTCGGCCATTTGAATGTTTAAAACTTGTATTTAAAAAAATGGAAACCTTTATTAAAAATTTCATATTATAATTCATTAGAATATTTAATTTCTAGGTCCTTACATTTTTTTTGGTCCTTGAAAGTTCTTGATTTTTATTTAAAGAAATGTGTACGAACCCTGCGTTATTCTGTCTACGTATATCTATTTATGCTTTCTTCTTCCCCTGTAAAAAGTATACAGTGTTAAAATAGTCCTTAATATGAATTGGTGCTGATTATGTTTTGTGGAAATCGTCCAACAGGTGGCGCTGCTGTGCTTCATTTTTCACATGGACGAAACACATCTTATTGGCACCTAGATGTATTATAAGTAGCAGTTATCTATTTACTTTCAGGGTCATTAAACTGTAGAAACAAAGTATTTAAAAAGGTAATAAAATAACATAATGAGATATATTTAAACACATATATCTCTGAAACGGAAATAAACTTCACCTTTTTGTGAATATTTCCTAAATTCTCAACCGAATGGTTACTTAAATCTGTTAAAATTTCCCAACAAAAAATTTCTTGTTTATCAGTGTAATGATCTAATTCAACTTCTAAAACTTTTGTAAATTGAAGTTTGAAGGGGCTGGATAGTGTATTGAGACCTATAGCGACCAGGTTGTAGTCCCTAATGATCCGTTAACAGTAAGTTGTAAAATTTATTTACTATACAAGTGCTGTTTACTTTCGATCTTCGAGCAGACGAAAAGTCGAGTTTAATTATTGAAGATGCGCATGCGCCAATTTTGTGATTATCAAATGCTGCTACGACTGGCTATCCACATGTAACGCATTAACTACTGATTAAGCCTGAATCTTGAATTACAGAAAACAAAATCAAAATAAAAGACAGTTATTTTCTAATTATTTCTTAATAAAAATAAAATGATATTACTTACTTTCAAAGTTCGTGTAAAAATTCATCAGGTTCCACTCTTCATTTTCACAAAATCCATGGCGAGATTTTTCGCTGCGAGAAAAGTGGAATTGGAATGTGATGTGTTGATATGAATGAGTGAGTACGTATGTACTCAATTCCCCAATGTATTCTTCCGCGCTTTGTAACACATTTCTTCAAGATGTAGTTCTGAAATCTAAAGTGTGCAGCTTAAATATACATCGCTCTATAACGTTAATTATAGCATACACGTTCACTAAATAATTTCTATTGGTATCTGAAATATGCGACTAAAGTAACAACATATTATATTAATGTTTATTCACAAGATTACTTCTGAGTCCGGATTGTCACTTATATTTGAAAACCTTCTTTATTCGTTTCTGAAGCAATTCTACTTGAAAAAAAAACCGAGTAGATAGAAGTTCTCAATTTTAAGTAGATTATTTTTAATAGTGTAAACTTTAATTACTGGTTTAATATTGAAGTATCTTTAGTAAGAGTGTAAATTAGGCTTTGGTGTTAATAACGTATTTCTAAAAGAATTAGCGGCTTTTTTTTTTTTTTCAATAACGTTCGCATTGAATATGTTCCGTGTTTTAAACGTTTTAAATATTTTGAATGTTAAAAATATTTTAATGATTTAGATTGTTATCTTCTCTATACGTTACCATGTATAGACATAAATCATTTATTTCTACAACAAAATATGCCTTACTGATTTATTTATTTAAACGTTGTGAATTTTCTGTAATCGAGCAGGGTCTTAAAAAATGCATCACTTATTTAGAAAATAAAATGCACGATAAATATTCAATCAATCGGTTCAAAACCAACGTGACACGTAGAACATCTGAAGTTGTTTTGATATTGATGATTGCGTTGACCATGTCGGACTACGCGCATGCGTAACCGCCGTGCTGAGCGGTGCTATAAGCTTTTATTCTCTTATTACGACTCTTTTGCGGAAGCCAGGTTCATAGATTCCGGGTATTTTACTGCGACGTGCAGTTGGAAAAGGTATTCAATGACCGAAATAATTATGGAGACGCATCTCTTATCCAACTTAAACTCGCATCTCTTATCCAGTATGCCCGAAAAGGGGTAACAGGTAATTGTTCAAAAGGGTGCTGCAATGGGCTGGTACCCCATCATGCAGAAACCAGAATCGCTTACGAAGGACGACCGGAATCTCTTGAAGTAGTTCTGGCAAATCCATTTTCACAAAAATACAATAACATATAACCGCTTTGCGGTTCTGAGCCAGTCCCTTCACGAATTCGAAATCCTTATTTATCGAGCATGAAATACTTTTTATGGGGAAACATGAAAAGTCTTGTTTATGCGACTCCAGTTGACACAGATGAGGAACTCGTTGCTCGACTATCCGTAGCGCTACTGCACGTGTGCGTAAAATACCTAGCATCTTTGGACGTGTACAACAATTTCTTCACCAACGTTGCCAAGCATGTGTCATTCTGGATGCCCCCAATTTTGAAAAGCTATTGTAAACATTACACTTGTAAACAACGCTGTCAATAAAAACTTTATCTTTCCTTTCTTACCTTATCTCCTACTTTTACGCCTCACTTCGTCGCTTGCACCATATATTGTTATACGATACATGACTATTAAAGTGTCCTGTACCAACCCTTAAAGATTCTAGCATGATTTCGGGACCATCCTGTATAAATTTAAATAAAAAAATAATTATTATTTTGTATAACTATAAATATCAAATTAGTATTCGTGACTTGATTGAACACAGGTCCAGCATCTGCTTGGGTTCTATTAGTAATTTTCTTCAGATCCCACTCTTAAGACACATTGTGAAATATTAAAGTTAGAAGACACAATGTATCTGCCATAACTTGCATTTTACAACAATAATTCTTATCTCCTGAGTAAATCAAACAACAAAAAACTGCACTGAGGTAATTAAAGCACCAAAAAATAATAAACATATTTTATACTTATTACTAAACGGAAACTAATTACTACAGCACAGAAAAAAAAAATGACATGAAAAAGTGAAATAAATGCGTCATTAATTGTTGCATATTTTTTTCTCAGCAATCCAGTTCCTTTTTTTCTTGTCGATCACACAGGATCCAATATTTAAACAATGTTTATAGTCTCCCTTGGTGTTTTTGTTTTCATTTATACGATAAAAAAATAAGAATTTACGTCTCATTAGAACTTTTTGCTTGTTTAATGCTTCGATTTGTCTTTTTTATTTGATAAAATTTTTTACATCACTTATCATTAAGACAATATTTATAAAAACACTTACATGAAAATTTCAATCTTAATAATAATTTTTTTTTAAATATCACTTTGCAAATGTTCGTTTATAAAGTGATTAAATCTTACTGTATTTTTCTAAGCAATAAATTAAACGATTTCAGCCGAATGTAAAATATATTAATTAAAATGTACTTTAATAAAATATATTTGTAAAAAATGCATTTATCACTATATAAAAACATAAGTATCTGATAAATACTATACCTAATAGCATTTAAAAAAAATTAAGACTATTGATCTGAAAAAAATGATTGAATACTTTTTTTTACAAGTAAATCAGCAGATTAAGAGTCTGAAGTTGATTTTCTAATGACACATTTTTCTTTTAATTTTGCTTTCTATTGTAACAAAAATCCCGCAATCCTCAATATATATAGCTTTTATATTATATAGTAACGAAGGCATGTATAAGATTTTCTGATGATTAAGATAAACAAAATTAAAGAACTATTACGTTAAACAGGATTTCACAAAATTAAGGTTTTTGACTATAACAAAGGATAGATTATAAAATTTTAATATGAAAGATCTGCACTCAAAAATTCCCAGTTATCTCGGTAATTTTATGATTCCACTTTAGAATATTGCTATATTTTCGGAATTCTGTTATATCTAAAGTTGTTTTTTATATGTTGATTTTATTATCAGAACAATCTCAAGGAAAGCTATTACTATATCCTAATAGCGATAAGTATTAACTGCACATCACGAAGCACCTGAATCTATAGCAGATAAAAGTCATTTTGGGAATTATTTGATGTAAAAAGATTCCCATAGACAGTAATGTATTTAATGCAGCCCTGTATATGCTGCATTAATTTTCATATTCGTGAAATCGTATATTAAGTATTAATTCAGAATGAAAATTCATAACACATTTGAACGTGGTTACTAAAGAATATGTAAAGGTTTCTGGCATAAAAAATATCATTCTTCTTTCACGTTTCGCAGAAAATTCAGAATACATCGTTATTTTTTTTTGTTTGTTTTACAGTAATCTTGGCAGGACGGAAGCAAGGAAAAAAGAAAAAAAAAACATTGACAATTTTTGCTGCATTCAAGTTCTTTTGGCCGCTGGTTTTTCACTTCATTCCTCTTCGTAGTCTGTGTGACATTTAAACCAAACAACCTTTTTTTAACTGTCATACTGACCATATGTGCATGTTTTTGTGCTAAGTTGTTCTCTGCGTTAATTCTTGCAAACCCAAGAAAGAATTTAATTGTATCAGGAAATTTGTAAATGGTGATGTTATTACCCATTGTGCTGTCTCAGTATTACTAGCAGTTTTGCGTGTTAAATATTGTTTTCAGGCCCTAACTTTGATCATTAAATATATATTGAGAACGTGTGCTGATAAACACAGGATATAAAAAACTAATCTAAGTAAAATCTGGTCTGAAACAGCAAGAATAAAAATAACTTCTTCAAACACCATTAAAAATATATAAATGCGGGATGTCTTTCAAAAGAACTTAGTCTTCTTTCCTCAGGCGCAAAGAAGATGTGCTTCTACTTTGGAAGTATGAGCAAGATTTGATGGAGTCTTGCTCCTGCTTCTAAAGTAGAAGTACATCTTTTTTTGTGTCTGATGAAGAATGACTAAGTTCTTTAGAAGGACGTACCGCATTAATATATATATATATATATATATGTGTGTGTGTGTGTGTGTGTGTGTGTTATGGTGTTTTAAGAAGTTGTTTTGGCTCTTACAAAATGCAAAACCGGTAGGCATGGCAATAAGTGGTGTCACGACCAAATTTCTGAATATGCCAAGCCAGAAGGCTGATATAACACTTACATTCTTCCCATGCACAACTTTGAGGAATTCAAAATGAATTTCCTTAAAACATCAGTAATCCATCCTTACGGCATTTTGAAAATGTGTAACAATTTTAGGTCTTACGTTGTTGACGACGAATGTTTTAAAAATTTGAATTTATTCGCTGATTTAAAGTCACAATCTTAAAATTTACATTTTTAGAGATCCTTTTTTTATTTTTTTAGGGAAGACTGCATGTCCTAAACTCTGTATTAGTTGAGTTAAATTTTGAGTAAAAACATATTTAAAAATAAATTATCAGCGAATGATTTTACAGTTAAGTACATATTTATCTCATATAAGTTTAAAATTTTATCTTATTCCTAACAAAACTTAAATGCGCAAAACAATTGTGACTTCAAAAAATTTCCAACCGTAACAGTTTTGCAGTGTTTTATTAAAAATTTCCAAGTTTAATAATTAATAGGATAACACAAAATATGAGAAATCAACTGTAATTTCAAACTGTGATTCATACAATTTCGCTCTCACATGCTGCAAGATATCTGCGACAGACATTTAGCAACGCAATTCTCCATTCTGACAATTTGCTTATTTTCGAAGAAGAACAATAGACAGTAATTTGCGCTTTCTCTAAAATTTTGCATAAAAAAGCGCTATTATAGGGGGGAGTAGCTGAATTTGGACCACTTCACATATTTTCAGGTGTAACTCCCTTAATTTTTGGAATATCTGGAAAACATCACAGCACGGGGTTAATCAATTCATATGCTAACTAAATAAAACCGCAGATCAATTTCTTTTTGAAAATCCTAAATTTTTTATTTTAATTTGAAAAATTTACCCAAAGTGGTCCACATTCAGCAACTGTTCGCCTAAGTTGAACCCCCAGTCTTCTAAATTGTACCAAACAATATCAGCGAATTTCAGCAGTCGATGGCGTCTCTTTCTGTAACTAACGGCAGAATGGCAACCGTCCATTTAAAGCGGCGATCCAAATATGGTTACTCTCCCCTATAAAGAAATATAATTTCTATAAAGATTACAGAGCTTTAATCTCCCCAAATGATAATCAAAAATCGATATGAAGAGATAATTTTTAATTTTGTGAAATTTGTCTCAACATCCGAACATTTTATTCAAAGAGCTTCGAACTATATCCAAAAACACACATATATATATATACATTTAAATACATATGTCAATAAATAAAGGCAATTTTTGTAATAAAAAACTACTAGTTTTGTACACACAATATTGGTTATATTGTCTTGATCTGTAATTATAAATAAACATTTTCTAATAAATTTTGAAATATGATCGAGGTAAACACTTTTCTATCACATATGATTAAATTAAGTTAAGGCTGAGAGCGCTCCGGCATAAATAGTCGATTTTTGCCACTAAATTTTAATAGTATTCTTTGTTTTATTAAATCACAGAAATTCTGTCATGTACAAAAGGCGAGTAATAGCATTAAAATTTTGTGGTAGCAAGCAGTCATTTTAGTAAGATCGTTTTCATTCCTGAAGTAAGTACTTTAACAAAAACGATCATCTATAAATATAATTTATTTTACCTTATTTGTATTCTTACGTAGCATCTCGCATCAAATTTTAGTTTACACAAAGGTGGCTGATTCATTGATATGTTCTCGTTACGCAAATAGGTTTAAACCTATTGAATCGAAGATAATTGATAGGGATTGGGAGTATAAATTACTTTTTATTAATTTTTAAAGTCTCTTTATTATGTAGTGTGTAAACTAAAGGTGTAATTTTCTTGTTATATTTTATATATCATTTGTATGATCTTTCATCCTCCTCGTTTCAAATATTCCATTCGTCATTCCTATATAAAATTGAGACGTTCCATTGGCTTTTTTGAGCGTGATTTGATATACAATCAATAGTTGACCTATATAATGTTACAATGTTCCATTTGCTTAATAGGTCTATAATGCAACAAGAAAACTACTGCATCATCCTACATAACATCCAGCCTTCACAGAATAATTTTAAAAATAGTAAAATAATTTATCCATAAATGTTTTATTCCTCATACATTATCCGAGTACCAATAGGAATCTACACGCAATGAATCGGCCTCCTTTATTTTACCCAGAATTTTGTGCAAAAGGAGTCATACGATGCAAAATAAGATAGATTGATTCACGCTTATACACCGAAGTGTCAAAACATTATGACCTTCCCCATATTTTGCAATGAACTATCCTGGATGACGTGGAGGGCACTTAATCAGGGGAAATGGTATTTAATGCTGCTAGAGAGTCTGGGGAATCATTTTTGAGCTTACCTCTGCCTGTGATGTTAAAGGCTGCTGATCTAAGCGACTTTGATAGAGGGCAGAATTTAATGGCTAATTAAGGAGCTGCACTAAGAACAGATATCTGCGAAACTGCACGAGTCGTTGGTTATTCGTGACACGTCGTTGTTAATACTTACGCAATGGAGATGAATGACAATGAAACCAACAATAGACAATATGGCATTGGACGTCCACGTGTTACCGAGAATAAAGGACGTCGGAGATTCTCCCACTGGGTAAAGCAAAATCTCTGCCAGGAACTGACTCAGCTGACAGCCCAATACAATACAGGTCAAAGTAGAACTATTACAAAGCACGCAGTTCAGTAGACACTGTTGGATATGAGACTATGCAGCAAACGCCCCACTCATGTGTATGTGTTGACTACGCATCATCGCCTACTACTCCTACACTAAGACACGGGAACATCACGACTGGACCATGGATCATTAGGTGAGAGTTGCCTGGTCGGACGAATCACGATTCATCATTCAGCACATCGACGGCCGTGTCAGGGTACATCGTCTTCGACGAACTGTTACTCCCTCCTATACAGCAGCTGATGTAAAGGCCGGTGGTGGCAATATTATGCTTTTGGAACGTTCTCATGGGCGTCTCTGGGACCTGTAGTTATGATGGAACAGACCATGAAGGCCACCGTCTTGCGATGCGAAAACATTGCGGGCCAGTTACACCCTTACATATGGTATCATTCTCCCAAATTTGACAGAAAATAAAAGGGAATTGAGTCTTCGAGCAAGACAACACTCTGGTCAGAATTGTGCTGTAATAGTTCGAGGACCTTAATATTGAATTCCAGTTAAGGTCTTGACCTCGTAAATTAACGGATATTAATCCGATACAGTACATTAGAAGTGTCATGGAAAGACAACTTAGAGCTAAAAAACAACCATGTTGCAATATCCCGGATTTACGTGACCGCTACTTGAACATCTAGTACAATCTGTCACCGGCCTTCTACAAAGGACTTGTGGCAACCGTGACAAGGCGGATTGCATCGGTTTTGCAATCTAAATGTTTAACGACGCGTTATTAGGTAGGCGTTCATAATGTTTTGGCTTATCAGTGTAGATGGTAATTTTATTAAAGCACTAACTTTCGAGATATCTAGTATGTCATGATGTTGGTTTACCAAGATCATATTTCAAAATTTCATGTAAAAATAATTTATTTATCAATACATATCTTGAGAAAGTGAATGTTATTGTTTGCACGAAACTAGAAGATTTGTAAATTAAAAGGTTTTTAAGCATTTATATTTACTGCAATCACTTTTAGCATATCAGTTTCATTTTATGATAAGTGACTTTTACATATACTTCCTGAATTTTTTTATTAAGTTATGTATAGAGGCATTACTTTTGAGATGATAAATACAAAATTACGCAATGTAATGGAAGTTCTTCAAGAGATGTTGCAAGCAGCTAAGTTTTAATAACTGAGCAAAAAAAGAGCATTATAAAACTAGATTACAACATACACAACAAAGCATAATCGGCAAATATATATTATCGCTAGCTGACAGAACAAATAATGCATTACAAATGCAAAGCGATATTGTGAACTCGAATAATTCAAAATTTCCGTTTATTTGAACTATTCATAATGTGTTGTCTAACTTCCATTTACACTTGTATTACAATAAATTAATTTTTAACTTGAGAGTTTCTTTAGTTACAATTGACATTTTCTTCGAAAAATATAAAATATTTATAAACATTTTAAATAGGAAATGAAACAGAAGTCAGATTAGAATTTAAAATTGATAAAATACTTCATTCTTAAAACATAAAGAAAAATATTTTCAAAATAATAATATAAAAATACATTAAAATCATATCTGTATGTGTATCAGTTATATATATATATATATATATATACATGTACAGGTAATGTATTAATCTAGAAGATTTTATACAAGATTTTTTTTTATTTATTTATAGAAATATATATATATATATATATATGATTCAGTAAATATATATACTGTGTAGAGTAACTCTGAAGATATATATGTTTTCATAATAATAATTTTAAAATAAACATTTCTCTGGGGACAGGACAAATACGTATGTAAAAATATATTTGTGATAAGGTGAAAATTTCTCTTTTAAGAAAAATGTATATATGTACATGGTTCTACTTGGTTATCCCGTCGACCAAAAATCTATCGCGAAACTATAAGATTAAATGTCAATAACGGTTGATCGTAAATGTCACATTCACTGACTTTAACCATGTTATACGTGTTTACATCATCAAGTGATTTTTATTTCGACGTTTTATTTATATTTTTATTAATGTTATACTAATTTACTTTTTCTTTCGTTATTTAAAATAAAAATTATGACAATTTGTATAATTGGCAGGGTGGATTGGCGATTTATATAAATTGGCGAAATTGGTCGGCGGGTACCAAAATAAATACTTAAAATATAAGAATAAATAAATATTTTGCAAGTAATAAAATACAGTCAATTTAAACAATAAAATATAATCAATTTATATAATTCGGGCGAAATTGGTCGACGGGATAACTAAGTAGTACCGTATATATATACAGTCGAACACCGTTAATAATACGCAAAACCGCTTAATACGCGAATTTTCTTCGGTTCCTTGAAATACGCTTAACTTATGTATATAAAAAACCCCGCTTAATACGCGAACTTGTTTAATACGCGAATTTTATCAGTCCATGTCAAGCAAAACCTGCGTTTAATACGCGAATGAGCTTGGTTCGATACAGACGGGATTTAGAGAGAATATTTTACCAAACATTTTATACGACAATTTTTAGGGTTCCGTACTTAAAAAGTAAAAACGGAACCATTATAAGATCACTCCTGTGTCTCTCCGTCTGTCTGTCTGTCTGTCACAGACATTTTAATCGTTAACTATGAAACGTGGAAAGTTCAAATTCGGGGAAGTAATAAACACCATTGACCCACATATTTTCAGATTAATAAACATTCATAAATATATTTAGTAAAATGTAGAGGGGCTAATTATGCTACTTGAAAAAAAAAATCTTTTCTTTGTATATCATGTGAGGTATCCTGTGAAACCTTTTGTAACGCTGAACTCAAAAATACATTACTTTTAATTTTCGGTATTATATTTTCAAAGATATTGTTGAAAATGTAGCGCAAAAATATGTCCCCCCCCCATCTAATTCCGAATCTACTGAAACTAAAATTATGAAAAAACTAGAGGTAGTAGATGTTAATATAGACCTTGCCGGAAAATTATAGAGATCACCCTAGGTCACATAGTTTTTGAGTAATTAGCATTTTCCTGTGATACACAAATTTCGATTTACGGGCATTCAGAAAAATTGTTGAGCATCGCTGAATATACCTATCGTCGCAGAAGAATAAAAGCATTGTTGATAATGATTTTCGAAAAAAATCATCGGTAATTAGCTGAGATATTAACCCTTAAAGGTACGGTCAGTTTGGACATACACAAGGACAGGGCGGCGTACTCTATGCCTAGTTAACGACTTTTAATAATATATATGTGTAATGTAATGTCCAGTAACCGTATAAAAGCAATAAACGTCAAATTGTTAAAAACATACTAATTTAAAGGATCTCGGGACTCTAAAATGTGGAAAAAATTAAAAAAAGACCAGTTTCAAAATTTAATGTCTTAAAATGAATATGATTTTTAAACACAATTTTAATTGGAATGAAAGATATAAGTATGTTCTTTCATTTCATGTATTTAAAAAATTGCAAGATACAGAATTAGTATTTATAGGGGGCTCGAAACTGTTAGACATTTGTCGAACAAAAAATTGGCATAACAGTTTACGCGCAGGATTACAAAATAAATATTGCAACTAGAATGAAAATTTTGGTGCTTACTTTTACTTCAGATTGTAATAATTTCCCTGAACTTAAATAAATTTGTATTTAAAGCATTTTTATATTTTCAATGCAATGCTGTAATTAGCTAGTACAAAATTTCGAAAATTTCAACAGTAAAATCACCTAAAAAATATTTTTTTGAACAATAAAAAGGAAATTTTAGCTTCAGTTTATACAGAATAACATGGAATATATATTTTGAAAATTTCATGAAAAAATATTCAGAAGTTTTTGAGGTATCCTGCGCGTTATACCCAAAAACGCCATTTGGAAAATAATGACTTTAAAGTTTCGGAAACGCCGCTTCAGCTATTGAGCGGGTATAATTCTAAAAGCCAAAACTTCTGTTCTAATGGGAATTTCAAGGAAACAATTATATCAAAATATTCAGAAAAGATAGGAGTTTAACACATAAAATAATTAAAATTTCTTAAATTTTGAAGCTTTAAGAGTCCTGCGACCACTTAATCCTTTCCAGCACGGAGTAATTCTATTTATAAACTTATGAAATAATGAACTGACACCAGAATTTATAAACGAATCTATTAGAAAATGCGAACTTGCTTATTTTCACGTACATGATAAAAGGAAAATTTTAATTAAATATTCTTGGTGCCATTTGTCTGTTTTGGAATTAAAATTAGGTGTCCGGTTTTTAAGGGCATCGCCCTCGAAATATTTAATTAGAATGAATCGCATAAATACTGTGAGATTTGCGATTGTTTGCATTGATTGTATCTCTCAATCAGGGTTCGCAAGGCTGGGCCCAGTTCGAAAAAACCCGGTGGGTTTTTTCAGAATGGGCCCACTTGAAAAAACCCACTAAAAAACCCATAAAGTGGGTTTTTTTCAATTTTCAGAAATATTTAAAATTTTAAACATATACATTTAATGAATTTAAGTCATTTCAGTTAATTTTGAAAAAAAAATAATATATAAAAGCTATTACATAAACACCCGAAGTAAAATAAAAATGTATTTTAGCACGCTGAAATACTTCACTAACAAACATAGAACATAGTAGGCAACATACATACATAGTACATAATTATAGGTAAAGGCAATATCATAAGAATGTCTTTATATAAAAAATTCAAATAAACTATATTCATGAAAATAAAAGATATGTATTTTTACTTTCTTCTATCTTTACAAGAAGTATTTAATTTGTGAAAAATTTCAACTTCTAGTTTACGACAGATTTATACGTTTTAAAAAGGTCCTGAAGACGATTTGATGGTTTTTAGAAAATATCTGTGACAAAAATTTTGTGGGTGCTGCTCTATCTCAAGAACTAATGCACAGAATTTCACAAAATTTTAGATTCAGTTAGACCTTGATATAAACTGATGCTGATTAGCTTTTGGTGTATAATGCCCATTAGGTGGTTCTGCTACGCTGCATTTATCTCAAGAACTAATGCACGGATTTTCATCAAACTTCAGATTCAGTTACAAGTTAAGTTGTTGCTTATCAAGTTTTGGTGTATATCGCGCAACAGGTAGCGCTGTTATGCTGGTTTTTTTTTCATGATTTCAGCAATAACTCTTATCTCAAGAACTAATGTATGGAATTGAATAAAAGTTTAGATTCAGTTAGACCTTGATATAAACTGGTGTTGATTAGTTTTTGATGAATATCACCCAACAATGGCTCTGTTGTACTGAATTTTGTATGATTTTCGCAATATCTCAAGAATTAATGCATGGATTTTCTTCAAACTTCAGATTCAGTTAGACGTTGACATAAGCTGTTATCAATTAGGTTTAGGTGTAAATTGCACAGCAGGTAATGTTGATATGCTCAATTTTTCACGCTTTTTGCAAAATCTATATCTCAAAAACTAATGCACATAATTTAATCAAACTTCATCATCTAAATCCTATTCTGTTTCATTTTCATGTAAATAGATCCTTATTAGACTTGGATGTAAATTGAACAACAGGTGTTGATTTTATACTGTTTGGGTTGGAAATTTTGGTTGTGGACATCTAAGAGGGTGGGTTCCAAAATTCAATGATTCGTTTGAAACAATTGATACTTACATCTCCTTGTTAAATGCATCCAATTCAATGAACCTATATTTTACAATCCTCGTGATAGGCATAGATGAGGCACTGGGATAGCGAATTTTGAATTATTAACATGTATGAGATAGAGGAAAGTTTTGGAATTGGCACATCTGACTAGTTTACCCCTTTTTTCTTCCTACTTATATATTTTAAATATTAATATTCTATTCATTATTTGATTTTAAAGCAAATTAACAATTTTTTATCTTCTATTATATTTAAAACTAATTTGTGAGAAACACTGACACTTAATTTAAATTCATATAATTTATGCAATTTATAACTTGTAAAATAGTATTACAATTATATTGTATACAAGGGGACAATGTATAGTAAATATAATATATAAGTAATATAGAATACATATTACATATATTGTACTTTTGAAAAAAACCCGATTTTCCCCGGGGAAAATTGGGTTTTTCATGAAAAAAATCGAAAAAACCAATGTGGGTTGGGTTTTTAAAAAAAAAAACCCGGGTTTTTGCGAACCCTGCTCTCAATACGCCTCGAGTGACTTTAAAAGTTAATTAAACACCTTTCTGGAAAAACGCGGCACTGACCAACTTTGAGCGTTGCAACTTTGAGACCTCAATTCGAAGCGCGCTTAGCACAATGCCAAATTTAAATTTTGAACAAAGGTTTTGTTTTAGATACACTGTAGAAATAAAGGTTATTACTACGCTGAATTTAGTTTCATGAAATGCCAAATGAAGTTTAACTATGCACTACCTTTATTGTCAGTACCGAATTAAGTTCATCATAAACAGATTAGGATGATATAAAAAAAGAGTTATAGGAATAGCTATATTTGATATTGTTCCATATATCTCTTTGAACATTCATGGTATACCCGATTACACTTTTCTAATATACACTGTTAAAAATTTTGCAGCATTCTGGCAGGTCATTCGACCGTTTTTCGAAAAAAACGATTTCATAACCATAATTTAATTATATTTTGACCATAAAATCGGCAATAATAATGTCAGAATAGCGTTAAAATTACGGTTGTGCAACCGTTTTCGGAAAAATCGGTCAAATGACCTTCCAGAATGCTGCAAAATTTTAACAGTGTATACAGTTATGCCCAACCTTACGTTATATATATAAATTTAAAGTCTTAGTATTCTTTTAGCATTTTTTTTAATCAATTACAAAGTCATACATTTATTCTACGGAACCCTCTGTGCGCGAGTAATGCTCGCACTTGACCGTTTATTTAAATTCTGAATGCTTTTTTTCTGTCAAAATTTAATGCAACCATGTATAGTTTTACTAAAAATATCAATTTCAATCTCTACCGGTAAAATGAGAATTCTGCAGATCCTGTAGCTATTTTGCCAAAAAGTAATTTTTATGTCATTATTGATTTTATTAAATTTTAACTTTTGTTTTTTATATTATTTTTTATTATTATCAACACTGTTCCCTATTTGTTCTGTATAAGCTAACAAGGTTTTTAAGTTTCTTAACATTAGTTTTAGTTAACATGGCTAGCAGAAATTTTTATGTTCGTTTTGTTCCATTTTATGTGTCATACATTACAAATCTAAATTTAAAAAAACTTATTGCATTTTTACCTAAGACAATGACACTCATTTGAATTTCCAGCTTTCAAACGTTTCTGCTTAATAAGCACATAATGATTAAAACAAATAAAATTTCATTTTATGTCTAAATATGCTAAAAATTATCAAAAAGGTGTGTTTTATCCGTATAGGTTATTATTAGATAGACCACTGGATGAAAATTCGCGACCTTCAGTTAATAAGCGAACCCGTTAATACGCGAATTTTGATCGGTCCCTTGATTTGCGTATTAACGGGGTTCGACTGTATATATATAAAGACTTTCTGTTATATAGTTAGATTCCAGTATATCGTGTATTCATATTTCAAATACACATAAGAAAATGTTTATTACAGATCTGCTCAAAAAGCGCAAAACGTTTTGACACATTTACAAATTCATTTTTTAACGGAAAGGTGTAAAACTGGAAGGCTTGACTATGGAATCGATTCGGAATGGAACTGTGTTTTCAATATTTTTTTAATAAATACATTAACTATTGATTTATAAGCGATTTTGATCACGTGACAAAGACGTTTTTCACCCTTTCTTGAGTGGTGTGACGTTTTATCTGAGCTCACTCAGAGACCAGATGGCCATAGCTTAATAAACAATTTTAATTGGGACCTCCAGATGCCTATCTATAAAATTCACATGTCAATGTTTCACAAAATCCAGATGGAACGTGTAAACAGATTTAATGATGTAAATATCATGAGAAGTGCTGCGTAGCAATTTGTAAGAACTGAAACTTCTTTGACTAAAATGACTCAATGTATACCACGTGGGATGGCTAGGCGATAGACTGATCTCTCGGAAAAGGCCCCGTGGGATTGAGATGCTGCTGTGACACGACCCAAGACGGTCCGTTATCGGTTCTGCTGGAGGAGCGATGCGTTCCTAAAGGATATTTTTTTATGTTAAGACTGTGTGTGTTTGCTGATGTGTATGTCCGTGTTTCGTCAATAAAAAACTGTAGAAAATGAACTCAAAGTTCTTTTTATTTTAGTTAAGAGAAATTCCTTAAGTTAGATTTTATTGGCGTTACAGTGGTTAATCTTCATTCGCGCGGAAATTCGGTTAAAAACGCCGGGGAAAACATCTTGAAAGTTTTGATTTTGAAAAAGGCGTTTGAAAAAAAAAAAAAAAAAAAAAAACATTTCGAATAAATAGCTTCTGAATAACAACACCTGATAGTTTCATGCATTTCTGAACAACAATTAATTAAAACTTATGTCATAAAGTTGCCTTTTTATTTTTGAGAACAGCATTAATACACTATAAGAACTTCTCGGAACGTTTCAAAAATAAGTAGCCGTAAAAGAAACTGTTTATTAAATGCTCTTTTAAATCCCTAAAATAAATTGGTTTCTGACGTTTTTAAAATAAAGAACGTTTTTCGGAATCGTGGGTAACTCGGAAGGAGTTATTGCATATTTTCGATCGTGTATATATTATAATTTCCTATATTAAGAAAAAACTGACTTTTTTTTACAGTGTATTGTGCTTAAGGGAATGAGTCGATATCCAACGATACTTCAAATTGAAGTTACAGTCTTCTTTTCAAAATCTTCAAGTAAAAAAGGTCGAAGCCAATTATAGAATCTAATGACCGCGAAATTTTCTTTTTCAAGGAAAAGTAGATTAAACGAATTATTATTATGGCGTTTTATATCAAATAATATAGAAACGCTAAACACCTCTTGATTTTATACAAGCATGTGTATACATTTTTTTGTACGTTTCTTAATAATTATTCGTTCGATTTAAGGATTTATTTTCCTGCAATTGCTCTATTTTAAATTAATAATCCTTTGTGAGAAGAATTACTTTTCTTGTGTCATGACTTGATTTACTCACCGGCATAATAAACTGAAATATTGTTATTGTATCGCCACATAAAGATACTTTCCATGCAATTAACAAAGTAAAGTGTCTCAAAATGATTTAAATAAACTTTACATTTTTACCTGTTGGAGATACGTAGCATTATAAATTTCAAAGTGTTCAAAATAAGTTAAAGAAAGACAGATTTTTTTAATAGTCCGGTAATTATTTAAGAAAGAATACACTTTTTAAAATATTATGCGGTCCCTAGACGTAGTAAGCTACATTCATAACCAATGTATTCATGCTTTAATATGTACATGACTGAAAATTTCATTCTTCTACGATGAAAACTTACGAGTTGTGGTGCTGTGTATTTTATGAAATTTAGGTGGTTTCAAGCAGTAAAAAGGCGTTTTACTATTTTTAATGCCTGAAAATTCCGGCATAAAATATTTCATAATATCCGAACCATCTTAATAAACAGGAAGCTTAAACAATATTTGCGTAATTATGACTGCAAAAATTCCATTTACATTTATGTTTATTTTCAGCAGTAAAGATAAACGTATGAATATATGTTTATTTCTGAATTAAGTCTCATTTTTTCCATATTGTCTCAGTTATTATTATTCTCCCCCCCCCCACCCTATAACATTTTATCGGCCTTAAACAATCCTATATTAATGTAATAACTATTGTAGATAGATTACGGTAATGAATAGTGAGATTATTAGTTTCTGACAGACACTTTCTAAAGTACTTTTTCTAGTCAAACTCAAATTTTAATTAAACTGAGCTTTCATATTCATCAACTAAGTTAGTATAAGTTTTTAATAAACTGTTTTTAACTATTTTGCTTACCTCTTTGGAAAAAATATATCAGGAGCTTTCACTTTTTATTTATTAGTTTTATTTTTTATAATTTATTTAATTCAAATACTGCAAAATGAGGAACACAATATACATAAGCTTAGAAATTTACACTTGAATACAACTCAAATTGGTCATTTATTACGCTCATTTATTAGACTAATTATTACACATTAAGTGGAGGGAATATTTAAATTATATTAATGAATAATTCATATATTTTCATCTAAATTTTACTGGGCTTTGGTCTTCATCAGATGTTTAAATGATCTATATCTTAAATTGGAATATTTGGATTTCCTTTTACAGAAAATTTCAATACAATTTGGAAATTGTTTTGAAATAAAAATAAATGAGATCTTTTTAAATCCATTATCAACTGAAATATAGTAAAATAACTAAATGTTTGAATAAACACTCAGTTTATTATTTTAAAATGTTAAGTTGACACTATAACTATCTTTTTTCTGAAAAATTAAAATATACTTAACTATTCGAAAATCATTACCATAATGTTATGAAAGAGTAAATTTTGTGCCAGGAAACTGCAAATTGATATAAAACACAAAAATAAAAATTTTATTAAAGAAGATTGTGTTTTTAGTTGCGTCAATTTTCCTTAACATTTCTAACTTGTCATTAAATCACCAATAATTAAAAATAATTCTTTGTGAAAATCCATTTATTACTGATATGGAGAATTATGTTCATTTTAGACACTTTATCTAATAAATATTTTTTTCTCATATCTGTAACTTTAATAAGAGTGTTAAGGACTCATAATAATAAGAAATAAACTCTGATAAATCTCTGTAAGCTTGACACGAATTGCCTTCATAGGTCTCCTAATGTAATAATGATACATAATTTGCCGCATTAAAAAGCGAATTTGTCAAAAGAGTATTTTCTGATAACCTATTTTTTTTACTACTTGTATGAGAAAGGAAATCATAAAATATTAATGTTCTGATCATTGGTCGGGAAAATAATACTTAACAAAAAAAAAAAAAAAAAAAAAAAAAAAACTATTTATAAATACCTTAAATCACAATGAAAATAATTTTGTGAGATTTTTTAATGCTAAATTCCGATTCAATAACAAAATATGCGGTATTTATACAAATAACACGATTTCATAATCGATATCTATTGAAAGGACCTATAAAGAAAGGCTAAAGTAATTAAAATATTTTGTACAAAATTTATTAAACAGAATGTATTATTTTTTTACATTCAAATGTGCCATGTAAGGTGAAAAATTATAATACTGGATCGATTATTGTGAGCAACTCACATTTTAAACCTGCTGCAAAATTATACATTTACATTAAATCCGTATGTTTCCCATTACTGCATTAAAATACTTAAGAGAGCAGTTTGATATTATTTATTAATATTTTCAGCTAATTTTATTTAAAAAGATAGCAACATAATATTATAAATAATAACAGTCATAATAATTGTAAAATAAGAAATCTATATTTTAAAATAGTGCATTTATAGTACAATTAGCATACGGTTAATTCCATGAAAACTTGTCATGTCTGTCACGCAGCTGAAAATCGCTATGCTTGTTGGCCAACTTTATTTTCGAAAAGTTTGCTTCGCGTTATTCAATTGATGAGATATTTCCGATAAAATTTGTCGCAATTTTCCGTTCTAAATTACTGGTAGCCAAAAACCGTAGTATGTTGCAGACATGGCAAGTTTTTATGGAATTAACTCTACATGTTATTTTAAATTCGAAAGTGCGTGTGACATAAAAAATGTTAATGGTTGTCATTCTTGAATCATTTGGGTACTAAAGAAAATCTCTAATACGAATTTACAGTTCAATATTGTTGTCTCTTAGTAACCTTACTACATCTTTCAAGTTATCTTGTATTTACATCTTGTAATATGTGTGGGTTTATTCCTATTAGTAAGTTAATAAACTTCGAGAAAAAACGAAGACTCGTTACCAACTTCTGAAATTTTCAAAGGAAGTCTGGCAATCTATCATAGCCTTAGATGAATGAGCATGTGTAATACAAAAACTCTATAAGAGTCAGCATTTTCGTTTTCAGGTTATGTTATACATTTTTGAAAAGGTGATTATTCAATTTATGATACCATAAAGTTGGACTAGATCAAAGGATTTACTAAATTACTCATTCATTTCATGCTACTTTTTTTAGACTTATGTTAAACTAACTAAAAATTAAGGAGGCTACTCATAAGTCTTCTATCTGATCTCAGATTCGTATCATTATAATACAAATCGTTAATCCCCTCCAGAGTATGTAATTATCTGCTTCGTAATATGCAATGCTAATTTTCATCGGCTTTTTATTTTCGTTTACGATTTTCAAAAAAGTTCCGCCCATAAAAATGAAGATTTTGCATATGAAAACTCTTGATAAGAATGTGCAATAATATCGCATACATATTTATAAAGATAAATCATAATTTGGCTATTGGTTTTCCCTTTCCTTTCGGTATACATTAATCTGGATAATTCTCCTCCAAAGCAAGATAAAAGTGTGTCCGTAAATTAACCTTAAATTCTGCACACGTCATTTTCAATACCGGAAATGCCATAGTGAAACCCAATAACACATATGAATTTAATGGCGATCGGACAATATTTACAAAGTTAGAACACGGACAGACAAACCGAATTCATGAACACTTTACAATTTTGATGAAAATGGATAAAAAGTGTGTATATCTGTTAAGACTTCCAGTTAACTTCGACATTTTTATTCTTCATGTAGATCGCCATTTCTTTGATCAAACATTTTCAATAATTTTAGACCTGAAACAAACAAATATTTAACACTATAAATTCAAATCCCAGAAAGATGTAGTTCATTACTCCCAAGAATAATACATACATCCCATGTACGTATTTTCTTCTTATTCTTTGTTTCGTGGTCATCACTTTCATCAACACTTGAAACATTTCTTCTCTTGATTTAGATGACTTCAGATTTGTCTTTCTAATATTCACAGAGATACATATTTATTGTTATAATTATTATATATAAAATAATTATTATATATTATTATATATAAAAAAAATCCGTATACCTATTTCTGACGTCCAGCTAGCTTCGGCATTTTTATTCTTCATGTAGATCGGCATCTCTTTGATTAAACATTTTCGTTATTTTATGACCTGAAACAAACAAATGTTTGACACTATAAATTCAAATCAGAAGAAAGATGTAGTCCATTACTCTCAAGAATAATACAAACATCCAATGTACATATTTCCTTCTTATTTTTTGTATCGTAGCCATCACGTTCATCAACACTTGAAACATTTCAACTCCTGATTTAAGATTATTTCATTTTTCCTTCTAATATTCACAGGGATGCACAATTTTAATGCAACTTTTTAATACAAAAATATGTATACGAGTAGTATACAGCTAGATTACTTCATGAGTTTCTCTCTATAAGTCGAAAAAGAACATACTTTTATTCTATCTTTTAAATATTTTCGACTTGAAACAAAGAAATACTTGACAATAAAAAATCAAACGAAAGATAAATTACAGTTTTTTACTCTCAGAAATTATACACACTTCTGATATAAACATTGTATTATTCAGGTAACTTAAATATAACTGTCAAATTCTTACCACTGATGGATAATTAGTTTGAGGTTTGCCAGAGAAAGTGTTTTTTCTGATGTATTTTTTTGTAAAGTGTATAAATGTATCTCCAGGAGAATTATATTTGCCCTACCTACTGAACTCATATATTCTCTGCATCTGGAGTGTATGAGTGGAAATTTCTGGAGTGGAAATTTCATTTCATGGAAGAATTTTCCTCTCTCCTGTTAGAACAAATGTAATTTATAGGTATATATAAATATTATACAGACATACAAACAATAAATACAATAATCCCAACTGGAGTGAAAAATTAGTGTATACTTTGGTCCCGGGTTCGATTCCTGGCTCTGGCTAATTTTTCACTCCAGTTGGGATTGATATAAATTGTAGTATGAGTGTTTTATTAAAATGTAATTTAAGATTATTATTGTCATCGAGCTTTATTTTTTTCAATCTGTTTGCTGTACGAATATAAGCATAGTTGTAGTAAAGAAACCTTTATTGTTGATATACTTATTATTCATATATTCGTATATAAGGGGCTTTCTCACAATCTTTTGACTTTTGCGAGTTTCATTCTCCTTACCATTTTACTACTAAAACTGTATATTTTCTTATATTTTTTTTTATGAATTTGCATAGTACCCAGAGGATACTCAAATAAGAAATAATAAGAATATAGTATTTTTAGTAAAAAATTTTCGTATAACATTGTCATAAAGGGATGTTAAAGAAGGGACGGTAAAGTAAAAAAAGGGAAGTTATGCGAAAAAAGAGACGGTAAGGGGAAAAAAGGGATGGCAAGGATGGTACGGTAAAGAAAATTAAGGCAAATCATGTTAAAACTAGGTGATAGCCACAATGTTCATTGATTTTTACAAACAGTTATTTATATTGAATTAAATAAAAAAATAATATACCTCGAAAAGTGCAGGAATATACCTTGGGTACGGTAAGTCTACCAATAAAGCCACGATGCTTGAAATTGATATTTAAATGCTGATTTAAATTCTGCAGTAAATTTACGGTCAAAGAATTTTAGACATTCTTTCTCTAACATATTTCTGCATGAGAAAAAACTTGAAAAAAATTGTGTGGCACATCTGAAGTGATTTTCTGTATAATTTCAGAAGAGGGATGGTAAGGAATCTAAAACCCAGGGACAGAGCTTAAAAATAATAATAACAACCGTAAGAATGTGTGCAGGTTAATGTTTTGTTACATATTTATGTAAAACAATAGTCCGAGTTTCGAAAAAAAATTACATCGATTTACTTTTATTGAAACAATTTTATACAGACATTTCCAAACTTAAAAATCAGCATCGGGAACATGGGCGGTATACGAGTTTGCTGGATATTTGGACCACCAACATCGTCCAAAACTTATTTATCTCGTTTATGATGTTATTCGGTCCTGCAATGGGACGTTACCCAGAATATGAAATAAAAAAAACCGACAAGAATATGTACTAAAATAAAAGTTATTATTCAGGGACTTATAAGTCAAAAGATTGTGAGAATGTCCCATGACTGAGTTAACGGATATTTTAAATTGTAAATTCAATCTGAAATATAATATTTACTTTATTACCCGAAAAATGTTTAAATACTAGCCATAATCATCTCAAATGCTTTTTTTTTTTTTAGCTGTCGCCTGTATCCTCACTTGAGGGGTGTTTCGTTTGGTTCCAAATTGCATCATATTTTTTCGTTTATAATTTTCAGTGATACATAATTTTATGTCTTCTTTTAAAAAAAAATGTATACATGTAATAAACGTCTAGATAGATTCGACAATCTTGTTCTCATGTGGAAGGGCAACGATCTTTGATCAAACTTTTTCATTAAAAAAAAAGTTGAATTATAGCAAATTGAATTTCTAGCATGGCTAACATTTTGAAACGATCTTGTATTTGTCACGCGATAACAGTCGTATTCACCTATTTCGATGTAATAAGGCATTTGGATAGTATACAGCAAAGTCTCGACCAAGTTCGCTGGCTAGCTTCATCAGCCATCTTGTTTCAAAATGGCGGCCATTAAATAAAAAAATATATATTTAAAGTGAGGTGCAAAAAAATTAGAAATTGAAAAATGTTCCCTTCTTAAGTATTTGACCTTGATATAACGATTCCGGAGAATTTTTTGTTTTGCCTTTATCTTAAAAAATGGCTCAGATATAGCAGTTCAAATTTCTAATGTGGGTGACATTTTGAAAAATCTGATTTTTTGCCTGCGACAGCGCTCGTATATATCAACCTATTCCGATGTGAGTGATTATGTGCACAGGAATTACTAAGGTCTCGACCAAGTTCACTCGTTAGCCTCATTCACATGTTGTCTTAAAATGGCAGGAACTTCAAGATATCGCCGAATTTGGCACCCAAATATAAGTTGCTTTAAATAAAAGCAGCTTGGATAAAGCTGACTAATTTCGCGAAATTCTCATTTATACTGATTTAGTATTGATAAAAATTAGTATTGAATCTCCTATAATCGGTTTCCACTAAATTTAGCTTCATGTGTTTGAATAATATAAGCTGGCTTTTAAAAAATAAGGAACATGAAAGCTACCTCTTCCTTCCAGCACTGGCCGGAAGGACTTTTTTTATGTTATCTTAAAAAAATATGTAATAAACTTCCCGATAGCTTCGAATATTTTTGTTTTTTATGTCGAAGGGTATGTATTTGACATTTTTTTTTAGCCTTGAAGAAGCAAATGTTTGACACAATACATTACAACCCTCGAAAGATACATTTGATTAATCTTAAGAATAACACAAATTCCGATGTGCATATTTTCTTCTGTTTCTTTCTTTTGTGGTCAACACTTTCACCCACTCTTGAAACATTTGTTCTCTGGATTTCCAGGTTACTTCAGTATTTTTTCTTCTAATGTTCAGAAGTATACATATTTTTAATGAATCTTTTAAATAAAAAAAAATATGTATTCATGTAATATATTTCTTTATATCACTTCATAAGTTTCTTTCAATAAGTGGAAAAGCAGCATATGTTTAATCTATATTTTAAATATTTTTAGACCTGAAACAAGTAAATATTTGCCATTATAAATTCAAACAAAAGAAAAATTATAGTTAATTACTCCTAGAAATTATACGGACGTCTGATATAAAAGCATCATTATACAGGTAACTAAAATATAATAGTCAAATTCTTAATTTTGTGGGATAAATTGTTTGGAGATTGCCAGAGAAAATGTTTTTCTTGGTTCACTCTTGTATCAGTAAGTTTTGAAATGTGTCTTATCAGCAGTATATTTTCCCAACTCACTCACACTGACGTCCTCTCTGCAACTGGTATGAATGAAAAAAAAATTAATTTCTAGAAATAACTTCTCTCTTTACAACATACTTATAACTACTTAAAAAATGATTATTTAAACATCTAACGCAACTTGCGCATGCGTACTATATTGTTTTTGTTTTCAAAATTTATTTCCTATTCAATCATAATTTCCCTTTGAAAATGAACGTGTGTGCGTTCGAAAGATCTCAGGGTTAGATTAAATAATATTTTTATATGTTTGTGTCACCTTTTAAGCAGTTATAAGTATGCTGTAAAGTTTACTAATAACAAGATGAAAATTTCCAACACGGCACTAGTTTTTAATACAGTGTTTTTTTACTCTGTAACTTCACTCTTTTTCATTGTTAAAATAAATGCAATTGTTTATATTCTTGATAACTTTATTGTTAAATGCGATCTGTTTGTTGAAAAAATGTAAGCATTCTTACGTACCTATCACAACCAAACAATTGTTGCTGATATATCCATTGCTCATATATTATTGTATAACTGAAATAAAACAAATATTATAAATTATAAATTGAAACCGAAATATGTTTTGTTTATTACTCTTTTGAAATTTTATTTTTTTATTCGTCTTTGCTTAGTCATCGCATGCCTTCTAACTTGATTTTTTCCCCTTTGGCCTCCACTTTGTTTCATTATTTTTTCTTGTATAGTTTACAGTGATAAATACTTTTATGTCACTTTTTTTAGAAAAAAATAACCATACATGTAATAAACTTCCAAATGGCTTCAAAATTTCTGTTCTTTATGTAAAAGAAACCATCGAAGGGACGTATATAAGGGACTTATTTCAGAAACTTTTTCATTTATTTTAGACCTGAAACAAAAAATAAATATTTGACCCTATAAATAATTCCAAGCGAATAAAAATGCAATTGATTATTATTAAGAATCTTAGATATCTCCGTTGTAAAATTTTTCAGTTAATTATCTCTTTCCTGGTCTTCCCCTTCATCCTCATTTTAAAAATTCCTTCTTTTTACTTTCAGATTGCTCTAGAATTTTCTTTCTAATATAAACAGGGATACGTATTTTAAAGATATTGTTTTAAAAAATTATGCATAGCTGTAATAAATTTCCAGATCTCTTCGAGATTTCTCTTCTTTATTTAAAAGAGCAGCGTATCTTTAATTAAACTTATTTTATTATTTTGAGATTTGAAACAAACACATTATTGACACTATAAACTGAAACCCGAGTAAAATGTAGTTGATTAATATTAAAAATAATACATACATCTGATACCTTGCCTGAGGACGTGTTTTTTTCTGATCCATTATTTGTTAAATGTGCGTAACAGACCTACAAACGTATTATAACGTATTCAAACAGACCTACGTATTGCCATATCTTTGCTCTGGGTTAGCGGTACTTTTCATGTTTTATTACTCGGATCCTATATATTTCACAGAAGTAGTACTTTTCACCTAACATCTTAACTGGCACCCTCTCTGTAACAAGCGTGTATGAGAAAAATTGCATTTCCAGAAAAGAAATTTGTCTCTTCCATGGTATGTTCTTAAAATAAATGTGATTGTATATTATTGCTTAGACTTTTTGTTAAACGTAACATGTTTGTTGTAAAAATGTAAGCATTGTTATACACTATGACGCAAAAGTTTAGACAATGAAGAAATTCTTACATACTTTGAAAAATATTTATTCAATTTTCAAATCACTGCTTGAAATTAATGTGCTGTACATATAAACAATATTTATAACAAAGAAAAGTGGAATTGTGCATATTGCAATAAATTAAATGGTAGCAAAAATAAACTGCTGTCTCAAAAGTTTAGACACAAATTAAATAAAATCGAAATAAACAATTTTTAAAACCTGGTTGCGCATCCATGCTTATGTATTACGTCATATACACGAGATTGCATGGAAGAAACTAAATCTTGCATAGTTTGTGGATCGATATCGTACCATGCATTCTCAATAGATGTCTTAAGTTCCTTTTCAGAAGAGTATTGTCTAGCGTTGCTATAAACTTTGCGACACATGATGCTCCAAAGGTTTTCTATAGGGTTAAGATCTGGGCTACATGCTGGCCAGTCGAGAACTCTTATATTATGGGAATTAAACCAAGATTTTGAATGTTTTGCAGTGTGAATTGAAGCATTGTCTTGCTGAAATTCCCACTGAGGACCCCCTAGAAGCTCAGCAAATGGCAGTAGGTTTTCTTCTAATGTCTGTGTATAATGCTGTGAAGTTTGACGACCACTGGTGAAGGTCAGAGATACTTGTCCATTATAGCAAAAGGCTGCCCAAACCATCACCGAGCCCCCTCCTTGTCTGCGACTAAAAAAACGTCGAGGTTCCTTCCGCAAGTCATGCCAATACGATAAACAACCATCTGGACCATCCAGATTCCACTTCTTTTCATCGCTAAATATGACTGACTGCCATTTCTCTCCATATGACATATGCTTTCGAGCCCACATAAGTCTTTGTAACTTATGATGTGGTTTCAGAGCTGGTTTCTTCTGCATTTTGCTATAAACGATTGTTCCTTTTTCCAAAATTCGTCTACGAATCGTATCCTTTGATACAGAGAGTCCCGATGAGCTTTGAACTCCACGTACGCTCATTTGTTGAGTATTCGCTAGTCTTTGTATCAGGCGATCCTCTCGTACATTTGTCACACGTGGTCTCCCAGACCGACATTTTGCTTTATATTCGGAACCACTCGATAAAACTCGATAAATAGATTTTTTTGACCTATTAATAATAGCAGAAATTTCAGAAACGCTCTTCTCTTCACCTTTCAACTGCCAAATCCTTGAAACCTCATTCACTTGAATTTCTTTAGCTCTCGGCATGTCGACTATGAAGCGCAATCGTTTGCAGAACTTAAGTACTCCAAATTTGTGACATCATCGATTCTAAATTTGCATATGCCAGCGAATATTCAAAGAAATTTAGAATAGTGTCTAAACTTTTGCGACAAGCACATTTGAACTTTTATGAAAAAAATTAGTATTATAGCAAATAAAACGACTGTCTTTTGTACATAGCATTTTAAATCAGTTTTTGAATATATTTACAGGTTTTTGTAATTCTGACGTCATAATTCTACATTTTAAAGCTGAATGACGTCATTGTCTAAACTTTTGCGTCATAGTGTAACAAACAAACATTTATTATTGACATATCCGGTGTTCACATATTAAATAAACGAATATTTTAAATTATAAATTAATTTCAAATATATTCAGTTTATTACTGTTATGAAACTATACGATTATGTATCTTTAATTCTTATTTTTTCAGTTATCTCCTATATCCTTAGTTGAAACTCTTTTTTTAGCCTCCAAATTACTTCATTATAGTTTCTACTATGATTTTCAGGGATATTTAATTTTTTTTACGTTATAGTTTAAAAACAGGTGTGAAAATTATATTAGCATAGGTAATTAAAAACTTTCCAACACAAAAAATACTGTAACAAAACTTCACAATTAATTAAAGTGAAAGTTTTTGTCTAAATGATGTATATGGAAAATTCACAACGCATTTGTATACATAATTTCTGAAATTATCATCAACAGTCGTAGAAGTATCTGAATGTTTTTCAGAAGCCATGTATATGATCTATAGATTTGTTTGTAAACTACAAAGTATGCTAAAAGTTAGTTCAGTTAAAAGATTGGCACAGTTGAAAATTTTCATTCACCATTATTTGTGAATATACTTTTGTGCATGCAGCGTTCTGAACTATAGAATTTTTGCATACCACGTAAAATTAAAAAGGAGAAATGTTTAATTTAAAAACTCTTACCACATTCGAAAAGTCACTTCCAGCAATTATTGTTCATCGGTAGCAATAGCTGAATTACTGTATAATTTCTTCTGTAGCCAAATTATTTGTGTGTCCTTGTAAATGAACGATAAATTCTATGCCCATCACATTCTACAGTAAGCACCGTGTAGTACTCATCAGTGGTATGTATAAATTTGTTTATTAAATGTGTTTAAAATAGCGTAATACCATTAAAATACACCGGAAACAATTTTCCAGCATAAACCGTAATGTAACAGAATATATTTGAATGTACTTTTAAAAGAACCGTAACTCCTGTGCGCCATCTCTTCAATACCGAACATGCCATAGTTATACCCAATAACATCTATGAATTTTTCTTCGATCGGACTATACGAGTATTTACGCGAGTTAGAGCGTGGACACACAGGCAGATAGACAAACAAACCGAATGCCTAAACACTTTTTAACTTTGTTCAAAAGTGATAATAAAAAGATACAAATTGAATGATCACAGCTTAAACCCACATAGTTAAATATAAAATTATATTACTATGCAATAAAAAATAAACACATATTATTATTATATTTAATATAATTTGTTAATTTAAAGCAATTTTGTTTACATAGCTGCTCAGAGTGTAATGTTTGAAGAAACATTTATATATATATGCTGATAAATATAAGCGACATAAATCACTCCATTTTCATTTTGGGAGCTTGTTGATGGGTACTTTTTGTTAGTGGTCGGCGACTTTAAGTTTGTTAAATGAAGAAAAGACTCATCGGTACTGTGCAGATAAAGGTTTAAAATTATTGTAGTTTGAAACTTACATCTGAGGAAACTTCATGTATAGCATGTAATAATATCCCTAAGTATTTTTGGCTCAAGTTTTGGCGACCATGCGATGAAACTGTTTCTTGTTTGAGAAATTCCCTTAAGTGGGGTATTTAATATACGTTGATTTTTGACCTTCCTTTGACACAGTTGTAGTAAACTTTTATGTTTTGTAAAAAATCCAAAGCAACCGCTAACAAACAAACGCTTGAATCAACAACTACGCACTCTGTCGGGCACTACGTATGAATCATCTCATTCACACCTATCACTAACTATGACATTGTTTTCACACGCCAAGTTCTCAAATATCCTCCATAAACGTCAATTAAATTCCGTTATACAGAGAAATATTTTAATATACTGCTTAAATTTTAAACTTATAGCTTTTAATATTAGATGACTTTAAAAAAGTAGACACGAATGAAATTTAGTAGGTGGTCAGGAAAAGTACTTACTGGAATACACAAACAATTTTCCGTTTTTAATAAATACGTATTGGTTTTGAAAAACAAAAGTAAAGAAAATTTAAAAATTATATTAGGCATAAAAACTAATAATTCATTTCTTGGTCAAAAGACATGAAGTGAGGAAAATAAAAGCAAAAAATAAATAAATAAATAAATAAATAAATAAATAAATAAATGTAAAAGACAAATAAAATACTTGTGTTTAGAAAAATGAAGTAATTCACATATAACATTTTTATTATATCTCACACCCGTTGTGTATGAAATTATACATTTGAAGTCATTCCGTATAAAAATGTGTAAAACTATATTTTGAGGCGATGATTCAAGAGCAATCAACATCTGGAAAAGATAAAGCATAAATCTCGGTGAACCAAAAGCAGCATAATAACTTTGTGAATGATTACTTATCAAATTCAGTGAATACAACGTTAAATACAAAACAAATTGGTTTTCCGCTGCATATGCTGCTGAGTTGCCACATAAATTGATTTTCCTACCTTAAAAGATGCATTATTGATTCAGTTCTTCCGAAGTTTTCGTGTGTTGCCTCGATCAAAATCTTCATACGAAAGTGTGCATTATTTAAAAAGTTTATTTGATGAATGAAACCTTGTACATTTTAAATAAATAATTTTATTTCAAAAATATTTCTGAATGAAAATCCATACAAGAAACTGCAATTCTTTTTAAACTTCATCAGTAATGAAATCAAATGAAGGAGCTGTGTGACTAAACTTTGTAAAAATGGTAATATTTTTAAGCATTTTTTGATAATATCGATCCTTAGCGGGTAACGCTTTTGTATTAAAGATAAAACTTTAAAGAATTTTTAACTGTTTTTATCATTACTGTTCTGTTAACTTGATTTGTAATTTCTATACTTTTCGTTTACCCATCCGAACAATCACACTGATATTTTCTTTTCAAAAGTTTATTTCTATTATCTGTAAATCAATAGTAGTGTTTTACATATTTCAAATGTGTATTATATTGTGTTACTACACATTTAAACAAATTGTTAAAGATGCATGAAATACTTTTTAAAGCTAGTTACATAGGATTTATACTTCAATGAAATGTATAAAATTTTTGTGACATTCGGCCAGTTTATGTTTAATATGTCTTTCTCCTTTCAATATATAAGCAATCGAACAGTGATGAATAAAAAAATAGAAATTTGATCTATCTTTAAAAAATATATCAATATAAATGCATATTTTTTGGTTATATTTAAAAAACAATTTTTAAAAATCATAAAAAATTTCGTCGTAGGATTTTGATATTTTTATTAATAAAATCTAAAAAACTAATAAAAAAGAGAAATATAAAATAAACAGCATGCTAAATGTTTTTCTTTAAGTCCTAGGAATACCATAATGTGTGGAAATGCACTTTTAAAAATCTGCAGCATTTGCTGCATAGTCACTCCGCCGCTTTTATAGAATATCTCTATTCTGACCAATGAGAATGCTCCATAATATAGTCAAGTAACCGTTTTCTATAAAAGCCGTGGAGTGACTATGCAGCAAAAGCTGAATATTTTTAACAGTGTGACAACAAATATGTTTTTTTAATTTTTTTAGTAGTGCGTTTTAGTAATTTTCTTTTAGTGTTTGATAAAATAAAAGTGCCTCCCATCAATGCATCGTTCTTCGTCATGGTCTGTTTTAAAGTTCATTCAGTGTTGAATAAGTTATTGTATTAAAATAATATTAATTATTGAATATATCCGTCATTTATATTGTAAAACTGTATTTAAACATATACAAACTACATTTGTAATAATAACTATATCAATAAATAGATCTATTTCTAATATAAAATTCACTCTCAATTAAATGAATATTACCAGTGGAGTACATCATACCCGAATGTTGATACAATGAATATAAAGAAGCTAGAAAAAGATAATATTTCAATCAATGTATAACTGTATAAAATCAAAAATTGTACCATTAAATGCATTTTAAAATTAGTTGTGGTTTCAAAAGTTTCACTTATAAAGGTACCCTTGTTTTACATATTTGTCTTATTGCCTTAACTTTAACATCATTATTGACAGAAATTAAATTTAAAAAAATCCCGTCTACTATAGACAATTAATTCACTTGATACATTATCATCGGGATCTGAGCCATTCTTTCACGAATCTTCTAAATAACAAACTGACTAAAATTTATATCTTATTTAAAAAATACAATAGACACCAAAACTATAAACGATTCCTCATATTTATCACACAGTAGTTTTTGTCATAATCATAGCAACGTTATAACTTCACTGCTCAAATCAATTAAAGGATATTGCAAGTCTTGAATAAAATAAAGTTGTAGGCAAAATTTTTTTTGCAGTAAATGGAAGAAGAGTCTCCAATTGAAATTTTTCTCATTTGCAAACTTCCGAATATGCGAATTTTGAGTTTGACGTCAAAAACGACGCTTTAGCGGCATCAAATTAAATTTGGCTTTAACCTTACTGAAAGACAAAGCGGAAAACAATGATTGAGATTCAATAAGTGCTTTCTAACGATAAGTGCGATTTCTCAACAAAGTCTTTTAATCGAATCAGAAGTTTAAAGAGATGTGGGCCTGATAGAGGCGGACAAAACACAAGCCGAAGTAGCAGAAATCACCGGAGTTTCACAAAGTGTAATTTCCAGGATTTAACCCTTTTTGAAGACTAAAAACGCAGACCGAAGACCAGGGGAAGGTCTTAGATGTGCAACAACGCCCAATGAAGAAGGTTATTTAACGCTAATTGTTCGAATACATTGAAATATCAATGCCACTCTTCTTCAAAAACACCTTCTCTGGACTACTGGCACCACAGTTTCGGCTCAAACTGTCCAAAACCGGCCCCATGCTTTAGGTGTGAATGCTCGTAGACCAACTGTGTGTTACGTTAACAGCAGTGCACAGTGCTGCCCGCAGATAATAGGCAATAGAGCATGTAAACTGGAGGAGAAATGAATTGTGCAATATTCTTTTCTTTGATGAGTTCAGTTTTTTGATAATACTGGTAATAGGCGTATTTTCATCTGGAGGGAATGCGACATTAGAAACAATCCTGCGTTCGTGCAAGGGAGTGTCAGATTTGGCGGTGGAAGAGTGATGGTCTATGATGACATCTCTATTGATGTGCACACTGACCTCCACATCATTCGATATTATGATCTGATCGATCAGCGATATAGGGATGAGATCCTCAGACCTATTGTAGTTCTTACGCTCACGCTGCAGGAATTGGAATTTACTTCATGTTAATGGAACACAATTACAGACAACAAATATGCACAAATTGTGTTTTTTCCCTTTAGTACCAAAATACTCAATACAATGTATTTTTTCTGCCAAACATGTGTAATTTTTTTATCATATAGCCTATCACGTCTGTCAATCTTGTATGAATAATATACACAACTCTTCACCCCCAACAACCATCCGCAACTTCAAGATTCCTTAATTGTTTTGAGCAGTGTATAAAACTAAAACGTTCGTTTAAGCATATAATTGTAACCAATCAGCAGAGCAAAAGCATTCATTATAATCATAATCCCAAAACTAGACAAAACAGACAGGCGCGTTTTTTTCTTTTGTGAATTTTAGATCTGCGGTTTAAGCGAAGCAGCCTGAAATGTAGAGAAATGTATTTCGAGTATTTTCAAAATAGAAAATACTTGAAAAAATCATTTCAAAATACATAACCAAAATATATTCCTTTAGTCAGATTAAAATATAAAATACGAAATACAAAGGTATTTTGAAAATGTACTTCAAATACACGTATTTTCGATACTGCCCAACTCTGTTTGAAATTGGAATGTATAATATAATATACAGAAATAAACTAAGACGTCAATCTGGTTTTCTTGTATTACTAGAAATTTAATTATTGCAGATGTGATCCACAAAAAACAGATCTCCTTCTCTGTCATTGTGAAATATCTAAGCTGGATTTCTTTCCTTATATCTCATAAACTTTCACTATTATAGCACTTTTATATATCTTGTCTGCCGTAATATTTGCCGTTAAGTTCTCTCTTTTGTTTGCTAGCAGCCGTTTTTTTTTAATCATTCTAAAAATAATTATTGAAACTGTTAGTAAAGGCAACATAAAAGTAAATATACACTGCTCAAAACAATAAAAGATTATTGTAGGTCTTGTATAAAATAACGGTATAATCGATTTTGTTTTCCAGAAAAGGAAAAGAGAGAGTCACAAATGCAAATTTTTCTCATTTTCAAACATCGGAGTTTGGAAGATTTGAGTTTGACATCGAAAAACGACGTTTTAGTGGCAGCGAATGAAAATTGTTTTGCAAATGACTGAAAGACAAAGCGGAAAAGAATGATCAACATTCAGTAAGTGCTTTGTTTCGATGAGTTCGACGTCTCAACGAAGTTATTTAACCGAATCAGAAGCTTGGAGAGTTTTTGGTCGGTTAGAGGGGACAATACAGAAGCCGAATTATCAGAATTCACTGGAATGATATAAAGTGTGCTTTTCAGGAAATGAACCCTTTTTTGGAGACTGAAAATGCAGCCCAAATATGACGGCAGGATCGCAGACGTGTAAAAACGTCCAATGAAGATCGATATTTAACGTTAACGACTCGTGGATAACGAAATATGAATGACACTCTTCTTCAACAACACCTTTGCTCGGCTACTGGCACCAGAGTTTCGACTCAAAATGTACAAAAATGGCACCACGCTGTAGGTATGTATACCCTCAGACCAACGGTGTGTATTACGTTAACAGCAACGCACCGTGGTGCCCGCAGAGAGTGGAACAAGCGAAAAAATGAAGAACGCAATATTCTTTTCTTTGACGAGTCCCGTTTTTCTGTTCATCCTGATAATAGGCGTATTTTCATCTGGAGGGAACGTGACACTACATACTATCCTGCGTTCGTACAGGAAAGTGTCAGATTTGGCGTTGAGGGGGTGATGGTCTATGCCGGCTTGTCCGTTGACGGGCGCACCGACCTCCACATCATTCGAAATGGAACTCTGACCGGTCAGTGATATAGATATGAGATCTTCAGTCCTATTGTGGTCTCGTAGACTGCAGGAATTGACTATAACTTCATGTTGATGGACGACTTTTTCAGACCAAATCGTGCTCAATTGATGGATGATTTCCTTTTCGAGGAATGAATCATACGACTGGAATGGCCAGTGTGCTCTCTGGAAATGAACCCAATAGAGCATGTTGGAACATTCTGGGCAGATGTGTTGCTGTCCGCCTGCCACCACCACAACTGGAAGTAGCTCTTTAGGAGTATTGGGACAGAATACCCCAGATACTCGTTAATACCGTCATTTATTCCATGCATCAAAGTTGTTCAACGTTGTTGGCCGTTTGGGCACACTATACCCCTTGCTAAAAACGATTTTCATTGAAGGAATTAATATTTTTTATTTGTTTTTTCTCATATGTACAAAACTTGTTTTTTTTTTCATTTTGCACCCAAATTCTGAATACAATGCATTTTTTTCCTGCTAAATATATATTTTTTTCATATAGCCTACCATGTCTGTCGATCATGTATTCATCATCTAAAGAATTACCCAGCTGCAAGATCTATCCACAACCTCCATATCCATTAATTGTTTTGAGCAGTGTGCACATATATATATATTAATTAGGCAGAACTTGAAACAGAAGCATTTAAAACACTTGATCAAAATATCATATGTTTAACAAAGAGACATAAAAAATTTTGAGATTGATCAACCTTGAAATATACTGAGGTCTGATTTTCAAAAAAAAAATCTTATTTACTCTTTCCGTTTCTACTAAAATCCATCAATCTTGAAAATTTTATCTCTAACGTAATCATAAATCATGATATTTAATTTTGCACTATGGGTAGCACAGTGCCTATTTATAAAGAATTTTTGTAACTCACGCAAATCTGCTTCTTGACAAAATTGAGAAAACTCCTGACCCCACGTTTATATTTTGAGAGACATTATCCTGAAGCATGACCACATTTCCCCATGTGAACGGTTTGATACGAAAAAAATTGTGTCACGTGATACAGCACTAATTAAAAATATATTTTATCTTGTTATTTTAATTATTTCTTGCGATTAGTATTTCAATAGTTGTAAAATTGTGAAGCTTATTTTTATTTTCAAAAATTGGAACGAATAGAATAACAAAGAAAGAATCCCCTGGCAGTCCTGCAATATATATTGTGCGAGATCGCACTGGACTGTAAAGAAAAAAAATAAAATTGTAGTTTTTTCTTTTTCTATTTTATTAAACGAAAACTGATTTACTACAGAATAGTAAAGAGGAAATAACACGAAAAAAATTATAACAAATTACCTTAATGTGTTGCCTATTTTTCCTCAAAATTTCAATGAGATTGTATTACTGTTTTTTTCAGTCCCAACAGACATAATATTTACATAACGTTTTATTATCCAATTTCTTTTTTCTTGCCATTTACTTGAGAGAAAACCGTATTTTTCCGTTATATTTGTGCCTCTTTCATTTTCCACTTCTACAATGTATTACGAGAATACCTGTTTTATTATTATTATTATTATTATTATTATTATTACTATACATATGTTATAATGGGGGGTATTTTCTTTTTACGAATCATAAATTAAAGAAATGATAAATAAAATCTAATCAAATTACACAACTATTCTAACTAACAATTGTGCAAGCTATCATATTAGTGCCAATCAAAAGTTACAACACGATAAATGAATCGCACGAGTTTTGAAATAATAAACATATTGCTTCGTTATTAATAAACTTTAATAACAATATATTTCTCAATAATAAAACACAGGGTAATTCTCAATTTATGTTACAAACTTTAAGTGTTGGTATAGGACATTGTAACGATCATTTACTGTATAGGAATGTATGTGCGCAGGTGACGCGTTGAGGTACAAACACCAGCGGACTAATTTGGCCATCTCTTTTATTTAAAAAATTCTCATTCATACCAAAAAATTCCTATACCATTCTTCTCTTTATTTGAGACAGACATTTCATGATTACATAAAGAAAAAATTCTTATTTGAAAATTTCCGGTATGAAATCGAAAATTTTTTTAATAAAAAAAAAAAAAAACACCCGCGAAACTGGCAAATCTGTCAAAAACAGGAAATACATGAATAGAAAGACAAAGTGTTTATTTAAAATGTAGTTTACAGATAATAAATAATACATACAATAATATCGCAATAATTATTCACAATTCCATCCAGCAAATTTGATACACCCTTCGCACTGTAGGTAGAACGATTGGCGTACTTTTCTAAAGATATCAGGCATTTCCCGCACACGCGCTGCATATGCGAGCAATCAGATTTTCCTATGAGTCAACTGGAGTCTCATAAACAAGATTCTTCAGATATCCCAATAAAAATAAACCGAGACACGATAAATCGGGCGATCAGGGTGACCAATGAACTGACCTAACACGGCCATATCTATCGCGGACCAAATGTGGCATTCAGGTGATTGCGCATATCAGTGGCGAAGTGAACTGGGGCCTCATCATTTTGAAACCCCTTTCGGCTACGAATGGCGATCGGAACATCTTGCAGCTGTTCTGGTAAAACCTGTTCCAAAAAAATAAGATGACAACGGCCATCGAGTCTCTTCGGTCATAAGTAGAGCCAATGAAATAGTCATTAACAATACCCGCCGACGTATTCACAGAAAATAATTGTTGATACGTATATGGCTGCGTTGCATGTGGATTATCGGTTGCGCACACATGGAAACTGTGCGAATGAACCCTTTCATGAACAAAGTACTTCTGCTGCTAAAATGTTAAAATGACAAAATGACACCGAGATTTCTGAACAAAAATATATGAAAATAGGTAAAAGCTTTCCTTCACACTAATTATACAAAGAAAAATTTAATTTCTAAATTCTGTTGCCAATGTGGTATTTGATAATTAAAATTAAGTGGTATATATAATATACCGGTGCCCTTAAATGGGTTAAATCATTGCGTTTAATCATTGCATCATCTGTAAATGGGATATGCACTGTAAAGTCCGGCTGCAATACACGTTGCTGCAAAACATACTGGCATAATTTAAGGCGCAGAGGATAGTCTTCCTGATTCAAAGTTTGTACTCGCTAGAAATGGGAGAGGAGAAAAATATTTTCATTTAATCCTCTCAAAATGGTCGGTTGACGTACACCAACATTATGTGCAACAGCTCGATTAGGTCTATCAGCCAAAAAATTCAAAATGATTTCTTCCAGGCTTGCACGTCGTACAGCTCTTCCTCGACCAGCTTCGTGTCTGGTGACGTGGAAAGAATCTCTTTCCCAAAGGTGTAACTTCCCAAAGATGAAAATTTCTTTAATCCAGTATTCGTCTATTAGGAAACTAATCCCGATACATTAGTAGTCCAACTCTAGTGCTACCATTTGCACGGCTGTACATGAAATGCATGTCTGCTTTTTCGGCTTTTGTAAAATCTTCCATTACGAACGACAGCACCATTGAAAATGGTGTCTTCCCTTACTTGGATGCATGATATTGAATGGCGACCAACTACGTACTGCCCTCTACTGGAAACGGAACCAACCAAAAACTGCATTTCAATTTCTTTTCATGTATTACCTGTGTTTCATAGATTTGCTAGGTTTGCGTTTTTTTTTTTTTTTTTTTTTTTTTTTTTTTTTTTTTTTTTTTTCAAAAATTTTGTTTTTATTCCGGAAATATTCAAAGAAGATTTTTTCCTTTTTGTAATAATGGAATATTTGTCTTAAATAAAGAAAATAACAGTATAGGAATTTTCTGGTATGAATGAGAATTTTTTTAATAAAAGGGCCAAATTGACCCTCTGGTGTTAGTATCTCAACCAGTTATTTGAGCCCATAAATTCCTCTACAATAAATAATCGATACAGTATCCTGTAAGAACCCTTTACGATGAATTTAGAATTACCCTGTTTTTTATTATCCAACAATATATTATTATTAAAATTTATTAATAACAAAGCAATATGTTTGATAGTTCCAAACTCGTGTGACTCATTTATCCGGATTAATTTTCCACACCAGATTAATTTTTTTTCTATAGAATTATATATAAAAATAGATATTTCAATAAATGCTTCAGGTTTAAATAACTCTACAAAAGTATAAACTTTGTAATCGGAAAACTGCGTATGAGAATCGCTTATCCAGTAAAAGTTCGAAAATATATATGTATTTTTTATGTAATCGCAGTTAGAAACACACACGTTAATATCGACAGTTTCGAAACATGTGTATAACATATTTTTATTTATTTGAACAGCTAATACCTATTTGTTTACATATAAAGTAAAAAGAATCTATAATTATACAAATGTAAAGTTGCAAAAATCTGTATGCTTACTAAAGTTTTATCTGTACACTGTACAAAAAAAAAAAAAAAAAAAAAAAAAAAATGAAATCTGCAAATTCAGTTTTGTAAAGCTACAAAATTACAGTAACCTTACTAAAATTTTATCTGTAACCTGGTTTGCAGTTACATAAAAAGTTCTAGGTGTCCTAGTTTCATAAACATTCTTAGTAACCTTACACATTTTTTGATTTATGGTGCAAAAGTGTATCTACTTCATGAATATTTGCGTGCCGTTACATAAAAAGTTCTAGGAATCCCAGTTTTCTAGAAAATTCTTAGTAACCTAATTTTTTACAGTGTGAATTCATGTTACTGAAGATATTAAACCTTCAAAAACCAATTCTTTTACATCAGTACTGTTGTATCAAAGGCATAAAATTGTTTCAAATCCGTTTATTAGATTAAAAATTCTCGCACAAAATTATACAGTAAGCTAAAGGATTTGTTTTATATAGAGAGTACTTTCCTTTCAGGTGACTCCTACAACTCAGAATCCTACCTATTTCACTAATTCAAGAATTTCAAATCACATATTTTCAAAATCTCTTAATATCTTCAGAAGGCTTTCATTCAATTTAATTTTATAACTATTCATTTTATTCTTAATGCGATGTAAAATATATCTGTTTTCAGATACTTAACTATTAAAAATTTCCGCACTATAATTTACTACATGATACTGGATGTTGTTTTATATATAAAATATTTTCATTTCAGGAGACTCCTACAAAACAGCATCTCACTTATCACACTAATTTAATAATATAAAATCTTTTGAAATAGACGCATTTTTAAGATCTCTTAGGATCTTCACGATGCTTACATTAAATTTAATTTTCTAAGTTTCATTTTAGATTTAATGCAATATTAAATACATTTATTTTCCGAAATTTAACTCCTAAAAATTATCCTTGAACGTCTAAAAAAGAGGGAGAATTCATTAATGCGTATTGGGTCTATTAATAATAAACCCGAATTTATTTAAAAAATGAAAAACCAAAAATTCTATAAATTAAAATTTCTAATATAATTAAAAAAGATAAAAAAAATTTCGAATTTAAAAATAAATAGCAAATACTTTTCTCATTCATTCAAAAGTACTCGCAAAAGAAAATAAGTTGAATTTATAAAGTTGTTTATAAATAAATATTTGCATTTAAAATATACTTTTAATGAACACAATTAAAAGATATTTTAATTAAAAATATTAAACGAAAAAAAATCGATATTACTAAAAAATCTTATCGAATAAAAATATAATATTCATAATTTATCTCTAGCAACCTACTTAAAAATATTTAAAATCTGTATTTGTATCCCATATTAATACTAAAGTATAAAACCCCCAGCCACAATCTCATTAAAGACGAAATATTCTCGAAATGAATTTCAAAATTAAATGCTTTTTAACGAAACTGATCAATTTAACTCCTGTCTAGTTTAACTTCATACCCATCTGAAGCGAACATATTTACTTCAAAGCGTTTAAGCTGTTGTGCAACCATGGCTAGCGTGCTCGACTCGTAAGGCTAAGATGGCTGATTTGAATTCAACGTCTGGCGCTTTTACTTTTTCCCACCTTTCTTAACCCCTTCACGGTCGCTTAATATTTGTAAAAAATATCAAAAAAGGACCTATTTATTTTATTACAGAAATTGAATAATTATAAGGTTTCTAATTAAAATATGCAATTAGTTTTTTTTAAGGGGAAAAAAAAAGATATTATAGAACAAATTCATATTTGTAGAAAAGCCATCATGCGAAAATTATGTGTCTTAATGTTTGTTTTACACCGCACAAATTAATACGAATAAAACCTTTATTCTTTACATCTTAGATATTTATTTATCGTCATCACACACATTTTTACAAATAATATTTGAAATAATACATATACATTAAATTTTGATTATTAATAGTTTTTTGAGTGTTACATATTTCGAAACATGCAATACAAAGACCAACATTACAGTCAGCGAAAAAGCCAAACCCAGTCGGAAATATTCAAAGGCTTCACACCAAAATGCCAGTTAAATTTTTCTGGTTTCAGAAGTTTTTTCCAGCAATAAATCTCCAGGCCGGAAATATGACGGAGCGAGAAATAACGAACGACACCTCAGCACGTGATATTGACGGGAGCGAGAATTAAAGGGGTTAAATTGACGGATATTTTAGATCCTCCAACGGAGAAAAAAAACTAATGTTCGTCAATTCACGGAAATATGCCGGAAGCACTGCTGCCAGTAGAATTTCCGTGAATTAAAGAAAGTTTTTTTAGAGTGTTGTTTCGTAGTTCTAGCTCATCCAATAAAGTTGACCTTCACTGCGCAAAAATACGCACATTTTTGTGTCCTTTAATTTGACACGTTTGGAAATAAGTGTCATGGATGCTTCAAATTTTAATTCTTATGATTGAATGAATATCTGGGTAATATTTTTGCATGAAGAAGGCGGAACATATCGTTGAGATGACATTTGATGGATTGATAGAAAGTGTATAAAATCTGAGAACGAATGGAGGACAGAAACTGATACAGGACTGTAAAGACCTTACAGGAGCCAAAAGCGTTTTGTGAAGAATTTGAAAATAGTTTAATGGAAGTTATGATGTATACAGGCAACAAGATAAAGGTCGAAAACTTGCCGCAACAGGGTCACACAGGGCAGTATTTGACAACTATTGCTAAAAGAAATAGCGCATTGTATCAGCACATTATTACATGTAGATTTTTCGCTACAGAAAATCGTGTATCGGAAATTATGTGCAGCAATATCGTATGCTGCACCGTTTGAAATACCGTAAATGATCTGCTGCATAAAAGGACAGAAAAAACTCCCTTAAGATTTCGTGGCAATAGGTCGGTCTGCGAAATACGCCCCGTTGTAGTTGTGGAGATATTACCGCGATTAGGGCCGAACTAGAGCCGAGTTTTCTTAACTTAAGAGTCTAGATTATTTAAAAAAGTGATTCACGACATGCTATAATAGCCTATGTATAAAACACACGCAATTAGTCTGAAAACATACTTGAACGGTATTGGTACAAAGTATAAATGGAATTACTGCAGGTGGCAAGCATCTTTTTTCACATTTTTGCAGATGCAACTATGAATGATGAAATATATAGAAATGCGGCTGTTGATCTTAGTGGAAAGCTGTTTAGTGCTGTAAACGGTAATAAACTTTATTTAATGTATGATACTACTCGTTCCCATCGGACTGCAAAAAACCGATTATTTTGCGGGTGAAGAAATCTAGCAGATTATGTAGACCGGATATTTTCCGGAATTAAATTCCAAAGACGCGTGTGGGACACTCAATGAAGAAGAGTTGCGAATAAAATACTTGTAAGGTTATGTGCTAATTTTAAAGACAAAATGCTAATCAGAGGAGTTTGACAATAAATTCAAAGGGAATCATTCAGGGGTGAAATGTTTATCTACAAAAGAAAAATGATCGTTATAATAATTTATATATAACATTGAAAAATATTAAAATTTGAACTACATATTTTATTATTTTGTGATAAAAAACTAATCATTAACAAATCATTTCACATTTACAGTTGTTGGTATGAGACTTGATGTCGAGCAGAGAGAATATTCTCGTTCCATTAATTTACTTTATAGGTACGCTGCCAGCAATCAAACGAATACATAAATAATAAAACGGTTATTTAAAACACATTTTATCTTTGCTATAGGACGGAAAATGCAAATCCTTGGTTAAGGAATTATCCCCATATTAATTTAATCATTTTCAATCTTTGCACACTTCAAGAACATCTTTAGTGTTTACGTACTGCCATGTTGTTAATTATCGTAATGTAATCATTCTATATCGTTATTGTATCGTAATATAAAATAAATTATACCTCTACCAAATTCTTTCTATGTGAAAGATAAAATGCGCATTTTTAAAAGTTATTTGTTACTAATTATACTCTTTCATAGTTAATGATACTTTTTCTTTTTGTATTAAGGAATTTTCTTTTTGCAAAACAAATCGGATAGTTTAATTACGAAAATGTATGCAATCGTTTTAATACGTAACAAGAGTCTTTACATATTACATTAAAGGTTTATAAAAAAGGGTATTAATTAAAGCAAGAACAATTGTAATAAATATATATTTCAGAGATTACAGTAAACACAGAGAACACATATTATAAAAAAATAAGTTAAATAAATGAACCCATAAGCATTACTTTTTTTCCGACAATTTACTCTTAACGCATATTACTGGTTATTCGATTTTTTACTATCCATTATTTTGTTTTCATCCTTTTGTGCATAAGATAGAAAACCTATTATCCTATTGGACCGTTTTTTCGTCATTCGAACTATGCTATCATGTTGTGTTACAGAATACGTTTTTTTCGCTATCATAAGAAAGCTATAACATATGTTTGCATAAATTGAGGAAACATAAAAAATGACATAATTATAAACTCAAGTAACTGAATGTTTTGTGTAACTATTATGTTGTATACTTTATTCACAAAAAGCAAACTGAAGTAAAACGTATCATATGTAAAACTATCTGAAATACTTTCATATAACTTTATTATGTACACAATTTTCTGCATTATACACCTAAACAGAGTTAGAAAACAAGCGGAAAAGAATTATCTTTGTAAGATGTTCATGTAATATTCGACTTCTGACTTTATAATAATGAACATGTTATAAGCCGAGTGACCACTGTGTTCTTTAACGAAAACAGTTTCAACACTTGGTAAATCTAACTATGTTTTAACACGTTCACGCCGGCGCGGTGGGTCACACTCGACTCTCTCTGAGCTGGCAAGTCTGCGGCCTTTTGGATACCAGTATTTTAATAGAGAAAATGTTGTTTTATTTAATTAGAACAATTGGGCGATTTAAAAAAACAACATTTTCTCTAAAATAATAGTGGTGTGCAATAAGTCGTAGACTTAACAACTCTGCGACAGTCGAGTGTGACCCACCGCGCCGGCGTGAACGTGTTAAAATAAGGAAAGCTAAATTACAGAATTATTTTATTTTTATATAAATAAATAAATTTATGAATAAATTATTTTAAATTATTTTGAGTCATTTACATCGATGTTTTGCCATTGTTTATAGAAATGGCGAAATCTCCAAGAGAAATGTAACAATTGCGTTTCCGGAATCTTTTGGCTGCTGTTTCAGCAGATTCTGAAGTTGATGAGGCAACAAGTACAGCTGATAATCTTTTGGATGATGACAAACACTTTGAATTACTTTCTGATCACAACTCGGAATCCGAACAAGAAAATAAAGAAATGTTGGAATAAGAATCTGATTCCGAACTAGTCTGTTTTAATGAATAACATTATCAAATCATTATACATAAACTAAACTTAATGTGGTTGTAAATATAGCAAAAATATATTTAGAGTACAAGTAATGTAAGTAATAAATTTAATTCGTATTTATATAAGTTTAACTGTAATGTAGTAGTATATGTAAACATGTTTAATGTACATTGTTTAAATCATGTCTTTCTAGTATTTCTGTTTTATACTCATTTAAATAAGTTAATCTAAGCTACATTAATTACGAGTAAATTACAAAATTATTGTAAATCATCATAACTTAAAAAATGTGACAAAATGTTTGGGGTGTTTACAACACTGTTGTGAGATATCGTGGGAGTAAAACTGGTGCGAGTGATAGAAGGTTTAATCTATGTTTTGGAAACTTAGATTGCTCTGGTCCCACGACCTAAGCTCGCAAACACAGGTTCACACACTGCGGTCTCAAAAATCTCTGTAATTTGTTCTGTTTCAAAAACATGAAATAAAATGACTATGGATGCAAAAAATGAATAGTGACTTGAAGATAAATATTATTTGTAAGAAATAGACTCAGTACTCAGTCAGTTAAATAAAGTGTAAAAGCGCTTTTCATTTAATAAAATGCCATTACACGCTGTGGAGCAGTTAAGCAATTTTGTGTAATCATAAGAAAATAATTTAGTTTTATGGATAAAAAACAGACATTTCATTTTAAATATTGCGGCATTTTTACAGGCGGAAGCTTTAACGTTATGATTTATAAAGACAAATGCACGTGATCTACAGAATATGTTACGAATTTTAGATTAAAAACCATATAATAAATATGGAGAATTAATATATGGTTATCAAAATATTTTTAACCTCTTTAATTTCTATTTAAAATGTGGCAAAAAATATAAAAAAGAAATTATTTTATTCAAAATAAAATCATTTTTTATAAATTGTCTTTAATATGAAAACAATGAACATCTATTGTGAACCATGACATAACTTTAGTCAGAAAATTTTCCTTTATGTACTGTTTTCCATGATCTATGTACAGTCGTGGGGGAAAAAAAGTAAACACCCCCTACTAACTCCTCAACAAATTATCGTAGAAGAAAGTTACTAGTACCGAACGATTGGAAATAAAGCCTATTTTTAAATTATGTATATAAAATTTGCTTAGGGGGCCACCTACATATTAAAACGAACCATAACTTTGTTTTTTTTTCAATAGCAGTACCCAATTCTGACAGCATAAATGAACTCCACACCCTTCAATTAGCCTAAAAAAGAATTTTTTATGCAATTCGTACCATAAGTTTCCGAGAAATCAATTATTTTAAAACGAGCGTATTTTAAGGGCTGTATCAAAATTGAAGTTCCGTACTGGATTGTTATCCTAGAGAGCCGCTTCCTTGATCAAGGCACCTTAAGCGCCACTCAAGGAGCCAATGAAGCGTGTTAGATTACAGTACGGCAGAATAAATTTCAAAATGTCTACTCACTTCCATCATAGACGGCCCCTTAAACCATCATTTTGCCGTTTTTTAAGCATAATTTGAAAATTACTTGGTAGAAAAATGTGAAATTTTTGAATTTCCATAAAGCAGGACTTAATAAATCTAAATCCATCAAAAAAATTGTAGGTTGCAATTCATAATTTTTTCGAATATTAATTTCATAATTCACAATTCATATCATAAAATTATAAAAATTACTAATTCAGCTTATTTATGTTTGGGTATATTAGTATTATTACCACAAAAAAATTAGCACATTAGGAGCATAATTTCGGGCGATATAAATAAAAATATGAAAATATAATTTAACATTAGAAGCACTAAATTTTGAATGTTTATAATTCAAAAACGTATCATTCAAAAGACTTGAAATTTGGTGTCTAGGTATAGTTTGAACCGAAGATTTGAAATATCTCGTTAAAATTGGGTATTGCCATTGAAAAAAATGAAGTTAGGACTCGTTTTAATATGTAGATGACCCCTAAGAAAATTTTATATACATCATTTAAAAGTAGACTTTATTTCCAATCGTTCGGTACCAGTAACTTTCTTCTATGATGATTTGTTGAGGAGTTAGTAGGGGGTGTTTACTTTTTTTTTTCTAGGACTGTACATTAACATATAGGGGGGACTAGGGAGGGTTGACCCACTTTTTACAAAATGATTATTTATTTTTTAAATATTGAACCTAGAATAAAGTTTTTACATATCATTTTATTCGTTAGACAATCAGTTATCAAAATAAAATTGCTACATAAGTGTAATATATAAGAAATTTTAAAATCAATGATTTTAATCATGCGAAAATAATGGGTCAAGGCTCCCCACATATGGGAGGGTTGACCCACGATACGGGAGGCTTGACCCACTTTGTTTTATATTGAAATATTAGTGAAGAGAAATAAAATGACTTTTAAAAAAAGCAAAATAACTTTATGCTACATGCTTTAATTATTATAAAAAAATACAATTTTTGAAAATATGATGCTTAAATAAACCTGTTTAGACGAATTGCAAGTCAGGAGAAAAATTTTGTTTCAAACAAGATTTTGTCTGAGCAGATATAATTGTACAGCAGGGAAAATGAAATTTTGAATGTTAAGACACTATTCCGTTAGAGACAGGCTCCGTTTTCATAGGGTTTCATATATTATTATGACCGGATTTAGGAACCCTCATCCGTCTGTTTTTGTTTCCTTGTTCTACTTTTTGTGACACTAGATCTGACAACTCTAGTTTTCACATAATTTGGCTTCATCTCACTATATTCATACTGGTGAGATTTGTCTATAGACCTTGCTAAAGTTTTTCGATCGATGCTACTTTCTTTTGCAGCCGCATGAGCTAAATTAATTAACTTATCATTAACATCTTTTAACGCTTTCAGTTGCAATGTACGTTCAGTACTAAAATGTTGAAATAAATGACTCGCCCCGGAATTTACGAACAAATTGATTTGGAAATAAGAAAAGGCTACATTTCGCATACATTTTAAATGGAAAAGATTTTACTAAAATTATGGTGCCATTGTAGGGTTTCGGAATTAAAATTACGTGGTTTCATAAGCATACCACTGCCGCTCAAAGGTTAAAACTGCTTCTTTCATACTTCCTAATTTCCACTGGTTGTATTTACCTATTCTAACTAATATTTAAATGGAAAAAAGTTCCTATAACTGTCCCATTTATATTTCATTAATTTTTTTCTTGCAGTGGATACTATAGCAATTTTTCACATCTTTCTGTAATCAGTTTTTTTCTTTTCCATCACCCCATTTTACTGTAGCTTTACACAATAAATGTACATTTTGTTATATAACCATTAACCTTTCATTTTGCACAGTGTATAATAAAAATATTTCCAAAACCACTTAATTAAGAGAGACTTGAGCATCTGGTCAACCCTCCCTCACATTGACTGGGTCAAGCCTCCCCACATATCCCTTTTCGAAAGAATAGCACATTGTTATGTTAAGCCTAACTTACTGTACAATCTTTATGCCCGGAATGCAAGCTCAATATTTCTGCATTACTTAAAACCTACTTACTTAAATTTCTATGATATATTTTATCTGAAAGAAGCTTACAAAATATTTCTAAAAAACACAACTTTTAGGGTAAAAACCCTTCACAATTGATTTTTTCCACACCTCTTTCGATTATCTGTATGAAACAAAGACTGTTGTTTGAGCATTCTAGTAGCTTTGCCTGACACCTATTGATAAATGTCTGAAATTCTTTTAAATATGAACTCTGACGGGTGGATCAAGCCTCCCGTATGGTCAACTCTCCCTAGTCTCCCCTATACATCTTTATATATAACATATATTGCAACAGAGAATGCTTTTTTCCAAGTAATAATTTAATTATTAATTATTTTAAAGATTTTAATTTTCCATATTACCGTACCTATATTATGAATGTTCATTATCATTTCTATAATCCTTATCATTTTCATGTTACATGGAATTAAAATTTTGGGTTTTCTAAAGCTTTTAAAATCAGGGATGAGAGCGCTCCGACCCAAAGGACCAATTACTACCACTAAAATTTAATATTATTTTTCGCATTACTTAATGACAGAATTTCTGAGATTTAATGAAGTTACGAATACTATTAAAATTTAGTGGTAGTAATCGGTAATTTGGGTCGGACCGCTCTCATCCCTGTAAAATATAAAGGTAACCTTTAAATTATTTGTAGACAATATCAATGTAGCGATAATACTAAGATTTTAAAATGCATCATTTTAAAAAATTAAACATTCCAAAGCAGATACATTATATGCATTACAATGTATTATTTTTATAGTATACCAAAGTATAGTAAAGTAATAGTATATCTAAATTATTTTATTTTAAGATGTTATATTTCATAGCAACAATTGCTTAATTAATTATAATATACTTTATCATATTACATACTATTAATTTATTTCTAAATAAAATTGTTATTAATAAATATAATTATTGTTTCTCTTAAATAAATAACATATTTATTCTATAATTATTATGAAAAACAATTAATAGAACATCATTATTTTACTAGCTTAACTGTATTCGTTATGAAGAATGCTGATGAAAATTTTATAAAGATATATAAATATATCTCACTAATGAATATGTATGTTTTAGCAACACGTGAATACAGAACATAATATCGAACTTTTATTTATTCCTAAAATATAGCTGTCACTTCACTAGAAATGCGTTTTAAATAAGCCAGCTCAAAAATACTTAAAATAGTTAATGCTTTTCCAATACTTTAAATGATATCTCTCACAGTTTTAGTGTACAGTTTAAAACCGAATTAACATAATTTTGGGTAATTAATCATGTCTTTCAGTAATTATTTCCTTTATTTTGTTTCACATTTTCCCGAATGCGTTACATAATATATGTAAAATATATAATAATTTTTAAATCGTACGTTGTTTTCCACATTTAGCAAGCAAAATTTCAATGAAACATACTTTTTAATGCACTTTTATAATGGGAATAAAAAGTAAGATTTAGTATTACAATAATATTTTTTTGATAAACTCAATTGAATCAAACATTTTGATAAAATATAATTCTATTTAACACGTTCACGTCGGCGCGGTTGGTCACACTCGACTGTCTCAGAGTTGTCAAGTCTCCGGCTTTTTGCACACCACTGTTATTTTAGAGAAAATGCTGTTCCTTTAAATCGCCCTATTGTTCACATTAAATAAAACAACATTATCTGTATTAAAATACTGGTATCCAAAAAGCCGGAGACTTGGTAGCTCTGAGACAGTCGAGTGTGACCCACCGCGCCGGCGTGAACGTGTAAAGTTTATTAAAAAATACAAATTATTACTGTTCCCATTTTTAAAATTCCTTGTTTAGAAGCTTGAATTTAAATTAATAAAAAATATTTTAATAAATTAATTTTGAAAACTCATTTGTTTAAAATTGGTTAAGCTTAAGAGTACGATTTTTATAAAGTTTACCATAAATAAACATGAACATTATTTATGGTAATTTAAAAATAATTAAAATAAACATGCAGTTTGCTTGCATTATTATTATTCATGAAAACTACCAAAATTTGGCTTAAAATATTGCCAAGAATAGAAAGAAAATAGAAAGATAATATGATACTATTTGTTAGGAATAAACCCTTGATTTCACACGAAATTTCATAGTTTATTTCAGTAATTTCGTTTATTGAATATTCTGTACAGGGAGAAAAAATAAACTTTATATTAAGTATTCCAAATATTTTGATTATAGACGCTTTTTAGAATGTTTCCTTCTAATAAATATGTAAATAATCTCTTGAAACAGTACAGGATTGATGAACGTATTTATGTAGGCTTTTACGTTTTTTTAAAACATTATTTCTAAATTGCCTTCTGGATCAAAGCCGTGACATGTAAGTTTAGGCAGTAAGATTGTCATTGTCTAAAAATATTATTGAGTGGCGTAGTATGAGGTTATACACTTCTACTAGCTGAACTTCAATGACAAAACCTCGTAAAGTTTAACAACTTTAATTAGAGCCTAAATAATGGAATATTAACTTCGAAAACGTTGGGAAGTTTATCAAGCAATAATTCACAACTATCCTACAATACTACTGATTTTTCTTAAATGAGTTGGCTCAAGATATTCGTAAATAGAGGTTTTTATTCGAGCAGAGAACCTTGCTAAGAATTGTTTGTTTATGACTATCATTTTGAGGACAATGGGAAAAGATAAAATATTCATGATGTAAAAATGCATTTTTCACATTAACTTGGTTTAAAACTTTTGCATATCAAATGTTGCATTTCGATGTTAATTTGTGTTCGTGGAAGTTCTTAACACGTTACACTAACTTTCCAAATAACGGAAATAATTGAGGACCCCAGAAGCCAACGGATACAAGTTACAAAATTTAGATTTCGAGTAAATTGAATTCAAAGTTGATCATCATTAGTAATTAACAGAATTGAGATATGGAACTGATGCTGATTTCTTAGCGGTCTAAGAACTCTAATTTTAATAACCGTGAAAAAAAGTGGAGTACAATTTCTTATTTTAATTTATAACTAAGTAATATTTATAGTCATTCGGCACCTGTACCCTTTGGCTTCCAAGCGGTACACAAGAAATGAAAAATTATGAAATAATAAATTAAATTTATAAAAATTTTACGAACAATGTTGATTTAAGTGAATGAAAGGACTATGTTTTGTTTTAATATAAGTTTTAAAAATGAAAAATTATTCAAAAAAAGAAAAAGAATTTACGAAAAATTTAAGGACAATGTTAATACAAATGAATGAAAGGACAAAATTTTGTTCTTATAAAAGTTTAAAAAAAAATTATTATAAGTTTTGAAACTTGAAATTTTATAATTCTTTAACAATTAAAATTCATTTATTTAAAGTATAAGAAAGTAAATTCTAAAAATAAAAAAAGACAAACCAGTTTAAACATATGGAACAATATTCTTCATGTGATAACATGGGATCAATGCATCTATATTATCACATCCTCATCAGTTTCATAATCACGATTAGGTTCACCACCCTGATTTTCAGAAGCATGCGGGGTTTCAGTCTATCCTAGTGCCACTTGGTGCGGAAGATCTCGGTAGAAAAAGCGCTACACTCGAGGTACAAACTTCAATAGTTCAATGAGATTTTTAAACTTAAGGTACCTGAGTTTCGGTTTTTCTTGTGCTATGGGAAGCTCAGGCAGAACTGTAGGTCATCTTCTGGCACAGGTGGACTTCACATTTAGCTCATGAAAAGGTTCTAATTCACCACCAGCAGATTCTTTGTAAAAAGATGTGAAGGGTTTTTTTTTTCCCTCGAAATGTTGTCATTGCATATTTCAGATACCTTTCGCTGACTTTATATAAAGAATGGTGCAAATGACTCGATCGATAAAATCTTCATCTTTTAGCAAATCTACAGTAAAGGTTTTGCTGAAATCATTCACAAGTTGAGCCCAATGCTCAGGAACATACAGATCCCTTTTATCCCTCTTCTTTCTGATTTCTATAAGCCCAAAGTCTAGGCCACATTCATTGTAGGAGTGTCCTGAAATCAAAAGGTGATGATCGGCTGTTTCTATGTGTGTATTTTTTATGATGTCAGCTAGAACTTCACAATCAAGTGGCTTTTATTCTGTCCCCCACAATTGTATCTAAAACCTGAAATATGTCTGACGTGAGGGGGGAAAAGTCTTTATGAACTTCAAAAGACAGAATGCGATCTTTAGGAACCACGAAAAGCCTGGACTTCATGCCACATGGACATGTGGGCAGTTCCGCTTTCAAGGTTATGAATTTTCAAGTTGTACGTCCAAAGTTGACGTAGGTAATAAGCCATAGAATTGGCTACATGTGGAGTTGGCATGATTATTTGCAAGTCAAAGCATATCTCGACATTTGAATCATCATTTAAATTTTGGAATGCATCTTTGATTAATCTGGTAGCTTCTGCTTTGCGGATAATTAGTTCCTGTTGAGTTTATGCTTGTTGTTTCTCATCTGCATTTTCATGGTCTATTTCCAATTGTAGCTTGTCACAACTAACACATGTACCAGTTCTCGGTCGGAGAAAAAATCTGAGATTAAAACGGGTATTAAAAATGTGCCTATAGAAACTTTCCTTGACCGGCTGTGCGCGCTTTTCTTATAGGTAAAAGTCAACACAGAGTTTGTTCATCTCCTTTAAATTGAGTTTTGGATTAAGGTATTTACCGTTGGGGTTCTTTTCTCTAGCACAATGGCTTGTGTATCGTGGAAACTTGTTTATGTGTTCTTTGATGATATTAATACGGTCTTTTGGAATTTTATTCGACGGTTCTTTTCTTCCCCATTCATCGAGAAGGTGTGGCAGAAACTGTTTCTTCCTTTTGTTTACAATGTTTTGCAACCGTTTGTTAGAAACGTCTTCGTCCTTTTGCGCCAATCGCCATTTAAAGATGATTAAATTCATGTGGATTCTTAAAAGTCATGAACAGGACTTGTATGTCGTTGGTTGCTGTTCAGCTAAGTGAATGTCAACGGATGCAAGTGCATTTAGACCCCTTGGGGTCCACAATTTTCACGGTTACGAGTAAGAGGTTAAGTAATTGACCCCTAGAATAGGGTGGAGTGAAAAAAACAAAAAATCGGAAAATCAAAATGTAATACCGCGTTAAAATTGGGTATCGTCATGCATCACACAAGAAGCAAGAGTGCAATAAAAACATTTTTTTCTACACAAACAATTAAAGTTGAAAAATGAAAAACAAACTTTTAAATCTGTTAAAAGTGTTCAAATTTTTTTAAGTTCAATTAAATTGGTTCGTGCTCTTCAAAACAAAAATCTAAATATTCGAAATGTTTTGGCTTGGTGTTTATTGTTGGTCCTGTTGGAGCTTTGTAGCCTTAAAATCCGACTTATTCTCAAAATATACCATAATGGCTTTTGACTGTAATCGAGATCTTATGAATCCATCAGATCTTGCACCACAAACTGTCACGGTAGCTTCAGTGACCACTAAGACACACCTTTCTACACTTTGAATGTGACATGGAAGCTCATCAAAAGAAATTATATCTTCACGATCAGGTTTGTCAATGTACATCTTTAAATCATCGTATGAAAGATTAGTCAAAACTAGTGGTTACGTAATTTCTTTCTTATCACACTGAATCAGTTCAATTTAAAATGCTGTGCTAAAATTGATTGCAGGAACTTGAAACTGCCTCACATCTCTACTAGCGTTCGAACTTCGTGCTTTAAGGATTCTGCGAAATATTAGATGGCAAATGTGTTTCCGATCATCAGTTATCTTCGCAATCAGCCGGTTTTCCGGATGGGCAAAAAGGCATTGCGCTCGATTACTGGGTCGATTACAACTTCAACTGCCTGTGGTATATCCCTGAAAAAATAAACAATTTCCGAAAGATGGCTTGCACTTAATTATAAACCATACACTTGCGTGCACTTTGAATACAAGCTCTGTAAATATCTTCAAATTTTACGTTGGATCCGGAATTGCCACATAGAGTCTCAAAATTCTGCTGGTGGTGATGGTAACCCATCTGCTGTGTGGAAGTCTACCAGGAAATCCATTTCTAAGATCTTTTAACAACTTCCTTTCTTAATAGTATCATTCCCTGAAGGTATTTTTGGTCGGTACTGAGATTGTCAATAACTCTGTCGAGGTTATAATTAGTGTCGATAGTCTGGAAAGTAACGATGGGAAGAGATTCACACTTGTCCAACATTTTTCCAATCGGTCGACTATGCTTGCATGATCCTCTGCTGCATCTGTCTAGCACGAACTGATTTAATAGAACTTTTTTTTTTTTTTAAATTAACATTTTTGACAGATTAAATATTCGTTTTCATTCTTGAACTTTAATTGTTTGAAAACTTTTCACAGATAAAATGTTTGTATTGTGCTGTTGCTTCTTGATGCATTCTATTATACAACATTCTATTGTACAACAGATAAAAGGGAATTTACGGCAATTATTTCGAAATTTCGGATGACCGGGGCCCTGGAAGATATTACGTGATTTCGAAAAAAACTGTGCAGGCATATTAATACGTACCATATGCAACTTTTCCGCGTATGATAATTTTATTTCCCAACTTTATGTTTATATCGATTTATAAGTTGTACAAGGGATTTTTCACAAATATCGCAAAAATTGGTGGAACCGGGGGCACCGGAAGATAAAACTTGATTTAAAAAATCTTGTGCAGGCATATTACTACACTGTTAAAAATTTGCAGCATTCTTTCCAGTCATTCGACCGTTTTTTGAAAAAACGGTTTGATAATCGTAATTTAACTATATTCTGACAATAAAATGGCCAATAATATTGTCAGAATAGTATTAAATTTCGGTTGTGTAACCGTTTTCGATAAAAACGGTCAAATGACTGGGCAGAATGCTGCAAATTTTTAACAGTGTACGTACCATACACAACTTTTCGGTGGTATAACATTTTTATTTTCGAACTTTATCTTTATTTCGATTTATAACTTCTACAATGCGTTTTTGACGAGTTTGGTAGGAACTGGGGGGCCTGGGGGTACCGAAAGCTAAAACTTGATTTCTAAAAAATTGTGCAGATTTATTACTGAGAAGTATACACAACTTTTGCGCGGGATTACATTTTTTATTTTCTGAATTTCGTTTTTTTTCACGCCACCATACCCTATAACGCAGCGCACAATTAAAAAAAATCTCTTATATCTCTTTACCTACAAACAAATAGCCTTATTTCTAGTTAGCCTGTGGATTTAAATCTTTTTTTTTCAATTTTGTTACTTTTACCACTTGGCTTCTGTGTTCCTCAATTATTCTTCAATTACTCAGTTTAGTAAAATTTCGACGCTTTTTAAACACACTATTTATACATATAAATATTAAAAAAATCTATTTTAATTATTACAATTTCTACTGTAATTAGGTTTGACATATTCCGCTGTGATGTAGTAAAGTAAAATATAATTTATTTTTCAAATCTCTCAGTTATTACAAAGATTCATATTACTGTAATTATTTTATTTACAAATGAAGTTGAATGCGTTCATCATATTGTTACGGTCTTGATAGGTTTCCTTCTTTTAAATATTATATCGTAATCGTATTCTAATAACTATCTTTTAAATGGATGAAACAAGGGTTTTTACTTAAAACATAGCCTTTTTTTAACATTTAACTCTTGTTTCCTTCCAAATCTGCTTGCTATTGTGCTGTAAAACTCATGCTATCATGAATCTTGAAGCATTATGAAATACCTCAATAAATATATTTATCTGTTTATCGCTTTCTCTGTATATATATATATATGTGTGTATATATATACACAGACATCGACAAATACATAACTATATATAGATAAATATTAAAGTAATTTAATCAATGAGTTCGTTCTATATTATGCTAAGACATACAAGACAAATTAATGACAATATTTACCGTGAAAAGTGATAAATAAACCCGAGAAAAGAAATCACAAAGGTAAACTGTAAAAGAAAAATCATAAAAGTAAATATATTTAAATATTGAAAGCAAATCTATGAAACGTACATTGAGGCTTTTGTATCCCTGAAATTGGACTTATAAGCCACAATCTTCTTACCCGAAAATCTTACTCTCGTAAATAGTTTTGCAAAAAAGCATTAGATGAAGAATTATACGAAATATCTTTTTACAAAAAAAAAACAGATGTCCATAATCACTTTAAAATAATTAAATATATGCACCAGTCTCTAAATCAAAGTGACAGGAACAAACAAAAGACACAGAGTTCTAATAAATTGCATAAAATATTCCAAAAGTGAAAAGTTCCTAAATAAAATTTAAGATAATTTTCAATTAAAATCCACAGATATTCGAACATATATAGGGATTTTTATGTATGAAATTGGATTTTGGACGTGAAGAGTAAAAATACAATTTTCCTTTTAAAATGTGTTTCACGCAAAAGTCACACAAATCTGTAGAGAAAAAATCGAATGCTACTGTCTCCACAACCGCATGAGCAGATTATGGAAGGATGATGTCGAAACTTCAGGGACTTTTTTTTCCTGGAAGAATACTTAATCTGGGAAAAATCCTCCGTCACAAGGAAAAAGGGGGAAAATTCATGGTTCAATGAGATTCCGAATCCTTGCTATAAAAATACATTCCGAAAGTCTCAGAAATGCAGCTTTGCCAATGTTCACATCTAAAAATAATCTTCTGCTATGAAACATAGTTTTGAAAAATGGTTTTGTATAACTTTGGACTCACAGTCATTAATACTTTCATACATTTGCCAATCTTAAGCTTTTCTCAACTTGGAGAGGCACTGGCAATTGAAATATTACTTTATTTACCAAAATGTATAAAAGGAAGACGAATAAAACTAAATAAGGTAGCTGTACAAGCTTTTTTTGAAATATTTCAAAGAAATGACAAATGCATATGTGTATTTATTTGGTGTCAGTATTCTAAAAAATTATTTTAAACTGTTTTAACGATTAACAGAATTTGCCACCCAACTGGAAACATATGCATGACTTCATGCATATTTTAATAAATTAAAATATTATAATCATGAGTTACTTTTAGTCTTATTTATGTCAGAAATTAATGTATGTCAGAAATAAAAAGAAAAAAAATATTATTTCTTTTAATGCTGATTAAATTCTCACGTTTAAAACGTATGTCTTGTTCAAAAATCTTATTTATCGTTATCTTATGAATCTATACTAATAAAAGAAAAATTCGATCTGTGTGTGTGTGCGATTGCTAGCAAAATCCACGGCATTTACGAAACTGAACATTTTTGTGAGGCTAGGTCAAAGGATCTCCTGATGCACCTGAGACGCAGAATTTTGAATTTTTAATGATTTGCTGATCTATCAATTAAACATCACAATTCACCCTTATCAAAATTCATCTATTTGATCCCCGGTCGAGAAAGGTGCTCGCGCTTGTTGACGCGCAAAAACACTTTACGCATCTGAAGCTAGCGAAGAAACGTCTTTCACTTTATTTCTATTTCTTGATTGTTTTTTTTAATCGAAATTGACCAAAATTCAAATATGGTTGAATTGGTTAAAATTGTAATACATATTCCAAAGGACCGTACTCATACGTCTCAAATGCCGCAATCAATTCGAAAAAATCTCCCACTCAGATCTTTGAAAATTTTTTTTCAAAAGGGTCGTTTTTCCAAAGAAGTTTTTTCACCTTATTTCAACGCCCTCCCCAAAGCACAGTTTTAGAAATACGGATAAACTAAAATTATGGTTCTTAAAGGGGAAATATTTTTCTAATATAAGGCATAATTGGTTTAAAAAATATGAATATCAACCCTTTCAAATATACAGGCGGACACAGGTCACTTTGATTCTCACGAAGACTATATTTTTTCTGTGTTAAAGTAACTAAATGTCCGTATTTTAACACAGCCTTTTTTAGAGCACATCAAGGGACTAGATTTATATCACCTACAAGCTTTTGAAACATTCTCATGGATAGAAATATTTTTTTTAAATAAAATTTGTGAAAATGTCGACGAAATTGGTAAAAACTTGAGTGTTTCGTCGCGGTTTTGTTCATTTTCATACGCATAGACACCAAAAATCAAATTACGCAGAAAATAAAATACCAAATAGCATATACTTTCATTTCAACATTTTTTCATTAAAAAAATAAATTCTGTCAAAATGGAGTTAAGGATATAAATATTTTCCATGATTTTAGTGGGCATTATTATTTTTTCTTGATTTTACAGAGGAAGTAGTGAAGAATAAGATAAAAATAGAATAAAAAAATTACTCCAGTTAGAAGGGGAAATTTATAGTAACTTATTTTTCCGGCAGATTTTTAAATATTATTTAAAGTAGTTATTGAAGCATGCATTTGGGAAAATTAAATCAATTTCCTCAACATACTTAATAATAAATTAACAGCGGTTGTTCTTTTTACACACAACTGCACATATATTTTATTATATATCAATTCATCTTGAACTCGGTTTTATAGTTATTTAATGTTGGTTTTTTTGTCTGGTACAATTCCTTGTTTATTTTCAGTTTGTCCAGTGCAATCGAAGCATATTTTAGAGTGCCCCTAAATGTAAAAAGAAGATTTAGTGCTAAATACTTAAATGCATTGGTTTTATTAAGTAGAGTAAATCAAGGCTTTAAAAATGTAGCGTGATTTATTAAACTAATATAATAATAATAACGTAGCTCTTTTCTGAATTATGCTGGAATTTTAAAATCGAATTTGGAATTAACAAACGTAACGCATGGACATTTAGGAAATAATTGTATGCTTGGGCTTTATTTTAGTATATAATGTTATGTGATGGAAATGGGCAAAAAATGTGTGTTTTACGTAATATGTTTTCAAATAAAAAAAAAATTATAATATTTTTAATAGCATAAAATGAATGATTTACTTAAATTTTGAAAACTTCTTCTTATTCAACATTTATATATATATAGACTTATACATTAATTCTGAAATAAGGTAGTAAAATGCTTGCTCCAAAATATATTTATATTTACAAAATAAGAAAATAAGAAAATTCGATTCTAATAGAAAAATTCTATCTCGCCAAGGCTTTCCTTAAGGCTCAACTTACATTTCGAAACGATGTAATGTTTCTTCCCCTTTACCTATACTTACTTTTTCATCATGGAGTGTGGAACAGAAATTCTAATTCCATTCTTGTTTTTCGTCCTACTAAGTGTATAAAATTTTCAAACTTTTTTCGAACATTAAATTACACCTATACACAAAAATTTCATTTCAAATCTAAAAAGGAGTATTTTCCTGGTATCAAAAGAAAGTTGTTTAGCATGAAGAACATTTTTTTGTCATGAAAACTTTAATGTATTTGAAAACACAATGAAATCTTAGCTTTTTTTACAACTTTACTTAATTAAATTTGGAATAAAATGGTAACTGTAACAGAACATATGTTTGTTTTCTCTGTAGTAAGGGACTAATCTACTAAAGCGATAGTTTATACGTTTTACTTTTGTCACGATTTAAGGTAAGGTTAGTTGGGGCAACTGGGCCATGATTTTACAACGTGACTCTGGAGATTCTGACAATTCAGCTTCAAAAAGCTAATGTTCATTTGAATTAAAGTCTGAACTGCAGTAAATGTGTTCAGTTAGGTTCCCTCTATCAGACAGAAATGCTCGGAATTACTCCTGAATATTTAAAAATATAAAAATATGCATATTTCATCTTTCTTTCCTCATGGGTCCAGTTGCATCCCCGCTTTTGGGCCAGGAGGGTCTATGTTCCACATGCGTTTATTTTATTTTCATATGGGATATCAGGTGCTGTTTCAAAAGTGTAAACAACTTAAAGAAAAATTAAGCCAGGTGTATCATGTAAATTATATATCAACTAAAGAGCGTTCTAAAGGATACCTTTGCAGTCAATGTGTCTAAAAAAAGCCCTAAAACTGCAAATGTTAGATTTATTTGTACCAAAAACATAAAAGATAAGTACTTATGTACTTTAGTATAGGTAATAAGTATAAAATTCACATGGGTAATTTAAGGGGAAAAAATAGCAAGAAAATCTATAGACAAACGGTTACGTAAGTACTTTAGTACTTTATCTGTATCGTCTCGTATAGTTTCAAGGTTTGGCTACCTCGCTTCAGGGGCAAGGTACTTGCATTCGTAAAAAATGTTGAAATAATTCAATGACACCAATATTTACAAGAGAATCTATTTGTAAACAAGTAAAAGTATATTTTCGCGTACTTAATAAAGGTGAAATTTTCGTTATAAGATTCCGGTGCCAATCCGGCAATTAGAGATTAAAATTATGTGTTGCAAAAACGGCATCACCGCCTCTCAAGGGATCAAGAAATTTGGTTTGATACCACCCAATATACGTTTTTTTAAATTTTATCACGTAATTTTAATAAAGTATTCTAAATTTTCTTTATTATGACTAAGAAACAATGGAGAAATTTATTACCCGTAGTAAGAGAAACTCAAAAAAAAAAATATTTATAACTATTGGAGTAACTGGATCCAGCATGGTCCAGTTACCCCAGATACATGTCCTAGTTACCCCATTCTTGAAAAAATTATGGGGTAACTGGGACACCGGCCTTACATTTGAAGCATGAAGTAAATATATATAGCTACTTAATAATATTAATGTAGATATATGCCTAATCTTTAAAAAAAAAAGATTGTTTAATAAAAGTACTTACAGTATTTTAATAAAAAGCCGAGGACGTTCAACCATATTGACGTTGTTTTTAAAAAAAGAAACGTAAATTTTTGACAACCTATCACAGCAAAGTGAGAGTTATGATTGAGTTGGCACACGTTGTTTTAGGAAGTAGAGATTAAGGTGCATTGTTCACAAATGCTAAAACTTAAAAAACATCAACAGTTTTTTATAAAAAAGCCTATGGGCCAATTACTTCGTCGGTCCAGTTACCCCAACTAACTTTATATCGAAATAGTATTTTTTGGTGCTTTTAAAATTAATATTATATATCATTTTATTTCTAAACTAGTTGGACGTGCCAATCCCAAAACTTTCTTCTATCTCATATATTTTAATATATCAGAATGTTGTTATTGATGTCAATATTTCATTTTTATTAATTCAATGCCATATCAACTTTCACTTTCATCTTAAAGTTCTGCTTCATTCAATTAATCGGGGTAAACATGAGTTAATATCGATCATGATATTTATTAAAATCACGAATAGTAGCGAATAGTCGGCTTATCGGGATGGCTAGTTCCCGTCGATTCATGATCCACTAGTGTGCACGAAAACTACGAAAAATTAAGAAGATTACACAAAAATCACTATTACAGCACTCCCTTGCGGCGGCATTTTTCCACATTCAGGGAGGACCTTCTTCACATGGGCAAAAACATACACGAAAAATTTTGTGCAATTCTATGCATAACTTCGTTCACTTTTCGGAGGTACAGTATAGAAATTAGCACAAAAATCACTATCACACCACGCCCTACCGGCGGATTTTTTCCAAATTAAGGAAGGACCTGCCTGCCATAGCCATGAACCAAAAAAAAATTATTAAATTCTATGCGAAACTTCGTACACTTTTCGATGGTACAATATTCAAAATCGCACAAAAATCGCTATTATAGTGTACATTTCCGGCGGACTTTTTTCCAAATTAAGGAGGACCTGCTTGCTATATACAAAAACTTTTCAAAAAAATTGGTTCAGTTCTATGCATAACTTCATACCATTTTTGATGGTACAATGGCGACAGACAGTTGGACGCACGGACAGACAGACATTTTCTATAAACATGTTTTTTGGCATCTCTGACACCTAATACGTGCAAATCCGTCGAAAACAAGAAGTAAAAAAAATGACGATTACAATACTTTCTTCTATGGAAGATATAATAAAGTAAAAATAATTGAAATTAAGATATGTATCGGTTTAAATTAAAAATTCCAATTAAAAAAAATAATATTAACAAACTACTTAAGATTTAAAAATTAGTCCTATATTTAACGTATATTTTTAGTGACAATTAAATCATTTCCCTTTTCAGTACGGGAAATTCTTTGTTTTCCTTAGCTCGTTTAACTCAGTAAACTGTCCTTATTAATAATTATATAATAAGCACTGTTTTAATAACACTGGTCAATTGTGTTTCTTTTATTAACTTTTTCTGACATTACTTTGTCATCAAATAATATATTTCTTTAATCAATTATTTTAAAAACATTAAAAAAAAAAAACAAATGCAGTTCTTCACTGAAGGAGATATTTATAACAAATATTAAACTGCTATTAATGATTAATGATTTTTAATTATCATCTATTAATTACTCTTTCGTCATGTTTTACAAATCAATTAATCATAAACCTACTAACGGTAAGTTTATGTAAATTAACATTTACACTCCCACTATAAAAATTCGTATACTCTCTTTTCTTGTGGATTTATGAATTACTACTTAACCCTCCGTCTACCAGACGGGTCCAATGGACCCGATGGGTACATTCGAAATATTTATTCTAACCAGAAATTTCTTTAAAATAAACTAAATGTGTAAACCAGACAATAATGAGTTAAGTAAATAAGTTCCATAGTTTTAAATAAGAATTCTGATGTGCAATATTTTTATAAAACTTGAGTAAAATTTTCGGTAGTTCTAGGGTTAAGATATAAAAAATGTCTAGATTAAATTACATAATTATATCCTTCCTTAACTTATTTCAAATTGCTATTAACTCAGAAATAATTTAATTCAACATTAATAAAATATTTATTTATTATTTATGTTTCCTTAATAAGACATTCGCTTAACGTATAATGTCCGAAAATTATATTAGAGTGTAATGCTTCTCAAAACTAGCGGGAAATATCTAACAGTTACCTTCAGTTACTTATAATTTATCTATATATATAAAAGAAAGTCTGGATTTTGTATTAATCAACACGCAGCCAAAACTGCTGAACCCAAAATCTTGAAAATCGGGGGAAAATATTTCTTATGATGTAGAGTGCCGCTAAGAAAGGATTTTCCAAAATTCCACCCCTAAGGGGGGTAAAAAAGAGAACGAACTTAAAAGAAAAATTCCTTAAAAATCTGATTTTATAGTTATTTTTCAACTGATAACATATTTTGGTGTATTTTTGTATGCAGAATCGAATGGTACTAACTAAATTCTTTTAAGCCCAATAGTTCAAAAGATATTTCATATTTTTACAATTTGGCCCTGATTTTTATTTTAAATAACGAAAGAACACATAAATTAGTATAACATTAATAAAAATACATTTCAAACGTCGAAATAAAAATCACCTGATGACGTAAATACGTGTAACTTGCTTAAAGCTAAGTGAATGTGACATTTACGATCAATCATTATTGGCGTTTAATCTTATAGTTTGGCAATGGATTTTTGTTCGACGGGATAACCAAGTAGTACCTTTTTTTATGGTATGTCAAAGTCTGTAATTTTCAAAAGTCATATTTTTTAAATGCTCATTTTTTTTATCAACAAAATTATTTTTTTTCAAATGTATCATTTCATTTTTGCGCCAACTATTACGCTTGGTGACAATGGTGTTGGCATAACAGGGAAATACCAAAACAGTTACTGATTTTATTTCAAATGTAAAGAAAAAAGGTTTAATGAGCAATAAATATTGTAAATATGACTATAACTCAGATTCTACCGAACAAAATTTTGTAGAACTTACACTGTTAAATAGTAAATTTGGTTTATAAATGGTTTAATGTAAAAACCATCATTCTAAGTTGCTACAAAAGTCATAAAATTAGGTGAACTTGATTATGAAAGATTTCGAGCCAACTAATTAAATGCACAGTAAGTTAGATAATTATTCAGGGATTTTCTCAATATTTATCATATCATTCTGTGTTGTTTAGTTACGGAGCTATGCGGAAAAGTTCTCAGTGGTACAGTAAAGAAAATTGGAAGATATACGCTACAGAGATAGGGTATACTAGAGAGTATATATGCTATAGTTATGGAAGTTGAGCTGAGATCCTTAAAAAATTCAGAAGTGATGCAGTATATACCTACTCCTACCTCCCAGAGCGTTCTATAATCAGGTTAACGCGATTATGAAAGTTCTATTTAACTATCTCAATATACATATAATGCAAAGAGAAATTTCTTTCCGGCCGCTTATACCTTGAGTTCTGCTGAATAGATTTTGACGGGACTTACATTATTAGTTAGATATTTTTTCAGAAAAGATGTTAGTATACAACATAACGTTCTACGTTGCTTAGTTCAATAATTATGGGGAAGTTCTAAATCAGATGAACCCAATATTGAAAGAATTGCTTTTTTTAAAGGTTCCACTGAATGAATTTTTATGGGATTTAAACTGTTAATTAGATCATTTTTAGGGACGTTTTCGGTATATTTTTTAGTTTAAAAGATTCTGCTAAGTGGATTTCGATGGCACTTGATCGGTTAGTTAATTTTTCAGTGAATGTTTCAGTATAAAGCACATATCATTTTCTGTTGCTTGGTTGTTAGGTTGCTTGATTGTAGAATTATAGATGAAAGTTCTAGAGTCAGGCGAACCCAATTATTATGAACGATCAGCCTTTTCAATAAGTCCAATTAACAGATTCTGATGAGACTTGCATTGATAATTTTTCATGAACGCTTTTAGTATGTTACATATTGTTCTATTGTTCTTTACCGAATCCTACACTAACAGATCAACTAACGAAATTGGCCCTTAACAGTCTAAATTTTGTATGACTCAATAAAAGATATAATAGCGTAATGACATTCATATTGCTTTCAGCAATTCGGTTGGATACACCATGTAAATGTCCATATTGCTTTAAAACGCATGATGAATATCACAGATATATTTTGTTTCATTCAAGATTTCTTTAGAAAAACCAACCAGCGTAGCGGGCGAAGGCTGCTAGTGTTATATAATTATGAAAATGTATGGTTATCAAAAATATACAAATGTTTAAATTTCATTATTATGCATACATTTCCAGTTTACTTGATATTAATGCATTACATAAAATATTTTCAAAAATGCCAAAATAATTCAATATTAATAAAAAAGAACACATAACCATTGCTTCAGTATAAATAAGATTCGAAATAAATTAAAGTTAAGTATTAAGAGAACGATAAATATTTTCAATAACAAATATTAGGGGTGATCTTTAACATCTAGGTGCTAATACAGGGAATAATTTTGACCCCAATAAAATCCCTTTTAGTAATTCTAGTAATTCTAGGCTTGTGCGATATTTTGTCGTCAAGATAACTTATTAATGGATATTTTGGCGCGCGAACTTTTGTACTTTTGACAGGCGACTTTGTCCACAAACTGAAAAGAAGCATTTTAACGTGTTGAAGTCATATTTAGATACTAAAAAAATCCTAAAAATCATATTTAAATTTTGTAACAACTCTAAGCATAAAGTGATATCACGAAAACGTGTGACATGAACTATTGAATATTTATTTTTTTTGACGAATTGATGAATCGATTTGAAATCGTAACTTACTATAGAGAAAATACGAACAACAAAGTATTTTTAATGCGTAAGAATAAGCATGTAAAATTAAAAAAACATCACATGCCAGTCAATTTACTTTGAAATACGTTCAATCGCCAAATAGAATGAGAATTATGTACATTTAGACAAAGCAGTAAAGCAATGAAACTAGAAGTCGACACAATAGCAAAACATCGCATAACGATGAATCCATCTTTAGATGAATCCATTATGTTAAGGCATCTGCTTAGATTATAAAGGCATTTTGATGAAATTTTTCTAAATAATTTATTGAAGTTATTTTTTAAAGCAATCTTTCACGATTCTAAATCATTTTTAATTTTATTTCTACGATTAGAAGAGGCGTTGTGGCGAATTTAATGAACATGAATGAATAATACAAACACCGGAAGAGGGCATGTAGGCCACGAGAAATGTAAACAGTGTTTATAAGCATTATTCTCTTAGGTTTTTAATATAAAAACAGGAATAAACTTTAATTGTCACTTCAAATTAAATGTATAGGTAAGAAATCTTAAATTCGATTTCTGGAAAATAATTTTTTTTGTTATTTCAATGTTTTAAACAAATTTCAGTAAACACTTGTTAGAATGCTTCAACTATTATTCACTGTGTTCTTAACTTGAATCTAAGCTGGTTTATGTGATAATATAATGTTTTATAAGTACAATATTATAAAAAAATTAAATTTCTAATAAGAAAGTACCTGTATTGTTTGACACATTTTAAATAGTTCTATTAATTTTTAAAATATTGTAAAACTGCTAGTCCCGTGCATAGGTAAGTGTAACAGTAGTATGTAGTTTAAATGATATTGAAAAATATATAATTAAATTTAGCGTAAACTTGACATTTTTCTAGAAAAAAAAAAAAAAAAAAAACTTCAATTTTTTAAAATATTATATTCATATTGAGATTTTATGCTTCATCATCATTGTGTTTTAGAAATGAACTAAAAATGTATATTTATTAAATATTGTATACTCTAAAAAAAATCTGCAAAGTTACTAAACTTTTTCTAGGAAACTGGAACTCTTAGAACATTTTATGTAATGGCGAAAGCAAAAAATCATCTAATAAATACATATTTGCGCTGTAAATTAAAAAAAATCTGTAAAATTTCTAAGAATTGTTTAGGAAACTGGGATTGCTGGAACATTTTAAGTAACTGCAACCCGGGCTACAGGTAAAATTTTAGCAACATTACTCTAATTTTAAAAGAATGTTATGTAAAGGTTCAGATTTCTGTGACTTTACAAAAACTAGTTTTGTAGATTTACATCTTTATTTGTATATTATAGAGATAAAATTTTAGTAAGCATACAGTATTCCGTAACTTTACAGTTCATTTTCAAAATATTAGAATAATTGAAAAAAAGTAATAAGAAAAAAATATTTTTCATTTCTTTATTTTTGATACTAAATAAATGCAATTAAATTTCTTATAAATTAAATCTGGAATGTTTAGATAAGATTTTAACATTTACAAAATATAAAATAGAGTACAGTAAAGTGCAATTAGGTATGCAGCTTTCTGAAACACATCAAGATATTAGAATAAAATTTAGATTGGTTCAAAATATTAGAATATTTTATTTTACGCAACAATATTACCTTACGAATATGAAGCTAATGGTAGTTAATATTTCGTAGCATCTCTTTTAGCTTTCATAACAGCGTACAATCAATCTTGCATACTATATATAAGATGTTTAAAATATTTCTATCAATATTAGCTCAAATAGACTTTATAAGTGCCACTAACTCAGTTTTATATGAAGAAGCATATTTTTGGAGTTTTTTCTTCATTATACACTATAAGTGTTCGATGGAATTAAGGTCTGATGAGTTTGGTGGCCAAGGAAGTACCTTAATGTTGCGTTGGCGGAACCAATTCTTAGTTGACACTGAGGTATGCGGTGATTCTAAATCTTGTTGAATGATGAAATCATCTTCAAATAAATCTTCTGATGATGGAATCATGTAATATTCCAAAGTTTCTAGATATACCTGAGAGTTAACCTTTTTGTAGGCGATTCATAACTTTTCAGGTCCTTCTGCATTCATACAACCCCCCCCCCCCCCCAAAAAAAAAAAAAAAAAAAAAAAAAAAAAAAAAACACTAGCAGCAAATTTTACGGAACGTTGAAGGCATTCTTTATCAAATGCTTCTTCTTTCATTCTCCAAACACGAATAACTTGATTACCATATGAACAACAAAACAAACTTTCCTCACTAAAAAATATATTTTTCCAATATTTTTCGCTCCACAAACGTCTTGATTTACACCAATTCAATCTTATAAGCTTTTGTTTTGCAGTCATGAGAGGTTTTGTTTTTGATACACGAGATTCAAACTTAAATTTATGGAGTCGTTTTAATGTTGTTGATGTAGAAACTTCAACTCCTTCTTCTTTCCATTTTCGGTGCAAGAATCTCACACTTTTAAAACCGATTTTCTTATACGCTCCAGTTTCCTGTCATCTCTAGCAGATGTTTTTGGTTTTTGGCTGCCATTTCGGCGATTATTTTGAAATTTTCCATTTTTAGGGTTCCGTACTTAAAAAGTAAAAACGGAACCATTATAAGATCACTCCTGTGCCTGTACGTCTGTACGTCTGTCTGTCGCAGCCATTTTACTCTTAAACTATGGAACGTGGAATGCTCAAATTCGGGGAAGTAATAAAGACCATTAACCCACATATTTTCAAATTAATAAACATTCATAAATATATTTAGTAAAAAAGTAGAGGGGCTAATTATGCTACTTGAAAAAAAATCTTTTCCTTGTATATCATGTGGGTGAAAGCTTTTGTAACGCTGAACTCAAAAATACATCCCTTTTAATTTTAGGTATTATATTTTCAAAGATATTGTTGAAAATGTAGCGCAAAAATATGTCCCCCCCCCCCCCATCTAATTCGAATCTATTGAAACTAAAATTATGAAAAAATAGAGGTAGTAGACGTTACTATAAACCTTGCCGGAAAATTATAGCGATTACCCTAGGTCACATAGTTTTTGAGTAATTAGCATTTTTCTATTATACACAAATTTCGAATTACGGGCATTCAGAAAAATTGTTGAGCATCGCAGAATATACCTATCGTTGCAGAAGAATAAAAGCATTGTTGATAATGATTTTCGAAAATAATCATCGGTAATTAGTTGAGATATTAACCCTTAAATGTACGGTAAGTTTGGACATACACAAGGACAGGGGTGGCGTACTCTATGCCTAGTTAACAACTTTTAATGATATATATGTATAATGTAATGTCCAGTAACAGTATAAAAGCAATAAACGTCAAATTGTTAAAAACATACTAATTTAAGGGGGTCTCGGGAGTCAAAAAAGTGGAAAACACGAAAAAAAAAAAGACCATTTTCAACATTTAATGTTTTAAAATGTATATGATTTTAAAAACAATTTTAATTGGGATGAAAGATATAGTATGTTCTTTCGTTTCATGTATTTAAAAAATTGCAAGATACAGAATTAGTATTTATAGGGGGCTCGAAACTGTTAGACATTTGTCGATCAAAAAATTGGCATAACAGTTTATGCGCAGGATTACAAAATAAATATTGCAACTAGAATGAAAATTTTGGTGCTTACTTATACTTCAGATTGTAATAATTTCCCTGAACTTAAATAAATTTGTATTTAAATATATTTGTACTTAAATAAATTTGTATTTAAATGTGTATTTGTACTCGCTGAAAATGGGAGAGGAGAAAAATATTTTCATTTAATCCTCTCAAAATGGTCGGTTGACGTACACCAACATTATGTGCAACAGCTCGATTAGGTCTATCAGCCAAAAAATTCAAAATGATTTCTTCCAGGCTTGCACGTCGTACAGCTCTTCCTCGACCAGCTTCGTGTCTGGTGACGTGGAAAGAATCTCTTTCCCAAAGGTGTAACTTCCCAAAGATGAAAATTTCTTTAATCCAGTATTCGTCTATTAGGAAACTAATCCCGATACATTAGTAGTCCAACTCTAGTGCTACCATTTGCACGGCTGTACATGAAATGCATGTCTGCTTTTTCGGCTTTTGTAAAATCTTCCATTACGAACGACAGCACCATTGAAAATGGTGTCTTCCCTTACTTGGATGCATGATATTGAATGGCGACCAACTACTTACTGCTCTCTACTGGAAACGGAACCAACCAAAAACTGCATTTCAATTTCTTTTCATGTATTACCTGTGTTTCATAGATTTGCTAGGTTTGCGTTTTTTTTTTTTTTTTCAAAAATTTTGTTTTTATTCCGGAAATATTCAAAGAAGATTTTTTCCTTTTTGTAATAATGGAATATTTGTCTTAAATAAAGAAAATAACAGTATAGGAATTTTCTGGTATGAATGAGAATTTTTTTAATAAAAGGGCCAAATTGACCCTCTGGTGTTAGTATCTCAACCAGTTATTTGAGCCCATAAATTCCTCTACAATAAATGATCGATACAGTATCCTGTAAGAACCCTTTACGATGAATTTAGTATTACCCTGTTTTTTATTATCCAACAATATATTATTATTAAAATTTATTAATAACAAAGCAATATGTTTGATAGTTCCAAACTCGTGTGACTCATTTATCCGGATTAATTTTCCACACCAGATTAATTTTTTTTTCTATAGAATTATATATAAAAATAGATATTTCAATAAATGCTTCAGGTTTAAATAACTCTACAAAAGTATAAACTTTGTAATCGGAAAACTGCGTATGAGAATCGCTTATCCAGTAAAAGTTCGAAAATATATATGTATTTTTTATGTAATCGCAGTTAGAAACACACACGTTAATATCGACAGTTTCGAAACATGTGTATAACATATTTTTATTTATTTGAACAGCTAATACCTATTTGTTTACATATAAAGTAAAAAGAATCTATAATTATACAAATGTAAAGTTGCAAAAATCTGTATGCTTACTAAAGTTTTATCTGTACACTGTACAAAAAAAAAAAAAAAAAAAAAAAAAAAAAAAAAAATGAAATCTGCAAATTCAGTTTTGTAAAGCTACAAAATTACAGTAACCTTACTAAAATTTTATCTGTAACCTGGTTTGCAGTTACATAAAAAGTTCTAGGTGTCCTAGTTTCATAAACATTCTTAGTAACCTTACACATTTTTTGATTTATGGTGCAAAAGTGTATCTACTTCATGAATATTTGCGTGCCGTTACATAAAAAGTTCTAGGAATCCCAGTTTTCTAGAAAATTCTTAGTAACCTAATTTTTTACAGTGTGAATTCATGTTACTGAAGATATTAAACCTTCAAAAACCAATTCTTTTACATCAGTACTGTTGTATCAAAGGCATAGAATTGTTTCAAATCCGTTTATTAGATTAAAAATTCTCGCACAAAATTATACAGTAAGCTAAAGGATTTGTTTTATATAGAGAGTACTTTCCTTTCAGGTGACTCCTACAACTCAGAATCCTACTTATTTCACTAATTCAAGAATTTCAAATCACATATTTTCAAAATCTCTTAATATCTTCAGAAGGCTTTCATTCAATTTAATTTTATAACTATTCATTTTATTCTTAATGCGATGTAAAATATATCTGTTTTCAGATACTTAACTATTAAAAATTTCCGCACTATAATTTACTACATGATACTGGATGTTGTTTTATATATAAAATATTTTCATTTCAGGAGACTCCTACAAAACAGCATCTCACTTATCACACTAATTTAATAATATAAAATCTTTTGAAATAGACGCATTTATAAGATCTCTTAGGATCTTCACGATGCTTACATTAAATTTAATTTTCTAAGTTTCATTTTAGATTTAATGCAATATTAAATACATTTATTTTCCGAAATTTAACTCCTAAAAATTATCCTTGAACGTCTAAAAAAGAGGGAGAATTCATTAATGCGTATTAGGCCTATTAATAATAAACCCGAATTTATTTAAAAAATGAAAAACCAAAAATTCTATAAATTAAAATTTCTAATATAATTAAAAAAGATAAAAAAAATTTCGAATTTAAAAATAAATAGCAAATACTTTTCTCATTCATTCAAAAGTACTCGCAAAAGAAAATAAGTTGAATTTATAAAGTTGTTTATAAATAAATATTTGCATTTAAAATATACTTTTAATCAACACAATTAAAAGATATTTTAATTAAAAATATTAAACGACAAAAATCGATATTACTAAAAAATCTTATCGAATAAAAATATAATATTCATATTTTATCTCTAGCAACCTACTTAAGAATATTTAAAATCTGTATTTGTATCCCATATTAATACTAAAGTATAATACCCCCAGCCACAATCTCATTAAAGACGAAATATTCTCGAAATGAATTTCAAAATTAAATGCTTTTTAACGAAACTGATCAATTTAACTCCTGTCTAGTTTAACTTCATACCCATCTGAAGCGAACATATTTACTTCAAAGCGTTTAAGCTGTTGTGCAACCATGGCTAGCGTGCTCGACTCGTAAGGATAAGATGGCTGATTTGAATTCAACGTCTGGCGCTTTTACTTTTTCCCACCTTTCTTAACCCCTTCACGGTCGCTTAATATTTGTAAAAAATATCAAAAAAGGACCTATTTATTTTATTACAGAAATTGAATAATTATAAGGTTTCTAATTAAAATATGCAATTAGTTTTTTTTAAGGGGAACAAAAAAGATATTATAGAACAAATTCATATTTGTAGAAAAGCCATCATGCAAAAATTATGTGTCTTAATGTTTGTTTTACACCGCACAAATTAATACGAATAAAACCTTTATTCTTTACATCTTAGATCTTTATTTATCGTCATCACACACATTTTTACAAATAATATTTGAAATAATATATATACATTAAATTTTGATTATTAATAGTTTTTTGAGTGTTACATATTTCAAAACATGCAATACAAAGACCAACATTACAGTCAGCGAAAAAGCCAAACCCAGTCGGAAATATTCAAAGGCTTCACACCAAAATGCCAGTTAAATTTTTCTGGTTTCAGAAGTTTTTTCCAGCAATAAATCTCCAGGCCGGAAATATGACGGAGCGAGAAATAACGAACGACACCTCAGCACGTGATATTGACGGGAGCGAGAATTAAAGGGGTTAAATTGACGGATATTTTAGATCCTCCAACGGAGAAAAAAAACTAATGTTCGTCAATTCACGGAAATATGCCGGAAGCACTGCTGCCAGTAGAATTTCCGTGAATTAAAGAAAGTTTTTTTTTTTTAGAGTGTTGGTTCGTAGTTCTAACTCATCCAATAAAGTTGACCTTCACTGCGCAGAAATACGAACATTTTTGTGTAATTAAATTTGACACGTTTGGAAATAAGTGTCATGAGTGCTTCAAATTTTAATTTTTATGATTGAATGAATATCTGGGTAATATTTTTGCATGAAGAAGGCGGAACATATCGTTGAGATGACATTTGATGGATTGATAGAAAGTGTATAAAATCTGAGAACGAATGGAGGACAGAAACTGATACAGGACTGTAAAGACCTTACAGGAGCCAAAAGCGTTTTGAGAAGAATTTGAAAATAGTTTAATGGAAGTTATGATGTATACGGGCAACAAGATAAAGGTCGAAAACTTGCCGCAACAGGGTCACACAGGGCAGTATTTGAAAACTATTGCTAAAAGAAATAGCGCATTGTATCAGCACATTATTACATGTAGATTTTTCGCTACAGAAAATCGTGTATCGGAAATTATGTGCAGCAATATCGTATGCTGCACCGTTTGAAATACCGTAAATGATCTGCTGCATAAAAAGACAGAAAAAAATCCCTTAAGATTTCGTGGCAATAGGTCGGGCTGCGAAATACGCCCCGTTGTAGTTGTGGAGATATTACCGCGATTAGGGTCCCCGAACTAGAGCCGAGTTTTCTTAACTTAAGAGTCTAGATTATTTAAAAAGTGATTCACGACAAGCTATAATAGCCTATGTATAAAACACACGCAATTAGCCTGAAAACATACTTGAACGGTATTGGTACAAAGTATAGATGGAATTACTGCAGGTGGCAAGCATCTTTTTTCACATTTTTGCAAATGCAACTATGAATGATGAAATATATAGAAATGCGGCTGTTGATCTTAGTGGGAAGCTGTTTAGTGCTGTAAACCGTAATAAATTTTATTTAATGTATGACACTACTCGTCACCATCGGACTGCAAAAAACCGATTATTTTGCGGGTGAAGAAATCTAGCAGATTATGTAGACCGGATATTTTCCGGAATTAAATTCCAAAGACGCGTGTGGGACACTCAATGAAGAAGAGTTGCGAATAAAATACTTGTAAGGTTATGTGCTAATTTTAAAGACAAAATGCTAATCAGAGGAGTTTGACAATAAATTCAAAGGGAATCATTCAGGGGTGAAATGTTTATCTACAAAAGAAAAATGATCGTTATAATAATTTATATATAACATTGAAAAATATTAAAATTTGAACTACATATTTCATTATTTTGTGATAAAAACAAATCATTAACAAATCATTTTACATTTACAGTTGTTGGTATGAGACTTGATGTCAAGCAGAGAGAATATTCTCGTTCCATTAATTTACTTTATAGGTACACTGCCAGCAATCAAACGAATACATAAATAATAAAACGGTTATTTAAAACACATTTTATCTTTGCTATAGGATGGAAAATGCAAATCCTTGGTTAAGGAATTATCCCCATATTAATTTAATCATTTTCAATCTTTGCACACTTCAAGAACATCTTTAGTGTTTACGTACTGCCATGTTGTTAATTATCGTAATGTAATCATTCTATATCGTTGTTGTATCTTAATATAAATTAAATTATACCTATACCAAATTCTTTCTATGTGAAAGATAAAATGCGCATTTTTTAAAGTTATTTGTTACTAATTATACTCTTTCATAGTTAATCATACGTTTTCTTTTTGTATTAAGGAATTTACTTTTTGCAAAACAAATCGGATAGTATAATTACGAAAATGTATGCAATCGTTTCAATATGTAACAACAGTCTTTACATATTACATTAAAGGTTTATAAAAAAGGGTATTAATTAAAGCAACAACAATTGTAATATATATTTTTTTCAGAGATTACAGTAAACACAGAGAACACAGATTATAAAAAAATAAGTTAAATAAATGAACCCTTAAGCATTACTTTTTTTCCGACAATTTACTCTTAACGCATATTACTGGTTATTCGATATTTTTACTATCCATTATTTTTTTTCCATCCTTTTGTGAATAATATAGAAAACCTATTATCATATTGGACCGTTTTTTCGCCATTCGAACTATGCTATCATGTTGTGTTACAGAATACGTTTTTTCGCTATCATAAGAAAGCTATAACAAATGTTTGCATAAATTGAGGAAACATAAAAAATGACATAATTATAAACTCAAGTAACTAAATGTTTTGTGTAACTATTGTGTTGTATACTATATTCACAAAAAGCAAACTGAAGTAAAACGTATCATATGTAAAACTATCTGAAACACTTTCATGTAACTTTATTATGTACACAATTTTCTGCATTCTACACCTAAACAGAGTTAGAAAACAGGCGAAAAAGAATTATCTTTGTAAGATGTTCATGTAATATTCGACTTCTGACTTTATAATAATGAACATGTTATAAGCCGAGTGACCACTGGGTTCTTTGACGAAAACAGTTTCAACACTTGGTAAATCTAACTATGTTTTAACACGTTCACGCCGGCGCGGTGGGTCACACTCGACTCTCTCTGAGCTGGCAAGTCTGCGGTCTTTTGAATACCAGTATTTTAATAGAGAAAATGTTGTTTTATTTAATTAGAACAATTATGCGATTTAAAGAAACAACATTTTCTCTAAAATAATAGTAGTGTGCAATAAGCCGTAGACTTAACAACTCTGCGACAGTCGAGTGTGACACACCGTGCCGGCGTGAACGTGTTAAAATAAGGTAAGCTACATTACAGAATTATTTTATTTTTATAGAAATAAATAAATTTATGAATAAATTATTTTAAATTATTTTGAGTCATTTACATCGATGTTTTGGTTTTTTTTTTTTTTTTTTATAGAAATGGCGAAATCTTCAAGAGAAATGTAGCAATTGCGTTTCCGGAATCTTTTGGCTGCTGTTTCAGCAGATTCTGAAGTTTATGAGGCAAGAAGTACAGCTGATAATCTTTTGGATGATGACAAACACTTTGTATTACTTTCTGATCACAACTCGGAATCCGAACAAGAAAATAAAGAAATGTTGGAATAAGAATCTGATTCCGAACTAGTCTGTTTTAATGAATAACATTATCAAATCATTATACATAAACTAAACGTAATGTGGTTGTAAATATAATGAGAATACAAGTAATGTAGGTAATAAATTTAATTCGTATTTATAGAAGTTTAACTGTAATGTAGTAGTATATGTAAACTTATTTAATGTATATTGTTTAAATCATGTCTTTCTAGTATTTCTGTTTTATGTTCATTTAAATAAGTTAATGTAAGCTACATTAATTACGAGTAAATTACAAAATTATTGTAAATCATCGTAACTTAAAAAAATGTGATAAAATGTTTGGAGTGTTTACAACACTGTTGTGAGATATCGTGGGAGTAAGACTGGTGCGAGTGATAGAAGGTTTAATCTATGTTTTGAAAACTTAGATTGCTCTGGTCCCACGACCTAAGCTCGCAAACACAGGTTCACATACCGTGGTCTCAAAAATCTCTGTAATTTGTTCTGTTTCAAAAACATGAAATAAAATGACTATGGATGCAAAAAATGAATAGTGACTTGAAGATAAATATTATTTGTAAGAAATAGACTCAGTACTCAGTCAGTGAAATAAAGTGTAAAAGCGCTTTTCATTTAATAAAATGCCATTACACGCTGTGGAGCAGTTAAGCAATTTTGTGTAATCATAAGAAAATAATTTAGTTTTATGGTATAAAAAACAGACATTTCATTTTATATATTGCGGCATTTTTACAGGCGGAAACTTTAACGTTATGATTTATAAAGACAAATGCACGTGATCTATAGAATATGTTACGAATTTTAGATTAAAAACCATGTAATAAATATGGAGAATTAATATATGGTTATCAAAATATTTTTAACATCTTTAATTTCTATTTAAAATGTGGCAAAAAAATATAAAAAGAAATTATTTTATTCAAAATAAAATCATTTTTTATAAATTATCTTAAATATGAAAACAGTGAACATCTATTGTGAACCATGACATAACTTTAGTCAGAAAACTTTCCTTTATGTACTGTTTTCCATGATCTATGTGCATTAACATATATACATCTTTATATATAACATATATTGCAACAGAGAATGATTTTTTTCAAGTAATAATTTAATTACTAATTATTTTAAAGATTTTCATTTTCCATATTACCGTACAAACGAACAGTATAATGGAAAATAAATTGTTTGGAAATGTTATTATTCGAGCACTTTACAGTGTTACGACAGTAAATAAAAAATTGCTAATTCAAAAAATGAAAAAGTTCTCTATACGGGCATTTAAATATGAAATCCAAATAACCAATTTTTAATTTAAAATCCAAAGTAAAATTTGAAAATTAATGAAATAGAAAAAGTTGTTGGACTCATTTATTGGTTGGTTCATTAGTTGGTTCATCTATATGTTTTAGAAAGATAATTAAATAGATATCAATTTGTTTTAATATTATAAAAATATCTTCTTCAGTTTGTTTATCATATATCAATTTCTTTGTAAAACTAATAGATTTCTCATTTGTATATGAAAAAGTTGTTGCGATATTATTTGAAACAGTGAATATGACACAGTAGATTAAAAAGACGAGCCGGTATTAGTAACGCTTTTTGAGAATAGAGAGATTTCAAACAGACTCCCACCCATGAATGAAACTAAAAAAAATCAAAAGATGACCATAAACAAATTTTTCATTAAAGTATAAATTTGATAAGATTATAATGTGCTATTTTTTAAACTGTAAATATCTGATTAACTATAATTCTGAAAATTAAAAGAAAAAGAGCTGTAATTATCCATAAAAATAGTTCGTGTATATAAATAGTTCTTAATGCACATATTAATGAATTTAAGTAGAAAATTACAAATTCTTATTTTTTGTACAGGACGGCTATGCATTTTTTATTTTTTATTTAAACAAAACAACGTCGAACTAGATGTTTTCACCCGTATACATGCATTAGGTTTTGTAATTTTTGTCATGAAAATTTCTATGTACATTTTTTGTACATGCCCCAGTTCCTATAAAATCGCAGTAATTAAAAATTTGCTCATTAGAGCCCTTCGCCATTGCAGTAATAAAGAACTATTCGAGACTGAAAAGAAAAAGAATTTTAATGATTTGAAGAATAATTGATATACTTCAAGGTAGTGTAACATAATTGTTTCTGAAACTATGCATACATACGCAGGGACGACAACACATTTTCAACACAATACTATTAAAAAATTCATATCCATACCATATTACAGAAATCTATCAGAGAAAACCACGCATCTTTTTAAACCATTTAATATTTTTACATCTTTTATCCCAAAGAAATCTTTACAACTCCCCCGCCCCCCTCTGTAAGTTTAAATACAAGTACCACAGTTCTCAAAGGAAAGGAATAATATATGAAAACCCATGTAAACAGTGTGACGCAATGCATATTGGAGAGACTAGCCGTACCTTGGAGATACGATTAAAAGAAAATAATGCCTTTAATTCAAGAAATTTAAACTCTAAATTTCTAGTCCACGTCATAGAAACAGTTCATTTTCCAGGTTTTGAGATGGCCAAGCTCATAAAATAAAATTTCAACGTAAATAAAAGCCGTATTTTCCTGGAGGAATGGTTTACTAGAACGACCAACTACCCACTCAATGAAACTAATTTCCTCCCACCAGAATATACCATCTTAACCTGACTCAGATACTCATCTCTGTGTCTAATTATTTCTGGAACATACTCTCAATGTAAGTTAAATTATTTTATCCCTCGTGATCTTGCGTTTATTTACGTTAATGAAAAGGACCTTTGATTAAGATCGAAACGTTTAATGTTTTGTTTTGAAATAATTTGTATGTGTTTTTTAACTATTTAATTAAATTGTCTGTATTTTTGTAATTTTTGTAATTAATTATGAACAGAGGTAATACCCTTTTTCACCTAAAATATTTATATATTTGGTTTGCCGAATGTCAATAAAATCACGTTCATAATCATTACTACAGATAGTCAAGGAAATTTGAAATAGCAATGGTAGCTTTTAAATTGGAGAAAGTGTGTTTATTGATGATGGTGCAATTATTTTCAAATTATTTTGCTTAAGAATTTTAGCATAGGGAATTTTGACATTGGGAGTGTAATACAGTTACAAAACTAATTTGTGAAAAAGAAGTATATTGATGCGAACTGGAAAAACGGTTTGGTTTGTTTGGGTTTATGACGGCCAATTATCAACACGTGGGATATAGGTTCTGGCGGGGGGAGTGCCCTTCGTGGGGGTCTTTCTAAGGGAACCTAACCCGTATTTACGCATGGGAAACCACGGTTTCGAAGAAAACCACGAAAACTCCGAAACGGTTAGGCCGACGGGCGCGATTGGGTTCGAACCCAGCACCTCCCGTCTACCAGCTTCGAGAGCAGAACCTCTCAGCCACTGGTGGAGCAACTGGAGAAACGGAGAAGCTTGTATTGTGGTAGAGCAGTATCAATATTGGGAGGGATCTTCATCTGTATCAGTGTTTTTAATGTATTAAATTGGAGAATTAGGCAAAATTTAATCAGTGCAAACCTGTAGGGCATGGTAAAAAATCTTAAAAAATTGTTATGTTTTAGTGATGGATCGCAAGTATGGTGTGGTAAAGACACAAAGGAATGACAATACGTTGTGATTTTAAGCTTCATAAATAAAGCCGATACTAAAATCAATGGAGTTCATAACTTGTAGAATTTTATGGATATTATTAACTAAGAAGTACATTTAAAGTTAATGACTCATCAGCGAACGCATTTCAAAAGAAGGAACATAAATAAACATTTAATTTTATTAAATCGGACTAAATGAGATGTATACAAGTAGTATTTTATTAATATTCGCCGTAGGACAGCTACTGAATATATTTTTGCCTTAATTTAACTTTGCGTTTTTTATAAAAATTCTGTATCACAGAACCCTTTGTTAAATTATTGTCAAAATTTAGTTTTTTGAATCAGATTGAAGAATTATTTCTTACACATTAGTTATTAGTTTAGCTAAGTTCAGCAATTGGAAAATATTCTATTTCATTTAGCATATGGATTTTTTTCTTAGGCACTCAACGGAAGATATATTTCGTTGAACATTTGAGTGTATATTTTATGGTAATATAGAATACACATTAACCAACGAATAAAGATGTTCTCATGTAATCTGCAGTTTGACTTAATTTTATTTTAATGTTTAAAAGAACGATGTACTAATTTGTTTATAAACATATATAGAAAAAGTCTGATGGCAAAGAGTTTCAGAAAATTTACATAGTATAACTATTGCTGGTTTCTCTGAAGTCTTATCACCAATCAGAGCTAATGCATGCATATCGCTACTGATAATTAATTAAATCACTTCCGTCGTCGCAAATTAGTAGAGACCTTTTCACAAATTGTTGTGCATTTTACATTTTGTCCTGAAGCGAAAGTGGAGTAATAAACGAAAATTTATATATCACAGCGAAATTTTTGTTAGCCGGATACTAGTATCTTGAGCTGAATCCTTGAATGTAACAGAAATATGAAATCACCATGACTAAAATTGTACTCTGACTGGCCACATTCTCGATATGTGATAAATGAAAATCGCTCTGTAAATTCACATTAAAGATGATTTGTCCAACTTCATGACAAAGCATTAATAACTGAAAAGATCATCATGGTGACATTACAGTAGAATAATAAAGTTACTTTAATCTGAGAATGATAACGCCACGAAATAATTATGCCATCCTTTGGTGACTGAGAGCATTGGTCAGAATTGTTACGTGACATCATGTCAGCAATAGGTGCTAGTATAGATTTTGATGCAATTTTGAACTGCGGAGAATCCGTTTGTAGCTTCATCTGATAGATCATCACATAGAAATAAATGATCGCGTCATCAATTATTGATCATTTAAAAGTAATTACATGATTAGGAATTGAGTCACAGTTTGGACACATGTGAACAGTGACACGTGTGACCATGCGTAATGCCACTGTGAATATACATTCACTGTACGAACTTTGGTAGCTTTTAGAATGTATGCTTTTAAATGTGCAAAAAGAGGAATTAAAATGTTGCATTTGATTATTGAGTGTTTATCCACACTTCATGTTTTTATTTGCTAGATATTTGAATGAATAATTTAAAGTATACTTCTGAAACAGAAAAGTGGTCGTAATACATTGTGGAATTTGTATACAGGAAATGTTATACTTTTTGTGTGTATTTAGCTTCCTCTGTTCTGTTTTAAATGAATTTTATTACAAATTGCTATTAGTGTTTTTGAATATATAGATTAAGGATATCAAATCGTACAAAGATAATCATTTTTTAGATTTTCAATCTAAGATTATACAATAAAAACATGCTTAATGAATAACACATGTACCACTTTAAATATACGCAATATATTTATTTCAATTATGTTTTATTAAGTTTGTTTTTATAATAAAAAACATTATTGTAAAACTACTATTATATTAAAACTGAAGAAAAATCAATATGAAAGTTCATTATCATTTCTATAATCCTTATCATTTTCATGTTACATGGAATTAAAATTTTAGGTTTTCTAAAGCTTTTAAAATCAGGAATGAGAGCGCTCCGACCCAAAGGACCAATTACTACCACTAAAATTTAATATTATTTTTCGCATTACTTAACGACAGAATTTCTGAGATTTAATGAAGTTAAGAATACTATTAAAATTTAGTGGTAGTAATCGGTAATTTGGGTCGGACCGCTCTCATCCCTGTAAAATATAAAGGTAACCTTTAATTTATTTGTAGAGAATATCAATGTAGCGATAATACTACGATTTTAAAATGCATCATTTAAAAAAAATAAACATTCCAAAGCAGATACATTATATGCATTACAATGTATTATTTTTATAGTATACCACTATCTAAATTATTTTATTTTAAGATGTTATATTTTATAGCAACAATTGCTTAATTAATTATAATATACTTTAACATATTACATACTATTAATTTATTTCTAAATAAAATTGTTATTAATAAATATAATTATTGTTTCTCTTAAATAAATAACATATTTATTCTATAATTATTATAAAAAACAGTTAATAGAACATCATTATTTTACTAGCTTAACTGTATTCATTATGAAGAATGCTGATGAAAATTTTATAGAGATATATAAATATATCTCACTAATGAATATGTATGTTTTAGCAACACGTGAATACAGAACATAATATCGAACTGTTATTTATTCCTAAAATATAGCTGTCACTTCACAAGAAATGCGTTTTAAACAAGCCAGCTCAAAAATACTTAAAATAGTTAATGCTTTTCCAATACTTTAAATGATATCTCTCACAGTTTTAGTGTACAGTTTAAAACCGAATTAACATACTTTTTGGTAATTAATCATGTCTTTCAGTAATTATTTCCTTTATTTTGTTTCACATTTTCCCCAATGCGTTACATAATATATGTAAAATATATAATAATTTTTAAATTGTACGTTGTTTTCCACATTTAGCAAGCAAAATTTCAATGCAACATACTTTTTAATGCACTTTTGTAATGGGAATAAAAAGTAAGATTTGGTATTACAATGATATTTTTTTTGATAAACTCAATTGAATCAAACATTTTTAGAAAATATAATTCTATTTAACACGTTCACGTCGGCGCGGTTGGACACGCTCGACTGTCACAGAGTTGTCAAGTTTCCGGCTTTTTGCACACCACTGTTATTTTAGAGAAAATGCTGTTCCTTTAAATCACCCAATTGTTGAAATTAAATAAAACAACATTATCTGTATTAAAATACTGGTATCCAAAAAGCCGGAGACTTGGTAGCTCTGAGACAGTCGAGTGTGACCCACCGCGCCGGCGTGAACATGTAAAGTTTATTAAAAAATACAAATTATTACTGTTCCCATTTTTAAAATTCCTTGTTTAAAAGCTTGAATTTAAATTAATAAAAAATATTTTAATAAATTAATTTTGAAAACTCATTTGTTTAAAATTGGTTAAGTTTAAGAATACGATTTTTATAAAGTTTACCATAAATAAACATGAACAATATTTATGGTAATTTAAAAGTAATAAAAATAAACATGCAGTTTGCTTGCATTATTATTATTCATGAAAACCACCAAAATTTGGCGTAAAATATTACTAAGAATAGAAAGAAAATAGAAAGATAATATGATACTATTTGTTAGGAATAAACTGTTGATTCCACACGAAATCTCATAGTTTATTTCAGTAATTTCGTTTATTGAATATTCTGTACAGGGAGAAAAAATAAACTTTATATTACATATCCCAAATATTTTGATTATAGACGCTTTTTAGAATGTTTTCTTCTAATAAATATGTAAATAATCTCTTGAAACAGTACAGGATTGATGAACGTATTTATGTAGGCTTTTACGTTTTTTTAGAACATTATTTCTAAATTGCCTTCTGGATCAAAGCCGTGACATGTAAGTTTAGGCAGTAAGATTTTCATTGTCTAAAAATATTATTGAGTGGCTTAGTATGAGGTTATACACTTCTACTAGCTGAACTTCAATGACAAAACCTCGTAAAGTTTAACAACTTTAATTAGAGCCTAAATAATGGAATATTAACTTCGAAAACGTTGGGAAGTTTATCAAGCAATAATTCACAACTATCCTACAATACTGCTGATTTTTCTTTAATGAGTTGGCTCAAGATATTCGTAAATAGAGGTTTTCAGTCGAGCAGAGAACCTTGCTAAGAATGGTTTGTTTATGAATATCATTTTGAGGACAATGAGAAAAGTAAAATATTCATAATGTAGAGATGCATTTTTCACATTAACTTGGTTTAAATCTTTTGCATATCAAATGTTGCATTTCGATGTTAATTTGTGGTCGTGGAAGTTCTAAACACGTTACATTAATTTTCCAAATAACGGAAATAATTGAGGACCCCAGAAGCCAACGGATACAAATTACAAAATTTAGATTTCGAGTAAATTGAATTCATCATTAGTAATTAACAGAATTGGGATATGGAACTGTTGCTGATTTCTTAGTGGTCTAAGAACTCTAATTTTAATAACCGTGAAAAAAGGTGGAGTACAATTTCTTATATTAATTTATAACTAAGCAATATTTATAATCATTCGGCATTTGTACCCTTTGGCTTCCAAGCGGTACACAAGAAATGAAAAATTATGAAATAATAAATTAAATTTATAAAAATTTTAAGAACAATGTTGATTTAAGTGAATGAAAGGACTAAGTTTTGTTTTAATATAAGTTTTAAAAATGAGAAATTATTCAGAAAAAGAAAAAGAATTTACGAAAAATTTAAGGACAATGTTAATACAAATGAATAAAGGGACAAAATTTTGTTCTTATAAAAGTTTTAAAAAATTTATTATAAGTTTTAAAACTTGAAATTTTATAATTCTTCAACTGTTAAAATGCATTTATTTAAAGTATAAGAAAGTAAATTCTAAAAATAAAAAAAAGACAAACCAGTTTAAACATATGGAACAATATTCTTCATGTGATAACATGGGAACAACGCATCTATATTATCGCATCCTCATCAGTTTCATAATCACGATTAGGTTCACCACCCTGATTTTCAGAAGCGTGCGGGGTTTCAGTCTGTCCTGGTGCCACTTGGTGCGGAAGATCACGGTAGAAAAAGCGCTACACTCGAGGTACAAACTTCAATAGTTCAATGAGATTTTTAAACTTAAGGTACCTGAGTTTCGGTTTTTCTTGTGCTATGGGAAGCTCAGGCAGAACTGTAGGTCATCTTCTGGCACGGGTGGACTTCACATTTAGCTCATGAAAAGGTTCTAATTCACCACCAGCAGTTTCTTTGTAGAATGATGTGAAGGGTTTGTTTTTCCTCGAAATGTTGTCATTGCATATTTCAGATACCTTTCGCTGACTTTATATAAAGAATGGTGCAAATGACTCGATCGATAAAATCTTCATCTTTTAGCAAATCTACAGTGAAGGTTTTGCTGAAATCATTTACAAGTTGAGCCCAATGCTCAGGAACATACAGATCCCTTTTATCCCTCTTTTTTCTGATTTCTATAAGCCCAAAGTCTAGGCCAAATTCATTGTAGGAGTGTCCTGAAATCAAAAGGTGATGATCGGCTGTTTCTATGTGTATATTATTTATGATGTCAGCCAGAACTTCACAATTAAGTGGCTTTTATTCTGTCCTCCACATTTGTATCTAAAACCTGCAATATGTCTGACGTGAGGGGGAAAAGTCTTTATGAACTTCAAAAGACAGAATGCGATCTTTAGGCAACCACGAAAAGCCTGGACTTCATGCCACATGGACATGTGGGCAGTTCTGCTTTCAATGTTATGAATTTTTAAGTTGTACGTCCAAAGTTGACGTAGGAAATAAGCCATAGAATTGGCTACATGTGGAATTGGCATGATTATTTGCAAGTCAAAGCATATATCGACATTTGAATCATCATTTAAATTTTGGAATGCATCTTTGGTTAATCTGGTAGCTTCTGCTTTGCGGATTCTTAGTACCTGTTGATTTTCTGCTTGTTGTTTCTCATCTGCATTTTCATGGTCTATTTCCAATTGTAGCTTGTCACAACTAACACATGTACCAGTTCTCGGCCGGGGAAAACTGAGATTAAAACGGGTATTAAAAATGTGCCTATAGAAACTTTCCTTGACCGGATGTGCGCGCTTTTCTTATAGGTAAAAGTCAACATAGAGTTTGTTCATCTCCTTTAAATTGAGTTTTGGATTAAGGTATTTACCGTTGGGGTTCTTTTCTCTAGCATAATAGCTTGTGTATCGTGGAAACTTGTTTATGTGTTCTTTGATGATATTAATACGGTCTTGTGGAATTTTATTCGACGGTTCTTTTCTTCCCCATTCATCGAGAAGGTGCGGCAGAAACTGTTTCTTCCTTTTTGTTTACTATGTTTTGCAACCGTTTGTTAGAAACGTCTTCGTCCTTTTGCGCCAATCGCCATTTAAAGATGATTAAATTCATGTGGATTCTTAAAAGTCATGAACAGTACTTGTATGTCGTTGGTTGCAGTTCAGCTAAGTGGATGTCAACGGATGCAAGTGCATTTAGACCCCTTGGGGTCCACACGTTTCTCGGTTACGAGTAAGAGGTTAAGTAATTGACCCCTAGAATAGGGTGGAACGAAAAAAAACAAAAAATCGGAAAATCAAAATGTAATACCGCGTTAAAATTGGGTATCGTCATGCATCACACAAGAAGCAAGAGTGCAATAAAAACATTTTTTTCTACACAAACAATTAAAGTTGAAAAATGAAAAACAAACTTTTAAATCTGTTAAAAGTGTTCAAAATTTTTTAAGTTCAATTAAATTGGTTCGTGCTCTTCAAAACAAAAATCTAAATATTCGAAATGTTTTGGCTTGGTGTTTATTGTTGGTCTGTTGGAGCTTTGTAGCCTTAAAATCCGACTTATTCTCAAAATATACCATAATGGCTTTTGATTTTAATCGATATCTTATGAATCCATCTGATCTTGCACCACAAACTGTCATGGTAGCTTCAGTGGCCACTAAGACACACCTTTCTACACTTTGAATGTGACATGGAAGCTCAGCAAAAGAAATGATATCTTCACGATCAGGTTTGTCAATGTACATCTTTAAATCATCATATGAAAGATTAGTCAAAACTAGTGGTTACGTAATTTCTTTCTTATCACACTGAGTCAGTTTAATTTAAAATGCTGTGCTAAAATTGATTGCAGGAACTTGAAACTGCCTCACATCTCTACTGGCGTTCGAACTTCGTGCTTTAAGGATTCTGCGAAATATTAGATGGCAAATGTGTTTCCGATCATCAGTTATCTTCGCAATCAGCAGGTTTTCTGGATGGGCAAAAAGGCATTGCGCTGGATTACTGGGTTACAACTTCAACTGCCTGTGGATATCCCTGAAAATATAAACAATTTCCGAAAGATGGCTTGCACTTAATTATAAACCATACACTTGCGTGCACCTTTAATACAAGCTCTGTTAATATCTTCACATTTTACGTTGGATCCGGAGTTGCCACATAGAGTCTCAAAATTCTGCTGGCGGTGGTAACCCATCTGCTGTGTGAAAGTCTACTAGGAAATCCGTTTGTAAGATCTTTTAACAACTTCCTTTCTTAATAGGATCATTCCCTTAAGGTATTTTTGGTCGGTACTGAGATCGTCAATAACTCTGTCGAGGTTATAATTAGTGTCGATAGTCTGAAAAGAAACGATGGGAAGAGATTCACACTTGTCCAACATTTTTCCAATCGGTCGACTATACTTGCATGATCCTCTGCTGCATCTGTCTAGCACGAACTGATTTAATAGAACTTTTTTAAAAAATTAACATTTTTAACAGATTAAATATTCGTTTTCATTCTTGAACTTTAATTGTTTGAAAACTTTTCACAGATAAAATGTTTGTATCGTGCTGTTGCTTCTTGATGCATTCTATTATAGATGTACAACAGATAAAAGGGAATTTACGGCAATTATTTCGAAATTTCGGATAACCGGGGCCCTGGAAGATATTACGTGATTTCGAAAAAAACTGTGCAGGCATATTAATACGTACCATATGCAACTTTTCCGCGGTATGATAATTTTATTTCCCAACTTTATGTTTATTTCGATTTACAAGTTGTACAAGGGATTTTTCACAAATATCGCAAAAATTGGTGGAACCGGGTGCACCGGAAGATAAAACTTGATTTAAAAAATATTGTGCAGGCATATTACTACACTGTTAAAAATTTGCAGCATTCTGTCCAGTCATTCGACCGTTTTTTGAAAAAACGGTTTCATAATCGTAATTTAACTATATTCTGACAATAAAATGGCCAATAATATTGTCAGAATAGTATTAAATTTCGGTTGTGTAACCGTTTTCGATAAAAACAGTCAAATGACTGGACAGAATGCTGCAAATGTTTAACAGTGTACGTGCCATACACAACTTTTCGGTGGTATAACATTTTTATTTTCGAACTTTATCTTTATTTCGATTTATAACTTCTACAATGCGTTTTTGACGAGTTTGGCAGGAATTGGGGGGCCCGGGGGTACCGAAAGCCAAAACTTGAATTTTTATTACTGAGGAGTATACACAACTTTTGCGCGGTATTACATTTTTATTTTCTGAATTTCGGTTTTTTCACGCTACCCTACCCTATAACGCAGCGCACAATTACAAAAAAAATCTCTACCTACAAACAAATAGCCTTATTTCTAGTTAGCCTGTGCATTTAAATCAATTTTTTCAATTTTGTTACTTTTACCACTTGGTTTCTGTGTTCCTCAATTATTCTTCAATTACTCAGTTTAGTAAAATTTCGACGCTTTTTAAACACACTATTTATACATATAAATATTAAAAAAATCTATTTTAATTATTACATTCTCTACAGTAATTAGGATTGACATATTCCGCTGTGATGTAGTAAAGTAAAATATAATTATTTTTTCAAATCTCTCAGTTATTTCAAAGATTCATATTACTGTAATTATTTTATTTACAAATGAAGTTGAATGCGTTCATCATATTGTTACGGTCTTGATAGATTTCCTTCTTTTAAATATTATATCGTAATCGTATTCTAATAACTATCACTACATAGCCTTTTTTTTAACATTTAACGCTTGTTTCCTTCCAAATCTGCTTGCTATTGTGCTGTAAAACTCATGCTATCATGAATCTTGAAGCATTATGAAATAATCCAATAAATATATTTATCTGTTTATCGCTTTCTCTGTATATATATATATATATGTGTGTATATATATATATATATATATATACAGACATCGAGAAATACATAAATATATATAGATAAATAACTATTAAAGTAATTTAATCAATGAGTTCGTTCTATATTATGCTAAGACATACAAGACAAATTAATGACCATATTTACCGTGAAAAGTGATAAATAAACACGAGAAAAGAAATCACAAAGGTAAACTGTAAAAGAAAAATCATAAAAGTAAATATATTTAAATACTGAAAGCAAATCTATGAAACGTACATTGAGGCTTTTGTATCCCTGAAATTGGACTTATAAGCCGCAATCTTCTTACCCGAAAATCTTATTCTCGTAGATAGTTTTGCACAAAAGCATTAGATGAAGAATTATACGAATATATTTTTACAAAAAAACAGATGTCCATAATCACTTTAAAAATAATTAAATATGTGCACCAGTCTCTAAATCAAAGTGACAGGAACAAACAGAAGACCCAGAGTTCTAATAAATTGCATAAAATGTTCCAAAAGTGAAAAGTTCCTAAATAAAATTTAAGATAATTTTCAATTAAAATCCACAGATTTTAACATATATAGGAATTCGAATATAATAATAGGATTCGAACATATATAGGAATTTTATGTATGAAATTGGATTTTGGACGTGAAAAGTAAAAATACAATTTTCCATTTAAAATGTGTTTCACGCAAAAGTCACATAAATCTGTAGAGAAAAAATCGAATGTTACTGTCTCCACAACCGCATGAGCAGATTATGGAAGGATGATGTCGAAACTTCAGGGACTTTTTTTTTCTGGAAGAATACTTAATCTGGGAAAAATCCTCCGTCACAAGGAAAAAGGGGGAAAATTCATGGTTCAATGAGATTCCGAATCCTTGCTATAAAAATACATTACGAAAGTCTCAGGAATGCAGCTTTGCGAATGTTCACATCTAAAAATAATCTTCTGCTATGAAACATAGTTTTGTATAACTTTGGACTCACCGTCATTAATACTTTCATACATTTGTCAATCTTAAGCATTTCTCAACTTGGAGAGGCACTGGCAATTGAAATATTACTTTATTTACGAAAATGTATAAAAGGAAGACGAATAAAACTAAATAAGGTAGCTGTACAAGCTTTTTTTGAAATATTTCAAAGAAATGACAAATGTATATGTGTATTTATTTGGTGTCAGTATTATAAAAAAAAAAATATTTTTAACTGTTTTAACGATTAACAGAACTTGCCATCCAACTGGAAACATATGCATGACTTCATGCATATTTTAATAAATTAAAATATTATAATCATGTGTTATTTTAGTCTTATTTATGTCAGAAATTAATGTATGTCAGAAATAAAAAGAAAAAATCATTATTTCTTTTAATGTTGATTAAATTCTCACGTTTAAAACGTATGTCTTGTTCAAAAGTCTTATTTATCGTTATCTTATGAATCTATACTAATAAAAGAAAAATTCGATCTGTGCGTGTGTGCGATTGCTAGCAAAATCTACGGCATATACGAAACTGAACATTTTTGTGAGGCTAGGTCAAAGAATCTCCTGATGCACCTGAGACGCAGAATTTTTAATTTTTAATAATTAGTTGATCTATCAATTAAACATCACAACTCACCCTTATCAAAATTCATCTATTTGATCCCCGGTCGAGAAAGGTGCTTGCGCTTCTTGACGCGCACAAACACTTTACGCATCTGAAGCTAGCGAAGAAACGTCTTTCACTTTATTTCTATTTTTTGATTGTCTTTTTTTAATCGAAATTGACCAAAATTGGAATATGGTTGAATTGGTTAAAATTGAAATACATATTCCAAAGGACGGTACTCATACATCTTAAATGTCGCAATCAATTCGAAAAAATGTCCCCCTCAGATCTTTGAAATTTTTTTTTCAAACGGGACGTTTTTCCAAAAAAGTTTTTTCACCTTATTTCAACGCCCTCCCCAAGGCACAGTTTTAGAAATACGGATAAACTAAAATTATGGTTCTTAAAGGGGAAACATTCTTCTAATATAAGGCATAATTGGTTTAAAAAATATGAATATCAACCCTTTCAAATACACAGGCGGACACAGGTCACTTCGATTCTCACGAAGACTATATTTTTTCTGTGTTAAAGTAACTAAATGTCCGTATTTTAACACAGCCTTTTTAGAGCACATCAAGGGACTAGATTTATATCACCTACAAACTTTTGAAACATTCTCATGGATAGAAATATTTTTAGCAAATAAAATTTGTCAAAATGTCAACGAAATCGGTAAAAACTTGAGTGTTTCGTCGCGGTTTTGTTCATTTTCGTACGCATAGACACCAAAAATCAAATTACTCAGAAAATAAAATACCAAATAGCATATACTTTCATTTCAACATTTTTTCATTAAAAAAATAAATTCTGTCAAAATGGAGTTAAGGATATAAATATTTTCCATGATTTTAGTGGGCATTATTATTTTTTCTTGATTTTACAGAGGAAGTAGTCAAGAATAAGATAAGAATAGAATAAAAAGTTTACTCCAGTTAGAAGGGGAAATTTATAGTAACTTATTTTTCCGGCAGATTTTTAAATATTATTTAAAGCATTTATTGAAGCATGCATTTGGAAAAATAAAATCAATTTCCTCAACATTCTTAATAATAAATTAACAGCGATTGTTCTTTTTACACACAACTGCAAGTATATTTTATTATATATCAATTCATCTTGAACTCGGTTTTATATTTATTTAATGTTGGTTTTTTTGTCTGGTACAATTCCTTGTTTATTTTCAGTTTGTCATAGCGTTTGTCCAGTGCAATCGAAGTATATTTTACACTGTAAAAAAAAAAAAAAAAATTCCGCAACGTTCCTGGGAAAAAATGGGCAGCTGAGTTGCCCATTATTTCCAAGAAACATTTCTTGAAAATGGCTGGAACTTTACTGTATATGTTAAAAACTTTCTACAGAAATGCCAGTAAGTTTCCTGCGAAATACCAGGAATATTTCTGTTGACAGCAAAACATTACTGACATTTCACAGCATGCGGGAGCCGCAGACGATTTTTACATTTCCCGTTGACAATTTTCGCTTTATTATCATTATTTGTTAGAATGAAAAAATATTTTGAAATTGACATCAAAATTATTATTTATAATTTACACGAAAAAATAAATTTTCAGTTAAAATTCAATAAAGTAAATATATATCTGATATATTGTTTCTGAACTTTGCATAAAATATAAAAATATATAAATGTAAATAATAATTAGAAAAAGAATCTAGACATAAAATATTTTGGATTTTCGTCAGTAATTATGGTAGTTTACGAGTTAGATAAAATACATATAAATTTTCATGAAAAAAAAACCTAAACGTAATTGTATATTTTTTCTGAAAAAAAGTCAAATTTGCAGCAATTCAAAGTGTCAAATATATATCAAATTTAAATCAAATTTTTATAAAGTGTTAAAATATAAAATTAATTAAAAAAGAAAAAAAAAAGTCAAGAGGTAGCATCGAACTCGGGCCGTACGGGTCGCGTGCGAGCTTTCTGCGTCCACACTACGAAAGACACGTTGAGAGCAGCAATCTAATGGGTATTTGAAACGTATGCTAAACCTCGGCATCTAATTTCTGAAAATCTAAGGCCCATTTGAAGAAATCCTTTCACAAGAATAATTAGAGATAAGAACTCTAAAACATACTTTAAATTAATCAAAATCGGTGAGAATCATGTTTGATGGTCCCTTGGTTAATGGAGATCCAAATAATAGGTGTATTTTTTTTTTTTTTATACACGGTCTGCTCGTTAAACATTCCACAGACAAGTACGAGAGATAATCTCTTAGCTATGTCACATAAGTATTGTATTTTCATCTGAATTGGCTTGACAATAGAGACGTAAAGGATTATGTCGTCTATTGATTTATTTGCATTCCATATTGATTTTTTTACATTCATTTAAGGAATTTGTTTTTGACACTCGCGCGCGAGCAACGGATTATAGCAAAAAAAAAAATAATAAATGGCGGCCGCAGCGTTTTGCTGTTTCCAACTTTTGTTCAGGAACGTTTCAGATAAGAAAACCAGAATTTCACAGGTAAGAGCTAAATTATTCTGAAAACCTGAGAAATGGCGAAACGTTCCTGGATTTTACATGGAACGTTACCATTTATTTTTTTTTTTACAGTGTAGAATGCCCCTAAATATAAAAAGAAGATTTAGTGCTAAATACTTAAATGCATTGGATTTTTTTAAGTAGAGTAAATCAAGGCTTTAAAAATATAGCGTGATTTATTAAACTAATATAATAATAATAACGTAGCTCTTTTCTGAATTATGCAGGAATTTTAAAATCGAATTTGGAATTAACAAACGTAACGCATGGACATTTAGGAAATAATTGTATGCTTGGGCTTTATTTTAGTATATAATGTTATGTGATGGAAATGGGCAAAAAATGTGTGTTTTACGTAATATGTTTTCAAATAAAAAAAAAATTATAATATTTTTAATAGCATAAAATGAATGATTTACTTAAATTTTGAAAACTTCTTCTTATTCAACATTTATATATATATATAGACTTATACATTAATTCTGAAATAAGGTAGTAAAATGCTTGCTCCAAAATATATTTATATTTACAAAATAAGAAAATAAGAAAATTCGATTCTAATAGAAAAATTCTATCTCGCCAAGGCTTTCCTTAAGGCTCAACTTACATTTCGAAACGATGTAATGTTTCTTCCCCTTTACCTATACTTACTTTTTCATCATGGAGTGTGGAACAGAAATTCTAATTCCATTCTTGTTTTTCGTCCTACTAAGTGTATAAAATTTTCAAACTTTTTTCGAACATTAAATTACACCTATACACAAAAATTTCATTTCAAATCTAAAAAGGAGTATTTTCCTGGTATCAAAAGAAAGTTGTTTAGCATGAAGAACATTTTTTTGTCATGAAAACTTTAATGTATTTGAAAACACAATGAAATCTTAGCTTTTTTTACAACTTTACTTAATTAAATTTGGAATAAAATGGTAACTGTAACAGAACATATGTTTGTTTTCTCTGTAGTAAGGGACTAATCTACTAAAGCGATAGTTTATACGTTTTACTTTTGTCACGATTTAAGGTAAGGTTAGTTGGGGCAACTGGGCCATGATTTTACAACGTGACTCTGGAGATTCTGACAATTCAGCTTCAAAAAGCTAATGTTCATTTGAATTAAAGTCTGAACTGCAGTAAATGTGTTCAGTTAGGTTCCCTCTATCAGACAGAAATGCTCGGAATTACTCCTTAATATTTAAAAATATAAAAATATGCATATTTCATCTTTCTTTCCTCATGGGTCCAGTTGCATCCCCGCTTTTGGGCCAGGAGGGTCTATGTTCCACATGCGTTTATTTTATTTTCATATGGGATATCAGGTGCTGTTTCAAAAGTGTAAACAACTTAAAGAAAAATTAAGCCAGGTGTATCATGTAAATTATATATCAACTAAAGAGCGTTCTAAAGGATACCTTTGCAGTCAATGTGTCTAAAAAAAGCCCTAAAACTGCAAATGTTAGATTTATTTGTACCAAAAACATAAAAGATAAGTACTTATGTACTTTAGTATAGGTAATAAGTATAAAATTCACATGGGTAATTTAAGGGGAAAAAATAGCAAGAAAATCTATAGACAAACGGTTACGTAAGTACTTTAGTACTTTATCTGTATCGTCTCGTATAGTTTCAAGGTTTGGCTACCTCGCTTCAGGGGCAAGGTACTTGCATTCGTAAAAAATGTTGAAATAATTCAATGACACCAATATTTACAAGAGAATCTATTTGTAAACAAGTAAAAGTATATTTTCGCGTACTTAATAAAGGTGAAATTTTCGTTATAAGATTCCGGTGCCAATCCGGTAATTAGAGATTAAAATTATGTGTTGCAAAAACGGCATCACCGCCTCTCAAGGGATCAAGAAATTTGGTTTGATACCACCCAATATACGTTTTTTTAAATTTTATCACGTAATTTTAATAAAGTATTCTAAATTTTCTTTATTATGACTAAGAAACAATGGAGAAATTTATTACCCGTAGTAAGAGAAACTGAAAAAAAAATTATTTATAACTATTGGGGTAACTGGATCCAGCATGGTCCAGTTACCCCAGATACATGTCCTAGTTACCCCATTCTTGAAAAAATTATGGGGTAACTGGGACACCGGCCTTACATTTGAAACATGTAGTAAATATATATAGCTACTTAATAATATTAATGTAGATATATGCCTAATCTTTTAAAAAAAAGATTGTTTAATAAAAGTACTTACAGTATTTTAATAAAAAGCCGAAGACGTTCAACCATATTGACGTTGTTTTTTAAAAAAGAAACGTAAATTTTTGACAACCTATCACAGCAAAGTGAGAGTTATGATTGAGTTGGCACACGTTGTTTTAGGAAGTAGAGATTAAGGTGCATTGTTCACAAATGCTAAAACTTAAAAAACATCAACAGTTTTTTATAAAATAGCCTATGGGCCAATTACTTCGTCGGTCCAGTTACCCCAACTAACCTTATATCGAAATAGTACTTTTGGTGCTTTTAAAATTAATATTATATATCATTTTATTTCTAAACTAGTTGGACGCGCCAATCCCAAAACTTTCTTCTATCTCATATATTTTAATATATCAAAATGTTGTTATTGATGTCAATATTTCATTTTTATTAATTCAATGCCATATCAACTTTCACTTTCATCTTAAAGTTCTGCTTCATTCAATTAATCGGGGTAAACATGAGTTAATATCGATCATGATATTTATTAAAATCACGAATAGTAGCGAATAGTCGGCTTATCGGGATGGCTAGTTCCCGTCGATTCACGAACCACTAGTGTGCACGAAAACTACGAGAAATTAAGAAGATTACACAAAAATCGCTACTACAGCACTCCCTTCCGGCGGCATTTTTCCACATTCAGGGAGGACCTTCTTGCCATGGGCAAAAACATACACGAAAAAATTTGATCAATTCTATGCATAACTTCGTTCACTTTTCGAAGGTACAGTATAGAAATTAGCACAAAAATCACTATCACATCGCGCCCTACCGGCGGACCTGCCTGCCTGCCATAGCCATGAACAAAAAAAAATTGATTAAATTCTATGCGAAACTTCGTACACTTTTCGATGGTACAATATTCAAAATCGCACAAAAATCGCTATTATAGTGCACATTTCCGGCGGACTTTTTTCCAAATTAAGGAGGACCTGCTTGCTATATACAAAAACTTTTAAAAAAAATTGGTTCAGTTCTATGCATAACTTCATACCATTTTTGATGGTACAATGGCGACAGACAGTCGGACGCACGGACAGACAGACATTTTCTATAAACATGTTTTTTGGCATCTCTGACCCCTAATACTTGCAAATCCATCGAAAACAAGAAGTCAAAAAAATGTCGATTACAATACTTTCTTCTATGGAAGATATAATAAAGTAAAAATAATTGAAATTAAGATATGTATCGGTTTAAATTAAAAATTCCAATTAAAAAAAATAATATTAACAAACTACTTAAGATTTAAAAATTAGTCCTATATTTAACGTATATTTTTAGTGACAATTAAATCATTTCCCTTTTCAGTACGGGAAATTCTTTGTTTTCCTTAGCTCGTTTAACTCAGTAAACTGTCCTTATTAATAATTATATAATAAACACTGTTTTAATAACACTGGTCAATTGTGTTTCTTTTATTAACTTTTTCTGACATTACTTTGGCATCAAATAATATATTTCTTTATTCAATTATTTTAAAAACATTAAAAAAACAAATGCAGTTCATCACTGAAGGAGATATTTATAACAAATATTAAACTGCTATTAATGATTAATGATTTTTAATTATCATCTATTAATTACTCTTTCGTCATATTTTACAAATCAATTAATCATAAACCTACTAACGGTAAGTTTATGTAAATTAACATTTACACTCCCACTATAAAAATTCGCATACTCTCTTTTCTTGCGGATTTATTAATTACTACTTAAGATATAAAAAATGTCTAGATTAAATTACATAATTATATCCTTCCTTAACTTATTTCAAATTGCTATTAACTCAGAAATAATTTAATACAACATTAATAAAATATTTATTTAATATTTATGTTTCCTTAATAAGACATTCGCTTAACGTATAATGTCCGAAAATTATATTAGAGTATAATGCTTCTCAAAACTAGCGGGAAATATCTAACAGTTACCTTCAGTTACTTATAATTTATGTTATATAATTATGAAAATGTTTATCAAAAATATACAAATGTTTAAATTTCATCATTATGCATACATTTCCAGTTTACTTGATATTAATGCATTACATAAAATATTTTCAAAAATGCCAAAATAATTCAATATTAATAAAAAGAACACATAACCATTGCTTCAGTATAAATAAGATTCGAAATAAATTAAAGTTTAGTATTAAGAGAACGATAAATATTTTCAATAACAAATATTAGGGGTGATCTTTAACATCTAGTTGCTAATACAGAGAATAATTTTGACCCCAATAAAATCCCTTTTGGTAATTCTAGTAATTCTAGGCTTGTGCGATATTTTGTCGTCAAGATAACTTATTAATGGATATTTTGCCGCGCGAACTTTTGTACTTTTGACAGGCGACTTTGTCCACAAACTGAAAAGAAGCATTTTAACGTGTTGAAGTCATATTTAGATACTAAAGAAATCCTAAAAATCATATTTAAATTTTGTAACAACTCTAAGCATAAGGTAATATCACGAAAACGTATGACATGAACTATTGAATTTTTTTTTTTTTTTTTTTTTTTTTTTTTTTTTTTTTGACGAATTGATGAATCGATTTGAAATCGTAACTTACTATAGAGAAAATACGAACAACAAAGTATTTTGAATGCGTAAGAATAAGCATGTAAAATTAATAAAAACATCACATGCCAGTCAATTTACTTTGAAATACGTTCAATCGCCAAATAGAATGAGATTTATGTGCATTTAGACAAAGCTGTAAAGCAATGAAACTAGAAGTCGACACAATAGCAAGACATCGCATAACGATGAATCCATCTTTAGATGAATCCATTAAGTTAAAGCATCTGCTTAGATTATAAAGGCGTTTTGATGAAATTTTTCTAAATAATTTATTGAAGTTATTTTTTAAAGCAATCTTTCACGATTCTAAATCATTTTTAATTTTATTTCTACGATTAGAAGAGGCGTTGTGGCGAATTTAATGAACATGAATGAATAATACAAACACCGGAAGAGGGCATGTAGGCCATGAGAAATGTAAACAGTGTTTATAAGCATTATTGTCTTAGGTTTTTAATATAAAAACAGGAATAAACTTTAATTGTCACTTCAAATTAAATGTATAGGTAAGAAATCTTAAATTCGATTTCTGGAAAATAAATTTTTCTGTTATTTCAATGTTTTAAACAAATTTCAGTAAACACTTGTTAGAATGCTTCAACTATTATTCACTGTGTTCTTAACTTGATTCTAAGCTGGTATATGTGATAATATAATTGTTTTATACAATATTATAAAAAAAATTAAATTTCTAATAAGAAAGTACCTGTATTGTTTGACACATTTTAAATATTTCGATTAATTTTTAAAATATTGTAAAACTGCTAGTCCCGTGCATAGTTAAGTGTAACAGTGGTATGTAGTTTAAATGATATTGAAAAATATATAATTAAATTTAGCGTAAACTTGACATTTTTCTAGAAAAAAAATAAAAAAACTTCAATTTTTTTAAATATTATATTCATATTGAGATTTTATGCTTCATCATCATTGTGTTTTAGAAATGAACTAAAAGATGTATATTTATTAAATATTGTATACTGTAAAAAAATCTGCAAAGTTACTAAACTTTTTCTAGGAAACTGGAACTCTTAGAACATTTTATGTAATGGCGATAGCAAAAAATCATCTAATAAATACACATTTGCGCTGTAAATTAAAAAAAATCTGTAAAATTTCTAAGAATTGTTTAGGAAACTGGGATGCCTGGAACTTTTTAAGTAACTGCAACCCGGGCTACAGGTAAAATTTTAGCAACATTACTCTAATTTTAAAAGAATGTTATGTAAAGGTTCAGATTTCTGTGACTTTACAAAAACTAGTTTTGTAGATTTACATCTTTATTTGTATATTATAGAGATAAAATTTTAGTAAGCATACAGTATTCCGTAACTTTACAGTTCATTTTCAAAATATTAGAATAATTGAAAAAAAAAGTAATAAGAAAAAAATATTTTTCATTTCTTTATTTTTGATACTAAATAAATGCAATTAAATTTCTTATAAATTAAATCTGGAATGTTTAGATAAGATTTTAACATTTACAAAATATAAAATAGAGTACAGTAATTAGGTATGCAGCTTTCTGAAACACATCAAGATATTAGAATAAAATTTAGATTGGTTCAAAATATTAGAATATTTTATTTTACGCAACAATATTACCTGACGAATATGAAGCTAATGGTAGTTAATATTTCGTAGCATCTCTTTTAGCTTTCATAACAGCGTACAATCGATCTTGCATACTATATATAAGATGTTTAAAACATTTCTATCAATATTAGCTCAAATAGACTTTATAAGTGCCACTAACTCAGTTTTATATGAAGAAGCATTTTTTTTGGAGTTTTTTCTTCATTATACACCATAAGTGTTCGATGGAATTAAGGTCTGATGAGTTTGGTGGCCAAGGAAGTACCTTAATGTTGCGTTGGCGGAACCAATTCTTAGTTGACACTGAGGTATGCGGTGAGGCTAAATCTTGTTGAATGATGAAATCATCTTCAAATAAATCTTCTGGTGATGGAATCATGTAATATTCCAAAGTTTCTAGATATACCTGAGAGTTAACCTTTTCGTAGGCGATTCATAACTTTCCAGGTCCTTCTGCATTCATACAACCCCCCCCCCCCCCAAAAAAAAAAAAAAAAAAAAAAAAAACAGCAGCAAATTTTACGGAACGTTTAAGGCATTCTTTATCAAATGCTTCTTGTTTCATTCTCCAAACACGAATACCTTGATTACCATATGAACAACAAAACAAACTTTCCTCACTAAAAAATATATTTTTCCAATATTTTTCGCTCCACAAACGTCTTGATTTACACCAATTCAATCTTATAAGCTTTTGTTTGCAGTCATGAGAGGTTTTGTTTTCGGTACACGAGATTCAAACTTAAATTTATGGAGTCGTTTTAATGTTGTTGATGTAGAAACTTCAACTCCTTCTTCGGTGCAAGAATCTCACACTTTTAAAACCGATTTTCTTATACGCTCCAGTTTCCTGTCATCTCTAGCAGATGTTTTTGGTTTTTGGCTGCCATTTCGGCGATTATTTTGAAATTTTCCATTTTTAGGGTTCCGTACTTAAAAAGTAAAAACGGAACCATTATAAGATCACTCCTGTACGTCTGTCTGTCTGTCACAGCCATTTTACTCTTAAACTATGGAACGTGGAATGTTCAAATTCGGGGAAGTAATAAAGACCATTAACCCACATATTTTCAAATTAATAAACATTCATAAATATATTTAGTAAAAAAGTAGAGGGGCTAATTATGCTACTTGATAAAAAAATCTTTTCTTTGTATGTCATGTGGGGGTATCCTGTGAAAGCTTTTGTAACGCTGAACTCAAAAATACTACATTCCTTTTAATTTTTAGGTATTATATTTTCAAAGATATTGTTGAAAATGTAGCGCAAAAATATGTCCCCCCCCCCCATCTAATTCCGAATCTACTGAAACTAAAATTATGAAAAAATAGAGGTAGTAGACGTTACTATAAACCTTGCCGGAAAATTATAGCGATTACCCTAGGTCACATAGTTTTTGAGTAATTAGCATTTTTCTATTATACACAAATTTCGATTTACGGGCATTCAGAAAAATTGTTGAGCATCGCTGAATATACCTATCGTTGCAGAAGAATAAAAGCATTGTTGATAATGATTTTCGAAAATAATCATCGGTAATTAGTTGAGATATTAACCCTTAAAGGTACGGTTAGTTTGGACATACACAAGGACAGGGGTGGCGTACTCTATGCCTAGTTAACAACTTTTAATGATATATATGTATAATGTAATGTCCAGTAACAGTATAAAAGCAATAAACGTCAAATTGTTAAAAACATACTAATATAAGGGGGTCTCGGGATTGAAAAAAGGTGGAAAACACGAAAAAAAAAAGACCATTTTTAACATTTAATGTCTTAAAATGTATATGATTTTAAAAACAATTTTAATTGGGATGAAAGATATAGTATGTTCTTTCGTTTCATGTATTTAAAAAATTGCAAGATACAGAATTAGTATTTATAGGGGGCTCGAAACTGTTAGACATTTGTCGATCAAAAAATTGGCATAACAGTTTATGCGCAGGATTACAAAATAAATATTGCAACTAGAATGAAAATTTTGGTGCTTACTTATACTTCAGATTGTAATAATTTCCCTGAACTTAAATAAATTTGTATTTAAAGCATTTTTATACTTTAAATGCAATGTTGCATTTAGCTAATACAAAATTTTGAAAATTTCAACAGTAAAATCTCCTAAAAAAATATTTTTTTTGAACAATAAAAAGGGAATTTTAGGATCAGTTTATACAGACTAACGTGAAATATATGTTTTGAAAATTTCATGAAAAAATATTCAGAAGTTTTTGAGGTATCCTGCGCGTTATGCCCAAAAAACGCCATTTGGAAAATAATGACTTTAAAGTTTTGGAAACGCCGCTTCAGCTATTGAGCGGGTATAATTCTAAAAGCCAAAATTTCTGTTCTAATGGGAATTTCATGGAAACAATTATATCAAAATATTCAGAAAAAATAGGAGTTTAATATCTAAAAAAAAAAATTAAAATTTCTTAAATTTTGAAGCTTTAAGAGTCTTGCGACCACTTAATCCTTTCCGGCACGGAGTAATTCTATTTATAAACTTGTGAAAAAATGAAGTGACACCAGAATTTATAAATGAATTTATTTGAAAATGCGAATTTGCTTATTTTCACGTACATGATAACAGGAAAATTGTAATTAAATATTCTTGGTACAGTTTGTCTGTTTTGGAATTAAAATTAGGTGTCCGTTATTTAAGGGCTTTACCCTCGATAGATTTAATTAGAATGAATCGCATAAATACTGTGGGATTCGCAATAGTTTGCATTGATTGTATCTCTCAATACGCCTCGAGTGACTTTAAAATTTAATTAAACACCTATCTTTAAAAACGCGGCACTGACCAAGGCGGCGTTGCAACTTTGAGACCTCAGTTCGAAGCGCGCTTAGCACAATGCCAAATTTAAGCTTTGAACAAACGTTTTGTTTTAGCTACACTGTAGAAGTAAAGGTTATTACTACGCTGAATTTAGTTTCATGAAATGCCAAATGAAGTTTAACTATGCGTTGCTTTTATTGTCAGCACCGAATTAAGTTCATCATAAACAGATTAGGATAATATTAAAAAAAGAGTTATACGAATAGCTATATTTGATATTATTTAGGTTCCATATCTCTTTCAACTTTCATGGTATACCCATTTATACTTTTCTAATATATACAGTTATACCCAACCCTACGTTGTATAGTTTTTTACAAAGTCTTAGTATTGTTTTAGCAACTTTTTTTTTTATATAATACAATTACAAATTCATATATTTATTCTACAGAACCCTATGTACGCGAGTAATGCTCGCACGTGACCGTCTATTTAATATTGTGTTACTATTTTACTAACGCTTGATTGCGAACAATGTAAATAAGTCACTATATAACATTGATTTTTACCGTGCCGATACAAATCAACCATACAAAGTTTAATAGATTCAGGAATATTACTCACACGACCCATTTTAAGACGAAAAATGAAACAAACTACAAAAAGAATGCTGATTTTAAGTAAAATCGTTTGAATTTCATCAATTATGCCACCGGTTATGAATTGCTGATAATTAAAGGAGAATTAATGTGAAATATTCTAATATTTTTAACCACTTGTATAAATATTCTAATATTTTGATTTTTCAAAATATTTTTTTAATTAATCTTTTAAAAAATGATATTAATTTTAAGATAATAAATAAATTTAATCAACAATAAGTTCTTAATATAATCATTGTTTGCATATTTGCATTATAATACATTAAATTACCAAAAGATATTTTCAATTAATAAAAAAAAAAAAAAAATAGTTATTCTAATATTTTGAATATCAGATGTAGTGTGGAAAAATGATTATTTTCCTCGGTCAGGGTAGGAAATCAGAAACATATCTGAAGAGTTTATTAGTTGAATCCCGCATTTTATTCGTTTTCTGATTGGTCTATACAGTTTCCGTTTACTTTCAACTGGGATGGATACTTCTGTTGCCACTATGACAAAAAAGTAATAAAAACTACAAAAAAAAATAATAATAACTCAGAAACAAATTGAGATACAGATTTCAAACAAATTGCATTCAAAAGTACATTTTTTTCTCAATACGACGGTGTAAAAAGTAATATTGTGGGATGTTTAGAAGTTTAAAAATGAAATTTCATTTAAAATTGATCCAGGAATAATATTGCTTAATCCATGGCTAACGCTCCGTAGAAGTTTAAAAATTTTTAGTACCGAAAATTGTAAAACTGAAATTTCTTCTAAGATTTGTTCATGATGGGTCCAGGAATGTTAATGTTTAATTCAGGGCGTACGTAATGTATGATCAACTCCGTGCGATTTTTTTTTATCTTAATTTTTATTCTTTGAAAAAATCATTTTCCAAATGGTCGTTGTAATTTGTTAAATTGCTTTTTTTTTTTTTTTACAGTGTACATCTTGTTAAAGCACTACAAACGTAAGATGATGTCTTAAATTCAACGACAGGCTGTGTTACTTAAAAAAAAAAATATCCGAAATTAAGAATTATTTTCATGAAATTTTCTCTTTAGAAAAATTAAAACTTTACTCCACAAAATTGGTCGCAGCCTTACCGCCTCCATCTTATTGAATAATTTAACCAATATAATGGTGTTACGTTACAATAATGTGTAAATATACACCAATTATATCAGTTTAAATTACACCATTGTCTAAGTTAAATTACTCCATAAACCTTGAAGCAGCATGTTGCCACCAATTTTATGGAGTAACGTTACATAATTTTTTAATGTGCGGCTGTGAACATATAAAATATTTTCACACAAATATGGTCCATTTGATATCTTAGCAGTGTGGCAGTTTTTTTCTTTAGCCTAGTAGAAAATATGGTATGAGAAAATGCCATATGAGAAAACACTGTAAGTTAACACTATTTAAAAATTCTTCCTTACAGCGAAATTATTATCCTTAAAAATAGTTTTATTGATTTTTCTAAGTGAAATGATAAAATTTTAAACAAAAATAAACAGGACTTCAATAACTTGATTTTACTTTAAATTCAAACATTTGCCAGAGTCTCAGGGACTTACTTAGAGCCAACCTCGTATTTGTTTACAAATCCATCCACCGTAAAAATATAGTTTTTTTTCAAACAACGCGAGTGTGCAGCAAAATTAAAATCTTTGCATTTTTATTTATTTATTTATTTATTTTTGCTGAATTTTTACGTCATAAAAGTTTATAACGATTAAAACATTTCTTTTGCGTTATCCTAGAAACAAAGTTGCATAAAGAGGAAGGAAAATCGTCGGGTAGCGACTTTCTCGCCAAACCGCTAACTCGACATAATGTAATGAAAATCTACGTAAAACTCGATGAAATATTTTAATGATGTTTATTTATTTATTTATTTACTTATTCTAACTTCTGTGAAATTCTTGAAAAAGTGCGGAGCCAATTTTGATAAAATTTAAATTGGAAAAATTCGAGAGTATCCTGTTTCAAGTTTAAAAAGAAATCGGATGAATCTGTCGAGTAGTTTCAGAATAATTCGTAAAATACATAAAAAAATAAAAAAATCCTACTGGCTCGGTCTATAGACGGAAGTAGATTTTGAATTTAAGAACTAATTTCACCAACAAAAACTAAATCAAGATTAGAGATGAACCTAGTTTATCAATTTAATATGGCCGCTTTTGACAAATTTTTAATTTCATTTTTCTGTAATTGTTGGTTTTATCAAAATTATGTTAAGGCTGTATTAAAAAAAATATTTTTTCACGCTCAACAACTGGAAATTTTCAGACTCATTTTTAAAAGTTAAAACATAAAACTTGCTGACTTGATTTTTTGAAAAGATTTATAAGCGACCTGTGTTTTTATTTTTCGTTCAATTAATTAGAACTTGATTTACAATTATTTTCTCAGCATGATAATTTTTTTCGTTTCCAGCACTATATCGCTTCGGGAAATTCGGTTCAAAATGCCCACTTTGGCAGCATTTAAAAATATATATATATATATTCTGCCTTTATCAAAAAATCGACCAATACAGGACATTATATAGTTTATGCACATTATTTTATAGTTAGTTTATATACTTTCATTATATAATATTGCCCCTATTTCTACCCCCTTGGTCCTATTTTGCCCATTAACGAACTTGTCCGAGATTTTCTATCCCTTGAATTTATGTGTCAGTTTGGAAGAGATTCGTGCAGAATTGTGGAGGTTATCGTATCCATAAAAATGTGATATATATATATGTATATATATATATATATATTCACCTGGGAGTGGTTTGGGGTTCTAGAGGTCACGATGGAGGTAGATCTGCCAAATATTTTCAGAAATTCCAACATAGGGAGAATGTAATAGGTAGTATTTCTTAAGAAATCTACCTAAAAACGAGATTGAGAGAAAATTTTGTGCGTGAACAGGAAAAGGGATTTATGAACAGGCATAATCCATCAATTTTCTGTTTTAAATAAGCATGTTCTGGTTTTGAAAGACAAAGTAAAGCTATTTTCAAGTAGTCGCCAAACCCAAAACTTTCTTGTTTGTAATATATGTTAGTACTTCAAAATTCGCTATCACAATGCCAAAATTAAACGACAATCCATATTCATCATGAGGATTTTAAAGATATGAAATTCTGTGCATTAGTTTTTGAGATAATACTTTCGTGAAAATCGTGTAAAGCCTACAAAATGCAGCCTTACAGTACCATCTGTTGGGTAATTTGCATCAAAATGTACTCAGCAACAACCTATGTCAACGTCTAACTGAATATTAAGTTTGATTAAAATGCGTGCATTAGCTTTTGAGATATAGCAATTGCAGAAATTCAAAAAAATGCAGCATAGCGGCAACCCGTGTTGGGCGATTTACGCCAAAAAGAAATCAGCGCCAATTATATATCGGGGACTAACTGAATCTAAAGTTTTATTAAGTTCCGTGCAATAGTTATTGAAATAGAATGCCAACAAAATTTGTGTCACATACAGACAGACAGACACACGGAATCACAGACATTTTCAAAAAATAGTCAAATCGTGTTCAGAACCTTCCGAAACGTATGAATCCAGCGAGAACCAGAAGTTGAATTTTTTCACGAATCCAATACTGTCTTCTTGTAAAAGTAGAAGAAAGTAAAAATTATACCAGGCACAAAAACTAAATCATGTCTTGTTGAAAATAAATCAAGTGCGGAAAACAAAAGCAAAAATCAATGTAAAAATTAAAACATTTAAGAAATATAAAATATTTGTGTTTAGGAGAATGCAGTAATTCTGAAATTTATTTATTATATCTCACACCCGTTGTGTATGAAATTATGCATTTAAAGTCATTCCGTATAAAAATGAGTAAAACAATATTTAGAAGCGATGATTCAATAGCAATCAACATCTGGAAATGCTAAAGCATAAATCTCGGTGAGCAAAAATCAGCATAATAACTCTGTGAATGATTACTTATCAAATTCAGGGAATACAGCGTTAAATACAAAACAAATTGGTTTTCCGCTCCATATGCTACTGAGTTAGCACGTAAATTGATTTTTGTACCTTAAAAGATGCATTATTGATTCAGTTTTTCGGAAGTTTTCGTGTGTTACCTTGATCAAAAACGTCTTACGAAAGTGTGCATTATTTAAAAAGTTTATTTGATGAATGAAACACTGCATATTTTAAATAAATACATTTATTTCAAAAATATTTTTGATTGAAAATCCATACAAGAAACTGCAATTCTTTTTAAACTTTATCAGTAATGAAATAAAATGAAGAAAACTGTATGACTAAACTTAGTAAAAATGGTAATATTTTTAACATTTTTTTTCAAACTATCGATCTTAGTGGGTAACTCTAGTATTAGAGATAAACCTTTAAAGAATTGTTTTTACCATTACTTCTCTGCTAACTTGATTTGGAATTTCTATGCTTTTCGTTTACCCATCCGATAAATCACACTGATATTAAAAAAAAAAAAAAAAAAAAAAAAAAAAAAAAAATGTTTTTTTTTTCTATTATCTGTAAATCAATAGTAGTGCGTTATATACTTCAAATGTGTATTACATTGTGTTGCTGAACATTTAATAACATATTGCTAAAGATTTAAAATTAGCTTTTAAAAGTATTTACATAGGATTTATATCTCAATGAAATGTAATTTAAAACATATATTTTTGTTTCACAATTGGTCAGTTTATGTTTAATATGTATTTATCATTACAGTATTTAAGTGATTCTAGCAGTGATTAATAACCAAAAAAAAAAAAAAAAAAAACAGAGATTCGGTGTATCTTTTTTTTTTAAATATCAATATAAATGCATACTTTCTTATGACCTTATTATTAAAAAAACAATTTGAAACAATCGTGAAATATTACATCTCATGATTTTGGGATTTTTATTTGTGATATCTATTTAAATTTCATTTTCTGTTTGACCTTCTATATTCATTGTACTAATATCTCTTAAAATCTCATGCACTGATATGGAATCTTTGATTGACATGCTATTATTGAATACATTATTTAATGAAACTAAAAATATATATTGGTAAGTCTTTTGCATGCATTGAGTAAATATAGATAAAACTGAGTATAATTTTTTAGCAGAGCGAAAATTACTTATTATATTTATAAAAAAATGTTGTTGCGTTTCAGCCTAATAATAATTCTAAAAGAAACTTGTAGTACATGGCGTTTTTACACTATTTCGTATACAGTGTAGACGGGAATCAGGTTGATGTAGTCTTCAATTTGCACGATGTGTAGTTTTCTCTTGCATACCTTAAAATTGGATATAAACAAAATCTAATGTTCCAAAATGTGCCACATTACCTCTCCCGTAATTGAGCCTTATGGTGTCTTTAAAACTATCGTAGCTGGAGTACTTTCTTGAGTTCTCATACGCGATCACTTCTCTCCCACCCTCCGTGTTTCAATTATGTCGGAATTTATTTTATTTCGTTCTTGACTTCTTTCACTATCCGTTTTGCGTTCGTAAAACATATAAAAAAAATAATTTACTGAAACTGTCACTAAGGACCATATACATGTCGTTAACTACAAAGCAGTGTGATGGTTAAAACTCTATATTAAACTAGCAAGCGCTCATAAAATTAAGGAGTCTTGTAGCTTTTACACGCGACGAATTTTAACGAAAAAATTCATAGTTTGAATTAGTCTATCTTCAAAAACTTTTTTTGCATAAACATAAAATTTTGGATATTGATTAAACAGATTATGCTTTGTAATATTCTGTCAATGAACTACTCTTAGGCCAAAAGTATTTCATTAACTATATAAAAAAAATATTTTTGTAAAAAATAATAAAAATTTTATATTTTTAACGAATAAAAATAGTGATAACTAAAAATACCACCATTGTAAATACTTAAAAGCAGTTCATTTTAAACACACATATTTGTTTATTATCTTTACCAAATTTCATGACTATCCATACATACTTTCTCATGATATCATGTGCACAATGACTTATGAAGTAAAAAAAAAAAAAAAAAAAATTCAACAGTACACAAATTCTGTAAAAGGCTAATATATTTCTAATGGTAGCATATTACAAAGCATAATCTGTTTAATCAAAAGCCAAAATTTCATGTTTATACATAAAAAAGGTTTTGACGAGTACACATAAAAACGAGTATACATAAAAAAGGTTCGACGAGTTTAAAAGGTACAAGACCCCTTAAGTAATTAGGAATTTGGAATTGCACTTTCACATAGCACAAATCACATTTTCTCTCATTGTGAACTATGGAAGGTGGATTTCTTTCCTGATATCTCATAAACTTTTACTATTATCGCTCGTTTATATTTCTTGCATGCCATAAATTTGTCTTTTCAGTTTTTGCGTTTCTTTGCCAACAGCCGTACGTTTTTTAAAAAAATTCTAAAAATAGTTATTGAAATATATATATATATATTATATATATTATATATTATATATTATATATATATATATTAGGAGGCTCTTCCCTCTACGAGCTACGCCTGCCAACCCCTGTTCAGGCTTTAGAGACTCCAAAAACACTGTAATTTGACTTATTTAAAAAATATCACCCGATTACGGAAGACTGAATGATATTAATATAGCGGTGGCTATCTTCTGTAATCGAGTTGCCATTCTTTTCCGTTTGAATGGGGTATTTATCTATTCCAATGGCCTCATCTATCGCTGTCGTAACAACTGATGTCGGTTTTCAGGTTCGATAAGTAAGATCAGTTACACATTTGAAAATCAGCTTGTATAAAATGGTTATGTTGGAAATATCTTTATCTTTCTGTCTTTTATAACGACACTATGGGCAATATCCTTCTTTTAGTTTCGAAGTTAAAAAACTCCGTCTGCTTAGGAGTATCTCTTAGAACCACGGTATTGAAAAGCATTGTAGTTTTTAATTTTTAATCTTATATTTTGTATTTTGATCGAGTTTTAGATATATTCAGAAACAGATATAGCTTATTCATAAATTCTTTCTTTATTTTAATACACCATCATGTATATTTTACAACGTATATTTTTTATATTATTTAATATGAATATCCGGATTTTCAAAAATATATTTATCGAATAGTAATTCGTACAAAATAAGCCAAAAGTATTTCGCACATTCATTTACCTGTATTTACGCTGCTTCAAATCATGTAATGCATAAACAAATTTGCTAGTCGCACCCCATTTATACCATCTGACGTCACATTAAAATTCTTTGGAATGAAAATTGTTTTAAATGCATCGTTTTAATATATGACGCAATTTTCACTATTTAATGCATTGCTCATGTAATAATTTATTTCTTCTAAACTTTTTTTTTCTTTTAAAATTCACGGGCACGTATATTATTTAATTTAAAAGTGTTTGGGAAAATGATTTCTTGAGCTTTTCAAATCTAATCTAATATTCAACATTAAAAGTTTTACTCGCTTAATAATGGACAGTATTCCTGCGACGTCACAATTGTTAAAATGGCGATTTTTATAGCCTCGAACTGAATGGAAAAATATAGTGCATTCGCTTTAATTATAACGATACTTAATATTTGGGAATTTTGACGAATTTTCCCCTTTGAATACATTCCGCGTGAAATAATTTTTTTAAAAGCTTTCGTTCATTTTTAATATTTACGTGTAAATATTTCCACGTAATTTTCCTTATTTTCTGCTTTTGAAACGTGATCATTTAATTTTTATTTTAAAATTTCTTTCTTATTTTAATAATTTCAGCTTTCACGACAAAAAACAAATCTGATTTTTATTTTTTTTCAAATTTACATGAAAAACATAATTTAATCATAATATTTTTTCACTGTCACTTGCAATAAAAGATAATTTCAATTATCAATTTGAAATTGAACGAAAAAGAAGAAATCTAATAATTTCTATAGTTTTACTTATTGTCCCATTTTTTTTCCAAAAAATAAATAAATAAAATTGAGTAATACTGTTTTCTAATTGTATATAAATTTTCACTACAGAAATGTAATTAAAATTAGAAAAAAAATTATATTTGAAAACAAATTCAAATTTTTAAATTCTGTTACCAGTTTTGAGATCTGCGGATCAATACGGATTTTTGGTGTTAATTTTACTGCATACCATTCCATATTTTAGGAGAAATCGCAGTGAAATAAAATCAGTCGTTACAAATTCATTTCATTCAGTCGTTTCATAAAATCGTTTCATAAATGCGTTTCATTAGGATTTTCTATATATAGGTTAGATATATTAATAAGATAGAATTGGAAACTGAAGCACTTAAAACACTTGATCAAAATGGCCTACGTTTGACAAACATAAATAAAAAAAGTTGAGATTCGTCATCTTTTAAAAATACTGAGGTCTGCTAAAAGAAAAAAAAAAAACCTTTTTATTCCGTCTTAATCTACTGAAATTCACAAATCAGCAAAATATTATCTCGATTAGGTGAGTAAGCCATCAGACAAAAACTTTCAGTTTGTTAATCGGCATTAAAAAAATAATAATAGTTTAATCACAAAGTTAGAAGGGAGAGTATATGAAATACTTAAAAGTTTAACAGTTTATAAAAGTAGTGAATAGAAAAAAAAAGATAACATAATTCCACAAGATCCAAAACAGGCAATCGAGAGAGCTACCGAGGGAAAACCCAATCATAAAATAAAGACTCCTACAGTGACCATAAGTTTAATTTAATAAAAATAAAAATGCTTAAAACTAGCAGAATAAAAGTACATAAAAAAACTAAACATGGACAAGACAGACAAAGAAAGTTTAAGTGTAGAAGAAGACTGAGGAAACTCAGTCTCCATCCTCAATTTAAATGACATATTTAGTGTGTATACGGTTTGCTCTGTCGGATACCTCATAGTCTGTTAACTCTGCAACTATTTGATTTGGAATATTGTCGACAGTTTTTTAGAAGTCTTTGCCAAGATGATTGATACTTTTTTTTAAGTGATCTAGAAACTAGGTCTCTAACTAGGATGGTGGTATTTCTCGGATAACGGTGGCCGTTTCTGATAGTATGGAGGTTTTCGTTCCTGAAACATGTTCAATAAATACCCCATGCGAACATCTCGATACGAAACAAATATGCCACGTGATATACTAGCATTTTAAAAATATGTTTTTGCTGCTGATTGATCTTGTGATTATTATTTTACTAGTTGTAGAGATGTGAAGCAAAAACTTTATTTTGAAAAAGTTGAAAGGATAGAATAATAAAGAAAGACGCCTCTGGCAGCCATAAAATTTATATATTGTGTAATTTCGCAAAGGACTATAAATAAAAAGTTTTAAAAATGTAGTTTTTCTTATCCATTTTATTAAACGAAAAAAGAAGTTACTACAGAAATGTAAAAAGGAAGGACACGAGAAACAACAAAATAAAAAATTACCTTTATGTGTTGCATACTTTTCCTCAAAACACGAATATTTTAATAATTTTTTTTCAGTGAAGCTTCGCAACGTATATAATTTTTATACAATGTTTTATTATCCGATTAGTTTTTTCTTACAATTCTCTTGAGAGAAAACTTCATTTTTTCGTAATATTTTGTGCCTATTTTTTTTCCACTTCCACGATATATTACGAGAGTATTTTTACTAAACATATGTTATAACGGTATTTTCTCTTTATGTATCGTAAATTAAAGGAATGATAAATAAACGATAACCAAATTATGAAGGTATTCTAAACAAATTTGCGCAAATTATCATATTAAAATCATTAATAGCTATTAATCAACTAATCAATCATCATTATAAAAGTTTTTCAATTACAAAATTTCTATTTTGTTATTAATAAAATTTAATAACTTTAAACTGATCACTAATAAAATACATAATTAAATACATATTATTAAATACAACTTTAAATATCTACACATGCATTATTTTGCTAAAAAGTTAGTTATAAAAATAGATAGCTTTAAAAATGATAGGGTAACTCCGGTATAGTCGCCACATACGGGATAGATGCCGCACCCCTTGTATTTCTTCTAATTATACATAGATGGTCGTCAAACGCACAGTATAGGTGATCAATGAGATTATTTTAAACAGTGTGTAGCGTGAATCCCATTTCGATGTTTACTTGTAGAAGTACAATTCTTAATTCGACGTAAGTGCATGATTTCACTGTCCAAACTTTTAAACGCGCTATGTTTAAATACGTTTCATACACTAATTACTAAATGCATCCATGATTTCGAAGTCAAAACTAAGTGTAGCGTTTGTATACAGTGCTGTGTGTATGGTTGCGCCATTCCCCTTAGCGATTGAGGTAACTGTAATGGCCGACGTCTGCACCATGCAAAATGGGGTACATGCCGCAGTTTCTTTCGTACGGGATGATTAAGTGTTATTAACTTTTCCTTTCCTTTTTGCACAGTCTAACCATGTTAGGCATGTTATCAAGTTTACTAAAGCCAATGGAGAAAAAAAGGGAAGATAAAAAGTAAGAAGGGCAAGAAGGATGCAAGTCAAGATGATAATAATGAAACATTGGATTACGCGTAACGCAGACGTTCTTTGCAAACTACTCCAAAAAAGAGGAAGCGTAATTGGCTTCGTTGTATCATGTGTTTAAATGTTACATAAAGACTGTACTTTTTCGACACTTTTTCTGTAGATTGTAGTAAAAAAAAAAAAAACAGGTCTTTTAACCCATCCGTGACCATAGGTGCAGACAAGCACCTTCATAAAGACTTACAAAATTTATTTCTGCCACCAGTAAAAAAGAAAAGCAATATTTGCTTTGTTTAATTAAAGCATTTTCATGTTATATTTTAAGTAAAAGTAACTCCTTTTAAAAAAGTGGTACCAACCTAATAAAATTTGTGTAAAAGCTACCGGTCCCGAAAGGGTTAATAAATAAATTATGTAAACACAATTTTACTTTTTTCTTTTCCTTTTCTAATACATTGATGTTACGTTGTTGCTGAAATAACAATTAAAATTTAATGTAAAAAAAAATAAGTCGATAATTTTAATAGTGAAAGTAGGCAACAATTATTAATTTGAATCTACTAATACGCTTCACTGTACCTATTTAGTTTCATTTTGTTATTACATTGTTAATTATAGTCCATATATGAATATATTTTTAAATATTTTTATTCATAACTTCATTCTGTTCTTATTAGAAGCGCGGCATAACTACCGCACAAGTGCGTCGTCTCAGCCTGAATGTACTGGTTACGCGCCGCAATGTAACGTTTTAGAAAAAAAAATGTTAAAAAATATTAATATATATATATATTTTTTTTTTTTTTTTTTTTTTTTTTTGTCGCAGTACACGAGTTGTATATTTAGCATTAAATAGCGCAGCATGATTTTTTTTATTTTATGTCCACCATAGGAATTTATACACAAATTCAAAAAAATGTGCGGCATAAATCCCGGAATTACCCTATAAGTTTTCATGATTCTACAAAAATATAAACATTGAAATGTATGAACTGTGTATGACAATCGCTTCTGCAATGAAAGTTTGAAAAAAAGTATTTTTTTATATCCAAATTTAGACAACACACACATTAATAAAGACAGTATCCAAAATTAGCCTATAAAATATTTAATTTTTTTAACCCACTAATTCCCTTCTGCTGACATAAGTGCTGCCATTTAAGCGATTTTCTTTTATTTAGATTGCGTGATTGACAGTAGATTTTTCAAATAGTAAATTGGTAGCATATATGCTAACACGGCCAGTGAAAGGTTGATGTATTATGATTACTTTCAGATTCATTTAAGAAGTGACAGTTCATAGTAAAAACTTACATATCTTTAGAAATAGCACTAATTTTCAATTAAGTAAGTGTTTTCTAATTAAATATTATTTACGTATTCCAATCATAACCGCTATTGGTGGTATTAATGTGAATAAAATTTTAAGTACAGAGTTAAAACTGTTATTATTTGCACATTTCTACATAGAACTAACATAGACACTTCTATAATTTAATCATATACAGAAATTCTAAAAGACTGCTACATTCATTGGTACAGCTGACGAATTAAAATGTAGCTAATTTGAAAAAAAAAATCTAGTAACTTCTATAAGTGATAATTTTGTTCTGGTTTCATGTCACTAAAGATACGTATACAGCAAAAATCAATTATTTTACTTCAACAATGTTAGCAAGAAGGTATCAAAGTTTTTTAAGCAGTTAACTGCATATAATAAATTAAAATTATTAAAGTATATTAAAAATAAGTAACAGTAAAAAAATAACAAAAACAGTAAAACAGTACAAAACTGTAACAAATAAAAAACAGTATATAAAAAATTGTCGCACTAAATTCTTTAGCATGCTAAGGGATTTTGCTTTTTGCAGAGTGATTCATAAATATCGAAACAATAGGCTATCTCCTTAATTAATGCCCCTAGGCACATACTTACAATTGCAAAATTTCATAAAAAAATATGGAAATTTTGATGAGATAAGTTACAACTCCATGGGAGGTCTATTTGAGAAAATATGAAAATTAAATACAATCCTCCGTAGTGTAAAATTTTGAATTAGGAATTTTTTCCTTATCCATTCCTGAAATAAACACAAAAAGCTCCATCTTCATATCTACAAAACTTATGCAGTTATGCCTGTTTAAATAATTCTTCAAGTTTTAAGGGATTAGACACAAATTGAAAGGCGTGTTATTGAAGAAACAATGTTACTTTATACAAACAAAGTTTATTATAAATATTAACTATAAATATTAACTATTATTATAAATATACAAACAAAGTTTATTTACAATATTAACAAAGTTCCAGTATACATGTAAAAAATATATTTATTGAGTTAGAATTAGATTTTTCTGTTTTTTGTGAGGATTAACCATATAATTTGCAAATGAAATCACATCCTAAAATTTCTCAAAAACTTAAAAATTTTTTTAATTATTATTATTATTTTAATTGGGGTAAATTAAAATCATTATTACTCGAAATATTTTAGTCGAATTTCATACTTTTTTCATTTAATTAAAGAGGAAAACATAATTTAGTTTTGTTTCAGCATTGTTTTTTAAATGTTAATATTATAAATATTAAAAACACAAATTAAAAAAATAATGTAACTTATATTAAAAAAAAATCATATATTCAAAAATAAATATATTTCAAATTTGTCGAAACAAAATAAAAGTAATCAAAAAGGTCATGTTCCGAGTTTGCACCATTTTTTAAACAATTCTTGACATAAAAATGTAAATTAATAATTTAAATTAAATTAATTTTAATTTTAATTACGAATTTTAATTAATACATTTAAATTAATTATTTTTAACAATTTAAATTAATAATTTAAAACGCATTTAAAGTTTTAAACAAAGATTGGCTCCTAATAAAATGTTTAAAAGCTTTTTTAAAAATTGCAGGTGAGTATGTAACTCATTCCTGTGGGTTAAACTTCCGATTCAGTTTAACTTTTGCCCTTTCCACCTTCTTTCTGTATTAACAAGTTTTTTTTTATAACATACAGCTTAAGAGTGTTTTCATAATTTTAATCCTCACAAATTCAGGTTTTATATCATCCCAAAGAACGGTTAAAAAAAGTCTGTATTCTGGTTCCAGACCATTCTCGACCGAGCCTAATGAATTTTTCATGCTGGACTGGCTTCCTTTCTTCCTAGGTTTTCACGGGGCGGAATTTCCATTCCCGGTCTCGACTCAACCCGTAGTTAAAAACATTCTATATACGTTCGCCTAATCCATGCAAAATCAGTAAAGTTTGGCTCAAACGAAAAAGTTTACAAAAAATGCATATGTTTTTAAATCGCCATTCCAATTACAATATATTACCTCTTACAATTAAACTTTAAAAATCGTTTTTCAAAGATAATAAATTTAAACGCAAAAAAATACAATAAAACAAGTAAAAAAGAAACTGCCTATTACGGAATACTGTCTAAAACGGAATAATTTTTTGATACATGCAAAATGAATATGATAGTACTTGTAACGCTCGAACAATACGCACTCCATCATATTTTCTCTCCTTTTCTTTTTTTTCTTTAAAAAGAACTGACAAGCTGAGTAATTTAGACTTTATGAGATGAGAAGAATGTTTACAGAGTTGTTGCCGACAAGGCATCTGAGCTAAGCCGTAATTTTAAATTAACTGAGTTATTTTGTAAATAGTAACATAGTAACATGTAAATACGTTGTGAATATTGAATTTATTAGTCGATGAAAAGTTATCGAGTTTTAATTTGTGACTAAGATAGTTTCCACCCCGGATTCTAAATAATATCTTACAGAAGTGGCTCCCCAACGTCGGGCTCGAAAAGAAGCAAGATATGAACATAAGTATTATTTTTAAATTGTGTTAAACTGTTTTAACCCATTAAGGACTGAATTATTTTATATCTTTAAAAATTGCAATTCGTACTAAATTATGTTCATTTATGTTACTAGAGTGGGAATAAACTGTTTTTTTATATATCAGATGTCAGATTTAGGAAATATGGCATGTGACCATATGGTTACGCTAGTACTTTATATGGTCAAAAAAAGCTAAAGGGTATTATTTTACTTACTTTGATTTATTTTACTTACAGCTTACAACTGATTATAAACATGACAACATAACGTAAATAAAATACAAATTTCTTTCAATTCAGTAAGAAAAAAAATTCAGTAACACTTCTTTCCTGGTAATTTATTGTAACCAGAGAGAATTAGTATCCGCAAGAAGCACTTCATTTCTTCTGCTGTTATGTTTGGACAAGGACAGTTTCTCCAGGTAGCATATTTATTCAATTCAGTAACTAAAAAAGCAATAATATCATCATCTATAAGCATTTCAAATAACTCGGTGCATGTTTTATTTCTATAGACAGAGAAATCGGGCATTGGAAACACTGGATCCTTTTGCAGTAGGTCATCTTGTGACCAACTACGTACTTTAATTTTCTTTCGGCTGTTTGTAGATGGCTTAGATTCATTTTTAGTTTCACTGGTATTCTGGTCTTCATCTTCATTATCTTCATTGTCTATATCCTGATTTCCAATTTGATGACCACCTGCTAGAACCGCTTCTGCTGGTGCTCGCAACTGTCTTCCAGTTTAGGTTTTCAATGAGACCTCCTGAATCTTCATCAGACACATCATTTACTTCTGGTGGTTCTATGTATACGTCATTGAGGTCAAGATCATCATCTTCAAGAAGATCTATTATTTCTTGCATAGATAAACTGAAAAAGAATCGAAATTTGACATAAATAATTCATAGGTAACACGAAATTATGAAACAAAATATTTAAATGACTTCATTTACCCCCCCCCCCCTTTTTTTTAACTTGCCCGTGTATATAAAAAAGTCACACGGTACCATATCAGGTGAATTCGGATATTCTGGAGCCGTATTTGTTGAATGTGAGGTTAAAACGCTCGAATAGTTCTCAAAACCAAATTTATTTCAAAACAATAAAATAAAAGGTAATAACAAATCTATAACAAAAGGGTAATAAAGAAGGTATAACAAAAAGTTAATAACAAGGTATAACAAAATGTATATAACTTCAAAGGTATAATAAAAAGGTAATAACAAAGTAAAAGGTAATATTAATAAAATAAAAGTAATAATAATAATAATAATAATAATAGTTATAATAATAATAAGTAATAATAATAATAATAATAATAATAATAATAATAATAATAGTTATAATAATAATAAGTAATAATAATAATAATAATAATAATAATAATAATAATAATAATAATAATAATAAAAGTAAAAATAATAATAATAATAAAAGTAATAATAATAATAAAAGTATAATAATAATAAATAATAATAATAATAAGGTAATAACAAACTAATAACAAAGTTTGTATAATTTCAAAGGTATAGCAATAAGATAATAACAAAGGTATTTAAAAATACTTATAATAAATACGATGACTATTTCAAAACAAAAATTAATACTCTGTGGATTAATAACGCATCCGAATCTAATGGCAATATCTGTCTATTTTTAGGAAAAACAGGGCAAAATATACAAACAAATAAAAAAAAAATGAACGCTTAAAATTGACTCTATAGAAGACTAGTGTGACCAAATGGTAACGCAATATTATAACCAATTTTTAACGTATAATTATTAAATATAAATTTTGAATAGCAATATATTACTGTTCTTTGATGCTTTAATGGTATGAATATGCTATATAGATTTATTTCAAATCAAATCATGAAGCAAGAAGCTTGACTTACCTTTTCTTTTTCGCCATTTTAGAAGCACAGATTCACAGTATTGTTTTCTTTATTCTACCACACAACTGCATAGAACGCTGGACTACTAATAACATCTAGTGTTGATCAATTGAACTATTACTATGCTTGAAACGATAAAACATTTATTGATTTTAGATTATTTTGGTACAAAGAAATATAAATATAAATCATAATTTACTGTGACCATATGGTAACGCTAGTCCTTAATGGGTTAATAAGAAAATTTCGATACTAAAGTATAAAAATTTATACAAAAGTAATTTTGATTCACCGGAATCTGAGGATTTTTGTAAATTGTATTTGATTCGTCCAGAATCGAAATATTTTGGAATTATTCTATTCAACCTGAATGATATTTTCTTTGAATTGAAATACGAAAAAATCATCTGTAGCTTCAAGTATTTTAGTATCTGAATTAAATGAAGATATTCATAAGAGAAATATATCTAATAATTATTATTGAAAAATATAAATCGTTTGCTTTACTTTATACATTTATATAGTTGCACTGAGCTATATTATTATTGAAGGTATTATTATAAATGAGTGTTTGGCATTATTTTAATTATTATATGAAGAATGGATTTAAATTATTCGCAAATAATGTTTGATATTATTGTGTAAAAAAAAGCAAATAGTTGGTGTCATATTGAATTTTGAAAGATATTGTATGTTACCTATGTTCTATATATGTTATAAATTACCTAAAAGTAAATTATTTTGCTAAGAGTTATTCGTAACACGAATTAAGTTTGAAGTTAGCTAAAATATAGTTATTTCAAATGATGGCGTTTCTTTCTAAGGGTAAGAAAATTGATTTAATCACATTAGCTTCAGAATTAAAAATAGAAGTAAGTAGCGATGATAAAGAATTACGTGATAAAATTGTAAATAGTGAGGCATTTAAAGATAACATAGATTTTGTACAGGGAATTTTTGAAAATATCATAGAAGAAAGAAAGACTCTTGAGGAAGAGAAACGTTTAGCCAAAGAAAGAGAATTTGAGCTACAGAAGATCAGGTTAGAAGCAGCAACAAGAGATGTATTTGTAAATAGAAGCAACCCTCTAGAAACTTCTTCAATCCGCGTCGACTTGAAAAAGGTTTTACCCGATTTCAGTCCTGAAAAGGATGATATGAATTTATTTTTAATAACTTTTGAGAGGCAAATGAAACTTTTAAAGGTTTCTAAAGAACTGTGGATTACGTGTTTAATTGGAGTCCTTCAATAGAAATGAAATCGGTAAATTAATAGCGCGTGAACCGGAAGAAAAATTTGAGGCTTATTCTTATGTTAAAGATATATTGTTGCAGAGGTTCAAGTTAACTGCTGAATGGTTTAGAGTTTTGTTTAGTCAACATCCAAAGCGAACCGATATTAGCTGGAAAGAATATTGTTTTGAAATTAGAAGCTATTTTGAGGGATGGCTATCCGAATTAAATATAAATTCCTTTGAAAATTTATCGGAATTAATTATTGCTGACCAATTAAAGAAAAAGGTTTCCCCTGATTGCAAAGAACATTATTTAGACCAATGGGAGAATTTAACAGATCCTGTTGAATTAGCTGAAAAGTTAGATTTATATGATAATTTGAGGTCACACAAAGTAAAAATAAAGGGATCAAATAAAATCAGTGAGGTCGGGAATTCTAATCGCTTTGAAAAAACGCCTTTAGATTTTAAAAGAAATGAGTTTGTTAAAATTGGCAATCAAAAGGAGTCCAAGAGAAATAAAATTAATTGTCCTTCGAATCTAAATCGACCAATGTTAAGTTGCTATGGTTATGGAAACCAGGGAGTTATTAAATCCAAGTTTCCAACCTGTTCTCCAAAAAATGTATCGGTGCACTTTCAATCACTACAATTTCGTACATGTAATATGCAAACATCAATAACATTATTGGTAAAATTAAGCAAAAATGGTCTCTTTGGCACAGCTTGTGCTGACACTGGCGCAACACATTGCGTTGCGGGTGAAGTTTTGTATTCTTTATTAAAAGACCAAGGTGTGAAGTTTGAAAAACTCAAATGATTGTAGTCTTAGCGGATGGGCTACAAAACACTACCGAAGTTTATAAAACAGAAGTTCACGTTAAAATTGAAGGTCGCGACGTTAAAACAACGCTTTATGCTCTGCCGAATGCCAGAAATAATCGTACAATTTTGGGAATCGATTTTTTACGCAAACCAAAAATTGTTTTGGATGTAGTGAATCAAGAATGGTTCTTTGCTGTTAGATGTAGGTGGAAGTATAGATTCGCTGACGATACATATAGACCTCCCAGTGAATTAGCGATAAAATCCATTGAATTAGACACAGTTTTTCTTAGAGAAGATGAAGGTAGACATCTCACTTCAGAGCAACAAGTTAGGTTGAATGAACTGCTTGAAAAATTTACTAGTAGCTTCCAACTAGGGGAAGAGGCTACACCTAAAGTTAAACATTATATTGATACTGGATCACATCTTCCTGTAGCAGTACTCCCTTACCGCATGTCACCTGCGAGAAAGGAAATTTTGCGTAAAGATTTAGATGAATTACTATCTAAAGGTATAATAGAAGAGTGCGAGTCTCCTTATGCCTCTCCTGTAGTATTGCTCCCCAAACCAAATGGAAAAATTCGCTTTTGCCTCGATTATCGAAAATTAAATGCCATCACAAAGACAGATAATTATCTATTACCGCGAATAGATGATCTGCTCCATGAAGCCAAACATACACCTTAAATGACCACTATTGATCTGATGTCTGTATACCACCAAATTGAAGTAAATGCTGTTGATAGAGACAAAAGTGCATTTATTTGTCCATTCGGAACTTTTCGGTACATTAAATTGCCTTTCGGATTGAAAAATGCCCAGCAACTTTTCAGAGATTAATGGATAACTTTAGAAAGTCCCTCAAAGACATCTTTATATTGTCTTATTTAGATGATATTAAAATTTTGTCGGAAAGTTTTGAGAAACATTTGTCTGATTTAGAATCAGTTTTTAATAAACTATCGGAATTCAAATTGTATGTTAATCGTGAAAAATGCAATTTTGCCTGCCCCCGTGTAAAATATTTAGGACATTGGATAACAAGCTCTGGAATCGAAGTTGATCCTGGAAAAACCGCTGCAATTTAACAAATGCCTGCTAATAAGTCTGTAAAACAAGTTCAATCTTTTTAACAGTCCTACTCCTGGTAAAGACGTTTTATTCCCAAATTTTCAGATATAGCTAAACCTATAAGTAATCTTACGAAGGAAAATGCAACTTGGAAGTGGGAAGAAGCAGAACAAAGCGCTTTCGAAACATTGAAAAGTTCATTAATCAATCCTCCAGTATTAAAACAAAATGATCCGACCAAGTCCTATCTTCTTCGTACAGATGCCAGTGGATATGCTCTAGGTGCTGTCCTCCTCCAGAGTCAGGGAGAAAAAGAACATCCAATAGAATATGCAAGTCGTTTGTTAACTTCACCAGAAAGAAACTATTCTACCACCGAGCTCGAAGCACTTGCTGTCATTTGGGTTTTAAATAAATTCCGTGGCTATATTGAAGGACATGAAATAACAGTTGCCTCCGATCATCAGCCCCTAAAATGGCTGATGAGTTTAAAGTTACCGTCAGGCAGACTATCTCGATGGGCTTTGCAGTTACAATCTTTCAACCTCACGATTGAATATATTCCTGGAAAAGCAAACGTAGTTGCTGATATGCTGTCTCGCCCTATTTGCAGTGATGAACAACCTTCTTGTGATATTTGCACAATTTCGATTGATATGCCTATTAGATCCCCTAAAGATATCCGAGAAGAGCAATTAAAGGATGAAGATTTAAAGAAAATTATCGAAGCGTTTGAATCTAAAGAAAATAATACAGATTTTTCTAATTTGACTGAACGTGGTTACCTCTAAAACCAAGGAGTCTTCCCAGGTAAAAAAATCAGACACAAACCTTTAAAATTTTTGAGATGTTGCAGCCATTTTGAAGGTTTCAGTGGGTATCTTTAAGGAAAATGAAAACTAAAGGTTCTCTTAAGAGAAGTATACCGCTTTTTAAAAGATTTCATACAGGTTTATTTCTGTAAGTTATCACCTCCAAATTATCTTCAATGACTTAGAAAATTTTCGTGAAATCGCTTGAGATATTTTCAAGGAAAATGAAAACTGTTTCTCATGCAGGTAATATGAAGGTTTTACTTGAAAGTTTTATTATTGCACATTATGGTATCTAAGATTTTGATATGCCTGTGTTTCCTCATTAATAATTTTAATAAATTTCTAAATTAATATTTTAGATAATACACGGAAATCATTAAGTCCAATCATTAAGTCAATGACAAGTCTTCCATCCGTACAATAAAAAATTTTTAACTTCTGAAATTATTACAAGTAACATTACCTCTAACACGCTCAAAAATTTTAATCTCAGAAAATTCCCCCTAAAAAGAAAAACAAATCACAAAGTTATTTCGAAGCCCTTTTTGACCTTAAATTTGTCACAATTTTTTCTAAAATTATAACCAGGAACAATATCACCTCAACTCTAACACGCTCAAAAATTTCAATCTCAGAATATCCCCCTCTATAAATAAAATAATAATCACGAAATTATTTCAAAGTCTCCTTTTTATCCAAAATTTTTTCATAAATTTCTCTTAAATTCCCACTAGTAAAAGTATTCCCTCAAACTCTAACGCATACAAAAATTTCAATCAACAAAAATTGTCCCCTAAAAAAAATCTCCAAATTATTTCAAAACCCCTTTCATTAATATTTAAAATGTATTCAAACACGCACAAAAATATATTTTAGTTAAATTTTAGTATCTAACGATGGACAATGGGGCCCCAATTTCCCCCACCCCCTTTCTGTAAATGTCTTATTTAGTTTTTCATTTTAAGTTTTCCTAAAAGAATAAATTTTACTGTGTTTTTCTAAATCTGTCAAAAAAAAAAGAAATTTTAGTTAATTAAATTTCAAAATACAGAAGGGACAATGGCACTCACCCCTCCCACCATGCCGCTCTTTCATCCAAGCGCGACAGTCATAGTTCCTCTTTAAAACCGCCCCACCAGTGGCCGAGAGGTTCTGCTCTCAAAGCTAGTAGACGAGAGGTGCTGGTTTCGATTCCAATCACGCCCGTCGGCCTAATCGTTCGGAGTTTTCCGTGTTTTTCTTCGAACCTTGGATTTCCTTACTTTTCTCTTAGAAAGACGCCAGAGCACCCCCTCCCCTCCCCTTTGGGCCCATATCCCAAGTGTAGGTAATTGACCGTCATAAAACACACCAACAACAGCTCTTTAAAAAAAGAGGAACTAAGAATTTTGCACATACAATCTATATTACATCTACTATATTACACTATCTACATATATTTGCTAAAATAAAAGAGGCTCTTTTAATTTAGTTACTCGTTAATAATAAATTTTATATTGTTTTTGAAAACATAAAAAAATATGTCCAGTAAAACCTCCCTAAAGCGACCACGTTCCGTTCCAATAAAAATTGGTCGCTCTGAGAGGTGGTCTCTTAATGGAGGTTATGTTTAAATCTAGATTTTAATTATTGAAAGAAGATAACAATGTTACTAACATTTATCTTTCACAGTAAGAAAAAATATAAAAATTTAAGTATCAAAACAAAAGCTAATTACAGTAAAACCTCCTTAAAGCGACCACGTTCCGCTCCAATAAAAATTGGTCACTCCGAGAGGTGGTCTCTTAATGGAGGTTATGTTTAAATCTAGATTTTAATTGTTGAAAAAAGATAACAATGTTACTAACATTTATCTTTCACATTAAGAAAAAATATAAAAATTTAAGTATCAAAACATAAGTTAATTACTACAAAGTTAAAAAAATGAATACGGTTTTATCTTTTATAACTTATCCAACCAAGTCCTTTCGAAGTTCAGTAAATAAATGCTTTTTTTTTGGGGGGGGGAGCAATAAATAATGAAGATTTCATTAATTTGTATCTATTATTATCTATTTCTTTGAGAGTTTCCTGACAGAATAGGGCAAGGGAGTTTATTGACCGTCATTCTTAATTTGTCATCAGAATTAAATTCATTGCCTAAAAAAGGCATAAAGGGGTTTAAACACTTAAAAGTTACCGGAATAATAATTAAAAAAAATCTAAATTTAGTTTAGAAGTTTGATGAATAATGCGCTCTCCGGAATTATTTTTCTAATAAAACCCTCTTCAAGCGACCAGGAGAAAACGGAATTTGTTTCATTTTCTTCAAACAAATTGGTCGCTCATGGAGGGAGTTCAACTGGGATGGTCTTTGAATGGAGGTAAAATTAGTATTGAGCCTATAGGAATAAATTTCGTTCCATGAAAAAAATAGTCGTTCTGAGAGGTGGTTGGTTAATGGAGGTGGTCACACAGGGAGGTTTCACTGTAGTCACTTAAATTTCAAAATCAATGGAGGGGAAGGGACCCTCCCCCCCCTCTCCTCATTTTGGTGGCGTCCACGATTAAAGCTGAAAAATATAGGTGGGGTTATTGCATGCATAATTTGCCCTTATTCTCTATCAGGCGTGACTTCCAGTTTTTATAAAAATTACTTCTTCAAAAACAAATGAAAAATGTATAATTCGTATTAATTTATTTATTTCAAATTTTCGTTGGAACATTTGATTTTTGATTAAGCAGCTCTATTTCTGACTCCATGTCACGGGAGAATGAGAAGTAAGTACCCAACTCAACTCTGAGACACTAGCCCTTCAATGACAAACTCCCTCCCTATGAGGCAGGATCATTCCATTTTTGCAGCAGGTGGGGAAAGGTAGGGAGTGATCGCGGCGTGCGGTACGAAGGGAATGAATGTAGTAGGAACCGATTGGATCCGTATTTGCCTCGTTTTGATATTTTGATTAAGCCTGCGCTATGTCTAATGATTTTATAACCAAAAGGCCTTTTTCAAGGCCAACTTCGACTAATTTTGATGACGACTCGGAACAGATTTTGGCTAACGATTATAGGAATAAAATATTGACCTCAAAAAATAATGAGGGGGGAGGGGAGGCACAGATGACACAATTTTAAGATAATTTAAAGTTAAAGAATTATGAAATCTAATACAAAAAAAAAATTCAGTAATATGGCTTTAGATACGTTACTTACTTTTATTTTTCACCAATTTTAAGATAGTTTAAAGTTAAAGAATTATGAAATCGAATACGTAAAAATTTTAGTAATCTGCTTTAGATACTTTACTTACTTTTATTTTTCGCCAAAAAAGCAAAATTTTGTTAAATCTTGCCCCAATTGCATTTCTGTAGTTACATAATTTTAGCAAGGAGACGCTATCACTGCAGCTAAACTAGATAACATTAGTGAGATTTGAATTTTAAAAATCCGATTTCAATAATAAAAAAAATGATTTTCTCTTATTTTATTTAATAACCAAATAATAAATGAAACAAAACAAAAATGATATCTTCAATGTTCCGCTATTGTATTTTAATTTGAAATTGATAGATGAAGCCACCATTTCAATTGACTGCTCTACCTTTCCCCATCTGCCAAAGAAATGGAATGATCCTGTCTCATAGGGAGGGAGTTTGTCATTGAAGGGCTAGTCTCTGAGACCGTGTGTTTACGTTTTAACCGCCATTCGGAAAATTAGCGGGACTAATCGTCACGTTGTCATGTTGTTATTGTATTTTTTTCTTTTTGCAGGGAGTTTTTCAACAGTATAGTAGTCGAATTTTAACTAATTTTTAAGTTGATATATATATATATAGCGTAAGAGGGCTGTATTACACTTCTTTTTAATATTAATATTGATATTCGGCACTTTGTATTCACTACGCATTCGACAAGAATCATGTTCGGTAAAAAATATCGCCACATTAATTTAGAAATGCTGTGGTATGGGGAAAACTTTTTATAAGAAATTTTCGTGTACAACTAAAGAATAATTTCACTATTTTTTTAAATAATAGCGAAAAATATATTCATATATTTCCATTATGTTTAAAAGTGAAAGACTGATTTTACTCCTAAATAATTAAACTTGTAAAAAGTTCAGTTTGGAGGTAGGAAAGTGTTGTGAAGGATCTTGTTTGCAGGTGAAAAGTTTGATGAAGGTTCCTTGTTTTGAGGTGATAAAATTTTGTGAAGGGTCCTTTAAAGGACCCGAGTTAATAGATCCATGTATTGGAATACAAATTTTACTAGTAAGTACCTGATTTAGTTTCCTTTATAAATTGAGCAGCTATAATCTTTTTAGGAACATAACTGCTTGATTAATAATGCACAGTGAAGGTGTAATGTCTCTTGCAAATCATTTAGCAGGGCCCAATATCTTTGGCTGCAATATTCAACTCATAAAAATAATTGGTACTTTTCGGTTAGCTGTTTGCCAGTGTTATATATACATACATATATTGCATATATAAATGCATATATGTGTACATATATATTACACATATATATGTATATATAACACTGGCGCCCAGCTAACCGAAAAGTACCAAATAATTAAAAGAATTTTTATATATTGTAGATTAATTTATTATGTAGAATATGAAATATGGAAAAAATAAGGTACTTTTCGATTAGCCAGGCGCTAGTGTTATATATTACAATATATATGTATATATAATGCTGGTGCCCGGCTAACCAAAAAGTACCAAAAATAATTTTACATGTGTATAATTATTTTAAATAAAGTAATTTTTTCATGAAAAAACAGTTAAAGACAAATTTAAAGCAATATTTTTTTCAGATGAGTGCAGGTGAATTTTTGCAATTTTTTCCCGCAACCAACTGATGAATTTTGCAATATTTTATTTCTACCAATTTGCATTTAAATGTTGCATTTTTTCTTGCACCCAATTGGTAAACTTGTGAGGTTTTTCTTTTTCTTATTTTTTTTTTTCATGTGATCGCTGGGTGAATTAAGCAATTGTTTCCCTGCTACAACTGAAGTACAATGTGATTTTTTCATCGTAACTGACTGGTGAATTTATATAATTATGCATTCTTTTTTGTTTACATTGATGTTCAATAATTATTATTCAACGATAATATTCAATTGTCACTTAATGTGATTAATTTAGCGATTTTTCGCTAATTTTCTGCATTCCATCTTTTTCTGCAACCGAATGAAGAATCTCATGATTTTTTTCTCACGATTGATTGTCCGCTACATTTCATTATTTTTTCCATAGCAGATTGACAAATTTCACAATATTTTAAAGCAACACACTGAAGAATTTCTTTCCCCCCCCCCCCCCCAATGACCCAATAGCAGAAAATTCTCCAAGTGTCTGCGACAGATCTTTCAGGGACTGAAAATAATCTGCAGGTAAAATGTTACAAATGAACCTTTAATTAATTAATCATTTACTTTTAATGTTTTTAAGCATTTTACTCATTTTTATTAATAATAAACTTAAGTTTTAGTAATAAATAATAAAGAACTAAACATAATATAAAGTTGGAAAAAGATCCAATGGAAAAAAAAATCTGCAAAAGGGAAAAGAAAATCTGCGGCGCACGTCACCCGTCAGGAACTTTCTGCTACCGGGCCCAATGATTACTGGTGAATTTCTCAGATTTTTTTTTTTCCCCCTGATGACTGAATGAAGAATTTTGCAATTTTTTCTTGTAACCAATTGACGAATTTTGGGGTATTTTACTTGTACTGATTGGCAAATATTGCATTTTTTCTTGCGAGCAACTAGCGGAACTGAATATATATATACATAACAGTCGGTTTATGAATTTTGCCGACCCCCCCCCCTCCCTTACCTAAGCTGATCAACAGATCTCGTTTTTTCTGATAAAAAGTTGATAAATTTCCATATTTTCCCCCCACAACTTACTAACAAAACATTTTTTTTTCATGCGATCAATGGATGAATTAAATAATTTTTTCCCCCCATGACAATCAAAGAACTGTGTGATTTTTTTTAACCCTTTACTGACTGATAAATTTCTTAAGGTTTTTTCTTTTTCATATGACCAGTTGACAAGTTTATGATGCTTCCCCCTGACCTAATGATGAAACTTAATGTTTAAAAATTAGCAAAATTCTTCATTTGATTACGGGAGAAAGAAATTGTGACATTCGTCTGTTGCTTAAGAGGACAATTGACAAATTTCAATCAGTCGTGGGAAAATATCAAAAAATTCTGTTGAGAAATGGGAACATTAAACAAGCCAGTTCCAAATATTGTTTTTTTTTTTCCGTTTCTTTACAAGGTACAAGTGTGTCCTTTATTAAAAAAATCTGTGCCTGATGGGCACTGACCCGTTTTTTCTACAGTAAACTTCTAGAAAAAAGGGCACTCGTATGCAGCGATGTAAACGTAAAAAAAAAAAAAAAAACAGAGGGTATATTCAGAGTTTCTCCCATGTTTAAAAAAGGGCAGGGTGCTTCTTGTAGGAAAAGGGCACTTTTGGATTCCGAAAGACATGTTTTGGATTTTTAAGGACACCTTTTTTTAATTTTTAAAGGCATCCTTTTGATTTTTAAAATTACTTTTAATATTTAATAGACAGGACGCTATTTTAAAGACAGCAATGAGGCAATTTTTACTATGCAAGTAAATTTTTTAATAAAGAAAGGAGTAAAGGCACTTTTTTCAGCTGGGGGCAACAAGGGTGCTAATGTTTTCCATCAGGGGTAAGAGGGCTGCTGTTTTGTAAACCTAAGGGCAGGCAGGGTGCAGCACCCTCCTGACACTGTCTACGGGAAACTCTGGTATACCTTAGAGTGTATATACAATAGCTTTTTTGAGAAACGGAAGTTAAGCAGTGTTACTGAAAAAGGACCAGAAGGTATACGACATTTACCTCTGTATACCCTCCACTTCTGACAGCAAATTTTTTCTCTCTTTTTTGCAAACGATAATATTTTTTTCTGCTACCGATCGATGAATTTCGCATTCTACTCGTGACAGATCAGTGAAAATTGTGATATTTTTTCACAGTCGAATTATAAACTGTATCTTTTTTTCAACTGATTGGCCAAATCTCGAGGGTTTTTTTTAGCATGGCTGATCGACGAATTTCCATTTTTTATCTGATCTACTGACGAATTTCGCTTTTTTTTTTACCGGTGACTGATTTTTAAATTTTGCTATATTTCTCTTGAACCAGTAAGTAGTATATCTTGAGGCCGATTGGAGAGAGTTTTTTTCCGCTACTGATGTACGAATTTTGCAGTTTCTTCCGTCGATCTACTGACGAATTCTGCGATTTTTTTTTAGCCACGACCGATTTGCAATTTTCTGGATTTTTTCTTTTAACATAGGTGAATTTTGAGACTTTTTCTTGCGACCGATTAGAGAAGATCGTGGGTTTTTTCTGGCGGTGCACTGAAGAAGTTTTTTACCTGCAACTGATTAGCAAAAATCATGGATTTTTTCTCGCAACTGTTCGTCGAATTTTGTATGTTTTTCCACAACAGGCTGAAGAATTTCATGGTTTGTTCTCCATGACTGATGAACTGTACGAGTTTTTCTCGTGACCCATTGATGAATTTCACAATCTTTTTAATAAAGATGAAAATAAGGAATTTTGCTTAGTAGCCACTGGCCGGTAGGTTGACTTTATTTAGTAGCCAGTTACTAGCCAGTGAGAATAATTTCTTTAGTAGCCAGTAAGTACATTTATGTCAGTGAATATTTAATTTATGGGTATATTTTAGGTATGTTTATCCACTGAGTAGCAGGTATGATTCAAAATTGAAAAAAATAGGTTTAAAAAATCTGAAATTTGCAGCAAATTTTCTGAAATGTAAAGGGAGGGTTGGTAGGGGATCCCTCCTGGTACTAATTATGCATTTTTTCCAGATACTTTAACGAAATTCACGTTTTTTCTGGATCTATTGGCAATGTTTTCGTTTCTTTGGCGTTCCTTTGACAAAATGTGCGTTTTTTTCACGATCTTTTGACAAAATTCACATTCGTTTTCGCAATTCTTTGGCAAAATTTTCGGGTTTTTTTTTTTCGAAATTCTCATTCCTCCCCCCCCCCCCCCCAAGATCCTTTAACTAAATTTGTGTTTTTTGACGATCTATTGACGAATTTTGTGTTTTTGCCATGATCCATTGACGATATTTGTGTTTTTTCTTTGCTCTATTGATGATATTTGCGTATTTTCGCGATTCTTTGACGAAATTTTGGATTTTCAGAGATCGTTTGATGAAATGTGTGGGTATTTTGCAATTCTTTGACGAAATTGTTTTTTTTTTTTTTTTATCTGCGATGCATTGACGATATTTGTGTTTTTTTCCGCAATCCACTGACCATATTTGCATTTATTCCAGAATCCTTTGACGAAATTTCGGATTCTTTGCGATCCTTTGATGAAATTCGGGTTTTTCCACGATCCTTTGACGAAATGTGCTGTTTTTATTGTGATTTTTTGACAAAATTCTCGCTTTTTTGCGATTCTTTGATACAATTCGCTTTTTTGGTGATCCTTTCATGAAATTTACATTTTTTTTTTCCGTAATCCTCTGATGAAATGTGTGTTTTTTCGCGATCTTTTGACAAAATTCACATTTTTTTCTTTCCCAATTCTTTTACGAAATTCCTTTTGGAAAATCTTGCGTTTGGCTGGTACTTTCCATATTTTTAATCGTCAGTTTTTCACATTTACTCGTTGAGTGGCGACTGGCGATTGCTTATTTTCATCTTTACTTTTTAAATGAATGATTAAAGAATTTGGTGATTTTTTTTCTAACCAATGAGTGACAAATTTTGCGATTTTTCCTACATTGAATGGTGAATTTTCTTGAAAATGAAAATTTGAAATGTTCTGCAGTGAAATCCGTTGTTCTGCGATGTACGTCGCATTTATAAGCATATTCTGCTTTGGGGGATTTCATTATCTCTTACTTTTCGGACTTTTTTTGAAATTGCAGCATTTTCATCGGAGGTTCCCGATAAATATTATTTGTAATATATAAAAATTTCAAGGGGAGGGGGGCACAATACCAATAGAAAAGTGCCCAAAGTGCGGCACTTTTCTAACTTTTATCAACACCTGTCCCTATCGTGTAACATACAGTTGGAACGGCCTGTGACCACTTATTCATGTTATACACATCCGATATCCATGCTGCCACTTTGATCCCCCCTGGGAGGGGCACTTTTCTAAATTTTGCCGGCACCTCTCATGTGACATATCGTTCAAAAGGTCTGTGACCACTTATTCATGTTATGCCCCTCCCCCCCACTTTGCCCCACCGGGGGGGCACTTTTCAAAATTTTGCTGACACCCCTCATGTCACATATTTTTGGAAAGGCCTATGACCACTTATTCATGTTATGCACCTCTAATGCCCCTCCCCCCTCTTTGCTCCCCCCTCGGGGGCACTTTTCTAAATTTTGCCGACACCCGTCATGTGACATATCGTTCAAAAGGTCTGTGACCCCTTATTCATGTTATGCACCTCTAATGCTCCTCCCCCCACTTTGCCCCCCGGGGGGGGGCACTTTTCTAAATTTTACTGACATCCCTGATGTGACATATCGTTCAAAAGGCCTATGACCACTTATTCATGTTATGCTCCTCTAATGACCCTCCACCCACTTTGCCCCCCCCGGGGGGCACTTTTCTAAATTTTGCTGACACCCCTCATGTCACATATTGTTGGAAAGACCTGTGACCACTTATTCATGTTATGCACCTCTATTGCCCCTCCCCCCACTTTGCCCCCCCTCGGGGGCATTTTTCTAAATTTTGCCAACACCCATCATGTGACATATCGTTCAAAAGGCCTTTGACCACTTATTCATGTTGTGCACCTCTAATGCCCCTGCCCCCTACTTTCCCGCCCCCGGAGGGGGGGAGGCACTTTTCTAAATTTTGCTGACACATCATGTGACATATCGTTCGAAAGTCCTGTGACCACTTATTCATGTTATGCACCTCTAATGTCACTTCCCCCACTTTGCCCCACGGGGGGGAGCACTTTTCTAAATTTTGCTGACACCCCTCATGTGACATATCGTTGGAAAGGTCTGTGACCACTTATTCATGCTATGCATCTCTGCCCCTTTTTCCACTTTGCCCCCACCTCCCCGGGGGGGCACTTTTCTAAATTTTGCCGACACCTCTCATGTGACATATCGTTCAAAAGGTCTGTGACCACTTATTCATGTTATGCCCCTCCCCCCCACTTTGCCCCACTGGGGGGGGGCACTTTTCTAAATTTTACTGACATACCTGATGTGACATATCGTTCAAAAGGCCTATGACCACTTATTCATGTTATGCACCTCTAATGACCCTCCACCCACTTTGCCCCCCCCCCCCGGGGGGGCACTTTTCTAAATTTTGCTGACACCCCTCATGTCACATATTGTTGGAAAGACCTGTGACCACTTATTCATGTTATGCACCTCTATTGCCCCTCCCCCCACTTTGCCCCCCCTCGGGGGCATTTTTCTAAATTTTGCCAACACCCGTCATGTGACATATCGTTCAAAAGGCCTTTGACCACTTATTCATGTTATGCACCTCTAATGCCCCTGCCCCATACTTTGCCCCCCCGGGGGGCACTTTTCTAAATTTTGCTGAGACATCATGTGACATATCGTTCGAAAGTCCTGTTACCACTTATTCATGTTACGCACCTCCGGTGCTTTCCCCCCCTTAGTTTTTTTTATTAATATGTATATATGTTTTATTAATATGTTTAGTTTATTAATATGTATCAAATCAATGTCGAACTGGATATGTAATCATTATTATGTATTCATCTGATGCGAATTTGCACAGAAGGCTGTCTGCATGCAGGTGCAACGATATAATGTAAAGAGAAGATACAGCTTTTATACCTAAAGGAAAACTGCAGATGTTTCTGCCAAAATCGGTGAAGGGAAATAACAGGTTTTTTACCTGAAGGAAAACAGCAGGTATTTGGAACTCAGAAGGTTAAGGGAAAATACATGTTTTTTACCTAAAGGTAAGCTGAAGGTAATTTTAGTTCCAAATACCTTCAGTTTCCCTGAAGATTTTTTTTTAAGGTTTCTTGTTGACTTTTTTACCTGGGTTATATCGTTACTCTCCAGAATCAGATTCAGATGGAGCACAATAAATTGTTACTGTTCAAGAACGGAGAGAAATCTTGAAGAATTACCATGATTCACCGACTGCAGGCCATTATGGAGCCGAGGGACCTATTACAGAGTACCCCAGAGATATTACTGGACCGGAATGAGAAAAGATATCCCAGATTATGTTAAAAATTGTGTAGACTGTATTCGTTATAAAGTGAGTAACCAAAAACCTGCTGGACTATTACAAGCACCTGTTCATAGTCAAAGATTTGAGACCTTGTCAATAGACTTATTTGGAGCCTTGCCAGAAACAGCAGTTGGGAAAAAGTGGATTTATATAATCGAAGGCTGTAGCACAAAATGGGTAGAACTTTTCGCATTAAATAACGCAACAGCCGCGGAATCTGCTGTTACCTTAATTGAGGAAGTGTATTTAAGATATTGTTTTCCAAGAAAAATTATTAGCGACAATGGTCCGCAATTCATCAGTGCTGTGATGCAACAAGTTTGTTTTCTCTTAAAGATAGATCAAAGTTTAACTCCGGTGTACCACCCTCAGACAAATCCCGTTGAAAGAAAAAACCGAGATCTAAAACCCCGCTTAGCGATGCTAGTTGGAGATGATCATACAACTTGGTGTGAAAAATTACCAGTAATCCGTTTTGCCCTTAATACTGTAAGATGTAGTTCCACAGGTCACACAGCTACATATTTAATGTTCGGTCGTGAATTCCGTACCTCCGATGATGTTGCTCATGACTTATGCCCTGTAATTGCGAATGATAATTTCATAACCGAAATAACTCCTTATTTAAAAAACTTTGCTAAAATTACTATACAGATAAGAGATCGCATAGAACAAAGCCAAAATAACCATAAATATTATGCCCACAGACATTTAAAAGCTTCTCAGCAATATAAACCAGGCGACCACATCTGGGTTACTTTGCATCCCATTAGTCAAAAGAAAAGTAACGAAACAACTAAATTCATGCCCCGTCGCGATGGCCCCTATGTTATTTTAAAACAAAGATCTCCTGCTTCTTATACCATTGCCACTAAAGAAAACCACTTTTTCTCCCTTCGGAAATTATCATATATCAGCTTTGTGTCCTTACACGCAAGATGATGGTGGATGTTCTAAAGGCTTTATTCGTCCTAGAGGCAGACCTGGGAAACGTCAGACGCCCAGCAAGCAAATATTTACGAAAGGATAAAAAAACACGAGACCAATAGAGGATTTTAGGCACCAGAAATCATACCGAAGGAATCCACCCAGGAAATGCACACTGCATCTGAGGGACCAGTAATGCAATGTGAGGGGAAGAGTTAACGCTCGAACAAAACGCACTCCATCATATTTTCTCTCCTTTTCTTTTTTTTCTTTCAAAAGCTGAGTAATTTAGACTTTATGAGATGAGAAGAATGTTTACAGAGTTGTTGCCGACAAGGCATCTGAGCTAAGCCGTAATTTTAAATTAACTGAGTTATTTTGTAAATAGTAACATGTAAATACGTTGTAAATATAAAATTTATTAGTCGATGAAAAGCTATCGAGTTTTAATTAGTAACTAAGATAGTTTCCACCCCGGATTCTAAATAATATGTTAATACTTAAGAAAAGAATATAATACATATGCACCTCCTAAGATGGGAAATTGTCTATAAGGCATTTTTTTCTTGTCTGTGTGATTCTGTCTTAGAAGGTTTTACTCTATATCATTTTTGAAAGTCTCCAATACATGGATTATGGATTAACGACATTAAATGGTAAGTGAAACATTTACATACAAATAGAGATTCATAAAAAAAAATAAATATCACAGCTTTTGACGATTCTTTTACCCGGAGAACGCGCGCATACCCAGGGTATGAATGGTTTTTACTTTGTCACCAATAAATACAAATAATAATAGTCACCTTATTTAATCGGAGACAATTTTGCGATAAAACAAGTTGAAGACTACTTTTAAAAAGATTGTGGTGACAAGTGTAAAAACAGTACGCACTCCGGGTCTATCAGGCTCGGCGCACGTCCTCCCGGGTTAAAAATGAAGATTATAAACATATAAAACGAAAATCTATAAGCTATTATATAGCTGTAAAACTATTTTTGGTCAGAACTCTTCCATACGAAACAATTTTTAACCATATCGACGTAAAAAACCCTGTTTTCTAGAAATTCAATCAGTCCGGACGAGACTCGGGCTAAGATTTAAACATTTTTTCAGGCCTGCTCGAACTTTTTTTTATGGGTCGGCTCGAGACTGGGTCTGAATATTTCGACCTGTGCAGACCTCCAATAAAAGCCTCCAGCATAATTTGAAAGAAAGTTTAACTTAAAATCTATGCGCTGCTATTTAATGTCCAAAGGAGAGGCAGTGTCTTAAAATGACTTTTAATAACGTACAATTTGTGAATGATCCCTAACTGGCATTCAAAATCAGTCAATAACTCGTCGCTCAGAGGCGTGGGAAAAAGGTGTAAGTCGCGAATTTTGAATTTTAATAACTCTGCGAGATTTGCAGATACCGAGAGGAATTTTCTTTTGTTTAATTCAGGAAGGGATAAGGGAAAATTTCCTAATAGGAAATTTTACACAACGGGGGCCGTATAAAAAATTAATTTTTGTATTTTCTCAAATAGACACCCCATGGAGTTACAACTTATGTCATTAAATTTGGCACCAATTGGAAGTATGTGCCTAGGGGCAATATATAAGGAGATAGCCTATTGTTTTAATATTTATGAATCACACTGTATAGAGAGTATGTTTTATTTCAGGAGACTCCTACAACCCAGAATTCTACATATATCACTAATTTAATAATTTGAAATATTTTGAAATTGACGCACTTTTAATATCTCATAATACTTTCACGAGCCTTTTATTCAATTTAATTTTCTAACTATTCGTTTTATTGTTAATGCGACGTTAATTATATTTGTTTTCAGCTATTTAACTATTAAAAATTTCCGCAATAGAATTTACTGCATTACAGGATATATTTTATGTATAAAATATTTTTATTTCAAGATAGTCCTACAATACATCATGCTACTTATCACACAAATGTAATAATTTAAAATCTTTTAAAGTTGATGCATTTTTAAGATATCTGGATGTACTCACATTTACTGCACAACAGTGGATTCTGTTTAATATATGGAGTATTTTAATTTCAGGAAAATCCAAGAACATTTTATTACCCGACTGAAAAGAAGGGTTATGTGTTTCACGCGTATCTGTGATTGTGGATTTCTTTATACCCTCGAAACATCTCAACGGCTGGATGGGTTTTAATGAATGAGGTCTCTATAAATTTGTCTTAACGGCCCGATGGTTATAGGCTAGGTTTTGTTTTTATAAATTCAAAATGGCGGCCGTAAAATACAAAATTGCGGTAGAGACGAAAAAATAATTTTCACGCACCCTATTGAGTGGCATATCATTGGATAGGTCTTTCAAAATGAAGACGATGTTTCATTGATTATTTTACAGTCAGAAGCTCCATTAAAATATTATACAACCTGAAAGTTGTGTATGTAGGAGCTCTAGCTTTACTGCAACTCTAACCATCATAGACAACTATAGACCTCATCAAAACAGTGTTTATAGATAGGAACTAACAATTAAACACAACTTGAACGTCATCAATACAAGTAAATAAAAATAATAGGTAAGTAATGTAAAGAAGTAATATAAAAAAAATTATGTCAATTCGGTCAATAAGAGACTTTTTTTTTCTTTCATTCTTCTTATCTCTTGAGTTGCGCTTAAAATGCCATCAAGAAGAGGGCTGTCTCGGTCTTAAGATACCTTGATCAAGAAGACGGTTCTCTCTATTATTGAAAATTAATTAATTTAATTTAATTAATTAATTAATATTTTTAAAAAACTGGAGTAACATCAAGTGTCATCCACTACAAGTTTAAAAAAAATTATTTGAGCTTGATTGGATGAATAATAAGTATTTTATTAACGACTGAAAATTTGAACAAGATATATGTAGCTAGAGTGTGAGCTAATAGTAGGAATTGAAAAAAAAATATTTCATATTGATGAGAAATAATTAATTAGTTCTATTTTTACGCAGTCTTTTTTTTTATTATTTTTAATTTAATTGTTTATTTTTTAACTATTCATTTTTGTCTTAATGCAATGTAAACGATCTTTTCCCTGCATTTTAACTATTAAAAATTGTTACATTATATTCCACTGTATGATGCAGATATATTTTTTTATATTAAGTACTTTTCATTTCTGAAGTCTTTGCCTCTCTGTATCGCTTCTGTTTTACGAAATTGTTAATTTCAATATTTTGAAATACACACATGTTTAAGTTGTCGGAATATATTTACGAGGCCTAAATTCAATTTACTTCTTTAAAATCATTTTATTTTTAATGCGATGTTAAATATTATTCCATATTTACACATTATATTTTCCCATATATATACACTTTATGAGGTATAAAATAGAATAAATAAAAAAGTATTTTTCAAAGGAAAGTTTTACAAATGTGTAGATTAACTGATAATTCAAATTGATATTACTTAATAAATTCTAAATATTTCAGCAAAATTAAATAAAAATATTAAGTCGTTGGACATTAATAGTTTTACTAATTACTGTGAAATGCTAATTTAACCGTTAACAATAATTACTACAAAATAAAAATATTATAAAAGATAATTATTGAAAATAATTAAATATTTCGTGAGGTACAAAATATATTTTAATATAATTGTCTAATTAAATTTCAACTATAATTACAGTCATTAAAATAACATTAAATGATTAATTGCGTGCATATTTAATTATACATTTCTTAGTTAATTTAAGTGAGAAATAAAAAATATCCTAATTTTTGTTTAAAATAGAAGTGTGTTTATATAATTGTTAAGTAAAATTGAATTTTCACTGGAGATTTTACCGCATTTTTTCTACTTAAAGATTTTCTTTTATCCAAAACAGCACATGCTTTTAAGTTTGAAATTGAATATTGTATGTGCACTTTTGTTTATCAATATCTTATTATTTTCTTGGAAAGAAGCACAAAATTTCATTCGTACTTTTAAAAAATAGTATTTAAAATAAAATTTTATCTCCTCAATTATTTTGTAAAGGTATGATTTAGGAGAACTGAATATGTTCCAAAAAATAATATTTTAATATATAATGCAGTAGCTACAGAGCTATTGTTGTATGATGTAAAAAAAAAAAAAAAAAAAAAAAAAAAAAAAAAAAACCATATAATGCTTTCATATGGGGTGAAAAAAGTACTTGAAAAATAGAGAATTACGTTGTTACATTTTAAATACATTAGTCGTGTTTAATATATATATATATATATATATTAGGCAATTATATTTTCGCAATGTTAATAACTATACTTCAAAAAACTTGTCATCTCATTTCTAAATTTTACTTTCATTTATACAGTACAACTGAAACAAAACTAGATAAACTACAAAAAATTGGTACAGTAACCAATAAAATTTGGTAGCGTAAGCTACAATAACGAATTTTTGTTTTGGAAACGAATTTGGCAGTCCTTTTTTTTCAGTCAAATATAAACAGTGTCTAATTTTAATCTAATTTTCCCACTCTTAATGATTTTAAAAATAAACATATTTTAACGATAAAAAACACACACAAATAATGTCTGCATATCATTTCATGAGAATCTGTGGAACATTTAACACTGGCCTAGCTGTATAGTGTTTAATATTCGCAAAAATATCACTATTATTGATGGTGGTACGATCAAAAATATGGGTTTAAACTAGAGGGCGGAAACATGGGATTTTGATTGATTAAGTGGTTGCGGCTCGCATATTCATAATACCTAATCGGTTCAGATCGACACTCGTATTTCTCAATATATTTTTCTGTTATGAAATTTTCGAATATTCTGAAACTATTATGAAGGCTATCGTTGTGTCATAAAAATTAATAAAATTAGCATTAACACGTTTGGGGTCTCGCATCCTATCGAGTATTTTCATTGAGTATTATTTTGTTTAAAAATTATATTTGTTAATATCTCCATGCAGTAATGATAGAAAGCTAATCCTAATAATACCAAAAATAAAATGTGAATGTCTGAAAACCTTTATCTAAATTCAGCGTCTAAACAGATGATTAAACACCTCCCTATTCATTATCTAGTATATATATATATATATATACACTGCTCAAAACAATTAAAGGATATTGCAGTTTTAGGTGGATTTTGTATCTGGTAAACTGTTTAGCTGATTGATACATGGTCGACAGACATAGTAGGTTATATGAGAATAAATTACACATGTTTGGCAGAAAAAAATGCATTTTATTGCGCATTTGTGTACTAAAGGAAAAAAACACAATTTGTGCATATGAGAAAAAAAGAATAAGAAAAGGTGTTTTCTTCAAAGAAAATCATTTTCAGTAGGGGGTATGGTTTCCACGGGCGGCCAGCAAAGTTAAACACCTTTGAGGCATGGACTCAATGAGGCTATTAATGACGAGTTGGGGTATTCTGCCCCACTCTTCCAGAAGAGCTCTTTCCAGTTCTTGGAGAGTTTGTGGGGTTTGTTGGTGGCCAGAAACTCGTCTTCCTAGAGCGTCCCAAACGTGCTCGATTGGATTCATGTCTGGAGAACACGCTGGCCATTCCATTCGAACGATTCCTTCCTCGAAAAGGAAATCCTCCACCAGGTTTGCACGATGTGGCCTGCAGTTATCGTCCATTAAAATGAAGTTATCTCCGATTGCTGCAGCGTAAGGGATTACAATAGGTCTGAGGATCTCATCCCTATATCGGCGATCAGTCAGAGCTCCATCTCGAATGATGTAGAGGTCATTGCGCCCGTCAATGGAGATGCCACCATACACCAACACTCCTCCACCGCCAAATCTGACAATTTCGTGCACGAACGCAGGATTATTCCTACTGCCACGGTCCCTCCAGATGAAAATACGCCTATTATCCGGATGCACAGAAAAACGGGACTCGTCAGAAAAGAGAATATTGCTCCATTCATTTCTCCTCCAGTTGACATGCTCGGTTGCCCACTCCCTGTGGTCGCGACGATGCCTTGATGTTAATCTAACACATACGATCGGTCGGCGAGCATACAGACCTACAGCAAGGAGCCAGTTTCGGACAGTCTGAGTTGAAATCGTGGTGCCTGTAGCCGAGCGAAGGTGTTGTTGGAGAAGAGTAGCGTTCATGGTTCGGTGTCTCCGAGCTGTTAACGCTAAATACCGATCTTCATTGGGCGTTGTTGCCCGTCTACGACCTTGCCCTGGTCTTCGGCCTGCACATCCCCACTCCAAAAAACGGTTCCAGATCCTGGAAATGACACTTTGTGACACTCCAATGGCTTGCGCTACTTCGGCTTGAGTTTGGGCCCCTTCTAACCTACCAACATTTCTCAAAGCTTCTGAATCTGTCAAATGACTTCGCTGAGACATCGTACTCATCGAAACAAAACAATCACTGAATGCCGATCATCCTTGTCTTCATTCTCTTTTATCCAGTTGAAAGTCAAATTTCATTCGCTGCCGCTGAAGCGACGTTTAGACGTCGAACTCAAAATTTGCATACTCCATAGTTTGAAAACCAGAAAAATTTGCATTTGTGATTCTCTTCTTCTATTTTCGGCAAAAAAAAATTTCGTTTATATCTTTATTTTATATAAAACTTCAAATATCCTTTAATTGTTTTGAGCAGTGTATTTTCGAATGTGCAAAATTTTCACTTAAGTTAATAAAATTCACATATTTTATTTTTTGTAATACATGAAATAAAAATAAGATAAATGAAACATACATTCAATTAAATGTTGCGTTTGTACTACAGGGCCATTTCAACGAAAGAAAAATACGAAAATTCATTTGACATTTCAGTAATAATAGTTTTAACAAATTTAACATTAGTAAAAATGTACATGATGCAGCTACCCAGGAGTGAATGTATTTCTAGATTGATGTAAAATATTGTTTTGCTGATATTACATAAATATATGCCAAATGTAGATTGGCAAAAAATTTTACCATTAAAATTTCCAATATAAAATCAATATTTTTGCAATGTGGGTGTTTTATTAGAGATAATTACAATAAAAATATTTCTGCTGTACTGTCGTTTTATTACAAGTATTTGCAATATAATTTTATGAATATTGGTATTTTTGTTCAAGTACCATCGATTTCAATCAGTGTTGAAAATAAAGTTTACTTTTTTATTCAAAATATATATCAGAATTTTTAAATACTAAATTTTGCATTAATAATAATAATTACGCTGAGTAAATAAAACGAAATTTACTATTTAAAAAGTCTGGCAGATATTTTGAATTCAGAATCCCGCTAAACTGGCAACACCATTAGCGATGAATGCAAATATTGGTACAATATAAACAACATAAGTGATACTGGTATTCAGGGTAATTATTTCTTTGATTTCTATAATTGCTGTTCCAAATAACTTATCATCGACTTATTTAACTTCAGAATTTATAACAAGAATTTTATTATTAGGATGAGACATACAAAATCTGGAAATACAATCAATGCGTTTTCGAATCAGGTATACTTTTAGTAAGGTTAACATCGCTGTACCAATTATTACTACAATGTCAGATCGATTTTCCTTTTTTTCTTTCTTTTAAATGGACAATATCAAAAACGGAATAGAATATTACATGTAACATTTTATTGCAAGTAGGTTTTAGTTTATAACTTTTATTTTATTAATTACAAAGCAATATAATATGTATAACTTGTATAATCCTTTAACCGGTTGGCCCGGATTTTTTTTGTTTCTAGAAACCGTGTTAAAATGGCTGTAGACGAAAATATTTTTAACAGAATTTTATTTTGACCCATATGTAGAAAGAAGTGATATTAAAGATAATATAGCATCAAACTGCGATTAATAAATATATATATCTTTGAATTTTGTAAATTCAAAGATATATATATATTTATTAAGCAGCATTCTTAAAAAAATACAAGAAAACCATGGGACACTGAAAGGGTTTTAAGACACAATTTTTTACTTAAATATATATATACAGAGTGTGTTCACAAAGTTTCAAGACTGGTCTGAGAATACGATATTTATTAAACATTTTTGTACAGCGAACTAAAATTCTTCGAAATATGACACTTGGGAATCAACACACCGCTACCAGCGTTTATTTCATTGTTCATAAACGCCCTGGAAGTTTTCGCGCGCAAGGCTGTTAAGGGACAATGCTCCAAGGGTAAATGCTCCCTGGATTTCTGCAATCTTGTCTAATGGTACTATGCCAACATTCTCAAACTTTCAAATTTTTAGGTGCGATGGTGATTGTATAAATATGTAGAGCCTATAGTCGTCGTTCGGGGTCCGTCTGTCTGTCCGTACGTCTGTCCGCATATAACAGAGCAAAAAGTACCAACCGAATGGTCTGAAATTTTAAATGTATAATTTTTGCAAAATTTTGTTGCATCATTTGGAATTTTATGACAATCGGATGCATAGTTAAATTACAAGGACACTCAAAAATTTTCCGTTACATTACGGCCAATGGGAAAAATGTATTTCAAATGCATTTTAATGGTGTTACAGCCCTTCTAACAGAATGAAATTAATATGCACTTTCGAAGTGAACTAAAATGTACATTCATTACGATATGCGGTGCAAAAGAAATTATAAAACTGGTTATAGGGCGAACGCACCTCATTTGCCACGGTTGACGTGCAATTTCCAACTTTTTAATATTATCCGGATTAGGATACCCTCATTACTACATGGATACAGGAACTGAACTAATTGTTAAGACAAAATAATACTCAATGAAAAGATTTGTTCTTTAATAGAATGGTGGACCACGAACAGGCCTGTGACACAGCAATCAACTCTATAAGTATTTCAGAACATTTAAAATTTTATACCAGAAAAATTTACCGGGAAATACCAGAGTATAATCTGAACAGAGTAGGCTTTGTGAATATGCTTGCGGTCCCGGTTTAGTATAGAAAAACGTTTGTTTTATTGTACTCTATCCCTTTCAAAAAGTTTCCAGTATTTTTTTAGTAAACTCTAATAAAGTAGAAATATTTTATACAAATACAATTTACGTATTTAAGATGCACAAAAACGCTAGGTCAATAAAAAGAAAAATCACATATGTAAATTACTAAAATGTCACTATGATCATAAACTAAATTTAACAATATTTGTTCGCTGACAAAAACACTATTTTTTTTAAAATTATCAAAAGCTTTTTGTTGAAAAGAAAAACTGTGTAGTGAACGTTTGATAAATAAAATATTTTATTGCAAACCTTTGAGAATGCTACAAAATAACTTTTCATTAATTAATTGTTTACCTTTCGTGAACAAGTTAACTTTAAATATATAAACAATACAAGATTGAAAAAACATTGAAAAAACATGAAAAAACATGAAAAACATGAAAAAACATGAAAAAACATTAAAATATAATAAACAGTATCTACTAAAATGCATACTCTAAGTTCGCGACACTTATTTGCGAAATGTATCGTTATTTTGGAAATAATATGAAATACATCTTACATCAAGTCCAGGAAGATCTAAACTTGCTAAAATAATGCTTAGGCTTGAGGAAAAAAGAAAGTCGCTCAAAATTTATCTTCAAATTTAAAATGGAACGGGGAGTTATATGTAATATAGCGGGAAAGTTCTTTTCAAGAGAAGCATTTCATTAAAACATATTGTTATACTGTTTTTCTTAAAGAAAGAATTACTAGTTAAAAATTTAAGTCTTCATTTTAATAAGGAGTAATGTTTTTAACCCTATCATAATTTAAACACAAAGATGCTCGCTATAATTGTCGTTCTTTAATTGGGAGTAACAGAGCCGTCGCAAAAATTACTTCCGGACATTTAAAATGAGACTGGATAATTATTATTGTAGCCCTCCGAAAAATCAGAAGCCTTGAAAAACAATAACGGTTTTTAGTACAAAACTCATTTAGCTTAAATTATTTAGAGCTGAGAACGAAGATACACACAAGATCTTTATTTTATCATGCTTGACGCATTTTCAAAATGCAATGTATCACATTTCTACAAAAAATAAATTTTAATAATAACAAAGGAAGTATGATAAAAATTATGTACTGAAAAGTTTAAGTGACAGTTTTTTCAAAATTAGTAGATATGTATAGAATAAATAAGGTGTGTGGTCACCCTAGATCAAATAAAATTCTCTTCATCAAAATTCCATTCTGTGTCCAGAGTGTTTATTTGGTTAAAAGGATGAATTAACGATGTATAATCCCTTTAAGCTTTTGAAGGTTGCTAGGTGGTGGCCTCAGTGATGCAATCCTGTATCCTTCAGTGTCGCACACGTGTTATTAGAATTTAATTCTGGAGGATATCAGGTCTACTTAATCTGCTAGATTCCGTCACCTGCAAGATTATCAGTTTTTATGAAGTGCGATGGGGACGGGTATTAGCATTCATTAAGGGGACAGTGGAGCTTAAAATCCTTAAAAATATTTTTTTTTATTTTTATAAATTTCAACTTAAATATTATTCAAGGGTACATTATATACATTATGACATGCATTTATCACAAAAAAAAAAAAAATATATATATATATATTGAGAAAAAAATGGAATTTTACGCGTCGTCTGAGAAATCTTCGAAACGCTCCATGCGTCTTCCATATCAATGAAAATCCCCAATATTTTTTATAAAAGTTTGGTTTATACATATAAATAAAACAGAGCATCGAATTTCATATATTTGAATTTAAAGGTTTAAAAAAAATTCAATATTTCAAAATTTTTTCGAAAAAATTTCAAAATTTTTCAAAAAAATTTTTTTTTAACCTATAAATTCAAATATATAAAATTCGATGCTTTATTTTATTTATATATATAAACCAAACTTTTATAAAAAATATTGGGGATTTTCATTGATATGGAACACGCAGGGGGCACTTCGAAGATTTCTAAGACGACAAGTAAAATTCCATTTTTTTTCTCGAAAATAATTTTCTTTTAAATTTTTTTGGGACAAATGCATGCCATAATGCATATAATGTATCCTTGAATAATATTTAAGATGAAATTTACAAAAAATTAAAAAAAATGAAAAAATTTGAAAATTTGAAAATTTTTCGAAAAAATTTCAAAATTTTTCAATTTTTTTTAACCCTTAAATTCAAATAGGTAAAATTCGATGCTCTATTTTATTACATATATAAACCAAACTTTATAAAAAATATTGGGGATTTTCATTGATATGGAAGACGCATGGGGCATTTCGAAGATTTCTAACACTACGCGTAAAATTCCATTTTTTCTAATAATTAAAAAAAAAAAAAATGTGATAAATGCATGCCATAGTGTATATAATGTACCCTTGAATAATATTTAAGTTGAAATTAACAACAACAACGAAAAAAAAAAAATAAGGATTTTAAACTCCGCCGTCCCCTTAAAACAATTGCAATATCGTTTACAGCTCTAAACAACTTTTTTAAGGATCAAGAATAACATCTGTATGTGTTCAGCATTCATAGTTGCATTAGCAAAAATGTGTGGGTAGATGCAGCCATTCAAAACGATGCTCGCTGTTTATCGTCATTCCAACTATAAGTTGTACAAATACCTTTCAAGCATGTTTTAGACTTATTACGCGTGTTTTACTCAGCTTACGTAAGCGTACTCACTGTGGATAGTATATCAATTCTTCAATCACTTAAAAAAAAAAAAAAAAAAAAAAAAAAAAAAAAAAAGACTTAATTTAGGAAAACTGGGCTCTAGTTCATGGAACTTCAATCACGGTAATATCTACACAGTAAACGGGAGGTGTATTTCGCAGACCCACTTATTTCCACGCAAGTTTTAGTTTTTTTTTTTAGACAATCCATTTATGCACAACATCAGTCACGGTATTTTTATTTACACGATTTTCTGTAGATGAAAATTGCCACATAATAATGTGCTGATATAATCGTCTATTTCTTTTAGTAATAGTTGCCAAATACTGTCCTCAGAGTCTGTTCCAGCACGCTTTCAAACTTTATTTAGTTGCCTGCATACATCATAAGTTTCAATAAACTATTTTCAAATTCTTCACATAACGGTTTTGACTGCAATAGGGTATTTACTGTTATATGTCAGTTTCTGATCTCCATTCGTTCTCATAATTCTATGTCATTTCTAACAATCCCTCAAATGTCGTCTCAATGATACGTTCTATCTCCTTCATGCAAAAATATTATCCAGATTTAAAATATGGATAATATTTTTAGGTTGATAGTACCCCTTGCACTTATTTCCACACGTGTCGAATGAATGGAAACAAAAATGTACAAAATCTGCTTAGACCTGCGTAGAAAACCTAGATCTACGAACCATTTACCTTTCATTAGATTCCGATTAAGAAGATTAATGTGCAGCGGGTTTTTATAATTGCTCCTTTAAATTTTATCAAAGTGTACATGAGACTATGATTTTGGAAAATCACATATTAAATTTAAAATAAATAATGATTTAAAAAAATAATGATAAATAACATGGAATTTTATTTATTTCTAGCTTATATATTTATACGGATATGTTTACACACAAAATTATTTTTTATACCAACATTATACCAAAGTATTCAAAACCTAATTTATTTCCCCTTGTTTAAAAATAAATGATATATAAAAATACTTCTATAAATCTATAATAATAAAATAACCTCTTTAAAATCTTATTAATTGAACTCCAATGTAAGATAGATGGTTCGTAGCTCAAGGTCAACATTATCACGTAGTCCAATGAAGTTCACCTTCACTACGCTGAATTACGCACATTTCTGTTTCCATTCATATTTTAAATATGGATAATAGTTATATTACATATGCATATGTTATAGAGCATATCGTTGAGACGAGATTTGACGGATTGTTAAAATAGCATATAATTGTGAGAACGAATGAAGGACATAAACAGACATAGGCATGTAAAGACCCTATTACAGTCAAAAGCTTTATGTGAAGATTTTGAAATTATTGCATTGAAACTTATGATGTATGCAGGCAATAAAATAAAGGTCGAAAACGTGTTGTAACAGACTCTCAGTACAGTATTTGGAAACTATTTAGAAAAGAAATAGACGATTGTACCGGCATATTATTACATGGATCTTTTAGCTACAGAAAATCGTGTATCGAGAAACACCGTGATTGATGTTCTGCATAAAAGGACTCTCTTAAAAAAAAATCTAAATCTGCGTGGAAATTATTCGGTCTGTAAAATATACCCGCTATAATTGTGTAGATTCTACAGTGATTGGAGTTCCACGAACTACAGCCGAGTTTTCTTAAATTAAGAGTCTTGATTTTTTTAAAAAGTTATTCAAGACTTGCTAGAATATCCACTGAGTAAAACACACGTAATAAGTCTGAAAGCATGCTTGAAAGGTACAACTTATTATAGGAATTACGGAATGCCGTGAACTTCTTTTTGAATGGCTGGATATACCCACATATTTTTACCAATACAACTATAAGAGCAGAAATATATAGAGATGTGCTTTTTTAACCTTATGGAAGGTTGTTTAGGGATGTAAAAGGTAATAAATATGTTTTAATTAATGATAATATCCTTCCCCATCGCACTTCATAAAAACTGATAATCTTACAAGTGAAAGAATCTAGCACATTAAGCGGAACGGAAAACCTCCAGAATTAAATTCCAAAAAAACGTGTGGTACACTTAATGAAGAAGGATTGCATCACTGCATCCACTCCTAGCTCGATTCAAAAGCTTCAAGCACCTATCCATCGTTATAACACATTTTTATCGCAGAAAACAAGGTGACAACACACCTTGTTATTATTTCTGTATATATATATATATATATAATATATATATGCAGAAAAAACTTTCACGCCAACTTTTCATATGTTACATTTTGCAACATTTCCTATGTTATTTAAATTTATTTTTCGTAGAAATGTGATATTTTGCATTTTGAAGATTCCTCGGGCATGATAATATAAAGATATTCTGTCATATCTCTGAAATAATTTAAGTTAAATGAGATAAAACTGCTACTTTAACTTTTTCCGATTGCGGTTCAACTTTGTGTAAATGATAAACATTTTAAAGAACGTGAAAAACTGTTTATTTATTTTTTCTTTCTTCCTCAGAAAAATGAAGTAGAGTTATGAAATACTTGCAAGGTTATGTGAAAATTGGAAAGACACGATGCTAAACAGAGGAATTTGACAATCAATTCAGAAGGAATGATTCAGCGGTGCCATGTTTATCTACATAAGAAAAATTATAGTTATAATAATTTATAAATAGCATGGTAAATGATTAAAATTTTAACTAGATGTTTAATTATTCCTGATAAAATATAAACCATTGATTTCACATTTATATTTGTTGGTACGAGTCAAGATGTCGAGCAGCGAGAAGATTTTCTTTCCTTCATTTTACTGTATAATTTCAATCCCAGCAATCAAATGCATAGAGAAATAATATGCTAGTTATTTAAAATGCATTCTACCCTTACTATAGGTCGAAAAAAAGTAAATGCTTTTTTGTGCAATTATCTCTAGATTAATTTAATCTTTTTTAATATCTGCGCACTTCGCAAAGCATTTTTAATGGCTTCGTATTTTGTTAATTATTGTAATGCGAAATAAATTATATCTGTACCAAATTCATTCTGCGTAAATGATAGGAAGTGTATTTTTATTATTCATAATTTTTATGTTAATTATTTCTAATTATACTTTTCCATACATAATCACACTGTTTTTTAATATTGAACATTTCTTCTTGTAAAACAAATCGGATAGTATAATTACGAAAACGTATGCACTATTTTCAATACGTAATAACAATATTTACATACTAAATGTTACTTTTATAAAAAATATAAATTAAGTATTCAGTAAAACAAGAACAATTTTAATATATATTCCTTTTCAGAGATTACAGTAAAGTGCGAGAAAATATTATAAAAAAATTGATAATTAAATGCACCGTTAAGTGTTACTTTTTTTCCCGGCAGCCCAGCACTTTTTTTTCATTAAAGCATCTGACTGGTTAAAATATTTATACGATGTTTTTACTATCTATTAATTTTTTCTACATTCTGTTCGTAAGATAGAAAAACTATAACTCAGTGGGAACGTTTTTGAGTTATTTGAGCTCTATTATCCCGTTGTGCTAAATTATACTTTTTTTCACTATCACAAGCGCGGTGTAACAAATGTTAGCATAGATTAATGCAAACATAAAAAAATAGATAATTATATACTTAAGAAACTAAATGTTTTATATAACTATTATGTTGTATATTGTCCCAAAATGCAAATTGAAAAAAATAAATTGTTTCATATTAGACAGGCGGCCGGTAGCACAAACAATCACCTCATCGAGATCATAGATTAAATTTTAGGATTAGTTAAATCATAATTCGCATATTAAAACGCAATCGGTCTGCCAAGTCATATATTGGTGGAAAACACCTGAAAACTCAATTTTAGCAGCTGACTCGTAGGTTTATCACTGTGTTTTCCTTCTCCCAGTTCTCCATGTTGTCCTACCTTTGGGTGCAGGAAAACAGGATAGTAAACCTACGAGACAGCTGCTAAAATCGGGTTTTCAGGTATTTTCCACCAAGATATGACTTGGCAGACCGATTGCGTTTTAATATGCGAATGAAGATTTAACTAATCCTAGAATTGCATCTGTGAATTCGATGAGGTGATATTCCGTGATGCATTCTCCATGTCTATATTTAAAACTATCTTGAAACACTTTGATGTAACTTTAACATACACAATTAGCAATGAATAAATTACTATTGTAAGAGAGAAGATAGGTTTGAAAAGACTACGCATTTTAACATGATTCAGCATTCATATATACACATAGATTAAAAAAGGATGAAAATAATGCTTTTTGTTAGTTGTAAAAGTCGTATGTCAGTTGTGACATTATTATACTTAACTTGTTAGACGAAAAATGACCACTGAAGACATTGATGAAAATAATTTTTACGTTTGGTACATCTAAGCATTTTTTACAAAATTAGGGAGCTCTGACCCCTGCGAACTACACTCGCAAACACGGATTCATACACTGCGGTCTCAAAAACAGGAATTTTTTTCTAATTTTAAAAGAGTTAATAATATGCCTATGCATGCTGAAAATCAGTAGGGATTCCAAGATAAATATTATTTGAAAGAAATTGATTCAGTTTCTTTCAGTAAAATAAAGCGTAAAAAATCTTTTCATTTAATAAAATACCATTTACCTGTGTGCAGCAGATACGTGATTTTGCGTAATCGTAACAGACAAATTTAGTTTTATGGATAAAAAAAGAGACATTTCATTTTAAATATGACGGCATTTTTACGGGCAAAAGCTTTAACGTTCATGATTTATAAATCCATTTGCGCGTCATCTACATAATATATCAGTATTATCAGATTTAAAATCATATAATAAATGTAGAGTAATTAATATAAGGATATCAAAATACTTTTTATCTTCCTCAGTTTCTTTTTAAAATGGAGCAAGGTCAATCGATTTCAAGTGGTCCAGAAAATCATCAATTCGTTGCTTGACCATTTTTAAAAAATCTGAAATTTTTTGTACAACAACCCTAACATGATGGAAGTTCAAAATGACTATTATTTTAATTTTATTAATTTTTGTTTGTGCATTGCGGCCATCTTTGTTTCATCGTCTACAGCAATTTTCTCACAAGAAGGGTTTACAGAATTGTAAATAATTCATCGTTTATTTATCCAATTCAACTGCGGATTAAAGAAATTTTTACAGAATACATTGGGCTAAAAATCTGGTAATGGAGTAGTTTCCGAAACTAACTGCTTATTGGTAAAATTTAAGCATAAAGTTTCAGTTTTTTTTCCAAAATTTGTCCGTTTACAAGAGGAAATTTTTTTAGCAAGGAATACTGTCAACCAGACATATTTTTTTTTTTTACAAATAGGCCGTAAGTACATGTACTCACACGCCGAGTTCCAGATCTGGGACTACCTTTCTCGAGATAAAAATCTGAATTTTTTTTATAAGAGTATTGTATGGTAATGTTATGCACAAGAAATTTCAGAATGGAAATTTGACTACAAGCTGAGATATGGCAAGGGCAACATGTCAAAACAATACTGCCAAACTATTGTTTTGTTGTAGTCACAACTAAGTATTTATCTCAGAGTGTCATTTAAATTTATGTTTTTGATTATCTTTAAATAATAGTAACAGAAAATAATGCCCTTTGCAAAGCTTAGCAATTAATTAAAAAAATAATTATGCCCAAGGCCATACATTTTGTATGCTTTCAGTAATTTTTGTTGTAAGTAATTTTAGTAACTAAAAGAAACCTCAGCACTTTTACATAAAGAAAAAAAATATTTTTATACAATACCTGAGACAAAAACAACATAGGGAAAAAGAAAAGCTGTTAATGTTGTCATACTTGTTGAGACATGATCAAACACATTCTTGCTTATTGGTTCAAAAATCGCAATTTTGATCTTTCTCAAAATTTTATTTGTAGGAACCAAGTCTTGTCATCTCTTGATAACTTGATTGAAGATCTTGGCCCTGCTGGCTCATAGAATTATACTTTGAAATCACTATGTGCGAGTCTCAATTCATTAATAATTCCTAGCTTACTTCTTATGCAAAAATGTGATTTTTCTGCAGTATAAATTTTGAAAAGGCTTTGGGTATCTGTACTTTCTGAAAATTACTTGAGACTGATGTATGGTAACATCGCATAATGTTTCATTTACAGGAACATACTTATGGTAGGAACAAGTTTCATGGACTGGCAAGAAGCATTAATATTGTAGTTTTTAAACCCATAAGCAGGAATGTGTTTTGACACGTTTGATCATGTCTCAACAAGTATGCCAACATTAACAGCTTTTCTCTTTCCCTATTCTGTTTTTGTCTCAGGTCTTGTATATATATATATGTAAAAGTGCTGAGGTTTCTTTTAGTTACTAAAATTACAACAAAAATTACTGAAACCATAGAAAAAAGTAGGCCTTAGGCATAATTATTTTTAAATTAATTGCAAAAGGCTTTATTTTCTGTTACTATTATTTAAAGATAATCTAAAAAATAAATTTCAATGATACTCTGAGATAAATACTTATCTGTGACTAGAACAAAACAATAGTTTGGCAGTATTGTTTTGACATGTTGCCCTTGCCGTATCTCAGCTTGTAGTCAAATCTCCATCCTGAAATTTCTTGTGCATAACACTACCATACAATACTCTTATAAAAAAAAATTCAGATTTTTATCTCGTGCCACACCAGAGATATCAAAGCCTGAAAAGTGCGATTTTTGTCATTTTTGAAAAATTTGGGATTTGTTTTAGCAAAGAGAAAGGAAGCCCCAGATCTGGACCTCGGCGTGTGAGTACAAATACTTTCGGCCCATTTGTAAAAAAAAAAAATTATGTCATGTTGACAGTTTTCCTTGCTAGAAATTTTCCTCTTGTATACGGACAAATTTTGGAAAGAAAACTGAAACTTTATGCTTAAATTTTACCAATAAGCAGTTAGTTTCGGAAACTAATCCATTACCAAATTTTTAGCCCAATGTATTCTGTACAAATTGCTTTAATCCGCACTTGAATTGGTTAAATAAACGATGAGTTATTTGCAATTCCGCAAAGACTTCTTGTGAGAAAATTGTTGCAGACGATGAAACAAAGATGGCCGCCAAGCACAAATAAAAATTAATAAAATTAAAATAATAGTCATTTTGAACTTCCATCATGTTAGGGTTGTTGTACAAAAACTTTCAGATTTTTTAAAAATGGTCGAGCAACCAGTGCTGGACCACTTGAAATAGATTGACCCAGCAATATTTATATATACAAAAATCAGTTATTTTATTCAAAATAAAATAAATAAATATTTCAAGAAAGCTTTTTGAAAGTAATAGTTAAATTATTAATTATTTTAAACATTTTCATATTTCATATTACCATGCAAACGTACATTGTAATTGAAAATAATTTGTTTTGAAATATTATTTTTCGGGCATTTTAAAATATAGCGACAGTAAATTAAAAGCAGATATTTAAAAATGGGAATAATTTCTCTATACGCATTATACGATTTATAATTCAAAATCCAGTATAAAATAAAGAAATAATCAAATTTTAAAAAGTAATTGGACTTTGGACATTCCAATTTATTTGCTATAAAATGAATTTTATTTCGGTTAAATTTTTATAAGTATGTCTTAATTTTAAAATCTCTCTTCTTTAGTATATTTATCATATACTTCTCTTAAAAGCTTTCTTATTTGTATATAGAATAACTTTTGCTATATTAGCTGAGATAATGAACATGACACAGTAGATTCAAAACCAGCGTTGTCAGTATTAGTAACTTATTTTGAGAATAATGAGACTTCACATAGACTTAGCACTCAATAACGATACAAATATCATGAAAAGATTAACATAAACGCTTTCTGACTGAAAAAAGTAAAAGAAAATATTAAGGGTACGGGTGTATCAAAGGTCTTTGCTAATTAATAAAATTTGATCATACACGGTGAGCCTAATTGCGGGAAAAATGATACAGAAATGTGAAAAATAAATTATGAATTCATTAACATGGCATTAGATAATTTTGATTAAAATAATACATTTATTTTAATCAATAATTTGATGAAAGTAATTACTTAAATTATTTCAAAAATTTTATTACAGTCATTAACACATCATTAAGTGCTTATTTTCACGCATTTTTAATTACGCACTTTTTAATGAATTTTAGTAAGATATTTAAAAAGTTATTATTTTTTGTTCAGGATGGCCGCGATATTTTTTTTTTATTATTTAAAGAAAACATCGTTAAACTAGATGTTTTCACAAATATGCATGGATTAAAATCGTAATTTTTGTCACTAAAATTTTATGTACATTTTTAAGTCAAAAACTTTACATTATTGATACTCTTTGTTTAGTTTTCGGCATTGGAGAGGTTGAGCAGTTAAATTGTTTCTATAAAAATTATAAAAAACGTAGTTTTTTTATTGCGTAATTGATAAAAGTTTTACAGATATATCATTAAAAGACTTTGAGAGTATTTTTTAAGAGAATATATACAAAATGTTATAAAAAATAAATATTATGCTTCTAAATTTTAAATACTTTAGTTCCGTTATTTTTTTTTTTTTTTTTGAAAAATTATTTTTCTGTAGTGCGATTAAGAAGGAATACTGATATGAAATTCATTAGAAGTGTTTTTGTTTAAACAAAAAACTATTTTTTTAATAGGAAGTATTTTTCAACTACACATATTACTTAAGTATTTAAGTACATTTTCTTTGAATTCACAGTTTCACACGGCTTTAAAATATCTAACTACAATTAATTAAATTCGCTTTCTCAGAAAATGCACAATCATAGGAATTTCTGACGATTCTGAAATCATTGTAAGATTAACTTTAAAAGTCATCTACATAACAGATGTGCGATTTGAAAATATATCAAATAAGTTTCCTCAGGGTAACTTATACAGTTATTAAAACTGTGTATTTTCCTAACAGATTTCTGGTACAACTTGCACTGTTAAAAGTATTTACGGGCACAGACTGGCAGCAGAGATTTCAGTCATACCCCGTAAAAGAAAAAAAAAATCATTGCACATCATTTTGTGTCAACGTGTACACACTAGCGGAGTAAAATGTATCGGGTTTTTTTTGTGTTTGATTTTACCGTTGGCGTAACAGATGGGCTAAAACTGCAAGAATAAGGGAATTGCCCTTAGTTTTCTAAGAACCTAAAAATATCCCTATAAAATTGCGGGCAGAGGCCGGCAGCAGAGATTCCAGTCATACCCCTTAAACAAAACTCCATGTCCATCATTTTGTGTAGCCCGTAACTTTACGAGGCAAAGAAATAATGCACTTCAGAACACAATAACACTTTACTTACTGCTCCGTAGCACTTTAGATAATCATTATAGAATCGCTTTTTTGACGGGTTAAAAAATATGTTGCGGTCGTGGTTAACTGACATTATTTTTCTAAACACGACTAAAACGAAGGGTTACACCCTAGCGGAGGAAAATGTATGGGGTCGTACCTTATTTCTTTTAGTGGATCAGACCGTTTTTCATCAAATAAGGCTATTGCCTGTGAAAATTGGACAGAAAAGGCTCATAAATTTACAGTTTTTATTTCTGACAGAGTGTTTGGGGGATTGATTTAGCACATCATGGGGATCTATTTTATGAAAGGACTAAGCAGGCATAAAAAATCTGACTTTCAAATAATAACAACAGGTAAAAAAAAGAAAGTACATATGTTTAAAAGCATAAAATAAATGTTTCAGGAAGAATATGATGTTTAACTAAATTAATACAACATTATCAACAACGACTTAGAAAATGATTTTATCTCGACGCATCCAATTATCTTTTAATGCGATTACATTTAAATTGTAAGGCTTTTTTTTTAATTATTTTTCATAATAACTCTTTTATAGTGTAAACGTGAATAATGCCTAAGAGACTGAGATTGGACAATTCGATTATAATTACAAGAGCCGATAAAGGTAGAACTACTGTCGTTATGGATAAAGATGCTTATGATTCAAAGGCTCATGAACTACTTGACGATGTAAATACATATTCTGTACTTAAGAAAGATCAAACTCCTTCCATTCAACGTAAGATGAACATTATTAATTCCAAATTTGAAAAACTTAAAAAAATCCCCCCCAAATTCTGCTTCGAAACTGAAATGTTACACCGGTCTTGTCCCTCGTTTTTATGGGTTACCAAAGATTCATAAACCATCTATCCCACTCCGCCCCATTATTGATTTTTCAAAATCCCCTTTATATAATCTTTCTAGCTACTTATCCGCACTTCTTAAACCTCTTACTTTAAACTCCAATTACAGTCTTAATTCACCTTACAAATTTCTTGATGATTTACAGAGTTTTGTATTCCCTATCGGTTACATCATGGCTTCTCTCGATGTTGTTTCGCTGTATATTTCAATCCCTTTAGATCTGGTCTGTGAAGTTACTAAAGATATCTGGCCTACTCCTACACACCCTACTGATTTTAATGTCGAAGAGATTGTTGAATTGGTTAAGTTTTGTTTGACCTCAAACTGTTTTGTATTTAATAACTGCTTTTCAAATTTCTGGTACCGCTATGGGATCCCCTCTCTCTGTTGTAATTGCTGAACTTGTAATGCAGAATATTGAAAATATTATTAATTCTGAACTTGGTCCACGTATTCTTTTTTGGAGACGTTATGTCGGCGATATTTATTTGATAGTGAAAAAAGCAGACATAAATGATATTCTCACGATTTCTAAGTCTATTGGTAACCCTATTAAGTTTACTGTTGAAATAGAAAATTATGCTGAATTACCATTTCTCGACATTCTAATCCGCAGACTCACGACTGATATCTCTCAATCTGCCACCACTACTGTTTGCAGAAAACCTACTTCTACTGGTCAATATACTAATTTCAATTCAATATGCCCTTTCAGCCATAAAATAACCGTTATTAAGACTTTAGCCTTCAGAGCCATAAAATATTGCAGTTCCAATAATGATTTTGAAATAGAGAAATGTAAAATTTATCGCGATTTGGTTAATAATAGCTATCCTATTGGTCTTGTTAAAAAAATCTTTAAAAATGCTTTAAATTTTGTAAATTCTACCCCCCCCCCCCATTTTCAACGTAGTAAACGAAGCTCATTTATCTGTATCCCTTATTAAAAGAACATTTCAGAAAAAACATTCTGGCATTCTAAAATCATTCAATATTGGGGTTTCTTTTAAACCTATTAATAAATTGAGTTCCTTTTTCAATAAGCATGAATTTCAATATGATAAGTCTAAATTACCCGGCGTTGTTTATATTATTCTTTGTAAAGATTGCAATAGTGTTTATATTGGTGAAACTGGTAGATCATTGGAAATTCGCCTAAAAGAACATACTGGTGCTTTAAAAAAGGGTAATTTGATTTCAAAAATTGTCCATCATTCACTTCAAACGAATCACATTCCGCTCATTGCAAACGCCAGTATTTTGAAATCGGGTTACAACAACTACCATGTTAGATAGCTCCTTGAGGCTTGGTTCACTGAATTGCGGTCGCAGGCTTTGAATGATGCTCGTTCTGTCCCTAGTGAATATTGTTTGTTTTTAAAATAACTAACTGTAACTGTTCTTGATTTGTTCTGATGTTTGAAATGCAATGGATATTTTTTGTACTGATGATGTCTTGCGTGTTGCTTTGCAGAACGTTTACATATTGTATTTTTAATTGTTTTTTAGTATATTCTTTATAAATTTTATTTTTTAACTGTGCTCAAGTCTGTCTTAGTTTATTTTATTTGGTGTTTTAATGCCTAAGAAGTTTATATTTTGCTGAAGATTTTTAGAATTGTGAAGTTTGAGAGTGGGAGACTAAGGCAGTGCAAATTTAATTTGTGAAAAACTTACCACACATACACAGTAAAACTTTTGTGAGCGATAGCAAATTTAAAAGAATATTTTAAATGTGAGCAAGGGATTTTTCCGAGAAAGGGTGTATATGAAAGTATGAAGCATAAAATCACAAAACTTATGATTTTATGCTTCATAAATAAAAAGAAAATTTCTGTCAACTGAGTTTATAATTTGTAGTATTTTATAAATAAAGAAGTAAGTTATTTAGTTTTATTAAAAGGGATTGCGTTGGATATAGAAAAATAGTGTTTTATTTACATTCTCCATAATACTACTACCGAATACTATCTTACTTAAGATAATTTAACTTTTTAAATACTCATTACGTAACGTAAAATACACTTGTATAGGGGAGACTGGTTCACCTTAGGAAACGGTATACCTCGGGACAGCTTTAGCTTTTGCCCTAAATTTAAAATTAACGCTTTACTCTTGCAGATGCAGATAGATAGTAGCACAACATAACTTTCAGACATGTTATGATTCCATTTATGAAGCAGGCAAGATTTTATTAAGATTTTTACTTTGAAAACAAGTCTAGTCACTTCCATTTAAAAGTTTGATAAGTTGCAAAGAAGAATTTGATTAAAAATATTTTGAAATAAAAGGTAATATAATGAAATTTAAACCTTTCTCTATAAAACTGATGTATAATAATAGCTCTTGTGCTAAGCTTAACAGCATGGCCTTATAAAATTTAATAGTGGGTATATGGTGTACCTTGGGACAAGTGGAAGTGGTGCACCTTGTGACATAAGATATGCCAAGCCAACTTTTATTCGAAATATTTTAACAAAAAGATATTGTGTTTAAAACATTTTTTATTTAATCTGCATAACATGTATTTATTAATAGTTATTATTTCGACTTCTTAGAAGTCATTAGGCTTATGAATGGCAAATATTAGAAATTTAGAATACACACAAAAAAAAAAAAAAAAAAAAAAAAAAAACAGCAATTCATGCTGACAATATTCAGAAAGGTGCTGCAAAGCTTTTATCTGCTGAAATGTCTTTTCAGTGTAAATAAATTTACTGTCCTGAACAAACAAATCCATGTATATTGTAATTCAATTATTGAAATTTTCATATCTATTTTTAACTCTCCCAAGGTTGCCCCACCAGATGGTACACACTGGGACAAAGCGCAAGTTTAATTAATATAAAAAAAAAATTTCTATACTGGATATAAGATCGAAAGCTATTTAATAATGTAGGCAAAGGTTATAAAGATGAATTCCAAGTAAAAATTTTGACAATTGGTCAATATAAAGAAAATGAAAAAAGAAAGAAAAAAGATTCCCAAGATGACCCACTCTCCCCTATTTTTGTTCAGGAATAACTTTTAGGAAAAATACAAAGTTCTGCATGTGGAAGACATTCTATTTAATTTAACATATTATTTCTTTGGATTTTTTTCTCTTTTTTAGTTAACATGTGATATTCTTTAAGTACCTGTCTAATATTAAAGTACGCTTAAAATGAAAATCGAATGCACTTAGCTGAACATACATTTCATTTAACGTTTGAATTTAAATTATATGTTAATGAAAATGCACTTTAATAAACTGTGACGCCTCTAACTTTAAAGATGCGTAGCGTGCGTATTCTTCAAAGACGATGACAAAATTATAATAAAAAATGATGATTTATTAAATAAATAGCAAAGTAGGTTTTTCGCTTAATTTTCACACATCACAACAATTAAAATAAATGAAGTCATGGTAACGTTCGACGATATTAGACAAACTGTTCCAAAATTCTAAGTCCCAAATATTTGAAGTAAAATGTCCCCAAGTAATGAAGATGTTCCATGAGTCTAATCCGACAAATATTAGTTCTATCTCTACAACCTAGAGATACCGCACGATTCAACGGTCGGCTTAATTTCCATCGGTCAAAGGTTCGGAGAAAGGTTAACTTTGCCCTTGGTTCAAGTACCGAGAAACTGATTCAGGCTAAATCCAGAGAATACCTCTCCCACCAGGTTCCAAACCAAACCAAAATAAAAAATCTCATGTCCCTTGATCCCTTGATTAAAACAATTGTACCTTTTTAGACAGTAGGAGCGTTTGGCCCACGAGGTCATCTTTAAGTTATCGTTTCATAGGTTACTTCTGGTCCGCCTTCCTTGAGGGAACTCAGTTTCATATTCGTTCTATCGCGTGGGAATATTTCTCTTCCCCAAGGTTAGTTTCACTTTGCGGTATCAAGTGATACCGCTGCTATTTTTCTATCTGCTTTTCTATGTAACGTCAACTCCTATGATGAGTTTAGAGCGATCGTTTCCGTCTGATATTTCCAGAAAATGCAGTACTTAGTTAAAATCACTGGCAGTTTTCACAAATACATTAGTTTTCCTATACCAGCCAATTTCTGGATAGTTACGGGTTTTCTTTTTTTGGAGAATTAGTTCGATTTGTTACAAAACGAATCACTAAACTGATTAATGAAATAACCGCAGTAGCCGCAAATTATTAGGCAGGATTTCCGAACGTCTTGTATATATCAGCGAAATTAAATTAATAAAAGGTAATTTATGTATTACAGCCTAATTACCCAGTACCCAAATGTAACATAAATCTGAAACCTCTGTGACTAAAACTGCACTCTTACTACCCACATTACTGATAAGTGATATTGAAAACAAGTCTCTCTAAAATTAACTTGAAGAAGATTTGTCCTATTTTCTGACGAGGCATAATTGATTCAAAACATTGTCATGGTGACATTACAGCAGAATCACGAAGTGATATTCATCTGAGAATCACAACGAAACGGGGTAAATATGCCATCATTTAGTGACTTTCAACATTTGTAATAATTGCGAAGAGAGGTTTTATCAACTGATTGTTCTATAATGGTAGTGCTTTGATGAATTTTTAAACTGTGGAGCCACAGTTTGTAGCTTGATCTGATAGCTCATCACATAGAAATAAATTGTCGCGTCATCAATTGACAATCATTTAGAAGTTTACATAATTAGGAATTTAGTTTATAGATATTTGATATGTGACACTTGTGACCATGTGTAACGTCACCGTGCATAGACATTCATTGTACGAGCTATAGTTGCTGTAGCTGCTGAAATCCTGCTTTAAAATGTACAAAAATAACATCGAAAATGCTGCATTTGATTATTGACGGTATTTCAGAACCTGTTGTTTTCACTTCCTAGATATTTCAATGAGTAATTTGAGGAATAATTCTGAAACAGAAAACGGCCGCAATGCTTTGTGGATTTAGTATGCAGGAAATTTTATACTTTTTGAGTACATTTAGCTTCCTCTATTCTATTTTGTAATGAAATTTACCACAAATCGTAATTAATGTTTTTACACATATAGATTAAGGATTTTAAATGTAAACACGGTAATTATTTGTCTGATTTAGAATATCTGATTATGCAACAAAAATACAATTAATAATTTAAGCATATGCCATTTTAAATATAGGGAATATATTTCTTTCAATTATATTGTATTGAATGTATTTAAAAAAAAATACAATTAACAAGTGAAGATGATTATGCATCTTCATTATTATTTTTATCATACTGATCATTTTCATGATACATGGAAATAAAGTTTTAGATTCTTTAAAGCACATAAAATATAAGTTCATTTAACTTATTTGGAGACGATATCAATACAGAGGTAATACTATGATACTAAAACCCATCGTTTAAAAAACTTAAACATTCCAAAGCAGATACATTATTTTCATTGCCATAGAGTATTTTATTAGAATACCACAGTCTAAATCATTTTATTTGAATCATTTACTTAAAAAAAAAAAAAAAAAAAAAAAAAAAAAAAAAAAATTGCTTAATTGATTATAAAATACATTAACATATTACATATTATCCATTTATTTCCAAATAAAATTGTTATTAATAAAGATAACTATTGTTTTTTTAATGAATAATATATTTATTGTGCAATTATAAAAAAAAAAAAAAACAATAAATAAAACATCATTATTTTTCGAGCTTAAGTGTATCCATTATCATGAATGCTGAGGAAAATTTTATAGAAATATTTATCTCACTAATGGATATGTTTTAGCAACACGTGAATACATAATATAACATCAAACTTTTATTCATTCCTAAAATATACCTGTCACTTTACACCTAATGCGTTTTAAATAAGCCTGTTCAAAAATACTTAAAATAGTTAATGCTTTTCCAATACTTTAAATGATATCTCTCACAGTTTTAGTGTATAATTTAAAACCGAATTAACAGAATTTTGCGTAATTAATCTTCCCTTTCGGTAATTGTTTCCTTTATTGCGTTTGATACTTTCTCGGAATGCTTTATGTTATATATGTAAAATATATAATAATTTTTAAATTGTAAGTTGCTTTTGACATATCGCAGGTATAATTTAAATACAACATACGTTTTAATGTACTTTTGTTAGTAGCACGATAATAAAAATCTGATCATACCTTTAAAAAATAACAAAATAACAAAAGGAATAAATAATAAGTTTTGACATTACTCAAAAATAACATTATTTGACAAACCACTTGAATAATATATTGTGTAAAGGTTAGTATGAAAAACACTAATTACAACTACTTAAATTTTATCAATTTCCTGTTTAAAAGTTTCAATTTTAAATTAATAAAAATATTCAAAAAATAAATATCGAAAATTATTTTGTTCAATATTACTTAAGGTTTTTTTTTTTTTTTTTTTTTTTTTTTTTTTTCCTTTAAACGTAATTTTCAAGCACAATTTTGCTAAAAAAAGCACAATTTTTCTAAATAAACATACAGTTTACTTGCATTATTTTTATTCATGTAAACTACGAAGAAGTTGTCGTAAAAAGAAGACAGAAGCATAATGTGATACTATTTGTAAGGATTAAATCCTTTATGACACACAAAACTAAGATAGTTTATTTCAGTAAGTTATTTTACTGAACTTTCTGTACTTGAAGAATAAAATAGCTTTTATTTTAAATATTCTAAATGTTTAGTTTCTAAACACTTTTTAGAATGTTTCTTTCTAATAAATAGATAAATAATAACTGAAAGCAAAAGAAGATTTATAAATATATTTATGGAGGCTTTTAAAGCTTTATTTATTACAAAAGTATTTTGAAATTGCCTTCTGGATCAAAGCCGTCACGAGTAAGTTTATCCAATAAGATTGATAATGGCTAAAAATACCATTGAGTGGCGTAAAAATAGTTTATACACTTCGACTTGCTGAACATGAATGACAAAACCCCATAAATTTTAACAAATTTAATTAGAGTCTGCATACTGGGGTATTAACCTCGAAAGCGTTTGAAAGTTTATCAAGCAACAATTCACAATTATCTTACAATACTTCACATGATTTTGCAATGAGTTCACTCGAGAGGTTATACATATAGATTAAAATTATTGTATTTCCAATGACTTCGACGAAGATGTTAATTTGAGTTTCTAGAAGTTCCAAACACCTTACATTAACTCTTCAAATAAAATAAATATTGATTCTTCAATCATGCCATTTTTAAAATTTCGAAAGTTTCTAAAAACAGTATTTATACACATATATCTGAAATAAATCTATTTGGATTATTAGAAGTTCTACGGTTTTACAGATTGGAATGTTCCACTGGGACGTAGAAAAGTAAAAGATAATTTTTTTTGCAATATCTCGATATCACCAGAGATTCATATTACTGCTATTTATCATGCTACTATTATTTTGTTTATAGTTGAATTTGAATATTTTATGGTGTTGTAACTTTCTTGATAGATTCATCTTTTTAATTTAAGAATCATATTGTAAACATATAGTAAAGTCTATCTCCATTTAAAATAATGAAACAACGGTTTTTATTTAAAAATTGTCACATGCTTCCTTTACATTAAATCTGCCTGTCATTGTATTATCACGAATTTTGCAGCGTTATGAAAGATATGAATGAATGTAATTATCTCTCTATCTCTGTATATATTTTCCGAGAGAGAGATAAATATATAAGCGTAAGTAGATAAAAAACTACTAAAGTTCTTTTAATAAACATATTCCTTCTATACTATACACTATGACGCAAAAGTTTAGACAATGAAGAAATTCTTACATACTTTGAAAAATATTTATTCAATTTTCAAATCACTGCTTGAAATTAATGTGCTGTACATATAAACAATATTTATAACAAAGAAAAGTGGAATTGTGCATATTGCAATAAATTAAATGGTAACAAAAATAAACTGCTGTCTCAAAAGTTTAGACACAAATTAAATAAAATCGAAATAAACAATTTTTAAAACCTGGTTGCGCATCCATGCTTATGTATTACGTCATATACACGAGATTGCATGGAAGAAACTAAATCTTGCATAGTTTGTGGATCGATATCGTACCATGCATTCTCAATAGATGTCTTAAGTTCCTTTTCAGAAGAGTATTGTCTAGCGTTGCTATAAACTTTGCGACACATGATGCTCCAAAGGTTTTCTATAGGGTTAAGATCTGGGCTACATGCTGGCCAGTCGAGAACTCTTATATTATGGGAATTAAACCAAGATTTTGAATGTTTTGCAGTGTGAATTGAAGCATTGTCTTGCTGAAATTCCCACTGAGGACCCCCTAGAAGCTCAGCAAATGGCAGTAGGTTTTCTTCTAATGTCTGTGTATAATGCTGTGAAGTTTGACGACCACTGGTGAAGGTCAGAGATACTTGTCCATTATAGCAAAAGGCTGCCCAAACCATCACCGAGCCCCCTCCTTGTCTGCGACTAAAAAAACGTCGAGGTTCCTTCCGCAAGCCATGCCAATACGATAAACAACCATCTGGACCATCCAGATTCCACTTTTTTTCATCGCTAAATATGACTGACTGCCATTTCTCTCCATATGACATATGCTTTCGAGCCCACATAAGTCTTTGTAACTTATGATATGGTTTCAGAGCTGGTTTCTTCTGCATTTTGCTATAAACGATTGTTCCTTTTTCCAAAATTCGTCTACAAATCGTATCCTTTGATACAGAGAATCCCGATGAGCTTTGAACTCCACGTACGCTCATTTGTTGAGTACTCGCTAGTCTTTGTATCAGGCGATCCTCTCGTACATTTGTCACACGTGGCCTCCCAGACCGACATTTTGCTTTATATTCGGAACCACTCGATAAAACTCGATAAATAGATTTTTTTGACCTATTAATAATAGCAGAAATTTCAGAAACGCTCTTCCCTTCACCTTTCAACTGCCAAATCCTTGAAACCTCAATTACTTGAATTTCTTTAGCTCTCGGCATGTCGACTATGAAGCGAAATCGTTTGCAGAACTCAAGTACTCCAAATTTGTGACATCATCGATTCTAAATTTGCATATGCCAGCGAATATTCAAAGAAATTTAGAATAGTGTCTAAACTTTTGCGACAAGCACATTTGAATTTTTATGAAAAAAATTAGTATTATAGCAAATAAAACGACTGTCTTTTGTACATAGCATTTTAAATCAGTTTTTGAATATATTTACAGGTTTTTGTAATTCTGACGTCATAATTCTACATTTTAAAGCTGAATGACGTCATTGTCTAAACTTTTGCGTCATAGTGTACTAAGCCATACAAGACAAAAGATATTTAATTGCTTATGAAGAAATCACAAAAAGAAGTTTTTAAAGAAAAATCATAAAAGAAATAATAAAGAAATATTGAATACAAATCTGTGAAAAGTACATTGTTCTTTTTGTATCCCTAAAATTGGTTAAATAAACCGGACTCGTCTCACCCGAAAATATCACTCTCGTAGATAGTTTTGCATAAAATCATTAGATGAAGACTTATACTAAATATCTTACTATAAAAAACAGATGCCCATAACTCATTTAAAAATAATTAAATATATGTATCACTTTCTAGACCAAACTGATTATAACAACCAATAGACATACATTTTTATTAAATTACATAAAAAGTTTCAAAAGTGAAAAGTTTCTAAGTAAAATTTGAAATCATTTTCAATGAAAATTCAAAAACATTTGAACAGATATAGAAACTTTTCGATTTTATGCATGAACTTGGATTTTGTGTGTGAAAAGTAAAAATACATTTTTCCTTTTAAAATGTGTTTCACGCAAAAGTCACATAAAGCTTTAGAGAAAAAATCGAATATTATTATATTCGACAACCACATGAGCAGATTATGGAAGGAGGATGTCGAAGATTTAGAGACTTTTTTTTTTCTGGAAGAATACTTAATCTGAGAAAAATCCTCCGTCACAAGGGAAAATGGGGAAAATCAAATGTTCTTTGAGATTGTGAATTCTTGCTATAAAAATCTTCCGAAAGTCCAGAAATGTAATGTTGTTCATGCACACATCTAAAAATAATCTTGTGCTATAAAATATACATTTGGCTATACAGACCTATGGTCTTATAGTCATTAACACTTGCATACATTTGTCAATTATAAGATTTTCTTAAATTTGACAGACACTGGCGCTTGAAATGTTGCTTTATTTATTAAAATATATAATAAAAGAAGATGGATAAATCTAAATAAGGAAGCTGCAGAAGCTTAGTTTGAAATATTCCAAAAAATAACAATGTCAAATATATTTCTTTGTATATTTGTTTGCTGCCAGTATTATAAAAAAATAATTTAAACTGCTATAATGATAAAAAGAACCTGCTATACAAATAGGAATATGGGTCATTCCATACAAAATGAGCAAATCAGCTGTGGCTGATATGTTACAGATTTTCAACAAAATCATAATATAAGTACACCTCATTTATTTAGGAATAAATGCAAAATAATATATTTTATGATTGTTTTTATTTTTAAGTATTAAAATTGTCATTTAAAAGTTGATGCAAAATCGTGGTTTTGTTTACATGCTTAAAATTTCAATTTTGATTATTAGCCTTAGAAATGGAAAGATAATGCTAAAAATTATTTATAATTAAGAATGAATAAAAAGTACCAAATTGTGTTAAGTTAGTAATTGCATTTTTATTCCATAATGAGAAAAAAAATAAACATCAAATTTTTTTGAGTGAAAAAATAATATTTTTATTGCTTGTTTGAATATGAAGAAACGATCTTACAGCTTTAAAATAATTTGACGTTATAGCTAAAACTATGTATTTTAAATCTGGAAACTTTCATTCTTGTCTTTTCATTTCTTAATGAGAAAAGAAAATTGTAAAAAAAGTTGAGTGACAAAATCAATGTTTTTTTTTTACATTATAGATAAAAGTGTATATTTTAAATGGAAAATTTTTTATTCTTCCTTTCAGTTTACTTTTGCCTGAACAATATTTTAAATTACAGTAGAAATATGATTGAGTTGAACAAAAAAAATGTAATTTAATCCTGGATCAATGTAGATGGCAGCACTAAATAATTTTTCTTGAAATCATTCGCAATATTGTAAAAAAAAAGCACATTTGAAATATTACCCGTTTTAACCCAATTTTGTTATGTTAGGAATCTAAAGACAATCTTGAACTATTTTTTAGCATGTTACGGTCTTATTGATCTTTACGCATATTCAATATTTTTATTGTGGAGAAGTAATAAAGACGACTGACCTACATATTTACAGATTATTAAGAATTCACATATATATGTTGGCAAAATGTAGAGGGGCTAATTAAGTTACTTGAAAAAAAAAGTATTTTCTTATATATCGTGTTGGGTATCGTGTCAAAACTTTCGTAACGCTGAACTCAAAAATACATTTCTTTTAAATTTAGAGAATGCATTTTCAGAGATATCGTCAAAAATGTAGTGCAAAAATAAGTTCCCACCCCTCTGTTTCCGAATGTATTGATACTAAAATTATGAGAAAATTAGAGGTAGTAGACGTTAATTTAAACCTTGCATGAAAATTATTGCGAATACCACTGGTCACATAGTTTTTCAGAAAAGATCATTTTTCCGTTACACACAAATTTCGATTTGCAGGCATTCAGAAAAGGTGTTGAGGAGCGCTAAAGGCAACTATCAAAGCAGAATTATAAAAGCATTGTTGATAATGATTTTAGAAAAAATCGTCGGTAATTAGTCGAGATATTAACTCTTAAAGACACGGACGGTTTGGACATACATAATGACAGGGGTGGCGTACACTATGTACCATCGGTTTTTAAACGTCAAATAATAATCTTTAATGATGTATTTATGTAATGAAATGCGCAGTAGCAGTATAAAAGCCATAAACGTCAAATTGTTAAAAACAGACTAATTTAATTAGATTAACTCACAAAAATACTATGGCATTCGCGACTAGTTTGCATTGAGTGCATCTCTCACTACGCCTCCCGTGTCTTTAAAAGTTAATTGAAAACCTATCTGGAAAAACGCGGCACGGACCAAGGCGGTGTTTCATCTTTGCGACCTCCATTCGAAGCGAGCTTAGCACAATGCCAAGTTTAAACTTTGTACAAGGGTTTTGTTTAGCTACACTGTAAAATAAATGATTATTACTATGCCGAATTTAGTTTTAAGAAATGCCAAATGAAGTTTATATATGCACAACTTTTGTTGTCAGTACTGAATTAAGTTCATCATAAAAAATATTATGATACGGTAGAAAAAAGTGTTATAAAGAATAACAATATTTGAGATTATTTAGGCTTCATATCTCTTTGAATTTTTGGTATAACCATTCACACTTTCCTAGTATATACAGCTATACCCATCCCATGCATTATGTAGTTTTTACAAAGACTTATTCTTTTAGCAATTTTTTTAATAATACAGTTAATAATTCATATATATGTTGTACGGAACCCTCTGAGCGTGAGTAAAACTCGCACTAGACGTTTATATCTTTAACGTATTAGAAATCGCATGGAAAATTACTAAGTATGAATGACCATCAAAATCAATTGGTTTATTTGTGAAATGTACCTTTTTATTTTAGTAGTCTTATGTGTTAGAGATAAAAGAAGGTTAAAAAGGATAAAAAGAAAGATATGAAAATTTTTATTTAGTACTTTCTGACATTTTTCCATTGAAATGAATGGATACGTAAAAATACGGAAATGCTAGTGGCGAAAGAAATTTCAGTATATAATTCTCCAGGGTGTAGACATGAAATAAATAGCGAATTGATAATATATTATTGCACGTAACAACCTTATATAGCACAATTTTATAAGCATTTTGTTATAAAAATATATTTAAAAATTTTATAAAGATATTAAAAATTAAAAATATGAAATCCAATGTATCTGTTCTCTCTCTTTCCGTACCAGTTGCCAAAGTGAAAGTGTCTTTATAACACAAAACCTGTAGCCAAAAGCAAAAACGTAAAACGTACCGGTTAGCGATAGATATCAAATATGCAATAAAAATCATTTTAAATATTGAAAATCAATCAAGATTTTTTAGTAAATGCCTCAACTTGTTCATCATTAACTCATAAATATCTTCATGTCATTAACGTATGCTGCATTATGATAAGTACATACTAACTTATGAACAGGTTTTATTGGATGGGGATGCCGACCACTGTGCATGGTGCAATTTTGTCATGAACCAGATGCAGATCCAGCCAACATTCTTGACAGGTACGGTGTGGAAGGACGTGCTTTTCACGGAACGGCATATGTAATAGCACCCATTATTAGGCTCTGCAAAATGCGATATAGATGTTTTACCGATGTTCGACATCAAATTCTGTTTACTATTAGCGTTTGGTGTGCAAATTAAAATAACAAGCTGATCGGCCCAATGTTTTACGTCGGCACATTAACGGGCACACGATATTTACTACCGCTACAGAATGTAATACCTGATTTTGTGGAGAATCAGCCGTTGTTTAATCTTCGGAATCTATCGTTTCTACATGACGGCACGCCTGCTCCCAAGACACCTCTAGTGAAGAAGTACCTCGTTAAAGAATTCGGGAATCAAATAAATGGGTATGACGGTTTCGAATATTGGACTCAAATTCTCCTTAACTGACTCCACTGGACTTTTCCATGGCGGGATACCCGAAACACCAGGTGTATGCGATCATTCCACAAACATTGCAAGACCTTAAAAGACGCATTAAGGATACTTGTGCCAACGTGTCACCCTCTATGCTTTAGCTTGTATAACGTGCAATTCAAACAGGAATAAAAAATTGCATTGTAGCTGACGGTGATAAGTTTGATTATATCAAATAAAGGTATATTTTTATAACTAGTTATAAGTCATAGTGTAGGAAACCACGTAAAAAGAAATGCACTTTTTAACTGTTCTATATTTCGCATTAATGTCCACAAGGTGTCTTTTCCTACAAAATCGATAATGCTGTACAACATTTTAAATCACTTTACTGCCATATTTATTTACATTTAGGAGATACGAATGCTAACACCGCAGTTTTCCACCAGGTGGCACCGTAGACGGTTTCATTCAGTAGCGCATGGCTATTTTAGTATACCTAGGCATCACTTTTATGAATATAGCAGCAGCCGTTCCGAAGTTAAAAGGGTGGCAATTGACTTTAGCGGGCATAATGTATAGATAGATAGCTAAATAGATAGATATATAAAGTTTTGAACTGGCAGTGGTTTTGGGTTCCAGGGGCCAGAATCGTCGTAGACCTACAAAAAAATGCAGAAATTCCGAAATATGGAAGAATGTAATAGGCAGGATTTCTTACGAAATCTACCTATAAGGAAGATATAGTGCTAAGTACTTTTAACTTAACACCTGGACATTTACAAAATAACTAGAGGAGCACATATGGTGATCTACTTGTGATTTATTGTAACGTATAATATTATATGATAGAAATTGACATAATATATATATATATATATATATATATATATATGTGTGTGTTATTTTATATATTTTCAAATAAAAAATAATTTTAATATTTTTTTCAATGAGCATTAACTAATGATTTACTTAAATTTCTAAACTTCTTCTTATTCAACATTTCTTTATATATATATATATATATATAGAGAGAGAGAGAGAGAGAGAGAAACTAATAGATTAATTCAACAATAATGTAAAATGCTTACTCCAAAAAATATTTACATTTACAAAATGCAATTATAGATAAAAGAAAATTCGATTCTAAATGAAAAATTCTATCCCGCCAAAGCTTCCCCTAAAGCTTAACTTACATTTTGAAACGATGTAATATTTCTTTCCCTTTACCTATACTTACTTTTTCATCATGGAGTGTGGAACAGAAATTGTAATTCTATTCTTGTTTTTCGTTTTACTAAGTGTATAAACTTTTCAAACTTTTTTCGAAAATTAAATTACATCTATACACAAAAATTTCATTTCAAATCTAAAAAGAAGTATTTCCCTTGTATCAAAATAAAGTTGTACTGCATGAAGAAATTTTTTTTGTCATGAAAACTTTAGTGAATTTGAAAACACAATGAAATCTTAACTTTTTTTTAAAACTTTACTTACTAAAATTTGGAATAAAATGGAAAGTGTAATAAAATATTTGTTTGTTTTCTCTCTAATAAGCTACTAATTTACAAAAGAGATAGTTTATACTGTTAATTTTTGTCACGATTAAAGGTATATCGAAATAGTATTTTTGGCTTGTTTTAATTAAAATTATATTTCATTCTGTTTTTAAAAAGCAGTTTAATTTAAGCCTCGGTTTAAATTAAAATTTCCCATTTCTAAAAAAAAAAAAAAAAAAAAAAAAAAAAAAAAAAAAAAAAAAAAAAAAAAAGCTTTCAAGCTACTTACTATTTAAAAATTAGGCTTATGCTTAAAATACATTTACAGTATCAATTAAATCATTTATGCTAGATTTATTAGACATCCTTTGTTTTCCCAACTTTGTATAATTCAGTATAATCTGCGTATTAACAATTATTTATTTATTAAACACTGTTTTTATAAATGTGGTATATTGTGTTTCTTTCGTGAACATTATCTGGCATTTCTTGACTTAAAATAAAATATTTTTCTAAATCGTTTATTTATAAATAGGATAACTTAAGGGTGAGATGCCATGTTGTACAAGATGCCATATCACGCAGTTTCCATATCCGCAGGCGCTATAGGGAAACATCGTTCGCTTGTAAGAAACATTGTTCCCTACTTATACATTAATTTCCGTTTGCGTTCTTTGTTTAATTTTAAGTGGCGCTTTTTTATTGCTATTTCGTCTTAACACTTCTGGTAAATGTCCAAAATATTTTACGTGACTTCTTTATTTGCCTATATATGTCATAGTTTAAACATCAGATAAATAAATCTGAAGTTTTTAAAGAGTACTGATACCTGGACTTTCTGTAAAGTATAAATTGTGGCCGGTTCCCGCTTCTTCACGTCAACAGCTGGACCTGCGTTTTGTCCAATGCTTTCCGGTGAGTGAAGAAATTTTTTGTTGAAAGATGCCAGTTGTTTTCCGTTGGTGTAAGATGCCGGTTATTTTTCCTTTTGAGTAAATGCCGATTATTTTCCATTGCGATCAATTGCCTAATTATTCTTCATTATTTTAAATTTCGCTTGGGTTTTAGCTAATCTTTCAAAGATTTTAACCCGATTATTTAACTCAGTGATTAAATCGTGGTGTTAATCAACGGATTTAAAAAAAATCATCGATTAAAATCTAATTTTTTAAATGTTCAATATGACATAAAGAAACATTAAAATCTAAGGTGGACAAAATTTGGACGTATTCTATATATACAAATATATCATTTTCTCTTCTACAAAAGATTCATAAAATAATTCAATTAGAAAAATGGAAATATATATATATCAATAGTAATAATTTTAAAAACTTTAAGTTTTATTCAAATAAGAATTCTATTTTTTTTTTAAATTAGTGCGAAACATAGTATATTTTTTAATAATTAAAAACTGCCCATGCATTTATATTTAATCATACGTATCATCTGAAACTTTAACTACACAATCCAAAAGCTCTTCCTATGAACTAATTTAGATCAACTTTTAATATTAAGCTTCTGAAATGGTCTAATTTTTGATTTTCTAAAACATTTCTCATGATAGTTGTTAATGCTAGCATTGCAAGTTGGGGAAATATGCAATATTACCAAATTTAAATTCATTTCGTACGATCCATTTTCTTTCAGATCTTTATAATAATATTGTTATTAAAGATTAATCATACATGATTTAAATCATTCATTTATTAAATATATTCAGAAAAAATGCGGACAGCAGTATTTTACAACACACTTCTCACAATACTGAACAGAGAGATTTTCCTTTTACAAAGGAATGAGAAGAATTTTTTTTTTTCAAAAAATACACCTCATATTAGATTCAAAGTATTTGCATAAAACAATCTATCAACATTTTCACGTTCTAAAATTTAAAAAACTCGTCACATGTAAATTTTTATATCAAATGGCTGTAAAAAATAAGTTGAAAATAATTCCATCAGTCTTGAATTTTTATTTTAATGCATACTTAATGAGTAGGACAATTACACGTGTTATGGAAAAAAAAAAACTGATAAGCATTTTATGAATATTTTTAAAGACATATTATTTTTTTCTTTAATATCCTTACTTAAAAGTATAAATTATTTATTAAAATTCAGAAAAAAATTTTTTTTCTTCTTTCTTTTTTTTTTATGAAAGATTTTAGAATGGGTAAAATCAAGAATGAAAAAAAAAATAAAAAAGGTTTACTTATTTTTTTAACGATATCTATTTTTTATTCATGTTTCCATTAAATTGGTATTTAAACATAATTTATTTTTCTGTTAAAAAAGCATAATGTGTGTAGCTTTTTTTTTATTGTTATACAAACTTTTTTGCTATTTAAGTAATTAAAACAGATTTTAACTTAAAAGATGTTATAAAAGAAATATTTCAGACTACATAAAAATGAAAATAATTACTAATAATTAAACGTCTGTAAGGAATTACCATTAGTAATTCTGATGTAGTATCTTAAATAATTATAAACCTTACATCAATAAATTTATCACTTATTATTGTTTATAGAATATAACACCCTCTTCTACATCACGTCTCGTTCAGTCATTTGTATATTAATGCTTATTAATCAAGCTTGCCAAACAAGAATATGTAAGTTTAATTTTAGTTACTCCCGCAATAATTTTTAGCTTTCTTGAACAAGAATATATATCCTTAAGAGAATATTTATTAAATAAATGACGGCAAAGCAGGAGAGTGGAAAGAAAGAAATTAACGCCTTTGAGTCCATCCATTGTTCTCAATGCATAGAAAAGAGCAATAGTGTAAAAATTTATAAGAAGTGTACTTCAAGAAATTGACTATAACATTTTATCGCTGTTTGCGATAAAGTAGTTCCGTCATAACCGCCTCCACTAACTTCACTCTTACATTAGCCAAACTATTTAAATTTATTAACCATTTGGAAAAATGGTTATCGTTCTCTGTCAGGGTAGGAAATCACAAACATATATGAGGCGTTTTCTGATTGGTCTATTCAGTGATCTGTATTTCCCTTTACTTTCAACAGAGATGGATACTTCTGTTGCCACTATGAAAAATATGTAATAAAAACTACAAAAGAAAATTAATAACTCAGAAACAAATGGAGATACAGCTTTCAAACAAATTGCATTTAAAAGTATATTTTTTCTACGACGGAGTAAAAAGTAATATTGTGGGATGTTTAAAAGTTTAAGAGTGAAATATCATTTAAAATGGGTCGTCAGATTTCTACGATGGAAAAGTCTCTTCCCGAACAGCCGATGAAATGCTTGGATAATACGTAAGTTTCAGGAAATCTGACGATTTTTGTCGCTTGCAATTTTTACGTGTAATAACACTATTAATGTTTAATTCATGGCGTACGTAATGTATGATCAACTCGGTGCGATTTTTTATGTCTTAAATTTTAGTCTTTGAAAAAAATCATTTTCCAAATGGTTGTTGTAATTTGTTAAATTGCTTTTTTTAAATATCTCCTTTGCATCTCGATACTTTTCTTACTTTAATAACTACCGTATTTTTCCGAAAATATGACCGAGTTTTATATTATGATACTGTAAATACCTTTAAAAACATTTTCATGGATCCATGTCTCGTAAATCAGTTAAAGATAAATATTTATAATTCAATTTCGCTATTTATGTCTGTTGTATGTATTAGTCTGCGCAAAATTTTAAAACTGTAAAGTGATTGCTCGGTTGATAGGTTAGGTATTTTATGGAAGTTCCTTATTGTTGATAAAAAAGTTAGTATTAAATTTACTGTAACATGAAACATTTGATTTTTTTTTTTTTTTTTTTTGTCAATTTTTTCCGAATACAAAATAGAGAGACATTTTTACTGATTTTTTTTATAATTTTTTTTTCTGTCCAACCAAATATGATTTAATGTGATGTGGACTAATACAAAAATCTACTACAAAATATTATTGTCTGTTAGTAAAAAACTAACTGTTAAATGAAAAGGTACAAAAGAAAAAAAAATATTTGAAAGTATATACATTAGCACGGTGCGGCATTCATTGAAATGTATAGGAAGACATGGGTTTTATTCAGAGGTGCCAACCTTTCAGCATAGATGCTAACAAATATTTTATTTCTTACCAGAAAAATTTAACAGTGATTTCATTCGTATTAAAAAAAAAAGAAAAGAAATCGTACAAGTTGGCTGTTATGACACAGATTTTTCTATAATCTGACATAAAACACACGTTTTAAACCTGAAATTTTATTGAAATTGAAGTTTTTACTTAAAATCTAAATAGGTGTTAGGTTCCAGAAGCTTCGCGGTCGCGAAACAGGAGCACACTCTGTAGATGAGTAATGATATATCACGTTATAACAAACAAAAAAAAGTGTATAGCGGTAGTGCATAAATATGGCTACATAAATAAAGAATTGAGAACGCAGTGCATTGCAAATAACATAAAGTGTAATACGTCGCAATCCCACGAGATGCGCACAACCTGACAAATACCGGTAGCATTCAATTCTGGTCTTGAAAGAGAAGGACCTCAGCGAGAAAATACAAACGGTTTGAACACCTGGAGACTAGAAGACGAAATGAGTAGAAAAACAGGAAAATGTCTCTTTAAGGAGGTAATCACGCGAGTGACCAATGTGAAAATAGTGAAGGAGGGGAAATTCCGAATGAAATAATGGGAAGTCAGAAGAAGCAAGATTAAAGAAGTGGGTAAGTGTGATCGTACATCTCACAGAGGGTTTTGTTTAATATCTCCTTTAAAACAGCTTATCCTTTAATTAATAAATCAAAATTGTTAATTTATGATTATTAAAATAAATGGCAGCACGAGTATATTTAATTTTAAAATAATTAGAAAAATATTTTTAAATCAATTTTTAAAAAATCAAGAAAAATTATTGAAATAAATTTTAAAAAATCGAATATGTTTAAATTCAACGATTTCAAAAATTTAGTGTCGTTATAAATAAAATATAAATTTTTTAAAAGCAAAAAATTGCTTAAAATATATTTAAAATTCTCAAATATTTCAGAAAAAATCCATATTAAATTGTTTGAATTTCCAAACACTCACTAGATGGCGCTAAAAAAGGATGTTAATATTTATTAAAATTCGAAAGAAAAAAAGGATAAAACCTTTCTAAAGTTGCCCTATTATTTCAAAAAATGACTAGTAGATGGCAGCAGCAAACAAAAGTACTGGTTCTTGATTGAAATTCCAGATTTTATTCGTCTGAAAAACAAGTTACTTTAAAAATTATTCCTGCGCAATAAAATAAAATAAGCCTTTAAAATGGCCAAGAAAAAGAATTTTTTTTAAAATCCATCTGAAAAAAAAAGGGGGGAAAGGGGAAATCCGAACCGTAGCTCCAAGCTGCAAGCTTGATGGAGTGTTTTCATACGGACGGCCGAAAAACATTTGTTAGTCCATCCTTTTAGGAGCAGTTTATAATAATGTTCAATGTTCATATTTATGCTTTAGTAATAAAAAATAATCCCTGTAAGATTCTTAAAATAGCTGCTTGGTTCAAAACATGACGAATTATAATAGTGTAATAATAATAAGAAATTTAAAAGCTCCGCTTGAGAGATACGAACCCATAACGTACAGCTTGGGAGACATTTGCGTTACCACGGCGTCGTCGGTGATTCTCATTGTTTGATGAATTTAAAATTATGCTTTGAAAGAAAAAAAGAACGAATTCGCGTAGTTAAAATAATATAAAGCTTTTTCGAAATATTATGATTTTGGAAATGTCGGGGAATATTCAGCTTTATGTAAAAAAAAAAAGAGTCTATTTACTTAAATAATTTTCGAGTACGAGCCTATGACAGACTGACTATAAGGGTCAGACTATAAGAGCGAGACTATAAGGGTTTCGTGAGATGAACGAAACCATAAAAAGTATAAGAAAAAGATTTAAAAAGATGTTTTAACAGTTTACATACAGTCAGAAAATTTAACAAAGCGAAAAATCTTTAAAATAAGGAATCTTTTAATTGTTATTAATAGAGTTTGACATTAGCTCGCTTAAGGCAAATGATTTGAAAAAAGCATTTTTTTCACTCTAAATTTGTTCTGTTATAAGGAAATCTTTTCAAATTTCAGAAGATTAAGAAAATTTTGGAATCTGTGGTTTTATTTTTAATAACAAGTTTTAAATAAAGAATTGGCTTAGATGCCGTATATTACTTCGGCCGCCATCTTGGATGTTTTGAAGTTTCTTGGCGATTTTATGTTGGCGATCTTTATCGATATGGAATCCGTTTGACGTGTGTGTTCTGGCGTGACGTGTTCTGGCAACCCAGTTTTTCATCGAGATTATGTTGCGAGTACGCGAGAAGGTCGTTTTTGCTTGTGATATCATGTTGTATGTTTCTGTCAATTATTTTTATATTAATTTTTTTGGGTGTATTTGATTGAATATGGGTTTTGTAGTCCGTTTAAACGCTCTTGCTGAGGTAATTAAGAAATATGAGAAAATTTTGGCGAATAAAGGATGTTTGTTTACAGTGCGTCAGTGCGTATTCATAAGCATATTTTGGAAAATGACGGTGATGCTAGGAGGTACTTCGTGGTTGAGCTTTCAAGAAAGCAGATGTCTGTTAAGGAATGTTGATAATTTTATGTATATTTTGTTGCTGTGTTTTATTGTAATGCTTTCTATTAGTTGTTTATTGTATATTTCTCCTGCATTCCGTGCATTCTTGAGATTTGGGAAGAGCAACATATGTGCATTTGCTGAATGCTACTTTAAAGAGTTTTGTGCATTTTTGTGATTGCTGCAGGAGGAATTTACTGATTCGAGTGATTAATTTTTCGCTTAATGAGCGCGTAGCGCTCATACGACGATTACTGATTGCCATATTAACGAGTTTCGTGGATATTTGTGATCGCGGCAGAAGGAGGTTGCTGAATCCAGTGATGTTTTTATTTCGGTTAATGAGAACGCAGCGCTCATACGACGTTTAGAGATTGCCACTTTAACAACTTTTGTTTATTATTTACATTTTATTTTCGTTAACCCTAACATTCGTATAAACCGAACCTTGGCGACATTTACTATTTGGCGGAAAAGAGATTTTCACGCCATGAAAAATTCCAAGGCGGCGGCCCCGGGAATTTATGACATTTGTTCTAAAGAATTTATGTCCATGTATTACATTTGACTTCAACAAGTAGTGTTTGAGTGTCGTGAGATGTTTATACAGCGGCACAGCACCAATCACAACCCATCTAGAAATTTAAATATTCAATTTGATGGATGCATTAGTGAGAATAACTATAAGACTTAATAAGATACTCTGCAAAGAAAAGGAAATTACATCTGTTGTAATTTCTGTATATTAGGATTTAAATAGAGCCGGACCACTACAGAGCTAATTGTCATTAAAAAATGCATTTATTCTGACGTTTTCTTATTTTCTATTAAATATATCCCACTTAGTCTATTTATGTGAAACTGTATAGTACTACTGTTTAATTGTCGTATTTTTTTTTTAACTTTTCAAATTTTTGTACAAAAAACTTAAATTTTTACAATCGTATTATCATAACTGTATTTTTAGTTGTGTTCGTAATTATATAAATACGTAACACCTATAGTCGTTGCCTGGCCCGTCTATGTGTCCGCATATAACTTCGCTAAACTACCCAATCGAATAGTTTGAAATTAATTATATGAAATCGTTGCAGAATTTCGTCGAGTCATTCCAAATTTTATGAAAATTTAATCAAAACTTTAAAAGATATTAATAAAAGTTTTCTTCATTCGATTAAATCCTATCATATGCATTTCATTCAATGATATCCCTTGAATGGTTCTAGGTTGCCATGGTGATTACGTCCTATTTAAGATGGATTAACATTATTTCCGTATTACTGAATTTCATATATGTAATCTTAATAAATATTGTAACCATGCATTTTTACATTTGAGTGCAACAGCTATTGCACCTTGATCTGAATATATATAAAACTAGTTATAGTACTAACACACCTTGTTATCCACATTTGACGTACAATTTCCAAATTGTTTAGATCAAAAATCTTTTTTTATAAACAAATATTTAATGTTTTTAAAAACTAAAATAAATAAATATAAAATCAAAGTTTGCAAATCTTCTTAAAAATAATTTTTACTTGTTAGTGACATTTGTCACACTCAAGCGTTTTAATTTTATATATATTTAATATATATTTAATAAATTTATATTTAATATATAATATATAATATAATATATATATATATATATATATATAATATATTTAATAAATTTTATATATATTTAATAAATAGAAAGCTATATCGATACGCATCTTACAGTAGTAAAAAAAATATCTTTCAGTATGTAAAAAATTAAGTATTGTGCAGCTACAACACTTCTAAGATTAAATTTTTCAGATATATGCCATACAGTCTGAATTTATCATGTATTGAAATAACACGTTCAAATTTTAAATCTTGTGTTTTTCTATCTTCCCGGTATCGGTATTCTGTCCATAATAATACCATAAAGAGAAAATATAAGAAGATCACGTTGAATCTGATATAAGTTATGTAATCTGGCTTCCATCATTCTTACAAAAAATAAATATATATTCGTAATCTTTTTCGGTCTGCTTGTTGTTGATGATATTACTTGATCAGAAATATCACATATTGCTATAAAAATGTATTTCTGCTTTTACGTATAAGATTTCCCTTCAAAAGCGAATAATTGTTCATTAGAAGTGAACTACTGATATTTTATGGAATTGTAAAATAGAAGAAGTGATATTTTGTTATGTTCTACATGCATTTAATAATATTTATTGATATTGTAGTTTTATTATAAATGAATTATAGCAATTGAGAATACGGGGTATACAAAAGCGTAATTCAAATTTCTATCTGAGAGTGAGTTTATATTCATTGTTATATTTTCATTTCTATTCTCACTTAAAATTAGTCAGATACTTTTACATTAAAAAGTAAGTATAAATGTATTTTTTTAAACATACTTTCATTAAAATTTACAAAAATGTAGAAAAAAATTATTTTAAATGTACTAAAAAAGTAGAATTGGGAATTTTATCCATATTACCCATCTATCGCTAAGTTGGCTTACTATATGGCAACTTAATTTGTCGGCATATTTGGCAATATTTCTCCAAAAAATTGGCGCTATTGTGTTAACCCTGCCATTAGTACTTTTCAACAAATACTCATTGTTGAAGCTGAAACTGATTTTTCAATAGGAAATGAACCATTGCCCCCCCCTCTCTCCGTTGCCCCTTCTTAGGTGTTGATTTTTAAAAAAAAAAATCAATGTACATTTCATGTATTTCCCTCAGAAATAGATAGATATATTCCAAATTTCAAAGGTCTATGCCAACAGGGTGTGGGTGAAAAATGAGTCACAAGATTTGATTGCCACATGCAAATGCAATTGTAAGTTAAATTGAAGCATGTAATAAAAAAGATTTATTTAACTATATTTAAATTTTTTAACTTGCATGTATTTCTTAGAAAAAAAAAAAAATATTGATTCGTTTAAAGATGAATATATTTGTGTTATGGAATAGTAAGAAAATGTAAGACTTGATGGACTTCCTAATTGCGATGGAACATTACATCCAGGCGACATGTGAGTCAGTCGCAGAGGGGTCATTCTACACAAAATGAGCAAAAATTAAAAAAAAAGTCGTGGCTGCATAGTAACTGATTTTAATAAAAATTGATACACAAATTCAATTCACATTCATATGGAGCATTGCAAAATATTTCGACCAAAAAAAAAAAAAAAAAGGAAGTTTTGGACAGTGAAAAAATAGAATGACATGTGTACAATCGTTCAAAGTTGCAAGTTTGAAGTCCCGTATCTTGAAAACTATTTAACATAAATTATATCTTTTCGTAATATTGTACTCTCTGGAAAAATTATCTTCATATATATTTAGTAATAATAATTTGGTAACGTCATGATTAATCTTAAATTTGTTGTAAAAACTGAAAATTTGTCAATTTTCAGAAAATAAGAAACTCTATAAAAATTGAAGGAATTCAAAAACATCTGTGAAATTGATGCCTGATTTATTGTTACATATTTAGATCGAATTGCTAACGTATTTAAGTTGCTATGTATTTCCTTCACCTTTAAAAAATTTTAGAAACGTTAAAAAAATTGCAAAATTGAAATTTTTACTTTTATTCATTGGCCAAAAAAATGAAGGAAAGGTCTGGCATTACAGTTATTTCACAGATTTATAAAGATCAATAAGTCCATGATATGATAAAAAACCCCATAAGATTGCCTTTTGATTCCTAATGTCACAAAATTGGGTTAAAAACGTAATATTTGTTGCAATCCAAGAGCTTTCCTCTTTGAATCCGCGCGCGTTTTATTACAATATTGCACCATTTCAAAGGGAAAAAATGTAGTGCTGCCATCTATGGATTTAGAGGAGAAATATATTATTTTTTGTTCAACTTAATATACTTTTTCTTTACTGTATTTTAAAATAAATATATTAATAGCCAAAAATAAACTGAAAGGAAGAATAAAAGTTTCTTTATTTAAAATATACACTTTTTTCTATAATATCAAATAATTTAAAAGTTTAATAAAGTTTTCCTTCAACTTAAAAAGAAGTGATAGGAATATTGCATTTTACCCTCAACATTCTTTACTATTTATTGTTTTTCTCATTAAGGAGTAAAAAGGAAACAATGAAACTTTTGATATTTAAAATATATACTTTTAGCTATAAGGTCAAGCAATTTTAAACTTGTCAGAGCTGTCCTTCATGTGTAAAGGAGCAATAGAAATATTGCCTTTTTCCCTCAAAAATTTTCAATTTTTTTTCTCATTACGGAATAAAAATACAATTACTAACTTACGCCAATCAGTTAATTATTATTCATTAGTAATTATAAATAATTTTTAATATGGATTTTCCATTCCTAAGGCTAATAATCAAAATTGAAATTTTAAGCATATAGACAAAACCTCGATTTTGCATTAACTTTTAATGTATATTTTCATACAATAATGTATATTTTATTATAAACAATATTGAAATCTATTATTTTACATTTACTCATAAATAGATATGATCTACATATAGACTGATTTTCATTAAAATCTGTGACACGTCTGCCACAGCTGATTTGCTCATTTTGCATGGAATGACCCAGTGCATTTGGGAGTCATTAAAAAAATGAAATATTTTGATTTAAGTATTAGATTATTTTTAATGTCTCTTTAAACTGGCGAAATATTATTAGCTTCACTTTTCTGCCTGTGTGTGACAGAGATCGTTCAGTCATACTGTATAAGTTCGAGACCTTAAATTTTGCATACTTATAGCTGAATACTTCCGCTCATAGGACAAATCATAAAATTTTGAAAAAGCCTTATATTATTTTAATTAAATCTATTAATTTAATGACATCCGACCATTTTTTTTTTCGATTTAGATTTAAAAACAGAACCTTAATTTCAATAGATTTTGTGATTGCTATTGGCTTGTAGATAAATTATTTTTTTTCTGAAAATGAAAGACGATTTTCTTACGGTGTATAAATATATTTTTTAATTATATATCCTCCATTTTGTCCAAATACCCTTTTTCATCTTTCAGACAGTTGCAGTATTCCATGCTCATAAATCTTCTGATCTTTGCTGGCAAAAAAATGATCTACGTCATTTTTGACGTCCTCATTTGAAATAAAGGTTTTCCCGTCTAAAATGTAGAGACTGGAACAAGTAATAATCCGAAGGTGTCAGATCTAGAGAATATGGTGGGCGTAGTATTACATTCCATCCAAACTGTAAAAGTTTTTGACAAGTTAGCAAACTCGTATGAGGTGTCGCAGTATCTTGGTGGAACACCATACCTGTTCTTTTGATAAATTCTGACTTTTACTTTTTGAATGAATCTACCAGTTTATCCAGTTGATGACAGTACACTTCAGAATTGATCGTGGTATCGTCTAGAAGCTAAAAAACGATCCTCTTGAAATTCTACCAAATAGACAGCATCAACCTTTTATGTTGTGTGTGTGTGTGTGTGTGTATACTTATTTTCGAAGTGCTTTGAGTCGGTTCGTCTTTTTTACTCCATAATCTCTTGTTTTTAAAATTGTTATAAATAAATATTTTCTCGTCACCAGTGATCTTTCGCTTGAAAAATCGATAATTTTCTAGACGTTTCATAATCACAAACGCCAATGCGACGGAGCAAATACCTTTCTCTAAGAACATGTACAATGCATATGTCGAGCTTTGAAATTAAACCAAGGCGTTTCACGCGATCAAGAACTATTAAATGCGATAAATTTAATATCTCAGCGATATTACGAGTTGTTATAAGGCGGTTTCCATCAACCTATGAATTTTTTGCCTTCATTAGCTTCAACTGGACTTCAGGACGTGGTGCATCTTCAAAATCAAAGTATCCGGAACAAAATTTTGCAAACGAGTTTTGACAGTGGGGTTCTGTGAACACATCTTCTCCATACACATCGAATAATTTTCTATTCATGGTTGAACAGCATTTCTACATTTTCGATAGTACAAATGCAAAACATGCCGAAAATGCTACTTTGACGTTCCATATTTTATAGGGCACCAAACAAAGACTATTGCGCATAATGAAACAAGCTTTCTCACAAACAAGTCTTGCTATATCAGCTGTCAAAATATATAATGACAGTGTTGCTTATGTGTGAAGTTCGCTGTGAAAAGTACAATTTAATTGTCTGTCGAAAAAAAACCGAATTTATTTACCGAACAAGACAATAGATAATCCCTTCTAATCTAAATCTTACTAATCAAAAGGTTCCCGGTTCTATGTTCGGAGTCGAAATTTGAATTTTTTCCCCTGGGAATCGATTTTATTATCTAATAGATTCAATTTCACAGATTTTTTTTTTTTTTTTTTTTTTTTTTTTTTTTTTTTTTTTTTTTTGCAATTTAAGGACAAAACTGCTTTTATTTTAGCTTTTTTTTATTATTATTCAATAACTTTTTTTTTTTTTTTTAGAAATTGAGAAATTTGAAATTGACTACATTTCATTGTATAGTGTGTTTAATTAAAAGAAGTTTTCAACTTTTCTTTTGTCTTTTTAAGTATTTCTTTATTCTTAGATCCTGTAATTAAAGATGATTTCAGATATACAAACATATGCTGAAACAATTGTCTGAAAAGCAGTTCTTGAATATTTTTAATTTGAATAAAAAATATGTTCCAATTGTAATAAATTTTACATTAAATTTAATGGTGCAGCCATCTATGTTTTTATTGAAAAATTATAAAGATTTAATATTTACATATTAGCGATTTGGATTTATTAATTTAAAAGTAAAGTGTTTTAAAATGTATAAGCCAAATCCTCTGGGCGATCTTCGATCACACTTACCCACTTGTTTTCTGTTGCTAAATATAAAATAATAATTATTGTAAAGTATAAAAGCTATTATTTTTCATGTAATTTGACAATGAAAATTGTATTAAAAATAGTATGTTGCATAAATTAGAAAACCGTATTCACAAAAACATTGATTTTTACACTTTATAATTTAACTTGACTTTCTTCATGTATATACTACGAATTTTTAATGGATGCTGCAATCATTTGCAGATAAAATTGAATTAGGAATGCCTACACAGGTGTATTTCCGATAGCAATAAAACGTTTAATATTTTTAAGACTTAATATTAAATTTTAAAGCATATTTTAGTTAGCCAGCGGAGGTGAAACATTGTCAACTACACTTTTTAGTTAAAACATTTTACGAGATATAAAAAAATTAAGTTAATTATGTGTCAAACTCCTCTTAAAAAATATGTTAAATGGCTGTGAATTTCATACAGAAGAACTGATAAAGCAGAAAATATTAATGTATGCAAATAAAAGAAAATTTCGCTTTGTCAGTGTGTCTGTGTGATTTTCCGCGATGGCTAGCGAAAGCTGCCGTATGTTCAAGACTGAAATTATGGGTGTGAGTTAATTTAAGACATCTTCTGGTGCATCTGAGGATCAGAATTTTAATTTTTTTAATATTAAGCAGAATTATTAATTAAAACTCATCGAAAAAGCATTATTTTTTTCTGAAAAGTCCAAATTCGATTTTTTCTCTGAAAATAAACCACCTGCTTCCATTTGAATTCGCAATCGATAGAAATTTCTAATTTTAACTAATTTGAGAAAATTAAGAAAACTATTTGAAATTTTGTATTACTTAGAAAATTTTTCTGCATCCAAAAAACTAATTTTGAAAAAACAAAAATGGTCTATAATTTTTTTTTTAAACTGCAAAAAACTGATGAGACAATACAAAAAAATTCTATACAGGGATCGGTATATTCATTAAAAATTGAACTAAAAAGATACCATCGTCCCTCCATTTGTCGATCAGTCCATTTTCGAAAATGAAATTAAATAATTGGGAGCTAATGAGGGAAAATAAATCTAACCAAGATATAGATATGAAAATCCTTAAACATATGTTAAAATTTAAAAGTAAGAACTAGGAAGGAAGGGGGGAAAGTATATTGTCAATGAAACAAATTAAAAAAGAAAACTGGATACCTGAAACCCGTAAATTATTAATAATTAGCATCCTTTAAATTCGATCTCCTTCGTTTTTGGGGCCATTTCTCCAATTATTTTACCCAACATTTCTACATGTCAGTAAGAATTTGGCCCCCGTAGGTGCCGGGTTAGATATCATTTGACAGCGCCTTGACCACTCTTTATTATTAACCTCCCGTCCCACAAACTGACCTCCGGGGAACCTTTCTAATTTTTTCCAACCTCCTCATGTGATATCCCATATAGCACATTTGCTTCCCCAGGACATCCCCAGTAAGATTTACAATAAAACACTATCATTCCCCAGGCATCCCTGAGGATGCTAAAAAATGATCGCCTTACAGCCTCCTGGGGAACTCCCCAGGTTCTCCTTCAGGATCCTCCCCGGGAGATTCTGGGGAACTCCCCAGGTTCTCGTTCAGGATCCTCCCCGGGAGATTCTGGGGAAGATTTTAGCGAGTGATACTAGAGGACTTTGGTAAAATTCAAGGTCACTTAATATGCTCAAAATTTTTTAAAGCTATGGTTTAAAGTGATATAAAAGAATTTAGATTTTTTTTTTTTAGAAATAAATACGTACTTAAAAAAAAAAAAAAAAAAAAAAAAAAAAAAAAAAAAAAAAAAAACTATTTATTAGCCAGATTTACGTGTAACTAAGACATTTCAATTACCAAACACTCAGACGGAATCACATCAAAAACCGCTCTTGGAAACAAATTTCTTACTTTCATTCTGTCTTCCGAATTTGAACCAGGGGACTTACGAAGATTAGACGCGTGCACTATCCATTATGCTACAGAGCCGTTGAACAAGATTTGTTTCTAAGGTATTCATGCATTTCCCCTCCTCTTTTGAAAATCAAAACTAGAAAATATCCATATTTTTTGTGCTTCGTATAAGCCGGAATTATGTAACTTTAATTGCAAATTTAAATGCATAGCCTTTTATATATATTCAAAATAAATTCATAAGTAAAAAAAAAGTTTATCAATAATTATTTAAGATAACATAAATGTCTCCCCAGGGATTGCCCTTATACTCTAAAGCGAAAGCTGGGTTCCCGGGGCGGTCATCCCTGTCATCCCTGTATTCTCAAATTACGACATAAACTATATTTTTTACTTTTACAACGACTTTTTTGTGCTTGGTAAAAAGCCCTCTTATGAGGTAAATTTATGAAAAAATATATAATTTTCACTCTCCTTTTTTTTAAAGGTAGGGAGAAAATTAAACAATATTAAACCATCTTTTTGAAATTAATAGACTAATTTCTCAAAGTATAATCGCAAATCAATTACTATTAAACTGTTAACTGTTGAAAGCATATTTTAAAAATTATATTTCACAATTCCTTTTTCCTATTTATAATTTATTTTCTACTTTTAACTCCCATACGATTGTACTAGTTGCAGATGTTTGACGATTTACCACCTGTCGCGGGGAAATTGAAAATGACTTTAAAATCAATGTATTATTTTATAATAACGTTGTAAAAATATTAAAATGCTGTATGGTGATCGAAAACACATATTTTTACAAATTTGTATAATTTTGTCATATTAGGAACTGGGATGAAAATTGGTTTCAAAAATACATCATTACATTGAAAAAACAGAATGCGTTATATAAAATTAGAAACTATCAATAAACTTTATGTCTGTTACAAAACTATTTGATTTTCTTATTGTAATAAATAAAACTATTATACAGTTAAATCTTTATTTAACGATCTTTACAATCGTGTGAAAACTTTCTGTGTATATGAAATTCTTTTCATTTAATTAACGATGTGAAATATTTTAGTGATTTCTTGAATTATTAATTAATTTTAGTTAATAAAACTTACATTTCAGGCGATTTAAAATGCCCCAAAGTACAAATAATTTGATTTAAAATATTTTATCTACGAATTATTTGGTAAAAATCCTAAACTAAATTAATTCTTTTACAGAAACCTTTGATGACCTCTTTTAAAAAATTCTGAATTCTATTATACAAACACTTTCTCGTAGTTATTTCAGAAATGGGTTTACTTCTAATTCTTGGAATAACACTTTTTTCTCCTTTCAACGATTTTTTTTGAAGTATTCTGTACTTGCCGCAAGCATGCACACACATTCTCCGCTGACAAAAGTGATTGGGGGGCTGATCCGTTCTATTCAGAGTATACTAGTAAGTAATCCAGTAATAAAATTCCCTCAGACACCTAGCTAGGATTTATCTCAGAAGAAAGATACTTATATGAGAAGCCTGTCGAATATATGCATGCTAAATGAGGAAAGAATTTCCGTGAATGATAATCCTTTAGAGATATCCGAAATTAAAAACTTGCTATATAGAAAATATGTTTTTAAATGGAAGTTTTAACTATATATATATATATATATATATATAATTAATGAAAAATTTATTGCACAACTGGCGCTAATAGCAGCTCATGTCAAATGCAACAAAATGTATTTCATTACTACTTTAAAAATGCAAAAAACGCTATAACACTTGAAAAGAAGGTGTATATCAGCAATATTTAACGATAAAAATTTAAAAAAAATTCAAAAATACAGGTAAAAAAAAAACAAAACACAGGCAAAAAGCAGTCTGTTCTTCATCAGTGGGAAGGAGACAGACCTAACTTCACCCCCACTGTTAAAAGTTTGCAGTTACTGAACGCACGTTTATCCTGCACTCAATACAGAAAAAAACTATTGTAATTTTAGAAACATAACTCAAAAAAGTTAAAATAAACCAAATTTAAAGAAAAAAGTAATGTAAACAAACAATAATTTAAAATTCAAGAACAAAAAAATTCTTTAATAAAATCGTCTTTTAGAAAATTACTGCAATTTAAATATAAACAAATGAAATTACATTAGAGTTTTTGAGATTTTTATCGTTAAATATTGCTGATATACACCTTCTTTTCAGAGTTATGGTGTTTTCTGCATTTTTAAAGTAGTAATGAAATATATGTATATATATATATATATATATATATATATATATATATATATATATATATATATATATATATATATATATATATATATATATAATGCAAAATACCCCTCAGTTTAAAATTCTGCAGAAATATTTTCTATTTAGGCAATACACAGATAAATATTTATCTATATTTTCTCAATCTGTAATGTTATTTAAATTTCTGAAGTTCTGTAAGTGAAGACTTCACTTTTATTACTGAGAATAAAAGAATAATAATATTATGTATGGTAATTTAAAAAATATAATAGAAAAATAATAATTAAAAAGTCAAGCTTATATTTAAAAAAATAAATTAAAGATAAAATAAAACACAGTAGGGTTAAACCTCCAGACATGACACTTAAAATTGACACTAATATTTAGTGAACATTTTCTCTTTCCTAACACCTATACAAACTACACTAGATGAACTTAGTGGTATTGTCTAGGTCCGTGATAATAACTTTAAATTTGGAGGATTTTGTATCTTTTAACCGATTTTGTAAGAATGTATTTTTTATAACAGAAAATCTTTGCAAATAAACCTCGTATGCGTAGAGGGCGGAGGCTCAATATTTATTTTTTTTTTAAACCAAATGAGCTATTTTAACGTGAATTGTATTCACTTTAATTTGGTGTTATATGCTACGATAAAAATGCTCTTCTCTCGACGCGACACTTTTATCTGATTAATTAAATGCGGAGTTTGATAAGTATGTTTGCTAATCATAAAAAAAGGAAATATCTGAGCTTCGGGTGTATCAGGACTCGATTTAGACTATTTTCACAACAAATTTTTAGACGGCTACTTAAACACAAAAAACGGCACGGATATCTTCTATTCTTTCTATACACACCATTACCTTTAAATATCGGAAAAATATATGGTTCAGAACTGTCTTCCATTTAGAGGTTTTTGTGTATTAATTTAGAAACTAATTATTTAAATAATTTAAACAAATTAAATTAATTCCTTAGTTAATAAAATAAAAAGAAGAAAGAAAGAAAGAAAAACGCATTAAGTTATTTATTAAAAAATAATAAAATAATGATAAATGAACAAAATTTGGTTTAAAAGATACATAATAGTAATTATTTCATAACATATGAATTAACTGAAATATTAAATTAAAAACTTTAGTTGAACTAAAAAATATTATAATTTGTTGTCATAATTAAAAATAATTACAATTTAATAATTATTATCTAATTTGCTAAAAAAAAAAAAAAATCGAATAATTAGTAATATAAAATTAACTGATTAAGAATCGATTCCGATCAAATCGAAGTCATTTTATTTTAATAAAATCAATTGAGTTTTGTACTCCAGAATCACTCATGAGATGGTGCCAGCACTGAGACTTCCTAGGTATTTCTTCAGGGGTGGCGTCCCTTAGAGTTTTTTTCCGTGGGACGTTACTGGGAGCTCTTTCCTGAGGAAATCGTAAAATTCTCTTTACCAGGAAGTCCTGATCTTATCATTTTAGTATTAGGAGAAATTTGGGATGACTTGGAGCTCATGGGAAGGTATTGGGGAGCTTTCGTGCTATATATCATTGGACGGACCTCTGATCATACTTTCGTAGCATGAACCACCCTCAGCCCTATTCTTCCAACTGAGATGGAAGGACTTCCTTAAATTTAGTTAATATAGACAGCTAAATGAATTGAATCAAAATTTACTTTTCAATATTTCTAATTAAATTGCGAAAATCTGTAAGAATTCGGTTAAAAGTATTAAATATTACTTTTTCATTTCACTGTAAAAAAAAAAAAAAAAAAAAAATAATAATAATAATAATAATAAAAAAATGGTAACGTTCCATGTAAAATCCAGGAACGTTTCGCCTTTTCTCAGGTTTTCAGAATAATTTAGCTCTTTCCTGTGAAATTCTGGTTTTCTTATCTGAAACGTTCCTGAACAAAAGTTGGAAAAAGCAAAACGCTGCGGCCGCCATTTATTATTTTTTTGCTATAATCCGTTGCTCACGCGCGAGTGTCGAAAACGAATTCCTTAAATGAATGTAAAAAAATCAATATGGAATGCAAATAATTCAATAGACGACATAATCCTTTACGTCTCTATTGTCAAGATCATTCAGATGAAAATACAATACATCTGTGACATCGCTAAGAGATTATCTCTCGTACTTGTCTGTGGAATGTTTAACCGGCAGACCGTGTAAAAAAAAATACACCTATTATTTGGATCTCCATTAACCAGGGTACCATCAAACATGATACTCACCGATTTTGATTAATTTAAAGTATGTTTTAGAGTTCTTATCTCTAATTATTCTTGTGAAAGGATTTCTTCAAATGGGCCTTAGATTTTCAGAAATTAGATGCCGAGGTTTAGCATACGTTTCAAATACCCATTAGTTTGCAGCTCTCAGTGTGTCTTTCGTGGTGTGGACGCAGAAGGCTCGCACGCCACCCGTACGGCCCGAGTTCGATGCTACCTCTTGACTTTGTTTTTTTCTTTTTTAATTAATTTTATATTTTAACACTTTACAATTTGATTTAAATTTGATATATATTTGACACTTCGAATTGCTGAAAATTTGAATTTTTTTTATTTTCGGAAAAAATATACAATTACGTTTAGGATTTTTTTATTCATGAAAATTTATATGTATTTTATCTAACTTGTAAACTAACATAATTACTGACGAAAATCCAAAATATTTTATGTCTAGATTTTTTTTCTAATTATTATTTACATTTATATATTTTTATATTTTAAGCAAAGTTCAGAAACAATATATCATATGTATATTTACTTTATTGAATTTTTAACTGAAAATTTATTTTTTCGTGTAAATTATAAATAATAATTTTGATGTCAATTTCAAAATATTTTTTCATTCCAACAAATAATGATAATAAAGCGAAAATTGTCAACTGGAAATGTAAAAATCGTCTGCGGATCCCGCATGCTGTGAAATGTCAGTAATGTTTTGCTGTCAACAGAAATATTCTTGGTATTTCGCAGGAAACGTACTGGCATTTCTGTAGAATGTTTTTAACATATACAGTAAAGTTCCAGTCATTTTCAAGGAATCATTTTCTTGGAAATAATGCGCAACTCAGCTGCCCATTTTTTCCCTGGAACGTTGCGGAATTTTTTTTAAGTGTTGTTGTGAATACGTCCAAGACATTCAGTAAAACCAAGCCTCATTTTAAAGTAATTTTAAAACACGTTTCAAATATGAAAATTTCTTTTTCTCTTTGATAGAATAATATTTTATATACCCACAAATACACTTATGTGTGATAAGTTTAAGCAGCCATATATTGTGTTTGAATAAGAAATTGTAGTTTCCAATAAAGAAAAAATTTAAAATAGTTTATAAAAAGGTTTATGGTTATATCAGTTCTTGTACTTTAACATTAAATATTTTGCATCTAATACATAATTTTCAAACAGATTGTTGTACATTAATTTATTAATATCAGCCGCTTATTACAGACAATTTTATTAAAGAGTTCAATACATTCATGTATATTTCATCTTTTCAGACTTCTTTTACAGCATTTAAATTATTAAATAACTGAACAAATTTCATAACATGTACATTGTATATAACATTCTGGCATGCTTTTTTATTGTGAGTTTAACTCGTCCCATTAACTATCGTTATTTTCTCCCTTTTTTATAAGGGAAAGCTGGGAGAGGCTGCGCACAATTCAACAGAATAAGAATAAAAAATCTAAATATTAATTATTTGCTAAAATAACCATGAATAATTTCGACTTAATTTGTTTTTATGCATTTCCTTTGCTATTTTGAAGTTATGTTATAATTTAATTGAACAACTGTAATAAAACCAAAAAATCTATTGTGCACAATCTGTCCTTACAGGGTTTGTGTGATTGCGCACATGTGTAGGAGAGATTGTTATTAATAATAACTACAATTAAATTGTTATGAATAATAATTATAGTTAAGTACATTGTTGTAAGGTTTTTGTGATGAAAGGTTATTGTATTAGGAATAAATATATCAATCAAATAATTAAGGAATCATTAAAAGTAAATAATCTTAAAAACAATTAAAGAATTTTAATTAAAGAAAAAAAATTCAAGAATGAGAAAAAGCAAGACCAAATAATCTTGCAAAATAACATTAAGTTGTTTGATAACACGTTTAACATCATTCACGTTTCATTTTCATTTTCAGGGTTTCAATATTTATTGTTCGCTGACCGAAGTTGTTGTCGTCCACAATTAATACACACTTATTATTGTAAATTGTGTATTTTTCGTGCAATCACCTGCTAAAAGTAATACATTGAATCGAGTTACTAGTTGAAGTTGTATTCTGGTACATTTCCAGACAGTCAGTGCACTCGTTCTTACTGCACTTCGTTTTCTTTCCTTTAGTTTTTGTTTATACTTCGGCTCTAGATCTGCTGATATCTTGAGCTTTCCTAACACCTAATGAACATGTTTTGAAATTAATTTAATAACAACTGTATTATTAATTAACATTTTTTTTTAATCTATGAACGATTTTTTAACAAATTAATTTATTGCCGAATTTAGTTTCTATAATTATGAGTTTTTCAAAAATTATTTCAAAATTGATTCACTCGTTTGTTTTACATGCAATATACAATTTATGGAAAATTACCAGAAAGCTGTGTAATCTCTCCTTGCATGGAAAGTAATGGGAACAATGCGCCATCTCACCTGAAAAGTTGGTGTGCAAACTCTCCGATTTCGGTAGGAGAGATTGCGCGGCCTTCTATAACAGTGGCCGCTTCTAAAATGTACCGCTGGTATTCACAACGTTAGTCCAGGTTAGTAATTAAGTGAAATTGTTTAAGTTTAAAATATTTTGTGCTATTGACATACTTACGAAAAATTCTTACGAATTGTTGTACAAATTCAAGCACGTACCTTGGAAAAACAAAACAAAATAACAATGATTTAAGACGCGCAAAACAATTAATGTACAGATTTAAGTAAACATTACACTACTGATTTTGTACATTGAGTCGCTACTCGAGCATACACTCCGGGCTTTACCTTACTGTAATTTCAAAACCCGAGGCTTTTCAAGCGTAGTTTTTGAAATACGCGAAGTGGTATTTGTTTTCCTATTTACATCAAGGGAAATTATATTGCTACCAAATTATTTTACTACGGTTAATTTAAGGGTCACAAATAAATTCACATTTTTTGTAAACATCAGTCTTATACTGCTTTAGGGGAACATAAAAGTTGAATTAATCAGCAACCCATTTATAGCTACTCCTTTAAAAAACCAGATACAAATAGCGTACTCGTGAATTTGGTTATCATCTACCGTACAGAGAAATAATTATTTTTAATTGTTTCAGTATTCTTAGAGTCAATTTCTACAAACAAATACTATTTGCTTATTTTTTTAAAAGTATTAGTATAAAATTCAAACTTCATAAATTGAAAATATCCTTACTAAAAAAGTTGAAAAATTATGATTCAGTATATTTAACTGAGATTTATCTGTGGTGAAGGGCTAGATATGGAACATTTTCGTACCCAGTTTGCATAATTTTTATTATTAATGTTATTTTAGTTTATTATAACAGTACTCCTACTTACGTACTCTAAATGCAGAAAAAAAGATGTATCTTACACTGACATAGTAAATAATTATTTTTTTTAAATTTACAATATAAAGTAATATATATATATATATACACTGCTGAAAACAATTAGGGGAGCACGTGATTTTAAAAAAATTACGGAAATATTTACAGCGACAAGTAACGTAAAATAAAACATCAATAATTTAATGCGTAGTAGAAAAAAGATGAAGAAAATTTCACATGAAATTAAAGTTTATGCAGTCAAAAACTTGAAAATGCGATAAGTGCAAAAATCGGGATTTCATAGGAACGTCTGTTTCAAGCTCTTAGTTGAAAAATTCAATGGTTCAGCTTGTGTTTTGATAAAAGGTGCCTTGAAAATGTCACAACAATGTGATTTACTGGAATCCATGCCTTGGCGTGTTATCGAGACAGTTTAATCTGGGGAAACACAACGAAGTGTAGCGGATGCTATTGGAGTCACAAGAAGTGTCAATGCAAGTGTGTGGAATCGATTCTAAGACAAGTTGAATGGTAGACATCGACAAGGGCAAAGTTGACCATCTGCTGCCGCAGAAACTGATGACAGGTATATCCTGTTAACAGCTCGTCGAGACGGAATGGACAATGCTACTCAGCTGCAAACACAGTTGTTCTTGGCCACAGGACGATGGGTATCAATCCAAACATTCCGAAATAGGCTTCATCAGGGTGGTATCTATGCACGTAAGACAATGGCCTTTATTCCGTTGACTTCAAACAACTGTGCGGCCAAAACACGGTAGGCAATTGGACATCAGTTTTGTGGCAACGTGGTCATAGTCAAATTCTGTTTACAGATGATTCCCGTTTCAGTATGAATGTGACATTCGATGTGTTTTGACATGGAGAGGAAGTGCCACTCAAAAGAATCCCGCATTCGTGAAACATCACATTGCAGACGAGGTGGATTGATGCTGTGGTCTGAAATTAGGATAGGTGAACGTACGGGCCTACATATCATTCGAAATGGTTCTTTGACGGTTCAAAGTTATACAGACTAGATATTTAGACCTCATGTCGTATTTTATGTTGCGGCTATTGGTGATTCTTTTTTCCATGCGTGATAATGCCACACCTCATACAGCTAGTCTTGTGGAGAACATTCTTAAAGTTGAAACAATAGAGCATATGGAATAGTCAACATACTCTCCTAACCTGAATCCGATCGAGCATGTTTCTGACACACTCTGACCACGCATTGCAGCGAGACTGAAGCCTTATTTTATTGTCCTGGACTTGGAGATTGAAATTCTTGAGGAGTGGAACACTACTACCTGTAAACTTTTCGATAATGTCATCAAATCCATGAATAAACGGTCAAGTGCGAGTATTAGTCGCGCACAGAGGGTTCCATACAATGATATATGAATTAGTAAGTGTATTATTGAAAACATACCGTTGCTAAAAGAATAATAAGACTTTGTAAAAAATATACAGCGTAGGTTGGGTATAGCTGTATAGTATACAGGGTGCAAAGGAAAGTCCTTTTAACCTGAAAATACCTGCGAACGGAGAGAGCTACAGCTATACAAGTGAGGTAATGGTGCAGTAAAGCGACTACGCTTGGCCTAATGCAAACGACAGCAGCGCAATCTAGTGGCGAAATTTGGAAGATAGTCATTGCAAATCGAAAACGAAAAGAGGTAGAGCAAATTTTCCCACTAGAGAGTTTTAGAGCATGAATTAATAAGTAGGAAGCGACATTTGGTTCACAGGGATAAGATAAATCGTCGTCTGCATACCCAAAAATGTCCGAAATCGATGAGCGACAATTCTGCCTATTCACATTCTGGAAATGTAGCAGTGCACAATTGCAGATTGTGACAATGTACTGTGCTGTAATGTCTGTAAAGATTTAATTTCCAATGCTTTTAAAATTTTAGATAAACCCTTTCAGGGCCAGAAAAGTTCTGTTCGTAAACTGATGAAATAATTGACTGACACCAAAATATTCAAAAGAATTTCTCAGAAAATAAAAACCCGCTAATTTGCACTTACATTACAAAATCAAAATTTTACTAAAATATTCTTGGTGCCATTAGTCAGTTTTGGAATTAAAATTATGTGGCTAGACCGTCTAGCCACCGCACTTGAAAGGGCTAAATCTATGTCGTCGTATTGAAGAGGCTTGGAATAGACGTTGCATGCTGAGAAATTTGCATGCAGAATAACTCTCACGAATACAAACGTGTATCCTAAGCATTGGTGAACTTTTCGAACATACTGAATATTAACTTTTTATCACTGTGAGACATTTTGTCTTTTTTGTATGTGTTTGTCTTGTTATCAAAATGTATTGGGATAAGTACGTATTTATAGCATAAATTTTGCGTATTTCTTCATATTTCTGACTATTCCATTCAAACGTTTACACAAAATGGGGTGCATCGATTTTGGGTATTTGTGGGTAAACAGACGAAGATTTATCTTATTCATGTAACCAAATGTCGTATTCTATTAATTAATTGAGATTCTAAAACTTTCTAACTGGAAATTTTGCTCTGTACCTTTTCGTTTTCGATTTGCAGTGGCTATCTTCTAAATTTCACCGCTAGAAGGCGTTGTTGTCGTTTTCATTAAATCGGGCGTAGTCGCTTTACTATACCGTTACCTCACTTGCATAGTCGTAGCTCTCTCCGTTCACAAGTATCTCCAGGTTAAAGGGACTTTTCTTTGCACCATGTATTCTAGAATAGTCTAAATGGATATACCATGAAAGTTCAAGGATATATGGAACCCTAATAATAGCAAGTATAGCTATTTTATATATTTTGTATTCCATATAGTTTTTTAGTTAACCTTTAAATACATTGTAGGTCTATTAAGAGAGCAACTCAATGGAAAGCAGTCGCGAATCCTATAGTATTTATGTGATTTATTCTCATTAAATTAGTCTGTTTTTAACATTTGACGTTGATTGCTTTTATACAGCTGCTGGGCATTGCGTTACAGAAATATATCCCTAAAATATTTGTTATCTAGGCTTTAAAAGCCGAGGGAGCATACAATACGCCGTACCTGTGATTATGCATATCAAACCGTCCGTGTCTTTAAGGGTTAATATCTCGGTTAATTACCGACAATTTTTTCCAAAATTCGTGATCAACAATGCTTTTATACTTCTGCTACACTAGGTTCCTCCAGCTCTGCCCAACACTTTACTGAAGCCCGTAAAGAAATTTGTGTGTAACGGAAAAATGCGATTTTCTCAAAAACTATGTGACCTAGGGTAATCACTATAATTTTTCTGAAAGGTTTAAATTAATGTCTACTACCTCTAATTTTTTCACAATTTTAGTTTCAATAGATTCCTAATTAGATGAGGGGAACATATTTTTGCACTACATTTTCCACCATAACTTTGAAAATATAATATCTAAAATTAAATGAAATATATTTCTGATTTCAGGGTTTCGAAAGCTTTCGCACGATACCCCACACGATATACAAATAATTTTTTTTTCAAGTAACTTAATTAGCCCCTCTACATTTTTCTTAAATATATTTATGAATATTTATTAATCTGTAAATATGTGGGTCAACAGTCTTTATTACTTCCCCCAATTTGAACTTTATACGTTGCATAGTTTACGAGTAAAAGGGCTGTGACAGACAGACAGACAGACACAGGAGTGATCTTATAATGTTTCCGTTTTTACTTTTTAAGTACGGAACCCTAAATCTGGTATGCGACAGTTTTATCTATTCGTATGGCCCACATGCCATATTAAATATTTTGCATCATTCCTAAACAGTACTTTTTTTGTCATTTACATGTAACTTATTTGCTGTGCTAAACCATCTTTTCCCGTTCTACCCATCGTTTCAGAGAATTAAAACTCCCTTGCAAAATTTTTACGTGTTTTTTTCTGTTTTGCGCATTGGTAAACATGATACTGTCATTTTTATGCCCATGAATGTCTGTCTCGCACTGTTCATTTCACTTTTTTGCTTGCTCCCCTAATTTTTCTGAGCAGTGTATATATTAGGGTGGTCACAAGAAATCAATTTTCGAATTTTTTCCGGCGGACCCCTCAAAAAGTTGCCAATTGACTAAAAAATGAGATTGGCAAAGTTTCAGCTGATTTGGATAATGTTAACCCGTGCCTGACTGAGGTTAAAGTTTGAAGAAAACGTGACTTTTCGCAAAAAATGCCGTTTTTCCTTTATGAAATGAATAGAATTGAACCTAAAAACATAATTCAGGTCTCATTTGCCAAAAGGGAAGTGGGAGTATTGAAGCACGCTGTTACATAAATATTGATTAGAAATAAGCAAAGGTCAGAAATACCTTCCTTTTCTGAATTTGTTATTGATAGATGATCCCTGAAACGATGTATTTTGAGAAAATAAATAGCCATCTATCCCCTGTGCCATCCATCAGACATGATTAAAAGTACCAGGTACTCTGAAAAAAGGTCTTTTGGAGGAGGACATTCTATAAATATTAAACAAAATTGAATAAATTCTTTATAATCATCCCTGGAACTGTTAAGAAATCTTGAAATTTCTTCTGAATTAACTGTTTATATCTTGTATTTAATCTTGAATAGCATTTTTATACTCTGTCTAGTTTAGTTTAGGCCACACAATCAAAAATTTTTAAATATCTGGCTGAGGGTCAGTGATTGTGTCCGTTTTACAATCAAAAACAGCTTTTAGGATAATTTCTAAATTATGGAGGCGACGTGGTTTTTCCCTTAACAATTGCTATGGAAAAATGTAGGTTCCTATGAGGCGACCGGTGTTTATTGCAGTGGTATCAAAACACGTTTCCTGGATTTTACAACATTCTCTCACACTTCAACTGCTGAAAATACAGCTTTCGCCTGAATTATTTCGATACTATTTTCCAACTGAGAAACTCTTAGTAACAGTTCTTCATCTCCACAACTAATTAAAACTGCTATCCACTCTAAATTTTCTTTATTTAAAAAATGAGGAAGCAGTTTTCCATCCCAGTGAACAGCAGCTCTCTCTAAATCGAAATTTTAAAATCTGGTTTTTATGAGCTCAGATCTTTGCTTAAGAAATAGTTATTTGCGGAGTCGTATTGTACTTAAATTAAGACTTAAATTAAAGTCTGTGTTTAATTGGTGGATGTACCCTAAGTCTAGCAGCTTCTCTGGCGTCCAGTTTCACTTAGCGAATATTATAAAATAAAATATGTAAAACTTGACAATTACTTGGTAACTGCTGTCGAAGATTTGATGAGATATGCGGCCAATTAAAAAACTCTGACATTTCTGCCATCATACCGAAAGGAGGAGGGGGTTTTCCGTAATGTTTACGCATTTCTGAAAATAGATAACGATAGCAAGTAACAAAAACAGCCTTGTAATAAAAAGAGAAATCCAGAGGTTCGTTTGAAATGCGCTTCAACTACAATACAAATCGAGAATCTCTTTCTTTCTAGACACAGAACTAGATAACTAATAATTAATTATAATTCGTGAAATATTTTTAAAGTTACAAAAAATGTTCAATTATTTTTGTGTATTAATGCAAATAATATAAAAAATTATCAAATGTAATGAAATTATTATTTGGTCATTTCTCACTGATTTTTCAAAAATGCAAAGTTTGAGGGTATGGTTCACGAGCTGACCTGAAAAATACTAAATTTTTATTAAATATAAGTTTTGATGAGAGTGAAAGTTCAAGGCAACAACAGATTTATGAAATAAAACAAGAATCAGGTTTCGAAGACAAATAGTTTGCACTTAAAGAAAGAAAAACTACAATTTTTCGCCAAAAATTGCGAATTTTCAAGAATTCAACCTCAATGAGGCACGGGTTAATGTTATTCAATTGAGCTGAAACTTTGCCAATTTCATTTTTTCATCTAATTGGCAACTTTTAGGGGGGTCCCCCTCGAAAAAATGCAAAAAACAAAAAAAATTCCCATGTTGCTTGTGACCACCCTAGTATATATATATATATTCGTACGCATTTGAGTTTTAGAAGTTATCCATATGCCAACTTCAATGTTTCTGGGCTGACAGTCTCATAGAAAAAAAAACTTCAATGTGAAAATAAAACTGCAAAATGTTTTTCCTCTTTCTATTCTTTTGAAATTTGAGTTTTTGTGAAATTCCGTTTGAGGGAATCACATTCTAATTTGAACAGCATGCCAAATTAAAAATTTCTCTTCGTGATAAATTCCAACTAATCATGATTTATAGAATGTTTTCTAATCATTTCTTCTCTTTGAATTTAAAGTATTTAAACAAACGTTCTTAGCATGTTTTTATATTATAAAATTAACCAAAATATCATTATGTTTTTCTTGTCAAAGAAATTCGAGTGTTAAAACGTTTTTCACTCATGCACACACTTAAACGGTAATATGTAAGGAGACAAAATATAGCTTATTCATAAAGAGACGGTCATTATTTTTAACATGCAAACAAATTTGGAATTGGCTGTGTTTTTACAGATTTATAGTTCATTTAGAACTTTTCCCACTCATTTCACACTTTTAAATTTTGAAATTTTAGATAAGGTTGTATGCAAAATTTACCTCTTAAGCGAAACAGACATGTCCAATTTCCTGTTTCTAACCTTAACAACTCCAAATAAACTTTAATTTACGATGTCTTTTTAGATGTCATTTGACACCGTTTAAATTCGAATCTTTTAGTAACGGATACTAGCGGGCATTTATATCTTATAAGTTAACACAATGACGAATTGAATGTTTCTAGTCCGAGACGCGATTTTAGAAGTTTTTTCCCCCTGTGCCCTTATAATTTTTGATATTTAAAAAAAAAATCTTGAGTTCGAACATCTTTGTCTTAAAAGTGACGTGAAATACCAAATTTATATTCCTATGAATAACATAGAAAGAGTAATTTAAATAGCTTTTAGAACGTTTTACGCTCATTTCAACCTTTTAAATTTCGAATTTTTAGAAAGAAATCTTAGCCTAAATTTACATCATTAAATTAACCACCGTGACAAATCTGAGGGTTCTAGCCTTTTCAGTATACCGAAAATCGTAACTTAGATGGTTTTACATTTCTGCAATCCATTTGCCCATATTGGCCCATATAAAATATAGCCTATGTTAGACCTGAGACTGAAATCATCATTTTGCTAACACTACTTTCGGTATCGTTTATGTATTTCCCGAGATTAAAGCTACAAAATAAAATTAAACATTACTTCTTTATAATATTATTAGGTTAATATTACATTATAAATTTAGGTTGATATTATTAGGTTAATTTCATAATGTTTTTTAACGTAAACTTATGAAAGAAATTTAGAAATTCCAAAATAGCTGCCTGCTTTCAACATTCTAAAATATTGTGTGCTTTTCGTTACGTTTTTTAGTTCTATATTTTAATTTTATTTATTTTTATGTATTGACAGACAGTTCCATCCATTTGTTTTAATACTGTGGTATACATTGTGATCCTTAAAGATTGAAACAATAGCCTATTTCCTTAAATATTGCCCATAGATCTATACTTCCAATTGCAAAGTTTTATAAAAAATATGAAAAATTATATCACATGAGATGCAAATCCATGTAGGGTCTATTTGAAAAAATATAAAAAACTAAATTCTTATAATCCCTTGAACCACTTGAACAACACCTGCTAGTTTCGTGCATCCGAACAAAAATAAATAAAAATTTATGTCATAAAGTTGCCCTTTTGGATTTGAGAACAGCATTAAGAGATGTGACTCCCCCTCTCCCCTCAAAAAAGGGGGCATGACCCCCCCTATAAATGAAGGGTTGGATCTGCCCTTGAAAATATTGTGTATTTAAGGGTATTCTCAAATTCAAAAGGGCAACTTTCTGACATAAGTTTTAATTTATTTTTGTTCGAAAATGCATGAAACTAGCTAGTGTTGTTGTTGAAAAACTATGTGATTGAGCTGTTTTTTACATTTTTTTTGCAAAATCAATAGATCTTTTAGAAAATAGTGTCAAAGTGGGCATTTTAAACCGAATTTCCGCGCGAAGGAAGAAAGAGCACACAAGAGCGGTCGAAAAACGTGTTTGCCACGTGATCAGAATCGCTTATAACTCAATAGGTAATGGATTGATCAAAGAATGAAAAAAAACAGTTCAATTATTTATTACTCGTAGGTAAAATTTCAAATTATTATAATTTTCATTATCCATTCCTGAATCAAACCAAAGAAATCCATCTTGATGTCTGTAAAAGTCACAGAAATATTAAAATTCAAAATTCGTGACTTGCACCACTTAAGCATACCTCTGAGTGACGCGATATGTACGCATTTGGAATGAAAGATAGGGTTCATAAAAAATTATACGTTATTAAATTTCAATGTAAGACAGTGACACTCCTTTTGGACATAAAAATATCAGCGTATAGATTTTACGTCAAATGTTCTTTCGAAATACGCTGGAGGTATGTAGTAGTGGTATGAACGTGACGAAATTTCCAGACCTTGGCCCAGCCTGACCCAAAGAAAAAAGTTTGGCCCAACCCGTTATAAAAGTTCGGTCCGAGCCCGACCCGATAAAGAAAAAAGATAAAACCTCGGCCCGAGCTCGGCCCGTCCGGACTGAATTTCAACAAACAATGGATTTTTATGTCGATATGGTTAAACATTACATCTTCCGAGAATTTTCGATCAAAAATACTTATTTTATCCGTTTTTTCATGATTATAATATTAATAATTAAAGCGCCCTGTCTGTCACATTATTTTTTTAACCCCTTGACTGACCAGCAAAAGGGCAAAATTACGACATTCTTCATATTACCCAACACATCATGTTGAAAGACCTAACCTTTTCATTTGTCAAAATTAGCATAGAGGAAAACTGACTAACACTGCAATAAATATAATTGTTCAACTTTTTACTGAACTTGGTTTACATCTCTCACAACTAGATTTTATAATAAATAAGAATTTTATAAAATTTACCTGCAGATTACTGCAAAATTTGAGAATAGGAATTTATTTCACAATGTTGTTTAAACAAAATGTATTGAAAACAAACTTAGTACAGTCCGTCTTGGTAATTTTCGGAAGTCGTATAGCAGATTTACGCTTGGTCGCTACACTGTATGCACCAGATATAGAAGTACACCCTATTGCCCGACAATTTCATACTACCCGAACTTCAGCTGGCAATAAGGTAGAATTTTTAAACTGCGGATTGCAAGATGTTAAAATTATGTGTAAAGTGAGATGGAAATTAAAATGTTTTGAAAAATTAAAGTTTACGCCTTTGATCTGGATTTACTAATTTAAAAACTGAAGTCATAAAGAATTTCAAAATGTAAAAGTGAGATATCCGGGCGTAACTGAAAAAAAACTAAATAGATTCGTTTGTTCAATTCTAGCATTTACCTGTATAAATATCCGCATAAAGCATATTTTTACTATTTATAATGTAAAATTCAATATTAACTATATAAATATTTTTCATACGCACTCAGTTCATTTGTGTTTGGAATCAATGAATATATTAAATTTTATTAAAAAGAATACAAGTCGAGAAATTTTACTTACCAAAATATTCTAATGAAAAAAATGTACGAATTTTTTTCTCCTCTTATCACCATTACATTATCAAATGTTTAATTGGGTGAATAAAATAACTCGAAAATTTTTCGAATTAATATCCCTGATGTAATGAAACTTTATGCGGTCACATATAAAAAACGATTCGTGGATAATTAAAAAAAAAAGTTTTTAATATTATCGCGTTCTGATTTATTTAAAAAATGTTATTACAAAAAAGGATCATGCAATTTTGTGAAATAAATTATCTATTTTATTTTTCAATATCTTTTTTTCATTTTCAAAAGTGATAAAAAATAAATTTTTATCTACAAATTAGTATACAAGATATAAACTTTCAAATTACTACTATTTGCTTTTTAATACGTGTATTTTAAGATATTTAATTTGTCTTTTCTAACGATATTTTAAAGTAGCAGTTGAATAATACTGTGATAGTTTTTCCTTTATTTTAATCCATTACCAACGGCTTGCTTCAGGATCACCGTTAATTACACCACTCTATCATCAGTAGATAGTGTTACTATTTCTGTGGAATAAAAATATATTTGAAAAATATATTTTTAAATATATTTAATAATTTAATAATTTAATTTATATATATTTAAAAATATATTTTGATATATTGTATCCCTATATATATCATATTCTATTCCATCTTCTTGCGCATTGCGAGATATTACTTTTTTGCAGCGATTAGTTTAAAATTAATATGTAAATCATTTGTTATTTTATTTTTTAATGTCTGAGACATAATATTCTTTTTCAAACTAGAAATATAAGTAACAAATATTAGTGCTTTAATCATTTTTTAGTGCTTTCTAGAAGTGGTGCTTAGAATAAATCAAGCGCTCAATGAAACATTTTTCCTTAAAAATGATATAATTTGTTATGTTGATTTCAGTGCAAATATTATATAATGTCTATCATGAACAGACTTAATGTAAATCGCTGATTTCAGAATTATTTAAAAAAAAAACAAACATCTGAATTAGAGGTCTGCACGAGCCCGGGCTTGGCCCGAGGCCCGTACCCGGCCCGGCCCGCGGGCCGGGCCGTCGGAATGGAGGAGAATTTTCGAACGGGCCGGGCCGATGAAAAAAATTAATGGGTCCTATCGGTCCGATATAAGAATTTGAGAGAAGCAGATAAAATACGAGGCCATTTTCAATGAATATGACTTTTTCGAGAAGTATAAATGTGCGTTACAAGCCGATGCGAATTTAACAACATCAATACAGAAATGTAACATGTCCATCGTAGAGATCGCCATCGTACAGTTACATGATACCTTATCCCGGGTTTAATTTTTTCGGCAGACTTGTGCCGGGACGGAACTGGTCTTAATCGTTCTCAGGATATGTAAGACATGCATTATGTTTTGTAAATGTATTAATAGCGATAATGAACTTCTGTTAACAGTGTCTTTGGAAATGTACCTTAAGGTGGTTCTCATATTTACTGCTCAACAATGCGAAACTTTCAGACACATTTTCTGACTCATTTTTAACTATAAAGGCATAAAAATTGACAGGCCTGAGTATGGAAGGCATTTGGAATCGAATAGCGTTTCCATTTTTGATAAATTACGTACAGAGATAACAGAGACTCTTGTCACGTGACTGTACGTTTTTCTCCTTTCCTGTGCTATCGCTTCCGGAAATTCGATTCAAAGCGCTAACTTTGGCAGTATTTTCTGAAAGATAGATTACTTTTATCTAAGAGAAAAACGGCATTTACATGGTTTCTGAATAAGAATACGTGCCAATCTCATGCGTTTCCGAAAAGAAATGAATTCATAAATGTGTCAAAATGTAGCTCCTTTGGATTTGAGAAAAGCCTGAAAAATGACAGAAATATTTTCATAAATCTACTTTTTATTATAAGCTTAAAAAATTATCATGTTTTTTAACCCTTTATTCTAAACTGCATTAATCTTTTAATGAACCCTTATTTAAATTTTGAAACGTCTGTAGAGACGTTGACTAAAACACTGTAAGTAATCGTTAATGTTTACTATTGTGTGTTTTCTATTTTGCGAACACATAGTAATTTAAAATATACTACAAAATGTTCCCATAAATATGCATGTAGTATTCATTAAAAGAATTTTAATTGTATGTCGAGAAAAAACGGAATTTTTTGTAGAAATCGAGTCTGGCCGGGCCGGGCCTGTTTTCACTGATTTTTGTACGGGCCGGGCCGGGCCGGGCTCGGGCCGAACTTTCAATTTTTACACCGGGCCGGGCCGGGCCCGGGCCTGGAAATTCCGGCCCGTGCAGACCTCTAATCTGAATTATGAATTGATAAGATAAAAATTTAATCATGCCAACACATAAACGTGGCGCTAATAAATATGGCAGAAAACTAATACTGATAGCTGTATGACAAACAGCCCCACACTGTTTAAGAAACTACAATAAAAAATTAAGGAGGTGGGGCAGATTTCATCTAGAAGAACAAAGTCCATCATTATAATATTGAAATTAATGGCAACTATAACAAAAGTAACTGCCTAAAAAAATTTAAGATATGAAGCATTTTCTTGATAAAGATTTATTTTTTACCCTGCTACATTTTCTGTGTTGTACTCATAGATATTTATAAACACTTTGTCAGAAAATACTCCTGTATAGAGGTAAAAACCGTCATTTTCTAAGTACATCGAAACATATTTAACAGGGAATGGTGCAGCGTATGCAAAATAGTGAACTCTACATGCAATGTTTAAACAATTAATCGTTGGATCCTATTTAATATCTTCCACATAATCCATACATAATTTTACTTAAAAAAAAATAAACTATTGTACTCTAAAATATTGCTTGTTATCACTTTCGATTATGCAGAAATAAGAATCGCTTTAAACATTCTATTGCTCCCCTATATTTAGATACAATTTTTGAACTCATTGAGGTTTAAATTTTTTCTAACATATATGTAGCAACATAAACTACATATACTTGAAAATAGAAATAGGATAAATATTTCAACACTAATATATTTTTTATCATTCGATGTAGTGTGACGTGTAATAGTTATAGTTATTCTGTCCGATATCACAAATTAATTTGTAAGAAATCCTCGAATTCTGATATAAAAAATTCTTCCTTTGAAATTGATTTTAGAAATTAGAAAAATACACATTATTATAGTAAAAAAATTAGTAAATTAAAAAGTTTTTCAAAATAAAATTAATAATGTCTAGTTATGACACAATTTTCGAATGACTATCGAAGAAAATTGTGCCGAAGTTCAAAAATAATATTAAAGAGTAATATTTTAAATAATATTTGTTTTGACGAAAAATGTTACAAATATATAATCATAATCATAAACATAAAATGGTATCCCTACGACTTCAACTGCAGCGGATTTTAAATAACAGATTTTTCGTAAAATAATGATGATGGCATTTAAAAATAGATTATTATCAAATAAGGCAAATATTACTTTACGAAAACTGTAATAACGTTCGTATGAAATGTACGAGTTCTTATATAGTCTCATAGTTAGGTATATTCGACTTGAAAACGTTTTTACGTTATTGTTTGATTAGGTTTTAATTTTAAAACTGATATAATAATAGAATAAAAAAAATTAGGCAAATATTTTCCAAAATTTAATAGATAGAAACTATGTCAAGAAGACGTTACCTATCCCTTTTTTAATATTTTCGTTTTCTTTACATTTCTTTAAAAATAATATAAATTAAATTATATCAAGAGTTTTACTTTTTAACTTGGCGGAAACCAGTATATTCCAATTGATACTTTCAAAAAATAAATTCATATTTCAACTATAAGTCTATATACCTTGTATACGGCAAGAACAAAGGATAGCATTCCATCTGTTTACTATGTTTGACTGACAGTTTTCATTAAGTATGACAAAGTATTTCTAAGTCATCTGACAGTCATAGATTATGAAGTGGCTGAAAGTGTAGATTTCAAAACTTTGTTCAAACTATGTTATTATTGTCGACATAAGAACACAAAGTATGTGCTTACAACATTCCCTCCGGCATTTTAATAAAATAAATGTAATACTGTTAGTGAAAAAAAGCAAAAAGAGTTTATTTTGAAATGAAAAACAAAATATAAGCTTTTTCAAAAGGGTTTTAGTTTTTATTAATAATTTTCAACTATTGTACTCTAATCGATATGTTACTGTTTTTGTTATCTAAACTTAGAACACATATTCCGCGCATGAGGTCAGCAATATCGCACTTTGTTTCCATTTACTATATTTTACTGACATTGATTCTGAAGAAAATCAATTATTATATGGTTGAAAACTTTCTAATAAAAAAAAAAAATCCCATTATTTTCGACAAAATAAAGAAAAGTAATTATTTAGATGCAATTTTATTTGCATTAAAATTAAATTTCAAATTAATATCGATTGTTATATTTTAGACAAACTTTAAATGCTGATTTAATTTATAGTTTAATTTATTTAAAGATTTTTATCCGATATTTAATTTTAATTTCGCAGAAAAACTGTCCAAAGAATTTATTTTTAATGCAAACTGAAATAAAACAAAAACTGCATTCAAATATTTGTATTTCTGTAATATATTTCATGACAATAAGGTAAATGTAGGACAGTCTCCGCACAATTCAACAGAATAATAATTTAAAAAAAAATCGAAATATTAATTTTTTGCTAAATTATCCATAAATAATTTTGACTTCATTTGTTTTTAATTTATTTTCATTCCTGTTTTGTTGTTATGCTGTAATTTATTAGAATAGGTGTAATAAAAATGAGTTAGTTATTTTGAGCAATCTAGTCTTACAGTATTGGTGTGATTACGAACATTGGTAGGAGGGTCTGTTATTAACAATAACTACAATTATATTGTTTACAAAAATAATTACACTTAAATGCATTGTTATAAGTTTTTTGTGATAAAATATCATTGTATTATGATTGAATATTTAAACTAGTGGTTAACAATTTGAAAAAAAAGAAATGATTTTAAGAACAATTAATGATATCTAAATAAAGAAAAAGAAGTAAATAATCAGAAAAATCAAGACCAGATAAGCTTAAAAATAACATTAAGTTACTTGATAACACGTTTAACTCAAAATTAATTAATTTTCATTTCAACAGTTTTACTGTTTTCTTGTTTGCTGACCAAAGGTGTTTGCCGTAGCCAATCGATGCACTTATTGTTGTAAATGGTGCAGCTTTTATACAATGACCTGCTACATGTAAGACACTGAATTCAGTTACAAGTGGAATTTGTCTTCTCGTACAGTTCTAAGGATTCAGTGCACTCATTCTCATTGCCATCCGTTTTATGTCCTTATTATTTTTATCCTCCTGCTCTAGCTCTGCTAATATCTATAGCTTTCCTGACACTTAACTCAGGATACCTCTGCATAAACGAGGAAAACCAAACTTTACCTGCTAACTTATTAGCAGAAAAAAATCATTTATTAGAAAATGTATCTTTAGTTATCAAAAATAATTTATTAGCAAAATTAATTGTTCCTAAATTAACAACATATAAATATATAATTATTTTTTTTACAAATGTATTATCAATTTATTATCCAAAATATTTATATGAAATTAATTTAATAACAACTGTATTAATAATTAATTAACATTTTTTTTATATACGAAAGCATTTTAATTATATTAATTTATTGCCAAATTTAGTTTCTGTAATTTTACGTTTTTCAAAAATTATTTCAAATTGATTAATTTCTATATTTTACAACTAATTTGCAATTTATTCTGCAATATTTTGTGTAATTTCTTCTAGCATGGAAACTAATGGGAACATTGCGCCATCTCTCCTAAGTAGCAGGTGCGCAAACTCTTCAATTTCGGTAGGAGAGATTGCGCGGCATTTTATTTAAACATGGTCACTTCTAAAACGAGCCGTTGGTGTTCCTAACGTTAGTGGAAGTTAGAAGCTTATGAGAAATTGATTAAGATAAAAATGTATTGTACTATTGACACTCGATAGAAATTCTGACGAATAGTTATGAAAATTCAAGTACATACATTGGGAAAATAAAACAAAATAGCAATGATTTATTCTAGACTCAATTCAAGAACATTTCTTGGGAAAATAAAACAAAATAGCAATGATTTTTTCTAGACTCTCGAAACAATCTACGAGCAAATTAAAGAAGATACTACTCCACTACTGCCGTTGTACAACTAATTGGAGACGCTGCGCGTGCACTCTACTGCTTCCACCCGACACTCTTAAGAGCAATCTCTCCCACTGCGAGAGCAATTCTTGCTTTACTTTATAGTTCAGCAGACAATTGAATTATTATTTCTCAATAATAAGAATAAAAATAAAAGTAGTCTTTTTGTTTTTCTCATCTTGAAAATTACGTCTAATTTTGGACAGCGAGTCATGTTTTCTCGCCCAAATTTCCGTTACAATAGTGAAGTTGCCATCAGCTTTTGACTTTTGCATCCGTCAATCACAAGTGAAGTCTAACCGCATCCACAATAATATTAGATGCCAATTACAAATGCTCTTCAACGGTTATTGCAACTCCAATGGTCGATTTCTAACATTATATAAAACTACCCTATACATCAATTTTGCGTAGCCACCGATGTTCATTATGATAAATTCAATACCTTTTTTTTTTATGCTTGGTAGAAAGAGAAAGTAAGTGAATTTATTAAATAATCATCAATGTTTGCTCTGCTTGTTTTTAAGAATGGCCAACGGGGAAAAATCTTTATTGAATTTTTCTCCTAAGGATTTCTGAATTGATTTATCAAAATATAATCTTAATTTACTTTGACAACCTTGAAACCGCATTGGTCGTCCGAAGTATTAAACGCTCCGGCACAACACTTAACGCTGGTCGATGTCTTTATTTTAAGGAATTTATTTTTTAATTTTTTTCGTTAACATCTTTCATGGTCGAGTCCGCCGCTAAATTTTCGGGTTAATGTTTAAAGAACAATAGGACGTCCGACTGCCGCGCGGCCGCCTTTTCCGCGAAATACCAAAGCTGGTTACCAGTAATGTAGCCCCACCACCGCTACATTGGAGTAAATTCTGTCGCGCGACGTCGGAGGAACATTTATTCTTTGAAGATTAACCTGGAAACGTAGCGGTGGACCCAAGAATAGAAGATGTCAAAGGGAAATTTAAAAAGCTAAATTAATTTAATTAAATACATTACCCAGTTTTTGGTAGTTTAATCAGGTAATTTTAATCAGGTAATTTTAACCATTAATCCATCTTTTTCTGAGGTAGTCCGAAGTAGACGAGTACTACAGATTGGAAATCATTATAACACTTATTAAGCAATTAAATGAAAAATGCTCAATTTACTTAAAAATTACATTTTTGTTTATTTATAAATGATTGTCTATTTTAACCATTGAAATGTTTTTCACTGCTGCAGTTCCACAAACATTTGGACAAATTTGTCGATCGTGTAATGGTTTATAATAAATCAATTGCAGTTTCAACTCGAATAAAATTAAACGATTTGTAGAGCAGATTGGGAGATTTATCACCTATGGCGGGCTGATTGCAAAATGCTTTAAAATTAAATATTTACTAAAAATATTAAAATATTGTACTCTATTCAGATACACACCTAAAAGCGTAATTTTTTATAATTCTAGACTATCCACAAATGCGTAAATAGATTACAAAATTTCATATTTACACACAAAAACAAGGTTGAACGTATTAAATATACATCGAAAAGCCATTACATTATGACCACCCTCGCCCAGAAACAATAACCACTGCGCGTGCGCTGCTGATATTGGAGTATATAATGTGTCCACGCACTGTGTTTCAAAACATAGCGTGATTAGTGACTTAATGGGAAAAGCAGCAGATTTATCAGGCTTTGATAAAGGCCGAATCGTTATGGCTCGGCCACTGAAAACGTTGATATCGGAAACGGCGAGTTTGGTGGGCTGTACACATGCAGTCATTGTGAGCACGTACCGAAAGTGGTGTATGGATGGAGAAACGACAAGTCTCCGGCGAGCGGTGTGTTGCCGTGTCGTAGTGATTCCAGAGGAGTACGGAGATTGTTACGCATTATTCATCGTGACCAAAGAGTCACAACAGCCAAAATCACCAACAGCTATAACAGTGGCCAACCAGACAGTGTTTCTGAACGCCAGTGCATCGTGCACTGTTGCGTAAGGGCCTACGCAGCTTGCGGCCTAAGCACGTTCCTGCGCCGGCAGCACGTGATTTCCAGCAGCGACTGCAAAGGGCCCATTATTGCCGGAGGACCATAGAATAATGGAAAAAAGTCACATGGTCGGAAGAAACAAATTTTCTTGCCCATCATATCGACGGGTGCGTGCTAATATGCCGATTTCCAACGATAAGCCTGGCTCCCGGATGCATAGTTGATCGGAAACAAGTCTGTGTCGGCTGTATTATAGTGTGGGAGATGATTTTATTGACTACATTAGCACCCCATAATCCCCATAGAACAATCCATGAAGTCTGCCGGCTACCTGAACATCGTTGCAGACCAGGTGCACCCCTTAATGACAACAATTTTTCCGGCGTGTTATTGCATTTACCTTCAGGATAATGCACCATGTCATACGGGTCGAATCGTCAGGGAGTGGTTCGAGGAGCATTATAGTGAGCTTAAAGTCATGTTCTGGCCCCTAAAATCACCTGACATGAATCCAAAGCAACATTTGTGGTTGCATCTGGAAATCCCAATTCGTGCCGTCACAATACCACCTCGCAATATGCGAGAATTTCAGGATCAGTTGATGAGCACTTGATACCGGATACCTCAGACTACCTATAGAAACTTTTGAAGGCGAAAGGTGGTCCTACGTCGAATCAAACAGGTGGTCATAATGTAATGGCTCTTCAGTGTATGTAAAAACAAAATCATCTATCTTACATCTCCTTCACACTCTTTCATTTTTTCTTTAACTAAAACAAACATTTTATGTCGTCTGATATTTATAATTCAGCTGATTTTTTTTTTCTATGCTAAACTTTCGTGCAACTAGCCGTAATTAGGTTCAACACAATAACAAAATGTATTTTATTACAAGCAATCTGCAATCACGAATATGGAACTGCAAAACAATATCAATATTTATTATTTTACATAAACATTTTAATGAAGATGCTTTTATTTACTCATTTTGTATGAAAAATTATCAATTTTGTATGAATTATCAAATTTTGTATGAGTTAAAAAAATATATTTCGCACTATAGTTTTTTTTTTTTTTTAATTATTTATTGTAGAAGAAGCTCAAATGAGTTATTTCAACTGAAAAATAAAGTAAAATAAAAATCTTTCTCCCGAGAATTATCTTATGTTAATGCAGTCCAAACCATTAACTTCCAATAAAAAATTTTAAGTTCATTTTCGGTTAAGCGCACATTTCCCACCTACCGTACACTCAATGAGAAGACAAACTGATTGTAGGAATGATCCTCCAGTATACTGACTCTGTGTCAGATGCTTCAATTTCGACGTTTGAATGAGAACCGTTGCCCTGAATACTAGACCTGAGCGTTGAATTAAAAATAGCGGCTGCCGAAGGCGGATTTTTTTTAGCGTGTATACGGTTCCTTGAATTTTGGTACCAATTTGTTTTTTAAAGTTTTTTCTGCTTTACTTTTCATGGATTAAACAAGCAAAGAAATGTTTTATAAAATACTGGTGTTTAAGTTAAAGGGACTCTATATAAGTTTAAATAAAGTCTGCCTTCGGCAGCAGTCATTTTTATGCAGTGCTCAGGCCTAGTATTCAAGGGACGGTGGTACCGCATTCTATAATGTTGGATTTGACAGCATTAGAAAAATAAAGAAACAGTAATTATGTAACATCGTTTTGCACATTTATTAGCTTCTGTAACAAACATATCTTCTATTTAAAGATTATTCCGCTAGCTGGCAGCACTAAACGACAGTCCCTAATTTTAGCAGCTATCAAATAGATTTCTTCCATCATTTCTTGCGAATGATTTTTTAAGAGTTCTACGAAACACGATACGATGAGGATGTGAAATGTGAATGCACGCGTTTGCGTTAAGATTTCCTTGCAGGTTTGTTTATAAGAGGCGAGAAGAAGGGTGAAAATGTATTTCCCCGAGAGGATTTCTTCTGAAGTTCCTAAATCTGTACATATGTATTACAATTGTACATAGTCGTGTTAAATGACGTAACCTTGTATCTTTTATATCATCTATTAAAAGTTTTCTACTAAATATTACAGTGGAACATCTAATTCGAGTGATGAGTCCATTATTAAAGATTGCGATGCCTACTTATGGAAAGAAGATAACTATATTTCTAATATATTTAAACATTTTCTAGTCACATGGAAGTTGTAAGTGGGTGGTTCAATAATTATTGCCTCTAGTATATATAAAATATTTGTACTGCGATGGTTGATGCGGAATATCGAAACCTAAAGTCTTAAATGCCTAAATGCTCAATTTCTGAACCGGAGCTGCTACATTAAAACAGTTTTGTAGGGGGGATGAAGTTTTAAAGACCTACTTCTGAGGTAGTTTTTAAGGAGGAGGGTGAGGTGAAATACTGGTTTGGAGCTTATGAGGCCACATTTGTGACAGTTGATGAGATGTGGCTACATCACTATGATCCCGAGTCCAAACGACAATAGTTACTTCTCATCCACTGTCACAAATATAGCCCCAAAAGTTAAAAATTAGCCTTTCACATTTAAAAACATTATTTCTTTATAAATAAAATATAAAATAAAAAAAAATTGTATAATTTATATATATATATTTATATATTATTTTGACTTTTATATGACAATATATATAATCCATGAATAAAAATAAAATATCCAATAAACAGTTTTTACATGTTTTTTGTTATGCAATAAACGAGATTAACCCTTTATGTGATAAAAAGGATGTGAAGTAAGCTTAATAACTTCTAGTTCTTACAAAGATTGATTTTACCACCCATATTACATCACTAACTTGTTTAGGCAGAATATAACACCATTAAAGCAATGTATAAAATATTTCTCCTTGAATAAAGATAAAAGTGTCTATTAAAAGTTATTTTTTTTATCCGTATTGAACTAGTCATCATATTCTATAAACTTTTATTTTAAAGATGAAATCGAGAGAATACACCCATCTGAAGAAAAATATTTCTTGTTTTTTTCTTGTATCTTAATATGAATGCGAAATTTGTGTCAAAAAAATACGCAACGCATGTCGAGTAAAGAAAAATAATGTGAGCTTTCTGCCGAAAAAATGCATGGTGTACGTTATAAATTAAATTTATATACAGGGTGCCTACGAATTAATTGGGCAATTTCGTAAGTTAAGAACTTCCGGAATATTAAATGAAATTAACTAGTTGAAAGTCATAGTAGTAGTGATATTGCCGAAGTTTATTCATAGATGTGGGTGAAACGATCGTTTCGGATTGAGATGAAAAGGTTAACGTGTATGTAAATGGCACGAGTCGTCTGGGAGTCTTCTTTTTAGCTTAATAAAGAAGTTTTAATTATTTATTGCTTACACATAAATGAATATATTTACAACATTTAAGTTAATGATTACATTTAATTTAAAAATGAACATATCAAAATAGGCCGTCTGCGTATAAAACATTATTAAAGCAAAGCTGGCCTAGCTGGCCTGAGAGATTCCGCAGCATCTCTTAGTCTGTCTGACTAAGTCAGTCTCTTAGTCCGTCTGCATCTGGAACGCTTCCTCTGTCATTTCTCTTTAATTAACACGATTTTAATGATAGCTTAGAACTTTTCTTTTATTTCAGTAGTTAAGGTTTCTCTTCCAGAGCCTCATAAAAAAAAGGAAAGCTTTTCGGTACAAAGTCCATTTCCTGTCACCACACAGATGGCGTTAAGGGTCGTACTAACACAGCAGAATAAGTTTCATGAAACCAAAGACAGTATTTTGCTTTTTAAGCAACGTTGTACGTCACGTATCGTAATGTCGTAAAAAAATAATGAACGCTCGTTATGCGATAGCGTAAGTTATGACAACTAGCTTCATAATATTACATTCTTCAATGACAAAATAATTAGGGAGAGAATTAGGAATATTGGAAGCATAATGTATTACTGTTATACCTGTTTCTTCTCTGTTTTTTTATGACTTCTGTTCAAATGAGAAATCTCAGTGTTTCAGATGTGTTAAACATAAAATTATAGATTCTAGAAGATATACGTGAGACTAAGGAGGGTTGGCCATAGGGGAGGATTAGTCCACCCATCAGTTTTCATATTTAAAAGAATTTCAGAGATTTATCAATAGGTGTCAACGAAAGTTACTGGAATGCTCAAACAACAGTCATTGTTTCATACAGATAACAGAAATAGGTGTGGAAAAAATCAATTGCGAAGCGTTTTGAACCTAAAAGTTATCATTTTTAGAAATATTTTATAATATTTTTACACGTAAAATATATCATTGAAATTTAAGTAAAGAGGATTTAAATAATGCAGAAATATCGAGCTTTCATTTCTGGTATAAAGATTGTACAGTATGTTAGACTTAACATTGCAATTATGTAGAAAAGGGCTATGTGGGTAGGCTTGACCCAGTCAATGTGAAGGACGGTTGACCAGATGCTCACGGGTCCCTTAATTAAGTGGTTTTGGAAATATGTTTATTATACACTGTGCATATTGAAAGGATAAAAAATCCTTTAAATTTATCCTGTAAAGCTACAGTAGAACGGGGTGATGGAAAAGAAAAGATTTAAAACTGATTAAAGAAAGATGTGAAAATTGCTATAGTAGCCACTGCAAGAAAACATTTAATAAAATATAAATGAGAAAGTTGATAGGAACTTTTTTCCCATTTAAATATTAGTTACAGTATGTAAATAGAAACACTAGAAAAGACTTGAAAGAACTAGAAAGTATGAAATCACCACTCTTAACCATTTTAGGGGCAGTGGTATGTTTATGGAATCACTTAGTTTTAATTTCCAAATGTCACAATGGCACCAGAATTTTGATAAAATCTTTTCCATTAATTATGTATGTTAAATATAGCTTTTATTTTCTTATTTGCAAATAAAATTTGTTCGTAAATTCCGGTGCCAGTCATTTATTTTAACATTTTAGTACTGAAAGAACTTTGCCCCTGAAAGGCTTTAAATATGTTAATGATAAGTTAAGTGCTCACGCGGCTTCAAAGTAACATAGCATTAATCAAAAAGATTTAGGAAGGTATGTAGACAAATTTTACAAGGTTGAATACAGTGAGATGAAGCCCCACTATGTGACAACTAGAGTTGTCAAGTAGAGTGTAATAAAAAGTAGGACAAGGAGGCAAAAAAAGCGGAATAGTGGTTCCTAAACCAGAACATAATAATACATGAAACCCCATGAAAACGGAACCTGACTTAAACGCAATACTGTCTTAAATATAAAAATTTCATTTTCCCTGCTGTACAATTATACCTGCACAGACGAAATCCAGTTTAAAAAAAAAGTTTTTTCCTCTGACTTGTGATTGCGTCTAAACAGGTTTGTTTTAACATCATACTTTCAAAAATATTTTTTATAAGAATTAAAGCATGAAGTACAAAGTTATTTTGCTTTTTTTAAACTGATTTTATTTCACCTCACAAACATTTCAATATAAAGCAAAGTGGGTCAAGCCTCTTATATAGTGGCTCAATCCTTTCGTATGTGGTGAGCCTTTGCTCATTATTTTCTCATGATTAAAATCAATAATTTTTCAAATTTCTTATATATTACACTCATATAATAATTTTATTTTGATAACTGATTGTATAACAAATAAAATGATATATATATAACTTTATTCTACGTTCAATATTTAAAAAACTAAAAAACATTTTGTAAAAAGTGGGTCCACCCTCCCTAGTCTCCCCTACTGATATGCAGTTTTGGAATTTTAAGAGTATGATATTTGATATTAGCTGAAAACTTGTGAGTTATAGAAATTGTTATTTGTTTATGATAATTAAACTATTTTGAATTAAAACAGTAATGCAGTTACTTTTAAAGAAAAACTGAATGCTCCTGAATATATATGTATATACATTTAAATTCTCTTACATTTAACATGATGGTGGAATTTTCAAATTAAGAATTTCCCCTTTTCATTTTAAAGTTGTATAAATTATGGTTTACATGAAAAAAGCATTTCCCTCGTACACATGGTACGTTTTGAAACAAAATATGTACATTTTCTGTAAGAAAAATAATTTATTTAAAAGAAATAATACATATCAATTTCACATTTAAAAAATTCCTATTCTTTTTAAAAGATGCAAAATTAATGATTCTTAAATATAGGGTAAGCTTTAAAAAATAAACATATATTTTTTTTAATCTACAAAAATAACTTCTGAACTTATAGTAATATCTCTACGCATATTGTGCGTTAAGTTTAAGTACACAAGTTTTTTTTTTTTTTTTTTTTGGCTTTTTCCGTTAATATTCCCATTTGATAATCACTACTTTATTAATAATTCTGTCTTTTACATATACATGCCTATTTATTTGTAAAATGAATCCATTAACGCGATTGAGGAATATGGAAAATTTTAGAGAATTAATTAGTAAACATTGAAGATTTTAACCATTGGTTATAGGCAGTGCCCGAATTATGCTGGGGCATGCGGGGCAGCTGTACCGGTCCTCCCCTTCTTAGGGGTCCCCATAAGAGTAATCAGGATTTTCATTAAAAGGTGCCAAATGATTAAAATTAACCAAAAATGACCAAAATTGCTATATTTTCAAACATTTAGGAAGAAGTGCAGTCCCCCTTCCCCTCTCTACTTCCAGTATCCCCTACACCCATGCAAAACACAAACTATATGATTAAAAAACTAATGATTAAAATTTTATTCTGACAACTGAGTATTCTACTGTTTTCAAGCGAAATTCTTTATTAACGTTTTCTTCGCAATGTGGCAAGTTAAAACCATTCATTATGATCAAGTTGGGGGATTTTCTTTAGGCATCTTATAACGTACGTAGATAAGCAAAGCAAAAAAAAAAAAAAAAATCATGTCAACCAATCTATCATTTTTTCTGCATTTATACTACTAGTATTTTTTCTTAAAGTTATGACCATCATTTTGTGATACCCTGTTTACAGACGGGAGCAGTACCGGGTACAAAATTTATGCATACTTGCAATACGTATGAAGTTTAGTACTAGCCAATTCCACATTATTCCAAAAGAATTCTATAGATATGTAGAAGGAAGGTCCCCCCATAGCCTTAGTCGGGCCCTGGTTATAGGTCAGATTTTAAAACTGCGTTAAGTTAAATATTTATTATTTTCAGTACTTCATTCTACTAAAATCACACCTAATATGATTTAAGATGAATTGATCTAATTTGTGAAATTGAAATAAAAGTTAAAAACAGAATTTTCTTTCCTTTTTATTTAGTTGATTTTTTATTCGAAGTCCTTCTTTCCTTAAACGAACATAAATAATGGCATTACTTCCACGTGATATAGTAACGTAAACTTGTTTATGTATCTGCATTAAAGTTAAAACTAGCTCCACAACTCGCATTAAATATGTATAAAAGTATTTTTATCTAGCTTTTAAAAATTCTTTCAACTTTTAAAAAACTGAGAACACACTTTCAGACATTGAATTATTTATTCCTATTATTTTTATGTATAAGCATGCTATTTTCAATCTATATAAAATAATCTATATTCTTTATTATGCTGTTCTTAGAAATTACAAAAGGTATTTTATATTTTTTATTATAGAGAATGTACATTAGGTTCATGCATTATTCACACTTTAATCCCTGTACAATTTTCTACACATTTTTCGAAGGAAAATGCATTTGAAATTTCGTTTACTAGTTACACAAAGATATTTTATTATCTAAAAAGAATTTTTTTAAAGTAAAAGTTGCGTTTTGTGAGTTATAATTTACAGCCGTTAAAAGAAATTTGTAAATACATAAAGTTCACTAAAAAAATAATATGTTTAAAAAATCTGCTTGATAATTATATATAAAAAATTTAATAAAATCTACTTATATATAGACAGATATGATGCAGGAAAAAAGAAAGTGTCAAGAGATTTAGAACAATAAATTAAGGCACAGAAAATTGATCAATTTACAGGAAGACGAAAGAAATCCAATTGTTGAAATGCTTACTTTTTCAAATGCACAAATTTCAAAAGCTTATTTTTACAAACGAAACTTATTAGAATCGTAGATTATAAATTTACAGAGTACTATTGTTGAGATATACCGTAAATTTTGCAAAAGTATTGAAATAATATCCAATACTATGACTACTAACATCGCGAATTAATTTTTTAAAATTTTGATTTTGTCAAAAATTATCTTCAATTTCAGCAAGACTTTTTTAGCCAAAAAGTCTTTAATGCCTATATTATGGCATTGTTTGAGCTCGTAAAAAGTTTGAATGAACAAGGCTTGTATTAAGATTTGTTTAACAATATCTGAAACAAAAGACCTCGTTCGATTAAAAAAACACCATCTTTGTATTTGTTGTGTTATTCATTTGCTTCACATCGCAACAGTTAAAACGGCAGTTAAATTTTTCATAAGATTTTTTCATAAGCCAATAAACATTTTACTTCTGTCATCTCATGGGTGTCATCCGTTGTTCTTTCTGCTTTATATCTCTGCCTTCTCAAACTTTTGAAATACAGCGTCTGTAATTTTTCACTCAACTGGATAAGCTAAAGCTTGCCATCTGCAAACAATGATTCAAAAGTGATGACGAGAAAGATTACTCCTCGTAACGGAAGTATAACAACGGACACATCAGGTCATTCACAAAATGGTGCCTCAGCTACAAATTAAAAATTTTGGCAACATAGATCTCAATGCATTAGTAATTTGAACTGAGAATGAACGTGAATTAAACAAAATACACATTGATCAAACCATGGTTATATGTGATAATGTGCTGAAGACATATAAAAAATTATCTGAGATGTTTGGCATACCTAACACAGAAATTTAATTAGAAACTGCCCAATGAGTTCAACTTTATGCTGATTGCTTATAATATTTTATTTAGCTATCATTAACAATATTAAAAAGAAGTAAAGTTCATTTGTTTCTTTGTAGGAGGAAATCTCTGCAACTACCAATCCGATGTCAAACGTAATGTTATCAAAATGATGATGCTAGTCCCTGTCCTAATGTAGGATATATCTTACGTCCATGGCATTACCCAAAAAGGGGGTGCAGGAGTACAAAAAATTTAAAAATGCGATTTCATTGTTACTGAAGGACCTAGAAACATGGAATTTCGCATGGTAGTTACTTATAAGATACAAATTATTTCTAAGAGTATTTCTTTAAAAATTCGAAATTTAAAAAGGGTGAACATGTGCGAAAGTACTTCTAAAAACATTCTACATGGCGCTTTCTACGCAGTCTCAGGAAATATCAAACTGATTTAAAAAAATAATTTTTGGAAATTGATGGTGACGGTCCTTGTTATTGTCTCTTACACATGTTCTATTTTATATCGGTGTCACTACAAACTGATTGTTGCAGGAACAAACAATTTTGTAAATTGCGATTTTTGTGTTACTGAAATGCCTAGAAAGAAGAAATTTGGCATGGTAGTTACATATAAACTCTAAGAACAATTCCTACAGATTTAAAAGGGTGGAGAAAACCGTTCTAAAATGTTCTAAATGGCGATTTCTAAGAAATCGCAGGAAGTATCAAATCGATTTCAAAAGTATGGTTAGACATTGATTCTGACAGCCCTTGCTTTAACAGAGACTTTATTTATTTTACGGTGGTGCCACTACCACCTGGGAGTAGCAGGAGCAAAAAATCGTGTACATTTATTTATTTATTTTTTTTTTTGTCATACTGGGAATACTAATATTTTCAAATTTGGCATGGAAATTGCTTAAAAGATGCAAATGCTTTCTTAGAACCGTTGAAAGAAAAAAATTAATTTAAAAGGATAAAGTCACCAAAAAGCGTTGTAAAAATGTTCTAAATTACGATTTTTATAAAATCTTATGAAATACCAAACCGATTCATAAAATAATAATTACAAACTAGTGGTGATAGAACCTGCTCAAACATAAGGTATAATTTATGTCTGTGCCATTACCACCAGACGGTTGCAGGAGCAAAAAACCGTTCAAATCTGAGATTACTGTGATATTGAAGATGCTAAAAACTTAATTCTTTGCACTCGAAGATTTTTTTCATTCGTATTACCAGCAACTCGAAGAGATTTTAGTTACATCTTATTATTTTTTTAATTCTTTATGAATACAAATGTTATGATAAAAAAAAAAAAAAAAAAAAAAAAAAAAAATTACCTTTTGTAATCGTCCAAAATATGATACCATTCGAAGCAATTGCCAATATGTAATCTTTGCTTTACTAGACAGGTATCACAAAATTAATTGCATTGTCTCCGTAGCGAAGCCCTCGAGCTTGAAGACAAATTTTAAATGGCTCCGCTACGGAGCCCTCGAGTGCAAAGGGTTAAAATGTGGAATGGTAGATAGTTATAAAATATAAATGCAGTCAAAATTTAAAAGGGGTGAATCCGATTGAAGAAGTCAAAAGCGTTCTAAAGAAGTCCTAAATTACCATTTCTATACAATCTCAGGAAATAATAAGCATATTACAAAAGTAATGATTGCGAATTAAGGGTGGCAGTCTCTAATGCTACACAGGCTTTATTTTATGCCGATACCATTACCAACTCGGATTCACACGAACAACAAACGTTCTAAAAAAAGCCTTTAAAAATTTCTAAATTACGTTTTCTATGGAATATTAGTAAATACGAAACCGATTTCAGAATTAATGTTGGCAAATTGATGGTGATAGTCCTTCTTTCAACATAGGTATTTTATGTTGGTGCCACTATCATCCGAGAGGTGGTAGACCGTTAGAAAATAAGATTGGAATTTGACATCATGGTTAATTATAAGATGTAAATGCGTACTCAGAACAGTTTCTAAAAATTTTTAAACTTCAAATGGATATTGAAATGAGCGTATGAAATCAGGATGGAATATTAGTAAATACAAAACCGATTTCAGAATTAATGTTGGCAAATTGATGGTGATAGTCCTTGTTTCAGCATAGGTATTTTATGTTGGTGCCACTATCACCAGAGAGGTGGCAGACCGTTAAAAAATAAGATTGGAATTTGAAATCATGGTTAATTATAAGATGTAAATGCGTACTCAGAACGGTTTCTAAAAATTTTTAACTTCAAATGGATATTGAAATGAGCGTATGAAATCAGAATGGAATATTAGCAAATACAAAACCTATTTCAGAATTAAAGTTGGCAAATTGATGGTGATAGTCCTTGTTTCAACATAGGTATTTTATGTTGGTGCCACTATCACCAGAGAGGTGGTAGACCGTTAGAAAATAAGATTGGAATTTGACATCATGGTTAATTATAAGATGTAAATGCGTACTCAGAACGGTTTCTAAAAAAAATTAAACTTCAAATGGATATTGAAATGAGCGTATGAAATCAGAATGGAATATTAGTAAATACAAAACCGATTTCAGAATTAATGTTGGCAAATTGATGGTGATTGTCCTTGTTTCAACATAGGTATTTTATGTTGGTGCCACTATCACCAGAGAGGTGGTAGACCGTTAGAAAATAAGATTGGAATTTGACATCATGGCTAATTATAAGATGTAAATGCGTACTCAGAACGGTTTCTAAATATTTTTAAACTTCAAATGGATATTGAAATGAGCGTATGAAATCAAAATAAAAGCTTCAAAACACTTTCAAATTAACATTTATTTAGAATTAGTTTTAGTTCTTATTATTTCACGTTTCATTTCTGCCTACTGTAGTATGTTCATGAAGCTTAGTCAAACTGTGGCTTAGTTTTTGAATTATTCCTAAAAATATAATTTCTTCTAATGAAAATCAGACATACAAATATCACATGGCATATCTCAACTATTACGCGAAAAAAAAACAGCGGGTATTTCCAGAATATTATAAAGTAAGATCCAAAAAGTTCGGCCCGAGTAATTTCAAAAACTACACGGTGACATTTTTTTAGATTGTATCATTCGATAGAGAATATTCTCGCTTTGTTTAATATGTATAATATACAGGTATAACCATGATTTTTTATAAAACATTTCGTATTTTATTGTTATTTTGGACGAAAAGGTTACCAGTGGTCATTTTGCTCTTTTGGTTGACGATAAAAAATTGAAAAGGCTATATTTGTTAGTAAACAATACAAACATCTTGCAAATAAAGAAAAAAAATAATCACTGATATTTAACTAAAAAAAGAAAAAAAACGTTTTAATGATAGAATTATAAAACGAAAATGTTTAATTTAAACATGCAAGAAATATTTGTAATGCTTAAAACTAATTTAACGTGAAGGATTTGCAATTGATACTAAATTTGTTAATTTATATGAATCTGAAAATTTGATTAGATGAATTTTGAATGGCATCTATTTTTTCCCCTTTCTGTTCTGTTATTTTTAGTATATTTTCTTTTTATCAAACTGTCCCATCATGTGACTTACAGGAGAAACAAGCAGATGTATCTGTAAAAGTTTCTATAACTTGTGAGTTACATATTATTTGTTCCTTTACAATTTATATTTTACTTTGTCGCCAAACAATGTTATTTTTTAAATAAAAGGAATTAACGTAAAATTAGCTTGCGGATGTTCACAAACACGGTGTTTTTTCAAGTGAACGAGATCATATCTAGAGTAAATTTTTATATTAAATTGTAAATTATATGGATATCAATTAATATTTAAAAAATGGAGTCAAATACTTAAATTTAGTGTGAATTTCTGCCACAGATACATATTATAAAATAATTTCATACATTTTTAAAAAGTTTTTCACCGTATTTATGAACTCATGCGATTTTTATAGACTCGAACTCAGATCAACGAATATTATCCATCTTTTTTAACTAAATATTATTTATCGTTTATTAGACACCGATATGCTATTTCATTCGGCCAGTAATTAAAGTGTCGTCATTAAAAAATAACGTTGCGTTATATAAGTCAGCCGTAAAACGAAGCAGATGTATTATTGTACGGTTAAATACAGATGATTTCTATTGCAATATTTTAAACTTTTAAGCATCGCTCGTTTTCAATTTTTCTACTGTGATATTGGGGGGGAGGGAGTACTTTTAAATGCAATTTTATTGAAAACTACATCTCAATTTATTTTTGAGACATTATTATTTTTTTTTAATTTAAAGCACCATTTGTGTAATGTTGCCAACTTTAATATATACCTACAAAAATATATACCTAAAAAACACAAGATCAAATACACGTATGTATTTCGTTTGGAGAAAACGACCAGCGTAGCGAGCGAGACTGCCAGTTTTTATATATTTTTAAATTGTTTCGAAATATTTTTGGAATAATTAATATTTCTTTACTTTTAAAAATCAGTGGATAAGTTTTTGCTTCCGAGAGTTTTTTTTTTCCTAAAAGTAGTAGTGTGTCAACGTATGTTTTTTTTTTTCTTTTCATCAGCGATAATTTGGAGGTTTAATTATATTGTGGAGGGAAAGGGATGTTTTTTTTTTTTGTACATTAAAAATTGCATATGAATTTTATCTATTTTTAAATTCTCCCTAAGCTCTTTAAAATAACAGTACTTGAGGTTTATTTCCTGGTTTTCAATAACCGTGTCTTAAAACGATTCTTATTGGGTGCGTTTTTATGTAGACGCATACACACACATATATATATACCGGGTGTCCCAAAAAGGACTGACTGATTTTAAAATTCAATAACTTGCAAACGGTGACAGATATTAAAAAAATTCTTGCAGGAGGGTTATGCATAAGGTCAAAAGTTTTATTACAGTGATTTTCAATTTTAGTTCGATTTACAAACAATAGATGGCGCTGTAAGCAATAGTCGCTAAATTCAGGCTCGATTTTTGGTACTTCGTGGCCCGGATAATACATTTCCATCTCCTTTTTCTGCATGGAACAAGATAAAGGACCAAAAATCGAGCCTGTATTTAGCGACTATTGCTTACAGCGCCATCTATTGTTTGTAAATCGAACTAAAATTGAAAATCACTGTAATAAAACTTTTGACCTTATGTATAACCCTCCTGCAAGAATTTTTTTAATATCTGTCACCGTTTGCAAGTTATTGAATTTTAAAATCAGTCAGTCCTTTTTGGGACACCCGGTATATACATATATTTAATTATGTATAAATATATATATTAAATTCTTTTGAAACCACACCCATCTGATAATATAATTTTTAAAATTGAAAAAGGTTACTTGTCTCATCAAAGGATATTTTTTAATTTTTTGTCACATTTTTGTATATAAAATACATTTATTTTCGAAGATTAAGAATCGTACCAAAAATGTTCGAGTTTGGAAGGTTTATCGAATATCTTTCTTCGTTATTTCTTAGTGCGTGAAGTTTTGTTTGTCACATTTTTGTATATAAAATACATTTATTTTCAAAGATTAAGAATCGTACCAAAAATGTTCGAGTTTGGAAGGTTTATCGAATATCTTTGTTCGTTATTTTTTAGTGCATGAAATTTAGTGCCTGAAATAGTGAAATTTTAGTGCCTGAACGAGTCGGAATAGAATTCTTTGAAAAACTGGTTTTTATAGCATATCTTATAAGATAAGCAATAACTTTCATATTTATTTAGATACACAGTCTCTCATGTACAGAAATATGACTTGGTTTACTTAATAGTGTGTGTTTTTCGATGTTGATTTGCACTTGCTAAGTTTGTTATGTTTCTCGGCATCATCCTGTTATATGACTTAAAATGTTCGGCCATGTTGCCGGGTAAAATGATCCATTATGTGGTTCGTTTTACTACCATTCCATTGGCTGAAGAAAATCTGGTAACGCATCCTAGCCATCATGGAAGCTAAATGTGTGACTGCCCCAAACCTTTTTCATTGAATCCACATGTGGACCGATCATAATTTTCAAATATTCAATTTTATTGCTTTTTCAAAATTATTTGTGCCACTTTTTTAATTTTAAAATTGACATATAATAATTTATGTATGCTATTTGATTGCAAAGCTTACTTTATTTCATTATGTATCGTCATAATTACTTTTATACTATATATTTTGCCGATAAAAAAAAAAAAAAAAAAAAAAAAAAAAAAAAAAAAAACAATTATTTTTCAATGAAGGATCATTTTGCCCTTGGTTGAGGGCAAAATGATCTTTGGATACTTTTTCGAATATTTTTTTTTCTTTACTCAATTTGGGATTAAAAAATTATTAAAATATGTTTATAATACAAAATATAGTGTAAAACATATTAGCATAGGACCAAAGTTTCATTTAAACAGTTAAGTTATTTTACACAAGTTTTCCCCTTAAGGGGATCATTTTACGCCACCTTCCCCTAATTCCTGTCTACACTACAATAAAAAAAATAACCATTTTTTTCCAGATACTTCAAACATATTAATTTTATATTAAATAATGTGTTTTTTTTTAAATTATAATGCTTTTGTGTACTTTTTTATAGTGTGTATATTTACACTAAATGATATATACCCGAATATATCATCATCATATATTTATATGTAAATGAATATAAATATCATAATTTTCTAGTAGCATGAATATTATGAATTTCAAATATATTGATATCCAAAGTTGAAATCCGGAGACATATCTAATATCTTTCCCCTAACATACATGTTAGATTAGTGCTATATTCCATTAACATATTAGTTTGCCAGAAATGACGCTGCATGCTCCATTAAGCCCTATCCTGTGGCATTTTATATATGACTCTGATATCGCAGTAATTTCTATACATAGTATATAGTTGAGAATGGTTATCAGAGCATAAGGTAACATTAATCTGTTACCTACTGATTAAAATGTGAAGCATGGAATTATTTAATCTGTATATAATTTAAATTAGCATTTAGTATATCAAAATTACAATGTCCTTCGCATCTTATTTCCTGAATTCTTATTAAGTGTCTAAAATTACATTCTGAAGTAATTGCTTTAAAAAATAATTTATTTACATTTTTTGTATGAAAAAAATATTATTAATCATAATATTTGTTTATTAGGTTCTATTTCTTAAATATTTGACCCGAGAGAACCCTTCACTGATTTCGGCTACTTATCAGTCTACCTTGTTCACATTGCAGTTCGACAAGTGGTGGTAACCAGATATCTTGATCACTTGATAAGGAGGAGGTTTGGGGATCCCTCCCTCTCCCTTACATGGCTGCTGGCTGGTATATGACTGCTCTAATACACATTAAACTTCATTGTTCCCGGCATTGCCTGAGTTTCAGGCCTATCTTGGATATACACAAAATTACGGAGCGTTAGTCTTTCCATATTTCTGTGCTTGCATGTAATTTTACATTATATGTATCTTTTCATGTATATATGTTTGACTGATCCTAATAACAATTGCTAAACATTTCCTTCCCGTTAAAAAAAAAAAAAAAATGCTAATAATAAACTCCGAAGTTTGCCTATAGCATGCGGATAATATCAAAGTATCGAATGTTGGGTTGTTTTCGTGCCTAATTGTGATGCTTTTTTGTAGTTGCTTTAAAATGTAACAATTCGCTTATTTTACAGTACATATACATTTAACGTCTGAATTTAAAAACCATTAAAACACCAAATAAAATAAACTAAGACATGTTCTGACGTTTGAAATGCAATGGATATTTTTTGTACTCATGATGCCTTGCGTGTCGCTTGGCGAAACATTTACATATTATATTTTTAATTGTTTTTTATTGTTTTTATAAATTTTATTTTTTAACTGTGCTCAAGTCTTTCTCAGTTTATTTTATTTGGTGTTTTAATTCGCTTATTATTAAAAAAAATAATAATGCAGACTTTTAGCAGTAATGTCTTTTGTGGTCTAGTTACACTTTTCATACTTGGATTTTTAAATAATATTGTATGCGTAATTTGTATTCATTGACATTATCAACGCCATTGGTATGATGATGCATGCAATTCAAAACATTGTCTATTTCCTGATACAGAATTTCTGTATTTTAGGATGCTATAAAGCAATGACAATTTACGATAGTACCCATAAAAATTGAAACATCACCGTTTTCTGATAAAGTGTAATAAAATCTACGATATTGTGATGTGCAATTTTCGCACTTAACAGATGGGGTATGAAATATCCTAAACCGCATTCTATAACAGATTCTATAATAGATATTCTATAATTGATAATTAATATATACTATAATCTATAAAGAATAATATTGCATAAGAAACGGCTCTAAACAAAAGTTAATTCTAAAAGAGTAAACCTCTGAATCTATTATCGTCTTATCTCTTACTTCAATTGTATCTATTAATATTAGCGACAGAACACAGAAATCAGACTTGACGGAGCTAAACTTAACAGATATGTCGTTCATTCGCCAGGTCATCCCCACTCTCTTCTGTAGTATGTAACCACTGAGCTCCATAAATAACAAGAGATCTGTTTTCGTATTCCACGACATCATTTCCAATGGTCAGCACAGAAGGATGCAGTGGTGATAATTTTAGTTCGGAGTCATGGCAGAAAATGCTGTTTACTGCATTCCCTTACATAATAAGTGAATCATTTATTAACTTGATAAGTACAGATTAATTAGAGAAGCATAAATTAGGATAATAGTAAATGAGAAGCCTAATATCAAATTTTGACAAAGCATTCCATTTTTTGCATTTGCCTTCCAGGCCACCGTGTCAAAACTCCTGTTATATATGGAACTTGATTATGCAACTTTGTTTTTTCAATATAAATTAGCTGTAATATGAGTGACACTAAAAGGGTTGCAAAGAGCTAAATATCAGGAGCCATTTGACGGTTTATTATGTTTTAGAAAGCAAAGTAATAACCTAGTCAACGATTTAAGCGCGTCTTTCAATAAAAATATTGATTATTCGCATTTTGTTTCTTTCATAAGTCATTACAATTTAGCTTGGACAATTCAGGTAGGTGAAAATACTACATTGGAACTGTTTATAGAAATATATAGAAAAGAAGCAAGCAAAATCAAGTTTCCATTTAGAATATAACTTTTATTTGCCATTCAAAATGCTGTTTTTTGTATTTTTTAAAAATATAAAAAAAAACATATTCTAACATACACTGTAACGTACACTGCTTTATAACATGTACCCATAAGCTCCCCACATTGCGTTTGAGATATAGTAAGTATGCCTAATAAAGAACTAGAATGTTGTCTTCAAAAGATCTTTAATATTGAATAATGCAATAATTATATCTACCCTATATATGTAAAATCCTAATGAAACGAATATATGAAACGACTGATTAAACAATAGGGTGGAACGAAAAAAATAAATTTTTAATTTCGACATGTAATAGAGAAAAAAAGTTGTCTAATGCCTTTGTTAAGACAGTGTTAAAATATTTCAACAAACATAATATATTTAGAGGTGCTGCAAAAGACTTGAATATATGTATTTTTAAGTAGATTTTACGAATTTTGATAAATTTGGTTTAACAAAAGAAAAAATATATTTTAAATACCAAATGCCTGTTTTCAATTTTAAAATAATACACATAAACTACTTTATAGTAGATATTTACAGTTTTATACTGCATACCTCTAATATTTATGCTACTAAATATTGCATCTTTTAATTTCCATTTTTTTAGATTTTAACAGCATTTTGTAATAACATTTCGATTAACCTTACTTTTAACTTAAAAACGCGGCAAAACATTTTTTTTTTGTTCTGAAAATTAATAGTCAAATGGAGAACAGTACTTGTTTTGAAGTGACCTCTATTCAGGTGGAATAATATTGCCTGGTGTAGGGTGGCGGAGGAGGAAGAGAAGCATGTAAAAGTAGCAATGGTCTGGTCACATGTTTCTGTCGTCAGTCAGTGCAGGCAAACGAATTATTTGATTAACAAATATTTTTATGCTGTTCTTTACTGGATTTTGTTTTGTTTATGAATATGTCAGTTTGAATATTTGTATAATAATATATTAGCTAATACTTTATCTTTAGAGTGATAGTAGTGTTAAGACCAGTTCAGACCAGACAAAAGTTAGAATACCCAATTTTTGGGTACCATAAACAATTAGGTGATATAAGATTTTCAACTTATTATTACAGTATGAAATATTATCTTTATATTCGACATGAGCTGTAACCAGACAAAACATCAAAAGAACGAATGGTGAGTGAAATACTTGATATACTTATTAAGAAAGTTGAACATATTTGGTCGTCAGCATCTATTCCAGTAGTATCTCGCACCCGCATGTTAGAAATGGGAAAAACCTATCACGATAAATACAGAAGCATTTTAAGATCAAAAGGTAGAAAAGGTACAGAAAAATGTGATTTGATTGCAGTAAAAATTTTAAATTGAAGCAAACGTATTTTTTTATGTAGCAACCTGTAAGTGCAAAGAATTTTCTGTCTGTAAGTGCGAAAAAAGAAAAAAAGTACCTAAACTTGAGAAAGATTTTTTACTTGACCAAAGAACAGTGAGAAAAATGTGTATAAGTAGATACTATAAAGTTATTTCCAAGATTTTAACACAAAGAGAAGAGAGGAAGCAACAGGAACTACAGCAACAATTAAAGTACAAGTACAATCAGAAATTAGTAGTTAAGGCTACTAGAAAAGCTGAAAATGATGCCAATCAATCGATCCTGAGCAAATATTTAAAGGAACCTTAATATACAATCCCAAAAATTCCTCTACTTCATTTTTGGATTCAACTACAAGCGAGCAAATGCGTGTAGCACTTCCAACAGTAGCAAGTGCTTGTGACTAAACTGGGGTTTCAGATAGAGTTGCTGCGACTATCGCAAGTGCTGTTCTTAAAGATGTTGGAATGATTACAGAGGAGAACAACAGTAAGGTAATTCATAGGATGAAAATTCGAAGAGAGAGAGCCAAGAATCGAACAAAAGAGATAGTAAGAAGCCTTAACCAAGTTGGAGATAATATAGGTTTGTTTTTCGATGGAAGAAAAGATAAAACAATTGTGTAAGATAAAAATGTAAAAAAAAAAATTACAAAAAGACGGTCATCTAAGAACATATTCCTTTAGTAAAAGAGCCTAATTCATACTTTCTAGGACATGTAACCCTTGCTTTTGAAATAGGTGAAGGTATAAAAAATAGCATGACAGCCTACTTTAATGGTAACAATCATTTGAACATATCAACTGTAACTGCTATTGGGTGTGATGGGACAGCCACAAACACTGGAGTTAATAACGGTGTGATTTTTTTAACAGAAAATGATCTAAATAAGCCACTACATTGGCTGATTTGTTTGTTACACTTAAAGGAATTGCCTTTGCGCCACCTGTTTCGTGAATTAGATGGAAAAACAAAGGGTCCTAAGGAATTTGTCGGGGTTTATGGCAAACAACTTGAAAATTGTAACGAACTTCCATTGGTTAAGTTCTTGCCACTAAAATTTCCAAAAATTCCAATGGCCGCCATTTTTAAACAAGATGGCGGATGGAACTGGCCAACGAACTCGGTCGAGACATTAGTATGTACTAGGCATATGAAAAATTTCATCCAAATCGGTTCAAAAATTCGAGAGTTACAGCATGACAAAATTCAGATATAAATATACATATAGTATATATATAATTTTATTAATATTATTAATATTCATTGTTAATTTATTAAAATTAAGACATTGAATATGGTTAAATAAAATAAATGATTGTTTTTTGTATTTTGTTATTCTTTTCAATTAAGTGAATTATTATCTTTGTCAAAATACTTTTGAGCGCTACTGTATTATTTAAAAAACTGTGTTTGAACAACTATTTGTAAGCAAAAAAGTAAATACAACAGTTAAATTCAAACTGATATTACATCTTGATTTTTTTTGAAAAAAAAGCCCATTAATTTCACTTTTTCAGAAAATTAATGCAAAAATTTACATCAATTAAACTTAATATTATTGTTGTTATAGTAAAGAAACATCTATAGACTGCTGTTAAAAACAATATTTGATTTTAAAAATGTGAAAATAAAACAGTGAAAAAAATTATAATTTTATGTTAAATTTAGACTTTTTGTAAAAAAATCCTCTTGCGGCACCTCAAGATATAAATTTAGAACAAAAAACGTTGTAGTTTTATTGTTAATACACAAAGACAAGTTTTAATTGCTATTAGAAAATTATTTACTGAAAAAAATATTTTGCCCTATACTTTCGTTGAACCCTATTAAACAACCGATTATGTTTCAAGGCGATTTCTCCTAAAATACGGAATACTTTGCGATGAAATTAACACCAAAAATACGTATTGATTCAGCTATCTCAAATCTGGTATTAGAATTTTTAAATTCGAATTAGTTTTCGAAGTATTAATTTTTTTCTAATTTTATATACTTTTATCTAATGATGGCAACTCAAATTTTAATCATAACAGATATTTTTTTTTTCATATTTTAGAAAAGGTTGTATTATTTTAAACTAATCTGGCGACCAGTTTGGCATCCCTTAAATATATGCTAAGAAATGTATCATGTTACTTTTATTCATAAATTCAATTTGTATTTCATTATAATTTTATTTAATACAAAACTTTCATTTAATACTAAAACATTTGAAATAAATGGCTTTCACCTCTTTCTTTTTTTAAACGAAACGAAAAGAACAATATTGGGCACAGATGTTACATACGCAACGCTGAACCTAATTGGCGCTAAAACGGCGTTATTTTGCCTTGCATGGTAACCCGGCTATTGTTACTTATTTATTAATAAATGTTTATTTGAATTTATTTTCTTTATATTTATAAAAAATGCTGTAAATTGTTTTGTCCTACGGTTATTAATTAAACTTTTATTTGTTTATTGTTATTTCATTAAAAAAATAACAGAAAATAATTTAAAAATATATAACTGGTATTCGGAAACGAGGCTTTCGCCAAATTGTTGTAAAAAAATGCGCGCCAAACCCGGTGCGTATATGACAATACAACAAATCATGACATTTAATTTCAACTTCAAAGCAATGTTTTAATGGTACAACTTGTCCCGTCGGCCAATTTCGTCGAATTATATAAATAGCCAAATCACTCGCCAAATTATACAAATTGACATAATTTTTTTATTTTAAATAACGAAAGAACAAATAAATTTGGTACTTCTTAGTTATCCCATCGACCAAATTACTGTCGCCAAATTGTAAGATTAAATGCCAATAATGGTTGCCATTAATTAATAAATTTTAAGATTAAATGCCAATAATGGCCAATAAAACCATTAGTTCAACGTTTTATTTGTATTTTAATTAATGTTTTACTAAGGCACAGATGTCATATTGGCGCGATTTTTTTCTGACGCCAATGTAATATACGCAATGGGTAATTAACTGGCGCCAAAGTGTCGTATTTTGCTTGATATGGTAAGCCGGATGTTGTTATTTATGCTGTTGATGTTTTCCAAAATTTGGCGTCGAAAAAAAAAATCGTATATGACATCTGTACCTTAGTAAAACATTAATATTCGCAATTCTGTGCCTTTACTAATTTATTTGTTTTATCGTTTTTTAAAATAAAAATTATGTCAATGTGTATAATTCGGCGATTTATATAATTTAGCGAAATTGGTCGACGTGATAACTAAGAAGTACTATGTGATTTGTATAACATTAATAAAGATACAAATAAAACGTCGAAATAATCATCAATTGATGGCGTAAACACGTGTAACTTCCTTAAACTCAAGTGAATATGACATTTACGATCAACCATTATTGGCATTTAATCTTATAGTTTGGCGATAGATTTTAGATATAACCGGCAAAAGATTGTGAATCAAATTTGAAAACAACCATTGGATGTCTTAACAGCAACTGATTCTGACGTAAATTTTTGCAATCAAAGGGAATTGAATGGAAACACATTTACAAGGAGGTCGCTACAGGTTTTTTCAGTATAATTCAATCTCCTCTAATCTTTTTAAAAGCGATCAGATTAGCGTGCTTTTAAATTCTGCAGTGTCTGAACGGGGGTTGGCGAGCGTAGCTTGCAGGGGGCAGAGCCCCCTAGTTTAATATAAATATACAAGAAGTGACATTTTACAACGTACAATTACATAACGTATGTACATTTTTAATACAATAATTAAACATTACTTAAAGTTTTGCCGTATGATGCAGCTCAGCGTACTCAAAAGCGAAAATATAAAATATTTAACGTGTTATGCGCGATTAAAACTCATTATCCAGGTCGAAATTCATGCTAGTACCAGGAACAAAAATATGCTAGTTATTGTTATGTATTGCTTTGTCTGCTAGATTTTCAAGCTATTATATGCTTTTTAATGCTAACCAGCATCAAATGCTATATAGCCAGCTTACACAGCAATAGCATCATAAGGCATTTTATGCTTAGATGTCTCAATACACACCATGACTTGCTGGTAATTCTGGTGGAATCAGTATGGGATACATAATTTAACGCTAGTCTAGCAAACAAATACTAGCATGAATTTGAGAAAGCTACAATTTTTCATTATCTTAAAATGTCTCAGAATTTCTTTTTTTAAGTGATCTTTAGTCGTCTTAACAGTTGGAGAAGGGATATGATAATTCTTGCCTAAATTTTGAATTAATTTTTAATATACTATTATTTCACTGGTAAATTTAAGTTCGATCTCACAATCATGCTATGTCATTCTAATATTTATTTAGTTAATAAATTATAAAATTAAAATGCACAATTTATTACCTATATCATAATTATGCTAAACAAATAACCCAATAGTTTAGTTTATTACATTTAAAATTTTAGCAGGCTTTCTTCACAAACAGTGATGTATCCACGTTTAAAAAAATATATTATATTCCATTTTTAAAAATATATTTAAATTGTAATGATATCTATGTTTTTCAAAAATATATTAATTTACCTTTATAATCAGATAATAAATGATAGAAGTAGAAAAATTCAGTAGTATCTTAGCATTTCAGAACAAACTTTAGTAGAGATGTCTTTCGACTTTTTGAAATATATTATACAGTTTAAAAACATAAACTAAGGAAAACCTTTTAAATATAAGTACAGCTGAATGTTTGTCCCGCATGAATTCCCGCGATAATTTTCCATGAGTATTTTAATGTTTTTTTTTCTGATCAGCAAATTTTTAAATATAGTGTGAATTTCTCGAAAACTGTTTAAAATTCCAATATTTAATATTTTTTATATAAAAGTTATTTTAATTATATTTAAAGCAACGGGGGATTTTATAAAATAAAATTATCATATTTCGACTTTGGATTTGAATGAAAATGGGACAGTTTAAAAAAAGTGGGAATGCAGAGCCCAGCGCCCTTGATCCTGGCGACCAGATGAAGTTATGAGGTTATGGTTCGAACCGCATAGCACCAGCAGCACTTTCTGAATTACTGGCCCTGTAGTTCGAATTACTATCACAAAAGAGTAAATGCATCCCTGAATCCGGTTCTAACATACACCTTGTATATAATTTTAACTCGTGCATATTTCAATAACCTTCTTGAGTTAACACTCTTAGCTTAGTTAAAAAATTAAAAGTGTGCATGTGACGTCATTTCCATTTTGAAGAAACATTTAATTTTAACATGAGTAAAGTTTCACTGGAGTAATGCTGATGGTTTTTTAATATATTTCAATGCTTGAATATGAAGAAAGAAATAATAAAAATAATGCTTATACAACAATACAAAATAAATTTATTTATTATAACTGTTACATAATTTGCATTTACATTGATGATGTACAAGCTGACAATAAAAAAAAAGCTGTTTGTTATTTTTTCTTTGGCGAGAAAATTTTACATTTTTTTTTATTAATTCATGCATTCATTTTTCACTTATTTTAGCCAATGTTTTTTGCTAAAAACGTTACGTCGTAATTATGAGAAGCATGTGTGTCAGAAATGCAACAAATACAAATTATTAAACAGCAAAATTTCATGGAATATAGTAATCACTGTAACAAAGTTTCTTTTAGTTAGCTTCGAAGTTAATAATTAATGACATCCAGGTAAAATTGAATATCTCAGATGCAAAAATCAGACAGGATTTTTTCTATTCTACACAATTACGCATTTTAGCTAGCATTATATCACAATTTACACTGTTAAAGAAGAATACACAAAAAGAGAAAATTAGACAGTCACTCATATTTTAGAATATCAAAATTCTGTTTTTAATTTGAATAATGCATGATAAAGTAGATTAAATGAGTTTATTTATGAGGTGAAAGCGTCCGTGTATATAATATAACAAAACAATGTGTTTGTGTAACGGAAAAGTTACTGAAAATATAACGAACACGTAATGAAAAAAATAATCAAAAGTTCGTAGCATGAATTGTTTCATTTTCTGTCGACAGAGCTGTCTATTTGTTCTCCTGAGTAGGTTAGAAAGGCTATTTTCTGTTAATCGATCGCAAACATAATTTTATTATTAAATTTATTATTGGCCTCCCACTTGATTCCACGACTAAATATTCGCTGAACAATATGAAAATTAACATGTACTTCACTTCCTTGAAGTTCAAGAACAATTCGTACTGAATTTGAGTAGATATTCGAGCAACCATGTACCATCAAAAGCATCCAGACACTGTCCCTTAACTTTTGGAGGCCAGTGTATTTATTGCTTATTAAAAAGCGTTATATGCAATTTATGATATAGCATTAAAATTAAAAATGTTTAATAATTCGAGCAATATTTGAAATTATCATTTCAAATTTTTCTTTCACCTGAAACACATTTAAGAACGATAACCTCATAAAGATATATTTTAATTACTAATTTATTTGTTATTAATAGAAATTAAAAGGAATTGCTTCATAATGTAATTTTCGACAGTGGATAGCTATTCTGATAATATCATTTCAGAAATTTTTAAATTTTTAAATCAATGATTATTTAAAATATGTTTACAGATACGTAAATACAAATTTTACTTCAAGATTTAATGCGCAGATAAAAGATTAATGCTCCAAGATTCCTGAGTAATCCTTCTCAACGGTATAATATGTGTACCAATTACAGTGATATCAGAATCATACATAAAATGCCAGAGGATATGGCTTAATGGAAGATGCAACAATATTTCTACTATACTAACATGTTAACGATATATAACTCTAGATTAACATGCAAATTAAGTCAAAGATCTTGATATATTTTTGGCTTTTAAATTTGAATAGCAATTTATTTAAAATGAATAATATTCTTTTTACCGGACATATTAGTTTTATTATATTATATATTTATAGTTATATTATATTCTTTCATTTATATATATATTTTCGTACATATAAATGAGTAAAAATATCCACCCTTTAGAAAATTAAACATAAACATAATGATAATAATAATAAACAAGTTGGAAATTGCTCGTCAAACGTGGCAAATGAGGTGCGTTCGTACTATAACTAGTTTTATAATTATTTTTTGCACCCCATATTGCACTGAATGTATATTTTTTTGCACTTCATAAGTGCATAGTCTGTAACATCATTAAAATGCACTTGCATTTTTTTTTTCCATTCCCCGTAATGCAACGGAAAACTTTTGACTGTCCCTGTCATTAAACTATACATCCGATTTTCATAAAATTTGAAATGGCTAGACAAAATTTTACAGCAATTATATATTTAAAATTTCAGACCATTCGTATTCTGTAACATCATTAAAATGAACTTGCAATAATTTTTTCCCATTGGCCGTAATGTAACGGAAAACCTTTGACTGTCCCTGTAATTAAACTATACATCCGATTTTCATAAAAATGGAAATAGCTCGACAAAATTTTGCAACAATTATATATTTAAAATTTCAGACGATTCGGAAGGCTGTAACACCATTAAAATGAACTTGCAATAATTTTTTCCTATTGGCCGTAATGTAACGGAAAACTTTTGACTGTCCCTGTAATTAAACTATACATCCGATTTTGATAAAATTGGAAATAGCTCGACACAATTTTGCAACAATTATATATTTAAAACTTCAGATGATTCGGAAGGCTGTAAAAACATTAAAATGCACTTGCAATAATTTTTCCCATTGGCCGTAATGTAAAGAAAAACTTTTGACTGTCCCTGTAATTAAACTATATATCCGATTTTTATAAAATTTGAAATGGCTCGACAAAATTTTACACCAATCATACATTTGAAATTTCAGACCATTCTGTTGGGTAGTTTTTGCTCTGTTATATGCGGACGGACGGACAGACGGACAGACGGCCAGACGGACAGACGGACAGACGGACAGACGGACTGAACGACGACTATAGGTGCTACGTATTTATATAATTACGAACGCACCTAAAAAATACACTGTGTTTTATAACAAGGTAAAGTGGTTAAAGTTCCTAAAATAAATGTTTACAATTAAAAGTTACGCGTCAACTTACTAACTGCACCAAATAAAACTTACTCAAAAATACGATTATTCAAAACCAGTCAAACAAAGCTCAAATACTATAATGTTAAATAACTTAAGAACATTTTAAAAATAGCAAAAACTTATATCGTAAACTCAGATAACCCTCCCCTTTCAATATATTTAAATGCGTAAATTATCGCGCATGGAAACGAAATAAGTATATATTGGAAATTCTGTCTTCTTTCAATTATTTAAAACAATCTAATTAATAAATCAAAATTACTAATTTATAATCTCTATAATAATTTCCTAAATCATGTAACTGTCATCAAGAGTTCCGGGCTTCGCTTTTTTATATGCTAGGTGGCCCTTTTGGTAAAAATGTTAGCTGGGCGCAGGTAATAAAGTGCCAAATTGTTACGTCGCCATCATTTCATCTATATTATAATAGTCATGTGACTGTCATAAACCGTTATGGAGTGATCCCTTCGCTTTCCGTATGCAAGGCGGCCATTTTTAATCCAAATTATTTTCTCGAATAAGGGCAAGCAAAAGTTGCCATGAGAGCAAAGAATACTTGGTACGTACATGTTAGCCGGGCGCAAATCTCGCCAATAGTTTTTTAACTCGCCAGTTAGCATATTTTTATTTTTCGCGTGGTAAATTAAAGCAATGCTTTAATGTTGAAATTAAATATTATGTTTATGGGATTATTTATTATTTTTCTTTTCTTTTCTTTTTTTAAAATGAAAGTCGGAAATTTAAAAGTTTTCTGTTTTAAATTAAAGTTATGTATTTTAAATAAAGTATCCGCGCCCGGATAACATAAAAACACAGATTTCTTAATTTCTCCATCAGAATATTCTGATTTGGCATATGATTAAGCAAGTAAATTAAATTATGAATAAAGTGACGTGATACAATAGTTAGCATATATTTAACGGAGAGCAAACAGGTCGCAGACGGCGGCTAGTTATTAAAAACTTACATAAATGGCAGAGCCATTAAATCCAATTTTAAAATGATAACAAAATAAAGCTTTTTTTTTAAATTAAAAATTAAAAATTAATATTTTAAATTTGATTAAAATATATAGCTTTTAAATAAAATTCAAATGTAAATAATATTCAAAATTTAAAAAAAAATTAGCGGTGGATTAAATAAATTTCAAAAATTCTAAAAAAATGCTTAAAGGAAATTTAAAATACCGAAATTTCTCAAAAAAAAAAAATTAAAAAGATAATTGTTAAAATATTTTCAACAAATTCTGGAATTAAAATGTAAAAGACAATTACAAATATTCTATAAAATTGAATCTATCAGAAAAAAAAACGTGTCCAGGGAAAATGTTTCACACTAAGATGCCTAGTTTCGTACGAGGATCGTTTGCATATCAGGAAAACATGCTGCCGCTAAGCCATATCTGGCCAACGCGACTAGAATTAAATAAATGTTCTGTTTTAAAATATAAATGGCGCAAATGTTCGGATGTCATTTAATAAATCCATGTAATTAAAATAATGTGTTTTTTTCAATATTTTATGAGTTGTCGTATGATAGGATATATTAAGTATAAGTATGCAAAATTTGAAATCTCTAACTAATCAGTTTTCGAAAATGAACTACTCTGCGATATAGAGACAGACGAAGAGATAATAGGGGAACAGAGAAGACAAATAGGGTTTTGTAAAATAAACGAAACACTAAAAAAAGAGTTTTAGCGTCCATCTCCAAATAGAAATTGTCGCAGAATTTAAAAATATTTAAATAAACAGCAATTTTTACATCATATTTTTGTTCCTATGTAAATTTCTCTTAGTATACAGATAGTCCTTTGCGAAGTGATTCGTGAATTGTGTAGGGTAGTCCGACCAGTAAGTCTACCAAAACATTTTGTATATATTTTAATAAAATAAGATTTAAAAACCTCCCCAGTAGTTGCGTTACAACATTGCCTTAATTCTATTCTATAGGAAGCTATCGCATTCCTGATTGGTTACTAAAGTCACATTACTTTACTCTGAGAAAATGTTTTATTTTTCATGTCTGAGAAACACATTGTTTCTATGCTGAAATAATAAGGTAAATTATATGTCATTTCATATGTTTGATAAGAATTTACTGTTTTTATATGCATTATGCACTAATTTTATTGTACATACATTAAATATATATATTATAGCTATATTTCTAATTATTTTAACCATTGTAGAATATGTACAATTTGAGAATAGAGATGTTTAATAACTGGTTAGGCAAATATTAAAAATACAATGAATGAACAGCTATTCAGTCACTGGAAGGAATACATTAGGCTACTTTTCCTAGTAAATGAACTATTTTGGGCTTTGTTTTTGTGACTTTTTTTGTACCTATATTTTGAAGTAAGTGATTTTCCAACAATGGTAACAAAGGAAAAGTTAACGTTCATCTGGAGTTATTACTGAAATATAGAAGTTTAAGGCCATTGATTTCAGGAAATAGAATTCGTTTTTTTTTTTTCCTTTTTTTTCAAATCTGTAATTTTCGATTAGTTTCAAAACTTAAAAATGACAATTTTTCAAGCTAATTAATTATCGTTCTGGGTTTTAAAAGACCGTAATTCAATAAAAACATGTTATAAGTTATTTGTACAAGTTTCAAAATAAATAAAGAACTATAAAATTGAAATATTTTTAAATTGTTGCCTTTTCATTCACTGGAACATTTTGCGTTCTTTCACTGGTAACAACTGTTCATTTACTTGGCTTTTGTATCGATTTCTATTAAGACACCTCTAGCAAGAAGTAAAATATAAAATTTTCTTTGTTATTTTTTAAGCATTTGTAAACCAAAAAATGTATTTGTACTGTCAAACAATAATATCTACTGCTTATTAAAATGTAATAAATCATTTTCTTTTTAAATGTTCTTAAGCGTTTATTCACTGGTCGGACTACCATAGATGTGAAAATTTGAAATATCTATTCGAGTGATGCTTAAATCTAACGTTGCAGTTTGTTTTGAAACTACAATAAATAATTCAACATTAGGCGCTCCAAATTTCAAATCAGACTAACTGTTAAATTAATCAACAAAATGATTTAATTTGCAGTATCAGAAAGTAGTTTACACCATAGAATGCAAGTGTAATGTCAAATTGGGTGTTCAGAGGGTACATTTTTTAAAGAAAATTTGTTACGTGTTCTATATCAGGATTGCCACTTTTTTGCCGACTGTAGAGTAACTTGAGGTGAGATGCGGTTTTGTACAAGGTACAAATCACGTAGTTTTGGTATTCAAAGGCACTGCAGGGAAACGTAGCTCAGTTTCCTATTGATACTTTAACTTCCTTTTGCGTTCTTTTTTTAAATTTTAAGTTGTGCTTTTTTACTGCTATTTTGTCTTATCACTTCAGGTCAGTGTCCAAAATCTTTTGTGTGGCTTCTTTCCAACCCCCCCCTCCCACCCCCTATGTAATTCTTAGTTTAAACACCTGAGAAATAAATCCGATGGTTTTAGACATTACTGGTAACAGGCCTTTCTGCGAAGCAAAAATGGCGACCAGTTTCCTCTTCTTCCCATAAGTGGTGGAACCGGCGTCTTGCCAAATACTTTGGGATGGGTCTAAGAAACTTTTTAGGGGTAAGATGCCGGTTATTTTCAGTTCAGGTAAATGCCTGGTTGTTTTTTCATTATTTAAATCACTCTTGGCTATTAACTAATTTGCCAATGATTTTAGTCACATAATTTATATCAGTGTTTAATTCGTGATTTTAATCAACTGATTAAAAAAATCATTGTTTAAAATCGTATATTTTATAAATGTTTAAAAGAGAAAAGAAATATTAAAATCCTAGGTGAACATCATTTGAAAGGATTCTACATGTATTCTGCCTTAAAAAAAATCTTTTTGGCTTTATAAATAATACATTTATAATTATTAATTTTAATCATTGTTAAAAATTTGATGTTAAATGCAGTTAAAAATAATTTTAATAAATGTAAATACCGGTATTATATAGTATAGTTTTAGATAACTCCGGGTTTCTGCCCCCTACGAGCTACATTCACCAACCTCCATCTAGACACAGTAGACTCTCAAAACACGCTAATTAAGTCTAATTTGAAAAGATTACGGAAGATTAAGTAATAATCAAACGACGAGTGGCGATCTCCTGTAATCTGGTTTCCATACATTTCCCTTTTTCTGACTGATTTTAAGGCCGAATCAATTGCTGTCGAGATATCAAACGGCTATTTTCGCGTTCGGTTAAATAAGATCAAAACAACAATTTAAAATTAGCCTGTATGAAAGAGATAAGTAAACAATTTCATAAACACACTATAAGAAATTTATTTTAAATTAGACATTTTAAATGTATCGTTTTAAATATGACGTTATTTTCACAAAAGGACTCTAAAAGCCAAATGCAATCGGTGTGACAATCACAACTGCGAATTTCCAGGTGTATCGAACCTTTATAAAAGGAATTAGATAAGAAGAATTCAAAGGCAAGAAAAAGAGAATTTTCAACAAACTATGATATGGTTGATGATAAAATTCCCTACCAAGATTCTCGAGATAAGTTTTTTTTTTTTTTTTTTTTTTTTGAATGAAAATGAGTGTTTAGGGTGTCAAGCAGAGTGGAATAAAACCTCGGAAAAAGTGGTTGTATCAAGTGTATTCACAGAAACTGTTGGTTATATAAAAGTTGCTAAACAAATGTGCAATTTGTGGCAGATCTGAGATATTGCTGAAAATATCAAACGGGCATATGAAAAAGTCAACAAAAAAGCTGTACTGTAAAGCCCTTTATCACAGTGGCTTTACCGTATTTAAATTTATGTTAATGTTTAAAACTAGGCATACTTAACAGCCATAAATCTTTTAAATGTTAAGTAGAACATAAGCTTTTTTTTTCAAATATTAGTTTGTTCTTTTATTAAATATCCAACGTTTGTTACGTTCATATTTTGGTAATTTTCTAATATTAAGTAAGTTAATAACTTTAGCATGTCTAAAATATTAAAGCTACTTTTATTCGCCCCATTATGTTTTGTACTGCTTCCCAAAAAGTATTGTTTACATTAAAACTTCAGAAGGCATCTTACTCCTAGATAGTTGTCCATATTACCGATACCATTGGTAACATGCCGAAATGCAAGTGTTGCGATTTTTAAAACAATTAAATCAAAAACAACGGCATCGTCACTCAATCTACCCTATATCTTAATTTAAATATAATTCATGCATACAGCAGTGAGAACACAAAACAAATGGTCGTTAAAATAACAATAAAATTAACAGGACAATGTTATGTTTTAGACATTGACACATGTTTTAACCCTCTGTCTGTCCTTTAAAAGGGCGAAACTGCTTGGGATAAACAGAATAGTATTAATAACCGTAGAATAATATTAATTTTGATAATGCTTATATTGCACTGAAACCAATCTACCGTTTAGTGTGTGTCATTTCACGCTGATGCAAAGGTTAAAGTCTCAAATCAGAGATGTCCGACTTGTAAAATAAAACAATCTTTAATGTGAAAAATAACAATCTCAAATAGTGAAAAAGAGCTTAGAAAATTATATGATGATGTAAATTTTGAAGTTTTTGACATCGCAAATAAATAAAAGGGCAGTTTATCGACAAAAGTCTCTCAAAGTGTAACATTCATCTGAAGAACAGAACTCCATGAGTATAGGTATCTCTATACACCCTAGAGCTTCTGAACTGTTCGACAGAATTTTTAACATGTCCTAAAAATTAGATCATACTCGATAGAATTTAGATAGGAGCCAAGCCGGCTGCTTAATCGCTACATTGGTTAGAATTGAAGTTAATGATTTACAATTCATCACTGTGTTTTGTGTAATTATTTTTCTGCAGGAAGAAGTTGTAATTTATCGCACTAGCATAATTCCCCTTTTAAATGTTGAAGACGAATTTCTTGCAGTATTAGGGCCCCGCGGTTTATAATGGAGCGACAAAAGTATCTATTTGTATATCCCAAGTTCAATCAAACAAATAAAAAAATCAGCTTCCTTTAAGAGAATAATTTTTTATGGTTGTTTGAGAGAGTCCGTTTCATTCTTAAAGCAATATGCTTCCGACAAATTTCAGAGTTTAAAATTGAGTAATCAATGGAAATAAATATTTTCGTCGGTGTTCAGACTTCTTAATGGAAATTAAAGCTCAAGCAGACGCACTTTTGTGTGAGGTAAATTGATCATTTGATGTACAAAATATATTTGTGGAACATTCTACACTCAATAAACTGTTGATACAAACCTTCGGTCATATGCACTTTTAGAATTCCTAAATTTCTTTAAGGTTGTTATATCTTCGTGCACTCGTAAAACTGAAAATATCTGTCATTGATATTTGATCCAAAACCTTGTCATCTTTATTTGATTTATTTAATTAATTATTATTATTATTATTATTTACAATGTAATTATTAAAAATTCGATTATGCATTTTTAGAAAAAAAAACTTCCTGTAAAAATGAAAAAACCTTGAATAACTTTAAATTACCGAATGATAATACCTGTAACATAATGTAAATGTTTAAAATTACTGCAAGAAACCACCGTTTCTCATGTAAAATAAAAAAAAAAAACGATTGTTTTGTTCCTTTCTTAATAATATGCTTAGACAAAAGCACTGTTATTAAAAAAAAAAAAAATTAGTACCTTTTATTCTTATTCAGGCCTTTGAATAACGTATGATTTTCTTCAGTCTTTTCAAAGTTGCATATGATTTCGATACTTCGTTTTTCATTTAATAGAACATAAATTCTTTTAATTATTGTTAATGTATTTACAATTGTGTATATAATGTATTTTTCAATTATGTTACATGAAAGACATTTTTTTTTCAAATTTGTAAAATAAGACTTTTTATTATTAAAATCGTAAGCTCTTAAAGTTTTTTTTTTATATAACATGCATGTTTCAGTAAATGATTACTTATTTGGTTCAATGAATTTTATTTGGTCATTAATTTTATTTAGTTTCGATTTTGTCGTTCGCAAAACTTATCTTCATACTACTTTTAAATGTTATTAGAATTTCAAAACACATTAGCAATTATTCAACTGCTTCATTTTTGTTGTTCTTTCTTAAAATGTTAATTTAGTAAATTTAGTAAATTTTTCTAAAATTGATTTGTTAAAATTTAAATTTTTCATAGGTTTTCAAAATATATGTCTTTATAAATAAATATCCATAATCAGCTAAATTTATAACGTGTAACATTGAATTAAGTATCCCACTACGTTTAAATAGAAGATTCTAGACTAATATTACCGGGAAATTTTATTGTTTTTATGAGAAAACTAAATGTCTGTTTGTACGTTCATGGTGAATATAGATGTGGTTGTATATTCTTTTCTCTCCCATATCCAGAAGCGTGAATTTAAGTAACCAAAATATGAACTTAAATCGCATTAAGTGGTCGCAGGACTCTTAACACTGGAAACAATAAAAAAAACCAGACCATTTTCAATATTTAATATCTTAAAAAAGTGTATGGATTTAAAACACGGTTTTAAGAGGGGGTGAAATATATACGTATGTTCTTTCTTTTCAGATATTTAAAAAAATACAAAATACAGAATTGATATTTATAGGGGGATTCAAACTGTAAGACTTTTGCAGAGCAGAAATTGCAATGATAGATTACGCTCAGGATTACAAAATAAATATGGCAGTTGGAATGAAAATTTTGCAGCCCAATTATGTTTCAGATTGTAATAATTAAACTGAATGTAAAAAAAAAAAATGTATTATAGCTATTTTTATACTTTTAATACAAAGTTGTATTTATCTAATACAAAATTTTGAAAATTTTAACAATAAAGTCACAAAAAAAATATGTTCAACAATATAAAAGGAAACTTTGGATTCAGTTTATATAGACTAACATGAAACATCTGTTTTGAAAATTACATGAAAAAATATTGAGAAGTTTTTGAGATATCCTGCGCGCTATACGCAAAAAACGTCAATTTTAGTAAAATGACTGCCAAGTTTCGGAAACGCAGCTTCAGCTATTGAGCGGGTTCAATTCTAAAAATGATAACTTCAGTTCTAATAAGAATTTCAAGGAAACAATTTTATCAAAATGTTCAGAAAAGATAAGACGTTAAAATATATAAAAAAAAATTAAATTTCGAAATTTTCAAAGCTTTAAGAGTCCTGAGTTTATAAGTTTGAAAATATCATATTTAAGGGAGAATACGAATGATAGAGTGTATAAATCTGGAGATTTTTTAGAAATTAGTGTGAATATATTTTACAGCTTTTCAGAAATAAAAGTATTAAATTTTTTTTCTGAAGAAAAAATCATTTTGAAAAATACATTATCAAAAAAGTTACAGCTGCAAAAATAATAGTTGTATTTATCTATTACCGGTGGCCTACAATTTGCTTAATGTTATGTTTATAATGAACTATCGGTTTAAACATAGGTGATGTTTCTAATTTTTTACAGAAGGTTTTACACATTAACATGCAGAGAACGTATGAATAATAATAAAAAAAAATGAAAGGTTAAATGAGTGTATCTTTGGACGGTTTATTTTATTGTTTAATTGTGATTTATTACATTTCCAGTAACACAAATTGTATATTTCTATAACCAGAATGATTAAGTAAACATTATCATTGTAGTCAGAACATGTGTCGTGAGTATAAAATATTTAATTAATATTCCTCTAAATTGTAACAAATAATAAGAAATTGAATTAAAATAGTAATAGATATAACTAATGAAATTGTCTCTTCTTATAGTAATCTATTTCAAACAAGCTGTATTAACCTATTTATGACAAACACTGGGGTCTATGTGACGTACACACTGCTGAAAATTATTGTTTATTCGTACCAGAGATTTAGAATAGAAAATAATTCTTTCTTTATTCAATAAATTAGTCCAATCGAATCAGCTATAAATTTTTATTTCAAGGTGACAAACAATTGCAAATTGTACAAAGTACACTAGAGGCGATGGGGTTAATTATTCTTCTCTTTTAAAATTTATATGAAACGTAATCTAACATCTACAAGTCCATTTTTAATTGTTATATAATCGCGTAGGCAAAAGTTAAAATAATAAATAATCTCATGTAATCAGATTTTGGCAAATTCATTGCATCTTGAATTTCTTATTTTAATTTGGTTTAAATATTAACTGCCTATGCAGCAAAAATATCTTAATTTAATTATCTTTTTCCTTGAAATACCGGTGCAATTTCATGTCAAGATTATACGTTAATAGCCATACATCACAATTAAAATTTAATTCCAGTAACTGCTTTATGCTCATGCATTCGTATTTACGATATCTTGCATTGTAGTCAAATACTCGAACATGATCCATAGCACGAACTGTTGTAATAAGCCACATACAATCCATATTACTGATTCATTCCTACTACTGTCTCGTACAATAAGGAATGGGTAAAACTTATCTCCGAAATTGTACAACATGATGATTTCATTGCGAATGTTTTATAGGGTATACATAAACGAAGAACTATACTTGGAGAAAATTTGTTCCAAATTAAATAATTATTATTAATATATATTTTTATATAAATTATACTTACACAAACTGAAAATTAATGAATAGCATGAGCATCATTGGGAGAAAGATGTTTAATTTTCTTAAGTAATTGTAACAATGTTTAAGAAAAATGTCACAAAATGTCAAATAGCATACCACAGAAGGTCAATATTACAGGCACTTTCTCCAAATAAAATTTTGATATTTTTATCAATTATTTATATATTAAAAAACAGTTTTAAAATTTTATTGCTCTAACTATTAAACAAGATTTTAAGTTTTTGTTGTAAGCTCGATTATTTTAAAACCACTGAAATATTATACACGTACTTCATCGCATATACATGCATTTAAAATATTATTATTTAGATTATGCTTTCTCCTCAAAACACTAAAAAATAAGATAAACACATAATCATATACGATCTGTTGAAAGGCAGGTTAATGCGCCCATATAATATGAAAACACCCTATTTAAACTGCTGGAGAGCGATATTAGTGACAACATCGACATTTATAACGTAAATTATGTAACGTATTAATTTTGTTTTCTAAAATATCTTTCATTAGCACTTCATTATTTATATTTCAGCACATAATCCGTTTATTAAATATCGATTCAAATTCGTTTCCTTTAAAGTTTAAATTATTAATCCTAAATTAAGGCTTATGGAAACAAATTTTATTTTAAAATATAAAACAATATAATAGTATTATGTATTTGATATTTTCAAATAAATATAGACTGAAAAAGCTAAGAATAATGTTGTAAATATAAAACGAAACCTTATTAGATACGTTTTATTACAGATATTCTTTCTTCTAACACTGTAAATAATTAATAAAATGCATTTTGTATTTTTTTTTATTACGAATGAAATGATGCAAAATGTTTCGCATACTTTTGTTATATACAAATAGATTTTTACATACTGTATTGTACCCCATCCTATAACTTCCTGTTGCATTTGTACATAAACATAAAAAACTATGGATAGCAACAATTTGAAAATAAAAATATCTGACTGATGTAGATAGCCAACCATCGTTTTTGGAAAAATGTTATAGCTATCCTTTTAACTTGATAAATCAAGGATACGAGGCCTAAAAAAATTCTAAGCATTTTTTATAAGAATTGGAAGAGTAATCTTTTGGTTTGGCAACCCTTCAACAGAAACTCTAGTAAGAAAAACTCTACAACACTGATTTTACGTGCTAGTATGTGGTATTTACGAAAAATGTCCGGACGATGACATCAGGAAGTTATCGTTAACTGACATGATCAGTTATCCTTAACATTATTGCTCGGATGGAGGAGGGTATTTTGGAACTTGTTCTGCTATTGACTCAAATCAAATTAACTTAATTGTTATCCACAAAAGTGACATAGAAATAATATAAATTTATAAGTAAAAATATTTGACTAGCTTATCTGACATTGCAGATAATCAGATTTATGTCATGAATTATGAAAATATAGTTAGATAGGTGATCTTGCTCAACTAATCATATTTAACAGAGAAATAACATTAATGAAGGTCGAGATTTCGTAAGTGATCATGTTTGAAATTTAAAGTATCCTTAGAAAATGAATTACCTTGTTTATGAATCTTGATTCATCATAGTAATTATAACAACTTTAAAAGTGAAACATAATGGACTTTAATACAAAATCATGTACATGCGTCCCTTTGAAAATGACGTGTATATTCATATACCAAATATTTTAGAAAATAATATAGTTTAATGCTTTATGAAAATAAATGCGAAATGTAAATTGTCTTAAAATAACATTCCATTGGAAATATCGGGATAATGGTTTTGTAGAAAATTTATCCAGTAGAAAATGAGTTAACATTTTAACAATATTTTATTATTTTGAATGTTTTATTGGTATAGCACATGTAAGAATTTTCCCTCTTTCACAAATATAAGTGCTGATATTTGTTTGTTTTAAAATAAATTAGTGAACTGTGATTTTTGCACTTTTTTTTGCTTTTGCACTTTATTTTATCTACTGCATTAACTTTTTATACCGCAATATGCTTTGCATTTTCCACAATATTTTACATTTCAAATACACCATTAAAAATTTTGAGAAAAACGGATATTTTTTCACAACCATTATTTTATATCTACTTCAAAAGCTGAACATATTTTATAATATTACATTAAAATGAATCTCTTTATATTAAATAGTGTAATGTAGATTTTCAGGGGACCGGGTAAGCGAAATTCAACCAAAAAACCGATTTTTACTTTTTTATATCATTAAATAGTTTAAACTTTTATCTTTTCAACGATGCATTACACATGTTTATATATATATATAAAGCGTTGATGTTTTTCATTCTTTCTAAGAGCACTTCACAGCAGCGGGCTACTTTTTTTCAGTTAAGATTTCTTGATTGAGACAACTTTTCTGAAGTGGTAAAACTCCCATTGTTTTCGCCTTAATTAATATGTTATAAAATAAGGCGAATTTTACTATTTCAAAAAAGTGGTGCCAATCAAGAAATGATAATTTAAAAAAAAGTAGTCCACTGGCAACACTGCTTCACAGCTTTAATTGACTTTTCCTCAAAACTTCGATTTTTCTGGTTTTTGTTCCTTTTTTTCAATATCTATTAAACCTAAGAACTTGGATTTTTCTAAATACTTATGTTATAGCGCATACTTTAACACAGGAATTTAATGATTTATTGAGAATTATTTATTTTAGGCAGTGAAATCTTACCAAAAATGTTAATTTAAAAATGTCTTTCAATAAAAAAATAATGATTAATTTTCAGTTTCACTTAGAAAGTAAATGGTCAGTTAAAATACGTAAATAATATTATTCAAACTACTCCAAAAAATCTAGACCTCTATTTTTCACCCTTTCTGTGGAAAAGGTACATAAAGTTTGTGTATTTTAACATGGCAGAGATATAGCTTACACGGTCCCCTTAAAGGAATTAAATGATCTCATATTGTAGTATTGATATTAGTATTTTATTTTAATGATATAAATAAATATGTCAAATTTTATTAATATTCAGATTTATTTTTATTAAGAGCACTTCATCTATCATGAAAGTTATAAAACAATGAGTGAAGTAAAATTCATTAAGAGAAAAATAGAAAGATAAATTCGAAGTAAATGGCGAGCGTGGGTTTATAAACCAAGAATAAGGGCACTGCTTTCATCATGCAGTGATGTCGCTTCAGTCAGTGTTTCAATAAATCATTTAACCCCTTAATTCTGGCTCCCGTGATAATCACGGGCTGTGTCTTTTATTCATTTTATTCTTTTTTGTTTGATTCCCACCAGTTTTATAAAATAGTGTAATTGGCTTTATTATGATACCATTTCACCAGTCATTAAATAAGGTGAATATTTCTTTTTCAAAAAAGTGGTGCCAATAAGCAATTTGAATTTTTAAACCGTAATTTAATACAACTGTTAATGGGTTAAGTACATGAAGCAGCATTTATAAGATAGTTAAATTCATATTTTATTTTCATAGGGTTAGCGTCTACATGCTTAAATGCTGTTTGCTACCATGAAGTATGTAAAAAACAGCCTTATGTAGTTTTTTGGAAACAAAATTATAATTCTATATTTCGATTTTCTTAATCGGAATTGGAAGAGAATAAAACGTTGCCCCAACTTTTCATACCTTTTTCGTTTTGGTGTTCTTAATAGATCTATATGATTCGTAACAAAATTTTATTGCTTATAATTTTTTTACTAAAACTTGTTTTTGTTCTAAATTTATGCCTGAAACTCAAACTTAATTTGCGCTGGAGACCAGCGTATCTCAGATTCGGTACTTTTCTGTTTTTAGTAAATATTTAAATATTGGTCGGAATTTACCGGAGCTTATAAATACAGCTCTTCGCAGCCCAGTAAAATAGCGTAAAATTATTATTTCGAAAAAAGCACTTATATGTGATGGATTGTTCAGCACACGTAATTGATGAAGGTGAAACGGTCTCAATTTTTATATTAGTCATTGGGCTTTTGCGGGGTCAAACTAAATATGTCTTACATTAAAAATTTTATTTATTCATGTATAGAACATAAATCGTGTTTTCTATTCTATCAATTTTTGCAGATTTATGTTTGGTATTGAAGACGGCGACGCGTTGATATGACACCACCCATAAGAGCAAGCAATGGATTTGCTTTCAGTTTAATTTTTTGTGACAGTGGGATATTTATTAATTGGATCATTTATTTTAAATTATTATTTATCATATCTAAACTTAAAAGAATATCTTCTTTTGCTTCTAGTCAACGAGCATCATCTTGAGGTTTTGTTTGTTTGAGGTGTTCCGTCTTTTATTGTGCACGAGTGTAAAAATAACGATTTTTATATTTATTTTCCTCACGAACGTTGCTCATGCGAAGACTCTGCTCTGCACATGCACATTTGCGAAATTACTTTCATTTGTAAGTAGATATAGGGGAGACTAGGGAGGGTTGACCCACTTTTTACAAAATGATTTTTATTTTTTAAATATCGAACGTACAATAAAATTTTATATATCATTTTATTTCTTATGCAATCAGTTATCAAAATAAAATTCTACATAAGTGTAATATATAAGAAATTTGAAATATGACAGATTTTAATCATGAGAAAATAATGGGGCAAGGTTCCCCACATATGGAAGGGTTGACCCACTGTATGGGAGACTTGACCCACTTTGTTATAGATTGAAATATTTCTGAAGATAAATAAAATCAGTTTAAAAAAAGCAAAATAACTTTATGCTACATGCTTTAATTATAATAAAAAATACTTTTTAATACATGATAAACAAACCTGTTTAGTCGCAATCGCATGTCGAGGACAGGATTTTGTCTGAGCAGGTATAATTCTACAGCAGGGAAAATGAAATTTTAACATTTAAGACAGTATTCCGCTAGAGACAGGTTCCGTTTCCATAGGGTTTCATGTATTATAATGTCCGGATTCAGTAACCAATGTCCCGCTTTTTTTTGTCTCCTTGTCCAACTTTTGTTGCATAAAAGCATTGTTGATAATGAATTTCGAAACAAATCATCGGTAATTAACCGAGATATTAACCCTTAAAAATACGGCCAGTTTGGATATACACAGTGATAGGGGAGGCTACTCTATGCCTAGTTAACAAGTTTTAATGATATATATAGTAAAGCGAGGAGAGTTCGCGCGGTAGGAGAGATTGCGCACAAAGAGATTCGACGGGAAGGAGTAGAGTGCGCGCCCTGTGAATCCAGGTAGTTGTACAGCAGCATTAGTGCAGTGTCTACATGGATGTGCATATTTATTGTTCCAAGCGTCTTAGATAAAGCAGTGCTATTTTTTTTCTTTTTTACGAAGTAAGTGCTTGAATTTTCATAACTGTTTGTCAGAATTTTTGTAGAGCGTCAATAATACAAAATATTTTGAACTTAAACAATTTCTTATAAACTACTAACCTGGACTAAGTATGCGAACACCAGAAATTCATTTTAGAAGTGGCCGTATTTAAATAAAAGGCAGTGCAATCTCTCCTACCAAAATAGGAGAGATTGCGCATCTGCTACTTAGGAGAGATGGCGCATTCCCCATAAGTTTAAGAGCTAGGAGAGATTACACAGCTTATTGATAAATTTGCATGAATTGCAAATTACGTGTAAAACATATGAATGAATCAATTTTGAAATAATTTCGCAAAGACACATAATTATCAAAACTAAATTGGGCAACAAATTGATTTGAAAAAAATACTTTTGCAGATAAAAATTTATTAATAAATTAATAATACAGTTGTTATTAAATAAATTGTATGTAAATATTTTTGTTAATAAATTAATAATATATTTGTTAATAATTTAATTAAATATTTATATATATATTTTTAATTTATGATCAATTAATTTGCTAATAAATTAATTTTGCTAACTAAAATAAATTTTCTAATACAGTGTTTTGGAAAAGCTTTCACCCATTCCAAGTAGTTTAATGCCATCGAAATCAAAATGAAACAGAGTGCAACTAATGTTACTAATCCACAAAATATAACATTTGAAGATAAGGTGCTTCCACAAAAAGTGAGATAAAAAAAAAAAAAACTCAAGGAAAAAAACCCGAAGGCCAATGAGGATGAGTGCACTGAATGTCTGTAACTGTACCAGGAGACAACTTCGACAACTGACTGGATTCAATGTATTGCTTGTTGCAAGTGATTGCACGAAAGATGCACGATTTACAACAATAAGTGCATCGATTGTGGACGACGACAACTTCGGTTAGCAAACAAAATACAATGAAACTGTGGAAATGGAAATGAAGTAATTTTCAAGTTAAGCATGTTATCAACTAGATTAATGTTATTTTGTAATTTTAGTAGTAATCTTAGTCTTTTTCTGATATTTCAATCTTCTTAAATTAAAATTTTTAACTGTTGTTACAATCCTTTCTTTTATTTATTATTTAAACATTTGGTTGAAATATTCACTCCTGATACAATAATATTTACTCACAAAAACCTTTCAACAATGTCAATTAAATGTAATTATTATTGTTAACAATTTAATTGTAGTTACTATTAATAACAATCTCTCCTACCCATGTGCGCGTTCTCTCCTACCCTATAAGGAGAAATTGCGCAAAATAGTTTTCTTGGTTTTATTACTGCTGTTTTATTAAATTACAGAATAACAACAAAATAACAATGGAAATGCATAAAAAAAAATAAAGTCAAAGTTATTCATGCATAGTTTAGCAAAATATTAATATTTAGATTTTTTATTACTATCTATTTGAAATGTGCGCAGACTCTCCTTGCTTTACCTCATATGTAATGTAATGTCCAGTAACAGTATAAAAACAATAAATGTCAAATTGTTAAAAACATACTGATTTCAGGGGTCACAAGACACAAAAAATTGGAATTTTTTTTAAAAAAGACCATTTTCAACATTAAATGTCTTAAAGCGTATATGACTTTAAAACACAATTTTAATTGGGGTGAAAGATATAAGTATGTTCTTTCATTTAACGTATTTAAAAAATTGCAAGATACAGAATTAGTATTTATAGGGGCTCGAAAATGTTAGATATTTGTCGAAAAGATAATTGGCATAACAGTTTGCAGGATTAGAAAATAAATATTGCAACTAGAATGAAAATATTAGTGCTTACTTATACTTCAGATTGTAGTAATTACCCTGAACTTAAGTAAATTTGCATTTAAAGCATTTTTATATTTTTAATGCAATGTTGCATTTAGCTAATACCAAATTTTGAAAATTTCAACAGTATAATCACATTAAAAAATATTTTTTGGAACAAAAAAAAAAAAAAAATATACCATTTTAGGTTCAGTTTATACAGACTAACATGAAATATATATTTTGAAAATTTCATGAAAATATATTCAGAAGTTTTTGAGGTATCCAGCGCGTTATGCCCAAAAAACGACATTTGGAAATAAATAACTTCAAAGTTTCGGAAACGCCGCTTCAGCTGTTGAGCGAGTATAATTCTGAAAGTCATAACTTATGTTTTAATGGGAATTTCAAGGTAACAATTATATCAAAATGTTCAGAAAAGACAGGAGTTTAACATCTATAAAAATTAAAATTTCTAAAATTTTGAAGCTTTAAGAGTCCTGCAACCACTTAACCCTTTCCGGCGCGGAGTAATTATGATTATAAACTTATGAAATAATGGACTGACACCAGAATTTATAAACGAATTTTTTAGAAAATACGAACTTGCTTATTTTCACGTACATGATAAAAGGAAAATTTTAATTAAATATTCTTGGTGCCGTTTGTCTGTTTTGGAATTAAAATTAGGTGTGCTTTTTTTAAAGATACCGCCCTCGAAAGGTTTAATTGGATTGAATCACATAAATACTATGGGATTCGCGACTAGTTTACATTGAGTGTATCTGTCAATACACCTCGAGGGACTTTAAAAGTTAATTTAAAACCTATCTGGAAAAACGCGGTACTGACCAAGGCGGCGTTGCAACTTTGCGACCTTCTTTCGAAGCGCGCTTAGCACAATGCCAAATTTAAACATTGAACAAAGATTTTGTTTTAGCTACACTGTACAAATGTAGGTTATTTCTAGGCTGAATTTAGTTTTATGAAATGCCAAATGAAGTTTAAATATGCACTGGTTTTATTGTCAGTACCGAATTAAGTTCATCATAAACAAATCAGAATAATATTAAAAAATGATTTATACAGAATAGCTATATTTGATATTATTTAAGTTCCATATCTCTTTGAACTTTCATGATATATCCATTTACACTTTTCTAATATATACTGTTATACCCAACCCTACGTAGTATAGTTTTTTACAAAGTCTTAGTATTATTTTAGCAACGCTTATTTTTATATAATACAATTACAAATTCATATATTTATTCTACGGAACCCTCTGTGCGCGAGTAATACTCGCACTGGACCGTTTTCAATAGCCACCGATCTTTGTTGTGTGATGTAGAAGAAAAAATAATAAAATCTGCCTCATTTGTAGACTTCATCGGTACAGTATTTTTTCTTATTTAAGTTTTACATCTATTTTCATTCAGCAACCAATCTTTACTATGTAATGCCCAAAAAACATTAAAAATCAGGCTCATTGGCAGATTTCAATATTGCAGAAATTATTCTTTGTAATTATTTTCATTGGCATATTCTCCACGTAATTCTGGAAAAAGAGCATTAAAAATATCCCTCTTCTGAAGATTTTATTAATAAAAAATATTTCTTATATAAGTTTTAGAATTATTTTCATTGCTGAACCCCTCTTCTCTGTAACACGAAAATAATAATAATAATAATAATAAATCTACTTCATATTTTGATTTCACTATTGCAGAAACGTTTTGTATAATTATTTTCATTAGCAACCCATACATTCTCTGCGTGACGTTGGAAAAAAAACTAACGACTGAATTCATCTGCAAAATTTATCGATATAGCGAAATTTCTTATATATATTTTATAAATATTTTCATTGGGCAACCTATCTTCTGTACTTAATTATATGAAAATATTAAAAATCTGTCATATCTGAAGATTCTGTTTATATTTCTGCAAGGGGTGTTAGCGAAAAAAATAAACCTTATAAAACCAATCGAATTAATGACATCTGTCAATAAGACAATTTTTAATTTATTTTTATAAGTCCCCTCTCCTATTTTTTGTATGTATGCTTAAACATTCACTACAACGGACATATTGGCATACACTCTGACGAGTCTGGGCTATTTGGACAAGCACGTGGTCATTTCTGGTCATTTTGGTTAATTTTCTATTAATATTAAACTGCATATGCTGAGTACAACGAGGCTAAACAAAACATTAAGCTAATTCAGATATTAAATGTTTTATATTTTAATTAACCTTACTCTCCACAGGCGTTTTGCAATAAGCCTGAAAATATATCAGGCTGATTGAGAAACAAATGATCTTTTTTCCAATTAGCCTAAAGCTGCTTAGGTTCTTTGCAATAAGCCTGAAAAATATCAGGACGACTGAGAAGAGCAAGATGATTCTCCAATTTGTCGGCCTATTCGCAAACAGCCTATGTTCTTTGCAAAGAGCCTGATTTCGCAGTTAGCCTGCGATATATATATATATATATATATATATATATATATATATATATATATATATATATATATATATATATATATATATATATATATATATATATATATATGTGCGTGTGTGTGTGTGTTTGTGTGTTTGTCGATTTGTTAATGTCATTTTATTCATAATTTCACAGTTTTTGTTGGTGGTCGGTAATGTTTATATAATGGTTATATATATATATATATATATATATACACAACGACAACTATTCATTTTCTGTATTAACAGTATAACCTTTACCTAATTTAATCGCAGAATTTTGCGATTAATTAACATTAAAATTAGGCAAATATTTTTAATCGGAAAGTGTGTTAACTTAAAACTGGAATGGTTGACAGATAAGTATATACAGACAGATATATTAAAAAAAAATGCTTTAAATTTTGCTAATAATGTATGAAATATTAATATGCGGATTGGAATGATGACTGTTGGGAGGTTCACGCTACAGCTGTTAGTACTGCAGAATATTAGAGCTACGGTACTTTTTTTGTTAGAAATTAAGCCCTGCTGAAAATGTGGTATATAAAAACATCGTCAAATTTTGAGGCAAAAAATTAGTAACAAAACAATTAAATTCCCCTTCGTGTCATACAGAGCCAAGTAGAATCAGCAGGGTTAAGATAAATATACGATTAATCATTTGAAATAAACATAGCATAAAATTTATTTAATGTGCAAAACAAAAACTCTCAAAAAGCATAATAAATAAAATTATTTATAAATGATACTTTTCTGAAAGATTGCACCTAATAAACTTTTTTGCCGATTAAAATGAATTTCTAATAATTTTTACAAAATGCTTAATTTTACTTATAAAAATAACATTTACAAATTTTCCACTGGCTCGATTAATGTATTAATGTAGATCAATTTATATAATCTTAATATAAAAATTCTAGTACTTTATCTTACTGATACGATTTATTTCTGTATCAAAACGCAATACATTTTATCCCTAAAAGTAATTATCGTTAATGATACTACTTTTAATAAATTTTATGTCCATTTATCCTATGTAATAAATACCTCAATGAATTTTCATTATTTATTAATAATTAATTGTAGATGACGGTAATCTAAGAGAGAAAGTGTGTCTAAAACGACTGACAGTACTTATTGTATTGGTGCAAATTATTATTTAAGATAAGCCAATTGAGACTTTAATATATTTTTTATTAACTTGCAGTATATTATTTTTTCTACACTACTTTTGAAGATGATTCGCAGGATTTAAAAAAATATATACAGGGTCAAATATGTTATCTATCGCCGACCTTTAATTTCTCAACCATTTATCGTAGACACATAGTTCCAATTACAAAAACGTTTCAAATGAGGTAAATATTCATGTTGTGGCATTATTTAAAGTAAAAATCAATATTATAAAAATTACGAAATCTAACTTTTTATGCGGTCCTCCTATCTCTATTGTTATATAAAAATAGGAAATTAGCTATATTGTTATATTTAGCGAAAGTTTACGTATATCATAACAGGTATAACACAAAAAGTTTGACATCTGTACTACAAAAATTGACACAGTTTGAGATTCAAATTTCAGATGAGATTGAGATGAATATGAAAGTTTGAGATTTTCGCACATGATTTTGCCTTTCATAGAGGGATTAGTCAAAAAAATGAATGAAAGTAATTCGAGATCAAAATCAGGGTACTAAGTCTTTTTTACGGCTAAATTACCTTTGGCCAGTATCGCCAAAACGGGGTATTGCCAAAGAGGGTTATTCCTTCTAAAAATTTGAGCTGACATTTAGAGGTCGTATACAAAGCGAAGAATGAAATATTGAAATTAAACAGAAAAATAAATATCAATTTATTATAATATGAGATAACGTTCTACTATAAAAAAAAATGAATACATAAAATGCCGGAATCTAATAGAGATACTGGTTAAAGTGATCTCCATTGGTGGCAATGCACAATTGAATGCGTGACAATACTGAGTCGTGGACACGTTAGAGCACAACATATGTGCAAACTGTGCGACAATCAAGGATGACGCGCTGCTTCAGATAAACCAGACAAGTAGTTTCAGTCACATAGATCTATGCCTTGATGAAACCGCAGAGGTAGAAGTTCATGGGAGTCAAGTCCGGCGAACGCGGTGGCCACTCTACCGGACCACCATATCCAAGGATCTGTTGATCAAATTCGGTAGCCCGATACGTCTGGGCGTTTGATGTTTTATGCGGAAAGGGCCCCATCATGTTGAAACCACACCCAGTATGCATGTCGGAGAGGCAGCTCTTCATACCAGTCACGTACCATGTTTTGTAGCAGATGCAGGTAACGATGCCCCGTTAAGGCCCCATCGTAGAAGATGGGTTCAACAATCTGGGTTCTCCATATACCGCACCACATGTGTCGCACTGAGCGGGTGATGTGGAGGTTTTTCAGAGAGCAGTAATGCACATTGTGCACGTACACAATGTAACCGTGTGTAAACATTGACCCATCTGTACACAGAATGTCTAAAAGGAGCGACGGCTTTTCCTCTAAAAGGTGTTGAGCATGAAATTACAATAATCGAATCGTCGTGCGTAGTCACCCAGCATCAATGCTTGACAAGTGTCGGATCGTATGGATTCGCATGTTAATGTTAAATATATGTAACATAATCCCTAAATACAATAGAATATATTAATAAGATATTGGTTAATTTTTATTATTTATTCCGTTTTGCTCATTTAATTAACCTCGACTTGGAACAAATTGCTGATTTAAGTCGAGGCATTACTCTATTAGAAAAAATCTCAACAGTGTATATTTTGATCTAAAATGTATGATATTGTGTTAAATTCAGAAAATGAAAAATATTTATATATTTATGTCAAAACTGAAGTGTAAAACAAATGTACTTATTTTAAGTAAACTTTTGACCTGGTTCAGCGTGACGAATAGGTTCAAAGGAGAATATAACTTATCGCATACAATGGAAGTTTAATATTCATGAAAGAGATTTTATCTAGACGGAAGTGAATTTCTAAGAAACATAATCCAGTTTTAACTTGTTAACCATTTGGAAAAGTGGTTATTGTCCTCGGCCAGGGTAGGAAATCAAAAACATATCTGAAGCGTTTTATCAGTTGAATCCCGCATTTTATTCGTTTTCTGATTGGTCTATACAGTAATCTGTATTTTCCCTTTACTTTCAACAGAGATGGATCCTTCTGTTGCCACTATGACAAAAAAGTAATAAAAACTACAAAAAAAAATTAATAACTCAGAAACAAATTGAGATACAGCTTTCAAACAGATTGCATTTAAAAGAACATTTTTTTCTCTATACGACGGTGTAAAAAGTAATATTGTGGGATGTTTAGAAGATTAAAAATGAAATTTCATTTAAAATTGGTCCAGGAATATTAATGTTTAATCCATGACGTACGTAATGTATGACCAGCTCCGTAGAAGTTTAAAAATTTACAGTATCGAAAATTGCAAAAGTGAAATTTCTTTTCAAATTTTTTCATGATGTGTCCAGGAATGTAAATGTTTAATCCATGGCGTACGTAATGTATGATCAACTCCGTGCGATTTTTTATGTCTTAAATTTTATTCTTTGAAAAAATCATTTTCCAAATGGTCGTTTTAATATGTTAAATTGCTTTTTTTATTATTATAATTTCTTAATTTAAGAACGCATCTCTCGCCCACCTGTACTTCAGAATTACTTTAGTTTTTCTTTGGATATTTTCCTTTCTCTATAAGTACACAAGAAAATTAATTTAAAATATTTTAAATTTGTTTACTTTTCTTTTTTCGGCGTAAAGTTTAATTAGTTAAATTTTCCGTTTCATACGTTTTTTAAAGTGCCAAAGTTGCACCGTTTATGTAACTTTTACAAAAGCTTTAAAAGTAATGTTGAGTTTCAAAATGTTTCTAATAATTTAGTCTTTTTTCTAAATTGCATAGAAAATATTTAAACTCCAATAAAAAAAAAAAAAAAAAATTATACATTTGTAAAAATGTAATTTTTACAAATCTATTTAATTAAAAAGCCTTAACTTGAAGAGTAGAATTATTTCTTGGATACAGTTTAATCAACCCGTTCAATTACCACAAAACAGCACATTTTTATATTTTACTTTAGCGCCAATTAGTAATGCATTCCGAAATAACGACATTTTTTTATCGTTTTAAGAATAATTGAGTCATATGTTTACAGACCTAGTTTACTCTGGGAGTGGATAAAACGGATTTTATGTACCTTCTTAATGGACTATCTAATTTTCTTTCGAAATGGACTTGGTCTATGATGGTTGTGAGCCCTTATAAACAAGCATTCCCACATAAAAGGAACGATATTTTTCTTCTTTTTTTTGGGGGGGGGGGGGGGGGCAGACTTTCCAGAACTTTCCTCATAGCGAATCAGATAAGTTACGGACGTTTACAATTTAAAAGAATTGTTAAAACTCAATGATTGTTTTGAAAGTGAGACTCCTGCATTGATGGCTTAACATAATGCACTTGTTGCAGTAACAACAGTAAACTGTGCTTTAGCCAAGCCAATAGGTATTATTTTAATGTGAAAAATAGTGTGTATATCATAAAAAGAAGTTAACATGTTAAGGTGAAATGGCGTTGTACCTTTTCAAACAGGAAAATAAAGAATTCGCATAGGGAATTTTCCCCTTTTGTTAATACTATGCATCTGATTCTCCATATGATATGTATTATTTGCTCGGATGTTTAACATATTTATGAATGTGTCGCTAGTTTGTACTGTCAGCTTTGTTATGAGCTTTATATCAGGATTCTGCAACACGTAACGAATCTGTCAAGACAGTGCAAACGTGTGTCCAGAGATGTTATGCAAACTAAAGACTACTTCTCAAGCAAATTAGAATAAAAGCTTTTACAAAATTAATATTTAACATTTGTAACATAAATGTACATAGAAATGCTAATGAAGATAAAAAGAAAGAGAACACGTGAAATTTTATTTTAACGTATTCTGCATGTAATAATATTAATAATATTATGTTTTTAATAATTTTCAATAATCATACTTTACATATATATGACATTTGTCATCATGGTTTTCACGATTTTCGGAAACATCTATATGACATCTATAAACATCTATATGTTTTGAAACTGGATACTACACCTGCAAACTTTTATTTTAATTATTATCTCATAAAAATTTTTACAATGCTTTTAGTTTTGTGTTGTCTATATGTTTTTGTCCCACAGTCTTTTCTTTCACATGGTGTTCAATATCATGTCACCCAATGCGAATTTGCTGCACTTTGCAAACATGTAATGGAAAAAATATTTTGGTTAAATCAATTATAAATTCATCAAAATATAAATAGCTGCATCTTTTTAAAAATCTGCTATTATCTTAAACTTTAAATTTAATTGTCGTTATTCAAAAAATGTGTAATCAGAGTCAGAAAAAGAAATATTCATTTTCACTATTTCTCTGACCAAAAATAATTATTGTATACTTATAATGATGAGCATCAGACAATGATTTTGTAGACAAATTAAGATTAATTTTTATTAAAAAATAGTCATATATCTCAAGTAATTAATTTCGAACTGGAATATTACATCTTATTGTTCAAAAAAAATTAATATATGTGATATTCATATAGCGTGTATTTTTTTTTTTTTGCATTACATAAATAAATGTTAAGTTAGTTCATCCCTCTATGATCAACTAATGGAGTATTTAATTAACGTATCAAGAGACATATGAAGTTCTTAATAACTTGTCTAGACAGAACTGCAATCAAATCACGTATAGTAAAATAACATATCCGGATAATTTCGATAAGATAAATTCTATTAACTTTTCCAATTATTTTCAGAAATAACTGTCTTATACACATAATTTCTGTTAATGGTAGAAATTAGTTTTATCAGAAAAGGAAACTGCTTCTAATGATGGTTTGAATGTTTTATTAAGGAAGGGATTCTAGGGAAATATATATGTATATGTAATAATAATTTTTTTTTTCCCTTTTATCTTAATTAAATTACTCTAAATTATTATAATATCTACCTTTTTTACTTAGCTTTAATAATATCTTAAATATCTTTTATCTTTTTTCCATGCTTTAAATGCGTATTCTTTTATTATTCTAAAAACCTTAATCCATTAGTCTAATCTTATAAAACTCATTAAATTACGTTTCTTCATTGTATTCTGAAACTAAATTATTTATGCTTCGAATGTTTTTAATAGCATTTGTTCTCTGATGTTCTATTTCCCGTAACTCCTTGCGAAGCCCGCCAGCATTTGTTTACGTTATTAAACAGACACCGAGATTAAAAAGTTCATCATCGACGTCACACGTACTTTCCCCCTTCTCACGGAGTTAAGTTCTATCCTAGGCTGCGTTTCGTGGCGTCCTCCTGGCTATTCTTTTGGGATTAGTGCATTCAATTGTAAGGTATTCATGCGCGTGCAGTTTTCGCAATTATTTAACCAGTTGCATTGGCTAGGAGAGAGAAGAAATTCATGATTATTGAGTCGCTTAAATATCCCATGTCAACCGGAGAGCTTTGTTTTCTGCATCATCGTCATGCTGTTCTAATATTCAACATCTAGTGGTTTACATTTTACGACGTAGAAACGACCCGAATATAGCATCTAGTGGAGTTGATGCATTTTATGATCATCTAATAAATATTAGATGTAAATTTCCAACTGGGCTAAAAATGTTCGAACCAGTGATCTCCTGGCTGAGTTATTCCGGACGAATCTGGTGGAACACCTTCACCCAGTTAACCTTAATGATTATAGCATCAGGTCTGAAACATGGTTCAGCTCAACAGAATAAATCACAGGTAATGGAACTCCAGAAATTGCTGGTTGCGTAATTACACTAGATTAATTTTAACACAATTATTCAAATTGGTAAATAAATCATATTAGATATAAATTTCCAACTGGGCAAAAAATGTCCGGACCAGGATTCGAACCAAGGATCTCCTGGCTGAAGCCGCCAGTGATCTACCATATGAGCTATCCCGGACGAATCTGGTGGAACTCCATCACCCAGCTAACCTTAATGATTATAGCAGCAGGTCTGAAACCTGGTTCAGCTCAACACAATAAATCATAGGTAATTGAACTCCAGAAATCGCTGGATACGTAATTACACTAGATTAATTTTAGAGCCAATTGGTAAATAAATCATATTAGATGTAAATTTCCAACTGGGCGAAAAATATCCGGACCAGGATTCGAACGAAGGATCTCCTGGCTGAAGCTGCCAGTGCTCTACCATCTGAGCTATCCCGGACGAATCTGGTGGAACTTCTTCACCCAGCTGACCTTAATGATTATAGCAACTGGTCTGAAACCTGGTTCAGCTCAACAGAATAAATCACAGGTATTGGAACTCCAGAAAACGCTTTATGCGTAATTACACTAGATTAATTTTAACACAATTATTCCAATTGGTAAATAAATCATATTAGATGTAAATTTCCAACTGGGCGAAAAATTTCCGGACCAGGATTCGAACCAGGGATTTCATGGCTGAAGCCGCCAGTGCTCTACCATCTGAGCTATCCCGAACGAATCTGGTGGAACTCCTTCACTCAGGCGGCTTCAGCTATGAGATCCCTGGTTTGAAGTCTGTCCGAAAATTATTCGCCCAGTTGGAAATTTACATCTAATACGATTTATTTACAAATTGGAATAATTGTGTCAAAATTAATCTAGTGTAATTACGCATCCAGCGAATTCTGGAGTTCCATTACCTATGATTTATTCTGTTGAGCTGAACCAGGCTTCAGATCTGATGCTATAATCATTAAGGTTAGCTGGGTGAAGGAGTTCCACCAGATTCGTCCGGAGTAGCTCAGATGGTAGAGCACTAGCGGCTTCAGCCAGGAGATCCCTGGTTTGAATCCTTGTTCGGACATTTTTCTCCCAGTTGGAAATTTACATCTAATATGATTCTCTAATATAATCTCTAATTCAATAACGTTTACTTGAAAGTACAGATTTATATTTCATATAATGATATCCATATTAACTATTTATGGTCACGAATTGTAAGATTCATTAATAACGGCCCAGTTATAGTCAAGATCTTTCTTTAAATGATTGCAGTATTAATCATTTATATGCGCTAATCACGCAATCCTTATTGCAGTGATCGGCGCACGAATGATTTATGAGTATGAAGAAAAGCGAATACCGGGTCCACGCTTCTGTTGACAATGGATCCCACATGACTGGCTGCACTTTAGAAACCCACCTAGAGAGACATATAAAGCCAGGTTCAAAAATATCAGTAATGCATTTTTAATTATAAAGGTCTGAAATTTACTAAATACTAAATTTAATGGCAATTTTAGCTTTGTTTACTTATAGTTATAAATTTCTATGTACAGAATTTCAAAGCCATTATCTTAGCCAGTTTTCTATTCCATTCCAGTAGAAAATACCCCTTTCCTCAGTATTTGATGCGATGAAAACTATTGCAACGTTTTGCAATCCATTGCCATCTGTAATAACGCTGCTGATCTCCAGTTTTAATATTTATATACTATACTGTAAATGAACAAGTATTATTTTACATTATTAAAAAAAATGTTCATTGCTTTTATACACTTTAAATAGACAGCATACTTCAAAGATTGCTCAATTTGTTTATGGTTTCATAAAAATATTAGTAAATTCCTAACAAATCCACAAATTTATCAAATGGATTTTTAAATCTAGATATTCTCACTTTATTCATTTCATAATTAAGTACAATATTTGATTAGCATGGTATGGTGTACAAGATATCATGTTAAAATTTACATTATATAATGATTTTTCCTGAAAAAACAACAATTGTATTTTTTTTACACATACATCTCATATTCCTTCGATTAAAATCCATTTCCAAAAGCACAGATGTATTATTATGTTATTGAATAAGCAAACACAACGTTCTGGATCAGTCGGAAGTGCAAGTATATATGTTTTATTTTATTATTTTAAATCTTTATGTATACATACATACATAACATAATATTATATTACATACATAATATTTAATCGAAATTACAAAATTGCTATTACTAAGTTTGCGATATGGGCGAGACAAGTAATTTGTAGGAAATTTTCATATTTGTTTTACTAAATCTAATTTAATTAATATAAGGTAATTATATCAAAATTGTTAAAATCATAGTTTAAAATCTGCCGCAATCTATAATATGCAAGCAACGGTTTATAAGAAACTTTCAAACTGCCAAAATATAGTTACAAATACGTATTAAAAAACTCCAAACTTCTCTTAAAATCCAAAATATGCACTTATAAATTTAACGAAAAATGACTTATCTGTACATGCACTTCCTGTTTACTTTCTTATATGTACGTATAACTTACAGTCAAATAATTTATTAATTATACGAAATGTCTTATTTACAATATTTCATTAAAAGACGTATGCAGTTTACAAAAAAATTTAATCTCATTGTGAATATTTTTTGTTCAAGTACCCAACGTATTTTTCCAAACTTTCAGATGTTGGAGTTACTTTCTACAGCTCTTTTAAATTCATAAAATGTTTCAAAATCAATTTAGGTTTCTCCACGGAATATGTAATATTTTGCTGCAATCGTCTATATTTCAGCTGATAGTTCATCTACATCACTATTAATCATTTATTATGTTCCACATCCCAAAAACGTAAGTTTTCTTATTAAATAAAATTTAATTTCAAACTGTTTTTCTTCTTCCCTAGAACGATAAATATAGACTGCTAAATTTCATTTATTTCAGAAACACATGTTGTTATACAGAATGTTGTTCGTAACAGCATATTGTTCTTAATCATTTTTGATAAATTAAGAAATTTAACAGAATATTATATAATAGAGATTTTTTTTAAATATCAATCATCAGTAACTGTTTAGTGCATGAAATAGAAGAAGCGCTTAGACTGGCAAATGTATAACGACATTTGTTATGGAATCTAAATTTTGTTTATAAAGTATCACTGCATTTAACCAGTTAAAAATTCCCGGAAAGGCAGGGATATGTTTCTTTGTACTTTTTAACGCGTAAAAAAGGTTGTTAAATATTTACATTGGAGATAGCGAATGTGCATTCTAAAACTTTTTCTACTATAGTCAGCTTTTATAGCAAAGACAGCTGCATGGGTAAGAAAAATTAACACAGTTTGTGCACGCACTTATCTGATCACGATAGTGAAAATGAATCATTTATAAATTCTGTTATAGTAAATTAATAAAATTTTTAAATAGATGTACAAGAAAGAAGACGCTTAAAATTACTGAAATCGCACTTCCAGAATCTATCATCAACAGGCGGCCATTTATCCTGTTCTTTGCATAATCCTGTATATGATATTATTTAGTACAATAAATGTTATTTAGATTTAAATACATAATCCACTTTTAAAGAACACTTTTAAGCAATTTAAGCTCATTTTCGGTAATGTTTAAGATTTATTTTGTGCAGTCCTTTATATGGCATATACGTAGATATTTTTTATACACTACGTAGTATGAAAAGTTCACTTAAAATTAAATTTGCATACTATATTTTAAACGCATTTTCAGCATTCGTACTAACCATAAAATAATTCGGATACTGTATAGTAAGGCGAAATTAATCATTTATGTGCCCTGTTAATGAACGAAAAATGCGATGTACATCATATTCTACTGAAAACATCTTATAAGTAAACCTCAGTAACGTGTATCAGTCTCATCAAGTTTGAAGTAATACAATATAATTAAATAAGCTGCGCAATGTTTTTCTCCGTAGATCATTATATTGGTTGAGTGCAAAAGTTCTACCAGATTTTTAGCGAAAACAAAAAGGCGGAGAATACAAAAATTTGTAACGCCATTTTTACAGTCTCCACATCATTGAAGGTTCGGCGAGCGAAGGAGTCGTGTAACGGTAAAAAAAGGTGATAAATCGAAGGAGCAAGATCGGTGGTATACGTTCGGCGAGCGAAGGAGTCGTGTAACGGTAAAAAAGGGTGATAAATCGAAGGAGCAAGATCGGTGGTATACGTTGGGCGAGGTAAAACTTTCTAACCTAGGTCCAGTAATTTTTGCCCAGTCCTTAAAACAACAGGACGCCTGGCCTTGTCGTGATGAAAGAGAACTCCTCTGCGATTGATGAGTGCTGGTCGCTTAGACGTGAGTTTTTCTCGCAGCATGCCCAATACTTGTTAGTAGGGTCTGCATTGATCGTTTCGTTCGGTAGGAGAACCCCCTAGTTGGTTATTCTTTTGGAATCCAACCATACACTGAGCATAACATTTTTGGGATGGAGTCCTCCTGTTTAGGTCGATAGAGTACCCTCTTCAACACCGGTATACGGTACTTCGAGGCTTCACACTACGGTACATTAACCACTTCTCATCACCTGTTGCAATTCGGTTCAAAAATGATTCTTTACTGTTAGTGGAAAGCAAAGAAACACAGATACTGATTTTCTCTTCTCGTTGCCTTACTGTAAGCTGGTGTGGTACCCACTGATCGAACTTCGTGATGCATCCAAGCGCATGCATCCGTGTTTTGACTGTTGTTATGTGTGACGAGAACGTTATTGGTAATTTTTCGACTGTCGGATGTGGGGAATTTGTTATGTTTGTGTCCAGATCCTCGTCAGAAACCACTGATGGACGTCCTGAACTGGCATGATCTTTACAGCTCCTGTCTCCATCCCAAAATTTCCTAAACCAAAGGCAGTAGCTGATATCGTCAATGGTCTCCACATACACTTGAAAAATACTGCGGCAAGCTGCGGCTGGTGTAACGCCTTTAGCACACTGGTACAGTAAACGATGTCTGATGCGGTCTTTAATGCTTGTCATATTGTTTCCCGTTCCGCATGAGTTCTTCTGACAAACATTGTGTCTATACAAACTCTACTGCTCGACGCATTATTGGCCATTTTTCATTCCTCGAAATGTCAGCTGTAACGTCCGTACTCCACTTGAAATTTACACATGCTAAAAACGGGTAGAACTTTTTCACTCACTCAATATAACCAAACTATTCTGTGTGAGAATTTGAATAAATGATGAATGCTTTGCATACCGTATTTTATAAGAAACATGTTTTAGAGCAGTGGTGCGCATCACGAGCTCTGGATGGACAGTACACGTTTTAATCGTCAAGGTTGTTAAATACAAATACTTTGTTTTAGATTTGCGACAAAATAGCAGCGGGGATGTGGACACCTATATTGAAAGATCGGGAGAAAAAAAATGCCATTACTAAATGTCATACCCACCCAAGTTGCATATCAATCCAAGCAGATAGCCAATGGAGCGCATCTCAAATTGACAGTTATGTACACCATGTCTGTTCGCCTATAGGTTTCCAACGTACAGGTACTATATTCTAAAGCGAACACTTGCTTTCTTTAAAAATGTATTTCTATTTTTATAAATAATGTTATATCATGCCATTAATTTACTGGTATTATAATCATGGGTACCTGATACTTGTTGAAAAAAAATACTGATATATACATATACACACATACATATATATATATATATATGTGTGTGTGTGTGTGTGTGTATGTATATATTGCCAATTAAATTTCTTCTAATTTGGCGAACCACATTTTGCCCACCACTGTTTTATTGTACTCATAATTTTTTAGGAGTTTCATTATGATCTTCGTAAATCATTGAAATACGTCTCAAACGATTTTCTTCATAGACTGTAATGTAACGAAATACTTCTGAGTTCCCCCGTTTGTGTACTGTAAGTGCTACGGACAACATATTCTATAGTAACCATCTTCTAGTGCACCACAATAATGCATAATAACGTCATTACGTTTAAAACACAGTAACACCATTAAAAACCATTGCAAATGATTTCCCCCCCACATACCACAATGTTACAGAATACTTTTGAATACCCCTGCAAATGAACTATAAATGTTATACACTTCATTTTCAATATCGAACATGTCACGTCAAACATTAATAAGGTATGTCAATTACAAGGCAATATGAAAATATTTTCGCGAGTTAGAGCCCGGGCTGACAGGGGACCAGTCAAATCAAATTCATAAACATTTGTAAACTATGTTGGAAAGAGTTAAAAATCAAACTTGTAAAATGTAACATCATTAAAATTAACCGCAATTAGTTGTTCACGATAGGACAAGATGTAACAGATTTCTATTGTTTGCCTCTGTGAAGGAATTTTAACCCCTTGGGGACGAGCGACACGTATACGTGCCGGAAATAGGCCTAAGAATCCTCGTTTATCCTCACCAGTAAAATTTTACTGTAAAATTTGCCTTATTTAATCCGAGCATTTTCCCGATTTGAATAGGCACAAACTTCTGTTTTTTTAAACCGGTAGCAAAGTAATAAACATTTCGTAAAAGACTCCCGTCGCGAAGGGATTAATAGTTACATAATTGGATAAATATATACACGAGATCAATGCAACGTCCTAAACTGGTTGAAATAGGCTCTATGTTTCGGACGTTTCTTTTATGGAACGTTATGCATTATATACATATATACATACACACAAATATTTATATATATATATATATATATATATATATATATATATACAGAGAGAGAGAGAAATCAACCTAAAAGAAATTGAAAAATATATTTTTTTAAATAAGTAAATAGAAGTCATTTCGCATAAAGCTTGATAAGAATTAATTTTCTATCAGCATTTATTTTTGCCAAAAAATTTTATAATTTTTCTAAATAATAAAAATATAATTACTAAAATTAGGTGCATTTTAATCTTTAATCCATTAACTGAAAGTAAACACATGAGGAATTCATTGCTGGGGGTAATTGGAATGGTAAATAGAATTTATTCTCAAAGAACATTTCTGTATATCTTGTTATTTTATTTAACTTGACTGGAAAGCAATACTGTCTAGACATGTAATTAAGACAGCAAATTGATGGTTTAGTTAACTATTTAATTAATAAGTTGCAAAAAATGAATTATCTGAACATTTATTTCTGTAATAAAGTAATTTGGATATTACAGTATTTTTAAAGGAATGATACTCCCGTACGTAAAGTGGATACTAATTAGATGAAATATCTGGTAATTTTTGGAAAAAATAATTATATATCTCTATAAAATTTTTCTGCTTTATAAATCAGCATTATAAATGTGTTATTTTAATTTCATTTTGCAATAGATGCAGCCAATTAGAGGCATTATTTAATCCGTTTTCCTTAAAAAATTAAATAAATAGAAAAGCAGATTAATAACTAATTTAAAAAATCTTGAAGAATCTCAATTTTTATCTATAAAATAAATGATAATAGTATTACTCATAAATAACAAAATGATTATGGTGTTTATCTCAAGAACAATTGTTTTATTGGTATTGATTAATTTAATTGAACATAGAACGAAAATTATTAGTTTCTTTTATTAATAATTTGTTATTATTAAGACTTCGTTCTTAATAATTTTCGCTAATTATTATTGAAAAAAATTCTGCTGTTTGTCATTACAGATATATTTAATTTAATTTTCTAATAGATGAAACCATTTAGAAGCGTCATCTCATCAATGTCTTCCAAAAATAAATAAATAAATAGAAAAATAGATTATAAAGTAATTTAAAAAAATCTTGAAGAATCTCAATTTTCACCTATAAAATAAATGATAATAATGTTACTCTTAATAAAAAAAAGTATTATGTTTATTTCAAGATTAATTGTTTTATTGGTTATTTAATGGTTCAATTACTTTAATTGAACATAAAACGAAAATTATTAATTTCGTTTATTAAGAATTTCTTATTACTAATAATTTGTTGTTAATAACTTTCGATAGTTATTATAGTAAAAAAAAAAAAATCTTCCACTTGTCATTATAAGTAGTGGGGAAAAGGGTGTTCGATTGCGGGGTTGGAGGTGAACTTGGGGTTGAAATCATACTACAGTATGATGAGGTTTAAGAGAATTTTTTTTCCGATTGTAAAGGATATTTTTTACTTAATCATCTTGTATATGGTTAATTTTTTTTTTGAAGTAGAGAATCGGTTTTGAAACCACTTTGAATTATAGAAACTGTTAGAGGTTTGGCTACAAACCCCCCTCCCCTCCTTGCCTCCCCTGAAAAATTAGATTCATTTTCTCTTGAAAGAGAAAATTTTTACGTGTAGTAACTATTTAATTTTTCGTTTGTTTTGAACTTTGCCATAAATAGTAGGTTACTTTTATTGAGATTTAACTGGTATTGTATTACTAGATGAGGGTTATTTGTTTTAATTTAATTTGTATTCTTATTGAAAGGTTTTAATGATGATGCTGATTTTTTTTTTTTTTTTAATTAATGAACAACTCTGTTTTTCGATAAACTTTAGAGAATCTTTAAAAAAGGAGAAATGTTATGTTTTACAACATTGGAAAATCGGCAAAAAACTTAGTAGCCTCACATAGTTTTAAAGCATTTGATGAAGACCTGATGCAATGCCAAAGGTTAAACACAGTTTAATTTTGTATTGTCCTGTGTACGTTGGGTTTCTCATATTAGAAATGTTTTCCTTACAGGTTTCGAACGCCATAAACTTCCCATTACTCGAATTTCTTCAAAGAGAATCTAGATGGAAAGTTGAAAAATTTCATATAGAACTTAAGATTCGTAATTATTATCCACTTGCTGCAAGTTTATACATCTCTTTACCTAATTGCCTGGGTTTGAACCTCCAATCTTCCCATTAATAGGTTATTTCTATAACTATTGGGCTAGGCGGGCCCCACTGTTTTTTTACTTGAATTTGATTTCTTTCAGTTTTGTAAGGACTTCTTTTAATGAGCGGCATAAAGATTTTATGTTAGAAGAAATTTTAACAATGTGTTGCCATTGAATTTAGAAAAAAATGTGAAATAAACACTATATATTTTAAATAAAATGTACTTCGAGAAATTATTTATATTTCAGATGAATAGGTTTTGCTAACATTTATTAATTTTAGTATCTACTTCAACTTTGGGAAACTATTAACATAGTGTTTCGACTGTATTATGCACTGAACGAAATTAAAGACTTATAGACCATTTAATTTAGAAAAAATGAGAAATAAACATTAAATTTGTGTACATTATGTATAGATGTTTTGCTTCTACCAAGTCTTTATATCCACACAAGTATACTTCGGAAATTATTCACCTTTTAGCGCTCCCGTGCTGTTTTAAAGTTTGAATTTAATCGGCAATTTTGGGATTTCTTTAGAACGTTTTAAAAAAATCAAAATTCCTTAAGTTTGTCTCATAATACCAATTAAAGCAGACTATGCCGGTTCACAGTGGAATGGCAGAGTGGATAGAGTACTGCTATACCACATACATAATCATAAACGAACCGTAATTCTCCTTAGAGTTTTACAGTGTGATAACGGAAATTTTAGTTGGTTATAATTTTATTTTATTATAATTTTAGTTGGGAAAGTATCACTCATCGGAGCTTTACACCGTTAAACTGCAACTGGAAATAGTAGTCAATTTAGGGAACCTTAATGAACGATACTCTCCAAACCAATTCAATTACTCATTTGATAATCACTAATAATTCATCAGCATTCTGGCTAAGGAAACTTTCTCCTTGTCTGCCAACAAAATTTAATATAATTAACAGAAACAAAAACATTTCATATCATAGATGTTGTTATAAAGGCTTTAATTTCCCAGTAATTTTTTAAATTCTTTCTTTATTATTGAATACTAAAATAAATTTATGTTTTAAATTTGACAAGAAATAATATACAACAAAAATTACAAAAAAGTGTAAAAAAAAAAAGAAAAAGAAACTTTAATACCATTGATGCAATGTTTAAAGTCTTCAGATTTAGCACGAAGAGTCAGTATCGCGTAGTCAGAAATCCAGTGTTTCATCGGTATTTTTTAGCGATGATAATACAATTAAAAGAAAATTTACTGCATAAAATTATTAAAATAATTATTAATTTTACCATATTACAGAAAATTTGGAGAGTATTCTACACGCACACAACTAAAATTAAAAAAAAGCTTTTTAATTTTATCTTAAAATTAAAAAATAGCTTGTAATATATTGCATGCTTTGAGAACACACAAAATGTTTTGCCTATATTCATAGAACTGTAATTAGAAGATGAAAATCAAAGAATTAAATACGAAAATATAAAAATCTTAGCACATTTTTTTCGTATTTGAATTGCATTATGTAATTGTACTCAATTTGTAAATTTACTTTATCTGTATATATACTCATTTTCAGTATGCAGAGTGACATATTAAAAATTAAAATTCTTTTATCAGTATATATTAATTTTTAAACTAAGAATGGTTACAGAATAATTTTATATAGTAAATATATTATCCTTATTTTTAAATAAAGAAAATAAATATAACATCAAATTGTATTCAAACACATACAGCTTTATTTTTTTCAAATTGGTACAACCGTAATGATAAACTAATAATGCGTAAAACAAAATTGAATTTGTTTATAGATTTCATATTTGAAAATATTTTTCGTTCTGTGAGATATTAATTTTTTAAGCGAAACTTTTGTGCTATTTCAAAATTCATTTTATCGAGAAAATAAAAATCACTAAATATTTTGTGGAAAACCAATTTCACTTGACGAGAGTAGGTTATTCCTAAGTATTTTATTTCTTTCAAAATCAAACCTATTATCCATGAAAATACACTTTTCCCTTTTATTCTTCTTTTTAAAACTATTTTTGGTGGAAAATATATTTTTGCAAATTGATTTTTTTTCTATAAAAAATCTAATTGTGTAGAAGTTTTCCGATGTGAGATAGTGACAAATGATCTTTCTAAAATGTATTATTCTGTAATAATATATATATATTTATTTAATTTTTATAAAAATATTTTTTTCATGTCACTAAAGCATTCTAGTATAATGTAATAATTTTCCGAATTTATTTTAAGCATATTATTATTTTGATAAAATTGTTGTTTCAGACATATTCTTTAAAATATTGGGAAAACATTTTCTTGCAAAACGACTTAACAACAAAAATTCATTGTTTGAGTTCAGATTATACAATAACAACTGTAAATACCTATATTAGAAAAATTAATTGATCGTGCATGCGCATGTGTCATTGTTTGGATGTATTTAATTTTAAGAAAATTCAATCACACGTCGAAGTTTGCAGATATATTTCTGGACAGATGAAGACAAGTTTCAACTCTCTCAGAACTAGGATATTTTAATAATCCTTTAGATGTTTAGATGTTTTGTTGTTTTCTGTGAAAGGCTAAAATCGGGTTTGTTTTTCCAAGATCGCTGGTGAATCTGAGGTCGTCGTAAAAGCAATCCGAATTTAATCGTCTAATCAATACTGTACATTCTCTGCGTATTTTAAATATTTCGGAATTTGTATACGAGCAGCATCATGATTTTTTTTTCAGTGTTAAGAAGTTACTTTTTTTGTCATAAAGTGATCTTTTATTTAATGAAACTATTTCCCTATGTAACCTTTTCAATATAATCTTATGTGTTAGATATCTGTATCAAAACAACATTCCCTCAGTGATTATCGAAAACCAGTTGCTACAGCCATAACTACCACAAGAAGTAAAAAATATATATATATTTATTTTTTAACTCCTTTTTTATTTTTGTCATTTGACGTATTTCGATTAATGTAAACATTATTTTTTTAATAGCAATTTATTGTATTTTCATTTTACATATGATTATAATTGTTTATGCAGATACTTTGTTGTGAATAATTGGATTTATCTTTTCTTTTTGTATTTTGTATGCGGCAGGATTTGGTGTTTCATAACAAAAACTTAATTAATATTTAATGAGAGTTATTCATAATGAACCAATTTTTTTCTTGATTATAAAGCTGTAATTTATCGTAATAAAATATTGTTTTATTGTTTGATTTTTTATGTTTATATTTTCGTTGTTTATCTTAAATAAGAAACAAAGCATTTTTTAAACTATAGTAAAACAAAAGGAGAGCAATAACGAGAAGATCTCCCCCCCCCCCCCCACACACACACAGAGAAAATAGACGGAAATATCACCGAGCTGAATTGTCTGAAATGTACTTGTACATATTTTGTAGTTCAGGCGATGCTGATCAAATGTTCAATGGAAAAAAGCCTGAAAATGACGAAATATCTCAATTAATATTACATAGCTGCAAACGTTCTGCGATTTTTCAAGTGAAATAATCATAATTTAAAGTATAAAAAAATCAATACATTCTGAAAAAAATATGTTTAAGAAAAATTATCTGTTTCGATATGTGTCTCAATTAGCTTTTATTATTCAATATATGTTTTTTTAAATACCTAATATTATGAAACAAAAATTATACTTTATCAAGTCGAAAGAAAATAGAAAATTTATTTAAAAGAAAAAGAAGAAATCTCGTGAGCGGTATTTCTGGATAAACCCAATTTTGAAACATTTAGGGGACTTTGGCTGAACAAATATTAATGTTGAAAAATTTCGGGATTTTTTTAAAAATCTTGTTTCATGTAACAGTTAATTTTAGTCATCTGGCAACATTTGATTTCGAAGCGGAAATTGAATTTTACCATGATATTCGTGCTCATTGTTTACAGTTTACACGTGTTTGATGTTCTAATTTATTGTTTATCTTGTCCTTCTTATCGCAGTTTGTTTTATTGCTTTGAAGAAAGTAAAAAAAATCACAATAAAATCACGAGCATATTTTTGAAAATAATTGTTTTAATACCTCTGAGGCTGACAATATGTATTGAATGTAATCGGACTTGGATAACTTTGATTTTTGAAAAAAATTGACAGATTTTGACCAGAATTTAGTTAGAAAATAGAATAAAAATGTTAATTAGGCATAATTTTTCATTTGAATAACAAATGTAAAAGCTTAAAAATGGGTGTTAAAATTATTTGATTATGAAATATTAGTAAGAATTTAGTGAAAATAGATTGTTTTCATTTCAAACTGAATTTTGGTTTTATTTTAAGTTTAGGATTCATTAATTTAATCCAAAATATGATTTTTTAAGGATGATGCAATACCATTAGATGTTGCGATATAGCAGTTTATGGTTTATTTTTCAGGGTGATGTAACACTTTTAGATGTTGCAACAAGCAAATAATTTATTTTTCAAATTTTGTTTTGATGTTTTTCGAAATTAATGATTCATTAATTTAATCTAAATTAGAATTTTTTAGTGGTGATGCAATATCTTTAGAGGTTTCAACAAGCAATTTTTTAAATAGGCTGATGTAATATTTTTAGAGGTTTCAACAGAAACATGTTAGGGTTTTCTTGTAATTTCATATATGCTTAAGAATTTGGGCAATATTTAGTAGTCTTCATTAATATAAAAATACTTCTTTGTAATATTTATTAACATTTTGAAGTATGTAATTAATATGTCACATTAATATTTAGAAAATTATGTTCTTATACATGAAAGTTTTAAGGAAATACATTTAAAGCAATAGTATTTACATAGGGGTGAAGCATTTTATGGTGTTATTTTTATCAAAGTTTACACTATTAGTCTTTCGTAAAGACTTTTTTCTAACATTCATTCTATTTTGAGAAATTTAGATGTAGATTACAATTATAAGATTTTTAATTAATCTTTGTTTGAATATGTTTATAACACACAACTGGTACTACAACTTTGAAAATCATTTCTAGGAATTTTATCTGATTTAGTAAACATTTCTTGGAAGTTTATCTAATTATGAAAAGTATAAATAGCAACGGAAATGCAAAGAGAGTTTTTGGTTGGTTTATTAAACTCGCTTTTCGGGTGGTACAAGGGGGTTGAAATATGTAAATAGCGATGGAAATTTTAATTTTTATCATTTCTTGATTTTTATACTAGTGACAAGGTGTACCTTAAATTGCTCTTGCTTTTATTTAAGTGGTTAAGATTGCTTAATTAAGAGTTAAACATTTTTTCTTATTAATCAATTATGGATATTGGCATGCCTTGGCATCGAAGAAGATTTTTAACTGTAACATTTGTCAAAAGACATTTTCACTCATATCCAACTTGAACCTGCATGTGAAGATTCATTCCGATGAGACACTATATGCATGTGATATTTGTCGAAAAGCTTTCGGACGGAAATCAAGTCTACAGAGACATCAAAAGACGCATTCTCAAGTTTTTTCATTGAAGAATAATACTTTCTTGGATGTCGACATAACTCCTGAAGAGCCTATCAAGATTTTGACTGCTGAAAAGAAGAGTCATGTATATTTGACTTGTAGTAAAGATTTTCTAAGCGCTTCTAATCTGAATCAAAACAAGAAGATTCATTTAAATGTTAAGCCATTTATCTGTGACATAAGTCAAAAGTCTTTTATTAGGAACCCATACTTGTTCAGATATTCGAAAATTCATAATGAAGGACCTACATTCAAGTGTGATAAATGTGATCGAGTTTTCACTCGAAAGAATAATTTTAAGCAACATATGAGATCACATGAAAGTTCGAGATTTACATGTCGTGAATGTGGTAAAGTTTTTGGTCAAAACTTTGAACTGAAACAACATCTACATTCTCAGCATCCTGGTACACCTCTTGTTAGTATGAAACGGAAAAGGATTTCATCGAATGTTCAGCCTAAAAAACCTAAAGAATTTCAATCTGATGCTCTTAATGTGTTTCAAACTATAATGCTTTATCCTCATGAACGTGAAGAAAGTGACTTAGAAATGTCTTTTCCCACTTACGAGTCGAATTACAAGAGCAATTAACAAGTGAAATTCGTGAAAAAGGTGCTATGAAAGGGTATTTTGTGGTAAAAATATCACTTGAACAGATAACTGGTAACGAGGAACTGGAAGAGATAAAATTCTACTTTTGATGTCAATGTTTCACAGAACTTGTTGAATATACTATACAGCAACATTTAGAAGAAAGTTTTTCAAAGACTAATAAATCATTTGAAGAATTTCTGCAAAGGGCTTATGGGTGGAAACTTAGAAACATTCATTATTTAGAACTCAAAATTGGCAAATTTCATCCACTTGCTGCAAGTTCATACATTTCTCTACCGAAGAAATTAACTGATAAAAAAGCCGTGCTCAATGTAAAAAACGAATACAATAAATTCTAGGAGTGGTGTCTTTCAGCATTTAAACTCAACTTAGATTTTTCAAAAAATCTCGAACGGCTTTCTCATTATCAACCGTTTGAGAATGATATTAAGTTAGACAATATTGAATGTCCTGTTCCCCTTCTGAAGATACCTATTATTTAAAAACTCAACAATTTGCTGATTAAAGTATCCGGATTTGAAGAGGATGAACTTTGTCACTTGTATATATCTCCTAGACGATATTCTAATGTGATTAACTTATTATTGGTTAGTGATGGGGAAAAGCAACACTATTGCTTAATTGGAAGTTTTTAAAGACTTTTGGGTGATCTCACTAATCATAAAGCTGCGCTTATTTTAAAATAGCAATTAAAGCCTTTGTGCAGGAATATTAAAAAGTAGAAAAACAACGTTTAAAAATGCATAAATGATACGTGAAAAGCAGTAAACAGCTGTTTCGAGCCTACTAGCAAGATTCTTCTTCAGTGCAAGATAGAGCAAGACACAGCGTGCTAGAAAAAGCAAAGCTGGGCCGCTTATTATTGTTACCGATGTCTTCATCGGTTTTCAAGAGAAGACTTATTGAAAGATCATAGTGAATATTGTCATCAACACGCAGCACAACATATAAAGATGCCTAATCAAAACGATAATATACTCAAGTTTACAGGTATTCATCTACAACACCCCGTTGCCTATACTATTTTTGCAGACTTTGAGAGTCTTCTTATACCCATTGCATCAACCACACCCTCTTCTAAATTATCTTATATTAAAAAAAAAAAAATTAGCATTTCCCATGTGGATACGCTTGTGTTATTATTGGACGTGATGGAAGATGTGTAAAGAAAGCTCAAGTATATCGAGGTAAAGACTGTGTTGAACACCTTTTAAACTCGATGATTTGAGAGATGGTTATATTAGGACGAACGTTATTAAATATCAGACCAATAAAGCTTTCTCTTGTGGATGAAAAGACATTTCAAGAAGCAAGGTTTTGTTCAATTTGTAAATAACCATTAGATGAAAAACGTACACGTGACCACGATCATCTGGCGGGTGGTTATAGAGTTGCGTCTCATATGGCATGCAATTTGAATTTTAAGCAATGCAAAACAATTCCTGTTACATTCCATAACTACAATGGGCATCACCTAATGCGTAAATTTGTAAAATGCAAAGACTATAATATCGAAGTCATCGCAACCACTTTGGAGAAATATATCTCCTATAAATTAAGAAAGCCTTCAAATCCTATCCAAGTGAACTTTTTAGATTCATTCCAATTTTTACCCACCTTATTAGAAAAGCTCGTTAGAAACATTGAACCTTGACCAATTCACCATACTTGAAGAAAATTTCCTAAAAAATAGTAATTTGCATATGCTTACAAGAAAAGGGGTATGCCAATATGACTATTTCACCTCCTTTGAAAAATTTAATGAAAAAGAACTATACCCACCTGCAGCATTTTTTAACAACCTCACAAATGAAGATATTCAAGATGAAGACTATCAGCATGCTTTGAACATCTAGCAAACCTTTAATATCCAATCCTTGGGATCATATCCTGACCTTTATGTCAAGACCGATGTTTTACTCCTTGCCGACGTTTTTCAAAATTTTAGAAAACTTTGTCAGCTGTATTACAATATCGATCCTTTCCACGTCTACACCGAACCTTCACTCGCATGGCTAGTTTGTTTGAAGATGTTTGAAACACCATTAGAGTTGTTCACTGATATTAACATGCTGCTTATGCTTTAAAATAGGATACATGGCGGTATCAGTATGATTAATCATAGGTATGCTAGAGCGAACATTCCCAATATACCCGAATATAAAAATGATGAAGATACAAGTTTTATCATGTATTGGGATGTATATAACTTGTAAGGGTGTGACATGTCCCAATTTTTACCTTTTGGTGGATTCGAATTATGTGTGACAAGTCATATTTTAGAAGTGGACTCTTTCTCTACCTAATGATTCTGAAATTGGATATATTTTTGAAGTGAATCTTAAATATCCACAGGAACTACATCCACATCACAAAGACTATCCGCTAGCCCCGGAACGAGTGACCGTCAACGACGATATGCTTTCTCGATATGTTAAGTCCCTTCTCAATAATCGAATATTTAAAGGAACCCCTATACTTATCCCAAACTTGCAAGATAAGCAAAACTATATAGTACATTATCGAAATCTTAAATTTTATTTGCAACATGGATTTAAATTGACAGCTGTGCATAAAGTTCTTAAATTGAAACAGGCTCCTTTGTTGCAGAACTATATTAATTTTAATACTGAAAAAAAGAGGCAACCACAACTTTTGACAAGGACTTTTTTAAGTTACTAAATAACTCCGTTTTTGGTAAAACTATGGAGAACCTTCGGAAAAGAAGAAATACTGTGCTTTGCAACACTGAAAATACGGCAAAGTAATTAGTAGCCTCCCCTGCATTTAGGTCATTTAAAACGTATGATGAGGATCTGACCGCAGTAAAATGTCTGAAAAACAGTTTAAAAATGAACCGCCCTATGTACGTTGGATTTGTCATTTTGGAGCTTTCGAAGCTTCCTATGTAGAAATTCGGTTATGTTTTTGTTAAGGAAACATATAAATATGGTGCAAAGCGCTTATTCACCGATACGGTCACATTGTGCTATCATATGCAAACTAATGATGTTTTGATAGATCTATAGTAACATCGTGATTTGTTTGACTTCTCCGAGTATCCGAAGGATCACCCGATTTATTCGAATATTATTTTCACTATTATTTTTTGTAAAAATGTTTTTTGTAAAACTTTTTGTAAAACTGTTTTGTAAAACTTTTTTGATAAACTTTTTTTTTTTAGAAAACATTTGTAAAACTTTATTTTTTTTGCAAAACTTTTTTTGAACCTTTTTATTTTAGAAAACATTTGTAAAACTTTTTTTTCTTAAATTATAAGTGTTTAAACGTTTCAAAAAATATAAATATTATATTTATTCATACATATCTATATAATTAGACATATATAAAAACTGATACACACATACATCCATATAAACTGATACATATGTATATATTTTTAAGCATTTATACAAATACATATATACGTGAAACCGTTTTGATAGCGTTATTATAGACATAACAAAGAACTATAAATTTTATTATAGTGGAAAGGGGTTTGATTTTGAACATTATTATTTGAGTATTGATTTCACACTATTCAAGCTGATAAATATTCTGTCTAATCACATCCATTAATAATCGTTTATTTAGAGACAATTCTAATATATATATATATATATAGATATAGATATAGATATAGATATATATAAATGAAACCGATTTAATTACATTATTCTAGACATAACAACGAACTATAACTCTTTTCTAATGGGAAGAGGTTTCATACCGAACATTTGAGTATTGCTTTCACACTTTTCAAGACGATAAATATTCTATCTAGTCACATCTATTAATTCAATTAGAGATATTTCTATTGATAGACACGTGCATCAGGCCTATATTTCTATACATAAACGCATATATTCAAATACATATAAATGAAAACGTTTACATAATGTAATATCAGACATAACAAAATGAAATCTAACTCGTGCGATTTAGAGATGTTTGAGTTTGAACCCCTGTAATGAATTGATTTAAATTTCATGTGAAATTGAGAAAGTTAATCACTATCTGAGGTGAGCCTGTTGCCGGTGAACACCCTCCCCCCATCCCTCTATCATCTACTATCGTCCATGAACATCCGTGCCTACAGCATCCCGGAAAATCCTCACATACGCTTGAAGGATCTTATGCCTAATGCGCGGCGCCCATTAGTGTGTGTCCCTTTCACTACATCTAAAAGGAGAGCCCGTCTTATTGAAGAGTCGAAGTCATCAGTCTTGGACACAAGAATGGAGGCGTGTTCTTTTCAGTGATGAGTCCAGATTCGCCACGCAGAGTGATTCTCGTCAATCGCCAACTGGAAAGAGCGTGGAGCTCGCTATCATCCCTCCTACGTAAAAGAAATTGACAGATATGGTGACAAAGGCATCATCCTTGTCAGGGCATCATAAAGTTGGGCAGTAGGGTGGAGCGCTTGCCTATGGGGGAAAAAATTCTTCAAATCAAAATTGGCCGGTGTGGGAAAGTTGCTCTATCAGATCTTCATTCTGAATATAAAATATCTTTGAAAAATATTAATATTAAACACTGCCCCAAGGTCATCGAATATTGAGAAAAAACGTAAAAGCGTTCGGCTATGGAAAATATATATTTTTTTTTCAAATCAAAATGAGGCGGTGTGGGAAAGTTGCTCTATAATATCCTAATTCTGAATAAAAAATATCTTTAAAAAATATTAATATTAAATAGTGCCCCAATGTTATTGAATATTGAGAAAAAACGTAAAAGCGCTCGGCTATGGAAAATATTTTTTTTTTTCAAATCAAAATGAGGCGGTGTGGGAAAGTTGCTCTATCATATCCTAATTCTGAAAAAAAAATCTTTGAAAAATATTAATATTAAATAGGTCATTGAATATTGAGAAAAAACGTAAAAGTTGTGCATTTTCCGATTATTTTCCTCAAATATACAAACTATTTTATTAATTTAATTTAAAAGGATGATCATCGAATTATCATTATTGTTATTATAAATTTATAGTAAAATTATGTAATATTTATATCAAATTCGCTTTTATTATGCTTACTCAACGACTATACCTTTTTAATATATGAAATTTGGGTAATTGTAATTGTTTTATATTTTTTACTTAACCTGTGTAAAAAAATATAATTTGAAATTATTCTTAATGAACTATAGTAATAAGATAAAAATAATTTACTATTGCAATTTACAAGCAACGAAGTTACCATTTTATAGTAGTCCATACTGTTTCTTGGTTTTAAAAACTGCCTTTCTTTTCTGAGACTCCAGACAAGTTTTAATGAACTCAACGCGTCTCAAAGGACCACAAACAGCAGAAGAAGCCTCCGTAACAAGTTTCACACGTCTTTCAGTGGCTTGATTGTGATAAGGGAATAGTTTAATCTTAGGTAAGATGTCTTCATCTATTGCCTTTGGATTTAGGATACAATTTGTAAGAATATTATGATCGAAGAACTTAGTTAATGGTAGTTGTATCACGGTCACTTCAGCCCAATTTATAGAATCTATATAGACTTTGGCTTCCAAATTTATCCGTATGTAAAGAATTTCTTGATTTTCGAGATTTTATTGATCTGTGTAGTGCCAAAGCTCTTACATAGTATGTAAATGTGTTGGCACTACGCATAACAATAAAATCTTGAAAGTGAAGACATTCTTTAGGTACGTTCAAGTTACCTGAGATCACGTATGTAAAGAATTTTTTTACTTTCGAGATTTTATTATTCTGCGCAGTGCCACACTTATATAGTATGAATGAGAATAATAATGCTATGCAGAATAATAAAAGTTTCACGAAAACAAACGATCAAGTTACCTGAGAGACCAAAGACTATATTGATTTCATAAATTAGACTGAAGTGACCGTGACATAACCACCATTAACTAAGTTCTTAGATCATAACATTCTAACAAAGTGTATCCTAAATCCAAAGGCAATGGATGAAGACATCTTACCTAAGATTAAACTATTCCCTTGACACAATCATGCCACTGAAAGATGTGTGAGACTTGTTACGGAGGTTTCTTCTGCTGTTTGTGGTCCTTTGAGACGCCATGGATTCATTGAACCGTCTGGAGTCTCGGAAAAAAAATGCCAGTTTTTGAAACCAAAAAACAGTATGGACTCCTATAAAATGGTAACTTCAGTGCTTGTAAATTAAACAGTAAATTATTTTTACCTTATTACTATAGTTCTTTAAGAATAATTTCAAATTATATTTTCTTACACATGTTAAGTAAAATATGTAAAACAATTACAATTACCCAAATTTCATATATTTAACAAAAGTATAGTCGTTGAGTTAGTATAATACTAGCGATTTTGATATAAATATTTCATAATTTTACTATAAATTTATAATAATTATAATAATAATTAGATGATCATCCTTTTAAATTAAGTTTATAAAATAGTTTGAATATTTGAGGGAAAAAATGGGAAAATGCACAATTTTTACAATTTTTCTCAATATTCAATGACCTTGGGATATTATTTAATATTAATATTTTTAAAAGATATTTTTTATTCAGAATGAGGATATGATAGAGCAACTTTCCCACACCGCCCCATTTTGATTAGGAATTTTTTTTTTCCACAGGTAAAATAAAAATTATGTGAATTTGTATAATTTGGCGATTTATATAATTTGGAGAAATGGGTCGATGGAATAACTAAGTAGTACCGTATTTTTTAATTATTCTCTATTATTTTTAAATAACCAAAAAAATAATTAACTATAGAACAAAACAATGTATGCAATATAAAAGAAAATAAAGTAAATAAAAACTTATTATCAAATAAACAATAGCCGGGTTACCATGTCAACCAAAATAATGCTATTTTGGCGCCAATTAGGTACTCCGATGCGTATATGACATCTGTGCCTAATATTTTTCCTTTCATTTCGTTTAAAAAAATAAAGAAGTGAAAGCCATTTTTTTTAAATATTTCTGTTTGTATCAAATAAAATGATAATGAAATATAAATTGAATTATGAATAAAAGTAACATGATACATTTCTTAGCATACACTTAAGGGATGCCAAACTTCTCACCAAATTAGTTTAAAATAATAACCTTTTCTAAAATCTGAAAAAAAAAAAATCTGTTTGATTAAAATTTGAGTTGCCATCATTAGAAAAATGTATATAAAATTAGAAAAAAAAATTAATATTTCGAAAACTAATTCGAATTAAGAAATTCTAATATCAGTTTTGAAATCTGCGGATCAATATTGAATTTAGGTGTTAATTTCATCGCAAAGTTTTCCATATTTTAAGAGAAATCGCCGTGAAATATAATCAGTTGTTTAATCAGTTTTTAATTTTTGGTCATTTTGTATGGAATGACCCAAAAGTTATATACTTTTTGAAATAACATACTTCTAAATGTAATTTCGTTTATGCTGAAATTACCATAGTATATATATATATTTATACATACACCCCCGTTTTAACTAAAAATCTCATATTTCGTAATGGATTATTATACATTGGCAAAATGTCAGGAAAAATAAATGAAACATATTACGTAATCTATGATTAATTACATCGATTTCATTTTTAAAAATCTCAATTCACATTGTAGCTGATTTTACTTTTATCTGAAATATTGGAAATTCATTAACCATTTTATCTGCGAAAAATACTCGGATAATTTTTGAAGTGTACTTCCAAAAGATGATATATTGCATAATATTAAAATTAAAAGTATCATTCATAAACTAACTGTGAAATTAACCCGCAAAGGATTGTATAATCTATCTCAACATGTAAATTTTATTATCGCAAAGTATAGTTTTTGTTTAAATGTCGTAGCGATTTAATCAGTTAAAATTATCAAATTCCTTCCCTTTTAAGAACAATTCCATATTTGGAATTAAGAAACGCAAAAATATTAATGATTTTGATATTTTCAAATACTTTGAAACTTTTATTTCTTAACTTTCTAGTGATATATTATGTTTTTTTTTTCTTCAGCCAGAAAAAATTTCCCAGTTTTAAGTAAACCCGATCGTTTACATCTGGGCATAATCCTCTTCACAGTGCTTTAAATTTATTTTACTAAAACCTTTGTCTTCTGAATTACGTTGTAAAATTATATTAAACTACTATACATTATTGTTTAATAAATTTTGCCTAAAATTTCTGCATATATATGTTTTTAATTTGAATTAGAGTATTGTAGCTAAAACATATACTATTTTTAATTTTTTAGCTTTTCTTTAAAAAAAAAAAAAAAAAAAAAAAAAAAAAAAAAAAAAAAAAAGAAAATGCATGTCTTTGCTATTTAACTGTATTTCTATATCATATTGAAAAAAAAAAACAATTAAAAATATGTGTGTAAAAATTTAATTCGGTTCAGCAGTATGGTCGACAGCATGCTAGAATTGAGATTTTTCTACCCTGGTTCAAATCCGGCTCTAACTTGTTTTTCGGAACGAAAATTTTTATCAATAATTTTCGGACCGCAATTGAAAAAATATGTATAACAATTAAAATTTACGAAAAATATGATATACATGTATGTTTTGTAGCGTATAAGTGTTTATTTAACTACGAAATTTTTCATGTTTAAATATGTAATAAATAGTTTAAAAAAAAAACCCGCATATATATATGTGTGAATAGACCAGAAATTTATTGTTGTTAGTTAAAATTATTTACAGTTAATTCAATGAATAATCTACTATTTTCCCTCGCGAAATAAATTAAAATACGTGACATAAATGCGTGAATAATTATATTATTTTAATTCTGTATCTATATGAAAGTATTTAAAATATTTGACTTTTTTTAATGTACTTTTAAAAATTCTTCATATGATTTATTTTTCGAATATTTGGTTTTGTAATTATTACCTACGTAACAACTATTTTCAGCAATTCAATATCTTTTTACAGCATATTTTTAAGCACAACAGTTATTCTAGCTATAATCATAAGAATTCAAGATTTAAAAAATAAAAAAAATTAAAAAGCTAGTTGGGAAAAAACGATACATTTATTTCACTGTGAAAAATAGTAGCTTATTTATGTAAATACTAATAAATAAATTTTTAAATTAGCTTAATTTTATGGCCTATATAAGTTCCATTTGTCTTTTTTAGTTTGTTATTATTTATTTTTTTCACCTCTACTTTTCATTAAATATGTAAACATGAAAAGATCTGCAGTTAAAATTATAATTATATAATTATAACTGTATTATATAAAATTATTAAACAAGAAAAAAAAAATGATCTTCGAAAGAATTTACTACGTAGACACTTATTTCACTTAAAAATAAAGAATCCCAGACTTATAAAAATCATATTAAAAATATAAAAGCTTCTGTTTAATAAACCATGAAATACTTGAAGTATTTGAATGAGGAAACAAAAAGAAAATAATATGTTTGCTCACTTATTTTAATTTATTTATCAGTTAAAAATTATAGATATTCATTGAGATAACTAAATAATTTTAAATAAAATAAATTCTGGCATATAGACATAAATCTGCGTTTTTTTTTAGAGAGAGAGAGAGAGGTTTCGGATAGAGGTTTGTTTAGAATAGAGTACGCCCCTGGTTGCGAAATGTGGAACTAGGAGATTTTTCAAAATGATAAAGTGTTTTGAAAGGAATATTAAACGAAACCCTCTGTGCGATCTGTGATCACACTTACCTGCTTGTTCACTATATTTATGCATACTATAAAGTGCGTATAAATGCTATAGTTTATATACAGAGCTACGAAAATGAATTCGTAAAGGTTACTGAGTATGAGCATAAATTGCTTAAAGGTGGGTTTTAAAGGAGTTATGCTTTTTTACGCTGAACTGAATTTAGTGTATTAAGAAATATTTGTAGAATATAGATAAAATGATATACAGGGCCACGCAAAGAGTTGGATACGTGGCCGTCTATGGGTGATAATTTCTGGAAATGTAATTTCAGTAGTTTTAAGCGTGTTTTAGTTTGAATTAAATTTTAGCTAAATAGTGGCATGTAATAAAGGTACTAGGTAAATTACAGGGCTGTACAAAATATTCAAGTATATTTCCATCTATTAGTATAAATTGCTGAAAGATGAATTTGAACCTGTTATGCGTTTTCTTGCTAAACTAAATTTTCCCATTATATAGTATATATATCAGCATACAGATCGAATACAGGGCTATTCAAAAGAATTGGAATACATATTTGTCTTTGGGTGGTAACTACTGAAATCAGATTTTTAAATGTTTACTTAATTATCTTATTTACCTTATTTCCCTAAGTAACGAGATTTCGTAAAAGCTTTCAGGGAGTGTTAGAAAGTGTTTCATAATCTATGCTGTACGCATGATTTTTCTTACTTGTTTTAATGTTTGATTTATGTTGTATGTTAAATTTTGAAATTAATTTTTCACAACAAACATTCTTGAAATTCTGGGCAACGCCGGAAACTTTAGTTTGTAACAGATAAATGACTTCTGTATTTGTACATCAATGCTAATATTCTAAAGCAATATAATATTATAAAGTGTATAATATTAATAATGTTTGCGCGTTTATGAGGTGTTAAGTCTGAAACTACATAGCCAACTTAAAAAAATGTTGGTGGCCATTTCTGTCCCGAAGGAAAGACTATATTTTATGTCAGTGCAACAACCTACATCACTGCAGGAGCAAACAAATTCCAAAATTGCAATTTCTGCGATAGTGGTTGGGTTAGAAACTTTAAATTCGGTGTGATGGTTACTTTTAGTATGTAAATACTCGTTATGAACGCTCTCTAAAAGATTCGAAAATTCAATTATACAGATAAACGTATAAATTTCTAGAAATGTTCTAAATTATGATTTATTTGGGTTGGGTTAATTTTTGACGGCCAATTATCTACACGAGGGATATAGGTCCGGGGGGAGTGCCCTCCGTGGGGGTCTTTCTAAGGGAACCTAATCCGTATTAACGCATGGAAGATCCACGGCTCGAAGAAAACCATGAAAACTCCGAACGATTAGGCCGACGGGCGCGATTGGGATCGAACCCAGCACCTCCCGTCTACCAGCTTCGAGAGCAGAACCTCTCGGCCACTGGTGGGGCATATGATTTATTTGGAATACGGATATTTCTGGGATTCTGTTGGGGTTAGAAACTAGAACTTTGGCATGGCAGTAATTTTTATGATGTAAATGCTCGTTGTAGAATGAATTCTAAAAAATCGAAAGACTAAACAAAGCGAAAAAAAAAGATCTAAAGATGATCTAAGTAACAAAGTACATGGAATTGTTAGGAATATAAACATGAAAATTGACATGGCTGTATTTATCATGACGTAAATTCTCGCAATAGAACAGTTTCGAAAAATGTCGCTATATGAAACACTGCAGAAACAAAAAACGTTCGAAAATTTTCTATTTCTGTGTTACTGCTGAGCCCAAAACCTTGAAATTTTCCTTCGGGTTAGTTTTAAAATCTAAAATTGTCTCTGTGAATGGTTTCTAAAAAACTTTAATTCTAAAAAGATGAAATAAAAGGAAAGCGTTCTCAATTAACATTAATTTGGAATTATTAGGTATAGAAACTTTAAATATTTCACAATGCCGCATTTCCTCCACAAAACATGCAATTTAAATGCGACAAAACAGATAGATACCCACCAAGCATTAAATAAATTGTGTAAATATTAAATTAAAGACCTTTATCAAACAGTGAGTAGGTTGCCCGAAAGTACTTGTTAAAGTGTTCCTTCTCAAGGCTTTTCTCTCTCTCGCCAAGGCCACTAACAGCGGGAAGTGCCATTTTAAATTTGATATGAATTTTTCTTCCGATTCATTTTTCTAGTGATTTTATCATAATGTCACATTTTCAATTGTCATTAGTAAATTTTTTTATATATTAACTTATTCTGGTGAAATTTCGTAATCGGGTTCATATGGGCGTATTTTAACTTGCATGATTTGCTGAAAAAATATGTATAGATTTGTAAATTACTTCAAATGACACTTTGTCAGCTCAAAGGATATGCAGCCGATATATTCAGATTTTGTGTCATAATTTATGCTTTAATCATTGCCGATTTCTTTTATTTAATACATGCTAAATACAGCTCAACTTGTGCAGAATATATTTGAAAACAAAACAATACAGCGTATGTAGTGGCCAGCAAGCACACATCATTTAAATCCGATCGAGCATATCTAAAACAGACTCTAATGGTGCATTGCATGCCATTATTGATGTGTTCGGTACTTTAATACTTCATCAGATTTAGATGAGAGAATTCCTTAATTCTTATCCACAACCTCATTGCATGCGTGAAAAACAGATATTGTACAATATTAACTTTTCCGGGGGAGCACACACTATATAAAGTATAGTCCATTCTTTTCAAATATCATATATTTGTCATTTAAAGTTACTCAAATTGGTGCGGAGCGTCTGATTGTGCTTTTGACATCATTTTATACAGTTACAATTACGATATAATAATTTAGAGTTTCATTTTCTATTTTACTTTTAATATATTACGTACATACAATTTTATATCCATGCATGTCTGTCTTGCATGGTTTGCTTTCCCATTTTTTTAACCAGTGTATACGAATTTATATACAAGATTTTGAAATTCTACAACTCGTTTATTTTCAACATCTCAATTTATCGCAGTATATGGACAATTAAATATAACATCTCACTTTCTTTGCTTCCACATGTTATTATTAAATCTATGTTCTCAGCAATATCGCTAAGACTAATCCCTCAAAGGGAAGTCCTAATGTAAAATATGAAACAGTATCTCCACCACTAAACAATCTAAGCAATAGATATATAACAAACGTGACATTTTCAATAAAAATATCTATATATATATATATATATATATATTTTTTTTTATCAAAAATACCTAGACCAATGTATCTTCATATGCAATTTCAATAAATTTTGGCTAGATCCCTAGTATTTTATACAAATTAACGTTAATGGCTTTCTAACACGTTGTTAAAATTTAGGGCACTAAAGTAAAATGCATAATGCATAACTATATCTTTTAAATTTATACTTCATTTAATAGAACTCGAAATATTTTTATATGGAAATAATGTATTGCATCTTTTAGCTATCTAATGCATATTTTAAAATATCTGTTAAAAAAAGTAGCAAAATCATAGAGCCATTGCATAATTTTTATTTTTTTTAAAGATTTTATTAAAATTTTCTTTGCGCATAAATTTCATTCCATTGAAACATGAAAAGTATATAAAGACTATACTTAATGAAAAATTACACTATTTAACAAGGATTCAAAACTGTACATATGCACGGTTTCAACGGTGTTCAATGGCTAATTCCAAACCTATTAATCATAGACATATAGTTCCAATTATAAAAATGTTTTAAATGAAGTAAAGCAGTTTTAAAGCGATTTGGGCCAAAAAAATACATTTTTTTAAATACTTAATTTAAATTTTTATACGACCTTCTGGTCCTATAAGTTATATTTAATAAAAATATCCTATTACTCTAAGAAAGAAGGCAAAAAAAAAAAAATAAATAAAAAAAAAATAAATCCCATCCTTCTACCTTTAAAACTGACCGGGTAATAGATGCTTAAATTTGAAACACCTTTTTTGTTTCGAAATAGGGGATATTTACAAATTTAGTAGAAATATAAATGCTTGTTAGATATAAAAAATAATAATTAAGAGTGAAATTATCATAACAATATAAATTTGAAATCTATTTTAATTCCGACATAGAACAGCAAACTGCACAACATGTGCCGGAAATCTAAGTTAAAAAAATGTAAGAAATTTTGTTAAATGAAATAATTAAAAGCAACAGTCTCATTTTTTTACAAAATAAAACATTGGTTAAAGTAATTGTATTTTAACCTATCTGAAACTTAATTAATAAAATTCACACTATCGTAATAATTGTACAATGTGACTAGACCCACGCTAGTGCAATTACACGCACACAATAAAAAATAAATGCGTAAATTTGCACATTACATCAGGTATAATGATGACACAAAAACGAATTTTCTGTGTGTTAAGTGGCGTGTAAATTTCTATAGACATGCCTGGTGTGTGAATTTTAAAATACACATTGTACTGTGTAATTTGATAATAACATATTAAGCTGCTTAAGTGTGTAAAAAGTTATCAGGTAACTCTGAAATACGCAGTTTAACGTTTGAATTGCAAATGAGTACACATATATCTCTGTGATATACGAAAATGGATTGATTTTTCATAGTACAAAATCTTATAATTTGCGATTTATATTTTGAACAAAATATTTTTATAATCGCAAAAAATTACATGAAGAACAAACTTATGTATTTCATGTGTTTGTTCTCTTCCAAGAAGATTTATTTTAAGACTACAAAATAGTGTAACCTAAATTTACAAGAAACATGATTATCTGAGATTATATTTACTGTATGCTATCCGTCTACTAGAGTCTTTTTTAATTCCAAAAATCGTATCCGCAATTTAATCACAGAACCTGTGTAATCTGAATAAATACACTTTAAAATCAATTTTCGTTAAAATACAGAAATTGTGACGATAATACAACTTCCGAATTTTGTCGAATTTTTTTCTATAAATTCCAGTCTCAAACTTTCAAAGATACATCTACATAAAGAAGAACAGTTATATATTTAATTCAATCTACAGTTAACAAACAATACTTATCAACACGGGATTCGAACTGAGAAACTGAAATTTTTCAAAGTACCTCCTTGGCCATTCAGCTACTATAACACAAAGTGCGTTTTCATGTATCAATATTTAATGTTTTCACATAACTTCACATATTTCTGTGTGATATTCTTAAGCATTATCCTGTGTAATATTCTGTTCTTCCACATATATCTGTGTAAAATATGTTTCTGTATAATAGTCTATTTTTATGCATATATCTGTGTAATATATTTATACATATTTCGCTGTAATATGAAAAATACACGATATTTAAGTAATATGGAAAATTTGTAAATTTACTTCAACACACCAACTCCGATAAATGCGTACAATTTTCTAAAATTTCCACTCTTGTTTGGGCTTTTGAAGTGGTAAAAAATTACACATTTCCATTTAGCCGATTATCGCACATGTATGCACGAAATGTTTACGAGAAGCGTATAAATTTAATGAGAAAAGTAATTTTACAAATTTATGCAGATACATGTAAATGTGACAATTTTATTCATTTATTTTTTAGAGTGCATATATACTGAGGTAGAAACACGCGAAATACATTTTTCTAATACTTTTAGCACTTTGTGTGCGATCCTTGGAAGTTTGTCTCAAATTATTTATGTTCATATGGAGAAAATTGGTGTAAGTCATGCAAGTCAAAGTTTTATAAATCGGTCAATTTTACTCTTAGATGAGTGATACTTTTGTTTGTCTTACTTATTATTGTAATATGGAATTTTTACTAAATATCATTTATAGCACCGGGGGCGTATAAAATATTAGACTTTCTAAATTTCTAAGAAATGTTTTCATTGATTCAAACGAATTTTAAAATAAATGTTTACATTATTTGAAACATTTTTGCAATTGCAAGATTAGACTAAAGATTTCGGAATTAGCTGTTGGATATCGTTGAGAGTGGTCAGCCTGTATAACAAATATAAAGATTTCCATAATGATCTATATTCTTTTCTTTCTCGCTTAGCCACTTCTCAATTACAATACGAAAACATCTTCTCAAATCACTAATTAAGAATTGAAAACCGTATTCTTCGAAATTTAAAATGTTTAATTTTAATGTCATTGTAATACACAAATTAATCTTACGGCAAAAAGGATAATCGCACAGATAATTAGTAAGTCGTTGATATTGCTGAATAACTGTAGTCTATTTTTAACTTTAATGAAGGAAACGTAAACTACAGAAAAGGTGATCTTCCTTTTATATTGCATGCTTTGAATTTTTTTTTTTATTATAGGGTAATTCCGGGATTTATTCCGCACATTTTTTTGAATGTGTGTATAAAGTCCCATGGTGGACATAAAATTTAAAAAATCATGCTGTGCTACTTAATGTTAAATATACAACGCGTGTACTGTGCCAAAAAATTCAAAACAACTTACTAATATTTTTTAACATTTTTTTTTCTAAAACATTACACTGCGGCGCGTCCCCGGACATTCAGGCTGAGACGCCGCACTTGTGCGGTAGTTATGCCGCTCTTGCAATAAGAACAGAATGAATTTATAAATAAAAATATTTAAAAAAAATCATATCTGGACTATCATTAATGATGTAATAACAAAATGAAACTGAATGAGTATAATGAAACGTATTAGTACATTCAAATTAATAATTGCTGCCTACTTTGACTATTAAAATTATCGACTTATTTTTTTTTTTTTTACATTAAATTTTAACTGTTATTTTAGCAACAACGTAACATCAATATATTAGAAAGGGAAAAGAAAAAAAGTAAAGTTATGTTTAAATAATTTATTTGTTAACCCTTTCGGAACCGGTGGCTTTTGCCCAAATTTTATTCGGTTGGTAGCACTTTTTCAAAAAAAGTTATCTTTACTTAAATAATCATAAAAATTCTCTAATTAAACAAATCAAATATTACTTTCCCTTTTTACTGGTGCCAGAAACAAATTGTGTAAGCTCTTTATGAAGGTGCTTATATGCACCTATGGTCATGAATGGGTTTAGAGACCTGATTTTTCAACTACAATCTACAGAAAAAATGTCAAAAAAGTACGGTCTTTACGTAACTACATCTAAACACATGATGCAACGAAGTCAATTACACTTCCTCTTTTTTGGAGTAGTTTGCAAAGAACGTCTGCGTTACGCGTAATCCAATTTTTCATTATTATCATCTTGACTTGCATCTTTCTTGCACTTCTTACTTTTTATTTACCCCTTTTCTCCTTTGGCTTTAGTAAACTTGATAACATACCTCACATGGTCAATGTGCACTTACGTCAAATTAAGGATTGTACTTCTACAAGTAATCATCGAAATGGGATTTACGTTATACACTGGTTAAAATAATCTCATTGCGCACCTATACTGTGTGTTTGACGACCATCGATAGATAATTACAAGAAATACAAGGGGTGCGGCATCTATCCCGTATGCGGCGACTCCCCCGGAGTTACCCTATATATTAAAATGTGCATATGTTTTGTATTAAAAAGTCGATCAGTAAATTTTATAGGGTTTTTATTTATTATACCTATAATAATACTACTATATCTATATTAATAATATTACTAATGTTATTGAAATTACTATATCAATAAATAATTATACTCAAATAAACAAATTCTCTTTTTTATATATCTTTTAAATTTATACTTTAATCGATGGATTAGAAAAATTTATATCTTGAAATTATCTATTTCAACCGTTAATTATCTACAACATATTTGAATAAAGCTATAAATGAAAATTGGTAACAAACTCATAGAAACAATGCTTAAAAAGATACTTTTTTTCTTAATTTTTTTTTCCTGCTTTAAATTAAATTCCATTGAAACACAAAAGAATAATACATGAAGACCTAATCTATGAAAATTAACAAGGAATCAAAACTGTCGAAATATAAGGAATATAAATATTTCCATAATTCTCTATTTCTTTTCTATCTAGCTTATCCACTTCATGCGAATTAAAATAGATGCTGAATTATTATTCTACATTGCGTTACACATTTAGTATGCTGTATACGATAATTCATGTTCCGTTAAACCATTTCCTACGGCAGTTTATAAATAATCGTTATGTTATAATAATTGGTATACATATTATTCGGTTGACAAGGATTAGGAAGGCATGCGATAACATAAATCCATAACTTCATCGTTAAAGTACAAAAATACGTTACATATACATGTAAATAGAATACAACTTATATCTAATTTGCGAAATATTTAAAGTCAATAATTATTTAATTACCTTTAAACAATAACTATTTTGTTAAGATAAATCCATTATTAATTATTTTATTATTAGCATTTCATTTGAGAATTTAATACTTATTTAAAAGCTAATCTTTTAAAAGTATTCTTTCATAAATAATTAGTAATTATGCTTAATTAACTTGATTATCTTTTTTAATGTAAGATCTGAAATTTCACTTAACGCATTATTAATGTTAATGTTAAGGCTCACTAATCTTTTTTAAACTATTATCTTACTTCGCAATTTGAAAAAAAGGATGTTATCCATATTTAAAGTGTATATAAATTTATGTGAAGATTTCTATTATTAAAAAGTGGTAATTCTGCGGTTATCGGGTTGTGTAGTGAAAACATCTATAGTATGGTGTTCCGGTGTGAAATAATTTTTATATTTACATTGTAAATTTTTCATTTAAAATATAGATATACAGTGCTTTTTGAAGCAAAGGTTGTCTTTAATTTTTCCAAAAGGCCTCAAACAACGATATTCTATTTCAATTCATTGTCATTTCATATTTTTACTTTTAAATTTGCTGCGTAAACAATGCAAACATTAGATAACATGTGTCATATACATGTACAGTCGTGGAAAAAAAAAAAAAGTAAACACCCCCTACTAACTCCTCAACAAATTATCGTAGAAGAAAGTTACTGGTACCGAACGATTGGCAATAAAGTCTACTTTTAAATAATGTATATAAAATTTGCTTAGGGGGCCACCTACATATTAAAACGAACCATAAATTTGTTTTTTTCAATAGCAGTACCCAATTCTGACAGCATAAATGAACTCTACACCCTTCAATTAGCCTAAAAACGAATTTTTATGCAATTCGTACCATAAGTTTCCGAGAAATTAATTATTTTAAAACGAGCGTATTTTAAGGGCTGTATCCAAATTGAAGTTCCGTACTGGATTGTTAACCGAGAGAGCCGCTTCCTTGATCAAGGCACCTTAAGCGCCACTCAAGGAGTCAATGAAGCGTGTTAGATTACAGTACGGCAGAATAAATTTCAAAATGTCTACTCACTTCCATCATAGACGGCCCCTTAAACCATCATTTTGCCGTTTTTAAGCATAATTTGAAAACTACTTGGAAGAAAAATGTGAAATTTTTGAATTTCCATAAAGCAGGACTTAATAAATCTAAATCCATCAAAAAAATTGTGGGTTGCAATTCATAATTTTTTCGAATATTAATTTCATAATTCATAATTCATATCATGAAATTATAAAAATTGCAAATTCAGCTTATTTATGTTTGGGTATATTAGTATTATTACCAGAAAAAAAAATTAGCACATTAGGAGCATAATTTCGGGAGATAATATTCGGGAATAAATCGGGATAATTCGGGAATAAAAATATGAAAATATAATTTAACATTAGAAGCACTAAATTTTGAATGTTTATAATTCAAAAACTTATCATTCAAATGACTTGAAATTTGGTGTCTAGGCATACTTTGAACCGAAGATTTGAAATATCTCGTTAAAATTGGGTATTGCTATTGAACAAAATGAAGTTAGGATTCGTTTTAATATGTAGATGACCCCCTAAGAAAATTTTATATACATCATTTAAAAGTAGACTTTATTTCCAATCGTTCGGTACCAGTAACTTTCTTCTATGATGATTTGTTGAGGAGTTAGTAGGGGGTGTTTCTTTTTTTTTTTTTTTTCCACGACTGTACATTAACGATCTATTTAATATTTACAGTTAACGTAATAGAAATGCATTATTATAAATATAAAGCATTAACGAGAAGTTAAAAATACATGTAAAATAAATGTAGGTTGTGGGAGAAATACTTTTCGGGCAAAGATATACTAAAATAGCTAAAGGGATGTGACGAAACGATAAGAAAAAAATACTTAAATGAAAAGGTTTTTAAATTTAAAGTTACTTTTTATTAATAATTAAAAAAAAAAAAAACGTACGGTGTCTTGTGGAGATTGTGTGAGATATGCAGAGCGATAATAAATAAATACAGTACAGCGCCGATTATCGGAACTCCAATTAACCGAATTTCCAATTATCCGAACAGCCTATTTCTCTCAAAAAAAAAAAAAAAAATAGCGAACTTTCATTTATCTGAACAGCCTACTTCTCCCTTTTTTTTATGATGATGAGATTTAACCCTTTCAGGGGCAAAGCAATTCCGTTGCTAAAGTGTTGAATTTAATTAATTACACCGGAATTTGAAAACAAATTAATTTATAAATAAGAAAAGCCTATATTTCACACAAATAATAAACCGAAATTTTTTTTACCAAAATTCTGGTGCCAATGTGGCATTTGGGAATTAAAATTAAATGGTTTCATAAACATACCACCGCCTCTCAAGGGGTTAAAGTGAAAAAGAAATTGAAGAAATGAAAACGAATGCTCTGAAAAGGACCCAAGTCCATCACATAACGAAGTCTTTGAATGTTTGGAAACAGCTATGAAAAGGTTCGAACGGCAGAAAGATTCTGATTATATCAACTAACGTATTTAAGAAGAATGCGAGATGCGGCGCCATTGGAAAGATCGTCTTCTTTGAAGCAAGCTACAATCGAAAGCTTTTTTGCTTAAATTATAATCTTTGGAGTTCAAAAATGATAAAAAGAAATTTTTACATGATAAAAAAGTAAACAAAAAAACCCAGTTTTTAAACACGCTAGCACTAACTGCTGCTGCCAGTTCTAAGCCTAGATAAAGTGTGAAGGTTTTAGTATAGTCAGGAATATCCCTTAAATTGTCTGTCCATTTATCCGAACTTTTGCTTATCCGAACTAGAGTCGGTCCCGACTTGTTCGGATAATCGGCGCTCTACTACGGAATACATAAAAGCTTATTCGGAAAAATTTTGTAAAACATTTTTGTATTACATAAAATCTTATCAATGTACTGTAATACTACCATTATTATTTTAATTCATTGTCATTTCATATTTCTGCTTTTCAATTTTATTTATAAACATTACAAACATCAGGTTGAATTACATATATAGTAATTCAACCTGATATACCCCGATATACGTCACTCCGCATTTACGTCGTTTATTTTGTTAAAAAAAAAAAAAAAAAAAAAAAATCCATAATTAAGATGCACTTTGAACTTTTTTGAAGATTCAAGGATTCAAGGAAGATTTTTGGTTCAAGGATGGGAATCTTTCTTGCGACAGTCACATGATATTGAAAAATAAAATAAAGTCACTAGAAGAAGCTTAGAAAACTCACTCTGCTGTTACAAAGAGCTTCTAAGAGAAAAAAAAAAAAAGAAAAAAATGTCGATACAATCTTCATTACAAGATTTTGTCACATCCTTAAAAACTCGAACGAGGCAGCTAGAAAAACAATAAATTTTAAGTTAACAGCTTATTGATTTATTTCATATTCTTATATTGCAATTCTTGCGTTACGCATCTTTTTGATAATGTTAAACGTATGTTACAAAATCCCTAAATACAATAGAATTTGTTCATTAGATTTTGAAGAATTTTTATTATACTTATCATTTTTTGCCTATCTAAATATACCTCGACTTACGTCGTTTTCGACTCTTGTCGCTAGTCTTGGAGCGAATTACTCACGTAGGGTCAAGGTATTACTGTATATGTACATAAGAGATTTACTTAATATTTACAGTTGTTGTAATAAACAGTTAATGTACGTTCATAATTAAAAGACGAAAATATCTTCTTGAATCACTAATTTAAAATACCGACACGATTCTTTTAAACTTAAAAAAGTTAATTTTAATGTCACTCTAACACGAAGTTTAATATTAAGGCAATAAAGACAACCTCACAGAGGATTGAATGTCGTTGAAGCTTTCTGAATAAAAGTAGTCAATTTTTAGCATTAATGAATGGACCGTAAACTGCTGAAAATAAGATTTTTCTTTAAAATTGCCTGCTTTTGATTTCATTTATTATACCTTCTTTAGTGCACGTGCGTTTGTACTATAAATTTAATTTTAAAATCTTAAATAATGTTTCTTTACTATATCTATAAAAATTAGAAATATTGTTATTAAAAAAATATCCCTTTGTTAATTTTTTTATCATATATATAAGTACTTTTTTCGATAGGTCTCGAAATATTTACTCTTAAAAAATATTATTTTTATTTTTCAACTAACATGTACTATAACAAAGCTATCCGTTGAAATCAGGATCAAACTATACAGCCATTACTTTAATATATATATGTACATAGAGAGAGTGAGAGAGATACTCTATTATCATTTTTCCTTATGATTAAATTTAAGATTAATTGAAACATTAAAAAATAATACAAAAACAATACATAAGCTATGAAATATTACATCAACTAGCAAGGAATCAAAATTTTACAAATATAAGAAAGATGAAGTTTCGCATAAGGATCTACTTTCTTTTCTTTCTCACTTATTAAATTTGAAATTACTACGTGTACATTTTTTTATCTAGAAACAAATTTAAAATTATGACCCGATTTATTGTGTTTTACAAGACATAACTTTATTGTCACCCTAAACTCAGTTTAATTTTAGGGCGCGAAATAAAAATCGCAGGAAGAATTATAAAGTCGTTCATGCTGCTGCATAACAGCAGTCTATTTTTAACTTCAATGAAGTGAACGTAAACCCCAGAAAACGTGATTTTACTTGAAAATATCCTGCTTTGAATTAAATTTTTTATATCTTTTTATTGTTCATATGCATGAGTTATAAAGTAAAATTAAAACTGTTATACATATTTCTGTTGGGTATCGATAAAAGATTGTCAAGAAAAATATAATAAGGATTATAAAGATTATATATAAAAAATTAATAATACATAAAAAAAATATTTTAAAGTTAACATGTATCTCATTTAGATATTAAATGTTATACTTTAATCTTTAAAAAAAGATTATGCATATTTAAAGATAATTTATTGAAAATTGTATCAAAATATAGCCTTTTGGATTAAATAATTTGTTCTAATTATTATTTCTTATGATTAAATTTAATGTTTTAAACCGGAATCTTATTTCGTGGCCCAAACGGAAAGTCAGACAAAATAGACTCGCCATTCAACTTGTTAAAATCATTCAAAAGAGGTAGGAAATGATACGTAAACTATGAAAAAAATTAGTGAGCTAACAAAAAATCGAAATTACATTACATATGATATATAGTGATTTCCAGATTGAACTAAGCATCGATGCCATAATTACGTATACCAAATTGTATTCGGAAATCATTATAATGCAAGTTTCAGCAGATTCACAATTTTTTATAGAACTATTATTTAATAACTTCCTATAAGGCAGATTCATTTTATTGTACCTGAGTATTGTACCTTGTTCTAATTATTGTTTCTTATGATTAAATTTAATGTTTTAAACCGGAATTTTATTTCGTGGTCCAAACGGAAAGTCAGACAAAATAGATTTGCCATTCAACGTGTTAAAATCATTCAAAGAGGTATGAAATGATACGTAAACTATGAAAAAAATCAGTGAGTTAACAAAAAATCGAAATTACATTACACAAGGTATATAGTGATTTCCAGATTGAACTAAGCATCAATGCCATAATTACGTATACCAAATTGTATTCGGAAATCATTATAATGCAAGTTTCAGCTTATTCACAATTTTTTATCGAACTATTATTTAATAACTTCCTATAACGCAGATTCATTTTATTGTACCTGAGTAATCCATAATCAATTTATACAGGGTGCAATATGTTATCTATCGCCGACCTTTAATTTCTCAACCGTTGATCGCAGACATATAGTTCCAATTACAAAAACGTTTCAAATGAGGTAAATATTCATGTTGTGGCATTATTTAAAGTCAAAAATCAATTTAATAAAATTACGAAAACTAATTTTTTATACGGTCCCCTAGTCCCTATAGTTTATATTTAGTAACATTTTATACATATCATAACAGATATAACACAAAAAGTTTGACATCTGTACTACAAAAATTGACACAGTTATTGAATTTCAAAGTTTGCGATTTTTGCACATGATTTTGTCTTTCATTTAGGGATCAGTTAAAAGATGAATTAAAGTAATTCGAGATCAAACTCAGGGTGCAATGTCCTTTTTACGGCAAAGCGACTTTTATCCGGTATCGTCGGTAATTTTGAATGTTGTTCGACCCATAAATGTCAGCGCAAATTTTTAGATGAAATAACTCTATTTGGTGATTCTCCGATTTAGTGATACCGGCTAAAAGTGCTTTTCCCGTAAAAAGGACAATGCATCCTGATTTTGATCTCGAATTACTTTAATTCATCTTTTAACTGATCCCTTAATGAAAGACAAAATCATGTGCAAAAATATCAAACTTTGAAATTTAATAACTGGGTCAATTTTTGTAGTACAGATGTCAAACTTTTTGTGTTATATCTGTTATGATATGAGTAAATTTTTATTAAGTATAACTATAGGGACTGGGCGACCGTATAAAAATTTAGTTTTCGTAATTTTTAGAAAGCTGATTTTTTACTTTAAATAATGCCACAACATGAATATTTAGCTCATTTGAAATGTTTTTGTAATTGGAGCTATATGTCTACGACCAACGGTTGAAAAATTAAAGGTCGGCGATAGATAACATATTGCACCCTGTATAATTAATATATAGAGATATATAATAAATTTTAGCGCCTTTTATCCACGTCTCCTGTTAAAATCTGCAATCAAAACCCGCAGCCCAATAGGGGTTTTATTGTATAATAGCTCTCCATCCCCCATTCATGAAAAAGTTTTCGGTTCGGAACTAAAAAGGAGGTTGTGTTAGCAGGCAACCCACCAATTGACTTCTAATGGCAAGTCGGCGAAGCAGGTAAGAATCCAGTGCCAAAGTGTCGGAAACTAGGAATGTTCCTGAATGTTAAAAAGTGTTCTAGAAAGTGTTCTGAATCTTCATACTGAGAAGTTTGAGTGTGAGTGTGTCTGCGAAAGTGTTCTCGAGAGACCGCTGTACGTAAAGCTACAAAATTTGGTAGGAAGGTACCTATGTGTATGTAGTTTGTACATCTAATCCTAATTTTTTATTATTCATCCTAATTTATTATTATTTTTTTATTATTTGTATTAGAAAATTTAACGTATTTATGAGAAGTATGTAATTTTCTCTTTATTGCAGATGTGAAAAAAGAACCTTTAAGTCAATAATTTTTTGTTTTCATATTCTATTTTTTTTTAATTATTTTTTACATGCTTAAAATATTCTGTTATAAACTATGAAAAAATATTTTTAAAGTCTGAGTTGTTGTGTTACATAGTGTTAATAATAATATTATTATAGCCCTATATAGTAAATTTTGTCCTCTTTACAATGATGTTTACTTGATAAAAATCAACCCGTAAAAAATAGACATATTAATTAAAATCTCATTAAGAGGCTCATCAAAAAAGCATCTGTGTTCGGGAAGCGGCAGAAGAATCACATATCTGCTGGACTTGATTTCCAAGTGGAATTCAATGATTATGACACATTTCACTAACATTCTAATATTAGGAAAACTAATCAAGATTCGATTTAAAACTTTCAGAGAAATGTAATTTTTTTTTTTTTTTTTTTTTTTTTTTTTTTTTTTTTTTTTTAACCATTTGGAAAAATGGTTATTGTTCTTGTCAGGATGGGAAATCAAAAGTATATCTGAAGGTTTTCATTGGTTTAATCCGCAATTTATTCGTTTTCTGATTGGTCTACACAGTAATCTGTATTTCCCTTTAATTTCAACAACGATGGATACTTTCTGTTGCCACTATGACAAAAAAGTAATAAAAACTACAAAAAAATTAATAACTCAGAAACAAATTAAGATACAGCTTTCAAACAAATTGCATTTAAAAGTAGATTTTTTTCTCTATCAGGCGGTGTAAAAATTAATATTGTCGAATGTTTAGAAGTTTAAGAATGAAATTTCATTTAAAATGGGCCGTCAGATTTCTTGGAAATCTGACGATGGAAAAGCCTTTTCCCGAACAGCCAATGAAATGCTTGGATATTTACGTAAGTTTCAGGTTGATAATACTTAAGTTTCATGAAATCTGACGGGTCGCAGGTGATATTTTTGGCTTGCAAATTTTACGTGTAATAACACTATTAATGTTTAATTCATGGCGTACGTAATGTATGATCAACTCCGTGCGATTTTTTATGTCTTAAATTTTAGTCTGGAAAAAAATCGTTTTCCAAATGGTCT